>CATKUP010000018.1:2546756-5093512 GCA_949786385.1 Onychomys leucogaster | reverse complement strand
CAAGCATTGGATGTTAGAGGACCAGTGCTTTGTATCAGTTTCAGAAGAAGAGTTGGACTAGATATGGTCCGTATGTGTAGGAAACACCATTCATTTGTTCTCAGCACACTCACGTTTCCTGCTGTCTTATAGACTCTAGAAAGCAAGAGCGTGCTTCTTGTTCTAAAGCAGAGTATGATCAATGGATGAGAAAAATGCTGTGTGTTTCACTTCAGAAATGGAGTTAAATCCCAGGCTCTGAGTCTTCCTACAAGCAAGACTTCGTTTAAGGTAAGGGCAGTTACTTTTCTGCTCAAACGAACTACGTCGTTCATGAAGCTCACACGTTTCCCATCTTAACTGACAAGCATTGGATGTTAGAGGACCAGTGCTTTGTATCAGTTTCAGAAGAAGAGTTGGACTACATATGGTCCGTATGTGTAGGAAATTCCGTTCTTTTGTTCTGGGCACACTCAGATTTCCTGCTCTATTAGAGACTCTAGAAAGCAAGAGCGTGCTTCTTGTTCTAAAGCAGAGTATGATCAATGGATGAGAACAGTGCTGTGTGTTTCACTTCAGAAATGGAGATAAATCCCAGGCTCTGAGTCTTCCTACAAACAAGACTTCGTTTAAGGTAAGGGCAGTCACTTTTCTGCTCAAACGAACTACATCGGTCATGAAGCTCACAGGTTTCCCATCTTAACTGACAAGCATTGGATGTTAGAGGACCAGTGATTTTTATCAGTTTCAGAAGAAGAGTTGGACTAGATATGGTGTGTATGTGTAGGAAACACCGTTCTTTTGTTCTCAGCACACTCACGTTTCCTGCTGTGTTAGAGACTCCAGAAAGCAAGAGCGTGCTTCTCGCTCTAAAGCAGAGTGTGATCCATGGATGAGAAGTATGCTGTGTGTTTCCCTTCATAAATGGAGTTAAATCTCAATCTCTGTGTCTTCCTACAAGCAAGACTTCGTTTCAGGTAACGGCAGTCACTTTTCAGCTCAAACGAACTACATCGTTCACGAAGATCACACGTTTCTCATCTTAACTGACAAGCATTGGATGTTAGAGGGTCAGTGCTTTGTATCATTTTCAGAAGCAGATTTGGACTACAAATGGTCTGTATGTGTAGGAAACACTGTTCTTTTGTTCTGGGCACACTCAGATTACCTGCTATATTAGAGACTCTAAAAGCAAGAGCGTGCTTCTCGCTCTAAAGCAGAGTGTGATCCATGGATGAGAACTATGCTGTGTGTTTCCCTTCATAAATGGAGTTAAATCTCAATCTCTGTGTCTTCCTACAAGCAAGACTTCGTTTCAGGTAACGGCAGTCACTTTTCAGCTGAAACGAACAACATCGTTCACTGAGCTCATACATTTCTCTTCTTAACAGACAAGCATTGGATGTTAGACGACCAGTGCTTTGGTCAGTTTAAGAAGCAGAGTTGGACTAGATATGGTCCGTATGTGTAGGAAACACCGTTCTTTTGTTCTCAGCAAAATCACGTTTCCTGCTGTCTTAGAGACTCTAGAAAGCAAGAGCGTGCTTCTCGCTCTAAAGCAGAGTGTGATCCATGGATGAGAACTATGCTGTGTGTTTCCCTTCAGAGATGTAGTTAAATCACAGGCTATGTGTCTTACTACAAGCAAGACTTCGTTACAGGTAAGGGCAGTCACTTTTCTGCTCAAACAAACTACATCCTTCACGAAGCTCACACGTTTCTCATCTTAACTGACAAGCATTGGATGTTAGTGGGTCAGTGCTTTGTATCCTTTTCAGAAGCAGATTTGGACTGCATATGGTCTGTATGTGAAGGAAACACCGTTCTTTTGTTCTGGGCACACTCAGATTACCTGCTATATTAGAGACTCTAGAAAGCAATAGCGTGCTTCTCGCTCTAAAGCAGATTGTGATCCATGGATGAGAACTATGCTGTGTGTTTTCCTTCAGAAATGGAGTTAAATCCCAGACTCTGTGTCTTCCTACAAGCAAGACTTCGTTTAAGGTAAGGGCAGTCACTTTTCTGCTCAAAGGAACTACATCGTTCATGAAGCTCCCACATTTCCCATCTTAACTGACAAGCATTGGATGTTAGAGGACCAGTGCTTTGTCAGTTTCAGAAGCAGAGTTGAACTAGATATGGTCCGTATGTGTAGGAAACACCGTTCTTTTGTTCTCAGCACACACACGTTTCCTGCTGTCTTAGAGACTCTAGAAAGCAAGATTGTGCTTCTCGCTCTAAAGCAGTGTGTGATCCACGGATGAGAAAATACTGTGTGTTTCCCTTCAGAAATGGAGTTAAATCCCAGGCTCTGTGTCTTCCTACAAGCAAGACTTCATTTCAGGTACGGCCAGTCACTTTTCAGCTCAAACGAACTACACCGTTCACGAAGCTCACACGTTTCTCATCTTAACAGACAAGCATTGGATGTTAGAGAACCAGTGCTTTGTATCAGTTTCAGAAGCAGGGTTGAACTAGACATGGTTCGTATGTGTAGGAAACACCATTCTTTTGTTCTCAGCACACTCACGTTTCCTGCAGTGTTAGAGACTCCAGAAAGCAAGAGCATGCTTCTCGCTCTAAAGCAGAGTGTGATCCATGGATGAGAACTATGCTGTGTGTTTCCCTTCATAAATGGAGTTAAATCTCAATATCTGTGTCTTCCTACAAGCAAGATTTTGTTTCAGGTAACGGCAGTCACTTTTCAGCTCAAACGAACTACATCGTTCACTGAGCTTACACATTTCTCTTCTTAACAGACAAGCATTGGATGTTAGAGGACCAGTGCTTTGTATCAGTTTCAGAAGAAGAGTTGGACTAGATATGGTCCGTATGTGTAGGAAACACCATTCATTTGTTCTCAGCACACTCACGTTTCCTGCTGTCTTATAGACTCTAGAAAGCAAGAGCGTGCTTCTTCTTCTAAAGCAGAGTGTGATCAATGGATGAGAACACTGCTGTGTGTTTCACTTCAGAAATGGAGTTAAATCCCAGGCTCTGAGTCTTCCTACAAGCAAGACTTCGTTTCAGGTAACGGCAGTCACTTTTCAGCTCAAACGAACTACATCGTTCACGAAGATCACACGTTTCTCATCTTAACTGACAAGCATTGGATGTTAGATGGTCAGTGCTTTGTATCAGTTTCAGAAGCAGATTTGGACTACATATGGTCTGTATGTGTAGGAAACACCGTTCTTTTGTTCTGGGCACACTCAGATTACCTGCTATATTAGAGATTCTAAAAGCAAGAGCGTGCTTCTCGCTCTAAAGCAGAGTATGATCAATGGATGAGAAAAATGCTGTGTGTTTCACTTCAGAAATGGAGTTAAATCCCAGGCTCTGAGTCTTCCTACAAGCAAGACTTCGTTTAAGGTAAGGGCAGTTACTTTTCTGCTCAAACGAACTACGTCGTTCATGAAGCTCACACGTTTCCCATCTTAACTGACAAGCATTGGATGTTAGAGGACCAGTGCTTTGTATCAGTTTCAGAAGAAGAGTTGGACTACATATGGTCCGTATGTGTAGGAAATTCCGTTCTTTTGTTCTGGGCACACTCAGATTTCCTGCTCTATTAGAGACTCTAGAAAGCAAGAGCGTGCTTCTTGTTCTAAAGCAGAGTATGATCAATGGATGAGAACAGTGCTGTGTGTTTCACTTCAGAAATGGAGATAAATCCCAGGCTCTGAGTCTTCCTACAAACAAGACTTCGTTTAAGGTAAGGGCAGTCACTTTTCTCCTCAAACAAACTACATCGATCATGAAGCTCACACGTTTCCCATCTTAACAGACAAGCATTGGATGTTAGAGGACCTGTGATTTGTATCAGTTTCAGAAGAAGAGTTGGACTAGATATGGTCCGTATGTGTAGGAAACACCATTCTTTTGTTCTCAGCACACTCACGTTTCCGGCTGTGTTAGAAACTCCTTAAAGCAAGAGCATGCTTCTCGCTCGAAAGCAGAGTGTGATCCATGGATGAGAACTATGCTGTGTGTTTCCCTTCATAAATGGAGTTAAATCTCAATCTCTTTGTCTTCCGACAAGCAAGATTCGTTTCAGGTAACGGCAGTCACTTTTCAACTCAAACGAACAACATCGTTCACTGAGCTCACACATTTCTCTTCTTAACAGACAAGCATTGGATGTTAGAGGACCAGTGCTTTGTATCAGTTTAGGAAGGAGAATTGGACTAGATATGGTCCGTATGTGTAGGAAACACCGTTCTTTTGTTCTCAGCACACTCACGTTTCCTGCTGTCTTAGAGACTTTAGAAAGCAAGAGAGTGCTTCTTGTTCTAAAGCAGAGTGTGATCAATGGATGAGAACACTGCTGTGTGTTTCACTTCAGAAATGGATTTAAATCCCAGGCTCTGAATCTTCCTACAAGCAAGACTTCGTTTCAGGTAAGGGCAGTTACTTTTCTGCTCAAACGAACTACATCGTTCACGAGGATCACACGTTTCTCATCTTAACTGACAAGCATTGGATGTTAGATTACCAGTGCATTGTATCAGTTTCAGAAGCAGATTTGGACTACATATGGTCCTTATGTATAGGAAACACCGTTCTTTTGTTCTGGGCACACTCATATTTCCTGCTGTATTAGAGACTCTAGAAAGCAAGAGCGTGCTTCTCGCTCTAAAGCAGAGAGTGATCCATGGATGAGAACTCTGCTGTGTGTTTCCCTTCAGAGATGAGTTAAACCCTAGGATCTGTGTCTTACTACAAGCAAGACTTCGTTACAGGTAAGGGCAGTCACTTTTCATTTCAAAGGAACTACATCATTCTCAAAGCTCACACGTTTCTCATCTTAACTGAGAAGCATTGGATCTTAGAGGACCAGTGCTTTGTGTCAGTTTCAGAAACAGAGTTGGACTAGGTATGGTCCGTATGTGTAGGAAACTCCGTTCTTTTCTTCTCAGCGCACTCACGTTTCCTGCTGTCTTTAGACTTTAGAAAGCAAGAGCGTGCTTCTCGCTCTAAAGCAGATTGTGATCCATGGATGAGAACTATGCTGTGTGTTTTCCTTCAGAAATGGAGTTAAATCCCAGACTCTGTGTCTTCCTACAAGCAAGACTTCATTTAAGGTTAGGTCAGTCACTTTTCTGCTCAAAGGAACTACATCGTTCATGAAGCTCCCACATTTCCCATCTTAACTGACAAGCATTGGATGTTAGAGGACCAGTGCTTTGTCAGTTTCAGAAGCAGAGTTGAAGTAGATATGGTCCGTATGTGTAGGAAACACCGTTCTTTTGTTCTCAGCACACACACGTTTCCTGCTGTCTTAGAGACTCTAGAAAGCAAGATTGTGCTTCTCGCTCTAAAGCAGAGTGTGATCCATGGATGAGAAAAATACTGTGTGTTTCCCTTCAGAAATGGAGTTAAATCCCAGGCTCTGTGTCTTCCTACAAGCAAGACTTCATTTCAGGTATGGCCAGTCACTTTTCAGCTCAAACGAACTACACCGTTCACGAAGCTCACACGTTTCTCATCTTAACAGACAAGCATTGGATGTTAGAGAACCAGTGCTTTGTATCAGTTACAGAAGCAGAGTTGAACTACACATGGTTCGTATGTGTTGGAAACATCGTTCTTTTGTTCTCAGCAAAATCACGTTTCCTGCTGTCTTAGAGACTCTAGAAAGCAAGAGCGTGCTTCTTGTTCTAAAGCAGAGTATGATCAATGGATGAGAAAAATGCTGTGTGTTTCACTTCAGAAATGGAGTTAAATCCCAGGCTCTGAGTCTTCCTACAAGCAAGACTTCGTTTAAGGTAAGGGCAGTTACTTTTCTGCTCAAACGAACTACGTCGTTCATGAAGCTCACACGTTTCCCATCTTAACTGACAAGCATTGGATGTTAGAGGACCAGTGCTTTGTTTCAGTTTCAGAAGAAGTGTTGGACTACATATGGTCCGTATGTGTAGGAAATTCCGTTCTTTTGTTCTGGGCACACTCAGATTTCCTGCTCTATTAGAGACTCTAGAAAGCAAGAGCGTGCTTCTTGTTCTAAAGCAGAGTATGATCAATGGATGAGAACAGTGCTGTTTGTTTCACTTCAGAAATGGAGATAAATCCCATGCTCTGAGTCTTCCTACAAACAAGACTTCGTTTAAGGTAAGGGCAGTCACTTTTCTCCTCAAACAAACTACATCGATCATGAATCTCACACGTTTCCCATCTTAACAAACAAGCATTGGATGTTAGAGGAACTGTGATTTGTATCAGTTTCAGAAGAAGAGTTGGACTAGATATGGTCCGTATGTGTAGGAAACACCGTTCTTTTGTTCTCAGCACACTCACGTTTCCTGCTGTGTTAGAGACTACAGAAAGCAAGAGCATGGTTCTCGCTCGAAAGCAGAGTGTGATCCATGGATGAGAACAATGCTGTGTTTCCCTCCATAAATGGAGTTAAATCTCAATCTCTGTGTCTTCCTACAAGCAAGAATTCATTTCAGGTAACGGCAGTCACTTTTCAACTCAAACGAACAACATCGTCACTGAGCTCACACATTTCTCTTCTTAACAGACAAGCATTGGATGTTAGAGGACCAGTGCTTTGTATCAGTTTAGGAAGGAGAATTGGACTAGATATGGTCCTTATGTATAGGAAACACCGTTCTTTTGTTCTGGGCACACTCATATTTCCTGCTGTATTAGAGACTCTAGAAAGCAAGAGCGTGCTTCTCGCTCTAAAGCAGAGAGTGATCCATGGATGAGAACTCTGCTGTGTGTTTCCCTTCAGAGATGGAGTTAAATCTCAGGATCTGTGTCTTACTACAAGCAAGACTTCGTTACAGGTAAGGGCAGTCACTTTTCAGTTCAAAGGAACTACATTATTCTCAAAGCTCACACGTTTCTCATCTTAACTGAGAAGCATTGGATCTTAGAGGACCAGTGCTTTGTGTCAGTTTCAGAAACAGAGTTGGACTAGGTATCGTCCGTATGTGTAGGAAACTCCGTTCTTTTCTTCTCAGCGCACTCACGTTTCCTGCTGTCTTTAGACTTTAGAAAGCAAGAGCGTGCTTCTCGCTCTAAAGCAGATTGTGATCCATGGATGAGAACTATGCTGTGTGTTTTCCTTCAGAAATGGAGTTAAATCCCAGACTCTGTGTCTTCCTACAAGCAAGACTTCGTTTAAGGTAAGGTCAGTCACTTTTCTGCTCAAAGGAACTACATCGTTCATGAAGCTCCCACATTTCCCATCTTAACTGACAGGCATTGGATGTTAGAGGACCAGTGCTTTGTCAGTTTCAGAAGCAGAGTTGAACTAGATATGGTCCGTATGTGTAGGAAACACCGTTCTTTTGTTCTCAGCACACACACGTTTCCTGCTGTCTTAGAGACTCTAGAAAGCAAGATTGTGCTTCTTGTTCTAAAGCATAGTGTGATCCATGGATGAGAAAAATGCTGTGTGTTTCCCTTCAGAAATGGAGTTAAATCCCAGGCTCTATGTCTTCCTACAAGCAATACTTCGTTTCAGGTAAGGGCAGTCACTTTTCAGCTCAAACGAACTACATCGTTCACGAAGCTCACACGTTTCTCATCTTAACAGACAAGCACTGGATGTTAGAGGACCAGTGCTTTGTATCAGTTTCAGAAGCAGAGTTGAACTAGATATGGTCCGTATGTGTAGGAAACACCGTTCTTTTGTTCTGGGCACACTCAGATTACCTGCTATATTAGAGACTCTAAAAGCAAGAGCGTGCTTCTCGCTCTAAAGCAGAGTGTGATCCATGGATGAGAACTCTGCTGTGTGTTTCCCTTCAGAGATGGAGTTAAATCCCAGGATCTGTGTCTTACTACAAGCAAGACTTCGTTACAGGTAAGGGCAGTCACTTTTCAGTTCAAAGGAACTACATCATTCTCAAAGTTCACACGTTTCTCATCTTAACTGACAAGCATTGGATGTTAGAGGACCAGTGCTTTGTATCAGTTTCAGAAGCAGAGTTGAACTAGATATGGTCCGTATGAGTAGGAAACACCGTTCTTTTGTTCTCAGCACACACACGTTTCCTGCTGTCTTAGAGACTCTAGAAAGCAAGAGCGTGCTTCTTGTTCTAAAGCAGAGTGTGATCAATGGATGATTACACTGCTGTGTGTTTCACTTCAGAGATGGAGTTAAATCCCAGGCTCTGAGTCTTCCTACAAGCAAGACTTCGATTCAGGTAAGGGCAGTCACTTTTCTGCTCAAACGAACTACATCGTTCATGAAGCTCACACGTTTCCCATCTTAACTGACAAGCATTGGATTTTAGAAGACCAGTGATTTGTATCAGTTTCAGAAGAAGAGTTGGACTAGATATGGCCTGTATGTGTAGGAAACACCGTTCTTTTGTTCTCAGCACACTCACGTTTCCTGTTGTGTTAGAGACTCCAGAAAGCAAGAGTGTGCTTCTCGCTCTAAAGCAGAGTGTGATCCATGGATGAGAACTATGCTGTGTGTTTCCCTTCATAAATGGAGTTAAATCTCAATCTCTGTGTCTTCCTACAAGCAAGACTTCGTTTCAGGTAAGGGCAGTCACTTTTCAGTTCAAAGGAACTACATCATTCTCAAAGCTCACACGTTTCTCATCTTAACTGACAAGCATTGGATGTTAGAGGACCAGTGCTTTGTATCAGTTTCAGAAGAAGAGTTGGACTACATATGGTCCGTATGTGTAGGAAACTCCGTTCTTTTGCTCTGAGCACACTCAGATTTGCTGATGTATTAGAGACTCTAGAAAGCAAGAGCATGCTTCTTGCTCTAAAGCAGAGTGTGATCCATGGATGAGAACTATGCTGTGTGTTTCCATTCAGAAATGGAGTTAAATCCCAGGCTCTGTGTCTTCCCACAAGCAAGACTTCGTTTCAGGTAAGGGCAGTCACTTTTCAGCTCAAAAGAACTACATCGTTCACGAAGCTCACACGTTTCTCATCTTAACAGACAAGCATTGGATGTTGGAGGACCAGTGCTTTGTATCAGTTTCAGAAGCAGAGTTGAAGTAGATATGGTCCGTATGTGTAGGAAACACCGTTCTTTTGTTCTCAGCACACACACGTTTCCTGCTGTCTTAGAGACTCTAGAAAGCAAGAGCGTGCTTCTTGTTCTAAACCAGAGTGTGATCAATGGATGATTACACTGCTGTGTGTTTCACTTCAGAGATGGAGTTAAATCCCAGGCTCTGAGTCTTCCTACAAGCAAGACTTCGATTCAGGTAAGGGCACTCACTTTTTTGCTCAAACGAACTACATCGTTCATGAAGCTCACACGTTTCTCATCTTAACAGACAAGCACTGGATGTTAGAGGACCAGGGCTTTGTATCAGTTTCAGAAGCAGAGTTGAACTAGATAGGGTCGGTATGTGTAGGAAACACCGTTCTTTTGTTCTGGGCACACTCAGATTACCTGCTATATTAGATATTCTAAAAGCAATAGCGTGCTTCTCGCTCTAAAGCAGAGTGTGGTCCATGGATGAGAAAAATGCTGTGTGTTTCCCTTCAGAAATGGAGTTAAATCCCAGGCTCTGTGTCTTCCTACAAGCAAGACTTCCTTTCAGGTAAGGGCAGTCACTTTTCAGCTCAAACGAACTACATCATTCACGGAGCTCACACGTTTCTCATCTTAACAGACAAGAATTGGATGTTAGAGGACCAGTGCTTTGTATCAGTTTAAGAAGCAGAGTTGGACTAGATATGGTCCGTATGTGTAGGAAACACCGTTCTTTTGTTCTCAGCAAAATCACGTTTCCTGCTGTCTTAGAGACTCTAGAGAGCAAGAGCGTGCTTCTTGTTCTAAAGCAGAGTGTGATCAATGGATGATTACACTGCTGTGTGTTTCACTACAGAAATGGAGTTAAATCCCAGGCTCTGAGTCTTCGTACAAGCAAGACTTCGTTTAAGGTAAGGGCTGTCACTTTTCTGCTCAAACGAACTACATCGTTCATGAAGCTCACACGTTTCCCATCTTAACTGACAAGCATTGGATGTTAGAAGACCAGTGATTTGTATCAGTTTCAGAAGAAGAGTTGGACTAGATATGGCCTGTATGTGTAGGAAACACCGTTCTTTTGTTCTCAGCACACTCACGTTTCCTGCTGTGTTAGAGACTCCAGAAAGCAAGAGCGTGCTTCTCGCTCTAAAGCAGAGTGTTATCAATGGATGAGAACTATGCTGTGTGTTTACCTTCATAAATGGAGTTAAATCTCAATCTCTGTGTCTTCCTACAAGCAAGACTTCGTTTCAGGTAACGGCAGTCACTTTTCAGCTCAAACGAACAACATCGTTCACTGAGCTGACAAATTTCTCTTCTTAACAGACAAGCATTGGATGTTAGAGGACAAGTGCTTTGTATCAGTTTCGGAAGGAGAGTTGGACTATATATGGTCCGTATGTGTAGGAAACACCGTTATTTTTTTCTGGGCACACTCAGATTACCTGCTATATTAGAGACTCTAAAAGCACGAGCGTGCTTCTGGCTCTAAAGCAGAGTGTGATCCATGGATGAGAACTCTGCTGTGTGTTTCCCTTCAGAGATGGAGTTAAATCCCAGGATCTGTGTCTTACTACAAGCAAGACTTCGTTACAGGTAAGGGCAGTCACTTTTCAGTTCAAAGGAACTACATCATTCTCAAAGCTCACACGTTTCTCATCTTAACTGACAAGCATTGGATGTTAGAGGACCAGTGCTTTGTATCAGTTTCCGAAGCAGAGTTGAACTAGATATGGTCCGTATGTGTAGGAAACACCGTTCTTTTGTTCTAAGCACACACACGTTTCCTGCTGTCTTAGAGACTCTAGAAAGCAAGAGCGTGCTTCTTGTTCTAAAGCAGAGTGTGATCAATGGATGATTACACTGCTGTGTGTTTCACTTCAGAGATGGAGTTAAATCCCAGGCTCTGAGTCTTCCTACAAGCAAGACTTCGATTCAGGTAGGGGCACTCACTTTTCTGCTCAAACGAACTACATCGTTCATGAAGCTCACACGTTTCTCATCTTAACAGACAAGCACTGGATGTTAGAGGACCAGGGCTTTGTATCAGTTTCAGAAGCAGATTTGAACAAGATAGGGTCTGTATGTGTAGGAAACACCGTTCTTTTGTTCTGGGCACACTCAGATTACCTGCTATATTAGAGACTCTAAAAGCAATAGCGTGCTTCTTGCTCTAAAGCAGAGTGTGGTCCATGGATGAGAAAAATGCTGTGTGTTTCCCTTCAGAAATGGAGTTAAATCCCAGGCTCTGTGTCTTCCTACAAGCAAGACTTCGTTTCAGGTAAGGGCAGTCACTTTTCAGCTCAAACGAACTACATCATTCACGGAGTTCACACGTTTCTCATCTTAACAGACAAGAATTGGATGTTAGAGGACCAGTGCTTTGTATCAGTTTAAGAAGCAGAGTTGGACTAGATATGGTCCGTATGTGTAGGAAACACCGTTCTTTTGTTCTCAGCAAAATCACGCTTCCTGCTGTCTTAGAGACTCTAGAGAGCAAGAGCGTGCTTCTTGTTCTAAAGCAGAGTGTGATTAATGGATGATTAAACTGCTGTGTGTTTCACTACAGAAATGGAGTTAAATCCCAGGCTCTGAGTCTTCGTACAAGCAAGACTTCGTTTAAGGTAAGGGCTGTCACTTTTCTGCTCAAACGAACTACATCATTCATGAATCTCACACGTTTCCCATCTTAACTGACAAGCATTGGATGTTAGAAGACCAGTGATTTGTATCAGTTTCAGAAGAAGAGTTGGACTAGATATGGCCTGTATGTGTAGGAATCACCGTTCTTTTGTTCTCAGCACACTCACGTTTCCTGCTGTGTTAGAGACTCCAGAAAGCAAGAGCGTGCTTCTCGCTCTAAAGCAGAGTGTTATCAATGGATGAGAACTATGCTGTGTGTTTCCCTTCATAAATGGAGTTAAATCTCAATCTCTGTGTCTTCCTACAAGCAAGACTTCGTTTCAGGTAACGGCAGTCACTTTTCAGCTCAAACGAACAACATCGTTCACTGAGCTGACAAATTTCTCTTCTTAACAGACAAGCATTGGATGTTAGAGGACCAGTGCTTTGTGTCAGTTTAGGAAGGAGAGTTGGACTATATATGGTCCGTATGTGTAGGAAACACCGTTATTTTGTTCTGGGCACACTCAGATTACCTGCTATATTAGAGACTCTAAAAGCAAGAGCGTGCTTCTGGCTCTAAAGCAGAGTGTGATCCATGGATGAGAACTCTGCTGTGTGTTTCCCTTCAGAGATGGAGTTAAATCCCAGGATCTCTGTCTTACTACAAGCCAGACTTCGTTACAGGTAAGGGCAGCCACTTTTCAGTTCAAAGGAACTACATCATTCTCAAAGCTCACACGTTTCTCATCTTAACTGACAAGCATTGGATGTTAGAGGACCAGTGCTTTGTATCAGTTTCAGAAGAAGAGTTGGACTACATATGGTCCGTATGTGTAGGAAACACCGTTCTTTTGCTCTGAGCACACTCAGATTTGCTGATGTATTAGAGACTCTAGAAAGCAAGAGCATGCTTCTTGCTCTAAAGCAGAGTGTGATCCATGGATGAGAACTATGCTGTGTGTTTCCATTCAGAAATGGAGTTAAATCCCAGGCTCTGTGTCTTCCTACAAGCAAGACTTCGTTTCAGGTAAGGGCAGTCACTTTTCAGCTCAAACGAACTACATTGTTCACGAAGCTCACACGTTTCTCATCTTAACAGACAAGCATTGGATGTTAGAGGACCAGTGCTTTGTATCAGTTTCAGAAGCAGAGTTGAACTAGATATGGTCCGTATGTGTAGGAAACACCGTTCTTTTGTTCTAAGCACACACACGTTTCCTGCTGTCTTAGAGACTCTAGAAAGCAAGAGCGTGCTTCTTGTTCTAAAGCAGAGTGTGATCAATGGATGATTACACTGCTGTGTGTTTCACTTCAGAGATGGAGTTAAATCCCAGGCTCTGAGTCTTCCTACAAGCAAGACTTCGATTCAGGTAGGGGCAGTCACTTTTCTGCTCAAACGAACTACATCGTTCATGAAGCTCACACGTTTCTCATGTTAACAGACAAGCACTGGATGTTAGAGGACCAGGGCTTTGTATCAGTTTCAGAAGCAGAGTTGAACTAGATAGGGTCCGTATGTGTAGGAAACACCGTTCTTTTGTTCTGGGCACACTTAGATTACCTGCTATATTAGAGACTCTAAAAGCAACAGCGTGCTTCTCGCTCTAAAGCAGAGTGTGGTCCATGGATGAGAAAAATGCTGTGTGTTTCCCTTCAGAAAAGGAGTTAAATCCCAGGCTCTGTGTCTTCCTACAAGCAAGACTTCGTTTCAGGTAAGGGCAGTCACTTTTCAGCTCAAACGAACTACATCATTCACGGAGCTCACACGTTTCTCATCTTAACAGACAAGAATTGGATGTTAGAGGACCAGTGCTTTGTATCAGTTTAAGAAGCAGAGTTGGACTAGATATGGTCCGTATATGTAGGAAACACCGTTCTTTTGTTCTCAGCAAAATCACGTTTCCTGCTGTATTAGAGACTCTAGAGAGCAAGAGAGTGCTTCTTGTTCTAAAGCAGAGTGTGATCAATGGATGATTACACTGCTGTGTGTTTCACTACAGAAATGGAGTTAAATCCCAGGCTCTGAGTCTTCCTACAAGCAAGACTTCGTTTAAGGTAAGGGCTGTCACTTTTCTGCTCAAATGAACTACATGGTTCATGAAGCTCACACGTTTCCCATCTTAACTGACAAGCATTGGATGTTAGAAGAAAAGTGATTTGTATCAGTTTCAGAAGAAGAGTTGGACTAGAAATGGCCTGCATGTGTAGGAAACACCGTTCTTTTGTTCTCAGCACACTCACATTTCCTGCTGTGTTAGAGACTCCAGAAAACAAGAGGGTGCTTCTCGCTCTAAAGCAGAGTGTTATCAATGATTGAGAACTATGCTGCGTGTTTCCCTTCATAAATGGAGTTAAATCTCAATCTCTGTGTCTTCCTACAAGCAAGACTTCGTTTCAGGTAACGGCAGTCACTTTTCAGCTCAAACGAACAACATCGTTCACTGAGCTCACAAATTTCTCTTCTTACCAGACAAGCATTGGATGTTAGAGGACCAGTGCTTTGTATCAGTTTAGGAAGGAGAGTTGGACTGTATATGGTCCGTATGTGTAGGAAACACCGTTCTTTTGTTCTCAGCACACTCACGTTTCCTGCTGTCTTAGAGACTTTAGAAAGCAAGAACGTGCTTCTCGCTCTAAAGCAGATTGTGATCCATGGATGAGAACTATGCTGTGTGTTTCCCTTCAGGAATGGAGTTAAATCCCAGGCTCTGTGTCTTCCTACAAGCAAGACTTCGTTTCAGGTAAGGGCAGTCACTTTTCAGCTCAAACGAACTACATCATTCACGGAGCTCACATGGTTCTCATCTTAACAGACAAGCATTGGATGTTAGAGGACCAGTGCTTTGTATCAGATTAAGAAGCAGAGTTGGACTAGATATGGTCCCTATGTGTAGGAAACACCATTCTTTTGTTCTCAGCAAAATCACATTTCCTGCTGTCTGAGAGACTCTAGAGAGCAAGAGCGTGCTTCTTGTTCTAAAGCAGAGTGTGATCAATGGATGATTACACTGCTGTGTGTTTCACTTCAGAGATGGAGTTAAATCCCAGGCTCTGAGTCTTCCTACAAGCAAGACTTCGATTCAGGTAAGGGCACTCACTTTTCTGCTCAAACGAACTACATCGTTCATGAAGCTCACACGTTTCTCATCTTAACAGACAAGCACTGGATGTTAGAGGACCAGGGCTTTGTATCAGTTTCAGAAGCAGAGTTGAACTAGATAGGGTCCGTATGTGTAGGAAACACCGTTCTTTTGTTCTTGGCACACTCAGATTACCTGCTATATTAGAGACTCTAAAAGCAATAGCGTGCTTCTTGCTCTAAAGCAGAGTGTGGTCCATGGATGAGAAAAATGCTGTGTGTTTCCCTTCAGAAATGGAGTTAAATCCCAGGCTCTGTGTCTTCCTACAAGCAAGACTTCGTTTCAGGTAAGGGCACTCACTTTTCAGCTCAAACGAACTACATCATTCACGGAGTTCACACGTTTCTCATCTTAACAGACAAGAATTGGATGTTAGAGGACCAGTGCTTTGTATCAGTTTAAGAAGCAGAGTTGGACTAGATATGGTCCGTATGTGTAGGAAACACCGTTCTTTTGTTCTCAGCAAAATCACGCTTCCTGCTGTCTTAGAGACTCTAGAGAGCAAGAGCGTGCTTCTTGTTCTAAAGCAGAGTGTGATCAATGGATGATTAAACTGCTGTGTGTTTCACTACAGAAATGGAGTTAAATCCCAGGCTCTGAGTCTTCCTACAAGCAAGACTTCGTTTAAGGTAAGGGCTGTCACTTTTCTGCTCAAACGAACTACATCATTCATGAATCTGACACGTTTCCCATCTTAACTGACAAGCATTGGATGTTAGAAGACCAGTGATTTGTATCAGTTTCAGAAGAAGAGTTGGACTAGATATGGCCTGTATGTGTAGGAATCACCGTTCTTTTGTTCTCAGCACACTCACGTTTCCTGCTGTGTTAGAGACTCCAGAAAGCAAGAGCGTGCTTCTCGCTCTAAAGCAGAGTGTTATCAATGGATGAGAACTATGCTGTGTGTTTCCCTTCATAAATGGAGTTAAATCTCAATCTCTGTGTCTTCCTACAAGCAAGACTTCGTTTCAGGTAACGGAAGTCACTTTTCAGCTCAAACGAACAACATCGTTCACTGAGCTCAAAAATTTCTCTTCTTAACAGACAAGCATTGGATGTTAGAGGACCAGTGCTTTGTATCAGTTTAGGAAGGAGAGTTGGACTATATATGGTCCGTATGTGTAGGAAACACCGTTCTTTTGTTCTCAGCACACTCACGTTTCCTGCTGTCTTAGAGACTTTAGAAAGCAAGAGCGTGCTTCTCGCTCTAAAGCAGATTGTGATCCATGGATGAGAACTATGCTGTGTGTTTTCCTTCAGAAATGGAGTTAAATCCCAGGCTCTGTGTCTTCCTACAAGCAAGACTTCGTTTCAGGTAAGGGCAGTCACTTTTCAGCTCAAACGAACTACATCATTCACGGAGCTCACACGTTTCTCATCTTAACAGACAAGAATTGGATGTTAGAGGACCAGTGCTTTGTATCAGTTTAAGAAGCAGAGTTGGACTAGATATGGTCCGTATGTGTAGGAAACACCGTTCTTTTGTTCTCAGCAAAATCACGTTTCCTGCTGTCTTAGAGACTCTAGAGAGCAAGAGCGTGCTTCTTGTTCTAAAGCAGAGTGTGATCAATGGATGATTACACTGCTGTGTGTTTCACTACAGAAATGGAGTTAAATCCCAGGCTCTGAGTCTTCGTACAAGCAAGACTTCGTTTAAGGTAAGGGCTGTCACTTTTCTGCTCAAACGAACTACATGGTTCATGAATCTCACACGTTTCCCATCTTAACTGACAAGCATTGGATGTTAGAAGACCAGTGATTTGTATCAGTTTCAGAAGAAGAGTTGGACTAGATATGGCCTGTATGTGTAGGAATCACCGTTCTTTTGTTCTCAGCACACTCACGTTTCCTGCTGTCTTAGAGACTTTAGAAAGCAAGAGCGTGCTTCTCGCTCTAAAGCAGATTGTGATCCATGGATGAGAACTATGCTGTGTGTTTCCCTTCAGAAATGGAGTTAAATCCCAGGCTCTGTGTCTTCCTACAAGCAAGACTTCGTTTCAGGTAAGGGCAGTCACTTTTCAGCTCAAACGAACTACATCATTCACGGAGCTCACATGTTTCTCATCTTAACAGACAAGCATTGGATGTTAATGGACCAGTGCTTTGTATCAGATTAAGAAGCAGAGTTGGACTAGATATGGTCCCTATGTGTAGGAAACACCATTCTTTTGTTCTCAGCAAAATCACATTTCCTGCTGTCTGAGAGACTCTGGAGAGCAAGAGCGTGCTTCTTGTTCTAAAGCAGAGTGTGATCAATGGATGATTACACTGCTGTGTGTTTCACTTCAGAGATGGAGTTAAATCCCACGCTCTGAGTCTTCCTACAAGCAAGACTTCGATTCAGGTAAGGGCACTCACTTTTCTGCTCAAACGAACTACATCGTTCATGAATCTCACACGTTTCCCATCTTAACTGACAAGCATTGGATGTTAGAAGACCAGTGATTTGTATCAGTTTCAGAAGAAGAGTTGGACTAGATATGGCCTGTATGTGTAGGAATCACCGTTCTTTTGTTCTCAGCACACTCACGTTTCCTGCTGTGTTAGAGACTCCAGAAAGCAAGAGCGTGCTTCTCGCTCTAAAGCAGAGTGTTATCAATGGATGAGAACTATGCTGTGTGTTTCCCTTCATAAATGGAGTTAAATCTCAATCTCTGTGTCTTCCTACAAGCAAGACTTCGTTTCAGGTAACGGCAGTCACTTTTCAGCTCAAACGAACAACATCGTTCACTGAGCTGACAAATTTCTCTTCTTAACAGACAAGCATTGGATGTTAGAGGACCAGTGCTTTGTATCAGTTTAGGAAGGAGAGTTGGACTATATATGGTCCGTATGTGTAGGAAACACCGTTATTTTGTTCTGGGCACACTCAGATTACCTGCTATATTAGAGACTCTAAAAGCACGAGCGTGCTTCTGGCTCTAAAGCAGAGTGTGATCCATGGATGAGAACTCTGCTGTGTGTTTCCCTTCAGAGATGGAGTTAAATTCCAGGATCTCTGTCTTACTACAAGCAAGACTTCATTACAGGTAAGGGCAGTCACTTTTCAGTTCAAAGGAACTACATCATTCTCAAAGCTCACACGTTTCTCATCTTAACTGACAAGCATTGGATGTTAGAGGACCAGTGCTTTGTATCAGTTTCAGAAGAAGAGTTGGACTACATATGGTCCGTATGTGTAGGAAACACCGTTCTTTTGCTCTGAGCACACTCAGATTTGCTGATGTATTAGAGACTCTAGAAAGCAAGAGCATGCTTCTTGCTCTAAAGCAGAGTGTGATCCATGGATGAGAACTATGCTGTTTGTTTCCATTCAGAAATGGAGTTAAATCCCAGGCTCTGTGTCTTCCTACAAGCAAGACTTCGTTTCAGGTAAGGGCAGTCACTTTTCAGCTCAAACGAACTACATTGTTCACGAAGCTCACACGTTTCTCATCTTAACAGACAAGCATTGGATGTTAGAGGACCAGTGCTTTGTATCAGTTTCAGAAGCAGAGTTGAACTAGATATGGTCCGTATGTGTAGGAAACACCGTTCTTTTGTTCTCAGCACACTCACGTTTCCTGCTGTGTTAGAGACTCCAGAAAGCAAGAGGGTGCTTCTCGCTCTAAAGCAGAGTGTTATCAATGGATGAGAACTATGCTGTGTGTTTCCCTTCATAAATGGAGTTAAATCTCAATCTCTGTGTCTTCCTACAAGCAAGACTTCGTTTCAGGTAAGGGCAGTCACTTTTCAGCTCAAACGAACTACATCATTCACGGAGCTCACACGTTTCTCATCTTAACAGACAAGAATTGGATGTTAAAGGACCAGTGCTTTGTATCAGATTAAGAAGCAGAGTTGGACTAGATATGGTCCCTATGTGTAGGAAACACCATTCTTTTGTTCTCAGCAAAATCACATTTCCTGCTGTCTGAGAGACTCTAGAGAGCAAGAGCGTGCTTCTTGTTCTAAAGCAGAGTGTGATCAATGGATGATTACACTGCTGTGTGTTTCACTTCAGAGATGGGGTTAAATCCCAGGCTCTGAGTCTTCCTACAAGCAAGACTTCGATTCAGGTAAGGGCACTCACTTTTCTGCTCAAACGAACTACATCGTTCATGAAGCTCACATGTTTCTCATCTTAACAGACAAGCACTGGATGTTAGAGGACCAGGGCTTTGTATCAGTTTAGGAAGGAGAGTTGAACTAGATATGGTCCGTATGTGTAGGAAACACCGTTCTTTTGTTCTAAGCACACACACGTTTCCTGCTGTCTTAGAGACTCTAGAAAGCAAGAGCGTGCTTCTTGTTCTAAAGCAGAGTGTGATCAATGGATGATTACACTGCTGTGTGTTTCACTTCAGAGATGGAGTTAAATCCCAGGCTCTGAGTCTTCCTACAAGCAAGACTTATTTTCAGGTAAGGGCAGTCACTTTTCTGCTCAAACGAAGTACATCGTTCATGAAGCTCACACGTTTCTCATGTTAACAGACAAGCACTGGATGTTAGAGGACCAGGGCTTTGTATCAGTTTCAGAAGCAGAGTTGAACTAGATAGGGTCCGTATGTGTAGGAAACACCGTTCTTTTGTTCTGGGCACACTTAGATTACCTGCTATATTAGAGACTCTAAAAGCAACAGCGTGCTTCTCGCTCTAAAGCAGAGTGTGGTCCATGGATGAGAAAAATGCTTTGTGTTTCCCTTCAGAAATGGAGTTAAATCCCAGGCTCTGTGTCTTCCTACAAGCAAGACTTCGTTTCAGGTAAGGGCACTCACTTTTCAGCTCAAACGAACTACATCATTCACGGAGCTCACACGTTTCTCATCTTAACAGACAAGAATTGGATGTTAGAGGACCAGTGCTTTGTATCAGTTTAAGAAGCAGAGTTGGACTAGATATGGTCCGTATGTGTAGGAAACACCGTTCTTTTGTTCTCAGCAAAATCACGTTTCCTGCTGTCTTAGAGACTCTAGAGAGCAAGAGCGTGCTTCTTGTTCTAAAGCAGAGTGTGATCAATGGATGATTACACTGCTGTGTGTTTCACTACAGAAATGGAGTTAAATCCCAGGCTCTGAGTCTTCCTACAAGCAAGACTTCGTTTAAGGTAAGGGCTGTCACTTTTCTGCTCAAATGAACTACATGGTTCATGAAGCTCACACGTTTCCCATCTTAACTGACAAGCATTGGATGTTAGAAGACCAGTGATTTGTATCAGTTTCAGAAGAAGAGTTGGACTAGAAATGGCCTGCATGTGTAGGAAACACCGTTCTTTTGTTCTCAGCACACTCACGTTTCCTGCTGTGTTAGAGACTCCAGAAAGCAAGAGGGTGCTTCTCGCTCTAAAGCAGAGTGTTATCAATGGATGAGAACTATGCTGTGTGTTTCCCTTCATAAATGGAGTTAAATCTCAATCTCTGTGTCTTCCTACAAGCAAGACTTCGTTTCAGGAAACGGCAGTCACTTTTCAGCTCAAACGAACAACATCGTTCACTGAGCTCACAAATTTCTCTTCTTAACAGACAAGCATTGGATGTTAGAGGACCAGTGCTTTGTATCAGTTTAGGAAGGAGAGTTGGACTATATATGGTCCGTATGTGTAGGAAACACCGTTCTTTTGTTCTCAGCACACTCACGTTTCCTGCTGTCTTAGAGACTTCAGAAAGCAAGAGCGTGCTTCTCGCTCTAAAGCAGATTGTGATCCATGGATGCGAACTATGCTGTGTGTTTCCCTTCAGAAATGGAGTTAAATCCCAGGCTCTGTGTCTTCCTACAAGCAAGACTTCGTTTCAGGTAAGGGCAGTCACTTTTCAGCTCAAACGAACTACATCATTCACGGAGCTCACACGTTTCTCATCTTAACAGACAAGAATTGGATGTTAAAGGACCAGTGCTTTGTATCAGATTAAGAAGCAGAGTTGGACTAGATATGGTCCCTATGTGTAGGAAACACCATTCTTTTGTTCTCAGCAAAATCACATTTCCTGCTGTCTGAGAGACTCTAGAGAGCAAGAGCGTGCTTCTTGTTCTAAAGCAGAGTGTGATCAATGGATGATTACACTGCTGTGTGTTTCACTTCAGAGATGGAGTTAAATCCCAGGCTCTGAGTCTTCCTACAAGCAAGACTTCGATTCAGGTAAGGGCACTCACTTTTCTGCTCAAACGAACTACATCGTTCATGAAGCTCACACGTTTCTCATCTTAACAGACAAGCACTGGATGTTAGAGGACCAGGGCTTTGTATCAGTTTCAGAAGCAGAGTTGAACTAGATAGGGTCGGTATGTGTAGGAAACACCGTTCTTTTGTTCTTGGCACACTCAGATTACCTGCTATATTAGAGACTCTAAAAGCAATAGCGTGCTTCTTGCTCTAAAGCAGAGTGTGGTCCATGGATGAGAAAAATGCTGTGTGTTTCCCTTCAGAAATGGAGTTAAATCCCAGGCTCTGTGTCTTCCTACAAGCAAGACTTCGTTTCAGGTAAGGGCAGTCACTTTTCAGCTCAAACGAACTACATCATTCACGGAGCTCACACGTTTCTCATCTTAACAGACAAGAATTGGATGTTAGAGGACCAGTGCTTTGTATCAGTTTAAGAAGCAGAGTTGGACTAGATATGGTCCGTATGTGTAGGAAACACCGTTCTTTTGTTCTCAGCAAAATCACGTTTCCTGCTGTCTTAGAGACTCTAGAGAGCAAGAGCGTGCTTCTTGTTCTAAAGCAGAGTGTGATCAATGGATGATTACACTGCTGTGTGTTTCACTACAGAAATGGAGTTAAATCCCAGGCTCTGAGTCTTCGTACAAGCAAGACTTCGTTTAAGGTAAGGGCTGTCACTTTTCTGCTCAAACGAACTACATGGTTCATGAATCTCACACGTTTCCCATCTTAACTGACAAGCATTGGATGTTAGAAGACCAGTGATTTGTATCAGTTTCAGAAGAAGAGTTGGACTAGATATGGCCTGTATGTGTAGGAATCACCGTTCTTTTGTTCTCAGCACACTCACGTTTCCTGCTGTCTTAGAGACTTTAGAAAGCAAGAGCGTGCTTCTCGCTCTAAAGCAGATTGTGATCCATGGATGAGAACTATGCTGTGTGTTTCCCTTCAGAAATGGAGTTAAATCCCAGGCTCTGTGTCTTCCTACAAGCAAGACTTCGTTTCAGGTAAGGGCAGTCACTTTTCAGCTCAAACGAACTACATCATTCACGGAGCTCACATGTTTCTCATCTTAACAGACAAGCATTGGATGTTAGAGGACCAGTGCTTTGTATCAGATTAAGAAGCAGAGTTGGACTAGATATGGTCCCTATATGTAGGAAACACCATTCTTTTGTTCTCAGCAAAATCACATTTCCTGCTGTCTGAGAGACTCTAGAGAGCAAGAGCGTGCTTCTTGTTCTAAAGCAGAGTGTGATCAATGGATGATTACACTGCTGTGTGTTTCACTTCAGAGACGGAGTTAAATCCCATGCTCTGAGTCTTCCTACAAGCAAGACTTCGATTCAGGTAAGGGCACTCACTTTTCTGCTCAAACGAACTACATCGTTCATGAAGCTCACACGTTTCTCATCTTAACAGACAAGCACTGGATGTTAGAGGACCAGGGCTTTGTATCAGTTTCAGAAGCAGAGTTGAACTAGATAGGGTCCGTATGTGTAGGAAACACCGTTCTTTTGTTCTTGGCACACTCAGATTACCTGCTATATTAGAGACTCTAAAAGCAATAGCGTGCTTCTTGCTCTAAAGCAGAGTGAGGTCCATGGATGAGAAAAATGCTGTGTGTTTCCCTTCAGAAATGGAGTTAAATCCCAGGCTCTGTGTCTTCCTACAAGCAAGACTTCGTTTCAGGTAAGGGCAGTCACTTTTCAGCTCAAACAAACTACATCATTCACGGAGCTCACACGTTTCTCATCTTAACAGACAAGAATTGGATGTTAGAGGACCAGTGCTTTGTATCAGTTTAAGAAGCAGAGTTGGACTAGATATGGTCTGTATGTGTAGGAAACACCGTTCTTTTGTTCTCAGCAAAATCACGCTTCCTGCTGTCTTAGAGACTCTAGAGAGCAAGAGCGTGCTTCTTGTTCTAAAGCAGAGTGTGATCAATGGATGATTACACTGCTGTGTGTTTCACTTCAGAGATGGAGTTAAATCCCAGGCTCTGAGTCTTCGTACAAGCAAGACTTCGTTTATGGTAAGGGCTGTCACTTTTCTGCTCAAACGAACTACATCGTTCATGAATCTCACACGTTTCCCATCTTAACTGACAAGCATTGGATGTTAGAAGACCAGTGATTTGTATCAGTTTCAGAAGAAGAGTTGGACTAGATATGGCCTGTATGTGTAGGAATCACCGTTCTTTTGTTCTCAGCACACTCACGTTTCCTGCTGTGTTAGAGACTCCAGAAAGCAAGAGCGTGCTTCTCGCTCTAAAGCAGAGTGTTATCAATGGATGAGAACTATGCTGTGTGTTTCCCTTCATAAATGGAGTTAAATCTCAATCTCTGTGTCTTCCTACAAGCAAGACTTCGTTTCAGGTAACGGCAGTCACTTTTCAGCTCAAACGAACAACATCGTTCACTGAGCTGACAAATTTCTCTTCTTAACAGACAAGCATTGGATGTTAGAGGACCAGTGCTTTGTATCAGTTTAGGAAGGAGAGTTGGACTATATATGGTCCGTATGTGTAGGAAACACCGTTATTTTGTTCTGGGCACACTCAGATTACCTGCTATATTAGAGACTCTAAAAGCAAGAGCGTGCTTCTGGCTCTAAAGCAGAGTGTGATCCATGGATGAGAACTCTGCTGTGTGTTTCCCTTCAGAGATGGAGTTAAATCCCAGGATCTCTGTCTTACTACAAGCAAGACTTCGTTACAGGTAAGGGCAGTCACTTTTCAGTTCAAAGGAACTACATCATTCTCAAAGCTCACACGTTTCTCATCTTAACTGACAAGCATTGGATGTTAGAGGACCAGTGCTTTGTATCAGTTTCAGAAGAAGAGTTGGACTACATATGGTCCTTATGTGTAGGAAACACCGTTCTTTTGCTCTGAGCACACTCAGATTTGCTGATGTATTAGAGACTCTAGAAAGCAAGAGCATGCTTCTTGCTCTAAAGCAGAGTGTGATCCATGGATGAGAACTATGCTGTTTGTTTCCATTCAGAAATGGAGTTAAATCCCAGGCTCTGTGTCTTCCTACAAGCAAGACTTCGTTTCAGGTAAGGGCAGTCACTTTTCAGCTCAAACGAACTACATTGTTCACGAAGCTCACACGTTTCTCATCTTAACAGACAAGCATTGGATGTTAGAGGACCAGTGCTTTGTATCAGTTTCAGAAGCAGAGTTGAACTAGATATGGTCCGTATGTGTAGGAAACACCGTTCTTTTGTTCTCAGCACACTCACGTTTCCTGCTGTGTTAGAGACTCCAGAAAGCAAGAGGGTGCTTCTCGCTCTAAAGCAGAGTGTTATCAATGGATGAGAACTATGCTGTGTTTTTCCCTTCATAAATGGAGTTAAATCTCAATCTCTGTGTCTTCCTACAAGCAAGACTTCGTTTCAGGTAAGGGCAGTCACTTTTCAGCTCAAACGAACTACATCATTCACGGAGCTCACACGTTTCTCATCTTAACAGACAAGAATTGGATGTTAAAGGACCAGTGCTTTGTATCAGATTAAGAAGCAGAGTTGGACTAGATATGGTCCCTATGTGTAGGAAACACCATTCTTTTGTTCTCAGCAAAATCACATTTCCTGCTGTCTGAGAGACTCTAGAGAGCAAGAGCGTGGTTCTTGTTCTAAAGCAGAGTGTGATCAATGGATGATTACACTGCTGTGTGTTTCACTTCAGAGATGGAGTTAAATCCCAGGCTCTGAGTCTTCCTACAAGCAAGACTTCGATTCAGGTAAGGGCACTCACTTTTCTGCTCAAACGAACTACATCGTTCATGAAGCTCACACGTTTCTCATCTTAACAGACAAGCACTGGATGTTAGAGGACCAGGGCTTTGTATCAGTTTCAGAAGCAGAGTTGAACTAGATAGGGTCGGTATGTGTAGGAAACACCGTTCTTTTGTTCTTGGCACACTCAGATTACCTGCTATATTAGAGACTCTAAAAGCAATAGCGTGCTTCTTGCTCTAAAGCAGAGTGTGGTCCATGGATGAGAAAAATGCTGTGTGTTTCCCTTCAGAAATGGAGTTAAATCCCAGGCTCTGTGTCTTCCTACAAGCAAGACTTCGTTTCAGGTAAGGGCAGTCACTTTTCAGCTCAAACGAACTACATCATTCACGGAGCTCACACGTTTCTCATCTTAACAGACAAGAATTGGATGTTAGAGGACCAGTGCTTTGTATCAGTTTAAGAAGCAGAGTTGGACTAGATATGGTCCGTATGTGTAGGAAACACCGTTCTTTTGTTCTCAGCAAAATCACGTTTCCTGCTGTCTTAGAGACTCTAGAGAGCAAGAGCGTGCTTCTTGTTCTAAAGCAGAGTGTGATCAATGGATGATTACACTGCTGTGTGTTTCACTACAGAAATGGAGTTAAATCCCAGGCTCTGAGTCTTCGTACAAGCAAGACTTCGTTTAAGGTAAGGGCTGTCACTTTTCTGCTCAAACAAACTACATGGTTCATGAATCTCACACGTTTCCCATCTTAACTGACAAGCATTGGATGTTAGAAGACCAGTGATTTGTATCAGTTTCAGAAGAAGAGTTGGACTAGATATGGCCTGTATGTGTAGGAATCACCGTTCTTTTGTTCTCAGCACACTCACGTTTCCTGCTGTCTTAGAGACTTTAGAAAGCAAGAGCGTGCTTCTCGCTCTAAAGCAGATTGTGATCCATGGATAAGAACTATGCTGTGTGTTTCCATTCAGAAATGGAGTTAAATCCCAGGCTCTGTGTCTTCCTACAAGCAAGACTTCGTTTCAGGTAAGGGCAGTCACTTTTCAGCTCAAACGAACTACATCATTCACGGAGCTCACATGTTTCTCATCTTAACAGACAAGCATTGGATGTTAGAGGACCAGTGCTTTGTATCAGATTAAGAAGCAGAGTTGGACTAGATATGGTCCCTATATGTAGGAAACACCATTCTTTTGTTCTCAGCAAAATCACATTTCCTGCTGTCTGAGAGACTCTAGAGAGCAAGAGCGTGCTTCTTGTTCTAAAGCAGAGTGTGATCAATGGATGATTACACTGCTGTGTGTTTCACTTCAGAGATGGAGTTAAATCCCAGGCTCTGAGTCTTCCTACAAGCAAGACTTCGATTCAGGTAAGGGCACTCACTTTTCTGCTCAAACGAACTACATCGTTCATGAAGCTCACACGTTTCTCATCTTAACAGACAAGCACTGGATGTTAGAGGACCAGGGCTTTGTATCAGTTTCAGAAGCAGAGTTGAACTAGATAGGGTCCGTATGTGTAGGAAACACCGTTCTTTTGTTCTTGGCACACTCAGATTACCTGCTATATTAGAGACTCTAAAAGCAATAGCGTGCTTCTTGCTCTAAAGCAGAGTGTGGTCCATGGATGAGAAAAATGCTGTGTGTTTCCCTTCAGAAATGGAGTTAAATCCCAGGCTCTGTGTCTTCCTACAAGCAAGACTTCGTTTCAGGTAAGGGCAGTCACTTTTCAGCTCAAACAAACTACATCATTCACGGAGCTCACACGTTTCTCATCTTAACAGACAAGAATTGGATGTTAGAGGACCAGTGCTTTGTATCAGTTTAAGAAGCAGAGTTGGACTAGATATGGTCTGTATGTGTAGGAAACACCGTTCTTTTGTTCTCAGCAAAATCACGCTTCCTGCTGTCTTAGAGACTCTAGAAAGCAAGAGCGTGCTTCTTGTTCTAAAGCAGAGTGTGATCAATGGATGATTAAACTGCTGTGTGTTTCACTACAGAAATGGAGTTAAATCCCAGGCTCTGAGTCTTCGTACAAGCAAGACTTCGATTAAGGTAAGGGCTGTCACTTTTCTGCTCAAACGAACTACATCGTTCATGAATCTCACTCGTTTCCCATCTTAACTGACAAGCATTGGATGTTAGAAGACCAGTGATTTGTATCAGTTTCAGAAGAAGAGTTGGACTAGATATGGCCTGTATGTGTAGGAATCACCGTTCTTTTGTTCTCAGCACACTCACGTTTCCTGCTGTGTTAGAGACTCCAGAAAGCAAGAGCGTGCTTCTCGCTCTAAAGCAGAGTGTTATCAATGGATGAGAACTATGCTGTGTGTTTCCCTTCATAAATGGAGTTAAATCTCAATCTCTGTGTCTTCCTACAAGCAAGACTTCGTTTCAGGTAACGGCAGTCACTTTTCAGCTCAAACGAACAACATCGTTCACTGAGCTGACAAATTTCTCTTCTTAACAGACAAGCATTGGATGTTAGAGGACCAGTGCTTTTTATCAGTTTAGGAAGGAGAGTTGGACTATATATGGTCCGTATGTGTAGGAAACACCGTTATTTTGTTCTGGGCACACTCAGATTACCTGCTATATTAGAGATTCTAAAAGCAAGAGCGTGCTTCTGGCTCTAAAGCAGAGTGTGATCCATGGATGAGAACTCTGCTGTGTGTTTCCCTTCAGAGATGGAGTTAAATCCCAGGATCTCTGTCTTACTACAAGCAAGACTTCGTTACAGGTAAGGGCAGTCACTTTTCAGTTCAAAGGAACTACATCATTCTCAAAGCTCACACGTTTCTCATCTTAACTGACAAGCATTGGATGTTAGAGGACCAGTGCTTTGTATCAGTTTCAGAAGAAGAGTTGGACTACATATGGTCCTTATGTGTAGGAAACACCGTTCTTTTGCTCTGAGCACACTCAGATTTGCTGATGTATTAGAGACTCTAGAAAGCAAGAGCATGCTTCTTGCTCTAAAGCAGAGTGTGATCCATGGATGAGAACTATGCTGTTTGTTTCCATTCAGAAATGGAGTTAAATCCCAGGCTCTGTGTCTTCCTACAAGCAAGACTTCGTTTCAGGTAAGGGCAGTCACTTTTCAGCTCAAACGAACTACATTGTTCACGAAGCTCACACGTTTCTCATCTTAACAGACAAGCATTGGATGTTAGAGGACCAGTGCTTTGTATCAGTTTCAGAAGCAGAGTTGAACTAGATATGGTCCGTATGTGTAGGAAACACCGTTCTTTTGTTCTCAGCACACTCACGTTTCCTGCTGTGTTAGAGACTCCAGAAAGCAAGAGGGTGCTTCTCGCTCTAAAGCAGAGTGTTATCAATGGATGAGAACTATGCTGTGTTTTTCCCTTCATAAATGGAGTTAAATCTCAATCTCTGTGTCTTCCTACAAGCAAGACTTCGTTTCAGGTAAGGGCAGTCACTTTTCAGCTCAAACGAACTACATCATTCACGGAGCTCACACGTTTCTCATCTTAACAGACAAGAATTGGATGTTAAAGGACCAGTGCTTTGTATCAGATTAAGAAGCAGAGTTGGACTAGATATGGTCCCTATGTGTAGGAAACACCATTCTTTTGTTCTCAGCAAAATCACATTTCCTGCTGTCTGAGAGACTCTAGAGAGCAAGAGCGTGCTTCTTGTTCTAAAGCAGAGTGTGATCAATGGATGATTACACTGCTGTGTGTTTCACTTCAGAGATGGAGTTAAATCCCAGGCTCTGAGTCTTCCTACAAGCAAGACTTCGATTCAGGTAAGGGCACTCACTTTTCTGCTCAAACGAACTACATCGTTCATGAAGCTCACACGTTTCTCATCTTAACAGACAAGCACTGGATGTTAGAGGACCAGGGCTTTGTATCAGTTTAGGAAGGAGAGTTGAACTAGATATGGTCCGTATGTGTAGGAAACACCGTTCTTTTGTTCTAAGCACACACACGTTTCCTGCTGTCTTAGAGACTCTAGAAAGAAAGAGCGTGCTTCTTGTTCTAAAGCAGAGTGTGATCAATGGATGATTACACTGCTGTGTGTTTCACTTCAGAGATGGAGTTAAATCCCAGGCTCTGAGTCTTCCTACAAGCAAGACTTCGTTTCAGGTAAGGGCAGTCACTTTTCTGCTCAAACGAACTACATCGTTCATGAAGCTCACACGTTTCTCATGTTAACAGACAAGCACTGGATGTTAGAGGACCAGGGCTTTGTATCAGTTTCAGAAGCAGAGTTGAACTAGATAGGGTCCGTATGTGTAGGAAACACCGTTCTTTTGTTCTGGGCACACTCAGATTACCTGCTATATTAGAGACTCTAAAAGCAACAGCGTGCTTCTCGCTCTAAAGCAGAGTGTGGTCCATGGATGAGAAAAATGCTGTGTGTTTCCCTTCAGAAATGGAGTTAAATCCCAGGCTCTGTGTCTTCCTACAAGCAAGACTTCGTTTCAGGTAAGGGCACTCACTTTTCAGCTCAAACGAACTACATCATTCACGGAGCTCACACGTTTCTCATCTTAACAGACAAGAATTGGATGTTAGAGGACCAGTGCTTTGTATCAGTTTAAGAAGCAGAGTTGGACTAGATATGGTCCGTATGTGTAGGAATCACCGTTCTTTTGTTCTCAGCAAAATCACGTTTCCTGCTGTCTTAGAGACTCTAGAGAGCAAGAGCGTGCTTCTTGTTCTAAAGCAGAGTGTGATCAATGGATGATTACACTGCTGTGTGTTTCACTACAGAAATGGAGTTAAATCCCAGGCTCTGAGTCTTCCTACAAGCAAGACTTCGTTTAAGGTAAGGGCTGTCACTTTTCTGCTCAAACGAACTACATGGTTCATGAATCTCACACGTTTCCCATCTTAACTGACAAGCATTGGATGTTAGAAGACCAGTGATTTGTATCAGTTTCAGAAGAAGAGTTGGACTAGATATGGCCTGTATGTGTAGGAATCACCGTTCTTTTGTTCTCAGCACACTCACGTTTCCTGCTGTCTTAGAGACTTTAGAAAGCAAGAGCGTGCTTCTCGCTCTAAAGCAGATTGTGATCCATGGATGAGAACTATGCTGTGTGTTTCCCTTCAGAAATGGAGTTAAATCCCAGGCTCTGTGTCTTCCTACAAGCAAGACTTCGTTTCAGGTAAGGGCTGTCACTTTTCTGCTCAAACGAACTACATCGTTCATGAATCTCACACGTTTCCCATCTTAACTGACAAGCATTGGATGTTAGAAGACCAGTGATTTGTATCAGTTTCAGAAGAAGAGTTGGACTAGATATGGCCTGTATGTGTAGGAATCACCGTTCTTTTGTTCTCAGCACACTCACGTTTCCTGCTGTCTTAGAGACTTTAGAAAGCAAGAGCGTGCTTCTCGCTCTAAAGCAGAGTGTTATCAATGGATGAGAACTATGCTGTGTGTTTCCCTTCATAAATGGAGTTAAATCTCAATCTCTGTGTCTTCCTACAAGCAAGACTTCGTTTCAGGTAACGGCAGTCACTTTTCAGCTCAAACAAACAACATCGTTCACTGAGCTGACAAATTTCTCTTCTTAACAGACAAGCATTGGATGTTAGAGGACCAGTGCTTTGTATCAGTTTAGGAAGGAGAGTTGGACTATATATGGTCCGTATGTGTAGGAAACACCGTTATTTTGTTCTGGGCACACTCAGATTACCTGCTATATTAGAGACTCTAAAAGCAAGAGCGTGCTTCTGGCTCTAAAGCAGAGTGTGATCCATGGATGAGAACTCTGCTGTGTGTTTCCCTTCAGAGATGGAGTTAAATCCCAGGATCTCTGTCTTACTACAAGCAAGACTTCGTTTCAGGTAAGGGCAGTCACTTTTCAGCTCAAACGAACTACATCATTCTCAAAGCTCACACGTTTCTCATCTTAACAGACAAGAATTGGATGTTAAAGGACCAGTGCTTTGTATCAGATTAAGAAGCAGAGTTGGACTAGATATGGTCCCTATGTGTAGGAAACACCATTCTTTTGTTCTCAGCAAAATCACATTTCCTGCTGTCTGAGAGACTCTAGAGAGCAAGAGCGTGGTTCTTGTTCTAAAGCAGAGTGTGATCAATGGATGATTACACTGCTGTGTGTTTCACTTCAGAGATGGAGTTAAATCCCAGGCTCTGAGTCTTCCTACAAGCAAGACTTCGATTCAGGTAAGGGCACTCACTTTTCTGCTCAAACGAACTACATCGTTCATGAAGCTCACACGTTTCTCATCTTAACAGACAAGCACTGGATGTTAGAGGACCAGGGCTTTGTATCAGTTTCAGAAGCAGAGTTGAACTAGATAGGGTCGGTATGTGTAGGAAACACCGTTCTTTTGTTCTTGGCACACTCAGATTACCTGCTATATTAGAGACTCTAAAAGCAATAGCGTGCTTCTTGCTCTAAAGCAGAGTGTGGTCCATGGATGAGAAAAATGCTGTGTGTTTCCCTTCAGAAATGGAGTTAAATCCCAGGCTCTGTGTCTTCCTACAAGCAAGACTTCGTTTCAGGTAAGGGCAGTCACTTTTCAGCTCAAACGAACTACATCATTCACGGAGCTCACACGTTTCTCATCTTAACAGACAAGAATTGGATGTTAGAGGACCAGTGCTTTGTATCAGTTTAAGAAGCAGAGTTGGACTAGATATGGTCCGTATGTGTAGGAAACACCGTTCTTTTGTTCTCAGCAAAATCACGTTTCCTGCTGTCTTAGAGACTCTAGAGAGCAAGAGCGTGCTTCTTGTTCTAAAGCAGAGTGTGATCAATGGATGATTACACTGCTGTGTGTTTCACTACAGAAATGGAGTTAAATCCCAGGCTCTGAGTCTTCGTACAAGCAAGACTTCGTTTAAGGTAAGGGCTGTCACTTTTCTGCTCAAACGAACTACATGGTTCATGAATCTCACACGTTTCCCATCTTAACTGACAAGCATTGGATGTTAGAAGACCAGTGATTTGTATCAGTTTCAGAAGAAGAGTTGGACTAGATATGGCCTGTATGTGTAGGAATCACCGTTCTTTTGTTCTCAGCACACTCACGTTTCCTGCTGTCTTAGAGACTTTAGAAAGCAAGAGCGTGCTTCTCGCTCTAAAGCAGATTGTGATCCATGGATGAGAACTATGCTGTGTGTTTCCCTTCAGAAATGGAGTTAAATCCCAGGCTCTGTGTCTTCCTACAAGCAAGACTTCGTTTCAGGTAAGGGCAGTCACTTTTCAGCTCAAACGAACTACATCATTCACGGAGCTCACATGTTTCTCATCTTAACAGACAAGCATTGGATGTTAGAGGACCAGTGCTTTGTATCAGATTAAGAAGCAGAGTTGGACTAGATATGGTCCCTATATGTAGGAAACACCATTCTTTTGTTCTCAGCAAAATCACATTTCCTGCTGTCTGAGAGACTCTAGAGAGCAAGAGCGTGCTTCTTGTTCTAAAGCAGAGTGTGATCAATGGATGATTACACTGCTGTGTGTTTCACTTCAGAGATGGAGTTAAATCCCAGGCTCTGAGTCTTCCTACAAGCAAGACTTCGATTCAGGTAAGGGCACTCACTTTTCTGCTCAAACGAACTACATCGTTCATGAAGCTCACACGTTTCTCATCTTAACAGACAAGCACTGGATGTTAGAGGACCAGGGCTTTGTATCAGTTTCAGAAGCAGAGTTGAACTAGATAGGGTCCGTATGTGTAGGAAACACCGTTCTTTTGTTCTTGGCACACTCAGATTACCTGCTATATTAGAGACTCTAAAAGCAATAGCGTGCTTCTTGCTCTAAAGCAGAGTGAGGTCCTTGGATGAGAAAAATGCTGTGTGTTTCCCTTCAGAAATGGAGTTAAATCCCAGGCTCTGTGTCTTCCTACAAGCAAGACTTCGTTTCAGGTAAGGGCAGTCACTTTTCAGCTCAAACAAACTACATCATTCACGGAGCTCACACGTTTCTCATCTTAACAGACAAGAATTGGATGTTAGAGGACCAGTGCTTTGTATCAGTTTAAGAAGCAGAGTTGGACTAGATATGGTCTGTATGTGTAGGAAACACCGTTCTTTTGTTCTCAGCAAAATCACGCTTCCTGCTGTCTTAGAGACTCTAGAGAGCAAGAGCGTGCTTCTTGTTCTAAAGCAGAGTGTGATCAATGGATGATTACACTGCTGTGTGTTTCACTTCAGAGATGGAGTTAAATCCCAGGCTCTGAGTCTTCTTACAAGCAAGACTTCGTTTAAGGTAAGGGCTGTCACTTTTCTGCTCAAACGAACTACATCGTTCATGAATCTCACACGTTTCCCATCTTAACTGACAAGCATTGGATGTTAGAAGACCAGTGATTTGTATCAGTTTCAGAAGAAGAGTTGGACTAGATATGGCCTGTATGTGTAGGAATCACCGTTCTTTTGTTCTCAGCACACTCACGTTTCCTGCTGTGTTAGAGACTCCAGAAAGCAAGAGCGTGCTTCTCGCTCTAAAGCAGAGTGTTATCAATGGATGAGAACTATGCTGTGTGTTTCCCTTCATAAATGGAGTTAAATCTCAATCTCTGTGTCTTCCTACAAGCAAGACTTCGTTTCAGGTAACGGCAGTCACTTTTCAGCTCAAACGAACAACATCGTTCACTGAGCTGACAAATTTCTCTTCTTAACAGACAAGCATTGGATGTTAGAGGACCAGTGCTTTGTATCAGTTTAGGAAGGAGAGTTGGACTATATATGGTCCGTATGTGTAGGAAACACCGTTATATTGTTCTGGGCACACTCAGATTACCTGCTATATTAGAGACTCTAAAAGCAAGAGCGTGCTTCTGGCTCTAAAGCAGAGTGTGATCCATGGATGAGAACTCTGCTGTGTGTTTCCCTTCAGAGATGGAGTTAAATCCCAGGATCTCTGTCTTACTACAAGCAAGACTTCGTTACAGGTAAGGGCAGTCACTTTTCAGTTCAAAGGAACTACATCATTCTCAAAGCTCACACGTTTCTCATCTTAACTGACAAGCATTGGATGTTAGAGGACCAGTGCTTTGTATCAGTTTCAGAAGAAGAGTTGGACTACATATGGTCCTTATGTGTAGGAAACACCGTTCTTTTGCTCTGAGCACACTCAGATTTGCTGATGTATTAGAGACTCTAGAAAGCAAGAGCATGCTTCTTGCTCTAAAGCAGAGTGTGATCCATGGATGAGAACTATGCTGTTTGTTTCCATTCAGAAATGGAGTTAAATCCCAGGCTCTGTGTCTTCCTACAAGCAAGACTTCGTTTCAGGTAAGGGCAGTCACTTTTCAGCTCAAACGAACTACATTGTTCACGAAGCTCACACGTTTCTCATCTTAACAGACAAGCATTGGATGTTAGAGGACCAGTGCTTTGTATCAGTTTCAGAAGCAGAGTTGAACTAGATATGGTCCGTATGTGTAGGAAACACCGTTCTTTTGTTCTCAGCACACTCACGTTTCCTGCTGTGTTAGAGACTCCAGAAAGCAAGAGGGTGCTTCTCGCTCTAAAGCAGAGTGTTATCAATGGATGAGAACTATGCTGTGTTTTTCCCTTCATAAATGGAGTTAAATCTCAATCTCTGTGTCTTCCTACAAGCAAGACTTCGTTTCAGGTAAGGGCAGTCACTTTTCAGCTCAAACGAACTACATCATTCACGGAGCTCACACGTTTCTCATCTTAACAGACAAGAATTGGATGTTAAAGGACCAGTGCTTTGTATCAGATTAAGAAGCAGAGTTGGACTAGATATGGTCCCTATGTGTAGGAAACACCATTCTTTTGTTCTCAGCAAAATCACATTTCCTGCTGTCTGAGAGACTCTAGAGAGCAAGAGCGTGGTTCTTGTTCTAAAGCAGAGTGTGATCAATGGATGATTACACTGCTGTGTGTTTCACTTCAGAGATGGAGTTAAATCCCAGGCTCTGAGTCTTCCTACAAGCAAGACTTCGATTCAGGTAAGGGCACTCACTTTTCTGCTCAAACGAACTACATCGTTCATGAAGCTCACACGTTTCTCATCTTAACAGACAAGCACTGGATGTTAGAGGACCAGGGCTTTGTATCAGTTTCAGAAGCAGAGTTGAACTAGATAGGGTCCGTATGTGTAGGAAACACCGTTCTTTTGTTCTTGGCACACTCAGATTACCTGCTATATTAGAGACTCTAAAAGCAATAGCGTGCTTCTTGCTCTAAAGCAGAGTGTGGTCCATGGATGAGAAAAATGCTGTGTGTTTCCCTTCAGAAATGGAGTTAAATCCCAGGCTCTGTGTCTTCCTACAAGCAAGACTTCGTTTCAGGTAAGGGCAGTCACTTTTCAGCTCAAACGAACTACATCATTCACGGAGCTCACACGTTTCTCATCTTAACAGACAAGAATTGGATGTTAGAGGACCAGTGCTTTGTATCAGTTTAAGAAGCAGAGTTGGACTAGATATGGTCCGTATGTGTAGGAAACACCGTTCTTTTGTTCTCAGCAAAATCACGTTTCCTGCTGTCTTAGAGACTCTAGAGAGCAAGAGCGTGCTTCTTGTTCTAAAGCAGAGTGTGATCAATGGATGATTACACTGCTGTGTGTTTCACTACAGAAATGGAGTTAAATCCCAGGCTCTGAGTCTTCGTACAAGCAAGACTTCGTTTAAGGTAAGGGCTGTCACTTTTCTGCTCAAACGAACTACATGGTTCATGAATCTCACACGTTTCCCATCTTAACTGACAAGCATTGGATGTTAGAAGACCAGTGATTTGTATCAGTTTCAGAAGAAGAGTTGGACTAGATATGGCCTGTATGTGTAGGAATCACCGTTCTTTTGTTCTCAGCACACTCACGTTTCCTGCTGTCTTAGAGACTTTAGAAAGCAAGAGCGTGCTTCTCGCTCTAAAGCAGATTGTGATCCATGGATAAGAACTATGCTGTGTGTTTCCATTCAGAAATGGAGTTAAATCCCAGGCTCTGTGTCTTCCTACAAGCAAGACTTCGTTTCAGGTAAGGGCAGTCACTTTTCAGCTCAAACGAACTACATCATTCACGGAGCTCACATGTTTCTCATCTTAACAGACAAGCATTGGATGTTAGAGGACCAGTGCTTTGTATCAGATTAAGAAGCAGAGTTGGACTAGATATGGTCCCTATATGTAGGAAACACCATTCTTTTGTTCTCAGCAAAATCACATTTCCTGCTGTCTGAGAGACTCTAGAGAGCAAGAGCGTGCTTCTTGTTCTAAAGCAGAGTGTGATCAATGGATGATTACACTGCTGTGTGTTTCACTTCAGAGATGGAGTTAAATCCCAGGCTCTGAGTCTTCCTACAAGCAAGACTTCGATTCAGGTAAGGGCACTCACTTTTCTGCTCAAACGAACTACATCGTTCATGAAGCTCACACGTTTCTCATCTTAACAGACAAGCACTGGATGTTAGAGGACCAGGGCTTTGTATCAGTTTCAGAAGCAGAGTTGAACTAGATAGGGTCCGTATGTGTAGGAAACACCGTTCTTTTGTTCTTGGCACACTCAGATTACCTGCTATATTAGAGACTCTAAAAGCAATAGCGTGCTTCTTGCTCTAAAGCAGAGTGTGGTCCATGGATGAGAAAAATGCTGTGTGTTTCCCTTCAGAAATGGAGTTAAATCCCAGGCTCTGTGTCTTCCTACAAGCAAGACTTCGTTTCAGGTAAGGGCAGTCACTTTTCAGCTCAAACAAACTACATCATTCACGGAGCTCACACGTTTCTCATCTTAACAGACAAGAATTGGATGTTAGAGGACCAGTGCTTTGTATCAGTTTAAGAAGCAGAGTTGGACTAGATATGGTCTGTATGTGTAGGAAACACCGTTCTTTTGTTCTCAGCAAAATCACGCTTCCTGCTGTCTTAGAGACTCTAGAAAGCAAGAGCGTGCTTCTTGTTCTAAAGCAGAGTGTGATCAATGGATGATTAAACTGCTGTGTGTTTCACTACAGAAATGGAGTTAAATCCCAGGCTCTGAGTCTTCGTACAAGCAAGACTTCGATTAAGGTAAGGGCTGTCACTTTTCTGCTCAAACGAACTACATCGTTCATGAATCTCACTCGTTTCCCATCTTAACTGACAAGCATTGGATGTTAGAAGACCAGTGATTTGTATCAGTTTCAGAAGAAGAGTTGGACTAGATATGGCCTGTATGTGTAGGAATCACCGTTCTTTTGTTCTCAGCACACTCACGTTTCCTGCTGTGTTAGAGACTCCAGAAAGCAAGAGCGTGCTTCTCGCTCTAAAGCAGAGTGTTATCAATGGATGAGAACTATGCTGTGTGTTTCCCTTCATAAATGGAGTTAAATCTCAATCTCTGTGTCTTCCTACAAGCAAGACTTCGTTTCAGGTAACGGCAGTCACTTTTCAGCTCAAACGAACAACATTGTTCACTGAGCTGACAAATTTCTCTTCTTAACAGACAAGCATTGGATGTTAGAGGACCAGTGCTTTGTATCAGTTTAGGAAGGAGAGTTGGACTATATATGGTCCGTATGTGTAGGAAACACCGTTATTTTGTTCTGGGCACACTCAGATTACCTGCTATATTAGAGATTCTAAAAGCAAGAGCGTGCTTCTGGCTCTAAAGCAGAGTGTGATCCATGGATGAGAACTCTGCTGTGTGTTTCCCTTCAGAGATGGAGTTAAATCCCAGGATCTCTGTCTTACTACAAGCAAGACTTCGTTACAGGTAAGGGCAGTCACTTTTCAGTTCAAAGGAACTACATCATTCTCAAAGCTCACACGTTTCTCATCTTAACTGACAAGCATTGGATGTTAGAGGACCAGTGCTTTGTATCAGTTTCAGAAGAAGAGTTGGACTACATATGGTCCTTATGTGTAGGAAACACCGTTCTTTTGCTCTGAGCACACTCAGATTTGCTGATGTATTAGAGACTCTAGAAGCAAGAGCATGCTTCTTGCTCTAAAGCAGAGTGTGATCCATGGATGAGAACTATGCTGTTTGTTTCCATTCAGAAATGGAGTTAAATCCCAGGCTCTGTGTCTTCCTACAAGCAAGACTTCGTTTCAGGTAAGGGCAGTCACTTTTCAGCTCAAACGAACTACATTGTTCACGAAGCTCACACGTTTCTCATCTTAACAGACAAGCATTGGATGTTAGAGGACCAGTGCTTTGTATCAGTTTCAGAAGCAGAGTTGAACTAGATATGGTCCGTATGTGTAGGAAACACCGTTCTTTTGTTCTCAGCACACTCACGTTTCCTGCTGTGTTAGAGACTCCAGAAAGCAAGAGGGTGCTTCTCGCTCTAAAGCAGAGTGTTATCAATGGATGAGAACTATGCTGTGTTTTTCCCTTCATAAATGGAGTTAAATCTCAATCTCTGTGTCTTCCTACAAGCAAGACTTCGTTTCAGGTAAGGGCAGTCACTTTTCAGCTCAAACGAACTACATCATTCACGGAGCTCACACGTTTCTCATCTTAACAGACAAGAATTGGATGTTAAAGGACCAGTGCTTTGTATCAGATTAAGAAGCAGAGTTGGACTAGATATGGTCCCTATGTGTAGGAAACACCATTCTTTTGTTCTCAGCAAAATCACATTTCCTGCTGTCTGAGAGACTCTAGAGAGCAAGAGCGTGCTTCTTGTTCTAAAGCAGAGTGTGATCAATGGATGATTACACTGCTGTGTGTTTCACTTCAGAGATGGAGTTAAATCCCAGGCTCTGAGTCTTCCTACAAGCAAGACTTCGATTCAGGTAAGGGCACTCACTTTTCTGCTCAAACGAACTACATCGTTCATGAAGCTCACACGTTTCTCATCTTAACAGACAAGCACTGGATGTTAGAGGACCAGGGCTTTGTATCAGTTTAGGAAGGAGAGTTGAACTAGATATGGTCCGTATGTGTAGGAAACACCGTTCTTTTGTTCTAAGCACACACACGTTTCCTGCTGTCTTAGAGACTCTAGAAAGAAAGAGCGTGCTTCTTGTTCTAAAGCAGAGTGTGATCAATGGATGATTACACTGCTGTGTGTTTCACTTCAGAGATGGAGTTAAATCCCAGGCTCTGAGTCTTCCTACAAGCAAGACTTCGTTTCAGGTAAGGGCAGTCACTTTTCTGCTCAAACGAACTACATCGTTCATGAAGCTCACACGTTTCTCATGTTAACAGACAAGCACTGGATGTTAGAGGACCAGGGCTTTGTATCAGTTTCAGAAGCAGAGTTGAACTAGATAGGGTCCGTATGTGTAGGAAACACCGTTCTTTTGTTCTGGGCACACTCAGATTACCTGCTATATTAGAGACTCTAAAAGCAACAGCGTGCTTCTCGCTCTAAAGCAGAGTGTGGTCCATGGATGAGAAAAATGCTGTGTGTTTCCCTTCAGAAATGGAGTTAAATCCCAGGCTCTGTGTCTTCCTACAAGCAAGACTTCGTTTCAGGTAAGGGCACTCACTTTTCAGCTCAAACGAACTACATCATTCACGGAGCTCACACGTTTCTCATCTTAACAGACAAGAATTGGATGTTAGAGGACCAGTGCTTTGTATCAGTTTAAGAAGCAGAGTTGGACTAGATATGGTCCGTATGTGTAGGAATCACCGTTCTTTTGTTCTCAGCAAAATCACGTTTCCTGCTGTCTTAGAGACTCTAGAGAGCAAGAGCGTGCTTCTTGTTCTAAAGCAGAGTGTGATCAATGGATGATTACACTGCTGTGTGTTTCACTACAGAAATGGAGTTAAATCCCAGGCTCTGAGTCTTCGTACAAGCAAGACTTCGTTTAAGGTAAGGGCTGTCACTTTTCTGCTCAAACGAACTACATGGTTCATGAATCTCACACGTTTCCCATCTTAACTGACAAGCATTGGATGTTAGAAGACCAGTGATTTGTATCAGTTTCAGAAGAAGAGTTGGACTAGATATGGCCTGTATGTGTAGGAATCACCGTTCTTTTGTTCTCAGCACACTCACGTTTCCTGCTGTCTTAGAGACTTTAGAAAGCAAGAGCGTGCTTCTCGCTCTAAAGCAGATTGTGATCCATGGATGAGAACTATGCTGTGTGTTTCCCTTCAGAAATGGAGTTAAATCCCAGGCTCTGTGTCTTCCTACAAGCAAGACTTCGTTTCAGGTAAGGGCTGTCACTTTTCTGCTCAAACGAACTACATCGTTCATGAATCTCACACGTTTCCCATCTTAACTGACAAGCATTGGATGTTAGAAGACCAGTGATTTGTATCAGTTTCAGAAGAAGAGTTGGACTAGATATGGCCTGTATGTGTAGGAATCACCGTTCTTTTGTTCTCAGCACACTCACGTTTCCTGCTGTCTTAGAGACTTTAGAAAGCAAGAGCGTGCTTCTCGCTCTAAAGCAGAGTGTTATCAATGGATGAGAACTATGCTGTGTGTTTCCCTTCATAAATGGAGTTAAATCTCAATCTCTGTGTCTTCCTACAAGCAAGACTTCGTTTCAGGTAACGGCAGTCACTTTTCAGCTCAAACGAACAACATCGTTCACTGAGCTGACAAATTTCTCTTCTTAACAGACAAGCATTGGATGTTAGAGGACCAGTGCTTTGTATCAGTTTAGGAAGGAGAGTTGGACTATATATGGTCCGTATGTGTAGGAAACACCGTTATATTGTTCTGGGCACACTCAGATTACCTGCTATATTAGAGACTCTAAAAGCAAGAGCGTGCTTCTGGCTCTAAAGCAGAGTGTGATCCATGGATGAGAACTCTGCTGTGTGTTTCCCTTCAGAGATGGAGTTAAATCCCAGGATCTCTGTCTTACTACAAGCAAGACTTCGTTACAGGTAAGGGCAGTCACTTTTCAGTTCAAAGGAACTACATCATTCTCAAAGCTCACACGTTTCTCATCTTAACTGACAAGCATTGGATGTTAGAGGACCAGTGCTTTGTATCAGTTTCAGAAGAAGAGTTGGACTACATATGGTCCTTATGTGTAGGAAACACCGTTCTTTTGCTCTGAGCACACTCAGATTTGCTGATGTATTAGAGACTCTAGAAAGCAAGAGCATGCTTCTTGCTCTAAAGCAGAGTGTGATCCATGGATGAGAACTATGCTGTTTGTTTCCATTCAGAAATGGAGTTAAATCCCAGGCTCTGTGTCTTCCTACAAGCAAGACTTCGTTTCAGGTAAGGGCAGTCACTTTTCAGCTCAAACGAACTACATTGTTCACGAAGCTCACACGTTTCTCATCTTAACAGACAAGCATTGGATGTTAGAGGACCAGTGCTTTGTATCAGTTTCAGAAGCAGAGTTGAACTAGATATGGTCCGTATGTGTAGGAAACACCGTTCTTTTGTTCTCAGCACACTCACGTTTCCTGCTGTGTTAGAGACTCCAGAAAGCAAGAGGGTGCTTCTCGCTCTAAAGCAGAGTGTTATCAATGGATGAGAACTATGCTGTGTTTTTCCCTTCATAAATGGAGTTAAATCTCAATCTCTGTGTCTTCCTACAAGCAAGACTTCGTTTCAGGTAAGGGCAGTCACTTTTCAGCTCAAACGAACTACATCATTCACGGAGCTCACACGTTTCTCATCTTAACAGACAAGAATTGGATGTTAAAGGACCAGTGCTTTGTATCAGATTAAGAAGCAGAGTTGGACTAGATATGGTCCCTATGTGTAGGAAACACCATTCTTTTGTTCTCAGCAAAATCACATTTCCTGCTGTCTGAGAGACTCTAGAGAGCAAGAGCGTGGTTCTTGTTCTAAAGCAGAGTGTGATCAATGGATGATTACACTGCTGTGTGTTTCACTTCAGAGATGGAGTTAAATCCCAGGCTCTGAGTCTTCCTACAAGCAAGACTTCGATTCAGGTAAGGGCACTCACTTTTCTGCTCAAACGAACTACATCGTTCATGAAGCTCACACGTTTCTCATCTTAACAGACAAGCACTGGATGTTAGAGGACCAGGGCTTTGTATCAGTTTCAGAAGCAGAGTTGAACTAGATAGGGTCCGTATGTGTAGGAAACACCGTTCTTTTGTTCTTGGCACACTCAGATTACCTGCTATATTAGAGACTCTAAAAGCAATAGCGTGCTTCTTGCTCTAAAGCAGAGTGTGGTCCATGGATGAGAAAAATGCTGTGTGTTTCCCTTCAGAAATGGAGTTAAATCCCAGGCTCTGTGTCTTCCTACAAGCAAGACTTCGTTTCAGGTAAGGGCAGTCACTTTTCAGCTCAAACGAACTACATCATTCACGGAGCTCACACGTTTCTCATCTTAACAGACAAGAATTGGATGTTAGAGGACCAGTGCTTTGTATCAGTTTAAGAAGCAGAGTTGGACTAGATATGGTCCGTATGTGTAGGAAACACCGTTCTTTTGTTCTCAGCAAAATCACGTTTCCTGCTGTCTTAGAGACTCTAGAGAGCAAGAGCGTGCTTCTTGTTCTAAAGCAGAGTGTGATCAATGGATGATTACACTGCTGTGTGTTTCACTACAGAAATGGAGTTAAATCCCAGGCTCTGAGTCTTCGTACAAGCAAGACTTCGTTTAAGGTAAGGGCTGTCACTTTTCTGCTCAAACGAACTACATGGTTCATGAATCTCACACGTTTCCCATCTTAACTGACAAGCATTGGATGTTAGAAGACCAGTGATTTGTATCAGTTTCAGAAGAAGAGTTGGACTAGATATGGCCTGTATGTGTAGGAATCACCGTTCTTTTGTTCTCAGCACACTCACGTTTCCTGCTGTCTTAGAGACTTTAGAAAGCAAGAGCGTGCTTCTCGCTCTAAAGCAGATTGTGATCCATGGATAAGAACTATGCTGTGTGTTTCCATTCAGAAATGGAGTTAAATCCCAGGCTCTGTGTCTTCCTACAAGCAAGACTTCGTTTCAGGTAAGGGCAGTCACTTTTCAGCTCAAACGAACTACATCATTCACGGAGCTCACATGTTTCTCATCTTAACAGACAAGCATTGGATGTTAGAGGACCAGTGCTTTGTATCAGATTAAGAAGCAGAGTTGGACTAGATATGGTCCCTATATGTAGGAAACACCATTCTTTTGTTCTCAGCAAAATCACATTTCCTGCTGTCTGAGAGACTCTAGAGAGCAAGAGCGTGCTTCTTGTTCTAAAGCAGAGTGTGATCAATGGATGATTACACTGCTGTGTGTTTCACTTCAGAGATGGAGTTAAATCCCAGGCTCTGAGTCTTCCTACAAGCAAGACTTCGATTCAGGTAAGGGCACTCACTTTTCTGCTCAAACGAACTACATCGTTCATGAAGCTCACACGTTTCTCATCTTAACAGACAAGCACTGGATGTTAGAGGACCAGGGCTTTGTATCAGTTTCAGAAGCAGAGTTGAACTAGATAGGGTCCGTATGTGTAGGAAACACCGTTCTTTTGTTCTTGGCACACTCAGATTACCTGCTATATTAGAGACTCTAAAAGCAATAGCGTGCTTCTTGCTCTAAAGCAGAGTGTGGTCCATGGATGAGAAAAATGCTGTGTGTTTCCCTTCAGAAATGGAGTTAAATCCCAGGCTCTGTGTCTTCCTACAAGCAAGACTTCGTTTCAGGTAAGGGCAGTCACTTTTCAGCTCAAACAAACTACATCATTCACGGAGCTCACACGTTTCTCATCTTAACAGACAAGAATTGGATGTTAGAGGACCAGTGCTTTGTATCAGTTTAAGAAGCAGAGTTGGACTAGATATGGTCTGTATGTGTAGGAAACACCGTTCTTTTGTTCTCAGCAAAATCACGCTTCCTGCTGTCTTAGAGACTCTAGAAAGCAAGAGCGTGCTTCTTGTTCTAAAGCAGAGTGTGATCAATGGATGATTAAACTGCTGTGTGTTTCACTACAGAAATGGAGTTAAATCCCAGGCTCTGAGTCTTCGTACAAGCAAGACTTCGATTAAGGTAAGGGCTGTCACTTTTCTGCTCAAACGAACTACATCGTTCATGAATCTCACTCGTTTCCCATCTTAACTGACAAGCATTGGATGTTAGAAGACCAGTGATTTGTATCAGTTTCAGAAGAAGAGTTGGACTAGATATGGCCTGTATGTGTAGGAATCACCGTTCTTTTGTTCTCAGCACACTCACGTTTCCTGCTGTGTTAGAGACTCCAGAAAGCAAGAGCGTGCTTCTCGCTCTAAAGCAGAGTGTTATCAATGGATGAGAACTATGCTGTGTGTTTCCCTTCATAAATGGAGTTAAATCTCAATCTCTGTGTCTTCCTACAAGCAAGACTTCGTTTCAGGTAACGGCAGTCACTTTTCAGCTCAAACGAACAACATTGTTCACTGAGCTGACAAATTTCTCTTCTTAACAGACAAGCATTGGATGTTAGAGGACCAGTGCTTTGTATCAGTTTAGGAAGGAGAGTTGGACTATATATGGTCCGTATGTGTAGGAAACACCGTTATTTTGTTCTGGGCACACTCAGATTACCTGCTATATTAGAGATTCTAAAAGCAAGAGCGTGCTTCTGGCTCTAAAGCAGAGTGTGATCCATGGATGAGAACTCTGCTGTGTGTTTCCCTTCAGAGATGGAGTTAAATCCCAGGATCTCTGTCTTACTACAAGCAAGACTTCGTTACAGGTAAGGGCAGTCACTTTTCAGTTCAAAGGAACTACATCATTCTCAAAGCTCACACGTTTCTCATCTTAACTGACAAGCATTGGATGTTAGAGGACCAGTGCTTTGTATCAGTTTCAGAAGAAGAGTTGGACTACATATGGTCCTTATGTGTAGGAAACACCGTTCTTTTGCTCTGAGCACACTCAGATTTGCTGATGTATTAGAGACTCTAGAAAGCAAGAGCATGCTTCTTGCTCTAAAGCAGAGTGTGATCCATGGATGAGAACTATGCTGTTTGTTTCCATTCAGAAATGGAGTTAAATCCCAGGCTCTGTGTCTTCCTACAAGCAAGACTTCGTTTCAGGTAAGGGCAGTCACTTTTCAGCTCAAACGAACTACATTGTTCACGAAGCTCACACGTTTCTCATCTTAACAGACAAGCATTGGATGTTAGAGGACCAGTGCTTTGTATCAGTTTCAGAAGCAGAGTTGAACTAGATATGGTCCGTATGTGTAGGAAACACCGTTCTTTTGTTCTCAGCACACTCACGTTTCCTGCTGTGTTAGAGACTCCAGAAAGCAAGAGGGTGCTTCTCGCTCTAAAGCAGAGTGTTATCAATGGATGAGAACTATGCTGTGTTTTTCCCTTCATAAATGGAGTTAAATCTCAATCTCTGTGTCTTCCTACAAGCAAGACTTCGTTTCAGGTAAGGGCAGTCACTTTTCAGCTCAAACGAACTACATCATTCACGGAGCTCACACGTTTCTCATCTTAACAGACAAGAATTGGATGTTAAAGGACCAGTGCTTTGTATCAGATTAAGAAGCAGAGTTGGACTAGATATGGTCCCTATGTGTAGGAAACACCATTCTTTTGTTCTCAGCAAAATCACATTTCCTGCTGTCTGAGAGACTCTAGAGAGCAAGAGCGTGCTTCTTGTTCTAAAGCAGAGTGTGATCAATGGATGATTACACTGCTGTGTGTTTCACTTCAGAGATGGAGTTAAATCCCAGGCTCTGAGTCTTCCTACAAGCAAGACTTCGATTCAGGTAAGGGCACTCACTTTTCTGCTCAAACGAACTACATCGTTCATGAAGCTCACACGTTTCTCATCTTAACAGACAAGCACTGGATGTTAGAGGACCAGGGCTTTGTATCAGTTTAGGAAGGAGAGTTGAACTAGATATGGTCCGTATGTGTAGGAAACACCGTTCTTTTGTTCTAAGCACACACACGTTTCCTGCTGTCTTAGAGACTCTAGAAAGAAAGAGCGTGCTTCTTGTTCTAAAGCAGAGTGTGATCAATGGATGATTACACTGCTGTGTGTTTCACTTCAGAGATGGAGTTAAATCCCAGGCTCTGAGTCTTCCTACAAGCAAGACTTCGTTTCAGGTAAGGGCAGTCACTTTTCTGCTCAAACGAACTACATCGTTCATGAAGCTCACACGTTTCTCATGTTAACAGACAAGCACTGGATGTTAGAGGACCAGGGCTTTGTATCAGTTTCAGAAGCAGAGTTGAACTAGATAGGGTCCGTATGTGTAGGAAACACCGTTCTTTTGTTCTGGGCACACTCAGATTACCTGCTATATTAGAGACTCTAAAAGCAACAGCGTGCTTCTCGCTCTAAAGCAGAGTGTGGTCCATGGATGAGAAAAATGCTGTGTGTTTCCCTTCAGAAATGGAGTTAAATCCCAGGCTCTGTGTCTTCCTACAAGCAAGACTTCGTTTCAGGTAAGGGCACTCACTTTTCAGCTCAAACGAACTACATCATTCACGGAGCTCACACGTTTCTCATCTTAACAGACAAGAATTGGATGTTAGAGGACCAGTGCTTTGTATCAGTTTAAGAAGCAGAGTTGGACTAGATATGGTCCGTATGTGTAGGAATCACCGTTCTTTTGTTCTCAGCAAAATCACGTTTCCTGCTGTCTTAGAGACTCTAGAGAGCAAGAGCGTGCTTCTTGTTCTAAAGCAGAGTGTGATCAATGGATGATTACACTGCTGTGTGTTTCACTACAGAAATGGAGTTAAATCCCAGGCTCTGAGTCTTCGTACAAGCAAGACTTCGTTTAAGGTAAGGGCTGTCACTTTTCTGCTCAAACGAACTACATGGTTCATGAATCTCACACGTTTCCCATCTTAACTGACAAGCATTGGATGTTAGAAGACCAGTGATTTGTATCAGTTTCAGAAGAAGAGTTGGACTAGATATGGCCTGTATGTGTAGGAATCACCGTTCTTTTGTTCTCAGCACACTCACGTTTCCTGCTGTCTTAGAGACTTTAGAAAGCAAGAGCGTGCTTCTCGCTCTAAAGCAGATTGTGATCCATGGATGAGAACTATGCTGTGTGTTTCCCTTCAGAAATGGAGTTAAATCCCAGGCTCTGTGTCTTCCTACAAGCAAGACTTCGTTTCAGGTAAGGGCTGTCACTTTTCTGCTCAAACGAACTACATCGTTCATGAATCTCACACGTTTCCCATCTTAACTGACAAGCATTGGATGTTAGAAGACCAGTGATTTGTATCAGTTTCAGAAGAAGAGTTGGACTAGATATGGCCTGTATGTGTAGGAATCACCGTTCTTTTGTTCTCAGCACACTCACGTTTCCTGCTGTCTTAGAGACTTTAGAAAGCAAGAGCGTGCTTCTCGCTCTAAAGCAGAGTGTTATCAATGGATGAGAACTATGCTGTGTGTTTCCCTTCATAAATGGAGTTAAATCTCAATCTCTGTGTCTTCCTACAAGCAAGACTTCGTTTCAGGTAACGACAGTCACTTTTCAGCTCAAACAAACAACATCGTTCACTGAGCTGACAAATTTCTCTTCTTAACAGACAAGCATTGGATGTTAGAGGACCAGTGCTTTGTATCAGTTTAGGAAGGAGAGTTGGACTATATATGGTCCGTATGTGTAGGAAACACCGTTATTTTGTTCTGGGCACACTCAGATTACCTGCTATATTAGAGACTCTAAAAGCAAGAGCGTGCTTCTGGCTCTAAAGCAGAGTGTGATCCATGGATGAGAACTCTGCTGTGTGTTTCCCTTCAGAGATGGAGTTAAATCCCAGGATCTGTGTCTTCCTACAAGCAAGACTTCGTTTCAGGTAAGGGCAGTCACTTTTCAGCTCAAACGAACTACATTGTTCACGAAGCTCACACGTTTCTCATCTTAACAGACAAGCATTGGATGTTAGAGGACCAGTGCTTTGTATCAGTTTCAGAAGCAGAGTTGAACTAGATATGGTCCGTATGTGTAGGAAACACCGTTCTTTTGTTCTAAGCACACACACGTTTCCTGCTGTCTTAGAGACTCTAGAAAGCAAGAGCGTGCTTCTTGTTCTAAAGCAGAGTGTGATCAATGGATGATTACACTGCTGTGTGTTTCACTTCAGAGATGGAGTTAAATCCCAGGCTCTGAGTCTTCCTACAAGCAAGACTTCGTTTCAGGTAAGGGCAGTCACTTTTCTGCTCAAACGAACTACATCGTTCATGAAGCTCACACGTTTCTCATGTTAACAGACAAGCACTGGATGTTAGAGGACCAGGGCTTTGTATCAGTTTCAGAAGCAGAGTTGAACTAGATAGGGTCCGTATGTGTAGGAAACACCGTTCGTTTGTTCTGGGCACTCTCAGATTACCTGCTATATTAGAGACTCTAAAAGCAACAGCGTGCTTCTCGCTCTAAAGCAGAGTGTGGTCCATGGATGAGAAAAATGCTGTGTGTTTCCCTTCAGAAATGGAGTTAAGTCCCAGGCTCTGTGTCTTCCTACAAGCAAGACTTCGTTTCAGGTAAGGGCACTCACTTTTCAGCTCAAACGAACTACATCATTCACGGAGCTCACACGTTTCTCATCTTAACAGACAAGAATTGGATGTTAGAGGACCAGTGCTTTGTATCAGTTTAAGAAGCAGAGTTGGACTAGATATGGTCCGTATGTGTAGGAAACACCGTTCTTTTGTTCTCAGCAAAATCACGTTTCCTGCTGTCTTAGAGACTCTAGAGAGCAAGAGCGTGCTTCTTGTTCTAAAGCAGAGTGTGATCAATGGATGATTACACTGCTGTGTGTTTCACTACAGAAATGGAGTTAAATCCCAGGCTCTGAGTCTTCCTACAAGCAAGACTTCGTTTAAGGTAAGGGCTGTCACTTTTCTGCTCAAATGAACTACATGGTTCATGAAGCTCACACGTTTCCCATCTTAACTGACAAGCATTGGATGTTAGAAGACCAGTGATTTGTATCAGTTTCAGAAGAAGAGTTGGACTAGAAATGGCCTGCATGTGTAGGAAACACCGTTCTTTTGTTCTCAGCACACTCACGTTTCCTGCTGTGTTAGAGACTCCAGAAAGCAAGAGGGTGCTTCTCGCTCTAAAGCAGAGTGTTATCAATGGATGAGAACTATGCTGTGTGTTTCCCTTCATAAATGGAGTTAAATCTCAATCTCTGTGTCTTCCTACAAGCAAGACTTCGTTTCAGGTAACGGCAGTCACTTTTCAGCTCAAACGAACAACATCGTTCACTGAGCTCACAAATTTCTCTTCTTAACAGACAAGCATTGGATGTTAGAGGACCAGTGCTTTGTATCAGTTTAGGAAGGAGAGTTGGACTATATATGGTCCGTATGTGTAGGAAACACCGTTCTTTTGTTCTCAGCACACTCACGTTTCCTGCTGTCTTAGAGACTTTAGAAAGCAAGAGCGTGCTTCTCGCTCTAAAGCAGATTGTGATCCATGGATGAGAACTATGCTGTGTGTTTCCCTTCAGAAATGGAGTTAAATCCCAGGCTCTGTGTCTTCCTACAAGCAAGACTTCGTTTCAGGTAAGGGCAGTCACTTTTCAGCTCAAACGAACTACATCATTCACGGAGCTCACACGTTTCTCATCTTAACAGACAAGAATTGGATGTTAAAGGACCAGTGCTTTGTATCAGATTAAGAAGCAGAGTTGGACTAGACATGGTCCCTATGTGTAGGAAACACCATTCTTTTGTTCTCAGCAAAATCACATTTCCTGCTGTCTGAGAGACTCTAGAGAGCAAGAGCGTGCTTCTTGTTCTAAAGCAGAGTGTGATCAATGGATGATTACACTGCTGTGTGTTTCACTTCAGAGATGGAGTTAAATCCCAGGCTCTGAGTCTTCCTACAAGCAAGACTTCGATTCAGGTAAGGGCACTCACTTTTCTGCTCAAACGAACTACATCGTTCATGAAGCTCACACGTTTCTCATCTTAACAGACAAGCACTGGATGTTAGAGGACCAGGGCTTTGTATCAGTTTCAGAAGCAGAGTTGAACTAGATAGGGTCCGTATGTGTAGGAAACACTGTTCTTTTGTTCTTGGCACACTCAGATTACCTGCTATATTAGAGACTCTAAAAGCAATAGCGTGCTTCTTGTTCTAAAGCAGAGTGTGGTCCATGGATGAGAAAAATGCTGTGTGTTTCCCTTCAGAAATGGAGTTAAATCCCAGGCTCTGTGTCTTCCTACAAGCAAGACTTCGTTTCAGGGAAGGGCAGTCACTTTTCAGCTCAAACGAACTACATCATTCACGGAGCTCACACGTTTCTCATCTTAACAGACAAGAATTGGATGTTAGAGGACCAGTGCTTTGTATCAGTTTAAGAAGCAGAGTTGGACTAGATATGGTCCGTATGTGTAGGAAACACCGTTCTTTTGTTCTCAGCAAAATCACGTTTCCTGCTGTCTTAGAGACTCTAGAGAGCAAGAGCGTGCTTCTTGTTCTAAAGCAGAGTGTGATCAATGGATGATTACACTGCTGTGTGTTTCACTACAGAAATGGAGTTAAATCCCAGGCTCTGAGTCTTCGTACAAGCAAGACTTCGTTTAAGGTAAGGGCTGTCACTTTTCTGCTCAAACGAACTACATCGTTCATGAATCTCACACGTTTCCCATCTTAACTGACAAGCATTGGATGTTAGAAGACCAGTGATTTGTATCAGTTTCAGAAGAAGAGTTGGACTAGATATGGCCTGTATGTGTAGGAATCACCGTTCTTTTGTTCTCAGCACACTCACGTTTCCTGCTGTCTTAGAGACTTTAGAAAGCAAGAGCGTGCTTCTCGCTCTAAAGCAGATTGTGATCCATGGATGAGAACTATGCTGTGTGTTTCCCTTCAGAAATGGAGTTAAATCCCAGGCTCTGTGTCTTCCTACAAGCAAGACTTCGTTTCAGGTAAGGGCAGTCACTTTTCAGCTCAAACGAACTTCATCATTCAAGGAGCTCACATGTTTCTCATCTTAACAGACAAGCATTGGATGTTAGAGGACCAGTGCTTTGTATCAGATTAAGAAGCAGAGTTGGACTAGATATGGTCCCTATGTGTAGGAAACACCATTCTTTTGTTCTCAGCAAAATCACATTTCCTGCTGTCTGAGAGACTCTAGAGAGCAAGAGCGTGCTTCTTGTTCTAAAGCAGAGTGTGATCAATGGATGATTACACTGCTGTGTGTTTCACTTCAGAGATGGAGTTAAATCCCAGGCTCTGAGTCTTCCTACAAGCAAGACTTCGATTCAGGTAAGGGCACTCACTTTTCTGCACAAACGAACTACATCGTTCATGAAGCTCACACGTTTCTCATCTTAACAGACAAGCACTGGATGTTAGAGGACCAGGGCTTTGTATCAGTTTCAGAAGCAGAGTTGAACTAGATAGGGTCCGTATGTGTAGGAAACACCGTTCTTTTGTTCTTGGCACACTCAGATTACCTGCTATATTAGAGACTCTAAAAGCAATAGCGTGCTTCTTGTTCTAAAGCAGAGTGTGGTCCATGGATGAGAAAAATGCTGTGTGTTTCCCTTCAGAAATGGAGTTAAATCCCAGGCTCTGTGTCTTCCTACAAGCAAGACTTCGTTTCAGGTAAGGGCAGTCACTTTTCAGCTCAAACGAACTACATCATTCACGGAGCTCACACGTTTCTCATCTTAACAGACAAGAATTGGATGTTAGAGGACCAGTGCTTTGTATCAGTTTAAGAAGCAGAGTTGGACTAGATATGGTCCGTATGTGTAGGAAACACCGTTCTTTTGTTCTCAGCAAAATCACGTTTCCTGCTGTCTTAGAGACTCTAGAGAGCAAGAGCGTGCTTCTTGTTCTAAAGCAGAGTGTGATCAATGGATGATTACACTGCTGTGTGTTTCACTACAGAAATGGAGTTAAATCCCAGGCTCTGAGTCTTCGTACAAGCAAGACTTCGTTAAGGTAAGGGCTGTCACTTTTCTGCTCAAACGAACTACATCGTTCATGAATCTCACACGTTTCCCATCTTAACTGACAAGCATTGGATGTTAGAAGACCAGTGATTTGTATCAGTTTCAGAAGAAGAGTTGGACTAGATATGGCCTGTATGTGTAGGAATCACCGTTCTTTTGTTCTCAGCACACTCACGTTTCCTGCTGTCTTAGAGACTTTAGAAAGCAAGAGCGTGCTTCTCGCTCTAAAGCAGATTGTGATCCATGGATGAGAACTATGCTGTGTGTTTCCCTTCAGAAATGGAGTTAAATCCCAGGCTCTGTGTCTTCCTACAAGCAAGACTTCGTTTCAGGTAAGGGCAGTCACTTTTCAGCTCAAAAGAACTTCATCATTCAAGGAGCTCACATGTTTCTCATCTTAACAGACAAGCATTGGATGTTAGAGGACCAGTGCTTTGTATCAGATTAAGAAGCAGAGTTGGACTAGATATGGTCCCTATGTGTAGGAAACACCATTCTTTTGTTCTCAGCAAAATCACATTTCCTGCTGTCTGAGAGACTCTAGAGAGCAAGAGCGTGCTTCTTGTTCTAAAGCAGAGTGTGATCAATGGATGATTACACTGCTGTGTGTTTCACTTCAGAGATGGAGTTAAATCCCAGGCTCTGAGTCTTCCTACAAGCAAGACTTCGATTCAGGTAAGGGCACTCACTTTTCTGCACAAACGAACTACATCGTTCATGAAGCTCACACGTTTCTCATCTTAACAGACAAGCACTGGATGTTAGAGGACCAGGGCTTTGTATCAGTTTCAGAAGCAGAGTTGAACTAGATAGGGTCCGTATGTGTAGGAAACACCGTTCTTTTGTTCTTGGCACACTCAGATTACCTGCTATATTAGAGACTCTAAAAGCAATAGCGTGCTTCTTGCTCTAAAGCAGAGTGTGGTCCATGGATGAGAAAAATGCTGTGTGTTTCCCTTCAGAAATGGAGTTAAATCCCAGGCTCTGTGTCTTCCTACAAGCAAGACTTCGTTTCAGGTAAGGGCAGTCACTTTTCAGCTCAAACGAACTACATCATTCACGGAGCTCACACGTTTCTCATCTTAACAGACAAGAATTGGATGTTAGAGGACCAGTGCTTTGTATCAGTTTAAGAAGCAGAGTTGGACTAGATATGGTCCGTATGTGTAGGAAACACCGTTCTTTTGTTCTCAGCAAAATCACGTTTCCTGCTGTCTTAGAGACTCTAGAGAGCAAGAGCGTGCTTCTTGTTCTAAAGCAGAGTGTGATCAATGGATGATTACACTGCTGTGTGTTTCACTACAGAAATGGAGTTAAATCCCAGGCTCTGAGTCTTCGTACAAGCAAGACTTCGTTTAAGGTAAGGGCTGTCACTTTTCTGCTCAAACGAACTACATCGTTCATGAATCTCACACGTTTCCCATCTTAACTGACAAGCATTGGATGTTAGAAGACCAGTGATTTGTATCAGTTTCAGAAGAAGAGTTGGACTAGATATGGCCTGTATGTGTAGGAATCACCGTTCTTTTGTTCTCAGCACACTCCCATTTCCTGCTGTGTTAGAGACTCCAGAAAGCAAGAGCGTGCTTCTCGCTCTAAAGCAGAGTGTTATCAATGGATGAGAACTATGCTGTGTGTTTCCCTTCATAAATGGAGTTAAATCTCAATCTCTGTGTCTTCCTACAAGCAAGACTTCGTTTCAGGTAAGGGCACTCACTTTTCTGCTCAAACGAACTACATCGTTCATGAAGCTCACACGTTTCTCATCTTAACAGACAAGCATTGGATGTTAGAGGACCAGTGCTTTGTATCAGATTAAGAAGCAGAGTTGGACTAGATATGGTCCCTATGTGTAGGAAACACCATTCTTTTGTTCTCAGCAAAATCACATTTCCTGCTGTCTGAGAGACTCTAGAGAGCAAGAGCGTGCTTCTTGTTCTAAAGCAGAGTGTGATCAATGGATGATTACACTGCTGTGTGTTTCACTTCAGAGATGGAGTTAAATCCCAGGCCCTGAGTCTTCCTACAAGCAAGACTTCGATTCAGGTAAGGGCACTCACTTTTCTGCTCAAACGAACTACATCGTTCATGAAGCTCACACGTTTCTCATCTTAACAGACAAGCACTGGATGTTAGAGGACCAGGGCTTTGTATCAGTTTCAGAAGCAGAGTTGAACTAGATAGGGTCCGTATGTGTAGAAAACACCGTTCTTTTGTTCTTGGCACACTCAGATTACCTGCTATATTAGAGACTCTAAAAGCAATAGCGTGCTTCTTGCTCTAAAGCAGAGTGTGGTCCATGGATGAGAAAAATGCTGTGTGTTTCCCTTCAGAAATGGAGTTAAATCCCAGGCTCTGTGTCTTCCTACAAGCAAGACTTCGTTTCAGGGAAGGGCAGTCACTTTTCAGCTCAAACGAACTACATCATTCACGGAGCTCACACGTTTCTCATCTTAACAGACAAGAATTGGATGTTAGAGGACCAGTGCTTTGTATCAGTTTAAGAAGCAGAGTTGGACTAGATATGGTCCGTATGTGTAGGAAACACCGTTCTTTTGTTCTCAGCAAAATCACGTTTCCTGCTGTCTTAGAGACTCTAGAGAGCAAGAGCGTGCTTCTTGTTCTAAAGCAGAGTGTGATCAATGGATGATTACACTGCTGTGTGTTTCACTACAGAAATGGAGTTAAATCCCAGGCTCTGAGTCTTCGTACAAGCAAGACTTCGTTTAAGGTAAGGGCTGTCACTTTTCTGCTCAAACGAACTACATCGTTCATGAATCTCACACGTTTCCCATCTTAACTGACAAGCATTGGATGTTAGAAGACCAGTGATTTGTATCAGTTTCAGAAGAAGAGTTGGACTAGATATGGCCTGTATGTGTAGGAATCACCGTTCTTTTGTTCTCAGCACACTCACATTTCCTGCTGTGTTAGAGACTCCAGAAAGCAAGAGCGTGCTTCTCGCTCTAAAGCAGAGTGTTATCAATGGATGATAACTATGCTGTGTGTTTCCCTTCATAAATGGAGTTAAATCTCAATCTCTGTGTCTTCCTACAAGCAAGACTTCGTTTCAGGTAACGGCAGTCACTTTTCAGCTCAAACGAACAACATCGTTCACTGAGCTGACAAATTTCTCTTCTTAACAGACAAGCATTGGATGTTAGAGGACCAGTGCTTTGTATCAGTTTAGGAAGGAGAGTTGGACTATATATGGTCCGTATGTGTAGGAAACACCGTTATTTTGTTCTGGGCACACTCAGATTACCTGCTATATTAGAGACTCTAAAAGCAAGAGCGTGCTTCTGGCTCTAAAGCAGAGTGTGATCCATGGATGAGAACTCTGCTGTGTGTTTCCCTTCAGAGATGGAGTTAAATCCCAGGATCTCTGTCTTAGTACAAGCAAGACTTCGTTACAGGTAAGGGCAGTCACTTTTCAGTTCAAAGGAACTACATCATTCTCAAAGCTCACACGTTTCTCATCTTAACTGACAAGCATTGGATGTTAGAGGACCAGTGCTTTGTATGAGTTTCAGAAGAAGAGTTGGACTACATATGGTCCGTATGTGTAGGAAACACCGTTCTTTTGCTCTGAGCACACTCAGATTTGCTGATGTATTAGAGACTCTAGAAAGCAAGAGCATGCTTCTTGCTCTAAAGCAGAGTGTGATCCATGGATGAGAACTATGCTGTGTGTTTCCATTCAGAAATGGAGTTAAATCCCAGGCTCTGTGTCTTCCTACAAGCAAGACTTCATTTAAGGTAAGGGCTGTCACTTTTCTGCTCAAACGAACTACATCGTTCATGAAGCTCACACGTTTCCCATCTTAACTGACAAGCATTGGATGTTAGAGGACCAGTGATTTGTATCAGTTTCAGAAGGAGAGTTGGACTAGATATGGTCTGTATGTGTAGGAAACACCGTTCTTTTGTTCTCAGCACACTAACGTTTCCTGCTGTGTTAGAGACTCCAGAAAGCAAGAGCGTGCTTCTCGCTCTAAAGCAGACTGTGATCCATGGAAGAGAACTATGCTGTGTGTTTCCCTTCATAAATGGAGTTAAATCCCAGGCTCTGTGTCTTCCTACAAGCAAGACTTCATTTAAGGTAAGGGCTGTCACTTTTCTGCTCAAACGAACTACATCGTTCATGAAGCTCACACGTTTCTCATCTTAACAGACAAGCACTGGATGTTAGAGGACCAGGGCTTTGTATCAGTTTCAGAAGCAGAGTTGAACTAGATAGGGTCCGTATGTGTAGGAAACACCGTTCTTTTGTTCTGGGCACACTCAGATTACCTGCTATATTAGAGACTCTAAAAGCAATAGCGTGCTTCTCGCTCTAAAGCAGAGTGTGGTCCATGGATGAGAAAAATGCTGTGTGTTTCCCTTCAGAAATGGAGTTAAATCCCAGGCTCTGTGTCTTCCTACAAGCAAGACTTCGTTTCAGGTAAGGGCAGTCACTTTTCAGCTCAAACGAACTACATCATTCACGGAGCTCACACGTTTCTCATCTTAACAGACAAGAATTGGATGTTAGAGGACCAGTGCTTTGTATCAGTTTAAGAAGCAGAGTTGGACTAGATATGGTCCGTATGTGTAGGAAACACCGTTCTTTTGTTCTCAGCAAAATCACGTTTCCTGCTGTCCTAGAGACTCTAGAGAGCAAGAGCGTGCTTCTTGTTCTAAAGCAGAGTGTGATCAATGGATGATTACACTGCTGTGTGTTTCACTACAGAAATGGAGTTAAATCCCAGGCTCTGAGTCTTCCTACAAGCAAGACTTCGTGTAAGGTAAGGGCTGTCACTTTTCTGCTCAAATGAACTACATCGTTCATGAATCTCACACGTTTCCCATCTTAACTGACAAGCATTGGATGTTAGAAGACCAGTGATTTGTATCAGTTTCAGAAGAAGAGTTGGACTAGATATGGCCTGTATGTGTAGGAATCACCGTTCTTTTGTTCTCAGCACACTCACGTTTCCTGCTGTCTTAGAGACTTTAGAAAGCAAGAGCGTGCTTCTCGCTCTAAAGCAGATTGTGATCCATGGATGAGAACTATGCTGTGTGTTTCCCTTCAGAAATGGAGTTAAATCCCAGGCTCTGTGTCTTCCTACAAGCAAGACTTCGTTTCAGGTAAGGGCAGTCACTTTTCAGCTCAAACGAACTTCATCATTCAAGGAGCTCACATGTTTCTCATCTTAACAGACAAGCATTGGATGTTAGAGGACCAGTGCTTTGTATCAGATTAAGAAGCAGAGTTGGACTAGATATGGTCCCTATGTGTAGGAAACACCATTCTTTTGTTCTCAGCAAAATCACATTTCCTGCTGTCTGAGAGACTCTAGAGAGCAAGAGCGTGCTTCTTGTTCTAAAGCAGAGTGTGATCAATGGATGATTACACTGCTGTGTGTTTCACTTCAGAGATGGAGTTAAATCCCAGGCTCTGAGTCTTCCTACAAGCAAGACTTCGATTCAGGTAAGGGCACTCACTTTTCTGCACAAACGAACTACATCGTTCATGAAGCTCACACGTTTCTCATCTTAACAGACAAGCACTGGATGTTAGAGGACCAGGGCTTTGTATCAGTTTCAGAAGCAGAGTTGAACTAGATAGGGTCCGTATGTGTAGGAAACACCGTTCTTTTGTTCTTGGCACACTCAGATTACCTGCTATATTAGAGACTCTAAAAGCAATAGCGTGCTTCTTGTTCTAAAGCAGAGTGTGGTCCATGGATGAGAAAAATGCTGTGTGTTTCCCTTCAGAAATGGAGTTAAATCCCAGGCTCTGTGTCTTCCTACAAGCAAGACTTCGTTTCAGGTAAGGGCAGTCACTTTTCAGCTCAAACGAACTACATCATTCACGGAGCTCACACGTTTCTCATCTTAACAGACAAGAATTGGATGTTAGAGGACCAGTGCTTTGTATCAGTTTAAGAAGCAGAGTTGGACTAGATATGGTCCGTATGTGTAGGAAACACCGTTCTTTTGTTCTCAGCAAAATCACGTTTCCTGCTGTCTTAGAGACTCTAGAGAGCAAGAGCGTGCTTCTTGTTCTAAAGCAGAGTGTGATCAATGGATGATTACACTGCTGTGTGTTTCACTACAGAAATGGAGTTAAATCCCAGGCTCTGAGTCTTCGTACAAGCAAGACTTCGTTTAAGGTAAGGGCTGTCACTTTTCTGCTCAAACGAACTACATCGTTCATGAATCTCACACGTTTCCCATCTTAACTGACAAGCATTGGATGTTAGAAGACCAGTGATTTGTATCAGTTTCAGAAGAAGAGTTGGACTAGATATGGCCTGTATGTGTAGGAATCACCGTTCTTTTGTTCTCAGCACACTCACGTTTCCTGCTGTCTTAGAGACTTTAGAAAGCAAGAGCGTGCTTCTCGCTCTAAAGCAGATTGTGATCCATGGATGAGAACTATGCTGTGTGTTTCCCTTCAGAAATGGAGTTAAATCCCAGGCTCTGTGTCTTCCTACAAGCAAGACTTCGTTTCAGGTAAGGGCAGTCACTTTTCAGCTCAAAAGAACTTCATCATTCAAGGAGCTCACATGTTTCTCATCTTAACAGACAAGCATTGGATGTTAGAGGACCAGTGCTTTGTATCAGATTAAGAAGCAGAGTTGGACTAGATATGGTCCCTATGTGTAGGAAACACCATTCTTTTGTTCTCAGCAAAATCACATTTCCTGCTGTCTGAGAGACTCTAGAGAGCAAGAGCGTGCTTCTTGTTCTAAAGCAGAGTGTGATCAATGGATGATTACACTGCTGTGTGTTTCACTTCAGAGATGGAGTTAAATCCCAGGCTCTGAGTCTTCCTACAAGCAAGACTTCGATTCAGGTAAGGGCACTCACTTTTCTGCACAAACGAACTACATCGTTCATGAAGCTCACACGTTTCTCATCTTAACAGACAAGCACTGGATGTTAGAGGACCAGGGCTTTGTATCAGTTTCAGAAGCAGAGTTGAACTAGATAGGGTCCGTATGTGTAGGAAACACCGTTCTTTTGTTCTTGGCACACTCAGATTACCTGCTATATTAGAGACTCTAAAAGCAATAGCGTGCTTCTTGCTCTAAAGCAGAGTGTGGTCCATGGATGAGAAAAATGCTGTGTGTTTCCCTTCAGAAATGGAGTTAAATCCCAGGCTCTGTGTCTTCCTACAAGCAAGACTTCGTTTCAGGTAAGGGCAGTCACTTTTCAGCTCAAACGAACTACATCATTCACGGAGCTCACACGTTTCTCATCTTAACAGACAAGAATTGGATGTTAGAGGACCAGTGCTTTGTATCAGTTTAAGAAGCAGAGTTGGACTAGATATGGTCCGTATGTGTAGGAAACACCGTTCTTTTGTTCTCAGCAAAATCACGTTTCCTGCTGTCTTAGAGACTCTAGAGAGCAAGAGCGTGCTTCTTGTTCTAAAGCAGAGTGTGATCAATGGATGATTACACTGCTGTGTGTTTCACTACAGAAATGGAGTTAAATCCCAGGCTCTGAGTCTTCGTACAAGCAAGACTTCGTTTAAGGTAAGGGCTGTCACTTTTCTGCTCAAACGAACTACATCGTTCATGAATCTCACACGTTTCCCATCTTAACTGACAAGCATTGGATGTTAGAAGACCAGTGATTTGTATCAGTTTCAGAAGAAGAGTTGGACTAGATATGGCCTGTATGTGTAGGAATCACCGTTCTTTTGTTCTCAGCACACTCCCATTTCCTGCTGTGTTAGAGACTCCAGAAAGCAAGAGCGTGCTTCTCGCTCTAAAGCAGAGTGTTATCAATGGATGAGAACTATGCTGTGTGTTTCCCTTCATAAATGGAGTTAAATCTCAATCTCTGTGTCTTCCTACAAGCAAGACTTCGTTTCAGGTAAGGGCACTCACTTTTCTGCTCAAACGAACTACATCGTTCATGAAGCTCACACGTTTCTCATCTTAACAGACAAGCATTGGATGTTAGAGGACCAGTGCTTTGTATCAGATTAAGAAGCAGAGTTGGACTAGATATGGTCCCTATGTGTAGGAAACACCATTCTTTTGTTCTCAGCAAAATCACATTTCCTGCTGTCTGAGAGACTCTAGAGAGCAAGAGCGTGCTTCTTGTTCTAAAGCAGAGTGTGATCAATGGATGATTACACTGCTGTGTGTTTCACTTCAGAGATGGAGTTAAATCCCAGGCCCTGAGTCTTCCTACAAGCAAGACTTCGATTCAGGTAAGGGCACTCACTTTTCTGCTCAAACGAACTACATCGTTCATGAAGCTCACACGTTTCTCATCTTAACAGACAAGCACTGGATGTTAGAGGACCAGGGCTTTGTATCAGTTTCAGAAGCAGAGTTGAACTAGATAGGGTCCGTATGTGTAGAAAACACCGTTCTTTTGTTCTTGGCACACTCAGATTACCTGCTATATTAGAGACTCTAAAAGCAATAGCGTGCTTCTTGCTCTAAAGCAGAGTGTGGTCCATGGATGAGAAAAATGCTGTGTGTTTCCCTTCAGAAATGGAGTTAAATCCCAGGCTCTGTGTCTTCCTACAAGCAAGACTTCGTTTCAGGGAAGGGCAGTCACTTTTCAGCTCAAACGAACTACATCATTCACGGAGCTCACACGTTTCTCATCTTAACAGACAAGAATTGGATGTTAGAGGACCAGTGCTTTGTATCAGTTTAAGAAGCAGAGTTGGACTAGATATGGTCCGTATGTGTAGGAAACACCGTTCTTTTGTTCTCAGCAAAATCACGTTTCCTGCTGTCTTAGAGACTCTAGAGAGCAAGAGCGTGCTTCTTGTTCTAAAGCAGAGTGTGATCAATGGATGATTACACTGCTGTGTGTTTCACTACAGAAATGGAGTTAAATCCCAGGCTCTGAGTCTTCGTACAAGCAAGACTTCGTTTAAGGTAAGGGCTGTCACTTTTCTGCTCAAACGAACTACATCGTTCATGAATCTCACACGTTTCCCATCTTAACTGACAAGCATTGGATGTTAGAAGACCAGTGATTTGTATCAGTTTCAGAAGAAGAGTTGGACTAGATATGGCCTGTATGTGTAGGAATCACCGTTCTTTTGTTCTCAGCACACTCACATTTCCTGCTGTGTTAGAGACTCCAGAAAGCAAGAGCGTGCTTCTCGCTCTAAAGCAGAGTGTTATCAATGGATGATAACTATGCTGTGTGTTTCCCTTCATAAATGGAGTTAAATCTCAATCTCTGTGTCTTCCTACAAGCAAGACTTCGTTTCAGGTAACGGCAGTCACTTTTCAGCTCAAACGAACAACATCGTTCACTGAGCTGACAAATTTCTCTTCTTAACAGACAAGCATTGGATGTTAGAGGACCAGTGCTTTGTATCAGTTTAGGAAGGAGAGTTGGACTATATATGGTCCGTATGTGTAGGAAACACCGTTATTTTGTTCTGGGCACACTCAGATTACCTGCTATATTAGAGACTCTAAAAGCAAGAGCGTGCTTCTGGCTCTAAAGCAGAGTGTGATCCATGGATGAGAACTCTGCTGTGTGTTTCCCTTCAGAGATGGAGTTAAATCCCAGGATCTCTGTCTTAGTACAAGCAAGACTTCGTTACAGGTAAGGGCAGTCACTTTTCAGTTCAAAGGAACTACATCATTCTCAAAGCTCACACGTTTCTCATCTTAACTGACAAGCATTGGATGTTAGAGGACCAGTGCTTTGTATGAGTTTCAGAAGAAGAGTTGGACTACATATGGTCCGTATGTGTAGGAAACACCGTTCTTTTGCTCTGAGCACACTCAGATTTGCTGATGTATTAGAGACTCTAGAAAGCAAGAGCATGCTTCTTGCTCTAAAGCAGAGTGTGATCCATGGATGAGAACTATGCTGTGTGTTTCCATTCAGAAATGGAGTTAAATCCCAGGCTCTGTGTCTTCCTACAAGCAAGACTTCATTTAAGGTAAGGGCTGTCACTTTTCTGCTCAAACGAACTACATCGTTCATGAAGCTCACACGTTTCCCATCTTAACTGACAAGCATTGGATGTTAGAGGACCAGTGATTTGTATCAGTTTCAGAAGGAGAGTTGGACTAGATATGGTCTGTATGTGTAGGAAACACCGTTCTTTTGTTCTCAGCACACTAACGTTTCCTGCTGTGTTAGAGACTCCAGAAAGCAAGAGCGTGCTTCTCGCTCTAAAGCAGACTGTGATCCATGGAAGAGAACTATGCTGTGTGTTTCCCTTCATAAATGGAGTTAAATCCCAGGCTCTGTGTCTTCCTACAAGCAAGACTTCATTTAAGGTAAGGGCTGTCACTTTTCTGCTCAAACGAACTACATCGTTCATGAAGCTCACACGTTTCTCATCTTAACAGACAAGCACTGGATGTTAGAGGACCAGGGCTTTGTATCAGTTTCAGAAGCAGAGTTGAACTAGATAGGGTCCGTATGTGTAGGAAACACCGTTCTTTTGTTCTGGGCACACTCAGATTACCTGCTATATTAGAGACTCTAAAAGCAATAGCGTGCTTCTCGCTCTAAAGCAGAGTGTGGTCCATGGATGAGAAAAATGCTGTGTGTTTCCCTTCAGAAATGGAGTTAAATCCCAGGCTCTGTGTCTTCCTACAAGCAAGACTTCGTTTCAGGTAAGGGCAGTCACTTTTCAGCTCAAACGAACTACATCATTCACGGAGCTCACACGTTTCTCATCTTAACAGACAAGAATTGGATGTTAGAGGACCAGTGCTTTGTATCAGTTTAAGAAGCAGAGTTGGACTAGATATGGTCCGTATGTGTAGGAAACACCGTTCTTTTGTTCTCAGCAAAATCACGTTTCCTGCTGTCCTAGAGACTCTAGAGAGCAAGAGCGTGCTTCTTGTTCTAAAGCAGAGTGTGATCAATGGATGATTACACTGCTGTGTGTTTCACTACAGAAATGGAGTTAAATCCCAGGCTCTGAGTCTTCCTACAAGCAAGACTTCGTGTAAGGTAAGGGCTGTCACTTTTCTGCTCAAATGAACTACATCGTTCATGAAGCTCACACGTTTCCCATCTTAACTGACAAGCATTGGATGTTAGAAGACCAGTGATTTGTATCAGTTTCAGAAGAAGAGTTGGACTAGATATGGCCTGTATGTGTAGGAAACACCGTTCTTTTGTTCTCAGCACACTCACGTTTCCTGCTGTGTTAGAGACTCCAGAAAGCAAGAGCGTGCTTCTCGCTGTAAAGCAGATTGTGATCCATGGAGGAGAACTATGCTGTGTGTTTCCCTTCAGAAATGGAGTTAAATCCCAGCCTCTGTGTCTTCCTACAAGCAAGACTTCGTTTAAGGTAAGGGCAGTCACTTTTGTGCTCAAACGAACTACATCGTTCATGAAGCTCCCACGTTTCCCATCTTAACTGACAAGCATTGGATGTTAGAGGACCAGTGCTTTGTCAGTTTCAGAAGCAGAGTTGGACTAGATATGGTCCGTATGTGTAGGAAACACCGATCTTTTGTTCTAAGCACACACACGTTTCCTGCTGTCTTAGAGACTCTAGAAAGCAAAAGCGTGCTTCTTGTTCTAAAGCAGAGTGTGATCAATGGATGATTACACTGCTGTGTGTTTCACTTCAGAGATGGAGTTAAATCCCAGGCTCTGAGTCTTCCTACAAGCAAGACTTCGATTCAGGTAAGGGCAGTCACTTTTCTGCTCAAACGAACTACATCGTTCATGAAGCTCACATGTTTCTCATCTTAACAGACAAGAATTGGATGTTAGAGGACCAGTGCTTTGTATCAGTTTAAGAAGCAGAGTTGGACTAGATATGGTCCGTATGTGTAGGAAACACCATTCTTTTGTTCTCAGCAAAATCACGTTTCCTGCTGTCTGAGAGAATCTAGAGAGCAAGAGCGTGCTTCTTGTTCTAAAGCAGAGTGTGATCAATGGATGATTACACTGCTGTGTGTTTCACTTCAGAGATGGAGTTAAATCCCAGGCTCTGAGTCTTCCTACAAGCAAGACTTCGATTCAGGTAAGGGCAGTCACTTTTCTGCTCAAACGAACTACATCGTTCATGAAGCTCACACGTTTCTCATCTTAACAGACAAGCACTGGATGTTAGAGGACCAGTGCTTTGTATCAGTTTCAGAAGCAGAGTTGAACTAGATAGGGTCCGTTTGTGTAGGAAACACCGTTCTTTTGTTCTGGGCACACTCAGATTACCTGCTATATTAGAGACTCTAAAAGCAAGAGCGTGCTTCTCGCTCTAAAGCAGAGTGTGGTCCATGGATGAGAAAAATGCTGTGTGTTTCCCTTCAGAAATGGAGTTAAATCCCAGGCTCTGTGTATTCCTACAAGCAAGACTTCGTTTCAGGTAAGGGCAGTCACTTTTCAGCTCAAACGAACTACATCATTCACGGAGCTCACACGTTTCTCATCTTAACAGACAAGAATTGGATGTTAGAGGACCAGTGCTTTGTATCAGTTTAAGAAGCAGAGTTGGACTAGATATGGTCCGTATGTGTAGGAAACACCATTCTTTTGTTCTCAGCAAAATCACGTTTCCTGCTGTCTGAGAGACTCTAGAGAGCAAGAGCGTGCTTCTTGTTCTAAAGCAGAGTGTGATCAATGGATGATTACACTGCTGTGTGTTTCACTACAGAAATGGAGTTAAATCCCAGGCTCTGAGTCTTCCTACAAGCAAGACTTCGTTTAAGGTAAGGGCCGTCACTTTTATGCTCAAACGAACTACATCATTCATGAAGCTCACACGATTCCCATCTTAACTGACAAGCATTGGATGTTAGAATACCAGTGATTTGTATCAGTTTCAGAAGAAGAGTTGGACTAGATATGGCCTGTATGTGTAGGAAACACCGTTCTTTTGTTCTCAGCACACTCACGTTTCCTGCTGTGTTAGAGACTCCAGAAAGCAAGAGCGTGCTTCTCGCTCGAAAGCAGAGTTTTATCAATGGATGAGAACTATGCTGTGTGTTTCCCTTCATAAATGGTGTTAAATCTCAATCTCTGTGTCTTCCTACAAGCAAGACTTCGTTTCAGGTAACGGCAGTCACTTTTCAGCTCAAAGGAACAACATCGTTCACTGAGCTCACACATTTCTCTTCTTAACAGACAAGCATTGGATGTTAGAGGACCAGTGCTTTGTATCAGTTTAGGAAGGAGAGTTGGACTAGATATGGTCCCTATGTGTAGGAAACACCGTTCTTTTGTTCTCAGCACACTCACGTTTCCTGCTGTCTTAGAGACTTTAGAAAGCAAGAGCGTGCTTCTCGCTCTAAAGCAGATTGTGATCCATTGATGAGAACTATGCTGTGTGTTTCCCTTCAGAAATGGAGTTAAATCCCAGACTCTGTGTCTTCCTACAAGCAAGACTTCGTTTAAGGTAAGGGCAGTCACTTATCTGCTCAAACGAACTACATCGTTCACGAAGCTCACACGTTTCTCATCTTAACAGACAAGCACTGGATGTTAGAGGACCAGTGCTTTGAATCAGTTTCAGAAGCAGAGTTGAACTAGATATGGTCCGTATGTGTAGGAAACACCGTTCTTTTGTTCTGGACACACTCACATTACCTGCTATATTAGAGACTCTAAAAGCAAGAGCGTGCTTCTCGCTCTAAAGCAGAGTGTGATCCATGGATGAGAAAAATGCTGTGTGTTTCCCTTCAGAAATGGAGTTAAATCCCAGGCTCTGTGTCTTCCTACAAGCAAGACTTCGATTCAGGTAAGGGCAGTCACTTTTCAGCTCAAACGAACTACATCATTCACGGAGCTCACACGTTTCTCATCTTAACAGACAAGAATTGGATGTTAGAGGACCAGTGCTTTGTATCAGTTTAAGGAGCAGAGTTGGACAAGATATGGTCCGTATGTGTAGGAAACACGGTTCTTTTGTTCTCAGCAAAATCATGTTTCCTGCTGTCTTAGAGACTCTAGAAAGCAAGAGCGTGCTTCTTGTTCTAAAGCAGAGTATGATCAATGGATGAGAAAAATCCTGTGTGTTTCACTTCAGAAATGGAGTTAAATCCCAGGCTCTGAGTCTTTCTACAAGCAAGACTTCGTTTAAAGTATGGGCTGTCACTTTTCTGCTCAAACGAACTACATCGTTCATGAAGCTCACATGTTTCCCATCTTAACTGACAAGCATTGGATGTTAGAGGACCAGTGCTTTGTGTCAGTGTCAGAAACAGAGTTGGACTAGGTATGGTCCGTATGTGTAGGAAACACCGTTCTTTTGTTCTCAGCGCACTCACGTTTCCTGCTGTCTTAGAGACTTTAGAAAGAAAGAGCGTGCTTCTCGCTCTAAAGCAGATTGTGATGCATGGATAAGAACTATGATGTGTGTTTCCCTTCAGAAATGGAGTTATATCCCAGACTCTGTGTCTTCCTACAAGCAAGACTTCGTTTAAGGTAAGGGCAGTCACTTTTCAGCTCAAACGAACTACATCGTTCATGAAGCTAACACGTTTCCCATCTTATCAGACAAGCATTGGATGTTAGAGGACCAGTGCTTTGTATCAGTTTCAGAAGAAGAGTTGGACTACAAATGGTCCGTATGTGTAGGAAACTCCATTCTTTTGTTCTGAGCACACTCAGATTTGCTGATGTATTGGAGACTCTAGAAAGCAAGAGCATGCTATTTGCTCTAAAGCAGAGGGTGATCCATGGATGAGAACTATGCTGTGTGTTTCCATTCAGAAATGGAGTCAAATCCCAGGCTCTGTGTCTTCCTACAAGCAAGACTTCGTTTCAGGTAAGGGCAGTCACTTTTCAGCTCAAACGAACTACATCGTTTACGAAGTTCACACTTTTCTCATCTTAACAGAAAAGCATTGGATTTTAGAGGACCAGTGCTTTGTATCAGTTTCAGAAGCAGAGTTGAACTAGATATGGTCCGTATGTGTAGGAAACACCGTTCTTTTGTTCTCAGCACACACACGTTTCCTGCTGTCTTACAGACTCTAAAAGCAAGAGCGTGCTTCTCGCTCTAAAGCAGAGTGTGATCAATGGATGATTACACTGCTGTGTGTTTCACTTCAGAAATGGAGTTAAATCCCAGGCTGTGAGTCTTCCTACAAGCAAGACTTCGATTCAGGTAAGGGCAGTCACTTTTCTGCTCAAACGAACTACATCGTTCATGAAGCTCACACGTTTATCATCTTAACAGACAAGCACTGGATGTTAGAGGAACAGTGCTCTCTATCAGTTTCAGAAGCAGAGTTGAACTAGATCGGGTCTGTATGTGTAGGAAACACCGTTCTTTTGTTCTGGGCACACTCAGATTGCCTGCTATATTAGAGACTCTAAAAGCAAGAGCGTGCTTCTCGCTCTAATGCAGAGTGTGGTCCATGGATGAGAAAAATGCTGTGTGTTTCCCTTCAGAAATGGAGTTAAATCCCAGGCTCTGTGTCTTCCTACAAGCAAGACTTCGTTTCAGGTAAGGGCAGTCACTTTTCTGCTCAAACGAACTACATCGTTCATGAAGCTCACACGTTTCCCATCTTAACAGACAAGCATTGGATGTTAGAGGACCAGTGCTTTGTATCAGTTTCAGAAGAAGAGTTGGACTAGATATGGTCCGTATGTGTAGGAAACTCCGTTCTTTTGTTCTGAGCACACTCAGATTTGCTGATGTATTAGAGACTCTAGAAAGCAAGAGCATGCTTCTTGCTCTAAAGCAGAGTGTGATCCATGGATGAGAACTATGCTGTGGGTTTCCATTCAGAAATGGAGTTAAATCCCAGGCTCTGTGTCTTCCTACAAGCAAGACTTCATTTCAGGTAAGGGCAGTCACTTTTCAGCTCAATGAACTACATCGTTCACGAAGCTCACACGTTTCTCATCTTAACAGACAAGAATTGGATGTTAGAGGACCAGTGCGTTGTATCAGTTTAAGAAGCAGAGTTGGACTAGATATGGTCCGTATGTGTAGGAAACACCGTTCTTTTGTTCTGGGCACACTCAGATTACCTGCTATATTAGAGACTCTAAAAGCAAGAGCGTGCTTCTCGCTAAAGGAGAGTGTGGTCCATGGATGAGAAAAATGCTGTGTGTTTCCCTTCAGAAATGGAGTTAAATCCCAGGCTCTGTGTCTTCCTACAAGCAAGACTTCGTTTCAGGTAAGGGCAGTCACTTTTCACCTCAAAGGAACTACCTCATTCACGGAGCTCACACGTTTCTCATCTTAACAGACAAGAATTGGATGTTAGAGGACCAGTGCGTTGTATCAGTTTAAGAAGCAGAGTTGGACTAGACATGGTCCGTATGTGTAGGAAACACCGTTCTTTTGTTCTCAGCAAAATCACGTTTCCTGCTGTCTTAGAGACTCTAGAGAGCAAGAGCGTGCTTCTTGTTCTAAAGCAGAGTGTGATCAATGGATGATTACACTGCTGTGTGTTTCACTTCAGAAATGGAGTTAAATCTGAGGCTCTGAGTCTTCCTACAAGCAAGACTTCGTTTCAGGTAAAGGCAGTCACTTTTCAGCTCAAACGAACAACATCGTTCACTGAGCTCACACGTTTCTCTTCTTAACAGACAAGCATTGGATGTTAGAGGACCAGTGCTTTGTATCAGTTTAGGAAGAAGAGTTGGACTAGATATGGTCCGTATGTGTAGGAAACACCGTTCTTTGTTCTCAGCACACTCACGTTTCCTGCTGTCTTAGAGATTTAGAAAGCAAGAGCGTGTTTCCTGTTCTAAAGCAGAGTGTGATCAATGGATGAGAACACTGCTGTGTGTTTCACTTCAGAAATGGAGTTAAATCCCAGGCTCTGAGTCTTCCTACAATCAAGACTTCGTTTAAGGTAAGGGCAGTCACTTTTCTGCTCAAACGAACTACATCGTTCACTAAGCTCACACGTTTCTCATCTTAACTGACAAGCATTGGATGTTAGAGGGTCACTGCTTTTTTTCAGTTTCAGAAGCAGATTTGAACTACATGTGGTCTGTATGTGTAGGAAACACCATTCTTTTGTTCTGGCCACACTCAGACTACCTGCTATATTAGAGACTCTAAAAGCAAGAGCGTGCTTCTCGCTCTAAAGCAGAGTGTGATCCATGGATGAGAAAAATGCTGTGTGTTTCCCTTCAGAAATGGAGTTAAATCCCAGGCTCTGTGTCTTCCTACAAGCAAGACTTCGTTACAGGTAAGGGCAGTCACTTTTCTGTTCAAAGGAACTACATCATTCTCAAAGCTCACACGTTTCTCATCTTAACTGACAAGCATTGGATGTTAGAGGAACAGTGCTTTGTGTCAGTTTCAGAATCAGAGTTGGACTACATATGGTCCGTATGTGTAGGAAACACCATTCTTTTGTTCTCAGCGCACTCACGTTTCCTACTGTCTTAGAGAATTTAGAAAGCAAGAGCGTGCTTCTCGCTCTAAAGCAGATTGTGATCCATGGATGAGAACTATGCTGTGTGTTTCCCTTCAGAAATGGAGTTAAATCCCAGACTCTGTGTCTTCCTACAAGCAAGACTTCATTTAAGGTAAGGGCAGTCACTTTTCTGCTCAAATGAACTACATCGTTCATGAAGCTCACACGTTTCCCATCTTAACTGACAAGCATTGGATGTTAGAGGACCAGTGCTTTGTATCAGTTTCACAAGAAGATTTGGACTACATATGGACCGTTTGTGTAGGAAACTCCGTTCTTTTGTTCTGTGGACACTCAGATTTCCTGCTGTATTAGAGACTCTAGAAAGCAAGAGCATGCTTCTTGCTCTAAAGCAGAGTGTGATCAATGGATGAGAACTATGCTGTGTGTTTCCATTTAGAAATGGAGTTAAATCCCAGTCTCTGTGTCTTCCACAAGCAAGACTTCGTTTCAGGTAAGGGTAGTCACTTTTCATCTCAAACGAACTACATCGTTTACGAAGCTGACACGTTTCTCATCTTAACAGACAGGCATTGGATGTTATAGGACCAGTGCTTTGTATCAGTTTCAGAAGCAGAGTTGAACTAGATATGGTCCGTATGTGTAGGAAACACCGTTCTTTTGTTCTGGTCACACACAGATTACTTGCTATATTAGAGATTCTAAAAGCAAGAGCGTGCTTCTCGCTCTAAAGCAGAGTGTGATCCATGGATGAGAAAAATGCTGTATGTTTCCTTTCAGAAATGGAGTTAAATCCCAGGCTCTGTGTCTTACTACAAGCAAGACTTCGTTTCAGATAAGGGCAGACACTTTTCAGTTCAAAAGACCTACATCATTCACAAAGCTCACACGTTTCTCATCTTAACTGACAAGCATAGGATGTTAGAGGACCAGTGCTTTGTATCAGTTTCAGAAGCAGAGTGGGACTAGATATGGTCCGTATGTGTAGGAAACACCGTTCTTTTGTTCTCAGCACACAATTGTTTCCTGCTCTCTTAGAGACTCTAGAAAGCAAGAGCGTGCTTCTTGTTCTAAAGCAGAGTATGATCAATGGATGATTACACTGCTGAGTGTTTCACTTCAGAAATGGAGTTAAATCCCAGGCTCTGAGTCTTCCTACAAGCAAGACTTCGATTCAGGTAAGGGCAGTCACTTTTCTGCTCAAACGAACTACATCGTTCACGAAGCTCACACGTTTCTCATCTTAACTGACAAGCATTGGATGTTAGAGGACCAGTGCTTTGTATCAGTTTCAGAAGCAGAGTTGGACTACATATGGTCTGTATGTGTAGGAAACACTGTTCTTTTGATCTCAGCACACTCATGTTTCCTGCTGTCTTAGAGACTTTAGAAAGCAAGAGCGTGCTTCTCGCTCTAACGCAGATTGTGATCCATGGATGAGAACTATGCTATGTGTTTCCCTTCAGAAATGGAGTTAAATCCCAGACTCCGTGTCTTCCTACAAGCAAGACTTCGTTTCAGGTAAGGGCAGTCACTTTTCAGCTCAAACGAACTACATCGTTCACGAAGCTCACACGTTTCTCATCTTAACAGACAAGCATTGGATGTTAGAGGACCAGTGCTTTGTATCAGTTTCAGAAGCAGAGTTGAACTAGATATGGTCCGTATGTGTAGGAACACCGTTCTATTGTTCTCAGCACACACTCCTTTCCTGCTGTCTTAGAGATTCTAGAAAGCAAGAGCGTGCTTCGTGTTCTAAAGCAGAGTATGATCAATGGATGATTACACTGCTGTGTGTTTCACTTCAGAAATTGAGTTAAATCCAAGGCTCTGAGTCTTCCTACAAGCAAGACTTCGATTCAGGTAAGGGCAGTCACTTTTCTGCTCAAACGAACTACATCGTTCACGAAGCTCACACGTTTCTCATCTTAACTGACAAGCATTGGATGTTAGAGGGTCAGTGCTTTGTATCAGTTTCAGAAGCAGATTTGGACTACATATGGTCTGTAATTGTAGGAAACACCGTTCTTTTGTTCTGGGCACACTCAGATTACCTGCTATATTAGAGACTCTAAAAGCAAGAGCGTGCTTCTCGCTCTAAAGCAGAGTGTGTTCCATGGATGAGAAAAATGCTGTGTGTTTCCCTTCAGAAATGGAGTTAAATCCCAGGCTCTGTGTCTTCCTACAAGCAAGACTTCGTTTCAGGTAAGGGCAGTCACTTTTCAGCTCAAACAAACTGCATCGTTCACGAAGCTCACAAGTTTTTCATCTTAACAGACAAGCATTGGATGTTAGAGGACCAGTGCTTTGTATCAGTTTCAGAAGCAGAGTTGAACTAGATATGGTCTGTAAGTGTAGGAAACACCGTTCTTTTGTTCTCAGCACACTCACGTTTCCTGCTGTCTTAGAGACTTTAGGAAGCAAGAGCGTGCTTCTCGCTCTAAAGCAGAGTGTGATCCATGGATGAGAACTATGCTGTGCGTTTCCCTTCAGAAATGGAGTTAAATCCCTGGCTCTGTGTCTTCCTACAATCAAGACTTCGTTTCAGGTAACGGCAGTCACTTTTCAGGTCAAACGAACTACATCGTTCACTGAGCTCACACATCTCTCTTCTTAACAGACAAGCATTGGATGTTAGAGGACCAGTGCTTTGTATCAGTTTAGGAAGGAGAGTTGGACTAGATATGGTCCATATGTGTAGGAAACACCGTTCTTTTGTTCTCAGCACACTCACGTTTCCTGCTGTCTTAGAGACTTTAGAAAGCAAGAGCGTGCTTCTTGTTCTAAAGCAGAGTGTGATCAATGGATGAGAACACTGCTGTGTGTTTCACTTCAGAAATGGAGTTAAATCCCAGTCTCTGAGTCTTCCTACAAGCAAGACTTCATTTCAGGTAAGGGCAGTTACTTTTCTGCTCAAACGAAGTACATCGTTCACGAGGAACACACGTTTCTTATCTTAACTGACAAGCATTGGATGTTAGATTACCAGTGCATTGTATCAGTTTCAGAAGCAGATTTGGACTACATATGGTCCGTATGTATAGGAAACACCGTTCTTTTGTTCTGGGCACACTCAGATTACCTGCTGTATTAGAGAATCTAGAAAGCAAGAGCGTGCTTCTCGCTCTAAAGCAGAGTGTGATCCATGGATGAGAAATAAGCTGTGTGTTTCCCTTCAGAGATGGAGTTAAATCCCAGGATCTGTGTCTTACTACAAGCAAGACTTCGTTAAAGGTAAGGGCAGTCACTTTTCAGTTCAAAGGAACTACATCATTCTCAAAGCTCACACGTTTCTCATCTTAACTGACAAGCATTGGATCTTAGAGGACCAGTGCTTTGTCAGTTTCAGAAGCAGAGTTGAACTAGATATGGTCCGTATGTGTAGGAAACACCGTTCTTTTGTTCTCAGCACACACACATTTCCTGCTGTCTTTGAGACTCTAGAAAGCAAGATTGTGCTTCTTGTTCTAAAGCATAGTGTGATCCATGGATGAGAAAAATGCTGTGTATCCCTTCAGAAATGGAGTTAAATCACAGGCTCTGTGACTTCCTACAAGCAATACTTCGTTTCAGGTAAGGGCAGTCACTTTTTATCTCAAATGAACTACATCGTTCACAAAGCTCACACGTTTCTCATCTTAACAGACAAGCACTGGATGTTAGAGGACCAGTGCTTTGTATCAGTTTAAGAAGCAGAGTTGGACAAGATATGGTCCGTATGTGTAGGAAACACCGTTCTTTTGTTCTCAGCAAAATCACGTTTCCTGCTGTCTTAGAGACTCTAGAAAGCAAGAGCGTGCTTCTTGTTCTAAAGCAGAGTATGATCAATGGATGAGAAAAATGCTGTGTGTTTCACTTCAGAAATGGAGTTAAATCCCAGGCTCTGAGTCTTCCTACAAGCAAGACTTCGTTTAAGGTAAGGGCAGTCACTTTTCAGCTCAAACGAACTACATCGTTCACGAAGCTCACACGTTTCTCATCTTAACAGACAAGCATTGGATGTTACAGGACCAGTGCTTTGTATCAGTTTCAGAAGCAGAGTTGAACTAGATATGGTCTGTAAGTGTAGGAAACACCGTTCTTTTGTTCTGGGCACACTCAGATTACCTGCTATATTAGAGACTCTAAAAGCAAGAGCGTGCTTCTCGCTCTAAAGCAGAGTGTGATCCATGGATGAGAAAAATGCTGTGTTTTTCCTTTCAGAAATGGAGTTAAATCCCAGGCTCTGTGTCTTACTACAAGCAAGACTTCGTTTCAGGTAAGGGCAGACACTTTTCAGTTCAAAAGACCTACATCATTCACAAAGCTCACACGTTTCTCATCTTAACTGACAAGCATTGGATGTTAGAGGACCAGTTCTTTGTGTCAGTTTCAGAAACAGAGTTGGACTAGGTATGGTCCGTATGTGTAGGAAACACCGTTCTTTTGTTCTCAGCACACTCACGTTTCCTGCTGTCTTAGAGACTTTAGAAAGCAAGAACGTGCTTCTCGCTCTAAAGCAGATTGTGATCCATGGATGAGAACTATGCTGTGTGTTTCCCTTCAGAAATGGAGTTAAATCCCAGACTCCGTGTCTTCCTACAAGCAAGACTTCGTTTAAGGTAAGGGCAGTCACTTTTCTGCTCAAACGAACTACATCGTTCATGAAGCTCACACGTTTCCCATCTTAACTGACAAGCATTGGATGTTAGAGGACCAGTGCTTTGTATCAGTTTCAGAAGAAGAGTTGGACTACATATGGTCTGTATGTGTAGGAAACTCCGTTCTTTTGTTCTCAGCACACTCAGATATCCTGCTATATTAGAGAATCTAGAAAGCAAGAGCATGCTTCTTGCTCTAAAGCAGAGTGTGATCCATGGATGAGAACTATGCTGTGTGTTTCCCTTCAGAAATGGAGTTAAATCCCAGGATCTGTATCTTCCAACAAGCAAGACTTCGTTTCAGGTAAGGGCAGTTACTTTTCAGCTCAAACGAACTACATCGTTCACGAAGCTCACACGTTTCTCATCTTAACAGACAAGCATTGGATGTTAGAGGACCAGTGCTTTGTATCAGTTTCAGAAGCAGAGTTGAACTAGATATGGTCTGTATGTGTAGGAAACACCGTTCTTTTGTTCTCAGCACACAATTGTTTCCTGCTCTCTTAGAGACTCTAGAAAGCAAGAGCGTGCTTCTTGTTCTAAAGCAGAGTATGATCAATGGATGATTACACTGCTGTGTGTTTCACTTCAGAAATGGAGTTAAATCCCAGGCTCTGAGTCTTCCTACAAGCAAGACTTCGATTCAGGTAAGGGCAGTCACTTTTCTGCTCAAACGAACTACATCGTTCACGAAGCTCACACGTTTCTCATCTTAACAGACAAGCATTGGATGTTAGAGGACCAGTGCTTTGTATCAGTTTCAGAAGCAGAGTTGGACTAGATATGGTCTGTATGTGTAGGAAACACTGTTCTTTTGATCTCAGCACACTCATGTTTCCTGCTGTCTTAGAGACTTTAGAAAGCAAGAGCGTGCTTCTCGCTCTAACGCAGATTGTGATCCATGGATGAGAACTATGCTATGTGTTTCCCTTCAGAAATGGAGTTAAATCCCAGACTCCGTGTCTTCCTACAAGCAAGACTTCGTTTCAGGTAAGGGCAGTCACTTTTCAGCTCAAATGAACTACATCGTTCACGAAGCTCACACGTTTCTCATCTTAACAGACAAGCATTGGATGTTAGAGGACCAGTGCTTTGTATCAGTTTCAGAAGCAGAGTTGAACTAGATATGGTCCGTATGTGTAGGAACACCGTTCTTTTGTTCTCAGCACACACTCCTTTCCTGCTGTCTTAGAGATTCTAGAAAGCAAGAGCGTGCTTCGTGTTCTAAAGCAGAGAATGATCAATGGATGATTACACTGCTGTGTGTTTCACTTCAGAAATGGAGTTAAATCCCAGGCTCTGAGTCTTCCTACAAGCAAGACTTCGATTCAGGTAAGGGCAGACACTTTTCAGTTCAAAAGACCTACATCATTCACAAAGCTCACACGTTTCTCATCTTAACTGACAAGCATTGGATGTTAGAGGACCAGTTCTTTGTGTCAGTTTCAGAAACAGAGTTGGACTAGGTATGGTCCGTATGTGTAGGAAACACCGTTCTTTTGTTCTCAGCACACTCACGTTTCCTGCTGTCTTAGAGACTTTAGAAAGCAAGAGCGTGCTTCTCGCTCTAAAGCAGATTGTGATCCATGGATGAGAACTATGCTGTGTGTTTCCCTTCACAAATGGAGTTAAATCCCAGACTCCGTGTCTTCCTACAAGCAAGACTTCGTTTAAGGTAAGGGCAGTCACTTTTCTGCTCAAACGAACTACATCGTTCATGAAGCTCACACGTTTCCCATCTTAACTGACAAGCATTGGATGTTAGAGGACCAGTGCTTTGTATCAGTTTCAGAAGAAGAGTTGGACTACATATGGTCTGTATGTGTAGGAAACTCCGTTCTTTTGTTCTCAGCACACTCAGATATCTTGCTATATTAGAGAATCTAGAAAGCAAGAGCATGCTTCTTGCTCTAAAGCAGAGTGTGATCCATGGATGAGAACTATGCTGTGTGTTTCCCTTCAGAAATGGAGTTAAATCCCAGGATCTGTATCTTCCTACAAGCAAGACTTCGTTTCAGGTAAGGGCAGTTACTTTTCAGCTCAAACGAACTACATCGCTCACGAAGCTCACACGTTTCTCATCTTAACAGACAAGCATTGGATGTTAGAGGACCAGTGCTTTGTATCAGTTTCAGAAGCAGAGTTGAACTAGATATGGTCTGTATGTGTAGGAAACACCGTTCTTTTGTTCTCAGCACACAATTGTTTCCTGCTCTCTTAGAGACTCTAGAAAGCAAGAGCGTGCTTCTTGTTCTAAAGCAGAGTATGATCAATGGATGATTACACTGCTGTGTGTTTCACTTCAGAAATGGAGTTAAATCCCAGGCTCTGAGTCTTCCTACAAGCAAGACTTCGATTCAGGTAAGGGCAGTCACTTTTCTGCTCAAACGAACTACATCGTTCACGAAGCTCACACGTTTCTCATCTTAACAGACAAGCATTGGATGTTAGAGGACCAGTGCTTTGTATCAGTTTCAGAAGCAGAGTTGGACTAGATATGGTCTGTATGTGTAGGAAACACTGTTCTTTTGATCTCAGCACACTCATGTTTCCTGCTGTCTTAGAGACTTTAGAAAGCAAGAGCGTGCTTCTCGCTCTAACGCAGATTGTGATCCATGGATGAGAACTATGCTATGTGTTTCCCTTCAGAAATGGAGTTAAATCCCAGACTCCGTGTCTTCCTACAAGCAAGACTTCGTTTCAGGTAAGGGCAGTCACTTTTCAGCTCAAATGAACTACATCGTTCACGAAGCTCACACGTTTCTCATCTTAACAGACAAGCATTGGATGTTAGAGGACCAGTGCTTTGTATCAGTTTCAGAAGCAGAGTTGAACTAGATATGGTCCGTATGTGTAGGAACACCGTTCTTTTGTTCTCAGCACACACTCCTTTCCTGCTGTCTTAGAGATTCTAGAAAGCAAGAGCGTGCTTCGTGTTCTAAAGCAGAGTATGATCAATGGATGATTACACTGCTGTGTGTTTCACTTCAGAAATGGAGTTAAATCCCAGGCTCTGAGTCTTCCTACAAGCAAGACTTCTATTCAGGTAAGGGCAGTCACTTTTCTGCTCAAACGAACTACATCGTTCACGAAGCTCACACGTTTCTCATCTTAACTGACAAGAATTGGATGTTAGAGGGTCAGTGCTTTGTATCAGTTTCAGAAGCAGATTTGGACTACATATGGTCTGTAAGTGTAGGAAACACCGTTCTTTTGTTCTGGGCACACTCAGATTACCTGCTATATTAGAGACTCTAAAAGCAAGAGCGTGCTTCTCGCTCTAAAGCAGAGTGTGATCCATGGATGAGAAAAATGCTGTGTTTTTCCTTTCAGAAATGGAGTTAAATCCCAGGCTCTGTGTCTTACTACAAGCAAGACTTCGTTTCAGGTAAGGGCAGACACTTTTAAGTTCAAAAGACCTACATCATTCACAAAGCTCACACGTTTCTCATCTTAACTGACAAGCATTGGATGTTAGAGGACCAGTTCTTTGTGTCAGTTTCAGAAACAGAGTTGGACTAGGTATGGTCCGTATGTGTAGGAAACACCGTTCTTTTGTTCTCAGCACACTCACGTTTCCTGCTGTCTTAGAGACTTTAGAAAGCAAGAGCGTGCTTCTCGCTCTAAAGCAGATTGTGATCCATGGATGAGAACTATGCTGTGTGTTTCCCTTCAGAAATGGAGTTAAATCCCAGACTCCGTGTCTTCCTACAAGCAAGACTTCGTTTAAGGTAAGGGCAGTCACTTTTCTGCTCAAACGAACTACATCGTTCATGAAGCTCACACGTTTCCCATCTTAACTGACAAGCATTGGATGTTAGAGGACCAGTGCTTTGTATCAGTTTCAGAAGAAGAGTTGGACTACATATGGTCTGTATGTGTAGGAAACTCCGTTCTTTTGTTCTCAGCACACTCAGATATCCTGCTATATTAGAGAATCTAGAAAGCAAGAGCATGCTTCTTGCTCTAAAGCAGAGTGTGATCCATGGATGAGAACTATGCTGTGTTTTTCCCTTCAGAAATGGAGTTAAATCCCAGGATCTGTATCTTCCAACAAGCAAGACTTCGTTTCAGGTAAGGGCAGTTACTTTTCAGCTCAAACGAACTACATCGTTCACGAAGCTCACACGTTTCTCATCTTAACAGACAAGCATTGGATGTTAGAGGACCAGTGCTTTGTATCAGTTTCAGAAGCAGAGTTGAACTAGATATGGTCTGTATGTGTAGGAAACACCGTTCTTTTGTTCTCAGCACACAATTGTTTCCTGCTCTCTTAGAGACTCTAGAAAGCAAGAGCGTGCTTCTTGTTCTAAAGCAGAGTATGATCAATGGATGATTACACTGCTGTGTGTTTCACTTCAGAAATGGAGTTAAATCCCAGGCTCTGAGTCTTCCTACAAGCAAGACTTCGATTCAGGTAAGGGCAGTCACTTTTCTGCTCAAACGAACTACATCGTTCACGAAGCTCACACGTTTCTCATCTTAACAGACAAGCATTGGATGTTAGAGGACCAGTGCTTTGTATCAGTTTCAGAAGCAGAGTTGGACTAGATATGGTCTGTATGTGTAGGAAACACTGTTCTTTTGATCTCAGCACACTCATGTTTCCTGCTGTCTTAGAGACTTTAGAAAGCAAGAGCGTGCTTCTCGCTCTAACGCAGATTGTGATCCATGGATGAGAACTATGCTATGTGTTTCCCTTCAGAAATGGAGTTAAATCCCAGACTCCGTGTCTTCCTACAAGCAAGACTTCGTTTCAGGTAAGGGCAGTCACTTTTCAGCTCAAATGAACTACATCGTTCACGAAGCTCACACGTTTCTCATCTTAACAGACAAGCATTGGATGTTAGAGGACCAGTGCTTTGTATCAGTTTCAGAAGCAGAGTTGAACTAGATATGGTCCATATGTGTAGGAACACCGTTCTTTTGTTCTCAGCACACACTCCTTTCCTGCTGTCTTAGAGATTCTAGAAAGCAAGAGCGTGCTTCGTGTTCTAAAGCAGAGAATGATCAATGGATGATTACACTGCTGTGTGTTTCACTTCAGAAATGGAGTTAAATCCCAGGCTCTGAGTCTTCCTACAAGCAAGACTTCGATTCAGGTAAGGGCAGACACTTTTCAGTTCAAAAGACCTACATCATTCACAAAGCTCACACGTTTCTCATCTTAACTGACAAGCATTGGATGTTAGAGGACCAGTTCTTTGTGTCAGTTTCAGAAACAGAGTTGGACTAGGTATGGTCCGTATGTGTAGGAAACACCGTTCTTTTGTTCTCAGCACACTCACGTTTCCTGCTGTCTTAGAGACTTTAGAAAGCAAGAGCGTGCTTCTCGCTCTAAAGCAGATTGTGATCCATGGATGAGAACTATGCTGTGTGTTTCCCTTCAGAAATGGAGTTAAATCCCAGACTCCGTGTCTTCCTACAAGCAAGACTTCGTTTAAGGTAAGGGCAGTCACTTTTCTGCTCAAACGAACTACATCGTTCATGAAGCTCACACGTTTCCCATCTTAACTGACAAGCATTGGATGTTAGAGGACCAGTGCTTTGTATCAGTTTCAGAAGAAGAGTTGGACTACATATGGTCTGTATCTGTAGGAAACTCCGTTCTTTTGTTCTCAGCACACTCAGATATCCTGCTATATTAGAGAATCTAGAAAGCAAGAGCATGCTTCTTGCTCTAAAGCAGAGTGTGATCCATGGATGAGAACTATGCTGTGTGTTTCCCTTCAGAAATGGAGTTAAATCCCAGGATCTGTATCTTCCTACAAGCAAGACTTCGTTTCAGGTAAGGGCAGTTACTTTTCAGCTCAAACGAACTACATCGCTCACGAAGCTCACACGTTTCTCATCTTAACAGACAAGCATTGGATGTTAGAGGACCAGTGCTTTGTATCAGTTTCAGAAGCAGAGTTGAACTAGATATGGTCTGTATGTGTAGGAAACACCGTTCTTTTGTTCTCAGCACACAATTGTTTCCTGCTCTCTTAGAGACTCTAGAAAGCAAGAGCGTGCTTCTTGTTCTAAAGCAGAGTATGATCAATGGATGATTACACTGCTGTGTGTTTCACTTCAGAAATGGAGTTAAATCCCAGGCTCTGAGTCTTCCTACAAGCAAGACTTCGATTCAGGTAAGGGCAGTCACTTTTCTGCTCAAACGAACTACATCGTTCACGAAGCTCACACGTTTCTCATCTTAACAGACAAGCATTGGATGTTAGAGGACCAGTGCTTTGTATCAGTTTCAGAAGCAGAGTTGGACTAGATATGGTCTGTATGTGTAGGAAACACTGTTCTTTTGATCTCAGCACACTCATGTTTCCTGCTGTCTTAGAGACTTTAGAAAGCAAGAGCGTGCTTCTCGCTCTAACGCAGATTGTGATCCATGGATGAGAACTATGCTATGTGTTTCCCTTCAGAAATGGAGTTAAATCCCAGACTCCGTGTCTTCCTACAAGCAAGACTTCGTTTCAGGTAAGGGCAGTCACTTTTCAGCTCAAACGAACTACATCGTTCACGAAGCTCACACGTTTCTCATCTTAACAGACAAGCATTGGATGTTAGAGGACCAGTGCTTTGTATCAGTTTCAGAAGCAGATTTGGACTACATATGGTCTGTAAGTGTAGGAAACACCGTTCTTTTGTTCTGGGCACACTCAGATTACCTGCTATATTAGAGACTCTAAAAGCAAGAGCGTGCTTCTCGCTCTAAAGCAGAGTGTGATCCATGGATGAGAAAAATGCTGTGTTTTTCCTTTCAGAAATGGAGTTAAATCCCAGGCTCTGTGTCTTACTACAAGCAAGACTTCGTTTCAGGTAAGGGCAGACACTTTTCAGTTCAAAAGACCTACATCATTCACAAAGCTCACACGTTTCTCATCTTAACTGACAAGCATTGGATGTTAGAGGACCAGTTCTTTGTGTCAGTTTCAGAAACAGAGTTGGACTAGGTATGGTCCGTATGTGTAGGAAACACCGTTCTTTTGTTCTCAGCACACTCACGTTTCCTGCTGTCTTAGAGACTTTAGAAAGCAAGAGCGTGCTTCTCGCTCTAAAGCAGATTGTGATCCATGGATGAGAACTATGCTATGTGTTTCCCTTCAGAAATGGAGTTAAATCCCAGACTCCGTGTCTTCCTACAAGCAAGACTTCGTTTCAGGTAAGGGCAGTCACTTTTCAGCTCAAATGAACTACATCGTTCACGAAGCTCACACGTTTCTCATCTTAACAGACAAGCATTGGATGTTAGAGGACCAGTGCTTTGTATCAGTTTCAGAAGCAGAGTTGAACTAGATATGGTCCATATGTGTAGGAACACCGTTCTTTTGTTCTCAGCACACACTCCTTTCCTGCTGTCTTAGAGATTCTAGAAAGCAAGAGCGTGCTTCGTGTTCTAAAGCAGAGAATGATCAATGGATGATTACACTGCTGTGTGTTTCACTTCAGAAATGGAGTTAAATCCCAGGCTCTGAGTCTTCCTACAAGCAAGACTTCGATTCAGGTAAGGGCAGACACTTTTCAGTTCAAAAGACCTACATCATTCACAAAGCTCACACGTTTCTCATCTTAACTGACAAGCATTGGATGTTAGAGGACCAGTTCTTTGTGTCAGTTTCAGAAACAGAGTTGGACTAGGTATGGTCCGTATGTGTAGGAAACACCGTTCTTTTGTTCTCAGCACACTCACGTTTCCTGCTGTCTTAGAGACTTTAGAAAGCAAGAGCGTGCTTCTCGCTCTAAAGCAGATTGTGATCCATGGATGAGAACTATGCTGTGTGTTTCCCTTCAGAAATGGAGTTAAATCCCAGACTCCGTGTCTTCCTACAAGCAAGACTTCGTTTAAGGTAAGGGCAGTCACTTTTCTGCTCAAACGAACTACATCGTTCATGAAGCTCACACGTTTCCCATCTTAACTGACAAGCATTGGATGTTAGAGGACCAGTGCTTTGTATCAGTTTCAGAAGAAGAGTTGGACTACATATGGTCTGTATGTGTAGGAAACTCCGTTCTTTTGTTCTCAGCACACTCAGATATCCTGCTATATTAGAGAATCTAGAAAGCAAGAGCATGCTTCTTGCTCTAAAGCAGAGTGTGATCCATGGATGAGAACTATGCTGTGTGTTTCCCTTCAGAAATGGAGTTAAATCCCAGGATCTGTATCTTCCTACAAGCAAGACTTCGTTTCAGGTAAGGGCAGTTACTTTTCAGCTCAAACGAACTACATCGCTCACGAAGCTCACACGTTTCTCATCTTAACAGACAAGCATTGGATGTTAGAGGACCAGTGCTTTGTATCAGTTTCAGAAGCAGAGTTGAACTAGATATGGTCTGTATGTGTAGGAAACACCGTTCTTTTGTTCTCAGCACACAATTGTTTCCTGCTCTCTTAGAGACTCTAGAAAGCAAGAGCGTGCTTCTTGTTCTAAAGCAGAGTATGATCAATGGATGATTACACTGCTGTGTGTTTCACTTCAGAAATGGAGTTAAATCCCAGGCTCTGAGTCTTCCTACAAGCAAGACTTCGATTCAGGTAAGGGCAGTCACTTTTCTGCTCAAACGAACTACATCGTTCACGAAGCTCACACGTTTCTCATCTTAACAGACAAGCATTGGATGTTAGAGGACCAGTGCTTTGTATCAGTTTCAGAAGCAGAGTTGGACTAGATATGGTCTGTATGTGTAGGAAACACTGTTCTTTTGATCTCAGCACACTCATGTTTCCTGCTGTCTTAGAGACTTTAGAAAGCAAGAGCGTGCTTCTCGCTCTAACGCAGATTGTGATCCATGGATGAGAACTATGCTATGTGTTTCCCTTCAGAAATGGAGTTAAATCCCAGATTCCGTGTCTTCCTACAAGCAAGACTTCGTTTCAGGTAAGGGCAGTCACTTTTCAGCTCAAACGAACTACATCGTTCACGAAGCTCACACGTTTCTCATCTTAACAGACAAGCATTGGATGTTAGAGGACCAGTGCTTTGTATCAGTTTCAGAAGCAGAGTTGAACTAGATATGGTCCGTATGTGTAGGAACACCGTTCTTTTGTTCTCAGCACACACTCCTTTCCTGCTGTCTTAGAGATTCTAGAAAGCAAGAGCGTGCTTCGTGTTCTAAAGCAGAGTATGATCAATGGATGATTACACTGCTGTGTGTTTCACTTCAGAAATGGAGTTAAATCCCAGGCTCTGAGTCTTCCTACAAGCAAGACTTCTATTCAGGTAAGGGCAGTCACTTTTCTGCTCAAACGAACTACATCGTTCACGAAGCTCACACGTTTCTCATCTTAACTGACAAGCATTGGATGTTAGAGGGTCAGTGCTTTGTATCAGTTTCAGAAGCAGATTTGGACTACATATGGTCTGTAAGTGTAGGAAACACCGTTCTTTTGTTCTGGGCACACTCAGATTACCTGCTATATTAGAGACTCTAAAAGCAAGAGCGTGCTTCTCGCTCTAAAGCAGAGTGTGATCCATGGATGAGAAAAATGCTGTGTTTTTCCTTTCAGAAATGGAGTTAAATCCCAGGCTCTGTGTCTTACTACAAGCAAGACTTCGTTTCAGGTAAGGGCAGACACTTTTCAGTTCAAAAGACCTACATCATTCACAAAGCTCACACGTTTCTCATCTTAACTGACAAGCATTGGATGTTAGAGGACCAGTTCTTTGTGTCAGTTTCAGAAACAGAGTTGGACTAGGTATGGTCCGTATGTGTAGGAAACACCGTTCTTTTGTTCTCAGCACACTCACGTTTCCTGCTGTCTTAGAGACTTTAGAAAGCAAGAGCGTGCTTCTCGCTCTAAAGCAGATTGTGATCCATGGATGAGAACTATGCTGTGTGTTTCCCTTCAGAAATGGAGTTAAATCCCAGACTCCGTGTCTTCCTACAAGCAAGACTTCGTTTAAGGTAAGGGCAGTCACTTTTCAGCTCAAACGAACTACATCGTTCACGAAGCTCACACGTTTCTCATCTTAACAGACAAGCATTGGATGTTAGAGGACCAGTGCTTTGTATCAGTTTCAGAAGCAGAGTTGAACTAGATATGGTCCGTATGTGTAGGAACACCGTTCTTTTGTTCTCAGCACACACTCCTTTCCTGCTGTCTTAGAGATTCTAGAAAGCAAGAGCGTGCTTCGTGTTCTAAAGCAGAGTATGATCAATGGATGATTACACTGCTGTGTGTTTCACTTCAGAAATGGAGTTAAATCCCAGGCTCTGAGTCTTCCTACAAGCAAGACTTCTATTCAGGTAAGGGCAGTCACTTTTCTGCTCAAACGAACTACATCGTTCACGAAGCTCACACGTTTCTCATCTTAACTGACAAGCATTGGATGTTAGAGGGTCAGTGCTTTGTATCAGTTTCAGAAGCAGATTTGGACTACATATGGTCTGTAAGTGTAGGAAACACCGTTCTTTTGTTCTGGGCACACTCAGATTACCTGCTATATTAGAGACTCTAAAAGCAAGAGCGTGCTTCTCGCTCTAAAGCAGAGTGTGATCCATGGATGAGAAAAATGCTGTGTTTTTCCTTTCAGAAATGGAGTTAAATCCCAGGCTCTGTGTCTTACTACAAGCAAGACTTCGTTTCAGGTAAGGGCAGACACTTTTCAGTTCAAAAGACCTACATCATTCACAAAGCTCACACGTTTCTCATCTTAACTGACAAGCATTGGATGTTAGAGGACCAGTTCTTTGTGTCAGTTTCAGAAACAGAGTTGGACTAGGTATGGTCCGTATGTGTAGGAAACACCGTTCTTTTGTTCTCAGCACACTCACGTTTCCTGCTGTCTTAGAGACTTTAGAAAGCAAGAGCGTGCTTCTCGCTCTAAAGCAGATTGTGATCCATGGATGAGAACTATGCTGTGTGTTTCCCTTCAGAAATGGAGTTAAATCCCAGACTCCGTGTCTTCCTACAAGCAAGACTTCGTTTAAGGTAAGGGCAGTCACTTTTCTGCTCAAACGAACTACATCGTTCATGAAGCTCACACGTTTCCCATCTTAACTGACAAGCATTGGATGTTAGAGGACCAGTGCTTTGTATCAGTTTCAGAAGAAGAGTTGAACTAGATATGGTCTGTATGTGTAGGAAACACCGTTCTTTTGTTCTCAGCACACAATTGTTTCCTGCTCTCTTAGAGACTCTAGAAAGCAAGAGCGTGCTTCTTGTTCTAAAGCAGAGTATGATCAATGGATGATTACACTGCTGTGTGTTTCACTTCAGAAATGGAGTTAAATCCCAGGCTCTGAGTCTTCCTACAAGCAAGACTTCGATTCAGGTAAGGGCAGTCACTTTTCTGCTCAAACGAACTACATCGTTCACGAAGCTCACACGTTTCTCATCTTAACAGACAAGCATTGGATGTTAGAGGACCAGTGCTTTGTATCAGTTTCAGAAGCAGAGTTGGACTAGATATGGTCTGTATGTGTAGGAAACACTGTTCTTTTGATCTCAGCACACTCATGTTTCCTGCTGTCTTAGAGACTTTAGAAAGCAAGAGCGTGCTTCTCGCTCTAACGCAGATTGTGATCCATGGATGAGAACTATGCTATGTGTTTCCCTTCAGAAATGGAGTTAAATCCCAGACTCCGTGTCTTCCTACAAGCAAGACTTCGTTTCAGGTAAGGGCAGTCACTTTTCAGCTCAAATGAACTACATCGTTCACGAAGCTCACACGTTTCTCATCTTAACAGACAAGCATTGGATGTTAGAGGACCAGTGCTTTGTATCAGTTTCAGAAGCAGAGTTGAACTAGATATGGTCCGTATGTGTAGGAACACCGTTCTTTTGTTCTCAGCACACACTCCTTTCCTGCTGTCTTAGAGATTCTAGAAAGCAAGAGCGTGCTTCGTGTTCTAAAGCAGAGAATGATCAATGGATGATTACACTGCTGTGTGTTTCACTTCAGAAATGGAGTTAAATCCCAGGCTCTGAGTCTTCCTACAAGCAAGACTTCGATTCAGGTAAGGGCAGACACTTTTCAGTTCAAAAGACCTACATCATTCACAAAGCTCACACGTTTCTCATCTTAACTGACAAGCATTGGATGTTAGAGGACCAGTTCTTTGTGTCAGTTTCAGAAACAGAGTTGGACTAGGTATGGTCCGTATGTGTAGGAAACACCGTTCTTTTGTTCTCAGCACACTCACGTTTCCTGCTGTCTTAGAGACTTTAGAAAGCAAGAGCGTGCTTCTCGCTCTAAAGCAGATTGTGATCCATGGATGAGAACTATGCTGTGTGTTTCCCTTCAGAAATGGAGTTAAATCCCAGACTCCGTGTCTTCCTACAAGCAAGACTTCGTTTAAGGTAAGGGCAGTCACTTTTCTGCTCAAACGAACTACATCGTTCATGAAGCTCACACGTTTCCCATCTTAACTGACAAGCATTGGATGTTAGAGGACCAGTGCTTTGTATCAGTTTCAGAAGAAGAGTTGGACTACATATGGTCTGTATGTGTAGGAAACTCCGTTCTTTTGTTCTCAGCACAGTCAGATATCCTGCTATATTAGAGAATCTAGAAAGCAAGAGCATGCTTCTTGCTCTAAAGCAGAGTGTGATCCATGGATGAGAACTATGCTGTGTGTTTCCCTTCAGAAATGGAGTTAAATCCCAGGATCTGTATCTTCCTACAAGCAAGACTTCGTTTCAGGTAAGGGCAGTTACTTTTCAGCTCAAACGAACTACATCGCTCACAAAGCTCACACGTTTCTCATCTTAACAGACAAGCATTGGATGTTAGAGGACCAGTGCTTTGTATCAGTTTCAGAAGCAGAGTTGAACTAGATATGGTCTGTATGTGTAGGAAACACCGTTCTTTTGTTCTCAGCACACAATTGTTTCCTGCTCTCTTAGAGACTCTAGAAAGCAAGAGCGTGCTTCTTGTTCTAAAGCAGAGTATGATCAATGGATGATTACACTGCTGTGTGTTTCACTTCAGAAATGGAGTTAAATCCCAGGCTCTGAGTCTTCCTACAAGCAAGACTTCGATTCAGGTAAGGGCAGTCACTTTTCTGCTCAAACGAACTACATCGTTCACGAAGCTCACACGTTTCTCATCTTAACAGACAAGCATTGGATGTTAGAGGACCAGTGCTTTGTATCAGTTTCAGAAGCAGAGTTGGACTAGATATGGTCTGTATGTGTAGGAAACACTGTTCTTTTGATCTCAGCACACTCATGTTTCCTGCTGTCTTAGAGACTTTAGAAAGCAAGAGCGTGCTTCTCGCTCTAACGCAGATTGTGATCCATGGATGAGAACTATGCTATGTGTTTCCCTTCAGAAATGGAGTTAAATCCCAGACTCCGTGTCTTCCTACAAGCAAGACTTCGTTTCAGGTAAGGGCAGTCACTTTTCAGCTCAAACGAACTACATCGTTCACGAAGCTCACACGTTTCTCATCTTAACAGACAAGCATTGGATGTTAGAGGACCAGTGCTTTGTATCAGTTTCAGAAGCAGAGTTGAACTAGATATGGTCCGTATGTGTAGGAACACCGTTCTTTTGTTCTCAGCACACACTCCTTTCCTGCTGTCTTAGAGATTCTAGAAAGCAAGAGCGTGCTTCGTGTTCTAAAGCAGAGTATGATCAATGGATGATTACACTGCTGTGTGTTTCACTTCAGAAATGGAGTTAAATCCCAGGCTCTGAGTCTTCCTACAAGCAAGACTTCTATTCAGGTAAGGGCAGTCACTTTTCTGCTCAAACGAACTACATCGTTCACGAAGCTCACACGTTTCTCATCTTAACTGACAAGCATTGGATGTTAGAGGGTCAGTGCTTTGTATCAGTTTCAGAAGCAGATTTGGACTACATATGGTCTGTAAGTGTAGGAAACACCGTTCTTTTGTTCTGGGCACACTCAGATTACCTGCTATATTAGAGACTCTAAAAGCAAGAGCGTGCTTCTCGCACTAAAGCAGAGTGTGTTCCATGGATGAGAAAAATGCTGTGTGTTTCCCTTCAGAAATGGAGTTAAATCCCAGGCTCTGTGTCTTCCTACAAGCAAGACTTCGTTTCAGGTAAGGGCAGTCACTTTTCAGCTCAAACAAACTGCATCGTTCACGAAGCTCACAAGTTTCTCATCTTAACAGACAAGCATTGGATGTTAGAGGACCAGTGTTTTGTATCAGTTTCAGAAGCAGAGTTGAACTAGATATGGTCTGTAAGTGTAGGAAACACCGTTCTTTTGTTCTGGGCACACTCAGATTACCTGCTATATTAGAGACTCTAAAAGCAAGAGCGTGCTTCTCGCTCTAAAGCAGAGTGTGATCCATGGATGAGAAAAATGCTGTGTTTTTCCTTTCAGAAATGGAGTTAAATCCCAGGCTCTGTGTCTTACTACAAGCAAGACTTCGTTTCAGGTAAGGGCAGACACTTTTCAGTTCAAAAGACCTACATCATTCACAAAGCTCACACGTTTCTCATCTTAACTGACAAGCATTGGATGTTAGAGGACCAGTTCTTTGTGTCAGTTTCAGAAACAGAGTTGGACTAGGTATGGTCCGTATGTGTAGGAAACACCGTTCTTTTGTTCTCAGCACACTCACGTTTCCTGCTGTCTTAGAGACTTTAGAAAGCAAGAGCGTGCTTCTCGCTCTAAAGCAGATTGTGATCCATGGATGAGAACTATGCTGTGTGTTTCCCTTCAGAAATGGAGTTAAATCCCAGACTCCGTGTCTTCCTACAAGCAAGACTTCGTTTAAGGTAAGGGCAGTCACTTTTCTGCTCAAACGAACTACATCGTTCATGAAGCTCACACGTTTCCCATCTTAACTGACAAGCATTGGATGTTAGAGGACCAGTGCTTTGTATCAGTTTCAGAAGAAGAGTTGGACTACATATGGTCTGTATGTGTAGGAAACTCCGTTCTTTTGTTCTCAGCACACTCAGATATCCTGCTATATTAGAGAATCTAGAAAGCAAGAGCATGCTTCTTGCTCTAAAGCAGAGTGTGATCCATGGATGAGAACTATGCTGTGTGTTTCCCTTCAGAAATGGAGTTAAATCCCAGGATCTGTATCTTCCTACAAGCAAGACTTCGTTTCAGGTAAGGGCAGTTACTTTTCTGCTCAAACGAACTACATCGCTCACGAAGCTCACACGTTTCTCATCTTAACAGACAAGCATTGGATGTTAGAGGACCAGTGCTTTGTATCAGTTTCAGAAGCAGAGTTGAACTAGATATGGTCTGTATGTGTAGGAAACACTGTTCTTTTGTTCTCAGCACACAATTGTTTCCTGCTCTCTTAGAGACTCTAGAAAGCAAGAGCGTGCTTCTTGTTCTAAAGCAGAGTATGATCAATGGATGATTACACTGCTGTGTGTTTCACTTCAGAAATGGAGTTAAATCCCAGGCTCTGAGTCTTCCTACAAGCAAGACTTCGATTCAGGTAAGGGCAGTCACTTTTCTGCTCAAACGAACTACATCGTTCACGAAGCTCACACGTTTCTCATCTTAACAGACAAGCATTGGATGTTAGAGGACCAGTGCTTTGTATCAGTTTCAGAAGCAGAGTTGGACTAGATATGGTCTGTAAGTGTAGGAAACACCGTTCTTTTGTTCTGGGCACACTCAGATTACCTGCTATATTAGAGACTCTAAAAGCAAGAGCGTGCTTCTCGCTCTAAAGCAGAGTGTGATCCATAGATGAGAAAAATGCTGTGTTTTTCCTTTCAGAAATGGAGTTAAATCCCAGGCTCTGTGTCTTACTACAAGCAAGACTTCGTTTCAGGTAAGGGCAGACACTTTTCAGTTCAAAAGACCTACATCATTCACAAAGCTCACACGTTTCTCATCTTAACTGACAAGCATTGGATGTTAGAGGACCAGTTCTTTGTGTCAGTTTCAGAAACAGAGTTGGACTAGGTATGGTCCGTATGTGTAGGAAACACCGTTCTTTTGTTCTCAGCACACTCACGTTTCCTGCTGTCTTAGAGACTTTAGAAAGCAAGAGCGTGCTTCTCGCTCTAAAGCAGATTGTGATCCATGGATGAGAACTATGCTGTGTGTTTCCCTTCAGAAATGGAGTTAAATCCCAGACTCCGTGTCTTCCTACAAGCAAGACTTCGTTTAAGGTAAGGGCAGTCACTTTTCTGCTCAAACGAACTACATCGTTCATGAAGCTCACACGTTTCCCATCTTAACTGACAAGCATTGGATGTTAGAGGACCAGTGCTTTGTATCAGTTTCAGAAGAAGAGTTGGACTACATATGGTCTGTATGTGTAGGAAACTCCGTTCTTTTGTTCTCAGCACACTCAGATATCCTGCTATATTAGAGAATCTAGAAAGCAAGAGCATGCTTCTTGCTCTAAAGCAGAGTGTGATCCATGGATGAGAACTATGCTGTGTGTTTCCCTTCAGAAATGGAGTTAAATCCCAGGATCTGTATCTTCCTACAAGCAAGACTTCGTTTCAGGTAAGGGCAGTTACTTTTCTGCTCAAACGAACTACATCGCTCACGAAGCTCACACGTTTCTCATCTTAACAGACAAGCATTGGATGTTAGAGGACCAGTGCTTTGTATCAGTTTCAGAAGCAGAGTTGAACTAGATATGGTCTGTATGTGTAGGAAACACCGTTCTTTTGTTCTCAGCACACAATTGTTTCCTGCTCTCTTAGAGACTCTAGAAAGCAAGAGCGTGCTTCTTGTTCTAAAGCAGAGTATGATCAATGGATGATTACACTGCTGTGTGTTTCACTTCAGAAATGGAGTTAAATCCCAGGCTCTGAGTCTTCCTACAAGCAAGACTTCGATTCAGGTAAGGGCAGTCACTTTTCTGCTCAAACGAACTACATCGTTCACGAAGCTCACACGTTTCTCATCTTAACAGACAAGCATTGGATGTTAGAGGACCAGTGCTTTGTATCAGTTTCAGAAGCAGAGTTGGACTAGATATGGTCTGTATGTGTAGGAAACACTGTTCTTTTGATCTCAGCACACTCATGTTTCCTGCTGTCTTAGAGACTTTAGAAAGCAAGAGCGTGCTTCTCGCTCTAACGCAGATTGTGATCCATGGATGAGAACTATGCTATGTGTTTCCCTTCAGAAATGGAGTTAAATCCCAGACTCCGTGTCTTCCTACAAGCAAGACTTCGTTTCAGGTAAGGGCAGTCACTTTTCAGCTCAAACGAACTACATCGTTCACGAAGCTCACACGTTTCTCATCTTAACAGACAAGCATTGGATGTTAGAGGACCAGTGCTTTGTATCAGTTTCAGAAGCAGAGTTGAACTAGATATGGTCCGTATGTGTAGGAACACCGTTCTTTTGTTCTCAGCACACACTCCTTTCCTGTTGTCTTAGAGATTCTAGAAAGCAAGAGCGTGCTTCGTGTTCTAAAGCAGAGTATGATCAATGGATGATTACACTGCTGTGTGTTTCACTTCAGAAATGGAGTTAAATCCCAGGCTCTGAGTCTTCCTACAAGCAAGACTTCTATTCAGGTAAGGGCAGTCACTTTTCTGCTCAAACGAACTACATCGTTCACGAAGCTCACACGTTTCTCATCTTAACTGACAAGCATTGGATGTTAGAGGGTCAGTGCTTTGTATCAGTTTCAGAAGCAGATTTGGACTACATATGGTCTGTAAGTGTAGGAAACACCGTTCTTTTGTTCTGGGCACACTCAGATTACCTGCTATATTAGAGACTCTAAAAGCAAGAGCGTGCTTCTCGCACTAAAGCAGAGTGTGTTCCATGGATGAGAAAAATGCTGTGTGTTTCCCTTCAGAAATGGAGTTAAATCCCAGGCTCTGTGTCTTCCTACAAGCAAGACTTCTTTTCAGGTAAGGGCAGTCACTTTTCAGCTCAAACAAACTGCATCGTTCACGAAGCTCACAAGTTTCTCATCTTAACAGACAAGCATTGGATGTTAGAGGACCAGTGTTTTGTATCAGTTTCAGAAGCAGAGTTGAACTAGATATGGTCTGTAAGTGTAGGAAACACCGTTCTTTTGTTCTGGGCACACTCAGATTACCTGCTATATTAGAGACTCTAAAAGCAAGAGCGTGCTTCTCGCTCTAAAGCAGAGTGTGATCCATGGATGAGAAAAATGCTGTGTTTTTCCTTTCAGAAATGGAGTTAAATCCCAGGCTCTGTGTCTTACTACAAGCAAGACTTCGTTTCAGGTAAGGGCAGACACTTTTCAGTTCAAAAGACCTACATCATTCACAAAGCTCACACGTTTCTCATCTTAACTGACAAGCATTGGATGTTAGAGGACCAGTTCTTTGTGTCAGTTTCAGAAACAGAGTTGGACTAGGTATGGTCCGTATGTGTAGGAAACACCGTTCTTTTGTTCTCAGCACACTCACGTTTCCTGCTGTCTTAGAGACTTTAGAAAGCAAGAGCGTGCTTCTCGCTCTAAAGCAGATTGTGATCCATGGATGAGAACTATGCTGTGTGTTTCCCTTCAGAAATGGAGTTAAATCCCAGACTCCGTGTCTTCCTACAAGCAAGACTTCGTTTAAGGTAAGGGCAGTCACTTTTCTGCTCAAACGAACTACATCGTTCATGAAGCTCACACGTTTCCCATCTTAACTGACAAGCATTGGATGTTAGAGGACCAGTGCTTTGTATCAGTTTCAGAAGAAGAGTTGGACTACATATGGTCTGTATGTGTAGGAAACTCCGTTCTTTTGTTCTCAGCACACTCAGATATCCTGCTATATTAGAGAATCTAGAAAGCAAGAGCATGCTTCTTGCTCTAAAGCAGAGTGTGATCCATGGATGAGAACTATGCTGTGTGTTTCCCTTCAGAAATGGAGTTTAATCCCAGGATCTGTATCTTCCAACAAGCAAGACTTCGTTTCAGGTAAGGGCAGTTACTTTTCAGCTCAAACGAACTACATCGTTCACGAAGCTCACACGTTTCTCATCTTAACAGACAAGCATTGGATGTTACAGGACCAGTGCTTTGTATCAGTTTCAGAAGCAGAGTTGAACTAGATATGGTCTGTATGTGTAGGAAACACCGTTCTTTTGTTCTCAGCACACAATTGTTTCCTGCTCTCTTAGAGACTCTAGAAAGCAAGAGCGTGCTTCTTGTTCTAAAGCAGAGTATGATCAATGGATGATTACACTGCTGTGTGTTTCACTTCAGAAATGGAGTTAAATCCCAGGCTCTGAGTCTTCCTACAAGCAAGACTTCGATTCAGGTAAGGGCAGTCACTTTTCTGCTCAAACGAACTACATCGTTCACGAAGCTCACACGTTTCTCATCTTAACAGACAAGCATTGGATGTTAGAGGACCAGTGCTTTGTATCAGTTTCAGAAGCAGAGTTGGACTAGATATGGTCTGTATGTGTAGGAAACACTGTTCTTTTGATCTCAGCACACTCATGTTTCCTGCTGTCTTAGAGACTTTAGAAAGCAAGAGCGTGCTTCTCGCTCTAACGCAGATTGTGATCCATGGATGAGAACTATGCTATGTGTTTCCCTTCAGAAATGGAGTTAAATCCCAGACTCCGTGTCTTCCTACAAGCAAGACTTCGTTTCAGGTAAGGGCAGTCACTTTTCAGCTCAAATGAACTACATCGTTCACGAAGCTCACACGTTTCTCATCTTAACAGACAAGCATTGGATGTTAGAGGACCAGTGCTTTGTATCAGTTTCAGAAGCAGAGTTGAACTAGATATGGTCCGTATGTGTAGGAACACCGTTCTTTTGTTCTCAGCACACACTCCTTTCCTGCTGTCTTAGAGATTCTAGAAAGCAAGAGCGTGCTTCGTGTTCTAAAGCAGAGTATGATCAATGGATGATTACACTGCTGTGTGTTTCACTTCAGAAATGGAGTTAAATCCCAGGCTCTGAGTCTTCCTACAAGCAAGACTTCGATTCAGGTAAGGGCAGTCACTTTTCTGCTCAAACGAACTACATCGTTCACGAAGCTCACACGTTTCCCATCTTAACTGACAAGCATTGGATGTTAGAGGACCAGTGCTTTGTATCAGTTTCAGAAGAAGAGTTGGACTACATATGGTCTGTATGTGTAGGAAACTCCGTTCTTTTGTTCTCAGCACACTCAGATATCCTGCTATATTAGAGAATCTAGAAAGCAAGAGCATGCTTCTTGCTCTAAAGCAGAGTGTGATCCATGGATGAGAACTATGCTGTGTGTTTCCCTTCAGAAATGGAGTTAAATCCCAGGATCTGTATCTTCCTACAAGCAAGACTTCGTTTCAGGTAAGGGCAGTTACTTTTCTGCTCAAACGAACTACATCGCTCACGAAGCTCACACGTTTCTCATCTTAACAGACAAGCATTGGATGTTAGAGGACCAGTGCTTTGTATCAGTTTCAGAAGCAGAGTTGAACTAGATATGGTCTGTATGTGTAGGAAACACTGTTCTTTTGTTCTCAGCACACAATTGTTTCCTGCTCTCTTAGAGACTCTAGAAAGCAAGAGCGTGCTTCTTGTTCTAAAGCAGAGTATGATCAATGGATGATTACACTGCTGTGTGTTTCACTTCAGAAATGGAGTTAAATCCCAGGCTCTGAGTCTTCCTACAAGCAAGACTTCGATTCAGGTAAGGGCAGTCACTTTTCTGCTCAAACGAACTACATCGTTCACGAAGCTCACACGTTTCTCATCTTAACAGACAAGCATTGGATGTTAGAGGACCAGTGCTTTGTATCAGTTTCAGAAGCAGAGTTGGACTAGATATGGTCTGTAAGTGTAGGAAACACCGTTCTTTTGTTCTGGGCACACTCAGATTACCTGCTATATTAGAGACTCTAAAAGCAAGAGCGTGCTTCTCGCTCTAAAGCAGAGTGTGATCCATGGATGAGAAAAATGCTGTGTTTTTCCTTTCAGAAATGGAGTTAAATCCCAGGCTCTGTGTCTTACTACAAGCAAGACTTCGTTTCAGGTAAGGGCAGACACTTTTCAGTTCAAAAGACCTACATCATTCACAAAGCTCACACGTTTCTCATCTTAACTGACAAGCATTGGATGTTAGAGGACCAGTTCTTTGTGTCAGTTTCAGAAACAGAGTTGGACTAGGTATGGTCCGTATGTGTAGGAAACACCGTTCTTTTGTTCTCAGCACACTCACGTTTCCTGCTGTCTTAGAGACTTTAGAAAGCAAGAGCGTGCTTCTCGCTCTAAAGCAGATTGTGATCCATGGATGAGAACTATGCTGTGTGTTTCCCTTCAGAAATGGAGTTAAATCCCAGACTCCGTGTCTTCCTACAAGCAAGACTTCCTTTAAGGTAAGGGCAGTCACTTTTCTGCTCAAACGAACTACATCGTTCATGAAGCTCACACGTTTCCCATCTTAACTGACAAGCATTGGATGTTAGAGGACCAGTGCTTTGTATCAGTTTCAGAAGAAGAGTTGGACTACATATGGTCTGTATGTGTAGGAAACTCCGTTCTTTTGTTCTCAGCACACTCAGATATCCTGCTATATTAGAGAATCTAGAAAGCAAGAGCATGCTTCTTGCTCTAAAGCAGAGTGTGATCCATGGATGAGAACTATGCTGTGTGTTTCCCTTCAGAAATGGAGTTAAATCCCAGGATCTGTATCTTCCTACAAGCAAGACTTCGTTTCAGGTAAGGGCAGTTACTTTTCTGCTCAAACGAACTACATCGCTCACGAAGCTCACACGTTTCTCATCTTAACAGACAAGCATTGGATGTTAGAGGACCAGTGCTTTGTATCAGTTTCAGAAGCAGAGTTGAACTAGATATGGTCTGTATGTGTAGGAAACACCGTTCTTTTGTTCTCAGCACACAATTGTTTCCTGCTCTCTTAGAGACTCTAGAAAGCAAGAGCGTGCTTCTTGTTCTAAAGCAGAGTATGATCAATGGATGATTACACTGCTGTGTGTTTCACTTCAGAAATGGAGTTAAATCCCAGGCTCTGAGTCTTCCTACAAGCAAGACTTCGATTCAGGTAAGGGCAGTCACTTTTCTGCTCAAACGAACTACATCGTTCACGAAGCTCACACGTTTCTCATCTTAACAGACAAGCATTGGATGTTAGAGGACCAGTGCTTTGTATCAGTTTCAGAAGCAGAGTTGGACTAGATATGGTCTGTATGTGTAGGAAACACTGTTCTTTTGATCTCAGCACACTCATGTTTCCTGCTGTCTTAGAGACTTTAGAAAGCAAGAGCGTGCTTCTCGCTCTAACGCAGATTGTGATCCATGGATGAGAACTATGCTATGTGTTTCCCTTCAGAAATGGAGTTAAATCCCAGACTCCGTGTCTTCCTACAAGCAAGACTTCGTTTCAGGTAAGGGCAGTCACTTTTCAGCTCAAACGAACTACATCGTTCACGAAGCTCACACGTTTCTCATCTTAACAGACAAGCATTGGATGTTAGAGGACCAGTGCTTTGTATCAGTTTCAGAAGCAGAGTTGAACTAGATATGGTCCGTATGTGTAGGAACACCGTTCTTTTGTTCTCAGCACACACTCCTTTCCTGTTGTCTTAGAGATTCTAGAAAGCAAGAGCGTGCTTCGTGTTCTAAAGCAGAGTATGATCAATGGATGATTACACTGCTGTGTGTTTCACTTCAGAAATGGAGTTAAATCCCAGGCTCTGAGTCTTCCTACAAGCAAGACTTCTATTCAGGTAAGGGCAGTCACTTTTCTGCTCAAACGAACTACATCGTTCACGAAGCTCACACGTTTCTCATCTTAACTGACAAGCATTGGATGTTAGAGGGTCAGTGCTTTGTATCAGTTTCAGAAGCAGATTTGGACTACATATGGTCTGTAAGTGTAGGAAACACCGTTCTTTTGTTCTGGGCACACTCAGATTACCTGCTATATTAGAGACTCTAAAAGCAAGAGCGTGCTTCTCGCACTAAAGCAGAGTGTGTTCCATGGATGAGAAAAATGCTGTGTGTTTCCCTTCAGAAATGGAGTTAAATCCCAGGCTCTGTGTCTTCCTACAAGCAAGACTTCTTTTCAGGTAAGGGCAGTCACTTTTCAGCTCAAACAAACTGCATCGTTCACGAAGCTCACAAGTTTCTCATCTTAACAGACAAGCATTGGATGTTAGAGGACCAGTGTTTTGTATCAGTTTCAGAAGCAGAGTTGAACTAGATATGGTCTGTAAGTGTAGGAAACACCGTTCTTTTGTTCTGGGCACACTCAGATTACCTGCTATATTAGAGACTCTAAAAGCAAGAGCGTGCTTCTCGCTCTAAAGCAGAGTGTGATCCATGGATGAGAAAAATGCTGTGTTTTTCCTTTCAGAAATGGAGTTAAATCCCAGGCTCTGTGTCTTACTACAAGCAAGACTTCGTTTCAGGTAAGGGCAGACACTTTTCAGTTCAAAAGACCTACATCATTCACAAAACTCACACGTTTCTCATCTTAACTGACAAGCATTGGATGTTAGAGGACCAGTTCTTTGTGTCAGTTTCAGAAACAGAGTTGGACTAGGTATGGTCCGTATGTGTAGGAAACACCGTTCTTTTGTTCTCAGCACACTCACGTTTCCTGCTGTCTTAGAGACTTTAGAAAGCAAGAGCGTGCTTCTCGCTCTAAAGCAGATTGTGATCCATGGATGAGAACTATGCTGTGTGTTTCCCTTCAGAAATGGAGTTAAATCCCAGACTCCGTGTCTTCCTACAAGCAAGACTTCGTTTAAGGTAAGGGCAGTCACTTTTCTGCTCAAACGAACTACATCGTTCATGAAGCTCACACGTTTCCCATCTTAACTGACAAGCATTGGATGTTAGAGGACCAGTGCTTTGTATCAGTTTCAGAAGAAGAGTTGGACTACATATGGTCTGTATGTGTAGGAAACTCCGTTCTTTTGTTCTCAGCACACTCAGATATCCTGCTATATTAGAGAATCTAGAAAGCAAGAGCATGCTTCTTGCTCTAAAGCAGAGTGTGATCCATGGATGAGAACTATGCTGTGTGTTTCCCTTCAGAAATGGAGTTTAATCCCAGGATCTGTATCTTCCAACAAGCAAGACTTCGTTTCAGGTAAGGGCAGTTACTTTTCAGCTCAAACGAACTACATCGTTCACGAAGCTCACACGTTTCTCATCTTAACAGACAAGCATTGGATGTTACAGGACCAGTGCTTTGTATCAGTTTCAGAAGCAGAGTTGAACTAGATATGGTCTGTATGTGTAGGAAACACCGTTCTTTTGTTCTCAGCACACAATTGTTTCCTGCTCTCTTAGAGACTCTAGAAAGCAAGAGCGTGCTTCTTGTTCTAAAGCAGAGTATGATCAATGGATGATTACACTGCTGTGTGTTTCACTTCAGAAATGGAGTTAAATCCCAGGCTCTGAGTCTTCCTACAAGCAAGACTTCGATTCAGGTAAGGGCAGTCACTTTTCTGCTCAAACGAACTACATCGTTCACGAAGCTCACACGTTTCTCATCTTAACAGACAAGCATTGGATGTTAGAGGACCAGTGCTTTGTATCAGTTTCAGAAGCAGAGTTGGACTAGATATGGTCTGTATGTGTAGGAAACACTGTTCTTTTGATCTCAGCACACTCATGTTTCCTGCTGTCTTAGAGACTTTAGAAAGCAAGAGCGTGCTTCTCGCTCTAACGCAGATTGTGATCCATGGATGAGAACTATGCTATGTGTTTCCCTTCAGAAATGGAGTTAAATCCCAGACTCCGTGTCTTCCTACAAGCAAGACTTCGTTTCAGGTAAGGGCAGTCACTTTTCAGCTCAAATGAACTACATCGTTCACGAAGCTCACACGTTTCTCATCTTAACAGACAAGCATTGGATGTTAGAGGACCAGTGCTTTGTATCAGTTTCAGAAGCAGAGTTGAACTAGATATGGTCCGTATGTGTAGGAACACCGTTCTTTTGTTCTCAGCACACACTCCTTTCCTGCTGTCTTAGAGATTCTAGAAAGCAAGAGCGTGCTTCGTGTTCTAAAGCAGAGTATGATCAATGGATGATTACACTGCTGTGTGTTTCACTTCAGAAATGGAGTTAAATCCCAGGCTCTGAGTCTTCCTACAAGCAAGACTTCGATTCAGGTAAGGGCAGTCACTTTTCTGCTCAAACGAACTACATCGTTCACGAAGCTCACACGTTTCTCATCTTAACTGACAAGCATTGGATGTTAGAGGGTCAGTGCTTTGTATCAGTTTCAGAAGCAGATTTGGACTACATATGGTCTGTAAGTGTAGGAAACACCGTTCTTTTGTTCTGGGCACACTCAGATTACCTGCTATATTAGAGACTCTAAAAGCAAGAGCGTGCTTCTCGCACTAAAGCAGAGTGTGTTCCATGGATGAGAAAAATGCTGTGTGTTTCCCTTCAGAAATGGAGTTAAATCCCAGGCTCTGTGTCTTCCTACAAGCAAGACTTCGTTTCAGGTAAGGGCAGTCACTTTTCAGCTCAAACAAACTGCATCGTTCACGAAGCTCACAAGTTTCTCATCTTAACAGACAAGCATTGTATGTTAGAGGACCAGTGCTTTGTATCAGTTTCAGAAGCAGAGTTGAACTAGATATGGTCTGTAAGTGTAGGAAACACCGTTCTTTTGTTCTGGGCACACTCAGATTACCTGCTATATTAGAGACTCTAAAAGCAAGAGCGTGCTTCTCGCTCTAAAGCAGAGTGTGATCCATGGATGAGAAAAATGCTGTGTGTTTCCTTTCAGAAATGGAGTTAAATCCCAGGCTCTGTGTCTTACTACAAGCAAGACTTCGTTTCAGGTAAGGGCAGACACTTTTCAGTTCAAAAGAACTACATCATTCACAAAGCTCACACGATTCTCATCTTAACTGACAAGCATAGGATGTTAGAGGACCAGTGCTTTGTATCAGTTTCAGAAGCAGAGTTGGACTAGATATGGTCTGTATGTGTAGGAAACACTGTTCCTTTGATCTCAGCACACTCATGTTTCCTGCTGTCTTAGAGACTTTAGAAAGCAAGAGCATGCTTCTCGCTCTAAAGCAGATTGTGATCCATGGATGAGAACTATGCTGTGTGTTTCCCTTCAGAAATGGAGTTAAATCCCAGACTCTGTGTCTTCCTACAAGCAAGACTTCGTTTAAGGTAAGGGCAGTCACTTTTCTGCTCAAACGAACTACATCGTTCATGAAGCTCACACGTTTCCCATCTTAACTGACAAGCATTGGATGTTAGAGGACCAGTGCTTTGTCAGTTTCAGAAGCAGAGTTGAACTACATATGGTCCGTATGTGTAGGAAACACCGTTCTTTTGTTCTCTGCACACACACGTTTCCTGCTGTCTTAGACACTCAAGAAAGCAAGATTGTGCTTCTTGTTCTAAAGCATAGTGTGATCCATGGATGAGAAAAATGCTGTGTGTTTCCCTTCAGAAATGGAGTTAAATCCCAGGCTCTGTGTCTTCCTACAAGCAAGACTTGGTTTCAGGTAAGGGCAGTCACTTTTCAGCTCAAATGAAATACATCATTCACGGAGATCACACGTTTCTCATCTTAACAGACAAGCATTGGATGTTAGAGGACCAGTGCTTTGTATCAGTTTAATAAGCAGAGTTGTACAAGATATGGTCCGTATGAGTAGGAAACACCGTTCTTTTGTTCTGGTCACACTCAGATTACTTGCTATATTAGAGATTCTAAAAGCAAGAGCGTGCTTCTCGCTCTAAAGCAGAGTGTGATACATGGATGAGAAAAATGCTGTGTTTTTCCTTTCAGAAATGGAGTTCAATCCCAGGCTCTGTGTCTTACTACAAGCAAGACTTCGTTTCAGGTAAGGGCAGACACTTTTCAGTTCAAAAGACCTACATCATTCACAAAGCTCACACGTTTCTCATCTTAACTTACAAGCATAGGATGTTAGAGGACGAGTGCTTTGTATCAGTTTCAGAAGCAGAGTTGGACTACATATGTTCCGTATGTGTAGGAAACACCGTATTTTTGTTCTCAGCACACTCACGTTTCCTGCTGTCTTAGAGACTTTAGAAAGCAAGAGCGTGCTTCTCGGTCTAAAGCAGAGTGTGATCCATGGATGAGAACGATGCGGTGCGTTTCCCTTCAGAAATTGAGTTAAATCCCAGGCTCTGTGTCTTCCTACAATCAAGACTTCGTTTCAGGTAACGGCAGTCACTTTTCAGCTCAAAAGAACTACATCGTTCACTGAGCTCATACATTTCTCTTCTTAACAGACAAGCATGGGATGTTAGAGGACCAGTGCTTTGTATCAGTTTATGAAGGAGAGTTGGACTAGACATGGTCTGTATGTGTAGGAAACACCGTTCTTTTGTTCTCAGCACACTCACGTTTCCTGCTGTCTTAGAGACTTTAGAAAGCAAGAGCGTGCCTCTTCTTCTAAAGCAGAGTGTGATCAATGGATGAGAACACTACTGTGTGTTTCACTTCAGAAATGGAGTTAAATCCCAGGCTCTGAGTCTTCCAACAAGCAAGACTTCGTGTCAGGTAAGGGCAGTCACTTTTCAGTTCAAAGGAACTACATCATTCTCAAAGCTCACACGTTTCTCATCTTAACTGAAAAGCATTGGAGGTTAGAGGACCAGTTCTTTGTGTCAGTTTCAGAAACAGAGTTGGACTAGGTAGGGTCCGTATGTGTAGGAAACACTGTTCTTTTGTTCTCAGCGCACTCACGTTTCCTGCTGTCTTAGAGACTTTAGAAAGCAAGAGCGTGCTTCTCGCTCTAAAGCAGATTGTGATCCATGGATGAGAACTATGCTGTGTGTTTCCCTTCAGAAATGGAGTTAAATCCCAGACTCCGTGTCTTCCTACAAGCAAGACTTCGTTTAAGGTAAGGGCAGTCACTTTTCTGCTCAAACGAACTACATCGTTCATGAAGCTCACACGTTTCCCATCTTAACTGACAAGCATTGGATGTTAGAGGACCAGTGCTTTGTATCAGTTTCAGAAGAAGAGTTGGACTACATATGGTCCGTATGTGTAGGAAACTCCGTTCTTTTGTTCTGAGCACACTCAGATATCCTGCTATATTAGAGAATCTAGAAAGCAAGAGCATGCTTCTTGCTCTAAAGCAGAGTGTGATCCATGGATGAGAACTATGCTGTGTGTTTCCCTTCAGAAATGGAGATAAATCCCAGGCTCTGTATCTTCCTACAAGCAAGACTTCGTTTCAGGTAAGGGCAGTCACTTTTCAGCTCAAACGAACTACATCGTTCACGAAGCTCACACGTTTCTCATCTTAACAGACAAGCATTGGATGTTACAGGACCAGTGCTTTGTATCAGTTTCAGAAGCAGAGTTGAACTAGATATGGTCCGTATGTGTAGGAAACACCGTTCTTTTGTTCTCAGCACACACTCCTTTCCTGCTGTCTTAGAGACTCTAGAAAGCAAGAGCGTGCTTCTTGTTCTAAAGCAGAGTATGATCAATGGATGATTACACTGCTGTGTGTTTCACTTCAGAAATGGAGTTAAATCCCAGGCTCTGAGTCTTCCTACAAGCAAGACTTCGATTCAGGTAAGGGCAGTCACTTTTCTGCTCAAACGAACTACATCGTTCACGAAGCTCACACGTTTCTCATCGTAACTGACAAGCATTGGATGGTAGAGGGTCAGTGCTTTGTATCAGTTTCAGAAGCAGATTTGGACTACATATGGTCTGTAAGTGTAGGAAACACCGTTCTTTTGTTCTGGGCACACTCAGATTACCTGCTATATTAGAGACTCTAAAAGCAAGAGCGTGCTTCTCGCTCTAAAGCAGAGTGTGTTCCATGGATGAGAAAAATGCTGTGTGTTTCCCTTCAGAAATGGAGTTAAATCCCAGGCTCTGTGTCTTCCTACAAGCAAGACATCGTTTCAGGTAAGGGCAGTCACTTTTCAGCTCAAACAAACTGCATCGTTCACGAAGCTCACAAGTTTCTCATCTTAACAGACAAGCATTGGATGTTAGAGGACCAGTGCTTTGTATCAGTTTCAGAAGCAGAGTTGAACTAGATATGGTCCGTATGTGTAGGAAACACCGTTCTTTTGTTCTGGGCACACTCAGATTACCTGCTATATTAGAGGCTCTAAAAGCAAGAGCGTGCTTCTTGCTCTAAAGCAGAGTGTGATCCATGGATGAGAAAAATGCTGTGTGTTTCCTTTCAGAAATGGAGTTAAATCCCAGGCTCTGTGTCTTACTACAAGCAAGACTTCGTTTCAGGTAAGGGCAGACACTTTTCAGTTCAAAAGAACTACATCATTCACAAAGCTCACACGATTCTCATCTTAACTGACAAGCATAGGATGTTAGAGGACCAGTGCTTTGTATCAGTTTCAGAAGCAGAGTTGGACTAGATATGGTCTGTATGTGTAGGAAACACTGTTCCTTTGATCTCAGCACACTCATGTTTCCTGCTGTCTTAGAGACTTTAGAAAGCAAGAGCATGCTTCTCGCTCTAAAGCAGATTGTGATCCATGGATGAGAACTATGCTGTGTGTTTCCCTTCAGAAATGGAGTTAAATCCCAGACTCTGTGTCTTCCTACAAGCAAGACTTCGTTTAAGGTAAGGGCAGTCACTTTTCTGCTCAAACGAACTACATCGTTCATGAAGCTCACACGTTTCCCATCTTAACTGACAAGCATTGGATGTTAGAGGACCAGTGCTTTGTCAGTTTCAGAAGCAGAGTTGAACTACATATGGTCCGTATGTGTAGGAAACACCGTTCTTTTGTTCTCTGCACACACACGTTTCCTGCTGTCTTAGACACTCAAGAAAGCAAGATTGTGCTTCTTGTTCTAAAGCATAGTGTGATCCATGGATGAGAAAAATGCTGTGTGTTTCCCTTCAGAAATGGAGTTAAATCCCACGCTCTGTGTCTTCCTACAAGCAAGACTTGGTTTCAGGTAAGGGCAGTCACTTTTCAGCTCAAATGAAATACATCATTCACGGAGATCACACGTTTCTCATCTTAACAGACAAGCATTGGATGTTAGAGGACCAGTGCTTTGTATCAGTTTAATAAGCAGAGTTGGACAAGATATGGTCCGTATGAGTAGGAAACACCGTTCTTTTGTTCTGGTCACACTCAGATTACTTGCTATATTAGAGATTCTAAAAGCAAGAGCGTGCTTCTCGCTCTAAAGCAGAGTGTGATACATGGATGAGAAAAATGCTGTGTTTTTCCTTTCAGAAATGGAGTTCAATCCCAGGCTCTGTGTCTTACTACAAGCAAGACTTCGTTTCAGGTAAGGGCAGACACTTTTCAGTTCAAAAGACCTACATCATTCACAAAGCTCACACGTTTCTCATCTTAACTTACAAGCATAGGATGTTAGAGGACGAGTGCTTTGTATCAGTTTCAGAAGCAGAGTTGGACTACATATGTTCCGTATGTGTAGGAAACACCGTATTTTTGTTCTCAGCACACTCACGTTTCCTGCTGTCTTAGAGACTTTAGAAAGCAAGAGCGTGCTTCTCGGTCTAAAGCAGAGTGTGATCCATGGATGAGAACGATGCGGTGCGTTTCCCTTCAGAAATTGAGTTAAATCCCAGGCTCTGTGTCTTCCTACAATCAAGACTTCGTTTCAGGTAACGGCAGTCACTTTTCAGCTCAAAAGAACTACATCGTTCACTGAGCTCATACATTTCTCTTCTTAACAGACAAGCATGGGATGTTAGAGGACCAGTGCTTTGTATCAGTTTATGAAGGAGAGTTGGACTAGACATGGTCTGTATGTGTAGGAAACACCGTTCTTTTGTTCTCAGCACACTCACGTTTCCTGCTGTCTTAGAGACTTTAGAAAGCAAGAGCGTGCCTCTTCTTCTAAAGCAGAGTGTGATCAATGGATGAGAACACTACTGTGTGTTTCACTTCAGAAATGGAGTTAAATCCCAGGCTCTGAGTCTTCCAACAAGCAAGACTTCGTGTCAGGTAAGGGCAGTCACTTTTCAGTTCAAAGGAACTACATCATTCTCAAAGCTCACACGTTTCTCATCTTAACTGAAAAGCATTGGAGGTTAGAGGACCAGTTCTTTGTGTCAGTTTCAGAAACAGAGTTGGACTAGGTAGGGTCCGTATGTGTAGGAAACACTGTTCTTTTGTTCTCAGCGCACTCACGTTTCCTGCTGTCTTAGAGACTTTAGAAAGCAAGAGCGTGCTTCTCGCTCTAAAGCAGATTGTGATCCATGGATGAGAACTATGCTGTGTGTTTCCCTTCAGAAATGGAGTTAAATCCCAGACTCCGTGTCTTCCTACAAGCAAGACTTCGTTTAAGGTAAGGGCAGTCACTTTTCTGCTCAAACGAACTACATCGTTCATGAAGCTCACACGTTTCCCATCTTAACTGACAAGCATTGGATGTTAGAGGACCAGTGCTTTGTATCAGTTTCAGAAGAAGAGTTGGACTACATATGGTCCGTATGTGTAGGAAACTCCGTTCTTTTGTTCTGAGCACACTCAGATATCCTGCTATATTAGAGAATCTAGAAAGCAAGAGCATGCTTCTTGCTCTAAAGCAGAGTGTGATCCATGGATGAGAACTATGCTGTGTGTTTCCCTTCAGAAATGGAGATAAATCCCAGGCTCTGTATCTTCCTACAAGCAAGACTTCGTTTCAGGTAAGGGCAGTCACTTTTCAGCTCAAACGAACTACATCGTTCACGAAGCTCACACGTTTCTCATCTTAACAGACAAGCATTGGATGTTACAGGACCAGTGCTTTGTATCAGTTTCAGAAGCAGAGTTGAACTAGATATGGTCCGTATGTGTAGGAAACTCCGTTCTTTTGTTCTGAGCACACTCAGATATCCTGCTGTCTTAGAGAATTTAGAAAGCAAGAGCGTGCTTCTCGCTCTAAAGCAGATTGTGATCCATGGATGAGAACTATGCTGTGTGTTTCCCTTCAGAAATGGAGTTAAATCCCAGACTCCGTGTCTTCTTACAAGCAAGACTTCCTTTAAGGTAAGGGCAGTCACTTTTCTGCTCAAACGAACTACATCGTTCATGAAGCTCACACGTTTCCCATCTTAACTGACAAGCATTGGATGTTAGAGGACCAGTGCTTTGTATCAGTTTCAGAAGAAGAGTTGGACTACATATGGTCTGTATGTGTAGGAAACTCCGTTCTTTTGTTCTCAGCACACTCAGATATCCTGCTATATTAGAGAATCTAGAAAGCAAGAGCATGCTTCTTGCTCTAAATCAGAGTGTGATCCATGGATGAGAACTATGCTGTGTGTTTCCCTTCAGAAATGGAGTTTAATCCCAGGATCTGTATCTTCCAACAAGCAAGACTTCGTTTCAGGTAAGGGCAGTTACTTTTCAGCTCAAACGAACTACATCGTTCACGAAGCTCACACGTTTCTCATCTTAACAGACAAGCATTGGATGTTACAGGACCAGTGCTTTGTATCAGTTTCAGAAGCAGAGTTGAACTAGATATGGTCTGTATGTGTAGGAAACACCGTTCTTTTGTTCTCAGCACACAATTGTTTCCTGCTCTCTTAGAGACTCTAGAAAGCAAGAGCGTGCTTCTTGTTCTAAAGCAGAGTATGATCAATGGATGATTACACTGCTGTGTGTTTCACTTCAGAAATGGAGTTAAATCCCAGGCTCTGAGTCTTCCTACAAGCAAGACTTCGATTCAGGTAAGGGCAGTCACTTTTCTGCTCAAACGAACTACATCGTTCACGAAGCTCACACGTTTCTCATCTTAACAGACAAGCATTGGATGTTAGAGGACCAGTGCTTTGTATCAGTTTCAGAAGCAGAGTTGGACTAGATATGGTCTGTATGTGTAGGAAACACTGTTCTTTTGATCTCAGCACACTCATGTTTCCTGCTGTCTTAGAGACTTTAGAAAGCAAGAGCGTGCTTCTCGCTCTAACGCAGATTGTGATCCATGGATGAGAACTATGCTATGTGTTTCCCTTCAGAAATGGAGTTAAATCCCAGACTCCGTGTCTTCCTACAAGCAAGACTTCGTTTCAGGTAAGGGCAGTCACTTTTCAGCTCAAATGAACTACATCGTTCACGAAGCTCACACGTTTCTCATCTTAACAGACAAGCATTGGATGTTAGAGGACCAGTGCTTTGTATCAGTTTCAGAAGCAGAGTTGAACTAGATATGGTCCGTATGTGTAGGAACACCGTTCTTTTGTTCTCAGCACACACTCCTTTCCTGCTGTCTTAGAGATTCTAGAAAGCAAGAGCGTGCTTCGTGTTCTAAAGCAGAGTATGATCAATGGATGATTACACTGCTGTGTGTTTCACTTCAGAAATGGAGTTAAATCCCAGGCTCTGAGTCTTCCTACAAGCAAGACTTCGATTCAGGTAAGGGCAGTCACTTTTCTGCTCAAACGAACTACATCGTTCACGAAGCTCACACGTTTCTCATCTTAACTGACAAGCATTGGATGTTAGAGGGTCAGTGCTTTGTATCAGTTTCAGAAGCAGATTTGGACTACATATGGTCTGTAAGTGTAGGAAACACCGTTCTTTTGTTCTGGGCACACTCAGATTACCTGCTATATTAGAGACTCTAAAAGCAAGAGCGTGCTTCTCGCACTAAAGCAGAGTGTGTTCCATGGATGAGAAAAATGCTGTGTGTTTCCCTTCAGAAATGGAGTTAAATCCCAGGCTCTGTGTCTTCCTACAAGCAAGACTTCGTTTCAGGTAAGGGCAGTCACTTTTCAGCTCAAACAAACTGCATCGTTCACGAAGCTCACAAGTTTCTCATCTTAACAGACAAGCATTGTATGTTAGAGGACCAGTGCTTTGTATCAGTTTCAGAAGCAGAGTTGAACTAGATATGGTCTGTAAGTGTAGGAAACACCGTTCTTTTGTTCTGGGCACACTCAGATTACCTGCTATATTAGAGACTCTAAAAGCAAGAGCGTGCTTCTCGCTCTAAAGCAGAGTGTGATCCATGGATGAGAAAAATGCTGTGTGTTTCCTTTCAGAAATGGAGTTAAATCCCAGGCTCTGTGTCTTACTACAAGCAAGACTTCGTTTCAGGTAAGGGCAGACACTTTTCAGTTCAAAAGAACTACATCATTCACAAAGCTCACACGATTCTCATCTTAACTGACAAGCATAGGATGTTAGAGGACCAGTGCTTTGTATCAGTTTCAGAAGCAGAGTTGGACTAGATATGGTCTGTATGTGTAGGAAACACTGTTCCTTTGATCTCAGCACACTCATGTTTCCTGCTGTCTTAGAGACTTTAGAAAGCAAGAGCATGCTTCTCGCTCTAAAGCAGATTGTGATCCATGGATGAGAACTATGCTGTGTGTTTCCCTTCAGAAATGGAGTTAAATCCCAGACTCTGTGTCTTCCTACAAGCAAGACTTCGTTTAAGGTAAGGGCAGTCACTTTTCTGCTCAAACGAACTACATCGTTCATGAAGCTCACACGTTTCCCATCTTAACTGACAAGCATTGGATGTTAGAGGACCAGTGCTTTGTCAGTTTCAGAAGCAGAGTTGAACTACATATGGTCCGTATGTGTAGGAAACACCGTTCTTTTGTTCTCTGCACACACACGTTTCCTGCTGTCTTAGACACTCAAGAAAGCAAGATTGTGCTTCTTGTTCTAAAGCATAGTGTGATCCATGGATGAGAAAAATGCTGTGTGTTTCCCTTCAGAAATGGAGTTAAATCCCACGCTCTGTGTCTTCCTACAAGCAAGACTTGGTTTCAGGTAAGGGCAGTCACTTTTCAGCTCAAATGAAATACATCATTCACGGAGATCACACGTTTCTCATCTTAACAGACAAGCATTGGATGTTAGAGGACCAGTGCTTTGTATCAGTTTAATAAGCAGAGTTGGACAAGATATGGTCCGTATGAGTAGGAAACACCGTTCTTTTGTTCTGGTCACACTCAGATTACTTGCTATATTAGAGATTCTAAAAGCAAGAGCGTGCTTCTCGCTCTAAAGCAGAGTGTGATACATGGATGAGAAAAATGCTGTGTTTTTCCTTTCAGAAATGGAGTTCAATCCCAGGCTCTGTGTCTTACTACAAGCAAGACTTCGTTTCAGGTAAGGGCAGACACTTTTCAGTTCAAAAGACCTACATCATTCACAAAGCTCACACGTTTCTCATCTTAACTTACAAGCATAGGATGTTAGAGGACGAGTGCTTTGTATCAGTTTCAGAAGCAGAGTTGGACTACATATGTTCCGTATGTGTAGGAAACACCGTATTTTTGTTCTCAGCACACTCACGTTTCCTGCTGTCTTAGAGACTTTAGAAAGCAAGAGCGTGCTTCTCGGTCTAAAGCAGAGTGTGATCCATGGATGAGAACGATGCGGTGCGTTTCCCTTCAGAAATTGAGTTAAATCCCAGGCTCTGTGTCTTCCTACAATCAAGACTTCGTTTCAGGTAACGGCAGTCACTTTTCAGCTCAAAAGAACTACATCGTTCACTGAGCTCATACATTTCTCTTCTTAACAGACAAGCATGGGATGTTAGAGGACCAGTGCTTTGTATCAGTTTATGAAGGAGAGTTGGACTAGACATGGTCTGTATGTGTAGGAAACACCGTTCTTTTGTTCTCAGCACACTCACGTTTCCTGCTGTCTTAGAGACTTTAGAAAGCAAGAGCGTGCCTCTTCTTCTAAAGCAGAGTGTGATCAATGGATGAGAACACTACTGTGTGTTTCACTTCAGAAATGGAGTTAAATCCCAGGCTCTGAGTCTTCCAACAAGCAAGACTTCGTGTCAGGTAAGGGCAGTCACTTTTCAGTTCAAAGGAACTACATCATTCTCAAAGCTCACACGTTTCTCATCTTAACTGAAAAGCATTGGAGGTTAGAGGACCAGTTCTTTGTGTCAGTTTCAGAAACAGAGTTGGACTAGGTAGGGTCCGTATGTGTAGGAAACACTGTTCTTTTGTTCTCAGCGCACTCACGTTTCCTGCTGTCTTAGAGACTTTAGAAAGCAAGAGCGTGCTTCTCGCTCTAAAGCAGATTGTGATCCATGGATGAGAACTATGCTGTGTGTTTCCCTTCAGAAATGGAGTTAAATCCCAGACTCCGTGTCTTCCTACAAGCAAGACTTCGTTTAAGGTAAGGGCAGTCACTTTTCTGCTCAAACGAACTACATCGTTCATGAAGCTCACACGTTTCCCATCTTAACTGACAAGCATTGGATGTTAGAGGACCAGTGCTTTGTATCAGTTTCAGAAGAAGAGTTGGACTACATATGGTCCGTATGTGTAGGAAACTCCGTTCTTTTGTTCTGAGCACACTCAGATATCCTGCTATATTAGAGAATCTAGAAAGCAAGAGCATGCTTCTTGCTCTAAAGCAGAGTGTGATCCATGGATGAGAACTATGCTGTGTGTTTCCCTTCAGAAATGGAGATAAATCCCAGGCTCTGTATCTTCCTACAAGCAAGACTTCGTTTCAGGTAAGGGCAGTCACTTTTCAGCTCAAACGAACTACATCGTTCACGAAGCTCACACGTTTCTCATCTTAACAGACAAGCATTGGATGTTACAGGACCAGTGCTTTGTATCAGTTTCAGAAGCAGAGTTGAACTAGATATGGTCCGTATGTGTAGGAAACACCGTTCTTTTGTTCTCAGCACACACTCCTTTCCTGCTGTCTTAGAGACTCTAGAAAGCAAGAGCGTGCTTCTTGTTCTAAAGCAGAGTATGATCAATGGATGATTACACTGCTGTGTGTTTCACTTCAGAAATGGAGTTAAATCCCAGGCTCTGAGTCTTCCTACAAGCAAGACTTCGATTCAGGTAAGGGCAGTCACTTTTCTGCTCAAACGAACTACATCGTTCACGAAGCTCACACGTTTCTCATCGTAACTGACAAGCATTGGATGGTAGAGGGTCAGTGCTTTGTATCAGTTTCAGAAGCAGATTTGGACTACATATGGTCTGTAAGTGTAGGAAACACCGTTCTTTTGTTCTGGGCACACTCAGATTACCTGCTATATTAGAGACTCTAAAAGCAAGAGCGTGCTTCTCGCTCTAAAGCAGAGTGTGTTCCATGGATGAGAAAAATGCTGTGTGTTTCCCTTCAGAAATGGAGTTAAATCCCAGGCTCTGTGTCTTCCTACAAGCAAGACATCGTTTCAGGTAAGGGCAGTCACTTTTCAGCTCAAACAAACTGCATCGTTCACGAAGCTCACAAGTTTCTCATCTTAACAGACAAGCATTGGATGTTAGAGGACCAGTGCTTTGTATCAGTTTCAGAAGCAGAGTTGAACTAGATATGGTCCGTATGTGTAGGAAACACCGTTCTTTTGTTCTGGGCACACTCAGATTACCTGCTATATTAGAGGCTCTAAAAGCAAGAGCGTGCTTCTTGCTCTAAAGCAGAGTGTGATCCATGGATGAGAAAAATGCTGTGTGTTTCCCTTCAGAAATGGAGTTAAATCCCAGACTCTGTGTCTTACTACAAGCAAGACTTCGTTTCAGGTAAGGGCAGACACTTTTCAGTTCAAAAGACCTACATCATTCACAAAGCTCACACGTTTCTCATCTTAACTGACAAGCATTGGATGTTAGATGACCAGTTCTTTGTGTCAGTTTCAGAAACAGAGTTGGACTAGGTATGGTCCGTATGTGTAAAACACCGTTCTTTTGTTCTTAGCACACTCACGTTTCCTGCTGTCTTAGAGAATTTAGAAAGCAAGAGCGTGCTTCTCGCTCTAAAGCAGATTGTGATCCATGGATGAGAACTATGCTGTGTGTTTCCCTTCAGAAATGGAGTTAAATCCCAGACTCCGTGTCTTCCTACAAGCAAGACTTCCTTTAAGGTAAGGGCAGTCACTTTTCTGCTCAAACGAACTACATCGTTCATGAAGCTCACACGTTTCCCATCTTAACTGACAAGCATTGGATGTTAGAGGACCAGTGCTTTGTATCAGTTTCAGAAGAAGAGTTGGACTACATATGGTCCGTATGTGTAGGAAACTCCGTTCTTTTGTCCTGAGCACACTCAGATATCCTGCTATATTAGAGAATCTAGAAAGCAAGAGCATGCTTCTTGCTCTAAAGCAGAGTGTGATCCATGGATGAGAACTATGCTGTGTGTTACCCTTCAGAAATGGAGTTAAATCCCAGGCTCTGTATCTTCCTACAAGCAAGACTTCGTTTCAGGTAAGGGCAGATACTTTTCAGCTCAAACGAACTACATCGTTCACGAAGCTCACACGTTTCTCATCTTAACAGACAAGCATTGGATGTTAGAGGACCAGTGCTTTGTATCAGTTTCAGAAGCAGAGTTGAACTAGATATGGTCCGTATGTGTAGGAAACACCGTTCTTTTGTTCTCAGCACACTCACGTTTCCTGCTGTCTTAGAGACTTTAGAAAGCAAGAGCGTGCTTCTTGTTCTAAAGCAGAGTGTGATCAATGGATGAGAACACTGCTGTGTGTTTCACTTCAGAAATGGAGTTAAATCCCAGGCTCTGAGTCTTCCTACAAGCAAGACTTCATTTCAGGTAAGGGCACTTACTTTTCTGCTCAAACGAAGTACATCATTCACGAGGAACACACGTTTCTTATCTTAACTGACAAGCATTGGATGTTAGATTACCAGTGCATTGTATCAGTTTCAGAAGCAGATTTGGACTACATATGGTCCGTATGTATAGGAAACACCGTTCTTTTGTTCTGGGCACACTCAGATTACCTGCTGTATTAGAGAATCTAGAAAGCAAGAGCGTGCTTCTCGCTCTAAAGCAGAGTGTGATCCATGGATGAGAAATAAGCTGTGTGTTTCCCTTCAGAGATGGAGTTAAATCCCAGGATCTGTGTCTTACTACAAGCAAGACTTCGTTAAAGGTAAGGGCAGTCACTTTTCAGTTCAAAGGAACTACATCATTCTCAAAGCTCACACGTTTCTCATCTTAACTGACAAGCATTGGATCTTAGAGGACCAGTGCTTTGTCAGTTTCAGAAGCAGAGTTGAACTAGATATGGTCCGTATGTGTAGGAAACACCGTTCTTTTGTTCTCAGCACACACACGTTTCCTGCTGTCTTAGAGACTCTAGAAAGCAAGATTGTGCTTCTTGTTCTAAAGCATAGTGTGATCCATGGATGAGAAAAATGCTGTGTATCCCTTCAGAAATGGAGTTAAATCACAGGCTCTGTGACTTCCTACAAGCAATACTTCGTTTCAGGTAAGGGCAGTCACTTTTTATCTCAAATGAACTACATCGTTCACGAAGCTCACACGTTTCTCATCTTAACAGACAAGCACTGGATGTTAGAGGACCAGTGCTTTGTATCAGTTTAAGAAGCAGAGTTGGAAAAGATATGGTCCGTATGTGTAGGAAACACCGTTCTTTTGTTCTCAGCAAAATCACGTTTCCTGCTGTCTTAGAGACTCTAGAAAGCAAGAGCGTGCTTCTTGTTCTAAAGCAGAGTATGATCAATCGATGAGAAAAATGCTGTGTGTTTCACTTCAGAAATGGAGTTAAATCCCAGGCTCTGAGTCTTCCTACAAGCAAGACTTCGTTTAAGGTAAGGGCAGTCACTTTTCAGCTCAAACGAACTACATCGTTCACGAAGCTCACACGTTTCTCATCTTAACAGACAAGCATTGGATGTTAGAGGACCAGTGCTTTGTATCAGTTTCAGAAGCAGAGTTGAACTAGATATGGTCTGTATGTGTAGGAAACACCGTTCTTTTGTTCTCAGCACACAATTGTTTCCTGCTCTCTTAGAGACTCTAGAAAGCAAGAGCGTGCTTCTTGTTCTAAAGCAGAGTATGATCAATGGATGATTACACTGCTGTGTGTTTCACTTCAGAAATGGAGTTAAATCCCAGGCTCTGAGTCTTCCTACAAGCAAGACTTCGATTCAGGAAAGGGCAGTCACTTTTCTGCTCAAATGAACTACATCGTTCACGAAGCTCACACGTTTCTCATCTTAACTGACAAGCATTGGATGTTAGAGGACCAGTGCTTTGTATCAGTTTCAGAAGCAGAGTTGGACTAGATATGGTCTGTATGTGTAGGAAACACTGTTCTTTTGATCTCAGCACACTCATGTTTCCTGCTGTCTTAGAGACTTTAGAAAGCAAGAGCGTGCTTCTCGCTCTAACGCAGATTGTGATCCATGGATGAGAACTATGCTATGTGTTTCCCTTCAGAAATGGAGTTAAATCCCAGACTCCGTGTCTTCCTACAAGCAAGACTTCGTTTCAGGTAAGGGCAGTCACTTTTCAGCTCAAACGAACTACATCGTTCACGAAGCTCACACGTTTCTCATCTTAACAGACAAGCATTGGATGTTAGAGGACCAGTGCTTTGTATCAGTTTCAGAAGCAGAGTTGAACTAGATATGGTCCGTATGTGTAGGAACACCGTTCTTTTGTTCTCAGCACACACTCCTTTCCTGCTGTCTTAGAGATTCTAGAAAGCAAGAGCGTGCTTCGTGTTCTAAAGCAGAGTATGATCAATGGATGATTACACTGCTGTGTGTTTCACTTCAGAAATTGAGTTAAATCCAAGGCTCTGAGTCTTCCTACAAGCAAGACTTCGATTCAGGTAAGGGCAGTCACTTTTCTGCTCAAACGAACTACATCGTTCACGAAGCTCACACGTTTCTCATCTTAACTGACAAGCATTGGATGTTAGAGGGTCAGTGCTTTGTATCAGTTTCAGAAGCAGATTTGGACTACATATGGTCTGTAAGTGTAGGAAACACCGTTCTTTTGTTCTGGGCACACTCAGATTACCTGCTATATTAGAGACTCTAAAAGCAAGAGCATGCTTCTCGCTCTAAAGCAGAGTGTGTTCCATGGATGAGAAAAATGCTGTGTGTTTCCCTTCAGAAATGGAGTTAAATCCCAGGCTCTGTGTCTTCCTACAAGCAAGACTTCGTTTCAGGTAAGGGCAGTCACTTTTCAGCTCAAACAAACTGCATCGTTCACGAAGCTCACAAGTTTCTCATCTTAACAGACAAGCATTGGATGTTAGAGGACCAGTGCTTTGTATCAGTTTCAGAAGCAGAGTTGAACTAGATATGGTCTGTAAGTGTAGGAAACACCGTTCTTTTGTTCTGGGCACACTCAGATTACCTGCTATATTAGAGACTCTAAAAGCAAGAGCGTGCTTCTCGCTCTAAAGCAGAGTGTGATCCATGGATGAGAAAAATGCTGTGTGTTTCCTTTCAGAAATGGAGTTAAATCCCAGGCTCTGTGTCTTACTACAAGCAAGACTTCGTTTCAGGTAAGGGCAGACACTTTTCAGTTCAAAAGAACTACATCATTCACAAAGCTCACACGATTCTCATCTTAACTGACAAGCATAGGATGTTAGAGGACCAGTGCTTTGTATCAGTTTCAGAAGCAGAGTTGGACTAGATATGGTCTGTATGTGTAGGAAACACTGTTCCTTTGATCTCAGCACACTCATGTTTCCTGCTGTCTTAGAGACTTTAGAAAGCAAGAGCGTGCTTCTCGCTGTAAAGCAGATTGTGATCCATGGATGAGAACTATCCTGTGTGTTTCCCTTCAGAAATGGAGTTAAATCCCAGACTCTGTGTCTTCCTACAAGCAAGACTTCGTTTAAGGTAAGGGCAGTCACTTTTCTGCTCAAACGAACTACATCGCTCATGAAGCTCACACGTTTCCCATCTTAACTGACAAGCATTGGATGGTAGAGGACCAGTGCTTTGTCAGTTTCAGAAGCAGAGTTGGAAAAGATATGGTCCGTATGTGTAGGAAACACCGTTCTTTTGTTCTCAGCAAAATCACGTTTCCTGCTGTCTTAGAGACTCTAGAAAGCAAGAGCGTGCTTCTTGTTCTAAAGCAGAGTATGATCAATCGATGAGAAAAATGCTGTGTGTTTCACTTCAGAAATGGAGTTAAATCCCAGGCTCTGAGTCTTCCTACAAGCAAGACTTCGTTTAAGGTAAGGGCAGTCACTTTTCAGCTCAAACGAACTACATCGTTCACGAAGCTCACACGTTTCTCATCTTAACAGACAAGCATTGGATGTTAGAGGACCAGTGCTTTGTATCAGTTTCAGAAGCAGAGTTGAACTAGATATGGTCTGTATGTGTAGGAAACACCGTTCTTTTGTTCTCAGCACACAATTGTTTCCTGCTCTCTTAGAGACTCTAGAAAGCAAGAGCGTGCTTCTTGTTCTAAAGCAGAGTATGATCAATGGATGATTACACTGCTGTGTGTTTCACTTCAGAAATGGAGTTAAATCCCAGGCTCTGAGTCTTCCTACAAGCAAGACTTCGATTCAGGAAAGGGCAGTCACTTTTCTGCTCAAATGAACTACATCGTTCACGAAGCTCACACGTTTCTCATCTTAACTGACAAGCATTGGATGTTAGAGGACCAGTGCTTTGTATCAGTTTCAGAAGCAGAGTTGGACTAGATATGGTCTGTATGTGTAGGAAACACTGTTCTTTTGATCTCAGCACACTCATGTTTCCTGCTGTCTTAGAGACTTTAGAAAGCAAGAGCGTGCTTCTCGCTCTAACGCAGATTGTGATCCATGGATGAGAACTATGCTATGTGTTTCCCTTCAGAAATGGAGTTAAATCCCAGACTCCGTGTCTTCCTACAAGCAAGACTTCGTTTCAGGTAAGGGCAGTCACTTTTCAGCTCAAACGAACTACATCGTTCACGAAGCTCACACGTTTCTCATCTTAACAGACAAGCATTGGATGTTAGAGGACCAGTGCTTTGTATCAGTTTCAGAAGCAGAGTTGAACTAGATATGGTCCGTATGTGTAGGAACAACGTTCTTTTGTTCTCAGCACACACTCCTTTCCTGCTGTCTTAGAGATTCTAGAAAGCAAGAGCGTGCTTCGTGTTCTAAAGCAGAGTATGATCAATGGATGATTACACTGCTGTGTGTTTCACTTCAGAAATTGAGTTAAATCCAAGGCTCTGAGTCTTCCTACAAGCAAGACTTCGATTCAGGTAAGGGCAGTCACTTTTCTGCTCAAACGAACTACATCGTTCACGAAGCTCACACGTTTCTCATCTTAACTGACAAGCATTGGATGTTAGAGGGTCAGTGCTTTGTATCAGTTTCAGAAGCAGATTTGGACTACATATGGTCTGTAAGTGTAGGAAACACCGTTCTTTTGTTCTGGGCACACTCAGATTACCTGCTATATTAGAGACTCTAAAAGCAAGAGCATGCTTCTCGCTCTAAAGCAGAGTGTGTTCCATGGATGAGAAAAATGCTGTGTGTTTCCCTTCAGAAATGGAGTTAAATCCCAGGCTCTGTGTCTTCCTACAAGCAAGACTTCGTTTCAGGTAAGGGCAGTCACTTTTCAGCTCAAACAAACTGCATCGTTCACGAAGCTCACAAGTTTCTCATCTTAACAGACAAGCATTGGATGTTAGAGGACCAGTGCTTTGTATCAGTTTCAGAAGCAGAGTTGAACTAGATATGGTCTGTAAGTGTAGGAAACACCGTTCTTTTGTTCTGGGCACACTCAGATTACCTGCTATATTAGAGACTCTAAAAGCAAGAGCGTGCTTCTCGCTCTAAAGCAGAGTGTGATCCATGGATGAGAAAAATGCTGTGTGTTTCCTTTCAGAAATGGAGTTAAATCCCAGGCTCTGTGTCTTACTACAAGCAAGACTTCGTTTCAGGTAAGGGCAGACACTTTTCAGTTCAAAAGAACTACATCATTCACAAAGCTCACACGATTCTCATCTTAACTGACAAGCATAGGATGTTAGAGGACCAGTGCTTTGTATCAGTTTCAGAAGCAGAGTTGGACTAGATATGGTCTGTATGTGTAGGAAACACTGTTCCTTTGATCTCAGCACACTCATGTTTCCTGCTGTCTTAGAGACTTTAGAAAGCAAGAGCGTGCTTCTCGCTGTAAAGCAGATTGTGATCCATGGATGAGAACTATCCTGTGTGTTTCCCTTCAGAAATGGAGTTAAATCCCAGACTCTGTGTCTTCCTACAAGCAAGACTTCGTTTAAGGTAAGGGCAGTCACTTTTCTGCTCAAACGAACTACATCGCTCATGAAGCTCACACGTTTCCCATCTTAACTGACAAGCATTGGATGGTAGAGGACCAGTGCTTTGTCAGTTTCAGAAGCAGAGTTGGAAAAGATATGGTCCGTATGTGTAGGAAACACCGTTCTTTTGTTCTCAGCAAAATCACGTTTCCTGCTGTCTTAGAGACTCTAGAAAGCAAGAGCGTGCTTCTTGTTCTAAAGCAGAGTATGATCAATCGATGAGAAAAATGCTGTGTGTTTCACTTCAGAAATGGAGTTAAATCCCAGGCTCTGAGTCTTCCTACAAGCAAGACTTCGTTTAAGGTAAGGGCAGTCACTTTTCAGCTCAAACAAACTGCATCGTTCACGAAGCTCACAAGTTTCTCATCTTAACAGACAAGCATTGGATGTTAGAGGACCAGTGCTTTGTATCAGTTTCAGAAGCAGAGTTGAACTAGATATGGTCTGTAAGTGTAGGAAACACCGTTCTTTTGTTCTGGGCACACTCAGATTACCTGCTATATTAGAGACTCTAAAAGCAAGAGCGTGCTTCTCGCTCTAAAGCAGAGTGTGATCCATGGATGAGAAAAATGCTGTGTGTTTCCTTTCAGAAATGGAGTTAAATCCCAGGCTCTGTGTCTTACTACAAGCAAGACTTCGTTTCAGGTAAGGGCAGACACTTTTCAGTTCAAAAGAACTACATCATTCACAAAGCTCACACGATTCTCATCTTAACTGACAAGCATAGGATGTTAGAGGACCAGTGCTTTGTATCAGTTTCAGAAGCAGAGTTGGACTAGATATGGTCTGTATGTGTAGGAAACACTGTTCCTTTGATCTCAGCACACTCATGTTTCCTGCTGTCTTAGAGACTTTAGAAAGCAAGAGCGTGCTTCTCGCTGTAAAGCAGATTGTGATCCATGGATGAGAACTATCCTGTGTGTTTCCTTTCAGAAATGGAGTTAAATCCCAGACTCTGTGTCTTCCTACAAGCAAGACTTCGTTTAAGGTAAGGGCAGTCACTTTTCTGCTCAAACGAACTACATCGCTCATGAAGCTCACACGTTTCCCATCTTAACTGACAAGCATTGGATGGTAGAGGACCAGTGCTTTGTCAGTTTCAGAAGCAGAGTTGAACTAGATATGGTCCGTATGTGTAGGAAACACCGTTCTTTTGTTCTCAGCACACACACGTTTCCTGCTGTCTTAGACACTCAAGAAAGCAAGATTGTGCTTCTTGTTCTAAAGCATAGTGTGATCCATGGATGAGAAAAATGCTGTGTGTTTCCCTTCAGAAATGGAGTTAAATCCCAGGCTCTGTGTCTTCCTACAAGCAAGACTTCGTTTCAGGTAAGGGCAGTCACTTTTCAGCTCAAACAAACTGCATCGTTCACGAAGCTCACAAGTTTCTCATCTTAACAGACAAGCATTGGATGTTAGAGGACCAGTGCTTTGTATCAGTTTCAGAAGCAGAGTTGAACTAGATATGGTCTGTAAGTGTAGGAAACACCGTTCTTTTGTTCTGGGCACACTCAGATTACCTGCTATATTAGAGACTCTAAAAGCAAGAGCGTGCTTCTCGCTCTAAACAGAGTGTGATCCATGGATGAGAAAAATGCTGTGTGTTTCCTTTCAGAAATGGAGTTAAATCCCAGGCTCTGTGTCTTACTACAAGCAAGACTTCGTTTCAGGTAAGGGCAGACACTTTTCAGTTCAAAAGAACTACATCATTCACAAAGCTCACACGATTCTCATCTTAACTGACAAGCATAGGATGTTAGAGGACCAGTGCTTTGTATCAGTTTCAGAAGCAGAGTTGGACTAGATATGGTCTGTATGTGTAGGAAACACTGTTCCTTTGATCTCAGCACACTCATGTTTCCTGCTGTCTTAGAGACTTTAGAAAGCAAGAGCGTGCTTCTCGCTGTAAAGCAGATTGTGATCCATGGATGAGAAAAATGCTGTGTGTTTCCCTTCAGAGATGGAGTTAAATCCCAGGATCTGTGTCTTACTACAAGCAAGACTTCGTATCAGGTAAGGGCAGTCACTTTCAGTTCAAAGGAAGTACATCATTCTCAAAGCTCACACGTTTCTCATCTTAACTGACAAGCATTGGATGTTAGAGGACCAGTTCTTTGTGTCAGTTTCAGAAACAGAGTTGGACTAGGTATGGTCCGTTTGTGTAGGAAACTCCGTTCTTTTGTTCTGAGCACACTCAGATATCCTGCTATATTAGAGAATCTAGAAAGCAAGAGCATGCTTCTTGCTCTAAAGCAGAGTGTGATCCATGGATGAGAACTATGCTGTGTGTTTCCCTTCAGAAATGGAGATAAATCCCAGGCTCTGTATCTTCCTACAAGCAAGACTTCGTTTCAGGTAAGGGCAGTCACTTTTCAGCTCAAACGAACTACATCGTTCACGAAGCTCACACGTTTCTCATCTTAACAGACAAGCATTGGATGTTACAGGACCAGTGCTTTGTATCAGTTTCAGAAGCAGAGTTGAACTAGATATGGTCCGTATGTGTAGGAAACACCGTTCTTTTGTTCTCAGCACACACTCCTTTCCTGCTGTCTTAGAGACTCTAGAAAGCAAGAGCGTGCTTCTTGTTCTAAAGCAGAGTATGATCAATGGATGATTACACTGCTGTGTGTTTCACTTCAGAAATTGAGTTAAATCCAAGGCTCTGAGTCTTCCTACAAGCAAGACTTCGATTCAGGTAAGGGCAGTCACTTTTCTGCTCAAACGAACTACATCGTTCACGAAGCTCACACGTTTCTCATCTTAACTGACAAGCATTGGATGTTAGAGGGTCAGTGCTTTGTATCAGTTTCAGAAGCAGATTTGGACTACATATGGTCTGTAAGTGTAGGAAACACCGTTCTTTTGTTCTGGGCACACTCAGATTACCTGCTATATTAGAGACTCTAAAAGCAAGAGCATGCTTCTCGCTCTAAAGCAGAGTGTGTTCCATGGATGAGAAAAATGCTGTGTGTTTCCCTTCAGAAATGGAGTTAAATCCCAGGCTCTGTGTCTTCCTACAAGCAAGACTTCGTTTCAGGTAAGGGCAGTCACTTTTCAGCTCAAACAAACTGCATCGTTCACGAAGCTCACAAGTTTCTCATCTTAACAGACAAGCATTGGATGTTAGAGGACCAGTGCTTTGTATCAGTTTCAGAAGCAGAGTTGAACTAGATATGGTCTGTAAGTGTAGGAAACACCGTTCTTTTGTTCTGGGCACACTCAGATTACCTGCTATATTAGAGACTCTAAAAGCAAGAGCGTGCTTCTCGCTCTAAAGCAGAGTGTGATCCATGGATGAGAAAAATGCTGTGTGTTTCCTTTCAGAAATGGAGTTAAATCCCAGGCTCTGTGTCTTACTACAAGCAAGACTTCGTTTCAGGTAAGGGCAGACACTTTTCAGTTCAAAAGAACTACATCATTCACAAAGCTCACACGATTCTCATCTTAACTGACAAGCATAGGATGTTAGAGGACCAGTGCTTTGTATCAGTTTCAGAAGCAGAGTTGGACTAGATATGGTCTGTATGTGTAGGAAACACTGTTCCTTTGATCTCAGCACACTCATGTTTCCTGCTGTCTTAGAGACTTTAGAAAGCAAGAGCGTGCTTCTCGCTGTAAAGCAGATTGTGATCCATGGATGAGAACTATCCTGTGTGTTTCCCTTCAGAAATGGAGTTAAATCCCAGACTCTGTGTCTTCCTACAAGCAAGACTTCGTTTAAGGTAAGGGCAGTCACTTTTCTGCTCAAACGAACTACATCGCTCATGAAGCTCACACGTTTCCCATCTTAACTGACAAGCATTGGATGGTAGAGGACCAGTGCTTTGTCAGTTTCAGAAGCAGAGTTGAACTAGATATGGTCCGTATGTGTAGGAAACACCGTTCTTTTGTTCTCAGCACACACACGTTTCCTGCTGTCTTAGACACTCAAGAAAGCAAGATTGTGCTTCTTGTTCTAAAGCATAGTGTGATCCATGGATGAGAAAAATGCTGTGTGTTTCCCTTCAGAAATGGAGTTAAATCCCAGGCTCTGTGTCTTCCTACAAGCAAGACTTCGTTTCAGGTAAGGGCAGTCACTTTTCAGCTCAAACAAACTGCATCGTTCACGAAGCTCACAAGTTTCTCATCTTAACAGACAAGCATTGGATGTTAGAGGACCAGTGCTTTGTATCAGTTTCAGAAGCAGAGTTGAACTAGATATGGTCTGTAAGTGTAGGAAACACCGTTCTTTTGTTCTGGGCACACTCAGATTACCTGCTATATTAGAGACTCTAAAAGCAAGAGCGTGCTTCTCGCTCTAAACAGAGTGTGATCCATGGATGAGAAAAATGCTGTGTGTTTCCTTTCAGAAATGGAGTTAAATCCCAGGCTCTGTGTCTTACTACAAGCAAGACTTCGTTTCAGGTAAGGGCAGACACTTTTCAGTTCAAAAGAACTACATCATTCACAAAGCTCACACGATTCTCATCTTAACTGACAAGCATAGGATGTTAGAGGACCAGTGCTTTGTATCAGTTTCAGAAGCAGAGTTGGACTAGATATGGTCTGTATGTGTAGGAAACACTGTTCCTTTGATCTCAGCACACTCATGTTTCCTGCTGTCTTAGAGACTTTAGAAAGCAAGAGCGTGCTTCTCGCTGTAAAGCAGATTGTGATCCATGGATGAGAAAAATGCTGTGTGTTTCCCTTCAGAGATGGAGTTAAATCCCAGGATCTGTGTCTTACTACAAGCAAGACTTCGTATCAGGTAAGGGCAGTCACTTTCAGTTCAAAGGAAGTACATCATTCTCAAAGCTCACACGTTTCTCATCTTAACTGACAAGCATTGGATGTTAGAGGACCAGTTCTTTGTGTCAGTTTCAGAAACAGAGTTGGACTAGGTATGGTCCGTTTGTGTAGGAAACTCCGTTCTTTTGTTCTGAGCACACTCAGATATCCTGCTATATTAGAGAATCTAGAAAGCAAGAGCATGCTTCTTGCTCTAAAGCAGAGTGTGATCCATGGATGAGAACTATGCTGTGTGTTTCCCTTCAGAAATGGAGATAAATCCCAGGCTCTGTATCTTCCTACAAGCAAGACTTCGTTTCAGGTAAGGGCAGTCACTTTTCAGCTCAAACGAACTACATCGTTCACGAAGCTCACACGTTTCTCATCTTAACAGACAAGCATTGGATGTTACAGGACCAGTGCTTTGTATCAGTTTCAGAAGCAGAGTTGAACTAGATATGGTCCGTATGTGTAGGAAACACCGTTCTTTTGTTCTCAGCACACACTCCTTTCCTGCTGTCTTAGAGACTCTAGAAAGCAAGAGCGTGCTTCTTGTTCTAAAGCAGAGTATGATCAATGGATGATTACACTGCTGTGTGTTTCACTTCAGAAATGGAGTTAAATCCCAGGCTCTGAGTCTTCCTACAAGCAAGACTTCGATTCAGGTAAGGGCAGTCACTTTTCTGCTCAAACGAACTACATCGTTCACGAAGCTCACACGTTTCTCATCGTAACTGACAAGCATTGGATGGTAGAGGGTCAGTGCTTTGTATCAGTTTCAGAAGCAGATTTGGACTACATATGGTCTGTAAGTGTAGGAAACACCGTTCTTTTGTTCTGGGCACACTCAGATTACCTGCTATATTAGAGACTCTAAAAGCAAGAGCGTGCTTCTCGCTCTAAAGCAGAGTGTGATCCATGGATGAGAAAAATGCTGTGTTTTTCCTTTCAGAAATGGAGTTCAATCCCAGGCTCTGTGTCTTACTACAAGCAAGACTTCGTTTCAGGTAAGGGCAGACACTTTTCAGTTCAAAAGACCTACATCATTCAAAAGCTCACACGTTTCTCATCTTAACTTACAAGCATAGGATGTTAGAGGACCAGTGCTTTGTATCAGTTTCAGAAGCAGAGTTGGACTAGATATGGTCCGTATGTGTAGGAAACACCGTTTTTTTGTTCTCAGCACACTCACGTTTCCTGCTGTCTTAGAGACTTTAGAAAGCAAGAGCGTGCTTCTCGGTCTAAAGCAGAGTGTGATCCATGGATGAGAACGATGCTGTGCGTTTCCCTTCAGAAATTGAGTTAAATCCCAGGCTCTGTGTCTTCCTACAATCAAGACTTCGTTTCAGGTAACGGCAGTCACTTTTCAGCTCAAAAGAACTACATCGTTCACTGAGCTCATACATTTCTCTTCTTAACAGACAAGCATGGGATGTTAGAGGACCAGTGCTTTGTATCAGTTTAGGAAGGAGAGTTGGACTAGACATGGTCTGTATGTGTAGGAAACACCGTTCTTTTGTTCTCAGCACACTCACGTTTCCTGCTGTCTTAGAGACTTTAGAAAGCAAGAGCGTGCCTCTTCTTCTAAAGCAGAGTGTGATCAATGGATGAGAACACTACTGTGTGTTTCACTTCAGAAATGGAGTTAAATCCCAGGCTCTGAGTCTTCCTACAAGCAAGACTTCGTGTCAGGTAAGGGCAGTCACTTTTCAGTTCAAAGGAACTACATCATTCTCAAAGCTCACACGTTTCTCATCTTAACTGAAAAGCATTGGAGGTTAGAGGACCAGTTCTTTGTGTCAGTTTCAGAAACAGAGTTGGACTAGGTAGGGTCCGTATGTGTAGGAAACACTGTTCTTTTGTTCTCAGCGCACTCACGTTTCCTGCTGTCTTAGAGACTTTAGAAAGCAAGAGCGTGCTTCTCGCTCTAAAGCAGATTGTGATCCATGGATGAGAATTATGCTGTGTGTTTCCCTTCAGAAATGGAGTTAAATCCCAGACTCCGTGTCTTCCTACAAGCAAGACTTCGTTTAAGGTAAGGTCAGTCACTTTTCTGCTCAAACGAACTACATCGTTCATGAAGCTCACTCGTTTCCCATCTTAACTGACAAGCATTGGATGTTAGAGGACCAGTGCTTTGTATCAGTTTCAGAAGAAGAGTTGGACTACATATGGTCCGTATGTGTAGGAAACTCCGTTCTTTTGTTCTGAGCACACTCAGATATCCTGCTATATTAGAGAATCTAGAAAGCAAGAGCATGCTTCTTGCTCTAAAGCAGAGTGTGATCCATGGATGAGAACTATGCTGTGTGTTTCCCTTCAGAAATGGAGATAAATCCCAGGCTCTGTATCTTCCTACAAGCAAGACTTCGTTTCAGGTAAGGGCAGTCACTTTTCAGCTCAAACGAACTACATCGTTCACGAAGCTCACACGTTTCTCATCTTAACAGACAAGCATTGGATGTTAGAGGACCAGTGCTTTGTATCAGTTTCAGAAGCAGAGTTGAACTAGATATGGTCCATATGTGTAGGAAACACCGTTCTTTTGTTCTCAGCACACACTCCTTTCCTGCTGTCTTAGAGACTCTAGAAAGCAAGAGCGTGCTTCTTGTTCTAAAGCAGAGTATGATCAATGGATGATTACACTGCTGTGTGTTTCACTTCAGAAATGGAGTTAAATCCCAGGCTCTGAGTCTTCCTACAAGAAAGACTTCGATTCAGGTAAGGGCAGTCACTTTTCTGCTCAAACGAACTACATCGTTCACGAAGCTCACACGTTTCTCATCGTAACTGACAAGCATTGGATGGTAGAGGGTCAGAGCTTTGTATCAGTTTCAGAAGCAGATTTGGACTACATATGGTCTGTAAGTGTAGGAAACACCGTTCTTTTGTTCTGGGCACACTCAGATTACCTGCTATATTAGAGACTCTAAAAGCAAGAGCGTGCTTCTCGCTCTAAAGCAGAGTGTGTTCCATGGATGAGAAAAATGCTGTGTGTTTCCCTTCAGAAATGGAGTTAAATCCCAGGCTCTGTGTCTTCCTACAAGCAAGACATCGTTTCAGGTAAGGGCAGTCACTTTTCAGCTCAAACAAACTGCATCGTTCACGAAGCTCACAAGTTTCTCATCTTAACAGACAAGCATTGGATGTTAGAGGACCAGTGCTTTGTATCAGTTTCAGAAGCAGAGTTGAACTAGATATGGTCCGTATGTGTAGGAAACACCGTTCTTTTGTTCTGGGCACACTCAGATTACCTGCTATATTAGAGACTCTAAAAGCAAGAGCGTGCTTCTCGCTCTAAAGCAGAGTGTGATCCATGGATGAGAAAAATGCTGTGTGTTTCCCTTCAGAAATGGAGTTAAATCCCAGACTCTGTGTCTTACTACAAGCAAGACTTCCTTTCAGGTAAGGGCAGACACTTTTCAGTTCAAAAGACCTACATCATTCACAAAGCTCACACGTTTCTCATCTTACCTGACAAGCATTGGATGTTAGAGGACCAGTTCTTTGTGTCAGTTTCAGAAACAGAGTTGGACTAGGTATGGTCCGTATGTGTAAAACACCGTTCTTTTGTTCTCAGCACACTCACGTTTCCTGCTGTCTTAGAGACTTTAGAAAGCAAGAGCGTGCTTCTCAATCTAAAGCAGATTGTGATCCATGGATGAGAACTATGCTGTGTGTTTCCCTTCAGAAATGGAGTTAAATCCCAGACTCCGTGTCTTCCTACAAGCAAGACTTCGTTTAAGGTAAGGGCAGTCACTTTTCTGCTCAAACGAACTACATCGTTCATGAAGCTCACACGTTTCCCATCTTAACTGACAAGCATTGGATGTTAGAGGACCAGTGCTTTGTATCAGTTTCCGAAGAAGAGTTGGACTACATATGGTCCGTATGTGTAGGAAACTCCGTTCTTTTGTTCTGAGCACACTCAGATATCCTGCTATATTAGAGAATCTAGAAAGCAAGAGCATGCTTCTTGCTCTAAAGCAGAGTGTGATCCATGGATGAGAACTATGCTGTGTGTTACCCTTCAGAAATGGAGTTAAATCCCAGGCTCTGTATCTTCCTACAAGCAAGACTTCGTTTCAGGTAAGGGCAGTTACTTTTCAGCTCAAACGAACTACATCGTTCACGAAGCTCACACGTTTCTCATCTTAACAGACAAGCATTGGATGTTAGAGGACCAGTGCTTTGTATCAGTTTCAGAAGCAGAGTTGAACTAGATATGGTCCGTATGTGTAGGAAACACCATTCTTTTGTTCTCAGCACACAATTGTTTCCTGCTCTCTTAGAGACTCTAGAAAGCAAGAGCGTGCTTCTTGTTCTAAAGCAGAGTATGATCAAGGGATGATTACACTGCTGTTTGTTTCACTTCAGAAATTGAGTTAAATCCCAGGCTCTGAGTCTTCCTACAAGCAAGACTTCGATTCAGGTAAGGGCAGTCACTTTTCTGCTCAAATGAACTACATCGTTCACGAAGCTCACACGTTTCTCATCTTAACTGACAAGCATTGGATGTTAGAGGGTCAGTGCTTTGTATCAGTTTCAGAAGCAGATTTGGACTACATATGGTCTGTAAGTGTAGGAAACACCGTTCTTTTGTTCTGGGCACACTCAGATTACCTGCTATATTAGAGACTCTAAAAGCAAGGGCATGCTTCTCGCTCTAAAGCAGAGTGTGATCCATGGATGAGAAAAATGCTGTGTGTTTCCCTTCAGAAATGGAGTTAAATCCCAGGCTCTGTGTCTTCCTACAAGCAAGACTTCTTTTCATGTATGGGCAGACACTTTTCAGTTCAAAAGAACTACATCATTCACAAAGCTCACACGATTCTCATCTTAACTGACAAGCATAGGATGTTAGAGGACCAGTGCTTTGTATCAGTTTCAGAAGCAGAGTTGGACTAGATATGGTCTGTATGTGTAGGAAACACTGTTCTTTTGATCTCAGCACACTCATGTTTCCTGCTGTCTTAGAGACTTTAGAAAGCAAGAGCGTGCTTCTCGCTCTAAAGCAGATTGTGATCCATGGATGAGAACTATCCTGTGTGTTTCCCTTCAGAAATGGAGTTAAATCCCAGACTCTGTGTCTTCCTACAAGCAAGACTTCGTTTAAGGTAAGGGCAGTCACTTTTCTGCTCAAACGAACTACATCGTTCATGAAGCTCACACGTTTCCCATCTTAACTGACAAGCATTGGATGTTAGAGGACCAGTGCTTTGTCAGTTTCAGAAGCAGAGTTGAACTAGATATGGTCCGTATGTGTAGGAAACACCGTTCTTTTGTTCTCAGCACACACACGTTTCCTGCTGTCTTAGAGACTCTAGAAAGCAAGATTGTGCTTCCTGTTCTAAAGCATAGTGTGATCCATGGATGACAAAAATGCTGTGTGTTTCCCTTCAGAAATGGAGTTAAATCCCAGGCTCTGTGTCTTCCTATAAGCAAGACTTGGTTTCAGGTAAGGGCAATCACTTTTCAGCTCAAATGAAATACATCATTCACGGAGATCACACGTTTCTCATCTTAACAGACAAGCATTGGATGTTAGAGGACCAGTGCTTTGTATCAGTTTAATAAGCAGAGTTGGACAAGATATGGTCCGTATGAGTAGGAAACACCGTTTTTTGTTCTGGTCACACTCAGATTACTTGCTATATTAGAGATTCTAAAAGCAAGAGCGTGCTTCTCGCTCTAAAGCAGAGTGTGATCCATGGATGAGAAAAATGCTGTGTTTTTCCTTTCAGAAATGGAGTTCAATCCCAGGCTCTGTGTCTTACTACAAGCAAGACTTCGTTTCAGGTAATGGCAGACACTTTTCAGTTCAAAAGACCTACATCATTCACAAAGCTCACACGTTTCTCATCTTAACTGACAAGCATAGGATGTTAGAGGACCAGTGCTTTGTATCAGTTTCAGAAGCAGAGTTGGACTAGATATGGTCCGTATGTGTAGGAAACACCGTTCTTTTGTTCTCAGCACACTCACGTTTCCTGCTGTCTTAGAGACTTTAGAAAGCAAGAGCGTGCTTCTCGGTCTAAAGCAGAGTGTGATCCATGGATGAGAACTATGCTTTGCGTTTCCTTTCAGAAATTGAGTTAAATCCCAGGCTCTGTGTCTTCCTACAATCAAGACTTCGTTTCAGGTAACGGCAGTCACTTTTCAGCTCAAAAGAACTACATCGTTCACTGAGCTCATACATTTCTCTTCTTAACAGACAAGCATGGGATGTTAGAGGACCATTGCTTTGTATCAGTTTAGGAAGGAGAGTTGGACTAGACATGGTCTGTATGTGTAGGAAACACCGTTCTTTTGTTCTCAGCACACTCACGTTTCCTGCTGTCTTAGAGACTTTAGAAAGCAAGAGCGTGCCTCTTCTTCTAAAGCAGAGTGTGATCAATGGATGAGAACACTACTGTGTGTTTCCCTTCAGAAATGGAGTTAAATCCCAGGCTCTGAGTCTTCCTACAAGCAAGACTTCGTGTCAGGTAAGGGCAGTCACTTTTCAGTTCAAAGGAACTACATCATTCTCAAAGCTCACACGTTTCTCATCTTAACTGAAAAGCATTGGAGGTTAGAGGACCAGTTCTTTGTGTCAGTTTCAGAAACAGAGTTGGACTAGATATGGTCCGTATGTGTAGGAAACACCGTTCTTTTGTTCTCAGCACACACTCCTTTCCTGCTGTCTTAGAGACTCTAGAAAGCAAGAGCGTGCTTCTTGTTCTAAAGCAGAGTATGATCAATGGATGATTACACTGCTGTGTGTTTCACTTCAGAAAAGGAGTTAAATCCCAGGCTCTGAGTCTTCCTACAAGCAAGACTTCGATTCAGGTAAGGGCAGTCACTTTTCTGCTCAAACGAACTACATCGTTCACGAAGCTCACACGTTTCTCATCTTAACTGACAAGCATTGGATGTTAGAGGGTCAGTGCTTTGTATCAGTTTCAGAAGCAGATTTGGACTACATATGGTCTGTAAGTGTAGGAAACACCGTTCTTTTGTTCTGGGCACACTCAGATTACCTGCTATATTAGAGACTCTAAAAGCAAGAGCGTGCTTCTCGCTCTAAAGCAGAGTGTGATCCATGGATGAGAAAAATGCTGTGTGTTTCCCTTCAGAAATGGAGTTAAATCCCAGGCTCTGTGTCTTCCTACAAGCAAGACTTCTTTTCATGTAAGGGCAGACACTTTTCAGTTCAAAAGAACTACATCATTCACAAAGCTCACACGATTCTCATCTTAACTGACAAGCATAGGATGTTAGAGGACCAGTGCTTTGTATCAGTTTCAGAAGCAGAGTTGGACTAGATATGGTCTGTATGTGTAGGAAACACTGTTCTTTTGATCTCAGCACACTCATGTTTCCTGCTGTCTTAGAGACTTTAGAAAGCAAGAGCGTGCTTCTCGCTCTAAAGCAGATTGTGATCCATGGATGAGAACTATCCTGTGTGTTTCCCTTCAGAAATGGAGTTAAATCCCAGACTCTGTGTCTTCCTACAAGCAAGACTTCGTTTAAGGTAAGGGCAGTCACTTTTCTGCTCAAACGAACTACATCGTTCATGAAGCTCACACGTTTCCCATCTTAACTGACAAGCATTGGATGTTAGAGGACCAGTGCTTTGTCAGTTTCAGAAGCAGAGTTGAACTAGATATGGTCCGTATGTGTAGGAAACACCGTTCTTTTGTTCTGGGCACACTCAGATTACCTGCTATATTAGAGACTCTAAAAGCAAGAGCGTGTTTCTTGCTCTAAAGCAGAGTGTGATGCATGGATGAGAAAAATGCTGTGTGTTTCCTTTCAGAAATGGAGTTAAATCCCAGGCTCTCTGTCTTAAGACAAGCAAGACTTCGTTTCTTGTAAGGGTAGACACTTTTCAGTTCAAAAGACCTACATCATTCACAAAGCTCACACGTTTCTCATCTTAACTGACAAGCATAGGATGTTAGAGGACCAGTGCTTTGTATCAGTTTCAGAAGCAGAGTTGGACTAGATATGGTCCGTATGTGTAGGAAACACCGTTCTTTTGTTCTCAGCACACTCACGTTTCCTGCTGTCTTAGAGACTTTAGAAAGCAAGAGCGAGCTTCTCGCTCTAAAGCAGAGTGTGATCCATGGATGAGAACTATGCTGTGCATTTCCCTCCAGAAATGGAGTTAAATCCCAGGCTCTGTGTCTTCCTACAATCAAGACTTCGTTTCAGGTAACGGCAGTCACTTTTCAGCTCAAAAGAACTACATCGTTCACTGAGCTCACACATTTCTCTTCTTAACAGACAAGCATTGGATGTTAGAGGACCAGTGCTTTGTATCAGTTTAGGAAGGAGAGTTGGACTAGATTGGTCCGTATGTGTAGGAAACACCGTTCTTTTGTTCTCAGCACACTCACGTTTCCTGCTGTCTTAGAGACTTTAGAAAGCAAAAGCGTGCTTCATCTTCTAAAGCAGAGTGTGATCAAAGGATGAGAACACTGCTGTGTGTTTCACTTCAGAAATGGAGTTAAATCCCAGGCTCTGAGTCTTCCTACAAGCAAGACTTCGTTTCAGTTAAGGGCAGTTACTTTTCTGCTCAAACGAACTACATCGTTCACGAAGATCGCACGTTTCTCATCTTAACTGACAAGCATTGGATGTTAGAGAACCCGTGCATTTCATCAGTTTCAGAAGCAGATTTGGACTACATATGGTCCGTATGTATAGGAAACACCGTTCTTTTGTTCTGGGCACACTCAGATTACCTGCTGTATTAGAGACTCTAGAAAGCAAGAGCGTGCTTCTCGCTCTAAAGCAGAGTGTGATCCATGGATGAGAATCTGCTGTGTGTTTCCCTTCAGAGATGGAGTTAAATCCCAGGATCTGTGTCTTACTACAAGCAAGACTTCGTATCAGGTAAGGGCAGTCACTTTTCAGTTCAAAGGAACTACATCATTCTCAAAGCTCACACGTTTCTCATCTTAACTGACAAGAATTGGATGTTAGAGGACCAGTGCTTTGTGTCAGATTCAGAAACAGAGTTGGACTAGGTATGGTCCGTATGTGTAGGAAACACCGTTCTTTTGTTCTCAGCGCACTCACGTTTCCTGCTGTCTTAGAGACATTAGAAACAAGAGCATGCTTCTCGCTCTAAAGCAGATTGTGATCCATGGATGAGAACTATGCTGTGTGTTTCCCGTCAGAAATGGAGTTAAATCCCAGACTCTGTGTCTTCCTACAAGCAAGAATTCGTTTAAGGTAAGGGCAGTCACTTTTCTGCTCAAACGAACTACATCGTTCATGAAGCTCACACGTTTCCCATCTTAACTGACAAGCATTGCATGTTAGAGGACCAGTGCTTTGTATCAGTTTCAGAGAAAGAGTTGGACTACATATGGACCGTATGTGTAGGAAACTCCGTTCTTTTGTTCTGAGCACACTCAGATATCCTGCTGTATTAGAGAATCTAGAAAGCAAGAGCATGCTTCTTGCTCTAAAGCAGAGTGTGATCCATGGATGAGAACTATGCTGTGTGTTTCACTTCAGAAATGGAGTTAAATCCCAGGCTCTGAGTCTTCCTACAAGCAAGACCTCGATTCAGGTAAGGGCAGTCACTTTTCTGCTCAAACGAACTACATCGTTCACGAAGTTCACACGTTTATCATCTTAACTGACAAGCATTGGATGTTAGAGGGTCAGTGCTTTGTATCAGTTTCAGAAGCAGATTTGGACTACATATGGTCTGTAAGTGTAGGAAACACCGTTCTTTTGTTCTGGGCACACTCAGATTACTTGCTATATTAGAGACTCTAAAAGCAAGAGCGTGCTTCTCGCTCTAAAGCAGAGTGTGATCCATGGGTGAGAAAAATGCTGTGTGTTTCCTTTCAGAAATGGAGTTAAATCCCAGGCTCTGTGTCTTACTACAAGCAAGACTTCGTTTCATGTAAGGGCAGACACTTTTCAGTACAAAAGAACTACATCATTCACAAAGCTCACACGATTCTTATCTTAACTGACAAGCATAGGATGTTAGAGGACCAGTGCTTTGTATCAGTTTCAGAAGCAGAGTTGGACTAGATATGGTCTGTATGTGTAGGAAACACCGTTCTTTTGTTCTCAGCACACACTCCTTTCCTGCTGTCTTAGAGATTCTAGAAAGCAAGAGCGTGCTTCTTGTTCTAAAGCAGAGTATGATCAATGGATGATTACACTGCTGTGTGTTTCACTTCAGAAACTGAGTTAAATCCCAGGCTCTGAGTCTTCCTACAAGCAAGACTTCGATTCAGGTAAGGGCAGTCACTTTTCTGCTCAAACGAACTACATCGTTCACGAAGCTCACACGTTTCTCATCTTCACTGACAAGCCTTGGATGTTAGAGGGTCAGTGCTTTGTATCAGTTTCAGAAGCAGATTTGGACTACATATGGTCTGTAAGTGTAGGAAACACCGTTCTTTTGTTCTGGGCACACTCAGATTACCTGCTATATTAGAGATTCTAAAAGCAAGAGCGTGCTTCTCGCTCTAAAGCAGAGTGTGATCCATGGATGAGAAAAATGCTGTGTGTTTCCTTACAGAAATGGAGTTAAATCCCAGGCTCTGTGTCTTGCTACAAGTAAGACTTCATTTCAGGTAAAGGCAGTCACTTTCCAGCTCAAATGAACTACATCATTCACAGAGCTCACACGTTTCTCATCTTAACAGACAAGAATTGGATGTTAGAGGACGAGTGCTTTGTATCAGTTTAAGAAGCAGTGTTGGACAAGATATGGTCCGTATGTGTAGGAAACACCGTTCTTTTGTTCTGGTCACACTCAGATTACTTGCTATATTAGAGATTCTAAAAGCAAGACCGTGCTTCTCGCTCTAAAGCAGAGTGTGATCCATGGATGAGAAAAATGCTGTGTGTTTCCCTTCAGAAATGGAGTTAAATCCCAGGCTCTGTGTCTTCCTACAAGCAAGACTTCGTTTCAGTTAAGGGCAGTCACTTTTGAGCTCAAACAAACTGCATCGTTCACGAAGCTCACAAGTTTCTCATCTTAACAGACAAGCATTGGATGTTAGAGGACCAGTGCCTTGTATCAGTTTAGGAAGGAGAGTTGGACTAGATATGGTCCGTATGTGTAGGAAACACCGTTCTTTTGTTCTGGGCACACTCAGATTACCTGCTATATTAGAGAATCTAAAAGCAAGAGCGTGCTTCTCGCTCTAAAGCAGAGTGTGATCCATGGATGAAAAAAATGCTGTGTGTTTCCTTTCAGAAATGGAGTTAAATCCCAGGCTCTGTGTCTTACTACAAGCAAGACTTCGTTTCTTGTAAGAGCAGTCACTTTTCAGCTCAAAAGAACTACATCGTTCACTGAGCTCACACATTTCTCTTCTTAACAGACAAGCATTGGATGTTAGAGGACCAGTGCTTTGTATCAGTTTAGGAAGGAGAGTTGGACTAGATATGGTCCGTATGTGTAGGAAACACCGTTCTTTTGTTCTCAGCACACTCACGTTTCCTGCTGACTTAGAGACTTTAGAAAGCAAGAGCGTGCTTCTTGTTCTAAAGCAGAGTATGATCAATGGATGATTACACTGCTGTGTGTTTCACTTCAGAAACTGAGTTAAATCCCAGGCTCTGAGTCTTCCTACAAGCAAGACTTCGATTCAGGTAAGGGCAGTCACTTTTCTGCTCAAACGAACTACATCGTTCACGAAGCTCACACGTTTCTCATCTTAACTGACAAGCATTGGATGTTAGAGGGTCAGTGCTTTGTATCAGTTTCAGAAGCAGATTTGGACTACATATGGTCTGTAAGTGTAGGAAACATCGTTCTTTTGTTCTGGGCACACTCAGATTACCTGCTATATTAGAGATTCTAAAAGCAAGAGCGTGCTTCTCGCTCTAAAGCAGAGTGTGATCCATGGATGAGAAAAATGCTGTGTGTTTCCTTACAGAAATGGAGTTAAATCCCAGGCTCTGTGTCTTGCTACAAGTAAGACTTCATTTCAGGTAAAGGCAGTCACTTTCCAGCTCAAATGAACTACATCATTCACAGAGCTCACACGTTTCTCATCTTAACAGACAAGAATTGGATGTTAGAGGACGAGTGCTTTGTATCAGTTTAAGAAGCAGAGTTGGACAAGATATGGTCCGTATGTGTAGGAAACACCGTTCTTTTGTTCTGGTCACACTCAGATTACTTGCTATATTAGAGATTCTAAAAGCAAGAGCGTGCTTCTCGCTCTAAAGCAGAGTGTGATCCATGGATGAGAAAAATGCTGTGTGTTTCCTTTCAGAAATGGAGTTAAATCCCAGGCTCTGTGTCTTACTACAAGCAACACTTCGTTTCATGTAAGGGCAGACACTTTTCAGTTCAAAAGAACTACATCATTCACAAAGCTCACACGATTCTCATCTTAACTGACAAGCATAGGATGTTAGAGGACCATTGCTTTGTATCAGTTTCAGAAGCAGAGTTGGACTAGATATGGTCTGTATGTGTAGGAAACACCGTACTTTTGTTCTCAGCACACTCACGTTTCCTGCTGTCTTAGAGACTTTATAAAGCAAGAGCGTGCTTCTCGCTCTAAAGCAGAGTGTGATCCATGGATCAGAACTATGCTGTGCGTTTCTCTTCAGAAATGGTGTTAAATCCCAGGCTCTGTGTCTTCCTACAATCAAGACTTCGTTTCAGGTAACGGCAGTCACTTTTCAGCTCAAAAGAACTACATCATTCACTGAGCTCACACATTTCTCTTCTTAACAGACAAGCATTGGATGTTAGAGGACCAGTGCTTTGTATCAGTTTAGGAAGGAGAGTTGGACTAGATATGGTCCGTATGTGTAGGAAACACCGTTCTTTTGTTCTCAGCACACTCACGTTTCCTGCTGTCTTAGAGATTTTAGAAAGCAAGAGCGTGCCTCTTCTTCTAAAGCAGAGTGTGATCAATGGATGAGAACACTACTGTGTGTTTCACATCAGAAATGGAGTTAAATCCCAGGCTCTGAGTCTTCCTACAAGCAAGACTTCGTTTCAGGTAAGGGCAGTTACTTTTCTGCTCAAACGAACTACATCGTTCACGAAGATCACACGTTTCTCATCTTAACTGACAAGCATTGGATGTTAGAGGACCAGTGCATTTTATCAGTTTCAGAAGCAGATTTGGACTACATATGGTCCGTATGTATAGGAAACTCCGTTCTTTTGTTCTGGGCACACTCAGATTACCTGCTGTATTAGAGACTCTAGAAAGCAAGAGCGTGCTTCTCGCTCTAAAGCAGAGTGTGATCCATGGATGAGAACTCTGCTGTGTTTTTCCCTTCAGAGATGGAGTTAAATCCCAGGATCTGTGTCTTACTACAAGCAAGACTTCGTGTCAGGTAAGGGCAGTCACTTTTCAGTTCAAAGGAACTACATCATTCTCAAAGCTCACACGTTTCTCATCTTAACTGAAAAGCATTGGATGTTAGAGGACCAGTTCTTTGTGTCTGTTTCAGAAACAGAGTTGGACTAGGTATGGTCCGTATGTGTAGGAAACACTGTTCTTTTGTTCTCAGCACACTCACGTTTCCTGCTGTGTTAGAGACTCTAGAAATCAAGAGCTTGCTTCTCCCTCTAAAGCAGATTGTGATCCATGGATGAGAACTATGCTGTGTGATTCCATTCAGAAATGGAGTTAAATCCCAGACTCCGAGTCTTCCTACAAGCAAGACTTCGTTTAAGGTAAGGGCAGTCACTATTTTGCTTAAACGAACTACATCGTTCATGAAGCTCACACGTTTCCCATCTTAACTGACAAGCATTGGATGTTAGAGGACCAGTGCTTTGTATCAGTTTCAGAAGAAGAGTTGGACTACATATGGTCCGTATGTGTAGGAAACACCGTTCTTTTGTTCTGAGCACACTCAGATATCCTGCTATATTAGAGAATCTAGAAAGCAAGAGCATGCTTCTTGCTCTAAAGCAGAGTGTGATCCATGAATGAGAACTATGCTGTGTGTTTCCCTTCAGAAATGGAGTTAAATCCCAGGCTCTGTATCTTCCTACAAGCAAGACTTCGTTTCAGGTAAGGGCAGGCACTTTTCAGCTCAAACGAACTTCATCGTTCACGAAGCTCACACGTTTCTCGTCTTAAAAGACAAGCATTCGATGTTAGAGGACCAGTGTTTTGTATCAGTTTCAGAAGCAGAGTTGAACTAGATATGTTCCGTATGTGTAGGAAACACCGTTCTTTTGTTCTCAGCACACACTCCTTTCCTGCTGTCTTAGAGACTCTAGAAAGCAAGAGCGTGCTTCTTGTTCTAAAGCAGAGTATGATCAATGGATGATTACACTGCTGTGTGTTTCACTTCAGAAATGGAGTTAAATCCCAGGCTCTGAGTCTTCCTACAAGCAAGACTTCGATTCAGGTAAGGGCAGTCACTTTTCTGCTCAAACGAACTACATCGTTCACGAAGCTCACACGTTTCTCATCTTAACTGACAAGCATTGGATGTTAGAGGGTCAGTGCTTTGTATCAGTTTCAGAAGCAGATTTGGACTACATATGGTCTGTAAGTGTAGGAAACACCGTTCTTTTGTTCTGGGCACACTCAGATTACCTGCTATATTAGAGACTCTAAAAGCAAGAGCGTGCTTCTCGCTCTAAAGCAGAGTGTGATCCATGGATGAGAAAAATGCTGTGTGTTTCCCTTCAGAAATGGAGTTAAATCCCAGGCTCTGTGTCTTCCTACAAGCAAGACTTCGTTTCAGTTAAGGGCAGTCACTTTTGAGCTCAAACAAACTGCATCCTTCACGAAGCTCACAAGTTTCTCATCTTAACAGACAAGCATTGGATGTTAGAGGACCAGTGCCTTGTATCAGTTTAGGAAGGAGAGTTGGACTAGATATGGTCCGTATGTGTAGGAAACACCGTTCTTTTGTTCTCAGCACACTCAGATTACCTGCTATATTAGAGAATCTAAAAGCAAGAGCGTGCTTCTCGCTCTAAAGCAGAGTGTGATCCATGGATGAAAAAAATGCTGTGTGTTTCCTTTCAGAAATGGAGTTAAATCCCAGGCTCTGTGTCTTACTACAAGCAAGACTTCGTTTCTTGTAAGAGCAGTCACTTTTCAGCTCAAAAGAACTACATCGTTCACTGAGCTCACACATTTCTCTTCTTAACAGACAAGCATTGGATGTTAGAGGACCAGTGCTTTGTATCAGTTTAGGAAGGAGAGTTGGACTAGATATGGTCAGTATGTGTAGGAAACACCGTTCTTTTGTTCTCAGCACACTCACGTTTCCTGCTGACTTAGAGACTTTAGAAAGCAAGAGCGTGCTTCTTCTTCTAAAGCAGAGTGTGATCAAAGGATGAGAACACTGCTGTGTGTTTCACTTCAGAAATGGAGTTAAATCCCAGGCTCTGAGTCTTCCTACAAGCAAGACTTCGTTTCAGGTAAGGGCAGTTACTTTTCTGCTCGAACGAACTACATCATTCACGAAGATCACACGTTTCTCATCTTAACTGACAAGCATTGGATGTTAGAGGACCAGTGCTTTGTGTCAGTTTCAGAAGCAGAGTTGAACTAGATATGGTCCGTTTGTGTAGGAAACACCGTTCTTTTGTTCTGGGCACACTCAGATTACCTGCTGTATTAGAGACTCTAGAAAGCAAGAGCGTGCTTCTCGCTCTAAAGCAGAGAGTGATCCATGGATGAGAACTCTGTTGTGAGTTTCCCTTCAGAGATGGAGTTAAATCCCAGGATCTGTGTCTTACTACAAGCAAGACTTCGTATCAGGTAAGGGCAGTCACTTTTCAGTTCAAAGGAAGTACATCATTCTCAAAGCTCACACGTTTCTCATCTTAACTGACAAGCATTGGATGTTAGAGGACCAGTGCTTTGTGTCAGTTTCAGAAACAGAGTTGGACTAGGTATGGTCCGTATGTGTAGGAAACACCGTTCGTTTGTTCTCAGCGCACTCACGTTTCCTGCTGTCTTAGAGACATTAGAAAGCAAGAGCGTGCTTCTCGCTCTAAAGAAGATTGTGATCCATGGATGAGAAGTATGCTGTGTGTTTCCCTTCAGAAATGGAGTTAAACCCCAGGCTCTGTGTCTTCCTACAAGCAAGACTTCGTTTCAGGTAAGGGCAGTCACTTTTCAGCTCAAACGAACTACATCGTTCACGAAGCTCACACGTTTCTCATCTTAACAGACAAGCATTGGATGTTAGAGGACCAGTGCTTTGTATCAGTTTCAGAAGCAGAGTTGAACTAGATATGGTCCGTATGTGTAGGAAACACCGTTCTTTTGTTCTCAGCACACACTCCTTTCCTGCTGTCTTAGAGACTCTAGAAAGCAAGAGCGTGCTTCTAGTTCTAAAGCAGAGTATGATCAATGGATGATTACACTGCTGTGTGTTTCACTTCAGAAATGGAGTTAAATCCCAGGCTCTGAGACTTCCTACAAGCAAGACTTCGTTTAAGGTAAGGGCAGTCACTTTTCTGCTCAAACGAACTACATCGTTCACGAAGTTCACACGTTTCTCATCTTAACTGACAAGCATTGGATGTTAGAGGGTCAGTGCTTTGTATCAGTTTCAGAAGCAGATTTGGACTACATATGGTCTGTAAGTGTAGGAAACACCGTTCTTTTGTTCTGGGCACACTCAGATTACCTGCTATATTAGAGATTCTAAAAGCAAGAGCGTGCTTCTCGCTCTAAAGCAGAGTGTGATCCATGGATGAGAAAAATGTTGTGTGTTTCCCTTCAGAAATGGAGTTAAATCCCAGGCTCTGTGTCTTGCTACAAGGAAGACTTCGTTTCAGGTAAGGGCAGTCACTTTTCAGCTCAAAAGAACTACATCATTCACGGAGCTCACACGTTTCTCATCTTAACAGACAAGAATTGGATGTAAGAGGACCAGTGCTTTGTATCAGTTTAAGAAGCAGAGTTGGACAAGATATGGTCCGTATGTGTAGGAAACACCGTTCTTTTGTTCTGGTCACACTCAGATTACTTGCTATATTAGAGATTCTAAAAGCAAGAGCGTGCTTCTCGCTCTAAAGCAGAGTGTGATCCATGGATGAGAAAAATGCTGTGTTTTTCCTTTCAGAAATGGAGTTAAATCCCAGCCTCTGTGTCTTACTACAAGCTTGACTTCGTTTCAGGTACGGGCAGACACTTTTCAGTTCAAAAGACCTACATCATTCACAAAGCTCACACGTTTCTCATCTTAACTGACAAGCATAGGATGTTAGAGGACCAGTGCTTTGTATCAGTTTCAGAAGCAGAGTTGGACTAGATATGGTCCGTATGTGTAGGAAACACCGTTCTTTTGTTCTCAGCACACTCACGTTTCCTGCTGTCTTAGAGACTTTAGAAAGCAAGAGCGTGCTTCTCGCTCTAAAGCAGAGTGTGATCCATGGATGAGAACTATGCTGTGCGTTTCTTTTCAGAAATGGAGTTAAATCCCAGGCTCTGTGTCTTCCTACAATCAAGACTTCGTTTCAGGTAACGGCAGTCACTTTTCAGCTCAAAAGAACTACATCGTTCACTGAGCTCACACATTTCTCTTCTTAACAGACAAGCATTGGATGTTAGAGGACCACTGCTTTGTATCAGTTTAGGAAGGAGAGTTGGACTAGATATGGTCCGTATGTGTAGGAAACACCGTTCTTTTGTTCTCAGCACACTCACGTTTCCTGCTGTCTTAGAGAATTTAGAAAGCAAGAGCGTGCTTCTTCTTCTAAAGCAGAGTGTGATCAAAGGATGAGAACACTGCTGTGTGTTTCACTTCAGAAATGGAGTTAAATCCCAGGCTCTGAGTCTTCCTACAAGCAAGACTTCGTTTCAGGTAAGGGCAGTTACTTTTCTGCTCGAACGAACTACATCGTTCACGAAGATCACACGTTTCTCATCTTAACTGACAAGCATTGGATGTTAGAGGACCAGTGCTTTGTGTCAGTTTCAGAAGCAGAGTTGAACTAGATATGGTCCGTATGTGTAGGAAACACCGTTCTTTTTTTCTGGGCACAATCAGATTACCTGCTGTATTAGAGACTCTAGAAAGCAAGAGCGTGCTTCTCGCTCTAAAGCAGATTGTGATCCATGGATGAGAACTATGCTGTGCGTTTCCCTTCAGAAATGGATTTAAACCCCAGGCTCTGTGTCTTCCTACAAGCAAGACTTCGTTTCAGGTAAGGGCAGTCACTTTTCAGCTCAAACGAACTACATCGTTCACGAAGCTCACACGTTTCTCATCTTAACAGACAAGCATTGGATGTTAGAGGACCAGTGCTTTGTCTCAGTTTCAGAAGCAGAGTTGAACTAGATATGGTCCGTATGTGTAGGAAACACCGTTCTTTTGTTCTCAGCACACACTCCTTTCCTGCTGTCTTAGAGACTCTAGAAAGCAAGAGCGTGCTTCTTGTTCTAAAGCAGAGTATGATCAATGGATGATTACCCTGCTGTGTGTTTCACTTCAGAAATGGAGTTAAATCCCAGGCTCTGAGACTTCCTACAAGCAAGACTTCGTTTCAGGTAAGGGCAGTCACTTTTCAGCTCAAACGAACTACATCGTTCACGAAGCTCACAAGTTTCTCATCTTAACAGACAAGCATTGGATGTTAGAGGACCAGTGCTTTGTATCAGTTTCAGAAGCAGAGTTGAACTAGATATGGTCCGTATGTGTAGGAAACACCGTTCTTTTGTTCTGGGCACACTCAGATTACCTGCTATATTAGAGACTCTAAAAGGAAGAGCATGCTTCTCGCTCTAAAGCAGAGTGTGATCCATGGATGAAAAAAATGCTGTGTGTTTCCTTTCAGAAATGGAGTTAAATCCCAGGCTCTGTGTCTTACTACAAACAAGACTTCGTTTCTTGTAAGGGCAGACACTTTTCAGTTCAAAAGACCTACATCATTCACAAAGCTCACACGTTTCTCATCTTAACTGACAAGCATAGGATGTTAGAGGACCAGTGCTTTGTATCAGTTTCAGAAGGAGAGTTGGACTAGATATGGTCCGTATGTGTAGGAAACACCGTTCTTTTGTTCTCAGCACACTCACGTTTCCTGCTGTCTTAGAGATTTTAGAAAGCAAGAGCGTGCTTCTCGCTCTAAAGCAGAGTGTGTTCCATGGATGAGAACTATGCTGTGCGTTTCCCTTCAGAAATGGAGTAAAATCCCAGGCTCTGTGTCTTCCTACAATCAAGACTTCGTTTCAGGTAAGAGCAGTCACTTTTCAGCTCAAAAGAACTACATCGTTCACTGAGCTCACACATTTCTCTTCTTAACAGACAAGCATTGGATGTTAGAGGATCAGTGCTTTGTATCAGTTTAGGAAGGAGAGTTGGACTAGATATGGTCCGTATGTGTAGGAAACACCGTTCTTTTGTTCTCAGCACACTCACGTTTCCTGCTGTCTTAGAGACTTTAGAAAGCAAGAGCGTGCTTCTTCTTCTAAAGCAGAGTGTGATCAAAGGATGAGAACACTGCTGTGTGTTTCACTTCAGAAATGGAGTTAAATCCCAGGCTCTGAGTCTTCCTACAAGCAAGACTTCGTTTCAGGTAAGGGCAGTTACTTTTCTGCTCAAACGAACTACATCATTCACGAAGATCACACGTTTCTCATCTTAACTGACAAGCATTGGATGTTAGAGGACCCGTGCATTTCATCAGTTTCAGAAGCAGATTTGGACTTCATATGGTCCGTATGTATAGTAAACACCGTTCTTTTGTTCTGGGCACACTCAGATTACCTGCTGTATTAGAGACTCTAGAAAGCAAGAGTGTGCTTCTCGCTCTAAAGCAGGGTGTGATCCATGGATGAGAACTCTGCTGTGTGTTTCCCTTCAGAGATGGAGTTAAATCCCAGGATCTGTGTCTTACTACAAGCAAGACTTCGTATCAGGTAAGGGCAGTCACTTTTCAGTTCAAAGGAAGTACATCATTCTCAAAGCTCACACGTTTCTCATCTTAACAGACAAGCATTGGATGTTAGAGGACCAGTTCTTTGTGTCAGTTTCAGAAACAGAGTTGGACTAGGTATGGTCCGTATGTGTAGGAAACTCCGTTCTTTTGTTCTGAGCACACTCAGATATCCTGCTATATTAGAGAATCTAGAAAGCAAGAGCATTTTTCTTGCTCTAAAGCAGAGTGTGATCCACGGATGAGAACTATGCTGTGTGTTTCCCTTCAGAAATGGAGTTAAACCCCAGGCTCTGTGTCTTCCTACAAGCAAGAATTCGTTTCAGGTAAGGGCAGTCACTTTTCAGCTCAAACGAACTACATCGTTCACGAAGCTCACACGTTTCTCATCTTAACAGACAAGCATTGGATGTTAGAGGACCAGTGATTTGTATCAGTTTCAGAAGGAGAGTTGAACTAGATATGGTCCGTATGTGTAGGAAACACCGTTCTTTTTTTCTGGGCACAATCAGATTACCTGCTGTATTAGAGACTCTAGAAAGCAAGAGCGTGCTTCTCGCTCTAAAGCAGAGTGTGTTCCATGGATGAGAACTATGCTGTGCGTTTCCCTTCAGAAATGGAGTAAAATCCCAGGCTCTGTGTCTTCCTACAATCAAGACTTCGTTTCAGGTAAGAGCAGTCACTTTTCAGCTCAAAAGAACTACATCATTCACTGAGCTCACACATTTCTCTTCTTAACAGACAAGCATTGGATGTTAGAGGATCAGTGCTTTGTATCAGTTTAGGAAGGAGAGTTGGACTAGATATGGTCCGTATGTGTAGGAAACACCGTTCTTTTGTTCTCAGCACACTCACGTTTCCTGCTGTCTTAGAGACTTTAGAAAGCAAGAGCGTGCTTCTTCTTCTAAAGCAGAGTGTGATCAAAGGATGAGAACACTGCTGTGTGTTTCACTTCAGAAATGGAGTTAAATCCCAGGCTCTGAGTCTTCCTACAAGCAAGACTTCGTTTCAGGTAAGGGCAGTTACTTTTCTGCTCAAACGAACTACATCATTCACGAAGATCACACGTTTCTCATCTTAACTGACAAGCATTGGATGTTAGAGGACCCGTGCATTTCATCAGTTTCAGAAGCAGATTTGGACTTCATATGGTCCGTATGTATAGTAAACACCGTTCTTTTGTTCTGGGCACACTCAGATTACCTGCTGTATTAGAGACTCTAGAAAGCAAGAGTGTGCTTCTCGCTCTAAAGCAGGGTGTGATCCATGGATGAGAACTCTGCTGTGTGTTTCCCTTCAGAGATGGAGTTAAATCCCAGGATCTGTGTCTTACTACAAGCAAGACTTCGTATCAGGTAAGGGCAGTCACTTTTCAGTTCAAAGGAACTACATCATTCTCAAAGCTCACACGTTTCTCATCTTAACAGACAAGCATTGGATGTTAGAGGACCAGTTCTTTGTGTCAGTTTCAGAAACAGAGTTGGACTAGGTATGGTCCGTATGTGTAGGAAACTCCGTTCTTTTGTTCTGAGCACACTCAGATATCCTGCTATATTAGAGAATCTAGAAAGCAAGAGCATTTTTCTTGCTCTAAAGCAGAGTGTGATCCACGGATGAGAACTATGCTGTGTGTTTCCCTTCAGAAATGGAGTTAAACCCCAGGCTCTGTGTCTTCCTACAAGCAAGAATTCGTTTCAGGTAAGGGCAGTCACTTTTCAGCTCAAACGAACTACATCGTTCACGAAGCTCACACGTTTCTCATCTTAACAGACAAGCATTGGATGTTAGAGGACCAGTGATTTGTATCAGTTTCAGAAGGAGAGTTGGACTAGATATCGTCTTTATGTGTAGGAAACACCGTTCTTTTGTTCTCAGCACACACTCCTTTCCTGCTCTTAGAGACTCTAGAAAGCAAGAGCGTGCTTCTTGTTCTAAAGCAGAGTATGATCAATGGATGATTACACTGCTGTGTGTTTCACTTCAGAAATGGAGTTAAATCCCAGGCTCTGAGACTTCCTACAAGCAAGACTTCGTTTAAGGTAAGGGCAGTCACTTTTCTGCTCAAACGAACTACATCGTTCACGAAGTTCACACGTTTCTCATCTTAACTGACAAGCATTGGATGTTAGAGGGTCAGTGCTTTGTATCAGTTTCAGAAGCAGATTTGGACTACATATGGTCTGTAAGTGTAGGAAACACCGTTCTTTTGTTCTGGGCACACTCAGATTACCTGCTATATTAGAGATTCTAAAAGCAAGAGCGTGCTTCTCGCTCTAAAGCAGAGTGTGATCCATGGATGAGAAAAATGTTGTGTGTTTCCCTTCAGAAATGGAGTTAAATCCCAGGCTCTGTGTCTTGCTACAAGGAAGACTTCGTTTCAGGTAAGGGCAGTCACTTTTCAGCTCAAAAGAACTACATCACTCACGGAGCTCACACATTTCTCATCTTAACAGACAAGAATTGGATGTTAGAGGACCAGTGCTTTGTATCAGTTTAAGAAGCAGAGTTGGACAAGATATGGTCCGTATGTGTAGGAAACACCGTTCTTTTGTTCTCAGCACACTCACGTTTCCTGCTGTCTTAGAGACTTTAGAAAGCAAGAGCGTGCTTCTCGCTCTAAAGCAGAGTGTGATCCATGGATGAGAACTATGCTGTGCGTTTCTTTTCAGAAATGGAGTTAAATCCCAGGCTCTGTGTCTTCCTACAATCAAGACTTCGTTTCAGGTAACGGCAGTCACTTTTCAGCTCAAAAGAACTACATCGTTCACTGAGCTCACACATTTCTCTTCTTAACAGACAAGCATTGGATGTTAGAGGACCAGTGCTTTTTATCAGTTTAGGAAGGAGAGTTGGACTAGATATGGTCCGTATGTGTAGGAAACACCGTTCTTTTGTTCTCAGCACACTCACGTTTCCTGCTGTCTTAGAGACTTTAGAAAGCAAGAGCGTGCTTCTTCTTCTAAAGCAGAGTGTGATCAAAGGATGAGAACACTCCTGTGTGTTTCACTTCAGAAATGGAGTTAAATCCCAGGCTCTGAGTCTTCCTACAAGCAAGACTTCGTTTCAGGTAAGGGCAGTTACTTTTCTGCTCGAACGAACTACATCGTTCACGAAGATCACACGTTTCTCATCTTAACAGACAAGCATTGGATGTTAGAGGACCAGTGCTTTGTGTCAGTTTCAGAAGCAGAGTTGAACTAGATATGGTCCGTATGTGTAGGAAACACCGTTCTTTTTTTCTGGGCACACTCAGATTACCTGCTGTATTAGAGACTCTAGAAAGCAAGAGCGTGCTTCTCGCTCTAAAGCAGAGTGTGATCCATGGATGAGAACTCTGCTGTGTGTTTCCCTTCAGAGATGGAGTTAAATCCCAGGATCTGTGTCTTACTACAAGCAAGACTTCGTATCAGGTAAGGGCAGTCACTTTTCAGTTCAAAGGAAGTACATCATTCTCAAAGCTCACACGTTTCTCATCTTAACTGACAAGCATTGGATGTTAGAGGACCAGTGCTTTGTGTCAGTTTCAGAAACAGAGTTGGACTAGGTATGGTCCGTATGTGTAGGAAACACCGTTCTTTTGTTCTCAGCGCACTCACGTTTCCTGCTGTCTTAGAGACATTAGAAAGCAAGAGCGTGCTTCTCGCTCTAAAGCAGATTGTGATCCATGGATGAGAAGTATGCTGTGTGTTTCCCTTCAGAAATGGAGTTAAACCCCAGGCTCTGTGTCTTCCTACAAGCAAGACTTCGTTTCAGGTAAGGGCAGTCACTTTTCAGCTCAAACGAACTACATCGTTCACGAAGCTCACACGTTTCTCATCTTAACAGACAATCATTGGATGTTAGAGGACCAGTGCTTTGTCTCAGTTTCAGAAGCAGAGTTGAACTAGATATGGTCCGTATGTGTAGGAAACACCGTTCTTTTGTTCTTAGCACACACTCCTTTCCTGCTGTCTTAGAGACTCTAGAAAGCAAGAGCGTGCTTCTTGTTCTAAAGCAGAGGATGATCAATGGATGATTACACTGCTGTGTGTTTCACTTCAGAAATGGAGTTAAACCCCAGGCTCTGTGTCTTCCTACAAGCAAGAATTCGTTTCAGGTAAGGGCAGTCACTTTTCAGCTCAAACGAACTACATCGTTCACGAAGCTCACACGTTTCTCATCTTAACAGACAAGCATTGGATGTTAGAGGACCAGTGCTTTGTATCAGTTTCAGAAGCAGAGTTGAACTAGATATGGTCCGTATGTGTAGGAAACACCGTTCTTTTGTTCTCAGCACACACTCCTTTCCTGCTCTTAGAGACTCTAGAAAGCAAGAGCGTGCTTCTTGTTCTAAAGCAGAGTATGATCAATGGATGATTACACTGCTGTGTGTTTCACTTCAGAAATGGAGTTAAATCCCAGGCTCTGAGACTTCCTACAAGCAAGACTTCGTTTAAGGTAAGGGCAGTCACCTTTCTGCTCAAACGAACTACTTCGTTCACGAAGTTCACACGTTTCTCATCTTAACTGACAAGCATTGGATGTTAGAGGGTCAGTGCTTTGTATCAGTTTCAGAAGCAGATTTGGACTAATATGGTCTGTAAGTGTAGGAAACACCGTTCTTTTGTTCTGGGCACACTCAGATTACCTGCTATATTAGAGATTCTAAAAGCAAGAGCGTGCTTCTCGCTCTAAAGCAGAGTGTGATCCATGGATGAGAAAAATGTTGTGTGTTTCCCTTCAGAAATGGAGTTAAATCCCAGGCTCTGTGTCTTGCTACAAGGAAGACTTCGTTTCAGGTAAGGGCAGTCACTTTTCAGCTCAAATGAACTACATCATTCACGGAGCTCACACGTTTCTCATCTTAACAGACAAGAATTGGATGTTAGAGGACCAGTGCTTTGTATCAGTTTAAGAAGCAGAGTTGGACAAGATATGGTCCGTATGTGTAGGAAACACCGTTCTTTTGTTCTGGTCACACTCAGATTACTTGCTATATTAGAGATTCTAAAAGCAAGAGCGTGCTTCTCGCTCTAAAGCAGAGTGTGATCCATGGATGAGAAAAATGCTGTGTTTTTCCTTTCAGAAATGGAGTTAAATCCCAGCCTCTGTGTCTTACTACAAGCATGACTTCGTTTCAGGTAAGGGAAGACACTTTTCAGTTCAAAAGACCTACATCATTCACAAAGCTCACACGTTTCTCATCTTAACTGACAAGCATAGGATGTTAGAGGACCAGTGCTTTGTATCAGTTTCAGAAGCAGAGTTGGACTAGATATGGTCCGTATGTGTAGGAAACACCGTTCTTTTGTTCTCAGCACACTCACGTTTCCTGCTGTCTTAGAGACTTTAGAAAGCAAGAGCGTGCTTCTCGCTCTAAAGCAGAGTGTGATCCATGGATGAGAACTATGCCGTGCGTTTCTCTTCAGAAATGGAGTTAAATCCCAGGCTCTGTGTCTTCCTACAATCAAGACTTCGTTTCAGGTAACGGCAGTCACTTTGCAGCTCAAAAGAACTACATCGTTCACTGAGCTCACACATTTCTCTTCTTAACAGACAAGCATTGGATGTTAGAGGACCAGTGCTTTGTATCAGTTTAGGAAGGAGAGTTGGACTAGATATGGTCCGTATGTGTAGGAAACACCGTTCTTTTGTTCTCAGCACACTCACGTTTCCTGCTGTCTTAGAGACTTTAGAAAGCAAGAGCGTGCCTCTTCTTCTAAAGCAGAGTGTGATCAATGGATGAGAACACTACTGTGTGTTTCACTTCAGAAATGGAGTTAAATCCCAGGCTCTGCGTCTTCCTACAAGCAAGACTTCGTTTCAGGTAAGGGCAGTTACTTTTCTGCTCAAACGAACTACATCGTTCACGAAGATCACACGTTTCTCATCTTAACTGACAAGCATTGGATGTTAGAGGACCAGTGCATTTTATCAGTTTCAGAAGCAGATTTGGACTACATATGGTCCGTATGTATAGGAAACTCCGTTCTTTTGTTCTGGGCACACTCAGATTTCCTGCTGAATTAGAGACTCTAGAAAGCAAGAGCATGCTTCTCGCTCTAAAGCAGAGTGTGATCCATGGATGAGAACTCTGCTGTGTTTTTCCCTTCAGAGATGGAGTTAAATCCCAGGATCTGTGTCTTACTACAAGCAAGACTTCGTGTCAGGTAAGGGCAGTCACTTTTCAGCTCAAACGAACTTCATCGTTCACGAAGCTCACACGTTTCTCATCTTAAAAGACAAGCATTGGATGTTAGAGGACCAGTGTTTTGTATCAGTTTCAGAAGCAGAGTTGAACTAGATATGGTCCGTATGTGTAGGAAACACAGTTCTTTTGTTCTCAGCACACACTCCTTTCCTGCTGTCTTAGAGACTCTAGAAAGCAAGAGCGTGCTTCTTGTTCTAAAGCAGATTATGATCAATGGATGATTACACTGCTGTGTGTTTCACTTCAGAAATGGAGTTAAATCCCAGGCTCTGAGTCTTCCTACAAGCAAGACTTCGATTCAGGTAAGGGCAGTCACTTTTCTGCTCAAAGGAACTACATCGTTCACGAAGCTCACACGTTTCTCATCTTAACTGACAAGCATTGGATGTTAGAGGGTCAGTGCTTTGTATCAGTTTCAGAAGCAGATTTGGACTACATACGGTCTGTAAGTGTAGAAAACACCGTTCTTTTGTTCTGGGCACATTCAGATTACCTGCTATATTAGAGACACTAAAAGCAAGAGCGTGCTTCTCGCTCTAAAGCAGAGTGTGATCCATGGATGAGAAAAATGCTGTGTGTTTCCCTTCAGAAATGGAGTTAAATCCCAGCCTCTGTGTCTTCCTACAAGCAAGACTTCGTTTCAGTTAAGGGCAGTCACTTTTGAGCTCAAACAAACTGCATCATTCACGAAGCTCACAAGTTTCTCATCTTAACAGACAAGCATTGGATGTTAGAGGACCAGTGCCTTGTATCAGTTTCAGAAGCAGAGTTGAACTAGATATGGTCCGTATGTGTAGGAAACACCGTTCTTTTGTTTTGGGCACACTCAGATTACCTGCTATATTAGAGACTCTAAAAGCAAGAGTGTGCTTCTCGCTCTAAAGCAGAGTGTGATCCATGGATGAAAAAAATGCTGTGTGTTTCCTTTCAGAAATGGAGTTAAATCCCAGGCTCTGTGTCTTACTACAAGCAAGACTTCGTTTCTTGTAAGAGCAGTCACTTTTCAGCTCAAAAGAACTACATCGTTCACTGAGCTCACACATTTCTCTTCTTAACAGACAAGCATTGGATGTTAGAGGACCAGTGCTTTGTATCAGTTTAGGAAGGAGAGTTGGACTAGATATGGTCCGTATGTGTAGGAAACACCGTTCTTTTGTTCTCAGCACACTCACGTTTCCTGCTGTCTTAGAGACTTTAGAAAGCAAGAGCGTGCTTCTTCTTCTAAAGCAGAGTGTGATCAAAGGATGAGAACACTGCTGTGTGTTTCACTTCAGAAATGGAGTTAAATCCCAGGCTCTGAGTCTTCCTACAAGCAAGACTTCGTTTCAGGTAAGGGCAGTTACTTTTCTGCTCTAACGAACTACATCGTTCACGAAGATCACACGTTTCTCATCTTAACTGACAAGCATAGGATGTTAGAGGACCAATGCTTTGTGTCAGTTTCAGAAGCAGAGTTGAACTAGATATGGTCCGTATGTGTAGGAAACACCGTTCTTTTTTTCTGGGCACACTCAGATTACCTGCTGTATTAGAGACTCTAGAAAGCAAGAGCGTGCTTCTCGCTCTAAAGCAGAGTGTGATCCATGGAGGAGAACTCTGCTGTGTGTTTCCCTTCAGAGATGGAGATAAATCCCAGGATCTGTGTCTTACTACAAGCAAGACTTCGTATCAGGTAAGGGCAGTCACTTTTCAGTTCAAAGGAACTACATCATTCTCAAAGCTCACACGTTTCTCATCTTAACTGACAAGCATTGGATGTTAGAGGACCAGTGCTTTGTGTCAGTTTCAGAAACAGAGTTGGACTAGGTATGGTCCGTATGTGTAGGAAACACCGTTCTTTTGTTCTCAGCGCACTCACGTTTCCTGCTGTCTTAGAGACATTAGAAAGCAAGAGCGTGCTTCTCGCTCTAAAGCAGATTGTGATCCATGGATGAGAAGTATGCTGTGTGTTTCCCTTCAGAAATGGAGTTAAATCCCAGACTCTGTGTCTTCCTACAAGCAAGACTTTGTTTAAGGTAAGGGCAGTCACTTTTCTGCTCAAACGAACTACATCGTTCATGAAGCTCACTCGTTTCCCATCTTAACTGACAAGCATTGGATGTTAGAGGACCAGTGCTTTGTATCAGTTTCTGAGGAAGAGTTGGACTACATATGGTCCGTATGTGTAGGAAACTCCGTTCTTTTGTTCTGAGCACACTCAGATATCCTGCTGTATTAGAGAATCTAGAAAGCAAGAGCATGCTTCTTGCTCTAAAGCAGAGTGTGATCCATGGATGAGAACTATGCTGTGTGTTTCCCTTCAGAAATGGAGTTAAACCCCAGGCTCTGTGTCTTCCTACAAGCAAGACTTCGTTTCAGGTAAGGGCAGTCACTTTTCAGCTCAAACGAACTACATCGTTCACGAAGCTCACACGTTTCTCATCTTAACAGACAAGCATTGGATGTTAGATGACCAGTGCTTTGTCTCAGTTTCAGAAGCAGAGTTGAACTAGATATGGTCCATATGTGTAGGAAACACCGTTCTTTTGTTCTCAGCACACACTCCTTTCCTGCTGTCTTAGAGACTCTAGAAAGCAAGAGCGTGCTTCTTGTTCTAAAGCAGAGTATGATCAATGGATGATTACACTGCTGTGTGTTTCACTTCAGAAATGGAGTTAAATCCCAGGCTCTGAGACTTCCTACAAGCAAGACTTCGTTTCAGGTAAGTTCAGTCACTTTTCAGCTCAAACGAACTACATCGTTCACGAAGCTCACAAGTTTCTCATCTTAACAGACAAGCTTTGGATGTTAGAGGACCAGTGCTTTGTATCAGTTTCAGAAGCAGAGTTGAACTAGATATGGTCCGTATGTGTAGGAAACACCGTTCTTTTATTCTGGGCACACTCAGATTACCTGCTATATTAGAGACTCTAAAAGCAAGAGCATGCTTCTCGCTCTAAAGCAGAGTGTGATCCATGGATGAAAAAAATGCTGTGTGTTTCCTTTCAGAAATGGAGTTAAATCCCAAGCTCTGTGTCTTACTAAAAGCAAGACTTCGTTTCTTGTAAGGGCAGACACTTTTCAGTTCAAAAGACCTACATCATTCACAAAGCACACACGTTTCTCATCTTAACTGACAAGCATAGGATGTTAGAGGACCAGTGCTTTGTATCAGTTTCAGAAGGAGAGTTGGACTAGATATGGTCCCTATGTGTAGGAAACACCGTTCTTTTGTTCTCAGCACACTCACGTTTCCTGCTGTCTTAGAGACTTTAGAAAGCAAGAGCGTGCTTCTCGCTCTAAAGCAGAGTGTGTTCCATGGATGAGAACTATGCTGTGCGTTTCCCTTCAGAAATGGAGTTAAATCCCAGGCTCTGTGTCTTCCTACAATCAAGACTTCGTTTCAGGTAAGAGCAGTCACTTTTCAGCTCAAAAGAACTACATCGTTCACTGAGCTCACACATTTCTCTTCTTAACAGACAAGCATTGGATGTTAGAGGATCAGTGCTTTGTATCAGTTTAGGAAGGAGAGTTGGACTAGATATGGTCCATATGTGTAGGAAACACCGTTCTTTTGTTCTCAGCACACTCACGTTTCCTGCTGTCTTAGAGACTTTAGAAAGCAAGAGCGTGCTTCTTCTTCTAAAGCAGAGTGTGATCAAAGGATGAGAACACTGCTGTGTGTTTCACTTCAGAAATGGAGTTAAATCCCAGGCTCTGAGTCTTCCTACAAGCAAGACTTCGTTTCAGGTAAGGGCAGTTACTTTTCTGCTCAAACGAACTACATCATTCACGAAGATCACACGTTTCTCATCTTAACTGACAAGCATTGGATGTTAGAGGACCCGTGCATTTCATCAGTTTCAGAAGCAGATTTGGACTTCATATGGTCCGTATGTATAGGAAACACCGTTTTTTTTTTTCTGGGCACACTCAGATTACCTGCTGTATTAGAGACTCTAGAAAGCAAGAGCGTGCTTCTCGCTCTAAAGCAGAGTGTGATCCATGGATGGAACTCTGCTGTGTGTTTCCCTTCAGAGATGGAGTTAAATCCCAGGATCTGTGTCTTACTACAAGCAAGACTTCGTATCAGGTAAGGGCAGTCACTTTCAGTTCAAAGGAAGTACATCATTCTCAAAGCTCACACGTTTCTCATCTTAACTGACAAGCATTGGATGTTAGAGGACCAGTTCTTTGTGTCAGTTTCAGAAACAGAGTTGGACTAGGTATGGTCCGTTTGTGTAGGAAACTCCGTTCTTTTGTTCTGAGCACACTCAGATATCCTGCTATATTAGAGAATCTAGAAAGCAAGAGCATGCTTCTTGCTCTAAAGCAGAGTGTGATCCATGGATGAGAACTATGCTGTGTGTTTCCCTTCAGAAATGGAGTTAAACCCCATGCTCTGTGTCTTCCTACAAGCAAGAATTCGTTTCAGGTAAGGGCAGTCACTTTTCAGCTCAAACGAACTACATCGTTCACGAAGCTCACACGTTTCTCATCTTAACAGACAAGCATTGGATGTTAGAGGACCAGTGCTTTGTATCAGTTTCAGAAGCAGAGTTGAACTAGATATGGTCCGTATGTGTAGGAAACACTGTTCTTTTGTTCTCAGCACACACTCCTTTCCTGCTCTTAGAGACTCTAGAAAGCAAGAGCGTGCTTCTTGTTCTAAAGCAGAGTATGATCAATGGATGATTACACTGCTGTGTGTTTCACTTCAGAAATGGAGTTAAATCCCAGGTTCTGAGACTTCCTACAAGCAAGACTTCGTTTAAGGTAAGGGCAGTCACTTTTCTGCTCAAACGAACTACATCGTTCACGAAGTTCACACGTTTCTCATCTTAACTGACAAGCATTGGATGTTAGAGGGTCAGTGCTTTGTATCAGTTTAAGAAGGAGATTAGGACTACATATGGTCTGTAAGTGTAGGAAACACCGTTCTTTTGTTCTGGGCACACTCAGATTACCTGCTATATTAGAGATTCTAAAAGCAAGAGCGTGCTTCTCGCTCTAAAGCAGAGTGTGATCCATGGATGAGAAAAATGTTGTGTGTTTCCCTTCAGAAATGGAGTTAAATCCCAGGCTCTGTGTCTTGCTACAAGGAAGACTTCGTTTCAGGTAAGGGCAGTCACTTTTCAGCTCAAATGAACTACATCATTCACGGAGCTCACACGTTTCTCATCTTAACAGACAAGAATTGGATGTTAGAGGACCAGTGCTTTGTATCAGTTTAAGAAGCAGAGTTGGACAAGATATGGTCCGTATGTGTAGGAAACACCGTTCTTTTGTTCTGGTCACACTCAGATTACTTGCTATATTAGAGATTCTAAAAGCAAGAGCGTGCTTCTCGCTCTTAAGCAGAGTGTGATCCATGGATGAGAAAAATGCTGTGTTTTTCCTTTCAGAAATGGAGTTAAATCCCAGCCTCTGTGTCTTACTACAAGCATGACTTCGTTTCAGGTAAGGGCAGAAACTTTTCAGTTCAAAAGACCTACATCATTCACAAAGCTCACACGTTTCTCATCTTAACTGACAAGCATAGGATGTTAGAGGACTAGTGCTTTGTATCAGTTTCAGAAGGAGAGTTGGACTAGATATGGTCCGTATGTGTAGGAAACACCGTTCTTTTGTTCTCAGCACACTCACGTTTCCTGCTGTCTTAGAGACTTTAGAAAGCAAGAGCGTGCTTCTCGCTCTAAAGCAGAGTGTGATCCATGGATGAGAACTATGCCGTGCATTTCTCTTCAGAAATGGAGTTAAATCCCAGGCTCTGTGTCTTCCTACAATCAAGACTTCGTTTCAGGTAACGGCAGTCACTTTTCAGCTCAAAAGAACTACATCGTTCACTGAGCTCACACATTTCTCTTCTTAACAGACAAGCATTGGATGTTAGAGGACCAGTGCTTTGTATCAGTTTAGGAAGGAGAGTTGGACTAGATATGGTCCGTATGTGTAGGAAACACCGTTCTTTTGTTCTCAGCACACTCACGTTTCCTGCTGTCTTAGAGACTTTAGAAAGCAAGAGCGTGCCTCTTCTTCTAAAGCAGAGTGTGATCAATGGATGAGAACACTACTGTGTGTTTCACTTCAGAAATGGAGTTAAATCCCAGGCTCTGAGTCTTCCTACAAGCAAGACTTCGTTTCAGGTAAGGGCAGTTAATTTTCTGCTCAAACGAACTACATCGTTCACGAAGATCACACGTTTCTCATCTTAACTGACAAGCATTGGATGTTAGAGGACCAGTGCATTTTATCAGTTTCAGAAGCAGATTTGGACTACATATGGTCCGTATGTATAGGAAACTCCGTTCTTTTCTTCTGGGCACACTCAGATTTCCTGCTGTATTAGAGACTCTAGAAAGCAAGAGCGTGCTTCTCGCTCTAAAGCAGAGTGTGATCCATGGATGAGAACTCTGCTGTGTTTTTCCCTTCAGAGATGGAGTTAAATCCCAGGATCTGTGTCTTACTACAAGCAAGACTTCGTGTCAGGTAAGGGCAGTCACTTTTCAGCTCAAACGAACTACATCGTTCACGAAGCTCACACGTTTCTCATCTTAAAAGACAAGCATTGGATGTTAGAGGACCAGTGTTTTGTATCAGTTTCAGAAGCAGAGTTGAACTAGATATGGTCCGTATGTGTAGGAAACACCGTTCTTTTGTTCTCAGAACACACTCCTTTCCTGCTGTCTTAGAGACTTTAAAAGCAAGAGCATGCTTCTCGCTCTAAAGCAGAGTGTGATCCATGGATGAAAAAAATGCTGTGTGTTTCCTTTCAGAAATGGAGTTAAATACCAGGCTCTGTGTCTTACTACAAGCAAGACTTCGTTTCTTGTAAGGGCAGACACTTTTCAGTTCAAAAGACATACATCATTCACAAAGCTCACACGTTTCTCATCTTAACTGACAAGCATAGGATGTTAGAGGACCAGTGCTTTGTATCAGTTTCAGAAGGAGAGTTGGACTAGATATGGTCCGTATGTGTAGGAAACACCGTTCTTTTGTTCTCAGCACACTCACGTTTCCTGCTGTCTTAGAGACTTTAGAAAGCAAGAGCGTGATTCTCGCTCTAAAGCAGAGTGTGTTCCATGGATGAGAACTATGCTGTGCGTTTCCCTTCAGAAATGGAGTTAAATCCCAGGCTCTGTGTCTTCCTACAATCAAGACTTCGTTTCAGGTAAGAGCAGTCACTTTTCAGCTCAAAAGAACTACATCGTTCACTGAGCTCACACATTTCTCTTCTTAACAGACAAGCATTGGATGTTAGAGGACCAGTGCTTTGTATCAGTTTAGGAAGGAGAGTTGGACTAGATATGGTCCGTATGTGTAGGAAACACCGTTCTTTTGTTCTCAGCACACTCACGTTTCCTGCTGTCTTAGAGACTTTAGAAAGCAAGAGCGTGCTTCTTCTTCTAAAGCAGAGTGTGATCAAAGGATGAGAACACTGCTGTGTGTTTCACTTCAGAAATGGAGTTAAATCCCAGGCTCTGAGTCTTCCTACAAGCAAGACTTCGTTTCAGGTAAGGGCAGTTACTTTTCTGCTCTAACGAACTACATCGTTCACGAAGATCACACGTTTCTCATCCTAACTGACAAGCATAGGATGTTAGAGGACCAATGCTTTGTGTCAGTTTCAGAAGCAGAGTTGAACTAGATATGGTCCGTATGTGTAGGAAACACCGTTCTTTTTTTCTGGGCACACTCAGATTACCTGCTGTATTAGAGACTCTAGAAAGCAAAAGCGTGCTTCTCGCTCTAAAGCAGAGTGTGATCCATGGATGAGAACTCTGCTGTGTGTTTCCCTTCAGAGATGGAGATAAATCCCAGGATCTGTGTCTTACTACAAGGAAGACTTCGTATCAGGTAAGGGCAGTCACTTTTCAGTTCAAAGGAACTACATCATTCTCAAAGCTCACACGTTTCTCATCTTAACTGACAAGCATTGGATGTTAGAGGACCAGTGCTTTGTGTCAGTTTCAGAAACAGAGTTGGACTAGGTATGGTCCGTATGTGTAGGAAACACCGTTCTTTTGTTCTCAGCGCACTCACGTTTCCTGCTGTCTTAGAGACATTAGAAAGCAAGAGCGTGCTTCTCGCTCTAAAGCAGATTGTGATCCATGGATGAGAAGTATGCTGTGTGTTTCCCTTCAGAAATGGAGTTAAATCCCAGACTCTGTGTCTTCCTACAAGCAAGACTTTGTTTAAGGTAAGGGCAGTCACTTTTCTGCTCAAACAAACTACATCGTTCATGAAGCTCACCTGTTTCCCATCTTAACTGACAAGCATTGGATGTTAGAGGACCAGTGCTTTGTATCAGTTTCTGAGGAAGAGTTGGACTACATATGGTCCGTATGTGTAGGAAACTCCGTTCTTTTGTTCTGAGCACACTCAGATATCCTGCTGTATTAGAGAATCTAGAAAGCAAGAGCATGCTTCTTGCTCTAAAGCAGAGTGTGATCCATGGATGAGAACTATGCTGTGTGTTTCCCTTCAGAAATGGAGTTAAACCCCAGGCTCTGTGTCTTCCTACAAGCAAGACTTCGTTTCAGGTAAGGGCAGTCACTTTTCAGCTCAAACGAACTACATCGTTCACGAAGCTCACACGTTTCTCATCTTAACAGACAAGCATTGGATGTTAGATGACCAGTGCTTTGTCTCAGTTTCAGAAGCAGAGTTGAACTAGATATGGTCCGTATGTGTAGGAAACACCGTTCTTTTGTTCTCAGCACACACTCCTTTCCTGCTGTCTTAGAGACTCTAGAAAGCAAGAGCGTGCTTCTTGTTCTAAAGCAGAGTATGATCAATGGATGATTACACTGCTGTGTGTTTCACTTCAGAAATGGAGTTAAATCCCAGGCTCTGAGACTTCCTACAAGCAAGACTTCGTTTCAGGTAAGTTCAGTCACTTTTCAGCTCAAACGAACTACATCGTTCACGAAGCTCACAAGTTTCTCATCTTAACAGACAAGCTTTGGATGTTAGAGGACCAGTGCTTTGTATCAGTTTCAGAAGCAGAGTTGAACTAGATATGGTCCGTATGTGTAGGAAACACCGTTCTTTTATTCTGGGCACACTCAGATTACCTGCTATATTAGAGACTCTAAAAGCAAGAGCATGCTTCTCGCTCTAAAGCAGAGTGTGATCCATGGATGAAAAAAATGCTGTGTGTTTCCTTTCAGAAATGGAGTTAAATCCCAGGCTCTGTGTCTTACTAAAAGCAAGACTTCGTTTCTTGTAAGGGCAGACACTTTTCAGTTCAAAAGACCTACATCATTCACAAAGCACACACGTTTCTCATCTTAACTGACAAGCATAGGATGTTAGAGGACCAGTGCTTTGTATCAGTTTCAGAAGGAGAGTTGGACTAGATATGGTCCCTATGTGTAGGAAACACCGTTCTTTTGTTCTCAGCACACTCACGTTTCCTGCTGTCTTAGAGACTTTAGAAAGCAAGAGCGTGCTTCTCGCTCTAAAGCAGAGTGTGTTCCATGGATGAGAACTATGCTGTGCGTTTCCCTTCAGAAATGGAGTTAAATCCCAGGCTCTGTGTCTTCCTACAATCAAGACTTCGTTTCAGGTAAGAGCAGTCACTTTTCAGCTCAAAAGAACTACATCGTTCACTGAGCTCACACATTTCTCTTCTTAACAGACAAGCATTGGATGTTAGAGGATCAGTGCTTTGTATCAGTTTAGGAAGGAGAGTTGGACTAGATATGGTCCATATGTGTAGGAAACACCGTTCTTTTGTTCTCAGCACACTCACGTTTCCTGCTGTCTTAGAGACTTTAGAAAGCAAGAGCGTGCTTCTTCTTCTAAAGCAGAGTGTGATCAAAGGATGAGAACACTGCTGTGTGTTTCACTTCAGAAATGGAGTTAAATCCCAGGCTCTGAGTCTTCCTACAAGCAAGACTTCGTTTCAGGTAAGGGCAGTTACTTTTCTGCTCAAACGAACTACATCATTCACGAAGATCACACGTTTCTCATCTTAACTGACAAGCATTGGATGTTAGAGGACCCGTGCATTTCATCAGTTTCAGAAGCAGATTTGGACTTCATATGGTCCGTATGTATAGGAAACACCGTTTTTTTTTTTCTGGGCACACTCAGATTACCTGCTGTATTAGAGACTCTAGAAAGCAAGAGCGTGCTTCTCGCTCTAAAGCAGAGTGTGATCCATGGATGGAACTCTGCTGTGTGTTTCCCTTCAGAGATGGAGTTAAATCCCAGGATCTGTGTCTTACTACAAGCAAGACTTCGTATCAGGTAAGGGCAGTCACTTTCAGTTCAAAGGAAGTACATCATTCTCAAAGCTCACACGTTTCTCATCTTAACTGACAAGCATTGGATGTTAGAGGACCAGTTCTTTGTGTCAGTTTCAGAAACAGAGTTGGACTAGGTATGGTCCGTTTGTGTAGGAAACTCCGTTCTTTTGTTCTGAGCACACTCAGATATCCTGCTATATTAGAGAATCTAGAAAGCAAGAGCATGCTTCTTGCTCTAAAGCAGAGTGTGATCCATGGATGAGAACTATGCTGTGTGTTTCCCTTCAGAAATGGAGTTAAACCCCATGCTCTGTGTCTTCCTACAAGCAAGAATTCGTTTCAGGTAAGGGCAGTCACTTTTCAGCTCAAACGAACTACATCGTTCACGAAGCTCACACGTTTCTCATCTTAACAGACAAGCATTGGATGTTAGAGGACCAGTGCTTTGTATCAGTTTCAGAAGCAGAGTTGAACTAGATATGGTCCGTATGTGTAGGAAACACTGTTCTTTTGTTCTCAGCACACACTCCTTTCCTGCTCTTAGAGACTCTAGAAAGCAAGAGCGTGCTTCTTGTTCTAAAGCAGAGTATGATCAATGGATGATTACACTGCTGTGTGTTTCACTTCAGAAATGGAGTTAAATCCCAGGTTCTGAGACTTCCTACAAGCAAGACTTCGTTTAAGGTAAGGGCAGTCACTTTTCTGCTCAAACGAACTACATCGTTCACGAAGTTCACACGTTTCTCATCTTAACTGACAAGCATTGGATGTTAGAGGGTCAGTGCTTTGTATCAGTTTCAGAAGGAGATTTGGACTACATATGGTCTGTAAGTGTAGGAAACACCGTTCTTTTGTTCTGGGCACACTCAGATTACCTGCTATATTAGAGATTCTAAAAGCAAGAGCGTGCTTCTCGCTCTAAAGCAGAGTGTGATCCATGGATGAGAAAAATGTTGTGTGTTTCCCTTCAGAAATGGAGTTAAATCCCAGGCTCTGTGTCTTGCTACAAGGAAGACTTCGTTTCAGGTAAGGGCAGTCACTTTTCAGCTCAAATGAACTACATCATTCACGGAGCTCACACGTTTCTCATCTTAACAGACAAGAATTGGATGTTAGAGGACCAGTGCTTTGTATCAGTTTAAGAAGCAGAGTTGGACAAGATATGGTCCGTATGTGTAGGAAACACCGTTCTTTTGTTCTGGTCACACTCATATTACTTGCTATATTAGAGATTCTAAAAGCAAGAGCGTGCTTCTCGCTCTTAAGCAGAGTGTGATCCATGGATGAGAAAAATGCTGTGTTTTTCCTTTCAGAAATGGAGTTAAATCCCAGCCTCTGTGTCTTACTACAAGCATGACTTCGTTTCAGGTAAGGGCAGAAACTTTTCAGTTCAAAAGACCTACATCATTCACAAAGCTCACACGTTTCTCATCTTAACTGACAAGCATAGGATGTTAGAGGACTAGTGCTTTGTATCAGTTTCAGAAGGAGAGTTGGACTAGATATGGTCCGTATGTGTAGGAAACACCGTTCTTTTGTTCTCAGCACACTCACGTTTCCTGCTGTCTTAGAGATTTTGGAAAGCAAGAGCGTGCTTCTCGCTCTAAAGCAGAGTGTGATCCATGGATGAGAACTATGCCGTGCATTTCTCTTCAGAAATGGAGTTAAATCCCAGGCTCTGTGTCTTCCTACAATCAAGACTTCGTTTCAGGTAACGGCAGTCACTTTTCAGCTCAAAAGAACTACATCGTTCACTGAGCTCACACATTTCTCTTCTTAACAGACAAGCATTGGATGTTAGAGGACCAGTGCTTTGTATCAGTTTAGGAAGGAGAGTTGGACTAGATATGGTCCGTATGTGTAGGAAACACCGTTCTTTTGTTCTCAGCACACTCACGTTTCCTGCTGTCTTAGAGACTTTAGAAAGCAAGAGCGTGCCTCTTCTTCTAAAGCAGAGTGTGATCAATGGATGAGAACACTACTGTGTGTTTCACTTCAGAAATGGAGTTAAATCCCAGGCTCTGAGTCTTCCTACAAGCAAGACTTCGTTTCAGGTAAGGGCAGTTAATTTTCTGCTCAAACGAACTACATCGTTCACGAAGATCACACGTTTCTCATCTTAACTGACAAGCATTGGATGTTAGAGGACCAGTGCATTTTATCAGTTTCAGAAGCAGTTTGGACTACATATGGTCCGTATGTATAGGAAACTCCGTTCTTTTCTTCTGGGCACACTCAGATTTCCTGCTGTATTAGAGACTCTAGAAAGCAAGAGCGTGCTTCTCGCTCTAAAGCAGAGTGTGATCCATGGATGAGAACTCTGCTGTGTTTTTCCCTTCAGAGATGGAGTTAAATCCCAGGATCTGTGTCTTACTACAAGCAAGACTTCGTGTCAGGTAAGGGCAGTCACTTTTCAGCTCAAACGAACTTCATCGTTCACGAAGCTCACACGTTTCTCATCTTAAAAGACAAGCATTGGATGTTAGAGGACCAGTGTTTTGTATCAGTTTCAGAAGCAGAGTTGAACTAGATATGGTCCGTATGTGTAGGAAACACCGTTCTTTTGTTCTCAGAACACACTCCTTTCCTGCTGTCTTAGAGACTCTAAAAGCAAGAGCATGCTTCTCGCTCTAAAGCAGAGTGTGATCCATGGATGAAAAAAATGCTGTGTGTTTCCTTTCAGAAATGGAGTTAAATACCAGGCTCTGTGTCTTACTACAAGCAAGACTTCGTTTCTTGTAAGGGCAGACACTTTTCAGTTCAAAAGACATACATCATTCACAAAGCTCACACGTTTCTCATCTTAACTGACAAGCATAGGATGTTAGAGGACCAGTGCTTTGTATCAGTTTCAGAAGGAGAGTTGGACTAGATATGGTCCGTATGTGTAGGAAACACCGTTCTTTTGTTCTCAGCACACTCACGTTTCCTGCTGTCTTAGAGACTTTAGAAAGCAAGAGCGTGATTCTCGCTCTAAAGCAGAGTGTGTTCCATGGATGAGAACTATGCTGTGCGTTTCCCTTCAGAAATGGAGTTAAATCCCAGGCTCTGTGTCTTCCTACAATCAAGACTTCGTTTCAGGTAAGAGCAGTCACTTTTCAGCTCAAAAGAACTACATCGTTCACTGAGCTCACACATTTCTCTTCTTAACAGACAAGCATTGGATGTTAGAGGACCAGTGCTTTGTATCAGTTTAGGAAGGAGAGTTGGACTAGATATGGTCCGTATGTGTAGGAAACACCGTTCTTTTGTTCTCAGCACACTCACGTTTCCTGCTGTCTTAGAGACTTTAGAAAGCAAGAGCGTGCTTCTTCTTCTAAAGCAGAGTGTGATCAAAGGATGAGAACACTGCTGTGTGTTTCACTTCAGAAATGGAGTTAAATCCCAGGCTCTGAGTCTTCCTACAAGCAAGACTTCGTTTCAGGTAAGGGCAGTTACTTTTCTGCTCTAACGAACTACATCGTTCACGAAGATCACACGTTTCTCATCTTAACTGACAAGCATTGGATGTTAGAGGACCCGTGCATTTCATCAGTTTCAGAAGCAGATTTGGACTTCATCTGGTCCGTATGTATAGGAAACACCGTTCTTTTGTTCTGGGCACACTCAGATTACCTGCTGTATTAGAGACTCTAGAAAGCAAGAGCGTGCTTCTCGCTCTAAAGCAGAGTGTGATCCATGGATGAGAACTCTGCTGTGTGTTTCCCTTCAGAGATGGAGTTAAATCCCAGGATCTGTGTCTTACTACAAGCAAGACTTCGTATCAGGTAAGGGCAGTCACTTTTCAGTTCAAAGGAAGTACATCATTCTCAAAGCTCACACGTTTCTCATCTTAACTGACAAGCATTGGATGTTAGAGGACCAGTTCTTTGTGTCAGTTTCAGAAACAGAGTTGGACTAGGTATGGTCTGTATGTGTAGGAAACTCCGTTCTTTTGTTCTGAGCACACTCAGATATCCTGCTATATTAGAGAATCTAGAAAGCAAGAGCATGCTTCTTGCTCTAAAGCAGAGTGTGATCCATGGATGAGAACTATGCTGTGTGTTTCCCTTCAGAAATGGAGTTAAACCCCAGGCTCTGTGTCTTCCTACAAGCAAGAATTCGTTTCAGGTAAGGGCAGTCACTTTTCAGCTCAAACGAACTACATCGTTCACGAAGCTCACACGTTTCTCATCTTAACAGACAAGCATTGGATGTTAGAGGACCAGTGCTTTGTATCAGTTTCAGAAGCAGAGTTGAACTAGATATGGTCCGTATGTGTAGGAAACACCGTTCTTTTGTTCTCAGCACACACTCCTTTTGTGCTCTTAGAGACTCTAGAAAGCAAGAGCGTGCTCCTTGTTCTAAAGCAGAGTATGATCAATGGATGATTACACTGCTGTGTGTTTCACTTCAGAAATGGAGTTAAATCCCAGGCTCTGAGACTTCCTACAAGCAAGACTTCGTTTAAGGTAAGGGCAGTCACTTTTCTGCTCAAACGAACTACATCGTTCATGAAGTTCACACGTTTCTCATCTTAACTGACAAGCATTGGATGTTAGAGGGTCAGTGCTTTGTATCAGTTTCAAAAGCAGATTTGGACTACATATGGTCTGTAAGTGTAGGAAACACCGTTCTTTTGTTCTGGGCACACTCAGATTACCTGCTATATTAGAGACTCTAAAAGCAAGAGCATGCTTCTCGCTCTAAAGCAGAGTGTGATCCATGGATGAAAAAAATGCTGTGTGTTTCCTTTCAGAAATGGAGTTAAATCCCAGGCTCTGTGTCTTACTACAAGCAAGACTTCGTTTCATGTAAGGGCAGACACTTTTCAGTTCAAAAGAACTACATCATTCACAAAGCTCACACGATTCTCATCTTAACTGACAAGCATAGGATGTTAGAGGACCAGTGCTTTGTATCAATTTCAGAAGCAGAGTTGGACTAGATATGGTCTGTATGTGTAGGAAACACTGTTCTTTTGATCTCAGCACACTCACGTTTCCTGCTGTCTTAGAGACTTTAGAAAGCAAGAGCGTGCTTCTCGCTCTAAAGCAGAGTGTGATCCATGGATGAGAACTATGCTGTGCGTTTCCCTTCAGAAATGGAGTTAAATCCCAGGCTCTGTGTCTTCCTACATTCAAGACTTCGTTTCAGGTAAGGGCAGTCACTTTTCAGCTCAAACGAACTACATCATTCAGGGAGCTCACACGTTTCTCATCTTAACAGACAAGAATTGGATGTTAGAGGACCAGTGCTTTGTATCAGTTTAAGAAGCAGAGTTGGACTAGATATGGTCCGTATGTGTAGGAAACACCGTTCTTTTGTTCTCCGCACACTCATGTTTCCTGCTGTCTTAGAGACTTTAGAAAGCAAGAGCGTGCTTCTTGTTCTAAAGCAGAGTGTGATCAATGGATGAGAACACTGCTGTGTGTTTCACTTCAGAAATGGAGTTAAATCCCAGGCTCTGAGTCTTCCTACAAGCAAGACTTCGTTTAAGGTAGGGCAGTCACTTTTCTGCTCAAACGAACTACAGCATTCATGAAGCTCACACGTTTCCCATCTTAACTGACAAGCATTGGATGTTAGAGGACCAGTGCTTTGTATCAGTTTCAGAAGAAGAGTTGGACTACATATGGTCCGTATGTGTAGGAAACTCCGTTCTTTTGTTCTGAGCACACTCAGATTTCCTGCCTTCTTAGAGACTCTAGAAAGCAAGAGCATGCTTCTTGCTCTAAAGCAGAGTGTGATCAATGGATGAGAACTATGCTGTGTGTTTCCATTCGGAAATGGAGTTAAATCCCAGGCTCTGTGTCTTCCTACAAGCAAGACTTCGATTCAGGTAAGGGCAGTCACTTTTCAGCTCAAACGAACTACATCGTTCACAAAGCTCACACATTTCTCTTCTTAACAGACAAGCATTGGATGTTAGAGGACCAGTTCTTTGTGTCAGTTTCCGAAACAGAGTTGGACTAGGTATGGTCCGTATGTGTAGGAAACTCCGTTCTTTTGTTCTGGGCACACTCAGATTACCTGCTATATTAGAGATTCTAAAAGCAAGAGCGTGCTTCTCGCTCTAAAGCAGAGTGTGATCCATGGATGAGAAAAATGCTGTGTGTTTCCTTTCAGAAATGGAGTTAAATCCCAGGTTCTGTGTCTTACTACAAGTAAGACTTCGTTTCATGTAAGGGCAGACACTTTTCAGTTCAAAAGAACTACATCATTCACAAAGCTCACACGATTCTCATCTTAACTGACAAGCATAGGATGTTAGAGGACCAGTGCTTTGTATCAGTTTCAGAAGCAGAGTTGGACTAGATATGGTCTGTATGTGTAGGAAACACTGTTCTTTTGATCTCAGCACACTCACGTTTCCTGCTGTCTTAGAGACTTTAGAAAGCAAGAGCGTGCTTCTTGTTCTAAAGCAGAGTGTGATCAATGGATGAGAACTATGCTGTGTGTTTCCATTCAGAAATGGAGTTAAATCCCAGTCTCTGTGTCTTCCTACAAGCAAGACTTCGATTCAGGTAAGGGCAGTCACTTTTCAGCTCAAACGAACTACATCGTTCACAAAGCTCACACGTTTCTCATCTTAACAGACAAGCATTGGATGTTAGAGGACCAGTGCTTTGTATCAGTTTAGGAAGGAGAGTTGGACTAGATATGGTCCGTATGTGTAGGAAACACCGTTTTTTTGTTCTCCGCACACTCACGTTTCCTGCTGTCTTAGAGACTTTAGAAAGCAAGAGCGTGCTTCTTGTTCTAAAGCAGAGTGTGATCAATGGATGAGAACACTGCTGTGTGTTTCACTTCAGAAATGGAGTTAAATCCCAGGCTCTGAGTCTTCCTACAAGCAAGACTTCGTTTCAGGTAAGGGCAGTCACTTTTCTGCTCAAACCAACTACATCGTTCACGAAGATCACACGTTTCTCATCTTAACTGACAAGCATTGGATGTTAGAGGACCAGTGCATTGTATCAGTTTGAGAAGCAGATTTGGACCACATATGGTCCGTATATGTACGAAACACCGTTCTTTTGTTCTGTGCACACTCAGACTACCTACTCTATTAGAAAGTCTAGATAGCAAGAGCGTGCTTCTCGCTCTAAAGCAGAGTGTGATCCATGGATGAGAACTATGCTGTGTGTTTCCCTTCAGAAATGGAGTTAAATCCCAGATTCTGTGTCTTCCTACAAGCAAGATTTCGTTTAATGTAAGGGCAGTCACTTTTCAGTTCAAAGGAACTACATCATTCTCAAAGCTCACACGTTTCTCATCTTAACTGACAAGCATTGGATGTTAGAGGACCAGTTCTTTGTGTCAGTTTCAGAAACAGAGTTGGACTAGGTATGATCCGTATGTGTAGGATACACCGTTCTTTTGTTCTCGGCGCACTCACGTTTCCTGCTGTCTTAGAGACTTTAGAAAGCAAGAGCGTGCTTCTCGCTCTAAAGCAGATTGTGATCCATGGATGAGAACTATGCTGTGTGTTTCCCTTCAGAAATGGAGTTAAATCCCAGACTCCGAGTCTTCCTAGAAGCAAGACTTTGTTTAAGGTAAGGGCAGTCCCTTTTCTGCTCAAACGAACTACATCGTTCATGAAGCTCACACGTTTCCCATCTTAACTGACAAGCATTGGATGTTAGAGGACCAGTGCTTTGTATCAGTTTCAGAAGAAGTGTTGGACTACATATGGTCCGTATGTGTAGGAAACTCCGTTCTTTTGTTCTGAGCACACTCAGATATCCTGCTATATTAGAGAATCTAGAAAGCAAGAGCATGCTTCTTGCTCTAAAGCAGAGTGTGATCCATGGATGAGAACTATGCTGTGTGTTTCCCTTCAGAAATGGAGTTAAATCCCAGGCTCTGTATCTTCCTACAAGCAAGACATCGTTTCAGGTAAGGGCAGTCACTTTTCAGCTCAAACGAACTTCATCGTTCACGAAGCTCACACGTTTCTCATCTTAAAAGACAAGCATTGGATGTTAGAGGACCAGTGCTTTGTATCAGTTTCAGAAGCAGAGTTGAACTAGATATGGTCCGTATGTGTAGGAAACACCGTTCTTTTGTTCTCAGCACACACTTGTTTCCTGCTGTCTTAGAGACTCTAGAAAGCAAGAGCGTGCTTCTTGTTCTAAAGCAGAGTATGATCAATGGATGATTACACTGCTGTGGGTTTCACTTCAGAAATGGAGTTAAATCCCAGGCTCTGAGTCTTCCTACAAGCAAGACTTCCATTCAGGTAAGGGCAGTCACTTTTCTGCTCAAACGAACTACATCGTTCACGAAGCTCACACGTTTCTCATCTTAACTGACAAGCATTGGATGTTAGAGCACCAGTGATTTGTGTCAGTTTCAGAAGAAGAGTTGGACTAGATATGGTCTGTATATGTAGGAAACACCGTTCTTTTGTTCTCAGCACACACAAGTTTCTTGCTGTCTTAGAGACTCTAGAAAGCAAGAGCGTGCTTCTTGTTCTAAAGCAGAGTATGATCAATGGATGATTACACTGCTGTGTGTTTCACTTCAGAAATGGAGTTAAATCCCAGGCTCTGAGTCTTCCTACAAGCAAGACTTTGATTCAGGTAAGGGCAGTCACTTTTCTGCTAAACGAACTACATCGTTCACTGAGCTCACACGTTTCTCATCTTAACTGACAAGCATTGGATGTTAGAGGGTCAGTGCTTTGTATCAGTTTCAGAAGCAGATTTGGACTACATACGGTCTGTAAGTGTAGGAAATACCGTTCTTTTGTTCTGGGCACACTCAGATTACCTGCTATATTAGAGACTCTAAAAGCAAGAGCGTGCTTCTCGCTCTAAAGCAGAGTGTGATCCATGGATGAGAAAAATGCTGTGTGTTTCCCTTCAGAAATGGAGTTAAATCCCAGGCTGTGTGTCTTACTACAAGCAAGACTTCGTTTCTTGTAAGAGCAGTCACTTTTCAGCTCAAAAGAACTACATCGTTCACTGAGCTCATACATTTCTCTTCTTAACAGACAAGCATTGGATGTTAGAGGACCAGTGCTTTGTATCAGTTTAGGAAGGAGAGTCAGACTAGATATGGTCCTTATGTGTAGGAAACACCGTTCTTTTGTTCTCAGCACACTCACGTTTCCTGCTGTCTTAGAGACTTTAGAAAGCAAGAGCGTGCTTCTTCTTCTAAAGCAGAGTGTGATCAAAGGATGAGAACACTGCTGTGTGTTTCACTTCAGAAATGGAGTTAAATCCCAGGCTCTGAGTCTTCCTACAAGCAAGACTTCGTTTCAGGTAGGGGAGTTACTTTTCTGCTCAAACGAACTACATCGTTCACAAAGATCACACGTTTCTCATCTTAACTGACAAGCATTGGATGTTAGAGGACCCGTGCATTTCATCAGTTTCGGAAGCAGATTTGGACTTTATATGGTCCGTATGTATAGGAAACACCGTTCTTTTGTTCTGGGCACACTCAGATTACCTGCTGTATTAGAGACTCTAGAAAGCAAGAGCGTGCTTCTCGCTCTAAAGCAGTGTGTGATCCATGGATGAGAACTCTGCTGTGTGTTTCCCTTCAGAGATGGAGGTAAATCCCAGGATCTGTGTCTTACTACAAGCAAGACTTCGTGTCAGGTAAGGGCAGTCACTTTTCAGTTCAAAGGAACTACATCATTCTCAAAGCTCACACGTTTCTCATCTTAACTGAAAAGCATTGGATGTTAGAGGACCAGTTCTTTGTGTCAGTTTCAGAAACAGAGTTGGACTAGGTATGATCCGTATGTGTAGGATACACCGTTCTTTTGTTCTCGGCGCACTCACGTTTCCTGCTGTCTTAGAGACTTTAGAAAGCAAGAGCGTGCTTCTCGCTCTAAAGCAGATTGTGATCCATGGATGAGAACTATGCTGTGTGTTTCCCTTCAGAAATGGAGTTAAATCCCAGACTCCGAGTCTTCCTAGAAGCAAGACTTTGTTTAAGGTAAGGGTAGTCCCTTTTCTGCTCAAACGAACTACATCGTTCATGAAGCTCACACGTTTCCCATCTTAACTGACAAGCATTGGATGTTAGAGGACCAGTGCTTTGTGTCAGTTTCAGAAATAGAGTTGGACTAGATATGGTCCGCATGTGTAGGAAACACCGTTCTTTTGTTCTCAGCGCACTCACGTTTCCTGCTGTCTTAGAGACTCTAGAAAGCAAGAGCGTGCTTCTTGTTCTAAAGCAGAGTGTGATCAATGGATGATTACACTGCTGTGTGTTTCACTTCAGAAATGGAGTTAAATCCCAGGCTCTGAATCTTCCTACAAGCAAGACTTCGATTCAGGTAAGGGCAGTCACTTTTCTGCTCAAACGAACTACATCGTTCACGAAGCTCACACGGTTCTCATCTTAACTGACAAGCATTGGATAATAGAGGGTCAGTGCTTTGTATCAGTTTCAGAAGCAGATTTGGACTACATATGGTCTGTAAGTGTAGGAAACACCGTTCTTTTGATCTGGGCACACTCAGATTACCTGCTATATTAGAGATTCTAAAAGCAAGAGCGTGCTTCTCGCTCTAAAGCAGAGTGTGATCCATGGATGAGAAAAATGCTGTGTGTTTCCTTTCAGAAATGGAGTTAAGTCCCAGGCTCTGTGTCTTCCTACAAGCAAGACTTCGTTTCAGATAAGGGCGGTCACTTTTCAGCTCAAACGAACTACATTGTTCACGGAGCTCACACGTTTCTCATCTTAACAGACAAGCATTGGATGTTAGAGGACCAGTGCTTTGTGTCAGTTTAAGAAGCAGAGTTGGACTAGATATGGTCCGTATGTGTAGGAAACACCATTCTTTTGTTCTCAGCAAAATCGCATTTCCTGCTGTCTTAGAGACTCTAGAAAGCAAGAGCGTGCTTCTTGTTCTAAAGCAGAGTATGATCAATGGATGATTACACTGCTGTGTGTTTCACTTCAGAAATGGAGTTAAATCCCAGGCTCTGAGTCTTCCTACAAGCAAGACTTTGATTCAGGTAAGGGCAGTCACTTTTCTGCTCAAACGAACTACATCGTTCACTGAGCTCACACGTTTCTCATCTTAACTGACAAGCATTGGATGTTAGAGGGTCAGTGCTTTGTATCAGTTTCAGAAGCAGATTTGGACTACATACGGTCTGTAAGTGTAGGAAACTCCGTTCTTTTGTTCTGGGCACACTCAGATTACCTGCTATATTAGAGACTCTAAAAGCAAGAGCGTGCTTCTCGCTCTAAAGCAGAGTGTGATCCATGGATGGGAAAAATGCTGTGTGTTTCCCTTCAGAAATGGAGTTAAATCCCAGGCTGTGTGTCTTACTACAAGCAAGACTTCGTTTCTTGTAAGAGCAGTCACTTTTCAGCTCAAAAGATCTACATCGTTCACTGAGCTCACACATTTCTCTTCTTAACAGACAAGCATTGGATGTTAGAGGACCAGTGCTTTGTATCAGTTTAGGAAGGAGAGTTGGACTAGATATGGTCCGTATGTGTAGGAAACACCGTTCTTTTGTTCTCAGCACACTCACGTTTCCTGCTGTCTTAGAGACTTTAGAAAGCAAGAGCGTGCTTCTTCTTCTAAAGCAGAGTGTGATCAAATGATGAGAACACTGCTGTGTGTTTCACTTCAGAAATGGAGTTAAATCCTAGTCTCTGAGTCTTCCTACAAGCAAGACTTCGTTTCAGGTAAGGGCAGTTACTTTTCTGCTCAAACGAACTACATCGTTCACAAAGATCACACGTTTCTCATCTTAACTGACAAGCATTGGATGTTAGAGGACCCGTGCATTTCATCAGTTTCGGAAGCAGATTTGGACTTTATATGGTCCGTATGTATAGGAAACACCGTTCTTTTGTTCTGGGCACACTCATATTACCTGCTGTATTAGAGACTCTAGAAAGCAAGAGCGTGCTTCTCGCTCTAAATCAGAGTGTGATCGATGGATGAGAACTCTGCTGTGTGTTTCCCTTCAGAGATGGAGTTAAATCCCAGGATCTGTGTCTTACTACAAGCAAGACTTCGTATCAGGTAAGGGCAGTCACTTTTCAGTTCAAAGGAAGTACATCATTCTCAAAGCTCACACGTTTCTCATCTTAACTGACAAGCATTGGATGTTAGAGGACCAGTTCTTTGTGTCAGTTTCAGAAACAGAGTTGGACTAGGTATGGTCCGTATGTGTAGGAAACACCGTTCTTTTGTTCTCAGCGCACTCACGTTTCCTGCTGTCTTAGAGACTTTAGAAAGCAAGAGCGTGCTTCTCGCTCTAAAGCAGATTGTGATCCATGGATGAGAACTATGCTGTGTGTTTCCCTTCAGAAATGGAGTTAAATCCCAGACTCCGAGTCTTCCTACAAGCAAGACTTCGTTACAGGTAAGGGCAGTCACTTTTTAGTTCAAAGGTTCTACATCATTCTCAAAGCTCACACGTTTCTCATCTGAACTGACAAGCATTGGATGTTAGAGGACCAGTGCTTTGTGTCAGTTTCAGAAACAGAGTTGGACTAGATATGGTCCGTATGTGTAGGAAACACCGTTCTTTTGTTCTCAGCGTACTCACGTTTCCTGCTGTCTTAGAGAATTTAGAAAGCAAGAGCGTGCTTCTCGTTCTCAAGCAGAGTGTGATCCATGGATGAGAACTATGCTGTGTGTTTCCCTTCAGAAATGGAGTTAAATCCCAGATTCTGTGTCTTCCTACAAGCAACACTTCGTTTAAGGTAAGGGCCGTCACTTTTCTGCTCAAAAGAACTACATCGTTCACGAAGCTCACACGTTTCTCATCTTAACAGACAAGCATTGGATGTTAGAGGACCAGTGCTTTGTATCGGTTTAGGAAGGAGAGTTGGACTAGATATGGTCCGTATGTGTAGGAAACACCGTTTTTTTGTTCTCCGCACACTCACGTTTCCTGCTGTCTTAGAGACTTTAGAAAGCAAGAGCGTGCTTCTTGTTCTAAAGCAGAGTGTGATCAATGGATGAGAACACTGCTGTGTGTTTCACTTCAGAAATGGAGTTAAATCCCAGGCTCTGAGTCTTCCTACAAGCAAGACTTCGTTTCAGGTAAGGGCAGTCACTTTTCTGCTCAAACCAACTACATCGTTCACGAAGATCACACATTTCTCATCTTAACTGACAAGCATTGGATGTTAGAGGACCAGTGCATTGTATCAGTTTGAGAAGCAGATTTGGACCACATATGGTCCGTATATGTACGAAACACCGTTCTTTTGTTCTGTGCACACTCAGACTACCTGCTGTATTAGAGAGTCTAGATAACAAGAGCGTGCTTCTCGCTCTAAAGCAGAGTGTGATCCATGGATGAGAACTATGCTGTGTGTTTCCCTTCAGAAATGGAGTTAAATCCCAGATTCTGTGTCTTCCTACAAGCAAGATTTCGTTTAAGGTAAGGGCCGTCACTTTTCTGCTCAAAAGAACTACATCGTTCACGAAGCTCACACGTTTCTCATCTTAACTGACAAGCATAGGATGTTAGAGGACCAGTGCTTTGTATCAGTTTAGGAAGGAGAGTTGGTCTAGATATGGTCCGTTTGTGTAGGAAACACCGTTCTTTTGTTCTCTGCACACTCACGTTTCCTGCTGTCTTAGAGACTTTAGAAAGCAAGAGCGTGCCTCTTCTTCTAAAGCAGAGTGTGATCAATGGATGAGAACACTACTGTGTGTTTCACTTCAGAAATGGAGTTAAATCCCAGGCTCTGAGTCTTCCTACAAGCAAGACTTCGTTTCAGGTAAGGGCATTTACTTTTCTGCTCAAACGAACTGCATCGTTCACGAAGATCACATGTTTCTCATCTTAACTGACAAGCATTGGATGTTAGAGGACCAGTGCATTTTATCAGTTTCAGAAGCAGATTTGGACTACATATGGTCCGTATGTATAGGAAACTCCGTTCTTTTGTTCTGGGCACACTCAGATTACCTGCTGTATTAGAGACTCTAGAAAGCAAGAGCGTGCTTCTCGCTCTAAAGCAGTGTGTGATCCATGGATGAGAACTCTGCTGTGTGTTTCCCTTCAGAGATGGAGGTAAATCCCAGGATCTGTGTCTTACTACAAGCAAGACTTCGTGTCAGGTAAGGGCAGTCACTTTTCAGTTCAAAGGAACTACATCATTCTCAAAGCTCACACGTTTCTCATCTTAACTGACAAGCATTGGATGTTAGAGGACCAGTTCTTTGTGTCAGTTTCAGAAACAGAGTTGGACTAGGTATGATCCGTATGTGTAGGATACACCGTTCTTTTGTTCTCGGCGCACTCACGTTTCCTGCTGTCTTAGAGACTTTAGAAAGCAAGAGCGTGCTTCTCGCTCTAAAGCAGATTGTGATCCATGGATGAGAACTATGCTGTGTGTTTCCCTTCAGAAATGGAGTTAAATCCCAGACTCCGAGTCTTCCTAGAAGCAAGACTTTGTTTAAGGTAAGGGCAGTCCCTTTTCTGCTCAAACGAACTACATCGTTCATGAAGCTCACACGTTTCCCATCTTAACTGACAAGCATTGGATGTTAGAGGACCAGTGCTTTGTATCAGTTTCAGAAGAAGAGTTGGACTACATATGGTCCGTATGTGTAGGAAACTCCGTTCTTTTGTTCTGAGCACACTCAGATATCCTGCTATATTAGAGAATCTAGAAAGCAAGAGCATGCTTCTTGCTCTAAAGCAGAGTGTGATCCATGGATGAGAACTATGCTGTGTGTTTCCCTTCAGAAATGGAGTTAAATCCCAGGCTCTGTATCTTCCTACAAGCAAGACATCGTTTCAGGTAAGGGCAGTCACTTTTGAGCTCAAACGAACTTCATCGTTCACGAAGCTCACACGTTTCTCATCTTAAAAGACAAGCATTGGATGTTAGAGGACCAGTGCTTTGTATCAGTTTCAGAAGCAGAGTTGAACTAGATATGGTCCGTATGTGTAGGAAACACCGTTCTTTTGTTCTCAGCACACACTTGTTTCCTGCTGTCTTAGAGACTCTAGAAAGCAAGAGCGTGCTTCTTGTTCTAAAGCAGAGTATGATCAATGGATGATTACACTGCTGTGGGTTTCACTTCAGAAATGGAGTTAAATCCCAGGCTCTGAGTCTTCCTACAAGCAAGACTTCCATTCAGGTAAGGGCAGTCACTTTTCTGCTCAAACGAACTACATCGTTCACGAAGCTCACACGTTTCTCATCTTAACTGACAAGCATTGGATGTTAGAGGACCAGTGATTTGTGTCAGTTTCAGAAGAAGAGTTGGACTAGATATGGTCTGTATATGTAGGACACACCGTTCTTTTGTTCTCAGCACACACAAGTTTCCTGCTGTCTTAGAGACTCTAGAAAGCAAGAGCGTGCTTCTTGTTCTAAAGCAGAGTATGATCAATGGATGATTACACTGCTGTGTGTTTCACTTCAGAAATGGAGTTAAATCCCAGGCTCTGAGTCTTCCTACAAGCAAGACTTTGATTCAGGTAAGGGCAGTCACTTTTCTGCTAAACAAACTACATCGTTCACTGAGCTCACACGTTTCTCATCTTAACTGACAAGCATTGGATGTTAGAGGGTCAGTGCTTTGTATCAGTTTCAGAAGCAGATTTGGACTACATACGGTCTGTAAGTGTAGGAAATACCGTTCTTTTGTTCTGGGCACACTCAGATTACCTGCTATATTAGAGACTCTAAAAGCAAGAGCGTGCTTCTCGCTCTAAAGCAGAGTGTGATCCATGGATGAGAAAAATGCTGTGTGTTTCCCTTCAGAAATGGAGTTAAATCCCAGGCTGTGTGTCTTACTACAAGCAAGACTTCGTTTCTTGTAAGAGCAGTCACTTTTCAGCTCAAAAGAACTACATCGTTCACTGAGCTCATACATTTCTCTTCTTAACAGACAAGCATTGGATGTTAGAGGACCAGTGCTTTGTATCAGTTTAGGAAGGAGAGTCGGACTAGATATGGTCCTTATGTGTAGGAAACACCGTTCTTTTGTTCTCAGCACACTCACGTTTCCTGCTGTCTTAGAGACTTTAGAAAGCAAGAGCGTGCTTCTTCTTCTAAAGCAGAGTGTGATCAAAGGATGAGAACACTGCTGTGTGTTTCACTTCAGAAATGGAGTTAAATCCCAGGCTCTGAGTCTTCCTACAAGCAAGACTTCGTTTCAGGTAGGGGAGTTACTTTTCTGCTCAAACGAACTACATCGTTCACAAAGATCACACGTTTCTCATCTTAACTGACAAGCATTGGATGTTAGAGGACCCGTGCATTTCATCAGTTTCGGAAGCAGATTTGGACTTTATATGGTCCGTATGTATAGGAAACACCGTTCTTTTGTTCTGGGCACACTCAGATTACCTGCTGTATTAGAGACTCTAGAAAGCAAGAGCGTGCTTCTCGCTCTAAAGCAGTGTGTGATCCATGGATGAGAACTCTGCTGTGTGTTTCCCTTCAGAGATGGAGGTAAATCCCAGGATCTGTGTCTTACTACAAGCAAGACTTCGTGTCAGGTAAGGGCAGTCACTTTTCAGTTCAAAGGAACTACATCATTCTCAAAGCTCACACGTTTCTCATCTTAACTGAAAAGCATTGGATGTTAGAGGACCAGTTCTTTGTGTCAGTTTCAGAAACAGAGTTGGACTAGGTATGATCCGTATGTGTAGGATACACTGTTCTTTTGTTCTCGGCGCACTCACGTTTCCTGCTGTCTTAGAGACTTTAGAAAGCAAGAGCGTGCTTCTTGCTCTAAAGCAGATTGTGATCCATGGATGAGAACTATGCTGTGTGTTTCCCTTCAGAAATGGAGTTAAATCCCAGACTCCGAGTCTTCCTAGAAGCAAGACTTTGTTTAAGGTAAGGGTAGTCCCTTTTCTGCTCAAACGAACTACATCGTTCATGAAGCTCACACGTTTCCCATCTTAACTGACAAGCATTGGATGTTAGAGGACCAGTGCTTTGTGTCAGTTTCAGAAATAGAGTTGGACTAGATATGGTCCGTATGTGTAGGAAACACCGTTCTTTTGTTCTCAGCGCACTCACGTTTCCTGCTGTCTTAGAGACTCTAGAAAGCAAGAGCGTGCTTCTTGTTCTAAAGCAGAGTGTGATCCATGGATGAGAACTATGCTGTGTGTTTCACTTCAGAAATGGAGTTAAATCCCAGGCTCTGAATCTTCCTACAAGCAAGACTTCGATTCAGGTAAGGGCAGTCACTTTTCTGCTCAAACGAACTACATCGTTCACGAAGCTCACACGGTTCTCATCTTAACTGACAAGCATTGGATGATAGAGGGTCAGTGCTTTGTATCAGTTTCAGAAGCAGATTTGGACTACATATGGTCTGTAAGTGTAGGAAACACCGTTCTTTTGATCTGGGCACACTCAGATTACCTGCTATATTAGAGATTCTAAAAGCAAGAGCGTGCTTCTCGCTCTAAAGCAGAGTGTGATCCATGGATGAGAAAAATGCTGTGTGTTTCCTTTCAGAAATGGAGTTAAGTCCCAGGCTCTGTGTCTTCCTACAAGCAAGACTTCGTTTCAGATAAGGGCGGTCACTTTTCAGCTCAAACGAACTACATCGTTCACGGAGCTCACACGTTTCTCATCTTAACAGACAAGCATTGGATGTTAGAGGACCAGTGCTTTGTGTCAGTTTAAGAAGCAGAGTTGGACTAGATATGGTCCGTATGTGTAGGAAACACCATTCTTTTGTTCTCAGCAAAATCGCATTTCCTGCTGTCTTAGAGACTCTAGAAAGCAAGAGCGTGCTTCTTGTTCTAAAGCAGAGTATGATCAATGGATGATTACACTGCTGTGTGTTTCACTTCAGAAATGGAGTTAAATCCCAGGCTCTGAGTCTTCCTACAAGCAAGACTTTGATTCAGGTAAGGGCAGTCACTTTTCTGCTCAAACGAACTACATCGTTCACTGAGCTCACACGTTTCTCATCTTAACTGACAAGCATTGGATGTTAGAGGGTCAGTGCTTTGTATCAGTTTCAGAAGCAGATTTGGACTACATACGGTCTGTAAGTGTAGGAAACACCGTTCTTTTGTTCTGGGCACACTCAGATTACCTGCTATATTAGAGACTCTAAAAGCAAGAGCGTGCTTCTCGCTCTAAAGCAGAGTGTGATCCATGGATGGGAAAAATGCTGTGTGTTTCCCTTCAGAAATGGAGTTAAATCCCAGGCTGTGTGTCTTACTACAAGCAAGACTTCGTTTCTTGTAAGAGCAGTCACTTTTCAGCTCAAAAGATCTACATCGTTCACTGAGCTCACACATTTCTCTTCTTAACAGACAAGCATTGGATGTTAGAGGACCCGTGCATTTCATCAGTTTCGGAAGCAGATTTGGACTTTATATGGTCCGTATGTATAGGAAACACCGTTCTTTTGTTCTGGGCACACTCATATTACCTGCTGTATTAGAGACTCTAGAAAGCAAGAGCGTGCTTCTCGCTCTAAATCAGAGAGTGATCGATGGATGAGAACTCTGCTGTGTGTTTCCCTTCAGAAATGGAGTTAAATCCCAGGATCTGTGTCTTACTACAAGCAAGACTTCGTATCAGGTAAGGGCAGTCACTTTTCAGTTCAAAGGAAGTACATCATTCTCAAAGCTCACACGTTTCTCATCTTAACTGACAAGCATTGGATGTTAGAGGACCAGTTCTTTGTGTCAGTTTCAGAAACAGAGTTGGACTAGGTATGGTCCGTATGTGTAGGAAACACCGTTCTTTTGTTCTCAGCGCACTCACGTTTCCTGCTGTCTTAGAGACTTTAGAAAGCAAGAGCGTGCTTCTCGCTCTAAAGCAGATTGTGATCCATGGATGAGAATTATGCTGTGTGTTTCCCTTCAGAAATGGAGTTAAATCCCAGACTCCGAGTCTTCCTACAAGCAAGACTTCGTTACAGGTAAGGGCAGTCACTTTTTAGTTCAAAGGATCTACATCATTCTCAAAGCTCACACGTTTCTCATCTGAACTGACAAGCATTGGATGTTAGAGGACCAGTGCTTTGTGTCAGTTTCAGAAACAGAGTTGGACTAGATATGGTCCGTATGTGTAGGAAACACCGTTCTTTTGTTCTCAGCGTACTCACGTTTCCTGCTGTCTTAGAGAATTTAGAAAGCAAGAGCGTGCTTCTCGTTCTCAAGCAGAGTGTGATCCATGGATGAGAACTATGCTGTGTGTTTCCCTTCAGAAATGGAGTTAAATCCCAGATTCTGTGTCTTCCTACAAGCAAGACTTCGTTTAAGGTAAGGGCCGTCACTTTTCTGCTCAAAAGAACTACATCGTTCACGAAGCTCACACGTTTCTCATCTTAACAGACAAGCATTGGATGTTAGAGGACCAGTGCTTTGTATCGGTTTCAGAAGCAGAGTTGAACTAGATATGGTCCATATGGTTAGGAAACACCGTTCTTTTGTTCTCAGCACACACACGTTTCCTGCTGTCTTAGAGACTCTAGAAAGCAAGAGCGTGCTTCTTGTTCTAAAGCAGAGTGTGATCAATGGATGATTACACTGCTGTGTGTTTCACTTCAGAAATGGAGTTAAATCCCAGGCTCTGAATCTTCCTACAAGCAAGACTTCGATTCAGGTAAGGGCAGTCACTTTTCTGCTCAAACGAACAACATCGTTCACGAAGCTCACACGTTTCTCATCTTAACTGACAAGCATTGGATGTTAGAGGGTCAGTGCTTTGTATCAGTTTCAGAAGCAGATTTGGACTACATATGGTCTGTAAGTGTAGGAAACACCGTTCTTTTGATCTGGGCACACTCAGATTACCTGCTATATTAGAGATTCTAAAAGCAAGAGCGTGCTTCTCGCTCTAAAGCACAGTGTGATCCATGGATGAGAAAAATGCTGTGTGTTTCCTTTCAGAAATGGAGTTAAGTCCCAGGCTCTGTGTCTTCCTACAAGCAAGACTTCGTTTCAGATAAGGGCAGTCACTTTTCTGCTCAAACGAACTACATCGTTCATGAATCTCACACGTCTCCCATCTTAACTGACAAGCATTGGATGTTAGAGGACCAGTGATTTGTATCAGTTTCAGAAGAAGAGTTGGACTAGATATGGTCTGTATGTGTAGAAAACACCGTTCTTTGGTTCTGGGCACACTCAGTTTACCTGCTATATTAGAGACTCTAAAAGCAAGAGCGTGCTTCTCGCTCTAAAGCAGAGTGTGATCCATGGATGAGAAAAATACTGTGTGTTTCCCTTCAGAGATGGAGTTAACTCGCAGGATCTGTGTCTTACTACATGCAAGACTTCGTTACAGGTAAGGGCAGTCACATTTCAGTTCAAAGGAACTACATCATTCTCAAAGCTCACACGTTTCTCATCTTAACTGACAAGCATTGGATGTTAGAGGACCAGTGCTTTGTGTCAGTTTCAGAAACAGAGTTGGACTAGGTATGGTCTGTATGTGTAGGAAACACCGTTCTTTTGTTCTCAGCACACTCACGTTTCCTGCTGTGTTATAGACTCCAGAAAGCAAGAGCATGCTTCTCGCTCTAAAGCAGAGTGTGATCCATGGATGAGAACTATGCTTTGTGTTTCCCTTCATAAATGGAGTTAAAACTCAATCTCTGTGTCTTCCTACAAGCAAGACTTCGTTTCAGATAAGGGCAGTCACTTTTCAGCTCAAACAAACTACATCGTTCACGGAGCTCACACGATTCTCATCTTAACAGACAAGCATTGGATGTTAGAGGACCAGTGCTTTGTGTCAGTTTAAGAAGCAGAGTTGGACTAGATATGGTCCGTATGTGTAGGAAACACCATTCTTTTGTTCTCAGCAAAATCGCATTTCCTGCTGTCTTAGAGACTCTAGAAAGCAAGAGCGTGCTTCTTGTTCTAAAGCAGAGTATGATCAATGGATGATTACACTGCTGTGTGTTTCACTTCAGAAATGGAGTTAAATCCCAGGCTCTGAGTCTTCCTACAAGCAAGACTTTGATTCAGGTAAGGGCAGTCACTTTTCTGCTCAAACGAACTACATCGTTCACTGAGGTCACACGTTTCTCATCTTAACTGACAAGCATTGGATGTTAGAGGGTCAGTTCTTTGTATCAGTTTCAGAAGCAGATTTGGACTACATACGGTCTGTAAGTGTAGGAAACACCGTTCTTTTGTTCTGGGCACACTCAGATTACCTGCTATATTAGAGACTCTAAAAGCAAGAGCGTGCTTCTCGCTCTAAAGCAGAGTGTGATCCATGGATGAGAAAAATGCTGTGTGTTTCCCTTCAGAAATGGAGTTAAATCCCAGGCTGTGTGTCTTACTACAAGCAAGACTTCGTTTCTTGTAAGAGCAGTCACTTTTCAGCTCAAAAGAACTACATCGTTCACTGAGCTCACACATTTCTCTTCTTAACAGACAAGCATTGGATGTTAGAGGACCAGTGCTTTGTATCAGTTTAAGAAGGAGAGTTGGACTAGATATGGTCCGTATGTGTAGGAAACACCGTTCTTTTGTTCTCAGCACACTCACGTTTCCTGCTGTCTTAGAGACTTTAGAAAGCAAGAGCGTTCTTCTTCTTCTAAAGCAGAGTGTGATCAAAGGATGAGAACACTGCTGTGTGTTTCACTTCAGAAATGGAGTTAAATCCCAGGCTCTGAGTCTTCCTACAAGCAAGACTTCGTTTCAGGTAAGGGCAGTTACTTTTCTGCTCAAACGAACTACATCGTTCACAAAGATCACACGTTTCTCATCTTAACTGACAAGCATTGGATGTTAGAGGACCCGTGCATTTCATCAGTTTCGGAAGCAGATTTGGACTTCATATGGTTCGTATGTATAGGAAACACCGTTCTTTTGTTCTGGGCACACTCAGATTACCTGCTGTATTAGAGACTCTAGAAAGCAAGAGCGTGCTTCTCCCTCTAAAGCAGAGTGTGATCGATGGATGAGAACTCTGCTGTGTGTTTCCCTTCAGAGATGGAGTTAAATCCCAGGATCTGTGTCTTACTACAAGCAAGACTTCGTATCAGGTAAGGGCAGTCACTTTTCAGTTCAAAGGAAGTACATCATTCTCAAAGCTCACACGTTTCTCATCTTAACTGACAAGCATTGGATGTTAGAGGACCAGTTCTTTGTGTCAGTTTCAGAAACAGAGTTGGACTAGGTATGGTCCGTATGTGTAGGAAACACCGTTCTTTTGTTCTCAGCTCACTCACGTTTCCTGCTGTCTTAGAGACTTTAGAAAGCAAGAGCGTGCTTCTCGCTCTAAAGCAGATTGTGATCCATGGATGAGAACTATGCTGTGTGTTTCCCTTCAGAAATGGAGTTAAATCCCAGACTCCGAGTCTTCCTACAAGCAAGACTTCGTTACAGGTAAGGGCAGTCACTTTTTAGTTCAAAGGATCTACATCATTCTCAAAGCTCACACGTTTCTCATCTGAACTGACAAGCATTGGATGTTAGAGGACCAGTGCTTTGTGTCAGTTTCAGAAACAGAGTTGGACTAGATATGGTCCGTATGTGTAGAAAACACCGTTCTTTTGTTCTCAGCGTACTCACGTTTCCTGCTGTCTTAGAGAATTTAGAAAGCAAGAGCGTGCTTCTCGTTCTCAAGCAGAGTGTGATCCATGGATGAGAAAAATGCTGTGTGTTTCCTTTCAGAAATGGAGTTAAGTCCCAGGCTCTGTGTCTTCCTACAAGCAAGACTTCGTTTCAGATAAGGGCAGTCACTTTTCAGCTCAAACGATCTACATCGTTCACGGAGCTCACACGTTTCTCATCTTAACAGACAAGCATTGGATGTTAGAGGACCAGTGCTTTGTGTCAGTTTAAGAAGCAGAGTTGGACTAGATATTGTCCGTATGTGTAGGAAACACCATTCTTTTGTTCTCAGCAAAATCGCATTTCCTGCTGTCTTAGAGACTCTAGAAAGCAAGAGCGTGCTTCTTGTTCTAAAGCAGAGTATGAACAATGGATGAGAACACTGCTGTGTGTTTCACTTCAGAAATGTTGTTAAATCCCAGGCTCTGAGTCTTCCTACAAGCAAGAATTCGTTTCAGGTAAGGGCAGTCACTTTTCTGCTCAAACGAACTACATCGTTCATGAAGCTCACACGTTTCCCATCTTAACTGACAAGCATTGGATGTTAGAGGACCAGTGATTTGTATCAGTTTCAGAAGCAGAGTTGGACTAGATATGGTCAGTATGTTTAGGAAACACCGTTCATTTGTTGTCAGCACACTCACGTTTCCTGCTGTGTTAGAGACTCCAGAAAGCAAGAGCGTACTTCTTCCTCTAAAGCAGAGTGTGTTCCATGGATGAGAACTATGCTGTGTGTTTCCCTTCATAAATGGAGTTGAATCTCAATCTCTGTGTCTTCCTACAAGCAAGACTTCCTTTTCAGGTAACGGCAGTCACTTTTCAGCTCAAACGAACTACATCGTTCACTGATCTCACACATTTCTCTTCTTTACAGACAAGCATTGGATGTTAGAGGACCAGTGCTTTGTATCAGTTTCAGAAACAGAGTTGAACCAGATATGGTCCGTATGTGTAGGAAACACAGTTCTTTTGTTCTCAGCACACACACGTTTCCTGCTGTCTTAGAGACTCTAGAAAGCAAGAGCGTGCTTCTTGTTCTAAAGCAGAGTGTGATCCATGGATGAGAACTATGCTGTGTGTTTCCATTCGGAAATGGAGTTAAATCCCAGGCTCTGTGTCTTCCTACAAGCAAGACTTCGATTCAGGTAAGGGCAGTCACTTTTCAGCTCAAACGAACTACATCGTTCACGAAGCTCACACGTTTCTCATCTTAACAGACAAGCATTGCATGTTAGAGGACCAGTGCTTTGTATCAGTTTAGGAAGGAGAGTTGGACTAGATATGGTCCGTATGTGTAGGAAACACCGTTCTTTTGTTCTCCGCACACTCACGTTTCCTGCTGTCTTAGAGACTTTAGAAAGCAAGAGCGTGCTTCTTGTTCTAAAGCAGAGTGTGATCCATGGATGAGAACTCTGCTGTGTGTTTCCCTTCGGAGATGGAGCTAAATCCCAGGATCTGTGTTTTACTACAAGCAAGACTTCGTTACAGGTAAGGGCAGTCACTTTTCAGTTCAAAGGAACTACATCATTCTCAAAGCTCACACGTTTCTCATCTGAACTGACAAGCATTGGATGTTAGAGTACCAGTGCTTTGTGTCAGTTTCAGAAACAGAGTTGGACTAGATATGGTCCGTATGTGTAGGAAACACCATTCTTTTGTTCTCAGCAAAATCACATTTCCTGCTGTCTTAGAGACTCTAGAAAGCAAGAGCGTGCTTCTTGTTCTAAAGCAGAGTATGAACAATGGATGAGAACACTGCTGTGTGTTTCACTTCAGAAATGGTGTTAAATCCCAGGCTCTGAGTCTTCCTACAAGCAAGAATTCGTTTCAGGTAAGGGCAGTCACTTTTCTCCTCAAACGAACTACATCGTTCATGAAGCTCACACGTTTCCCATCTTAACTGACAAGCATTGGATGTTAGAGGACCAGTGATTTGTATCAGTTTCAGAAGCAGAGTTGGACTAGATATGGTCAGTATGTTTAGGAAACACCGTTCATTTGTTGTCAGCACACTCACGTTTCCTGCTGTGTTAGAGACTCCAGAAAGCAAGAGCGTACTTCTTCCTCTAAAGCAGAGTGTGATCCATGGATGAGAACTATGCTGTGTGTTTCCCTTCATAAATGGAGTTAAATCCCAGGCTGTGTGTCTTACTACAAGCAAGACTTCGTTTCTTGTAAGAGCAGTCACTTTTCAGCTCAAAAGAACTACATCGTTCACTGAGCTCACACATTTCTCTTCTTAACAGACAAGCATTGGATGTTAGAGGACCAGTGCTTTGTATCAGTTTAGGAAGGAGAGTTGGACTAGATATGGTCCGTATGTGTAGGAAACACCGTTCTTTTGTTCTCAGCACACTCACGTTTCCTGCTGTCTTAGAGACTTTAGAAAGCAAGAGCGTGCTTCTTCTTCTAAAGCAGAGTGTGATCAAAGGATGAGAACACTGCTGTGTGTTTCACTTCAGAAATGGAGTTAAATCCCAGGCTCTGAGTCTTCCTACAAGCAAGACTTCGTTTCAGGTAAGGGCAGTTACTTTTCTGCTCAAACGAACTACATCGTTCACAAAGATCACACGTTTCTCATCTTAACTGACAAGCATTGGATGTTAGAGGACCCGTGCATTTCATCAGTTTCGGAAGCAGATTTGGACTTCATATGGTCCGTATGTATAGGAAACACCGTTCTTTTGTTCTGGGCACACTCAGATTACCTGCTGTATTAGAGACTCTAGAAAGCAAGAGCGTGCTTCTCCCTCTAAAGCAGAGTGTGATCGATGGATGAGAACTCTGCTGTGTGTTTCCCTTCAGAGATGGAGTTAAATCCCAGGATCTGTGTCTTACTACAAGCAAGACTTCGTATCAGGTAAGGGCAGTCACTTTTCAGTTCAAAGGAAGTACATCATTCTCAAAGCTCACACGTTTCTCATCTTAACTGACAAGCATTGGATGTTAGAGGACCAGTTCTTTGTGTCAGTTTCAGAAACAGAGTTGGACTAGGTATGGTCCGTATGTGTAGGAAACACCGTTCTTTTGTTCTCAGCGCACTCACGTTTCCTGCTGTCTTAGAGACTTTAGAAAGCAAGAGCGTGCTTCTCGCTCTAAAGCAGATTGTGATCCATGGATGAGAACTATGCTGTGTGTTTCCCTTCAGAAATGGAGTTAAATCCCAGACTCCGAGTCTTCCTACAAGCAAGACTTCGTTACAGGTAAGGGCAGTCACTTTTTAGTTCAAAGGATCTACATCATTCTCAAAGCTCACACGTTTCTCATCTGAACTGACAAGCATTGGATGTTAGAGGACCAGTGCTTTGTGTCAGTTTCAGAAACAGAGTTGGACTAGATATGGTCCGTATGTGTAGAAAACACCGTTCTTTTGTTCTCAGCGTACTCACGTTTCCTGCTGTCTTAGAGAATTTAGAAAGCAAGAGCGTGCTTCTCGTTCTCAAGCAGAGTGTGATCCATGGATGAGAACTATGCTGTGTGTTTCCCTTCAGAAATGGAGCTAAATCCCAGATTCTGTGTCTTCCTACAAGCAAGACTTCGTTTAAGGTAAGGGCCGTCACTTTTCTGCTCAAAAGAACTACATCGTTCACGAAGCTCACACGTTTCTCATCTTAACAGACAAGCATTGGATGTTAGAGGACCAGTGCTTTGTATCAGTTTCAGAAGCAGAGTTGAACTAGATATGGTCCATATGGTTAGGAAACACCGTTCTTTTGTTCTCAGCACACACACGTTTCCTGCTGTCTTAGAGACTCTAGAAAGCAAGAGCGTGCTTCTTGTTCTAAAGCAGAGTGTGATCAATGGATGATTACACTGCTGTGTGTTTCACTTCAGAAATGGAGTTAAATCCCAGGCTCTGAATCTTCCTACAAGCAAGACTTCGATTCAGGTAAGGGCAGTCACTTTTCTGCTCAAACGAACTACATCGTTCACGAAGCTCACACGTTTCTCATCTTAACTGACAAGCATTGGATGTTAGAGGGTCAGTGCTTTGTATCAGTTTCAGAAGCAGATTTGGACTACATATGGTCTGTAAGTGTAGGAAACACCGTTCTTTTGATCTGGGCACACTCAGATTACCTGCTATATTAGAGATTCTAAAAGCAAGAGCGTGCTTCTCGCTCTAAAGCAGAGTGTGATCCATGGATGAGAAAAATGCTGTGTGTTTCCTTTCAGAAATGGAGTTAAGTCCCAGGCTCTGTGTCTTCCTACAAGCAAGACTTCGTTTCAGATAAGGGCAGTCACTTTTCAGCTCAAACGATCTACATCGTTCACGGAGCTCACACGTTTCTCATCTTAACAGACAAGCATTGGATGTTAGAGGACCAGTGCTTTGTGTCAGTTTAAGAAGCAGAGTTGGACTAGATATTGTCCGTATGTGTAGGAAACACCATTCTTTTGTTCTCAGCAAAATCGCATTTCCTGCTGTCTTAGAGACTCTAGAAAGCAAGAGCGTGCTTCTTGTTCTAAAGCAGAGTATGAACAATGGATGAGAACACTGCTGTGTGTTTCACTTCAGAAATGTTGTTAAATCCCAGGCTCTGAGTCTTCCTACAAGCAAGAATTCGTTTCAGGTAAGGGCAGTCACTTTTCTGCTCAAACGAACTACATCGTTCATGAAGCTCACACGTTTCCCATCTTAACTGACAAGCATTGGATGTTAGAGGACCAGTGATTTGTATCAGTTTCAGAAGCAGAGTTGGACTAGATATGGTCAGTATGTTTAGGAAACACCGTTCATTTGTTGTCAGCACACTCACGTTTCCTGCTGTGTTAGAGACTCCAGAAAGCAAGAGCGTACTTCTTCCTCTAAAGCAGAGTGTGTTCCATGGATGAGAACTATGCTGTGTGTTTCCCTTCATAAATGGAGTTGAATCTCAATCTCTGTGTCTTCCTACAAGCAAGACTTCCTTTTCAGGTAACGGCAGTCACTTTTCAGCTCAAACGAACTACATCGTTCACTGATCTCACACATTTCTCTTCTTTACAGACAAGCATTGGATGTTAGAGGACCAGTGCTTTGTATCAGTTTCAGAAACAGAGTTGAACCAGATATGGTCCGTATGTGTAGGAAACACAGTTCTTTTGTTCTCAGCACACACACGTTTCCTGCTGTCTTAGAGACTCTAGAAAGCAAGAGCGTGCTTCTTGTTCTAAAGCAGAGTGTGATCCATGGATGAGAACTATGCTGTGTGTTTCCATTCGGAAATGGAGTTAAATCCCAGGCTCTGTGTCTTCCTACAAGCAAGACTTCGATTCAGGTAAGGGCAGTCACTTTTCAGCTCAAACGAACTACATCGTTCACGAAGCTCACACGTTTCTCATCTTAACAGACAAGCATTGCATGTTAGAGGACCAGTGCTTTGTATCAGTTTAGGAAGGAGAGTTGGACTAGATATGGTCCGTATGTGTAGGAAACACCGTTCTTTTGTTCTCCGCACACTCACGTTTCCTGCTGTCTTAGAGACTTTAGAAAGCAAGAGCGTGCTTCTTGTTCTAAAGCAGAGTGTGATCAATGGATGAGAACACTGCTGTGTGTTTCACTTCAGAAATGGAGTTAAATACCAGGCTCTGAGTCTTCCTACAAGCAAGACTTCGTTTCAGGTAAGGGCAGTCACTTTTATGCTCAAACGAACTACATCGTTCACGAAGATCACACGTTTCTCATCTTAACTGACAAGCATTGGATGTTAGAGGACCAGTGCATTGTATCAGTTTGAGAAGCAGATTTGGACTACATATGGTCCGTATGTGTACGAAACACCGTTCTTTTGTTCTGGGCACACTCAGATTACCTGCTGTATTAGAGAGTCTAGATAGCAAGAGCGTGCTTCTCGCTCTAAAGCACAGTGTGATCCATGGATGAGAACTCTGCTGTGTGTTTCCCTTCGGAGATGGAGCTAAATCCCAGGATCTGTGTTTTACTACAAGCAAGACTTCGTTACAGGTAAGGGCAGTCACTTTTCAGTTCAAAGGAACTACATCATTCTCAAAGCTCACACGTTTCTCATCTGAACTGACAAGCATTGGATGTTAGAGTACCAGTGCTTTGTGTCAGTTTCAGAAACAGAGTTGGACTAGATATGGTCCGTATGTGTAGGAAACACCATTCTTTTGTTCTCAGCAAAATCACATTTCCTGCTGTCTTAGAGACTCTAGAAAGCAAGAGCGTGCTTCTTGTTCTAAAGCAGAGTATGAACAATGGATGAGAACACTGCTGTGTGTTTCACTTCAGAAATGGTGTTAAATCCCAGGCTCTGAGTCTTCCTACAAGCAAGAATTCGTTTCAGGTAAGGGCAGTCACTTTTCTCCTCAAACGAACTACATCGTTCATGAAGCTCACACGTTTCCCATCTTAACTGACAAGCATTGGATGTTAGAGGACCAGTGATTTGTATCAGTTTCAGAAGCAGAGTTGGACTAGATATGGTCAGTATGTTTAGGAAACACCGTTCATTTGTTGTCAGCACACTCACGTTTCCTGCTGTGTTAGAGACTCCAGAAAGCAAGAGCGTACTTCTTCCTCTAAAGCAGAGTGTGATCCATGGATGAGAACTATGCTGTGTGTTTCCCTTCATAAATGGAGTTAAATCCCAGGCTGTGTGTCTTACTACAAGCAAGACTTCGTTTCTTGTAAGAGCAGTCACTTTTCAGCTCAAAAGAACTACATCGTTCACTGAGCTCACACATTTCTCTTCTTAACAGACAAGCATTGGATGTTAGAGGACCAGTGCTTTGTATCAGTTTAGGAAGGAGAGTTGGACTAGATATGGTCCGTATGTGTAGGAAACACCGTTCTTTTGTTCTCAGCACACTCACGTTTCCTGCTGTCTTAGAGACTTTAGAAAGCAAGAGCGTGCTTCTTCTTCTAAAGCAGAGTGTGATCAAAGGATGAGAACACTGCTGTGTGTTTCACTTCAGAAATGGAGTTAAATCCCAGGCTCTGAGTCTTCCTACAAGCAAGACTTCGTTTCAGGTAAGGGCAGTTACTTTTCTGCTCAAACGAACTACATCGTTCACAAAGATCACACGTTTCTCATCTTAACTGACAAGCATTGGATGTTAGAGGACCCGTGCATTTCATCAGTTTCGGAAGCAGATTTGGACTTCATATGGTCCGTATGTATAGGAAACACCGTTCTTTTGTTCTGGGCACACTCAGATTACCTGCTGTATTAGAGACTCTAGAAAGCAAGAGCGTGCTTCTCCCTCTAAAGCAGAGTGTGATCGATGGATGAGAACTCTGCTGTGTGTTTCCCTTCAGAGATGGAGTTAAATCCCAGGATCTGTGTCTTACTACAAGCAAGACTTCGTATCAGGTAAGGGCAGTCACTTTTCAGTTCAAAGGAAGTACATCATTCTCAAAGCTCACACGTTTCTCATCTTAACTGACAAGCATTGGATGTTAGAGGACCAGTTCTTTGTGTCAGTTTCAGAAACAGAGTTGGACTAGGTATGGTCCGTATGTGTAGGAAACACCGTTCTTTTGTTCTCAGCGCACTCACGTTTCCTGCTGTCTTAGAGACTTTAGAAAGCAAGAGCGTGCTTCTCGCTCTAAAGCAGATTGTGATCCATGGATGAGAACTATGCTGTGTGTTTCCCTTCAGAAATGGAGTTAAATCCCAGACTCCGAGTCTTCCTACAAGCAAGACTTCGTTACAGGTAAGGGCAGTCACTTTTTAGTTCAAAGGATCTACATCATTCTCAAAGCTCACACGTTTCTCATCTGAACTGACAAGCATTGGATGTTAGAGGACCAGTGCTTTGTGTCAGTTTCAGAAACAGAGTTGGACTAGATATGGTCCGTATGTGTAGAAAACACCGTTCTTTTGTTCTCAGCGTACTCACGTTTCCTGCTGTCTTAGAGAATTTAGAAAGCAAGAGCGTGCTTCTCGTTCTCAAGCAGAGTGTGATCCATGGATGAGAACTATGCTGTGTGTTTCCCTTCAGAAATGGAGTTAAATCCCAGATTCTGTGTCTTCCTACAAGCAAGACTTCGTTTAAGGTAAGGGCCGTCACTTTTCTGCTCAAAAGAACTACATCGTTCACGAAGCTCACACGTTTCTCATCTTAACAGACAAGCATTGGATGTTAGAGGACCAGTGCTTTGTATCAGTTTCAGAAGCAGAGTTGAACTAGATATGGTCCATATGGTTAGGAAACACCGTTCTTTTGTTCTCAGCACACACACGTTTCCTGCTGTCTTAGAGACTCTAGAAAGCAAGAGCGTGCTTCTTGTTCTAAAGCAGAGTGTGATCAATGGATGATTACACTGCTGTGTGTTTCACTTCAGAAATGGAGTTAAATCCCAGGCTCTGAATCTTCCTACAAGCAAGACTTCGATTCAGGTAAGGGCAGTCACTTTTCTGCTCAAACGAACTACATCGTTCACGAAGCTCACACGTTTCTCATCTTAACTGACAAGCATTGGATGTTAGAGGGTCAGTGCTTTGTATCAGTTTCAGAAGCAGATTTGGACTACATATGGTCTGTAAGTGTAGGAAACACCGTTCTTTTGATCTGGGCACACTCAGATTACCTGCTATATTAGAGATTCTAAAAGCAAGAGCGTGCTTCTCGCTCTAAAGCAGAGTGTGATCCATGGATGAGAAAAATGCTGTGTGTTTCCTTTCAGAAATGGAGTTAAGTCCCAGGCTCTGTGTCTTCCTACAAGCAAGACTTCGTTTCAGATAAGGGCAGTCACTTTTCAGCTCAAACGATCTACATCGTTCACGGAGCTCACACGTTTCTCATCTTAACAGACAAGCATTGGATGTTAGAGGACCAGTGCTTTGTGTCAGTTTAAGAAGCAGAGTTGGACTAGATATTGTCCGTATGTGTAGGAAACACCATTCTTTTGTTCTCAGCAAAATCGCATTTCCTGCTGTCTTAGAGACTCTAGAAAGCAAGAGCGTGCTTCTTGTTCTAAAGCAGAGTATGAACAATGGATGAGAACACTGCTGTGTGTTTCACTTCAGAAATGTTGTTAAATCCCAGGCTCTGAGTCTTCCTACAAGCAAGAATTCGTTTCAGGTAAGGGCAGTCACTTTTCTGCTCAAACGAACTACATCGTTCATGAAGCTCACACGTTTCCCATCTTAACTGACAAGCATTGGATGTTAGAGGACCAGTGATTTGTATCAGTTTCAGAAGCAGAGTTGGACTAGATATGGTCAGTATGTTTAGGAAACACCGTTCATTTGTTGTCAGCACACTCACGTTTCCTGCTGTGTTAGAGACTCCAGAAAGCAAGAGCGTACTTCTTCCTCTAAAGCAGAGTGTGTTCCATGGATGAGAACTATGCTGTGTGTTTCCCTTCATAAATGGAGTTGAATCTCAATCTCTGTGTCTTCCTACAAGCAAGACTTCCTTTTCAGGTAACGGCAGTCACTTTTCAGCTCAAACGAACTACATCGTTCACTGATCTCACACATTTCTCTTCTTTACAGACAAGCATTGGATGTTAGAGGACCAGTGCTTTGTATCAGTTTCAGAAACAGAGTTGAACCAGATATGGTCCGTATGTGTAGGAAACACAGTTCTTTTGTTCTCAGCACACACACGTTTCCTGCTGTCTTAGAGACTCTAGAAAGCAAGAGCGTGCTTCTTGTTCTAAAGCAGAGTGTGATCCATGGATGAGAACTATGCTGTGTGTTTCCATTCGGAAATGGAGTTAAATCCCAGGCTCTGTGTCTTCCTACAAGCAAGACTTCGATTCAGGTAAGGGCAGTCACTTTTCAGCTCAAACGAACTACATCGTTCACGAAGCTCACACGTTTCTCATCTTAACAGACAAGCATTGCATGTTAGAGGACCAGTGCTTTGTATCAGTTTAGGAAGGAGAGTTGGACTAGATATGGTCCGTATGTGTAGGAAACACCGTTCTTTTGTTCTCCGCACACTCACGTTTCCTGCTGTCTTAGAGACTTTAGAAAGCAAGAGCGTGCTTCTTGTTCTAAAGCAGAGTGTGATCAATGGATGAGAACACTGCTGTGTGTTTCACTTCAGAAATGGAGTTAAATACCAGGCTCTGAGTCTTCCTACAAGCAAGACTTCGTTTCAGGTAAGGGCAGTCACTTTTATGCTCAAACGAACTACATCGTTCACGAAGATCACACGTTTCTCATCTTAACTGACAAGCATTGGATGTTAGAGGACCAGTGCATTGTATCAGTTTGAGAAGCAGATTTGGACTACATATGGTCCGTATGTGTACGAAACACCGTTCTTTTGTTCTGGGCACACTCAGATTACCTGCTGTATTAGAGAGTCTAGATAGCAAGAGCGTGCTTCTCGCTCTAAAGCACAGTGTGATCCATGGATGAGAACTCTGCTGTGTGTTTCCCTTCGGAGATGGAGCTAAATCCCAGGATCTGTGTTTTACTACAAGCAAGACTTCGTTACAGGTAAGGGCAGTCACTTTTCAGTTCAAAGGAACTACATCATTCTCAAAGCTCACACGTTTCTCATCTGAACTGACAAGCATTGGATGTTAGAGTACCAGTGCTTTGTGTCAGTTTCAGAAACAGAGTTGGACTAGATATGGTCCGTATGTGTAGGAAACACCATTCTTTTGTTCTCAGCAAAATCACATTTCCTGCTGTCTTAGAGACTCTAGAAAGCAAGAGCGTGCTTCTTGTTCTAAAGCAGAGTATGAACAATGGATGAGAACACTGCTGTGTGTTTCACTTCAGAAATGGTGTTAAATCCCAGGCTCTGAGTCTTCCTACAAGCAAGAATTCGTTTCAGGTAAGGGCAGTCACTTTTCTCCTCAAACGAACTACATCGTTCATGAAGCTCACACGTTTCCCATCTTAACTGACAAGCATTGGATGTTAGAGGACCAGTGATTTGTATCAGTTTCAGAAGCAGAGTTGGACTAGATATGGTCAGTATGTTTAGGAAAAACCGTTCATTTGTTGTCAGCACACTCACGTTTCCTGCTGTGTTAGAGACTCCAGAAAGCAAGAGCGTACTTCTTCCTCTAAAGCAGAGTGTGATCCATGGATGAGAACTATGCTGTGTGTTTCCCTTCATAAATGGAGTTAAATCCCAGGCTGTGTGTCTTACTACAAGCAAGACTTCGTTTCTTGTAAGAGCAGTCACTTTTCAGCTCAAAAGAACTACATCGTTCACTGAGCTCACACATTTCTCTTCTTAACAGACAAGCATTGGATGTTAGAGGACCAGTGCTTTGTATCAGTTTAGGAAGGAGAGTTGGACTAGATATGGTCCGTATGTGTAGGAAACACCGTTCTTTTGTTCTCAGCACACTCACGTTTCCTGCTGTCTTAGAGACTTTAGAAAGCAAGAGCGTGCTTCTTCTTCTAAAGCAGAGTGTGATCAAAGGATGAGAACACTGCTGTGTGTTTCACTTCAGAAATGGAGTTAAATCCCAGGCTCTGAGTCTTCCTACAAGCAAGACTTCGTTTCAGGTAAGGGCAGTTACTTTTCTGCTCAAACGAACTACATCGTTCACAAAGATCACACGTTTCTCATCTTAACTGACAAGCATTGGATGTTAGAGGACCCGTGCATTTCATCAGTTTCGGAAGCAGATTTGGACTTCATATGGTCCGTATGTATAGGAAACACCGTTCTTTTGTTCTGGGCACACTCAGATTACCTGCTGTATTAGAGACTCTAGAAAGCAAGAGCGTGCTTCTCCCTCTAAAGCAGAGTGTGATCGATGGATGAGAACTCTGCTGTGTGTTTCCCTTCAGAGATGGAGTTAAATCCCAGGATCTGTGTCTTACTACAAGCAAGACTTCGTATCAGGTAAGGGCAGTCACTTTTCAGTTCAAAGGAAGTACATCATTCTCAAAGCTCACACGTTTCTCATCTTAACTGACAAGCATTGGATGTTAGAGGACCAGTTCTTTGTGTCAGTTTCAGAAACAGAGTTGGACTAGGTATGGTCCGTATGTGTAGGAAACACCGTTCTTTTGTTCTCAGCGCACTCACGTTTCCTGCTGTCTTAGAGACTTTAGAAAGCAAGAGCGTGCTTCTCGCTCTAAAGCAGATTGTGATCCATGGATGAGAACTATGCTGTGTGTTTCCCTTCAGAAATGGAGTTAAATCCCAGACTCCGAGTCTTCCTACAAGCAAGACTTCGTTACAGGTAAGGGCAGTCACTTTTTAGTTCAAAGGATCTACATCATTCTCAAAGCTCACACGTTTCTCATCTGAACTGACAAGCATTGGATGTTAGAGGACCAGTGCTTTGTGTCAGTTTCAGAAACAGAGTTGGACTAGATATGGTCCGTATGTGTAGAAAACACCGTTCTTTTGTTCTCAGCGTACTCACGTTTCCTGCTGTCTTAGAGAATTTAGAAAGCAAGAGCGTGCTTCTCGTTCTCAAGCAGAGTGTGATCCATGGATGAGAACTATGCTGTGTGTTTCCCTTCAGAAATGGAGTTAAATCCCAGATTCTGTGTCTTCCTACAAGCAAGACTTCGTTTAAGGTAAGGGCCGTCACTTTTCTGCTCAAAAGAACTACATCGTTCACGAAGCTCACACGTTTCTCATCTTAACAGACAAGCATTGGATGTTAGAGGACCAGTGCTTTGTATCAGTTTCAGAAGCAGAGTTGAACTAGATATGGTCCATATGGTTAGGAAACACCGTTCTTTTGTTCTCAGCACACACACGTTTCCTGCTGTCTTAGAGACTCTAGAAAGCAAGAGCGTGCTTCTTGTTCTAAAGCAGAGTGTGATCAATGGATGATTACACTGCTGTGTGTTTCACTTCAGAAATGGAGTTAAATCCCAGGCTCTGAATCTTCCTACAAGCAAGACTTCGATTCAGGTAAGGGCAGTCACTTTTCTGCTCAAACGAACTACATCGTTCACGAAGCTCACACGTTTCTCATCTTAACTGACAAGCATTGGATGTTAGAGGGTCAGTGCTTTGTATCAGTTTCAGAAGCAGATTTGGACTACATATGGTCTGTAAGTGTAGGAAACACCGTTCTTTTGATCTGGGCACACTCAGATTACCTGCTATATTAGAGATTCTAAAAGCAAGAGCGTGCTTCTCGCTCTAAAGCAGAGTGTGATCCATGGATGAGAAAAATGCTGTGTGTTTCCTTTCAGAAATGGAGTTAAGTCCCAGGCTCTGTGTCTTCCTACAAGCAAGACTTCGTTTCAAATAAGGGCAGTCACTTTTCAGCTCAAACGATCTACATCGTTCACGGAGCTCACACGTTTCTCATCTTAACAGGCAAGCATTGGATGTTAGAGGACCAGTGCTTTGTGTCAGTTTAAGAAGCAGAGTTGGACTAGATATGGTCCGTATGTGTAGGAAACACCATTCTTTTGTTCTCAGCAAAATCGCATTTCCTGCTGTCTTAGAGACTCTAGAAAGCAAGAGCGTGCTTCTTGTTCTAAAGCAGAGTATGAACAATGGATGAGAACACTGCTGTGTGTTTCACTTCAGAAATGGTGTTAAATCCCAGGCTCTGAGTCTTCCTACAAGCAAGAATTCGTTTCAGGTAAGGGCAGTCACTTTTCTGCTCAAACGAACTACATCGTTCATGAAGCTCACACGTTTCCCATCTTAACTGACAAGCATTGGATGTTAGAGGACCAGTGATTTGTATCAGTTTCAGAAGCAGAGTTGGACTAGATATGGTCAGTATGTTTAGGAAACACCGTTCATTTGTTGTCAGCACACTCACGTTTCCTGCTGTGTTAGAGACTCCAGAAAGCAAGAGCGTACTTCTTCCTCTAAAGCAGAGTGTGATCCATGGATGAGAACTATGCTGTGTGTTTCCCTTCATAAATGGAGTTGAATCTCAATCTCTGTGTCTTCCTACAAGCAAGACTTCCTTTTCAGGTAACGGCAGTCACTTTTCAGCTCAAACGAACTACATCGTTCACTGATCTCACACATTTCTCTTCTTTACAGACAAGCATTGGATGTTAGAGGACCAGTGCTTTGTATCAGTTTCAGAAACAGAGTTGAACCAGATATGGTCCGTATGTGTAGGAAACACAGTTCTTTTGTTCTCAGCACACACACGTTTCCTGCTGTCTTAGAGACTCTAGAAAGCAAGAGCGTGCTTCTTGTTCTAAAGCAGAGTGTGATCCATGGATGAGAACTATGCTGTGTGTTTCCATTCGGAAATGGAGTTAAATCCCAGGCTCTGTGTCTTCCTACAAGCAAGAATTTGATTCAGGTAAGGGCAGTCACTTTTCAGCTCAAACGAACTACATCGTTCACGAAGCTCACACGTTTCTCATCTTAACAGACAAGCATTGCATGTTAGAGGACCAGTGCTTTGTATCAGTTTAGGAAGGAGAGTTGGACTAGATATGGTCCGTATGTGTAGGAAACACCGTTCTTTTGTTCTCCGCACACTCACGTTTCCTGCTGTCTTAGAGACTTTAGAAAGCAAGAGCGTGCTTCTTATTCTAAAGCAGAGTGTGATCAATGGATGAGAACACTGCTGTGTGTTTCACTTCAGAAATGGTGTTAAATCCCAGGCTCTGAGTCTTCCTACAAGCAAGACTTCGTTTCAGGTAAGGGCAGTCACTTTTATGCTCAAACGAACTACATCGTTCACGAAGATCACACGTTTCTCATCTTAACTGACAAGCATTGGATGTTAGAGGACCAGTGCATTGTATCAGTTTGAGAAGCAGATTTGGACTACATATGGTCCGTATGTGTACGAAACACCGTTCTTTTGTTCTGGGCACACTCAGATTACCTGCTGTATTAGAGAGTCTAGATAGCAAGAGCGTGCTTCTCGCTCTAAAGCACAGTGTGATCCATGGATGAGAACTCTGCTGTGTGTTTCCCTTCGCAGATGGAGCTAAATCCCAGGATCTGTGTTTTACTACAAGCAAGACTTCGTTACAGGTAAGGGCAGTCCCTTTTCAGTTCAAAGGAACTACATCATTCTCAAAGCTCACACGTTTCTCATCTGAACTGACAAGCATTGGATGTTAGAGTGCCAGTGCTTTGTGTCAGTTTCAGAAACAGAGTTGGACTAGATATGGTCCGTATGTGTAGGAAACACCATTCTTTTGTTCTCAGCAAAATCGCATTTCCTGCTGTCTTAGAGACTCTAGAAAGCAAGAGCGTGCTTCTTGTTCTAAAGCAGAGTATGAACAATGGATGAGAACACTGCTGTGTGTTTCACTTCAGAAATGGTGTTAAATCCCAGGCTCTGAGTCTTCCTACAAGCAAGAATTCGTTTCAGGTAAGGGCAGTCACTTTTCTGCTCAAACGAACTACATCGTTCATGAAGCTCACACGTTTCCCATCTTAACTGACAAGCATTGGATGTTAGAGGACCAGTGATTTGTATCAGTTTCAGAAGCAGAGTTGGACTAGATATGGTCAGTATGTTTAGGAAACACCGTTCATTTGTTGTCAGCACACTCACGTTTCCTGCAGTGTTAGAGACTCCAGAAAGCAAGAGCGTACTTCTTCCTCTAAAGCAGAGTGTGATCCATGGATGAGAACTATGCTGTGTGTTTCCCTTCATAAATGGAGTTGAATCTCAATCTCTGTGTCTTCCTACAAGCAAGACTTCCTTTTCAGGTAACGGCAGTCACTTTTCAGCTCAAACGAACTACATCGTTCACTGAGCTCACACATTTCTCTTCTTTACAGACAAGCATTGGATGTTAGAGGACCAGTGCTTTGTATCAGTTTCAGAAACAGAGTTGAACTAGATATGGTCCGTATGTGTAGGAAACACAGTTCTTTTGTTCTCAGCACACACACGTTTCCTGCTGTCTTAGAGACTCTAGAAAGCAAGAGCGTGCTTCTTGTTCTAAAGCAGAGTGTGATCCATGGATGAGAACTATGCTGTGTGTTTCCATTCGGAAATGGAGTTAAATCCCAGGCTCTGTGTCTTCCTACAAGCAAGACTTCGATTCAGGTAAGGGCAGTCACTTTTCAGCTCAAACGAACTACATCGTTCACGAAGCTCACACGTTTCTCATCTTAACAGACAAGCATTGCATGTTAGAGGACCAGTGCTTTGTATCAGTTTAGGAAGGAGAGTTGGACTAGATATGGTCCGTATGTGTAGGAAACACCGTTCTTTTGTTCTCCGCACACTCACGTTTCCTGCTGTCTTAGAGACTTTAGAAAGCAAGAGCGTGCTTCTTGTTCTAAAGCAGAGTGTGATCAATGGATGAGAACACTGCTGTGTGTTTCACTTCAGAAATGGTGTTAAATCCCAGGCTCTGAGTCTTCCTACAAGCAAGACTTCGTTTCAGGTAAGGGCAGTCACTTTTATGCTCAAACGAACTACATCGTTCACGAAGATCACACGTTTCTCATCTTAACTGACAAGCATTGGATGTTAGAGGACCAGTGCATTGTATCAGTTTGAGAAGCAGATTTGGACTACATATGGTCCGTATGTGTACGAAACACCATTCTTTTGTTCTGGGCACACTCAGATTACCTGCTGTATTAGAGAGTCTAGATAGCAAGAGCGTGCTTCTCGCTCTAAAGCACAGTGTGATCCATGGATGAGAACTCTGCTGTGTGTTTCCCTTCGGAGATGGAGCTAAATCCCAGGATCTGTGTTTTACTACAAGCAAGACTTCGTTACAGGTAAGGGCAGTCACTTTTCAGTTCAAAGGAACTACATCATTCTCAAAGCTCACACGTTTCTCATCTGAACTGACAAGCATTGGATGTTAGAGTACCAGTGCTTTGTGTCAGTTTCAGAAACAGAGTTGGACTAGATATGGTCCGTATGTGTAGGAAACACCGTTCTTTTGTTCTCAGCACACTCACGTTTCCTGCTGTCTTAGAGACTTTAGAAAGCAAGAGCGTGCTTCTCGTTCTCAAGCAGAGTGTGATCCATGGATGAGAACTATGCTGTGTGTTTCCCTTCCGAAATGGAGTTAAATCCCAGATTCTGTGTCTTCCTACAAGCAAGACTTCGTTTAAGGTAAGGGCAGTCACTTTTCTGCTCAAAAGAACTACATCGTTCACGAAGATCACACGTTTCTCATCTTAACAGACAAGCATTGGATGTTAGAGGACCAGTGCTTTGTATCAGTTTCAGAAGCAGAGTTGAACTAGATATGGTCCATATGGTTAGGAAACACCGTTCTTTTGTTCTCAGCACACACACGTTTCCTGCTGTCTTAGAGACTCTAGAAAGCAAGAGCGTGCTTCTTGTTCTAAAGCAGAGTGTGATCAATGGATGATTACACTGCTGTGTGTTTCACTTCAGAAATGGAGTTAAATCCCAGGCTCTGAGTCTTCCTACAAGCAAGACTTCGATTCAGGTAAGGGCAGTCACTTTTCTGCTCAAACGAACTACATCGTTCACGAAGCTCACACGTTTCTCATCTTAAATGACAAGCATTGGATGTTAGAGGGTCAGTGCTTTGTATCAGTTTCAGAAGGAGATTTGGACTACATATGGTCTGTAAGTGTAGGAAACACCGTTCTTTTGTTCTGGGCACACTCAGATTACCTGCTATATTAGAGATTCTAAAAGCAAGAGCGTGCTTCTCGCTCTAAAGCAGAGTGTGATCCATGGATGAGAAAAATGCTGTGTGTTTCCTTTCAGAAATGGAGTTAAATCCCAGGCTCTGTGTCTTCCTACAAGCAAGACTTCGTTTCAGATAAGGGCAGTCACTTTTCAGCTCAAATGAACTACATCGTTCACGGAGCTCACACGTTTCTCATCTTAACAGACAAGCATTGGATGTTAGAGGACCAGTGCTTTGTGTCAGTTTAAGAAGCAGAGTTGGACTAGATATGGTGCGTATGTTTAGGAAACACTGTTCTTTTGTTGTCAGCACACTCACATTTCCTGCTGTGTTAGAGACTCCAGAAAGCAAGAGCGTACTTCTCGCTCTAAAGCAGAGTGTGATCCATGGATGAGAACTATGCTGTGTGTTTCCCTTCATAAATGGAGTTGAATCTCAATCTCTGTGTCTTCCTACAAGCAAGACTTCGTTTCAGGTAACGGCAGTCACTTTTCAGCTCAAACGAACTACATCGTTCACTGAGCTCACACATTTCTCTTCTTTACAGACAAGCATTGGATGTTAGAGGACCAGTGCTTTGTATCAGTTTCAGAAACAGAGTTGAACTAGATATGGTCCGTATGTGTAGGAAACACAGTTCTTTTGTTCTCAGCACACACACGTTTCCTGCTGTCTTAGAGACTCTAGAAAGCAAGAGCGTGCTTCTTGTTCTAAAGCAGAGTGTGATAAATGGATGATTACACTGCTGTGTGTTTCACTACAGAAATGGAGTTAAATCCCAGGCTCTGAGTCTTCCTACAAACAAGACATCGATTCAGGTAAGTTCAGTCACTTTTCTGCTCAAACGAACTACATCGTTCACGAAGCTCACACGTTTCTCATTTAACTGACAAGCATTGGATGTTAGAGGGTCAGTGCTTTGTATCAGTTTCAGAAGCAGATTTGGACTACATATGGTCTGTACATGTAGGAAACACCGTACTTTCGTTCTGGGCACACTCAGATTACCTGCTATATTAGAGACTCTAAAAGCAAGAGCATGCTTCTCGCTCTAAAGCAGAGTGTGCTCCATGGATGAGAAAAATGCTGTGCGTTTCCCTTCATAAATGGAGTTAAATCTCAGGCTCTGTGTCTTGCTACAATCAAGACTTCGTTTCAGGTAAGGACAGTCACTTTTCAGCACAAACGAACTACATCATTCATGGAGCTCACACGTTTCTCATCTTAACAGACAAGAATTGGATGTTAGAGGACCAGTGCTTTGTATCAGTTTAAGAAGCAGAGTTGGACTAGATATGGTCTGTATGTGTAGGAAACACTGTTCTTTTGTTCTCAGCACACTCACGTTTCCTGCTGTCTTAGAGACTTTAGAAAGCAAGTGCGTGCTTCTCGCTCTAAAGCAGAGTGTGATCCATGGATGAGTCTATGCTGTGCATTTCACTTCAGAAATGGAGTTAAATCCCAGGCTCTGTGTCTTCCTACAATCAAGACTTCTTTTCAGGTAAGGGCAGTCACTTTTCAGCTCAAACGAACTACATCATTCACGGAGCTCACACGTTTCTCATCTTAACAGACAAGAATTGGATGTTAGAGGACCAGTGCTTTGTATCAGTTTAAGAAGCAGAGTTGGACTAGATATGGTCTGTATGTGTAGGAAACACCGTTCTTTTGTTCTCAGCACACTCACGTTTCCTGCTGTCTTAGAGACTTTAGAAAGCAAGAGCGTGCTTCTCCCTCTAAAGCAGAGTGTGATCCATGGATGAGAACTATGCTGTGCATTTCCCTTCAGAAATGGAGTTAAATCCCAGGCTCTGAGTCTTCCTACAAGAAAGACTTCGTTTAAGGTAAGGGCAGTCACTTTTCTGCTCAAACGAACTACATAGTTCATGAAGCTCACACGTCTCCCATCTTAACTGAAAAGTATTGGATGTTAGAGGACCAGTGATTTGTGTCAGTTTCAGAAGAAGAGTTGGAGTAGATATGGTCTGTATATGTAGGAAACACCGTTCTTTTGTTCTTAGCACACTCACGTTTCCTGCTGTGTTAGAGACTCCAGAAAGCAAGAGCATGCTTCTCGCTCTAAAGCAGAGTGTGATCCATGGATGAGAACTATGCTTTGTATTTCCCTTCATAAATGGAGTTAAAACTCAATCTCTGTGTCTTCCTACAAGCAAGACTTCGTTTCAGATAACGGCAGTCCCTTTTCAGCTCAAACGAACTACATCGTTCACGAAGCTCACACGTTTCTCATCTTAACAGACAAGCATTGGATGTTAGAGGACCAGTGCTTTGTATCAGTTCCAGAAGCAGATTTGGACTACATATGGTCTGTATGTGTAGAAAACACCGTTCTTTGGTTCTGGGCACACTCAGTTTACCTGCTATATTAGAGACTCTAAAAGCAAGAGCGTGCTTCTCGCTCTAAAGCAGAGTGTGATCCATGGATGAGAAAAATACTGTGTGTTTCCCTTCAGAGATGGAGTTAAATCCCAGGATCTGTGTCTTACTACAAGCAAGACTTCGTTACAGGTAAGGGCAGTCACTTTTCAGTTCAAAGGAACTACATCATTCTCAAAGCTCACACGTTTCTCATCTTAACTGACAAGCATTGGATGTTAGAGGACCAGTGATTTGTGTCAGTTTCAGAAACAGATTTGGACTAGGTATGGTCTGTATGTGTAGGAAACACCGTTCTTTTGTTCTCCGCACACTCACGTTTCATGCTGTCTTAGAGACTCTAGAAAGCAAGAGCGTGCTTCTTGTTCTAAAGCAGAGTGTGATAAATGGATGATTACACTGCTGTGTGTTTCACTACAGAAATGGAGTTAAATCCCAGGCTCTGAGTCTTCCTACAAGGAAGACTTCGATTCAGATAAGGGCTGTCACTTTCTGCTCAAATGAACTACATCGTTCAGGAAGCTCACACGTTTCTCATCTTAACTGACAAGCATTGGATGTTAGAGGGTCAGTGCTTTGTATCAGTTTCAGAAGCAGATTTGGACTACATATGGTCTGTACGTGTAGGAAACACCGTTCTTTTGTTCTGGGCACACTCATATTACCTGCTATATTAGAGACTCTAAAAGCAAGAGCGTGCTTCTCGCTCTAAAGCAGAGTGTGATCCATGGATGAGAAAAATGCTGTGCGTTTCCCTTCAGAAATGGATTTAAATCCCAGGCTCTGTGTCTTCCTACAAGCAAGACTTCGATTCAGGTAAGGGCAGTCACTTTTCAGCTCAAACGAACTACATCGTTCACGAAGCTCACACGTTTCTCATCTTAACAGACAAGCATTGCATGTTAGAGGACCAGTGCTTTGTATCAGTTTAGGAAGGAGAGTTGGACTAGATATGGTCCGTATGTGTAGGAAACACCGTTCTTTTGTTCTCCGCACACTCACGTTTCCTGCTGTCTTAGAGACTTTAGAAAGCAAGAGCGTGCTTCTTGTTCTAAAGCAGAGTGTGATCAATGGATGAGAACACTGCTGTGTGTTTCACTTCAGAAATGGTGTTAAATCCCAGGCTCTGAGTCTTCCTACAAGCAAGACTTCGTTTCAGGTAAGGGCAGTCACTTTTATGCTCAAACGAACTACATCGTTCACGAAGATCACACGTTTCTCATCTTAACTGACAAGCATTGGATGTTAGAGGACCAGTGCATTGTATCAGTTTGAGAAGCAGATTTGGACTACATATGGTCCGTATGTGTACGAAACACCGTTCTTTTGTTCTGGGCACACTCAGATTACCTGCTGTATTAGAGAGTCTAGATAGCAAGAGCGTGCTTCTCGCTCTAAAGCACAGTGTGATCCATGGATGAGAACTCTGCTGTGTGTTTCCCTTCGGAGATGGAGCTAAATCCCAGGATCTGTGTTTTACTACAAGCAAGACTTCGTTACAGGTAAGGGCAGTCACTTTTCAGTTCAAAGGAACTACATCATTCTCAAAGCTCACACGTTTCTCATCTGAACTGACAAGCATTGGATGTTAGAGTACCAGTGCTTTGTGTCAGTTTCAGAAACAGAGTTGGACTAGATATGGTCCGTATGTGTAGGAAACACCGTTCTTTTGTTCTCAGCACACTCACGTTTCCTGCTGTCTTAGAGACTTTAGAAAGCAAGAGCGTGCTTCTCGTTCTCAAGCAGAGTGTGATCCATGGATGAGAACTATGCTGTGTGTTTCCCTTCCGAAATGGAGTTAAATCCCAGATTCTGTGTCTTCCTACAAGCAAGACTTCGTTTAAGGTAAGGGCAGTCACTTTTCTGCTCAAAAGAACTACATCGTTCATGAAGATCACACGTTTCTCATCTTAACAGACAAGCATTGGATGTTAGAGGACCAGTGCTTTGTATCAGTTTCAGAAGCAGAGTTGAACTAGATATGGTCCATATGGTTAGGAAACACCGTTCTTTTGTTCTCAGCACACACACGTTTCCTGCTGTCTTAGAGACTCTAGAAAGCAAGAGCGTGCTTCTTGTTCTAAAGCAGAGTGTGATCAATGGATGATTACACTGCTGTGTGTTTCACTTCAGAAATGGAGTTAAATCCCAGGCTCTGAGTCTTCCTACAAGCAAGACTTCGATTCAGGTAAGGGCAGTCACTTTGCTGCTCAAACGAACTACATCGTTCACGAAGCTCACACGTTTCTCATCTTAACTGACAAGCATTGGATGTTAGAGGGTCAGTGCTTTGTATCAGTTTCAGAAGGAGATTTGGACTACATATGGTCTGTAAGTGTAGGAAACACCGTTCTTTTGTTCTGGGCACACTCAGATTACCTGCTGTATTAGAGATTCTAAAAGCAAGAGCGTGCTTCTCGCTCTAAAGCAGAGTGTGATCCATGGATGAGAAAAATGCTGTGTGTTTCCTTTCAGAAATGGAGTTAAATCCCAGGCTCTGTGTCTTCCTACAAGCAAGACTTCGTGTCAGATAAGGGCAGTCACTTTTCAGCTCAAACGAACTACATCGTTCACGGAGCTCACACGTTCTCATCTTAACAGACAAGCATTGGATGTTAGAGGACCAGTGCTTTGTGTCAGTTTAAGAAGCAGAGTTGGACTAGATATGGTGCGTATGTTTAGGAAACACCGTTCTTTTGTTGTCAGCACACTCACATTTCCTGCTGTGTTAGAGACTCCAGAAAGCAAGAGCGTACTTCTCGCTCTAAAGCAGAGTGTGATCCATGGATGAGAACTATGCTGTGTGTTTCCCTTCATAAATGGAGTTGAATCTCAATCTCTGTGTCTTCCTACAAGCAAGACTTCGTTTCAGGTAACGGCAGTCACTTTTCAGCTCAAACGAACTACATCGTTCACTGAGCTCACACATTTCTCTTCTTTACAGACAAGCATTGGATGTTAGAGGACCAGTGCTTTGTATCAGTTTCAGAAACAGAGTTGAACTAGATATGGTCCGTATGTGTAGGAAACACAGTTCTTTTGTTCTCAGCACACACACGTTTCCTGCTGTCTTAGAGACTCTAGAAAGCAAGAGCGTGCTTCTTGTTCTAAAGCAGAGTGTGATAAATGGATGATTACACTGCTGTGTGTTTCACTACAGAAATGGAGTTAAATCCCAGGCTCTGAGTCTTCCTACAAACAAGACATCGATTCAGGTAAGTTCAGTCACTTTTCTGCTCAAACGAACTACATCGTTCACGAAGCTCACACGTTTCTCATTTAACTGACAAGCATTGGATGTTAGAGGGTCAGTGCTTTGTATCAGTTTCAAGCAGATTTGGACTACATATGGTCTGTACATGTAGGAAACACCGTACTTTCGTTCTGGGCACACTCAGATTACCTGCTATATTAGAGACTCTAAAAGCAAGAGCATGCTTCTCGCTCTAAAGCAGAGTGTGATCCATGGATGAGAAAAATGCTGTGCGTTTCCCTTCATAAATGGAGTTAAATCTCAGGCTCTGTGTCTTGCTACAATCAAGACTTCGTTTCAGGTAAGGACAGTCACTTTTCAGCTCAAACGAACTACATCATTCATGGAGCTCACACGTTTCTCATCTTAACAGACAAGAATTGGATGTTAGAGGACCAGTGCTTTGTATCAGTTTAAGAAGCAGAGTTGGACTAGATATGGTCTGTATGTGTAGGAAACACTGTTCTTTTGTTCTCAGCACACTCACGTTTCCTGCTGTCTTAGAGACTTTAGAAAGCAAGTGCGTGCTTCTCGCTCTAAAGCAGAGTGTGATCCATGGATGAGTCTATGCTGTGCATTTCACTTCAGAAATGGAGTTAAATCCCAGGCTCTGTGTCTTCCTACAATCAAGACTTCTTTTCAGGTAAGGGCAGTCACTTTTCAGCTCAAAAGAACTACATCATTCACGGAGCTCACACGTTTCTCATCTTAACAGACAAGAATTGGATGTTAGAGGACCAGTGCTTTGTATCAGTTTAAGAAGCAGAGTTGGACTAGATATGGTCTGTATGTGTAGGAAACACCGTTCTTTTGTTCTCAGCACACTCACGTTTCCTGCTGTCTTAGAGACTTTAGGAAGCAAGAGCGGGCTTCTCGCTCTAAAGCAGAGTGTGATCCATGGATGAGAACTATGCTGTGCATTTCCCTTCAGAAATGGAGTTAAATCCCAGGCTCTGAGTCTTCCTACAAGAAAGACTTCGTTTAAGGTAAGGGCAGTCACTTTTCTGCTCAAACGAACTACATAGTTCATGAAGCTCACACGTCTCCCATCTTAACTGACAAGCATTGGATGTTAGAGGACCAGTGATTTGTGTCAGTTTCAGAAGAAGAGTTGGAGTAGATATGGTCTGTATATGTAGGAAACACCGTTCTTTTGTTCTCAGCACACTCACGTTTCCTGCTGTGTTAGAGACTCCAGAAAGCAAGAGCATGCTTCTCGCTCTAAAGCAGAGTGTGATCCATGGATGAGAACTATGCTTTGTATTTCCCTTCATAAATGGAGTTAAAACTCAATCTCTGTGTCTTCCTACAAGCAAGACTTCGTTTCAGATAACGGCAGTCCCTTTTCAGCTCAAACGAACTACATCGTTCACGAAGCTCACACGTTTCTCATCTTAACAGACAAGCATTGGATGTTAGAGGACCAGTGCTTTGTATGAGTTCCAGAAGCAGATTTGGACTACATATGGTCTGTATGTGTAGAAAACACCGTTCTTTGGTTCTGGGCACACTCAGTTTACCTGCTATATTAGAGACTCTAAAAGCAAGAGCGTGCTTCTCGCTCTAAAGCAGAGTGTGATCCATGGATGAGAAAAATACTGTGTGTTTCCCTTCAGAGATGGAGTTAAATCCCAGGATCTGTGTCTTACTACAAGCAAGACTTCGTTACAGGTAAGGTCAGTCACTTTTCAGTTCAAAGGAACTACATCATTCTCAAAGCTCACACGTTTCTCATCTTAACTGACAAGCATTGGATGTTAGAGGACCAGTGATTTGTGTCAGTTTCAGAAACAGATTTGGACTAGGTATGGTCTGTATGTGTAGGAAACACCGTTCTTTTGTTCTCCGCACACTCACGTTTCATGCTGTCTTAGAGACTCTAGAAAGCAAGAGCGTGCTTCTTGTTCTAAAGCAGAGTGTGATAAATGGATGATTACACTGCTGTGTGTTTCACTACAGAAATGGAGTTAAATCCCAGGCTCTGAGTCTTCCTACAAGGAAGACTTCGATTCAGATAAGGGCTGTCACTTTCTGCTCAAATGAACTACATCGTTCAGGAAGCTCACACGTTTCTCATCTTAACTGACAAGCATTGGATGTTAGAGGGTCAGTGCTTTGTATCAGTTTCAGAAGCAGATTTGGACTACATATGGTCTGTACGTGTAGGAAACACCGTTCTTTTGTTCTGGGCACACTCATATTACCTGCTATATTAGAGACTCTAAAAACAAGAGCGTGCTTCTCGCTCTAAAGCAGAGTGTGATCCATGGATGAGAAAAATGCTGTGCGTTTCCCTTCAGAAATGGATTTAAATCTCAGGCTCTGTGTCTTCCTACATTCAAGACTTCGTTTATGGTAAGGGCAGTCACTTTTCAGCTCAAACGAACTACATCATTCACGGAGCTCACACTTTTCTCATCTTAACAGACAAGAATTGGATGTTAGAGGACCAGTGCTTTGTATCAGTTTAAGAAGCAGAGTTGGACTAGATATGGTCCATATGTGTAGGAAACACCGTTCTTTTGTTCTCAGCAAAATCACATTTCCTGCTGTCTTAGAGACTCTAGAAAGCAAGAGCATGCTTCTTATTCTAAAGCAGAGTATGATCAATGGATGAGAACACTGCTGTGTGTTTCACTTCAGAAATGGAGTTAAATCCCAGGCTCTGAGTCTTCCTACAAGCAAGACTTCGTTTCAGGTAAGGGCAGTCACTTTTCAGCTCAAACGAACTACATCGTTCACTGAGCTCACACATTTCTCATCTTAACAGACAAGCATTGGATGTTAGAGGACCAGTGCTTTGTATCAGTTTCAGAAGCAGAGTTGAACTAGATATGGTCCGTATGTGTAGGAAACACCGTTCTTTTCTTCTCAGCACACACTCGTTTCCTGCTGTCTTAGAGACTCTAGAAAGCAAGAGCGTGCTTCTTGTTCTAAAGCAGAGTATGATCAATGGATGATTACACTGCTGTGTGTTTCTCTTCAGAAATGGAGCTAAATCCCAGGCTCTGAGTCTTCCTACAAGCAAGACTTCGTTTCAGGTAACGGCAGTCACTTTTCAGGTCAAACGAACTACATCGTTCACGGAGATCACACGTTTCTCATCTTAACAGACAAGCATTGGATGTTAGAGGACCAGTGCTTTGTGTCAGTGTAAGAAGCAGAGTTAGACTAGACATGGTCCGTATGTGTAGGAAACACCGTTCTTTTGTTCTCAGCAAAATCGCATTTCCTGCTGTCTTAGAGACTCTAGAAAGCAAGAGCGTGCTTCTTGTTCTAAAGCAGAGTATGAACAATGGATGAGAACACTGCTGTGTGTTTCACTTCAGAAATGGTGTTAAATCCCAGGCTCTGAGTCTTCCTACAAGTAAGAATTCGTTTCAGGTAAGGGCAGTCACTTTTCTGCTCAAACGAACTACATCGTTCATGAAGCTCACGCGTTTCCCATCTTAACTGACAAGCATTGGATGTTAGAGTACCAGTGATTTGAATCAGTTTCAGAAGCAGAGTTGGACTAGATATGGTCTGTATGTGTAGGAAACACCTTTCTTTTGTTCTCAGCACACTCACGTTTCCTGCTGTGTTAGAGACTCCAGAAAGCAAGAGTGTGCTTCTCGCTCTAAAGCAGAGTGTGATCCATGGATGAGAACTATGCTGTGTGTTTCCCTTCATAAATGGAGTTAAATCTCAATCTCTGGGTCTTCCTACAAGCAAGACTTCGTTTCAGGTAACGGCAGTCACTTGTCAGCTCAAACGAACTACATCGTTCACGAAGATCACACGTTTCTCTTCTTAACAGACAAGCATTGGATGTTAGAGGGTCAGTGCTTTGTATCAGTTTCAGAAGCAGATTTGGACTACATATGGTCTGTATGTGTACGAAACACCGTTCTTTTGTTCTGGGCACACTCAGATTACCTGCTGTATTAGAGACTCTAGATAGCAAGAGCGTGCTTCTCGCTCTAAAGCAGAGTGTGATCCATGGATGAGAACTCTGCTGTGTGTTTCCCTTCGGAGATGGAGTTAAATCCCAGGATCTGTGTCTTACTAAAAGCAAGACTTCGTTACAGGTAAGGGCAGTCACTTTTCAGTTCAAAGGAACTACATCATTCTCAAAGCTCACACGTTTCTCATCTGAACTGACAAGCATTGGATGTTAGAGGACCAGTGCTTTGTGTCAGTTTCAGAAACAGAGTTGGAGTAGATATGGTCCATATGTGTAGGAAACCCCGTTCTTTTGTTCTCAGCGCACTCACGTTTCCTGCTGTCTTAGAGACTTTAGAAAGCAAGAGCGTGCTTCTCGTTCTCAAGCAGAGTGTGATCCATGGATGAGAACTATGCTGTGCGTTTCCCTTCAGAAATGGAGTTAAATCCCAGGCTCTGTGTCTTCCTACAAGCAAGACTTCGTTTCAGATAAGGGCAGTCACTTTTCAGCTCAAACGAACTACATCGTTCACGGAGCTCACACGTTTCTCATCTTAACAGACAAGCATTGGATGTTAGAGGACCAGTGCTTTGTGTCAGTTTAAGAAGCAGAGTTGGACTAGATATGGTCCGTATGTGTAGGAAACACCGTTGTTTTGTTCTCAGCAAAATCGCATTTCCTGCTCTCTTAGAGACTCTAGAAAGCAAGAGCGTGCTTCTTGTTCTAAAGCAGAGTATGAACAATGGATGAGAACACTGCTGTGTGTTTCACTTCAGAAATGGTGTTAAATCCCAGGCTCTGAGTCTTCCTACAAGTAAGAATTCGTTTCAGGTAAGGGCAGTCACTTTTCTGCTCAAACGAACTACATCGTTCATGAAGCTCACGCGTTTCCCATCTTAACTGACAAGCATTGGATGTTAGCGTACCAGTGATTTGAATCAGTTTCAGAAGCAGAGTTGGACTAGATATGGTCTGTATGTGTAGGAAACACCGTTCTTTTGTTCTCAGCACACTCACGTTTCCTGCTGTGTTAGAGACTCCAGAAAGCAAGAGCGTGCTTCTCGCTCTAAAGCAGAGTGTGATCCATGGATGAGAACTATGCTGTGCATTTCCCTTCATAAATGGAGTTAAATCCCAGGCTCTGTGTCTTCCTACAATCAAGACTTCTTTTCAGGTAAGGGCAGTCATTTTTCAGCTCAAACGAACTACATCATTCACGGAGCTCACACGTTTCTCATCTTAAGAGACAAGAATTGGATGTTAGAGGACCAGTGCTTTGTATCAGTTTAAGAAGCAGAGTTGGACTAGATATGGTCTGTATGTGTAGGAAACACCGTTCTTTTGTTCTCAGCACACTCACGTTTCCTGCTGTCTTAGAGACTTTAGAAAGCAAGAGCATGCTTCTCGCTCTAAAGCAGAGTGTGATCCATGGATGAGAACTATGCTGTGCATTTCCCTTCAGAAATGGAGTTAAATCCCAGGCTCTGTGTCTTCCTACAATCAAGACTTCTTTTCAGGTAAGGGCAGTCACTTTTCAGCTCAAACGAACTACATCATTCACGGAGCTCACACGTTTCTCATCTTAACAGACAAGAATTGGATGTTAGAGGACCAGTGCTTTGTATCAGTTTAAGAAGCAGAGTTGGACTAGATATGGTCCGTATGTGTAGGAAACACCGTTCTTTTGTTCTCAGCAAAATCATGTTTCCTGCTGTCTTAGAGACTCTAGAAAGCAAGAGCGTGCTTCTTGTTCTAAAGCAGAGTATGATCAATTTATGAGAAAAATTCTGTGTGTTTCACTTCAGAAAAGGAGTTAAATCCCAGGCTCTGAGACTTCCTACAAGAAAGACTTCGTTTAAGGTAAGGGCAGTCACTTTTCTGCTCAAACGAACTACATAGTTCATGAAGCTCACACGTCTCCCATCTTAACTGACAAGCATTGGATGTTAGAGGACCAGCGATTTGTGTCAGTTTCAGAAGAAGAGTTGGACTAGATATGGTCTGTATATGTAGGAAACACCGTTCTTTTGTTCTCAGCACACTCACGTTTCCTGCTGTGTTAGAGACTCCAGAAAGCAAGAGCATGCTTCTCGCTCTAAAGCAGAGTGTGATCCATGGATGAGAACTATGCTTTGTATTTCCCTTCATAAATGGAGTTAAAACTCAATCTCTGTGTCTTCCTACAAGCAAGACTTCGTTTCAGATAACGGCAGTCCCTTTTCAGCTCAAACGAACTACATCGTTCACGAAGCTCACACGTTTCTCATCTTAACAGACAAGCATTGGATGTTAGAGGACCAGTGCTTTGTATGAGTTCCAGAAGCAGATTTGGACTACATATGGTCTGTATGTGTAGAAAACACCGTTCTTTGGTTCTGGGCACACTCAGTTTACCTGCTATATTAGAGACTCTAAAAGCAAGAGCGTGCTTCTCGCTCTAAAGCAGAGTGTGATCCATGGATGAGAAAAATACTGTGTGTTTCCCTTCAGAGATGGAGTTAAATCCCAGGATCTGTGTCTTACTACAAGCAAGACTTCGTTACAGGTAAGGGCAGTCACTTTTCAGTTCAAAGGAACTACATCATTCTCAAAGCTCACACGTTTCTCATCTTAACTGACAAGCATTGGATGTTAGAGGACCAGTGATTTGTGTCAGTTTCAGAAACAGAGTTGGACTAGGTATGGTCTGTATGTGTAGGAAACACCGTTCTTTTGTTCTCAGCACACTCACGTTTCCTGCTGTCTTAGAGACTTTAGAAAGCAAGAGCGTGCTTCTCGCTCTAAAGCAGAGTGTGATCCATGGATGAGAACTATGCTGTGCGTTTCCCTTCAGAAATGGAGTTAAATCCCAGGCTCTGTGTCTTCCTACAATCAAGACTTCGTTTCAGGTAAGGGCAGTCACTTTTCAGCTCAAACGAACTACATCATTCACGGAGCTCACACGTTTCTCATCTTAACAGACAAGAATTGGATGTTAGAGGACCAGTGCTTTGTATAAGTTTCAGAAGCAGATTTGGACTACATATGGTATGTACGTGTAGGAAACACCGTTCTTTTGTTCTGAGCACACTCATATTACCTGCTATATTAGAGACTCTAAAAGCAAGAGCGTGCTTCTCGCTCTAAAGCAGAGTGTGATCCATGGATGAGAAAAATGCTGTGCGTTTCCCTTCAGAAATGGATTTAAATCTCAGGCCCTGTGTCTTCCTACATTCAAGACTTCGTTTATGGTAAGGGCAGTCACTTTTCAGCTCAAACGAACTACATCATTCACGGAGCTCACACGTTTCTCATCTTAACAGACAAGAATTGGATGTTAGAGGACCAGTGCTTTGTATCAGTTTAAGAAGCAGAGTTGGACTAGATATGGTCTATATGTGTAGGAAACACCGTTCTTTTGTTCTCAGCAAAATCACATTTCCTGCTGTCTTAGAGACTCTAGAAAGCAAGAGCATGCTTCTTATTCTAAAGCAGAGTATGATCAATGGATGAGAACACTGCTGTGTGTTTCACTTCAGAAATGGAGTTAAATCCCAGGCTCTGAGTCTTCCTACAAGCAAGACTTCGTTTCAGGTAAGGGCAGTCACTTTTCAGCTCAAAAGAACTACATCGTTCACTGAGCTCACACATTTCTCATCTTAACAGACAAGCATTGGATGTTAGAGGACCAGTGCTTTGTATCAGTTTCAGAAGCAGAGTTGAACTAGATATGGTCCGTATGTGTAGGAAACACCGTTCTTTTCTTCTCAGCACACACTCGTTTCCTGCTGTCTTAGAGACTCTAGAAAGCAAGAGCGTGCTTCTTGTTCTAAAGCAGAGTATGATCAATGGATGATTACACTGCTGTGTGTTTCACTTCAGAAATGGAGCTAAATCCCAGGCTCTGAGTCTTCCTACAAGCAAGACTTCGTTTCAGGTAACGGCAGTCACTTTTCAGCTCAAACGAACTACATCGTTCACTGAGCTCACACATTTCTCTTCTTAACAGACAAGCATTGGATGTTAGAGGACCAGTGCTTTGTATCAGTTTAGGAAGGAGAGTTGGACTAGATATGGTATATATGTGTAGGAAACACCGTTCTTCTGTTCTCAGCACACTCACGTTTCCTGCTGTCTTAGAGACTTTAGAAAGCAAGAGCGTGCTTCTTGTTCTAAAGCAGAGTGTGATCAATGGATGAGAACACTGCTGTGTGTTTCACTTCAGAAATGGAGTTAAATCCCAGGCTCTGAGTCTTCCTACAAGCAAGACTTCGTTTCAGGTAAGGGCAGTCACTTTTATGCTCAAACGAAGTACATCGTTCACGAAGATCACACGTTTCTCATCTTAACTGACAAGCATTGGATGTTACAGGACCAGTGCATTGTATCAGTTTGAGAAGCAGATTTGGACTACATATGGTACGTATGTGTACGAAACACCGTTCTTTTGTTCTGGGCACACACAGATTAACTGCTGTATTAGAGACTCTAGATAGCAAGAGCGTGCTTCTCGCTCTAAAGCAGAGTGTGATCCATGGATGAGAACTCTGCTGTGTGTTTCCCTTCAGAGATGGAGTTAAATCCCAGGATCTGTGTCTTACTACAAGCAAGACTTCGTTACAGGTAAGGGCAGTCACTTTTCAGTTCAAAGGAACTACATCATTCTCAAAGCTCACACGTTTCTCATCTGAACTGACAAGCATTGGATGTTAGAGGACCAGTGCTTTGTGTCAGTTTCAGAAACAGAGTTGGAGTAGATATGGTCCATGTGTGTAGGAAACACCGTTCTTTTGTTCTCAGCGCACTCACGTTTCCTGCTGTCTTAGAGACTTTAGAAAGCAAGAGCGTGCTTCTCGTTCTCAAGCAGAGTGTGATCCATGGATGAGAACTATGCTGTGTGTTTCCCTTCAGAAATGGAGTTAAATCCCAGACGCTGTGTCTTCCTACAAGCAAGACTTTTTTTCAGATAAGGGCAGTCATTTTCTGCTCAAAAGAACTACATCGTTCACGAAGCTCACACGTTTCTCATCTTAACAGACAAGCATTGGATGTTAGAGGACCAGTGCTTTGTATCAGTTTCAGAAGCAGAGTTGAAGTAGATATGATCCATATGGTTAGGAAACACCGTTCTTTGTTCTCAGCACACACACGTTTCCTGCTGTCTTAGAGAATCTAGAAAGCAAGAGCGTGCTTCTTGTTCTAAAGCAGAGTGTGATCAATGGATGATTACCCTGCTGTGTGTTTCCCTTCAGACATGGAGTTAAATCCCAGGCTCTGAGTCTTCCTACAAGCAAGACTTCGATTCAGGTAAGGGCAGTCACTTTTCTGCTCAAAGGAACTACATCGTTCACGAAGCTCACACGTTTCTCCTCTTAACTGACAAGCATTGGATGTTAGAGGGTCAGTGCTTTGTATCAGTTTCAGAAGCAGATTTGGACTACATATGGTCTGTAAGTGTAGGAAACACCGTTCTTTTGTTCTGGGCACACTCAGATTACGTGCTATATTAGAGATTCTAAAAGCAAGAGCGTGCTTCTCGCTCTAAAGCAGAGTGTGATCCATGGATGAGAAAAATGCTGTGTGTTTCCTTTCAGAAATGGAGTTAAATCCCAGGCTCTGTGTCTTCCTACAAGCAAGACTTCGTTTCAGGTAAGGGCAGTCACTTTTCAGCTCAAACGAACTACATCGTTCACGGAGCTCACACGTTTCTCATCTTAACAGACAAGCATTGGATGTTAGAGGACCAGTGCTTTGTGTCAGTTTAAGAAGCAGAGTTGGACTAGACATGGTCCGTATGTGTAGGAAACACCGTTCTTTTGTTCTCAGCAAAATCGCATTTCCTGCTGTCTTAGAGACTCTAGAAAGCAAGAGCATGCTTCTTGTTCTAAAGCAGAGTATGAACAATGGATGAGAACACTGCTGTGTGTTTCACTTCAGAAATGGTGTTAAATCCCAGGCTCTGAGTCTTCCTACAAGTAAGAATTCGTTTCAGGTAAGGGCAGTCACTTTTCTGCTCAAACGAACTACATCGTTCATGAAGCTCACGCGTTTCCCATCTTAACTGACAAGCATTGGATGTTAGAGTACCAGTGATTTGAATCAGTTTCAGAAGCAGAGTTGGACTAGATATGGTCTGTATGTGTAGGAAACACCGTTCTTTTGTTCTCAGCACACTCACGTTTCCTGCTGTGTTAGAGACTCCAGAAAGCAAGAGCGTCCTTCTCGCTCTAAAGCAGAGTGTGATCCATGGATGACAACTATGCTGTGTGTTTCCCTTCATAAATGGAGTTGAATCTCAATCTCTGTGTCTTCCTACAAGCATGACTTCGTTTCAGGTAACGGCAGTCACTTTTCAGCTCAAACGAACTACATCGTTAACAGAGCTCACACATTTCTCTTCTTTACAGACAAGCATTGGATGTTAGAGGACCAGTGCTTTGTATCAGTTTCAGAAACAGAGTTGAACTAGATATGGTCCGTATGTGTTGGAAACACAGTTCTTTTGTTCTCAGCAAACACACGTTTCCTGCTGTCTTAGAGACTCTAGAAAGCAAGAGCGTTCTTCTTGTTCTAAAGCAGAGTGTGATAAATGGATGATTACACTGCTGTGTGTTTCACTACAGAATTGGAGTTAAATCCCAGGCTCTGAGTCTTCCTACAAGCAAGACTTCGATTCAGGTAAGGGCAGTCACTTTTCTGCTCAAAAGAACTACATCGTTCACGAAGCTCACACGTTTCTCCTCTTAACTGACAAGCATTGGATGTTAGAGGGGCAGTGCTTTGTATCACTTTCAGAAGCAGATTTGGACTACATATGGTCCGTACGTGTACGAAACACCGTTCTTTTGTTCTGGGCACACTCAGATTACCTGCTGTATTAGAGACTCTAGATAGCAAGAGCATGCTTCTCGCTCTAAAGCAGAGTGTGATCCATGGATGGGAACTCTGCTGTGTGTTTCCCTTCGGAGATGGAGTTAAATCCCAGGATCTGTGTCTTACTACAAGCAAGACTTCGTTACAGGTAAGGGCAGTCACTTTTCAGTTCAAAGGAACTACATCATTCTCAAAGCTCACACGTTTCTCATCTGAACTGACAAGCATTGGATGTTAGAGGACCAGTGCTTTGTGTCAGTTTCAGAAACAGAGTTGGAGTAGATATGGTCCATATGTGTAGGAAACACCGTTCTTTTGTTCTCAGCGCACTCACGTTTCCTGCTGTCTTAGAGACTTTAGAAAGCAAGAGCGTGCTTCTCGTTCTCAAGCAGAGTGTGATCCATGGATGAGAACTATGCTGTGCGTTTCCCTTCAGAAATGGAGTTAAATCTCAGGCTCTGTGTCTTCCTACAATCAAGACTTTGTTTCAGGTAAGGGCAGTCACTTTTCAGCTCAAACGAACTACATCATTCACGGAGCTCACACGTTTCTCCTCTTAGCAGACAAGCATTGGATGTAAGAGGACCAGTGCTTTGCATCAGTTTAAGAAGCAGAGTTTGACTAGATATGGTCCGTATGAGTAGGAAACACCGTTCTTTTGTTCTCAGCAAAATCACCGTTCCTGCTGTCTTAGAGACTCTAGAAAGCAAGAGCGTGCTTCTTTTTCTAAAGCAGAGTATGAACAATGGATGGGAATAATGCTGTGTGTTTCCCTTCAGAAATGGAGTTAAATCCCAGACTCTGAGTCTTCCTACAAGCAAGACTTCGTTTAAGGTAAGGGAAGTCACTTTTCTGCTCAAACGAACTACATTGTTCATGAAGCTCACACGTTTCCCATCTTAACTGACAAGCATTGGATGTTAGAGGACCAGTGATTTGTATCAGTTTCAGAAGAAGAGTTGGACTATATGGTCTGTATGTGTTGGAAACAGCGTTCTTTCGTTCCCAGCACACTCGCGTTTCCTGCTGTGTTAGAGACTCCAGAAATCAAGAGAGTGCTTCTCCCACTAAAGCAGAGTGTGATCCATGGATGAGAACTATGCTGTGTGTTTCCCTTCATAAATGGAGTTAAAACTCAATCTCTGTGTCTTCCTACAAGCAAGACTTCGTTTCAGGTAATGGCAGTCACTTTTCAGCTCAAACGAACTACATCGTTCACTGAGCTCACACATTTCTCTTCTTAACAGACAAGCATTGGATGTTAGAGGACTAGTGCTTTGTATCAGTTTAGGAAGGAGAGTTGGACTAGATATGGTCCATATGTGTAGGAAACACCGTTCTTTTGTTCTCCGCACACTCACGTTTCCTGCTGTCTTAGAGACTTTAGAAAGCAAGAGCGTGCTTCTTGTTTTAAAGCAGAGTGTGATCAATGGATGAGAACACTGCTGTGTGCTTCACTTCAGAAATGGAGTTAAATCCCAGGCTCTGAGTCTTCCTACAAGCAAGACTTCGTTTCAGGTAAGGGCAGTCACTTTTCTGCTCAAACGTACTACATCGTTCATGAAGATCACACGTTTCTCATCTTAACTGACAAGCATTGGATGTTAGAGGACCAGTGCATTGTATCAGTTTCAGAAGCAGATTTGGGCTACATATGGTCCGTATGTGTACGAAACACCGTTCTTTTGTTCTGGGCACACTCAGATTACCTGCTGTATTAGACTCTAGATAGCAAGAGCGTGCTTCTCGCTCTAAAGCAGAGTGTGATCCATGGATGAGATCTCTGCTGTGTGTTTCCCTTCAGAGATGGAGATAAATCCCATGATCTGTGTCTTACTACATGCAAGACTTCGTTACAGGTAAGGGCAGTCACTTTTCAGGTCAAAGGAACTACATCATTCTCAAAGCTCACACGTTTCTCATCTGAAGTGACAAGCATTGGATGTTAGAGGACCAGTGCTTTGTGTCAGTTTCAGAAACAGAGTTGGACTAGATATGGTCCGTATGTGTAGGAAACACCGTTCTTTTGTGCTCAGCGCACTCAAGTTTCCTGCTGTCTTTGAGACATTAGAAAGCAAGAGCGTGCTTCTCGTTCTAAAGCAGAGTGTGATCCATGGATGAAAACTATGCTGTGTGTTTCCCTTCAGAAATGGAGTTAAATCCCAGACTCTGTGTCTTCCTACAAGCAAGACTTCGTTTAAGGTAAGGGCAGTCACTTTTCTGCTCAAACGAACTACATCGTTCATGAAGCTCACATGTTTCCCATCTTAACTGAGAAGCATTGGATGTTACAGGACCAGTGCTTTGTATCAGTTTAAGAAGCAGAGTTGGACTAGATATGGTCCGTATGTGTAGGAAACACCGTTCTTTTGTTCTCAGCAAAATCACATTTCCTGCTGTCTTAGAGACTCTAGAAAGCAAGAGCGTGCTTCTTGTTCTAGAGCAGAGTATGATCAATGGATGAGAACACTGCTGTGTGTTTCACTTCAGAAATGGTGTTAAATCCCAGGCTCTGAGTCTTCCTACCAGCAAGAATTCGTTTCAGGTAAGGGCAGTCACTTTTCTGCTCAAACGAACTACATCGTTCATGAAGCTCACATGTTTCCCATCTTAACTGACAAGCATTGGATGTTAGAGGACCATTGATTTGTTTCAGTTTCAGAAGAAGAGTTGGACTAGATATGGTCTGTATGTGCAGGAAACACCGTTCTTTTGTTCTCAGCACACTCACGTTTCTTGCTGTGTTAGAGACTCAAGAAAGCAAGAGCGTGCTTCACGCACTAAAGCAGAGTGTGATCCAAGGATGACAACTATGCTGTGTGTTTCCATTCATAAATGGAGTTAAATCTCAATCTCTGTGTCTTCCTCCAAGCAAGACTTCGTTTCAGGTAACGGCAGTCACTTTTCAGCTCAAACGAACTACATCGTTCACTGAGCTCACACATTTCTCTTCTTTACAGACAAGCATGGGATGTTAGAGGACAAGTGCTTTGTATCAGTTTCAGAAACAGAGTTGAACTAGATATGGTCCGTATATGTAGGAAACACAGTTCTTTTGTTCTCAGCACACACACGTTTCCTGCTGTCTTAGAGACACTAAAAAGCAAGAGCGTGCTTCTTGTTCTAAAGCAGAGTGTGATCAATGGATGATTACACTGCTGGGTGTTTCACTCCAGAAATGGAGTTAAATCCCAGGCTCTGAGTCTTCCTACAAGCAAGACTTCGATTCAGGTAAGGGCAGTCACTTTTCTGCTTGAACGAACTACATTGTTCATGAAGCCCACACTTTTCTCATCTTAACTGACAAGCATTGGATGTTAGAGGGTCAGTGCTTTTTATCAGCTGCAGAAGCAGATTTGGACTACATATGGTCTGTATGTGTAGGAAACACCGTTCATTTGTTCTGGGCACACTCAGATTACCTGCTATATTAGAGAGTCTAATAACAAGAGCGTGCTTCTCGCTCTAAAGCAGAGTGTGATCCATGGATGAGAACTATGCTGTGTGTTTCTCCTAAGAAATGGAGTTAAATCCCAGGCTCTGTGTCTTACTGCAAGCAAGACTTCGTTTCAGGTAAGGGCAGTCACTTTTCAGTTCAAAGGAACTACATCATTCACAAAGCTCACACGTTTCTCATCTTAACTGACAAGCATTGGATGTTAGAGGACTACTGCTTTGTATCAGTTTCAGAAGAAGAGTTGGACTACATATGGTCCGTATGTGTAGGAAACACCGTTCTTTTGTTCTCAGCGCACTCACTTTTCCTGCTGTCATAGAGACTTTAGAAAGCAAGAGCGTACTTCTCGCTCTAAAGAAGAGTGTGATCCATGGATGATAACTATGCTGTGTGTTTCCCTTCAGAAATAGAGTTAAATCCCAGGCTCTGTGTCTTCCTACATGCAAGACTTCGTTTAAGGTAAGGGCAGTCACTTTTCTGCTCAAACGAACTACATCGTTCATGAAGCTCACACGTTTCCCATCTTAATAGACAAGCATTGGAGGTTAGAGGACCAGCGCTTTGTATCAGTTTCAGAAGCAGAGTTGAACTAGATATGGTCCGTATGTGTAGGAAACACTGTTCTTTTGTTCTCAGCATACTCACATTTCCTGCTGTCTTAGAGACTTTAGAAAGCAAGAGCGTGCTTCTCGCTCTAAAGCAGAGTGTGATCCATGGATGAGAACTATGCTGTGTGTTTCCCTTCAGAAATGGAGTTAAATTCCAGACTCTGTGTCTTCCTACAAGCAAGACTTCGTTTCAGGTAAGGGCAGTCACTTTTCAGCTCAAACGAACTACATCGTTCACGGAGCTCACACGTTTCTCATCTTAACAGACAAGCATTGGATGTTAGAGGACCAGTGCTTTGTGTCAGTTTCAGAAACAGAGTTGGACTAGATATGGTCCCTATGTGTAGGAAACACCGTTCTTTTGTTCTCAGCGCACTCACATTTCCTGCTGTCTTAGAGATTTTAGAAAGCAAAAGCGTGCTTCTCCCTCTAAAGAAGAGTGTGATCCATGGATGAGAACTATGCTTTGTGTTTCCCTTTAGAAATGGAGTTAAATCCCAGACTCTGTGTCTTCCTACAAGCAAGACTACTTTTCAGGTAAGGGCAGTCACTTTTCTGCTCAAACGAACTACATCGTTCATGAAGCTCACACGTTTCCCATCTTTACTGACAAGCATTGGATGTTAGAGGACTACTGCTTTGTTTCAGTTTCAGAAGAAGAGTTGGACTACATATGGTCCGTATGTGTAGGAAACTCCTTTCTTTTGTTCTGGGCACACTCACATTGCTTGCTTTATTAGAGACTCTAGAAAGCAAGAGCATGTTTCTTGCTCTAAAGCAGAGTGTGATCCAGGGATGAGAACTATGCTGTGTGTTTCCATTCAGAAATGGTGTTAAATCCCAGGCTCTGTGTCTTCCTACAAGCAAGACTTCGTTTCAGGTGAGGGCAGTCACTTTTCAGCTCAAACGAACTACATCGTTCACGAAGCTCACACGTTTCTCATCTTAACAGACAAGCATTGGATGTTAGAGGACCAGCGCTTTTTATCAGTTTCAGAAGCAGAGTTGAACTAGATATGGTCCGTATGTGTAGGAAACACCGTTCTTTTGTTCTCAGCACACACACGTTTTACCTGTCTTAGAGATTCTAGAAAGCAAGAGCGTGCTTCTATTCTAAAGCAGAGTTTGATCAATGGATGATTACACTGCTGTGTGTTTCACTTCAGAAATGGAGTTAAATCTCAGGCTCTGATTCTTCCTACAAGCAAGACTTCGATTCAGGTAAGGGCAGTCACTGTTCTGCTCAAAAGAACTACATCGTTCACACAGCTCACACGTTTCTCATATTAAGTGACAAGCATAGGATGTTAGAGGACAAGTGCTTTGTATCAGTTTCAGAAGCAGAGTTGGACTAGATATGGTCCGTATGTGTAGGAAACACTGTTCTTTTGTTCTCAGCACACTCAGATTGCCTGCTGTATTAGAGACTCTAGAAAGCAAGAGCGTGCTTCTCGCTCTAAAGAAGAGTGTGATCCATGGATGATAACTATGCTGTGTGTTTCCCTTCAGAAATGGAGTTAAATCCTAGGCTCTGTGTCTTCCTACTAGCAAGACTTCGTTTAAGGTAAGGGCAGTCACTTTTCTGCTAAAACGAACTACATCGTTCACGGAGCTCACACATTTCTCATCTTAACAGACAAGCATTGGATGTTAGAGGACCAGTGATTTGTGTCAGTTTCAGAAACAGAGTTGGACTAGATATGGTCCCTATGTGTAGGAAACACCGTTCTTTTGTTCTCAGCGCACTCACATTTCCTGCTGTCTTCGAGATTTTAGAAAGCAAAAGCGTGCTTCTCGCTCTAAAGCAGAGTGTGATCCATGGATGAGAACTATGCTTTGTGTTTCCCTTTAGAAATGGAGTTAAATCCCAGACTCTGTGTCTTCCTACAAGCAAGACTTCTTTTCAGGTAAGGGCAGTCACTTTTCTGCTCAAACGAACTACAGCGTTCATGAAGCTCACACGTTTCCCATCTTAACTGACAAGCATTGGATGTTAGAGGACTACTGCTTTGTTTCAGTTTCAGAAGAAGAGTTTGACTACATATGGTCCGTATGTGTAGGAAACTCCTTTCTTTTGTTCTGGGCACACTCACATTGCTTGCTTTATTAGAGACTCTAGAAAGCAAGAGCATGTTTCTTGCTCTAAAGCAGAGTGTGATCCAGGGATGAGAACTATGCTGTGTGTTTCCATTCAGAAATGGTGTTAAATCCCAGGCTCTGTGTCTTCCTACAAGCAAGACTTCGTTTCAGGTGAGGGCAGTCACTTTTCAGCTCAAACGAACTACATCGTTCACGAAGCTCACACGTTTCCCATCTTAACTGACAAGCATTGGATGTTAGAGGACTACTGCTTTGTTTCAGTTTCAGAAGAAGAGTTGGACTACATATGGTCCCTATGTGTAGGAAACTCCTTTCTTTTGTTCTGGGCACACTCACATTGCTTGCTTTATTAGAGACTCTAGAAAGCAAGAGCATGTTTCTTGCTCTAAAGCAGAGTGTGATCCAGGGATGAGAACTATGCTGTGTGTTTCCATTCAGAAATGGTGTTAAATCCCAGGCTCTGTGTCTTCCTACAAGCAAGACTTCGTTTCAGGTGAGGGCAGTCACTTTTCAGCTCAAACGAACTACATCGTTCACGAAGCTCACACGTTTCTCATCTTAACAGACAAGCATTGGATGTTAGAGGACCAGCGCTTTGTATCAGTTTCAGAAGCAGAGTTGAACTAGATATGGTCCGTATGTGTAGGAAACACCGTTCTTTTGTTCTCAGCGCACTCACATTTCCTGCTGTCTTAGAGACTTTAGAAACCAAAAGCGTGCTTCTCGCTCTAAAGCAGAGTGTGATCCATGGATGAGAACTATGCTGTGTGTTTCCCTTTAGAAATGGAGTTAAATCCCAGACTCTGTGTCTTCCTACAAGCAAGACTTCGTTTCAGGTAAGGGCATTCACTTTTCAGCTCAAACGAACTACATCGTTCACGGAGCTCACACGTTTCCCATCTTAACTGACAAGCATTGGATGTTAGAGGACTACTGCTTTGTATCAGTTTCAGAAGAAGAGTTGGACTACATATGGTCCGTATGTGTAGGAAACTCCGTTCTTTTGTTCTGGGCACACTCAGATTGCCTGCTGTATTAGAGACTCTAGAAAGCAAGAGCGTGCTTCTCGCTCTAAAGCAGAGTGTGATCCATGGATGAGAACTCTGCTGCGTGTTTCCCTTCAGAGATGGAGTTAAATCCCAGGCTCTGTGTCTTACTACAAGCAAGACTTCGTTACAGGTAAGGGCAGTCACTTTTCTGCTCAAACGAACTACATCGTTCATGAAGCTCACACGTTTCCCATCTTAACTGACAAGCATTGGATGTTAGAGGACCAGTGCTTTGGGTCAGTTTAAGAAACAGAGTTGGACTAGATATGGTCCCTATGTGTAGGAAACACCGTTCTTTTGTTCTCAGCATACTCACATTTCCTGCTGTCTTAGAGACTTTAGAAAGCAAGAGCGTGCTTCTAGCTCTAAAGCAGAGTGTGATCCATGGATGAGAACTATGCTGTGTGTTTCCCTTCAGAAATGGAGTTAAATTCCAGGCTCTGTGTCTTCCTACAAGCAAGACTTCGTTTCAGGTAAGGGCAGTCACTTTTCAGCTCAAACGAACTACATCGTTCACGAAGCTCACACGTTTCTCATCTTAACAGACAAGCATTGGATGTTAGAGGACCAGTGATTTGTGTCAGTTTCAGAAACAGAGTTGGACTAGATATGGTCCCTATGTGTAGGAAACACCGTTCTTTTGTTCTCAGCGCACTCACATTTCCTGCTGTCTTAGAGATTTTAGAAAGCAAAAGCGTGCTTCTCGCTCTAAAGCAGAGTGTGATCCATGGATGAGAACTATGCTTTGTGTTTCCCTTTAGAAATGGAGTTAAATCCCAGACTCTGTGTCTTCCTACAAGCAAGACTTCTTTTCAGGTAAGGGCAGTCACTTTTCTGCTCAAACGAACTACAGCGTTCATGAAGCTCACACGTTTCCCATCTTAACTGACAAGCATTGGATGTTAGAGGACTACTGCTTTGTTTCAGTTTCAGAAGAAGAGTTTGACTACATATGGTCCGTATGTGTAGGAAACTCCTTTCTTTTGTTCTGGGCACACTCACATTGCTTGCTTTATTAGAGACTCTAGAAAGCAAGAGCATGTTTCTTGCTCTAAAGCAGAGTGTGATCCAGGGATGAGAACTATGCTGTGTGTTTCCATTCAGAAATGGTGTTAAATCCCAGGCTCTGTGTCTTCCTACAAGCAAGACTTCGTTTCAGGTGAGGGCAGTCACTTTTCAGCTCAAACGAACTACATCGTTCACGAAGCTCACACGTTTCCCATCTTAACTGACAAGCATTGGATGTTAGAGGACTACTGCTTTGTTTCAGTTTCAGAAGAAGAGTTGGACTACATATGGTCCGTATGTGTAGGAAACTCCTTTCTTTTGTTCTGGGCACACTCACATTGCTTGCTTTATTAGAGACTCTAGAAAGCAAGAGCATGTTTCTTGCTCTAAAGCAGAGTGTGATCCAGGGATGAGAACTATGCTGTGTGTTTCCATTCAGAAATGGTGTTAAATCCCAGGCTCTGTGTCTTCCTACAAGCAAGACTTCGTTTCAGGTGAGGGCAGTCACTTTTCAGCTCAAACGAACTACATCGTTCACGAAGCTCACACGTTTCTCATCTTAACAGACAAGCATTGGATGTTAGAGGACCAGCGCTTTGTATCAGTTTCAGAAGCAGAGTTGAACTAGATATGGTCCGTATGTGTAGGAAACACCGTTCTTTTGTTCTCAGCGCACTCACATTTCCTGCTGTCTTAGAGACTTTAGAAAGCAAAAGCGTGCTTCTCGCTCTAAAGCAGAGTGTGATCCATGGATGAGAACTATGCTGTGTGTTTCCCTTTAGAAATGGAGTTAAATCCCAGACTCTGTGTCTTCCTACAAGCAAGACTTCGTTTCAGGTAAGGGCATTCACTTTTCAGCTCAAACGAACTACATCGTTCACGGAGCTCACACGTTTCCCATCTTAACTGACAAGCATTGGATGTTAGAGGACTACTGCTTTGTATCAGTTTCAGAAGAAGAGTTGGACTACATATGGTCCGTATGTGTAGGAAACTCCGTTCTTTTGTTCTGGGCACACTCAGATTGCCTGCTGTATTAGAGACTCTAGAAAGCAAGAGCGTGCTTCTCGCTCTAAAGCAGAGTGTGATCCATGGATGAGAACTCTGCTGCGTGTTTCCCTTCAGAGATGGAGTTAAATCCCAGGCTCTGTGTCTTACTACAAGCAAGACTTCGTTACAGGTAAGGGCAGTCACTTTTCAGTTCAAAGGAACTACATCATTCTCAAAGCTCACACGTTTCCCATCTTAACTGACAAGCATTGGATGTTAGAGGACTACTGCTTTGTATCAGTTTCAGAAGAAGAGTTGGACTACATATGGTCCGTATGTGTAGGAAACACAGTTCTTTTGTTCTCAGCGCACTCACATTTCCTGCTGTCATAGAGACTTTAGAAAGCAAGAGCGTGCTTCTCGCTCTAAAGAAGAGTGTGATCCATGGATGATAACTATGCTGTGTGTTTCCCTTCATAAATGGAGTTAAAACTCAATCTCTGTGTCTTCCTACAAGCAAGACTTCGTTTCAGGTAACGGCAGTCACTTTTCAGCTCAAACGAACTACATCGTTCACTGAGCTCACACATTTCTCTTCTTAACAGACAAGCATTGGATGTTAGAGGACCAGCGCTTTGTATCAGTTTCAGAAGCAGAGTTGAACTAGATATGGTCCGTATGTGTAGGAAACACCGTTCTTTTGTTCTCAGCACACACACGTTTTACCTGTCTTAGAGATTCTAGAAAGCAAGAGCGTGCTTCTATTCTAAAGCAGAGTTTGATCAATGGATGATTACACTGCTGTGTGTTTCACTTCAGAAATGGAGTTAAATCTCAGGCTCTGATTCTTCCTACAAGCAAGACTTCGATTCAGGTAAGGGCAGTCACTGTTCTGCTCAAAAGAACTACATCGTTCACACAGCTCACACGTTTCTCATATTAAGTGACAAGCATAGGATGTTAGAGGACAAGTGCTTTGTATCAGTTTCAGAAGCAGAGTTGGACTAGATATGGTCCGTATGTGTAGGAAACACTGTTCTTTTGTTCTCAGCACACTCAGATTGCCTGCTGTATTAGAGACTCTAGAAAGCAAGAGCGTGCTTCTCGCTCTAAAGAAGAGTGTGATCCATGGATGATAACTATGCTGTGTGTTTCCCTTCAGAAATGGAGTTAAATCCTAGGCTCTGTGTCTTCCTACTAGCAAGACTTCGTTTAAGGTAAGGGCAGTCACTTTTCTGCTCAAACGAACTACATCGTTCACGAAGCTCACACGTTTCCCATCTTAACTGACAAGCATTGGATGTTAGAGGACCAGTGCTTTGGGTCAGTTTAAGAAACAGAGTTGGACTAGATATGGTCCCTATGTGTAGGAAACACCGTTCTTTTGTTCTCAGCATACTCACATTTCCTGCTGTCTTAGAGACTTTAGAAAGCAAGAGCGTGCTTCTAGCTCTAAAGCAGAGTGTGATCCATGGATGAGAACTATGCTGTGTGTTTCCGTTCAGAAATGGAGTTAAATTCCAGGCTCTGTGTCTTCCTACAAGCAAGACTTCGTTTCAGGTAAGGGCAGTCACTTTTCAGCTCAAACGAACTACATCGTTCACGGAGCTCACACGTTTCTCATCTTAACAGACAAGCATTGGATGTTAGAGGACCAGTGATTTGTGTCAGTTTCAGAAACAGAGTTGGACTAGATATGGTCCCTATGTGTAGGAAACACCGTTCTTTGTTCTCAGCGCACTCACATTTCCTGCTGTCTTCGAGATTTTAGAAAGCAAAAGCGTGCTTCTCGCTCTAAAGCAGAGTGTGATCCATGTATGAGAACTATGCTTTGTGTTTCCCTTTAGAAATGGAGTTAAATCCCAGACTCTGTGTCTTCCTACAAGCAAGACTTCTTTTCAGGTAAGGGCAGTCACTTTTCTGCTCAAACGAACTACAGCGTTCATGAAGCTCACACGTTTCCCATCTTAACTGACAAGCATTGGATGTTAGAGGACTACTGCTTTGTTTCAGTTTCAGAAGAAGAGTTTGACTACATATGGTCCGTATGTGTAGGAAACTCCTTTCTTTTGTTCTGGGCACACTCACATTGCTTGGTTTATTAGAGACTCTAGAAAGCAAGAGCATGTTTCTTGCTCTAAAGCAGAGTGTGATCCAGGGATGAGAACTATGCTGTGTGTTTCCATTCAGAAATGGTGTTAAATCCCAGGCTCTGTGTCTTCCTACAAGCAAGACTTCGTTTCAGGTGAGGGCAGTCACTTTTCAGCTCAAACGAACTACATCGTTCACGAAGCTCACACGTTTCCCATCTTAACTGACAAGCATTGGATGTTAGAGGACTACTGCTTTGTTTCAGTTTCAGAAGAAGAGTTGGACTACATATGGTCCGTATGTGTAGGAAACTCCTTTCTCTTGTTCTGGGCACACTCACATTGCTTGCTTTATTAGAGACTCTAGAAAGCAAGAGCATGTTTCTTGCTCTAAAGCAGAGTGTGATCCAGGGATGAGAACTATGCTGTGTGTTTCCATTCAGAAATGGTGTTAAATCCCAGGCTCTGTGTCTTCCTACAAGCAAGACTTCGTTTCAGGTGAGGGCAGTCACTTTTCAGCTCAAACGAACTACATCGTTCACGAAGCTCACACGTTTCTCATCTTAACAGACAAGCATTGGATGTTAGAGGACCAGCGCTTTGTATCAGTTTCAGAAGCAGAGTTGAACTAGATATGGTCCGTATGTGTAGGAAACACCGTTCTTTTGTTCTCAGCGCACTCACATTTCCTGCTGTCTTAGAGACTTTAGAAACAAAAAGCGTGCTTCTCGCTCTAAAGCAGAGTGTGATCCATGGATGAGAACTATGCTGTGTGTTTCCCTTTAGAAATGGAGTTAAATCCCAGACTCTGTGTCTTCCTACAAGCAAGACTTCGTTTCAGGTAAGGGCATTCACTTTTCAGCTCAAACGAACTACATCGTTCACGGAGCTCACACGTTTCCCATCTTAACTGACAAGCATTGGATGTTAGAGGACTACTGCTTTGTATCAGTTTCAGAAGAAGAGTTGGACTACATATGGTCCGTATGTGTAGGAAACTCCGTTCTTTTGTTCTGGGCACACTCAGATTGCCTGCTGTATTAGAGACTCTAAAAAGCAAGAGCGTGCTTCTCGCTCTAAAGCAGAGTGTGATCCATGGATGAGAACTCTGCTGCGTGTTTCCCTTCAGAGATGGAGTTAAATCCCAGGCTCTGTGTCTTACTACAAGCAAGACTTCGTTACAGGTAAGGGCAGTCATTTTCTGCTCAAACGAACTACATCGTTCATGAAGCTCACACGTTTCCCATCTTAACTGACAAGCATTGGATGTTAGAGGACCAGTGCTTTGGGTCAGTTTAAGAAACAGAGTTGGACTAGATATGGTCCCTATGTGTAGGAAACACCGTTCTTTTGTTCTCAGCATACTCACATTTCCTGCTGTCTTAGAGATTTTAGAAAGCAAGAGCGTGCTTCTAGCTCTAAAGCAGAGTGTGATCCATGGATGAGAACTATGCTGTGTGTTTCCCTTCAGAAATGGAGTTAAATTCCAGGCTCTGTGTCTTCCTACAAGCAAGACTTCGTTTCAGGTAAGGGCAGTCACTTTTCAGCTCAAACGAACTACATCGTTCACGAAGCTCACACGTTTCTCATCTTAACAGACAAGCATTGGATGTTAGAGGACCAGTGATTTGTGTCAGTTTCAGAAACAGAGTTGGACTAGATATGGTCCCTATGTGTAGGAAACACCGTTCTTTTGTTCTCAGCGCACTCACATTTCCTGCTGTCTTAGAGATTTTAGAAAGCAAAAGCGTGCTTCTCGCTCTAAAGCAGAGTGTGATCCATGGATGAGAACTATGCTTTGTGTTTCCCTTTAGAAATGGAGTTAAATCCCAGACTCTGTGTCTTCCTACAAGCAAGACTTCTTTTCAGGTAAGGGCAGTCACTTTTCTGCTCAAACGAACTACAGCGTTCATGAAGCTCACACGTTTCCCATCTTAACTGACAAGCATTGGATGTTAGAGGACTACTGCTTTGTTTCAGTTTCAGAAGAAGAGTTTGACTACATATGGTCCGTATGTGTAGGAAACTCCTTTCTTTTGTTCTGGGCACACTCACATTGCTTGCTTTATTAGAGACTCTAGAAAGCAAGAGCATGTTTCTTGCTCTAAAGCAGAGTGTGATCCAGGGATGAGAACTATGCTGTGTGTTTCCATTCAGAAATGGTGTTAAATCCCAGGCTCTGTGTCTTCCTACAAGCAAGACTTCGTTTCAGGTGAGGGCAGTCACTTTTCAGCTCAAACGAACTACATCGTTCACGAAGCTCACACGTTTCCCATCTTAACTGACAAGCATTGGATGTTAGAGGACTACTGCTTTGTTTCAGTTTCAGAAGAAGAGTTGGACTACATATGGTCCGTATGTGTAGGAAACTCCTTTCTTTTGTTCTGGGCACACTCACATTGCTTGCTTTATTAGAGACTCTAGAAAGCAAGAGCATGTTTCTTGCTCTAAAGCAGAGTGTGATCCAGGGATGAGAACTATGCTGTGTGTTTCCATTCAGAAATGGTGTTAAATCCCAGGCTCTGTGTCTTCCTACAAGCAAGACTTCGTTTCAGGTGAGGGCAGTCACTTTTCAGCTCAAACGAACTACATCGTTCACGAAGCTCACACGTTTCTCATCTTAACAGACAAGCATTGGATGTTAGAGGACCAGCGCTTTGTATCAGTTTCAGAAGCAGAGTTGAACTAGATATGGTCCGTATGTGTAGGAAACACCGTTCTTTTGTTCTCAGCGCACTCACATTTCCTGCTGTCTTAGAGACTTTAGAAAGCAAAAGCGTGCTTCTCGCTCTAAAGCAGAGTGTGATCCATGGATGAGAACTATGCTGTGTGTTTCCCTTTAGAAATGGAGTTAAATCCCAGACTCTGTGTCTTCCTACAAGCAAGACTTCGTTTCAGGTAAGGGCATTCACTTTTCAGCTCAAACGAACTACATCGTTCACGGAGCTCACACGTTTCCCATCTTAACTGACAAGCATTGGATGTTAGAGGACTACTGCTTTGTATCAGTTTCAGAAGAAGAGTTGGACTACATATGGTCCGTATGTGTAGGAAACTCCGTTCTTTTGTTCTGGGCACACTCAGATTGCCTGCTGTATTAGAGACTCTAGAAAGCAAGAGCGTGCTTCTCGCTCTAAAGCAGAGTGTGATCCATGGATGAGAACTCTGCTGCGTGTTTCCCTTCAGAGATGGAGTTAAATCCCAGGCTCTGTGTCTTACTACAAGCAAGACTTCGTTACAGGTAAGGGCAGTCACTTTTCAGTTCAAAGGAACTACATCATTCTCAAAGCTCACACGTTTCCCATCTTAACTGACAAGCATTGGATGTTAGAGGACTACTGCTTTGTATCAGTTTCAGAAGAAGAGTTGGACTACATATGGTCCGTATGTGTAGGAAACACAGTTCTTTTGTTCTCAGCGCACTCACATTTCCTGCTGTCATAGAGACTTTAGAAAGCAAGAGCGTGCTTCTCGCTCTAAAGAAGAGTGTGATCCATGGATGATAACTATGCTGTGTGTTTCCCTTCATAAATGGAGTTAAAACTCAATCTCTGTGTCTTCCTACAAGCAAGACTTCGTTTCAGGTAACGGCAGTCACTTTTCAGCTCAAACGAACTACATCGTTCACTGAGCTCACACATTTCTCTTCTTAACAGACAAGCATTGGATGTTAGAGCACCAGTGCTTTGTATCAGTTTAGGAAGGAGAGTTGAACTAGATATGGTCCGTATGTGTAGGAAACACAGTTCTTTTGTTCTCAGCACACACACGTTTCCTGCTGTCTTAGAGACTCTAGAAAGCAAGAGCGTGCTTCTTGTTCTAAAGCAGAGTGTGATCAATGGATGATTACACTGCTGGGTGTTTCACTCCAGAAATGGAGTTAAATCCCAGGCTCTGAGTCTTCCTACAAGCAAGACTTCGATTCAGGTAAGGGCAGTCACTTTTCTGCTTGAACGAACTACATCGTTCACGAAGCCCACACGTTTCTCATCTTAACTGACAAGCATTGGATGTTAGAGGGTCAGTGCTTTGTATCAGTTGCAGAAGCAGATTTGGACTACATATGGTCTGTATGTGTAGGAAACACCGTTCATTTGTTCTGGGCACACTCAGATTACCTGCTATATTAGAGAGTCTAATAACAAGAGCGTGCTTCTCGCTCTAAAGCAGAGTGTGATCCATGGATGAGAACTATGCTGTGTGTTTCCCTTCAGAAATGGAGTTAAATCCCAGACTCTGTGTCTTACTGCAAGCAAGACTTCGTTTCAGGTAAGGGCAGTCACTTTTCAGTTCAAAGGAACTACATCATTCACAAAGCTCACACGTTTCTCATCTTAACTGACAAGCATTGGATGTTAGAGGACTACTGCTTTGTATCAGTTTCAGAAGAAGAGTTGGACTACATATGGTCCGTATGTGTAGGAAACACCGTTCTTTTGTTCTCAGCGCACTCACGTTTCCTGCTGTCATAGAGACTTTAGAAAGCAAGAGCGTGCTTCTCGCTCTAAAGCAGAGTGTGATCCATGGATGAGAACTATGCTGTGTGTTTCCCTTCAGAAATGGAGTTAAATTCCAGGCTCTGTGTCTTCCTACAAGCAAGACTTCGTTTCAGGTAAGGGCAGTCACTTTTCAGCTCAAACGAACTACATCGTTCACGGAGCTCACACGTTTCTCATCTTAACAGACAAGCATTGGATGTTAGAGGACCAGTGCTTTGTGTCAGTTTCAGAAATAGAGTTGGACTAGATATGGTCCCTATGTGTAGGAAACACCGTTCTTTTGTTCTCAGCGCACTCACATTTCCTGCTGTCTTAGAGATTTTAGAAAGCAAAAGCGTGCTTCTCGCTCTAAAGCAGAGTGTGATCCATGGATGAGATCTATGCTTTGTGTTTCCCTTTAGAAATGGAGTTAAATCCCAGACTCTGTGTCTTCCTACAAGCAAGACTTCTTTTCAGGTAAGGGCAGTCACTTTTCTGCTCAAACGAACTACATCGTTCATGAAGCTCACACGTTTCCCATCTTAACTGACAAGCATTGGATGTTAGAGGACTACTGCTTTGTTTCAGTTTCAGAAGAAGAGTTGGACTACATATGGTCCTTATGTGTAGGAAACTCCTTTCTTTTGTTCTGGGCACACTCACATTGCTTGCTTTATTAGAGACTCTAGAAAGCAAGAGCATGTTTCTTGCTCTAAAGCAGAGTGTGATCCAGGGATGAGAACTATGCTGTGTGTTTCCATTCAGAAATGGTGTTAAATCCCAGGCTCTGTGTCTTCCTACAAGCAAGACTTCGTTTCAGGTAAGGGCAGTCACTTTTCAGCTCAAATGAACTACATCGTTCACGAAGCTCACACGTTTCCCATCTTAACTGACAAGCATTGGATGTTAGAGGACTACTGCTTTGTTTCAGTTTCAGAAGAAGAGTTGGACTACATATGGTCCGTATGTGTAGGAAACACCTTTCTTTTGTTCTGGGCACACTCACATTGCTTGCTTTATTAGAGACTCTAGAAAGCAAGAGCATGTTTCTTGCTCTAAAGCAGAGTGTGATCCAGGGATGAGAACTATGCTGTGTGTTTCCATTCAGAAATGGTGTTAAATCCCAGGCTCTGTGTCTTCCTACAAGCAAGACTTCGTTTCAGGTGAGGGCAGTCACTTTTCAGCTCAAACGAACTACATCGTTCACGAAGCTCACACGTTTGTCATCTTAACAGACAAGCATTGGATGTTAGAGGACCAGCGCTTTGTATCAGTTTCAGAAGCAGAGTTGAACTAGATATGGTCCGTATGTGTAGGAAACACCGTTCTTTTGTTCTCAGCGCACTCACATTTCCTGCTGTCTTAGAGACTTTAGAAAGCAAAAGCGTGCTTCTCGCTCTAAAGCAGAGTGTGATCCATGGATGAGAACTATGCTGTGTGTTTCCCTTTAGAAATGGAGTTAAATCCCAGACTCTGTGTCTTCCTACAAGCAAGACTTCGTTTCAGGTAAGGGCATTCACTTTTCAGCTCAAACGAACTACATCGTTCACGGAGCGCACACGTTTCCCATCTTAACTGACAAGCATTGGATGTTAGAGGACTACTGCTTTGTATCAGTTTCAGAAGAAGAGTTGGACTACATATGGTCCGTATGTGTAGGAAACTCCGTTCTTTTGTTCTGGGCACACTCAGATTGCCTGCTGTATTAGAGACTCTAGAAAGTAAGAGCGTGCTTCTCGCTCTAAAGCAGAGTGTGATCCATGGATAAGAACTCTGCTGCGTGTTTCCCTTCAGAGATGGAGTTAAATCCCAGGCTCTGTGTCTTACTACAAGCAAGACTTCGTTACAGGTAAGGGCAGTCACTTTTCAGTTCAAAGGAACTACATCATTCTCAAAGCTCACACGTTTCCCATCTTAACTGACAAGCATTGGATGTTAGAGGACTACTGCTTTGTATCAGTTTCAGAAGAAGAGTTGGACTACATATGGTCCGTATGTGTAGGAAACACAGTTCTTTTGTTCTCAGCGCACTCACATTTCCTGCTGTCTTAGAGACTTTAGAAAGCAAGAGCGTGCTTCTCGCTCTAAAGAAGAGTGTGATCCATGGATGATAACTATGCTGTGTGTTTCCCTTCATAAATGGAGTTAAAACTCAATCTCTGTGTCTTCCTACAAGCAAGACTTCGTTTCAGGTAACGGCAGTCACTTTTCAGCTCAAACGAACTACATCGTTCACTGAGCTCACACATTTCTCTTCTTAACAGACAAGCATTGGATGTTAGAGCACCAGTGCTTTGTATCAGTTTAGGAAGGAGAGTTGAACTAGATATGGTCCGTATGTGTAGGAAACACAGTTCTTTTGTTCTCAGCACACACACGTTTCCTGCTGTCTTAGAGACTCTAGAAAGCAAGAGCGTGCTTCTTGTTCTAAAGCAGAGTGTGATCAATGGATGATTACACTGCTGGGTGTTTCACTCCAGAAATGGAGTTAAATCCCAGGCTCTGAGTCTTCCTACAAGCAAGACTTCGATTCAGGTAAGGGCAGTCACTTTTCTGCTTGAACGAACTACATCGTTCACGAAGCCCACACGTTTCTCATCTTAACTGACAAGCATTGGATGTTAGAGGGTCAGTGCTTTGTATCAGTTGCAGAAGCTGATTTGGACTACATATGGTCTGTATGTGTAGGAAACACCTTCATTTGTTCTGGGCACACTCAGATTACCTGCTATATTAGAGAGTCTAATAACAAGAGCGTGCTTCTTGCTCTAAAGCAGAGTGTGATCCATGGATGAGAACTATGCTGTGTGTTTCCCATAAGAAATGGAGTTAAATCCCAGACTCTGTGTCTTACTGCAAGCAAGACTTCGTTTCAGGTAAGGGCAGTCACTTTTCAGTTCAAAGGAACTACATCATTCACAAAGCTCACACGTTTCTCATCTTAACTGACAAGCATTGGATGTTAGAGGACTACTGCTTTGTATCATTTTCAGAAGAAGAGTTGGACTACATATGGTCCGTATGTGTAGGAAACACCGTTCTTTTGTTCTCAGCGCACTCACGTTTCCTGCTGTCATAGAGACTTTAGAAAGCAAGAGCGTACTTCTCGCTCTAAAGAAGAGTGTGATCCATGGATGATAACTATGCTGTGTGTTTCCCTTCAGAAATGGAGTTAAATCCCAGGCTCTGTGTCTTCCTACAAGCAAGACTTCGTTTAAGTTAAGGGCAGTCACTTTTCTGCTCAAACGAACTACATCGTTCATGAAGCTCACACGTTTCCCATCTTAATAGACAAGCATTGGAGGTTAGAGGACCAGCGCTTTGTATCAGTTTCAGAAGCAGAGTTGAACTAGATATGGTCCGTATATGTAGGAAACACTGTTCTTTTGTTCTCAGCATACTCACATTTCCTGCTGTCTTAGAGACTTTAGAAAGCAAGAGCGTGCTTCTCGCTCTAAAGCAGAGTGTGATCCATGGATGAGAACTATGCTGTGTGTTTCCCTTCAGAAATGGAGTTAAATTCCAGGCTCTGTGTCTTCCTACAAGCAAGACTTCGTTTCAGGTAAGGGCAGTCACTTTTCAGCTCAAACGAACTACATCGTTCACGGAGCTCACACGTTTCTCATCTTAACAGACAAGCATTGGATGTTAGAGGACCAGTGCTTTGTGTCAGTTTCAGAAATAGAGTTGGACTAGATATGGTCCCTATGTGTAGGAAACACCGTTCTTTTGTTCTCAGCGCACTCACATTTCCTGCTGTCTTAGAGATTTTAGAAAGCAAAAGCGTGCTTCTCGCTCTAAAGCAGAGTGTGATCCATGGATGAGATCTATGCTTTGTGTTTCCCTTTAGAAATGGAGTTAAATCCCAGACTCTGTGTCTTCCTACAAGCAAGACTTCTTTTCAGGTAAGGGCAGTCACTTTTCTGCTCAAACGAACTACATCGTTCATGAACCTCACACGTTTCCCATCTTAACTGACAAGCATTGGATGTTAGAGGACTACTGCTTTGTTTCAGTTTCAGAAGAAGAGTTGGACTACATATGGTCCTTATGTGTAGGAAACTCCTTTCTTTTGTTCTGGGCACACTCACATTGCTTGCTTTATTAGAGACTCTAGAAAGCAAGAGCATGTTTCTTGTTCTAAAGCAGAGTGTGATCCAGGGATGAGAACTATGCTGTGTGTTTCCATTCAGAAATGGTGTTAAATCCCAGGCTCTGTGTCTTCCTACAAGCAAGACTTCATTTCAGGTGAGGGCAGTCACTTTTCAGCTCAAACGAACTGCATCATTCACGAAGCTCACACGTTTCTCATCTTAACAGACAAGCATTGGATGTTAGAGGACCAGTGCTTTGTGTCAGTTTCAGAAACAGAGTTGGACTAGATATGGTCCCTATGTGTAGGAAACACCGTTCTTTTGTTCTCAGCGCACTCACATTTCCTGCTGTCCTAGAGATTTTAGAAAGCAAAAGCGTGCTTCTCGCTCTAAAGCAGAGTGTGATCCATGGATGAGAACTATGCTTTGTGTTTCCCTTTAGAAATGGAGTTAAATCCCAGACTCTCTGTCTTCCTACAAGCAAGACTTCTTTTCAGGTAAGGGCAGTCACTTTTCTGCTCAAACGAACTACATCGTTCATGAAGCTCACACGTTTCCCATCTTAACTGACAAGCATTGGATGTTAGAGGACTACTGCTTTGTTTCAGTTTCAGAAGAAGAGTTGGACTACATATGGTCCCTATGTGTAGTAAACTCCTTTCTTTTGTTCTGGGCACACTCACATTGCTTGCTTTATTAGAGACTCTAGAAAGCAAGAGCATGTTTCTTGCTCTAAAGCAGAGTGTGATCCAGGGATGAGAACTATGCTGTGTGTTTCCATTCAGAAATGGTGTTAAATCCCAGGCTCTGTGTCTACCTACAAGCAAGACTTCGTTTCAGGTGAGGGCAGTCACTTTTCAGCTCAAAAGAACTACATCATTCACGAAGCTCACACGTTTCTCATCTTAACAGACAAGCATTGGATGTTAGAGGACCAGCGCTTTGTATCAGTTTCAGAAGCAGAGTTGAACTAGATATGGTCCGTATGTTTAGGAAACACCGTTCTTTTGTTCTCAGCACACACACGTTTTATCCTGTCTTAGAGACTCTAGAAAGCAAGAGCGTGCTTCTATTCTAAAGCAGAGTGTGATCAATGGATGTTTACAATGCTGTGTGTTTCACTTCAGAAATGGAGTTAAATCCCAGGCTCTGAGTCTTCCTACAATCAAGACTTCGATTCAGGTAAGGGCAGTCACTTTTCTGCTCAAAAGAACTACATCGTTCACAAAGCTCACACGTTTCTCATCTTAAGTGACAAGCATAGGATGTTAGAGGACCAGTGCTTTGTATCAGTTTCAGAAGCAGAGTTGGACTAGATATGGTCCGTATGTGTAGGAAACACTGTTCTTTTTTTCTCAGCGCACTCACGTTTCCTGCTGTCTTAGAGACTTTAGAAAGCAAGAGCGTGCTTCTCACTCTAAAGCAGAGTGTGATCCATGGATGAGAACTATGCTGTGTGTTTCCCTTCTGAAATGGAGTTAAATCCCAGACTCTGTGTCTTCCTACAAGCAAGACTTCGTTTCAGGTAAGGGCAGTCACTTTTCTGCTCAAACGAACTACATCGTTCATGAAGCTCACACGTTTCCCATCTTAACTGACAAGCATTGGATGTTAGAGGACTACTGCTTTGTATCAGTTTCAGAAGAAGAGTTGGACTACATATGGTCCGTATGTGTAGGAAACTCCGTTCTTTTGTTCTGGGCACACTCAGATTGCCTGCTTTATTAGAGACTCTAGAAAGCAAGAGCGTGCTTCTTGCTCTAAAGCAGAGTGTGATCCATGGATGAGAACTCTGCTGTGTGTTTCCCTTCAGAAATGGAGTTAAATCCCAGGCTCTGTGTCTTCCTAAAAGCAAGACTTCGTTTAAGGTAAGGGCAGTCACTTTTGTGCTCAAACGAACTACATCGTTCACTGAGCTCACACATTTCTCTTCTTAACAGACAAGCATTGGATGTTAGAGGACCAGTGCTTTGTATCAGTTTAGGAAGGAGAGTTGGACTAGATATGGTCCGTATGTGTAGGAAACACCATTCTTTTGTTCTCCGCACACTCAGGTTTCCTGCTGTCTTAGAGACTTTAGAAAGCAAGAGCGTGCTTCTTGTTCTAAAGCAGAGTGTGATCTATGGTTGAGAACACTGCTGTGTGTTTCACTTCAGAAATGGAGTTAAATCCCAGGCTCTGAGTCTTCCTACAAGCAAGACTTCGTTTCAGGTAAGGCCAGTCACTTTTCTGCTCAAAAGAACTACATCGGTCACGAAGCTCACACGTTTCCCATCTTTACGGACAAGCATTGGATGTTAGAGGACCAGCGCTTTGTATCAGTTTCAGAAGCAGAGTTGAACTAGATATGGTCCGTATATTTAGGAAACACCGTTCTTTTGTTCTCAGCACACACACGTTTTAGCCTGGCTTAGAGACTCAAGAAAGCAAGAGCGTGCTTCTATTCTAAAGCAGAGTGTGATCAATAGATGATTACACTGCTGTGTGTTTCACTTCAGAAATGGAGTTAAATCCCAGGCTCTGAGTCTTCCTACAAGCAAGACTTCGATTCAGGTAAGGGCAGTCACTTTTCTGCTCAAAAGAACTACATCGTTCACAAAGCTCACACGTTTCTCATCTTAAGTGACAAGCATAGGATGTTAGAGGACCAGTGCTTTGTATCAGTTTCAGAAGCAGAGTTGGACTAGATATGGTCCGTATGTGTAGGAAACACTGTTCTTTTGTTCTCAGCACACTCACGTTTCCTGCTGTCTTAGAGACTTTAGAAAGCAAGAGCGTGCTTCTCGCTCTAAAGCAGAGTGTGATCCATGGATGAGAACTATGCTGTGTGTTTCCCTTCAGAAATGGAGTTAAATTCCAGGCTCTGTGTCTTCCTACAAGCAAGACTTCGTTTCAGGTAAGGGCAGTCACTTTTCAGCTCAAACAAACTACATCGTTCACGGAGCTCACACGTTTCTCATCTTAACAGACAAGCAATGGATGTTAGAGGACCAGTGCTTTGTGTCAGATTCAGAAACAGAGTTGGACTAGATATGGTCCCTATGTGTAGGAAACACCGTTCTTTTTTTCTCAGTGCACTCACGTTTCCTGCTGTCTTAGAGACTTTAGAAAGCAAGAGCGTGCTTCTCACTCTAAAGCAGAGTGTGATCCATGGATGAGAACTATGCTGTGTGTTTCCCTTCTGAAATGGAGTTAAATCCCAGACTCTGTGTCTTCCTACAAGCAAGACTTCGTTTCAGGTAAGGGCAGTCACTTTTCTGCTCAAGCGAACTACATAGTTCATGAAGCTCACACGTTTCCCATCTTAACTGACAAGCATTGGATGTTAGAGGACTACTGCTTTGTATCAGTTTCAGAAGAAGAGTTGGACTACATATGGTCTGTAAGTGTAGGAAACTCCGTTCTTTTGTTCTAGGCACACTCAGATTGCCTGCTGTATTAGAGACTCTAGAAAGCAAGAGCGTGCTTCTCGCTCTAAAGCAGAGTGTGATCCATGGATGAGAACTCTGCTGTGTGTTTCCCTTCAGAAATGGAGTTAAATCCCAGGCTCTGTGTCTTACTACAAGCAAGACTTCGTTACAGGTAAGGGCAGTCACTTTTCAGTTCAAAGGAACTACATCATTCTCAAAGCTCACACGTTTCTCATCTTAACTGACAAGCATTGGATGTTAGATGTCCAGCGCTTTGTATCAGTTTCAGAAGCAGAGTTGAACTAGATATGGTCCGTATGTTTAGGAAACACCGTTCTTTTGTTCTCAGCACACACACGTTTTATCCTGTCTTAGAGACTCTAGAAAGCAAGAGCGTGCTTCTATTCTAAAGCAGAGTGTGATCAATGGATTATTACACTGCTGTGTGTTTCACTTCAGAAATGGAGTTAAATCCCAGGCTCTGAGTCTTCCTACAAGCAAGACTTCGATTCAGGTAAGGGCAGTCACTTTTCTGCTCAAAAGAACTACATCGTTCACAAAGCTCACACGTTTCTCATCTTAAGTGACAAGCATAGGATGTTAGAGGACCAGTGCTTTGTATCAGTTTCAGAAGCAGAGTTGGACTAGATATGGTCCGTATGTGTAGGAAACACTGTTCTTTTGTTCTCAGCACACTCACATTTCCTGCTGTCTTAGAGACTTTAGAAAGCAAGAGCGTGCTTCTCGCTCTAAAGCAGAGTGTGATCCATGGATGAGAACTATGCTGTGTGTTTCCCTTCAGAAATGGAGTTAAATTCCAGGCTCTGTGTCTTCCTACAAGCAAGACTTCGTTTCAGGTAAGGGCAGTCACTTTTCAGCTCAAACGAACTGCATCGTTCACGGTGCTCACACGTTTCCCATCTTTACTGACAAGCATTGGATGTTAGAGGACTACTGCTTTGTATCAGTTTCAGAAGAAGAGTTGGACTACATATGGTCCGTATGTGTAGGAAACTCCGTTCTTTTGTTCTGGGCACACTCACATTGCCTGCTTTATTAGAGACTCTAGAAAGAAAGAGCGTGCTTCTCGCTCTAAAGCAGAGTGTGATCCATGGATGAGAACTCTGCTGTGTGTTTCCCTTCAGAGATGGAGTTAAATCCCAGGCAATGTGTCTTACTACAAGCAAGACTTCGTTTCAGGTAACGACAGTCACTTTTCAGCTCAAACGAACTACATCGTTCACTGAGCTCACACATTTCTCTTCTTAACAGACAAGCATTGGATGTTAGAGGACCAGTGCTTTGTATCAGTTTAGGAAGGAGAGTTGGACTAGATATGGTCCGTATGTGTTGGAAACACCGTTCTTTTGTTCTCAGCACACTCACGTTTCCTGCTGTCTTAGAGACTTTAGAAAGCAAGAGCTTGCTTCTTGTTCTAAAGCAGAGTGTGATCAATGGATGAGAACACTGCTGTGTGTTTCACTTCAGAAATGGAGTTAAATCCCAGGCTCTGAGTCTTCCTACAAGCAAGACTTCGTTTCAGGTAAGGGCAGTCACTTTTCTGCTCAAAAGAACTACATCGTTCACGAAGCTCACACGTTTCCCATCTTAACTGACAAGCATTGGATGTTAGAGGACCAGTGCTTTGTATCAGTTTCAGAAGAAGAGTTGGACTACATATGGTCCGTATGTGTAGGAAACTCTGTTCTTTTGTTCTGAGCACACTCAGATTTCCTGCTGTATTAGAGACTCTAGAAAGCAAGAGCATGCTTCTCGCTCTAAAGCAGAGTGTGATCCAGGGATGAGAACTATGCTGTGTGTTTCCATTCAGAAATGGTGTTAAATCCCAGGCTCTGTGTCTTCCTACAAGCAAGACTTTGTTTCAGGTAAGGGCAATCACTTTTCAGCTCAAACCAACTACATCGTTCACGAAGCTCACACGTTTCTCATCTTAACAGACAAGCATTGGATGTTAGAGGACCAGCGCTTTGTATCAGTTTTAGAAGCAGAGTTTAACTAGATATGGTCCATATGTTTAGGAAACACCGTTCTTTTGTTCTCAGCACACACACGTTTTATCCTGTCTTAGAGACTCTAGAAAGCAAGAGCATGCTTCTCTTCTAAAGCAGAGTGTGATCATTGGTTGATTACACTGCTGTGTGTTTCACTTCAGAAATGGAGTTAAATCCCAAGCTCTGAGTCTTCCTACAAGCAAGACTTCGATTCAGGTAAGGGCAGTCACTTTTCTGCTCAAAAGAACTACATCGTTCACAAAGCTCACACGTTTCTCATCTTAAGTGACAAGCATAGGATGTTAGAGGACCAGTGCTTTGTATCAGTTTCAGAAGCAGAGTTGGACTAGATATGGTCCGTATGTGTAGGAAACACTGTTCTTTTGTTCTCAGCACACTCACATTTCCTGCTGTCTTAGAGACTTTAGAAAGCAAGAGCGTGCTTCTCGCTCTAAAGCAGAGTGTGATCCATGGATGAGAACTATGCTGTGTGTTTCCCTTCAGAAATGGAGTTAAATCCCAGACTCTGTGTCTTCCTACAAGCAAGAATTCGTTTCAGGTAAGGGCAGACACTTTTCTGCTCAAACGAACTACATCGTTCATGAAGCTCACACGTTTCCCATCTTAACTGACAAGCATTGGATGTTAGAGGACTACTGCTTTGTATCAGTTTCAGAAGAAGAGTTGGACTACATATGGTCCGTATGTGTAGGAAACTCCGTTCTATTGTTCTGGGCACACTCAGATTGCCTCCTGTATTAGAGACTCTAGAAAGCAAGAGCGTGCTTCTCGCTCTAAAGCAGAGTGTGATCCATGGATGAGAACTCTGCTGTGTGTTTCCCTTCAGAAATGGAGTTAAATCCCAGGCTCTGTGTCTTACTACAAGCAAGACTTCGTTACAGGTAAGGGCAGTCACTTTTCAGTTCAAAGGAACTACATCATTCTCAAAGCTCACACGTTTCTCATCTTAACTGACAAGCATTGGATGTTAGAGGACCAGTGCTTTGTGTCAGTTTCAGAAACAGAGTTGGACTAGATATGGTCCGTATGTGTAGGAAACACCGTTCTTTTGTTCTCAGCGCACTCACGTTTTCTGCTGTCTTAGAGACTTTAGAAATCAAGAGCGTGCTTCTCGCTCTAAAGCAGAGTGTGATCCATGGATGATAAGTATGCTGTGTGTTTCCCTTCAGAAATGGAGTTAAATCCCAGGCTCTGTGTCTTACTACAAGCAAGACTTCGTTTAAGGTAAGGGCAGTCACTTTTATGCTCAAACGAACTACATCGTTCATGAAGCTCACACGTTTCCCATCTTAACTGACAAGCATTGGATGTTAGAGGTCCAGCGCTTTGTATCAGTTTCAGAAGCAGAGTTGAACTAGATATGGTCCGTATGTGTAGGAAACACCGTTCTTTTGTTCTCAGCACACACACGTTTTATCCTGTCTTAGAGACTCTAGAAAGCAAGAGCGTGCTTCTCGCTCTAAAGCAGAGTGTGATCAATGGATGATTACACTGCTGTGTGTTTCACTTCAGAAATGGAGTTAAATCCCAGGCTCTGAGTCTTCCTACAAGCAAGACTTTGATTCAGGTAAGGGCAGTCACTTTTCTGCTCAAAAGAACTACATCGTTCACAAAGCTCACACGTTTCTCATCTTAACTGACAAGCATTGGAAGTTAGAGGACCAGTGCTTTGTATCAGTTTCAGAAGCAGAGTTGGACTAGATATGGTCCGTATGTGTAGGAAACACTGTTCTTTTGTTCTCAGCACACTCACATTTCCTGCTGTCTTAGAGACTTTAGAAAGCAAGAGCGTGCTTCTCGCTCTAAAGCAGAGTGTGATCCATGGATGAGAACTATGCTGTGTGTTTCCCTTCAGAAATGGAGTTAAATTCCATGCTCTGTGTCTTCCTACAAGCAAGACTTCGTTTCAGGTAAGGGCAGTCACTTTTCAGCTCAAACGAACTGCATCGTTCACGGAGCTCACACGTTTCCCATCTTTACTGACAAGCATTGGATGTTAGAGGACTACTGCTTTGTATCAGTTTCAGAAGAAGAGTTGGACTACATATGGTCCGTATGTGTAGGAAACTCCGTTCTTTTGTTCTGGGCACACTCACATTGCCTGCTTTATTAGAGACTCTAGAAAGCAAGAGCGTGCTTCTCGCTCTAAAGCAGAGTGTGATCCATGGATGAGAACTCTGCTGTGTGTTTCCCTTCAGAGATGGAGTTAAATCCCAGGCAATGTGTCTTACTACAAGCAAGACTTCGTTTCAGGTAACGGCAGTCACTTTTCAGCTCAAACGAACTACATCGTTCACTGAGCTCACACATTTCTCTTCTTAACAGACAAGCATTGGATGTTAGAGGACCAGTGCTTTGTATCAGTTTAGGAAGGAGAGTTGGACTAGATATGGTCCGTATGTGTAGGAAACACCGTTCTTTTGTTCTCAGCACACTCACGTTTCCTGCTGTCTTAGAGACTTTAGAAAGCAAGAGCTTGCTTCTTGTTCTAAAACAGAGTGTGATCAATGGATGAGAACACTGGTGTGTGATTCACTTCAGAAATGGAGTTAAATCCCAGGCTCTGAGTCTTCCTACAAGCAAGACTTCGTTTCAGGTAAGGGCAGTCACTTTTCTGCTCAAAAGAACTACATCGTTCACGAAGCTCACACGTTTCCCATCTTAACTGACAAGCATTGGATGTTAGAGGACCAGTGCTTTGTATCAGTTTCAGAAGAAGAGTTGGACTACATATGGTCCGTATGTGTAGGAAACTCTGTTCTTTTGTTCTGAGCACACTCAGATTTCCTGCTGTATTAGAGACTCTAGAAAGCAAGAGCATGCTTCTCGCTCTAAAGCAGAGTGTGATCCAGGGATGAGAACTATGCTGTGTGTTTCCATTCAGAAATGGTGTTAAATCCCAGGCTCTGTGTCTTCCTACAAGCAAGACTTTGTTTCAGGTAAGGGCAATCACTTTTCAGCTCAAACCAACTACATCGTTCACGAAGCTCACACGTTTCTCATCTTAACAGACAAGCATTGGATGTTAGAGGACCAGCGCTTTGTATCAGTTTTAGAAGCAGAGTTGAACTAGATATGGTCCATATGTTTAGGAAACACCGTTCTTTTGTTCTCAGCACACACACGTTTTATCCTGTCTTAGAGACTCTAGAAAGCAAGAGCATGCTTCTCTTCTAAAGCAGAGTGTGATCATTGGTTGATTACACTGCTGTGTGTTTCACTTCAGAAATGGAGTTAAATCCCAAGCTCTGAGTCTTCCTACAAGCAAGACTTCGATTCAGGTAAGGGCAGTCACTTTTCTGCTCAAAAGAACTACATCGTTCACAAAGCTCACACGTTTCTCATCTTAAGTGACAAGCATAGGATGTTAGAGGACCAGTGCTTTGTATCAGTTTCAGAAGCAGAGTTGGACTAGATATGGTCCGTATGTGTAGGAAACACTGTTCTTTTGTTCTCAGCACACTCACATTTCCTGCTGTCTTAGAGACTTTAGAAAGCAAGAGCGTGCTTCTCGCTCTAAAGCAGAGTGTGATCCATGGATGAGAACTATGCTGTGTGTTTCCCTTCAGAAATGGAGTTAAATTCCAGGCTCTGTGTCTTCCTACAAGCAAGACTTCGTTTCAGGTAAGGGCAGTCACTTTTCAGCTCAAACGAACTACATCGTTCACGGAGCTCACACGTTTCTCATCTTAACAGACAAGCATTGGATGTTAGAGGACCATTGCTTTGTATCAGTTTCAGAAACCGAGTTGGACTAGATATGGTCCCTATGTGTAGGAAACACCGTTCTTTTGTCCTCAGCGCACTCACGTTTCCTGCTGTCTTAGAGACTTTAGAAAGCAAGAGCGTGCTTCTCGCTCTAAAGCAGAGTGTGATCCATGGATGAGAACTATGCTGTGTGTTTCCCTTCAGAAATGGAGTTAAATCCCAGACTCTGTGTCTTCCTACAAGCAAGACTTCGTTTCAGGTAAGGGCAGTCACTTTTCTGCTCAAACGAACTACATCGTTCATGAAGCTCACACGTTTCCCATCTTAACTGACAAGCATTGGATGTTAGAGGACTACTGCTTTGTATCAGTTTCAGAAGAAGAGTTGGACTACATATGGTCCGTATGTGTAGGAAACTCCGTTCTTTTGTTCTGGGCACACTCAGATTGCCTGCTGTATTAGAGATTCTAGAAAGCAAGAGCGTGCTTCTCGCTCTAAGGCAGAGTGTGATCCATGGATGATAAGTATGCTGTGTGTTTCCCTTCAGAAATGGTGTTAAATCCCAGGCTCTGTGTCTTCCTACAAGCAAGACTTCGTTTAAGGTAAGGGCAGTCACTTTTATGCTCAAACCAACTACATCGTTCATGAAGCTCACACGATTCCCATCTTAACGGACAAGCATTGGATGTTAGAGGTCCAGCGCTTTGTATCAGTTTCAGAAGCAGAGTTGAACTAGATATGGTCCGTATGTTAGGAAACACCGTTCTTTTGTTCTCAGCACACACACGTTTTATCCTGTCTTAGAGACTCTAGAAAGCAAGAGCGTGCTTCTCGCTCTAAAGCAGAGTGTGATCAATGGATGATTACACTGAAGTGTTTCACTTCAGAAATGGAGTTAAATCCCAGGCTCTGAGTCTTCCTACAAGCAAGACTTCGATTCAGGTAAGGGCAGTCACTTTTCAGTTCAAAGGAACTACATCATTCTCAAAGCTCACACGTTTCTCATCTTAACTGACAAGCATTGGATGTTAGAGGACCAGTGCTTTGTGTCAGTTTCAGAAACAGAGTTGGACTAGATATGGTCCGTATGTGTAGGAAACACCATTCTTTTGTTCTCAGCGCACTCACGTTTTCTGCTGTCTTAGAGACTTTAGAAAGCAAGAGCGTGCTTCTCGCTCTAAAGCAGAGTGTGATCCATGGATTATAAGTATGCTGTGTGTTTCCCTTCAGAAATGGAGTTAAATCCCAGGCTCTGTGTCTTCCTATAAGCAAGACTTCGTTTAAGGTAAGGGCAGTCACTTTTCTGCTCAAACGAACTACATCGTTCATGAAGCTCACGCGTTTCCCATCTTAACTGACAAGCATTGGATGTTAGATTTCCAGCGCTTTGTATCAGTTTCAGAAGCAGAGTTGAACTAGATATGGTCCGTATGTTTAGGAAACACCGTTCTTTTGTTCTCAGCACACACACGTTTTATCCTGTCTTAGAGACTCTAGAAAGCAAGAGCGTGCTTCTATTCTAAAGCAGAGTGTGATCAATGGATTATTACACTGCTGTGTGTTTCACTTCAGAAATGGAGTTAAATCCTAGGCTCTGAGTCTTCCTACAAGCAAGACTTCGAACCAGGTAAGGGCAGTCACTTTTCTGCTCAAAAGAACTACATCGTTCACAAAGCTCACACGTTTCTCATCTTAAGTGACAAGCATAGGATGTTAGAGGACCAGTGCTTTGTATCAGTTTCAGAAGCAGAGTTGGACTAGATATGGTCCGTATGTGTAGGAAACACTGTTCTTTTGTTCTCAGCACACTCACATTTCCTGCTGTCTTAGAGACTTTAGAAAGCAAGAGCGTGCTTCTCGCTCTAAAGCAGAGTGTGATCCATGGATGAGAACTATGCTGTGTGTTTCCCTTCAGAAATGGAGTTAAATTCCAGGCTCTGTGTCTTCCTACAAGCAAGACTTCGTTTCAGGTAAGGGCAGTCACTTTTCAGCTCAAACGAACTGCATCGTTCACGGAGCTCACACGTTTCTCATCTTAACAGACAAGCATTGGATGTTAGAGGACCAGTGCTTTGTTTCAGTTTCAGAAGCAGAGTTGGACAAGATATGGTCCGTATGTGTAGGAAACACCGTTCTTTTGTTCTCAGCACACTCACGTTTCCTGCTGTCTTAGAGACTTTAGAAAGCAAGAGCGTGCTTCTCACACTAAAGCAGAGTGTGATCCGTGGATGAGAACTATGCTGTGTGTTTCCCTTCAGAAATGGAGTTAAATCCCAGACTCTGTGTCTTCCTACAAGCAAGACTTCGTTTCAGGTAAGGGCAGTCACTTTTCTGCTCAAACGAACTACATCGTTCATGAAGCTCACACGTTTCCCATCTTTACTGACAAGCATTGGATGTTAGAGGACTACTGCTTTGTATCAGTTTCAGAAGAAGAGTTGGACTACATATGGTCCGTATGTGTAGGAAACTCCGTTCTTTTGTTCTGGGCACACTCACATTGCCTGCTTTATTAGAGACTCTAGAAAGCAAGAACGTGCTTCTCGCTCTAAAGCAGAGTGTGATCCATGGATGAGAACTCTGCTGTGTGTTTCCATTCAGAAATGGTGTTAAATCCCAGGCAATGTGTCTTACTACAAGCAAGACTTCGTTTCAGGTAACGGCAGTCACTTTTCAGCTCAAACGAACTACATCGTTCACTGAGCTCACACATTTCTCTTCTTAACAGAAAAGCATTGGATGTTAGAGGACCAGTGGTTTGTATCAGTTTAGGAAGGAGAGTTGGACTAGATATGGTCCATATGTGTAGGAAACACCGTTCTTTTGTTCTCCGCACACTCACGTTTCCTGCTGTCTTAGAGACTTTAGAAAGCAATAGCTTGCTTCTTGTTCTAAAGCAGAGTGTGATCAATGGATGAGAACACTGCTGTGTGTTTCACTTCAGAAATGGAGTTAAATCCCAGGCTCTGAGTCTTCCTACAAGCAAGACTTCGTTTCAGGTAAGGGCAGTCACTTTTCTGCTCAAAAGAACTACATCGTTCACGAAGCTCACACGTTTCCCATCTTAACTGACAAGCATTGGATGTTAGAGGACCAGTGCTTTGTATCAGTTTCAGAAGAAGAGTTGGACTACATATGGTCCGTATGTGTAGGAAACTCTGTTCTTTTTTCTTCGCACACTCAGATTTCCTGCTGTATTAGAGACTCTAGAAAGCAAGAGCATGCTTCTTGCTCTAAAGCAGAGTGTGATCCAGGGATGAGAAATATGCTGTGTGTTTCCATTCAGAAATGGTGTTAAATCCCAGGCTCTGTGTCTTCCTACAAGCAAGACTTCGTTTCAGGTAAGGGCAATCACTTTTCAGCTCAAACCAACTACATTGTTCACAAGCTCACACGTTTCTCATCTTAACAGACAAGCATTGGATGTTAGAGGACCAGTGCTTTGTATCAGTTTTAGAAGCAGAGTTGAACTAGATATGGTCCGTATGTTTAGGAAACACCGTTCTTTTGTTCTCAGCACACACACGTTTTATCCTGTCTTAGGGACTCTAGGAAGCAAGAGCATGCTTCTATTCTAAAGCAGAGTGTGATCATTGGTTGATTACACTGCTGTGTGTTTCACTTCAGAATTGGAGGTAAATCCCAAGCTTTGAGTCTTCCTACAAGCAAGACTTCGATTCAGGTAAGGGCAGTCACTTTTCAGCTCAAACGAACTACATCGTTCACAGAGCTCACACGTTTCTCATCTTAACAGACAAGCATTGGATGTTAGAGGACCAGTGCTTTGTGTCAGTTTCAGAAACCGAGTTGGACTAGATATGGTCCCTATGTGTAGGAAGCACCGTTCTTTTGTTCTCAGCGCACTCACGTTTCCTGCTGTCTTAGAGATGTTAGAAAGCAAGGGCGTGCTTCTCGCTCTAAAGCAGAGTGTGATCCATGGATGAGAACTATGCTGTGTGTTTCCCTTCAGAAATGGAGTTAAATCCCAGACTCTGTGTCTTCCTACAAGCAAGACTTCGTTTCAGGTAAGGGCAGTCACTTTTCTGCTCAAACGAACTACATCGTTCATGAAGCTCACACGTTTCCCATCTTAACTGACAAGCATTGGATGTTAGAGGACTACTGCTTTGTATCAGTTTCAGAAGAAGAGTTGGAATACATATGCTCCGTATGTGTAGGAAACTCCGTTCTTATTTTCTGGGCACACTCAGATTGCCTGCTGTATTAGAGACTCTAGAAAGCAAGAGCGTGCTTCTCGCTCTAAAGCAGAGTGTGATCCATGGATGAGAACTCTGCTGTGTGTTTCCCTTCAGAGATGGAGTTAAATCCCTGGCTCTGTGTCTTACTACAAGCAAGTCTTCGTTACAGGTAAGGGCAGTCACATTTCAGTTCAAAGGAACTACATCATTCTCAAAGCTCACACGTTTCTCATCTTAACTGACAAGCATTGGATGTTAGAGGACCAGTGCTTTGTGTCAGTTTCAGAAACAGAGTTGGACTAGATATGGTCCGTATGTGTAGGAAACACCGTTCTTTTGTTCTCAGCGCACTCACGTTTTCTGCTGTCTTAGAGACTTTAGAAAGCAAGAGCGTGCTTCTCGCTCTAAAGCAGAGTGTGATCCATGGATGATAAGTATGCTGTGTGTTTCCCTTCAGAAATGGAGTTAAATCCCAGGCTCTGTGTCTTCCTACAAGCAAGACTTCGTTTAAGGTAAGGGCATTCACTTTTATGCTCAAACGAACTACATCGTTCATGAAGCTCACACGTTTCCCATCTTAACTGACAAGCATTGGATGTTAGAGGTCCAGCGCTTTTTATCAGTTTCAGAAGCAGAGGTGAACTAGATATGGTCCGTATGTTTAGGAAACACCGTTCTTTTGTTCTCAGCACACACACGTTTCCTGCTGTCCTAGAGAATCTAGAAAGCAAGAGCGTGCTTCTTGTTCTAAAGCAGAGTGTGATCAATGGATGATTACACTGCTGTGTTTCACTTCAGAAATGGAGTTAAATCCCAGGCTCTGAGTCTTCCTACAAGCAAGACTTTGTTTCAGGTAAGGGCAGTCACTTTTCTGCTCAAACGAACTACATCGTTCATGAAGCTCACACGTTTCCCATCTTTACTGACAAGCATTGGATGTTAGAGGGTCAGTGCTTTGTATCAGTTTCAGAAGCAGATTTGGACTACATTTGGTCCGTACGTGTACGAAACACCGTTCTTTTGTTCTGGGCACACTCAGATTACCTGCTGTATTAGAGACTCTACATAGCAAGAGCGTGCTTCTCGCTCTAAAGCAGAGTGTGATCCATGGATGAGAACTCTGCTGTGTGTTTCCCTTCGGAGATGGAGTTAAATCCCAGGCAATGTGTCTTCCTACAAGCAAGACTTCGTTACAGGTAAGGGCAGTCACTTTTCAGTTCAAAGGAACTACATCATTCTCAAAGCTCACACGTTTCTCATCTTAACTGACAAGCATTGGATGTAAGAGGACCAGTGCTTTGTGTCAGTTTCAGAAACAGAGTTGGACTAGATATGGTCCATATGTGTAGGAAACACCGTTCTTTTGTTCTCAGCACACTCACGTTTCCTGCTGTGTTGGAGACTCTAGAAAGCAAGAGCGTGCTTCTTGCTCTAAAGCAGAGTGTGATCCATGGATGAGAACTATGCTGTGTGTTTCCCTTCATAAATGGAGTTAAAACTCAATCTCTGTGTCTTCCTACAAGCAAGACTTCGTTTCTGGTAACGGCAGTCACTTTTCAGCTCAAACGAACTACATCATTCACTGAGCTCACACATTTCTCTTCTTAACAGACAAGCATAGGATGTTAGAGGACCATTGCTTTGTATCAGTTTAGGAAGGAGAGTTGGACTAGATATGGTCCGTATGTGTAGGAAACACCGTTCTTTTGTTCTCCGCACACTCACGTTTCCTGCTGTCTTAGAGACTTTAGAAAGCAAGAGCGTGCTTCTTGTTCTAAAGCAGAGTGTGATCAATGGATGAGAACACTGCTGTGTGTTTCACTTCAGAAATGGAGTTAAATCCCAGGCTCTGAGTCTTCCTACAAGCAAGACTTCGTTTCAGGTAAGGGCAGTCACTCTTCTGCTCAAAAGAACTACATTGTTCACGAAGCTCACACGTTTCCCATCTTAACTGACAAGCATTGGATGTTAGAGGACCAGTGCTTTGTATCAGTTTCAGAAGAAGAGTTGGACTACATATGGTCCGTTTCTGTAGGAAACACTGTTCTTTTGTTCTGAGCACACTCAGATTTCCTGCTGTATTAGAGACTCTAGAAAGCAAGAGCATGCTTCTCGCACTAAAGCAGAGTGTGATCCAGGGATGAGAACTATGCTGTGTGTTTCCATTCAGAAATGGTGTTAAATCCCAGGCTCTGTGTCTTACTACAAGCAAGAATTCGTTACAGGTAAGGGCAGTCACTTTTCAGTTCAAAGGAACTACATCATTCTCAAAGCTCACACGTTTCTCATCTTAACTGACAAGCATTGGATGTTAGAGGACCAGTGCTTTGTGTCAGTTTCAGAAACAGAGTTGGACTAGATATGGTCCGTATGTGTAGGAAACACCGTTCTTTTGTTCTCAGCGCACTCACGTTTTCTGCTGTCTTAGAGACTTTAGAAAGCAAGAGCGTGCTTCTTGCTCTAAAGCAGAGTGTGATCCATGGATGATAAGTATGCTGTGTGTTTCCCTTCAGAAATGGAGTTAAATCCCAGGCTCTGTGTCTTCCTACAAGCAAGAATTCGATTCAGGTAAGGGCAGTCACTTTTCTGCTCAAAAGAACTACATCGTTCACAAAGCTCACACGTTTCTCATCTTGAGTGACAAGCATAGGATGTTAGAGGACCAGTGCTTTGTATCAGTTTCAGAAGCAGAGTTGGACTAGATATGGTCCGTATGTGTAGGAAACACTGTTCTTTTGTTCTCAGCACACTCACATTTCCTGCTGTCTTAGAGACTTTAGAAAGCAAGAGCGTGCTTCTCGCTCTAAAGCAGAGTGTGATCCATGGATGAGAACTATGCTGTGTGTTTCCCTTCAGAAATGGAGTTAAATTCCAGGCTCTGTGTCTTCCTACAAGCAAGACTTCGTTTCAGGTAAGGGCAGTCACTTTTCAGCTCAAACGAACTGCATCGTTCACGGAGCTCACACGTTTCCCATCTTTACTGACAAGCATTGGATGTTAGAGGACTACTGCTTTGTATCAGTTTCAGAAGAAGAGTTGGACTACATATGGTCCGTATGTGTAGGAAACTCCGTTCTTTTGTTCTGGGCACACTCACATTGCCTGCTTTATTAGAGACTCTAGAAAGCAAGAGCGTGCTTCTCGCTCTAAAGCAGAGTGTGATCCATGGATGAGAACTCTGCTGTGTGTTTCCCTTCAGAGATGGAGTTAAATCCCAGGCAATGTGTCTTACTACAAGCAAGACTTCGTTTCAGGTAACGGCAGTCACTTTTCAGCTCAAACGAACTACATCGTTCACTGAGCTCACACATTTCTCTTCTTAACAGACAAGCATTGGATGTTAGAGGACCAGTGCTTTGTATCAGTTTAGGAAGGAGAGTTGGACTGGATATGGTCCATATGTGTAGGAAACACCGTTCTTTTGTTCTCAGCACACTCACGTTTCCTGCTGTCTTAGAGACTTTAGAAAGCAAGAGCTTGCTTCTTGTTCTAAAGCAGAGTGTGATCAATGGATGAGAACACTGCTGTGTGTTTCACTTCAGAAATGGAGTTAAATCCCAGGCTCTGAGTCTTCCTACAAGCAAGACTTCGTTTCAGGTAAGGGCAGTCACTTTTCTGCTCAAAAGAACTACATCGTTCACGAAGCTCACACGTTTCCCATCTTAACTGACAAGCATTGGATGTTAGAGGACCAGTGCTTTGTATCAGTTTCAGAAGAAGAGTTGGACTACATATGGTCCGTATGTGTAGGAAACTCTGTTCTTTTGTTCTGAGCACACTCAGATTTCCTGCTGTATTAGAGACTCTAGAAAGCAAGAGCATGCTTCTCGCTCTAAAGCAGAGTGTGATCCAGGGATGAGAACTATGCTGTGTGTTTCCATTCAGAAATGGTGTTAAATCCCAGGCTCTGTGTCTTCCTACAAGCAAGACTTTGTTTCAGGTAAGGGCAATCACTTTTCAGCTCAAAACAACTACATCGTTCACGAAGCTCACACGTTTCTCATCTTAACAGACATGCATTGGATGTTAGAGGACCAGCGCTTTGTATCAGTTTTAGAAGCAGAGTTGAACTAGATATGGTCCATATGTTTAGGAAACACCGTTCTTTTGTTCTCAGCACACACACGTTTTATCCTGTCTTAGAGACTCTAGAAAGAAAGAGCATGCTTCTCTTCTAAAGCAGATTGTGATCATTGGTTGATTACACTGCTGTGTGTTTCACTTCAGAAATGGAGTTAAATCCCAATCTCTGAGTCTTCCTACAAGCAAGACTTCGATTCAGGTAAGGGCAGTCACTTTTCTGCTCAAAAGAACTACATCGTTCACAAAGCTCACACGTTTCTCATCTTAAGTGACAAGCATAGGATGTTAGAGGACCAGTGCTTTGTATCAGTTTCAGAAGCAGAGTTGGACTAGATATGGTCCGTATGTGTAGGAAACACTGTTCTTTTGTTCTCAGCACACTCACATTTCCTGCTGTCTTAGAGACTTTAGAAAGCAAGAGCGTGCTTCTCGCTCTAAAGCAGAGTGTGATCCATGGATGAGAACTATGCTGTGTGTTTCCCTTCAGAAATGGAGTTAAATTCCACGCTCTGTGTCTTCCTACAAGCAAGACTTCGTTTCAGGTAAGGGCAGTCACTTTTCAGCTCAAACGAACTACATCGTTCACAGAGCTCACACGTTTCTCATCTTAACAGACAAGCATTGGATGTTAGAGGACCAGTGCTTTGTGTCAGTTTCAGAAACCGAGTTGGACTAGATATGGTCCCTATGTGTAGGAAACACCGTTCTTTTGTCCTCAGCGCACTCACGTTTCCTGCTGTCTTAGAGACTTTAGAAAGCAAGAGCGTGCTTCTCGCTCTAAAGCAGAGTGTGATCCGTGGATGAGAACTATGCTGTGTGTTTCCCTTCAGAAATGGAGTTAAATCCCAGACTCTGTGTCTTCCTACAAGCAAGACTTCGTTTCAGGTAAGGGCAGTCACTTTTCTGCTCAAACGAACTACATCGTTCATGAAGCTCACACGTTTCCCATCTTAACTGACAAGCATTGGATGTTAGAGGACTACTGCTTTGTATCAGTTTCAGAAGAAGAGTTGGACTACATATGGTCCGTATGTGTAGGAAACTCCGTTCTTTTGTTCTGGGCACACTCAGATTGCCTGCTGTATTAGAGACTCTAGAAAGCAAGAGCGTGCTTCTCGCTCTAAAGCAGAGTGTGATCCATGGATGAGAACTCTGCTGTGGGTTTCCCTTCAGAGATGGAGTTAAATCCCAGGCTCTGTGTCTTACTACAAGCAAGACTTCGTTACAGGTAAGGGCAGTCACTTTTCAGTTCAAAGGAACTACATCATTCTCAAAGCTCACACGTTTCTCATCTTAACTGACAAGCATTGGATGTTAGAGGACCAGTGCTTTGTGTCAGTTTCAGAAACAGAGTTGGACTAGATATGGTCCGTATGTGTAGGAAACACCATTCTTTTGTTCTCAGCGCACTCACGTTTTCTGCTGTCTTAGAGACTTTAGAAAGCAAGAGCGTGCTTCTCGCTCTAAAGCAGAGTGTGATCCATGGATGATAAGTATGCTGTGTGTTTCCCTTCAGAAATGGAGTTAAATCCCAGGCTCTGTGTCTTCCTACAAGCAAGACTTCGTTTAAGGTAAGGGCAGTCACTTTTATGCTCAAACGAACTACATCGTTCATGAAGCTCACACGTTTCCCATCTTAACTGACAAGCATTGGATGTTAGAGGTCCAGCGCTTTGTATCAGTTTCAGAAGCAGAGTTGAACTAGATATGGTCCGTATGTTAGGAAACACCATTCTTTTGTTCTCAGCACACACACGTTTTATCCTGTCTTAGAGACTCTAGAAAGCAAGAGCGTGCTTCTCTTCTAAAGCAGAGTTTGATCAATGGATGATTACACTGCTGTGTGTTTCACTTCAGAAATGGAGTTAAATCCCAGGCTCTGAGTCTTCCTACAAGCAAGACTTCGATTCAGGTAAGGGCAGTCACTTTTCTGCTCAAAAGAACTACATCGTTCACAAAGCTCACACGTTTCTCATCTTAAGTGACAAGCATAGGATGTTAGAGGACCAGTGCTTTGTATCAGTTTCAGAAGCAGAGTTGGACTAGATATGGTCCGTATGTGTAGGAAACACTGTTCTTTTGTTCTCAGCACACTCACATTTCCTGCTGTCTTAGAGACTTTAGAAAGCAAGAGCGTGCTTCTCGCTCTAAAGCAGAGTGTGATCCATGGATGAGAACTATGCTGTGTGTTTCCCTTCAGAAATGGAGTTAAATTCCAGGCTCTGTGTCTTCCTACAAGCAAGACTTCGTTTCAGGTAAGGGCAGTCACTTTTCAGCTCAAACGAACTGCATCGTTCACGGAGCTCACACGTTTCTCATCTTAACAGACAAGCATTGGATGTTAGAGGACCAGTGCTTTGTAGCAGTTTCAGAAGCAGAGTTGGACTAGATATGGTCCGTATGTGTAGGAAACACCGTTTTTTTGTTCTCAGCACACTCACGTTTCCTGCTGTCTTAGAGACTTTAGAAAGCAAGAGCGTGCTTCTCGCTCTAAAGCAGAGTGTGATCCGTGGATGAGAACTATGCTGTGTGTTTCCCTTCAGAAATGGAGTTAAATCCCAGGCTCTGAGTCTTCCTACAAGCAAGACTTCGATTCAGGTAAGGGCAGTCACTTTTCTGCTCAAAAGAACTACATCGTTCACAAAGCTCACACGTTTCTCATCTTAAGTGACAAGCATAGGATGTTAGAGGACCAGTGCTTTGTATCAGTTTCAGAAGCAGAGTTGGACTAGATATGGTCCGTATGTGTAGGAAACACTGTTCTTTTGTTCTCAGCACACACACATTTCCTGCTGTCTTAGAGACTTTAGAAAGCAAGAGCGTGCTTCTCGCTCTAAAGCAGAGTGTGATCCATGGATCAGAACTATGCTGTGTGTTTCCCTTCAGAAATGGAGTTAAATTCCAGGCTCTGTGTCTTCCTACAAGCAAGACTTCGTTTCAGGTAAGGGCAGTCACTTTTCACCTCAAACGAACTGCATCGTTCACGGAGCTCACACGTTTCCCATCTTAACAGACAAGCATTGGATGTTAGAGGACCAGTGCTTTGTGTCAGTTTCAGAAACCGAGTTGGACTAGATATGGTCCCTATGTGTAGGAAACACCGTTCTTTTGTCCTCAGCGCACTCACGTTTCCTGCTGTCTTAGAGACTTTAGAAAGCAAGAGCGTGCTTCTCGCTCTAAAGCAGAGTGTGATCCGTGGATGAGAACTATGCTGTGTGTTTCCCTTCAGAAATGGAGTTAAATCCCAGACTCTGTGTCTTCCTACAAGCAAGACTTCGTTTCAGGTAAGGGCAGTCACTTTTCTGCTCAAACGAACTACATCGTTCATGAAGCTCACACGTTTCCCATCTTAACTGACAAGCATTGGATGTTAGAGGACTACTGCTTTGTATCAGTTTCAGAAGAAGAGTTGGACTACATATGGTCCGTATGTGTAGGAAACTCCGTTCTTTTGTTCTGGGCACACTCAGATTGCCTGCTGTATTAGAGACTCTAGAAAGCAAGAGCGTGCTTCTCGCTCTAAAGCAGAGTGTGATCCATGGATGAGAACTCTGCTGTGGGTTTCCCTTCAGAGATGGAGTTAAATCCCAGGCTCTGTGTCTTACTACAAGCAAGACTTCGTTACAGGTAAGGGCAGTCACTTTTCAGTTCAAAGGAACTACATCATTCTCAAAGCTCACACGTTTCTCATCTTAACTGACAAGCATTGGATGTTAGAGGACCAGTGCTTTGTGTCAGTTTCAGAAACAGAGTTGGACTAGATATGGTCCGTATGTGTAGGAAACACCATTCTTTTGTTCTCAGCGCACTCACGTTTTCTGCTGTCTTAGAGAATTTAGAAAGCAAGAGCGTGCTTCTCGCTCTAAAGCAGAGTGTGATCCATGGATGATAAGTATGCTGTGTGTTTCCCTTCAGAAATGGAGTTAAATCCCAGGCTCTGTGTCTTCCTACAAGCAAGACTTCGTTTAAGGTAAGGGCAGTCACTTTTATGCTCAAACGAACTACATCGTTCATGAAGCTCACACGTTTCCCATCTTAACTGACAAGCATTGGATGTTAGAGGTCCAGCGCTTTGTATCAGTTTCAGAAGCAGAGTTGAACTAGATATGGTCCGTATGTTAGGAAACACCATTCTTTTGTTCTCAGCACACACACGTTTTATCCTGTCTTAGAGACTCTAGAAAGCAAGAGCGTGCTTCTCTTCTAAAGCAGAGTTTGATCAATGGATGATTACACTGCTGTGTGTTTCACTTCAGAAATGGAGTTAAATCCCAGGCTCTGAGTCTTCCTACAAGCAAGACTTCGATTCAGGTAAGGGCAGTCACTTTTCTGCTCAAAAGAACTACATCGTTCACAAAGCTCACACGTTTCTCATCTTAAGTGACAAGCATAGGATGTTAGAGGACCAGTGCTTTGTATCAGTTTCAGAAGCAGAGTTGGACTAGATATGGTCCGTATGTGTAGGAAACACTGTTCTTTTGTTCTCAGCACACTCACATTTCCTGCTGTCTTAGAGACTTTAGAAAGCAAGAGCGTGCTTCTCGCTCTAAAGCAGAGTGTGATCCATGGATGAGAACTATGCTGTGTGTTTCCCTTCATAAATGGAGTTAAATTCCAGGCTCTGTGTCTTCCTACAAGCAAGACTTCGTTTCAGGTAAGGGCAGTCACTTTTCAGCTCAAACGAACTGCATCGTTCACGGAGCTCACACGTTTCTCATCTTAACAGACAAGCATTGGATGTTAGAGGACCAGTGCTTTGTATCAGTTTCAGAAGCAGAGTTGGACTAGATATGGTCCGTATGTGTAGGAAACACCGTTCTTTTGTTCTCAGCACACTCACGTTTCCTGCTGTCTTAGAGACTTTAGAAAGCAAGAGCGTGCTTCTCGCTCTAAAGCAGAGTGTGATCCGTGGATGAGAACTATGCTGTGTGTTTCCCTTCAGAAATGGAGTTAAATCCCAGGCTCTGAGTCTTCCTACAAGCAAGACTTCGATTCAGGTAAGGGCAGTCACTTTTCTGCTCAAAAGAACTACATCGTTCACAAAGCTCACACGTTTCTCATCTTAAGTGACAAGCATAGGATGTTAGAGGACCAGTGCTTTGTATCAGTTTCAGAAGCAGAGTTGGACTAGATATGGTCCGTATGTGTAGGAAACACTGTTCTTTTGTTCTCAGCACACTCACATTTCCTGCTGTCTTAGAGACTTTAGAAAGCAAGAGCGTGCTTCTTGCTCTAAAGCAGAGTGTGATCCATGGATCAGAACTATGCTGTGTGTTTCCCTTCAGAAATGGAGTTAAATTCCAGGCTCTGTGTCTTCCTACAAGCAAGACTTCGTTTCAGGTAAGGGCAGTCACTTTTCACCTCAAACGAACTGCATCGTTCACGGAGCTCACACGTTTCCCATCTTTACTGACAAGCATTGGATGTTAGAGGACTACTGCTTTGTATCAGTTTCAGAAGAAGAGTTGGACTACATATGGTCCGTATGTGTAGGAAACTCCGTTCTTTTGTTCTGGGCACACTCACATTGCCTGCTTTATTAGAGACTCTAGAAAGCAAGAGCGTGCTTCTCGCTCTAAAGCAGAGTGTGATCCATGGATGAGAACTCTGCTGTGTGTTTCCCTTCAGAGATGGAGTTAAATCCCAGGCAATGTGTCTTACTACAAGCAAGACTTCGTTTCAGGTAACGGCAGTCACTTTTCAGCTCAAACGAACTACATCGTTCACTGAGCTCACACATTTCTCTTCTTAACAGACAAACATTGGATGTTAGAGGACCAGTGCTTTGTATCAGTTTAGGAAGGAGAGTTGGACTAGATATGGTCCGTATGTGTAGGAAACACCGTTCTTTTGTTCTCAGCACACTCACGTTTCCTGCTGTCTTAGAGACTTTAGAAAGCAAGAGCTTGCTTCTTGTTCTAAAGCAGAGTGTGATCAATGGATGAGAACACTGCTGTGTGTTTCACTTCAGAAATGGAGTTAAATCCCAGGCTCTGAGTCTTCCTACAAGCAAGACTTCGTTTCAGGTAAGGGCAGTCACTTTTCTGCTCAAAAGAACTACATCGTTCACGAAGCTCACACGTTTCCCATCTTAACTGACAAGCATTGGATGTTAGAGGACCAGTGCTTTGTATCAGTTTCAGAAGAAGAGTTCGACTACATATGGTCCGTATGTGTAGGAAACTCTGTTCTTTTGTTCTGAGCACACTCAGATTTCCTGCTGTATTAGAGACTCTAGAAAGCAAGAGCATGCTTCTCGCTCTAAAGCAGAGTGTTGTCCAGGGATGAGAACTATGCTGTGTGTTTCCATTCAGAAATGGTGTTAAATCCCAGGCTCTGTGTCTTCCTACAAGCAAGACTTTGTTTCAGGTAAGGGCAATCACTTTTCAGCTCAAACCAACTACATCGTTCACGAAGCTCACACGTTTCTCATCTTAACAGACAAGCATTGGATGTTAGAGGACCAGCGCTTTGTATCAGTTTTAGAAGCAGAGTTGAACTAGATATGGTCCATATGTTTAGGAAACACCGTTCTTTTGTTCTCAGCACACACACGTTTTATCCTGTCTTAGAGACTCTAGAAAGCAAGAGCATGCTTCTCTTCTAAAGCAGAGTGTGATCATTGGTTGATTACACTGCTGTGTGTTTCACTTCAGAAATGGAGTTAAATCCCAAGCTCTGAGTCTTCCTACAAGCAAGACTTCGATTCAGGTAAGGGCAGTCACTTTTCTGCTCAAAAGAACTACATCGTTCACAAAGCTCACACGTTTCTCATCTTAAGTGACAAGCATAGGATGTTAGAGGACCAGTGCTTTGTATCAGTTTCAGAAGCAGAGTTGGACTAGATATGGTCCGTATGTGTAGGAAACACTGTTCTTTTGTTCTCAGCACACTCACATTTCCTGCTGTCTTAGAGACTTTAGAAAGCAAGAGCGTGCTTCTCGCTCTAAAGCAGAGTGTGATCCATGGATGAGAACTATGCTGTGTGTTTCCCTTCAGAAATGGAGTTAAATTCCAGGCTCTGTGTCTTCCTACAAGCAAGACTTCGTTTCAGGTAAGGGCAGTCACTTTTCAGCTCAAAGGAACTACATCGTTCACAGAGCTCACACGTTTCTCATCTTAACAGACAAGCATTGGATGTTAGAGGACCAGTGCTTTGTGTCAGTTTCAGAAACCGAGTTGGACTAGATATGGTCCCTATGTGTGGGAAAAAACGTTCTTTTGTCCTCAGCGCACTCACGTTTCCTGCTGTCTTAGAGACTTTAGAAAGCAAGAGCGTGCTTCTCGATCTAAAGCAGAGTGTGATCCATGGATGAGAACTATGCTGTGTGTTTCTCTTCAGAAATGGAGTTAAATCCCAGACTCTGTGTCTTCCTACAAGCAAGACTTCGTTTCAGGTAAGGGCAGTCACTTTTCTGCTCAAACGAACTACATCGTTCATGAAGCTCACACGTTTCCCATCTTAACTGACAAGCATTGGATGTTAGAGGACCAGTGCTTTGTATCAGTTTCAGAAGAAGAGTTGGACTACATATGGTCCGTATGTGTAGGTAACTCCGTTCTTTTGTTCTCAGCACACACACGTTTTATCCTGTCTTACAGACTCTAGAAAGCAAGAGCGTGCTTCTCTTCTAAAGCAGAGTTTGATCAATGGATGATTACACTGCTGTGTGTTTCACTTCAGAAATGGAGTTAAATCCCAGGCTCTGAGTCTTCCTACAAGCAAGACTTCGATTCAGGTAAGGGCAGTCACTTTTCTGCTCAAAAGAACTACATCGTTCATGAAGCTCACACGTTTCCCATCTTAACTGACAAGCATTGGATGTTAGAGGACCAGTGCTTTGTATCAGTTTCAGAAGCAGAGTTGGACTAGATATGGTCCGTATGTGTAGGAAACACTGTTCTTTTGTTCTCAGCACACTCACATTTCCTGCTGTCTTAGAGACTTTAGAAAGCAAGAGCGTGCTTCTCGCTCTAAAGCAGAGTGTGATCCATGGATGAGAACTATGCTGTGTGTTTCCCTTCATAAATGGAGTTAAATTCCAGGCTCTGTGTCTTCCTACAAGCAAGACTTCGTTTCAGGTAAGGGCAGTCACTTTTCAGCTCAAACGAACTGCATCGTTCACGGAGCTCACACGTTTCTCATCTTAACAGACAAGCATTGGATGTTAGAGGACCAGTGCTTTGTATCAGTTTCAGAAGCAGAGTTGGACTAGATATGGTCCGTATGTGTAGGAAACACCGTTCTTTTGTTCTCAGCACACTCACGTTTCCTGCTGTCTTAGAGACTTTAGAAAGCAAGAGCGTGCTTCTCGCTCTAAAGCAGAGTGTGATCCGTGGATGAGAACTATGCTGTGTGTTTCCCTTCAGAAATGGAGTTAAATCCCAGACTCTGTGTCTTCCTACAAGCAAGACTTCGTTTCAGGTAAGGGCAGTCACTTTTCTGCTCAAACGAACTACATCGTTCATGAAGCTCACACGTTTCCCATCTTTACTGACAAGCATTGGATGTTAGAGGACTACTGCTTTGTATCAGTTTCAGAAGAAGTGTTGGACTACATATGGTCCGTATGTGTAGGAAACTCCGTTCTTTTGTTCTGGGCACACTTACATTGCCTGCTTTATTAGAGACTCTAGAAAGCAAGAACGTGCTTCTCGCTCTAAAGCAGAGTGTGATCCATGGATGAGAACTCTGCTGTGTGTTTCCCTTCAGAGATGGAGTTAAATCCCAGGCAATGTGTCTTACTACAAGCAAGACTTCGTTTCAGGTAACGGCACTCACTTTTCAGCTCAAACGAACTACATCGTTCACTGAGCTCACACATTTCTCTTCTTAACAGAAAAGCATTGGATGTTAGAGGACCAGTGGTTTGTATCAGTTTAGGAAGGAGTGTTGGACTAGATATGGTCCATATGTGTAGGAAACACCGTTCTTTTGTTCTCCGCACACTCACGTTTCCTGCTGTCTTAGAGATTTTAGAAAGCAATAGCTTGCTTCTTGTTCTAAAGCAGAGTGTGATCAATGGATGAGAACACTGCTGTGTGTTTCACTTCAGAAATGGAGTTAAATCCCAGGCTCTGAGTCTTCCTACAAGCAAGACTTCGTTTCAGGTAAGGGCAGTCACTTTTCTGCTCAAAAGAACTACATCGTTCACGAAGCTCACACGTTTCCCATCTTAACTGACAAGCATTGGATGTTAGAGGACCAGTGCTTTGTATCAGTTTCAGAAGAAGAGTTCGACTACATATGGTCCGTATGTGTAGGAAACTCTGTTCTTTTGTTCTGAGCACACTCAGATTTCCTGCTGTATTAGAGACTCTAGAAAGCAAGAGCATGCTTCTCGCTCTAAAGCAGAGTGTTGTCCAGGGATGAGAACTATGCTGTGTGTTTCCATTCAGAAATGGTGTTAAATCCCAGGCTCTGTGTCTTCCTACAAGCAAGACTTTGTTTCAGGTAAGGGCAATCACTTTTCAGCTCAAACCAACTACATCGTTCACGAAGCTCACACGTTTCTCATCTTAACAGACAAGCATTGGATGTTAGAGGACCAGCGCTTTGTATCAGTTTTAGAAGCAGAGTTGAACTAGATATGGTCCATATGTTTAGGAAACACCGTTCTTTTGTTCTCAGCACACACACGTTTTATCCTGTCTTAGAGACTCTAGAAAGCAAGAGCATGCTTCTCTTCTAAAGCAGAGTGTGATCATTGGTTGATTACACTGCTGTGTGTTTCACTTCAGAAATGGAGTTAAATCCCAAGCTCTGAGTCTTCCTACAAGCAAGACTTCGATTCAGGTAAGGGCAGTCACTTTTCTGCTCAAAAGAACTACATCGTTCACAAAGCTCACACGTTTCTCATCTTAAGTGACAAGCATAGGATGTTAGAGGACCAGTGCTTTGTATCAGTTTCAGAAGCAGAGTTGGACTAGATATGGTCCGTATGTGTAGGAAACACTGTTCTTTTGTTCTCAGCACACTCACATTTCCTGCTGTCTTAGAGACTTTAGAAAGCAAGAGCGTGCTTCTCGCTCTAAAGCAGAGTGTGATCCATGGATGAGAACTATGCTGTGTGTTTCCCTTCAGAAATGGAGTTAAATTCCAGGCTCTGTGTCTTCCTACAAGCAAGACTTCGTTTCAGGTAAGGGCAGTCACTTTTCAGCTCAAAGGAACTACATCGTTCACAGAGCTCACACGTTTCTCATCTTAACAGACAAGCATTGGATGTTAGAGGACCAGTGCTTTGTGTCAGTTTCAGAAACCGAGTTGGACTAGATATGGTCCCTATGTGTGGGAAAAAACGTTCTTTTGTCCTCAGCGCACTCACGTTTCCTGCTGTCTTAGAGACTTTAGAAAGCAAGAGCGTGCTTCTCGCTCTAAAGCAGAGTGTGATCCATGGATGAGAACTATGCTGTGTGTTTCCCTTCAGAAATGGAGTTAAATCCCAGACTCTGTGTCTTCCTACAAGCAAGACTTCGTTTCAGGTAAGGGCAGTCACTTTTCTGCTCAAACGAACTACATCGTTCATGAAGCTCACACGTTTCCCATCTTAACTGACAAGCATTGGATGTTAGAGGACCAGTGCTTTGTATCAGTTTCAGAAGAAGAGTTGGACTACATATGGTCCGTATGTGTAGGTAACTCCGTTCTTTTGTTCTCAGCACACACACGTTTTATCCTGTCTTACAGACTCTAGAAAGCAAGAGCGTGCTTCTCTTCTAAAGCAGAGTTTGATCAATGGATGATTACACTGCTGTGTGTTTCACTTCAGAAATGGAGTTAAATCCCAGGCTCTGAGTCTTCCTACAAGCAAGACTTCGATTCAGGTAAGGGCAGTCACTTTTCTGCTCAAAAGAACTACATCGTTCATGAAGCTCACACGTTTCCCATCTTAACTGACAAGCATTGGATGTTAGAGGACCAGTGCTTTGTATCAGTTTCAGAAGCAGAGTTGGACTAGATATGGTCCGTATGTGTAGGAAACACTGTTCTTTTGTTCTCAGCACACTCACATTTCCTGCTGTCTTAGAGACTTTAGAAAGCAAGAGCGTGCTTCTCGCTCTAAAGCAGAGTGTGATCCATGGATGAGAACTATGCTGTGTGTTTCCCTTCATAAATGGAGTTAAATTCCAGGCTCTGTGTCTTCCTACAAGCAAGACTTCGTTTCAGGTAAGGGCAGTCACTTTTCAGCTCAAACGAACTGCATCGTTCACGGAGCTCACACGTTTCTCATCTTAACAGACAAGCATTGGATGTTAGAGGACCAGTGCTTTGTATCAGTTTCAGAAGCAGAGTTGGACTAGATATGGTCCGTATGTGTAGGAAACACCGTTCTTTTGTTCTCAGCACACTCACGTTTCCTGCTGTCTTAGAGACTTTAGAAAGCAAGAGCGTGCTTCTCGCTCTAAAGCAGAGTGTGATCCGTGGATGAGAACTATGCTGTGTGTTTCCCTTCAGAAATGGAGTTAAATCCCAGACTCTGTGTCTTCCTACAAGCAAGACTTCGTTTCAGGTAAGGGCAGTCACTTTTCTGCTCAAACGAACTACATCGTTCATGAAGCTCACACGTTTCCCATCTTTACTGACAAGCATTGGATGTTAGAGGACTACTGCTTTGTATCAGTTTCAGAAGAAGTGTTGGACTACATATGGTCCGTATGTGTAGGAAACTCCGTTCTTTTGTTCTGGGCACACTCACATTGCCTGCTTTATTAGAGACTCTAGAAAGCAAGAACGTGCTTCTCGCTCTAAAGCAGAGTGTGATCCATGGATGAGAACTCTGCTGTGTGTTTCCCTTCAGAGATGGAGTTAAATCCCAGGCAATGTGTCTTACTACAAGCAAGACTTCGTTTCAGGTAACGGCACTCACTTTTCAGCTCAAACGAACTACATCGTTCACTGAGCTCACACATTTCTCTTCTTAACAGAAAAGCATTGGATGTTAGAGGACCAGTGGTTTGTATCAGTTTAGGAAGGAGTGTTGGACTAGATATGGTCCATATGTGTAGGAAACACCGTTCTTTTGTTCTCCGCACACTCACGTTTCCTGCTGTCTTAGAGATTTTAGAAAGCAATAGCTTGCTTCTTGTTCTAAAGCAGAGTGTGATCAATGGATGAGAACACTGCTGTGTGTTTCACTTCAGAAATGGAGTTAAATCCCAGGCTCTGAGTCTTCCTACAAGCAAGACTTCGTTTCAGGTAAGGGCAGTCACTTTTCTGCTCAAAAGAACTACATCGTTCACGAAGCTCACACGTTTCCCATCTTAACTGACAAGCATTGGATGTTAGAGGACCAGTGCTTTGTATCAGTTTCAGAAGCAGAGTTGGACTACATATGGTCCGTATGTGTAGGAAACTCTGTTCTTTGTTCTTCGCACACTCAGATTTCCTGCTGTATTAGAGAATCTAGAAAGCAAGAGCATGCTTCTTGCTCTAAAGCTGAGTGTGATCCAGGGATGAGAACTATGCTGTGTGTTTCCATTCAGAAATGGTGTTAAATCCCAGGCTCTGTGTCTTCCTACAAGCAAGACTTCCTTTCAGGTAAGGGCAATCACTTTTCAGCTCAAACCAACTACATCGTTCACGAAGCTCACACGTTTCTCATCATAACAGACAAGCATTGGATGTTAGAGGACCAGTGCTTTGTATCAGTTTTAGAAGCAGAGTTGAACTAGATATGGTCCGTATGTTTAGGAAACACCGTTCTTTTGTTCTCAGCACACACACGTTTTATCCTGTCTTAGGGACTCTAGAAAGCAAGAGCATGCTTCTATTCTAAAGCAGAGTGTGATCATTGGTTGATTACACTGCTGTGTGTTTCACTTCAGAATTGGAGTTAAATCCCAAGCTTTGAGTCTTCCTACAAGCAAGACTTCGATTCAGGTAAGGGCAGTCACTTTTCAGCTCAAACGAACTACATCGTTCACAGAGCTCACACGTTTCTCATCTTAACAGACAAGCATTGGATGTTAGAGGACCAGTGCTTTGTGTCAGTTTCAGAAACCGAGTTGGACTAGATATGGTCCCTATGTGTAGGAAGCACCGTTCTTTTGTTCTCAGCGCACTCACGTTTCCTGCTGTCTTAGAGATTTTAGAAAGCAAGGGCGTGCTTCTCGCTCTAAAGCAGAGTGTGATCCATGGATGAGAACAATGCTGTGTGTTTCCCTTCAGAAATGGAGTTAAATCCCAGACTCTGTGTCTTCCTACAAGCAAGACTTCGTTTCAGGTAAGGGCAGTCACTTTTCTGCTCAAACGAACTACATCGTTCATGAAGCTCACACGTTTCCCATCTTAACTGACAAGCATTGGATGTTAGAGGACTACTGCTTTGTATCAGTTTCAGAAGAAGAGTTGGACTACATATGCTCCGTATGTGTAGGAAACTCCGTTCTTATTTTCTGGGCACACTCAGATTGCCTGCTGTATTAGAGACTCTAGAAAGCAAGAGCGTGCTTCTCGCTCTAAAGCAGAGTGTGATCCATGGATGAGAACTCTGCTGTGTGTTTCCCTTCAGAGATGGAGTTAAATCCCAGGCTCTGTGTCTTACTACAAGCAAGACTTCGTTTAAGGTAAGGGCATTCACGTTTATGCTCAAACGAACTACATCATTCATGAAGCTCACACATTTCCCATCTTAACTGACAAGCATTGGATGTTAGAGGTCCAGCGCTTTGTATCAGTTTCAGAAGCAGAGGTGAACTAGATATGGTCCGTATGTTTAGGAAACACCGTTCTTTTGTTCTCAGCACACACATGTTTTATCCTGTCTTAGAGACTCTAGAAAGCAAGAGCGTGCTTCTATTCTAAAGCAGAGTGTGATCAATGGATGATTACACTGCTGTGTGTTTCACTTCAGAAATGGAGTTAAATCCCAGGCTCTGAGTCTTCCTACAAGCAAGACTTCGTTTCAGGTAAGGGCAGTCACTTTTCTGCTCAAATGAACTACATCGTTCATGAAGCTCACACGTTTCCCATCTTTACTGACAAGCATTGGATGTTAGAGGGTCAGTGCTTTGTATCAGTTTCAGAAGCAGATTTGGACTACATATGGTCCGTACGTGTACGAAACACCGTTCTTTTGTTCTGGGCACACTCAGATTACCTGCTGTATTAGAAACTCTAGATAGCAAGAGCGTGCTTCTCGCTCTAAAGCAGAGTGTGATCCATGGATGAGAACTCTGCTGTGTGTTTCCCTTCGGAGATGGAGTTAAATCCCAGGCAATGTGTCTTACTACAAGCAAGACTTCGTTACAGGTAAGGGCAGTCACTTTTCAGTTCAAAGGAACTACATTATTCTCAAAGCTCACACGTTTCTCATCTTAACTGACAAGCATTGGATGTAAGAGGACCAGTGCTTTGTGTCAGTTTCAGAAGCAGAGTTGGACTAGATATGGTCCATATGTGTAGGAAACACCGTTCTTTTGTTCTCAGCACACTCACGTTTCCTGCTGTCTTAGAGATTTTAGAAAGCAAGGGCGTGCTTCTCGCTCTAAAGCAGAGTGTGATCCATGGATGAGAACAATGCTGTGTGTTTCCCTTCAGAAATGGAGTTAAATCCCAGACTCTGTGTCTTCCTACAAGCAAGACTTCGTTTCAGGTAAGGGCAGTCACTTTTCTGCTCAAACGAACTACATCGTTCATGAAGCTCACACGTTTCCCATCTTAACTGACAAGCATTGGATGTTAGAGGACTACTGCTTTGTATCAGTTTCAGAAGAAGAGTTGGACTACATATGCTCCGTATGTGTAGGAAACTCCGTTCTTATTTTCTGGGCACACTCAGATTGCCTGCTGTATTAGAGACTCTAGAAAGCAAGAGCTTGCTTCTCGCTCTAAAGCAGAGTGTGATCCATGGATGAGAACTCCGCTGTGTGTTTCCCTTCAGAGATGGAGTTAAATCCCAGGCTCTGAGTCTTCCTACAAGCAAGACTTCATTTCAGGTAAGGGCAGTCACTTTTCTGCTCAAAAGAACTACATCGTTCACGAAGCTCACACGTTTCCCATCTTAACTGACAAGCATTGGATGTTAGAGGACCAGTGCTTTGTATCAGTTTCAGAAGAAGAGTTGGACTACATATGGTCCGTATGTGTAGGAAACTCTGTTCTTTGTTCTTCGCACACTCAGATTTCCTGCTGTATTAGAGAATCTAGAAAGCAAGAGCATGCTTCTTGCTCTAAAGCAGAGTGTGATCCAGGGATGAGAACTATGCTGTGTGTTTCCATTCAGAAATGGTGTTAAATCCCAGGCTCTGTGTCTTCCTACAAGCAAGACTTCGTTTCAGGTAAGGGCAATCACTTTTCAGCTCAAACCAACTACATCGTTCATGAAGCTCACACGTTTCTCATCTTAACAGACAAGCATTGGATGTTAGAGGACCAGCGCTTTGTATCAGTTTTAGAAGCAGAGTTGAACTAGATATGGTCCGTATGTTTAGGAAACACCGTTCTTTTGTTCTCAGCACACACACGTTTTATCCTGTCTTAGGGACTCTAGAAAGCAAGAGCATGCTTCTCTTCTAAAGCAGAGTGTGATCATTGGTTGATTACACTGCTGTGTGTTTCACTTCAGAAATGGAGTTAAATCCCAAGCTCTGAGTCTTCCTACAAGCAAGACTTCGATTCAGGTAAGGGCAGTCACTTTTCTGCTCAAAAGAACTACATCGTTCACAAAGCTCACACGTTTCTCATCTTAAGTGACAAGCATAGGATGTTAGAGGACCAGTGCTTTGTATCAGTTTCAGAAGCAGAGTTGGACTAGATATGGTCCGTATGTGTAGGAAACACTGTTCTTTTTTTCTCAGCTCACTCACATTTCCTGCTGTCTTAGAGACTTTAGAAAGCAAGAGCGTGCTTCTCGCTCTAAAGCAGAGTGTGATCCATGGATGAGAACTATGCTGTGTGTTTCCCTTCAGAAATGGAGTTAAATTCCAGGCTCTGTGTCTTCCTACAAGCAAGACATCGTTTCAGGTAAGGGCAGTCACTTTTCAGCTCAAAGGAACTACATCGTTCACAGAGCTCACACGTTTCTCATCTTAACAGACAAGCATTGGATGTTAGAGGACCAGTGCTTTGTGTCAGTTTCAGAAACCGAGTTGGACTAGATATGGTCCCTATGTGTGGGAAAAAACGTTCTTTTGTCCTCAGCGCACTCACGTTTCCTGCTGTCTTAGAGACTTTAGAAAGCAAGAGCGTGCTTCTCGCTCTAAAGCAGAGTGTGATCCATGGATGAGAACTATGCTGTGTGTTTCCCTTCAGAAATGGAGTTAAATCCCAGACTCTGTGTCTTCCTACAAGCAAGACTTCGTTTCAGGTAAGGGCAGTCACTTTTCTGCTCAAACGAACTACATCGTTCATGAAGCTCACACGTTTCCCATCTTAACTGACAAGCATTGGATGTTAGAGGACTACTGCTTTGTATCAGTTTCAGAAGAAGAGTTGGACTACATATGGTCCGTATGTGTAGGTAACTCCGTTCTTTTGTTCTCAGCACACACACGTTTTATCCTGTCTTACAGACTCTAGAAAGCAAGAGCGTGCTTCTCTTCTAAAGCAGAGTTTGATCAATGGATGATTACACTGCTGTGTGTTTCACTTCAGAAATGGAGTTAAATCCCAGGCTCTGAGTCTTCCTACAAGCAAGACTTCGATTCAGGTAAGGGCAGTCACTTTTCTGCTCAAAAGAACTACATCGTTCACAAAGCTCACACGTTTCTCATCTTAAGTGACAAGCATAGGATGTTAGAGGACCAGTGCTTTGTATCAGTTTCAGAAGCAGAGTTGGACTAGATATGGTCCGTATGTGTAGGAAACACTGTTCTTTTGTTCTCAGCACACTCACATTTCCTGCTGTCTTAGAGACTTTAGAAAGCAAGAGCGTGCTTCTCGCTCTAAAGCAGAGTGTGATCCATGGATGAGAACTATGCTGTGTGTTTCCCTTCATAAATGGAGTTAAATTCCAGGCTCTGTGTCTTCCTACAAGCAAGACTTCGTTTCAGGTAAGGGCAGTCACTTTTCAGCTCAAACGAACTGCATCGTTCACGGAGCTCACACGTTTCTCATCTTAACAGACAAGCATTGGATGTTAGAGGACCAGTGCTTTGTATCAGTTTCAGAAGCAGAGTTGGACTAGATATGGTCCGTATGTGTAGGAAACACCGTTCTTTTGTTCTCAGCACACTCACGTTTCCTGCTGTCTTAGAGACTTTAGAAAGCAAGAGCGTGCTTCTCGCTCTAAAGCAGAGTGTGATCCGTGGATGAGAACTATGCTGTGTGTTTCCCTTCAGAAATGGAGTTAAATCCCAGACTCTGTGTCTTCCTACAAGCAAGACTTCGTTTCAGGTAAGGGCAGTCACTTTTCTGCTCAAACGAACTACATCGTTCATGAAGCTCACACGTTTCCCATCTTTACTGACAAGCATTGGATGTTAGAGGACTACTGCTTTGTATCAGTTTCAGAAGAAGTGTTGGACTACATATGGTCCGTATGTGTAGGAAACTCCGTTCTTTTGTTCTGGGCACACTCACATTGCCTGCTTTATTAGAGACTCTAGAAAGCAAGAACGTGCTTCTCGCTCTAAAGCAGAGTGTGATCCATGGATGAGAACTCTGCTGTGTGTTTCCCTTCAGAGATGGAGTTAAATCCCAGGCAATGTGTCTTACTACAAGCAAGACTTCGTTTCAGGTAACGGCACTCACTTTTCAGCTCAAACGAACTACATCGTTCACTGAGCTCACACATTTCTCTTCTTAACAGAAAAGCATTGGATGTTAGAGGACCAGTGGTTTGTATCAGTTTAGGAAGGAGTGTTGGACTAGATATGGTCCATATGTGTAGGAAACACCGTTCTTTTGTTCTCCGCACACTCACGTTTCCTGCTGTCTTAGAGATTTTAGAAAGCAATAGCTTGCTTCTTGTTCTAAAGCAGAGTGTGATCAATGGATGAGAACACTGCTGTGTGTTTCACTTCAGAAATGGAGTTAAATCCCAGGCTCTGAGTCTTCCTACAAGCAAGACTTCGTTTCAGGTAAGGGCAGTCACTTTTCTGCTCAAAAGAACTACATCGTTCACGAAGCTCACACGTTTCCCATCTTAACTGACAAGCATTGGATGTTAGAGGACCAGTGCTTTGTATCAGTTTCAGAAGAAGAGTTGGACTACATATGGTCCGTATGTGTAGGAAACTCTGTTCTTTGTTCTTCGCACACTCAGATTTCCTGCTGTATTAGAGAATCTAGAAAGCAAGAGCATGCTTCTTGCTCTAAAGCTGAGTGTGATCCAGGGATGAGAACTATGCTGTGTGTTTCCATTCAGAAATGGTGTTAAATCCCAGGCTCTGTGTCTTCCTACAAGCAAGACTTCGTTTCAGGTAAGGGCAATCACTTTTCAGCTCAAACCAACTACATCGTTCACGAAGCTCACACGTTTCTCATCTTAACAGACAAGCATTGGATGTTAGAGGACCAGTGCTTTGTATCAGTTTTAGAAGCAGAATTGAACTAGATATGGTCCGTATGTTTAGGAAACACCGTTCTTTTGTTCTCAGCACACACACGTTTTATCCTGTCTTAGGGACTCTAGAAAGCAAGAGCATGCTTCTATTCTAAAGCAGAGTGTGATCATTGGTTGATTACACTGCTGTGTGTTTCACTTCAGAATTGGAGTTAAATCCCAAGCTTTGAGTCTTCCTACAAGCAAGACTTCTATTCAGGTAAGGGCAGTCACTTTTCAGCTCAAACGAACTACATCGTTCACAGAGCTCACACGTTTCTCATCTTAACAGACAAGCATTGGATGTTAGAGGACCAGTGCTTTGTGTCAGTTTCAGAAACCGAGTTGGACTAGATATGGTCCCTATGTGTAGGAAGCACCGTTCTTTTGTTCTCAGCGCACTCACGTTTCCTGCTGTCTTAGAGATTTTAGAAAGCAAGGGCGTGCTTCTCGCTCTAAAGCAGAGTGTGATCCATGGATGAGAACAATGCTGTGTGTTTCCCTTCAGAAATGGAGTTAAATCCCAGACTCTGTGTCTTCCTACAAGCAAGACTTCGTTTCAGGTAAGGGCAGTCACTTTTCTGCTCAAACGAACTACATCGTTCATGAAGCTCACACGTTTCCCATCTTAACTGACAAGCATTGGATGTTAGAGGACTACTGCTTTGTATCAGTTTCAGAAGAAGAGTTGGACTACATATGCTCCGTATGTGTAGGAAACTCCGTTCTTATTTTCTGGGCACACTCAGATTGCCTGCTGTATTAGAGACTCTAGAAAGCAAGAGCGTGCTTCTCGCTCTAAAGCAGAGTGTGATCCATGGATGAGAACTCTGCTGTGTGTTTCCCTTCAGAGATGGAGTTAAATCCCAGGCTCTGTGTCTTACTACAAGCAAGACTTCGTTTAAGGTAAGGGCATTCACTTTTATGCTCAAACGAACTACATCATTCATGAAGCTCACACATTTCCCATCTTAACTGACAAGCATTGGATGTTAGAGGTCCAGCGCTTTGTATCAGTTTCAGAAGCAGAGGTGAACTAGATATGGTCCGTATGTTTAGGAAACACCGTTCTTTTGTTCTCAGCACACACATGTTTTATCCTGTCTTAGAGACTCTAGAAAGCAAGAGCGTGCTTCTATTCTAAAGCAGAGTGTGATCAATGGATGATTACACTGCTGTGTGTTTCACTTCAGAAATGGAGTTAAATCCCAGGCTCTGAGTCTTCCTACAAGCAAGACTTCGTTTCAGGTAAGGGCAGTCACTTTTCTGCTCAAATGAACTACATCGTTCATGAAGCTCACACGTTTCCCATCTTTACTGACAAGCATTGGATGTTAGAGGGTCAGTGCTTTGTATCAGTTTCAGAAGCAGATTTGGACTACATATGGTCCGTACGTGTACGAAACACCGTTCTTTTGTTCTGGGCACACTCAGATTACCTGCTGTATTAGAAACTCTAGATAGCAAGAGCGTGCTTCTCGCTCTAAAGCAGAGTGTGATCCATGGATGAGAACTCTGCTGTGTGTTTCCCTTCGGAGATGGAGTTAAATCCCAGGCAATGTGTCTTACTACAAGCAAGACTTCGTTACAGGTAAGGGCAGTCACTTTTCAGTTCAAAGGAACTACATTATTCTCAAAGCTCACACGTTTCTCATCTTAACTGACAAGCATTGGATGTAAGAGGACCAGTGCTTTGTGTCAGTTTCAGAAGCAGAGTTGGACTAGATATGGTCCATATGTGTAGGAAACACCGTTCTTTTGTTCTCAGCACACTCACGTTTCCTGCTGTCTTAGAGATTTTAGAAAGCAAGGGCGTGCTTCTCGCTCTAAAGCAGAGTGTGATCCATGGATGAGAACAATGCTGTGTGTTTCCCTTCAGAAATGGAGTTAAATCCCAGACTCTGTGTCTTCCTACAAGCAAGACTTCGTTTCAGGTAAGGGCAGTCACTTTTCTGCTCAAACGAACTACATCGTTCATGAAGCTCACACGTTTCCCATCTTAACTGACAAGCATTGGATGTTAGAGGACTACTGCTTTGTATCAGTTTCAGAAGAAGAGTTGGACTACATATGCTCCGTATGTGTAGGAAACTCCGTTCTTATTTTCTGGGCACACTCAGATTGCCTGCTGTATTAGAGACTCTAGAAAGCAAGAGCGTGCTTCTCGCTCTAAAGCAGAGTGTGATCCATGGATGAGAACTCTGCTGTGTGTTTCCCTTCAGAGATGGAGTTAAATCCCAGGCTCTGAGTCTTCCTACAAGCAAGACTTCATTTCAGGTAAGGGCAGTCACTTTTCTGCTCAAAAGAACTACATCGTTCACGAAGCTCACACGTTTCCCATCTTAACTGACAAGCATTGGATGTTAGAGGACCAGTGCTTTGTATCAGTTTCAGAAGAAGAGTTGGACTACATATGGTCCGTATGTGTAGGAAACTCTGTTCTTTGTTCTTCGCACACTCAGATTTCCTGCTGTATTAGAGAATCTAGAAAGCAAGAGCATGCTTCTTGCTCTAAAGCAGAGTGTGATCCAGGGATGAGAACTATGCTGTGTGTTTCCATTCAGAAATGGTGTTAAATCCCAGGCTCTGTGTCTTCCTACAAGCAAGACTTCGTTTCAGGTAAGGGCAATCACTTTTCAGCTCAAACCAACTACATCGTTCACGAAGCTCACACGTTTCTCATCTTAACAGACAAGCATTGGATGTTAGAGGACCAGTGCTTTGTATCAGTTTTAGAAGCAGAGTTGAACTAGATATGGTCCGTATGTTTAGGAAACACCGTTCTTTTGTTCTCAGCACACACACGTTTTATCCTGTCTTAGGGACTCTAGAAAGCAAGAGCATGCTTCTCTTCTAAAGCAGAGTGTGATCATTGGTTGATTACACTGCTGTGTGTTTCACTTCAGAAATGGAGTTAAATCCCAAGCTCTGAGTCTTCCTACAAGCAAGACTTCGATTCAGGTAAGGGCAGTCACTTTTCTGCTCAAAAGAACTACATCGTTCACAAAGCTCACACGTTTCTCATCTTAAGTGACAAGCATAGGATGTTAGAGGACCAGTGCTTTGTATCAGTTTCAGAAGCAGAGTTGGACTAGATATGGTCCGTATGTGTAGGAAACACTGTTCTTTTGTTCTCAGCACACTCACATTTCCTGCTGTCTTAGAGACTTTAGAAAGCAAGAGCGTGCTTCTCGCTCTAAAGCAGAGTGTGATCCATGGATGAGAACTATGCTGTGTGTTTCCCTTCATAAATGGAGTTAAATTCCAGGCTCTGTGTCTTCCTACAAGCAAGACTTCGTTTCAGGTAAGGGCAGTCACTTTTCAGCTCAAACGAACTGCATCGTTCACGGAGCTCACACGTTTCTCATCTTAACAGACAAGCATTGGATGTTAGAGGACCAGTGCTTTGTGTCAGTTTCAGAAACCGAGTTGGACTAGATATGGTCCCTATGTGTAGGAAGCACCGTTCTTTTGTTCTCAGCGCACTCACGTTTCCTGCTGTCTTAGAGATTTTAGAAAGCAAGGGCGTGCTTCTCGCTCTAAAGCAGAGTGTGATCCATGGATGAGAACAATGCTGTGTGTTTCCCTTCAGAAATGGAGTTAAATCCCAGACTCTGTGTCTTCCTACAAGCAAGACTTCGTTTCAGGTAAGGGCAGTCACTTTTCTGCTCAAACGAACTACATCGTTCATGAAGCTCACACGTTTCCCATCTTAACTGACAAGCATTGGATGTTAGAGGACTACTGCTTTGTATCAGTTTCAGAAGAAGAGTTGGACTACATATGCTCCGTATGTGTAGGAAACTCCGTTCTTATTTTCTGGGCACACTCAGATTGCCTGCTGTATTAGAGACTCTAGAAAGCAAGAGCGTGCTTCTCGCTCTAAAGCAGAGTGTGATCCATGGATGAGAACTCTGCTGTGTGTTTCCCTTCAGAGATGGAGTTAAATCCCAGGCTCTGTGTCTTACTACAAGCAAGACTTCGTTTAAGGTAAGGGCATTCACTTTTATGCTCAAACGAACTACATCGTTCATGAAGCTCACACATTTCCCATCTTAACTGACAAGCATTGGATGTTAGAGGTCCAGCGCTTTGTATCAGTTTCAGAAGCAGAGGTGAACTAGATATGGTCCGTATGTTTAGGAAACACCGTTCTTTTGTTCTCAGCACACACATGTTTTATCCTGTCTTAGAGACTCTAGAAAGCAAGAGCGTGCTTCTATTCTAAAGCAGAGTGTGATCAATGGATGATTACACTGCTGTGTGTTTCACTTCAGAAATGGAGTTAAATCCCAGGCTCTGAGTCTTCCTACAAGCAAGACTTCGTTTCAGGTAAGGGCAGTCACTTTTCTGCTCAAATGAACTACATCGTTCATGAAGCTCACACGTTTCCCATCTTTACTGACAAGCATTGGATGTTAGAGGGTCAGTGCTTTGTATCAGTTTCAGAAGCAGATTTGGACTACATATGGTCCGTACGTGTACGAAACACCGTTCTTTTGTTCTGGGCACACTCAGATTACCTGCTGTATTAGAAACTCTAGATAGCAAGAGCGTGCTTCTCGCTCTAAAGCAGAGTGTGATCCATGGATGAGAACTCTGCTGTGTGTTTCCCTTCGGAGATGGAGTTAAATCCCAGGCAATGTGTCTTACTACAAGCAAGACTTCGTTACAGGTAAGGGCAGTCACTTTTCAGTTCAAAGGAACTACATTATTCTCAAAGCTCACACGTTTCTCATCTTAACTGACAAGCATTGGATGTAAGAGGACCAGTGCTTTGTGTCAGTTTCAGAAGCAGAGTTGGACTAGATATGGTCCATATGTGTAGGAAACACCGTTCTTTTGTTCTCAGCACACTCACGTTTCCTGCTGTCTTAGAGATTTTAGAAAGCAAGGGCGTGCTTCTCGCTCTAAAGCAGAGTGTGATCCATGGATGAGAACAATGCTGTGTGTTTCCCTTCAGAAATGGAGTTAAATCCCAGACTCTGTGTCTTCCTACAAGCAAGACTTCGTTTCAGGTAAGGGCAGTCACTTTTCTGCTCAAACGAACTACATCGTTCATGAAGCTCACACGTTTCCCATCTTAACTGACAAGCATTGGATGTTAGAGGACTACTGCTTTGTATCAGTTTCAGAAGAAGAGTTGGACTACATATGCTCCGTATGTGTAGGAAACTCCGTTCTTATTTTCTGGGCACACTCAGATTGCCTGCTGTATTAGAGATTCTAGAAAGCAAGAGCGTGCTTCTCGCTCTAAAGCAGAGTGTGATCCATGGATGAGAACTCTGCTGTGTGTTTCCCTTCAGAGATGGAGTTAAATCCCAGGCTCTGTGTCTTGCTACAAGCAAGACTTCGTTTAAGGTAAGGGCATTCACTTTTATGCTCAAACGAACTACATCGTTCATGAAGCTCACACATTTCCCATCTTAACTGACAAGCATTGGATGTTAGAGGTCCAGCGCTTTGTATCAGTTTCAGAAGCAGAGGTGAACTAGATATGGTCCCTATGTTTAGGAAACACCGTTCTTTTGTTCTCAGCACACACATGTTTTATCCTGTCTTAGAGACTCTAGAAAGCAAGAGCGTGCTTCTATTCTAAAGCAGAGTGTGATCAATGGATGATTACACTGCTGTGTGTTTCACTTCAGAAATGGAGTTAAATCCCAGGCTCTGAGTCTTCCTACAAGCAAGACTTCGATTCAGGTAAGGGCAGTCACTTTTCTGCTCAAAAGAACTACATCGTTCACAAAGCTCACACGTTTCTCATCTTAAGTGACAAGCATAGGATGTTAGAGGACCAGTGCTTTGTATCAGTTTCAGAAGCAGAGTTGGACTAGATATTGTCCGTATGTGTAGGAAACACTGTTCTTTTGTTCTCAGCAAACTCACATTTCCTGCTGTCTTAGAGACTTTAGAAAGCAAGAGCGTGCTTCTCGCTCTAAAGCAGAGTGTGATCCATGGATGAGAACTATGCTGTGTGTTTCCCTTCATAAATGGAGTTAAATTCCAGGCTCTGTGTCTTCCTACAAGCAAGACTTCGTTTCAGGTAAGGGCAGTCACTTTTCAGCTCAAACGAACTGCATCGTTCACGGAGCTCACACGTTTCTCATCTTAACAGACAAGCATTGGATGTTAGAGGACCAGTGCTTTGTGTCAGTTTCAGAAACCGAGTTGGACTAGATATGGTCCCTATGTGTAGGAAGCACCGTTCTTTTGTTCTCAGCGCACTCACGTTTCCTGCTGTCTTAGAGATTTTAGAAAGCAAGGGCGTGCTTCTCACTCTAAAGCAGAGTGTGATCCATGGATGAGAACAATGCTGTGTGTTTCCCTTCAGAAATGGAGTTAAATCCCAGACTCTGTGTCTTCCTACAAGCAAGACTTCGTTTCAGGTAAGGGCAGTCACTTTTCTGCTCAAACGAACTACATCGTTCATGAAGCTCACACGTTTCCCATCTTAACTGACAAGCATTGGATGTTAGAGGACTACTGCTTTGTATCAGTTTCAGAAGAAGAGTTGGACTACATATGCTCCGTATGTGTAGGAAACTCTGTTCTTATTTTCTGGGCACACTCAGATTGCCTGCTGTATTAGAGACTCTAGAAAGCAAGAGCGTGCTTCTCGCTCTAAAGCAGAGTGTGATCCATGGATGAGAACTCTGCTGTGTGTTTCCCTTCAGAGATGGAGTTAAATCCCAGGCTCTGTGTCTTACTACAAGCAAGACTTCGTTTAAGGTAAGGGCATTCACTTTTATGCTCAAACGAACTACATCGTTCATGAAGCTCACACATTTCCCATCTTAACTGACAAGCATTGGATGTTAGAGGTCCAGCGCTTTGTATCAGTTTCAGAAGCAGAGGTGAACTAGATATGGTCCGTATGTTTAGGAAACACCGTTCTTTTGTTCTCAGCACACACATGTTTTATCCTGTCTTAGAGACTCTAGAAAGCAAGAGCGTGCTTCTATTCTAAAGCAGAGTGTGATCAATGGATGATTACACTGCTGTGTGTTTCACTTCAGAAATGGAGTTAAATCCCAGGCTCTGAGTCTTCCTACAAGCAAGACTTCGTTTCAGGTAAGGGCAGTCACTTTTCTGCTCAAATGAACTACATCGTTCATGAAGCTCACACGTTTCCCATCTTTACTGACAAGCATTGGATGTTAGAGGGTCAGTGCTTTGTATCAGTTTCAGAAGCAGATTTGGACTACATATGGTCCGTACGTGTACGAAACACCGTTCTTTTGTTCTGGGCACACTCAGATTACCTGCTGTATTAGAAACTCTAGATAGCAAGAGCGTGCTTCTCGCTCTAAAGCAGAGTGTGATCCATGGATGAGAACTCTGCTGTGTGTTTCCCTTCGGAGATGGAGTTAAATCCCAGGCAATGTGTCTTACTACAAGCAAGACTTCGTTACAGGTAAGGGCAGTCACTTTTCAGTTCAAAGGAACTACATTATTCTCAAAGCTCACACGTTTCTCATCTTAACTGACAAGCATTGGATGTAAGAGGACCAGTGCTTTGTGTCAGTTTCAGAAGCAGAGTTGGACTAGATATGGTCCATATGTGTAGGAAACACCGTTCTTTTGTTCTCAGCACACTCACGTTTCCTGCTGTCTTAGAGATTTTAGAAAGCAAGGGCGTGCTTCTCGCTCTAAAGCAGAGTGTGATCCATGGATGAGAACAATGCTGTGTGTTTCCCTTCAGAAATGGAGTTAAATCCCAGACTCTGTGTCTTCCTACAAGCAAGACTTCGTTTCAGGTAAGGGCAGTCACTTTTCTGCTCAAACGAACTACATCGTTCATGAAGCTCACACGTTTCCCATCTTAACTGACAAGCATTGGATGTTAGAGGACTACTGCTTTGTATCAGTTTCAGAAGAAGAGTTGGACTACATATGCTCCGTATGTGTAGGAAACTCCGTTCTTATTTTCTGGGCACACTCAGATTGCCTGCTGTATTAGAGATTCTAGAAAGCAAGAGCGTGCTTCTCGCTCTAAAGCAGAGTGTGATCCATGGATGAGAACTCTGCTGTGTGTTTCCCTTCAGAGATGGAGTTAAATCCCAGGCTCTGTGTCTTGCTACAAGCAAGACTTCGTTTAAGGTAAGGGCATTCACTTTTATGCTCAAACGAACTACATCGTTCATGAAGCTCACACATTTCCCATCTTAACTGACAAGCATTGGATGTTAGAGGTCCAGCGCTTTGTATCAGTTTCAGAAGCAGAGGTGAACTAGATATGGTCCGTATGTTTAGGAAACACCGTTCTTTTGTTCTCAGCACACTCACGTTTCCTGCTGTGTTGGAGACTCCAGAAAGCAAGAGCGTGCTTCTTGCTCTAAAGCAGAGTGTGATCCATGGATGAGAACTATGCTGTGTGTTTCCCTTCATAAATGGAGTTAAAACTCATTCTCTGTGTCTTCCTACAAGCAAGACTTCTTTTCAGGTAACGGCAGTCACTTTTCAGCTCAAACGAACTACATCATTCACTGAGCTCACACATTTCTCTTCTTAACAGACAAGCATTGGATGTTAGAGGACCAGTGCTTTGTGTCAGTTTCAGAAACAGAGTTGGACTAGATATGGTCCGTATGTGTAGGAAACAACGTTCTTTTGTTCTCCGCACACTCACGTTTCCTGCTGTCTTAGAGACTTTAGAAAGCAAGAGCGTGCTTCTTGTTCTAAAGCAGAGTGTGATCAATGGATGAGAACACTGCTGTGTGTTTCTCTTCAGAAATGGAGTTAAATCCCAGACTCTGAGTCTTCCTACAAGCAAGACTTCATTTCAGGTAAGGGCAGTCACTCTTCTGCTCAAAAGAACTACATTGTTCACGAAGCTCACACGTTTCCCATCTTAACTGACAAGCATTGGATGTTAGAGGACCAGTGCTTTGTATCAGTTTCAGAAGAAGAGTTGGACTACATATGGTCCGTTTCTGTAGGAAACACTGTTCTTTTGTTCTGAGCACACTCAGATTTCCTGCTGTATTAGAGACTCTAGAAAGCAAGAGCATGCTTCTTGCACTAAAGCAGAGTGTGATCCAGGGATGAGAACTATGCTGTGTGTTTCCATTCAGAAATGGTGTTAAATCCCAGGCTCTGTGTCTTACTACAAGCAAGAATTCGTTACAGGTAAGGGCAGTCACTTTTCAGTTCAAAGGAACTACATCATTCTCAAAGCTCACACGTTTCTCATCTTAACTGACAAGCATTGGATGTTAGAGGACCAGTGCTTTGTGTCAGTTTCAGAAACAGAGTTGGACTAGATATGGTCCGTATGTGTAGGAAACACCGTTCTTTTGTTCTCAGCGCACTCACGTTTTCTGCTGTCTTAGAGACTTTAGAAAGCAAGAGCGTGCTTCTTGCTCTAAAGCAGAGTGTGATCCATGGATGATAAGTATGCTGTGTGTTTCCCTTCAGAAATGGAGTTAAATCCCAGGCTCTGTGTCTTCCTACAAGCAAGAATTCGTTTAAGGTAAGGGCAGTCACTTTTATGCTCAAACGAACTACATCGTTCATGAAGCTCACACGTTTCCCATCTTAACTGACAAGCATTGCATGTTAGAGGTCCAGCGCTTTGTATCAGTTTCGAAGCAGAGTTGAACTAGATATGGTCCGTATGTTTAGGAAACACCGTTCTTTTGTTCTTAGCACACACACGTTTTATCCTGTCTTAGAGACTCTAGAAAGCAAGAGCGTGCTTCTATTCTAAAGCAGAGTGTGATCAATGGATGATTACACTGCTGTGTGTTTCACTTCAGAAATGGAGTTAAATCCCAGGCTCTGAGTCTTCCTACAAGCAAGACTTCGATTCTGGTAAGGGCAGACACTTTTCTGCTCAAACGAACTACATCGTTCACGATAGTCACACGTTTCTCATCTTAACTGACAAGCATTGGATGTTAGAGGGTCAGTGCTTTGTATCAGTTTCAGAAGCAGATTTGGACTACTTATGGTCTGTATGTGTAGGAAACACTGTTCTTTTGTTCTGGGCAAACTCAGATTACCTGCTATATTAGAGACTCTAAAAGCAAGAGCATGCTTCTCGCTCTAAAGCAGAGTTTGATCCATGGATGAGAACTATGCTGTGTGTTTCCCTTCAGAAATGGAGTTAAATCCCAGGCTCTGTGTCTTCCTACAAGCAAGACTTCGTTACAGGTAAGGGCAGTCACTTTTCAGTTCAAAGGAACTACATCATTCACAAAGCTCACACGTTTCTCATCTTAACTGACAAACATTGGATGTTAGAGGACCAGTGCTTTGTATCAGTTTCAGAAGCAGATTTGGTCTGGATATGGTCCATATGTGTAGGAAACACCGTTCTATTGTTCTGGGCACACTCAGATTTCCTGCTGTCTTAGAGACTCTAGAAAGCAAGAGCATGCTTCTCACTCGAAAACAGAGTGTGCTCCATGGATGAGAACTATGCTGTGTGTTTCTCTTAAGCAATGGAGTTAAATTCCAGGCTCTGTGTCTTACTACAAGCAAGACTTCGTTTCAGGTAAGGGCAGTCACTTTTCAGTTCAAAGGAACTACATCCTTCACAAAGCTCACACGTTTCTCATCTTAACTGAGAAGCATTGGATGTTAGAGGACCAGTGCTTTGTATCAGTTTCAGAAGCAGAGTTGAACTAGATATGGTCTGTATGTGTAGGAAACACAGTTCTTTTGTTCTCAGCACACACGTTTCCTGCTGTCTTAGAGACTCTAGAAAGCAAGAGCGTGCTTCTTGTTCTAAAGCAGAGTGTGATCAATGGATGAATACTATGCTGTGTGTTTCCCTTCAGAAATGGAATTAAATCCCAGGCTCTGAGTCTTCCTAAAAGCAAGACTTCAATTCATGTAAGGGCAGTTACTTTTCTGCTCAAACGAACTACATCGTTCACGAAGCTCACACGTTTCTCATCTTAACTGACAAGAATTGGATGTTAGAGGGTCAGTGCTTTGTATCAGTTTCTGAAGCAGATTTGGACTATTTATGGTCTGTTTGTGTAGGAAACACCGTTCTTTTGTTCTGGGCACACTCAGATTACCTGCTATATTAGAGACTCTAAAAGCAAGAGCATGCTTCTCGCTCTAAAGCAGAGTGTGATCCATGGATGAGAACTATGCTGTGTGTTTCCCTTCAGAAATGGAGTTAAATCCCAGGATCTGTGTCTTCCTACAAGCAAGACTTCGTTTCAGTTAAGGGCAGTCACTTTTCAGTTCAAAGGAACTACATCATTCACTGAGCTCACACGTTTCTCATCTTAACTGACAAACATTGGATGTTAGAGGACCAGTGCTTTGTATCAGTTTGAGAAGCAGAGTTGGACTAGATATGGTCCCTATGTGTAGGAAACTCAGTTCTTTTGTTCTCAGCACACACACGTTTCCTGCTGTCTTAGAGACTCTAGAAAGAAAGAGCGTGCTTCTTGTTCTAAAGCAGACTGTCATCAATGGATGAGAACACTGCTGTGTGTTTCACTTCAGAAATGGAGTTAAATACCAGGCTCTGAGTCTTCCTACAAGCAAGACATCGATTCAGGTAAAGGCAGTCACTTTTCTGCTCAAACGAACTACATCGTTCACGAAGCTCACACGTTTCTCATCTTAACTGACAAGCATTGGATGTTAGAGGGTCAGTGATTTGTATCAGTTTCAGAAGCAGATTTTGACTACTTATGGTCTGCATATGTAGGAAACACCGTTCTTTTGTTCTGGGCACACTCAGATTACCTGCTATATTAGAGAATCTAAAAGCAAGAGCATGCTTCTCGCTCTAAAGCAGAGTGTGATCCATGGATGAGAAGTATGCTGTGTGTTTCCCTTCAGAAATGGAGTTAAATCCCAGGCTCTGTGTCTTCCTACAAGCAAGACATCGTTTCAGGTAAGGGTAGTCACTTTTCTGCTCAAAGGAACTACATCATTCACAAAGCTCACACGTTTCTCATCTTAACTGACAAACATTGGATGTTAGAGGACGAGTGCTTTGTATCAGTTTCAGAAGCAGATTTGGACTGGATATGTTCCATATGTGTAGGAAACACCGTTCTATTGTTTTGGGCACACTCTGATTTCCTGCTGTCTTAGAGACTCTAGAAAGCAAGAGTGTGCTTCTCGCTCTAACCAGAGTGTGATCCATGGATGAATACTATGCTGTGTGTTTCCCTTCAGAAATGGAGTTAAATCCCAGGCTCTCTCTCTTACTACAAGCAAGACTTCGTTTCAGGTAAGGGCAGTCACTTTTCAGTTCAAAGGAACTACATCATTCACAAAGCTCACACGTTTTCATCTTAACTGACAAACATTGGATGTTAGAGGACCAGTGCTTTGTATCAGTTTCAGAAGCAGAGTTGGACTAGATATGGTCCGTATGTGTAGGAAACACCGTTCTTTTGTTCTCAGCACACTCACGTTTCCTGCTGTCTTAGAGACTCTAGAAAGCAAGAGCGTGCTTCTTGTTCTAAAGCAGAGTGTGATCAATGGATGAGAACACTGCTGTGTGTTTCAATTCAGAAATGGAGTTAAATCCCAGGCTCTGAGTCTTCCTACAAGCAAGACTTCATTTAAGGTAAGGGCAGTCACTTTTCAGTTCAAAGGAACTACATCATTCACAAAGCTCAAAGGTTTCTCATCTTAACTGACAAGCATTGGATGTTAGAGGACCAGTGCTTTTTATCAGTTTCAGAAGCAGATTTGGACTACTTATGGTCTGTATATGTAGGAAACACCGTTCTTTAGTTCTGGGCACACTCAGATTACCTGCTATATTAGAGACTATAAAAGCAAGTGCATGCTTGTCGGGCTAAATCAGAGTGTGATCCATGGATGAGAACTATGCTGTGTGTTTCCCTTCAGAAATGGAGTTAAATCCCAGGCTCTGTGACTTCCTACAAGCAAGACTTCGTTTCAGGTAAGGGCAGTAAATTTTCAGTTCAAAGGAACTACATCATTCACAAAGCTCACACATTTCTCATCTTAACTGACAAACATTGGATGTTAGAGGACCAGTGCTTTGTATCAGTTTCAGAAGCAGATTTGGACTGGATATGGTCCATATGTGTAGGAAACACCGTTCTTTTGTTCTCAGCACACACACGTTTCCTGCTGTCTTAGAGAATCTAGAAAGCAAGAGCGTGCTTCTTGTTCTAAAGCAGAGTGTGATCAATGGATAAATACTATGCTGTGTGTTTCCCTTCAGAAATGGAGTTAAATCCCAGGCTCTGAGTCTTCCTAAAAGCAAGACTTCAATTCATGTAAGGGCAGTCACTTTTCTGCTCAAACGAACTACATCGTTCACGAAGCTCACACGTTTCTCATCTTAACTGACAAGAATTGGATGTTAGAGGGTCAGTGCTTTGTATCAGTTTCTGAAGCAGATTTGCACTATTTATGGTCTGTATGTGTAGGAAACACCGTTCTTTTGTTCTGGGCACACTCAGATTACCTGCTATATTAGAGACTCTAAAAGCAAGAGCATGCTTCTCGCTCTAAAGCAGAGTGTGATCCATGGATGAGAAGTATGCTGTGTGTTTCCCTTCAGAAATGGAGTTAAATCCCAGGCTCTGTGTCTTCCTACAAGCAAGACATCGTTTCAGGTAAGGGTAGTCACTTTTCTGCTCAAAGGAACTACATCATTCACAAAGCTCACACGTTTCTCATCTTAACTGACAAACATTGGATGTTAGAGGACGAGTGCTTTGTATCAGTTTCAGAAGCAGATTTGGACTGGATATGGTCCATATGTGTAGGAAACACCGTTCTATTGTTTTGGGCACACTCTGATTTCCTGCTGTCTTAGAGACTCTAGAAAGCAAGAGTGTGCTTCTCGCTCTAACCAGAGTGTGATCCATGGATGAATACTATGCTGTGTGTTTCCCTTCAGAAATGGAGTTAAATCCCAGGCTCTGTGTCTTCCTACAAGCAAAACTTTGTTTCAGGTAAGGGCAGACACTTTTCAGTTCAAAGGAACTACATCATTCACAAAGCTCACACGTTTCTCATCTTAACTGACAAACATTGGATGTTAGAGGACCAGTGCTTTGTAACAGTTTCAGAAGCAGAGTTGGACTAGATATGGTCCCTATGTGTAGGAAACACCGTTCTTTTGTTCTCAGCACACTCACGTTTCCTGCTGTCTTAGAGACTCTAGAAAGCAAGAGCGTGCTTCTTGTTCTAAAGCAGAGTGTGATCAATGGATGAGAACACTGCTGTGTGTTTCAATTCAGAAATGGAGTTAAATCCCAGGCTCTGAGTCTTCCTACAAGCAAGACTTCATTTAAGGTAAGGGCAGTCACTTTTCAGTTCAAAGGAACTACATCATTCACAAAGCTCAAAGGTTTCTCATCTTAACTGACAAGCATTGGATGTTAGAGGACCAGTGCTTTTTATCAGTTTCAGAAGCAGATTTGGACTACTTATGGTCTGTATATGTAGGAAACACCGTTCTTTAGTTCTGGGCACACTCAGATTACCTGCTATATTAGAGACTATAAAAGCAAGTGCATGCTTGTCGGGCTAAATCAGAGTGTGATCCATGGATGAGAACTATGCTGTGTGTTTCCCTTCAGAAATGGAGTTAAATCCCAGGCTCTGTGTCTTCCTACAAGCAAGACTTCCTTTCAGGTAAGGGCAGTAAATTTTCAGTTCAAAGGAACTACATCATTCACAAAGCTCACACATTTCTCATCTTAACTGACAAACATTGGATGTTAGAGGACCAGTGCTTTGTATCAGTTTCAGAAGCAGATTTGGACTGGATATGGTCCATATGTGTAGGAAACACCGTTCTTTTGTTCTCAGCACACACACGTTTCCTGCTGTCTTAGAGAATCTAGAAAACAAGAGCGTGCTTCTTGTTCTAAAGCAGAGTGTGATCAATCGATGATTACACTGCTGTGTTTCACTTCAGAAATGGAGTTAAATCCCAGGCTCTGAGTCTTCCTACAAGCAAGACTTCGATTCAGGTAAGGGCAGTCACTTTTCTGCTCAAACGAACTACATCGTTCACGAAGCTCACACGTTTCTCATCTTAACTGACAAACATTGGATGTTAGAGGACCAGTGATTTGTATCAGTTTCAGAAGCAGATTTGGACTGGATATGGTCCATATGTGTAGGAAACACCTTTCTATTGTTCTGGGCACACTCAGATTTCCTGCTGTCTTAGAGACTCTAGAAAGCAAGAGTGTGCTTCTCGCTCTAACCAGAGTGTTATCCATGGATGAATCCTATGCTGTGTGTTTCCCTTCAGAAATGGAGTTAAATCCCAGGCTATGTGTCTTCCTACAAGCAAGACTTCGTTTCAGGTAAGGGCAGTCACTTTTCAGCTCAAACGAACTACATCATTCAAAAAGCTCACACGTTTCTCATCTTAACTGACAAACATTGGATGATAGAGGAACAGTGCTTTGTATCAGTTTGAGAAGCAGAGTTGGACTAGATATGGTCCCTATGTGTAGGAAACTCAGTTCTTTTGTTCTCAGCACACTCACGTTTCCTGCTGTCTTAGAGACTCTAGAAAGCAAGAGCGTGCTTCTTGTTCTAAAGCAGACTGTCATCAATGGATGAGAACACTGCTGTGTGTTTCACTTCAGAAATGGAGTTAAATACCAGGCTCTGAGTCTTCCTACATGCAAGACTTCGTTTCAGGTAAGGGCAGTCACTTTTCTGCTCAAACGAACTACATCGTTCACGAAGATCACACGTTTCTCATCTTAACTGACAAGCATTGGATGTTAGAGGACCAGTGAATTGTATCAGTTTCAGAAGCAGATTTGGACTTCATATGGTCAGTATGTGTAGGAAACACCGTTCTTTTGTTCTGGGCACACTCAGATTGCCTGCTGTATTAGAGATTCTAGAATGCAAGAGCGTGCTTCTCGCTCTAAAGCAGCGTGTGATCCATGGATGAGAACTCTGCTGTGTTTTTCCCTTCAGAGATGGAGTTAAATCCCAGGCTCTGTGTCTTCCTACAAGCAAGACTTCGTTACAGGTAAGGGCAGTCACTTTTCAGTTCAAAGGAACTACATCATTCTCAAAGCTCACACGTTTCTCATCTTAACTGACAATCATTGGATGTGAGGACCAGTGCTTTGTATCAGTTTTAGAAGCAGAGTTGGACTAGATATGGTCCATATGTGTAGGAAACACCTTTCTTTTGTTCTCAGCACACTCACGTTTCCTGCTGTCTTAGAGACTTTAGAAAGCAAGTGCGTGCTTCTCGCTCTAAAGCAGAGTGTGATCCATGGATGAGAACTATGCTATGTGTTTCACTTCAGAAATGGAGTTAAATCCCAGGCTCTATGTCTTCCTACATGCAAGATTTCGTTTCAGGTAAGGGCAGTCACTTTTCAACTCAAACGAACTACATCGTTCAAGGAGCTCACACGTTTCTCATCTTAACAGACAAGCATTGGATGTTAGAGGACCAGTGCTTTGTGTCAGTTTCAGAAACAGATTTGGACTAGATATGGTCCGTATGTGTAGGAAACACCATTCTTTTCTTCTGGGCACACTCAGATTTCCTGCTGTAATAGAGACTCTAGAAAGCAAGAGCATGCTTCTCGCTCTAAAGCAGATTGTGATCCATGGATGAGAACTATGCTGTGTGTTTCCCTTCAGAAATGGAGTTAAATCCCAATCTCTGTGTCTTCCTACAAGCAAGACTTCGTTTCAGGTAAGGAGAGTCACTTTTCAGCGCAAACGAACTACATCGTTCACTGAGCTCACACATTTCTCATCTTAACAGACAAGCATTGGATGTTAGAGGACCAGTGCTTTGTATCAGTTTAAGAAGCAGAGTTGGACTAGATATGGTCCCTATGTGTAGGAAACACCGTTCTTTTGTTCTCAGCACACTCACGTTTCCTGCTGTCTTAGAGACTCTAGAAAGCAAGAGCATGCTTCTTGTTCTAAAGCAGAGTGTCATCAGTGGATGAGAACACTGCTGTGTGTTTCACTTTAGAAATGGAGTTAAATCCCAGGCTCTGAGTCTTCCTACAAGCAAGAATTCATTTCAGGTAAGGGCAGTCACTTTTCTGCTCAAACGAACTACATCGTTAACGAAGATCACACGATTCTCATCTTAACTGACAAGCATTGGATGTTAGAGGGTCAGTGCATTGTATCAGTTTCAGAAGCAGATTTGGACTACATATGGTCCCTATGTGTAGGAAACACCGTTCTTTTGTTCTGGGCACACTCAGATTTCCTGCTATATTAGAGACTCTAAAAGCAAGAGCGTGCTTCTAGCTCTAAAGCAGAGTGTGATCAATGGATGAGAACTTTGCTGTATGTTTCTCTTAAGAAATGGAGTTAAATCCCAGGCTCTGTGTCTTACTACAACAAGACTTCGTTTCAGTTAAGGGCAGTCACTTTTCAGTTCAAAGGAACTACATCATTCACAAAGCTCACACGTTTCTCATCTTAACTGACAAGCATTGGATGTTAGAGGACCAGTGCTGTGTATCAGTTTCAGAAGCAGAGTTGAAATAGATATGGTCCGTATGTGTAGGAAACACCGTTCTTTTGTTCTCAGCACACACATGTTTCCTGCTGTCTTAGAGACTCTAGAAAGCAAGAGCGTGCTTCTTGTTCTAAAGCAGAGTGTGTTCAATGGATGATTACACTGCTGTGTTTCACTTCAGAAATGGAGTTAAATCCCAGGCTCTGAGTCTTCCTACAAGCAAGACATCGATTCAGGTAAAGGCAGTCACTTTTCTGCTCAAACGAACTACATCGTTCACGAAGCTCACACGTTTCTCATCTTAACTGACAAGCATTGGATGTTAGAGTGTCAGTGATTTGTATCAGTTTCAGAAGCAGATTTTGACTACTTATGGTCTGCATATGTAGGAAACACCGTTCTTTTGTTCTCAGCACACACACATTTCCTGCTGTCTTAGAGAATCTAGAAAGCAAGAGCGTGCCTCTTGTTCTAAAGCAGAGTGTGATCAATGGATGAGAACACTCCTGTGTGTTTCAATTCAGAAATGGAGTTAAATACCAGGCTCTGAGTCTTCCTACAAGCAAGACTTCATTTATGGTAAGGGCAGTCACTTTTTTCCTCAAACGAACTACATCGTTCATGAAGCTCACACGTTTCTCATCTTAACTGACAAGCATTGGATGTTAGAGGACCAGTGCTTTGTATGAGTTTCAGAAGCAGAGTTGGACTAGATATGGTCCGTATGTGTAGGAAACACCGTTCTTTTTTTCTCAGCACACTCACGTTTCCTGCTGTCTTAGAGACTCTAGAAAGCAAGAGCGTGCTTCTCGCTCTAAAGCAGATTGTGATCCATGGATGAGAACTATGCTGTGTGTTCCCCTTCAGAAATGGAGTTAAATCCAAATCTCTGTGTCTTCCTACAAGCAAGACTTCGTTTCAGATAAGGGCAGTCACTTTTCAGCTCAAACGAAATACATCGTTCACTGAGCTCACACATTTCTCATCTTAACAGACAAGCATTGGATGTTAGAGGACCAGTGCTTTGTATCAGTTTAAGAAGCAGATTTGGACTGGATATGGTCCATATGTGTAGGAAACACCGTTCTATTGTTCTGGGCACACTCAGATTTCGTGCTGTCTTAGAGACTCTAGAAAGCAAGAGTGTGCCTCTCGCTCTAACCAGAGTGTGATCCATGGATGAATACTATGCTGTGTGTTTCCCTTCAGAAATGGAGTTAAATCCCAGGCTCTCTGTCTTACTACAAGCAAGACTTCGTTTCAGGTAAGGGCAGTCACTTTTCAGTTCAAAGGAACTACATCATTCACAAAGCTCACACGTTTTCATCTTAACTGACAAACATTGGATGTTAGAGGACCAGTGCTTTGTATCAGTTTCAGAAGCAGAGTTGGACTAGATATGGTCCTTATGTGTAGGAAACACCGTTCTTTTGTTCTCAGCACACTCACGTTTCCTGCTGTCTTAGAGACTCTAGAAAGCAAGAGCGTGCTTCTTGTTCTAAAGCAGAGTGTGTTCAATGGATGAGAACACTGCTGTGTGTTTCAATTCAGAAATGGAGTTAAATCCCAGGCTCTGAGTCTTCCTACAAGCAAGACCTCGTTTAAGGTAAGGGCAGTCACTTTTCTGCTCAAACGAACTACATCGTTCATGAATCTCACACGTTTCCCATCTTAACTGACAAGCTTTGGATGTTAGAGGACCAGTGCTTTGTATGAGTTTCAGAAGCAGAGTTGGACTAGATATGGTCCGTATGTGTAGGAAACACCGTTCTTTTGTTCTCAGCACACTCACGTTTCCTGTGGTCTTAGAGACTCTAGAAAGCAAGAGCGTGCTTCTTGTTCTAAAGCAGAGTGTTATCAATGGATGAGAACACTGCTGTGTGTTTCACTTCAGAAATGGAGTTAAATCCCAGGCTCTGAGTCTTCCTACAAGCAAGACTTCATTTCAGGTAAGGGCAGTAACTTTTCTGCTCAAACGAACTACATCGTTAACGAAGATCACACGTTTCTCATCTTAACTGACAAGCATTCGATGTTAGAGGACCAGTGCTTTGTATGAGTTTCAGAAGCAGAGTTGGACTAGATATGGTCCGTATGTGTAGGAAACACCGTTCTTTTTTTCTCAGCACACTCACGTTTCCTGCTGTCTTAGAGACTCTAGAAAGCAAGAGCGTGCTTCTCGCTCTAAAGCAGATTGTGATCCATGGATGAGAACTATGCTGTGTGTTTCCCTTCAGAAATGGAGTTAAATCCAAATCTCTGTGTCTTCCTACAAGCAAGACTTCGTTTCAGGTAAGGGCAGTCACTTTTCAGCTCAAACGAACTACATCGTTCACTGAGCTCACACATTTCTCATCTTAACAGACAAGCATTGGATGTTAGAGGACCAGTGCTTTGTATCAGTTTAAGAAGCAGAGTTGGACTAGATATGGTCCCTATGTGTAGGAAACACCGTTCTTTTGTTCTCAGCACACTCACGTTTCCTGCTGTCTTAGAGACTCTAGAAAGCAAGAGCGTGCTTCTTGTTCTAAAGCAGAGTGTCATCAATGGATGAGAACACTGCTGTTTGTTTCACTTCAGAAATGGAGTTAAATCGCAGGCTCTGAGTCTTCCGACAAGCAAGACTTCATTTCACGTAAGGGCAGTCACTTTTCTGCTCAAACGAACTACATCGTTAACAAAGATCACAGGATTCTCATCTTAACTGACAAGCATTGGATGTTAGAGGACCAGTGCTTTGTATCAGTTTCAGAAGCAGAGTTGAACTAGATATGGTCCGTATGTGTAGGAAACACCGTTCTTTTGTTCTGGGCACACTCAGATTTCCTGCTATATTAGAGACTCTAAAAGCAAGAGCGTGCTTCTAGCTCTAAAGCAGAGTGTGATCAATGGATGAGAACTTTGCTGTATGTTTCTCTTAAGAAATGGAGTTAAATCCCAGGCTCTGTGTCTTACTACAACAAGACTTCGTTTCAGGTAAGGGCAGTCACTTTTCAGTTCAAAGGAACTACATCATTCACAAAGCTCACACGTTTCTCATCTTAACTGACAAGCATTGGATGTTAGAGGACCAGTTCTGTGTATCAGTTTCAGAAGCAGGGTTGAACTAGATATGGTACGTATGTGTAGGAAACACCGTTCTTTTGTTCTCAGCACACACATGTTTCCTGCTGTCTTAGAGACTCTAGAAAGCAAGAGCGTGCTTCTTGTTCTAAAGCAGAGTGTGATCAATGGATGATTACACTGCTGTGTGTTTCACTTCAGAAATGGAGTTAAATCCCAGGCTCTGAGTCTTCCTACAAGCAAGACATCGATTCAGGTAAAGGCAGTCACTTTTCTGCTCAAACGAACTACATCGTTCACGAAGCTCACACGTTTCTCATCTTAACTGACAAGCATTGGATGTTAGAGGACCAGTGATTTGTATCAGTTTCAGAAGCAGATTTTGACTGCTTATGGTCTGCATATGTAGGAAACACCGTTCTTTTGTTCTGGGCACACTCGGATTATCTGGTATATTAGAGAATCTAAAAGCAAGAGCATGCTTCTCGCTCTAAAGCAGAGTGTGATCCATGGATCAGAACTATGCTGTGTGTTTCCCTTCAGAAATGGAGTTAAATGCCAGGCTCTGTGTCTTCCTACAAGCAAGACTTCGTTTCAGGTAAGGGTAGTCACTTTTCTGCTCAAAGGAACTACATCATTCACAAAGCTCACACGTTTTCATCTTAACTGACAAACATTGGATGTTAGAGGACCAGTGCTTTGTATCAGTTTCAGAAGCAGAGTTGGACTAGATATGGTCCTTATGTGTAGGAAACACCGTTCTTTTGTTCTCAGCACACTCACGTTTCCTGCTGTCTTAGAGACTCTAGAAAGCAAGAGCGTGCTTCTTGTTCTAAAGCAGAGTGTGTTCAATGGATGAGAACACTGCTGTGTGTTTCAGTTCAGAAATGGAGTTAAATCCCAGGCTCTGAGTCTTCCTACAAGCAAGACCTCCTTTAAGGTAAGGGAAGTCACTTTTCTGCTCAAACGAACTACATCGCTCATGAAGCTCATACGTTTCCCATCTTAACTGACAAGCATTGGATGTTAGAGGACCAGTGCTTTGTATGAGTTTCAGAAGCAGAGTTGAACTAGATATGGTCCGTATGTGAAGGAAACACCGTTCTTTTGTTCTCAGCACACACACGTTTCCTGCTGTCTTAGAGACTCTAGAAAGCAAGAGCGTGCTTCCTGTTCTAAAGCATACTGTGATCAATGGATGATTACACTGCTGTGTTTCACTTCAGAAATGGAGTTAAATCCCAGGCTCTGAGTCTTCCTACAAGCAAGACTTCGATTCAGGTAAGGGCAGTCACTTTTCTGCTCAAACGAACTACATCGTTCACGAAGCTCACATGTTTCTCATCTTAACTGACAAGCATTGGATGTTAGAGGGTCAGTGCTTTTTATCAGTTTCAGAAGCAGATTTGGAGTACTTATGGTCTGTATATGTAGGAAACACCGTTCTTTAGTTCTGGGCACACTCAGATTACCTGCTGTATTAGAGACTCTAGAAAGCAAGTGCGTGCTTGTCGGGCTAAAGCAGAGTGTGATCCATGGATGAGAACTATGCTGTGTGTTTCCCTTCAGAAATGGAGTTAAATCCCAGGCTCTGTGTCTTCCTACAAGCAAGACTTCGTTTCAGGTAAGGGCAGTAAATTTTCAGTTCAAAGGAACTACATCATTCACAAAGCTCACACATTTCTCATCTTAACTGACAAACATTGGATGTTAGAGGACCAGTGCTTTGTATCAGTTTAAGAAGCAGATTTGGACTGGATATGGTCCATATGTGTAGGAAACACCATTCTATTGTTCTGGGCATACTCAGATTTCGTGCTGTCTTAGAGACTCTAGAAAGCAAGAGTGTGCCTCTCGCTCTAACCAGAGTGTGATCCATGGATGAATACTATGCTGTGTGTTTCCCTTCAGAAATGGAGTTAAATCCCAGGCTCTCTGTCTTACTACAAGCAAGACTTCGTTTCAGGTAAGGGCAGTCACTTTTCAGTTCAAAGGAACTACATCATTCACAAAGCTCACACGTTTTCATCTTAACTGACAAACATTGGATGTTAGAGGACCAGTGCTTTGTATCAGTTTCAGAAGCAGAGTTGGACTAGATATGGTCCTTATGTGTAGGAAACACCGTTCTTTTGTTCTCAGCACACTCACGTTTCCTGCTGTCTTAGAGACTCTAGAAAGCAAGAGCGTGCTTCTTGTTCTAAAGCAGAGTGTGTTCAATGGATGAGAACACTGCTGTGTGTTTCATTTCAGAAATGGAGTTAAATCCCAGGCTCTGAGTCTTCCTACAAGCAAGACCTCCTTTAAGGTAAGGGAAGTCACTTTTCTGCTCAAACGAACTACATCGCTCATGAAGCTCACACGTTTCCCATCTTAACTGACAAGAATTGGATGTTAGAGGACCAGTGCTTTGTATGAGTTTCAGAAGCAGAGTTGAACTAGATATGGTCCGTATGTGAAGGAAACACCGTTCTTTTGTTCTCAGCACACACACGTTTCCTGCTGTCTTAGAGACTCTAGAAAGCAAGAGCGTGCTTCCTGTTCTAAAGCATACTGTGATCAATGGATGATTACACTGCTGTGTTTCACTTCAGAAATGGAGTTAAATCCCAGGCTCTGAGTCTTCCTACAAGCAAGACTTCGATTCAGGTAAGGGCAGTCACTTTTCTGCTCAAACGAACTACATCGTTCACGAAGCTCACATGTTTCTCATCTTAACTGACAAGCATTGGATGTTAGAGGGTCAGTGCTTTTTATCAGTTTCAGAAGCAGATTTGGACTACTTATGGTCTGTATATGTAGGAAACACCGTTCTTTAGTTCTGGGCACACTCAGATTACCTGCTGTATTAGAGACTCTAGAAAGCAAGTGCGTGCTTGTCGGGCTAAAGCAGAGTGTGATCCATGGATGAGAACTATGCTGTGTGTTTCCCTTCAGAAATGGAGTTAAATCCCAGGCTCTGTGTCTTCCTACAAGCAAGACTTCGTTTCAGGTAAGGGCAGTAAATTTTCAGTTCAAAGGAACTACATCATTCACAAAGCTCACACATTTCTCATCTTAACTGACAAACATTGGATGTTAGAGGACCAGTGCTTTGTATCAGTTTCAGAAGCAGATTTGGACTGGATATGGTCCATATGTGTAGGAAACACCGTTCTTTTGTTCTCAGCACACACACGTTTCCTGCTGTCTTAGAGAATCTAGAAAGCAAGAGCGTGCTTCTTGTTCTAAAGCAGAGTGTGATCAATGGATGATTACACTGCTGTGTTTCACTTCAGAAATGGAGTTAAATCCCAGGCTCTGAGTCTTCCTACAAGCAAGACTTCGATTCAGGTAAGGGCAGTCACTTTTCTGCTCAAACGAACTACATCGTTCACGAAGCTCATACGTTTCTCATCTTAACTGACAAACATTGGATGTTAGAGGACCAGTGATTTGTATCAGTTTCAGAAGCAGATTTGGACTGGATATGGTCCATATGTGTAGGAAACACCTTTCTATTGTTCTGGGCACACTCAGATTTCCTGCTGTCTTAGAGACTCTAGAAAGCAAGAGTGTGCTTCTCGCTCTAACCAGAGTGTGATCCATGGATGAATCCTATGCTGTGTGTTTCCCTTCAGAAATGGAGTTAAATCCCAGGCTCTGTGTCTTCCTACAAGCAAGACTTCGTTTCAGGTAAGGGCAGTCACTTTTCAGCTCAAACGAACTACATCATTCAAAAAGCTCACACGTTTCTCATCTTAACTGACAAACATTGGATGTTAGAGGACCAGTGCTTTGTATCAGTTTGAGAAGCAGAGTTGGACTAGATATGGTCCCTATGTGTAGGAAACTCAGTTCTTTTCTTCTCAGCACACTCACGTTTCCTGCTGTCTTAGAGACTCTAGAAAGCAAGAGCGTGCTTCTTGTTTTAAAGCAGACTGTCATCAATGGATGAGAACACTGCTGTGTGTTTCACTTCAGAAATGGAGTTAAATACCAGGCTCTGAGTCTTCCTACAAGCAAGACTTCGTTTCAGGTAAGGGCAGTCACTTTTCTGCTCAAACGAACTACATCGTTCACGAAGATCACACGTTTCTCATCTTAACTGACAAGCATTGGATGTTAGAGGACCAGTGAATTGTATCAGTTTCAGAAGCAGATTTGGACTTCATATGGTCCGTATGTGTAGGAAACACCGTTCTTTTATTCTGGGCACACTCAGATTGCCTGCTGTATTAGAGACTCTAGAAAGCAAGAGCGTGCTTCTCGCTCTAAAGCAGCGTGTGATCCATGGATGAGAACTCTGCTATGTGTTTCCCTTCAGAGATGGAGTTAAATCCAAATCTCTGTGTCTTCCTACAAGCAAGACTTCGTTTCAGGTAAGGGCAGTCACTTTTCAGCTCAAACGAAATACATCGTTCACTGAGCTCACACATTTCTCATTTTAACAGACAAGCATTGGATGTTAGAGGACCAGTGCTTTGTATCAGTTTAAGAAGCAGATTTGGACTGGATATCGTCCATATGTGTAGGAAACACCATTCTATTGTTCTGGGCACACTCAGATTTCGTGCTGTCTTAGAGACTCTAGAAAGCAAGAGTGTGCCTCTCGCTCTAACCAGAGTGTGATCCATGGATGAATACTATGCTGTGTGTTTCCCTTCAGAAATGGAGTTAAATCCCAGGCTCTCTGTCTTACTACAAGCAAGACTTCGTTTCAGGTAAGGGCAGTCACTTTTCAGTTCAAAGGAACTACATCATTCACAAAGCTCACACGTTTTCATCTTAACTGACAAACATTGGATGTTAGAGGACCAGTGCTGTGTATCAGTTTCAGAAGCAGAGTTGGACTAGATATGGTCCTTATGTGTAGGAAACACCGTTCTTTTGTTCTCAGCACACTCACGTTTCCTGCTGTCTTAGAGACTCTAGAAAGCAAGAGCGTGCTTCTTGTTCTAAAGCAGAGTGTGTTCAATGGATGAGACCACTGCTGTGTGTTTCAATTCAGAAATGGAGTTAAATCCCAGGCTCTGAGTCTTCCTACAAGCAAGACCTCCTTTAAGGTAAGGGAAGTCACTTTTCTGCTCAAACGAACTACATCGCTCATGAAGCTCACACGTTTCCCATCTTAACTGACAAGCATTGGATGTTAGAGGACCAGTGCTTTGTATGAGTTTCAGAAGCAGAGTTGAACTAGATATGGTCCGTATGTGAAGGAAACACCGTTCTTTTGTTCTCAGCACACACACGTTTCCTGCTGTCTTAGAGACTCTAGAAAGCAAGAGCGTGCTTCCTGTTCTAAAGCATACTGTGATCAATGGATGATTACACTGCTGTGTTTCACTTCAGAAATGGAGTTAAATCCCAGGCTCTGAGTCTTCCTACAAGCAAGACTTCGATTCAGGTAAGGGCAGTCACTTTTCTGCTCAAACGAACTACATCGTTCACGAAGCTCACATGTTTCTCATCTTAACTGACAAGCATTGGATGTTAGAGGGTCAGTGCTTTTTATCAGTTTCAGAAGCAGATTTGGACTACTTATGGTCTGTATATGTAGGAAACACCGTTCTTTTGTTCTGGGCACACTCAGATTACCTGCTGTATTAGAGACTCTAAAAGCAAGTGCGTGCTTGTCGGGCTAAAGCAGAGTGTGATCCATGGATGAGAACTATGCTGTGTGTTTCCCTTCAGAAATGGAGTTAAATCCCAGGCTCTGTGTCTTCCTACAAGCAAGACTTCGTTTCAGGTAAGGGCAGTAAATTTTCAGTTCAAAGGAACTACATCATTCACAAAGCTCACACATTTCTCATCTTAACTGACAAACATTGGATGTTAGAGGACCAGTGCTTTGTATCAGTTTCAGAAGCAGATTTGGACTGGATATGGTCCATATGTGTAGGAAACACCGTTCTTTTGTTCTCAGCACACACACGTTTCCTGCTGTCTTAGAGAATCTAGAAAGCAAGAGCGTGCTTCTTGTTCTAAAGCAGAGTGTGATCAATGGATGATTACACTGCTGTGTTTCACTTCAGAAATGGAGTTAAATCCCAGGCTCTGAGTCTTCCTACAAGCAAGACTTCGATTCAGGTAAGGGCAGTCACTTTTCTGCTCAAACGAACTACATCATTCTCAAAGCTCACACGTTTCTCATCTTAACTGACAATCATTGGATGTGAGGACCAGTGCTTTGTATCAGTTTCAGAAGCAGAGTTGGACTAGATATGGTCCATATGTGTAGGAAACACCTTTCTTTTGTTCTCAGCACACTCACGTTTCCTGCTGTCTTAGAGACTTTAGAAAGCAAGAGCGTGCTTCTCGCTCTAAAGCAGAGTGTGATCCATGGATGAGAACTATGCTGTGTGTTTCACTTCAGAAATGGAGTTAAATCCCAGGCTCTATGTCTTCCTACATGCAAGATTTAGTTTCAGGTAAGGGCAGTCACTTTTCAACTCAAACGAACTACATCGTTCAAGGAGCTCACACGTTTCTCATCTTAACAGACAAGCATTGGATGTTAGAGGACCAGTGCTTTGTGTCAGTTTCAGAAACAGATTTGGACTAGATATGGTCCGTATGTGTAGGAAACACCATTCTTTTCTTCTGGGCACACTCAGATTTCCTGCTGTAATAGAGACTCTAGAAAGCAAGAGCATGCTTCTCGCTCTAAAGCAGATTGTGATCCATGGATGAGAACTATGCTGTGTGTTTCCCTTCAGAAATGGAGTTAAATCCCAATCTCTGTGTCTTCCTACAAGCAAGACTTCGTTTCAGGTAAGGAGAGTCACTTTTCAGCTCAAACGAACTACATCGTTCACTGAGCTCACACATTTCTCATCTTAACAGAGAAGCATTGGATGTTAGAGGACCAGTGCTTTGTATCAGTTTAAGAAGCAGATTTGGACTAGATATGGTCCCTATGTGTAGGAAACACCGTTCTTTTGTTCTCAGCACACTCACGTTTCCTGCTGTCTTAGAGACTCTAGAAAGCAAGAGCATTCTTCTTGTTCTAAAGCAGAGTGTCATCAGTGGATGAGAACACTGCTGTGTGTTTCACTTCAGAAATGGAGTTAAATCCCAGGCTCTGAGTCTTCCTACAAGCAAGAATGCATTTCAGGTAAGGGCAGTCACTTTTCTGCTCAAACGAACTACATCGTTAACGAAGATCACACGATTCTCATCTTAACTGACAAGCATTGGATGTTAGAGGGTCAGTGCATTGTTTCAGTTTCAGAAGCAGATTTGGACTACATATGGTCCCTATGTGTAGGAAACACCGTTCTTTTGTTCTGGGCACACTCAGATTTCCTGCTATATTAGAGACTCTAAAAGCAAGAGCGTGCTTCTAGCTCTAAAGCAGAGTGTGATCAGTGGATGAGAACTTTGCTGTATGTTTCTCTTAAGAAATGGAGTTAAATCCCAGGCTCTGTGTCTTACTACAACAAGACTTCGTTTCAGGTAAGGGCAGTCACTTTTCAGTTCAAAGGAACTACATCATTCACAAAGCTCACACGTTTCTCATCTTAACTGACAAGCATTGGATGTTAGAGGACCAGTGCTGTGTATCAGTTTCAGAAGCAGAGTTGAACTAGATATGGTCCGTATGTGTAGGAAACACCGTTCTTTTGTTCTCAGCACACACATGTTTCCTGCTGTCTTAGAGACTCTAGAAAGCAAGAGCGTGCTTCTTGTTCTAAAGCAGAGTGTGATCCATGGATGAGAACTATGCTGTGTGTTTCCCTTCAGAAATGGAGTTAAATCCCAGGCTATGTGTCTTCCTACAAGCAAGACTTCGTTTCAGGTAAGGGCAGTCACTTTTCAGCTCAAACGAACTACATCATTCAAAAAGCTCACACGTTTCTCATCTTAACTGACAAACATTGGATGTTAGAGGACCAGTGCTTTGTATCAGTTTGAGAAGCAGAGTTGGACTAGATATGGTCCCTATGTGTAGGAAACTCAGTTCTTTTGTTCTCAGCACACTCACGTTTCCTGCTGTCTTAGAGACTCTAGAAAGCAAGAGCGTGCTTCTCGCTCTAAAGCAGCGTGTGATCCATGGATGAGAACTCTGCTGTGTGTTTCCCTTCAGAGATGGAGTTAAATCCCAGGCTCTGTGTCTTCCTACAAGCAAGACTTCGTTACAGGTAAGGGCAGTCACTTTTCAGTTCAAAGGAACTACATCATTCTCAAAGCTCACACGTTTCTCATCTTAACTGACAATCATTGGATGTGAGGACCAGTGCTTTGTATCAGTTTCAGAAGCAGAGTTGGACTAGATATGGTCCATATGTGTAGGAAACACCTTTCTTTTGTTCTCAGCACACTCACATTTCCTGCTGTCTTAGAGACTTTAGAAAGCAAGAGCGTGCTTCTCGCTCTAAAGCAGAGTGTGATCCATGGATGAGAACTATGCTGTGTGTTTCACTTCAGAAATGGAGTTAAATCCCAGGCTCTATGTCTTCCTACATGCAAGATTTAGTTTCAGGTAAGGGCAGTCACTTTTCAACTCAAACGAACTACATCGTTCAAGGAGCTCACACGTTTCTCATCTTAACAGACAAGCATTGGATGTTAGAGGACCAGTGCTTTGTGTCAGTTTCAGAAACAGATTTGGACTAGATATGGTCCGTATGTGTAGGAAACACCATTCTTTTCTTCTGGGCACACTCAGATTTCCTGCTGTAATAGAGACTCTAGAAAGCAAGAGCATGCTTCTCGCTCTAAAGCAGATTGTGATCCATGGATGAGAACTATGCTGTGTGTTTCCCTTCAGAAATGGAGTTAAATCCCAATCTCTGTGTCTTCCTACAAGCAAGACTTCGTTTCAGGTAAGGAGAGTCACTTTTCAGCTCAAACGAACTACATCGTTCACTGAGCTCACACATTTCTCATCTTAACAGACAAGCATTGGATGTTAGAGGACCAGTGCTTTGTATCAGTTTAAGAAGCAGAGTTGGACTAGATATGGTCCCTATGTGTAGGAAACACCGTTCTTTTGTTCTCAGCACACTCACGTTTCCTGCTGTCTTAGAGACTATAGAAAGCAAGAGCATTCTTCTTGTTCTAAAGCAGAGTGTCATCAGTGGATGAGAACACTGCTGTGTGTTTCACTTCAGAAATGGAGTTAAATCCCAGGCTCTGAGTCTTCCTACAAGCAAGAATGCATTTCAGGTAAGGGCAGTCACTTTTCTGCTCAAACGAACTACATCGTTAACGAAGATCACACGATTCTCATCTTAACTGACAAGCATTGGATGTTAGAGGGTCAGTGCATTGTATCAGTTTCAGAAGCAGATTTGGACTACATATGGTCCCTATGTGTAGGAAACACCGTTCTTTTGTTCTGGGCACACTCAGATTTCCTGCTATATTAGAGACTCTAAAAGCAAGAGCGTGCTTCTAGCTCTAAAGCAGAGTGTGATCAATGGATGAGAACTTTGCTGTATGTTTCTCTTAAGAAATGGAGTTAAATCCCAGGCTCTGTGTCTTACTACAACAAGACTTCGTTTCAGGTAAGGGCAGTCACTTTTCAGTTCAAAGGAACTACATCATTCACAAAGCTCACACGTTTCTCATCTTAACTGACAAGCATTGGATGTTAGAGGACCAGTGCTGTGTATCAGTTTCAGAAGCAGAGTTGAACTAGATATGGTCCGTATGTGTAGGAAACACCGTTCTTTTGTTCTCAGCACACACATGTTTCCTGCTGTCTTAGAGACTCTAGAAAGCAAGAGCGTGCTTCTTGTTCTAAAGCAGAGTGTGATCAATGGATGATTACACTGCTGTGTGTTTCACTTCAGAAATGGAGTTAAATCCCAGGCTCTGAGTCTTCCTACAAGCAAGACATCGATTCAGGTAAAGGCAGTCACTTTTCTGCTCAAACGAACTACATCGTTCACGAAGCTCACACGTTTCTCATCTTAACTGACAAGCATTGGATGTTAGAGGACCAGTGCTTTGTATGAGTTTCAGAAGCAGAGTTGGACTAGATATGGTCCGTATGTGTAGGAAACACCGTTCTTTTTTATTCAGCACACACACGTTTCCTGCTGTCTTAGAGACTCTAGAAAGCAAGAGCGTGCTTCTCGCTCTAAAGCAGATTGTGATCCATGGATGAGAACTATGCTGTGTGTTTCCCTTCAGAAATTGAGTTAAATCCAAATCTCTGTGTCTTCCTACAAGCAAGACTTCGTTTCAGGTAAGGGCAGTCACTTTTCAGCTCAAACGAAATACATCGTTCACTGAGCTCACACATTTCTCATCTTAACAGACAAGCATTGGATGTTAGAGGACCAGTGCTTTGTATCAGTTTAAGAAGCAGATTTGGACTGGAAATGGTCCATATGTGTAGGAAACACCGTTCTATTTTTCTGGGCACACTCAGATTTCGTGCTGTCTTAGAGACTCTAGAAAGCAAGAGTGTGCCTCTCGCTCTAACCAGAGTGTGATCCATGGATGAATACTATGCTGTGTGTTTCCCTTCAGAAATGGAGTTAAATCCCAGGCTCTCTGTCTTACTACAAGCAAGACTTCGTTTCAGGTAAGGGCAGTCACTTTTCAGTTCAAAGGAACTACATCATTCACAAAGCTCACACGTTTTCATCTTAACTGACAAACATTGGATGTTAGAGGACCAGTGCTTTGTATCAGTTTCAGAAGCAGAGTTGGACTAGATATGGTCCTTATGTGTAGGAAACACCGTTCTTTTGTTCTCAGCACACTCACGTTTCCTGCTGTCTTAGAGACTCTAGAAAGCAAGAGCGTGCTTCTTGTTCTAAAGCAGAGTGTGTTCAATGGATGAGAACACTGCTGTGTGTTTCAATTCAGAAATGGAGTTAAATCCCAGGCTCTGAGTCTTCCTACAAGCAAGACCTCGTTTAAGGTAAGGGCAGTCACTTTTCTGCTCAAAAGAACTACATCGTTCATGAATCTCACACGTTTCCCATCTTAACTGACAAGCATTGGATGTTAGAGGACCAGTGCTTTGTATGAGTTTCAGAAGCAGAGTTGGACTAGATATGGTTCGTATGTGTAGGAAACACAGTTCTTTTGTTCTCAGCACACTCACGTTTCCTGTGGTCTTAGAGACTCTAGAAAGCAAGAGCGTGCTTCTTGTTCTAAAGCAGAGTGTTATCAATGGATGAGAACACTGCTGTGTGTTTCACTTCAGAAATGGAGTTAAATCCCAGGCTCTGAGTCTTGCTACAAGCAAGACTTCATTTCAGGTAAGGGCAGTAACTTTTCTGCTCAAACGAACTACATCGTTAACGAAGATCACACGATTCTCATCTTAACTGACAAGCATTGGATGTTAGAGGGTCAGTGCATTGTATCAGTGTCAGAAGCAGATTTGGACTACATATGGTCCGTATATGTAGGAAACACCGTTCTTTTGTTCTGGGCACGCTCAGATTTCCTGCTATATTAGAGACTCTAATAGCAAGAGCGTGCTTCTCGCTCTAAAGCAGAGTGTGATCCATGGATGAGAACTTTGCTGTGTGTTTCTCTTAAGAAATGGAGTTAAATCCCAGGCTCTGTGTCTTACTACAAGCAAGAGTTCGTTTCAGGTAAGGGCTGTCACTTTTCAGTTCAAAGGAACTACATCATTCACAAAGCTCACATGTTTCTCATCTTAACTGACAAGCATTGGATGTTAGAGGACCAGTGCTTTGTATCAGGTTCAGAAGCAGAGTTGAACTAGATATGGTCCCTATGTGTAGGAAACACCGTTCTTTTGTTCTCAGCACACACACGTTTCCTGCTGTCTTAGAGAAGCTAGAAAGCAAGTGCGTGCTTCTTGTTCTAAAGCAGAGTGTGATCAATGGATGAGAACACTGCTGTGTGTTTCCCTTCAGAAATGGAGTTAAATCCCAGGCTCTGAGTCTTCCTACAAGCAAGACTTCTTTTAAGGTAAGGGCATTCACTTTTTTCCTCAAACGAACTACATCGTTCATGAAGCTCACACGTTTCTCATCTTAACTGACAAGCATTGGATGTTAGAGGACCAGTGCTTTGTATGAGTTTCAGAAGCAGAGTTGGACTAGATATGGTCCGTATGTGTAGGAAACACCGTTCTTTTGTTCTCAGCACACTCACGTTTCCTGCTGTCTTAGAGACTCTAGAAAGCAAGAGCGTGCTTCTCGCTCTAAAGCAGATTGTGATCCATGGATGAGAACTATGCTGTGTGTTTCCCTTCAGAAATGGAGTTAAATCCAAATCTCTGTGTCTTCCTACAAGCAAGACTTCGTTTCAGGTAAGGGCAGTCACTTGTCAGCTCAAACGAACTACATCGTTCACTGAGCTCACACATTTCTCATCTTAACAGACAAGCATTGGATGTTAGAGGACCAGTGCTTTGTATCAGTTTAAGAAGCAGAGTTGGACTAGATATGGTCCCTATGTGTAGGAAACACCGTTCTTTTGTTCTCAGCACACTCACGTTTCCTGCTGTCTTAGAGACTCTAGAAAGCAAGAGCGTGCTTCTTGTTCTAAAGCAGAGTGTCATCAATGGATGAGAACACTGCTGTTTGTTTCACTTCAGAAATGGAGTTAAATCCCAGGCTCTGAGTCTTCCGACAAGCAAGACTTCATTTCACGTAAGGGCAGTCACTTTTCTGCTCAAACGAACTACATCGTTAACAAAGATCACACGATTCTCATCTTAACTGACAAGCATTGGATGTTAGAGGACCAGTGCTTTGTATCAGTTTCAGAAGCAGAGTTGAACTAGATATGGTCCTTATGTGTAGGAAACACCGTTCTTTTGTTCTCAGCACACACACGTTTCCTGCTGTCTTAGAGACTCTAGAAAGCAAGAGCGTGCTTCTTGTTCTAAAGCATAGTGTGATCAATGGATGATTACACTGCTGTGTTTCACTTCAGAAATGGAGTTAAATCCCAGGCTCTGAGTCTTCCTACAAGCAAGACTTCGATTCAGGTAAGGGCAGTCACTTTTCTGCTCAAACAAACTACATCGTTCACGAAGCTCACACGTTTCTCATCTTAACTGGCAAGCCTTGGATGTTAGAGGGTCAGTGCTTTGTATCAGTTTCAGAAGCAGATTTGGACTACTTATGGTCTGTATATGTAGGAAACACCGTTCTTTAGTTCTGGGCACACTCAGATTACCTGCTATATTAGAGACTCTAAAAGCAAGAGCGTGCTTCTAGCTCTAAAGCAGAGTGTGATCAATGGATGAGAACTTTGCTGTATGTTTCTCTTAAGAAATGGAGTTAAATCCCAGGCTCTGTGTCTTACTACAACAAGACTTCGTTTCAGGTAAGGGCAGTCACTTTTCAGTTCAAAGGAACTACATCATTCACAAAGCTCACACGTTTCTCATCTTAACTGACAAGCATTGGATGTTAGAGGACCAGTGCTGTGTATCAGTTTCAGAAGCAGAGTTGAACTAGATATGGTCCGTATGTGTAGGAAACACCGTTCTTTTGTTCTCAGCACACACATGTTTCCTGCTGTCTTAGAGACTCTAGAAAGCAAGAGCGTGCTTCTTGTTCTAAAGCAGAGTGTGATCAATGGATGATTACACTGCTGTGTGTTTCACTTCAGAAATGGAGTTAAATCCCAGTCTCTGAGTCTTCCTACAAGCAAGACATCGATTCAGGTAAAGGCAGTCACTTTTCTGCTCAAACGAACTACATCGTTCACGAAGCTCACACGTTTCTCATCTTAACTGACAAGCATTGGATGTTAGAGGGTCAGTGATTTGTATCAGTTTCAGAAGCAGATTTTGACTACTTATGGTCTGCATATGTAGGAAACACCGTTCTTTTGTTCTCAGCATACACACGTTTCCTGCTGTCTTAGAGAATCTAGAAAGCAAGAGCGTGCTTCTTGTTCTAAAGCAGAGTGTGATCAATGGATGAGAACACTGCTGTGTGTTTCAATTCAGAAATGGAGTTAAATCCCAGGCTCTGAGTCTTCCTACAAGCAAGACTTCATTTAAGGTAAGGGCATTCACTTTTTTCCTCAAACGAACTACATCGTTCATGAAGCTCACACGTTTCTCATCTTAACTGACAAGCATTGGATGTTAGAGGACCAGTGCTTTGTATGAGTTTCAGAAGCAGAGTTGGACTAGATATGGTCCGTATGTGTAGGAAACACCGTTCTTTTTTTCTCAGCACACTCACGTTTCCTGCTGTCTTAGAGACTCTAGAAAGCAAGAGCGTGCTTCTCGCTCTAAAGCAGATTGTGATCCATGGATGAGAACTATGCTGTGTGTTTCCCTTCAGAAATGGAGTTAAATCCAAATCTCTGTGTCTTCCTACAAGCAAGACTTCGTTTCAGGTAAGGGCAGTCACTTTTCAGCTCAAACGAAATACATCGTTCACTGAGGTCACACATTTCTCATCTTAACAGACAAGCATTGGATGTTAGAGGACCAGTGCTTTGTATCAGTTTAAGAAGCAGATTTGGACTGGATATGGTCCATATGTGTAGGAAACACCGTTCTATTGTTCTGGGCACACTCAGATTTCGTGCTGTCTTAGAGACTCTAGAAAGCAAGAGTGTGCCTCTCGCTCTAACCAGAGTGTGATCCATGGATGAATACTATGCTGTGTGTTTCCCTTCAGAAATGGAGTTAAATCCCAGGCTCTCTGTCTTACTACAAGCAAGACTTCGTTTCAGGTAAGGGCAGTCACTTTTCAGTTCAAAGGAACTACATCATTCACAAAGCTCACACGTTTTCATCTTAACTGACAAACATTGGATGTTAGAGGACCAGTACTTTGTATCAGTTTCAGAAGCAGAGTTGGACTAGATATGGTTCTTATGTGTAGGAAACACGGTTCTTTTGTTCTCAGCACACTCACGTTTCCTGCTGTCTTAGAGACTCTAGAAAGCAAGAGCGTGCTTCTTGTTCTAAAGCAGAGTGTGTTCAATGGATGTGAACACTGCTGTGTGTTTCAATTCAGAAATGGAGTTAAATCCCAGGCTCTGAGTCTTCCTACAAGCAAGACCTCGTTTAAGGTAAGGGCAGTCACTTTTCTGCTCAAACGAACTACATCGTTCATGAATCTCACACGTTTCCCATCTTAACTGACAAGCATTGGATGTTAGAGGACCAGTGCTTTGTATGAGTTTCAGAAGCAGAGTTGGACTAGATATGGTCCGTATGTGTAGGAAACACCGTTCTTTTGTTCTCAGCACACTCACGTTTCCTGTGGTCTTAGAGACTCTAGAAAGCAAGAGCGTGCTTCTTGTTCTAAAGCAGAGTGTTATCAATGGATGAGAACACTGCTGTGTGTTTCACTTCAGAAATGGAGTTAAATCCCAGGCTCTGAGTCTTCCTACAAGCAAGACTTCATTTCAGGTAAGGGCAGTAACTTTTCTGCTCAAACGAACTACATCGTTAACGAAGATCACACGATTCTCATATTAACTGACAAGCATTGGATGTTAGAGGGTCAGTGCATTGTATCAGTGTCAGAAGCAGATTTGGACTACATATGGTCCGTATATGTAGGAAACACCGTTCTTTTGTTCTGGGCACGCTCAGATTTCCTGCTATATTAGAGACTCTAATAGCAAGAGCGTGCTTCTCGCTCTAAAGCAGAGTGTGATCCATGGATGAGAACTTTGCTGTGTGTTTCTCTTAAGAAATGGAGTTAAATCCCAGGCTCTGTGTCTTACTACAAGCAAGAGTTCGTTTCAAGTAAGGGCTGTCACTTTTCAGTTCAAAGGAACTACATCATTCACAAAGCTCACACGTTTCTCATCTTAACTGACAAGCATTGGATGTTAGAGGACCAGTGCTTTGTATCAGGTTAAGAAGCAGAGTTGAACTAGATATGGTCCCTATGTGTAGGAAACACCGTTCTTTTGTTCTCAGCACACACACGTTTCCTGCTGTCTTAGAGAAGCTAGAAAGCAAGAGCGTGCTTCTTGTTCTAAAGCAGAGTGTGATCAATGGATGAGAACACTGCTGTGTGTTTCAATTCAGAAATGGAGTTAAATCCCAGGCTCTGAGTCTTCCTACAAGCAAGACTTCATTTAAGGTAAGGGCATTCACTTTTTTCCTCAAACGAACTACATCGTTCATGAAGCTCACACGTTTCTCATCTTAACTGACAAGCATTGGATGTTAGAGGACCAGTGCTTTGTATGATTTTCATAAGCAGAGTTGGACTAGATATGGTCCGTATGTGTAGGAAACACCGTTCTTTTGTTCTCAGCACACTCACGTTTCCTGCTGTCTTAGAGACTCTAGAAAGCAAGAGCGTGCTTCTCGCTCTAAAGCAGATTGTGATCCATGGATGAGAACTATGCTGTGTGTTTCCCTTCAGAAATGGAGTTAAATCCAAATCTCTGTGTCTTCCTACAAGCAAGACTTCGTTTCAGGTAAGGGCAGTCACTTTTCAGCTCAAACGAAATACATCGTTCACTGAGCTCACACATTTCTCATCTTAACAGACAAGCATTGGATGTTAGAGGACCAGTGCTTTGTATCAGTTTAAGAAGCAGATTTGGACTGGAAATGGTCCATATGTGTAGGAAACACCGTTCTATTTTTCTGGGCACACTCAGATTTCGTGCTGTCTTAGAGACTCTAGAAAGCAAGAGTGTGCCTCTCGCTATAACCAGAGTGTGATCCATGGATGAATACTATGCTGTGTGTTTCCCTTCAGAAATGGAGTTAAATCCCAGGCTCTCTGTCTTACTACAAGCAAGACTTCGTTTCAGGTAAGGGCAGTCACTTTTCAGTTCAAAGGAACTACATCATTCACAAAGCTCACACGTTTTCATCTTAACTGACAAACATTGGATGTTAGAGGACCAGTGCTTTGTATCAGTTTCAGAAGCAGAGTTGGACTAGATATGGTCCTTATGTGTAGGAAACACCGTTCTTTTGTTCTCAGCACACTCACGTTTCCTGCTGTCTTAGAGACTCTAGAAAGCAAGAGCGTGCTTCTTGTTCTAAAGCAGAGTGTGTTCAATGGATGAGAACACTGCTGTGTGTTTCAATTCAGAAATGGAGTTAAATCCCAGGCTCTGAGTCTTCCTACAAGCAAGACCTCGTTTAAGGTAAGGGCAGTCACTTTTCTGCTCAAAAGAACTACATCGTTCATGAATCTCACACGTTTCCCATCTTAACTGACAAGCATTGGATGTTAGAGGACCAGTGCTTTGTATGAGTTTCAGAAGCAGAGTTGGACTAGATATGGTTCGTAAGTGTAGGAAACACAGTTCTTTTGTTCTCAGCACACTCACGTTTCCTGTGGTCTTAGAGACTCTAGAAAGCAAGAGCGTGCTTCTTGTTCTAAAGCAGAGTGTTATCAATGGATGAGAACACTGCTGTGTGTTTCACTTCAGAAATGGAGTTAAATCCCAGGCTCTGAGTCTTCCTACAAGCAAGACTTCATTTCAGGTAAGGGCAGTAACTTTTCTGCTCAAACGAACTACATCGTTAACGAAGATCACACGATTCTCATATTAACTGACAAGCATTGGATGTTAGAGGGTCAGTGCATTGTATCAGTGTCAGAAGCAGATTTGGACTACATATGGTCCGTATATGTAGGAAACACCGTTCTTTTGTTCTGGGCACGCTCAGATTTCCTGCTATATTAGAGACTCTAATAGCAAGAGCGTGCTTCTCGCTCTAAAGCAGAGTGTGATCCATGGATGAGAACTTTGCTGTGTGTTTCTCTTAAGAAATGGAGTTAAATCCCAGGCTCTGTGTCTTACTACAAGCAAGAGTTCGTTTCAGGTAAGGGCTGTCACTTTTCAGTTCAAAGGAACTACATCATTCACAAAGCTCACACGTTTCTCATCTTAACTGACAAGCATTGGATGTTAGAGGACCAGTGCTTTGTATCAGGTTAAGAAGCAGAGTTGAACTAGATATGGTCCCTATGTGTAGGAAACACCGTTCTTTTGTTCTCAGCACACACACGTTTCCTGCTGTCTTAGAGAAGCTAGAAAGCAAGAGCGTGCTTCTTGTTCTAAAGCAGAGTGTGATCAATGGATGAGAACACTGCTGTGTGTTTCCCTTCAGAAATGGAGTTAAATCCCAGGCTCTGAGTCTTCCTACAAGCAAGACTTCATTTAAGGTAAGGGCATTCACTTTTTTCCTCAAACGAACTACATCGTTCATGAAGCTCACACGTTTCTCATCTTAACTGACAAGCATTGGATGTTAGAGGACCAGTGCTTTGTATGAGTTTCAGAAGCAGAGTTGGACTAGATATGGTCCGTATGTGTAGGAAACACCGTTCTTTTGTTCTCAGCACACTCACGTTTCCTGCTGTCTTAGAGACTCTAGAAAGCAAGAGCGTGCTTCTCGCTCTAAAGCAGATTGTGATCCATGGATGAGAACTATGCTGTGTGTTTCCCTTCAGAAATGGAGTTAAATCCAAATCTCTGTGTCTTCCTACAAGCAAGACTTCGTTTCAGGTAAGGGCAGTCACTTTTCAGCTCAAACGAACTACATCGTTCACTGAGCTCACACATTTCTCATCTTAACAGACAAGCATTGGATGTTAGAGGACCAGTGCTTTGTATCAGTTTAAGAAGCAGAGTTGGACTAGATATGGTCCCTATGTGTAGGAAACACCGTTCTTTTGTTCTCAGCACACTCACGTTTCCTGCTGTCTTAGAGACTCTAGAAAGCAAGAGCGTGCTTCTTGTTCTAAAGCAGAGTGTCATCAATGGATGAGAACACTGCTGTTTGTTTCACTTCAGAAATGGAGTTAAATCCCAGGCTCTGAGTCTTCTGACAAGCAAGACTTCATTTCACGTAAGGGCAGTCACTTTTCTGCTCAAACGAACTACATCGTTAACAAAGATCACACGATTCTCATCTTAACTGACAAGCATTGGATGTTAGAGGACCAGTGCTTTGTATCAGTTTCAGAAGCAGAGTTGAACTAGATATGGTCCTTATGTGTAGGAAACACCGTTCTTTTGTTCTCAGCACACACACGTTTCCTGCTGTCTTAGAGACTCTAGAAAGCAAGAGCGTGCTTCTTGTTCTAAAGCATAGTGTGATCAATGGATGATTACACTGCTGTGTTTCACTTCAGAAATGGAGTTAAATCCCAGGCTCTGAGTCTTCCTACAAGCAAGACTTCGATTCAGGTAAGGGCAGTCACTTTTCTGCTCAAACAAACTACATCGTTCACGAAGCTCACACGTTTCTCATCTTAACTGGCAAGCCTTGGATGTTAGAGGGTCAGTGCTTTGTATCAGTTTCAGAAGCAGATTTGGACTACTTATGGTCTGTATATGTAGGAAACACCGTTCTTTAGTTCTGGGCACACTCAGATTACCTGCTATATTAGAGACTCTAAAAGCAAGAGCGTGCTTCTAGCTCTAAAGCAGAGTGTGATCAATGGATGAGAACTTTGCTGTATGTTTCTCTTAAGAAATGGAGTTAAATCCCAGGCTCTGTGTCTTACTACAACAAGACTTCGTTTCAGGTAAGGGCAGTCACTTTTCAGTTCAAAGGAACTACATCATTCACAAAGCTCACACGTTTCTCATCTTAACTGACAAGCATTGGATGTTAGAGGACCAGTGCTGTGTATCAGTTTCAGAAGCAGAGTTGAACTAGATATGGTCCGTATGTGTAGGAAACACCGTTCTTTTGTTCTCAGCACACACATGTTTCCTGCTGTCTTAGAGACTCTAGAAAGCAAGAGCGTGCTTCTTGTTCTATAGCAGAGTGTGATCAATGGATGATTACACTGCTGTGTGTTTCACTTCAGAAATGGAGTTAAATCCCAGTCTCTGAGTCTTCCTACAAGCAAGACATCGATTCAGGTAAAGGCAGTCACTTTTCTGCTCAAACGAACTACATCGTTCACGAAGCTCACTCGTTTCTCATCTTAACTGACAAGCATTGGATGTTAGAGGGTCAGTGATTTGTATCAGTTTCAGAAGCAGATTTTGACTACTTATGGTCTGCATATGTAGGAAACACCGTTCTTTTGTTCTCAGCATACACACGTTTCCTGCTGTCTTAGAGAATCTAGAAAGCAAGAGCGTGCTTCTTGTTCTAAAGCAGAGTGTGATCAATGGATGAGAACACTGCTGTGTGTTTCAATTCAGAAATGGAGTTAAATCCCAGGCTCTGAGTCTTCCTACAAGCAAGACTTCATTTAAGGTAAGGGCATTCACTTTTTTCCTCAAACGAACTACATCGTTCATGAAGCTCACACGTTTCTCATCTTAACTGACAAGCATTGGATGTTAGAGGACCAGTGCTTTGTATGAGTTTCAGAAGCAGAGTTGGACTAGATATGGTCCGTATGTGTAGGAAACACCGTTCTTTTTTTCTCAGCACACTCACGTTTCCTGCTGTCTTAGAGACTCTAGAAAGCAAGAGCGTGCTTCTCGCTCTAAAGCAGATTGTGATCCATGGATGAGAACTATGCTGTGTGTTTCCCTTCAGAAATGGAGTTAAATCCAAATCTCTGTGTCTTCCTACAAGCAAGACTTCGTTTCAGGTAAGGGCAGTCACTTTTCAGCTCAAACGAAATACATCGTTCACTGAGCTCACACATTTCTCATCTTAACAGACAAGCATTGGATGTTAGAGGACCAGTGCTTTGTATCAGTTTAAGAAGCAGATTTGGACTGGATATGGTCCATATGTGTAGGAAACACCGTTCTATTGTTCTGGGCACACTCAGATTTCGTGCTGTCTTAGAGACTCTAGAAAGCAAGAGTGTGCCTCTCGCTCTAACCAGAGTGTGATCCATGGATGAATACTATGCTGTGTGTTTCCCTTCAGAAATGGAGTTAAATCCCAGGCTCTCTGTCTTACTACAAGCAAGACTTCGTTTCAGGTAAGGGCAGTCACTTTTCAGTTCAAAGGAACTACATCATTCACAAAGCTCACACGTTTTCATCTTAACTGACAAACATTGGATGTTAGAGGACCAGTGCTTTGTATCAGTTTCAGAAGCAGAGTTGGACTAGATATGGTTCTTATGTGTAGGAAACACGGTTCTTTTGTTCTCAGCACACTCACGTTTCCTGCTGTCTTAGAGACTCTAGAAAGCAAGAGCGAGCTTCTTGTTCTAAAGCAGAGTGTGTTCAATGGATGAGAACACTGCTGTGTGTTTCAATTCAGAAATGGAGTTAAATCCCAGGCTCTGAGTCTTCCTACAAGCAAGACCTCGTTTAAGGTAAGGGCAGTCACTTTTCTGCTCAAACGAACTACATCGTTCATGAATCTCACACGTTTCCCATCTTAACTGACAAGCATTGGATGTTAGAGGACCAGTGCTTTGTATGAGTTTCAGAAGCAGAGTTGGACTAGATATGGTCCGTATGTGTAGGAAACACCGTTCTTTTGTTCTCAGCACACTCACGTTTCCTGTGGTCTTAGAGACTCTAGAAAGCAAGAGCGTGCTTCTTGTTCTAAAGCAGAGTGTTATCAATGGATGAGAACACTGCTGTGTGTTTCACTTCAGAAATGGAGTTAAATCCCAGGCTCTGAGTCTTCCTACAAGCAAGACTTCATTTCAGGTAAGGGCAGTAACTTTTCTGCTCAAACGAACTACATCGTTAACGAAGATCACACGATTCTCATATTAACTGACAAGCATTGGATGTTAGAGGGTCAGTGCATTGTATCAGTGTCAGAAGCAGATTTGGACTACATATGGTCCGTATATGTAGGAAACACCGTTCTTTTGTTCTGGGCACGCTCAGATTTCCTGCTATATTAGAGACTCTAATAGCAAGAGCGTGCTTCTCGCTCTAAAGCAGAGTGTGATCCATGGATGAGAACTTTGCTGTGTGTTTCTCTTAAGAAATGGAGTTAAATCCCAGGCTCTGTGTCTTACTACAAGCAAGAGTTCGTTTCAGGTAAGGGCTGTCACTTTTCAGTTCAAAGGAACTACATCATTCACAAAGCTCACACGTTTCTCATCTTAACTGACAAGCATTGGATGTTAGAGGACCAGTGCTTTGTATCAGGTTCAGAAGCAGAGTTGAACTAGATATGGTCCCTATGTGTAGGAAACACCGTTCTTTTGTTCTCAGCACACACACGTTTCCTGCTGTCTTAGAGAAGCTAGAAAGCAAGAGCGTGCTTCTTGTTCTAAAGCAGAGTGTGATCAATGGATGAGAACACTGCTGTGTGTTTCAATTCAGAAATGGAGTTAAATCCCAGGCTCTGAGTCTTCCTACAAGCAAGACTTCATTTAAGTTAAGGGCATTCACTTTTTTCTCAAACGAACTACATCGTTCATGAAGCTCACACGTTTCTCATCTTAACTGACAAGCATTGGATGTTAGAGGACCAGTGCTTTGTATGAGTTTCATAAGCAGAGTTGGACTAGATATGGTCCGTATGTGTAGGAAACACCGTTCTTTTTTTCTCAGCACACTCACGTTTCCTGCTGTCTTAGAGACTCTAGAAAGCAAGAGCGTGCTTCTCGCTCTAAAGCAGATTGTGATCCATGGATGAGAACTATGCTGTGTGTTTCCCTTCAGAAATGGAGTTAAATCCAAATCTCTGTGTCTTCCTACAAGCAAGACTTCGTTTCAGGTAAGGGCAGTCACTTTTCAGCTCAAACGAACTACATCGTTCACTGAGCTCACACATTTCTCATCTTAACAGACAAGCATTGGATGTTAGAGGACCAGTGCTTTGTATCAGTTTAAGAAGCAGAGTTGGACTAGATATGGTCCCTATGTGTAGGAAACACCGTTCTTTTGTTCTCAGCACACTCACGTTTCCTGCTGTCTTAGAGACTCTAGAAAGCAAGAGCGTGCTTCTTGTTCTAAAGCAGAGTGTCGTCAATGGATGAGAACACTGCTGTTTGTTTCACTTCAGAAATGGAGTTAAATCCCAGGCTCTGAGTCTTCCGACAAGCAAGACATCATTTCACGTAAGGGCAGTCACTTTTCTGCTCAAACGAACTACATCGTTAACAAAGATCACACGATTCTCATCTTAACTGACAAGCATTGGATGTTAGAGGACCAGTGCTTTGTATCAGTTTCAGAAGCAGAGTTGAACTAGATATGGTCCGTATGTGTAGGAAACACCGTTCTTTTGTTCTCAGCACACACACGTTTCCTGCTGTCTTAGAGACTCTAGAAAGCAAGAGCGTGCTTCTTGTTCTAAAGCATAGTGTGATCAATGGATGATTACACTGCTGTGTTTCACTTCAGAAATGGAGTTAAATCCCAGGCTCTGAGTCTTCCTACAAGCAAGACTTCGATTCAGGTAAGGGCAGTCACTTTTCTGCTCAAACAAACTACATCGTTCACGAAGCTCACACGTTTCTCATCTTAACTGACAAGCCTTGGATGTTAGAGGGTCAGTGCTTTGTATCAGTTTCAGAAGCAGATTTGGACTACTTATGGTCTGTATATGTAGGAAACACCGTTCTTTAGTTCTGGGCACACTCAGATTACCTGCTATATTAGAGACTATAAAAGCAAGTGCATGCTTGTCGGGCTAACGCAGAGTGTGATCCATGGATGAGATCTATGCTGTGTGTTTCCCTTCAGAAATGGAGTTAAATCCCAGGCTCTGTGTCTTCCTACAAGCAAGACTTCGTTTCAGGTAAGGGCAGTAAATTTTCAGTTCAAAGGAACTACATCATTCACAAAGCTCACACATTTCTCATCTTAACTGACAAACATTGGATGTTAGAGGACCAGTGCTTTGTATCAGTTTCAGAAGCAGATTAGGACTGGATATGGTCCCTATGTGTAGGAAAACCGTTCTATTGTTCTGGGCACACTCAGATTTCGTGCTGTCTTAGAGACTCTAGAAAGCAAGAGTGTGCCTCTCGCTCTAACCACAGTGTGATCCATGGATGAATACTATGCTGTGTGTTTTCCTTCAGAAATGGAGCTAAATCCCAGGCTCTCTGTCTTACTACAAGCAAGACTTCGTTTCAGGTAAGGGCAGTCACTTTTCAGTTCAAAGGAACTACATCATTCACAAAGCTCACACGTTTTCATCTTAACTGACAAACATTGGATGTTAGAGGACCAGTGCTTTGTATCAGTTTCAGAAGCAGAGTTGGACTAGATATGGTCCTTATGTGTAGGAAACACCGTTCTTTTGTTCTCAGCACACTCACGTTTCCTGCTGTCTTAGAGACTCTAGAAAGCAAGAGCGTGCTTCTTGTTCTAAAGCAGAGTGTCATCAATGGATGAGAACACTGCTGTTTGTTTCACTTCAGAAATGGAGTTAAATCCCAGGCTCTGAGTCTTCCTACAAGCAAGACTTCATTTAAGGTAAGGGCATTCACTTTTTTCCTCAAACGAACTACATCGTTCATGAAGCTCACACGTTTCTCATCTTAACTGACAAGCATTGGATGTTAGAGGACCAGTGCTTTGTATGAGTTTCAGAAGCAGAGTTGGACTAGATATGGTCCGTATGTGTAGGAAACACCGTTCTTTTTTTCTCAGCACACTCACGTTTCCTGCTGTCTTAGAGACTCTAGAAAGCAAGAGCGTGCTTCTCGCTCTAAAGCAGATTGTGATCCATGGATGAGAACTATGCTGTGTGTTTCCCTTCAGAAATGGAGTTAAATCCAAATCTCTGTGTCTTCCTACAAGCAAGACTTCGTTTCAGGTAAGGGCAGTCACTTTTCAGCTCAAACGAAATACATCGTTCACTGAGCTCACACATTTCTCATCTTAACAGACAAGCATTGGATGTTAGAGGACCAGTGCTTTGTATCAGTTTAAGAAGCAGATTTGGACTGGATATGGTCCATATGTGTAGGAAACACCGTTCTATTGTTCTGGGCACACTCAGATTTCGTGCTGTCTTAGAGACTCTAGAAAGCAAGAGTGTGCCTCTCGCTCTAACCAGAGTGTGATCCATGGATGAATACTATGCTGTGTGTTTCCCTTCAGAAATGGAGTTAAATCCCAGGCTCTCTGTCTTACTACAAGCAAGACTTCGTTTCAGGTAAGGGCAGTCACTTTTCAGTTCAAAGGAACTACATCATTCACAAAGCTCACACGTTTTCATCTTAACTGACAAACATTGGATGTTAGAGGACCAGTGCTTTGTATCAGTTTCAGAAGCAGAGTTGGACTAGATATGGTTCTTATGTGTAGGAAACACGGTTCTTTTGTTCTCAGCACACTCACGTTTCCTGCTGTCTTAGAGACTCTAGAAAGCAAGAGCGTGCTTCTTGTTCTAAAGCAGAGTGTGTTCAATGGATGAGAACACTGCTGTGTGTTTCAATTCAGAAATGGAGTTAAATCCCAGGCTCTGAGTCTTCCTACAAGCAAGACCTCGTTTAAGGTAAGGGCAGTCACTTTTCTGCTCAAACGAACTACATCGTTCATGAATCTCACACGTTTCCCATCTTAACTGACAAGCATTGGATGTTAGAGGACCAGTGCTTTGTATGAGTTTCAGAAGCAGAGTTGGACTAGATATGGTCCGTATGTGTAGGAAACACCGTTCTTTTGTTCTCAGCACACTCACGTTTCCTGTGGTCTTAGAGACTCTAGAAAGCAAGAGCGTGCTTCTTGTTCTAAAGCAGAGTGTTATCAATGGATGAGAACACTGCTGTGTGTTTCACTTCAGAAATGGAGTTAAATCCCAGGCTCTGAGTCTTCCTACAAGCAAGACTTCATTTCAGGTAAGGGCAGTAACTTTTCTGCTCAAACGAACTACATCGTTAACGAAGATCACACGATTCTCATATTAACTGACAAGCATTGGATGTTAGAGGGTCAGTGCATTGTATCAGTGTCAGAAGCAGATTTGGACTACATATGGTCCGTATATGTAGGAAACACCGTTCTTTTGTTCTGGGCACGCTCAGATTTCCTGCTATATTAGAGACTCTAATAGCAAGAGCGTGCTTCTCGCTCTAAAGCAGAGTGTGATCCATGGATGAGAACTTTGCTGTGTGTTTCTCTTAAGAAATGGAGTTAAATCCCAGGCTCTGTGTCTTACTACAAGCAAGAGTTCGTTTCAGGTAAGGGCTGTCACTTTTCAGTTCAAAGGAACTACATCATTCACAAAGCTCACACGTTTCTCATCTTAACTGACAAGCATTGGATGTTAGAGGACCAGTGCTTTGTATCAGGTTCAGAAGCAGAGTTGAACTAGATATGGTCCCTATGTGTAGGAAACACCGTTCTTTTGTTCTCAGCACACACACGTTTCCTGCTGTCTTAGAGAAGCTAGAAAGCAAGAGCGTGCTTCTTGTTCTAAAGCAGAGTGTGATCAATGGATGAGAACACTGCTGTGTGTTTCAATTCAGAAATGGAGTTAAATCCCAGGCTCTGAGTCTTCCTACAAGCAAGACTTCATTTAAGGTAAGGGCATTCACTTTTTTCCTCAAACGAACTACATCGTTCATGAAGCTCACACGTTTCTCATCTTAACTGACAAGCATTGGATGTTAGAGGACCAGTGCTTTGTATGAGTTTCATAAGCAGAGTTGGACTAGATATGGTCCGTATGTGTAGGAAACACCGTTCTTTTTTTCTCAGCACACTCACGTTTCCTGCTGTCTTAGAGACTCTAGAAAGCAAGAGCGTGCTTCTCGCTCTAAAGCAGATTGTGATCCATGGATGAGAACTATGCTGTGTGTTTCCCTTCAGAAATGGAGTTAAATCCAAATCTCTGTGTCTTCCTACAAGCAAGACTTCGTTTCAGGTAAGGGCAGTCACTTTTCAGCTCAAACGAACTACATCATTCACTGAGCTCACACATTTCTCATCTTAACAGACAAGCATTGGATGTTAGAGGACCAGTGCTTTGTATCAGTTTAAGAAGCAGAGTTGGACTAGATATGGTCCCTATGTGTAGGAAACACCGTTCTTTTGTTCTCAGCACACTCACGTTTCCTGCTGTCTTAGAGATTCTAGAAAGCAAGAGCGTGCTTCTTGTTCTAAAGCAGAGTGTCGTCAATGGATGAGAACACTGCTGTTTGTTTCACTTCAGAAATGGAGTTAAATCCCAGGCTCTGAGTCTTCCGACAAGCAAGACTTCATTTCACGTAAGGGCAGTCACTTTTCTGCTCAAACGAACTACATCGTTAACAAAGATCACACGATTCTCATCTTAACTGACAAGCATTGGATGTTAGAGGACCAGTGCTTTGTATCAGTTTCAGAAGCAGAGTTGAACTAGATATGGTCCGTATGTGTAGGAAACACCGTTCTTTTGTTCTCAGCACACACACGTTTCCTGCTGTCTTAGAGACTCTAGAAAGCAAGAGCGTGCTTCTTGTTCTAAAGCATAGTGTGATCAATGGATGATTACACTGCTGTGTTTCACTTCAGAAATGGAGTTAAATCCCAGGCTCTGAGTCTTCCTACAAGCAAGACTTCGATTCAGGTAAGGGCAGTCACTTTTCTGCTCAAACAAACTACATCGTTCACGAAGCTCACACGTTTCTCATCTTAACTGACAAGCCTTGGATGTTAGAGGGTCAGTGCTTTGTATCAGTTTCAGAAGCAGATTTGGACTACTTATGGTCTGTATATGTAGGAAACACCGTTCTTTAGTTCTGGGCACACTCAGATTACCTGCTATATTAGAGACTATAAAAGCAAGTGCATGCTTGTCGGGCTAACGCAGAGTGTGATCCATGGATGAGATCTATGCTGTGTGTTTCCCTTCAGAAATGGAGTTAAATCCCAGGCTCTGTGTCTTCCTACAAGCAAGACTTCGTTTCAGGTAAGGGCAGTAAATTTTCAGTTCAAAGGAACTACATCATTCACAAAGCTCACACATTTCTCATCTTAACTGACAAACATTGGATGTTAGAGGACCAGTGCTTTGTATCAGTTTCAGAAGCAGATTAGGACTGGATATGGTCCCTATGTGTAGGAAAACCGTTCTATTGTTCTGGGCACACTCAGATTTCGTGCTGTCTTAGAGACTCTAGAAAGCAAGAGTGTGCCTCTCGCTCTAACCACAGTGTGATCCATGGATGAATACTATGCTGTGTGTTTTCCTTCAGAAATGGAGCTAAATCCCAGGCTCTCTGTCTTACTACAAGCAAGACTTCGTTTCAGGTAAGGGCAGTCACTTTTCAGTTCAAAGGAACTACATCATTCACAAAGCTCACACGTTTTCATCTTAACTGACAAACATTGGATGTTAGAGGACCAGTGCTTTGTATCAGTTTCAGAAGCAGAGTTGGACTAGATATGGTCCTTATGTGTAGGAAACACCGTTCTTTTGTTCTCAGCACACTCACGTTTCCTGCTGTCTTAGAGACTCTAGAAAGCAAGAGCGTGCTTCTTGTTCTAAAGCAGAGTGTCATCAATGGATGAGAACACTGCTGTTTGTTTCACTTCAGAAATGGAGTTAAATCCCAGGCTCTGAGTCTTCGGACAAGCAAGACTTCATTTCACGTTAGGGCAGTCACTTTTCTGCTCAAACGAACTACATCGTTAACAAAGATCACACGATTCTCATCTTAACTGACAAGCATTGGATGTTAGAGGACCAGTGCTTTGTATCAGTTTCAGAAGCAGAGTTGAACTAGATATGGTCCGTATGTGTAGGAAACACCATTCTTTTGTTCTCAGCACACACACGTTTCCTGCTGTCTTAGAGACTCTAGAAAGCAAGAGTGTGCTTCTTGTTCTAAAGCATAGTGTGATCAATGGATGATTACACTGCTGTGTTTCACTTCAGAAATGGAGTTAAATCCCAGGCTCTGAGTCTTCCTACAAGCAAGACTTCGATTCAGGTAAGGGCAGTCACTTTTCTGCTCAAACAAACTACATCGTTCACGAAGCTCACACGTTTCTCATCTTAACTGACAAGCCTTGGATGTTAGAGGGTCAGTGCTTTGTATCAGTTTCAGAAGCAGATTTGGACTACTTATGGTCTGTATATGTAGGAAACACCGTTCTTTAGTTCTGGGCACACTCAGATTACCTGCTATATTAGAGACTATAAAAGCAAGTGCATGCTTGTCGGGCTAACGCAGAGTGTGATCCATGGATGAGATCTATGCTGTGTGTTTCCCTTCAGAAATGGAGTTAAATCCCAGGCTCTGTGTCTTCCTACAAGCAAGACTTCGTTTCAGGTAAGGGCAGTAAATTTTCAGTTCAAAGGAACTACATCATTCACAAAGCTCACACATTTCTCATCTTAACTGACAAACATTGGATGTTAGAGGACCAGTGCTTTGTATCAGTTTCAGAAGCAGATTAGGACTGGATATGGTCCCTATGTGTAGGAAAACCGTTCTATTGTTCTGGGCACACTCAGATTTCGTGCTGTCTTAGAGACTCTAGAAAGCAAGAGTGTGCCTCTCGCTCTAACCACAGTGTGATCCATGGATGAATACTATGCTGTGTGTTTTCCTTCAGAAATGGAGCTAAATCCCAGGCTCTCTGTCTTACTACAAGCAAGACTTCGTTTCAGGTAAGGGCAGTCACTTTTCAGTTCAAAGGAACTACATCATTCACAAAGCTCACACGTTTTCATCTTAACTGACAAACATTGGATGTTAGAGGACCAGTGCTTTGTATCAGTTTCAGAAGCAGAGTTGGACTAGATATGGTCCTTATGTGTAGGAAACACCGTTCTTTTGTTCTCAGCACACTCACGTTTCCTGCTGTCTTAGAGACTCTAGAAAGCAAGAGCGTGCTTCTTGTTCTAAAGCAGAGTGTCATCAATGGATGAGAACACTGCTGTTTGTTTCACTTCAGAAATGGAGTTAAATCCCAGGCTCTGAGTCTTCGGACAAGCAAGACTTCATTTCACGTTAGGGCAGTCACTTTTTTGCTCAAACGAACTACATCGTTAACAAAGATCACACGATTCTCATCTTAACTGACAAGCATTGGATGTTAGAGGACCAGTGCTTTGTATCAGTTTCAGAAGCAGAGTTGAACTAGATATGGTCCGTATGTGTAGGAAACACCGTTCTTTTGTTCTCAGCACACACACGTTTCCTGCTGTCTTAGAGACTCTAGAAAGCAAGAGTGTGCTTCTTGTTCTAAAGCATAGTGTGATCAATGGATGATTACACTGCTGTGTTTCACTTCAGAAATGGAGTTAAATCCCAGGCTCTGAGTCTTCCTACAAGCAAGACTTCGATTCAGGTAAGGGCAGTCACTTTTCTGCTCAAACAAACTACATCGTTCACGAAGCTCACACGTTTCTCATCTTAACTGACAAGCCTTGGATGTTAGAGGGTCAGTGCTTTGTATCAGTTTCAGAAGCAGATTTGGACTACTTATGGTCTGTATATGTAGGAAACACCGTTCTTTAGTTCTGGGCACACTCAGATTACCTGCTATATTAGAGACTCTAAAAGCAAGAGCGTGCTTCTAGCTCTAAAGCAGAGTGTGATCAATGGATGAGAACTTTGCTGTATGTTTCTCTTAAGAAATGGAGTTAAATCCCAGGCTCTGTGTCTTACTACAACAAGACTTCGTTTCAGGTAAGGGCAGTCACTTTTCAGTTCAAAGGAACTACATCATTCACAAAGCTCACACGTTTCTCATCTTAACTGACAAGCATTGGATGTTAGAGGACCAGTGCTGTGTATCAGTTTCAGAAGCAGAGTTGAACTAGATATGGTCCGTATGTGTAGGAAACACCGTTCTTTTGTTCTCAGCACACACATGTTTCCTGCTGTCTTAGAGACTCTAGAAAGCAAGAGCGTGCTTCTTGTTCTAAAGCAGAGTGTGATCAATGGATGATTACACTGCTGTGTGTTTCACTTCAGAAATGGAGTTAAATCCCAGGCTCTGAGTCTTCCTACAAGCAAGACATCGATTCAGGTAAAGGCAGTCACTTTTCTGCTCAAACGAACTACATCGTTCACGAAGCTCACACGTTTCTCATCTTAACTGACAAGCATTGGATGTTAGAGGGTCAGTGATTTGTATCAGTTTCAGAAGCAGATTTTGACTACTTATGGTCTGCATATGTAGGAAACACCGTTCTTTTGTTCTCAGCACACACACGTTTCCTGCTGTCTTAGAGAATCTAGAAAGCAAGAGCGTGCTTCTTGTTCTAAAGCAGAGTGTGATCAATGGATGAGAACACTGCTGTGTGTTTCAATTCAGAAATGGAGTTAAATCCCAGGCTCTGAGTCTTCCTACAAGCAAGACTTCATTTATGGTAAGGGCAGTCACTTTTTTCCTCAAACGAACTACATCGTTCATGAAGCTCACACGTTTCTCATCTTAACTGACAAGCATTGGATGTTAGAGGACCAGTGCTTTGTATGAGTTTCAGAAGCAGAGTTGGACTAGATATGGTCCGTATGTGTAGGAAACACCGTTCTTTTTTTCTCAGCACACTCACGTTTCCTGCTGTCTTAGAGACTCTAGAAAGCAAGAGCGTGCTTCTCGCTCTAAAGCAGATTGTGATCCATGGATGAGAACTATGCTGTGTGTTTCCCTTCAGAAATGGAGTTAAATCCAAATCTCTGTGTCTTCCTACAAGCAAGACTTCGTTTCAGGTAAGGGCAGTCACTTTTCAGCTCAAACGAAATACATCGTTCACTGAGCTCACACATTTCTCATCTTAACAGACAAGCATTGGATGTTAGAGGACCAGTGCTTTGTATCAGTTTAAGAAGCAGATTTGGACTGGATATGGTCCATATGTGTAGGAAACACCGTTCTATTGTTCTGGGCACACTCAGATTTCGTGCTGTCTTAGAGACTCTAGAAAGCAAGAGTGTGCCTCTCGCTCTAACCAGAGTGTGATCCATGGATGAATACTATGCTGTGTGTTTCCCTTCAGAAATGGAGTTAAATCCCAGGCTCTGAGTCTTCCTACAAGCAAGACTTCATTTCAGGTAAGAACAGTAACTTTTCTGCTCAAACGAACTACATCGTTAACGAAGATCACACGATTCTCATCTTAACTGACAAACATTGGATGTTAGAGGACCAGTGCTTTGTATCAGTTTCAGAAGCAGATTAGGACTGGATATGGTCCCTATGTGTAGGAAAACCGTTCTATTGTTCTGGGCACACTCAGATTTCGTGCTGTCTTAGAGACTCTAGAAAGCAAGAGTGTGCCTCTCGCTCTAACCACAGTGTGATCCATGGATGAATACTATGCTGTGTGTTTTCCTTCAGAAATGGAGCTAAATCCCAGGCTCTCTGTCTTACTACAAGCAAGACTTCGTTTCAGGTAAGGGCAGTCACTTTTCAGTTCAAAGGAACTACATCATTCACAAAGCTCACACGTTTTCATCTTAACTGACAAACATTGGATGTTAGAGGACCAGTGCTTTGTATCAGTTTCAGAAGCAGAGTTGGACTAGATATGGTCCTTATGTGTAGGAAACACCGTTCTTTTGTTCTCAGCACACTCACGTTTCCTGCTGTCTTAGAGACTCTAGAAAGCAAGAGCGTGCTTCTTGTTCTAAAGCAGAGTGTCATCAATGGATGAGAACACTGCTGTTTGTTTCACTTCAGAAATGGAGTTAAATCCCAGGCTCTGAGTCTTCCTACAAGCAAGACTTCATTTAAGGTAAGGGCATTCACTTTTTTCCTCAAACGAACTACATCGTTCATGAAGCTCACACGTTTCTCATCTTAACTGACAAGCATTGGATGTTAGAGGACCAGTGCTTTGTATGAGTTTCAGAAGCAGAGTTGGACTAGATATGGTCCGTATGTGTAGGAAACACCGTTCTTTTTTTCTCAGCACACTCACGTTTCCTGCTGTCTTAGAGACTCTAGAAAGCAAGAGCGTGCTTCTCGCTCTAAAGCAGATTGTGATCCATGGATGAGAACTATGCTGTGTGTTTCCCTTCAGAAATGGAGTTAAATCCAAATCTCTGTGTCTTCCTACAAGCAAGACTTCGTTTCAGGTAAGGGCAGTCACTTTTCAGCTCAAACGAAATACATCGTTCACTGAGGTCACACATTTCTCATCTTAACAGACAAGCATTGGATGTTAGAGGACCAGTGCTTTGTATCAGTTTAAGAAGCAGATTTGGACTGGATATGGTCCATATGTGTAGGAAACACCGTTCTATTGTTCTGGGCACACTCAGATTTCGTGCTGTCTTAGAGACTCTAGAAAGCAAGAGTGTGCCTCTCGCTCTAACCAGAGTGTGATCCATGGATGAATACTATGCTGTGTGTTTCCCTTCAGAAATGGAGTTAAATCCCAGGCTCTCTGTCTTACTACAAGCAAGACTTCGTTTCAGGTAAGGGCAGTCACTTTTCAGTTCAAAGGAACTACATCATTCACAAAGCTCACACGTTTTCATCTTAACTGACAAACATTGGATGTTAGAGGACCAGTGCTTTGTATCAGTTTCAGAAGCAGAGTTGGACTAGATATGGTTCTTATGTGTAGGAAACACGGTTCTTTTGTTCTCAGCACACTCACGTTTCCTGCTGTCTTAGAGACTCTAGAAAGCAAGAGCGTGCTTCTTGTTCTAAAGCAGAGTGTGTTCAATGGATGAGAACACTGCTGTGTGTTTCAATTCAGAAATGGAGTTAAATCCCAGGCTCTGAGTCTTCCTACAAGCAAGACCTCGTTTAAGGTAAGGGCAGTCACTTTTCTGCTCAAACGAACTACATCGTTCATGAATCTCACACGTTTCCCATCTTAACTGACAAGCATTGGATGTTAGAGGACCAGTGCTTTGTATGAGTTTCAGAAGCAGAGTTGGACTAGATATGGTCCGTATGTGTAGGAAACACCGTTCTTTTGTTCTCAGCACACTCACGTTTCCTGTGGTCTTAGAGACTCTAGAAAGCAAGAGCGTGCTTCTTGTTCTAAAGCAGAGTGTTATCAATGGATGAGAACACTGCTGTGTGTTTCACTTCAGAAATGGAGTTAAATCCCAGGCTCTGAGTCTTCCTACAAGCAAGACTTCATTTCAGGTAAGGGCAGTAACTTTTCTGCTCAAACGAACTACATCGTTAACGAAGATCACACGATTCTCATATTAACTGACAAGCATTGGATGTTAGAGGGTCAGTGCATTGTATCAGTGTCAGAAGCAGATTTGGACTACATATGGTCCGTATATGTAGGAAACACCGTTCTTTTGTTCTGGGCACGCTCAGATTTCCTGCTATATTAGAGACTCTAATAGCAAGAGCGTGCTTCTCGCTCTAAAGCAGAGTGTGATCCATGGATGAGAACTTTGCTGTGTGTTTCTCTTAAGAAATGGAGTTAAATCCCAGGCTCTGTGTCTTACTACAAGCAAGAGTTCGTTTCAGGTAAGGGCTGTCACTTTTCAGTTCAAAGGAACTACATCATTCACAAAGCTCACACGTTTCTCATCTTAACTGACAAGCATTGGATGTTAGAGGACCAGTGCTTTGTATCAGGTTCAGAAGCAGAGTTGAACTAGATATGGTCCCTATGTGTAGGAAACACCGTTCTTTTGTTCTCAGCACACACACGTTTCCTGCTGTCTTAGAGAAGCTAGAAAGCAAGAGCGTGCTTCTTGTTCTAAAGCAGAGTGTGATCAATGGATGAGAACACTGCTGTGTGTTTCAATTCAGAAATGGAGTTAAATCCCAGGCTCTGAGTCTTCCTACAAGCAAGACTTCATTTAAGGTAAGGGCATTCACTTTTTTCCTCAAACGAACTACATCGTTCATGAAGCTCACACGTTTCTCATCTTAACTGACAAGCATTGGATGTTAGAGGACCAGTGCTTTGTATGAGTTTCATAAGCAGAGTTGGACTAGATATGGTCCGTATGTGTAGGAAACACCGTTCTTTTTTTCTCAGCACACTCACGTTTCCTGCTGTCTTAGAGACTCTAGAAAGCAAGAGCGTGCTTCTCGCTCTAAAGCAGATTGTGATCCATGGATGAGAACTATGCTGTGTGTTTCCCTTCAGAAATGGAGTTAAATCCAAATCTCTGTGTCTTCCTACAAGCAAGACTTCGTTTCAGGTAAGGGCAGTCACTTTTCAGCTCAAACGAACTACATCATTCACTGAGCTCACACATTTCTCATCTTAACAGACAAGCATTGGATGTTAGAGGACCAGTGCTTTGTATCAGTTTAAGAAGCAGAGTTGGACTAGATATGGTCCCTATGTGTAGGAAACACCGTTCTTTTGTTCTCAGCACACTCACGTTTCCTGCTGTCTTAGAGATTCTAGAAAGCAAGAGCGTGCTTCTTGTTCTAAAGCAGAGTGTCGTCAATGGATGAGAACACTGCTGTTTGTTTCACTTCAGAAATGGAGTTAAATCCCAGGCTCTGAGTCTTCCGACAAGCAAGACTTCATTTCACGTAAGGGCAGTCACTTTTCTGCTCAAACGAACTACATCGTTAACAAAGATCACACGATTCTCATCTTAACTGACAAGCATTGGATGTTAGAGGACCAGTGCTTTGTATCAGTTTCAGAAGCAGAGTTGAACTAGATATGGTCCGTATGTGTAGGAAACACCGTTCTTTTGTTCTCAGCACACACACGTTTCCTGCTGTCTTAGAGACTCTAGAAAGCAAGAGCGTGCTTCTTGTTCTAAAGCATAGTGTGATCAATGGATGATTACACTGCTGTGTTTCACTTCAGAAATGGAGTTAAATCCCAGGCTCTGAGTCTTCCTACAAGCAAGACTTCGATTCAGGTAAGGGCAGTCACTTTTCTGCTCAAACAAACTACATCGTTCACGAAGCTCACACGTTTCTCATCTTAACTGACAAGCCTTGGATGTTAGAGGGTCAGTGCTTTGTATCAGTTTCAGAAGCAGATTTGGACTACTTATGGTCTGTATATGTAGGAAACACCGTTCTTTAGTTCTGGGCACACTCAGATTACCTGCTATATTAGAGACTATAAAAGCAAGTGCATGCTTGTCGGGCTAACGCAGAGTGTGATCCATGGATGAGATCTATGCTGTGTGTTTCCCTTCAGAAATGGAGTTAAATCCCAGGCTCTGTGTCTTCCTACAAGCAAGACTTCGTTTCAGGTAAGGGCAGTAAATTTTCAGTTCAAAGGAACTACATCATTCACAAAGCTCACACATTTCTCATCTTAACTGACAAACATTGGATGTTAGAGGACCAGTGCTTTGTATCAGTTTCAGAAGCAGATTAGGACTGGATATGGTCCCTATGTGTAGGAAAACCGTTCTATTGTTCTGGGCACACTCAGATTTCGTGCTGTCTTAGAGACTCTAGAAAGCAAGAGTGTGCCTCTCGCTCTAACCACAGTGTGATCCATGGATGAATACTATGCTGTGTGTTTTCCTTCAGAAATGGAGCTAAATCCCAGGCTCTCTGTCTTACTACAAGCAAGACTTCGTTTCAGGTAAGGGCAGTCACTTTTCAGTTCAAAGGAACTACATCATTCACAAAGCTCACACGTTTTCATCTTAACTGACAAACATTGGATGTTAGAGGACCAGTGCTTTGTATCAGTTTCAGAAGCAGAGTTGGACTAGATATGGTCCTTATGTGTAGGAAACACCGTTCTTTTGTTCTCAGCACACTCACGTTTCCTGCTGTCTTAGAGACTCTAGAAAGCAAGAGCGTGCTTCTTGTTCTAAAGCAGAGTGTCATCAATGGATGAGAACACTGCTGTTTGTTTCACTTCAGAAATGGAGTTAAATCCCAGGCTCTGAGTCTTCGGACAAGCAAGACTTCATTTCACGTTAGGGCAGTCACTTTTTTGCTCAAACGAACTACATCGTTAACAAAGATCACACGATTCTCATCTTAACTGACAAGCATTGGATGTTAGAGGACCAGTGCTTTGTATCAGTTTCAGAAGCAGAGTTGAACTAGATATGGTCCGTATGTGTAGGAAACACCGTTCTTTTGTTCTCAGCACACACACGTTTCCTGCTGTCTTAGAGACTCTAGAAAGCAAGAGTGTGCTTCTTGTTCTAAAGCATAGTGTGATCAATGGATGATTACACTGCTGTGTTTCACTTCAGAAATGGAGTTAAATCCCAGGCTCTGAGTCTTCCTACAAGCAAGACTTCGATTCAGGTAAGGGCAGTCACTTTTCTGCTCAAACAAACTACATCGTTCACGAAGCTCACACGTTTCTCATCTTAACTGACAAGCCTTGGATGTTAGAGGGTCAGTGCTTTGTATCAGTTTCAGAAGCAGATTTGGACTACTTATGGTCTGTATATGTAGGAAACACCGTTCTTTAGTTCTGGGCACACTCAGATTACCTGCTATATTAGAGACTCTAAAAGCAAGAGCGTGCTTCTAGCTCTAAAGCAGAGTGTGATCAATGGATGAGAACTTTGCTGTATGTTTCTCTTAAGAAATGGAGTTAAATCCCAGGCTCTGTGTCTTACTACAACAAGACTTCGTTTCAGGTAAGGGCAGTCACTTTTCAGTTCAAAGGAACTACATCATTCACAAAGCTCACACGTTTCTCATCTTAACTGACAAGCATTGGATGTTAGAGGACCAGTGCTGTGTATCAGTTTCAGAAGCAGAGTTGAACTAGATATGGTCCGTATGTGTAGGAAACACCGTTCTTTTGTTCTCAGCACACACATGTTTCCTGCTGTCTTAGAGACTCTAGAAAGCAAGAGCGTGCTTCTTGTTCTAAAGCAGAGTGTGATCAATGGATGATTACACTGCTGTGTGTTTCACTTCAGAAATGGAGTTAAATCCCAGGCTCTGAGTCTTCCTACAAGCAAGACATCGATTCAGGTAAAGGCAGTCACTTTTCTGCTCAAACGAACTACATCGTTCACGAAGCTCACACGTTTCTCATCTTAACTGACAAGCCTTGGATGTTAGAGGGTCAGTGATTTGTATCAGTTTCAGAAGCAGATTTTGACTACTTATGGTCTGCATATGTAGGAAACACCGTTCTTTTGTTCTCAGCACACACACGTTTCCTGCTGTCTTAGAGAATCTAGAAAGCAAGAGCATGCTTCTTGTTCTAAAGCAGAGTGTGATCAATGGATGAGAACACTGCTGTGTGTTTCAATTCAGAAATGGAGTTAAATCCCAGGCTCTGAGTCTTCCTACAAGCAAGACTTCATTTATGGTAAGGGCAGTCACTTTTTTCCTCAAACGAACTACATCGTTCATGAAGCTCACACGTTTCTCATCTTAACTGACAAGCATTGGATGTTAGAGGACCAGTGCTTTGTATGAGTTTCAGAAGCAGAGTTGGACTAGATATGGTCCGTATGTGTAGGAAACACCGTTCTTTTTTTCTCAGCACACTCACGTTTCCTGCTGTCTTAGAGACTCTAGAAAGCAAGAGCGTGCTTCTCGCTCTAAAGCAGATTGTGATCCATGGATGAGAACTATGCTGTGTGTTTCCCTTCAGAAATGGAGTTAAATCCAAATCTCTGTGTCTTCCTACAAGCAAGACTTCGTTTCAGGTAAGGGCAGTCACTTTTCAGCTCAAACGAAATACATCGTTCACTGAGCTCACACATTTCTCATCTTAACAGACAAGCATTGGATGTTAGAGGACCAGTGCTTTGTATCAGTTTAAGAAGCAGATTTGGACTGGATATGGTCCATATGTGTAGGAAACACCGTTCTATTGTTCTGGGCACACTCAGATTTCGTGCTGTCTTAGAGACTCTAGAAAGCAAGAGTGTGCCTCTCGCTCTAACCAGAGTGTGATCCATGGATGAATACTATGCTGTGTGTTTCCCTTCAGAAATGGAGTTAAATCCCAGGCTCTGAGTCTTCCTACAAGCAAGACTTCATTTCAGGTAAGAACAGTAACTTTTCTGCTCAAACGAACTACATCGTTAACGAAGATCACACGATTCTCATCTTAACTGACAAGCATTGGATGTTAGAGGGTCAGTGCATTGTATCAATGTCAGAAGCAGATTTGGACTACATATGGTCCGTATATGTAGGAAACACCGTTCTTTTGTTCTGGGCACGCTCAGATTTCCTTCTTTATTAGAGATTCTAATAGCAAGAGCGTGCTTCTCGCTCTAAAGCAGAGTGTGATCCATGGATGAGAACTTTGCTGTGTGTTTCTCTTAAGAAATGGAGTTAAATCCCAGGCTCTGTGTCTTACTACAAGCAAGAGTTCGTTTCAGGTAAGGGCTGTCACTTTTCAGTTCAAAGGAACTACATCATTCACAAAGCTCACACGTTTCTCATCTTAACTGACAAGCATTGGATGTTAGAGGACCAGTGCTTTGTATCAGGTTCAGAAGCAGAGTTGAACTAGATATGGTCCCTATGTGTAGGAAACACCGTTCTTTTGTTCTCAGCACACACACGTTTCCTGCTGTCTTAGAGAAGCTAGAAAGCAAGAGCGTGCTTCTTGTTCTAAAGCAGAGTGTGATCAATGGATGAGAACACTGCTGTGTGTTTCAATTCAGAAATGGAGTTAAATCCCAGGCTCTGAGTCTTCCTACAAGCAAGACTTCATTTAAGGTAAGGGCATTCACTTTTTTCCTCAAACGAACTACATCGTTCATGAAGCTCACACGTTTCTCATCTTAACTGACAAGCATTGGATGTTAGAGGACCAGTGCTTTGTATGAGTTTCAGAAGCAGAGTTGGACTAGATATGGTCCGTATGTGTAGGAAACACCGTTCTTTTGTTCTCAGCACACTCACGTTTCCTGCTGTCTTAGAGACTCTAGAAAGCAAGAGCGTGCTTCTCGCTCTAAAGCAGATTGTGATCCATGGATGAGAACTATGCTGTGTGTTTCCCTTCAGAAATGGAGTTAAATCCAAATCTCTGTGTCTTCCTACAAGCAAGACTTCGTTTCAGGTAAGGGCAGTCACTTTTCAGCTCAAACGAACTACAACGTTCACTGAGCTCACACATTTCTCAACTTAATAGATAAGCATTGGATGTTAGAGGACCAGTGCTTTGTATCAGTTTAAGAAGCAAAGTTGGACTAGATATGGTCCCTATGTGTAGGAAACACCGTTCTTTTGTTCTCAGCACACTCACGTTTCCTGCTGTCTTAGAGACTCTAGAAAGCAAGAGCGTGCTTCTTGTTCTAAAGCAGAGTGTCATCAATGGATGAGAACACTGCTGTTTGTTTCACTTCAGAAATGGAGTTAAATCCCAGGCTCTGAGTCTTCCGACAAGCAAGACTTCATTTCACATAAGGGCAGTCACTTTTCTGCTCAAACGAACTACATCGTTAACAAAGATCACACGATTCTCATCTTAACTGACAAGCATTGGATGTTAGAGGACCAGTGCTTTGTATCAGTTTCAGAAGCAGAGTTGAACTAGATATGGTCCGTATGTGTAGGAAACACCGTTCTTTTGTTCTCAGCACACACACGTTTCCTGCTGTCTTAGAGACTCTAGAAAGCAAGAGCGTGCTTCTTGTTCTAAAGCATAGTGTGATCAATGGATGATTACACTGCTGTGTTTCACTTCAGAAATGGAGTTAAATCCCAGGCTCTGAGTCTTCCTACAAGCAAGACTTCGATTCAGGTAAGGGCAGTCACTTTTCTGCTCAAACAAACTACATCGTTCACGAAGCTCACACGTTTCTCATCTTAACTGACAAGCCTTGGATGTTAGAGGGTCAGTGCTTTGTATCAGTTTCAGAAGCAGATTTGGACTACTTATGGTCTGTATATGTAGGAAACACCGTTCTTTCGTTCTGGGCACACTCAGATTACCTGCTATATTAGAGACTATAAAAGCAAGTGCATGCTTGTCGGGCTAACGCAGAGTGTGATCCATGGATGAGATCTATGCTGTGTGTTTCCCTTCAGAAATGGAGTTAAATCCCAGGCTCTGTGTCTTCCTACAAGCAAGACTTCGTTTCAGGTATGCGCAGTAAATTTTCAGTTCAAAGGAACTACATCATTCACAAAGCTCACACATTTCTCATCTTAACTGACAAACATTGGATGTTAGAGGACCAGTGCTTTGTATCAGTTTCAGAAGCAGATTAGGACTGGATATGGTCCCTATGTGTAGGAAACACCGTTCTATTGTTCTGGGCACACTCAGATTTCCTGCTGTCTTAGAGACTCTAGAAAGCAAGAGTGTGCCTCTCGCTCTAACCAGAGTGTGATCCATGGATGAATACTATGCTGTGTGTTTCCCTTCAGAAATGGAGTTAAATCCCAGGCTCTCTGTCTTACTACAAGCAAGACTTCGTTTCAGGTAAGGGCAGTCACTTTTCAGTTCAAAGGAACTACATCATTCACAAAGCTCACACGTTTTCATCTTAACTGACAAACATTGGATGTTAGAGGACCAGTGCTTTGTATCAGTTTCAGAAGCAGAGTTGGACTAGATATGGTCCTTATGTGTAGGAAACACCGTTCTTTTGTTCTCAGCACACTCACGTTTCCTGCTGTCTTAGAGACTCTAGAAAGCAAGAGCGTGCTTCTTGTTCTAAAGCAGAGTGTGTTCAATGGATGAGAACACTGCTGTGTGTTTCAATTCAGAAATGGAGTTAAATCCCAAGCTCTGAGTCTTCCTACAAGCAAGACCTCGTTTAAGGTAAGGGCAGTCACTTTTCTGCTCAAACGAACTACATCATTCACGAAGCTCACACGTTTCCCATCTTAACGGACAAGCTTTGGATGTTAGAGGACCAGTGCTTTGTGTGAGTTTTAGAAGCAGAGTTGGACTAGATATTGTCCGTATGTGTAGGAAACACCGTTCTTTTGTTCTCAGCACACACACGTTTCCTGCTGTCTTAGAGACTCTAGAAAGCAAGAGCGTGCTTCTTGTTCTAAAGCATAGTGTGATCAATGGATGATTACACTGCTGTGTTTCACTTCAGAAATGGAGTTAAATCCCAGGCTCTGAGTCTTCCTACAAGCAAGACTTCGATTCAGGTAAGGGCAGTCACTTTTCTGCTCAAACAAACTACATCGTTCACGAAGCTCACACGTTTCTCATCTTAACTGACAAGCCTTGGATGTTAGAGGGTCAGTGCTTTGTATCAGTTTCAGAAGCAGATTTGGACTACTTATGGTCTGTATATGTAGGAAACACCGTTCTTTAGTTCTGGGCACACTCAGATTACCTGCTATATTAGAGACTCTAAAAGCAAGAGCGTGCTTCTACCTCTAAAGCAGAGTGTGATCAATGGATGAGAACTTTGCTGTATGTTTCTCTTAAGAAATGGAGTTAAATCCCAGGCTCTGTGTCTTACTACAACAAGACTTCGTTTCAGGTAAGGGCAGTCACTTTTCAGTTCAAAGGAACTACATCATTCACAAAGCTCACACGTTTCTCATCTTAACTGACAAGCATTGGATGTTAGAGGACCAGTGCTGTGTATCAGTTTCAGAAGCAGAGTTGAACTAGATATGGTCCGTATGTGTAGGAAACACCGTTCTTTTGTTCTCAGCACACACATGTTTCCTGCTGTCTTAGAGACTCTAGAAAGCAAGAGCGTGCTTCTTGTTCTAAAGCATAGTGTGATCATGGATGATTACACTGCTGTGTGTTTCACTTCAGAAATGGAGTTATATCCCAAGCTCTGAGTCTTCCTACAAGCAAGACATCGATTCAGGTAAAGGCAGTCACTTTTCTGCTCAAACGAACTACATCGTTCACGAAGCTCACACGTTTCTCATCTTAACTGACAAGCATTGGATGTTAGAGGGTCAGTGATTTGTATCAGTTTCAGAAGCAGATTTTGACTACTTATGGTCTGCATATGTAGGAAACACCGTTCTTTTGTTCTCAGCACACACACGTTTCCTGCTGTCTTAGAGAATCTAGAAAGCAAGAGCGTGCTTCTTGTTCTAAAGCAGAGTGTGATCAATGGATGAGAACACTGCTGTGTGTTTCAATTCAGAAATCGAGTTAAATCCCAGGCTCTGAGTCTTCCTACAAGCAAGACTTCATTTATGGTAAGGGCAGTCACTTTTTTCCTCAAACGAACTACATCGTTCATGAAGCTCACACGTTTCTCATCTTAACTGACAAGCATTGGATGTTAGAGGACCAGTGCTTTGTATGAGTTTCAGAAGCAGAGTTGGACTAGATATGGTCCGTATGTGTAGGAAACACCGTTCTTTTTTTCTCAGCACACTCACGTTTCCTGCTGTCTTAGAGACTCTAGAAAGCAAGAGCGTGCTTCTCGCTCTAAAGCAGATTGTGATCCATGGATGAGAACTATGCTGTGTGTTTCCCTTCAGAAATGGAGTTAAATCCAAATCTCTGTGTCTTCCTACAAGCAAGACTTCGTTTCAGGTAAGGGCAGTCACTTTTCAGCTCAAACGAAATACATCGTTCACTGAGCTCACACATTTCTCATCTTAACAGACAAGCATTGGATGTTAGAGGACCAGTGCTTTGTATCAGTTTAAGAAGCAGATTTGGACTGGATATGGTCCATATGTGTAGGAAACACCGTTCTATTGTTCTGGGCACACTCAGATTTCGTGCTGTCTTAGAGACTCTAGAAAGCAAGAGTGTGCCTCTCGCTCTAACCAGAGTGTGATCCATGGATGAATACTATGCTGTGTGTTTCCCTTCAGAAATGGAGTTAAATCCCAGGCTCTGAGTCTTCCTACAAGCAAGAATTCGTTTAAGGTAAGGGCAGTCACTTTTCTGCTCAAACGAACTACATCGTTCATGAATCTCACACGTTTCCCATCTTAACTGACAAGCATTGGATGTTAGAGGACCAGTGCTTTGTATGAGTTTCAGAAGCAGAGTTGGACTAGATATTGTCCGTATGTGTAGGAAACACCGTTCTTTTGTTCTCAGCACACTCACGTTTCCTGTGGTCTTAGAGACTCTAGAAAGCAAGAGCGTGCTTCTTGTTCTAAAGCAGAGTGTTATCAATGGATGAGAACACTGCTGTGTGTTTCACTTCAGAAATGGAGTTAAATCCCAGGCTCTGAGTCTTCCTACAAGCAAGACTTCATTTCAGGTAAGGGCAGTAACTTTTCTGCTCAAACGAACTACATCGTTAACAAAGATCACACGATTCTCATCTTAACTGACAAGCATTGGATGTTAGAGGGTCAGTGCATTGTATCAATGTCAGAAGCAGATTTGGACTACATATGGTCCGTATATGTAGGAAACACCGTTCTTTTGTTCTGGGCACGCTCAGATTTCCTGCTATATTAGAGACTCTAATAGCAAGAGCGTGCTTCTCGCTCTAAAGCAGAGTGTGATCCATGGATGAGAACTTTGCTGTCTGTTTCTCTTAAGAAATGGAGTTAAATCCCAGGCTCTGTGTCTTACTACAAGCAAGAGTTCGTTTCAGGTAAGGGCTGTCACTTTTCAGTTCAAAGGAACTACATCATTCACAAAGCTCACACGTTTCTCATCTTAACTGACAAGCATTGGATGTTAGAGGACCAGTGCTTTGTATCAGGTTCAGAAGCAGAGTTGGACTAGATATGGTCCGTATGTGTAGGAAACACCGTTCTTTTGTTCTCAGCACACTCACGTTTCCTGCTGTCTTAGAGACTCTAGAAAGCAAGAGCGTGCTTCTCGCTCTAAAGCAGATTGTGATCCATGGATGAGAACTATGCTGTGTGTTTCCCTTCAGAAATGGAGTTAAATCCAAATCTCTGTGTCTTCCTACAAGCAAGACTTCGATTCAGGTAAGGGCAGTCACTTTTCAGCTCAAACGAACTACATCGTTCACTGAGCTCACACATTTCTCATCTTAACAGACAAGCATTGGATGTTAGAGGACCAGTGCTTTGTATCAGTTTAAGAAGCAGAGTTGGACTAGATATGGTCCCTATGTGTAGGAAACACCGTTCTTTTGTTCTCAGCACACTCACGTTTCCTGCTGTCTTAGAGACTCTAGAAAGCAAGAGCGTGCTTCTTGTTCTAAAGCAGAGTGTCATCAATGGATGAGAACACTGCTGTTTGTTTCACTTCAGAAATGGAGTTAAATCCCAGGCTCTGAGTCTTCCGACAAGCAAGACTTCATTTCACGTAAGGGCAGTCACTTTTCTGCTCAAACGAACTACATCGTTAACAAAGATCACACGATTCTCATCTTAACTGACAAGCATTGGATGTTAGAGGACCAGTGCTTTGTATCAGTTTCAGAAGCAGAGTTGAACTAGATATGGTCCGTATGTGTAGGAAACACCGTTCTTTTGTTCTCAGCACACACACGTTTCCTGCTGTCTTAGAGACTCTAGAAAGCAAGAGCGTGCTTCTTGTTCTAAAGCATAGTGTGATCAATGGATGATTACACTGCTGTGTTTCACTTCAGAAATGGAGTTAAATCCCAGGCTCTGAGTCTTCCTACAAGCAAGACTTCGATTCAGGTAAGGGCAGTCACTTTTCTGCTCAAACAAACTACATCGTTCACGAAGCTCACACATTTCTCATCATAACTGACAAGCCTTGGATGTTAGAGGGTCAGTGCTTTGTATCAGTTTCAGAAGCAGATTAGGACTGGATATGGTCCCTATGTGTAGGAAACACCGTTCTATTGTTCTGGGCACACTCAGATTTCCTGCTGTCTTAGAGACTCTAGAAAGCAAGAGTGTGCCTCTCGCTCTAACCAGAGTGTGATCCATGGATGAATACTATGCTGTGTGTTTCCCTTCAGAAATGGAGTTAAATCCCAGGCTCTCTGTCTTACTACAAGCAAGACTTCGTTTCAGGTAAGGGCAGTCACTTTTCAGTTCAAAGGAACTACATCATTCACAAAGCTCACACGTTTTCATCTTAACTGACAAACATTGGATGTTAGAGGACCAGTGCTTTGTATCAGTTTCAGAAGCAGAGTTGGACTAGATATGGTCCTTATGTGTAGGAAACACCGTTCTTTTGTTCTCAGCACACTCACGTTTCCTGCTGTCTTAGAGACTCTAGAAAGCAAGAGCGTGCTTCTTGTTCTAAAGCAGAGTGTGTTCAATGGATGAGAACACTGCTGTGTGTTTCAATTCAGAAATGGAGTTAAATCCCAGGCTCTGAGTCTTCCTACAAGCAAGACCTCGTTTAAGGTAAGGGCAGTCACTTTTCTGCTCAAACGAACTACATCATTCACGAAGCTCACACGTTTCCCATCTTAACTGACAAGCTTTGGATGTTAGAGGACCAGTGCTTTGTGTGAGTTTTAGAAGCAGAGTTGGACTAGATATTGTCCGTATGTGTAGGAAATACCGTTCTTTTGTTCTCTGCACACTCACATTTCCTGCTGTGTTAGAGACTCTAGAAAGCAAGAGCGTGCTTCTTGCTCTAAAGCAGATGGTGATCAATGGATTAGAACTATGCTGTGTGTTTCCCTTTAGAAATGGAGTTAAATCCCAATCTCTGTGTCTTCCTACAAGCAAGACTTCGTTTCAGGTAAGGGCAGTCACTTTTCAGCTCAAACGAACGACATCGTTCACTGAGCTCACACATTTCTCATCCTAACAGACAAGCATTGGATGTTAGAGGACCAGTGCTTTGTATCAGTTTAAGAAGCAGAGTTGGACTAGATATGATCCCTATGTGTAGGAAACACCGTTCATTTGTTCTCAGCACACACACGTTTCCTGCTGTCTTAGAGAATCTAGAAAGCAAGAGCGTGCTTCTTGTTCTAAAGCAGAGTGTGATCAATGGATGATTACACTGCTGTGTTTCACTTCAGAAATGGAGTTAAATCCCAGGCTCTGAGTCTTCCTACAAGCAAGACTTCGATTCAGGTAAGGGCAGTCAATTTTCTGCTCAAACGAACTACATCGTTCACGAAGCTCACACGTTTCTCATCTTAACTGACAAACATTGGATGTTAGAGGACCAGTGATTTGTATCAGTTTCAGAAGCATATTTGGACTGCATATGGTCCATATGTGTAGGAAACACCTCTAATGTTCTGGGCACACTCAGATTTCCTGCTGTCTTAGAGACTCTAGAAAGCAAGAGTGTGCTTCTCGCTCTAACCAGAGTGTGATCCATGGATGAATCCTATGCTGTGTGTTTCGCTTCAGAAATGGAGTTTAATCCCAGGCTCTGAGTCTTCCGACAAGCAAGACTTCATTTCACGTAAGGGCAGTCACTTTTCTGCTCAAACGAACTACATCGTTAACAAAGATCACACGATTCCCATCTTAACTGACAAGCATTGGATGTTAGAGGACCAGTGCTTTGTATCAGTTTCAGAAGCAGAGTTGAACTAGATATGGTCCGTATGTGTAGGAAACACCGTTCTTTTGTTCTCAGCACACACACGTTTCCTGCTGTCTTAGAGACTCTAGAAAGCAAGAGCGTGCTTCTTGTTCTAAAGCATAGTGTGATCAATGGATGATTACACTGCTGTGTTTCTCTTCAGAAATGGAGTTAAATCCCAGGCTCTGAGTCTTCCTACAAGCAAGACTTCGATTCAGGTAAGGGCAGTCACTTTTCTGCTCAAACAAACTACATCGTTCACGAAGCTCACACATTTCTCATCATAACTGACAAGCCTTGGATGTTAGAGGGTCAGTGCTTTGTATCAGTTTCAGAAGCAGATTAGGACTGGATATGGTCCCTATGTGTAGGAAACACCGTTCTATTGTTCTGGGCACACTCAGATTTCCTGCTGTCTTAGAGACTCTAGAAAGCAAGAGTGTGCCTCTCGCTCTAACCAGAGTGTGATCCATGGATGAATACTATGCTGTGTGTTTCCCTTCAGAAATGGAGTTAAATCCCAGGCTCTCTGTCTTACTACAAGCAAGACTTCGTTTCAGGTAAGGGCAGTCACTTTTCAGTTCAAAGGAACTACATCATTCACAAAGCTCACACGTTTTCATCTTAACTGACAAACATTGGATGTTAGAGGACCAGTGCTTTGTATCAGTTTCAGAAGCAGAGTTGGACTAGATATGGTCCTTATGTGTAGGAAACACCGTTCTTTTGTTCTCAGCACACTCACGTTTCCTGCTGTCTTAGAGACTCTAGAAAGCAAGAGCGTGCTTCTTGTTCTAAAGCAGAATGTGTTCAATGGATGAGAACACTGCTGTGTGTTTCAATTCAGAAATGGAGTTAAATCCCAGGCTCTGAGTCTTCCTACAAGCAAGACCTCGTTTAAGGTAAGGGCAGTCACTTTTCTGCTCAAACGAACTACATCATTCACGAAGCTCACACGTTTCCCATCTTAACTGACAAGCTTTGGATGTTAGAGGACCAGTGCTTTGTGTGAGTTTTAGAAGCAGAGTTGGACTAGATATTGTCCGTATGTGTAGGAAATACCGTTCTTTTGTTCTCTGCACACTCACATTTCCTGCTGTGTTAGAGACTCTAGAAAGCAAGAGCGTGCTTCTTGCTCTAAAGCAGATGGTGATCAATGGATTAGAACTATGCTGTGTGTTTCCCTTTAGAAATGGAGTTAAATCCCAATCTCTGTGTCTTCCTACAAGCAAGACTTCGTTTCAGGTAAGGGCAGTCACTTTTCAGCTCAAACGAACGACATCGTTCACTGAGCTCACACATTTCTCATCCTAACAGACAAGCATTGGATGTTAGAGGACCAGTGCTTTGTATCAGTTTCAGAAGCAGAGTTGGACTAGATATGATCCCTATGTGTAGGAAACACCGTTCTTTTGTTCTCAGCACACACACGTTTCCTGCTGTCTTAGAGAATCTAGAAAGCAAGAGCGTGCTTCTTGTTCTAAAGCAGAGTGTGATCAATGGATGATTACACTGCTGTGTTTCACTTCAGAAATGGAGTTAAATCCCAGGCTCTGAGTCTTCCTACAAGCAAGACTTCGATTCAGGTAAGGGCAGTCAATTTTCTGCTCAAACGAACTACATCGTTCACGAAGCTCACACGTTTCTCATCTTAACTGACAAACATTGGATGTTAGAGGACCAGTGATTTGTATCAGTTTCAGAAGCATATTTGGACTGCATATGGTCCATATGTGTAGGAAACACCTCTAATGTTCTGGGCACACTCAGATTTCCTGCTGTCTTAGAGACTCTAGAAAGCAAGAGTGTGCTTCTCGCTCTAACCAGAGTGTGATCCATGGATGAATCCTATGCTGTGTGTTTCGCTTCAGAAATGGAGTTAAATCCCAGGCTATGTGTCTTCCTACAAGCAAGACTTCATTTCAGGTAAGGGCAGTCACTTTTCAGCTCAAACGAACTACATCATTCAAAAAGCTCACACTTTTCTCATCTTAACTGACAAACATTGGATGTTAGAGGACCAGTGCTTTGTATCAGTTTCAGAAGCAGAGTTGGACTAGATAAGGTCCATATGTGTAGGAAACACCTTTCTTTTGTTCTCAGCACACTCACGTTTCCTGCTGTCTTAGAGATTCTAGAAAGCAAGAGCGTGCTTCTTGTTCTAAAGCAGAGTGTGATCAATGGATGAGAACACTGCTGTGTGTTTCAATTCAGAAATGGAGTTAAATCCCAGGCTCTGAGTCTTCCTACAAGCAAGACTTCATTTAAGGTAAGGGCAGTCACTTTTTTCCTCAAACGAACTACATCGTTCATGAAGCTCACACGTTTCTCATCTTAACTGACAAGCATTGGATGTTAGAGGACCAGTGATTTGTATGAGTTTCAGAAGCAAAGTTGGACTAGATATGGTCCGTATGTGTAGGAAACACCGTTCTTTTTTCTCAGCACACTCACGTTTCCTGCTGTCTTAGAGACTCTAGAAAGCAAGAGCGTGCTTCTCGCTCTAAAGCAGATTGTGATCCATGGATGAGAACTATGCTGTGTGTTTCCCTTCAGAAATGGAGTTAAATCCAAATCTCTGTGTCTTCCTACAAGCAAGACTTCGTTTCAGGTAAGGGCAGTCACTTTTCAGCTCAAACGAAATACATCGTTCACTGAGCTCACACATTTCTCATCTTAACAGACAAGCATTGGATGTTAGAGGACCAGTGCTTTGTATCAGTTTAAGAAGCAGATTTGGACTGGATATTGTCCATATGTGTAGGAAACACCATTCTATTGTTCTGGGCACACTCAGATATCGTGCTGTCTTAGAGACTCTAGAAAGCAAGAGTGTGCCTCTCGCTCTAACCAGATTGTGATCCATGGATGAATACTATGCTGTGTGTTTCCCTTCAGAAATGGAGTTAAATCCCAGGCTCTCTGTCTTACTACAAGCAAGACTTCGTTTCAGGTAAGGGCAGTCACTTTTCAGTTCAAAGGAACTACATCATTCACAAAGCTCACACGTTTTCATCTTAACTGACAAACATTGGATGTTAGAGGACCAGTGCTTTGTATCAGTTTCAGAAGCAGAGTTGGACTAGATATGGTCCTTATGTGTAGGAAACACCGTTCTTTTGTTCTCAGCACACTCACGTTTCCTGCTGTCTTAGAGACTCTAGAAAGCAAGAGCGTGCTTCTTGTTCTAAAGCAGAGTGTGTTCAATGGATGAGAACACTGCTGTGTGTTTCTCTTAAGAAATGGAGTTAAATCCCAGGCTCTGTGTCTTACTACAACAAGACTTCGTTTCAGGTAAGGGCAGTCACTTTTCAGTTCAAAGGAACTACATCATTCACAAAGCTCACACGTTTCTCATCTTAACTGACAAGCATTGGATGTTAGAGGACCAGTGCTGTGTATCAGTTTCAGAAGCAGAGTTGAACTAGATATGGTCCGTATGTGTAGGAAACACCGTTCTTTGGTTCTCAGCACACACATGTTTCCTGCTGTCTTAGAGACTCTAGAAAGCAAGAGCGTGCTTCTTGTTCTAAAGCAGAGTGTGATCAATGGATGATTACACTGCTGTGTGTTTCACTTCAGAAATGGAGTTAAATCCCAGGCTCTGAGTCTTCCTACAAGCAAGACATCGATTCAGGTAAAGGCAGTCACTTTTCTGCTCAAACGAACTACATCGTTCACGAAGCTCACACGTTTCTCATCTTATCTGACAAGCATTGGATGTTAGACGGTCAGTGATTTGTATCAGTTTCAGAAGCAGAGTTGGACTACTTATGGTCTGCATATGTAGGAAACACCGTTCTTTTGTTCTCAGCACACACACGTTTCCTGCTGTCTTAGAGAATCTAGAAAGCAAGAGCGTGTTTCTTGTTCTAAAGCAGAGTGTGATCAATGGATGAGAACACTGCTGTGTGTTTCAATTCAGAAATGGAGTTAAATCCCAGGCTCTGAGTCTTCCTACAAGCAAGACTTCATTTATGGTAAGGGCAGTCACTTTTTTCCTCAAACGAACTACATCGTTCATGAAGCTCACACGTTTCTCATCTTAACTGACAAGCATTGGATGTTAGAGGACCAGTGCTTTGTATGAGTTTCAGAAGCAGAGTTGGACTAGATATGGTCCGTATGTGTAGGAAACACCGTTCTTTTTTTCTCAGCACACTCACGTTTCCTGCTGTCTTAGAGACTCTAGAAAGCAAGAGCGTGCTTCTCGCTCTAAAGCAGATTGTGATCCATGGATGAGAACTATGCTGTGTGTTTCCCTTCAGAAATGGAGTTAAATCCAAATCTCTGTGTCTTCCTACAAGCAAGACTTCGTTTCAGGTAAGGGCAGTCACTTTTCAGCTCAAACGAAATACATCGTTCACTGAGGTCACACATTTCTCATCTTAACAGACAAGCATTGGATGTTAGAGGACCAGTGCTTTGTATCAGTTTAAGAAGCAGATTTGGACTGGATATGGTCCATATGTGTAGGAAACACCGTTCTATTGTTCTGGGCACACTCAGATTTCCTGCTGTCTTAGAGACTCTAGAAAGCAAGAGTGTGCCTCTCGCTCTAACCACAGTGTGATCCATGGATGAATACTATGCTGTGTGTTTCCCTTCAGAAATGGAGTTAAATCCCAGGATCTCTGTCTTACTACAAGCAAGACTTCGTTTCAGGTAAGGGCAGTCACTTTTCAGTTCAAAGGAACTACATCATTCACAAAGCTCACACGTTTTCATCTTAACTGACAAACATTGGATGTTAGAGGACCAGTGCTTTGTATCAGTTTCAGAAGCAGAGTTGGACTAGATATGGTCCTTATGTGTAGGAAACACCGTTCTTTTGTTCTCAGCACACTCACGTTTCCTGCTGTCTTAGAGACTCTAGAAAGCAAGAGCGTGCTTCTTGTTCTAAAGCAGAGTGTGTTCAATGGATGAGAACACTGCTGTGTGTTTCAATTCAGAAATGGAGTTAAATCCCAGGCTCTGAGTCTTCCTACAAGCAAGACCTCGTTTAAGGTAAGGGCAGTCACTTTTCTGCTCAAACGAACTACATCGTTCATGAATCTCACACGTTTCCCATCTTAACTGACAAGCATTGGATGTTAGAGGACCAGTGCTTTGTATGAGTTTCAGAAGCAGAGTTGGACTAGATATTGTCCGTATGTGTAGGAAACACCGTTCTTTTGTTCTCAGCACACTCACGTTTCCTGTGGTCTTAGAGACTCTAGAAAGCAAGAGCGTGCTTCTTGTTCTAAAGCAGAGTGTTATCAATGGATGAGAACACTGCTCTGTGTTTCACTTCAGAAATGGAGTTAAATCCCAGGCTCTGAGTCTTCCTACAAGCAAGACTTCATTTAAGGTAAGGGCAGTAACTTTTCTGCTCAAACGAACTACATCGTTAACGAAGATCACACGATTCTCATCTTAACTGACAAGCATTGGATGTTAGAGGGTCAGTGCATTGTATCAGTGTCAGAAGCAGATTTGGACGACATATGGTCCCTATATGTAGGAAACACCGTTCTTTTGTTCTGGGCACGCTCAGATTTCCTGCTATATTAGAGACTCTAATAGCAAGAGCGTGCTTCTCGCTCTAAAGCAGAGTGTGATCCATGGATGAGAACTTTGCTGTGTGTTTCTCTTAAGAAATGGAGTTAAATCCCAGGCTCTGAGTCTTCCTACAAGCAAGACTTCATTTAAGGTAAGGGCATTCACTTTTTTCCTCAAAAGAACTACATCGTTCATGAAGCTCACACGTTTCTCATCTTAACTGACAAGCATTGGATGTTAGAGGACCAGTGCTTTGTATGAGTTTCAGAAGCAGAGTTGGACTAGATATGGTCCGTATGTGTAGGAAACACCGTTCTTTTTTTCTCAGCACACTCACGTTTCCTGCTGTCTTAGAGACTCTAGAAAGCAAGAGCGTGCTTCTCGCTCTAAAGCAGATTGTGATCCATGGATGAGAACTATGCTGTGTGTTTCCCTTCAGAAATGGAGTTAAATCCAAATCTCTGTGTCTTCCTACAAGCAAGACTTCGTTTCAGGTAAGGGCAGTCACTTTTCAGCTCAAACGAACTACATCGTTCACTGAGCTCACACATTTCTCATCTTAACAGACAAGCATTGGATGTTAGAGGACCAGTGCTTTGTATCAGTTTAAGAAGCAGAGTTGGACTAGATATGGTCCCTATGTGTAGGAAACACCGTTCTTTTGTTCTCAGCACACTCACGTTTCCTGCTGTCTTAGAGACTCTAGAAAGCAAGAGCGTGCTTCTTGTTCTAAAGCAGAGTGTCATCAATGGATGAGAACACTGCTGTTTGTTTCACTTCAGAAATGGATTTAAATCCCAGGCTCTGAGTCTTCCGACAAGCAAGACTTCATTTCACGTAAGGGCAGTCACTTTTCTGCTCAAACGAACTACATCGTTAAAAAAGATCACACGATTCTCATCTTAACTGACAAGCATTGGATGTTAGAGGACCAGTGCTTTGTATCAGTTTCAGAAGCAGAGTTGAACTAGATATGGTCCGTATGTGTAGGAAACACCGTTCTTTTGTTCTCAGCACACACACGTTTCCTGCTGTCTTAGAGACTCTAGAAAGCAAGAGCGTGCTTCTTGTTCTAAAGCATAGTGTGATCAATGGATGATTACACTGCTGTGTTTCACTTCAGAAATGGAGTTAAATCCCAGGCTCTGAGTCTTCCTACAAGCAAGACTTCGATTCAGGTAAGGGCAGTCACTTTTCTGCTCAAACAAACTACATCGTTCACGAAGCTCACACGTTTCTCATCTTAACTGACAAGCCTTGGATGTTAGAGGGTCAGTGCTTTGTATCAGTTTCAGAAGCAGATTTGGACTACTTATGGTCTGTATATGTAGGAAACACCGTTCTTTAGTTCTGGGCACACTCAGATTACCTGCTATATTAGAGACTATAAAAGCAAGTGCATGCTTGTCGGGCTAACGCAGAGTGTGATCCATGGATGAGATCTATGCTGTGTGTTTCCCTTCAGAAATGGAGTTAAATCCCAGGCTCTGTGTCTTCCTACAAGCAAGACTTCGTTTCAGGTAAGGGCAGTAAATTTTCAGTTCAAAGGAACTACATCATTCACAAAGCTCACACATTTCTCATCTTAACTGACAAACATTGGATGTTAGAGGACCAGTGCATTGTATCAGTTTCAGAAGCAGATTAGGACTGGATATGGTCCCTATGTGTAGGAAACACCGTTCTATTGTTCTGGGCACACTCAGATTTCGTGCTGTCTTAGAGACTCTAGAAAGCAAGAGTGTGCCTCTCGCTCTAACCACAGTGTGATCCATGGATGAATACTATGCTGTGTGTTTTCCTTTAGAAATGGAGCTAAATCCCAGGCTCTCTGTCTTACTACAAGCAAGAATTCGTTTCAGGTAAGGGCAGTCACTTTTCAGTTCAAAGGAACTACATCATTCACAAAGCTCACACGTTTTCATCTTAACTGACAAACATTGGATGTTAGAGGACCAGTGCTTTGTATCAGTTTCAGAAGCAGAGTTGGACTAGATATGGTCCTTATGTGTAGGAAACACCATTCTTTTGTTCTCAGCACACTCACGTTTCCTGCTGTCTTAGAGACTCTAGAAAGCAAGAGCGTGCTTCTTGTTCTAAAGCAGAGTGTGTTCAATGAATGAGAACACTGCTGTGTGTTTCAATTCAGAAATGGAGTTAAATCCCAGGCTCTGAGTCTTCCTACAAGCAAGACCTCGTTTAAGGTAAGGAGAGTCACTTTTCAGCTCAAATGAACTACATCGTTCACTGCGCTCACACATTTCTCATCTTAACTGACAAGCATTGCATGTTAGAGTACCAGTGCTTTGTATCAGTTTAAGAAGCAGAGTTGGACTAGATATGGTCCGTATGTGTAGGAAACACCGTTCTTTTGTTCTCAGCACACTCACGTTTCCTGCTGTCTTAGAGACTCTAGAAAGCAAGAGCATGCTTCTTGTTCTAAAGCAGAGTGTCATCAGTGGATGAGAACACTGCTGTGTGTTTCACTTCAGAAATGGAGTTAAATCCCAGGCTCTGAGTCTTCCTACAAGCAAGAATTCATTTCAGGTAAGGGCAGTCACTTTTCTGCTCAAACAAACTACATCGTTAACGAAGATCACACGATTCTCATCTTAACTGACAAGCATTGGATGTTAGAGGGTCAGTGCATTGTATCAGTTTCAGAAGCAGATTTGGACTACATATGGTCCCTATGTGTAGGAAACACCGTTCTTTTGTTCTGGGCACACTCAGATTTCCTGCTATATTAGAGACTCTAAAAGCAAGAGCGTGCTTCTAGCTCTAAAGCAGAGTGTGATCAATGGATGAGAACTTTGCTGTATGTTTCTCTTAAGAAATGGAGTTAAATCCCAGGCTCTGTGTCTTACTACAACAAGACTTCGTTTCAGGTAAGGGCAGTCACTTTTCAGTTTAAAGGAACTACATCATTCACAAAGCTCACACGTTTCTCATCTTAACTGACAAGCATTGGATGTTAGAGGACCAGTTCTGTGTATCAGTTTCAGAAGCAGAGTTGAACTAGATATGGTCCGTATGTGTAGGAAACACCGTTCTTTTGTTCTCAGCACACACATGTTTCCTGCTGTCTTAGAGACTCTAGAAAGCAAGAGCATGCTTCTTGTTCTAAAGCAGAGTGTGATCAATGGATGATTACACTGCTGTGTGTTTCACTTCAGAAATGGAGTTAAATCCCAGGCTCTGAGTCTTCCTACAAGCAAGACATCGATTCAGGTAAAGGCAGTCACTTTTCTGCTCAAACGAACTACATCGTTCACGAAGCTCACACGTTTCTCATCTTAACTGACAAGCATTGGATGTTAGAGGGTCAGTGATTTGTATCAGTTTCAGAAGCAGATTTTGACTGCTTATGGTCTGCATATGTAGGAAACACCGTTCTTTTGTTCTGGGCACACTCAGATTACCTGGTATATTAGAGAATCTAAAAGCAAGAGCATGCTTCTCGCTCTAAAGCAGAGTGTGATCCATGGATGAGAACTATGCTGTGTGTTTCCCTTCAGAAATGGAGTTAAATCCCAGGCTCTGTGTCTTCCTACAAGCAAGACTTCATTTCAGGTAAGGGTAGTCACTTTTCTGCTCAAAGGAACTACATCATTCACAAAGCTCACACGTTTCTCATCTTAACTGACAAACATTGGATGTTAGAGGACGAGTGCTTTGTATCAGTTTCAGAAGCAGATTTGGACTGGATATGGTCCATATGTGTAGGAAACACCGTTCTATTGTTTTGGGCACACTCAGATTTCCTGCTGTCTTAGAGACTCTAGAAAGCAAGAGTGTGCTTCTCGCTCTAACCAGAGTGTGATCCATGGATGAATACTATGCTGTGTGTTTCCCTTCAGAAATGGAGTTAAATCCCAGGCTCTGTGTCTCCCTACAAGCAAAACTTCGTTTCAGGTAAGGGCAGTCACTTTTCAGTTCAAAGGAACGACATCGTTCACTGAGCTCACACATTTCTCATCTTAACAGACAAGCATTGGATGTTAGAGGACCAGTGCTTTGTATCAGTTTCAGAAGCAGAGTTGCACTAGATATGGTCCCTATGTGTAGGAAACACCGTTCTTTTGTTCTCAGCACACACACGTTTCCTGCTGTCTTAGAGAATCTAGAAAGCAAGAGCGTGCTTCTTGTTCTAAAGCAGAGTGTGATCAATGGATGATTACACTGCTGTGTTTCACTTCAGAAATGGAGTTAAATCCCAGGCTCTGAGTCTTCCTACAAGCAAGACTTCGATTCAGGTAAGGGCAGTCAATTTTCTGCTCAAACGAACTACATCGTTCACGAAGCTCACACGTTTCTCATCTTAACTGACAAACATTGGATGTTAGAGGACCAGTGATTTGTATCAGTTTCAGAAGCATATTTGGACTGCATATGGTCCATATGTGTAGGAAACACCTTTCTATTGTTCTGGGCACACTCAGATTTCCTGCTGTCTTAGAGACTCTAGAAAGCAAGAGTGTGCTTCTCGCTCTAACCAGAGTGTGATCCATGGATGAATCCTATGCTGTGTGTTTCCCTTCAGAAATGGAGTTAAATCCCAGGCTATGTGTCTTCCTACAAGCAAGACTTCGTTTCAGGTAAGGGCAGTCACTTTTCAGCTCAAACGAACTACATCATTCAAAAAGCTCACACGTTTCTCATCTTAACTGACAAACATTGGATGTTAGAGGACCAGTGCTTTGTATCAGTTCCAGAAGCAGAGTTGGACTAGATAAGGTCCGTATGTGTAGGAAACACCTTTCTTTTGTTCTCAGCACACTCACGTTTCCTGCTGTCTAAGAGATTCTAGAAAGCAAGAGCGTGCTTCTTGTTCTAAAGCAGAGTGTGATCAATGGATGAGAACACTGCTGTGTGTTTCAATTCAGAAATGGAGTTAAATCCCAGGCTCTGAGTCTTCCTACAAGCAAGACTTCATTTAAGGTAAGGGCAGTCACCTTTTTCCTCAAACGAACTACATCGTTCATGAAGCTCACACGTTTATCATCTTAACTGACAAGCATTGGATGTTAGAGGACCAGTGCTTTGTATGAGTTTCAGAAGCAGAGTTGGACTAGATATGGTCCGTATGTGTAGGAAACACCGTTCTTTTTTCTCAGCACACTCACGTTTCCTGCTGTCTTAGAGACTCTAGAAAGCAAGAGCGTGCTTCTCGCTCTAAAGCAGATTGTGATCCATGGATGAGAACTATGCTGTGTGTTTCCCTTCAGAAATGGAGTTAAATCCAAATCTCTGTGTCTTCCTACAAGCAAGACTTCGTTTCAGGTAAGGGCAGTCACTTTTCAGCTCAAACGAAATACATCGTTCACTGAGCTCACACATTTCTCATCTTAACAGACAAGCATTGGATGTTAGAGGACCAGTGCTTTGTATCAGTTTCAGAAGCAGATTTGGACTGGATATGGTCCATATGTGTAGGACACACCATTCTATTGTTCTGGGCACACTCAGATTTCGTGCTGTCTTAGAGACTCTAGAAAGCAAGAGTGTGCCTCTCGCTCTAACCAGAGTGTGATCCATGGATGAATACTATGCTGTGTGTTTCCCTTCAGAAATGGAGTTAAATCCCAGGCTCTCTGTCTTACTACAAGCAAGACTTCGTTTCAGGTAAGGGCAGTCACTTTTCAGTTCAAAGGAACTACATCATTCACAAAGCTCACACGTTTTCATCTTAACTGACAAACATTGGATGTTAGAGGACCAGTGCTTTGTATCAGTTTCAGAAGCAGAGTTGGACTAGATATGGTCCTTATGTGTAGGAAACACCGTTCTTTTGTTCTGGGCACACTCACGTTTCCTGCTGTCTTAGAGACTCTAGAAAGCAAGAGCGTGCTTCTTGTTCTAAAGCAGAGTGTGTTCAATGGATGAGAACACTGCTGTGTGTTTCAATTCAGAAATAGAGTTAAATCCCAGGCTCTGAGTCTTCCTACAAGCAAGACCTCTTTTAAGGTAAGGGAAGTCACTTTTCTGCTCAAACGAACTACATCGTTCATGAAGCTCACACGTTTCCCATCTTAACTGACAAGCATTGGATGTTAGAGGACCAGTGCTTTGTATGAGTTTCAGAAGCAGAGTTGGACTAGATATGGTCCGTATGTGTAGGAAACACCGTTCTTTTGTTCTCAGCAAACAAACGTTTCCTGTGGTCTTAGAGACTCTAGAAAGCAAGAGCGTGCTTCTTGTTCTAAAGCAGAGTGTTATCAATGGATGAGAACACTGCTGTGTGTTTCACTTCAGAAATGGAGTTAAATCCCAGGCTCTGAGTCTTCCTACAAGCAAGACTTCATTTCAGGTAAGGGCAGTAACTTTTCTGCTCAAACGAACTACATCGTTAACGAAGATCACACGATTCTCATCTTAACTGACAAGCATTAGATGTTAGAGGGTCAGTGCATTGTATCAGTATCAGAAGCAGATTTGGACTACATATGGTCCGTATATGTAGGAAACACCGTTCTTCTGTTCTGGGCACGCTCAGATTTCCTGCTATATTAGAGATTCTAATAGCAAGAGCGTGCTTCTCACTCTAAAGCAGAGTGTGATCCATGGATGAGAACTTTGCTGTGTGTTTCTCTTAAGAAATGGAGTTAAATCCCAGGCTCTGTGTCTTACTACAAGCAAGAGTTCGTTTCAGGTAAGGGCTGTCACTTTTCAGTTCAAAGGAACTACATCATTCACAAAGCTCACACGTTTCTCATCTTAACTGACAAGCATTGGATGTTAGAGGACCAGTGCTTTGTATCAGGTTCAGAAGCAGAGTTGAACTAGATATGGTCCCTATGTGTAGGAAACACCGTTCTTTTGTTCTCAGCACACACACGTTTCCTGCTGTCTTAGAGAATCTAGAAAGCAAGAGCGTGCTTCTTTTCTAAAGCAGAGTGTGATCAATGGATGATTACACTGCTGTGTTTCACTTCAGAAATGGAGTTAAATCCCAGGCTCTGAGTCTTCCTACAAGCAAGACTACGATTCAGGTAAGGGCAGTCACTTTTCTGCTCAAACGAACTACATCGTTCACGAAGCTCACACGTTTCTCATCTTAACTGACAAACATTGGATGTTAGAGGACCAGTGATTTGTATCAGTTTCAGAAGCAGATTTGGACTGGATATGGTCCATATGTGTAGGAAACACCGTTCTATTGTTCTGGGCACACTCAGATTTCCTGCTGTCTTAGAGACTCTAGAAAGCAAGAGTGTGCTTCTCGCTCTAACCAGAGTGTGATCCATGGATGAATCCTATGCTGTGTGTTTCCCTTCAGAAATGGAGTTAAATCCCAGGCTATGTGTCTTCCTACAAGCAAGACTTCGTTTCAGGTAAGGGCAGTCACTTTTCAGCTCAAACGAACTACATCATTCAAAAAGCTCACACGTTTCTCATCTTAACTGAAAAACATTGGATGTTAGAGGACCAGTGCTTTGTATCAGTTTCAGAAGTAGAGTTGGACTAGATAAGGTCCGTATGTGTAGGAAACTCCTTTCTTTTGTTCTCAGCACACTCACGTTTCCTGCTGTCTTAGAGATTCTAGAAAGCAAGAGCGTGCTTCTTGTTCTAAAGCAGAGTGTGATCAATGGATGAGAACACTTCTGTGTGTTTCAATTCAGAAATGGAGTTAAATCCCAGGCTCTGAGTCTTCCTACAAGCAAGACTTCATTTAAGGTAAGGGCAGTCACTTTTTTCCTCAAACGAACTACATCGTTCATGAAGCTCACACGTTTCTCATCTTAACTGACAAGCATTGGATGTTAGAGGACCAGTGCTTTGTATGAGTTTCAGAAGCAGAGTTGGACTAGATATGGTCCGTATGTAGGAAACACTGTTCTTTTTTTCTCAGCACACTCACGTTTCCTGCTGTCTTAGAGACTCTAGAAAGCAAGAGCGTGCTTCTCGCTCTAAAGCAGATTGTGATCCATGGATGAGAACTATGCTGTGTGTTTCCCTTCAGAAATGGAGTTAAATCCAAATCTCTGTGTCTTCCTACAAGCAAGACTTCGTTTCAGGTAAGGGCAGTCACTTTTCAGCTCAAACGAACTACATCGTTCACTGAGCTCACACATTTCTCATCTTAACAGACAAGCATTGGATGTTAGAGGACCAGTGCTTTGTATCAGTTTAAGAAGCAGAGTTGGACTAGATATGGTCCCTATGTGTAGGAAACACCGTTCTTTTGTTCTCAGCACACTCACGTTTCCTGCTGTCTTAGAGAATCTAGAAAGCAAGAGCGTGCTTCTTGTTCTAAAGCAGAGTGTCATCAATGGATGAGAACACTGCTGTTTGTTTCACTTCAGAAATGGAGTTAAATCCCAGGCTCTGAGTCTTCCGACAAGCAAGACTTCATTTCACGTAAGGGCTGTCACTTTTCTGCTCAAACGAACTACATCGTTAACAAGGATCACACGATTCTCATCTTAACTGACAAGCATTGGATGTTAGAGGACCAGTGCTTTGTATCAGTTTCAGAAGCAGAGTTGGACTAGATATGGTCCGTATGTGTAGGAAACACCGTTCTTTTGTTCTCAGCACACACACGTTTCCTGCTGTCTTAGAGACTCTAGAAAGCAAGAGCGTGCTTCTTGTTCTAAAGCATAGTGTGATCAATGGATGATTACACTGCTGTGTTTCACTTCAGAAATGGAGTTAAATCCCAGGCTCTGAGTCTTCCTACAAGCAAGACTTCGATTCAGGTAAGGGCAGTCACTTTTCTGCTCAAACGAACTACATCGTTCACGAAGCTCACACGTTTCTCATCTTAACTGACAAGCATTGGATGTTAGAGGGTCAGTGCTTTGTATCAGTTTCAGAAGCAGATTTGGACTACTTATGGTCTGTATATGTAGGAAACACCATTCTTTAGTTCTGGGCACACTCAGATTACCTGCTATATTAGAGACTATAAAAGCAAGTGCATGCTTGTCGGGCTAAAGCAGAGAGTGATCCATGGATGAGATCTATGCTGTGTGTTTCCCTTCAGAAATGGAGCTAAATCCCAGGCTCTCTGTCTTACTACAAGCAAGACTTCGTTTCAGGTAAGGGCAGTCACTTTTCAGTTCAAAGGAACTACATCATTCACAAAGCTCACACGTTTTCATCTTAACTGACAAACATTGGATGTTAGAGGACCAGTGCTTTGTATCAGTTTCAGAAGCAGAGTTGGACTAGATATGGTCCTTATGTGTAGGAAACACCGTTCTTTTGTTCTCAGCACACTCACGTTTCCTGCTGTCTTAGAGACTCTAGAAAGCAAGAGCGTGCTTCTTGTTCTAAAGCAGAGTGTGTTCAATGAATGAGAACACTGCTGTGTGTTTCAATTCAGAAATGGAGTTAAATCCCAGGCTCTGAGTCTTCCTACAAGCAAGACCTCGTTTAAGGTAAGGAGAGTCACTTTTCAGCTCAAATGAACTACATCGTTCACTGCGCTCACACATTTCTCATCTTAACTGACAAGCATTGCATGTTAGAGTACCAGTGCTTTGTATCAGTTTAAGAAGCAGAGTTGGACTAGATATGGTCCGTATGTGTAGGAAACACCGTTCTTTTGTTCTCAGCACACTCACGTTTCCTGCTGTCTTAGAGACTCTAGAAAGCAAGAGCATGCTTCTTGTTCTAAAGCAGAGTGTCATCAGTGGATGAGAACACTGCTGTGTGTTTCACTTCAGAAATGGAGTTAAATCCCAGGCTCTGAGTCTTCCTACAAGCAAGAATTCATTTCAGGTAAGGGCAGTCACTTTTCTGCTCAAACAAACTACATCGTTAACGAAGATCACACGATTCTCATCTTAACTGACAAGCATTGGATGTTAGAGGGTCAGTGCATTGTATCAGTTTCAGAAGCAGATTTGGACTACATATGGTCCCTATGTGTAGGAAACACCGTTCTTTTGTTCTGGGCACACTCAGATTTCCTGCTATATTAGAGACTCTAAAAGCAAGAGCGTGCTTCTAGCTCTAAAGCAGAGTGTGATCAATGGATGAGAACTTTGCTGTATGTTTCTCTTAAGAAATGGAGTTAAATCCCAGGCTCTGTGTCTTACTACAACAAGACTTCGTTTCAGGTAAGGGCAGTCACTTTTCAGTTTAAAGGAACTACATCATTCACAAAGCTCACACGTTTCTCATCTTAACTGACAAGCATTGGATGTTAGAGGACCAGTTCTGTGTATCAGTTTCAGAAGCAGAGTTGAACTAGATATGGTCCGTATGTGTAGGAAACACCGTTCTTTTGTTCTCAGCACACACATGTTTCCTGCTGTCTTAGAGACTCTAGAAAGCAAGAGCGTGCTTCTTGTTCTAAAGCAGAGTGTGATCAATGGATGATTACACTGCTGTGTGTTTCACTTCAGAAATGGAGTTAAATCCCAGGCTCTGAGTCTTCCTACAAGCAAGACATCGATTCAGGTAAAGGCAGTCACTTTTCTGCTCAAACGAACTACATCGTTCACGAAGCTCACACGTTTCTCATCTTAACTGACAAGCATTGGATGTTAGAGGGTCAGTGATTTGTATCAGTTTCAGAAGCAGATTTTGACTGCTTATGGTCTGCATATGTAGGAAACACCGTTCTTTTGTTCTGGGCACACTCAGATTACCTGGTATATTAGAGAATCTAAAAGCAAGAGCATGCTTCTCGCTCTAAAGCAGAGTGTGATCCATGGATGAGAACTATGCTGTGTGTTTCCCTTCAGAAATGGAGTTAAATCCCAGGCTCTGTGTCTTCCTACAAGCAAGACTTCATTTCAGGTAAGGGTAGTCACTTTTCTGCTCAAAGGAACTACATCATTCACAAAGCTCACACGTTTCTCATCTTAACTGACAAACATTGGATGTTAGAGGACGAGTGCTTTGTATCAGTTTCAGAAGCAGATTTGGACTGGATATGGTCCATATGTGTAGGAAACACCGTTCTATTGTTTTGGGCACAGTCAGATTTCCTGCTGTCTTAGAGACTCTAGAAAGCAAGAGTGTGCTTCTCGCTCTAACCAGAGTGTGATGCATGGATGAATACTATGCTGTGTGTTTCCCTTCAGAAATGGAGTTAAATCCCAGGCTCTGTGTCTCCCTACAAGCAAAACTTCGTTTCAGGTAAGGGCAGTCACTTTTCAGTTCAAAGGAACGACATCGTTCACTGAGCTCACACATTTCTCATCTTAACAGACAAGCATTGGATGTTAGAGGACCAGTGCTTTGTATCAGTTTCAGAAGCAGAGTTGCACTAGATATGGTCCCTATGTGTAGGAAACACCGTTCTTTTGTTCTCAGCACACACACGTTTCCTGCTGTCTTAGAGAATCTAGAAAGCAAGAGCGTGCTTCTTGTTCTAAAGCAGAGTGTGATCAATGGATGATTACACTGCTGTGTTTCACTTCAGAAATGGAGTTAAATCCCAGGCTCTGAGTCTTCCTACAAGCAAGACTTCGATTCAGGTAAGGGCAGTCAATTTTCTGCTCAAACGAACTACATCGTTCACGAAGCTCACACGTTTCTCATCTTAACTGACAAACATTGGATGTTAGAGGACCAGTGATTTGTATCAGTTTCAGAAGCATATTTGGACTGCATATGGTCCATATGTGTAGGAAACACCTTTCTATTGTTCTGGGCACACTCAGATTTCCTGCTGTCTTAGAGACTCTAGAAAGCAAGAGTGTGCTTCTCGCTCTAACCAGAGTGTGATCCATGGATGAATCCTATGCTGTGTGTTTCCCTTCAGAAATGGAGTTAAATCCCAGGCTATGTGTCTTCCTACAAGCAAGACTTCGTTTCAGGTAAGGGCAGTCACTTTTCAGCTCAAACGAACTACATCATTCAAAAAGCTCACACGTTTCTCATCTTAACTGACAAACATTGGATGTTAGAGGACCAGTGCTTTGTATCAGTTCCAGAAGCAGAGTTGGACTAGATAAGGTCCGTATGTGTAGGAAACACCTTTCTTTTGTTCTCAGCACACTCACGTTTCCTGCTGTCTAAGAGATTCTAGAAAGCAAGAGCGTGCTTCTTGTTCTAAAGCAGAGTGTGATCAATGGATGAGAACACTGCTGTGTGTTTCAATTCAGAAATGGAGTTAAATCCCAGGCTCTGAGTCTTCCTACAAGCAAGACTTCATTTAAGGTAAGGGCAGTCACCTTTTTCCTCAAACGAACTACATCGTTCATGAAGCTCACACGTTTATCATCTTAACTGACAAGCATTGGATGTTAGAGGACCAGTGCTTTGTATGAGTTTCAGAAGCAGAGTTGGACTAGATATGGTCCGTATGTGTAGGAAACACCGTTCTTTTTTCTCAGCACACTCACGTTTCCTGCTGTCTTAGAGACTCTAGAAAGCAAGAGCGTGCTTCTCGCTCTAAAGCAGATTGTGATCCATGGATGAGAACTATGCTGTGTGTTTCCCTTCAGAAATGGAGTTAAATCCAAATCTCTGTGTCTTCCTACAAGCAAGACTTCGTTTCAGGTAAGGGCAGTCACTTTTCAGCTCAAACGAAATACATCGTTCACTGAGCTCACACATTTCTCATCTTAACAGACAAGCATTGGATGTTAGAGGACCAGTGCTTTGTATCAGTTTCAGAAGCAGATTTGGACTGGATATGGTCCATATGTGTAGGACACACCATTCTATTGTTCTGGGCACACTCAGATTTCGTGCTGTCTTAGAGACTCTAGAAAGCAAGAGTGTGCCTCTCGCTCTAACCAGAGTGTGATCCATGGATGAATACTATGCTGTGTGTTTCCCTTCAGAAATGGAGTTAAATCCCAGGCTCTCTGTCTTACTACAAGCAAGACTTCGTTTCAGGTAAGGGCAGTCACTTTTCAGTTCAAAGGAACTACATCATTCACAAAGCTCACACGTTTTCATCTTAACTGACAAACATTGGATGTTAGAGGACCAGTGCTTTGTATCAGTTTCAGAAGCAGAGTTGGACTAGATATGGTCCTTATGTGTAGGAAACACCGTTCTTTTGTTCTGGGCACACTCACGTTTCCTGCTGTCTTAGAGACTCTAGAAAGCAAGAGCGTGCTTCTTGTTCTAAAGCAGAGTGTGTTCAATGGATGAGAACACTGCTGTGTGTTTCAATTCAGAAATAGAGTTAAATCCCAGGCTCTGAGTCTTCCTACAAGCAAGACCTCTTTTAAGGTAAGGGAAGTCACTTTTCTGCTCAAACGAACTACATCGTTCATGAAGCTCACACGTTTCCCATCTTAACTGACAAGCATTGGATGTTAGAGGACCAGTGCTTTGTATGAGTTTCAGAAGCAGAGTTGGACTAGATATGGTCCGTATGTGTAGGAAACACCGTTCTTTTGTTCTCAGCAAACAAACGTTTCCTGTGGTCTTAGAGACTCTAGAAAGCAAGAGCGTGCTTCTTGTTCTAAAGCAGAGTGTTATCAATGGATGAGAACACTGCTGTGTGTTTCACTTCAGAAATGGAGTTAAATCCCAGGCTCTGAGTCTTCCTACAAGCAAGACTTCATTTCAGGTAAGGGCAGTAACTTTTCTGCTCAAACGAACTACATCGTTAACGAAGATCACACGATTCTCATCTTAACTGACAAGCATTAGATGTTAGAGGGTCAGTGCATTGTATCAGTATCAGAAGCAGATTTGGACTACATATGGTCCGTATATGTAGGAAACACCGTTCTTCTGTTCTGGGCACGCTCAGATTTCCTGCTATATTAGAGACTCTAATAGCAAGAGCGTGCTTCTCACTCTAAAGCAGAGTGTGATCCATGGATGAGAACTTTGCTGTGTGTTTCTCTTAAGAAATGGAGTTAAATCCCAGGCTCTGTGTCTTACTACAAGCAAGAGTTCGTTTCAGGTAAGGGCTGTCACTTTTCAGTTCAAAGGAACTACATCATTCACAAAGCTCACACGTTTCTCATCTTAACTGACAAGCATTGGATGTTAGAGGACCAGTGCTTTGTATCAGGTTCAGAAGCAGAGTTGAACTAGATATGGTCCCTATGTGTAGGAAACACCGTTCTTTTGTTCTCAGCACACACACGTTTCCTGCTGTCTTAGAGAATCTAGAAAGCAAGAGCGTGCTTCTTTTCTAAAGCAGAGTGTGATCAATGGATGATTACACTGCTGTGTTTCACTTCAGAAATGGAGTTAAATCCCAGGCTCTGAGTCTTCCTACAAGCAAGACTACGATTCAGGTAAGGGCAGTCACTTTTCTGCTCAAACGAACTACATCGTTCACGAAGCTCACACGTTTCTCATCTTAACTGACAAACATTGGATGTTAGAGGACCAGTGATTTGTATCAGTTTCAGAAGCAGATTTGGACTGGATATGGTCCATATGTGTAGGAAACACCGTTCTATTGTTCTGGGCACACTCAGATTTCCTGCTGTCTTAGAGACTCTAGAAAGCAAGAGTGTGCTTCTCGCTCTAACCAGAGTGTGATCCATGGATGAATCCTATGCTGTGTGTTTCCCTTCAGAAATGGAGTTAAATCCCAGGCTATGTGTCTTCCTACAAGCAAGACTTCGTTTCAGGTAAGGGCAGTCACTTTTCAGCTCAAACGAACTACATCATTCAAAAAGCTCACACGTTTCTCATCTTAACTGAAAAACATTGGATGTTAGAGGACCAGTGCTTTGTATCAGTTTCAGAAGTAGAGTTGGACTAGATAAGGTCCGTATGTGTAGGAAACTCCTTTCTTTTGTTCTCAGCACACTCACGTTTCCTGCTGTCTTAGAGATTCTAGAAAGCAAGAGCGTGCTTCTTGTTCTAAAGCAGAGTGTGATCAATGGATGAGAACACTGCTGTGTGTTTCAATTCAGAAATGGAGTTAAATCCCAGGCTCTGAGTCTTCCTACAAGCAAGACTTCATTTAAGGTAAGGGCAGTCACTTTTTTCCTCAAACGAACTACATCGTTCATGAAGCTCACACGTTTCTCATCTTAACTGACAAGCATTGGATGTTAGAGGACCAGTGCTTTGTATGAGTTTCAGAAGCAGAGTTGGACTAGATATGGTCCGTATGTAGGAAACACTGTTCTTTTTTTCTCAGCACACTCACGTTTCCTGCTGTCTTAGAGACTCTAGAAAGCAAGAGCGTGCTTCTCGCTCTAAAGCAGATTGTGATCCATGGATGAGAACTATGCTGTGTGTTTCCCTTCAGAAATGGAGTTAAATCCAAATCTCTGTGTCTTCCTACAAGCAAGACTTCGTTTCAGGTAAGGGCAGTCACTTTTAGCTCAAACGAACTACATCGTTCACTGAGCTCACACATTTCTCATCTTAACAGACAAGCATTGGATGTTAGAGGACCAGTGCTTTGTATCAGTTTAAGAAGCAGAGTTGGACTAGATATGGTCCCTATGTGTAGGAAACACCGTTCTTTTGTTCTCAGCACACTCACGTTTCCTGCTGTCTTAGAGAATCTAGAAAGCAAGAGCGTGCTTCTTGTTCTAAAGCAGAGTGTCATCAATGGATGAGAACACTGCTGTTTGTTTCACTTCAGAAATGGAGTTAAATCCCAGGCTCTGAGTCTTCCGACAAGCAAGACTTCATTTCACGTAAGGGCTGTCACTTTTCAGCTCAAACGAACTACATCATTCAAAAAGCTCACACGTTTCTCATCTTAACTGAAAAACATTGGATGTTAGAGGACCAGTGCTTTGTATCAGTTTCAGAAGCAGAGTTGGACTAGATATGGTCCGTATGTGTAGGAAACACCGTTCTTTTGTTCTCAGCACACACACGTTTCCTGCTGTCTTAGAGACTCTAGAAAGCAAGAGCGTGCTTCTTGTTCTAAAGCATAGTGTGATCAATGGATGATTACACTGCTGTGTTTCACTTCAGAAATGGAGTTAAATCCCAGGCTCTGAGTCTTCCTACAAGCAAGACTTCGATTCAGGTAAGGGCAGTCACTTTTCTGCTCAAACGAACTACATCGTTCACGAAGCGCACACGTTTCTCATCTTAACTGACAAGCATTGGATGTTAGAGGGTCAGTGCTTTTTATCAGTTTCAGAAGCAGATTTGGACTACTTATGGTCTGTATATGTAGGAAACACCATTCTTTAGTTCTGGGCACACTCAGATTACCTGCTATATTAGAGACTATAAAAGCAAGTGCATGCTTGTCGGGCTAAAGCAGAGAGTGATCCATGGATGAGATCTATGCTGTGTGTTTCCCTTCAGAAATGGAGCTAAATCCCAGGCTCTCTGTCTTACTACAAGCAAGACTTCGTTTCAGGTAAGGGCAGTCACTTTTCAGTTCAAAGGAACTACATCATTCACAAAGCTCACACGTTTTCATCTTAACTGACAAACATTGGATGTTAGAGGACCAGTGCTTTGTATCAGTTTCAGAAGCAGAGTTGGACTAGATATGGTCCTTATGTGTAGGAAACACCGTTCTTTTGTTCACAGCACACTCACGTTTCCTGCTGTCTTAGAGACTCTAGAAAGCAAGAGCGTGCTTCTTGTTCTAAAGCAGAGTGTGTTCAATGAATGAGAACACTGCTGTGTGTTTCAATTCAGAAATGGAGTTAAATCCCAGGCTCTGAGTCTTCCTACAAGCAAGACCTCGTTTAAGGTAAGGGCAGTCACTTTTCTGCTCAAACGAACTACATCGTTCATGAAGCTCACACGTTTCCCATCTTAACTGACAAGCATTGGATGTTAGAGGACCAGTGCTTTGTATGAGTTTCAGAAGCAGAGTTGGACTAGATATGGTCCGTATGTGTAGGAAACACCGTTCTTTTGTTCTCAGCACACTCACGTTTCCTGTGGTCTTAGAGACTCTAGAAAGCAAGAGCGTGCTTCTTGTTCTAAAGCAGAGTGTTATCAATGGATGAGAACACTGCTGTGTGTTTCACTTCAGAAATGGAGTTAAATCCCAGGCTCTGAGTCTTCCTACAAGCAAGACTTCATTTCAGGTAAGGGCAGTAACTTTTCTGCTCAAACGAACTACATCGTTAACGAAGATCACACGATTCTCATCTTAACTGACAAGCATTGGATGTTAGAGGGTCAGTGCATTGTATCAGTATCAGAAGCAGATTTGGACTACATATATTCCGTATATGTAGGAAACACCGTTCTTTTGTTCTGGGCACGCTCAGATTTCCTGCTATATTAGAGACTCTAATAGCAAGAGCGTGCTTCTCGCTCTAAAGCAGTGTGTGATCCATGGATGAGAACTATGCTGTGTGTTTCTCTTAAGAAATGGAGTTAAATCCCAGGCTCTGTGTCTTACTACAAGCAAGACTTCGTTTCAGGTAAGGGCAGTCACTTTTCAGTTTAAAGGAACTACATCATTCACAAAGCTCACACGTTTGTCATCTTAACTGAGAAGCATTGGATGTTAGAGGACCAGTGCTTTGTATCAGTTTAAGAAGCAGAGTTGGACTAGATATGGTCCGTATGTGTAGGAACCACCGTTCTTTGTTCTGGGCACAATCAGATTTCCTGCTGTATTAGAGACTCTAGAAAGCAAGAGCGTGCTTCTTGCTGTAAAGCAGAGTGTTATCCATGGGTGAGAACTATGCTGTGTGTTTCCCTTCAGAATTGGAGTTAAATCCCAATCTCTGTGTCTTCCTACAAGCAAGACTTCGTTTCAGGTAACGGCAGTCACTTTTCAGCTCAAACGAACTACATCGTTCACTGAGCTCATACATTTCTCATCTTAAACAGACAAGCATTGGAAGTTAGAGGACCAGTGCTTTGTATCAGTTTAAGAAGGAGAGTTGGACTGGATATGGTCCGTATGTGTAGGAAACACCTTTCTTTTGTTCTCAGCACACTCACCTTTCCTGCTGTGTTAGAGACTCTAGAAAGCAAGAGCGTGCTTCTCGCTCTAAAGCAGATTGTGATCCATGGATGAGAACTATGCTGTGTGTTTCCCTTCAGAAATGGTGTTAAATCCCAATCTCTGTGTCTTCCTACAAGCAAGACTTCGTTTCAGGTAAGGAGAGTCACTTTTCAGCTCAAACGAACTACATCGTTCACTGAGCTCACACATTTCTCATCTTAACAGACAAGCATTGGATGTTAGAGGACCAGGGATTTGTATCAGTTTAAGAAGCAGAGTTGGACTAGATATGGTCCGTATGTGTAGGAAACACCGTTCTTTGTTCTGGGCACAATCAGATTTCCTGCTGTATTAGAGACTCTAGAAAGCAAGAGCGTGCTTCTTGCTGTAAAGCAGAGTGTTATCCATGTGTGAGAACTAGGCTGTGTGTTTCCCTTCAGAAATGGAGTTAAATCCCAATCTCTGTGTCTTCCTACAAGCAAGACTTCGTTTCAGGTAATGGCAGTCACTTTTCAGCTCATAGGAACTACATCGTTCACTGAGCTCACACATTTCTCATCTTAACAGACAAGCATTGGATGTGAGAGGACCAGTGCTTTGTATCAGTTTAAGAAGGATAGTTGGACTAGATATGGTCCGTATGTGTAGGAAACACCTTTCTTTTGTTCTCAGCACACTCACGTTTCCTGCTGTCTTAGAGACTCTAGAAAGCAAGAGCGTGCTTCTTGTTCTAAAGCAGAGTGTCATCAATGGATGAGAACACAGCTGTGTGTTTCACTTCAGAAATGGAGTTAAATACCAGGCTCTGAGTCTTCCTACAAGCAAGACTTCGTTTCAGGTAAGGGCAGTCACTTTTCTGCTCAAACGAACTACATAGTTCACGAAGATCACACGTTTCTCATCTTAACTGACAAGCATTGGATTTAGAGGACCAGTGAATTGTATCAGTTTCAGAAGCAGATTTGGACTACATATGGTCAGTATGTGTAGGAAACACCGTTCTTTTCTTCTGGGCACACTCAGATTGCTTGCTGTATTAGAGACTCTAGAAAGCAAGAGCGTGCTTCTCGCTCTAAAGCAGAGTGTGATCCATGGATGAGAACTCTGCTGTGTGTTTCCCTTCAGAGATGGAGTTAAATCCCAGGCTCTGTGTCTTACTACAAGCAAGACTTCGTTACAGGTAAGGGCAGTCACTTTTCAGTTCAAAGGAACTACATCATTCTCAAAGCTCACACGTTTCTCATCTTAACTGACAAGCATTGGATGTGAGGACCAGTGCTTTGTATGAGTTTCAGAAGCAGAGTTGGACTAGATATGGTCCATATGTGTAGGAAACACCTTTCTTTTGTTCTCAGCACACTCACGTTTTATGCTGTCTTAGAGACTCTAGAAAGCAAGAGCGTGCTTCTTGCTCTAAAGCAGAGTGTGATCAATGGATGAAATGGTGTTGTGTGTTTCACTTCAGAAATGGAGTTAAATCCCAGGCTCTGAGTCTTCCTACAAGCAAAAGTTCGTTTCAGGTCAGGGCAGTTACTTTACAGCTCAAAATCTCCATCGTTCACGAAGCTCACATGTTTCTCATCTTAACTGAGAAGCATTGGATGTTAGAGGACCTCTGGTTTGTTTCAGTTTCAGAAGCAGAGTTGAACTAGATATGGTCCGAATGTATAGGAAACACCGTTCTTTTCTTCTGAGCACACTCACGTTTCCTGCGGTATTAGAGACTCTAGAAAGCAAGAGCATGCTTCTTGCTCTAAAGCAGAGTGTGATCCATCGATGAGAACTATGCCGTGTGTTTCTCTTCAGAAATGGAGTTAAATTCCAGGCTCTGTGTGTTCCTACAAGCAAGACTTCGTTTCAGGTAAGGGCAGTCACTTTTCAGGTCAAACGAACTACATTGTTCACAAAGCTCACACGTTTCTCATCTTAACTGACAAGCATTGGATGTTAGAAGACCTGTGGTTTGTTTCATTTTCAGAATCAGAGTTGAACTAGATATGGCCCATATGTGTAGGAAACACAGTTCTTTTGTTCTGAACACACTCAAGTTTCCTGCTCTATTAGAGAATCTAGAAAGCAAGAGCGTGCTTCTTGCTCTAAAGCAAAGTGTGATCCATCGATGAGAACTATGCTGTGTGTTTCCCTTCAGAAATGGAGTTAAATTCCAGGCTCTGTGTGTTCCTACAAGCACCACTTCATTTCAGGTAAGGGCAGTCACTTTTCATCTCAAACGAACTACATTGTTCACGAAGCTCACACGTTTCTCATCTTAACTGACAAGCATTGGATGTTAAAGGACCAGTGCTTTGTATCAATTTCAGAGGCAGAGATGGACGAGATATGGTCCGTATGTGTAGGAAACACCGTTCATTTGTTCTCCGCAAACTCATGTTTCTTGCTGTCTTAGAGACTATAGAAGGCTAGGGCGTGCTTCTTGCTCTAAAGCAAAGTGTGATCAATGGATGAGAACTCTGTTGTGTGTTTCACTTCAGAAATGGAGTTAAATCCCAGGCTCTGAGTCTTCCTACAAGCAAAAGTTCGTTTCAGGTAAGGGCAGTTACTTTACAGCTCAAAAGAACTCCATCGTTCACGAAGCTCACATGTTTCTCATCTTAACTGAGAAGCATTGTATGTTAGAGGAACTCTGGTTTGTTTCAGTTTCAGAAGCAGAGTTGAACTAGATATCGTCCGAATGTATAGGAAACACCGTTCTTTTCTTCTGAGCACACTCACGTTTCCTGCGGTATTAGAGACTCTAGAAAGCAAGAGCATGCTTCCTGCTCTAAAGCAGAGTGTGATCCATCGATGAGAACTATGCTGTGTGTTTCCCTTCAGAAATGGAGTTAAATTCCAGGCTCTGTGTCTTCCTACAAGCACTACTTCCTATCAGGTAAGGGCAGTCACTTTTCAGATGAAACGAACTACATGGTTCACGAAGCTCACACGTTTCTCATCTTAAATGACAAGCATTGGATGTTAGAGGACCTGTGCTTTGTATCAATTTCAGAGGCAGAGTTGTACTAGATATGGGCTGTATGTGTAGGGAACACCGTTCTTTTGTTCTCAGCACACTCATGTTTCCTGCTGTCTTAGAGACTCTAGAAAGCAAAAGCGTGCTTCTTGCTCTAAAGCAGAGTGTGACCTATATATGAGAACTCTGCTGTGGGTTTCCCTTCAGAAATGGAGTTAAATCCCAGGCTCTGAGTCTTCCTACAAGCAAGACTTCATTTCAGGTAAGGGTAGTTACTTTATTGCTCCAATGGACTACATCGTTCACGAAGCTCACACGTTTCTCATCTTAACTGGCAAGGATTGGATGTTAGAGGACGTGTGGTTTGGTTCAGTTTCAAAAGCAGAGTTGAACTAGATATGGCCCGTATGTGTAGGAAATACCGTTCTTTTGTTCTGAGGACACACAAGTTTCCGGCTGTATTAGAGACTCTAGAAAGCAAGAGCGTGCTTCTTGCTCTAAAGCAGAGTGTGATCCATCGAAGAGAACTATGCTGTGCGTTTCCTTTAAGAAATGGAGTTATATTCCAGGCTCTGTGTGTTCCTACAAGCACCACTTTATTTCAGGTAAGGGCAGTCACATTTCAGCTCAAAAGAACTACATCGTTCATGAAGCTCAAATGTTTCTCATCAAAACTGACAAGCATTGGATGTTAGAGGACCTGTGGTTTGTTTCAGTTTCAGAAGTAGAGTTGAACTAGATATGGCCCATATGTGTAGGAAAAACCGTTTTTTTTGTTCTGAGCACACTCAAGTTTCCTGCTGTATTAGAGACTCTAAAAAGCAAGAGCGTGCTTCTGGCTCTAAAGCAGAGTGTGATCCATCGATGAGAACTATGCTGTGTGTTTCCCTTCAGAAATGGAGTTAAATTCAGGCTCTGTGTCTTTCTACAAGCACTACTTCGTTTCAGGTAAGGGCAGTCACTTTTCAGATGAAACGAACTACATGGTTCACGAAGCACACACGTTTCTCATCTTAAATGACAAGCATTGGATGTTAGAGGAACTGTGCTTTGTATCAATTTCAGAGGCAGAGTTGTACTAGATATGGTCCGTATGTGTAGGGAACACCGTTCTTTTGTTCTCAGCACACACATGTTTCCTGCTGTCTTAGAGACTCTAGAAAGCAAGAGCGTGCTTCTTGCTCTAAAGCAGAGTGTGACCTATATATGAGAACTCTGCTGTGGGTTTCCCTTCAGAATTGGAGTTAAATCCCAGGCTCTGAGTCTTCCTACAAGCAAGACTTCGTTTCAGGTAAGGGCAGTTACTTTACAGCTGAAACGAACAACATCGTTCACAAAGCTCACACGTTTCTCATCTTAACTGACAAGCATTGGATCTTAGAGGACCTGTGGTTTGGTTCAGTTTCAGAAGCAGAGTTGAACTAGATATGGCCCGTATGTGTAGGAAACACCGTTCTTTTGTTCTGAGCACACTCAAGTTTCCTGCTGTATTAGAGAATCTAGAAAGCAAGAGCGTGATTCTGGCTCTAAAGCAGAGTGTGATAAATGGAAGAGAACTCTGCTGTGTGTTTCACTTCAGAAATGGAGTTAAATCCCAGGCTCTGTATCTTCCTACAAGCAAGACTTCGTTTCAGGTAAGGGCAGTCACTTTTGAGCACAAACGAACTACATTGTTCACGAAGCTCACACGTTTCTCATCTAAACTGACAAGTATTGAATGTTAGAGGACCAGTGCTTTGTATCAGTTTCAGAAGCAGAGTTTTACTAGATATGGTCGGTATTTGTAGGAAACACCGTTCATTTTTTCTCAGCAAACTCAAGTTTCCTGATGTCTTAGAGACTGTAGAAAGCTAGGGCGTGCTTCTTGCTCTAAAGAAGAGTGTGATCAATGGATGAGAACTCTGTTGATTGTTTCACTTCTGAAATGGAGTTAAATCCCAGGCTCTGAGTCTTCCTACAAGCAGGACTTCGTTTAAGGTAAGCGCAGTTACTTTACAGCTCAAACGAACTCCATCGTTCACGAAGCTCACATGTTTCTCATCTTAACTGAGAAGCATTGGATGTTAGAGGACATCTGGTTTGTTTCAGTTTCAGAAGTAGAGTTGAACTAGATATGGTCCGTATGTGTAGGAAACACCGTTCTTTTATTCTTAGCACACTCACGTTTCCTGTGGTATTAGAGACTCCAGAATCAAGAGAATGCTTCTCTCTAAAGCAGAGTGTGATCCATCGATGAGAACTATGCTGTGTGTTTCCCTTCAGAAATGGAGTTAAATTCCAGGCTCTGTGTGTTACTACAAGCACGACTTCCTTTCATGTGAGGGCAGTCACTTTTCAGCTCAAACGAACTACATCGTTCACGAAGCTCACACATTTCTCATCTTAACTGACAAGCATGGGATGTTAGAGGACCAGTGCTTTGTATCAGTTTCAGAAGCAGAGTTGGACTAGATATGGTCCGTATGTGTAGGAACCACCGTTCTTTTGTTCTCAGCACACTCACGTTTTCTGCTGTCTTAGAGACTCTAGAAAGCAAGAGCGTGCTTCTTGCTCTAAAGCAGAGTGTGATCAATGGATGAAACGGTGTTGTGTGTTTCACTTCAGAAATGGAGTTAAATCCCAGGCTCTGAGTCTTCCTACAAGCAAAAGTTCATTTCAGGTAAGGGCAGTTACTTTACAGCTCAAAAGAACTCCATCGTTCACGAAGCTCACATGTTTCTCATCTTAACTGAGAAGCATTGGATGTTAGAGGACCTCTGGTTTGTTTCAGTTTCAGAAGCAGAGTTGAACTAGATATGGTCTGAATGTATAGGAAACACCGTTCCTTTCTTCTGAGCACACTCACGTTTCCTGCGGTATTAGAGACTCTAGAAAGCAAGAGCATGCTTCTTGCTCTAAAGCAGAGTGTGATCCATCGATGAGAACTATGCCGTGTGTTTCCCTTCAGAAATGGAGTTAAATTCCAGGCTCTGTGTGTTCCTACAAGCAAGACTTCGTTTCAGGTAAGGGCAGTCACTTTTCAGGTCAAACGAACTTCATTGTTCACAAAGCTCACACGTTTCTCATCTTAACTGACAAGCATTGGATGTTAGAAGACCTGTGGTTTGCTTCATTTTCAGAATCAGAGTTGAACTAGATATGGCCCATATGTGTAGGAAACACAGTTCTTTTGTTCTGAACACACTCAAGTTTCCTGCTCTATTAGAGAATCTAGAAAGCAAGAGCATGCTTCTTGCTCTAAAGCAAAGTGTGATCCATCGATGAGAACTATGCTGTGTGTTTCCCTTCAGAAATGGAGTTAAATTCCAGGCTCTGTGTGTTCCTACAAGCACCACTTCATTTCAGGTAAGGGCAGTCACTTTTCATCTCAAACGAACTACATTGTTCACGAAGCTCACATGTTTCTCATCTTAACTGACAAGCATTGGACGTTAAAGGTCCTGTGCTTTGTATCAATTTCAGAGGCAGAGATGGACTAGATATGGTCCGTATGTGTAGGAACCACCGTTCTTTTGTTCTCAGCACACTCACGTTTTCTGCTGTCTTAGAGACTCTAGAGAGCAAGAGCGTGCTTCTTCCTCTAAAGCAGAGTGTGATCAATGGATGAAACGCTGTTGTGTGTTTCACTTCAGAAATGGAGTTAAATCCCAGGCTCTGAGTCTTCCTACAAGCAAAAGTTCGTTTCAGGTAAGGGCAGTTACTTTACAGCTCAAAAGAACTCCATCGTTCACGAAGCTCACATGTTTCTCATCTTAACTGAGAAGCATTGGATGTTAGAGGAACTCTGGTTTGTTTCAGTTTCAGAAGCAGAGTTGAACTAGATATGGTCCGAATGTATAGGAAACACCGTTCTTTTCGCACACTCACGTTTCCTGCGGTATTAGAGGCTCTAGAAAGCAAGAGCATGCTTCCTGCTCTAAAGCAGAGTGTGATCCATCGATGAGAACTATGCTGTGTGTTTCCCTTCAGAAATGGAGTTAAATTCCAGGCTCTGTGTCTTCCTACAAGCACTACTTCCTATCAGGTAAGGGCAGTCACTTTTCAGATGAAACGAACTACATGGTTCACGAAGCTCACACGTTTCTCATCTTAACTGGCAAGGATTGGATGTTAGAGGACGTGTGGTTTGGTTCAGTTTCAAAAGCAGAGTTGAACTAGATATGGCCCGTATGTGTAGGAAATACCGTTCTTTTGTTCTGAGGACACACAAGTTTCCGGCTGTATTAGAGACTCTAGAAAGCAATAGCGTGCTTCTTGCTCTAAAGCAGAGTGTGATCCATCGAAGAGAACTATGCTGTGCGTTTCCTTTAAGAAATGGAGTTATATTCCAGGCTCTGTGTGTTCCTACAAGCACCACTTTATTTCAGGTAAGGGCAGTCACATTTCAGCTCAAAAGAACTACATCGTTCATGAAGCTCAAATGTTTCTCATCAAAACTGACAAGCATTGGATGTTAGAGGACCTGTGGTTTGTTTCAGTTTCAGAAGTAGAGTTGAACTAGATATGGCCCATATGTGTAGGAAAAACCGTTTTTTTTTTGTTCTGAGCACACTCAAGTTTCCTGCTGTATTAGAGACTCTAAAAAGCAAGAGCGTGCTTCTTGCTCTAAAGCAGAGTGTGATCCATCGATGAGAACTATGCTGTGTGTTTCCCTTCAGAAATGGAGTTAAATTCCAGGCTCTGTGTCTTTCTACAAGCACTACTTCGTTTCAGGTAAGGGCAGTCACTTTTCAGATGAAACTAACTACATGGTTCACGAAGCACACACGTTTCTCATCTTAAATGACAAGCATTGGATGTTAGAGGAACTGTGCTTTGTATCAATTTCAGAGGCAGAGTTGTACTAGATATGGTCCGTATGTGTAGGGAACACCGTTCTTTTGTTCTCAGCACACACATGTTTCCTGCTGTCTTAGAGACTCTAGAAAGCAAGAGCGTGCTTCTTGCTCTAAAGCAGAGTGTGACCTATATATGAGAACTCTGCTGTGGGTTTCCCTTCAGAATTGGAGTTAAATCCCAGGCTCTGAGTCTTCCTACAAGCAAGACTTCGTTTCAGGTAAGGGCAGTTACTTTACAGCTGAAACGAACAACATCATTCACAAAGCTCACACGTTTCTCATCTTAACTGACAAGCATTGGATCTTAGAGGACCTGTGGTTTGGTTCAGTTTCAGAAGCAGAGTTGAACTAGATATGGCCCGTATGTGTAGGAAACACCGTTCTTTTGTTCTGAGCACACTCAAGTTTCCTGCTGTATTAGAGAATCTAGAAAGCAAGAGCGTGATTCTGGCTCTAAAGCAGAGTGTGATAAATGGAAGAGAACTCTGCTGTGTGTTTCACTTCAGAAATGGAGTTAAATCCCAGGCTCTGTATCTTCCTACAAGCAAGACTTCGTTTCAGGTAAGGGCAGTCACTTTTGAGCACAAACGAACTACATTGTTCACGAAGCTCACACGTTTCTCATCTAAACTGACAAGTATTGAATGTTAGAGGACCAGTGCTTTGTATCAGTTTCAGAAGCAGAGTTTTACTAGATATGGTCGGTATGTGTAGGAAACACCGTTCATTTTTTCTCAGCAAACTCAAGTTTCCTGATGTCTTAGAGACTGTAGAAAGCTAGGGCGTGCTTCTTGCTCTAAAGAAGAGTGTGATCAATGGATGAGAACTCTGTTGATTGTTTCACTTCTGAAATGGAGTTAAATCCCAGGCTCTGAGTCTTCCTACAAGCAGGACTTCGTTTAAGGTAAGCGCAGTTACTTTACAGCACAAACGAACTCCATCGTTCACGAAGCTCACATGTTTCTCATCTTAACTGAGAAGCATTGGATGTTAGAGGACCTCTGGTTTGTTTCAGTTTCAGAAGTAGAGTTGAACTAGATATGGTCCGTATGTGTAGGAAACACCGTTCTTTTATTCTTAGCACACTCACGTTTCCTGTGGTATTAGAGACTCCAGAATCAAGAGAATGCTTCTCTCTAAAGCAGAGTGTGATCCATCGATGAGAACTATGCTGTGTGTTTCCCTTCAGAAATGGAGTTAAATTCCAGGCTCTGTGTGTTACTACAAGCACGACTTCCTTTCATGTGAGGGCAGTCACTTTTCAGCTCAAACGAACTACATCGTTCACGAAGCTCACACATTTCTCATCTTAACTGACAAGCATTGGATGATAGAGGACCAGTGCTTTGTATCAGTTTCAGAAGCAGAGTTGGACTAGATATGGTCCGTATGTGTAGGAACCACCGTTCTTTTGTTTTCAGCACACTCACGTTTTATGCTGTCTTAGAGACTCTAGAAAGCAAGAGCGTGCTTCTTGCTCTAAAGCAGAGTGTGATCAATGGATGAAATGGTGTTGTGTGTTTCACTTCAGAAATGGAGTTAAATCCCAGGCTCTGAGTCTTCCTACAAGCAAAAGTTCGTTTCAGGTAAGGGCAGTTACTTTACAGCTCAAAAAACTCCATCGTTCACGAAGCTCACATGTTTCTCATCTTAACTGAGAAGCATTGGATGTTAGATGACCTCTGGTTTGTTTCAGTTTCAGAAGCAGAGTTGAACTAGATATGGTCCGAATGTATAGGAAACACCGTTCTTTTCTTCTGAGCACACTCACGTTTCCTGCGGTATTAGAGACTCTAGAAAGCAAGAGCATGCTTCTTGCTCTAAAGCAGAGTGTGATCCATCGATGAGAACTATGCCGTGTGTTTCTCTTCAGAAATGGAGTTAAATTCCAGGCTCTGTGTGTTCCTACAAGCAAGACTTCGTTTCAGGTAAGGGCAGTCACTTTTCAGGTTAAACGAACTACATTGTTCACAAAGCTCACACGTTTCTCATCTTAACTGACAAGCATTGGATGTTAGAAGACCTGTGGTTTGTTTCATTTTCAGAATCAGAGTTGTACTAGATATGGCCCATATGTGTAGGAAACACAGTTCTTTTGTTCTGAACACACTCAAGTTTCCTGCTCTATTAGAGAATCTAGAAAGCAAGAGCGTGCTTCTTGCTCTAAAGCAAAGTGTGATCCATCGATGAGAACTATGCTGTGTGTTTCCCTTCAGAAATGGAGTTAAATTCCAGGCTCTGTGTGTTCCTACAAGCACCACTTCATTTCAGGTAAGGGCAGTCACTTTTCATCTCAAACGAACTACATTGTTCACGAAGCTCACACGTTTCTCATCTTAACTGACAAGCATTGGATGTTAAAGGACCAGTGCTTTGTATCAATTTCAGAGGCAGAGATGGACTAGATATGGTCCGTATGTGTAGGAAACACCGTTCATTTGTTCTCCGCAAACTCATGTTTCTTGCTGTCTTAGAGACTCTAGAAGGCTAGGGCGTGCTTCTTGCTCTAAAGCAAAGTGTGATCAATGGATGAGAACTCTGTTGTGTGTTTCACTTCAGAAATGGAGTTAAATCCCAGGCTCTGAGTCTTCCTACAAGCAAAAGTTCGTTTCAGGTAAGGGCAGTTACTTTACAGCTCTAAAGAACTCCATCGTTCACGAAGCTCACATGTTTCTCATCTTAACTGAGAAGCATTGGATGTTAGAGGACCTCTTGTTTGTTTCAGTTTCAGAAGCAGAGTTGGACTAGATATGGTCCGTATGTGTAGGAACCACCGTTCTTTTGTTCTCAGCACACTCACGTTTTCTGCTGTCTTAGAGACTCTAGAAAGCAAGAGCGTGCTTCTTGCTCTAAAGCAGAGTGTGATCAATGGATGAAACGCTGTTGTGTGTTTCACTTCAGAAATGGAGTTAAATCCCAGGCTCTGAGTCTTCCTACAAGCAAAAGTTCGTTTCAGGTAAGGGCAGTTACTTTACAGCTCAAAAGAACTCCATCGTTCACGAAGCTCACATGTTTCTCATCTTAACTGAGAAGCATTGTATGTTAGAGGAACCCTGGTTTGTTTCAGTTTCAGAAGCAGAGTTAAACTAGATATGGTCCGAATGTATAGGAAACACCGTTCTTTTCTTCTGAGCACACTCACGTTTCCTGCGGTATTAGAGACTCTAGAAAGCAAGAGCATGCTTTATGCTGTGTGTTTCCCTTCAGAAATGGAGTTAAATTCCAGGCTCTGTGTCTTCCTACAAGCACTACTTCCTATCAGGTAAGGGCAGTCACTTTTCAGATGAAACGAACTACATGGTTCACGAAGCTCACACGTTTCTCATCTTAAATGACAAGCATTGGATGTTAGAGGACCTGTGCTTTGTATCAATTTCAGAGGCAGAGTTGTACTAGATATGGGCTGTATGTGTAGGGAACACCGTTCTTTTGTTCTCAGCACACTCATGTTTCCTGCTGTCTTAGAGTCTCTAGAAAGCAAAAGCGTGCTTCTTGCTCTAAAGCAGAGTGTGACCTATATATGAGAACTCTGCTGTGGGTTTCCCTTCAGAAATGGAGTTAAATCCCAGGCTCTGAGTCTTCCTACAAGCAAGACTTCATTTCAGGTAAGGGTAGTTACTTTATAGCTCCAATGGACTACATCGTTCACGAAGCTCACACGTTTCTCATCTTAACTGGCAAGGATTGGATGTTAGAGGACGTGTGGTTTGGTTCAGTTTCAAAAGCAGAGTTGAACTAGATATGGCCCGTATGTGTAGGAAATACCGTTCTTTTGTTCTGAGGACACACAAGTTTCCGGCTGTATTAGAGACTCTAGAAAGCAAGAGCGTGCTTCTTGCTCTAAAGCAGAGTGTGATCCATCGAAGAGAACTATGCTGTGCGTTTCCTTTAAGAAATGGAGTTATATTCCAGGCTCTGTGTGTTCCTACAAGCACCACTTTATTTCAGGTAAGGGCAGTCACATTTCAGCTCAAAATAACTACATCGTTCATGAAGCTCAAATGTTTCTCATCAAAACTGACAAGCATTGGATGTTAGAGGACCTGTGGTTTGTTTCAGTTTCAGAAGTAGAGTTGAACTAGATATGGCCCATATGTGTAGGAAAAACCGTTTTTTTTGTTCTGAGCACACTCAAGTTTCCTGCTGTATTAGAGACTCTAAAAAGCAAGAGCGTGCTTCTGGCTCTAAAGCAGAGTGTGATCCATCGATGAGAACTATGCTGTGTGTTTCCCTTCAGAAATGGAGTTAAATTCCAGGCTCTGTGTCTTTCTACAAGCACTACTTCGTTTCAGGTAAGGGCAGTCACTTTTCAGATGAAACGAACTACATGGTTCACGAAGCACACACGTTTCTCATCTTAAATGACAAGCATTGGATGTTAGAGGAACTGTGCTTTGTATCAATTTCAGAGGCAGAGTTGTACTAGATATGGTCCGTATGTGTAGGGAACACCGTTCTTTTGTTCTCAGCACACACATGTTTCCTGCTGTCTTAGAGACTCTAGAAAGCAAGAGCGTGCTTCTTGCTCTAAAGCAGAGTGTGACCTATATATGAGAACTCTGCTGTGGGTTTCCCTTCAGAATTGGAGTTAAATCCCAGGCTCTGAGTCTTCCTACAAGCAAGACTTCGTTTCAGGTAAGGGCAGTTACTTTACAGCTGAAACGAACAACATCATTCACAAAGCTCACACGTTTCTCATCTTAACTGACAAGCATTGGTTCTTAGAGGACCTGTGGTTTGGTTCAGTTTCAGAAGCAGAGTTGAACTAGATATGGCCCGTATGTGTAGGAAACACCGTTCTTTTGTTCTGAGCACACTCAAGTTTCCTGCTGTATTAGAGAATCTAGAAAGCAAGAGCGTGATTCTGGCTCTAAAGCAGAGTGTGATAAATGGAAGAGAACTCTGCTGTGTGTTTCACTTCAGAAATGGAGTTAAATCCCAGGCTCTGTATCTTCCTACAAGCAAGACTTCGTTTCAGGTAAGGGCAGTCACTTTTGAGCACAAACGAACTACATTGTTCACGAAGCTCACACGTTTCTCATCTAAACTGACAAGTATTGAATGTTAGAGGACCAGTGCTTTGTATCAGTTTCAGAAGCAGAGTTTTACTAGATATGGTCGGTATGTGTAGGAAACACCGTTCATTTTTTCTCAGCAAACTCAAGTTTCCTGATGTCTTAGAGACTGTAGAAAGCTAGGGCGTGCTTCTTGCTCTAAAGAAGAGTGTGATCAATGGATGAGAACTCTGTTGATTGTTTCACTTCTGAAATGGAGTTAAATCCCAGGCTCTGAGTCTTCCTACAAGCAGTACTTCGTTTAAGGTAAGCGCAGTTACTTTACAGCACAAACGAACTCCATCGTTCACGAAGCTCACATGTTTCCCATCTTAACTGAGAAGCATTGGATGTTAGAGGACCTCTGGTTTGTTTCAGTTTCAGAAGTAGAGTTGAACTAGATATGGTCCGTATGTGTAGGAAAAACCGTTTTTTTTGTTCTGAGCACACTCAAGTTTCCTGCTGTATTAGAGACTCTAAAAAGCAAGAGCGTGCTTCTGGCTCTAAAGCAGAGTGTGATCCATCGATGAGAACTATGCTGTGTGTTTCCCTTCAGAAATGGAGTTAAATTCCAGGCTCTGTGTCTTTCTACAAGCACTACTTCGTTTCAGGTAAGGGCAGTCACTTTTCAGATGAAACGAACTACATGGTTCACGAAGCACACACGTTTCTCATCTTAAATGACAAGCATTGGATGTTAGAGGAACTGTGCTTTGTATCAATTTCAGAGGCAGAGTTGTACTAGATATGGTCCGTATGTGTAGGGAACACCGTTCTTTTGTTCTCAGCACACACATGTTTCCTGCTGTCTTAGAGACTCTAGAAAGCAAGAGCGTGCTTCTTGCTCTAAAGCAGAGTGTGACCTATATATGAGAACTCTGCTGTGGGTTTCCCTTCAGAATTGGAGTTAAATCCCAGGCTCTGAGTCTTCCTACAAGCAAGACTTCGTTTCAGGTAAGGGCAGTTACTTTACAGCTGAAACGAACAACATCATTCACAAAGCTCACACGTTTCTCATCTTAACTGACAAGCATTGGTTCTTAGAGGACCTGTGGTTTGGTTCAGTTTCAGAAGCAGAGTTGAACTAGATATGGCCCGTATGTGTAGGAAACACCGTTCTTTTGTTCTGAGCACACTCAAGTTTCCTGCTGTATTAGAGAATCTAGAAAGCAAGAGCGTGATTCTGGCTCTAAAGCAGAGTGTGATAAATGGAAGAGAACTCTGCTGTGTGTTTCACTTCAGAAATGGAGTTAAATCCCAGGCTCTGTATCTTCCTACAAGCAAGACTTCGTTTCAGGTAAGGGCAGTCACTTTTGAGCACAAACAAACTACATTGTTCACGAAGCTCACACGTTTCTCATCTAAACTGACAAGTATTGAATGTTAGAGGACCAGTGCTTTGTATCAGTTTCAGAAGCAGAGTTTTACTAGATATGGTCGGTATGTGTAGGAAACACCGTTCATTTTTTCTCAGCAAACTCAAGTTTCCTGATGTCTTAGAGACTGTAGAAAGCTAGGGCGTGCTTCTTGCTCTAAAGAAGAGTGTGATCAATGGATGAGAACTCTGTTGATTGTTTCACTTCTGAAATGGAGTTAAATCCCAGGCTCTGAGTCTTCCTACAAGCAGGACTTCGTTTAAGGTAAGCGCAGTTACTTTACAGCACAAACGAACTCCATCGTTCACGAAGCTCACATGTTTCTCATCTTAACTGAGAAGCATTGGATGTTAGAGGACCTCTGGTTTGTTTCAGTTTCAGAAGTAGAGTTGAACTAGATATGGTCCGTATGTGTAGGAAACACCGTTCTTTTATTCTTAGCACACTCACGTTTCCTGTGGTATTAGAGACTCCAGAATCAAGAGAATGCTTCTCTCTAAAGCAGAGTGTGATCCATCGATGAGAACTATGCTGTGTGTTTCCCTTCAGAAATGGAGTTAAATTCCAGGCTCTGTGTGTTACTACAAGCACGACTTCCTTTCATGTGAGGGCAGTCACTTTTCAGCTCAAACGAACTACATCGTTCACGAAGCTCACACATTTCTCATCTTAACTGACAAGCATTGGATGATAGAGGACCAGTGCTTTGTATCAGTTTCAGAAGCAGAGTTGGACTAGATATGGTCCGTATGTGTAGGAACCACCGTTCTTTTGTTTTCAGCACACTCACGTTTTATGCTGTCTTAGAGACTCTAGAAAGCAAGAGCGTGCTTCTTGCTCTAAAGCAGAGTGTGATCAATGGATGAAATGGTGTTGTGTGTTTCACTTCAGAAATGGAGTTAAATCCCAGGCTCTGAGTCTTCCTACAAGCAAAAGTTCGTTTCAGGTAAGGGCAGTTACTTTACAGCTCAAAAAACTCCATCGTTCACGAAGCTCACATGTTTCTCATCTTAACTGAGAAGCATTGGATGTTAGAGGACCTCTGGTTTGTTTCAGTTTCAGAAGCAGAGTTGAACTAGATATGGTCCGAATGTATAGGAAACACCGTTCTTTTCTTCTGAGCACACTCACGTTTCCTGCGGTATTAGAGACTCTAAAAAGCAAGAGCGTGCTTCTGGCTCTAAAGCAGAGTGTGATCCATCGATGAGAACTATGCTGTGTGTTTCCCTTCAGAAATGGAGTTAAATTCCAGGCTCTGTGTCTTTCTACAAGCACTACTTCGTTTCAGGTAAGGGCAGTCACTTTTCAGATGAAACGAACTACATGGTTCACGAAGCACACACGTTTCTCATCTTAAATGACAAGCATTGGATGTTAGAGGAACTGTGCTTTGTATCAATTTCAGAGGCAGAGTTGTACTAGATATGGTCCGTATGTGTAGGGAACACCGTTCTTTTGTTCTCAGCACACACATGTTTCCTGCTGTCTTAGAGACTCTAGAAAGCAAGAGCGTGCTTCTTGCTCTAAAGCAGAGTGTGACCTATATATGAGAACTCTGCTGTGGGTTTCCCTTCAGAATTGGAGTTAAATCCCAGGCTCTGAGTCTTCCTACAAGCAAGACTTCGTTTCAGGTAAGGGCAGTTACTTTACAGCTGAAACGAACAACATCATTCACAAAGCTCACACGTTTCTCATCTTAACTGACAAGCATTGGTTCTTAGAGGACCTGTGGTTTGGTTCAGTTTCAGAAGCAGAGTTGAACTAGATATGGCCCGTATGTGTAGGAAACACCGTTCTTTTGTTCTGAGCACACTCAAGTTTCCTGCTGTATTAGAGAATCTAGAAAGCAAGAGCGTGATTCTGGCTCTAAAGCAGAGTGTGATAAATGGAAGAGAACTCTGCTGTGTGTTTCACTTCAGAAATGGAGTTAAATCCCAGGCTCTGTATCTTCCTACAAGCAAGACTTCGTTTCAGGTAAGGGCAGTCACTTTTGAGCACAAACGAACTACATTGTTCACGAAGCTCACACGTTTCTCATCTAAACTGACAAGTATTGAATGTTAGCGGACCAGTGCTTTGTATCAGTTTCAGAAGCAGAGTTTTACTAGATATGGTCGGTATGTGTAGGAAACACCGTTCATTTTTTCTCAGCAAACTCAAGTTTCCTGATGTCTTAGAGACTGTAGAAAGCTAGGGCGTGCTTCTTGCTCTAAAGAAGAGTGTGATCAATGGATGAGAACTCTGTTGATTGTTTCACTTCTGAAATGGAGTTAAATCCCAGGCTCTGAGTCTTCCTACAAGCAAAAGTTCGTTTCAGGTAAGGGCAGTTACTTTACAGCTCAAAAAACTCCATCGTTCACGAAGCTCACATGTTTCTCATCTTAACTGAGAAGCATTGGATGTTAGAGGACCTCTGGTTTGTTTCAGTTTCAGAAGCAGAGTTGAACTAGATATGGTCCGAATGTATAGGAAACACCGTTCTTTTCTTCTGAGCACACTCACGTTTCCTGCGGTATTAGAGACTCTAAAAAGCAAGAGCGTGCTTCTGGCTCTAAAGCAGAGTGTGATCCATCGATGAGAACTATGCTGTGTGTTTCCCTTCAGAAATGGAGTTAAATTCCAGGCTCTGTGTCTTTCTACAAGCACTACTTCGTTTCAGGTAAGGGCAGTCACTTTTCAGATGAAACGAACTACATGGTTCACGAAGCACACACGTTTCTCATCTTAAATGACAAGCATTGGATGTTAGAGGAACTGTGCTTTGTATCAATTTCAGAGGCAGAGTTGTACTAGATATGGTCCGTATGTGTAGGGAACACCGTTCTTTTGTTCTCAGCACACACATGTTTCCTGCTGTCTTAGAGACTCTAGAAAGCAAGAGCGTGCTTCTTGCTCTAAAGCAGAGTGTGACCTATATATGAGAACTCTGCTGTGGGTTTCCCTTCAGAATTGGAGTTAAATCCCAGGCTCTGAGTCTTCCTACAAGCAAGACTTCGTTTCAGGTAAGGGCAGTTACTTTACAGCTGAAACGAACAACATCATTCACAAAGCTCACACGTTTCTCATCTTAACTGACAAGCATTGGTTCTTAGAGGACCTGTGGTTTGGTTCAGTTTCAGAAGCAGAGTTGAACTAGATATGGCCCGTATGTGTAGGAAACACCGTTCTTTTGTTCTGAGCACACTCAAGTTTCCTGCTGTATTAGAGAATCTAGAAAGCAAGAGCGTGATTCTGGCTCTAAAGCAGAGTGTGATAAATGGAAGAGAACTCTGCTGTGTGTTTCACTTCAGAAATGGAGTTAAATCCCAGGCTCTGTATCTTCCTACAAGCAAGACTTCGTTTCAGGTAAGGGCAGTCACTTTTGAGCACAAACGAACTACATTGTTCACGAAGCTCACACGTTTCTCATCTAAACTGACAAGTATTGAATGTTAGCGGACCAGTGCTTTGTATCAGTTTCAGAAGCAGAGTTTTACTAGATATGGTCGGTATGTGTAGGAAACACCGTTCATTTTTTCTCAGCAAACTCAAGTTTCCTGATGTCTTAGAGACTGTAGAAAGCTAGGGCGTGCTTCTTGCTCTAAAGAAGAGTGTGATCAATGGATGAGAACTCTGTTGATTGTTTCACTTCTGAAATGGAGTTAAATCCCAGGCTCTGAGTCTTCCTACAAGCAGGACTTCGTTTAAGGTAAGCGCAGTTACTTTACAGCACAAACGAACTCCATCGTTCACGAAGCTCACATGTTTCCCATCTTAACTGAGAAGCATTGGATGTTAGAGGACCTCTGGTTTGTTTCAGTTTCAGAAGTAGAGTTGAACTAGATATGGTCCGTATGTGTAGGAAAAACCGTTTTTTTTGTTCTGAGCACACTCAAGTTTCCTGCTGTATTAGAGACTCTAAAAAGCAAGAGCGTGCTTCTGGCTCTAAAGCAGAGTGTGATCCATCGATGAGAACTATGCTGTGTGTTTCCCTTCAGAAATGGAGTTAAATTCCAGGCTCTGTGTCTTTCTACAAGCACTACTTCGTTTCAGGTAAGGGCAGTCACTTTTCAGATGAAACGAACTACATGGTTCACGAAGCACACACGTTTCTCATCTTAAATGACAAGCATTGGATGTTAGAGGAACTGTGCTTTGTATCAATTTCAGAGGCAGAGTTGTACTAGATATGGTCCGTATGTGTAGGGAACACCGTTCTTTTGTTCTCAGCACACACATGTTTCCTGCTGTCTTAGAGACTCTAGAAAGCAAGAGCGTGCTTCTTGCTCTAAAGCAGAGTGTGACCTATATATGAGAACTCTGCTGTGGGTTTCCCTTCAGAATTGGAGTTAAATCCCAGGCTCTGAGTCTTCCTACAAGCAAGACTTCGTTTCAGGTAAGGGCAGTTACTTTACAGCTGAAACGAACAACATCATTCACAAAGCTCACACGTTTCTCATCTTAACTGACAAGCATTGGTTCTTAGAGGACCTGTGGTTTGGTTCAGTTTCAGAAGCAGAGTTGAACTAGATATGGCCCGTATGTGTAGGAAACACCGTTCTTTTGTTCTGAGCACACTCAAGTTTCCTGCTGTATTAGAGAATCTAGAAAGCAAGAGCGTGATTCTGGCTCTAAAGCAGAGTGTGATAAATGGAAGAGAACTCTGCTGTGTGTTTCACTTCAGAAATGGAGTTAAATCCCAGGCTCTGTATCTTCCTACAAGCAAGACTTCGTTTCAGGTAAGGGCAGTCACTTTTGAGCACAAACAAACTACATTGTTCACGAAGCTCACACGTTTCTCATCTAAACTGACAAGTATTGAATGTTAGAGGACCAGTGCTTTGTATCAGTTTCAGAAGCAGAGTTTTACTAGATATGGTCGGTATGTGTAGGAAACACCGTTCATTTTTTCTCAGCAAACTCAAGTTTCCTGATGTCTTAGAGACTGTAGAAAGCTAGGGCGTGCTTCTTGCTCTAAAGAAGAGTGTGATCAATGGATGAGAACTCTGTTGATTGTTTCACTTCTGAAATGGAGTTAAATCCCAGGCTCTGAGTCTTCCTACAAGCAGGACTTCGTTTAAGGTAAGCGCAGTTACTTTACAGCACAAACGAACTCCATCGTTCACGAAGCTCACATGTTTCTCATCTTAACTGAGAAGCATTGGATGTTAGAGGACCTCTGGTTTGTTTCAGTTTCAGAAGTAGAGTTGAACTAGATATGGTCCGTATGTGTAGGAAACACCGTTCTTTTATTCTTAGCACACTCACGTTTCCTGTGGTATTAGAGACTCCAGAATCAAGAGAATGCTTCTCTCTAAAGCAGAGTGTGATCCATCGATGAGAACTATGCTGTGTGTTTCCCTTCAGAAATGGAGTTAAATTCCAGGCTCTGTGTGTTACTACAAGCACGACTTCCTTTCATGTGAGGGCAGTCACTTTTCAGCTCAAACGAACTACATCGTTCACGAAGCTCACACATTTCTCATCTTAACTGACAAGCATTGGATGATAGAGGACCAGTGCTTTGTATCAGTTTCAGAAGCAGAGTTGGACTAGATATGGTCCGTATGTGTAGGAACCACCGTTCTTTTGTTTTCAGCACACTCACGTTTTATGCTGTCTTAGAGACTCTAGAAAGCAAGAGCGTGCTTCTTGCTCTAAAGCAGAGTGTGATCAATGGATGAAATGGTGTTGTGTGTTTCACTTCAGAAATGGAGTTAAATCCCAGGCTCTGAGTCTTCCTACAAGCAAAAGTTCGTTTCAGGTAAGGGCAGTTACTTTACAGCTCAAAAAACTCCATCGTTCACGAAGCTCACATGTTTCTCATCTTAACTGAGAAGCATTGGATGTTAGAGGACCTCTGGTTTGTTTCAGTTTCAGAAGCAGAGTTGAACTAGATATGGTCCGAATGTATAGGAAACACCGTTCTTTTCTTCTGAGCACACTCACGTTTCCTGCGGTATTAGAGACTCTAGAAAGCAAGAGCATGCTTCTTGCTCTAAAGCAGAGTGTGATCCATCGATGAGAACTATGCCGTGTGTTTCTCTTCAGAAATGGAGTTAAATTCCAGGCTCTGTGTGTTCCTACAAGCAAGACTTCGTTTCAGGTAAGGGCAGTCACTTTTCAGGTTAAACGAACTACATTGTTCACAAAGCTCACACGTTTCTCATCTTAACTGACAAGCATTGGATGTTAGAAGACCTGTGGTTTGTTTCATTTTCAGAATCAGAGTTGTACTAGATATGGCCCATATGTGTAGGAAACACAGTTCTTTTGTTCTGAACACACTCAAGTTTCCTGCTCTATTAGAGAATCTAGAAAGCAAGAGCGTGCTTCTTGCTCTAAAGCAAAGTGTGATCCATCGATGAGAACTATGCTGTGTGTTTCCCTTCAGAAATGGAGTTAAATTCCAGGCTCTGTGTGTTCCTACAAGCACCACTTCATTTCAGGTAAGGGCAGTTACTTTACAGCTCAAAAAACTCCATCGTTCACGAAGCTCACATGTTTCTCATCTTAACTGAGAAGCATTGGATGTTAGAGGACCTCTTGTTTGTTTCAGTTTCAGAAGCAGAGTTGGACTAGATATGGTCCGTATGTGTAGGAACCACCGTTCTTTTGTTCTCAGCACACTCACGTTTTCTGCTGTCTTAGAGACTCTAGAAAGCAAGAGCGTGCTTCTTGCTCTAAAGCAGAGTGTGATCAATGGATGAAACGCTGTTGTGTGTTTCACTTCAGAAATGGAGTTAAATCCCAGGCTCTGAGTCTTCCTACAAGCAAAAGTTCGTTTCAGGTAAGGGCAGTTACTTTACAGCTCAAAAGAACTCCATCGTTCACGAAGCTCACATGTTTCTCATCTTAACTGAGAAGCATTGTATGTTAGAGGAACCCTGGTTTGTTTCAGTTTCAGAAGCAGAGTTAAACTAGATATGGTCCGAATGTATAGGAAACACCGTTCTTTTCTTCTGAGCACACTCACGTTTCCTGCGGTATTAGAGACTCTAGAAAGCAAGAGCATGCTTTATGCTGTGTGTTTCCCTTCAGAAATGGAGTTAAATTCCAGGCTCTGTGTCTTCCTACAAGCACTACTTCCTATCAGGTAAGGGCAGTCACTTTTCAGATGAAACGAACTACATGGTTCACGAAGCTCACACGTTTCTCATCTTAAATGACAAGCATTGGATGTTAGAGGACCTGTGCTTTGTATCAATTTCAGAGGCAGAGTTGTACTAGATATGGGCTGTATGTGTAGGGAACACCGTTCTTTTGTTCTCAGCACACTCATGTTTCCTGCTGTCTTAGAGTCTCTAGAAAGCAAAAGCGTGCTTCTTGCTCTAAAGCAGAGTGTGACCTATATATGAGAACTCTGCTGTGGGTTTCCCTTCAGAAATGGAGTTAAATCCCAGGCTCTGAGTCTTCCTACAAGCAAGACTTCATTTCAGGTAAGGGTAGTTACTTTATAGCTCCAATGGACTACATCGTTCACGAAGCTCACACGTTTCTCATCTTAACTGGCAAGGATTGGATGTTAGAGGACGTGTGGTTTGGTTCAGTTTCAAAAGCAGAGTTGAACTAGATATGGCCCGTATGTGTAGGAAATACCGTTCTTTTGTTCTGAGGACACACAAGTTTCCGGCTGTATTAGGGACTCTAGAAAGCAAGAGCGTGCTTCTTGCTCTAAAGCAGAGTGTGATCCATCGAAGAGAACTATGCTGTGCGTTTCCTTTAAGAAATGGAGTTATATTCCAGGCTCTGTGTGTTCCTACAAGCACCACTTTATTTCAGGTAAGGGCAGTCACATTTCAGCTCAAAATAACTACATCGTTCATGAAGCTCAAATGTTTCTCATCAAAACTGACAAGCATTGGATGGTAGAGGACCTGTGGTTTGTTTCAGTTTCAGAAGTAGAGTTGAACTAGATATGGCCCATATGTGTAGGAAAAACCGTTTTTTTTGTTCTGAGCACACTCAAGTTTCCTGCTGTATTAGAGACACTAAAAAGCAAGAGCGTGCTTCTGGCTCTAAAGCAGAGTGTGATCCATCGATGAGAACTATGCTGTGTGTTTCCCTTCAGAAATGGAGTTAAATTCCAGGCTCTGTGTCTTTCTACAAGCACTACTTCGTTTCAGGTAAGGGCAGTCACTTTTCAGATGAAACGAACTACATGGTTCACGAAGCACACACGTTTCTCATCTTAAATGACAAGCATTGGATGTTAGAGGAACTGTGCTTTGTATCAATTTCAGAGGCAGAGTTGTACTAGATATGGTCCGTATGTGTAGGGAACACCGTTCTTTTGTTCTCAGCACACACATGTTTCCTGCTGTCTTAGAGACTCTAGAAAGCAAGAGCGTGCTTCTTGCTCTAAAGCAGAGTGTGACCTATATATGAGAACTCTGCTGTGGGTTTCACTTCAGAAATGGAGTTAAATCCCAGGCTCTGTATCTTCCTACAAGCAAGACTTCGTTTCAGGTAAGGGCAGTCACTTTTGAGCACAAACGAACTACATTGTTCACGAAGCTCACACGTTTCTCATCTAAACTGACAAGTATTGAATGTTAGAGGACCAGTGCTTTGTATCAGTTTCAGAAGCAGAGTTTTACTAGATATGGTCGGTATTTGTAGGAAACACCGTTCATTTTTTCTCAGCAAACTCAAGTTTCCTGATGTCTTAGAGACTGTAGAAAGCTAGGGCGTGCTTCTTGCTCTAAAGAAGAGTGTGATCAATGGATGAGAACTCTGTTGATTGTTTCACTTCTGAAATGGAGTTAAATCCCAGGCTCTGAGTCTTCCTACAAGCAGGACTTCGTTTAAGGTAAGCGCAGTTACTTTACAGCTCAAACGAACTCCATCGTTCACGAAGCTCACATGTTTCTCATCTTAACTGAGAAGCATTGGATGTTAGAGGACCTCTGGTTTGTTTCAGTTTCAGAAGTAGAGTTGAACTAGATATGGTCCGTATGTGTAGGAAACACCGTTCTTTTATTCTTAGCACACTCACGTTTCCTGTGGTATTAAAGACTCCAGAATCAAGAGAATGCTTCTCTCTAAAGCAGAGTGTGATCCATCGATGAGAACTATGCTGTGTGTTTCCCTTCAGAAATGGAGTTAAATTCCAGGCTCTGTGTGTTACTACAAGCACGACTTCCTTTCATGTGAGGGCAGTCACTTTTCAGCTCAAACGAACTACATCGTTCACGAAGCTCACACATTTCTCATCTTAACTGACAAGCATTGGATGATAGAGGACCAGTGCTTTGTATCAGTTTCAGAAGCAGAGTTGGACTAGATATGGTCCGTATGTGTAGGAACCACCGTTCTTTTGTTTTCAGCACACTCACGTTTTATGCTGTCTTAGAGACTCTAGAAAGCAAGAGCGTGCTTCTTGCTCTAAAGCAGAGTGTGATCAATGGATGAAATGGTGTTGTGTGTTTCACTTCAGAAATGGAGTTAAATCCCAGGCTCTGAGTCTTCCTACAAGCAAAAGTTCGTTTCAGGTAAGGGCAGTTACTTTACAGCTCAAAAAACTCCATCGTTCACGAAGCTCACATGTTTCTCATCTTAACTGAGAAGCATTGGATGTTAGAGGACCTCTGGTTTGCTTCAGTTTCAGAAGCAGAGTTGAACTAGATATGGTCCGAATGTATAGGAAACACCGTTCTTTTCTTCTGAGCACACTCACGTTTCCTGCGGTATTAGAGACTCTAGAAAGCAAGAGCATGCTTCTTGCTCTAAAGCAGAGTGTGATCCATCGATGAGAACTATGCCGTGTGTTTCTCTTCAGAAATGGAGTTAAATTCCAGGCTCTGTGTGTTCCTACAAGCAAGACTTCGTTTCAGGTAAGGGCAGTCACTTTTCAGGTTAAACGAACTACATTGTTCACAAAGCTCACACGTTTCTCATCTTAACTGACAAGCATTGGATGTTAGAAGACCTGTGGTTTGTTTCATTTTCAGAATCAGAGTTGTACTAGATATGGCCCATATGTGTAGGAAACACAGTTCTTTTGTTCTGAACACACTCAAGTTTCCTGCTCTATTAGAGAATCTAGAAAGCAAGAGCGTGCTTCTTGCTCTAAAGCAAAGTGTGATCCATCGATGAGAACTATGCTGTGTGTTTCCCTTCAGAAATGGAGTTAAATTCCAGGCTCTGTGTGTTCCTACAAGCACCACTTCATTTCAGGTAAGGGCAGTCACTTTTCATCTCAAACGAACTACATTGTTCACGAAGCTCACACGTTTCTCATCTTAACTGACAAGCATTGGATGTTAAAGGACCAGTGCTTTGTATCAATTTCAGAGGCAGAGATGGACTAGATATGGTCCGTATGTGTAGGAAACACCGTTCATTTGTTCTCCGCAAACTCATGTTTCTTGCTGTCTTAGAGACTCTAGAAGGCTAGGGCGTGCTTCTTGCTCTAAAGCAAAGTGTGATCAATGGATGAGAACTCTGTTGTGTGTTTCACTTCAGAAATGGAGTTAAATCCCAGGCTCTGAGTCTTCCTACAAGCAAAAGTTCGTTTCAGGTAAGGGCAGTTACTTTACAGCTCTAAAGAACTCCATCGTTCACGAAGCTCACATGTTTCTCATCTTAACTGAGAAGCATTGGATGTTAGAGGACCTCTTGTTTGTTTCAGTTTCAGAAGCAGAGTTGGACTAGATATGGTCCGTATGTGTAGGAACCACCGTTCTTTTGTTCTCAGCACACTCACGTTTTCTGCTGTCTTAGAGACTCTAGAAAGCAAGAGCGTGCTTCTTGCTCTAAAGCAGAGTGTGATCAATGGATGAAACGCTGTTGTGTGTTTCACTTCAGAAATGGAGTTAAATCCCAGGCTCTGAGTCTTCCTACAAGCAAAAGTTCGTTTCAGGTAAGGGCAGTTACTTTACAGCTCAAAAGAACTCCATCGTTCACGAAGCTCACATGTTTCTCATCTTAACTGAGAAGCATTGTATGTTAGAGGAACCCTGGTTTGTTTCAGTTTCAGAAGCAGAGTTAAACTAGATATGGTCCGAATGTATAGGAAACACCGTTCTTTTCTTCTGAGCACACTCACGTTTCCTGCGGTATTAGAGACTCTAGAAAGCAAGAGCATGCTTTATGCTGTGTGTTTCCCTTCAGAAATGGAGTTAAATTCCAGGCTCTGTGTCTTCCTACAAGCACTACTTCCTATCAGGTAAGGGCAGTCACTTTTCAGATGAAACGAACTACATGGTTCACGAAGCTCACACGTTTCTCATCTTAAATGACAAGCATTGGATGTTAGAGGACCTGTGCTTTGTATCAATTTCAGAGGCAGAGTTGTACTAGATATGGGCTGTATGTGTAGGGAACACCGTTCTTTTGTTCTCAGCACACTCATGTTTCCTGCTGTCTTAGAGTCTCTAGAAAGCAAAAGCGTGCTTCTTGCTCTAAAGCAGAGTGTGACCTATATATGAGAACTCTGCTGTGGGTTTCCCTTCAGAAATGGAGTTAAATCCCAGGCTCTGTATCAGTGCTTTGTATCAGTTTCAGAAGCAGAGTTTTACTAGATATGGTCGGTATTTGTAGGAAACACCGTTCATTTTTTCTCAGCAAACTCAAGTTTCCTGATGTCTTAGAGACTGTAGAAAGCTAGGGCGTGCTTCTTGCTCTAAAGAAGAGTGTGATCAATGGATGAGAACTCTGTTGATTGTTTCACTTCTGAAATGGAGTTAAATCCCAGGCTCTGAGTCTTCCTACAAGCAGGACTTCGTTTAAGGTAAGCGCAGTTACTTTACAGCTCAAACGAACTCCATCGTTCACGAAGCTCACATGTTTCTCATCTTAACTGAGAAGCATTGGATGTTAGAGGACCTCTGGTTTGTTTCAGTTTCAGAAGTAGAGTTGAACTAGATATGGTCCGTATGTGTAGGAAACACCGTTCTTTTATTCTTAGCACACTCACGTTTCCTGTGGTATTAGAGACTCCAGAATCAAGAGAATGCTTCTCTCTAAAGCAGAGTGTGATCCATCGATGAGAACTATGCTGTGTGTTTCCCTTCAGAAATGGAGTTAAATTCCAGGCTCTGTGTGTTACTACAAGCACGACTTCCTTTCATGTGAGGGCAGTCACTTTTCAGCTCAAACGAACTACATCGTTCACGAAGCTCACACATTTCTCATCTTAACTGACAAGCATTGGATGATAGAGGACCAGTGCTTTGTATCAGTTTCAGAAGCAGAGTTGGACTAGATATGGTCCGTATGTGTAGGAACCACCGTTCTTTTGTTTTCAGCACACTCACGTTTTATGCTGTCTTAGAGACTCTAGAAAGCAAGAGCGTGCTTCTTGCTCTAAAGCAGAGTGTGATCAATGGATGAAATGGTGTTGTGTGTTTCACTTCAGAAATGGAGTTAAATCCCAGGCTCTGAGTCTTCCTACAAGCAAAAGTTCGTTTCAGGTAAGGGCAGTTACTTTACAGCTCAAAAAACTCCATCGTTCACGAAGCTCACATGTTTCTCATCTTAACTGAGAAGCATTGGATGTTAGAGGACCTCTGGTTTGCTTCAGTTTCAGAAGCAGAGTTGAACTAGATATGGTCCGAATGTATAGGAAACACCGTTCTTTTCTTCTGAGCACACTCACGTTTCCTGCGGTATTAGAGACTCTAGAAAGCAAGAGCATGCTTCTTGCTCTAAAGCAGAGTGTGATCCATCGATGAGAACTATGCCGTGTGTTTCTCTTCAGAAATGGAGTTAAATTCCAGGCTCTGTGTGTTCCTACAAGCAAGACTTCGTTTCAGGTAAGGGCAGTCACTTTTCAGGTTAAACGAACTACATTGTTCACAAAGCTCACACGTTTCTCATCTTAACTGACAAGCATTGGATGTTAGAAGACCTGTGGTTTGTTTCATTTTCAGAATCAGAGTTGTACTAGATATGGCCCATATGTGTAGGAAACACAGTTCTTTTGTTCTGAACACACTCAAGTTTCCTGCTCTATTAGAGAATCTAGAAAGCAAGAGCGTGCTTCTTGCTCTAAAGCAAAGTGTGATCCATCGATGAGAACTATGCTGTGTGTTTCCCTTCAGAAATGGAGTTAAATTCCAGGCTCTGTGTGTTCCTACAAGCACCACTTCATTTCAGGTAAGGGCAGTCACTTTTCATCTCAAACGAACTACATTGTTCACGAAGCTCACACGTTTCTCATCTTAACTGACAAGCATTGGATGTTAAAGGACCAGTGCTTTGTATCAATTTCAGAGGCAGAGATGGACTAGATATGGTCCGTATGTGTAGGAAACACCGTTCATTTGTTCTCCGCAAACTCATGTTTCTTGCTGTCTTAGAGACTCTAGAAGGCTAGGGCGTGCTTCTTGCTCTAAAGCAAAGTGTGATCAATGGATGAGAACTCTGTTGTGTGTTTCACTTCAGAAATGGAGTTAAATCCCAGGCTCTGAGTCTTCCTACAAGCAAAAGTTCGTTTCAGGTAAGGGCAGTTACTTTACAGCTCTAAAGAACTCCATCGTTCACGAAGCTCACATGTTTCTCATCTTAACTGAGAAGCATTGGATGTTAGAGGACCTCTTGTTTGTTTCAGTTTCAGAAGCAGAGTTGGACTAGATATGGTCCGTATGTGTAGGAACCACCGTTCTTTTGTTCTCAGCACACTCACGTTTTCTGCTGTCTTAGAGACTCTAGAAAGCAAGAGCGTGCTTCTTGCTCTAAAGCAGAGTGTGATCAATGGATGAAACGCTGTTGTGTGTTTCACTTCAGAAATGGAGTTAAATCCCAGGCTCTGAGTCTTCCTACAAGCAAAAGTTCGTTTCAGGTAAGGGCAGTTACTTTACAGCTCAAAAGAACTCCATCGTTCACGAAGCTCACATGTTTCTCATCTTAACTGAGAAGCATTGTATGTTAGAGGAACCCTGGTTTGTTTCAGTTTCAGAAGCAGAGTTAAACTAGATATGGTCCGAATGTATAGGAAACACCGTTCTTTTCTTCTGAGCACACTCACGTTTCCTGCGGTATTAGAGACTCTAGAAAGCAAGAGCATGCTTTATGCTGTGTGTTTCCCTTCAGAAATGGAGTTAAATTCCAGGCTCTGTGTCTTCCTACAAGCACTACTTCCTATCAGGTAAGGGCAGTCACTTTTCAGATGAAACGAACTACATGGTTCACGAAGCTCACACGTTTCTCATCTTAAATGACAAGCATTGGATGTTAGAGGACCTGTGCTTTGTATCAATTTCAGAGGCAGAGTTGTACTAGATGTGGGCTGTATGTGTAGGGAACACCGTTCTTTTGTTCTCAGCACACTCATGTTTCCTGCTGTCTTAGAGTCTCTAGAAAGCAAAAGCGTGCTTCTTGCTCTAAAGCAGAGTGTGACCTATATATGAGAACTCTGCTGTGGGTTTCCCTTCAGAATTGGAGTTAAATCCCAGGCTCTGAGTCTTCCTACAAGCAAGACTTCGTTTCAGGTAAGGGCAGTTACTTTACAGCTGAAACGAACAACATCGTTCACAAAGCTCACACGTTTCTCATCTTAACTGACAAGCATTGGATGTTAGAGGACGTGTGGTTTGGTTCAGTTTCAAAAGCAGAGTTGAACTAGATATGGCCCGTATGTGTAGGAAATACCGTTCTTTTGTTCTGAGGACACACAAGTTTCCGGCTGTATTAGAGACTCTAGAAAGCAAGAGCGTGCTTCTTGCTCTAAAGCAGAGTGTGATCCATCGAAGAGAACTATGCTGTGCGTTTCCTTTAAGAAATGGAGTTATATTCCAGGCTCTGTGTGTTCCTACAAGCACCACTTTATTTCAGGTAAGGGCAGTCACATTTCAGCTCAAAATAACTACATCGTTCATGAAGCTCAAATGTTTCTCATCAAAACTGACAAGCATTGGATGTTAGAGGACCTGTGGTTTGTTTCAGTTTCAGAAGTAGAGTTGAACTAGATATGGCCCATATGTGTAGGAAAAACCGTTTTTTTTTGTTCTGAGCACACTCAAGTTTCCTGCTGTATTAGAGACTCTAAAAAGCAAGAGCGTGCTTCTGGCTCTAAAGCAGAGTGTGATCCATCGATGAGAACTATGCTGTGTGTTTCCCTTCAGAAATGGAGTTAAATTCCAGGCTCTGTGTCTTTCTACAAGCACTACTTCGTTTCAGGTAAGGGCAGTCACTTTTCAGATGAAACGAACTACATGGTTCACGAAGCACACACGTTTCTCATCTTAAATGACAAGCATTGGATGTTAGAGGAACTGTGCTTTGTATCAATTTCAGAGGCAGAGTTGTACTAGATATGGTCCGTATGTGTAGGGAACACCGTTCTTTTGTTCTCAGCACACACATGTTTCCTGCTGTCTTAGAGACTCTAGAAAGCAAGAGCGTGCTTCTTGCTCTAAAGCAGAGTGTGACCTATATATGAGAACTCTGCTGTGGGTTTCACTTCAGAAATGGAGTTAAATCCCAGGCTCTGTATCTTCCTACAAGCAAGACTTCGTTTCAGGTAAGGGCAGTCACTTTTGAGCACAAACGAACTACATTGTTCACGAAGCTCACACGTTACTCATCTAAACTGACAAGTATTGAATGTTAGAGGACCAGTGCTTTGTATCAGTTTCAGAAGCAGAGTTTTACTAGATATGGTCGGTATTTGTAGGAAACACCGTTCATTTTTTCTCAGCAAACTCAAGTTTCTTGATGTCTTAGAGACTGTAGAAAGCTAGGGCGTGCTTCTTGCTCTAAAGAAGAGTGTGATCAATGGATGAGAACTCTGTTGATTGTTTCACTTCTGAAATGGAGTTAAATCCCAGGCTCTGAGTCTTCCTACAAGCAGGACTTCGTTTAAGGTAAGCGCAGTTACTTTACAGCTCAAACGAACTCCATCGTTCACGAAGCTCACATGTTTCTCATCTTAACTGAGAAGCATTGGATGTTAGAGGACCTCTGGTTTGTTTCAGTTTCAGAAGTAGAGTTGAACTAGATATGGTCCGTATGTGTAGGAAACACCGTTCTTTTATTCTTAGCACACTCACGTTTCCTGTGGTATTAGAGACTCCAGAATCAAGAGAATGCTTCTCTCTAAAGCAGAGTGTGATCCATCGATGAGAACTATGCTGTGTGTTTCCCTTCAGAAATGGAGTTAAATTCCAGGCTCTGTGTGTTACTACAAGCACGACTTCCTTTCATGTGAGGGCAGTCACTTTTCAGCTCAAACGAACTACATCGTTCACGAAGCTCACACATTTCTCATCTTAACTGACAAGCATTGGATGTTAGAGGACCAGTGCTTTGTATCAGTTTCAGAAGCAGAGTTGGACTAGATATGGTCCGTATGTGTAGGAACCACCGTTCTTTTGTTCTCAGCACACTCACGTTTTCTGCTGTCTTAGAGACTCTAGAAAGCAAGAGCGTGCTTCTTGCTCTAAAGCAGAGTGTGATCAATGGATGAAACGGTGTTGTGTGTTTCACTTCAGAAATGGAGTTAAATCCCAGGCTCTGAGTCTTCCTACAAGCAAAAGTTCGTTTCAGGTAAGGGCAGTTACTTTACAGCTCAAAAGAACTCCATCGTTCACGAAGCTCACATGTTTCTCATCTTAACTGAGAAGCATTGGATGTTAGAGGACCTCTGGTTTGTTTCAGTTTCAGAAGCAGAGTTGAACTAGATATGGTCCGAATGTATAGGAAACACCGTTCTTTTCTTCTGAGCACACTCACGTTTCCTGCGGTATTAGAGGCTCTAGAAAGCAAGAGCATGCTTCCTGCTCTAAAGCAGAGTGTGATCCATCGATGAGAACTATGCTGTGTGTTTCCCTTCAGAAATGGAGTTAAATTCCAGGCTCTGTGTGTTCCTACAAGCAAGACTTCATTTCAGGTAAGGGCAGTCACTTTTCAGGTCAAACGAACTTCATTGTTCACAAAGCTCACACGTTTCTCATCTAAACTGACAAGCATTGGATGTTAGAAGACCTGTGGTTTGCTTCATTTTCAGAAGCAGAGTTGAACTAGATATGGCCCATATGTGTAGGAAACATAGTTCTTTTTTTCTGAACACACTCAAGTTTCCTGCTCTATTAGAGAATCTAGAAAGCAAGAGCGTGCTTCTTGCTCTAAAGCAAAGTGTGATCCATCGATGAGAACTATGCTGTGTGTTTCCCTTCAGAAATGGAGTTAAATTCCAGGCTCTGTGTGTTCCTACAAGCACCACTTCATTTCAGGTAAGGGCAGTCACTTTTCATCTCAAACGAACTACATTGTTCACGAAGCTCACACGTTTCTCATCTTAACTGACAAGCATTGGATGTTAAAGGTCCTGTGCTTTGTATCAATTTCAGAGGCAGAGATGGACTAGATAAGGTCCGTATGTGTAGGAAACACCGTTCATTTGTTCTCCGCAAACTCATGTTTCTTGCTGTCTTAGAGACTCTAGAAGGCTAGGGCGTGCTTCTTGCTCTAAAGCAAAGTGTGATCAATTGATGAGAACTCTGTCGTGTGTTTCACTTCAGAAATGGAGTTAAATCCCAGGCTCTGAGTCTTCCTACAAGCAAAAGTTCGTTTCAGGTAAGGGCAGTTACTTTACAGCTCAAAAGAACTCCATCGTTCACGAAGCTCACATGTTTCTCATCTTAACTGAGAAGCATTGGATGTTAGAGGACCTCTGGTTTGTTTCAGTTTCAGAAGCAGAGTTGGACTAGATATGGTCCGTATGTGTAGGAACCACCGTTCTTTTGTTCTCAGCACACTCACGTTTTCTGCTGTCTTAGAGACTCTAGAAAGCAAGAGCGTGCTTCTTGCTCTAAAGCAGAGTGTGATCAATGGATGAAACGCTGTTGTGTGTTTCACTTCAGAAATGGAGTTAAATCCCAGGCTCTGAGTCTTCCTACAAGCAAAAGTTCGTTTCAGGTAAGGGCAGTTACTTTACAGCTCAAAAGAACTCCATCGTTCACGAAGCTCACATGTTTCTCATCTTAACTGAGAAGCATTGGATGTTAGAGGAACTCTGGTTTGTTTCAGTTTCAGAAGCAGAGTTGAACTAGATATGGTCCGAATGTATAGGAAACACCGTTCTTTTCTTCTGAGCACACTCACGTTTCCTGCGGTATTAGAGGCTCTAGAAAGCAAGAGCATGCTTCCTGCTCTAAAGCAGAGTGTGTTCCATCGATGAGAACTATGCTGTGTGTTTCCCTTCAGAAATGGAGTTAAATTCCAGGCTCTGTGTCTTCCTACAAGCACTACTTCCTATCAGGTAAGGGCAGTCACTTTTCAGATGAAACGAACTACATGGTTCACGAAGCTCACACGTTTCTCATCTTAACTGGCAAGGATTGGATGTTAGAGGACGTGTGGTTTGGTTCAATTTCAAAAGCAGAGTTGAACTAGATATGGCCCGTATGTGTAGGAAATACCGTTCTTTTGTTCTGAGGACACACAAGTTTCCGGCTGTATTAGAGACTCTAGAAAGCAATAGCGTGCTTCTTGCTCTAAAGCAGAGTGTGATCCATCGAAGAGAACTATGCTGTGCGTTTCCTTTAAGAAATGGAGTTATATTCCAGGCTCTGTGTGTTCCTACAAGCACCACTTTATTTCAGGTAAGGGCAGTCACATTTCAGCTCAAAAGAACTACATCGTTCATGAAGCTCAAATGTTTCTCATCAAAACTGACAAGCATTGGATGTTAGAGGACCTGTGGTTTGTTTCAGTTTCAGAAGTAGAGTTGAACTAGATATGGCCCATATGTGTAGGAAAAACCGTTTTTTTTTTGTTCTGAGCACACTCAAGTTTCCTGCTGTATTAGAGACTCTAAAAAGCAAGAGCGTGCTTCTTGCTCTAAAGCAGAGTGTGATCCATCGATGAGAACTATGATGTGTGTTTCCCTTCAGAAATGGAGTTAAATTCCAGGCTCTGTGTCTTTCTACAAGCACTACTTCGTTTCAGGTAAGGGCAGTCACTTTTCAGATGAAACGAACTACATGGTTCACGAAGCACACACGTTTCTCATCTTAAATGACAAGCATTGGATGTTAGAGGAACTGTGCTTTGTATCAATTTCAGAGGCAGAGTTGTACTAGATATGGTCCGTATGTGTAGGGAACACCGTTCTTTTGTTCTCAGCACACACATGTTTCCTGCTGTCTTAGAGACTCTAGAGAGCAAGAGCGTGCTTCTTGCTCTAAAGCAGAATGTGACCTATATATGAGAACTCTGCTGTGGGTTTCCCTTCAGAATTGGAGTTAAATCCCAGGCTCTGAGTCTTCCTACAAGCAAGACCTCGTTTCAGGTAAGGGCAGTTACTTTACAGCTGAAACGAACAACTTCATTCACAAAGCTCACACGTTTCTCATCTTAACTGACAAGCATTGGATCTTAGAGGACCTGTGGTTTGGTTCAGTTTCAGAAGCAGAGTTGAACTAGATATGGCCCGTATGTGTAGGAAACACCGTTCTTTTGTTCTGAGCACACTCAAGTTTCCTGCTGTATTAGAGAATCTAGAAAGCAAGAGCGTGATTCTGGCTCTAAAGCAGAGTGTGATAAATGGAAGAGAACTCTGCTGTGTGTTTCACTTCAGAAATGGAGTTAAATCCCAGGCTCTGTATCTTCCTACAAGCAAGACTTCGTTTCAGGTAAGGGCAGTCACTTTTGAGCACAAACGAACTACATTGTTCACGAAGCTCACACGTTTCTCATCTAAACTGACAAGTATTGAATGTTAGAGGACCAGTGCTTTGTATCAGTTTCAGAAGCAGAGTTTTACTAGATATGGTCGGTATGTGTAGGAAACACCGTTCATTTTTTCTCAGCAAACTCAACTTTCCTGATGTCTTAGAGACTGTAGAAAGCTAGGGCGTGCTTCTTGCTCTAAAGAAGAGTGTGATCAATGGATGAGAACTCTGTTGATTGTTTCACTTCTGAAATGGAGTTAAATCCCAGGCTCTGAGTCTTCCTACAAGCAGGACTTCGTTTAAGGTAAGCGCAGTTACTTTACAGCTCAAACGAACTCCATCGTTCACGAAGCTCACATGTTTCTCATCTTAACTGAGAAGCATTTGATGTTAGAGGACCTCTGGTTTGTTTCAGTTTCAGATGTAGAGTTGAACTAGATATGGTCCGTATGTGTAGGAAACACCGTTCTTTTATTCTTAGCACACTCACGTTTCCTGCGGTATTAGAGACTCCAGAATCAAGAGAATGCTTCTCTCTAAAGCAGAGTGTGATCCATCGATGAGAACTATGCTGTGTGTTTCCCTTCAGAAATGGAGTTAAATTCCAGGCTCTGTGTGTTACTACAAGCACGACTTCCTTTCATGTGAGGGCAGTCACTTTTCAGCTCAAACAAACTACATCGTTCACGAAGCTAACACATTTCTCATCTTAACTGACAAGCATTGGATGTTAGAGGACCAGTGCTTTGTATCAGTTTCAGAAGCAGAGTTGGACTAGATATGGTCCGTATATGTAGGAACCACCGTTCTTTTGTTCTCAGCACACTCACGTTTTCTGCTGTCTTAGAGACTCTAGAAAGCAAGAGCTTGCTTCTTGCTCTAAAGCAGAGTGTGATCAATGGATGAAACGCTGTTGTGTGTTTCACTTCAGAAATGGAGTTAAATCCCAGGCTCTGAGTCTTCCTACAAGCAAAAGTTCGTTTCAGGTAAGGGCAGTTACTTTACATCTCAAAAGAACACCATCGTTCACGAAGCTCACATGTTTCTCATCTTAACTGAGAAGCATTGGATGTTAGAGGACCTCTGGTTTGTTTCAGTTTCAGAAGCAGAGTTGAACTAGATATGGTCCGAATGTATAGGAAACACCGTTCTTTTCTTCTGAGCACACTCACGTTTCCTGCGGTATTAGAGACTCTAGAAAGCAAGAGCATGCTTCCTGCTCTAAAGCAGAGTGTGATCCATCGATGAGAACTATGCTGTGTGTTTCCCTTCAGAAATGGAGTTAAATTCCAGGCTCTGTGTGTTCCTACAAGCACCACTTCATTTCAGGTAAGGGCAGTTACTTTTCAGCTCAAACGAACTACATTGTTCATGAAGCACACACGTTTCTCATCTTAACTGACAAGCATTGGATGTTAGAAGACCTGTGGTTTGTTTCAGTTTCAGAAGCAGAGTTGAACTAGATATGGCCCGTATGTGTAGGAAACACAGTTCTTTTGTTCTGAGCACACTCAAGTTTCCTGCTGTATTAGAGACTCTAGAAGGCAAGAGCGTGCTTCTTGCTCTAAAGCAGAGTTTGATCCATCGATGAGAACACTGCTGTGTGTTTCACTTCAGAAATGGGGTTAAATTCCAGGCTCTTTGTGTTCCTACAAGCAAGACTTCATTTCAAGTAAGTGCAGTCATTTTTCAGCTCAAGCGAACTACATCGTTCACGAAGCTCACACATTTCTCATCTTAACTGACAAGCATTGAATGTTAGAAGACCAGTGCTTTGTATGAGTTTCAGAAGCAGAGTTGGACTAGATATGGTCCGTATGTGTAGGAAACAACGTTCATTTGTTCTCAGCAAACTCATGTTTCTTGCTGTCTTAGAGACTCTAGAAAGCAAGAGCATGCTTCTTGCTCTAAAGCAGAGTGTGATCAATGGATGAGAACTCTGCTGTGTGTTTCACTTCAGAAATGGAGTTAAATGCCATGCTCTGAGTCTTGCTACTAGGAAGAATTCGATTCAAGTAAGGGCAGTTACTTTACAGCTCAAAAGAACTCCATCGTTCACGAAGCTCACATGTTTCTCATCTTAACTGAGAAGCATTGGATGTTAGAGGACCTCTGGTTTGTTTCAGTTTCAGAAGCAGAGTTGAACTAGATATGGTCCGAATGTATAGGGTACACCGTTCTTTTCTTCTGAGCACACTCACGTTTCCTGCAGTATTAGAGACTCTAGAAAGCAAGAGCATGCTTCTTGCTCTAAAGCAGAGAGTGATCCATCGATGAGAACTATACTGTGTGTTTCCCTTCAGAAATGGAGTTACATTCCAGGCTCTGTCTGTTCCTACAAGCACCACTTCATTTCAGGTAAGGGCAGTCACTTTTCAGCTCAAACGAACTACATTGTTCATGAAGCTCACACGTTTCTCATGTTAACTGACAAGCATTGGATGTTAGAAGACCTGAGGTTTGTTTCAGTTTCAGAAGCAGAGTTGAACTAGATATGGCCTGTATGTGTAGGAAACAGAGTTCTTTTGTTCTGAGCACACTCAAGTTTCCTGCTGTTAGAGACTCTAGAAGGCAAGAGCGTGCTTCTTGCTCTACAGCAGAGTGTGATCCATCGATGAGAACTATGCTGTGTGTTTCCCTTCGGAAATGGGGTTAAATTCCAGGCTCTTTGTCTTCCTACAAGCAAGACTTCGTTTCAAGTAAGTGCAGTCATTTTTCAGCTCAAACGAACTACATCGTTCACGAAGCTCACACTTTTCTCATCTTAACTGACAAGCATTGAATGTTAGAGGACCAGTGCTTTGTATGAGTTTCAGAAGCAGAGTAGGACTAGATATGGTCCGTATGTGTAGGAAACACCGTTCATTTGTTCTCAGCAAACTCATGTTTCTTGCTGTCTTAGAGACTCTAGAAAGCAAGAGCATGCTTCTTGCTCTAAAGCAGAGTGTGATCAATGGATGAGAACTCTGCTGTGTGTTTCACTTCAGAAATGGCGTTAAATGCCATGCTCTGATTCTTGCTACTATGAAGTATTCGATTCAAGTAAGGGCAGTTACTTTACAGCTCAAAAGAACTCCATCATTCACGAAGCTCACATGTTTCTCATCTTAACTGAGAGGCATTGGATGTTAGAGGACCTCTGGTTTGTTTCAGTTTCAGAAGCAGAGTTGAACTAGATATGGTCCGAATGTATAGGAAACACCGTTCTTTTGTTCTGAGAACACTCACGTTTCCTGCGGAATTAGAGACTCTAGAAAGCAAGAGCATGCTTCTTGCTCTAAAGCAGAGTGTGATCCATCGATGAGAACTATACTGTGTGCTTCCCTTCAGAAATGGAGTTAAATTCCAGGCTCTGTGTGTTCCTACAAGCACCACTTCATTTCAGGTAAGGGCAGTCACTTTTCAGCTCAAACGAACTACATTGTTCATGAAGCTCACACGTTTCTCATCTTAACTGACAAGCATTGGATGTTAGAAGACCTGTGGTTTGTTTCAGTTTCAGAAGCAGAGTTGAACTAGATATGGCCTGTATGTGTAGGAAACAGAGTTCTTTTGTTCTGAGCACACTCAATTTTCCTGCTGTATTAGAGACTCTAGAAGGCAAGAGCGTGAATCTTGCTCTACAGCAGAGTGTGATCCATCGATGAGAACTATGCTGTGTGTTTCCCTTCAGAAATGGGGTTAAATTTCAGGCTCTTTGTCTTCCTACAAGCAAGACTTCGTTTCAAGTAAGTGCAGTCATTTTTCAGCTCAAACGAACTACATCGTTCACGAAGCTCACACGTTTCTCATCTTAACTGACAAGCATTGAATGTTAGAGGACCTCTGGTTTGTTTCAGTTTCAGAAGCAGAGTTGAACTAGATATGGTCCGTATGTATAGGAAACACCGTTCTTTCTTCTGAGCACACTCACGTTTCCTGCGGTATTAGAGACTCTAGAAAGCTAGGGCGTGCTTCTTTCTCTAAAGCAGAGTGTGATCAATGGATGAGAATTCTGTTGTGTGTTTTACTTCAGAAATGGAGTTAAATCCCAGGCTCTGAGTCTTCCTACAAGCAAGACTTCGTTTCAGGTAAGGGCAGTTACTTTATAGCTCAAAAGAACTGCATCGTTCACGAAGCTCACATGTTTCTCATCTTAACTGAGAAGCATTGGATGTTAGAGGACCTCTGGTTTGTTTCAGTTTCAGAAGCAGAGTTGAACTAGATATGGTCCGAATGTATAGGAAACACCGTTCTTTCTTCTGAGCACACTCACGTTTCCTGCGGTATTAGAGACTCTAGAAAGCAAGAGCATGCTTCTTGCTCTAAAGCAGAGTGTGATCCATCGATGAGAACTATGCTGTGTGCTTCCCTTCAGAAATGGAGTTAAATTCCTGGCTCTGTGTGTTCCTACAAGCACCAATTCATTTCATGTAAGGGCAGTACTTTTCAGCTCAAACGAACTACATTGTTCACGAAGCTCACACGTTTCTCATCTTAACTGACAAGCATTGGATGTTAGAGGACCAGTGCTTTGTATCATTTTCAGAAGCAGAGTTGTACTAGATATGGTCCGTATGTGTAGGAAACACCGTTCATTTGTTCTCAGCAAACTCACGTTTCTTGCTGTCTTAGAGACTCTAGAAGGCTAGGGCGTGCTTCTTGCTCTAAAGCAGAGTGTGATCAATGGATGAGAACTCTGTTGTGTGTTTCACTTCAGAAATGGAGTTAAATCCCAGGCTCTGAGTCTTCCTACAAGCAAAAGTTCATTTCAGGTAAGGGCAGTTACTTTACAGCTCAAAAGAACTCCATCGTTCACGAAGCTCACATGTTTCTCATCTTAACTGAGAAGCATTGGATGTTAGAGGACCTCTGGTTTGTTTCAGTTTCAGAAGCAGAGTTGAACTAGATATGGTCCGAATGTATAGGATACACCGTTCTTTTCTTCTGAGCACACTCACGTTTCCTGCGGTATTAGAGACTCTAGAAAGCAAGAGCATGCTTCTTGCTCTAAAGCAGAGTGTGATCCTTCGATGAGAACTATACTGTGTGTTTCCCTTCAGAAATGGAGTTAAATTCCAGGCTCTGTGTGTTCCTAAAAGCACCACTTCATTTCAGGTAAGGGCAGTCACTTTTCAGCTCAAAGAAACTACATTGTTCATGAAGCTCACACGTTTCTCATGTTAACTGACAAGCATTGGATGTTAGAAGACCTGAGGTTTGTTTCAGTTTCAGAAGCAGAGTTGAACTAGATATGGCCTGTATGTGTAGGAAACAGAGTTCTTTTGTTCTGAGCACACTCAAGTTTCCTGCTGTTAGAGACTCTAGAAGGCAAGAGCGTGCTTCTTGCTCTACAGCAGAGTGTGATCCATCGATGAGAACTATGCTGTGTGTTTCCCTTCGGAAATGGGGTTAAATTCCAGGCTCTTTGTCTTCCTACAAGCAAGACTTCGTTTCAAGTAAGTGCAGTCATTTTTCAGCTCAAACGAACTACATCGTTCACGAAGCTCACACTTTTCTCATCTTAACTGACAAGCATTGAATGTTAGAGGACCAGTGCTTTGTATGAGTTTCAGAAGCAGAGTAGGACTAGATATGGTCCGTATGTGTAGGAAACACCGTTCATTTGTTCTCAGCAAACTCATGTTTCTTGCTGTCTTAGAGACTCTAGAAAGCAAGAGCATGCTTCTTGCTCTAAAGCAGAGTGTGATCAATGGATGAGAACTCTGCTGTGTGTTTCACTTCAGAAATGGCGTTAAATGCCATGCTCTGATTCTTGCTACTATGAAGTATTCGATTCAAGTAAGGGCAGTTACTTTACAGCTCAAAAGAACTCCATCATTCACGAAGCTCACATGTTTCTCATCTTAACTGAGAGGCATTGGATGTTAGAGGACCTCTGGTTTGTTTCAGTTTCAGAAGCAGAGTTGAACTAGATATGGTCCGAATGTATAGGAAACACCGTTCTTTTGTTCTGAGAACACTCACGTTTCCTGCGGAATTAGAGACTCTAGAAAGCAAGAGCATGCTTCTTGCTCTAAAGCAGAGTGTGATCCATCGATGAGAACTATACTGTGTGCTTCCCTTCAGAAATGGAGTTAAATTCCAGGCTCTGTGTGTTCCTACAAGCACCACTTCATTTCAGGTAAGGGCAGTCACTTTTCAGCTCAAACGAACTACATTGTTCATGAAGCTCACACGTTTCTCATCTTAACTGACAAGCATTGGATGTTAGAAGACCTGTGGTTTGTTTCAGTTTCAGAAGCAGAGTTGAACTAGATATGGCCTGTATGTGTAGGAAACAGAGTTCTTTTGTTCTGAGCACACTCAATTTTCCTGCTGTATTAGAGACTCTAGAAGGCAAGAGCGTGAATCTTGCTCTACAGCAGAGTGTGATCCATCGATGAGAACTATGCTGTGTGTTTCCCTTCAGAAATGGGGTTAAATTTCAGGCTCTTTGTCTTCCTACAAGCAAGACTTCGTTTCAAGTAAGTGCAGTCATTTTTCAGCTCAAACGAACTACATCGTTCACGAAGCTCACACGTTTCTCATCTTAACTGACAAGCATTGAATGTTAGAGGACCTCTGGTTTGTTTCAGTTTCAGAAGCAGAGTTGAACTAGATATGGTCCGTATGTATAGGAAACACCGTTCTTTCTTCTGAGCACACTCACGTTTCCTGCGGTATTAGAGACTCTAGAAAGCTAGGGCGTGCTTCTTTCTCTAAAGCAGAGTGTGATCAATGGATGAGAATTCTGTTGTGTGTTTTACTTCAGAAATGGAGTTAAATCCCAGGCTCTGAGTCTTCCTACAAGCAAGACTTCGTTTCAGGTAAGGGCAGTTACTTTATAGCTCAAAAGAACTGCATCGTTCACGAAGCTCACATGTTTCTCATCTTAACTGAGAAGCATTGGATGTTAGAGGACCTCTGGTTTGTTTCAGTTTCAGAAGCAGAGTTGAACTAGATATGGTCCGAATGTATAGGAAACACCGTTCTTTCTTCTGAGCACACTCACGTTTCCTGCGGTATTAGAGACTCTAGAAAGCAAGAGCATGCTTCTTGCTCTAAAGCAGAGTGTGATCCATCGATGAGAACTATGCTGTGTGCTTCCCTTCAGAAATGGAGTTAAATTCCTGGCTCTGTGTGTTCCTACAAGCACCAATTCATTTCATGTAAGGGCAGTACTTTTCAGCTCAAACGAACTACATTGTTCACGAAGCTCACACGTTTCTCATCTTAACTGACAAGCATTGGATGTTAGAGGACCAGTGCTTTGTATCATTTTCAGAAGCAGAGTTGTACTAGATATGGTCCGTATGTGTAGGAAACACCGTTCATTTGTTCTCAGCAAACTCACGTTTCTTGCTGTCTTAGAGACTCTAGAAGGCTAGGGCGTGCTTCTTGCTCTAAAGCAGAGTGTGATCAATGGATGAGAACTCTGTTGTGTGTTTCACTTCAGAAATGGAGTTAAATCCCAGGCTCTGAGTCTTCCTACAAGCAAAAGTTCATTTCAGGTAAGGGCAGTTACTTTACAGCTCAAAAGAACTCCATCGTTCACGAAGCTCACATGTTTCTCATCTTAACTGAGAAGCATTGGATGTTAGAGGACCTCTGGTTTGTTTCAGTTTCAGAAGCAGAGTTGAACTAGATATGGTCCGAATGTATAGGATACACCGTTCTTTTCTTCTGAGCACACTCACGTTTCCTGCGGTATTAGAGACTCTAGAAAGCAAGAGCATGCTTCTTGCTCTAAAGCAGAGTGTGATCCTTCGATGAGAACTATACTGTGTGTTTCCCTTCAGAAATGGAGTTAAATTCCAGGCTCTGTGTGTTCCTAAAAGCACCACTTCATTTCAGGTAAGGGCAGTCACTTTTCAGCTCAAAGAAACTACATTGTTCATGAAGCTCACACGTTTCTCATCTTAACTGACAAGCATTGGATGTTAGAAGACCTGTGGTTTGTTTCAGTTTCAGAAGCAGAGTTGAACTAGATATGGCCTGTATGTGTAGGAAACACAGTTCTTTTGTTCTGAGCACACTCAAGTTTCCTGCTGTATTAGAGACTCTAGAAGGCAAGAGCGTGCTTCTTGCTCTAAAGCAGAGTGTGATCCATCGATGAGAACTATGCTGTGTGTTTCCCTTCAGAAATGGGGTTAAATTCCAGGCTCTGTGTCTTCCTACAAGCACTAATTCCTATCAGGTAAGGGCCGTCACTTTTCAGATGAAACGAACTACATGGTTCACGAAGCTCACACGTTTCTCATCTTAAATGACAAGCATTGGATGTTAGAGGACCTGTGCTTTGTATCACTTTCAGAGGCAGAGTTGTACTAGATATGGGCCGTACGTGTAGGGAACACCGTTCTTTTGTTCTCAGCACACTCATGTTTCCTGCTGTCTTAGAGACTCTAGAAAGCAAGAGCGTGCTTCTTGCTCTAAAGCAGAGTGTGACCTATATATGAGAACTCTGCTGTGGGTTTCCCTTCAGAAATGGAGTTAAATCCCAGGCTCTGAGTCTTCCTACAAGCAAGACTTCATTTCAGGTAAGGGTAGTTACTTTATAGCTCAAACGGACTACATCATTCACGAAGCTCACACGTTTCTCATCTTAACTGACAAGCATTGGATGTTAGAGGACGTGTGGTTTGGTTCAGTTTCAAAAGCAGAGTTGAACTAGATATGGCCCGTTTGTGTAGGAAAGACCGTTCTTTTGTTCTGAGGACACTCAAGTTTCCGGCTGTATTAGAGACTCTAGAAAGCAAGAGCGTGCTCCTTGCTCTAAAGCAGAGTGTGATCCATCGAAGAGAACTCTGCTGTGTGTTTCATTTCAGAAATGGAGTTAAATTCCATGCTCTGAGTCTTCCTACAAGGAAGACTTTGATTCAAGTAAGGGCAGTTACTTTACAGCTCATACGAACTACATCGTTCACGAAGCTCACACGTTTCTCATCATAACTGACAAGCATTGGATGTGGGAGGACCTGTGGTTTGTTTCAGTTTCAGAAGCAGAGTTGAAGTAGATATGGCCCATATGTGTAGGAAACACAGTTCTTTTGTTCTGAGCACACTCAAGTTTCCTGCTGTATTAGAGAATCTAGAAGGCAAGAGCGTGATTCTGGCTCTAAAGCAGAGTGTGACAAATGGAAGAGAACTCTGCTGTGTGTTTCACTTCAGAAATGGAGTTAAATCCCAGGCTCTGAGTCTTCCTACAAGCAAGACTTCGTTTCAGGTAAGGGCAGTTAATATATAGCTCAAACGGACTACATCGTTCACGAAGCTCACACGTTTCTCATCTTAACTAACAAGCATTGGATGTTAGAGGACCTGTGGTTTGGTTCAGTTTCAGAAGCAGAGTTGAACTAGATATGGCCCATATGTGTAGGAAACACCGTTCTTTTGTTGTGAGCACACTCAAATTTCCGGCTGTATTAGATACTCTAGAAATCAAGAGCGTGCTTTTTGCTCTAAAGCAGAGTGTGATCTATATATGAGAACTCTCCTGGGTGTTTCCCTTCAGAAGTGGAGTTAAATCCCAGGCTCTGAGTCTTCCTAAAGGCAAGACTTCGTTTCAGGTAAGGGCAGTTACTTTACAGCTGAAATGAACAACATCGTTCACAAAGCTAACACATTTCTCATCTTAACTGACAAGCATAGGATGTTTGATGACCTGTGTTTTGTTTCAGTTTCAGAAGCAGAGTTGAAATAGATATGGCCCGTATGTGTAAGAAACACCGTTCTTTTGCTCTGAGCACACACAAGTTTCCTTCTGTATTAGAGACTCTAGAAAGAAAGAGCGTGCTTCTTGCTCTAAAGCAGAGTGTGATCAATGGATGAGAATTCTGTTGTGTGTTTTACTTCAGAAATGGAGTTAAATTCCAGGCTCTGTGTGTTCCTACAAGCACCATTTCATTTCAGGTAAGGGCAGTCAATTTCAGCTCAAACGAAGTACATTGTTCACGAGGCTCACACGTTTCTCATCTTAACTGACAAGCTTTGGATGTTAGAGGGTCAGTGCTTTGTATCAGTTTCAGAAGCAGAGTTGAACTAGATATGGCCCGTATGTGTAGGAAACACCGTTCTTTTTTCTGAGCACACTCAAGTTTTCGGCTATATTCGAGATTCTAGAAAGCAAGAGCGTGCTTCTTGCTCTAAAGCAGAGTGTTATCCATCGAAGAGAACTATGCTGTGCGTTTCCTTTAAGAAATGGAGTTATATTCCAGGCTGTGTGTCTTCCTACAAGCAAGACTTCCTTTCAAGTAAGGGGAGTCATTCTTCAGCTCAAACGATCTACATCGTTCACGAAGCTCACACGTTTCTAATCTTAACTGACAAGCATTGGATGTTAGAGGACCTGTGCTTTCTATCAATTTCAGAGGCAGAGTTGGACTAGATATTGTCCGTATGTGTAGGAAACACCGTTCATTCGTTCTCAGCAAACTCATGTTTCTTGCTGTCTTAGAGACTCTAGAAAGCTAGGGCGTGCTTCTTGCTCTAAAGCAGAGTGTGATCAATGGATGAGAACTCTGCTGTGTGTTTCACTTCAGAAATGGAGTTAAATGCCATGCTCTGAGACTTCCTACAAGGAAGACTTCGATTCAAGTAAGGGCAGTTACTTTACAGCTCAAACAATCTACATCGTAACGAAGCTCACACGTTTCTCATCTTTACTGACAAGCATTGGATATTAGAGGATTTGTGGTTTGTTTCAGTTTCAGAAGCAGAGTTGAACTAGATATAGCCCATATGTGTAGGAAACACAGTTCTTTTGTTCTGAGCACACTCAAGTTTCCTGCTGTATTAGAGAATCTAGAAAGGAAGAGCGTGCTTCTTGCTCTAAAGCAGAATGTGATAAATGGAAGAGAACTCTGCTGTGTGTTTCACTTCAGAAATGGAGTTAAATCCCAGGCTCTGAGTCTTCCTACAAGCAAGACTTCATTTCAGGTAAGGGTAGTTACTTTATAGCTCAAACGGACTACATCGTTCACGACGCTCACACGTTTCTCATCTTAACTGACAAGCATTGAATGTTAGACGACCAGTGCTTTGTATGAGTTTTAAAAGCAGATTTAGACTAGATATGGTGCGTATGTGTAGGAAACACCGTTCATTTGTTGTCAGCAAACTCATGTTTCTTGCTGTCTTAGAGACTCTAGAAAGCTAGGGCGTGCTTCTTGCTCTAAAGCAGAGTGTGATCTATGGATGACAATTCTGTTGTGTGTTTTACTTCAGAAATGGAGTTAAATCCCAGGCTCTGAGTCTTCCTACAAGCAAGACTTCGTTTCAGGTAAGGGCAGTTACTTTATAGCTCAAAAGAACTCCATCGTTCATGAAGCTCACATGTTCCTCATCTTAATTGAGAAGCATTGGATGTTAGAGGACCTGGGGTTTGTTTCAGTTTCAGAAGCAGAGTTGAACTAGATATGGCCCATATGTGTAGGAAACACCGTTTTTTGTTCTGAGCACACTCAAGTGTCCTGATGTATTAGAGACTCTAGAAAGCAAGAGCATGCTTCTTGCTCTAAAGCAGAGTGTGATCCATCGATGAGAACTATGCTGTGTGTTGCCCTTCAGAAATGGAGTTAAATTCCAGGCTCTGTGTCTTCCTACAAGCACTACTTCGTTTCAGGTAAGGGCAGTCACTTTTCAGATGAAACGAACTACATGGTTCACGAAGCTCACACGTTTCTCATCTTAAATGACAAGCATTGGATGTTAGAGGAACTCTGGTTTGTTTCAGTTTCAGAAGCAGAGTTGAACTAGATATGGTCCGAAAGTATAGGAAACACCGTTCTTTTCTTCTGAGCACACTCACGTTTCCTGCGGTATTAGAGTCTCTAGAAAGCAAGAGCATGCTTCTTGCTCTAAAGCACAGTGTGATGCATCGATGAGAACTATGCTGTGTGTTTCCCTTCAGAAATGGAGTTAAATTCCAGGCTCTGTGTGTTCCTACAAGCACCACTTCATTTCAGGTAAGGGCAGTCACTTTTCAGCTCAAACGAACTACATTGTTCACGAAGCTCACACGTTTCTCATCTTAACTGACAAGCATTGGATGTTAGAGGACCTGTGCTTTGTATCAATTTCAGACGCAGAGTTGGACTAGATATGGTCCGTATATGTAGGAAACACCGTTCATTTGTTCTCAGCAAACTCTTGTATCTTGCTGTCTTAGAGACTCTAGAAGGCTAGGGCGTGCTTCTTGCTCTAAAGCAGAGTGTGATCAATGGAAGAGAACTCTGTTGTGTGTTTCACTTCATAAATGGAGTTAAATCCCAGGCTCTGAGTCTTCCTACAAGGAAAAGTTCGTTTCAGTAAGGGCAGTTACTTTACAGCTCAAAAGAACACCATCGTTCACAAAGCTCCCATGTTTCTCATCTTAACTGAGAAGCATTGGATGTTAGAGGACCTCTGGTTTGTTTCAGTTTCAGAAGCGGAGTTGAACTAGATATGGTCCGAATGTATAGGACACTGCGTTATTTTCTTCTGAGCACACTCACGTTTCCTGCGGTATTAGAGACTCTAGAAAGCAAGAGCATGCTTCTTGCTCTAAAGCAGAGTGTGATCCATCGATGAGAACTATACTGTGTGTTTCCCTTCAGAAATGGAGTTAAATTCCAGGCTCTGTGTGTTCCTACAAGCACCACTTCATTTCAGGTAAGGGCAGTCACTTTTCAGCTCAAACGAACTACATTGTTCATGAAGCTCACACGTTTCTCATCTTAACTGACAAGCATTGGATGTTAGAAGACCTGTGGTTTGTTTCAGTTTCAGAAGCAGAGTTGAACTAGATATGGCCCGTATGTGTAGGAAACACAGTTCTTTTGTTCTGAGCACACTCAAGTTTCCTGCTGTATTAGAGACTCTAGAAGGCAAGAGCGTGCTTCTTGCTCTAAAACAGAGTGTGATCCATCGAAGAGAACTATGCTGTGTGTTTCCCTTCAGAAATGGGGTTAAATTCCAGGCTCTTTGTCTTCCTACAAGCATGACTTCGTTTCAATAAGTGCAGTCATTTTTCAGCTCAAAAGAACTACATCGTTCACAAAGCTCACACGTTTCTCATCTTAACTGACAAGCATTGAATGTTAGAGAACCAGTGCTTTGTATGAGTTTCAGAAGCAGAGTGGGACTAGATATGGTCCGTATGTGTAGGAAACACCGTTCATTTGTTCTCAGCAAACTCATGTTTCTTGCTGTCTTAGAGACTCTAGAAAGCTAGGGCGTGCTTCTTGCTCTAAAGCAGAGTGTGATCAATGGATGAGAATTCTGCTGTGTGTTTCACTTCAGAAATGGAGTTAAATGCCATGCTCTGAGACTTCCTTCAAGGAAGACTTCGATTCAAGTAAGGGCAGTTACTTTACAGCTCAAACGAACCACATAGTTCACGAAGCTCACACGTTTCTCATCTTTACTGACAAGCATTGGATATTAGAGGCCTTGTGGTTTGTTTCAGTTTCAGAAGCAGAGTTGAACTAGATATAGCCCATATGTGTAGGAAACATAGTTCTTTTGTTCTGAGCACACTCAAGTTTCCTGCTGTATTAGAGAATCTAGAAAGCAAGAGCGTGCTTCTTGCTCTGAAGCAGAATGTGATAAATGGAAGAGAACTCTGCTGTGTGTTTCACTTCAGAAATGGAGTTAAATCCCATGCTCTGAGTCTTCCTACAAGGAAGACTTTGATTCAAGTAAGGGCAGTTACTTTACAGCTCAAACGAACTACATCGTTCACGAAGCTCACACGTTTCTCATCATAACTGACAAGCATTGGATGTTAGAGGACCTGTGGTTTGTTTCAGTTTCAGGAGCAGAGTTGAAGTAGATATGGCCCATATGTGCAGGAAACACAGTTCTTTTGTTCTGAGCACACTCATGTTTCCTGCTTTATTAGAGAATCTAGAAAGCAAGAGCGTGATTCTGGCTCTAAAGCAGAGTGTGATAAATGGAAGAGAACTCTGCTGTGTGTTTCACTTCAGAAATGGAGTTAAATCCCAGGCTCTGAGTCTTCCTACAAGCAAGACTTCGTTTCAGGTAAGGGCAGTTACTTTATATCTCAAACGGACTACATCGTTTACGAAGCTCACACGTTTCTCATCTTAACTGACAAGCATTGGATGTTAGAGGACCTGTGGTTTGGTTCAGTTTCAGAAGCAGAGTTGAACTAGATATGGCAAATATGTGTAGGAAACACCGTTCTTTTGTTGTGAGCACACTCAAGTTTCCGGCTGTATTAGAGACTCTAGAAAGAAAGAGCGTGCTTCTTGCTCTAAAGCAGAGTGTGATCCATCAAAGAGAACTATGCTCTGTGTTTCCCTTCAGAAATGGAGTTAAATTCCAGGCTCTGTGTCTTCCTACAAGCAAGAATTCGTTTCAAGTAAGTGCAGTCATTTTTCAGATCAAAAAAACTACATCTTTCACGAAGCTCACACGTTTCTCATCTTAAATGGCAAGCATTGGATGTTAGAGGACCTGTGCTTTATATCAATTTCAGAGGCAGACTTGTACTAGATATGGTGTGTATGTGTAGGAAACACCGTTCATTTGTTCTCAGCAAACTCATATTTCTTGCTGTCTCAGAGACTCTAGAAAGCTAGGGCGTGCTTCTTGCTCTAAAGCAGAGTGTGATCAATGGATGAGAATTCTGTTGTGTGTTTTATTTCAGAAATGGAGTTAAATCCCAGTCTCTGAGTCTTCCTACAAGCAAGACTTCGTTTCAGGTAAGGGCAGTTACTTTATAGCTCAAAAGAACTCCATCGTTCACGAAACTCACATGTTTCTCATCTTTACTGAGAAGCATTGGATGTTAGAGGATCTCTGGTTTGCTTCAGTTTCAGAAGCAGAGTTGAACTAGATATGGTCTGAATGTATAGGAAACACCATTCTTTTCTTCTGAGCACACTCACGTTTCCTGCGGTATTAGAGACTCTAGAAAGCAAGAGCATGCTTCTTGCTCTAAAGCAGAGTGTGATCCATCGATGAGAACTATGCTGTGTGTTTCCCTTCAGAAATGGAGTTAAATTCCAGGCTCTGTGTGTTCCTACAAGCACCACTTTATTTCAGATAAGGGCAGTCACATTTCAGCTCAAACGAACTACATCGTTCATGAAGCTCAAACGTTTCTCATCAAAACTGACAAGCATTGGATGTTAGAGGACCTGTGGTTTGTTTCAGTTTCAGAAGCAGAGTTGAGCTAGATATGGCCCATATGTGTAGGAAACACCGTTTTTTTGTTCTGAGCACACTCAAGTGTCCTGATGTATTAGAGACTCTAGAAAGCAAGAGCGTGCTTCTTGCTCTAAAGCAGAGTGTGATAAATGGAAGAGAACTCTGCTGTGTGTTTCACTTCAGAAATGGAGTTAAATCCCATGCTCTGAGTCTTCCTACAAGGAAGACTTTGATTCAAGTAAGGGCAGTTACTTTACAGCTCAAACGAACTACATCGTTCACGAAGCTCAAACGTTTCTCATCATAACTGACAAGCATTGGATGTTAGAGGACCTGTGGTTTGTTTCAGTTTCAGGAGCAGAGTTGAAGTAGATATGGCCCATATGTGTAGGAAACACAGTTCATTTGTTCTGAGCACACTCAAGTTTCCTGCTGTATTAGAGAATCTAGAAAGAAAGAGCGTGATTCTGGCTCTAAAGCAGAGTGTGACAAATGGAAGAGAACTCTGCTGTGTGTTTCACTTCAGAAATAGAGTTAAATCCCAGGCTCTGAGTCTTCCTACATGCAAGACTTCGTTTCAGGTAAGGGCAGTTACTTTATAGCTCAAATGGACTACATCGTTCACTAAGCTCACACGTTTCTCATCTTAAATGACAAGCATTGGATGTTAGAGGACCTGTGGTTTGTTTCAGTTTCAGAAGCAGAGTTGAACTAGATATGGTCCATATGTGTAGGAAACACCGTTCTTTTGTTGTGAGAACACTCAAGTTTCCGGCTGTATTAGAGACTCTAGAAAGCAAGAGCGTGCTTCTTGCTCTAAAGCAGAGTGTGATCCATCGAAGAGGTCTATGCTGTGTGTTTCCCTTCAGAAATGGATTTAAATTCCAGGCTCTGTGAGTTCCTATAAGCACCACTTTATTTCAGGTAAGGGCAGTCATATTTCAGCTCAAACGAACTACATCGTTCATGAAGCTCAAACGTTTCTCATCAAAACTCATAAGCATTGGATGTTAGAGGACCCATGGTTTGTTTCAGTTTCAGAAGCAGAGTTGAAGTAGATATGGCCCATATGTGTAGGAAACACCGTTTTTTTGTTCTGAGCACACTCAAGTTTCCTGCTGTATTAGAGACTCTAGAAAGCAAGAGCGTGCTTCTTGCTCTAAAGCAGAGTGTCATCCATGGATGAGTACTATTCTGTGTGTTTCCCTTCAGCAATGGAGTTAACTTCCAGGCTCTGTGTCTTCCTACAAGCACTACTTCGTTTCAGGTAAGGGCAGTCACTTTTCAGAGGAAAAGAACTACATGGTTCACGAAGCTCACACGTTTCTCATCTTACATGACAAGCATTGGATGTTAGAGGACCTGGGCTTTGTATCAATTTCATAGGCAGAGTTGTACTAGATATGGTCCGTATGTGTAGGGAACACCGTTCTTTTGTTCTCAGCACACTCATGTTTCCTGCTGTCTTACAGACTCTAGAAAGCAAGAGGGTGCTTCTTGCTCTAAAGCAGAGTGTGATGTATATATGAGAACTCTGCTGTGGGTTTCCCTTCAGAAATGGAGTTAAATCCCAGGCTCTGAGTCTTCCTACAAGCAAGACTTCATTTCAGGTAAGGGCACTTACTTTACAGCTGAAATGAACAACATCGTTCACAAAGCTCACACGTTTCTCATCTTAACTGACAAGCATTGGATGTTTGACGACCTGTGGTTTGTTTCAGTTCCAGAAGCAGAGTTGGACTAGATATGGTCGGTATGTGTAGGAAACACCGTTCATTTTTTCTCAGCAAACTCAAGTTACCTGCTGTCTTAGAGACTGTAGAAAGCTAGGGCGTGCTTCTTGCTCTAAAGCAGAGTGTGATCAAGGATGAGAACTATGCTGTGTGTTTCCCTTCAGAAATGGAGTTAAATCCCAATCTCGGTGTCTTCCTACAAGCAAGACTTCATTTCAGGTAACGGCAGTCACTTTTCAGCTCAAACGAACTACATCGCTCACTGAGCTCACACATTTCTCATCTTAAGAGACAAGCATTGGATGTTAGAGGACCAGTGCTTTGTATCAGTTTAAGAAGCAGATTTTGACTACATATGGTCCGTATGTGTAGGAAACACCATTCTTTTGTTCTGGGCACACTCAGATTACCTGCAGTATGAGAGACTCTAGAAAGCAAGAGCGTGCTTCTCGCTCTAATGCAGAGTGTGATCCATGGATGGGAACTATGCTGTGTGTTTCCCTTCAGAAATGGAGTTGAATCCCAGACTCTGTGTCTTCCTACAAGCAAGACTTCGTTTAAGGTAAGGGCAGTCACTTTTCTGCTCAAACCAACTACATCGTTCATGAAGCTCACATGTTTCCCATCTTAACTGACAAGCATTGGATGTTAGAGGACCAGTGCTTTGTATCAGTTTCAGAAGAAGAGTTGGCCTACATAAGGTCCGTATGTGTACGAAACTCCGTTCTTTTGTTCTGGGCACACTCAGATTTCCTGCTGTATTAGAGACTCTAGAAAGCAAGAGCGTCCTTCTTGCTGTAAAGCAGAGTGTGATCCATGGATGAGAACTCTGCTGTGTGTTTCCCTTCAGAGATGGAGTTATATCCCAGGCTCTGTGTCTTACTACAAGCAAGACTTCGTTACAGGTAAGGGCAGTCACTTTTCAGTTCAAAGGAACTACATCATTCTCAAAGCTCACACGTTTCTCATCTTAACTGACAAGCATTGGATGTTAGAGGACCAGTGCTTTGTATCAGTGTCAGAAGCAGAGTTGGACTAGATATGGTCCGTATGTGTAGGAAACACCGTTCTTTTGTTCTCAGCACACTCACGTTTCCTGCTGTGTTAGAGACTCCAGAAAGCAAGCTCGTGCTTCTGGCTCTAAAGCAGAGTGTGATCCATGGATGAGAACTCTGCTGTGTGTTTCCCTTCAGAGATGGAGTTAAATCCCAGGCTCTGTGTCTTACTACAAGCAATACTTCGTTACAGGTAAGGGCAGTCACTTTTCAGTTCAAAGGAACTACATCATTCTCAAAGCTCACACGTTTCTCATCTTAACTGACAAGCATTGGATGTTAGAGGACCAGTGCTTTGTGTCACTTACAGAAACAGAGTTGGACTAGATATGGTCCGTATGTGTAGGAAACACCGTTCTTTTATTCTCAGCGCACTCACGTTTCCTGCTGTCTTAGAGACTCTAGAAAGCAAGAGCGTGCTTCTTGTTCTAAAGCAGAGTGTGATCAATGGATGAGAACACTGCTGTGTGTTTCACTTCAGAAATGGAGTTAAATCCCAGGCTCTGTGTCTTCCTACAAGCAAGACTTCGTTTAAGGTAAGGGCAGTCACTTTTCTGCTCAAACGAACTACATCATTCACGAAGATCACACGTTTCTCATCTTAACTGACAAGCATTGGATGTTAGAGGACCAGTGCATTTTATCAGGTTCAGAAGCAGATTTGGACTACATATGGTCCATATGTGTAGGAAACACCGTTCTTTTGTTCTGGGCACACTCAGATTACCTGCTTTATTAGAGACTCTAGAAAGCAAGAGCGTGCTTCTCGCTCTAAAGCAGAGTGTGATCCATGGATGAGATCTCTGCTGTGTGTTTCCCTTCAGAGATGGAGTTAAATCCCAGGCTCTGTGTCTTACTACAAGCAAGACTTCGTTACAGGTAAGGGCAGTCACTTTTCAGTTCAAAGGAACTACATCATTCTCAAAGCTCACACGTTTCTCATCTTAACTGACAAGCATTGGATGTTAGAGGACCAGTGCATTGTATCAGTTTCAGAAGCAGATTTGGACTACATATGGTCCATATGTGTAGGAAACACCGTTCTTTGTTCTGGGCACACACAGATTACCTGCTTTATTAGAGACTCTAGAAAGCAAGAGCGTGCTTCTCGCTCTAAAGCAGAGTGTGATCCATGGATGAGAACTCTGCTGTGTGTTTCCCTTCAGAGATGGAGTTAAATCCCAGGCTCTGTGTCTTACTACAAGCAAGACTTCGTTACAGGTAAGGGCAGTCACTTTTCAGTTCAAAGGAACTACATCATTCTCAAAGCTCACACGTTTCTCATCTTAACAGACAAGCATTGGATTTTAGAGGACCAGTGCTTTGTATCAGTTTCAGAAGCAGAGTTGGACTAGATATGGTCCCTATGTGTAGGAAACGCCGTTCTTTTGTTCTCAGCGCACTCATGTTTCCTGCTGTCTTAGAGACTTTAGAAAGCAAGAGCGTGCTTCTCGCTCTAAAGCAGATTGTGATCCATGGATGAGAACTATGCGGTATGTTTCCCTTCAGAAATGGAGTTAAATCCCAGACTCTGTGTCTTCCTACAAGCAAGACTTCGTTTAAGGTAAGGGCAGTCACTTTTCTGCTCAAACAAACTACATCGTTCATGAAGCTCACACGTTTCTCATCTTAACTGACAAGCATTGGATGTTAGAGGACCAGTGCTTTGGATCAGTTTCAGAAGAAGAGTTGGACTAGATATAGTCCGTATGTGTAGGAAACACCGTTCTTTTGTTCTCAGCACACTCACGTTTCCTGCTGTGTTAGAGACTCCAGAAAGCAAGAGTGTGCTTCTCGCTCTAAAGCAGAGTGTGATCCATGGATGAGAACTCTGCTGTGTGTTTCCCTTCAGAGATGGAGTTAAATCCCAGGCTCTGTGTCTTACTACAAGCAAGACTTCGTTACAGGTAAGGGCAGTCACTTTTCAGTTCAAAGGAACTACATCATTCTCAAAGCTCACACGTTTCTCATCTTAACTGACAAGCATTGGATGTTAGAGGACCAGTGCATTGTATCAGTTTCAGAAGTAGATTTGGACTGCATATGGTCCATATGTGTAGGAAACACCGTTCTTTGTTTTGGGCACACTCAGATTACCTGCTTTATTAGAGACTCTAGAAAGCAAGAGCGTGCTTCTCGCTCTAAAGCAGAGTGTGATCCATGGATGAGAACTCTGCTGTGTGTTTCCCTTCAGAGATGGAGTTAAATCCCAGGCTCTGTGTCTTACTACAAGCAAGACTTCGTTACAGGTAAGGGCAGTCACTTTTCAGTTCAAAGGAACTACATCATTCTCAAAGCTCACACGTTTCTCATCTTAACTGACAAGCATTGGATTTTAGAGGACCAGTGCTTTGTATCAGTTTCAGAAGCAGAGTTAGACTAGATATGGTCCCTATGTGTAGGAAACGCCGTTCTTTTGTTCTCAGCGCACTCACGTTTCCTGCTGTCTTAGAGACTTTAGAAAGCTAGAGCGTGCTTCTCGCTCTAAAGCAGATTGTGATCCATGGATGAGAACTATGCTGTATGTTTCCCTTCAGAAATGGAGTTAAATCCCAGACTCTGTGTCTTCCTACAAGCAAGACTTCGTTAAAGGTAAGGGCAGTCACTTTTCTGCTCAAACGAACTACAACGTTCATGAAGCTCACACGTTTCCCATCTTAACTGACAAGCATTGGATGTTAGTGGACCAGTGCTTTGTATCAGTTTCAGAAGAAGAGTTGGACTACATATGGTCCATATGTGTATCAAACTCCATTCTTTTGTTCTGGGCACACTCAGATTTCCTGCTGTAGTAGAGACTTTAGAAAGCAAGGGCGTGCTTCTTGCTGTAAAGCAGAGTGTGATCCATGGGTGAGAACTATGCTGTGTGTTTCCCTTCAGAAATGGAGTTAAATCCCAGGCTCTGTGTCTTCCTATAAGCAAGATTTCGTTTCAGGTAAGTGCAGTCACTTGTAATCTCAAACGAACTACATCGTTCTCAAAGCTCACACGTTTCTCATCTTAAATGACAAGCATTGGATGTTAGAGGACCAGTGCTTTGTGTCACTTACAAAAACAGAGCTGTACTAGATATGGTCCGTATGTGTAGGAAACACCGTTCTTTTGTTCTCAACGCACTCACGTTTCCTGCTGTCTTAGAGACTCTAGAAAGCAAGAGCGTACTTCTTGTTCTAAAGCAGAGTGTGATCAATGGATGAGAACACTGCTGTGAGTTTCACTTCAGAAATGGAGTTAGATTCCAGGCTCTGAGTCTTCCTACAAGCAAGACTTCGTTTCAGGTAAGGGCAGTCATTTTTCTGCTCAAACGAACTACATCGTTCACGAGATCACACGTTTCTCATCTTAACTGACAAGCATTGGATGTTAGAGGACCAGTGCATTGTATCAGTTTCAGAAGCAGATTTGGACTACATAGGGTCCGTATGTGTAGGAAACACCGTTCTTTTGTTCTGGGCACACTCAGATTACCTGCTTTATTACAGACTCTAGAAAGCAAGAGCGTGCTTCTCGCTCTAAAGCAGAGTGTGATCCATGGATGAGAACTCTGCTGTGTGTTTCCCTTCAGATATGGAGTTAAATCCCAGGCTCTGAGTCTTCCTACAAGCAAGACTTCATTTCAGGTAAGGGTAGTTACTTTATAGGTCAAACGGACTACATCATTCACGAAGCTCACACGTTTCTCATCTTAACTGACAAGCATTGGATGTGGGAGGACCTGTGGTTTGTTTCAGTTTCAGAAGCAGAGTTGAAGTAGATATGGCCCATATGTGTAGGAAACACAGTTCTTTTGTTCTGAGCACACTCAAGTTTCCTGCTGTATTAGAGAATGTAGAAAGCAAGAGCGTGATTCTGGCTCTAAAGCAGAGTGTGACAAATGGAAGAGAACTCTGCTGTGTGTTTCACTTCAGAAATGGAGTTAAATCCCAGGCTCTGAGTCTTCCTACAAGCAAGACTTCGTTTCAGGTAAGGGCAGTTAATATATAGCTCAAACGGACTACATCGTTCACGAAGCTCACACGTTTCTCATCTTAACTAACAAGCATTGGATGTTAGAGGACCTGTGGTTTGGTTCAGTTTCAGAAGCAGAGTTGAACTAGATATGGCCCATATGTGTAGGAAACACCGTTCTTTTGTTGTGAGCACACTCAAGTTTCCGGCTGTATTAGATACTCTAGAAATCAAGAGCGTGCTTTTTGCTCTAAAGCAGAGTGTGATCTATATATGAGAACTCTCCTGGGTGTTTCCCTTCAGAAGTGGAGTTAAATCCCAGGCTCTGAGTCTTCCTAAAGGCAAGACTTCGTTTCAGGTAAGGGCAGTTACTTTACAGCTGAAATGAACAACATCGTTCACAAAGCTAACACATTTCTCACCTTAACTGACAAGCATAGGATGTTTGATGACCTGTGTTTTGTTTCAGTTTCAGAAGCAGAGTTGAAATAGATATGGCCCGTATGTGTAAGAAACACCGTTCTTTTGCTCTGAGCACACACAAGTTTCCTTCTGTATTAGAGACTCTAGAAAGAAAGAGCGTGCTTCTTGCTCTAAAGCAGAGTGTGATCAATGGATGAGAATTCTGTTGTGTGTTTTACTTCAGAAATGGAGTTAAATTCCAGGCTCTGTGTGTTCCTACAAGCACCATTTCATTTCAGGTAAGGGCAGTCAATTTCAGCTCAAACGAAGTACATTGTTCACGAGGCTCACACGTTTCTCATCTTAACTGACAAGCATTGGATGTTAGAGGACCTGTGGTTTGTTTCAGTTTCAGAAGCAGAGTTGAACTAGATATGGCCCGTATGTGTAGGAAACACCGTTCTTTTGTTCTGAGGACACTCAAGTTTCCGGCTGTATTAGAGACTCTAGAAAGCAAGAGCGTGCTTCTTGCTCTAAAGCAGAGTGTTATCCATCGAAGAGAACTATGCTGTGCGTTTCCATTAAGAAATGGAGTTATATTCCAGGCTCTGTGTCTTCCTACAAGCAAGACTTCCTTTCAAGAAAGGGGAGTCATTCTTCAGCTCAAACGATCTACATCGTTCACGAAGCTCACACGTTTCTCATCTTAACTGACAAGCATTGGATGTTAGAGGACCTTTGCTTTGTATCAATTTCAGAAGCAGAGTTGGACTAGATATGGTCCGTATGTGTAGGAAACACCGTTCATTTGTTCTCAGCAAACTCATGTTTCTTGCTGTCTTAGAGACTCTAGAAAGCTAGGGCGTGCTTCTTGCTCTAAAGCAGAGTGTGATCAATGGATGAGAACTCTGTTGTTTGTTTCACTTCAGAAATGGAGTTAAATCCCAGATTCTGAGTCTTCCTACAAGCAAGACTTCGTTTCAGGTAAGGGCAGTTACTTTACAGCTCAAAAGAACTCCATCATTCACGAAGCTCACATGTTTCTCATCTTAACTGAGAAGCATTGGATGTTAGAGGACCTCTGGTTTGTTTCAGTTTCAGAAGCAGAGTTGAACTAGATATGTCCCGTATGTGTAGGAAACACCGTTCTTTTGTTCTGAGCACACTCAAGTTTCCTGCTGTATTAGAAACTCTCGAAAGCAAGAGTGTGCTTCTTGCTCTAAAGCAGAATGTGATAAATGGAAGAGAACTCAGCTGTGTGTTTCATTTCAGAAATGGAGTTAAATCCCATGCTCTGAGTCTTCCTACAAGGACGACTTTGATTCAAGTAAGGGCAGTTACTTTACAGCTCATACGAACTACATCGTTCACGAAGCTCACTCGTTTCTCATCATAACTGACAAGCATTGGATGTTAGAGGACCTGTGGTTTGTTTCAGTTTCAGAAGCAGAGTTGAAGTAGATATGGCCCATATGTGTAGGAAACACAGTTCTTTTGTTCTGAGCACACTCAAGTTTCCTGTTGTATTAGAGAATCTAGAAAGCAAGAGCGTGATTCTGGCTCTAAAGCAGAGTGTGACAAATGGAAGAAAACTCTGCTGTGTGTTTCATTTCAGAAATGGAGTTAAATCCCAGGCTCTGAGTCTTCCTACAAGCAAGACTTCGTTTCAGGAAAGGGCAGTTACTTTATAGCTCAAACGGACTACATCGTTCACGAAGCTCACAAGTTTTCATCTTAACTAACAAGCATTGGATGTTAGAGGACCTGTGGTTTGTTTCAGTTTCAGAAGCAGAGTTGAACTAGATATGGACCGTATGTGTAAGAAACACCGTTCTTTTGCTCTGAGCACACACATGTTTCCTTCTGTATTAGAGACTCTAGAAAGCAAGAGCGTGCTTCTTGCTCTAAAGCAGAGTGTGATCCATAGAAGAGAACTATGCTGTGTGTTTCCCTTCAGAAATGGAGTTAAATTCCAGGCTCTGTGTCTTCCTTAAAGCAAGAATTCGTTTCAAGTAAGTGCAGTCATTTTTCAGATCAAAAAAAACTACATCGTTCACGACGCTCACACGTTTCTCATCTTAACTGACAAGCATTGAATGTTAGACGACCAGTGCTTTGTATGAGTTTTAGAAGCAGATTTGGACTAGATATGGTGCGTATGTGTAGGAAACACCGTTCATTTGTTCTCAGCAAACTCATGTTTCTTGCTGTCTTAGAGACTCTAAAAAGCTAGGGCGTGCTTCTTGCTCTAAAGCAGAGTGTGATCAATGGATGAGAATTCTGTTGTGTGTTTTACTTCAGAAATGGAGTTAAATCCCAGGCTCTGAGTCTTCCTACAAGCAAGACTTCGTTTCAGGTAAGGGCAGTTACTTTATAGCTCAAAAGAACTCCATCGTTCACGAAGCTCACATGTTCCTCATCTTAATTGAGAAGCATTGGATGTTAGAGGACCTCTGGTTTGTTTCAGTTTCAGAAGCAGAGTTGAACTGGATATGGTCCGAATGTATAGGAAACACCGTTCTTTTCTTCTGAGCACACTCACGTTTCCTGCGGTATTAGAGACTCTAGAAAGCAAGAGCATGCTTCTTGCTCTAAAGCACAGTGTGATGCATCGATGAGAACTATGCTGTGTGTTTCCCTTCAGAAATGGAGTTAAATTCCAGGCTCTGTGTGTTTCTACAAGCACCACTTCATTTCAGGTAAGGGCAGTCACTTTTCAGCTCAAACGAACTACATTGTTCACGAAGCTCACACGTTTCTCATCTTAACTGACAAGCATTGGATGTTAGAGGACCTGTGCTTTGTATCAATTTCAGAGGCAGAGTTGGACTAGATATGGTCCGTATATGTAGGAAACACCGTTCATTTGTTCTCAGCAAACTCTTGTTTCTTGCTGTCTTAGAGACTCTAGAAGGCTAGGGCGTGCTTCTTGCTCTAAAGCAGAGTGTGATCAATGGAAGAGAACTCTGTTGTGTGTTTCACTTCAGAAATGGAGTTAAATCCCAGGCTCTGAGTCTTCCTACAAGGAAAAGTTCGTTTCAGTAAGGGCAGTTACTTTACAGCTCAAAAGAACTCCATCGTTCACAAAGCTCCCATGTTTCTCATCTTAACCTAGAAGCATTGGATGTTAGAGGACCTCTGGTTTGTTTCAGTTTCAGAAGCAGAGTTGAACTAGATATGGTCCGAATGTATAGGATACACCGTTCTTTTCTTCTGAGCACACTCACGTTTCCTGCGGTATTAGAGACTCTAGAAAGCAAGAGCATGCTTCTTGCTCTAAAGCAGAGTGTGATCCATCGATGAGAACTATACTGTGTGTTTCCCTTCAGAAATGGAGTTAAATTGCAGGCTCTGTGTGTTCCTACAAGCACCACTTCATTTCAGGTAAGGGCAGTCACTTTTCAGCTCAAACGAACTACATTGTTCATGAAGCTCACACGTTTCTCATCTTAACTGACAAGCATTGGATGTTAGAAGACCTGTGGTTTGTTTCAGTTTCAGAAGCAGAGTTATACTAGATATGGCCCGTATGTGTAGGAAACACAGTTCTTTTGTTCTGAGCACACTCAAGTTTCCTGCTGTATTAGAGACTCTAGAAGGCAAGAGCGTGCTTCTTGCTCTGAAGCAGAATGTGATAAATGGAAGAGAACTCTGCTGTGTATTTCACTTCAGAAATGGAGTTAAATCCCATGCTCTGAGTCTTCCTACAAGCAAGACTTCGTTTCAGGTAAGGGCAGTTATTTTATAGCTAAAAAGAACTCCATCGTTCACGAAACTCACATGTTTCTCATCTTTACTGAGAAGCATTGGATGTTAGAGGATCTCTGGTTTGTTTCAGTTTCAGAAGCAGAGTTGAACTAGATATGGTCTGAATGTATAGGAAACACCGTTCTTTTCTTCTGAGCACACTCACGTTTCCTGCGGTATTAGAGACTCTAGAAAGCAAGAGCATGCTTCTTGCTCTAAAGCAGAGTGTGATCCATCGATGAGAACTATGCTGTGTGTTTCCCTTCAGAAATGGAGTTAAATTCCAGGCTCTGTGTGTTCCTACAAGCACCACTTTATTTCAGATAAGGGCAGTCACATTTCAGCTCAAACGAACTACATCGTTCATGAAGCTCAAACGTTTCTCATCAAAACTGACAAGCATTGGATGTTAGAGGACCTGTGGTTTGTTTCAGTTTCAGAAGCAGAGTTGAGCTAGATATGGCCCATATGTGTAGGAAACACCGTTTTTTTGTTCTGAGCACACTCAAGTGTCCTGATGTATTAGAGACTCTAGAAAGCAAGAGCGTGCTTCTTGCTCTAAAGCAGAGTGTGATAAATGGAAGAGAACTCTGCTGTGTGTTTCACTTCAGAAATAGAGTTAAATCCCAGGCTCTGAGTCTTCCTACATGCAAGACTTCGTTTCAGGTAAGGGCAGTTACTTTATAGCTCAAACGGACTACATCGTTCACGAAGCTCACACGTTTCTCATCTTAAATGACAAGCATTGGATGTTAGAGGACCTGTGGTTTGTTTCAGTTTCAGAAGCAGAGTTGAACTAGATATGGCCCATATGTGTAGGAAACACCGTTCTTTTGTTGTGAGAACACTCAAGTTTCCGGCTGTATTAGAGAATCTAGAAAGCAAGAGCGTGCTTCTTGCTCTAAAGCAGAGTGTGATCCATCGAAGAGATCTATGCTGTGTGTTTCCCTTCAGAAATGGAGTTAAATTCCAGGCTCTGTGAGTTCCTATAAGCACCACTTTATTTCAGGTAAGGGCAGTCATATTTCAGCTCAAACGAACTACATCGTTCATGAAGCTCAAACGTTTCTCATCAAAACTCATAAGCATTGGATGTTAGAGGACCCATGGTTTGTTTCAGTTTCAGGAGCAGAGTTGAAGTAGATATGGCCCATATGTGTAGGAAACACAGTTCTTTTGTTCTGAGCACACTCATGTTTCCTGCTTTATTAGAGAATCTAGAAAGCAAGAGCGTGATTCTGGCTCTAAAGCAGAGTGCGATAAATGGAAGAGAACTCTGCTGTGTGTTTCTCTTCAGAAATGGAGTTAAATCCCAGGCTCTGAGTCTTCCTACGAGCAAGAATTCGTTTCAGGTAAGGGCAGTTACTTTATAGCTCAAACGGAATACATCGTTTACGAAGCTCACACGTTTCTCATCTTAACTGACAAGCATTGGATGTTAGAGGACCTCTGGTTTGTTTCAGTTTCAGAAGCAGAGTTGAACTAGATATGTCCCGTATGTGTAGGAAACACCGTTCTTTTGTTCTGAGCACACTCAAGTTTCCTGCTGTATTAGAAACTCTCGAAAGCAAGAGTGTGCTTCTTGCTCTAAAGCAGAATGTGATAAATGGAAGAGAACTCAGCTGTGTGTTTCATTTCAGAAATGGAGTTAAATCCCATGCTCTGAGTCTTCCTACAAGGACGACTTTGATTCAAGTAAGGGCAGTTACTTTACAGCTCATACGAACTACATCGTTCACGAAGCTCACTCGTTTCTCATCATAACTGACAAGCATTGGATGTTAGAGGACCTGTGGTTTGTTTCAGTTTCAGAAGCAGAGTTGAAGTAGATATGGCCCATATGTGTAGGAAACACAGTTCTTTTGTTCTGAGCACACTCAAGTTTCCTGTTGTATTAGAGAATCTAGAAAGCAAGAGCGTGATTCTGGCTCTAAAGCAGAGTGTGACAAATGGAAGAAAACTCTGCTGTGTGTTTCATTTCAGAAATGGAGTTAAATCCCAGGCTCTGAGTCTTCCTACAAGCAAGACTTCGTTTCAGGAAAGGGCAGTTACTTTATAGCTCAAACGGACTACATCGTTCACGAAGCTCACAAGTTTTCATCTTAACTAACAAGCATTGGATGTTAGAGGACCTGTGGTTTGTTTCAGTTTCAGAAGCAGAGTTGAACTAGATATGGACCATATGTGTAAGAAACACCGTTCTTTTGCTCTGAGCACACACATGTTTCCTTCTGTATTAGAGACTCTAGAAAGCAAGAGCGTGCTTCTTGCTCTAAAGCAGAGTGTGATCCATAGAAGAGAACTATGCTGTGTGTTTCCCTTCAGAAATGGAGTTAAATTCCAGGCTCTGTGTCTTCCTTAAAGCAAGAATTCGTTTCAAGTAAGTGCAGTCATTTTTCAGATCAAAAAAAACTACATCGTTCACGACGCTCACACGTTTCTCATCTTAACTGACAAGCATTGAATGTTAGACGACCAGTGCTTTGTATGAGTTTTAGAAGCAGATTTGGACTAGATATGGTGCGTATGTGTAGGAAACACCGTTCATTTGTTCTCAGCAAACTCATGTTTCTTGCTGTCTTAGAGACTCTAAAAAGCTAGGGCGTGCTTCTTGCTCTAAAGCAGAGTGTGATCAATGGATGAGAATTCTGTTGTGTGTTTTACTTCAGAAATGGAGTTAAATCCCAGGCTCTGAGTCTTCCTACAAGCAAGACTTCGTTTCAGGTAAGGGCAGTTACTTTATAGCTCAAAAGAACTCCATCGTTCACGAAGCTCACATGTTCCTCATCTTAATTGAGAAGCATTGGATGTTAGAGGACCTCTGGTTTGTTTCAGTTTCAGAAGCAGAGTTGAACTGGATATGGTCCGAATGTATAGGAAACACCGTTCTTTTCTTCTGAGCACACTCACGTTTCCTGCGGTATTAGAGACTCTAGAAAGCAAGAGCATGCTTCTTGCTCTAAAGCACAGTGTGATGCATCGATGAGAACTATGCTGTGTGTTTCCCTTCAGAAATGGAGTTAAATTCCAGGCTCTGTGTGTTTCTACAAGCACCACTTCATTTCAGGTAAGGGCAGTCACTTTTCAGCTCAAACGAACTACATTGTTCACGAAGCTCACACGTTTCTCATCTTAACTGACAAGCATTGGATGTTAGAGGACCTGTGCTTTGTATCAATTTCAGAGGCAGAGTTGGACTAGATATGGTCCGTATATGTAGGAAACACCGTTCATTTGTTCTCAGCAAACTCTTGTTTCTTGCTGTCTTAGAGACTCTAGAAGGCTAGGGCGTGCTTCTTGCTCTAAAGCAGAGTGTGATCAATGGAAGAGAACTCTGTTGTGTGTTTCACTTCAGAAATGGAGTTAAATCCCAGGCTCTGAGTCTTCCTACAAGGAAAAGTTCGTTTCAGTAAGGGCAGTTACTTTACAGCTCAAAAGAACTCCATCGTTCACAAAGCTCCCATGTTTCTCATCTTAACCTAGAAGCATTGGATGTTAGAGGACCTCTGGTTTGTTTCAGTTTCAGAAGCAGAGTTGAACTAGATATGGTCCGAATGTATAGGATACACCGTTCTTTTCTTCTGAGCACACTCACGTTTCCTGCGGAATTAGAGACTCTAGAAAGCAAGAGCATGCTTCTTGCTCTAAAGCAGAGTGTGATCCATCGATGAGAACTATACTGTGTGTTTCCCTTCAGAAATGGAGTTAAATTCCAGGCTCTGTGTGTTCCTACAAGCACCACTTCATTTCAGGTAAGGGCAGTCACTTTTCAGCTCAAACGAACTACATTGTTCATGAAGCTCACACGTTTCTCATCTTAACTGACAAGCATTGGATGTTAGAAGACCTGTGGTTTGTTTCAGTTTCAGAAGCAGAGTTATACTAGATATGGCCCGTATGTGTAGGAAACACAGTTCTTTTGTTCTGAGCACACTCAAGTTTCCTGCTGTATTAGAGACTCTAGAAGGCAAGAGCGTGCTTCTTGCTCTAAAACAGAGTGTGATCCATCGAAGAGAACTATGCTGTGTGTTTCCGTTCAGAATTGGGGTTAAATTCCAGGCTCTTTGTCTTCCTACAAGCATGACTTCGTTTCAATAAGTGCAGTCATTTTTCAGCTCAAAAGAACTACATCGTTCACAAAGCTCACACGTTTCTCATCTTAACTGACAAGCATTGAATGTTAGAGAACCAGTGCTTTGTATGAGTTTCAGAAGCAGAGTGGGACTAGATATGGTCCGTATGTGTAGGAAACACCGTTCATTTGTTCTCAGCAAACTCATGTTTCTTGCTGTCTTAGAGACTCTAGAAAGCTAGGGCGTGCTTCTTGCTGTAAAGCAGAGTGTGATCAATGGATGAGAACTCTGCTGTGTGTTTCACTTCAGAAATGGAGTTAAATGCCATGCTCTGAGACTTCCTTCAAGGAAGACTTCGATTCAAGTAAGGGCAGTTACTTTACAGCTCAAACGAACTACATAGTTGACGAAGCTCACACGTTTCTCATCTTTACTGACAAGCATTGGATATTAGAGGCCTTGTGGTTTGTTTCAGTTTCAGAAGCAGAGTTGAACTAGATATAGCCCATATGTGTAGGAAACATAGTTCTTTTGTTCTGAGCACACTCAAGTTTCCTGCTGTATTAGAGAATCTAGAAAGCAAGAGCGTGCTTCTTGCTCTGAAGCAGAATGTGATAAATGGAAGAGAACTCTGCTGTGTATTTCACTTCAGAAATGGAGTTAAATCCCATGCTCTGAGTCTTCCTTCAAGGAAGACTTTGATTCAAGTAAGGGCAGTTACTTTACAGCTCAAACGAACTACATCGTTCACGAAGCTCACACGTTTCTCATCATAACTGACAAGCATTGGATGTTAGAGGACCTGTGGTTTGTTTCAGTTTCAGGAGCAGAGTTGAAGTAGATATGGCCCATATGTGTAGGAAACACAGTTCTTTTGTTCTGAGCACACTCATGTTTCCTGCTTTATTAGAGAATCTAGAAAGCAAGAGCGTGATTCTGGCTCTAAAGCAGAGTGTGATAAATGGAAGAGAACTCTGCTGTGTGTTTCACTTCAGAAATGGAGTTAAATCCCAGGCTCTGAGTCTTCCTACAAGCAAGAATTCGTTTCAGGTAAGGGCAGTTACTTTATAGCTCAAACGGACTACATCGTTTACGAAGCTCACACGTTTCTCATCTTAACTGACAAGCATTGGATGTTAGAGGACCTGTGGTTTGGTTCAGTTTCAGAAGCAGAGTTGAACTAGATATGGCCCATATGTGTAGGAAACACCGTTCTTTTGTTGTGAGCACACTCAAGTTCCCGGCTGTATTAGAGACTCTAGAAAGCAAGAGCGTGCTTCTTGCTCTAAAGCAGAGTGTGATCCATCAAAGAGAACTATGCTCTGTGTTTCCCTTCAGAAATGGAGTTAAATTCCAGGCTCTGTGTCTTCCTACAAGCAAGAATTCGTTTCAAGTAAGTGCAGTCATTTTTCAGATCAAAAAAACTACATCTTTCACGAAGCTCACACGTTTCTCATCTTAAATGGCAAGCATTGGATGTTAGAGGACCTGTGCTTTATATCAATTTCAGAGGCAGACTTGTACTAGATATGGTGTGTATGTGTAGGAAACACCGTTCATTTGTTCTCAGCAAACTCATATTTCTTGCTGTCTCAGAGACTCTAGAAAGCTAGGGCGTGCTTCTTGCTCTAAAGCAGAGTGTGATCAATGGATGAGAATTCTGTTGTGTGTTTTACTTCAGAAATGGAGTTAAATCCCAGTCTCTGAGTCTTCCTACAAGCAAGACTTCGTTTCAGGTAAGGGCAGTTACTTTATAGCTCAAAAGAACTCCATCGTTCACGAAACTCACATGTTTCTCATCTTTACTGAGAAGCATTGGATGTTAGAGGATCTCTGGTTTGTTTCAGTTTCAGAAGCAGAGTTGAACTAGATATGGTCTGAATGTATAGGAAACACCGTTCTTTTCTTCTGAGCACACTCACGTTTCCTGCGGTATTAGAGACTCTAGAAAGCAAGAGCATGCTTCTTGCTCTAAAGCAGAGTGTGATCCATCGATGAGAACTATGCTGTGTGTTTCCCTTCAGAAATGGAGTTAAATTCCAGGCTCTGTGTGTTCCTACAAGCACCACTTTATTTCAGATAAGGGCAGTCACATTTCAGCTCAAACGAACTACATCGTTCATGAAGCTCAAACGTTTCTCATCAAAACTGACAAGCATTGGATGTTAGAGGACCTGTGGTTTGTTTCAGTTTCAGAAGCAGAGTTGAGCTAGATATGGCCCATATGTGTAGGAAACACTGTTTTTTTGTTCTGAGCACACTCAAGTGTCCTGATGTATTAGAGACTCTAGAAAGCAAGAGCGTGCTTCTTGCTCTAAAGCAGAGTGTGATAAATGGAAGAGAACTCTGCTGTGTGTTTCACTTCAGAAATAGAGTTAAATCCCAGGCTCTGAGTCTTCCTACATGCAAGACTTCGTTTCAGGTAAGGGCAGTTACTTTATAGCTCAAACGGACTACATCGTTCACGAAGCTCACACGTTTCTCATCTTAAATGACAAGCATTGGATGTTAGAGGACCTGTGGTTTGTTTCAGTTTCAGAAGCAGAGTTGAACTAGATATGGCCCATATGTGTAGGAAACACCGTTCTTTTGTTGTGAGAACACTCAAGTTTCCGGCTGTATTAGAGAATCTAGAAAGCAAGAGCGTGCTTCTTGCTCTAAAGCAGAGTGTGATCCATCGAAGAGATCTATGCTGTGTGTTTCCCTTCAGAAATGGAGTTAAATTCCAGGCTCTGTGAGTTCCTATAAGCACCACTTTATTTCAGGTAAGGGCAGTCATATTTCAGCTCAAACGAACTACATCGTTCATGAAGCTCAAACGTTTCTCATCAAAACTCATAAGCATTGGATGTTAGAGGACCCATGGTTTGTTTCAGTTTCAGGAGCAGAGTTGAAGTAGATATGGCCCATATGTGTAGGAAACACAGTTCTTTTGTTCTGAGCACACTCATGTTTCCTGCTTTATTAGAGAATCTAGAAAGCAAGAGCGTGATTCTGGCTCTAAAGCAGAGTGTGATAAATGGAAGAGAACTCTGCTGTGTGTTTCTCTTCAGAAATGGAGTTAAATCCCAGGCTCTGAGTCTTCCTACGAGCAAGAATTCGTTTCAGGTAAGGGCAGTTACTTTATAGCTCAAACGGACTACATCGTTTACGAAGCTCACACGTTTCTCATCTTAACTGACAAGCATTGGATGTTAGAGGACCTGTGGTTTGGTTCAGTTTCAGAAGCAGAGTTGAACTAGATATGGCCCATATGTGTAGGAAACACCGTTCTTTTGTTGTGAGCACAATCAAGTTTCCGGCTGTATTAGAGACTCTAGAAAGCAAGAGCGTGCTTCTTCCTCTAAAGCAGAGTGTGATCCATCAAAGAGAACTATGCTCTGTGTTTCCCTTCAGAAATGGAGTTAAATTCCAGGCTCTGTGTCTTCCTACAAGCAAGAATTCGTTTCAAGTAAGTGCAGTCATTTTTCAGATCAAAAAAACTACATCTTTCACGAAGCTCACACGTTTCTCATCTTAAATGGCAAGCATTGGATGTTAGAGGACCTGTGCTTTATATCAATTTCAGAGGCAGACTTGTACTAGATATGGAGTGTATGTGTAGGAAACACCGTTCATTTGCTCTCAGCAAACTCATATTTCTTGCTGTCTCAGAGACTCTAGAAAGCTAGGGCGTGCTTCTTGCTCTAAAGCAGAGTGTGATCAATGGATGAGAATTCTGTTGTGTGTTTTACTTCAGAAATGGAGTTAAATCCCAGTCTCTGAGTCTTCCTACAAGCAAGACTTCGTTTCAGGTAAGGGCAGTTACTTTATAGCTCAAAAGAACTCCATCGTTCACGAAACTCACATGTTTCTCATCTTTACTGAGAAGCATTGGATGTTAGAGGATCTCTGGTTTGTTTCAGTTTCAGAAGCAGAGTTGAACTAGATATGGTCTGAATGTATAGGAAACACCGTTCTTTTCTTCTGAGCACACTCACGTTTCCTGCGGTATTAGAGACTCTAGAAAGCAAGAGCATGCTTCTTGCTCTAAAGCAGAGTGTGATCCATCGATGAGAACTATGCTGTGTGTTTCCCTTCAGAAATGGAGTTAAATTCCAGGCTCTGTGTGTTCCTACAAGCACCACTTTTTTTCAGATAAGGGCAGTCACATTTCAGCTCAAACGAACTACATCGTTCATGAAGCTCAAACGTTTCTCATCAAAACTGACAAGCATTGGATGTTAGAGGACCTGTGGTTTGTTTCAGTTTCAGAAGCAGAGTTGAGCTAGATATGGCCCATATGTGTAGGAAACACTGTTTTTTTGTTCTGAGCACACTCAAGTGTCCTGATGTATTAGAGACTCTAGAAAGCAAGAGCGTGCTTCTTGCTCTAAAGCAGAGTGTGATAAATGGAAGAGAACTCTGCTGTGTGTTTCACTTCAGAAATAGAGTTAAATCCCAGGCTCTGAGTCTTCCTACATGCAAGACTTCGTTTCAGGTAAGGGCAGTTACTTTATAGCTCAAACGGACTACATCGTTCACGAAGCTCACACGTTTCTCATCTTAAATGACAAGCATTGGATGTTAGAGGACCTGTGGTTTGTTTCAGTTTCAGAAGCAGAGTTGAACTAGATATGGCCCATATGTGTAGGAAACACCGTTCTTTTGTTGTGAGAACACTCAAGTTTCCGGCTGTATTAGAGAATCTAGAAAGCAAGAGCGTGCTTCTTGCTCTAAAGCAGAGTGTGATCCATCGAAGAGATCTATGCTGTGTGTTTCCCTTCAGAAATGGAGTTAAATTCCAGGCTCTGTGAGTTCCTATAAGCACCACTTTATTTCAGGTAAGGGCAGTCATATTTCAGCTCAAACGAACTACATCGTTCATGAAGCTCAAACGTTTCTCATCAAAACTCATAAGCATTGGATGTTAGAGGACCCATGGTTTGTTTCAGTTTCAGGAGCAGAGTTGAAGTAGATATGGCCCATATGTGTAGGAAACACAGTTCTTTTGTTCTGAGCACACTCATGTTTCCTGCTTTATTAGAGAATCTAGAAAGCAAGAGCGTGATTCTGGCTCTAAAGCAGAGTGTGATAAATGGAAGAGAACTCTGCTGTGTGTTTCTCTTCAGAAATGGAGTTAAATCCCAGGCTCTGAGTCTTCCTACGAGCAAGAATTCGTTTCAGGTAAGGGCAGTTACTTTATAGCTCAAACGGACTACATCGTTTACGAAGCTCACACGTTTCTCATCTTAACTGACAAGCATTGGATGTTAGAGGACCTGTGGTTTGGTTCAGTTTCAGAAGCAGAGTTGAACTAGATATGGCCCATATGTGTAGGAAACACCGTTCTTTTGTTGTGAGCACAATCAAGTTTCCGGCTGTATTAGAGACTCTAGAAAGCAAGAGCGTGCTTCTTCCTCTAAAGCAGAGTGTGATCCATCAAAGAGAACTATGCTCTGTGTTTCCCTTCAGAAATGGAGTTAAATTCCAGGCTCTGTGTCTTCCTACAAGCAAGAATTCGTTTCAAGTAAGTGCAGTCATTTTTCAGATCAAAAAAACTACATCTTTCACGAAGCTCACACGTTTCTCATCTTAAATGGCAAGCATTGGATGTTAGAGGACCTGTGCTTTATATCAATTTCAGAGGCAGACTTGTACTAGATATGGAGTGTATGTGTAGGAAACACCGTTCATTTGCTCTCAGCAAACTCATATTTCTTGCTGTCTCAGAGACTCTAGAAAGCTAGGGCGTGCTTCTTGCTCTAAAGCAGAGTGTGATCAATGGATGAGAATTCTGTTGTGTGTTTTACTTCAGAAATGGAGTTAAATCCCAGTCTCTGAGTCTTCCTACAAGCAAGACTTCGTTTCAGGTAAGGGCAGTTACTTTATAGCTCAAAAGAACTCCATCGTTCACGAAACTCACATGTTTCTCATCTTTACTGAGAAGCATTGGATGTTAGAGGATCTCTGGTTTGTTTCAGTTTCAGAAGCAGAGTTGAACTAGATATGGTCTGAATGTATAGGAAACACCGTTCTTTTCTTCTGAGCACACTCACGTTTCCTGCGGTATTAGAGACTCTAGAAAGCAAGAGCATGCTTCTTGCTCTAAAGCAGAGTGTGATCCATCGATGAGAACTATGCTGTGTGTTTCCCTTCAGAAATGGAGTTAAATTCCAGGCTCTGTGTGTTCCTACAAGCACCACTTTTTTTCAGATAAGGGCAGTCACATTTCAGCTCAAACGAACTACATCGTTCATGAAGCTCAAACGTTTCTCATCAAAACTGACAAGCATTGGATGTTAGAGGACCTGTGGTTTGTTTCAGTTTCAGAAGCAGAGTTGAGCTAGATATGGCCCATATGTGTAGGAAACACCGTTTTTTGGTTCTGAGCACACTCAAGTGTCCTGATGTATTAGAGACTCTAGAAAGCAAGAGCGTGCTTCTTGCTCTAAAGCAGAGTGTGATAAATGGAAGAGAACTCTGCTGTGTGTATCACTTCAGAAATGGCGTTAAATCCCATGCTCTGAGTCTTCCTACAAGGAAGACTTTGTTTCAAGTAAGGGTAGTTACTTTACAGCTCAAACGAACTACATCGTTCACGAAACTCAAACGTTTCTCATCATAACTGACAAGCATTGGATGTTAGAGGACCTGTGGTTTGTTTCTGTTTCAGGAGCAGAGTAGAAGTAGGTATGGCCCATATGTGTAGGAAACACAGTTCTTTTGTTCTGAGCACACTCAAGTTTCCTGCTGTATTAGAGAATCTAGAAAGAAAGAGCGTGATTCTGGCTCTAAAGCAGAGTGTGACAAATGGAAGAGAACTCTGCTGTGTGTTTCACTTCAGAAATAGAGTTAAATCCCAGGCTCTGAGTCTTCCTACATGCAAGACTTCGTTTCAGGTAAGGGCAGTTACTTTATAGCTCAAACGGACTACATCGTTCACGAAGCTGACACGTTTCTCATCTTAAATGACAAGCATTGGATGTTAGAGGACCTGTGGTTTGGTTCAGTTTCAGAAGCAGAGTTGAACTAGATATGGCCCATATGTGTAGGAAACACCGTTCTTTTGTTGTGAGCACACTCAAGTTCCCGGCTGTATTAGAGACTCTAGAAAGCAAGAGCGTGCTTCTTGCTCTAAAGCAGAGTGTGATCCATCAAAGAGAACTATGCTCTGTGTTTCCCTTCAGAAATGGAGTTAAATTCCAGGCTCTGTGTCTTCCTACAAGCAAGAATTCGTTTCAAGTAAGTGCAGTCATTTTTCAGATCAAAAAAACTACATCTTTCACGAAGCTCACACGTTTCTCATCTTAAATGGCAAGCATTGGATGTTAGAGGACCTGTGCTTTATATCAATTTCAGAGGCAGACTTGTACTAGATATGGTGTGTATGTGTAGGAAACACCGTTCATTTGTTCTCAGCAAACTCATATTTCTTGCTGTCTCAGAGACTCTAGAAAGCTAGGGCGTGCTTCTTGCTCTAAAGCAGAGTGTGATCAATGGATGAGAATTCTGTTGTGTGTTTTACTTCAGAAATGGAGTTAAATCCCAGTCTCTGAGTCTTCCTACAAGCAAGACTTCGTTTCAGGTAAGGGCAGTTACTTTATAGCTCAAAAGAACTCCATCGTTCACGAAACTCACATGTTTCTCATCTTTACTGAGAAGCATTGGATGTTAGAGGATCTCTGGTTTGTTTCAGTTTCAGAAGCAGAGTTGAACTAGATATGGTCTGAATGTATAGGAAACACCGTTCTTTTCTTCTGAGCACACTCACGTTTCCTGCGGTATTAGAGACTCTAGAAAGCAAGAGCATGCTTCTTGCTCTAAAGCAGAGTGTGATCCATCGATGAGAACTATGCTGTGTGTTTCCCTTCAGAAATGGAGTTAAATTCCAGGCTCTGTGTGTTCCTACAAGCACCACTTTATTTCAGATAAGGGCAGTCACATTTCAGCTCAAACGAACTACATCGTTCATGAAGCTCAAACGTTTCTCATCAAAACTGACAAGCATTGGATGTTAGAGGACCTGTGGTTTGTTTCAGTTTCAGAAGCAGAGTTGAGCTAGATATGGCCCATATGTGTAGGAAACACTGTTTTTTTGTTCTGAGCACACTCAAGTGTCCTGATGTATTAGAGACTCTAGAAAGCAAGAGCGTGCTTCTTGCTCTAAAGCAGAGTGTGATAAATGGAAGAGAACTCTGCTGTGTGTTTCACTTCAGAAATAGAGTTAAATCCCAGGCTCTGAGTCTTCCTACATGCAAGACTTCGTTTCAGGTAAGGGCAGTTACTTTATAGCTCAAACGGACTACATCGTTCACGAAGCTCACACGTTTCTCATCTTAAATGACAAGCATTGGATGTTAGAGGACCTGTGGTTTGTTTCAGTTTCAGAAGCAGAGTTGAACTAGATATGGCCCATATGTGTAGGAAACACCGTTCTTTTGTTGTGAGAACACTCAAGTTTCCGGCTGTATTAGAGAATCTAGAAAGCAAGAGCGTGCTTCTTGCTCTAAAGCAGAGTGTGATCCATCGAAGAGATCTATGCTGTGTGTTTCCCTTCAGAAATGGAGTTAAATTCCAGGCTCTGTGAGTTCCTATAAGCACCACTTTATTTCAGGTAAGGGCAGTCATATTTCAGCTCAAACGAACTACATCGTTCATGAAGCTCAAACGTTTCTCATCAAAACTCATAAGCATTGGATGTTAGAGGACCCATGGTTTGTTTCAGTTTCAGGAGCAGAGTTGAAGTAGATATGGCCCATATGTGTAGGAAACACAGTTCTTTTGTTCTGAGCACACTCATGTTTCCTGCTTTATTAGAGAATCTAGAAAGCAAGAGCGTGATTCTGGCTCTAAAGCAGAGTGTGATAAATGGAAGAGAACTCTGCTGTGTGTTTCTCTTCAGAAATGGAGTTAAATCCCAGGCTCTGAGTCTTCCTACGAGCAAGAATTCGTTTCAGGTAAGGGCAGTTACTTTATAGCTCAAACGGACTACATCGTTTACGAAGCTCACACGTTTCTCATCTTAACTGACAAGCATTGGATGTTAGAGGACCTGTGGTTTGGTTCAGTTTCAGAAGCAGAGTTGAACTAGATATGGCCCATATGTGTAGGAAACACCGTTCTTTTGTTGTGAGCACAATCAAGTTTCCGGCTGTATTAGAGACTCTAGAAAGCAAGAGCGTGCTTCTTCCTCTAAAGCAGAGTGTGATCCATCAAAGAGAACTATGCTCTGTGTTTCCCTTCAGAAATGGAGTTAAATTCCAGGCTCTGTGTCTTCCTACAAGCAAGAATTCGTTTCAAGTAAGTGCAGTCATTTTTCAGATCAAAAAAACTACATCTTTCACGAAGCTCACACGTTTCTCATCTTAAATGGCAAGCATTGGATGTTAGAGGACCTGTGCTTTATATCAATTTCAGAGGCAGACTTGTACTAGATATGGAGTGTATGTGTAGGAAACACCGTTCATTTGCTCTCAGCAAACTCATATTTCTTGCTGTCTCAGAGACTCTAGAAAGCTAGGGCGTGCTTCTTGCTCTAAAGCAGAGTGTGATCAATGGATGAGAATTCTGTTGTGTGTTTTACTTCAGAAATGGAGTTAAATCCCAGTCTCTGAGTCTTCCTACAAGCAAGACTTCGTTTCAGGTAAGGGCAGTTACTTTATAGCTCAAAAGAACTCCATCGTTCACGAAACTCACATGTTTCTCATCTTTACTGAGAAGCATTGGATGTTAGAGGATCTCTGGTTTGTTTCAGTTTCAGAAGCAGAGTTGAACTAGATATGGTCTGAATGTATAGGAAACACCGTTCTTTTCTTCTGAGCACACTCACGTTTCCTGCGGTATTAGAGACTCTAGAAAGCAAGAGCATGCTTCTTGCTCTAAAGCAGAGTGTGATCCATCGATGAGAACTATGCTGTGTGTTTCCCTTCAGAAATGGAGTTAAATTCCAGGCTCTGTGTGTTCCTACAAGCACCACTTTTTTTCAGATAAGGGCAGTCACATTTCAGCTCAAACGAACTACATCGTTCATGAAGCTCAAACGTTTCTCATCAAAACTGACAAGCATTGGATGTTAGAGGACCTGTGGTTTGTTTCAGTTTCAGAAGCAGAGTTGAGCTAGATATGGCCCATATGTGTAGGAAACACTGTTTTTTTGTTCTGAGCACACTCAAGTGTCCTGATGTATTAGAGACTCTAGAAAGCAAGAGCGTGCTTCTTGCTCTAAAGCAGAGTGTGATAAATGGAAGAGAACTCTGCTGTGTGTTTCACTTCAGAAATAGAGTTAAATCCCAGGCTCTGAGTCTTCCTACATGCAAGACTTCGTTTCAGGTAAGGGCAGTTACTTTATAGCTCAAACGGACTACATCGTTCACGAAGCTCACACGTTTCTCATCTTAAATGACAAGCATTGGATGTTAGAGGACCTGTGGTTTGTTTCAGTTTCAGAAGCAGAGTTGAACTAGATATGGCCCATATGTGTAGGAAACACCGTTCTTTTGTTGTGAGAACACTCAAGTTTCCGGCTGTATTAGAGAATCTAGAAAGCAAGAGCGTGCTTCTTGCTCTAAAGCAGAGTGTGATCCATCGAAGAGATCTATGCTGTGTGTTTCCCTTCAGAAATGGAGTTAAATTCCAGGCTCTGTGAGTTCCTATAAGCACCACTTTATTTCAGGTAAGGGCAGTCATATTTCAGCTCAAACGAACTACATCGTTCATGAAGCTCAAACGTTTCTCATCAAAACTCATAAGCATTGGATGTTAGAGGACCCATGGTTTGTTTCAGTTTCAGGAGCAGAGTTGAAGTAGATATGGCCCATATGTGTAGGAAACACAGTTCTTTTGTTCTGAGCACACTCATGTTTCCTGCTTTATTAGAGAATCTAGAAAGCAAGAGCGTGATTCTGGCTCTAAAGCAGAGTGTGATAAATGGAAGAGAACTCTGCTGTGTGTTTCTCTTCAGAAATGGAGTTAAATCCCAGGCTCTGAGTCTTCCTACGAGCAAGAATTCGTTTCAGGTAAGGGCAGTTACTTTATAGCTCAAACGGACTACATCGTTTACGAAGCTCACACGTTTCTCATCTTAACTGACAAGCATTGGATGTTAGAGGACCTGTGGTTTGGTTCAGTTTCAGAAGCAGAGTTGAACTAGATATGGCCCATATGTGTAGGAAACACCGTTCTTTTGTTGTGAGCACAATCAAGTTTCCGGCTGTATTAGAGACTCTAGAAAGCAAGAGCGTGCTTCTTCCTCTAAAGCAGAGTGTGATCCATCAAAGAGAACTATGCTCTGTGTTTCCCTTCAGAAATGGAGTTAAATTCCAGGCTCTGTGTCTTCCTACAAGCAAGAATTCGTTTCAAGTAAGTGCAGTCATTTTTCAGATCAAAAAAACTACATCTTTCACGAAGCTCACACGTTTCTCATCTTAAATGGCAAGCATTGGATGTTAGAGGACCTGTGCTTTATATCAATTTCAGAGGCAGACTTGTACTAGATATGGAGTGTATGTGTAGGAAACACCGTTCATTTGCTCTCAGCAAACTCATATTTCTTGCTGTCTCAGAGACTCTAGAAAGCTAGGGCGTGCTTCTTGCTCTAAAGCAGAGTGTGATCAATGGATGAGAATTCTGTTGTGTGTTTTACTTCAGAAATGGAGTTAAATCCCAGTCTCTGAGTCTTCCTACAAGCAAGACTTCGTTTCAGGTAAGGGCAGTTACTTTATAGCTCAAAAGAACTCCATCGTTCACGAAACTCACATGTTTCTCATCTTTACTGAGAAGCATTGGATGTTAGAGGATCTCTGGTTTGTTTCAGTTTCAGAAGCAGAGTTGAACTAGATATGGTCTGAATGTATAGGAAACACCGTTCTTTTCTTCTGAGCACACTCACGTTTCCTGCGGTATTAGAGACTCTAGAAAGCAAGAGCATGCTTCTTGCTCTAAAGCAGAGTGTGATCCATCGATGAGAACTATGCTGTGTGTTTCCCTTCAGAAATGGAGTTAAATTCCAGGCTCTGTGTGTTCCTACAAGCACCACTTTTTTTCAGATAAGGGCAGTCACATTTCAGCTCAAACGAACTACATCGTTCATGAAGCTCAAACGTTTCTCATCAAAACTGACAAGCATTGGATGTTAGAGGACCTGTGGTTTGTTTCAGTTTCAGAAGCAGAGTTGAGCTAGATATGGCCCATATGTGTAGGAAACACCGTTTTTTGGTTCTGAGCACACTCAAGTGTCCTGATGTATTAGAGACTCTAGAAAGCAAGAGCGTGCTTCTTGCTCTAAAGCAGAGTGTGATAAATGGAAGAGAACTCTGCTGTGTGTATCACTTCAGAAATGGCGTTAAATCCCATGCTCTGAGTCTTCCTACAAGGAAGACTTTGTTTCAAGTAAGGGTAGTTACTTTACAGCTCAAACGAACTACATCGTTCACGAAACTCAAACGTTTCTCATCATAACTGACAAGCATTGGATGTTAGAGGACCTGTGGTTTGTTTCTGTTTCAGGAGCAGAGTAGAAGTAGATATGGCCCATATGTGTAGGAAACACAGTTCTTTTGTTCTGAGCACACTCAAGTTTCCTGCTGTATTAGAGAATCTAGAAAGAAAGAGCGTGATTCTGGCTCTAAAGCAGAGTGTGACAAATGGAAGAGAACTGTGCTGTGTGTTTCACTTCAGAAATAGAGTTAAATCCCAGGCTCTGAGTCTTCCTACATGCAAGACTTCGTTTCAGGTAAGGGCAGTTACTTTATAGCTCAAACGGACTACATCGTTCACGAAGCTGACACGTTTCTCATCTTAAATGACAAGCATTGGATGTTAGAGGACCTGTGGTTTGTTTCAGTTTCAGAAGCAGAGTTGAACTAGATATGGCCCATATGTGTAGGAAACACCGTTCTTTTGTTGTGAGAACACTCAAGTTTCCGGCTGTATTAGAGACTCTAGAAAGCAAGAGCGTGCTTCTTGCTCTAAAGCAGAGTGTGATCCATCGAAGAGGTCTATGCTGTGTGTTTCCCTTCAGAAATGGAGTTAAATTCCAGGCTCTGTGAGTTCCTATAAGCACCACTTTATTTCAGGTAAGGGCAGTCATATTTCAGCTCAAACGAACTACATCGTTCATGAAGCTCAAACGTTTCTCATCAAAACTCATAAGCATTGGATGTTAGAGGACCCATGGTTTGTTTCTGTTTCAGGAGCAGAGTTGAAGTAGATATGGCCCATATGTGTAGGAAACACCGTTTTTTTGTTCTGAGCACACTCAAGTTTCCTGCTGTATTAGAGACTCTAGAAAGCAAGAGCGTGCTTCTTGCTCTAAAGCAGAGTGTCATCCATGGATGAGCACTATTCTGTGTGTTTCCCTTCAGAAATGGAGTTAACTTCCAGGCTCTGTGTCTTCCTACAAGCACTACTTCGTTTCAGGTAAGGGCAGTCACTTTTCAGAGGAAAAGAACTACATGGTTCACGAAGCTCACACGTTTCTCATCTTACATGACAAGCATTGGATGTTAGAGGACCTGTGCTTTGTATCAATTTCATAGGCAGAGTTGTACTAGATATGGTCCGTATGTGTAGGGAACACCGTTCTTTTGTTCTCAGCACACTCATGTTTCCTGCTGTCTTACAGACTCTAGAAAGCAAGAGGGTGCTTCTTGCTCTAATGCAGAGTGTGATGTATATATGAGAACTCTGCTGTGGGTTTCCCTTCAGAAATGGAGTTAAATCCCAGGCTCTGAGTCTTCCTACAAGCAAGACTTCGTTTCAGGTAAGGGCACTTACTTTACAGCTGAAATGAACAACATCGTTCACAAAGCTCATACGTTTCTCATCTTAACTGACAAGCATTGGATGTTTGACGACCTGTGGTTTGTTTCAGTTCCAGAAGCAGAGTTGGACTAGATATGGTCGGTATGTGTAGGAAACACCGTTCATTTTTTCTCAGCAAACTCAAGTTACCTGCTGTCTTAGAGACTGTAGAAAGCTAGGGCGTGCTTCTTGCTCTAAAGCAGAGTGTGATCAATGGATGAGAACTATGCTGTGTGTTTCCCTTCAGAAATGGAGTTAAATCCCAATCTCGGTGTCTTCCTACAAGCAAGACTTCATTTCAGGTAACGGCAGTCACTTTTCAGCTCAAACGAACTACATCGCTCACTGAGCTCACACATTTCTCATCTTAAGAGACAAGCATTGGATGTTAGAGGACCAGTGCTTTGTATCAGTTTAAGAAGCAGATTTTGACTACATATGGTCCGTATGTGTAGGAAACACCGTTCTTTTGTTCTGGGCACACTCAGATTACCTGCAGTATGAGAGACTCTAGAAAGCAAGAGCGTGCTTCTCGCTCTAAAGCAGAGTGTGATCCATGGATGAGAACTATGCTGTGTGTTTCCCTTCAGAAATGGAGTTGAATCCCAGACTCTGTGTCTTCCTACAAGCAAGACTTCGTTTAAGGTAAGGGCAGTCACTTTTCTGCTCAAACCAACTACATCGCTCATGAAGCTCACATGTTTCCCATCTTAACTGACAAGCATTGGATGTTAGAGGACCAGTGCTTTGTATCAGTTTCAGAAGAAGAGTTGGCCTACATAAGGTCCGTATGTGTACGAAACTCCGTTCTTTTGTTCTGGGCACACTCAGATTTCCTGCTGTATTAGAGACTCTAGAAAGCAAGAGCGTGCTTCTTGCTGTAAAGCAGAGTGTGATCCATGGATGAGAACTCTGCTGTGTGTTTCCCTTCAGAGATGGAGTTATATCCCAGGCTCTGTGTCTTACTACAAGCAAGACTTCGTTACAGGTAAGGGCAGTCACTTTTCAGTTCAAAGGATCTACATCATTCTCAAAGCTCACACGTTTCTCATCTTAACTGACAAGCATTGGATGTTAGAGGACCAGTGCTTTGTATCAGTGTCAGAAGCAGAGTTGGACTAGATATGGTCCGTATGTGTAGGAAACACCGTTCTTTTGTTCTCAGCACACTCACGTTTCCTGCTGTGTTAGAGACTCCAGAAAGCAAGCTCGTGCTTCTGGCTCTAAAGCAGAGTGTGATCCATGGATGAGAACTCTGCTGTGTGTTTCCCTTCAGAGATGGAGTTAAATCCCAGGCTCTGTGTCTTACTTCAAGCAATACTTCGTTACAGGTAAGGGCAGTCACTTTTCAGTTCAAAGGAACTACATCATTCTCAAAGCTCACACGTTTCTCATCTTAACTGACAAGCATTGGATGTTAGAGGACCAGTGCTTTGTGTCACTTACAGAAACAGAGTTGGACTAGATATGGTCCGTATGTGTAGGAAACACCGTTCTTTTATTCTCAGCGCACTCACGTTTCCTGCTGTCTTAGAGACTCTAGAAAGCAAGAGCGTGCTTCTTGTTCTAAAGCAGAGTGTGATCAATGGATGAGAACACTGCTGTGTGTTTCACTTCAGAAATGGAGTTAAATCCCAGGCTCTGAGTCTTCCTAGAAGCAAAACTTCGTTTCAGGTAAGGGCAGTCACTTTTCTGCTCTAACGAACTACATCATTCACGAAGATCACACGTTTCTCATCTTAACTGACAAGCATTGGATGTTAGAGGAACAGTGCATTTTATCAGGTTCAGAAGCAGATTTGGACTACATATGGTCCATATGTGTAGGAAACACCGTTCTTTTGTTCTGGGCACACTCAGATTACCTGCTTTATTAGAGACTCTAGAAAGCAAGAGCGTGCTTCTCGCTCTAAAGCAGAGTGTGATCCATGGATGAGATCTCTGCTGTGTGTTTCCCTTCAGAGATGGAGTTAAATCCCAGGCTCTGTGTCTTACTACAAGCAAGACTTCGTTACAGGTAAGGGCAGTCACTTTTCAGTTCAAAGGAACTACATCATTCTCAAAGCTCACACGTTTCTCATCTTAACTGACAAGCATTGGATGTTAGAGGACCAGTGCTTTGTATCAGTTTCAGAAGCAGAGTTGGACTAGAAATGGTCCGTATGTGTAGGAAACACCGTTCTTTTGTTCTCAGCGCACTCACGTTTCCTGCTCTCTTAGAGGCTTTAGAAAGCAAGAGCGTGCTTCTCGCTCTAAAGCAGATTGTGATCCATGGATGAGAACTATGCTTTGTGTTTCCCTTCAGAAATGGAGTTAAATCCCAGACTCTGTGTCTTCCTACAAGCAAGACTTCGTTTAAGGTAAGGGCAGTCACTTTTCTGCTCAAACGAACTACATCGTTCATGAAGCTCACACGTTTCCCATCTTAACTGACAAGCATTGGATGTTAGAGGACCAGTGCTTTGTATCAGTTTCAGAAGAAGAGTTGGACTACATAAGGTCCGTATGTGTACGAAACTCCGTTCTTTTGTTCTGGGCACACTGAGATTTCATGCTGTATTAGAGACTCTAGAAAGCAAGAGCGTGCTTCTTGCTGTAAAGCAGAGTGTGATCCATGGATGAGAACTCTGCTGTGTGTTTCCCTTCAGAGATGGAGTTAAATCCCAGGCTCTGTGTCTTACTACAAGCAAGACTTCGTTACAGGTAAGGGCAGTCACTTTTCAGTTTAAAGGAACTACATCATTCTCAAAGCTCACACGTTTCTCATCTTAACTGACAAGCATTGGATGTTAGAGGACCAGTGCTTTGTATCAGTTTCAGAAGCAGAGTTGGACTAGATATGGTCCGTATGTGTAGGAAACACCGTTCTTTTGTTCTCAGCACACTCACGTTTCCTGCTGTGTTAGAGACTCCAGAAAGCAAGAGCGTGCTTCTCGCTCTAAAGCAGAGTGTGATCCATGGATGAGAACTCTGCTATGTGTTTCCCTTCAGAGATGGAGTTAAATCCCAGGCTCTGTGTCTTACTACAAGCAAGACTTCGTTACAGGTAAGGGCAGTCACTTTTCAGTTCAAAGGAACTACATCATTCTCAAAGCTCACACGTTTCTCATCTTAACTGACAAGCATTGGATGTTAGAGGACCAGTGCATTGTATCAGTTTCAGAAGCAGATTTGGACTACATATGGTCCATATGTGTAGGAAACACCGTTCTTTGTTCTGTGCACACTCAGATTACCTGCTTTATTAGAGACTCTAGAAAGCAAGAGCGTGCTTCTCGCTCTAAAGCAGAGTGTGATCCATGGATGAGAACTCTGCTGTGTGTTTCCCTTCAGAGATGGAGTTAAATCCCAGGCTCTGTGTCTTACTACAAGCAAGACTTCGTTACAGGTAAGGGCAGTCCCTTTTCAGTTCAAAGGAACTACATCATTCTCAAAGCTCACACGTTTCTCATCTTAACAGACAAGCATTGGATTTTAGAGGACCAGTGCTTTGTATCAGTTTCAGAAGCAGAGTTGGACTAGATATGGTCCCTATGTGTAGGAAACGCCGTTCTTTTGTTCTCAGCGCACTCACGTTTCCTGCTGTCTTAGAGACTTTAGAAAGCAAGAGCGTGCTTCTCGCTCTAAAGCAGATTGTGATCCATGGATGAGAACTATGCTGTATGTTTCCCTTCAGAAATGGAGTTAAATCCCAGACTCTGTGTCTTCCTACAAGCAAGACTTCGTTTAAGGTAAGGGCAGTCACTTTTCTGCTCAAACAAACTACATCGTTCATGAAGCTCACACGTTTCTCATCTTAACTGACAAGCATTGGATGTTAGAGGACCAGTGCTTTGGATCACTTTCAGAAGAAGACTTGAACTACATAAGGTCCACTGTGTATGAAACTCCGTTCTTTTTTCTGGGCACACTCAGATTTCCTGATGTATTAGAGACTCTAGAAAGCAAGAGCGTGCTTCTTGCTGTAAAGCAGAGTGTGATCCATGGGTGAGAACTATGCTGTGTGTTTCCCTTCAGAAATGGAGTTAAATCCCAGGCTCTGTGTCTTCCTATAAGCAAGACTTCGTTTCAGGTAAGGGCAGTCACTTTTCTGCTCAAACAAACTACATCGTTCATGAAGCTCACACGTTTCTCATCTTAACTGACAAGCATTGGATGTTAGAGGACCAGTGCTTTGTATCAGTTTCAGAAGCAGAGTTGGACTAGATATGGTCCGTATGTGTAGGAAACACCGTTCTTTTGTTCTCAGCACACTCACGTTTCCTGCTGTGTTAGAGACTCCAGAAAGCAAGAGCGTGCTTCTCGCTCTAAAGCAGAGTGTGATCCATGGATGAGAACTCTGCTGTGTGTTTCCCTTCAGAGATGGAGTTAAATCCCAGGCTCTGTGTCTTACTACAAGCAAGACTTCGTTACAGGTAAGGGCAGTCACTTTTCAGTTCAAAGGAACTACATCATTCTCAAAGCTCCCACGTTTCTCATCTTAACTGACAAGCATTGGATGTTAGAGGACCAGTGCATTGTATCAGTTTCAGAAGTAGATTTGGACTACATATGGTCCATATGTGTAGGAAACACCGTTCTTTGTTTTGGGCACACTCAGATTACCTGCTTTATTAGAGACTCTAGAAAGCAAGAGCGTGCTTCTCGCTCTAAAGCAGAGTGTGATCCATGGATGAGAACTCTGCTGTGTGTTTCCCTTCAGAGATGGAGTTAAATCCCAGGCTCTGTGTCTTACTACAAGCAAGACTTCGTTACAGGTAAGGGCAGTCACTTTTCAGTTCAAAGGAACTACATCATTCTCAAAGCTCACACGTTTCTCATCTTAACAGACAAGCATTGGATTTTAGAGGACCAGTGCTTTGTATCAGTTTCAGAAGCAGAGTTAGACTAGATATGGTCCCTATGTGTAGGAAACGCCGTTCTTTTGTTCTCAGCGCACTCACGTTTCCTGCTGTCTTAGAGACTTTAGAAAGCTAGAGCGTGCTTCTCGCTCTAAAGCAGATTGTGATCCATGGATGAGAACTATGCTGTATGTTTCCCTTCAGAAATGGAGTTAAATCCCAGACTCTGTGTCTTCCTACAAGCAAGACTTCGTTAAAGGTAAGGGCAGTCACTTTTCTGCTCAAACGAACTACAACGTTCATGAAGCTCACACGTTTCCCATCTTAACTGACAAGCATTGGATGTTAGTGGACCAGTGCTTTCTGTCAGTTTCAGAAGAAGAGTTGGACTACATATGGTCCATATGTGTATCAAACTCCATTCTTTTGTTCTGGGCACACTCAGATTTCCTGCTGTAGTAGAGACTTTAGAAAGCAAGGGCGTGCTTCTTGCTGTAAAGCAGAGTGTGATCCATGGGTGAGAACTATGCTGTGTGTTTCCCTTCAGAAATGGAGTTAAATCCCAGGCTCTGTGTCTTCCTATAAGCAAGATTTCGTTTCAGGTAAGTGCAGTCACTTGTAATCTCAAACGAACTAAATCGTTCTCAAAGCTCACACGTTTCTCATCTTAAATGACAAGCATTGGATGTTAGAGGACCAGTGCTTTGTGTCACTTACAAAAACAGAGCTGTACTAGATATGGTCCGTATGTGTAGGAAACACCGTTCTTTTGTTCTCAGCGCACTCACGTTTCCTGCTGTCTTAGAGACTCTAGAAAGCAAGAGCGTGCTTCTTGTTCTAAAGCAGAGTGTGATCAATGGATGAGAACACTGCTGTGAGTTTCACTTCAGAAATGGTGTTAGATTCCAGGCTCTGAGTCTTCCTACAAGCAAGACTTCGTTTCAGGTAAGGGCAGTCATTTTTCTGCTCAAACGAACTACATCGTTCACGAAGATCACACGTTTCTCATCTTAACTGACAAGCATTGGATGTTAGAGGACCAGTGCATTGTATCAGTTTCAGAAGCAGATTTGGACTACATAGGGTCCGTATGTGTAGGAAACACCGTTCTTTTGTTCTGGGCACACTCAGATTACCTGCTTTATTACAGACTCTAGAAAGCAAGAGCGTGCTTCTCGCTCTAAAGCAGAGTGTGATCCATGGATGAGAACTCTGCTGTGTGTTTCCCTTCAGATATGGAGTTAAATCCCAGGCTCTGAGTCTTCCTACAAGCAAGACTTCATTTCAGGTAAGGGTAGTTACTTTATAGGTCAAACGGACTACATCATTCACGAAGCTCACACGTTTCTCATCTTAACTGACAAGCATTGGATGTGGGAGGACCTGTGGTTTGTTTCAGTTTCAGAAGCAGAGTTGAAGTAGATATGGCCCATATGTGTAGGAAACACAGTTCTTTTGTTCTGAGCACACTCAAGTTTCCTGCTGTATTAGAGAATCTAGAAAGCAAGAGCGTGATTCTGGCTCTAAATCAGAGTGTGACAAATGGAAGCGAACTCTGCTGTGTGTTTCACTTCAGAAATGGAGTTAAATCCCAGGCTCTGAGTCTTCCTACAAGCAAGACTTCGTTTCAGGTAAGGGCAGTTAATATATTACTCAAACGGACTACATCGTTCACGAAGCTCACACGTTTCTCATCTTAACTAACAAGCATTGGATGTTAGAGGACCTGTGGTTTGGTTCAGTTTCAGAAGCAGAGTTGAACTAGATATGGCCCATATGTGTAGGAAACACCGTTCTTTTGTTGTGAGCACACTCAAGTTTCCGGCTGTATTAGATACTCTAGAAATCAAGAGCGTGCTTTTTGCTCTAAAGCAGAGTGTGATCTATATATGAGAACTCTCCTGGGTGTTTCCCTTCAGAAGTGGAGTTAAATCCCAGGCTCTGAGTCTTCCTACAGGCAAGACTTCGTTTCAGGTAAGGGCAGTTACTTTACAGCTGAAATGAACAACATCGTTCACAAAGCTAACACATTTCTCATCGTAACTGACAAGCATAGGATGTTTGATGACCTGTGTTTTGTTTCAGTTTCAGAAGCAGAGTTGAAATAGATATGGCCCGTATGTGTAAGAAACACCGTTCTTTTGCTCTGAGCACACACAAGTTTCCTTCTGTATTAGAGACTCTAGAAAGAAAGAGCGTGCTTCTTGCTCTAAAGCAGAGTGTGATCAATGGATGAGAATTCTGTTGTGTGTTTTACTTCAGAAATGGAGTTAAATTCCAGGCTCTGTGTGTTCCTACAAGCACCATTTCATTTCAGGTAAGGGCAGTCAATTTCAGCTCAAACGAAGTACATTGTTCACGAGGCTCACACGTTTCTCATCTTAACTGACAAGCATTGGATGTTAGAGGACCTGTGGTTTGTTTCAGTTTCAGAAGCAGAGTTGAACTAGATATGGCCCGTATGTGTAGGAAACACCGTTCTTTTTTCTAAGCACACTCAAGTTTTCGGCTGTATTCGAGATTCTAGAAAGCAAGAGCGTGCTTCTTGCTCTAAAGCAGAGTGTTATCCATCGAAGAGAACTATGCTGTGCGTTTCCTTTAAGAAATGGAGTTATATTCCAGGCTGTGTGTCTTCCTACAAGCAAGACTTCCTTTCAAGAAAGGGGAGTCATTCTTCAGCTCAAACGATCTACATCGTTCACGAAGCTCACACGTTTCTCATCTTAACTGACAAGCATTGGATGTTAGAGGACCTGTGCTTTCTATCAATTTCAGAGGCAGAGTTGGACTAGATATTGTCCGTATGTGTAGGAAACACCGTTCATTCGTTCTCAGCAAACTCATGTTTCTTGCTGTCTTAGAGACTCTAGAAAGCTAGGGCGTGCTTCTTGCTCTAAAGCAGAGTGTGATCAATGGATGAGAACTCTGCTGTGTGTTTCACTTCAGAAATGGAGTTAAATGCCATGCTCTGAGACTTCCTACAAGGAAGACTTCGATTCAAGTAAGGGCAGTTACTTTACAGCTCAAACAATCTACATCGTAACGAAGCTCACACGTTTCTCATCTTTACTGACAAGCATTGGATATTAGAGGATTTGTGGTTTGTTTCAGTTTCAGAAGCAGAGTTGAACTAGATATAGCCCATATGTGTAGGAAACACAGTTCTTTTGTTCTGAGCACACTCAAGTTTCCTGCTGTATTAGAGAATCTAGAAAGGAAGAGCGTGCTTCTTGCTCTAAAGCAGAATGTGATAAATGGAAGAGAACTCTGCTGTGTGTTTCACTTCAGAAATGGAGTTAAATCCCAGGCTCTGAGTCTTCCTACAAGCAAGAATTCATTTCAGGTAAGGGTAGTTACTTTATAGCTCAAACGGACTACATCGTTCACGAAGCTCACACGTTTCTCATCTTAACTGACAAGCATTGGATGTTAGAGGACCTGTGGTTTGGTTCAGTTTCAAAAGCAGAGTTGAACTAGATATGGCCCGTATGTGTAGGAAACACCGTTCTTTTGTTCTGAGGACACTCAAGTTTCCGGGTGTATTAGAGACTCTAGAAAGCAAGAGCGTGCTTCTTGCTCTAAAGCAGAGTGTTATCCATTGAAGAGAACTATGCTGTGCGTTTCCTTTAAGAAATGGAGTTATATTCCAGGCTTTGTGTCTTCCTACAAGCAAGACTTCCTTTCAAGAAAGGGGAGTCATTCTTCAGCTCAAACGATCTACATCGTTCACGAAGCTCACACGTTTCTCATCTTAACTGACAACATTGGATGTTAGAGGACCTTTGCTTTGTATCAATTTCAGAAGCAGAGTTGGACTAGATATGGTCCGTATGTGTAGGAAACACCGTTCATTTGTTCTCAGCAAACTCATGTTTCTTGCTGTCTTAGAGACTCTAGAAAGCTAGGGCGTGCTTCTTGCTCTAAAGCAGAGTGTGATCAATGGATGAGAACTCTGTTGTTTGTTTCACTTCAGAAATGGAGTTAAATCCCAGATTCTGAGTCTTCCTACAAGCAAGACTTCGTTTCAGGTAAGGGCAGTTACTTTACAGCTCAAAAGAACTCCATCATTCACGAAGCTCACATGTTTCTCATCTTAACTGAGAAGCATTGGATGTTAGAGGACCTCTGGTTTGTTTCAGTTTCAGAAGCAGAGTTGAACTAGATATGTCCCGTATGTGTAGGAAACACCGTTCTTTTGTTCTGAGCACACTCAAGTTTCCTGCTGTATTAGAAACTCTCGAAAGCAAGAGTGTGCTTCTTGCTCTAAAGCAGAATGTGATAAATGGAAGAGAACTCAGCTGTGTGTTTCATTTCAGAAATGGAGTTAAATCCCATGCTCTGAGTCTTCCTACAAGGACGACTTTGATTCAAGTAAGGGCAGTTACTTTACAGCTCATACGAACTACATCGTTCACAAAGCTCACTCGTTTCTCATCATAACTGACAAGCATTGGATGTTAGAGGACCTGTGGTTTGTTTCAGTTTCAGAAGCAGAGTTGAAGTAGATATGGCCCATATGTGTAGGAAACACAGTTCTTTTGTTCTGAGCACACTCAAGTTTCCTGTTGTATTAGAGAATCTAGAAAGCAAGAGCGTGATTCTGGCTCTAAAGCAGAGTGTGACAAATGGAAGAAAACTCTGCTGTGTGTTTCATTTCAGAAATGGAGTTAAATCCCAGGCTCTGAGTCTTCCTACAAGCAAGACTTCGTTTCAGGAAAGGGCAGTTACTTTATAGCTCAAACGGACTACATCGTTCACGAAGCTCACAAGTTTTCATCTTAACTAACAAGCATTGGATGTTAGAGGACATGTGGTTTGTTTCAGTTTCAGAAGCAGAGTTGAACTAGATATGGACCGTATGTGTAAGAAACACCGTTCTTTTGCTCTGAGCACACACATGTTTCCTTCTGTATTAGAGACTCTAGAAAGCAAGAGCGTGCTTCTTGCTCTAAAGCAGAGTGTGATCCATAGAAGAGAACTATGCTGTGTGTTTCCCTTCAGAAATGGAGTTAAATTCCAGGCTCTGTGTCTTCCTTAAAGCAAGAATTCGTTTCAAGTAAGTGCAGTCATTTTTCAGATCAAAAAAAACTACATCGTTCACGACGCTCACACGTTTCTCATCTTAACTGACAAGCATTGAATGTTAGACGACCAGTGCTTTGTATGAGATTTAGAAGCAGATTTGGACTAGATATGGTGCGTATGTGTAGGAAACACCGTTCATTTGTTCTCAGCAAACTCATGTTTCTTGCTGTCTTAGAGACTCTAAAAAGCTAGGGCGTGCTTCTTGCTCTAAAGCAGAGTGTGATCAATGGATGAGAATTCTGTTGTGTGTTTTACTTCAGAAATGGAGTTAAATCCCAGGCTCTGAGTCTTCCTACAAGCAAGACTTCGTTTCAGGTAAGGGCAGTTACTTTATAGCTCAAAAGAACTCCATCGTTCACGAAGCTCACATGTTCCTCATCTTAATTGAGAAGCATTGGATGTTAGAGGACCTCTGGTTTGTTTCAGTTTCAGAAGCAGAGTTGAACTGGATATGGTCCGAATGTATAGGAAACACCGTTCTTTTCTTCTGAGCACACTCACGTTTCCTGCGGTATTAGAGACTCTAGAAAGCAAGAGCATGCTTCTTCCTCTAAAGCAGAGTGTGATCCATCGATGAGAACTATGCTGTGTGTTTCTCTTCAGAAATGGAGTTAAATTCCAGGCTCTGTGTGTTCCTACAAGCACCACTTTATTTCAGATAAGGGCAGTCACATTTCAGCTCAAACGAACTACATCATTCATGAAGCTCAAACGTTTCTTATCAAAACTGACAAGCATTGGTTTTTAGAGGACCTGGGGTTTGTTTCAGTTTGAGAAGCAGAGTTGAACTAGATATGGCCCATATGTGTAGGAAACACCGTTTTTTGTTCTGAGCACACTCAAGTGTCCTGATGTATTAGAGACTCTAGAAAGCAAGAGCGTGCTTCTTGCTCTAAAGCAGAGTGTGATCCATCGATGAGAACTATGCTGTGTGTTGCCCTTCAGAAATGGAGTTATATTCCAGGCTCTGTGTCTTCCTACAAGCACTACTTCGTTTCAGGTAAGGGCAGTCACTTTTCAGATGAAACGAACTACATGGTTCACGAAGCTCACACGTTTCTCATCTTAAATGACAAGCATTGGATGTTAGAGGAACTCTGGTTTGTTTCAGTTTCAGAAGCAGAGTTGAACTAGATATGGTCCGAAAGTATAGGAAACACCGTTCTTTTCTTCTGAGCACACTCACGTTTCCTGCGGTATTAGAGTCTCTAGAAAGCAAGAGCATGCTTCTTGCTCTAAAGCACAGTGTGATGCATCGATGAGAACTATGCTGTGTGTTTCCCTTCAGAAATGGAGTTAAATTCCAGGCTCTGTGTGTTCCTACAAGCACCACTTCATTTCAGGTAAGGGCAGTCACTTTTCAGCTCAAACGAACTACATTGTTCACGAAGCTCACACGTTTCTCATCTTAACTGACAAGCATTGGATGTTAGAGGACCTGTGCTTTGTATCAATTTCAGAGGCAGAGTTGGACTAGATATGGTCCGTATATGTAGGAAACACCGTTCATTTGTTCTCAGCAAACTCTTGTTTCTTGCTGTCTTAGAGACTCTAGAAGGCTAGGGCGTGCTTCTTGCTCTAAAGCAGAGTGTGATCAATGGAAGAGAACTCTGTTGTGTGTTTCACTTCAGAAATGGAGTTAAATCCCAGGCTCTGAGTCTTCCTACAAGGAAAAGTTCGTTTCAGTAAGGGCAGTTACTTTACAGCTCAAAAGAACTCCATCGTTCACAAAGCTCCCATGTTTCTCATCTTAACCTAGAAGCATTGGATGTTAGAGGACCTCTGGTTTGTTTCAGTTTCAGAAGCAGAGTTGAACTAGATATGGTCAGAATGTATAGGATACACCGTTATTTTCTTCTGAGCACACTCACGTTTCCTGCGGAATTAGAGACTCTAGAAAGCAAGAGCATGCTTCTTGCTCTAAAGCAGAGTGTGATCCATCGATGAGAACTATACTGTGTGTTTCCCTTCAGAAATGGAGTTAAATTCCAGGCTCTGTGTGTTCCTACAAGCACCACTTCATTTCAGGTAAGGGCAGTCACTTTTAAGCTCAAACGAACTACATTGTTCATGAAGCTCACACGTTTCTCATCTTAACTGAGAAGCATTGGATGTTAGAAGACCTGTGGTTTGTTTCAGTTTCAGAAGCAGAGTTGAACTAGATATGGCCCGTATGTGTAGGAAACACAGTTCTTTTGTTCTGAGCACACTCAAGTTTCCTGCTGTATTAGAGACTCTAGAAGGCAAGAGCGTGCTTCTTGCTCTAAAACAGAGTGTGATCCATCGAAGAGAACTATGCTGTGTGTTTCCCTTCAGTATTGGGGTTAAATTCCAGGCTCTTTGTCTTCCTACAAGCATGACTTCGTTTCAATAAGTGCAGTCATTTTTCAGATCAAAAGAACTACATCGTTCACAAAGCTCACACGTTTCTCATCTTAACTGACAAGCATTGAATGTTAGAGAACCAGTGCTTTGTATGAGTTTCAGAAGCAGAGTGGGACTAGATATGGTCCGTATGTGTAGGAAACACCGTTCATTTGTTCTCAGCAAACTCATGTTTCTTGCTGTCTTAGAGACTCTAGAAAGCTAGGTCGTGCTTCTTGCTGTAAAGCAGAGTGTGATCAATGGATGAGAACTCTGCTGTGTGTTTCACTTCAGAAATGGAGTTAAATGCCATGCTCTGAGACTTCCTTCAAGGAAGACTTCGATTCAAGTAAGGGCAGTTACTTTACAGCTCAAACGAACTACATAGTTGACGAAGCTCACACGTTTCTCATCTTTACTGACAAGCATTGGATATTAGAGGCCTTGTGGTTTGTGTCAGTTTCAGAAGCAGAGTTGAACTAGATATAGCCCATATGTGTAGGAAACATAGTTCTTTTGTTCTGAGCACACTCAAGTTTCCTGCTGTATTAGAGAATCTAGAAAGCAAGAGCGTGCTTCTTGCTCTGAAGCAGAATGTGATAAATGGAAGAGAACTCTGCTGTGTATTTCACTTCAGAAATGGAGTTAAATCCCATGCTCTGAGTCTTCCTACAAGGAAGACTTTGATTCAAGTAAGGGCAGTTACTTTACAGCTCAAACGAACTACATCGTTCACGAAGCTCACACGTTTCTCATCATAACTGACAAGCATTGGATGTTAGAGGACCTGTGGTTTGTTTCAGTTTCAGGAGCAGAGTTGAAGTAGATATGGCCCATATGTGTAGGAAACACAGTTCTTTTGTTCTGAGCACACTCATGTTTCCTGCTTTATTAGAGACTCTAGAAAGCAAGAGCGTGATTCTTGCTCTAAAGCAGAGTGTGATCCATCAAAGAGAACTATGCTCTGTGTTTCCCTTCAGAAATGGAGTTAAATTCCAGGCTCTGTGTCTTCCTACAAGCAAGAATTCGTTTCAAGTAAGTGCAGTCATTTTTCAGATCAAAAAAACTACATCTTTCACGAAGCTCACACGTTTCTCATCTTAAATGGCAAGCATTGGATGTTAGAGGACCTGTGCTTTATATCAATTTCAGAGGCAGACTTGTACTAGATATGGTGTGTATGTGTAGGAAACACCGTTCATTTGTTCTCAGCAAACTCATATTTCTTGCTGTCTCAGAGACTCTAGAAAGCTAGGGCGTGCTTCTTGCTCTAAAGCAGAGTGTGATCAATGGATGAGAATTCTGTTGTGTGTTTTACTTCAGAAATGGAGTTAAATCCCAGTCTCTGAGTCTTCCTACAAGCAAGACTTCGTTTCAGGTAAGGGCAGTTACTTTATAGCTCAAAAGAACTCCATCGTTCACGAAACTCACATGTTTCTCATCTTTACTGAGAAGCATTGGATGTTAGAGGATCTCTGGTTTGTTTCAGTTTCAGAAGCAGAGTTGAACTAGATATGGTCTGAATGTATAGGAAACACCGTTCTTTTCTTCTGAGCACACTCACGTTTCCTGCGGTATTAGAGACTCTAGAAAGCAAGAGCATGCTTCTTGCTCTAAAGCACAGTGTGATCCATCGATGAGAACTATGCTGTGTGTTTCCCTTCAGAAATGGAGTTAAATTCCAGGCTCTGTGTGTTCCTACAAGCACCACTTTATTTCAGATAAGGGCAGTCACATTTCAGCTCAAACGAACTACATCGTTCATGAAGCTCAAACGTTTCTCATCAAAACTGACAAGCATTGGATGTTAGAGGACCTGTGGTTTGTTTCAGTTTCAGAAGCAGAGTTGAGCTAGATATGGCCCATATGTGTAGGAAACACCGTTTTTTTGTTCTGAGCACACTCAAGTGTCCTGATGTATTAGAGACTCTAGAAAGCAAGAGCGTGCTTCTTGCTCTAAAGCAGAGTGTGATAAATGGAAGAGAACTCTGCTGTGTGTTTCACTTCAGAAATAGAGTTAAATCCCAGGCTCTGAGTCTTCCTACATGCAAGACTTCGTTTCAGGTAAGGGCAGTTACTTTATAGCTCAAACGGACTACATCGTTCACGAAGCTCACACGTTTCTCATCTTAAATGACAAGCATTGGATGTTAGAGGACCTGTGGTTTGTTTCAGTTTCAGAAGCAGAGTTGAACTAGATATGGCCCATATGTGTAGGAAACACCGTTCTTTTGTTGTGAGAACACTCAAGTTTCCGGCTGTATTAGAGAATCTAGAAAGCAAGAGCGTGCTTCTTGCTCTAAAGCAGAGTGTGATCCATCGAAGAGATCTATGCTGTGTGTTTCCCTTCAGAAATGGAGTTAAATTCCAGGCTCTGTGAGTTCCTATAAGCACCACTTTATTTCAGGTAAGGGCAGTGATATTTCAGCTCAAACGAACTACATCGTTCATGAAGCTCAAACGTTTCTCATCAAAACTCATAAGCATTGGATGTTAGAGGACCCATGGTTTGTTTCAGTTTCAGGAGCAGAGTTGAAGTAGATATGGCCCATATGTGTAGGAAACACAGTTCTTTTGTTCTGAGCACACTCATGTTTCCTGCTTTATTAGAGAATCTAGAAAGCAAGAGCGTGATTCTGGCTCTAAAGCAGAGTGTGATAAATGGAAGAGAACTCTGCTGTGTGTTTCACTTCAGAAATGGAGTTAAATCCCAGGCTCTGAGTCTTCCTACGAGCAAGAATTCGTTTCAGGTAAGGGCAGTTACTTTATAGCTCAAACGGACTACATCGTTTACGAAGCTCACACGTTTCTCATCTTAACTGACAAGCATTGGATGTTAGAGGACCTGTGGTTTGGTTCAGTTTCAGAAGCAGAGTTGAACTAGATATGGCCCATATGTGTAGGAAACACCGTTCTTTTGTTGTGAGCACACTCAAGTTTCCGGCTGTATTAGAGACTCTAGAAAGCAAGAGCGTGCTTCTTCCTCTAAAGCAGAGTGTGATCCATCAAAGAGAACTATGCTCTGTGTTTCCCTTCAGAAATGGAGTTAAATTCCAGGCTCTGTGTCTTCCTACATGCAAGAATTCGTTTCAAGTAAGTGCAGTCATTTTTCAGATCAAAAAAACTACATCTTTCACGAAGCTCACACGTTTCTCATCTTAAATGGCAAGCATTGGATGTTAGAGGACCTGTGCTTTATATCAATTTCAGAGGCAGACTTGTACTAGATATGGTGTGTATGTGTAGGAAACACCGTTCATTTGCTCTCAGCAAACTCATATTTCTTGCTGTCTCAGAGACTCTAGAAAGCTAGGGCGTGCTTCTTGCTCTAAAGCAGAGTGTGATCAATGGATGAGAATTCTGTTGTGTGTTTTACTTCAGAAATGGAGTTAAATTCCAGGCTCTGTGAGTTCCTATAAGCACCACTTTATTTCAGGTAAGGGCAGTCATATTTCAGCTCAAATGAACTACATCGTTCATGAAGCTCAAACGTTTCTCATCAAAACTCATAAGCATTGGATGTTAGAGGACCCATGGTTTGTTTCAGTTTCAGAAGCAGAGTTGAAGTAGATATGGCCCATATGTGTAGGAAACACCGTTTTTTTGTTCTGAGCACACTCATGTTTCCTGCTGTATTAGAGACTCTAGAAAGCAAGAGCGTGCTTCTTTTTCTAAAGCAGAGTGTCATCCATGGATGAGCACTATTTTGTGTGTTTCCCTTCAGAAATGGAGTTAACTTCCAGGCTCTGTGTCTTCCTACAAGCACTACTTCGTTTCAGGTAAGGGCAGTCACTTTTCAGAGGAAACGAACTACATGGTTCACGAAGCTCACACGTTTCTCATCTTACATGACAAGCATTGGATGTTAGAGGACCTGTGCTTTGTATCAATTTCAGAGGCAGAGTTGTACTAGATATGGTCCGTATGTGTAGTTAACACCGTTCTTTTGTTCTCAGCACACTCATGTTTCCTGCTGTCTTAGAGACTCTAGAAAGCAAGAGGGTGCTTCTTGCTCTAAAGCAGAGTGTGATGTATATATGAGAACTCTGCTGTGGGTTTCCCTTCAGAAATGGAGTTAAATCCCAGGCTCTGAGTCTTCCTACAAGCAAGACTTCGTTTCAGGTAAGGGCACTTACTTTACAGCTGAAATGAACAACATCGTTCACAAAGCTCACACGTTTCTCATCTTAACTGACAAGCATTGGATGTTTGACGACCTGTGGTTTGTTTCAGTTCCAGAAGCAGAGTTGGACTAGATATGGTCGGTATGTGTAGGAAACACCGTTCATTTTTTCTCAGCAAACTCAAGTTACATGCTGTCTTAGAGACTGTAGAAAGCTAGGGCGTGCTTCTTGCTCTAAAGCAGAGTGTGATCAATGGATGAGAACTATGCTGTGTGTTTCACTTCAGAAATGGAGTTAAATCCCAATCTCGGTGTCTTCCTACAAGCAAGACTTTATTTCAGGTAACGGCAGTCACTTTTCAGCTCAAACGAACTACATCGCTCACTGAGCTCACACATTTCTCATCTTAAGAGACAAGCATTGGATGTTAGAGGACCAGTGCTTTGTATCAGTTTAAGAAGCAGATTTTGACTACATATGGTCCGTATGTGTAGGAAACACCGTTGTTTTGTTCTGGGCACACTCAGATTACCTGCAGTATTAGAGACTCTAGAAAGCAAGAGCGTGCTTCTCGCTCTAAAGCAGAGTGTGATACATGGATGAGAACTATGCTGTGTGTTTCCCTTCAGAAATGGAGTTAAATCCCAGACTCTGTGTCTTCCTACAAGCAAGACTTCGTTTAAGGTAAGGGCAGTCACTTTTCTGCTCAAACCAACTACATCGTTCATGAAGCTCACATGTTTCCCATCTTAACTGACAAGCATTGGATGTTAGAGGACCAGTGCTTTGTATCAGTTTCAGAAGCAGAGTTGGACTGGATATGGTCCGTATGTGTACGAAACTCCGTTCTTTTGTTCTGGGCACACTCAGATTTCCTGCTGTATTAGAGACTCTAGAAAGCAAGAGCGTGCTTCTTGCTGTAAAGCAGAGTGTGAACCATGGATGAGAACTCTGCTGTGTGTTTCCCTTCAGAGATGGAGTTATATCCCAGGCTCTGTGTCTTACTACAAGCAAGACTTCGTTACAGGTAAGGGCAGTCACTTTTCAGTTCGAAGGAACTACATCATTCTCAAAGCTCATACGTTTCTCATCTTAACTGACAAGCATTGGATGTTAGAGGACCAGTGCTTTGTATCAGTGTCAGAAGCAGAGTTGGACTAGATATGGTCCGTATGTGTAGGAAACACCGTTCTTTTGTTCTCAGCACACTCACGTTTCCTGCTGTGTTAGAGACTCCAGAAAGCAAGAGCGTGCTTCTGGCTCTAAAGCAGAGTGTGATCCATGGATGAGAACTCTGCTATGTGTTTCCCTTCAGAGATGGAGTTAAATCCCAGGCTCTGTGTCTTACTACAAGCAAGACTTCGTTACAGGTAAGGGCAGTCACTTTTCAGTTCAAAGGAACTACATCATTCTCAAAGCTCACACGTTTCTCATCTTAACTGACAAGCATTGGATGTTAGAGGACCAGTGCATTTTATCAGGTTCAGAAGCAGATTTGGACTACATATGGTCCATATGTGTAGGAAACACCGTTCTTTTGTTCTGGGCACACTCAGATTACCTGCTTTATTAGAGACTCTACAAAGCAAGAGCGTGCTTCTCGCTCTAAAGCAGAGTGTGATCCATGGATGAGAACTCTGCTGTGTGTTTCCCTTCAGAGATGGAGTTAAATCCCAGGCTCTGTGTCTTACTACAAGCAAGACTTCGTTACAGGTAAGGGCAGTCACTTTTCAGTTCAAAGGAACTACATCATTCTCAAAGCTCACACGTTTCTCATCTTAACTGACAAGCATTGGATTTTAGAGGACCAGTGCTTTGTATCAGTTTCAGAAGCAGAGTTGGACTAGAAATGGTCCGTATGTGTAGGAAACACCGTTCTTTTGTTCTCAGCGCACTCACGTTTCCTGCTCTCTTAGAGGCTTTAGAAAGCAAGAGCGTGCTTCTCGCTCTAAAGCAGATTGTGATCCATGGATGAGAACTATGCTTTGTGTTTCCCTTCAGAAATGGAGTTAAATCCCAGACTCTGTGTCTTCCTACAAGCAAGACTTCGTTTAAGGTAAGGGCAGTCACTTTTCTGCTCAAACGAACTACATCGTTCATGAAGCTCACACGTTTCCCATCTTAACTGACAAGCATTGGATGTTAGAGGACCAGTGCTTTGTATCAGTTTCAGAAGCAGAGTTGGACTAGATATGGTCCGTATGTGTAGGAAACACCATTCTTTTGTTCTCAGCACACTCACGTTTCCTGCTGTGTTAGAGACTCCAGAAAACAAGAGCGTGCTTCTCGCTCTAAAGCAAAGTGTGATCCATGTATGAGAACTCTGCTGTGTGTTTCCCTTCAGAGATGGAGTTAAATCCCAGGCTCTGTGTCTTACTACAAGCAAGACTTCGTTACAGGTAAGGGCAGTCACTTTTCAGTTCAAAGGAACTACATCATTCTCAAAGCTCATACGTTTCTCATCTTAACTGACAAGCATTGGATGTTAGAGGACCAGTGCTTTGTGTCAGTTTCAGAAACAGAGTTGGACTAGATATGGTCCGTATGTGTAGGAAACACCGTTGTTTTGTTCTCAGCGCACTCACGTTTCCTGCTGTCTTAGAGACTTTAGAAAGCAAGAGCGTCCTTCTCGCTCTAAAGCAGATTGTGATCCATGGATGAGAACTATGCTGTGTGTTTCCCTTCAGAAATGGAGTTAAATCCCAGATTCTGTGTCTTCCTACAAGCAAGAATTCATTTAAGGTAAGGGCAGTCACTTTTGTGCTCAAAGGAACTACATCGTTCATGAAGCTCACATGTTTCCCTTCTTAACTGACAAGCATTGGATGTTAGAGGACCAGTGCTTTGTATCAGTTTCAGAAGAAGAGTTGGACTACATATGGGCCATATGTGTATGAAACTCCGTTCTTTTGTTCTGGGCACACTCAGATTTCCTGCTGTAGTAGAGACTCTAGAAAGCAAGAGCGTGCTTCTTGCTGTAAAGCAGAGTGTGATCCATGGGTGAAAACTATGCTGTGTGTTTCCCTTCAGAAATGGAGTTAAATCCCAGGCTCTGAGTCTTCCTATAAGCAAGACTTCGTTTCAGGTAAGTGCTGTCACTTGTCATCTCAAACGAACTACATCGTCCACGAAGCTCACACGTTTCTCATCTTAACAGACAAGCATTGGATGTTAGAGGACCAGTGCTTTGTATCAGTTTCAGAAGCAGAGTTGGACTAGATATGGTCCGTATGTGTAGAAAACTCCGTTCTTTTGTTCTCAGCACACTCACATTTCCTGCTGTGTTAGAGACTCCAGAAAGCAAGAGCGTGCTTCTCGCTCTAAAGCAGAGTGTGATCAATGGATGAGAACTCTGCTGTGTGTTTCCTTTCAGAGATGGAGTTAAATCCCAGGCTCTGTGTCTTACTACAAGCAAGACTTCGTTACAGGTAAGGGCCGTCACTTTTCAGTTCAAAGGAACTACATCATCCTCAAAGCTCACACGTTTCTCATCTTAACTGACAAGCATTGGATGTTAGAGGACCAGTGCTTTGTGTCAGTTTCAGAAACGGAGTTGGACTAGATATGGTCCGTATGTGTAGGAAACACCGTTCTTTTGTTCCGGGCACACTCAGATTACCTGCAGTATTAGAGACTCTAGAAAGCAAGAGCGTGCTTCTTGCTCTAAAGCAGAGTGTGATCCATGGATGAGAACTATGCTGTGTGTTTCCCTTCAGAAATGGAGTTAAATCCCAGACTCTGTGTCTTCCTACAAGCAAGACTTCGTTTAAGGTAAGGGCAGTCACTTTTCTGCTCAAATCAACTACATCGTTCATGAAGCTCACACGTTTCCCATCTTAACTGACAAGCATTGCATGTTAGAGGACCAGTGCTTTGTATCAGTTTCAGAAGAAGAGTTGGACTACATAAGGTCCGTATGTGTACGAAACTCCGTTCTTTTGTTCTATGCACACTCAGATTTCCTGCTGTATTAGAGACTCTAGAAAGCAAGAGCGTGCTTCTTGCTGTAAAGCAGAGTGTGATCCATGGGTGAGAACTATGCTGTGTGTTTCCCTTCAGAGATGGAGTTAAATCCCAGGCTCTGTGTCTTACTACAAGCAAGACTTCGTTACAGGTAAGGGCAGTCACTTTTCAGTTCAAAGGAACTACATCATTCTCAAAGCTCACACGTTTCTCATCTTAACTGACAAGCATTGGATGTTAGAGGACCAGTGCTTTGTATCAGTTTCAGAAGCAGAGTTGGACTAGATATGGTCCGTATGTGTAGGAAACACCGTTCTTTTGTTCTCAGCACACTCACGTTTCCTGCTGTGTTAGAGACTCCAGAAAGCAAGAGCGTGCTTCTGGCTCTAAGGCAGAGTGTGATCCATGGATGAGAACTCTGCTGTGTGTTTCCCTTCAGAGATGGAGTTAAATCCCAGGCTCTGTGTCTTACTACAAGCAAGACTTCGTTACAGGTAAGGGCAGTCACTTTTCAGTTCAAAGGAACTACATCATCCTCAAAGCTCACACGTTTCTCATCTTAACTGACAAGCATTGGATGTTAGAGGACCAGTGCATTTTATCAGGTTCAAAAGCAGATTTGGACTACATATGGTCCATATGTGTAGGAAACACCGTTCTTTTGTTCTGGGCACACTCAGATTACCTGCTTTATTAGAGACTCTAGAAAGCAAGAGCGTGCTTCTCGCTCTAAAGCAGAGTGTGATCCATGGATGAGAACTCTGCTGTGTGTTTCCCTTCAGAGATGGAGTTATATCCCAGGCTCTGTTTCTTACTACAAGCAAGACTTCGTTACAGGTAAGGGCAGTCACTTTTCAGTTCGAAGGAACTACATCATTCTCAAAGCTCATACGTTTCTCATCTTAACTGACAAGCATTGGATGTTAGAGGACCAGTGCTTTGTATCAGTGTCAGAAGCAGAGTTGGACTAGATATGGTCCGTATGTGTAGGAAACACCGTTCTTTTGTTCTCAGCACACTCACGTTTCCTGCTGTGTTAGAGACTCCAGAAAGCAAGAGCGTGCTTCTGGCTCTAAAGCAGAGTGTGATCCATGGATGAGAACTCTGCTATGTGTTTCCCTTCAGAGATGGAGTTAAATCCCAGGCTCTGTGTCTTACTACAAGCAAGACTTCGTTACAGGTAAGGGCAGTCACTTTTCAGTTCAAAGGAACTACATCATTCTCAAAGCTCACACGTTTCTCATCTTAACTTACAAGCATTGGATGTTAGAGGACCAGTGCATTTTATCAGGTTCAGAAGCAGATTTGGACTACATATGGTCCATATGTGTAGGAAACACCGTTCTTTTGTTCTGGGCACACTCAGATTACCTGCTTTATTAGAGACTCTACAAAGCAAGAGCGTGCTTCTCGCTCTAAAGCAGAGTGTGATCCATGGATGAGAACTCTGCTGTGTGTTTCCCTTCAGAGATGGAGTTAAATCCCAGGCTCTGTGTCTTACTACAAGCAAGACTTCGTTACATGTAAGGGCAGTCACTTTTCAGTTCAAAGGAACTACATCATTCTCAAAGCTCACACGTTTCTCATCTTAACTGACAAGCATTGGATTTTAGAGGACCAGTGCTTTGTATCAGTTTCAGAAGCAGAGTTGGACTAGAAATGGTCCGTATGTGTAGGAAACACCGTTCTTTTGTTCTCAGCGCACTCACGTTTCCTGCTCTCTTAGAGGCTTTAGAAAGCAAGAGCGTGCTTCTCGCTCTAAAGCAGATTGTGATCCATGGATGAGAACTATGCTTTGTGTTTCCCTTCAGAAATGGAGTTAAATCCCAGACTCTGTGTCTTCCTACAAGCAAGACTTTGTTTAAGGTAAGGGCAGTCACTTTTCTGCTCAAACGAACTACATCGTTCATGAAGCTCACACGTTTCCCATCTTAACTGACAAGCATTGGATGTTAGAGGACCAGTGCTTTGTATCAGTTTCAGAAGAAGAGTTGGACTACATAAGGTCCGTATGAGTACGAAACTCCGTTCTTTTGTTCTGGGCACACTCAGATTTCCTGCTGTATTAGAGACACTAGTAAGCAAGAGCGTGCTTCTTGCTGTAAAGCAGAGTGTGATCCATGGGTGAGAACTATGCTGTGTGTTTCCCTTCAGAAATGGAGTTAAATCCCAGGCTCTGTGTCTTCCTATAAGCAAGACTTCGTTTCAGGTAAGGGCAGTCACGTGTCATCTCAAACGAACTACATCGTTCACGAAGCTCACACGTTTCTTATCTTAACAGACAAGCATTGGATGTTAGAGGACCAGTGCTTTGTATCAGTTTCAGAAGCAGAGTTGGACTAGATATGGTCCGTATGTGTAGGAAACACCATTCTTTTGTTCTCAGCACACTCACGTTTCCTGCTGTGTTAGAGACTCCAGAAAACAAGAGCGTGCTTCTCGCTCTAAAGCAAAGTGTGATCCATGGATGAGAACTCTGCTGTGTGTTTCCCTTCAGAGATGGAGTTAAATCCCAGGCTCTGTGTCTTACTACAAGCAAGACTTCGTTACAGGTAAGGGCAGTCACTTTTCAGTTCAAAGGAACTACATCATTCTCAAAGCTCATACGTTTCTCATCTTAACTGACAAGCATTGGATGTTAGAGGACCAGTGCTTTGTGTCAGTTTCAGAAACAGAGTTGGACTAGATATGGTCCGTATGTGTAGGAAACACCGTTGTTTTGTTCTCAGCGCACTCACGTTTCCTGCTGTCTTAGAGACTTTAGAAAGCAAGAGCGTCCTTCTCGCTCTAAAGCAGATTGTGATCCATGGATGAGAACTATGCTGTGTGTTTCCCTTCAGAAATGGAGTTAAATCCCAGATTCTGTGTCTTCCTACAAGCAAGAATTCATTTAAGGTAAGGGCAGTCACTTTTGTGCTCAAAGGAACTACATCGTTCATGAAGCTCACATGTTTCCCTTCTTAACTGACAAGCATTGGATGTTAGAGGACCAGTGCTTTGTATCAGTTTCAGAAGAAGAGTTGGACTACATATGGGCCATATGTGTATGAAACTCCGTTCTTTTGTTCTGGGCACACTCAGATTTCCTGCTGTAGTAGAGACTCTAGAAAGCAAGAGCGTGCTTCTCGCTCTAAAGCAGAGTGTGATCAATGGATGAGAACTCTGCTGTGTGTTTCCTTTCAGAGATGGAGTTAAATCCCAGGCTCTGTGTCTTACTACAAGCAAGACTTCGTTACAGGTAAGGGCCGTCACTTTTCAGTTCAAAGGAACTACATCATCCTCAAAGCTCACACGTTTCTCATCTTAACTGACAAGCATTGGATGTTAGAGGACCAGTGCTTTGTGTCAGTTTCAGAAACGGAGTTGGACTAGATATGGTCCGTATGTGTAGGAAACACCGTTCTTTTGTTCCGGGCACACTCAGATTACCTGCAGTATTAGAGACTCTAGAAAGCAAGAGCGTGCTTCTTGCTCTAAAGCAGAGTGTGATCCATGGATGAGAACTATGCTGTGTGTTTCCCTTCAGAAATGGAGTTAAATCCCAGACTCTGTGTCTTCCTACAAGCAAGACTTCGTTTAAGGTAAGGGCAGTCACTTTTCTGCTCAAATCAACTACATCGTTCATGAAGCTCACACGTTTCCCATCTTAACTGACAAGCATTGCATGTTAGAGGACCAGTGCTTTGTATCAGTTTCAGAAGAAGAGTTGGACTACATAAGGTCCGTATGTGTACGAAACTCCGTTCTTTTGTTCTGGGCACACTCAGATTTCCTGCTGTATTAGAGACTCTAGAAAGCAAGAGCGTGCTTCTTGCTGTAAAGCAGAGTGTGATCCATGGGTGAGAACTATGCTGTGTGTTTCCCTTCAGAGATGGAGTTAAATACCAGGCTCTGTGTCTTACTACAAGCAAGACTTCGTTACAGGTAAGGGCAGTCACTTTTCAGTTCAAAGGAACTACATCATTCTCAAAGCTCACACGTTTCTCATCTTAACTGACAAGCATTGGATGTTAGAGGACCAGTGCTTTGTATCAGTTTCAGAAGCAGAGTTGGACTAGATATGGTCCGTATGTGTAGGAAACACCGTTCTTTTGTTCTCAGCACACTCACGTTTCCTGCTGTGTTAGAGACTCCAGAAAGCAAGAGCGTGCTTCTGGCTCTAAGGCAGAGTGTGATCCATGGATGAGAACTCTGCTGTGTGTTTCCCTTCAGAGATGGAGTTAAATCCCAGGCTCTGTGTCTTACTACAAGCAAGACTTCGTTACAGGTAAGGGCAGTCACTTTTCAGTTCAAAGGAACTACATCATCCTCAAAGCTCACACGTTTCTCATCTTAAATGACAAGCATTGGATGTTAGAGGACCAGTGCATTTTATCAGGTTCAAAAGCAGATTTGGACTACATATGGTCCATATGTGTAGGAAACACCGTTCTTTTGTTCTGGGCACACTCAGATTACCTGCTTTATTAGAGACTCTAGAAAGCAAGAGCGTGCTTCTCGCTCTAAAGCAGAGTGTGATCCATGGATGAGAACTCTGCTGTGTGTTTCCCTTCAGAGATGGAGTTAAATCCCAGGCTCTGTTTCTTACTACAAGCAAGACTTCGTTACAGGTAAGGGCAGTCACTTTTCAGTTCAAAGGAACTACATCATTCTCAAAGCTCACGCGTTTCTCATCTTAACTGACAAGCATTGGATTTTAGAGGACCAGTGCTTTGTATCAGTTTCAGAAGCAGAGTTGGACTAGAAATGGTCCGTATGTGTAGGAAACACCGTTCTTTTGTTCTCAGCGCACTCACGTTTCCTGCTCTCTTAGAGGCTTTAGAAAGCAAGAGCGTGCTTCTCGCTCTAAAGCAGATTGTGATCCATGGATGAGAACTATGCTTTGTGTTTCCCTTCAGAAATGGTGTTAAATCCCAGACTCTGTGTCTTCCTACAAGCAAGACTTCGTTTAAGGTAAGGGCAGTCACTTTTCTGCTCAAACGAACTACATCGTTCATGAAGCTCACACGTTTCCCATCTTAACTGACAAGCATTGGATGTTAGAGGACCAGTGCTTTGTATCAGTTTCAGAAGAAGATTTGGACTACATATGGTCCGTATGTTTACGAAACTCCGTTCTTTTGTTCTGGGCACACTCAGATTTCCTGCTGTATTTGAGACTCCAGAAAACAAGAGCGTGCTTCTCGCTCTAAAGCAAAGTGTGATCCATGGATGAGAACTCTGCTGTGTGTTTCCCTTCAGAGATGGAGTTAAATCCCAGGCTCTGTGTCTTACTACAAGCAAGACTTCGTTACAGGTAAGGGCAGTCACTTTTCAGTTCAAAGGAACTACATCATTCTCAAAGCTCATACGTTTCTCATCTTAACTGACAAGCATTGGATGTTAGAGGACCAGTGCTTTGTGTCAGTTTTAGAAACAGAGTTGGAATAGATATGGTCCGTATGTGTAGGAAACACCGTTGTTTTGTTCTCAGCGCACTCACGTTTCCTGCTGTCTTAGAGACTTTAGAAAGCAAGAGCGTCCTTCTCGCTCTAAAGCAGATCATGATCCATGGATGAGAACTATGCTGTGTGTTTCCCTTCAGAAATGGAGTTAAATCCCAGACTCTGTGTCTTCCTACAAGCAAGAATTCATTTAAGGTAAGGGCAGTCACTTTTGTGCTCAAAGGAACTACATCGTTCATGAAGCTCACATGTTTCCCTTCTTAACTGACAAGCATTGGATGTTAGAGGACCAGTGCTTTGTATCAGTTTCAGAAGAAGAGTTGGACTACATATGGGCCATATGTGTATGAAACTCCGTTCTTTTGTTCTGGGCACACTCAGATTTCCTGCTGTAGTAGAGACTCTAGAAAGCAAGAGCGTGCTTCTTGCTGTAAAGCAGAGTGGGATCCACGGGTGAAAACTATGCTGTGTGTTTCCCTTCAGAAATGGAGTTAAATCCCAGGCTCTGAGTCTTCCTATAAGCAAGACTTCGTTTCAGGTAAGTGCTGTCACTTGTCATCTCAAACGAACTACATCGTCCACGAAGCTCACACGTTTCTCATCTTAACAGACAAGCATTGGATGTTAGAGGACCAGTGCTTTGTATCAGTTTCAGAAGCAGAGTTGGACTAGATATGGTCCGTATGTGTAGGAAACTCCGTTCTTTTGTTCTCAGCACACTCACATTTCCTGCTGTGTTAGAGACTCCAGAAAGCAAGAGCGTGCTTCTCGCTCTAAAGCAGAGTGTGATCAATGGATGAGAACTCTGCTGTGTGTTTCCTTTCAGAGATGGAGTTAAATCACAGGCTCTGTGTCTTACTACAAGCAAGACTTCGTTACAGGTAAGGGCCGTCACTTTTCAGTTCAAAGGAACTACATCATCCTCAAAGCTCACACGTTTCTCATCTTAACTGACAAGCATTGGATGTTAGAGGACCAGTGCTTTGTGTCAGTTTCAGAAACAGAGTTGGACTAGATATGGTCCGTATGTGTAGGAAACACCGTTCTTTTGTTCTGGGCACACTCAGATTACCTGCAGTATTAGAGACTCTAGAAAGCATGAGCGTGCTTCTCGCTCTAAAGCAGAGTGTGATCCATGGATGAGAACTATGCTGTGTGTTTCCCTTCAGAAATGGAGTTAAATCCCAGACTCTGTGTCTTCCTACAAGCAAGACTTCGTTTAAGGTAAGGGCAGTCACTTTTCTGCTCAAACCAACTACATCGTTCATGAAGCTCACACGTTTCCCATCTTAACTGACAAGCATTGCATGTTAGAGGACCAGTGCTTTGTATCAGTTTCAGAAGAAGAGTTGGACTACATAAGGTCCGTATGTGTATGAAACTCCGTTCTTTTGTTCTGGGCACACTCAGATTTCCTGCTGTATTAGAGACTCTAGAAAGCAAGAGCGTGCTTCTCGCTCTAAAGCAGAGTGTGATCCATGGGTGAGAACTATGCTGTGTGTTTCCCTTCAGAGATGGAGTTAAATCCCAGGCTCTGTGTCTTACTACAAGCAAGACTTCGTTACAGGTAAGGGCAGTCACTTTTCAGTTCAAAGGAACTACATCATTCTCAAAGCTCACACGTTTCTCATCTTAACTGACAAGCATTGGATGTTAGAGGACCAGTGCTTTGTATCAGTTTCAGAAGCAGAGTTGGACTAGATATGGTCCGTATGTGTAGGAAACACCATTCTTTTGTTCTCAGCACACTCACGTTTCCTGCTGTGTTAGAGACTCCAGAAAGCAAGAGCGTGCTTCTCGCTCTAAAGCAGAGTGTGATCCATGGATGAGAACTCTGCTGTGTGTTCCCTTCAGAGATGGAGTTAAATCCCAGGCTCTGTGTCTTACTACAAGCAAGACTTCGTTACAGGTAAGGGCAGTCACTTTTCAGTTCAAAGGAACTACATCATCCTCAAAGCTCACACGTTTCTCATCTTAACTGACAAGCATTGGATGTTAGAGGACCAGTGCATTTTATCAGGTTCAGAAGCAGATTTGGACTACATATGGTCCATATGTGTAGGAAACACCGTTCTTTTGTTCTGGGCACACTCAGATTACCTGCTTTATTAGAGACTCTAGAAAGCAAGAGCGTGCTTCTCGCTCTAAAGCAGAGTGTGATCCATGGATGAGAACTCTGCTGTGTGTTTCCCTTCAGAGATGGAGTTAAATCCCAGGCTCTGTGTCTTACTACAAGCAAGACTTCGTTACATGTAAGGGCAGTCACTTTTCAGTTCAAAGGAACTACATCATTCTCAAAGCTCACACGTTTCTCATCTTAACTGACAAGCATTGGATTTTAGAGGACCAGTGCTTTGTATCAGTTTCAGAAGCAGAGTTGGACTAGAAATGGTCCGTATGTGTAGGAAACACCGTTCTTTTGTTCTCAGCGCACTCACGTTTCCTGCTGTGTTAGAGACTCCAGAAAGCAAGAGCGTGCTTCTCGCTCTAAAGCAGAGTGTGATCCATGGATGAGAACTATGCTGTGTGTTTCCCTTCAGAAATGGAGTTAAATCCCAGACTCTGTGTCTTCCTACAAGCAAGAATTCATTTAAGGTAAGGGCAGTCACTTTTGTGCTCAAAGGAACTACATCGTTCATGAAGCTCACATGTTTCCCTTCTTAACTGACAAGCATTGGATGTTAGAGTACCAGTGCTTTGTATCAGTTTCAGAAGAAGAGTTGGACTACATATGGGCCATATGTGTATGAAACTCCGTTCTTTTGTTCTGGGCACACTCAGATTTCCTGCTGTAGTAGAGACTCTAGAAAGCAAGAGCGTGCTTCTTGCTGTAAAGCAGAGTGTGATCCATGGGTGAAAACTATGCTGTGTGTTTCCCTTCAGAAATGGAGTTAAATCCCAGGCTCTGAGTCTTCCTATAAGCAAGACTTCATTTCAGGTAAGTGCTGTCACTTGTCATCTCAAACGAACTACATCGTCCACGAAGCTCACACGTTTCTCATCTTAACAGACAAGCATTGGATGTTAGAGGACCAGTGCTTTGTATCAGTTTCAGAAGCAGAGTTGGACTAGATATGGTCCGTATGTGTAGGAAACTCCGTTCTTTTGTTCTCAGCACACTCACATTTCCTGCTGTGTTAGAGACTCCAGAAAGCAAGAGCGTGCTTCTCGCTCTAAAGCAGAGTGTGATCAATGGATGAGAACTCTGCTGTGTGTTTCCTTTCAGAGATGGAGTTAAATCCCAGGCTCTGTGTCTTACTACAAGCAAGACTTCGTTACAGGTAAGGGCCGTCACTTTTCAGTTCAAAGGAACTACATCATCCTCAAAGCTCACACGTTTCTCATCTTAACTGACAAGCATTGGATGTTAGAGGACCAGTGCTTTGTGTCAGTTTCAGAAACAGAGTTGGACTAGATATGGTCCGTATGTGTAGGAAACACCGCTCTTTTGTTCTGGGCACACTCAGATTACCTGCAATATTAGAGACTCTAGAAAGCAAGAGCGTGCTTCTCGCTCTAAAGTAGAGTGTGATCCATGGATGAGAACTATGCTGTGTGTTTCCCTTCAGAAATGGAGTTAAATCCCAGACTCTGTGTCTTCCTACAAGCAAGACTTCGTTTAAGGTAAGGGCAGTCACTTTTCTGCTCAAACCAACTACATCGTTCATGAAGCTCACACGTTTCCCATCTTACCTGACAAGCATTGGATGTTAGAGGACCAGTGCTTTGTATCAGTTTCAGAAGAAGAGTTGGACTACATAAGGTCCGTATGTGTACGAAACTCCGTTCTTTTGTTCTGGGCACACTCAGATTTCCTGCTGTATTAGAGACTCTAGAAAGCAAGAGCGTGCTTCTTGCTGTAATGCAGAGTGTGATACATGGGTGAGAACTATGCTGTGTGTTTCCCTTCAGAGATGGAGTTAAATCCCAGGCTCTGTGTCTTACTACAAGCAAGACTTCGTTACAGGTAAGGGCAGTCACTTTTCAGTTCAAAGGAACTACATCATTCTCAAAGCTCACACGTTTCTCATCTTAACTGACAAGCATTGGATGTTAGAGGACCAGTGCATTGTATCAGTTTCATAAGCAGATTTGGACTACATATGGTCCATATGTGTAGGAAACACCGTTCTTTGTTCTGGGCACACTCAGATTACCTGCTTTATTAGAGACTCTAGAAAGCAAGAGCGTGCTTCTCGCTCTAAAGCAGAGTGTGATCCATGGATTAGAACTCTGCTGTGTGTTTCCCTTCAGAGATGGAGTTAAATCCCAGGCTCTGTGTCTTACTACAAGCAAGACTTCGTTACAGGTAAGGGCAGTCACTTTTCAGTTCAAAGGAACTACATCATTCTCAAAGCTCACACATTTCTCATCTTAACAGACAAGCATTGGATTTTAGAGGACCAGTGCTTTGTATCAGTTTCAGAAGCAGAGTTGGACTAGATATGGTCCCTATGTGTAGGAAACGCCGTTCTTTTGTTCTCAGCGCACTCACGTTTCCTGCTGTCTTAGAGACTTTAGAAAGCAAGAGCATGCTTCTCGCTCTAAAGCAGATTGTGATCCATGGATGAGAACTATGCTGTATGTTTCCCTTCAGAAATGGAGTTAAATCCCAGACTCTGTGTCTTCCTATAAGCAAGACTTCGTTTCAGGTAAGGGCAGTCACTTTTCTGCTCAAACAAACTACATCGTTCATGAAGCTCACACGTTTCTCATCTTAACTGACAAGCATTGGATGTTAGAGGACCAGTGCTTTGTATCAGTTTCAGAAGCAGAGTTGGACTAGATATGGTCCGTATGTGTAGGAAACACCGTTCTTTTGTTCTCAGCACACTCACGTTTCCTGCTGTGTTAGAGACTCCAGAAAGCAAGAGCGTGCTTCTCGCTCTAAAGCAGAGTGTGATCCATGGATGAGAACTCTGCTGTGTGTTTCCCTTCAGAGATGGAGTTAAATCCCAGGCTCTGTGTCTTACTACAAGCAAGACTTCGTTACAGGTAAGGGCAGTCACTTTTCAGTTCAAAGGAACTACATCATTCTCAAAGCTCACACGTTTCTCATCTTATCTGACAAGCATTGGATGTTAGAGGACCAGTGCATTGTATCAGTTTCAGAAGCAGATTTGGACTACATATGGTCCATATGTGTAGGAAACACCGTTCTTTGTTCTGGGCACACTCAGATTACCTGCTTTATTAGAGACTCTAGAAAGCAAGAGCGTGCTTCTCGCTCTAAAGCAGAGTGTGATCCATGGATGAGAACTCTGCTGTGTGTTTCCCTTCAGAGATGGAGTTAAATCCCAGGCTCTGTGTCTTCCTACAAGCAAGACTTCGTTACAGGTAAGGGCAGTCACTTTTCAGTTCAAAGGAACTACATCATTCTCAAAGCTCACACGTTTCTCATCTTAACAGACAAGCATTGGATTTTAGAGGACCAGTGCTTTGTATCAGTTTCAGAAGCAGAGTTAGACTAGATATGGTCCCTATGTGTAGGAAACGCAGTTCTTTTGTTCTCAGCGCACTCACGTTTCCTGATGTCTTAGAGACTTTAGAAAGCAAGAGCGTGCTTCTCGCTCTAAAGCAGATTGTGATCCATGGATGAGAACTATGCTGTGTGTTTCCCTTCAGAAATGGAGTTAAATCCCAGGCTCTGTGTCTTCCTATAAGCAAGACTTCGTTTCAGGTAAGGGCAGTCACTTTTCTGCTCAAACAAACTACATCGTTCATGAAGCTCACACGTTTCTCATCTTAACTGACAAGCATTGGATGTTAGAAGACCAGTGCTTTGTATCAGTTTCAGAAGCAGAGTTGGACTAGATATGGTCCGTATGTGTAGGAAACACCGTTCTTTTGTTCTCAGCACACTCACGTTTCCTGCTGTGTTAGAGACTCCAGAAAGCAAGAGCGTGCTTCTCGCTCTAAAGCAGAGTGTGATCCATGGATGAGAACTCTGCTATGTGTTTCCCTTCAGAGATGGAGTTAAATCCCAGGCTCTGTGTCTTACTACAAGCAAGACTTCGTTACAGGTAAGGGCAGTCACTTTTCAGTTCAAAGGAACTACATCATTCTCAAAGCTCACACGTTTCTCATCTTAACTGACAAGCATTGGATGTTAGAGGACCAGTGCATTGTATCAGTTTCAGAAGCAGATTTGGACTACATATGGTCCATATGTGTAGGAAACACCGTTCTTTGTTCTGGGCACACTCAGATTACCTGCTTTATTAGAGACTCTAGAAAGCAAGAGCGTGCTTCTCGCTCTAAAGCAGAGTGTGATCCATGGATGAGAACTCTGCTGTGTGTTTCCCTTCAGAGATGGAGTTAAATCCCAGGCTCTGTGTCTTACTACAAGCAAGACTTCGTTACAGGTAAGGGCAGTCACTTTTCAGTTCAAAGGAACTACATCATTCTCAAAGCTCACACATTTCTCATCTTAACAGACAAGCATTGGATTTTAGAGGACCAGTGCTTTGTATCAGTTTCAGAAGCAGAGTTGGACTAGATATGGTCCCTATGTGTAGGAAACGCCGTTCTTTTGTTCTCAGCGCACTCACGTTTCCTGCTGTCTTAGAGACTTTAGAAAGCAAGAGCATGCTTCTCGCTCTAAAGCAGATTGTGATCCATGGATGAGAACTATGCTGTATGTTTCCCTTCAGAAATGGAGTTAAATCCCAGACTCTGTGTCTTCCTACAAGCAAGACTTCGTTTAAGGTAAGGGCAGTCACTTTTCTGCTCAAACAAACTACATCGTTCATGAAGCTCACACTTTTCTCATCTTAACTGACAAGCATTGGATGTTAGAGGACCAGTGCTTTGGATCACTTTCAGAAGAAGAGTTGGACTACATATGGTCCACATGTGTATGAAACTCCGTTCTTTTTTCTGGGCACACTCAGATTTCCTGATGTATTAGATACTCTAGAAAGCAAGAGCGTGCTTCTTGCTGTAAAGCAGAGTGTGATCCATGGGTGAGAACTATGCTGTGTGTTTCCCTTCAGAAATGGAGTTAAATCCCAGGCTCTGTGTCTTCCTATAAGCAAGACTTCGTTTCAGGTAAGGGCAGTCACTTTTCTGCTCAAACAAACTACATCGTTCATGAAGCTCACACGTTTCTCATCTTAACTGACAAGCATTGGATGTTAGAGGACCAGTGCTTTGTATCAGTTTCAGAAGCAGAGTTGGACTAGATATGGTCCGTATGTGTAGGAAACACCGTTCTTTTGTTCTCAGCACACTCACGTTTCCTGCTGTGTTAGAGACTCCAGAAAGCAAGAGCGTGCTTCTCGCTCTAAAGCAGAGTGTGATCCATGGGTGAGAACTATGCTGTGTGTTTCCCTTCAGAAATGGAGTTAAATCCCAGGCTCTGTGTCTTCCTATAAGCAAGACTTCGTTTCAGGTAAGGGCAGTCACTTTTCTGCTCAAACAAACTACATCGTTCATGAAGCTCACACGTTTCTCATCTTAACTGACAAGCATTGGATGTTAGAGGACCAGTGCTTTGTATCAGTTTCAGAAGCAGAGTTGGACTAGATATGGTCCGTATGTGTAGGAAACACCGTTCTTTTGTTCTCAGCACACTCACGTTTCCTGCTGTGTTAGAGACTCCAGAAAGCAAGAGCGTGCTTCTCGCTCTAAAGCAGAGTGTGATCCATGGATGAGAACTCTGCTGTGTGTTTCCCTTCAGAGATGGAGTTAAATCCCAGGCTCTGTGTCTTACTACAAGCAAGACTTCGTTACAGGTAAGGGCAGTCACTTTTCAGTTCAAAGGAACTACATCATTCTCAAAGCTCACACGTTTCTCATCTTATCTGACAAGCATTGGATGTTAGAGGACCAGTGCATTGTATCAGTTTCAGAAGCAGATTTGGACTACATATGGTCCATATGTGTAGGAAACACCGTTCTTTGTTCTGGGCACACTCAGATTACCTGCTTTATTAGAGACTCTAGAAAGCAAGAGCGTGCTTCTCGCTCTAAAGCAGAGTGTGATCCATGGATGAGAACTCTGCTGTGTGTTTCCCTTCAGAGATGGAGTTAAATCCCAGGCTCTGTGTCTTCCTACAAGCAAGACTTCGTTACAGGTAAGGGCAGTCACTTTTCAGTTCAAAGGAACTACATCATTCTCAAAGCTCACACGTTTCTCATCTTAACAGACAAGCATTGGATTTTAGAGGACCAGTGCTTTGTATCAGTTTCAGAAGCAGAGTTAGACTAGATATGGTCCCTATGTGTAGGAAACGCAGTTCTTTTGTTCTCAGCGCACTCACGTTTCCTGATGTCTTAGAGACTTTAGAAAGCAAGAGCGTGCTTCTCGCTCTAAAGCAGATTGTGATCCATGGATGAGAACTATGCTTTGTGTTTCCCTTCAGAAATGGAGTTAAATCCCAGGCTCTGTGTCTTCCTATAAGCAAGACTTCGTTTCAGGTAAGGGCAGTCACTTTTCTGCTCAAACAAACTACATCGTTCATGAAGCTCACACGTTTCTCATCTTAATTGACAAGCATTGGATGTTAGAAGACCAGTGCTTTGTATCAGTTTCAGAAGCAGAGTTGGACTAGATATGGTCCGTATGTGTAGGAAACACCGTTCTTTTGTTCTCAGCACACTCACGTTTCCTGCTGTGTTAGAGACTCCAGAAAGCAAGAGCGTGCTTCTCGCTCTAAAGCAGAGTGTGATCCATGGATGAGAACTCTGCTGTGTGTTTCCCTTCAGAGATGGAGTTAAATCCCAGGCTCTGTGTCTTACTACAAGCAAGACTTCGTTACAGGTAAGGGCAGTCACTTTTCAGTTCAAAGGAACTACATCATTCTCAAAGCTCACACATTTCTCATCTTAACAGACAAGCATTGGATTTTAGAGGACCAGTGCTTTGTATCAGTTTCAGAAGCAGAGTTGGACTAGATATGGTCCCTATGTGTAGGAAACGCCGTTCTTTTGTTCTCAGCGCACTCACGTTTCCTGCTGTCTTAGAGACTTTAGAAAGCAAGAGCATGCTTCTCGCTCTAAAGCAGATTGTGATCCATGGATGAGAACTATGCTGTATGTTTCCCTTCAGAAATGGAGTTAAATCCCAGACTCTGTGTCTTCCTACAAGCAAGACTTCGTTTAAGGTAAGGGCAGTCACTTTTCTGCTCAAACAAACTACATCGTTCATGAAGCTCACACTTTTCTCATCTTAACTGACAAGCATTGGATGTTAGAGGACCAGTGCTTTGGATCACTTTCAGAAGAAGAGTTGGACTACATATGGTCCACATGTGTATGAAACTCCATTCTTTTTTCTGGGCACACTCAGATTTCCTGATGTATTAGATACTCTAGAAAGCAAGAGCGTGCTACTTGCTGTAAAGCAGAGTGTGATCCATGGGTGAGAACTATGCTGTGTGTTTCCCTTCAGAAATGGAGTTAAATCCCAGGCTCTGTGTCTTCCTATAAGCAAGACTTCGTTTCAGGTAAGGGCAGTCACTTTTCAGTTCAAAGGAACTACATCATTCACAAAGCTCACACGTTTCTCATCTTAACTGACAAGCATTGGATGTTAGAGGACCAGTGCTTTGTATCAGTTTCAGAAGCAGAGTTGGACTAGATATGGTCCGTATGTGTAGGAAACACCGTTCTTTTGTTCTCAGCACACTCACGTTTCCTGCTGTGTTAGAGACTCCAGAAAGCAAGAGCGTGCTTCTCGCTCTAAAGCAGAGTGTGATCCATGGATGAGAACTCTGCTGTGTGTTTCCCTTCAGAGATGGAGTTAAATCCCAGGCTCTGTGTCTTACTACAAGCAAGACTTCGTTACAGGTAAGGGCAGTCACTTTTCAGTTCAAAGGAACTACATCATTCTCAAAGCTCACACGTTTCTCATCTTAACTGACAAGCATTGGATGTTAGAGGACCAGTGCATTGTATCAGTTTCAGAAGCAGATTTGGACTACATATGGTCCATATGTGTAGGAAACACCGTTCTTTGTTCTGGGCACACTCAGATTACCTGCTTTATTAGAGACTCTAGAAAATAAGAGCGTGCTTCTCGCTCTAAAGCAGAGTGTGATCCATGGATGAGAACTCTGCTGTGTGTTTCCCTTCAGAGATGGAGTTAAATCCCAGGCTCTGTGTCTTACTACAAGCAAGACTTCGTTACAGGTAAGGGCAGTCACTTTTCAGTTCAAAGGAACTACATCATTCTCAAAGCTCACACGTTTCTCATCTTAACAGACAAGCATTGGATTTTAGAGGACCAGTGCTTTGTATCAGTTTCAGAAGCAGAGTTAGACTAGATATGGTCCCTATGTGTAGGAAAGCCGTTCTTTTGTTCTCAGCGCACTCACGTTTCCTGATGTCTTAGAGACTTTAGAAAGCAAGAGCGTGCTTCTCGCTCTAAAGCAGATTGTGATCCATGGATGAGAACTATGCTGTATGTTTCCCTTCAGAAATGGAGTTAAATCCCAGACTCTGTGTCTTCCTACAAGCAAGACTTCGTTTAAGGTAAGGGCAGTCACTTTTCTGCTCAAACGAACTACATCGTTCATGAAGCTCACACGTTTCCCATCTTAACTGACAAGCATTGGATGTTAGAGGACCAGTGCTTTGTATCAGTTTCAGAAGAAGAGGTGGACTACATATGGTCCGTATGTGTATGAAACTCCGTTCTTTTGTTCTGGGCACACTGAGATTTCCTGTTGTAGTAGAGACTTTAGAAAGCAAGAGCGTGCTTCTTGCTGTAAAGCAGAGTGTGATCCATGGGTGAGAACTATGCTGTGTGTTTCCCTTCAGAAATGGAGTTAAATCCCAGGCTCTGTGTCTTCCTATAAGCAAGACTTCGTTTCAGGTAAGTGCAGTCACTTGTAATCTCAAACGAACTACATCGTTCACGAAGCTCACACGTTTCTCATCTTAACAGACAAGCATTGGATTTTAGAGGACCAGTGCTTTGTATCAGTTTCAGAAGCAGAGTTGGAATAGATATGGTCAGTATGTGTAGGAAACACCATTGTTTTGTTCTCAGCACACTCACGTTTCCTGCTGTGTTAGAGACTCCAGAAAGCAAGAGCGTGCTTCTCGCTCTAAAGCAGAGTGTGATCCATGGATGAGAACTCTGCTGTGTGTTTCCCTTCAGAGATGGAGTTAAATCCCAGGCTCTGTGTCTTACTACAAGCAAGACTTCGTTACAGGTAAGGGCAGTCACTTTTCAGTTCAAAGGAACGACATCATTCTCAAAGCTCACACGTTTCTCATCTTAACTGACAAGCATTGGATGTTAGAGGACCAGTGCATTGTATCAGTTTCAGAAGCAGATTTGGACTACATATGGTCCATATGTGTAGGAAACACCGTTCTTTGTTCTGGGCACACTCAGATTACCTGCTTTATTAGAGACTCTAGAAAGCAAGAGCGTGCTTCTCGCTCTAAAGCAGAGTGTGATCCATGGATGAGAACTCTGCTGTGTGTTTCCCTTCAGAGATGGAGTTAAATCCCAGGCTCTGTGTCTTACTACAAGCAAGACTTCGTTACAGGTAAGGGCAGTCACTTTTCAGTTCAAAGGAACTACATCATTCTCAAAGCTCACACGTTTCTCATCTTAACAGACAAGCATTGGATTTTAGAGGACCAGTGCTTTGTATCAGTTTCAGAAGCAGAGTTAGACTAGATATGGTCCCTATGTGTAGGAAACGCCGTTCTTTTGTTCTCAGCGCACTCACGTTTCCTGATGTCTTAGAGACTTTAGAAAGCAAGAGCGTGCTTCTCGCTCTAAAGCAGATTGTGATCCATGGATGAGAACTATGCTGTGTGTTTCCCTTCAGAAATGGAGTTAAATCCCAGGCTCTGTGTCTTCCTATAAGCAAGACTTCGTTTCAGGTAAGGGCAGTCACTTTTCTGCTCAAACAAACTACATCGTTCATGAAGCTCACACGTTTCTCATCTTAACTGACAAGCATTGGATGTTAGAAGACCAGTGCTTTGTATCAGTTTCAGAAGCAGAGTTGGACTAGATATGGTCCGTATGTGTAGGAAACACCGTTCTTTTGTTCTCAGCACACTCACGTTTCCTGCTGTGTTAGAGACTCCAGAAAGCAAGAGCGTGCTTCTCGCTCTAAAGCAGAGTGTGATCCATGGATGAGAACTCTGCTATGTGTTTCCCTTCAGAGATGGAGTTAAATCCCAGGCTCTGTGTCTTACTACAAGCAAGACTTCGTTACAGGTAAGGGCAGTCACTTTTCAGTTCAAAGGAACTACATCATTCTCAAAGCTCACACGTTTCTCATCTTAACTGACAAGCATTGGATGTTAGAGGACCAATGCATTGTATCTGTTTCAGAAGCAGATTTGGACTACATATTGTCCATATGTGTAGGAAACACCGTTCTTTGTTCTGGGCACACTCAGATTACCTGCTTTATTAGAGACTCTAGAAAGCAAGAGCGTGCTTCTCGCTCTAAAGCAGAGTGTGATCCATGGATGAGAACTCTGCTGTGTGTTTCCCTTCAGAGATGGAGTTAAATCCCAGGCTCTGTGTCTTACTACAAGCAAGACTTCGTTACAGGTAAGGGCAGTCACTTTTCAGTTCAAAGGAACTACATCATTCTCAAAGCTCACACATTTCTCATCTTAACAGACAAGCATTGGATTTTAGAGGACCAGTGCTTTGTATCAGTTTCAGAAGCAGAGTTGGACTAGATATGGTCCATATGTGTAGGAAACACCGTTCTTTGTTCTGGGCACACTCAGATTACCTGCTTTATTAGAGACTCTAGAAAGCAAGAGCGTGCTTCTCGCTCTAAAGCAGAGTGTGATCCATGGATGAGAACTCTGCTGTGTGTTTCCCTTCAGAGATGGAGTTAAATCCCAGGCTCTGTGTCTTACTACAAGCAAGACTTCGTTACAGGTAAGGGCAGTCACTTTTCAGTTCAAAGGAACTACATCGTTCATGAAGCTCACACTTTTCTCATCTTAACTGACAAGCATTGGATGTTAGAGGACCAGTGCTTTGGATCACTTTCAGAAGAAGAGTTGGACTACATATGGTCCACATGTGTATGAAACTCCGTTCTTTTTTCTGGGCACACTCAGATTTCCTGATGTATTAGATACTCTAGAAAGCAAGAGCGTGCTTCTTGCTGTAAAGCAGAGTGTGATCCATGGGTGAGAACTATGCTGTGTGTTTCCCTTCAGAAATGGAGTTAAATCCCAGGCTCTGTGTCTTCCTATAAGCAAGACTTCGTTTCAGGTAAGGGCAGTCACTTTTCAGCTCAAACAAACTACATCGTTCATGAAGCTCACACGTTTCTCATCTTAACTGACAAGCATTGGATGTTAGAGGACCAGTGCTTTGTATCAGTTTCAGAAGCAGAGTTGGACTAGATATGGTCCGTATGTGTAGGAAACACCGTTCTTTTGTTCTCAGCACACTCACGTTTCCTGCTGTGTTAGAGACTCCAGAAAGCAAGAGCGTGCTTCTCGCTCTAAAGCAGAGTGTGATCCATGGATGAGAACTCTGCTGTGTGTTTCCCTTCAGAGATGGAGTTAAATCCCAGGCTCTGTGTCTTACTACAAGCAAGACTTCGTTACAGGTAAGGGCAGTCACTTTTCAGTTCAAAGGAACTACATCATTCTCAAAGCTCACACGTTTCTCATCTTAACTGACAAGCATTGGATGTTAGAGGACCAGTGCATTGTATCAGTTTCAGAAGCAGATTTGGACTACATATGGTCCATATGTGTAGGAAACACCGTTCTTTGTTCTGGGCACACTCAGATTACCTGCTTTATTAGAGACTCTAGAAAGCAAGAGCGTGCTTCTCGCTCTAAAGCAGAGTGTGATCCATGGATGAGAACTCTGCTGTGTGTTTCCCTTCAGAGATGGAGTTAAATCCCAGGCTCTGTGTCTTACTACAAGCAAGACTTCGTTACAGGTAAGGGCAGTCACTTTTCAGTTCAAAGGAACTACATCATTCTCAAAGCTCACACGTTTCTCATCTTAACAGACAAGCATTGGATTTTAGAGGACCAGTGCTTTGTATCAGTTTCAGAAGCAGAGTTAGACTAGATATGGTCCCTATGTGTAGGAAACGCCGTTCTTTTGTTCTCAGCGCACTCACGTTTCCTGATGTCTTAGAGACTTTAGAAAGCAAGAGCGTGCTTCTCGCTCTAAAGCAGATTGTGATCCATGGTTGTGAACTATGCTGTATGTTTCCCTTCAGAAATGGAGTTAAATCCCAGACTCTGTGTCTTCCTACAAGCAAGACTTCGTTTAAGGTAAGGGTAGTCACTTTTCTGCTCAAACGAACTACATCGTTCATGAAGCTCACACGTTTCCCATCTTAACTGACAAGCATTGGATGTTAGAGGACCAGTGCTTTGTATCAGTTTCAGAAGAAGAGTTGGACTACATATGGTCAGTATGTGTAGGAAACACCATTGTTTTGTTCTCAGCACACTCACGTTTCCTGCTGTGTTAGAGACTCCAGAAAGCAAGAGCGTGCTTCTTGCTCTAAAGCAGAGTGTGATCCATGGATGAGAACTCTGCTGTGTGTTTCCCTTCAGAGATGGAGTTAAATCCCAGGCTCTGTGTCTTACTACAAGCAAGACTTCGTTACAGGTAAGGGCAGTCACTTTTCAGTTCAAAGGAACTACATCATTCTCAAAGCTCACACGATTCTCATCTTAAGTGACAAGCATTGGATGTTAGAGGACCAGTGCATTGTATCAGTTTCAGAAGCAGATTTGGACTACATATGGTCCATATGTGTAGGAAACACCGTTCTTTGTTCTGGGCACACTCAGATTACCTGCTTTATTAGAGACTCTAGAAAGCAAGAGCGTGCTTCTCGCTCTAAAGCAGAGTGTGATCCATGGATGACAACTATGCTGTGTGTTTCCCTGCAGAAATGGAGTTAAATCCCAATCTCTGTGTCTTCCTACAAGCAAGACTTCGTTTCAGGTAACGGCAGTCACTTTTCAGCTCAAACGAACTACATCGCTCACTGAGCTCACACATTTCTTATCTTAACAGACAAGCATTGGATGTTAGAGGATCAGTGCTTTGTATCAGTTTCAGAAGAAGAGTTGGACTACATAAGGTCCGTATGTGTAGGAAACACGGTTCTTTTGTTCTCAGCGCACTCAGGTTTCCTGCTGTCTTAGAGAATTTAGAAAGCAAGAGCGTGCTTCTCGCTCTAAAGCAGATTGTGATCCATGGATGAGAACTATGCTATGTGTTTCCCTTCAGAAATGGAGTTAAATCCCAGACTCTGTGTCTTCCTACAAGCAAGACTTCGTTTAAGGTAAGGGCAGTCACTTTTCTGCTCAAACGAACTACATCGTTCATGAAGCTCACACGTTTCCCATCTTAACTGACAAGAATTGGATGTTAGAGGACCAGGGCTTTGTATCAGTTTCAGAAGAAGAGTTGGACTACATATGGTCCATATGTGTATGAAACTCCGTTCTTTTGTTCTGGGCACACTCAGATTTCCTGCTGTAGTAGAGACTTTAGAAAGCAAGGGTGTGCTTCTTGCTGTAAAGCAGAGTGTGATCCATGGGTGAGAACTATGCTGTGAGTTTCACTTCAGAAATGGAGTTAGATTCGAGGCTCTGAGTCTTCCTACAAGCAAGACTTCGTTTCAGGTAAGGGCATTCACTTTTCTGCTCAAACGAACTACATCGTTCACGAACATCACACGTTTCTCATCTTAACTGACAAGCATTGGATGTTAGAGGACCAGTGCATTGTATCAGTTTCAGAAGCAGATTTGGACTACATAGGGTCCGTATGTGTAGGAAACACTGTTCTTTTGTTCTGGGCACACTCAGATTACCTGCTTTATTAGAGACTCTAGAAAGCAAGAGCGTGCTTCTCGCTCTAAAGCAGAGTGTGATCCATGGATGAGAACTCTGCTGTGTGTTTCCCTTCAGAGATGGAGTTAAATCCCAGGCTCTGTGTCGTACTACAAGCAAGACTTCGTTACAGGTAAGGGCAGTCACTTTTCAGTTCAAAGGAACTACATCATTCTCAAAGCTCACACGTTTCTCATCTTAACAGACAAGCATTGGATTTTAGAGGACCAGTGCTTTGTATCAGTTTCAGAAGCAGAGTTAGACTAGATATGGTCCCTATGTGTAGGAAACGCCGTTCTTTTGTTCTCAGCGCACTCACGTTTCCTGATGTCTTAGAGACTTTAGAAAGCAAGAGCGTGCTTCTCGCTCTAAAGCAGATTGTGATCCATGGTTGTGAACTATGCTGTATGTTTCCCTTCAGAAATGGAGTTAAATCCCAGACTCTGTGTCTTCCTACAAGCAAGACTTCGTTTAAGGTAAGGGTAGTCACTTTTCTGCTCAAACGAACTACATCGTTCATGAAGCTCACACGTTTCCCATCTTAACTGACAAGCATTGGATGTTAGAGGACCAGTGCTTTGTATCAGTTTCAGAAGAAGAGTTGGACTACATATGGTCAGTATGTGTAGGAAACACCATTGTTTTGTTCTCAGCACACTCACGTTTCCTGCTGTGTTAGAGACTCCAGAAAGCAAGAGCGTGCTTCTTGCTCTAAAGCAGAGTGTGATCCATGGATGAGAACTCTGCTGTGTGTTTCCCTTCAGAGATGGAGTTAAATCCCAGGCTCTGTGTCTTACTACAAGCAAGACTTCGTTACAGGTAAGGGCAGTCACTTTTCAGTTCAAAGGAACTACATCATTCTCAAAGCTCACACGATTCTCATCTTAAGTGACAAGCATTGGATGTTAGAGGACCAGTGCATTGTATCAGTTTCAGAAGCAGATTTGGACTACATATGGTCCATATGTGTAGGAAACACCGTTCTTTGTTCTGGGCACACTCAGATTACCTGCTTTATTAGAGACTCTAGAAAGCAAGAGCGTGCTTCTCGCTCTAAAGCAGAGTGTGATCCATGGATGACAACTATGCTGTGTGTTTCCCTGCAGAAATGGAGTTAAATCCCAATCTCTGTGTCTTCCTACAAGCAAGACTTCGTTTCAGGTAACGGCAGTCACTTTTCAGCTCAAACGAACTACATCGCTCACTGAGCTCACACATTTCTTATCTTAACAGACAAGCATTGGATGTTAGAGGATCAGTGCTTTGTATCAGTTTCAGAAGAAGAGTTGGACTACATAAGGTCCGTATGTGTAGGAAACACGGTTCTTTTGTTCTCAGCGCACTCAGGTTTCCTGCTGTCTTAGAGAATTTAGAAAGCAAGAGCGTGCTTCTCGCTCTAAAGCAGATTGTGATCCATGGATGAGAACTATGCTATGTGTTTCCCTTCAGAAATGGAGTTAAATCCCAGACTCTGTGTCTTCCTACAAGCAAGACTTCGTTTAAGGTAAGGGCAGTCACTTTTCTGCTCAAACGAACTACATCGTTCATGAAGCTCACACGTTTCCCATCTTAACTGACAAGAATTGGATGTTAGAGGACCAGTGCTTTGTATCAGTTTCAGAAGAAGAGTTGGACTACATATGGTCCATATGTGTATGAAACTCCGTTCTTTTGTTCTGGGCACACTCAGATTTCCTGCTGTAGTAGAGACTTTAGAAAGCAAGGGTGTGCTTCTTGCTGTAAAGCAGAGTGTGATCCATGGGTGAGAACTATGCTGTGAGTTTCACTTCAGAAATGGAGTTAGATTCCAGGCTCTGAGTCTTCCTACAAGCAAGACTTCGTTTCAGGTAAGGGCATTCACTTTTCTGCTCAAACGAACTACATCGTTCACGAACATCACACGTTTCTCATCTTAACTGACAAGCATTGGATGTTAGAGGACCAGTGCATTGTATCAGTTTCAGAAGCAGATTTGGACTACATAGGGTCCGTATGTGTAGGAAACACTGTTCTTTTGTTCTGGGCACACTCAGATTACCTGCTTTATTACAGACTCTAGAAAGCAAGAGCGTGCTTCATGCTCTAAAGCAGAGTGTGATCCATGGATGAGAACTCTGCTGTGTGTTTCCCTTCAGAGATGGAGTTAAATCCCAGGCTCTGTGTCTTACTACAAGCAAGACTTCGTTACAGGTAAGGGCAGTCACTTTTCAGTTCAAAGGAACTACATCATTCTCAAAGCTCACACGTTTCTCATCTTAACAGACAAGCATTGGATTTTAGAGGACCAGTGCTTTGTATCAGTTTCAGAAGCAGAGTTAGACTAGATATGGTCCCTATGTGTAGGAAACGCCGTTCTTTTGTTCTCAGCGCACTCACGTTTCCTGATGTCTTAGAGACTTTAGAAAGCAAGAGCGTGCTTCTCGCTCTAAAGCAGATTGTGATCCATGGTTGTGAACTATGCTGTATGTTTCCCTTCAGAAATGGAGTTAAATCCCAGACTCTGTGTCTTCCTACAAGCAAGACTTCGTTTAAGGTAAGGGTAGTCACTTTTCTGCTCAAACGAACTACATCGTTCATGAAGCTCACACGTTTCCCATCTTAACTGACAAGCATTGGATGTTAGAGGACCAGTGCTTTGTATCAGTTTCAGAAGAAGAGTTGGACTACATATGGTCAGTATGTGTAGGAAACACCATTGTTTTGTTCTCAGCACACTCACGTTTCCTGCTGTGTTAGAGACTCCAGAAAGCAAGAGCGTGCTTCTTGCTCTAAAGCAGAGTGTGATCCATGGATGAGAACTCTGCTGTGTGTTTCCCTTCAGAGATGGAGTTAAATCCCAGGCTCTGTGTCTTACTACAAGCAAGACTTCGTTACAGGTAAGGGCAGTCACTTTTCAGTTCAAAGGAACTACATCATTCTCAAAGCTCACACGATTCTCATCTTAAGTGACAAGCATTGGATGTTAGAGGACCAGTGCATTGTATCAGTTTCAGAAGCAGATTTGGACTACATATGGTCCATATGTGTAGGAAACACCGTTCTTTGTTCTGGGCACACTCAGATTACCTGCTTTATTAGAGACTCTAGAAAGCAAGAGCGTGCTTCTCGCTCTAAAGCAGAGTGTGATCCATGGATGACAACTATGCTGTGTGTTTCCCTGCAGAAATGGAGTTAAATCCCAATCTCTGTGTCTTCCTACAAGCAAGACTTCGTTTCAGGTAACGGCAGTCACTTTTCAGCTCAAACGAACTACATCGCTCACTGAGCTCACACATTTCTTATCTTAACAGACAAGCATTGGATGTTAGAGGATCAGTGCTTTGTATCAGTTTCAGAAGAAGAGTTGGACTACATAAGGTCCGTATGTGTAGGAAACACGGTTCTTTTGTTCTCAGCGCACTCAGGTTTCCTGCTGTCTTAGAGAATTTAGAAAGCAAGAGCGTGCTTCTCGCTCTAAAGCAGATTGTGATCCATGGATGAGAACTATGCTATGTGTTTCCCTTCAGAAATGGAGTTAAATCCCAGACTCTGTGTCTTCCTACAAGCAAGACTTCGTTTAAGGTAAGGGCAGTCACTTTTCTGCTCAAACGAACTACATCGTTCATGAAGCTCACACGTTTCCCATCTTAACTGACAAGAATTGGATGTTAGAGGACCAGTGCTTTGTATCAGTTTCAGAAGAAGAGTTGGACTACATATGGTCCATATGTGTATGAAACTCCGTTCTTTTGTTCTGGGCACACTCAGATTTCCTGCTGTAGTAGAGACTTTAGAAAGCAAGGGTGTGCTTCTTGCTGTAAAGCAGAGTGTGATCCATGGGTGAGAACTATGCTGTGAGTTTCACTTCAGAAATGGAGTTAGATTCCAGGCTCTGAGTCTTCCTACAAGCAAGACTTCATTTCAGGTAAGGGCATTCACTTTTCTGCTCAAACGAACTACATCGTTCACGAACATCACACGTTTCTCATCTTAACTGACAAGCATTGGATGTTAGAGGACCAGTGCATTGTATCAGTTTCAGAAGCAGATTTGGACTACATAGGGTCCGTATGTGTAGGAAACACTGTTCTTTTGTTCTGGGCACACTCAGATTACCTGCTTTATTACAGACTCTAGAAAGCAAGAGCGTGCTTCATGCTCTAAAGCAGAGTGTGATCCATGGATGAGAACTCTGCTGTGTGTTTCCCTTCAGAGATGGAGTTAAATCCCAGGCTCTGTGTCTTACTACAAGCAAGACTTCGTTACAGGTAAGGGCAGTCACTTTTCAGTTCAAAGGAACTACATCATTCTCAAAGCTCACACGTTTCTCATCTTAACAGACAAGCATTGGATTTTAGAGGACCAGTGCTTTGTATCAGTTTCAGAAGCAGAGTTGGACTAGATATGGTCCGTATGTGTAGGAAACACCGTTCTTTTGTTCTCAGCGCACTCACGTTTCCTGCTGTCTTAGAGACTCTAGAAAGCAAGAGCGTGCTTCTTGTTCTAAAGCAGAGTGTGATGAATGGATGAGAACACTGCTGTGTGTTTCACTTCAGAAACGGAGTTAAATCCCAGGCTCTGAGTCTTCCTACAAGCAAGACTTCGTTACAGGTAAGGGCAGTCACTTTTCTGCTCAAACGAACTACATCGTTCACGAAGATCACACGTTTCTCATCTTAACTGACAAGCATTGGATGTTAGAGGACCAGTGCATTGTATCAGATTCAGAAGCAGATTTGGACTACATATGGTCCGTATGTGTAGGAAACACCGTTCTTTTGTTCTGGCACACTCAGATTACCTGCTGTATTAGAGACTCTAGAAAGCAAGAGCGTGCTTCTCGCTCTAAAGCAGAGTGTGATCCATGGATGAGAACTATGCTGTGTGTTTCCATTCAGAAATGGAGTTAAATCCCAGACTCTTTGTCTTCCTACAAACTAGACTTGTTTCAGGTAACGGCAGTCTCTTATCAGCTCAAACGATCTACATCGCTCACTGAGCTCACACATTTCTCATCTTAACAGACAAGCATTGGATGTTAGAGGACCAGTGCTTTGTATCAGTTTAAGAAGGAGAGTTGGACTAGATATGGTCCGTATGTGTAGGTCACACCGTTCTTTTGTTCTCAGCACACTCACGTTTCCTGCTGTCTTAGAGACTCTAGAATGCAAGAGCGTGCTTCTTGTTCTAAAGCAGAGTGTGATCAATGGATGAGAACACTGCTGTGTGTTTCAGTTCAGAAATGGAGTTAAATCCCAGGCTCTGAGTCTTCCTATAAGCAAGACTTCGTTTCAGGTAAGGGCAGTTACTTTTCTGCTCAAACGAACTACATCATTCACGAATATCACACGTTTCTCATCTTAACTGACAAGCATTGGATGTTAGAGGACCAGTGCATTGTATCAGTTTCCGAAGCAGATTTGGACTACATATGGTCCGTATGTGTAGGAAACACCGTTCTTTTGTTCTGGGCACACTCAGATTACCTCTTTTATTACAGACTCTAGAAAGCAAGAGCGTGCTTCTCGCTCTAAAGCAGGGTGTGATCCATGGATGAGAACTCTGCTGTGTGTTTCCCTTCAGAGATGGAGTTAAATCCCAGGCTCTGTGTCTTACTACAAGCAAGACTTCGTTACAGGTAAGTGAAGTCACTTTTCAGTTCAAAGGAACTACAACATTCTCAAAGCTCACACGTTTCTCATCTTAACTAACAAGCATTGGATTTTAGAGGACCAGTGCTTTGTATCAGTTTCAGAAGCAGAGTTGGACTAGATATGGTCCGTATGTGTAGGAAACACCGTTCTTTTGTTCTCAGTGCACTCACGTTTCCTGCTGTCTTAGAGACTCTAGAAAGCAAGAGCGTGCTTCTTGTTCTAAAGCAGAGTGGGATCAATGGATGAGAACACTGCTGTGTGTTTCACTTCAGAAATGGAGTTAAATCCCAGACTCTGAGTCTTCCTACAAGCAAGACTTATTTTCAGGTAAGGGCAGTCACTTTTCTGCTCAAACGAACTACATCGTTCACGAAGATCACACGTTTCTCATCTTAACTGACAAGCATTGGATGTTAGAGGACCAGTGCATTGTATCAGTTTCGGAAGCAGATTTGGACTACATATGGTCCGCATGTGTAGGAAACACCGTTCTTTTGTTCTGGCACACTCAGATTACCTGCTGTATTAAAGACTCTAGAAAGCAAGAGCGTGCTTTTCACTCTAAAGCAGAGTGTGATCCATGGATGACAACTATGCTGTGTGTTTCCCTGCAGAAATGGAGTTAAATCCCAATCTCTGTGTCTTCCTACAAGCAAGACTTCGTTTCAGGTAATGCCAGTCACTTTTCAGCTCAAACGAACTACATCGCTCACTGAGCTCACACATTTCTCATCTTAACAGACAAGCATTGGATGTTAGAGGACCAGTGCTTTGTATCAGTTTCAGAAGAAGAGTTGGACTACATAAGGTCCGTATGTGTAGGAAACACCGTTCTTTTGTTCTCAGCGCACTCACGTTTCCTGCTGTCTTAGAGAATCTAGAAAGCAAGAGCGTGCTTCTTGTTCTAAAACAGAGTGTGATCAATGGATGAGAACACTGCTGTGTGTTTCCCTTCAGAAATGGAGTTAAATCCCAGGCTCTGTGTCTTCCTATAAGCAAGACTTTGTTTAAGGTAAGGGCAGTCACTTTTCTGCTCAAACAAACTACATCGTTCATGAAGCTCACACGTTTCTCATCTTAACTGAGAAGCATTGGATGTTAGAGGACCAGTGCTTTGTATCACTTTCAGAAGAAGAGTTGGACTACATATGGTCCACATGTGTATGAAACTCCGTTCTTTTTTCTGGGCACACTCAGATTTCCTGATGTATTAGAGACTCTAGAAAGCAAGAGCGTGCTTCTTGCTGTAAAGCAGAGTGTGATCCATGGGTGAGAACTATGCTGTGTGTTTCCCTTCAGAAATGGAGTTAAATCCCAGGCTCTGTGTCTTCCTATAAGCAAGACTTCGTTTCAGGTAAGGGCAGTCACTTTTCTGCTCAAACAAACTACATCGTTCATGAAGCTCACACATTTCTCATCTTAACTGACAAGCATTTGATGTTAGAGGACCAGTGCTTTGTATCAGTTTCAGAAGCAGAGTTGGACTAGATATGGTCTGTATGTGTAGGAAACACCGTTCTTTGTTCTCAGCACACTCACGTTTCCTGCTGTGTTAGAGACTCCAGAAAGCAAGAGCATGCTTCTCGCTCTAAAGCAGAGTGTGATCCATGGATGAGAACTCTGCAGTGTGTTTCCATTCAGAGATGGAGTTAAATCCCAAGCTCTGTTTCTTACTACAAGCAAGACTTCGTTACAGGTAAGGGCAGTCACTTTTCAGTTCAAAGGAACTACATCATTCTCAAAGCTCACACGTTTCTCATCTTAACTGACAAGCATTGGATGTTAGAGGACCAGTGCACTGTATCAATTTCAGAAGCAGATTTGGACTACATATGGTCCATATGTGTAGGAAACACCGTTCTTTTGTTCTGGGCACACTCAGATTACCTGCTTTATTAGAGACTCTAGAAAGCAAGAGCGTTCTTCTCGCTCTAAAGCAGAGTGTGATCCATGGATGAGAACTCTGCTGTGTGTTTCCCTTCAGAGATGGAGTTAAATCCCAGGCTCTGTGTCTTCCTACAAGCAAGACTTCGTTTAAGGTAAGGGCAGTCACTTTTCTGCTCAAACGAACTACATCATTCATGAAGCTCACACATTTCCCATCTTAACTGACAAGAATTGGATGTTAGAGGACTAGTGCTTTGTATCAGTTTCAGAAGAAGAGTTGGACTACATATGGTCCATATGTGTATGAAAATCCGTTCTTTTGTTCTGGGCACACTCAGATTTCCTGCTGTAGTAGAGACTTTAGAAAGCAAGGGCGTGCTTCTTGCTGTAAAGCAGAGTGTGATCCATGGGTGAGAACTATGCTGTGAGTTTCACTTCAGAAATGGAGTTAGATTCCAGGCTCTGAGTCTTCCTACAAGCAAGACTTCGTTTCAGGTAAGGGCAGTCACTTTTCTGCTCAAACGAACTACATCGTTCACGAACATCACACGTTTCTCATCTTAACTGACAAGCATTGGATGTTAGAGGACCAGTGCATTGTATCAGTTTCAGAAGCAGATTTGGACTACATAGGGTCCGTATGTGTAGGAAACACCGTTCTTTTGTTCTGGGCACACTCAGATTACCTGCTTTATTACAGACTCTAGAAAGCAAGAGCGTGCTTCTCGCTCTAAAGCAGAGTGTGATACATGGATGAGAACTCTGCTGTGTGTTTCCCTTCAGAGATGGAGTTAAATCCCAGGCTCTGTGTCTTACTACAAGCAAGATTTCGTTACAGGTAAGGTCAGTCACTTTTCAGTTCAAAGGAACTACATCATTCTCAAAGCTCACACGTTTCTCACCTTAACTGACAAGCATTGGATTTTAGACGACCAGTGCTTTGTATCAGTTTCAGAAGCAGAGTTGGACTAGATATGGTCCGTATGTGTAGGAAACACCGTTCTTTTGTTCTCAGCGCACTCACGTTTCCTGCTGTCTTAGAGACTCTAGAAAGCAAGAGCGTGCTTCTTGTTCTAAAGCAGAGTGTGATGAATGGATGAGAACACTGCTGTGTGTTTCACTACAGAAATGAAGTTAAATCCCAGGCTCTGAGTCTTCCTACAAGCAAGACTTCATTTCAGGTAAGGGCAGTCACTTTTCTGCTCAAACGAACTACATCGTTCACGAAGATCACACGTTTCTCATCTTAACTGACAAGCATTGGATGTTAGAGGACCAGTGCATTGTATCAGTTTCAGAAGCAGATTTGGACTACATATGGTCCGTATGTGTAGGAAACACCGTTCTTTTGTTCTGGCTCACTCAGATTACCTGCTGTATTAGAGACTCTAGAAAGCAAGAGCGTGCTTCTCGCTCTAAAGCAGAGTGTGATCCATGGATGAGAACTATGCTGTGTGTTTCCATTCAGAAATGGAGTTAAATCCCAGACTCTTTGTCTTCCTACAAACTAGACTTGTTTCAGGTAACGGCAGTCTCTTATCAGCTCAAACGATCTACATCGCTCACTGAGCTCACACATTTCTCATCTTAACAGACAAGCATTGGATGTTAGAGGACCAGTGCTTTGTATCAGTTTCAGAAGAAGAGTTGGACTACATATGGTCCATATGTGTATGAAACTCCGTACTTTTTTCTGGGCACAGTCAGATTTCCTGATGTATTAGAGACTCTAGAAAGCAAGAGCGTGCTTCTTGCTGTAAAGCAGAGTGTGATCCATGGGTGAGAACTATGCTGTGTGTTTCCCTTCAGAAATGGAGTTAAATCCCAGGCTCTGTGTCTTCCTATAAGCAAGACTTCGTTTCAGGTAAGGGCAGTCACTTTTCTGCTCAAACAAACTACATCGTTCATGAAGCTCACACGTTTCTCATCTTAACTGACAAGCATTGGATGTTAGAGGACCAGTGCTTTGTATCAATTTCAGAAGCAGAGTTGGACTAGATATGGTCCGTATGTGTAGGAAACACCGTTCTTTGTTCTCAGCACACTCACGTTTCCTGCTGTGTTAGAGACTCCAGAAAGCAAGAGCGTGCTTCTCGGTCTAAAGCAGAGTGTGATCCATGGATGAGAACTCTGCTGTGTGTTTCCCTTCAGAAAGGGAGTTAAATCCCAGGCTCTGAGTCTTCCTAGAAGCAAGACTTATTTTCAGGTAAGGGCAGTCACTTTTCTGCTCAAACGAACTACATCGTTCACGAAGATCACACGTTTCTCATCTTTACTGACAAGCATTGGATGTTAGAGGACCAGTGCATTGTATCAGTTTCAGAAGCAGATTTGGACTACATATGGTCCGTATGTGTAGGAAACACCGTTCTTTTGTTCTGGCACACTCAGATTACCTGCTGTATTAAAGACTCTAGAAAGCAAGAGCGTGCTTCTCGCTCTAAAGCAGAGTGTGATCCATGGATGACAACTATGCTGTGTGTTTCCCTTCAGAAATGGAGTTAAATCCCAATCTCTGTGTCTTCCTACAAGCAAGAATTCGTTTCAGGTAACGGCAGTCACTTTTCAGCTCAAACAAACTACATCGTTCATGAAGCTCACACGTTTCTCATCTTAACTGACAAGCATTGGATGTTAGAGGACCAGTGCTTTGTATCAGTTTCAGAAGCAGAGTTGGACTAGATATGGTCCGTATGTGTAGGAAACACGGTTCTTTTGTTCTCAGCACACTCACGTTTCCTGCTGTGTTAGAGACTTTAGAAAGCAAGAGCGTGCTTCTTGTTGTAAAGCAGAGTGTGATCCATGGGTAAGAACTATGCTGTGTGTTTCCCTTCAGAAATGGAGTTAAATCCCAGGCTCTATGTCTTCCTATAAGCAAGAATTCGTTTCAGGTAAGTGCAGTCACTTGTAATCTCAAACAAACTACATCGTTCACGAAGCTCACACGTTTCTCATCTTAACAGACAAGCATTGGATTTTAGAGGACCAGTGCTTTGTATCAGTTTCAGAAGCAGAGTTGGAATAGATATGGTCAGTATGTGTAGGAAACACCATTGTTTTGTTCTCAGCACACTCACGTTTCCTGCTGTGTTAGAGACTCCAGAAAGCAACAGCGTGCTTCTTGCTCTAAAGCAGAGTGTGATCCATGGATGAGAACTCTGCTGTGTGTTTCCCTTCAGAGATGGAGTTAAATCCCAGGCTCTGTGTCTTACTACAAGCAAGACTTCGTTACAGGTAAGGGCAGTCACTTTTCAGTTCAAAGGAACTACATCATTCTCAAAGCTCACACGTTTCTCATCTTAACTGACAAGCATTGGATGTTAGAGGACCAGTGCATTGTATCAGTTTCAGAAGCAGATTTGGACTACATATGGTCCATATGTGTAGGAAACACCGTTCTTTGTTCTGGGCACACTCAGATTACCTGCTTTATTAGAGACTCTAGAAAGCAAGAGCGTGCTTCTCGCTCTAAAGCAGAGTGTGATCCATGGATGAGAACTCTGCTGTGTGTTTCCCTTCAGAGATGGAGTTAAATCCCAGGCTCTGTGTCTTACTACAAGCAAGACTTCGTTACAGGTAAGGGCAGTCACTTTTCAGTTCAAAGGAACTACATCATTCTCAAAGCTCACACGTTTCTCATCTTAACAGACAAGCATTGGATTTTAGAGGACCAGTGCTTTGTATCAGTTTCAGAAGCAGAGTTAGAGTAGATATGGTCCCTATGTGTAGGAAACGCCGTTCTTTTGTTCTCAGCGCACTCACGTTTCCTGCTGTCTTAGATAATTTAGAAAGCAAGAGCGTGCTTCTCGCTCTAAAGCAGATTGTGATCCATGGATGAGAACTATGCTGTATGTTTCCCTTCAGAAATGGAGTTAAATCCCAGACTCTGTGACTTCCTACAAGCAAGACTTCGTTTAAGGTAAGGGCAGTCACTTTTCTGCTCAAACGAACTACATCGTTCATGAAGCTCACAAGTTTCCCATCTTAACTGACAAGCATTGGATGTTAGAGGACCAGTGCTTTGTATCAGTTTCAGAAGAAGAGTTGGACTAAATATGGTCCATATGTGTATGAAACTCCGTTCTTTTGTTCTGGGCACACTCAGATTTCCTGCTGTAGTAGAGACTTTAGAAAGCAAGAGCGTGCTTCTTGCTGTAAAGCAGACTGTGATCCATGGGTGAGAACTATGCTGTGTGTTTCCCTTCAGAAATGGAGTTAAATCCCAGGCTCTGTGTCTTCCTATAAGCAAGACTTCGTTTCAGGTAAGTGCAGTCACTTGTAATCTCAAACGAATTACATCGTTCACGAAGCTCACGCGTTTCTCATCTTAACAGACAAGCATTGGATTTTAGAGGACCAGTGCTTTGTATCAGTTTCAGAAGCAGAGTTGGAATAGATATGGTCAGTATGTGTAGGAAACACCATTGTTTTGTTCTCAGCACACTCACGTTTCCTGCTGTGTTAGAGACTCCAGAAAGCAAGAGCGTGCTTCTTGCTCTAAAGCAGAGTGTGATCCATGGATGAGAACTCTGCTGTGTGTTTCCCTTCAAAGATGGAGTTAAATCACAGGCTCTGTGTCTTACTACAAGCAAGACTTCGTTACAGGTAAGGGCAGTCACTTTTCAGTTCAAAGGAACTACATCATTCTCAAAGCTCACACGTTTCTCATCTTAACTGACAAGCATTGGATGTTAGAGGACCAGTGCATTGTATCAGTTTCAGAAGCAGATTTGGACTACATATGGTCCATATGTGTAGGAAACACCATTCTTTGTTCTGGGCACACTCAGATTACCTGCTTTATTAGAGACTCTAGAAAGCAAGAGCGTGCTTCTCGCTCTAAAGCAGAGTGTGATCCATGGATGAGAACTCTGCTGTGTGTTTCCCTTCAGAGATGGAGTTAAATCCCAGGCTCTGTGTCTTACTACAAGCAAGAATTCTTTACAGGTAAGGGCAGTCACTTTTCAGTTCAAAGGAACTACATCATTCTCAAAGCTCACACGTTTCTCATCTTAACTGACAAGCATTGGATTTTAGAGGACCAGTGCTTTGTATCAGTTTCAGAAGCAGAGTTGGACTAGATATGGTCCGTATGTGTAGGAAACACCGTTCTTTTGTTCTCAGCGCACTCACGTTTCCTGCTGTCTTAGAGACTCTAGAAAGCAAGAGCGTGCTTCTTGTTCTAAAGCAGAGTGTGATGAATGGATGAGAACACTGCTGTGTGTTTCACTTCAGAAATGGAGTTAAATCCCAGGCTCTGAGTCTTCCTACAAGCAAGCCTTCGTTTCAGGTAAGGGCAGTCACTTTTCTGCTCAAACGAACTACATCGTTCACGAAGATCACACGTTTCTCATCTTAACTGACAAGCTTTGGATGTTAGAGGACCAGTGCATTGTATCAGTTTCAGAAGCAGATTTGGACTACATATGGTCCGTATGTATAGGAAACACCGTTCTTTTGTTCTGGCACACTCAGATTACCTGCTGTATTAAAGACTCTAGAAAGCAAGAGCGTGCTTCTCGCTCTAAAGCAGAGTGTGATCCATGGATGACAACTATGCTGTGTGTTTCCCTTCAGAAATGGAGTTAAATCCCAATCTCTGTGTCTTCCTACAAGCAAGACTTCGTTTCAGGTAACGGCAGTCACTTTTCAGCTCAAACAAACTACATCATTCATGAAGCTCACACGTTTCTCATCTTAACTGACAAGCATTGGATGTTAGAGGACCAGTGCTTTGTATCAGTTTCAGAAGCAGAGTTGGACTAGATATGGTCCGTATGTGTAGGAAACACGGTTCTTTTGTTCTCAGCACACTCACGTTTCCTGCTGTGTTAGAGACTTTAGAAAGCAAGAGCGTGCTTCTTGCTGTAAAGCAGAGTGTGATCCATGGGTGAGAACTATGCTGTGTGTTTCCCTTCAGAAATGGAGTTAAATCCCAGGCTCTGTGTCTTCCTATAAGCAAGACTTCGTTTCCGGTAAGTGCAGTCACTTGTAATCTCAAACAAACTACATCGTTCACGAAGCTCACACGTTTCTCATCTTAACAGACAAGCATTGGATTTTAGAGGACCAGTGCTTTGTATCAGTTTCAGAAGCAGAGTTGGAATAGATATGGTCAGTATGTGTAGGAAACACCATTGTTTTGTTCTCAGCACTCTCACGTTTCCTGCTGTGTTAGAGACTCCAGAAAGCAAGAGCGTGCTTCTTGCTCTAAAGCAGAGTGTGATCCATGGATGAGAACTCTGCTGTGTGTTTCCCTTCAGAGATGGAGTTAAATCCCAGGCTCTGTGTCTTACTACAAGCAAGACTTCGTTACAGGTAAGGGCAGTCACTTTTCAGTTCGAAGGAACTACATCATTCTCAAAGCTCACACGTTTCTCATCTTAACTGACAAGCATTGGATGTTAGAGGACCAGTGCATTGTATCAGTTTCAGAAGCAGATTTGGACTACATATGGTCCATATGTGTAGGAAACACCGTTCTTTATTCTGGGCACACTCAGATTACCTGCTTTATTAGAGACTCTAGAAAGCAAGAGCGTGCTTCTCGCTCTAAAGCAGAGTGTGATCCATGGATGAGAACTCTGCTGTGTGTTTCCCTTCAGAGATGGAGTTAAATCCCAGGCTCTGTGTCTTCCTACAAGCAAGACTTCGTTACAGGTAAGGGCAGTCACTTTTCAGTTCAAAGGAACTACATCATTCTCAAAGCTCACACGTTTCTCATCTTAACAGACAAGCATTGGATTTTAGAGGACCAGTGCTTTGTATCAGTTTCAGAAGCAGATTTGGACTACATATGGTCCGTATGTGTAGGAAACACCGTTCTTTTGTTCTGGCACACTCAGATTACCTGCTGTATTAAAGACTCTAGAAAGCAAGAGCGTGCTTCTCGCTCTAAAGCAGAGTGTGATCCATGGATGAGAACTCTGCTGTGTGTTTCCCTTCAGAGATGGAGTTAAATCCCAGGCTCTGTGTCTTACTACAAGCAAGACTTCATTACAGGTATGGGCAGTCACTTTTCAGTTCAAAGGAACTACATCATTCTCAAAGCTCACACGTTTCTCATCTTAACTGACAAGCATTGGATGTTAGAGGACCAGTGCATTGTATCAGTTTCAGAAGCAGATTTGGACTACATATGGTCCATATGTGTAGGAAACACCATTCTTTGTTCTGGGCACACTCAGATTACCTGCTTTATTAGAGACTCTAGAAAGCAAGAGCGTGCTTCTCGCTCTAAAGCAGAGTGTGATCCATGGATGAGAACTCTGCTGTGTGTTTCCCTTCAGAGATGGAGTTAAATCCCAGGCTCTGTGTCTTACTACAAGCAAGAATGCTTTACAGGTATGGGCAGTCACTTTTCAGTTCAAAGGAACTACATCATTCTCAAAGCTCACACGTTTCTCATCTTAACTGACAAGCATTGGATTTTAGAGGACCAGTGCTTTGTATCAGTTTCATAAGCAGAGTTGGACTAGATATGGTCCGTATGTGTAGGAAACACCGTTCTTTTGTTCTCAGCGCACTCACGCTTCCTGCTGTCTTAGGACTCTAGAAAGCAAGAGCGTGCTTCTTGTTCTAAAGCAGAGTGTGATGAATGGATGAGAACACTGCTGTGTGTTTCACTTCAGAAATGGAGTTAAATCCCAGGCTCTGAGTCTTCCTACAAGCAAGACTTCGTTTCAGGTAAGGGCAGTCACTTTTCTGCTCAAACGAACTACATCGTTCACGAAGATCACTCGTTTCTCATCTTAACTGACAAGCATTGGATGTTAGAGGACCAGTGCATTGTATCAGTTTCAGAAGCAGATTTGGACTACATATGGTCCGTATGTGTAGGAAACACCGTTCTTTTTTTCTATCACACTCAGATTACCTGCTGTATTAGAGACTCTAGAAAGCAAGAGCGTGCTTCTCGCTCTAAAGCAGAGTGTGATCCATGGATGAGAACTATGCTGTGTGTTTCCATTCAGAAATGGAGTTAAATCCCAGACTCTTTGTCTTCCTACAAACTAGTCTTGTTTCAGGTAACGGCAGTCACTTATCAGCTCAAACGATCTACATCGCTCACTGATCTCACACATTTCTCATCTTAACAGACAAGTATTGGATGTTAGAGGACCAGTGCTTTGTATCAGTTTAAGAAGGAGAGTTGGACTAGATATGGTCCCTATGTGTAGGTCACACCGTTCTTTTGTTCTCAGCACACTCACGTTTCCTGCTGTCTTAGAGACTCTAGAATGCAAGAGCGTGCTTCTTGTTCTAAAGCAGAGTGGGATCAATGGATGAGAACACTGCTGTGTGTTTCAGTTCAGAAATGGAGTTAAATCCCAGGCTCTGAGTCTTCCTATAAGCAAGACTTCGTTTCAGGTAAGGGCAGTCACTTTTCTGCTCAAACGAACTACATCGTTCACGAAGATCACACGTTTCTCATCTTAACTGACAAGCATTGGATGTTAGAGGACCAGTGCATTGTATCAGTTTCCGAAGCAGATTTGGACTACATATGGTCCATATGTGTAGGAAACACCGTTCTTTTGTTCTGGGCACACTCAGATTACCTCTTTTATTACAGACTCTAGAAAGCAAGAGCGTGGTTCTTGCTCTAAAGCAGGGTGTGATCCATGGATGAGAACGCTGCTGTGTGTTTCCCTTCAGAGATGGAGTTAAATCCCAGGCTCTGTGTCTTACTACAAGCAAGACTTCGTTACAGGTAAGGGAGGTCACTTTTCAGTTCAAAGGAACTACAACATTCTCAAAGCTCACACGTTTCTCATCTTAACTAACAAGCATTGGATTTTAGAGGACCAGTGCTTTGTATCAGTTTCAGAAGCAGAGTTGGACTAGATATGGTCTGTATGTGTAGGAAACAACGTTCTTTTGTTCTCAGTGCACTCACGTTTCCTGCTGTCTTAGAGACTCTAGAAAGCAAGAGCGTGCTTCTTGTTCTAAAGCAGAGTGTGATCAATGGATGAGAACACTGCTGTGTGTTTCACTTCAGAAATGGAGTTAAATCCCAGACTCTGAGTCTTCCTACAAGCAAGACTTATTTTCAGGTAAGGGCAGTCACTTTTCTGCTCAAACGAACTACATCGTTCACGAAGATCACACGTTTCTCATCTTAACTGACAAGCATTGGATGTTAGAGGACCAGTGCATTGTATCAGTTTCAGAAGCAGATTAGGACTACATATGGTCCGTATGTGTAGGAAACACCGTTCTTTTGTTCTGGCACACTCAGATTACCTGCTGTATTAAAGACTCTAGAAAGCAAGAGCGTGCTTCTCGCTCTAAAGCAGAGTGTGATCCATGGATGACAACTATGCTGTGTGTTTCCCTGCAGAAATGGAGTTAAATCCCAATCTCTGTGTCTTCCTACAAGCAAGACTTCGTTTCAGGTAACGGCAGTCACTTTTCAGCTCAAACGAACTACATCGCTCACTGAGCTCACACATTTCTCATCTTAACAGACAAGCATTGGATGTTAGAGGACCAGTGCTTTGTATCAGTTTCAGAAGAAGAGTTGGACTACATGAGGTCCGTATGTGTAGGAAACACCGTTCTTTTGTTCTCAGCGCACTCAAGTTTCCTGCTGTCTTAGAGATTCTAGAAAGCAAGAGCGTGCTTCTTGTTCTAAAGCAGAGTGTGATCAATGGATGAGAACACTGCTGTGTGTTTCCCTTCAGAAATGGAGTTAAATCCCAGGCTCTGTGTCTTCCTATAAGCAAGACTTTGTTTAAGGTAAGGGCAGTCACTTTTCTGCTCAAACAAACTACATCGTTCATGAAGCTCACACGTTTGTCATCTTAACTGACAAGCATTGGATGTTAGAGGACCAGTGCTTTGTATCACTTTCAGAAGAAGAGTTGGACTACATATGGTCCACATGTGTATGAAACGCTGTTCTTTTTTGTGGGCACACTCAGATTTCCTGATGTATTAGAGACTCTAGAAAGCAAGAGCGTGCTTCTTGCTGTAAAGCAGAGTGTGATCCATGGGTGAGAACTATGCTGTGTGTTTCCCTTCAGAAATGGAGTTGAATCCCAGGCTCTGTGTCTTCCTATAAGCAAGACTTCGTTTCAGGTAAGGGCAGTCACTTTTCTGCTCAAACAAACTACATCGTTCATGAAGCTCACACGTTTCTCATCTTAACTGACAAGCATTTGATGTTAGAGGACCAGTGCTTTGTATCAGTTTCAGAAGCAAAGTTGGACTAGATATGGTCCGTATGTGTAGGAAACACCGTTCTTTGTTCTCAGCACACTCACGTTTCCTGCTTTATTACAGACTCTAGAAAGCAAGAGCGTGCTTCTCGCTCTAAAGCAGAGTGTGATACATGGATGAGAACTCTGCTGTGTGTTTCCCTTCAGAGATGGAGTTAAATCCCAGGCTCTGTGTCTTCCTATAAGCAAGACTTCGTTTCAGGTAAGTGCAGTCACTTGTAATCTCAAACAAACTACATCGTTCACGAAGCTCACACGTTTCTCATCTTAACAGACAAGCATTGGATTTTAGAGGACCAGTGCTTTGTATCAGTTTCAGAAGCAGAGTTGGAATAGATATGGTCAGTATGTGTAGGAAACACCATTGTTTTGTTCTCAGCACTCTCACGTTTCCTGCTGTGTTAGAGACTCCAGAAAGCAAGAGCGTGCTTCTTGCTCTAAAGCAGAGTATGATCCATGGATGAGAACTCTGCTGTGTGTTTCCCTTCAGAGATGGAGTTAAATCCCAGGCTCTGTGTCTTACTACAAGCAAGACTTCGTTACAGGTAAGGGCAGTCACTTTTCAGTTCGAAGGAACTACATCATTCTCAAAGCTCACACGTTTCTCATCTTAACTGACAAGCTTTGGATGTTAGAGGACCAGTGCATTGTATCAGTTTCAGAAGCAGATTTGGACTACATATGGTCCGTATGTGTAGGAAACACCGTTCTTTTGTTCTGGCACACTCAGATTACCTGCTGTATTAAAGACTCTAGAAAGCAAGAGCGTGCTTCTCGCTCTAAAGCAGAGTGTGATCCATGGATGACAACTATGCTGTGTGTTTCCCTTCAGAAATGGAGTTAAATCCCAATCTCTGTGTCTTCCTACAAGCAAGACTTCGTTTCAGGTAACGGCAGTCACTTTTCAGCTCAAACAAACTACATCATTCATGAAGCTCACACGTTTCTCATCTTAACTGACAAGCATTGGATGTTAGAGGACCAGTGCTTTGTATCAGTTTCAGAAGCAGAGTTGGACTAGATATGGTCCGTATGTGTAGGAAACACGGTTCTTTTGTTCTCAGCACACTCACGTTTCCTGCTGTGTTAGAGACTTTAGAAAGCAAGAGCGTGCTTCTTGCTGTAAAGCAGAGTGTGATCCATGGATGAGAACTCTGCTGTGTGTTTCCCTTCAGAGATGGAGTTAAATCCCAGGCTCTGTGTCTTACTACAAGCAAGACTTCGTTACAGGTAAGGGCAGTCACTTTTCAGTTCGAAGGAACTACATCATTCTCAAAGCTCACACGTTTCTCATCTTAACTGACAAGCATTGGATGTTAGAGGACCAGTGCATTGTATCAGTTTCAGAAGCAGATTTGGACTACATATGGTCCATATGTGTAGGAAACACCGTTCTTTGTTCTGGGCACACTCAGATTACCTGCTTTATTAGAGACTCTAGAAAGCAAGAGCGTGCTTCTCGCTCTAAAGCAGAGTGTGATCCATGGATGAGAACTCTGCTGTGTGTTTCCCTTCAGAGATGGAGTTAAATCCCAGGCTCTGTGTCTTACTACAAGCAAGACTTCGTTACAGGTAAGGGCAGTCACTTTTCAGTTCGAAGGAACTACATCATTCTCAAAGCTCACACGTTTCTCATCTTAACTGACAAGCATTGGATGTTAGAGGACCAGTGCATTGTATCAGTTTCAGAAGCAGATTTGGACTACATATGGTCCATATGTGTAGGAAACACCGTTCTTTGTTCTGGGCACACTCAGATTACCTGCTTTATTAGAGACTCTAGAAAGCAAGAGCGTGCTTCTCGCTCTAAAGCAGAGTGTGATCCATGGATGAGAACTCTGCTGTGTGTTTCCCTTCAGAGATGGAGTTAAATCCCAGGCTCTGTGTCTTACTACAAGCAAGACTTCGTTACAGGTAAGGGCAGTCACTTTTCAGTTCAAAGGAACTACATCATTCTCAAAGCTCACACGTTTCTCATCTTAACAGACAAGCATTGGATTTTAGAGGACCAGTGCTTTGTATCAGTTTCAGAAGCAGAGTTAGACTAGATATGGTCCCTATGTGTAGGAAACGCCATTCTTTTGTTCTCAGCGCATCTCGTTTCCTGCTGTCTTAGATACTTTAGAAAGCAAGAGCGTGCTTCTCGCTCTAAAGCAGATTGTGATCCATGGATGAGAACTATGCTGTATGTTTCCCTTCAGAAATGGAGTTAAATCCCAGACTCTGTGTCTTCCTACAAGCAAGACTTCGTTTAAGGTAAGGGCAGTCACTTTTCTGCTCAAACGAACTACATCGTTCATGAAGCTCACAAGTTTCCCATCTTAACTGACAAGCATTGGATGTTAGAGGACCAGTGCTTTGTATCAGTTTCAGAAGAAGAGTTGGACTACATATGGTCCATATGTGTATGAAACTCCGTTCTTTTGTTCTGGGCACACTCAGATTTCCTGCTGTAGTAGAGACTTTAGAAAGCAAGAGCGTGCTTCTTGCTGTAAAGCAGAGTGTGATCCATGGGTGAGAACTATGCTGTGTGTTTCCCTTCAGAAATGGAGTTAAATCCCAGGCTCTGTGTCTTCCTATAAGCAAGACTTCGTTTCAGGTAAGTGCAGTCACTTGTAATCTCAAACGAATTACATCGTTCACGAAGCTCACACGTTTCTCATCTTAACAGACAAGCATTGGATTTTAGAGGACCAGTGCTTTGTATCAGTTTCAGAAGCAGATTTGGACTACATATGGTCCGTATGTGTAGGAAACACCGTTCTTTTGTTCTGGCACACTCAGATTACCTGCTGTATTAAAGACTCTAGAAAGCAAGAGCGTGCTTCTCGCTCTAAAGCAGAGTGTGATCCATGGATGAGAACTCTGCTGTGTGTTTCCCTTCAGAGATGGAGTTAAATCCCAGGCTCTGTGTCTTACTACAAGCAAGACTTCATTACAGGTATGGGCAGTCACTTTTCAGTTCAAAGGAACTACATCATTCTCAAAGCTCACACGTTTCTCATCTTAACTGACAAGCATTGGATGTTAGAGGACCAGTGCATTGTATCAGTTTCAGAAGCAGATTTGGACTACATATGGTCCATATGTGTAGGAAACACCATTCTTTGTTCTGGGCACACTCAGATTACCTGCTTTATTAGAGACTCTAGAAAGCAAGAGCGTGCTTCTCGCTCTAAAGCAGAGTGTGATCCATGGATGAGAACTCTGCTGTGTGTTTCCCTTCAGAGATGGAGTTAAATCCCAGGCTCTGTGTCTTACTACAAGCAAGAATGCTTTACAGGTATGGGCAGTCACTTTTCAGTTCAAAGGAACTACATCATTCTCAAAGCTCACACGTTTCTCATCTTAACTGACAAGCATTGGATTTTAGAGGACCAGTGCTTTGTATCAGTTTCATAAGCAGAGTTGGACTAGATATGGTCCGTATGTGTAGGAAACACCGTTCTTTTGTTCTCAGCGCACTCACGCTTCCTGCTGTCTTAGGACTCTAGAAAGCAAGAGCGTGCTTCTTGTTCTAAAGCAGAGTGTGATGAATGGATGAGAACACTGCTGTGTGTTTCACTTCAGAAATGGAGTTAAATCCCAGGCTCTGAGTCTTCCTACAAGCAAGACTTCGTTTCAGGTAAGGGCAGTCACTTTTCTGCTCAAACGAACTACATCGTTCACGAAGATCACTCGTTTCTCATCTTAACTGACAAGCATTGGATGTTAGAGGACCAGTGCATTGTATCAGTTTCAGAAGCAGATTTGGACTACATATGGTCCGTATGTGTAAGAAACACCGTTCTTTTTTTCTATCACACTCAGATTACCTGCTGTATTAGAGACTCTAGAAAGCAAGAGCGTGCTTCTCGCTCTAAAGCAGAGTGTGATCCATGGATGAGAACTATGCTGTGTGTTTCCATTCAGAAATGGAGTTAAATCCCAGACTCTTTGTCTTCCTACAAACTAGTCTTGTTTCAGGTAACGGCAGTCACTTATCAGCTCAAACGATCTACATCGCTCACTGATCTCACACATTTCTCATCTTAACAGACAAGTATTGGATGTTAGAGGACCAGTGCTTTGTATCAGTTTAAGAAGGAGAGTTGGACTAGATATGGTCCCTATGTGTAGGTCACACCGTTCTTTTGTTCTCAGCACACTCACGTTTCCTGCTGTCTTAGAGACTCTAGAATGCAAGAGCGTGCTTCTTGTTCTAAAGCAGAGTGGGATCAATGGATGAGAACACTGCTGTGTGTTTCAGTTCAGAAATGGAGTTAAATCCCAGGCTCTGAGTCTTCCTATAAGCAAGACTTCGTTTCAGGTAAGGGCAGTCACTTTTCTGCTCAAACGAACTACATCGTTCACGAAGATCACACGTTTCTCATCTTAACTGACAAGCATTGGATGTTAGAGGACCAGTGCATTGTATCAGTTTCCGAAGCAGATTTGGACTACATATGGTCCATATGTGTAGGAAACACCGTTCTTTTGTTCTGGGCACACTCAGATTACCTCTTTTATTACAGACTCTAGAAAGCAAGAGCGTGGTTCTTGCTCTAAAGCAGGGTGTGATCCATGGATGAGAACGCTGCTGTGTGTTTCCCTTCAGAGATGGAGTTAAATCCCAGGCTCTGTGTCTTACTACAAGCAAGACTTCGTTACAGGTAAGGGAGGTCACTTTTCAGTTCAAAGGAACTACAACATTCTCAAAGCTCACACGTTTCTCATCTTAACTAACAAGCATTGGATTTTAGAGGACCAGTGCTTTGTATCAGTTTCAGAAGCAGAGTTGGACTAGATATGGTCTGTATGTGTAGGAAACAACGTTCTTTTGTTCTCAGTGCACTCACGTTTCCTGCTGTCTTAGAGACTCTAGAAAGCAAGAGCGTGCTTCTTGTTCTAAAGCAGAGTGTGATCAATGGATGAGAACACTGCTGTGTGTTTCACTTCAGAAATGGAGTTAAATCCCAGACTCTGAGTCTTCCTACAAGCAAGACTTATTTTCAGGTAAGGGCAGTCACTTTTCTGCTCAAACGAACTACATCGTTCACGAAGATCACACGTTTCTCATCTTAACTGACAAGCATTGGATGTTAGAGGACCAGTGCATTGTATCAGTTTCAGAAGCAGATTAGGACTACATATGGTCCGTATGTGTAGGAAACACCGTTCTTTTGTTCTGGCACACTCAGATTACCTGCTGTATTAAAGACTCTAGAAAGCAAGAGCGTGCTTCTCGCTCTAAAGCAGAGTGTGATCCATGGATGACAACTATGCTGTGTGTTTCCCTGCAGAAATGGAGTTAAATCCCAATCTCTGTGTCTTCCTACAAGCAAGACTTCGTTTCAGGTAACGGCAGTCACTTTTCAGCTCAAACGAACTACATCGCTCACTGAGCTCACACATTTCTCATCTTAACAGACAAGCATTGGATGTTAGAGGACCAGTGCTTTGTATCAGTTTCAGAAGAAGAGTTGGACTACATGAGGTCCGTATGTGTAGGAAACACCGTTCTTTTGTTCTCAGCGCACTCAAGTTTCCTGCTGTCTTAGAGATTCTAGAAAGCAAGAGCGTGCTTCTTGTTCTAAAGCAGAGTGTGATCAATGGATGAGAACACTGCTGTGTGTTTCCCTTCAGAAATGGAGTTAAATCCCAGGCTCTGTGTCTTCCTATAAGCAAGACTTTGTTTAAGGTAAGGGCAGTCACTTTTCTGCTCAAACAAACTACATCGTTCATGAAGCTCACACGTTTGTCATCTTAACTGACAAGCATTGGATGTTAGAGGACCAGTGCTTTGTATCACTTTCAGAAGAAGAGTTGGACTACATATGGTCCACATGTGTATGAAACTCTGTTCTTTTTTGTGGGCACACTCAGATTTCCTGATGTATTAGAGACTCTAGAAAGCAAGAGCGTGCTTCTTGCTGTAAAGCAGAGTGTGATCCATGGGTGAGAACTATGCTGTGTGTTTCCCTTCAGAAATGGAGTTGAATCCCAGGCTCTGTGTCTTCCTATAAGCAAGACTTCGTTTCAGGTAAGGGCAGTCACTTTTCTGCTCAAACAAACTACATCGTTCATGAAGCTCACACGTTTCTCATCTTAACTGACAAGCATTTGATGTTAGAGGACCAGTGCTTTGTATCAGTTTCAGAAGCAAAGTTGGACTAGATATGGTCCCTATTTGTAGGAAACACCGTTCTTTGTTCTCAGCACACTCACGTTTCCTGCTTTATTACAGACTCTAGAAAGCAAGATCGTGCTTCTCGCTCTAAAGCAGAGTGTGATACATGGATGAGAACTCTGCTGTGTGTTTCCCTTCAGAGATGGAGTTAAATCCCAGGCTCTGTGTCTTCCTATAAGCAAGACTTCGTTTCAGGTAAGTGCAGTCACTTGTAATCTCAAACAAACTACATCGTTCACGAAGCTCACACGTTTCTCATCTTAACAGACAAGCATTGGATTTTAGAGGACCAGTGCTTTGTATCAGTTTCAGAAGCAGAGTTGGAATAGATATGGTCAGTATGTGTAGGAAACACCATTGTTTTGTTCTCAGCACTCTCACGTTTCCTGCTGTGTTAGAGACTCCAGAAAGCAAGAGCGTGCTTCTTGCTCTAAAGCAGAGTATGATCCATGGATGAGAACTCTGCTGTGTGTTTCCCTTCAGAGATGGAGTTAAATCCCAGGCTCTGTGTCTTACTACAAGCAAGACTTCGTTACAGGTAAGGGCAGTCACTTTTCAGTTCGAAGGAACTACATCATTCTCAAAGCTCACACGTTTCTCATCTTAACTGACAAGCATTGGATGTTAGAGGACCAGTGCATTGTATCAGTTTCAGAAGCAGATTTGGACTACATATGGTCCATATGTGTAGGAAACACCGTTCTTTGTTCTGGGCACACTCAGATTACCTGCTTTATTAGAGACTCTAGAAAGCAAGAGCGTGCTTCTCGCTCTAAAGCAGAGTGTGATCCATGGATGAGAACTCTGCTGTGTGTTTCCCTTCAGAGATGGAGTTAAATCCCAGGCTCTGTGTCTTACTACAAGCAAGACTTCGTTACAGGTAAGGGCAGTCACTTTTCAGTTCAAAGGAACTACATCATTCTCAAAGCTCACACGTTTCTCATCTTAACAGACAAGCATTGGATTTTAGAGGACCAGTGCTTTGTATCAGTTTCAGAAGCAGAGTTAGACTAGATATGGTCCCTATGTGTAGGAAACGCCATTCTTTTGTTCTCAGCGCATCTCGTTTCCTGCTGTCTTAGATACTTTAGAAAGCAAGAGCGTGCTTCTCACTCTAAAGCAGATTGTGATCCATGGATGAGAACTATGCTGTATGTTTCCCTTCAGAAATGGAGTTAAATCCCAGACTCTGTGTCTTCCTACAAGCAAGACTTCGTTTAAGGTAAGGGCAGTCACTTTTCTGCTCAAACGAACTACATCGTTCATGAAGCTCACAAGATTCCCATCTTAACTGACAAGCATTGGATGTTAGAGGACCAGTGCTTTGTATCAGTTTCAGAAGCAGATTTGGACTACATATGGTCCATATGTGTAGGAAACACCATACTTTGTCCTGGGCACACTCAGATTACCTGCTTTATTAGAGACTCTAGAAAGCAAGAGCGTGCTTCTCGCTCTAAAGCAGAGTGTGATCCATGGATGAGAACTCTGCTGTGTGTTTCCCTTCAGAGATGGAGTTAAATCCCAGGCTCTGTGTCTTACTACAAGCAAGACTTCGTTACAGGTAAGGTCAGTCACTTTTCAGTTCAAAGGAACTACATCATTCTCAAAGCTCACACGTTTCTCATCTTTACTGACAAACATTGGATTTTAGAGGACCAGTGCTTTGTATCAGTTTCAGAAGCAGAGTTGGACTAGATATGGTCCGTATGTGTAGGAAACACCGTTCTTTTGTTCTCAGCGCACTCACATTTCCTGCTGTCTTAGAGACTCTAGAAAGCCAGAGCGTGCTTCTTGTTCTAAAGCAGAGTGTGATGATTGGATGAGAACACTGCTGTGTGTTTCACTTCAGAAATGGAGTTAAATCCCAGGCTCTGAGTCTTCCTACAAGCAAGACTTCGTTTCAGGTAAGGGCAGTCACTTTTCTGCTCAAACGAACTACATCGTTCACGAAGATCATACGTTTCTCATCTTAACTGACAAGCATTGGATGTTAGAGGACCAGTGCATTGTATCAGTTTCAGAAGCAGATTTGGACTACATATGGTCCGTATGTGTAGGAAACACCGTTCTTTTGTTCTGGCACACTCAGATTACCTGCTGTATTAGAGACTCTAGAAAGCAAGAGCGTGCTTCTCGCTCTAAAGCAGAGTGTGATCCATGGATGAGAACTATGCTGTGTGTTTCCATTCAGAAATGGAGTTAAATCCCAGACTCTTTGTCTTCCTACAAACTAGACTTGTTTCAGGTAACAGCAGTCACTTATCAGCTCAAACGATCTACATCGCTCACTGAGCTCACACATTTCTCATCTTAAGAGACAAGTATTGGATGTTAGAGGACCAGTGCTTTGTATCAGTTTAAGAAGGAGAGTTGGACTAGATATGGTCCGTATGTGTAGGTCACACCGTTCTTTTGTTCTCAGCACACTCACGTTTCCTGCTGTCTTAGAGACTCTAGAATGCAAGAGCGTGCTTCTTGTTCTAAAGCAGAGTGTGATCAATGGATGAGAACACTGCTGTGTGTTTCAGTTCAGAAATGGAGTTAAATCCCAGGCTCTGAGTCTTCCTATAAGCAAGACTTCGTTTCAGGTAAGGGCAGTCACTTTTCTGCTCAAACGAACTACATCGTTCACGAAGATCACACGTTTCTCATCTTAACTGACAAGCATTGGATGTTAGAGGACCAGTGCATTGTATCAGTTTCCGAAGCAGATTTGGACTACATATGGTCCGTATGTGTAGGAAACACCGTTCTTTTGTTCTGGGAACACTCAGATTACCTCTTTTATTACAGACTCTAGAAAGCAAGAGCGTGCTTCTCGCTCTAAAGCAGGGTGTGATCCATGGATGAGAACTCTGCTGTGTGTTTCCCTTCAGAGATGGAGTTAAATCCCAGGCTCTGTGTCTTACTACAAGCAAGACTTCGTTACAGGTAAGGGAAGTCACTTTTCAGTTCAAAGGAACTACAACATTCTCAAAGCTCACACGTTTCTCATCTTAACTAACAAGCATTGGATTTTAGAGGACCAGTGCTTTGTATCAGTTTCAGAAGCAGAGTTGGACTAGATATTGTCCGTATGTGTAGGAAACACCGTTCTTTTGTTCTCAGTGCACTCACGTTTCCTGCTGTCTTAGAGACTCTAGAAAGCAAGAGCGTGCTTCTTGTTCTAAAGCAGAGTGTGATCAATGGATGAGAACACTGCTGTGTGTTTCACTTCAGAAATGGAGTTAAATCCCAGACTCTGAGTCTTCCTACAAGCAAGACTTCTTTTCAGGTAAGGGCAGTCACTTTTCTGCTCAAACGAACTACATCGTTCACGAAGATCACACGTTTCTCATCTTAACTGACAAGCATTGGATGTTAGAGGACCAGTGCATTGTATCAGTTTCAGAAGCAGATTTGGACTACATATGGTCCGTATGTGTAGGAAACACCGTTCTTTTGTTCTGGCACACTCAGATTACCTGCTGTATTAAAGACTCTAGAAAGCAAGAGCGTGCTTCTCGCTCTAAAGCAGAGTGTGATCCATGGATGACAACTATGCTGTGTGTTTCCCTGTAGAAATGGAGTTAAATCCCAATCTCTGTGTCTTCCTACAAGCAAGACTTCGTTTCAGGTAACGGCAGTCACTTTTCAGCTCAAACGAACTACATCGCTCACTGAGCTCACACATTTCTCATCTTAACAGACAAGCATTGGATGTTAGAGGACCAGTGCTTTGTATCAGTTTCAGAAGAAGAGTTGGACTACATAAGGTCCGTATGTGTAGGAAACACCATTCTTTTGTTCTCAGCTCACTCAAGTTTCCTGCTGTCTTAGAGACTCTAGAAAGCAAGAGCGTGCTTCTTGTTCTAAAGCAGAGTGTGATCAATGGATGAGAACACTGCTGTGTGTTTCCCTTCAGAAATGGAGTTAAATCCCAGGCTCTGTGTCTTCCTATAAGCAAGACTTTGTTTAAGGTAAGGGCAGTCACTTTTCTGCTCAAACAAACTACATCGTTCATGAAGCTCACACGTTTCTCATCTTAACTGACAAGCATTGGATGTTAGAGGACCAGTGCTTTGTATCACTTTCAGAAGAAGAGTTGGACTATATATGGTCCACATATGTATGAAACTCCGTTCTTTTTTCTGGGCACACTCAGATTTCCTGATGTATTAGAGACTCTAGAAACCAAGAGCGTGCTTCTTGCTGTAAAGCAGAGTGTGATCCATGGGTGAGAACTATGCTGTGTGTTTCCCTTCAGAAATGGAGTTAAATCCCAGGCTCTGTGTCTTCCTATAAGCAAGACTTCGTTTCAGGTAAGGGCAGTCACTTTTCTGCTCAAACATACTACATCGTTCATGAAGCTCACACGTTTCTCATCTTAACTGACAAGCATTTGATGTTAGAGGACCAGTGCTTTGTATCAGTTTCAGAAGCAGAGTTGGACTAGATATGGTCCGTATGTTTAGGAAACACCGTTCTTTGTTCTCAGCACACTCACCTTTCCTGCTGTGTTAGAGACTCCAGAAAGCAAGAGCGTGCTTCTCGCTCTAAAGCAGAGTGTGATCCATGGATGAGAACTCTGCAGTGTGTTTCCCTTCAGAGATGGAGTTAAATCCCAAGCTCTGTGTCTTATACAAGCAAGACTTCGTTACAGGTAAGGGCAGTCACTTTTCAGTTCAAAGGAACTACATCATTCTCAAAGCTCACACGTTTCTCATCTTAACTGACAAGCATTGGATGTTAGAGGACCAGTGCATTGTATCAATTTCAGAAGCAGATTTGGACTACATATGGTCCGTATGTGTAGGAAACGCCATTCTTTTGTTCTCAGCGCACTCACGTTTCCTGCTGTCTTAGAGAATTTAGAAAGCAAGAGCGTGCTTCTCGCTCTAAAGCAGATTGTGATCCATGGATGAGAACTATGCTATGTGTTTCCCTTCAGAAATGGAGTTAAATCCCAGACTCTGTGTCTTCCTACAAGCAAGACTTCGTTTAAGGTAAGGGCAGTCACTTTTCTGCTCAAACGAACTACATCGTTCATGAAGCTCACACGTTTCCCATCTTAACTGACAAGAATTGGATGTTAGAGGACCAGTGCTTTGTATCAGTTTCAGAAGAAGAGTTGGACTACATATGGTCCATATGTGTATGAAACTCCGTTCTTTTGTTCTGGGCACACTCAGATTTCCTGCTGTAATATTGACTTTAGAAAGCAAGGGCATGCTTCTTGCTGTAAAGCAGAGTGTGATCCATGGGTGAGAACTATGCTGTGAGTTTCACTTCAGAAATGGAGTTAGATTCCAGGCTCTGAGTCTTCCTACAAGCAAGACTTCGTTTCAGGTAAGGGCAGTCACTTTTCAGTTCAAACGAACTACATCATTCTCAAAGCTCACACGTTTCTCATCTTAACTGACAAGCATTGGATGTTAGAGGACCAGTGCATTGTATCAGTTTCAGAAGCAGATTTGGACTACATATGGTCCATATGTGTAGGAAACACGGTTCTTTTGTTCTGGGCACACTCAGATTACCTGCTTTATTAGAGACTCTAGAAAGCAAGAGCGTGCTTCTCGCTCTAAAGCAGAGTGTGATCCATGATTGAGAACTCTGCTGTGTGTTTCCCTTCAGAGATGGAGTTAAATCCCAGGCTCTGTGTCTTACTACAAGCAAGTCTTCGTTACAGGTAAGGGCAGTCACTTTTCAGATCAAAGGAACTACATCATTCTCAAAGCTCACACGTTTCTCATCTTAACAGACAAGCATTGGATTTTAGAGGACCAGTGCTTTGTATCAGTTTCAGAAGCAGAGTTGGACTAGATATGGTCCGTATGTGTAGGAAACGCCGTTCTTTTGCTCTCAGCGCACTCAGGTTTCCTGCTGTCTTAGAGACTTTAGAAAGCAAGAGCGTTCTTCTCGCTCTAAAGCAGATTGTGATCCATGGATGAGAACTATGCTGTGTGTTTCCATTCAGAAATTCTGTTAAATCCCAGACTCTGTGTCTTTCTACAAGCAAGACTTCGTTTAAGGTAAGGGCAGTCACTTTTCTGCTCAAACGAACTACATCGTTCATGAAGCTCACACGTTTCCCATCTTAACTGACAAGAATTGGATGTTAGAGGACCAGTGCTTTGTATCAGTTTCAGAAGAAGAGTTGGACTACATATGGTCCATATGTGTATGAAACTCCGTTCTTTTGTTCTGGGCACACTCAGATTTCCTGCTGTAGTAGAGACTTTAGAAAGCAAGGGCGTGCTTCTTGCTGTAAAGCAGAGTGTGATCCATGGGTGAGAACTATGCTGTGTGTTTCCCTTCAGAAATGGAGTTAAATCCCAGGCTCTGTGTCTTTCTATAAGCAAGACTTCGTTTCAGGTAAGGGCAGTCACTTTTCTGCTCAAACAAACTACATCGTTCATGAAGCTCACACGTTTCTCATCTTAACTGACAAGCATTGGATGTTAGAGGACCAGTGCTTTGTATCAGTTTCAGAAGCAGAGTTGGACTAGATATGGTCCGTATGTGTAGGAAACACCGTTCTTTGTTCTCAGCACACTCACGTTTCCTGCTGTGTTAGAGACTCCAGAAAGCAAGAGCGTGCTTCTCGCTCTAAAGCAGAGTGTGATCCATGGATGAGAACTCTGCAGTGTGTTTCCCTTCAGAAATGGAGTTAAATCCCAGGCTCTGAGTCTTCCTACAAGCAAGACTTATTTTCAGGTAAGGGCAGTCACTTTTCTGCTCAAACGAACTACATCGTTCACGAAGATCACACGTTTCTCATCTTAACTGACAAGCATTGGATGTTAGAGGACCAGTGCATTGTATCAGTTTCAGAAGCAGATTTGGACTACATATGGTCCGTATGTGTAGGAAACACCGTTCTTTTGTTCTGGCACACTCAGATTACCTGCTGTATTAAAGACTCTAGAAAGCAAGAGCGTGCTTCTCACTCTAAAGCAGAGTGTGATCCATGGATGACAACTATGCTGTGTGTTTCCCTTCAGAAATGGAGTTAAATCCCAATCTCTGTGTCTTCCTACAAGCAAGACTTCGTTTCAGGTAACGGCAGTCACTTTTCAGCTCAAACAAACTACATCGTTCATGAAGCTCACACGTTTCTCATCTTAACTGACAAGCATGGATGTTAGAGGACCAGTGCTTTGTATCAGTTTCAGAAGCAGAGTTGGACTAGATATGGTCCGTATGTGTAGGAAACACGGTTCTTTTGTTCTCAGCACACTCACGTTTCCTGCTGTGTTAGAGACTCCAGAAAACAAGAGCGTGCTTCTCGCTCTAAAGCAGAGTGTGATCCATGGATGAGAACTCTGCTGTGTGTTTCCCTTCAGAGATGGAGTTAAATCCCAGGCTCTGTGTCTTACTACAAGCAAGACTTCGTTTAAGGTAAGGGCAGTCACTTTTCTGCTCAAACGAACTACATCGTTCATGAAGCTCACACGTTTCCCATCTTAACTGACAAGAATTGGATGTTAGAGGACCAGTGCTTTGTATCAGTTTCAGAAGAAGAGTTGGACTACATATGGTCCATATGTGTATGAAACTCCGTTCTTTTGTTCTGGGCACACTCAGATTTCCTGCTGTAGTATTGACTTTAGAAAGCAAGGGCATGCTTCTTGCTGTAAAGCAGAGTGTGATCCATGGGTGAGAACTATGCTGTGAGTTTCACTTCAGAAATGGAGTTAGATTCCAGGCTCTGAGTCTTCCTACAAGCAAGACTTCGTTTCAGGTAAGGGCAGTCACTTTTCAGTTCAAAGGAACTACATCATTCTCAAAGCTCACACGTTTCTCATCTTAACTGACAAGCATTGGATGTTAGAGGACCAGTGCATTGTATCAGTTTCAGAAGCAGATTTGGACTACATATGGTCCATATGTGTAGGAAACACGGTTCTTTTGTTCTGGGCACACTCAGATTACCTGCTTTATTAGAGACTCTAGAAAGCAAGAGCGTGCTTCTCGCTCTAAAGCAGAGTGTGATCCATGATTGAGAACTCTGCTGTGTGTTTCCCTTCAGAGATGGAGTTAAATCCCAGGCTCTGTGTCTTACTACAAGCAAGTCTTCGTTACAGGTAAGGGCAGTCACTTTTCAGATCAAAGGAACTACATCATTCTCAAAGCTCACACGTTTCTCATCTTAACAGACAAGCATTGGATTTTAGAGGACCAGTGCTTTGTATCAGTTTCAGAAGCAGAGTTGGACTAGATATGGTCCGTATGTGTAGGAAACGCCGTTCTTTTGCTCTCAGCGCACTCAGGTTTCCTGCTGTCTTAGAGACTTTAGAAAGCAAGAGCGTTCTTCTCGCTCTAAAGCAGATTGTGATCCATGGATGAGAACTATGCTGTGTGTTTCCCTTCAGAAATTCTGTTAAATCCCAGACTCTGTGTCTTTCTACAAGCAAGACTTCGTTTAAGGTAAGGGCAGTCACTTTTCTGCTCAAACAAACTACATCGTTCATGAAGCTCACACGTTTCTCATCTTAACTGACAAGCATTGGATGTTAGAGGACCAGTGCTTTGTATCAGTTTCAGAAGCAGAGTTGGACTAGATATGGTCCGTATGTGTAGGAAACACCGTTCTTTGTTCTCAGCACACTCACGTTTCCTGCTGTGTTAGAGACTCCAGAAAGCAAGAGCGTGCTTCTCGCTCTAAAGCAGAGTGTGATCCATGGATGAGAACTCTGCAGTGTGTTTCCCTTCAGAAATGGAGTTAAATCCCAGGCTCTGAGTCTTCCTACAAGCAAGACTTATTTTCAGGTAAGGGCAGTCACTTTTCTGCTCAAACGAACTACATCGTTCACGATGATCACACGTTTCTCATCTTAACTGACAAGCATTGGATGTTAGAGGACCAGTGCATTGTATCAGTTTCAGAAGCAGATTTGGACTACATATGGTCCGTATGTGTAGGAAACACCGTTCTTTTGTTCTGGCACACTCAGATTACCTGCTGTATTAAAGACTCTAGAAAGCAAGAGCGTGCTTCTCACTCTAAAGCAGAGTGTGATCCATGGATGACAACTATGCTGTGTGTTTCCCTTCAGAAATGGAGTTAAATCCCAATCTCTGTGTCTTCCTACAAGCAAGACTTCGTTTCAGGTAACGGCAGTCACTTTTCAGCTCAAACAAACTACATCGTTCATGAAGCTCACACGTTTCTCATCTTAACTGACAAGCATGGATGTTAGAGGACCAGTGCTTTGTATCAGTTTCAGAAGCAGAGTTGGACTAGATATGGTCCGTATGTGTAGGAAACACGGTTCTTTTGTTCTCAGCACACTCACGTTTCCTGCTGTGTTAGAGACTCCAGAAAACAAGAGCGTGCTTCTCGCTCTAAAGCAGAGTGTGATCCATGGATGAGAACTCTGCTGTGTGTTTCCCTTCAGAGATGGAGTTAAATCCCAGGCTCTGTGTCTTACTACAAGCAAGACTTCTTTAAAGGTAAGGGCAGTCACTTTTCAGTTCAAAGGAACTACATCATTCTCAAAGCTCACACGTTTCTCATCTTAACTGACAAGCATTGGATGTTAGAGGACCAGTGCATTGTATCAGTTTCAGAAGCAGATTTGGACTACATATGGTCCATATGTGTAGGAAACACGGTTCTTTTGTTCTGGGCACACTCAGATTACCTGCTTTATTAGAGACTCTAGAAAGCAAGAGCGTGCTTCTCGCTCTAAAGCAGAGTGTGATCCATGGATGAGAACTCTGCTGTGTGTTTCCCTTCAGAGATGGAGTTAAATCCCAGGCTCTGTGTCTTACTACAAGCAAGTCTTCGTTACAGGTAAGGGCAGTCACTTTTCAGATGAAAGGAACTACATCATTCTCAAAGCTCACACGTTTCTCATCTTAACAGACAAGCATTGGATTTTAGAGGACCAGTGCTTTGTATCAGTTTCAGAAGCAGAGTTGGACTAGATATGGTCCGTATGTGTAGGAAACGCCGTTCTTTTGTTCTCAGCGCACTCAGGTTTCCTGCTGTCTTAGAGACTTTAGAAAGCAAGAGCTTTCTTCTCGCTCTACAGCAGATTGTGATCCATGGATGAGAACTAGGCTGTGTGTTTCCCTTCAGAAATGGAGTTAAATCCCAGACTCTGTGTCTTCCTACAAGCAAGACTTCGTTTAAGGTAAGGGCAGTCACTTTTCTGCTCAAACGAACTACATCGTTCACGAAGGTCACACGTTTCTCATCTTAACTGACAAGCATTGGATGTTAGAGGACCAGTGCATTGTATCAGTTTCAGAAGGAGATTTTGACTACATATGGTCCACATGTGTATGAAACTCCGTTCTTTTTTCTGGGCACACTCAGATTTCCTGATGTATTAGAGACTCTAGAAAGCAAGAGCGTGCTTCTTGCTGTAAAGCAGAGTGTGATCCATGGGTGAGAACTATGCTGTGTGTTTCCCTTCAGAAATGGAGTTAAATCCCAGGCTCTGTGTCTTCCTATAAGCAAGACTTCGTTTCAGGTAAGGGCAGTCACTTTTCTGCTCAAACAAACTACATCGTTCATGAAGCTCACACGTTTCTCATCTTAACTGACAAGCATTGGATGTTAGAGGACCAGTGCTTTGTATCAGTTTCAGAAGCAGAGTTGGACTAGATATGGTCCGTATGTGTATGAAACACCGTTCTTTGTTCTCAGCACACTCACGTTTCCTGCTGTGTTAGAGACTCCAGAAAGCAAGAGCGTGCTTCTCGCTCTAAAGCAGAGTGTGATCCATGGATGAGAACTCTGCTGTGTGTTTCCCTTCAGAAATGGAGTTAAATCCCAGGCTCTGAGTCTTCCTACAAGCAAGACTTATTTTCAGGTAAGGGCAGTCACTTTTCTGCTCAAAGGAACTACATTCTTCACGAAGATCACACGTTTCTCATCTTAACTGACAAGCATTGGATGTTAGAGGACCAGTGCATTGTATCAGTTTCAGAAGCAGATTTGGACTACATATGGTCCGTATGTGTAGGAAACACCGTTCTTTTGTTCTGGCACACTCAGATTACCTGCTGTATTAAAGAGTCTAGAAAGCAAGAGCGTGCTTCTCGCTCTAAAGCAGAGTGTGATCCATGGATGACAACTATGCTGTGTGTTTCCCTTCAGAAATGGAGTTAAATCCCAATCTCTGTGTCTTCCTACAAGCAAGACTTCGTTTCAGGTAACGGCAGTAACTTTTCAGCTCAAACAAACTACATCGTTCATGAAGCTCACACGTTTCTCATCTTAACTAACAAGCATGGATGTTAGAGGACCAGTGCTTTGTATCAGTTTCAGAAGCAGAGTTGGACTAGATATGGTCCGTATGTGTAGGAAACACGGTTCTTTTGTTCTCAGCACACTCACGTTTCCTGCTGTGTTAGAGACTCCAGAAAGCAAGAGCGTGCTTCTGGCTCTAAAGCAGAGTGTGATCCATGGATGAGAACTCTGCTGTGTGTTTCCCTTCAGAGATGGAGTTAAATCCCAGGCTCTGTGTCTTACTACAAGCAAGACTTCTTTACAGGTAAGGGCAGTCACTTTTCAGTTCAAAGGAACTACATCATTCTCAAAGCTCACACGTTTCTCATCTTAACAGACAAGCATTGGATTTTAGAGGACCAGTGCTTTGTATCAGTTTCAGAAGCAGAGTTGGACTAGATATGGTCCGTATGTGTAGGAAACGCCGTTCTTTAGTTCTCAGCACACTCAGGTTTCCTGCTGTCTTAGAGACTTTAGAAAGCAAGAGCGTTCTTCTCGCTCTAAAGCAGATTGTGATCCATGGATGAGAACTATGCTGTGTGTTTCCCTTCAGAAATGGAGTGAAATCCCAGACTCTGTGTCTTCCTACAAGCAAGACTTCGTTTCAGGTAAGGGCAGTCACTTTTCTGCTCAAACGAACTACATCGTTCATGAAGCTCACACGTTTCATATCTTAACTGACAAGAATTGGATGTTAGAGGACCAGTGCTGTGTATCAGTTTCAGAAGAAGAGTTGGACTACATATGGTCCATATGTGTATGAAACTCCGTTCTTTTGTTCTGGGCACACTCAGATTTCCTGCTGTAGTAGAGACTTTAGAAAGCAAGGGCGTGCTTCTTGCTGTAAAGCAGAGTGTGATCCATGGGTGAGAACTATGCTGTGTGTTTCCCTTCAGAAATGGAGTTAAATCCCAGGCTCTGTGTCTTCCTAAAAGCAAGACTTCGTTTCAGGTAAGTGCAGTCACTTGTAATCTCAAACGAACTACATCGTTCACGAAGCTCACACGTTTCTCATCTTAACAGACAAGCATTGGATTTTAGAGGACCAGTGCTTTGTATCAGTTTCAGAAGCAGAGTTGGACTAGATATGGTCCATATGTGTAGGAAACACCGTTCTTTTGTTCTCAGCACACTCACGTTTCCTGCTGTCTTAGAGACTCTAGAATGCAAGAGCATACTTCTTGTTCTAAAGCAGAGTGTGATCAATGGATGAGAACTATGCTGTGTGTTTCCATTCAGAAATGGAGTTAAATCCCAGGCTCTGAGTCTTCCTATAAGCAAGACTTCGTTTCAGGTAAGGGCAGTCACTTTTCTGCTCAAATGAACTACATCGTTCACGAAGATCACACGTTTCTCATCTTAACTGACAAGCATTGGATGTTAGAGGACCAGTGCATTGTATCAGTTTCAGAAGCAGATTTGGACTACATATGGTCCGTATGTGTAGGAAACACCGTTCTTTTCTTCTGGGCACACTCAGATTAGCTCTTTTATTACAGACTCTAGAAAGCAAGAGCGTGCTTCTCGCTCTAAAGCAGAGTGTGATCCATGGATGAGAACTCTGCTGTGTGTTTCCCTTCAGAGATTGAGTTAAATCCCAGGTTCTGTGTCTTACTACAAGCAAGACTTCGTTACAGGTAAGGGCAGTCACTTTTCAGTTCAAAGGAACTACAACATTCTCAAAGCTCACACGTTTCTCATCTTAACTAACAAGCATTGGATTTTAGAGGACCAGTGCTTTGTATCAGTTTCAGAAGCAGAGTTGGACTAGATATGGTCCGTATGTGTGGGAAACACCGTTCTTTTGTTCTCAGCGCACTCACGTTTCCTGCTGTCTTAGAGACTCTAGAAAGCAAGAGCGTGCTTCTTGTTCTAAAGCAGAGTGTGATCAATGGATGAGAACACTGCTGTGTGTTTCACTTCAGAAATGGAGTTAAATCCCAGACTCTGAGTCTTCCTACAAGCAAGATTTATTTTCAGGTAAGGGCAGTCACTTTTCTGCTCAAACGAACTACATCGTTCAGGAAGATCACACGTTTCTCATCTTAACTGACATGCATTGGATGTTAGAGGACCAGTGCATTGTATCAGTTTCAGAAGCAGATTTGGACTACATATGGTCCGTATGTGTAGGAAACACCGTTCTTTTGTTCTGGCACACTCAGATTACCTGCTGTATTAAAGACTCTAGAAAGCAAGAGCGTGCTTCTCGCTCTAAAGCAGAGTGTGATCCATGGATGACAACTATGCTGTGTGTTTCCGTTCAGAAATGGAGTTAAATCCCAATCTCTGTGTCTTCCTACAAGCAAGACTTCGTTTCAGGTAACGGCAGTCACTTTTCAGCTCAAACGAACTACATCGCTCACTGAGCTCACACATTTCTCATCTTAACAGACAAGCATTGGATGTTAGAGGACCAGTGCTTTGTATCAGTTTCAGAAGAAGAGTTAGACTACATAATGTCCATATGTGTATGAAACTCCGTTCTTTTGTTCTGGGCACACTCAGATTTCCTGCTGTATTAGAGACTCTAGAAAGCAAGAGCGTGCTTCTGGCTCTAAAGCAGAGTGTGATCCATGGATGAGAACTATGCTGTGTGTTTCCCTTCAGAGATGGAGTTAAATCCCAGGCTCTGTGTCTTACTACAAGCAAGACTTCATTACAGGTAAGGGCAGTCACTTTTCTGCTCAAACGAACTACATCGTTAAAGAAGATCACACGTTTCTCATCTTAACTGACAAGCATTGGCTGTTAGAGGACCAGTGCATTGTATCAGTTTCAGAAGCAGATTTGGACTACATATGGTCCTTATGTTTAGGAAACACCGTTCTTTTGTTTTGGCACACTCAGATTACCTGCTGTATTAAAGACTCTAGAAAGCTAGAGCGTGCTTCTCGCTCTAAAGCAGAGTGTGATCCATGGATGAGAACTATGCTGTGTGTTTCCCTTCAGAAATGGAGTTAAATCCCAATCTCTGTGTCTTCCTACAAGCAAGACTTCGTTTCAGGTAACGGCAGTCACTTTTCAGCTCAAACGAACTACATCGCTCACTGAGCTCACACATTTCTCATCTTAACAGACAAGCATTGGAAGTTAGAGGACCAGTACTTTGTATCAGTTTAAGAAGGAGAGTTGGACTAGATATGGTCCGTATGTGTAGGACACACCGTTCTTTTGTTCTCAGCACACTCAAGTTTCCTGCTGTCTTAGAGACTCTAGAAAGCAAGAGCGTGCTTCTTGTTCTAAAGCAGAGTGTGATCAATGGATGAGAACTCTGCTGTGTCTTTCACTACAGAAATGGAGTTAAATCCCAGGCTCTGTGTCTTCCTATAAACAAGACTTCGTTTCAGGTAAGGGCAGTCACTTTTCTGCTCAAACGAACTACATCGTTCACGAAGATCACACGTTTCTCATCTTAACTGAGAAGAATTGGATGTTAGAGGACCAGTGCATTGTATCAGTTTCAGAAGCAGAGTTGGACTAGATATGGTCCGTATGTGTAGGAAACGCCGTTCTTTTGCTCTCAGCGCACTCAGGTTTCCTGCTGTCTTAGAGACTTTAGAAAGCAAGAGCGTGCTTCTCGCTCTAAAGCAGATTGTGATCCATGGATGAGAACTATGCTGTGTGTTTCCCTTCAGAAATGGAGTTAAATCCCAGACTCTGTGTTTTCCTACAAGCAAGACTTCGTTTAAGGTAAGGGCAGTCACTTTTCTGCTCAAACGAACTACATCGTTCATGAAGCTCACACGTTTCCCATCTTAACTGACAAGAATTGGATGTTAGAGGACCAGTGCTTTGTATCAGTTTCAGAAGAAGAGTTGGACTACATATGGTCCATATGTGTATGAAACTCCGTTCTTTTGTTCTGGGCACACTCAGATTTCCTGCTGTAGTAGAGACTTTAGAAAGCAAGGGCGTGCTTCTTGCTGTAAAGCAGAGTGTGATCCATGGGTGAGAACTATGCTGTGTGTTTCCCTTCAGAAATGGAGTTAAATCCCAGGCTCTGTGTCTTCCTATAAGCAAGACTTCGTTTCAGGTAAGTGCAGTCACTTGTAATCTCAAACGAACTACATCGTTCACGAAGCTCACACGTTTCTCATCTTAACAGACAAGCATTGGATTTTAGAGGACCAGTGCTTTGTATCAGTTTCAGAAGCAGAGTTGGAATAGATATGGTCCGTATGTGTAGGAAACACCATTGTTTTGTTCTCAGCACACTCACGTTTCCTGCTGTGTTAGAGACTCCAGAAAGCAAGAGCGTGCTTCTTGCTCTAAAGCAGAGTGTGATCCATGGATGAGAACTCTGCTGTGTGTTTCCCTTCAGAGATGGAGTTAAATCCCAGGCTCTGTGTCTTTCTACAAGCAAGACTTCGTTTCAGGTAAGGGCAGTCACTTTTCTGCTCAAACGAACTACATCGTTCACGAAGATCACACGTTTCTCATCTTAACTGACAAGCATTGGATGTTAGAGGACCAGTGCATTGTATCAGTTTCAGAAGCAGATTTGGACTACATATGGTCCGTATGTGTAGGAAACACTGTTCTTTTGTTCTGGGCACACTCAGATTACCTGCTTTATTACAGACTCTAGAAAGCAAGAGCGTGCTTCTCGCTCTAAAGCAGAGTGTGATCCATGGATGAGAACTCTGCTGTGTGTTTTCCTTCAGAGATGGAGTTAAATCCCAGGCTCTGTGTCTTACTACAAGCAAGACTTCGTTACAGGTAAGGTCAGTCACTTTTCAGTTCAAAGGAACTATATCATTCTCAAAGCTCACACGTTTCTCATCTTAACTGACAAGCATTGGATTTTAGAGGACCAGTGCTTTGTATCAGTTTCAGAAGCAGAGTTGGACTAGATATGGTCCGTATGTGTAGGAAACACCGTTCTTTTGTTCTCAGCACACTCACGTTTCCTGCTGTCTTAGAGACTCTAGAATGCAAGAGCATGCTTCTTGTTCTAAAGCAGAGTGTGATCAATGGATGAGAAAACTGCTGTGTGTTTCACTTCAGAAATGGAGTTAAATCCCAGGCTCTGAGTCTTCCTATAAGAAAGACTTCGTTTCAGGTAAGGGCAGTCACTTTTCTGCTCAAACGAACTACATCGTTCACGAAGATCACACGTTTCTCATCTTAACTGACAAGCATTGGATGTTAGAGGACCAGTGCATTGTATCAGTTTCAGAAGCAGATTTGGACTACATATGGTCCGTATGTGTAGGAAACACCGTTCTTTTCTTCTGGGCACACTCAGATTAGCTCTTTTATTACAGACTCTAGAAAGCAAGAGCTTGCTTCTCGCTCTAAAGCAGAGTGTGATCCAAGGATGAGAATTCTGCTGTGTGTTTCCCTTCAGAGATGGAGTTAAATCCCAGGCTCTGTGTCTTACTACAAGCAAGACTTCGTTACAGGTAAGGGCAGTCACTTTTCAGTTCAAAGGAACTACAACATTCTCAAAGCTCACACGTTTCTCATCTTAACTAACAAGCATTGGATTTTAGAGGACCAGTGCTTTGTATCAGTTTCAGAAGCAGAGTTGGACTAGATATGGTCCGTATGTGTGGGAAACACCGTTCTTTTGTTCTCAGCGCACTCATGTTTCCTGCTGTCTTAGAGACTCTAGAAAGCAAGAGCGTGCTTCTGGCTCTAAAGCAGAGTGTGATCCATGGATGAGAACTAGGCTGTGTGTTTCCCTTCAGAAATGGAGTTAAATCCCAGACTCTGTGTCTTCCTACAAGCAAGACTTCGTTTAAGGTAAGGGCAGTCACTTTTCTGCTCAAACGAACTACATCGTTCACGAAGGTCACACGTTTCTCATCTTAACTGACAAGCATTGGATGTTAGAGGACCAGTGCATTGTATCAGTTTCAGAAGGAGATTTTGACTACATATGGTCCACATGTGTATGAAACTCCGTTCTTTTTTCTGGGCACACTCAGATTTCCTGATGTATTAGAGACTCTAGAAAGCAAGAGCGTGCTTCTTGCTGTAAAGCAGAGTGTGATCCATGGTTGAGAACTATGCTGTGTGTTTCCCTTCAGAAATGGAGTTAAATCCCAGGCTCTGTGTCTTCCTATAAGCAAGACTTCGTTTCAGGTAAGGGCAGTCACTTTTCTGCTCAAACAAACTACATCGTTCATGAAGCTCACACGTTTCTCATCTTAACAGACAAGCATTGGAAGTTAGAGGACCAGTACTTTGTATCAGTTTAAGAAGGAGAGTTGGACTAGATATGGTCCGTATGTGTAGGACACACCGTTCTTTTGTTCTCAGCACACTCAAGTTTCCTGCTGTCTTAGAGACTCTAGAAAGCAAGAGCGTGCTTCTTGTTCTAAAGCAGAGTGTGATCAATGGATGAGAACACTGCTGTGTCTTTCACTACAGAAATGGAGTTAAATCCCAGGCTCTGTGTCTTCCTATAAACAAGACTTCGTTTCAGGTAAGGGCAGTCACTTTTCTGCTCAAACGAACTACATCGTTCACGAAGATCACACGTTTCTCATCTTAACTGACAAGAATTGGATGTTAGAGGACCAGTGCATTGTATCAGTTTCAGAAGCAGATTTGGACTACATATGGTCCGTATGTGTAGGAAACACCGTTCTTTTGTTCTGGCACACTCAGATTACCTGCTGTATTAAAGACTCTAGAAAGCAAGAGCGTGCTTCTCGCTCTAAAGCAGAGTGTGATCCATGGATGACAACCATGCTGTGTGTTTCCCTTCAGAAATGGAGTTAAATCCCAATCTCTGTGTCTTCCTACAAGGAAGACTTCGTTTCAGGTAACGGCAGTCACTTTTCAGCTCAAACAAACTACATCGTTCATGAAGCTCACACGTTTCTCATCTTAACTGACAAGCATGGATGTTAGAGGACCAGTGCTTTGTATCAGTTTCAGAAGCAGAGTTGGACTAGATATGTTCCGTATGTGTAGGAAACACGGTTCTTTTGTTCTCAGCACACTCATGTTTCCTGGTGTGTTAGAGACTCCAGAAAGCAAGAGCGTGCTTCTCGCTCTAAAGCAGAGTGTGATCCATGGATGAGAACTCTGCTGTGTGTTTCCCTTCAGAGATGGAGTTAAATCCCAGGCTCTGTGTCTTACTACAAGCAAGACTTCGTTACAGGTAAGGGCAGTCACTTTTCAGTTCAAAGGAACTACATCATTCTCAAAGCTCACACGTTTCTCATCTTAACTGACAAGCATTGGATGTTAGAGGACCAGTGCATTGTATCAGTTTCAGAAGCAGATTTGGACTACATATGGTCCATATGTGTAGGAAACACGGTTCTTTTGTTCTGGGCACACTCATATTACCTGCTTTATTAGAGACTCTAGAAAGCAAGAGCGTGCTTCTCGCTCTAAAGCAGAGTGTGATCCATGGATGAGAACTCTGCTGTGTGTTTCCCTTCAGAGATGGAGTTAAATCCCAGGCTCTGTGTCTTACTACAAGCAAGACTTCGTTACAGGTAAGGGCAGTCACTTTTCAGTTCAAAGGAACTACATCATTCTCAAAGCTCACACGTTTCTCATCTTAACAGACAAGCATTGGATTTTAGAGGACCAGTGCTTTGTATCAGTTTCAGAAGCAGAGTTGGACTAGATATGGTCCGTATGTGTGGGAAACACCGTTCTTTTGTTCTCAGCGCACTCACGTTTCCTGCTGTCTTAGAGACTCTAGAAAGCAAGAGCGTGCTTCTTGTTCTAAAGCAGAGTGTGATCAATGGATGAGAACACTGCTGTGTGTTTCACTTCAGAAATGGAGTTAAATCCCAGACTCTGAGTCTTCCTACAAGCAAGATTTATTTTCAGGTAAGGGCAGTCACTTTTCTGCTCAAACGAACTACATCGTTCAGGAAGATCACACGTTTCTCATCTTAACTGACATGCATTGGATGTTAGAGGACCAGTGCATTGTATCAGTTTCAGAAGCAGATTTGGACTACATATGGTCCGTATGTGTAGGAAACACCGTTCTTTTGTTCTGGCACACTCAGATTACCTGCTGTATTAAAGACTCTAGAAAGCAAGAGCGTGCTTCTCGCTCTAAAGCAGAGTGTGATCCATGGATGACAACTATGCTGTGTGTTTCCGTTCAGAAATGGAGTTAAATCCCAATCTCTGTGTCTTCCTACAAGCAAGACTTCGTTTCAGGTAACGGCAGTCACTTTTCAGCTCAAACGAACTACATCGCTCACTGAGCTCACACATTTCTCATCTTAACAGACAAGCATTGGATGTTAGAGGACCAGTGCTTTGTATCAGTTTCAGAAGAAGAGTTAGACTACATAATGTCCATATGTGTATGAAACTCCGTTCTTTTGTTCTGGGCACACTCAGATTTCCTGCTGTATTAGAGACTCTAGAAAGCAAGAGCGTGCTTCTGGCTCTAAAGCAGAGTGTGATCCATGGATGAGAACTATGCTGTGTGTTTCCCTTCAGAGATGGAGTTAAATCCCAGGCTCTGTGTCTTACTACAAGCAAGACTTCATTACAGGTAAGGGCAGTCACTTTTCTGCTCAAACGAACTACATCGTTAAAGAAGATCACACGTTTCTCATCTTAACTGACAAGCATTGGCTGTTAGAGGACCAGTGCATTGTATCAGTTTCAGAAGCAGATTTGGACTACATATGGTCCTTATGTTTAGGAAACACCGTTCTTTTGTTTTGGCACACTCAGATTACCTGCTGTATTAAAGACTCTAGAAAGCTAGAGCGTGCTTCTCGCTCTAAAGCAGAGTGTGATCCATGGATGAGAACTATGCTGTGTGTTTCCCTTCAGAAATGGAGTTAAATCCCAATCTCTGTGTCTTCCTACAAGCAAGACTTCGTTTCAGGTAACGGCAGTCACTTTTCAGCTCAAACGAACTACATCGCTCACTGAGCTCACACATTTCTCATCTTAACAGACAAGCATTGGAAGTTAGAGGACCAGTACTTTGTATCAGTTTAAGAAGGAGAGTTGGACTAGATATGGTCCGTATGTGTAGGACACACCGTTCTTTTGTTCTCAGCACACTCAAGTTTCCTGCTGTCTTAGAGACTCTAGAAAGCAAGAGCGTGCTTCTTGTTCTAAAGCAGAGTGTGATCAATGGATGAGAACTCTGCTGTGTCTTTCACTACAGAAATGGAGTTAAATCCCAGGCTCTGTGTCTTCCTATAAACAAGACTTCGTTTCAGGTAAGGGCAGTCACTTTTCTGCTCAAACGAACTACATCGTTCACGAAGATCACACGTTTCTCATCTTAACTGAGAAGAATTGGATGTTAGAGGACCAGTGCATTGTATCAGTTTCAGAAGCAGAGTTGGACTAGATATGGTCCGTATGTGTAGGAAACGCCGTTCTTTTGCTCTCAGCGCACTCAGGTTTCCTGCTGTCTTAGAGACTTTAGAAAGCAAGAGCGTGCTTCTCGCTCTAAAGCAGATTGTGATCCATGGATGAGAACTATGCTGTGTGTTTCCCTTCAGAAATGGAGTTAAATCCCAGACTCTGTGTTTTCCTACAAGCAAGACTTCGTTTAAGGTAAGGGCAGTCACTTTTCTGCTCAAACGAACTACATCGTTCATGAAGCTCACACGTTTCCCATCTTAACTGACAAGAATTGGATGTTAGAGGACCAGTGCTTTGTATCAGTTTCAGAAGAAGAGTTGGACTACATATGGTCCATATGTGTATGAAACTCCGTTCTTTTGTTCTGGGCACACTCAGATTTCCTGCTGTAGTAGAGACTTTAGAAAGCAAGGGCGTGCTTCTTGCTGTAAAGCAGAGTGTGATCCATGGGTGAGAACTATGCTGTGTGTTTCCCTTCAGAAATGGAGTTAAATCCCAGGCTCTGTGTCTTCCTATAAGCAAGACTTCGTTTCAGGTAAGTGCAGTCACTTGTAATCTCAAACGAACTACATCGTTCACGAAGCTCACACGTTTCTCATCTTAACAGACAAGCATTGGATTTTAGAGGACCAGTGCTTTGTATCAGTTTCAGAAGCAGAGTTGGAATAGATATGGTCCGTATGTGTAGGAAACACCATTGTTTTGTTCTCAGCACACTCACGTTTCCTGCTGTGTTAGAGACTCCAGAAAGCAAGAGCGTGCTTCTTGCTCTAAAGCAGAGTGTGATCCATGGATGAGAACTCTGCTGTGTGTTTCCCTTCAGAGATGGAGTTAAATCCCAGGCTCTGTGTCTTTCTACAAGCAAGACTTCGTTTCAGGTAAGGGCAGTCACTTTTCTGCTCAAACGAACTACATCGTTCACGAAGATCACACGTTTCTCATCTTAACTGACAAGCATTGGATGTTAGAGGACCAGTGCATTGTATCAGTTTCAGAAGCAGATTTGGACTACATATGGTCCGTATGTGTAGGAAACACTGTTCTTTTGTTCTGGGCACACTCAGATTACCTGCTTTATTACAGACTCTAGAAAGCAAGAGCGTGCTTCTCGCTCTAAAGCAGAGTGTGATCCATGGATGAGAACTCTGCTGTGTGTTTTCCTTCAGAGATGGAGTTAAATCCCAGGCTCTGTGTCTTACTACAAGCAAGACTTCGTTACAGGTAAGGTCAGTCACTTTTCAGTTCAAAGGAACTATATCATTCTCAAAGCTCACACGTTTCTCATCTTAACTGACAAGCATTGGATTTTAGAGGACCAGTGCTTTGTATCAGTTTCAGAAGCAGAGTTGGACTAGATATGGTCCGTATGTGTAGGAAACACCGTTCTTTTGTTCTCAGCACACTCACGTTTCCTGCTGTCTTAGAGACTCTAGAATGCAAGAGCATGCTTCTTGTTCTAAAGCAGAGTGTGATCAATGGATGAGAAAACTGCTGTGTGTTTCACTTCAGAAATGGAGTTAAATCCCAGGCTCTGAGTCTTCCTATAAGAAAGACTTCGTTTCAGGTAAGGGCAGTCACTTTTCTGCTCAAACGAACTACATCGTTCACGAAGATCACACGTTTCTCATCTTAACTGACAAGCATTGGATGTTAGAGGACCAGTGCATTGTATCAGTTTCAGAAGCAGATTTGGACTACATATGGTCCGTATGTGTAGGAAACACCGTTCTTTTCTTCTGGGCACACTCAGATTAGCTCTTTTATTACAGACTCTAGAAAGCAAGAGCTTGCTTCTCGCTCTAAAGCAGAGTGTGATCCAAGGATGAGAATTCTGCTGTGTGTTTCCCTTCAGAGATGGAGTTAAATCCCAGGCTCTGTGTCTTACTACAAGCAAGACTTCGTTACAGGTAAGGGCAGTCACTTTTCAGTTCAAAGGAACTACAACATTCTCAAAGCTCACACGTTTCTCATCTTAACTAACAAGCATTGGATTTTAGAGGACCAGTGCTTTGTATCAGTTTCAGAAGCAGAGTTGGACTAGATATGGTCCGTATGTGTGGGAAACACCGTTCTTTTGTTCTCAGCGCACTCATGTTTCCTGCTGTCTTAGAGACTCTAGAAAGCAAGAGCGTGCTTCTGGCTCTAAAGCAGAGTGTGATCCATGGATGAGAACTAGGCTGTGTGTTTCCCTTCAGAAATGGAGTTAAATCCCAGACTCTGTGTCTTCCTACAAGCAAGACTTCGTTTAAGGTAAGGGCAGTCACTTTTCTGCTCAAACGAACTACATCGTTCACGAAGGTCACACGTTTCTCATCTTAACTGACAAGCATTGGATGTTAGAGGACCAGTGCATTGTATCAGTTTCAGAAGGAGATTTTGACTACATATGGTCCACATGTGTATGAAACTCCGTTCTTTTTTCTGGGCACACTCAGATTTCCTGATGTATTAGAGACTCTAGAAAGCAAGAGCGTGCTTCTTGCTGTAAAGCAGAGTGTGATCCATGGTTGAGAACTATGCTGTGTGTTTCCCTTCAGAAATGGAGTTAAATCCCAGGCTCTGTGTCTTCCTATAAGCAAGACTTCGTTTCAGGTAAGGGCAGTCACTTTTCTGCTCAAACAAACTACATCGTTCATGAAGCTCACACGTTTCTCATCTTAACAGACAAGCATTGGAAGTTAGAGGACCAGTACTTTGTATCAGTTTAAGAAGGAGAGTTGGACTAGATATGGTCCGTATGTGTAGGACACACCGTTCTTTTGTTCTCAGCACACTCAAGTTTCCTGCTGTCTTAGAGACTCTAGAAAGCAAGAGCGTGCTTCTTGTTCTAAAGCAGAGTGTGATCAATGGATGAGAACACTGCTGTGTCTTTCACTACAGAAATGGAGTTAAATCCCAGGCTCTGTGTCTTCCTATAAACAAGACTTCGTTTCAGGTAAGGGCAGTCACTTTTCTGCTCAAACGAACTACATCGTTCACGAAGATCACACGTTTCTCATCTTAACTGACAAGAATTGGATGTTAGAGGACCAGTGCATTGTATCAGTTTCAGAAGCAGATTTGGACTACATATGGTCCGTATGTGTAGGAAACACCGTTCTTTTGTTCTGGCACACTCAGATTACCTGCTGTATTAAAGACTCTAGAAAGCAAGAGCGTGCTTCTCGCTCTAAAGCAGAGTGTGATCCATGGATGACAACCATGCTGTGTGTTTCCCTTCAGAAATGGAGTTAAATCCCAATCTCTGTGTCTTCCTACAAGGAAGACTTCGTTTCAGGTAACGGCAGTCACTTTTCAGCTCAAACAAACTACATCGTTCATGAAGCTCACACGTTTCTCATCTTAACTGACAAGCATGGATGTTAGAGGACCAGTGCTTTGTATCAGTTTCAGAAGCAGAGTTGGACTAGATATGTTCCGTATGTGTAGGAAACACGGTTCTTTTGTTCTCAGCACACTCATGTTTCCTGGTGTGTTAGAGACTCCAGAAAGCAAGAGCGTGCTTCTCGCTCTAAAGCAGAGTGTGATCCATGGATGAGAACTCTGCTGTGTGTTTCCCTTCAGAGATGGAGTTAAATCCCAGGCTCTGTGTCTTACTACAAGCAAGACTTCGTTACAGGTAAGGGCAGTCACTTTTCAGTTCAAAGGAACTACATCATTCTCAAAGCTCACACGTTTCTCATCTTAACTGACAAGCATTGGATGTTAGAGGACCAGTGCATTGTATCAGTTTCAGAAGCAGATTTGGACTACATATGGTCCATATGTGTAGGAAACACGGTTCTTTTGTTCTGGGCACACTCATATTACCTGCTTTATTAGAGACTCTAGAAAGCAAGAGCGTGCTTCTCGCTCTAAAGCAGAGTGTGATCCATGGATGAGAACTCTGCTGTGTGTTTCCCTTCAGAGATGGAGTTAAATCCCAGGCTCTGTGTCTTACTACAAGCAAGACTTCGTTACAGGTAAGGGCAGTCACTTTTCAGTTCAAAGGAACTACATCATTCTCAAAGCTCACACGTTTCTCATCTTAACAGACAAGCATTGGATTTTAGAGGACCAGTGCTTTGTATCAGTTTCAGAAGCAGAGTTGGACTAGATATGGTCCGTATGTGTAGGAAACGCCGTTCTTTTGCTCTCAGCGCACTCAGGTTTCCTGCTGTCTTAGAGACTTTAGAAAGCAAGAGCGTGCTTCTCGCTCTAAAGCAGATTGTGATCCATGGATGAGAACTATGCTGTGTGTTTCCCTTCAGAAATGGAGTTAAATCCCAGACTCTGTGTTTTCCTACAAGCAAGACTTCGTTTAAGGTAAGGGCAGTCACTTTTCTGCTCAAACGAACTACATCGTTCATGAAGCTCACACGTTTCCCATCTTAACTGACAAGAATTGGATGTTAGAGGACCAGTGCTTTGTATCAGTTTCAGAAGAAGAGTTGGACTACATATGGTCCATATGTGTATGAAACTCCGTTCTTTTGTTCTGGGCACACTCAGATTTCCTGCTGTAGTAGAGACTTTAGAAAGCAAGGGCGTGCTTCTTGCTGTAAAGCAGAGTGTGATCCATGGGTGAGAACTATGCTGTGTGTTTCCCTTCAGAAATGGAGTTAAATCCCAGGCTCTGTGTCTTCCTATAAGCAAGACTTCGTTTCAGGTAAGTGCAGTCACTTGTAATCTCAAACGAACTACATCGTTCACGAAGCTCACACGTTTCTCATCTTAACAGACAAGCATTGGATTTTAGAGGACCAGTGCTTTGTATCAGTTTCAGAAGCAGAGTTGGAATAGATATGGTCCGTATGTGTAGGAAACACCATTGTTTTGTTCTCAGCACACTCACGTTTCCTGCTGTGTTAGAGACTCCAGAAAGCAAGAGCGTGCTTCTTGCTCTAAAGCAGAGTGTGATCCATGGATGAGAACTCTGCTGTGTGTTTCCCTTCAGAGATGGAGTTAAATCCCAGGCTCTGTGTCTTTCTACAAGCAAGAGTTCGTTACAGGTAAGGGCAGTCACTTTTCAGTTCAAAGGAACTACATCATTGTCAAAGCTCACACGATTCTCATCTTAACTGACAAGCATTGGATGTTAGAGGACCAGTGCTTTGTGTGACTTACAAAAACAGAGCTGGACTAGATATGGTCCGTATGTGTAGGAAACAGCGTTCTTTTGTTCTCAGCGCACTCACGTTTCCTGCTGTCTTAGAGACTCTAGAAAGCAAGAGCGTGCTTCTTGTTCTAAAGCAGAGTGTGATCAATGGATGAGAACACTGCTGTGAGTTTCACTTCAGAAATGGAGTTAAATCCCAGGCTCTGAGTTTTCCTACAAGCAAGACTTCGTTTCAGGTAAGGGCAGTCACTTTTCTGCTCAAACGAACTACATCGTTCACGAAGATCACACGTTTCTCATCTTAACTGACAAGCATTGGATGTTAGAGGACCAGTGCATTGTATCAGTTTCAGAAGCAGATTTGGACTACATATGGTCCATATGTGTAGGAAACACTGTTCTTTTGTTCTGGGCACACTCAGATTACCTGCTTTATTACAGACTCTAGAAAGCAAGAGCGTGCTTCTCGCTCTAAAGCAGAGTGTGATCCATGGATGAGAACTCTGCTGTGTGTTTTCCTTCAGAGATGGAGTTAAATCCCAGGCTCTGTGTCTTACTACAAGCAAGACTTCGTTACAGGTAAGGTCAGTCACTTTTCAGTTCAAAGGAACTATATCATTCTCAAAGCTCACACGTTTCTCATCTTAACTGACAAGCATTGGATTTTAGAGGACCAGTGCTTTGTATCAGTTTCAGAAGCAGAGTTGGACTAGATATGGTCCGTATGTGTAGGAAACACCGTTCTTTTGTTCTCAGCACACTCACGTTTCCTGCTGTCTTAGAGACTCTAGAATGCAAGAGCATGCTTCTTGTTCTAAAGCAGAGTGTGATCAATGGATGAGAAAACTGCTGTGTGTTTCACTTCAGAAATGGAGTTAAATCCCAGGCTCTGAGTCTTCCTATAAGAAAGACTTCGTTTCAGGTAAGGGCAGTCACTTTTCTGCTCAAACGAACTACATCGTTCACGAAGATCACACGTTTCTCATCTTAACTGACAAGCATTGGATGTTAGAGGACCAGTGCATTGTATCAGTTTCAGAAGCAGATTTGGACTACATATGGTCCGTATGTGTAGGAAACACCGTTCTTTTCTTCTGGGCACACTCAGATTAGCTCTTTTATTACAGACTCTAGAAAGCAAGAGCGTGCTTCTCGCTCTAAAGCAGAGTGTGATCCAAGGATGAGAACTCTGCTGTGTGTTTCCCTTCAGAGATGGAGTTAAATCCCAGGCTCTGTGTCTTACTACAAGCAAGACTTCGTTACAGGTAAGGGCAGTCACTTTTCAGTTCATAGGAACTACAACATTCTCAAAGCTCACACGTTTCTCATCTTAACTAACAAGCATTGGATTTTAGAGGACCAGTGCTTTGTATCAGTTTCAGAAGCAGAGTTGGACTAGATATGGTCCGTATGTGTGGGAAACACCGTTCTTTTGTTCTCAGCGCACTCATGTTTCCTGCTGTCTTAGAGACTCTAGAAAGCAAGAGCGTGCTTCTGGCTCTAAAGCAGAGTGTGATCCATGGATGAGAACTAGGCTGTGTGTTTCCCTTCAGAAATGGAGTTAAATCCCAGACTCTGTGTCTTCCTACAAGCAAGACTTCGTTTAAGGTAAGGGCAGTCACTTTTCTGCTCAAACGAACTACATCGTTCACGAAGGTCACACGTTTCTCATCTTAACTGACAAGCATTGGATGTTAGAGGACCAGTGCATTGTATCAGTTTCCGAAGGAGATTTTGACTACATATGGTCCACATGTGTATGAAACTCCGTTCTTTTTTCTGGGCACACTCAGATTTCCTGATGTATTAGAGACTCTAGAAAGCAAGAGCGTGCTTCTTGCTGTAAAGCAGAGTGTGATCCATGGGTGAGAACTATGCTGTGTGTTTCCCTTCAGAAATGGAGTTAAATCCCAGGCTCTGTGTCTTCCTATAAGCAAGACTTCGTTTCAGGTAAGGGCAGTCACTTTTCTGCTCAAACAAACTACATCGTTCATGAAGCTCACACGTTTCTCATCTTAACTGACAAGCATTGGATGTTAGAGGACCAGTGCTTTGTATCAGTTTCAGAAGCAGAGGTGGACTAGATATGGTCCGTATGTGTATGAAACACCGTTCTTTGTTCTCAGCACACTCACGTTTCCTGCTGTGTTAGAGACTCCAGAAAGCAAGAGCGTGCTTCTCGCTCTAAAGCAGAGTGTGATCCATGGATGAGAACTCTGCTGTGTGTTTCCCTTCAGAAATGGAGTTAAATCCCAGGCTCTGAGTCTTCCTACAAGCAAGACTTATTTTCAGGTAAGGGCAGTCACTTTTCTGCTCAAAGGAACTACATTCTTCACGAAGATCACACGTTTCTCATCTTAACTGACAAGCATTGGATGTTAGAGGACCAGTGCATTGTATCAGTTTCAGAAGCAGATTTGGACTACATATGGTCCGTATGTGTAGGAAACACCGTTCTTTTGTTCTGGCACACTCAGATTACCTGCTGTATTAAAGAGTCTAGAAAGCAAGAGCGTGCTTCTCGCTCTAAAGCAGAGTGTGATCCATGGATGACAACTATGCTGTGTGTTTCCCTTCAGAAATGGAGTTAAATCCCAATCTCTGTGTCTTCCTACAAGCAAGACTTCGTTTCAGGTAACGGCAGTCACTTTTCAGCTCAAACAAACTACATCGTTCATGAAGCTCACACGTTTCTCATCTTAACTAACAAGCATGGATGTTAGAGGACCAGTGCTTTGTATCAGTTTCAGAAGCAGAGTTGGACTAGATATGGTCCGTATGTGTAGGAAACACGGTTCTTTTGTTCTCAGCACACTCACGTTTCCAGCTGTGTTAGAGACTCCAGAAAGCAAGAGCGTGCTTCTCGCTCTAAAGCAGAGTGTGATCCATGGATGAGAACTCTGCTGTGTGTTTCCCTTCAGAGATGGAGTTAAATCCCAGGCTCTGTGTCTTACTACAAGCAAGACTTCTTTACAGGTAAGGGCAGTCACTTTTCAGTTCAAAGGAACTACATCATTCTCAAAGCTCACACGTTTCATATCTTAACTGACAAGAATTGGATGTTAGAGGACCAGTGCTGTGTATCAGTTTCAGAAGAAGAGTTGGACTACATATGGTCCATATGTGTATGAAACTCCGTTCTTTTGTTCTGGGCACACTCAGATTTCCTGCTGTAGTAGAGACTTTAGAAAGCAAGGGCGTGCTTCTTGCTGTAAAGCAGAGTGTGATCCATGGGTGAGAACTATGCTGTGTGTTTCCCTTCAGAAATGGAGTTAAATCCCAGGCTCTGTGTCTTCCTAAAAGCAAGACTTCGTTTCAGGTAAGTGCAGTCACTTGTAATCTCAAACGAACTACATCGTTCACGAAGCTCACACGTTTCTCATCTTAACAGACAAGCATTGGATTTTAGAGGACCAGTGCTTTGTATCAGTTTCAGAAGCAGAGTTGCAATAGATATTGTCCGTATGTGTAGGAAACACCATTGTTTTGTTCTCAGCACACTCACGTTTCCTGCTGTGTTAGAGACTCCAGAAAGCAATAGCGTGCTTCTTGCTCTAAAGCAGAGTGTGATCCATGGATGAGAACTCTGCTGTGTGTTTCCCTTCAGAGATGGAGTTAAATCCCAGGCTCTGTGTCTTACTACAAGCAAGACTTCGTTACAGGTAAGGGCAGTCACTTTTCAGTTCAAAGGAACTACATCATTCTCAAAGCTCACACGTTTCTCATCTTAACTGACAAGCATTGGATTTTAGAGGACCAGTGCTTTGTATCAGTTTCAGAAGCAGAGTTGGACTAGATATGGTCCATATGTGTAGGAAACACCGTTCTTTTGTTCTCAGCACACTCACGTTTCCTGCTGTCTTAGAGACTCTAGAATGCAAGAGCATACTTCTTGTTCTAAAGCAGAGTGTGATCAATGGATGAGAACTATGCTGTGTGTTTCCATTCAGAAATGGAGTTAAATCCCAGGCTCTGAGTCTTCCTATAAGCAAGACTTCGTTTCAGGTAAGGGCAGTCACTTTTCTGCTCAAACGAACTACATCGTTCACGAAGATCACACGTTTCTCATCTTAACTGACAAGCATTGGATGTTAGAGGACCAGTGCATTGTATCAGTTTCAGAAGCAGATTTGGACTACATATGGTCCGTATGTGTAGGAAACACCGTTCTTTTCTTCTGGGCACACTCAGATTACCTCTTTTATTACAGACTCTAGAAAGCAAGAGCGTGCTTCTCGCTCTAAAGCAGAGTGTGATCCATGGATGAGAACTCTGCTGTGTGTTTCCCTTCAGAGATTGAGTTAAATCCCAGGTTCTGTGTCTTACTACAAGCAAGACTTCGTTACAGGTAAGGGCAGTCACTTTTCAGTTCAAAGGAACTACAACATTCTCAAAGCTCACACGTTTCACATCTTAACTAACAAGCATTGGATTTTAGAGGACCAGTGCTTTGTATCAGTTTCAGAAGCAGAGTTGGACTAGATATGGTCCGTATGTGTGGGAAACACCGTTCTTTTGTTCTCAGCGCACTCACGTTTCCTGCTGTCTTAGAGACTCTAGAAAGCAAGAGCGTGCTTCTTGTTCTAAAGCAGAGTGTGATCAATGGATGAGAACACTGCTGTGTGTTTCACTTCAGAAATGGAGTTAAATCCCAGACTCTGAGTCTTCCTACAAGCAAGATTTATTTTCAGGTAAGGGCAGTCACTTTTCTGCTCAAACGAACTACATCGTTCAGGAAGATCACACGTTTCTCATCTTAACTGACATGCATTGGATGTTAGAGGACCAGTGCATTGTATCAGTTTCAGAAGCAGATTTGGACTACATATGGTCCGTATGTGTAGGAAACACCGTTCTTTTGTTCTGGCACACTCAGATTACCTGCTGTATTAAAGACTCTAGAAAGCAAGAGCGTGCTTCTCGCTCTAAAGCAGAGTGTGATCCATGGATGACAACTATGCTGTGTGTTTCCGTTCAGAAATGGAGTTAAATCCCAATCTCTGTGTCTTCCTACAAGCAAGACTTCGTTTCAGGTAACGGCAGTCACTTTTCAGCTCAAACGAACTACATCGCTCACTGAGCTCACACATTTCTCATCTTAACAGACAAGCATTGGATGTTAGAGGACCAGTGCTTTGTATCAGTTTCAGAAGAAGAGTTAGACTACATAATGTCCATATGTGTATGAAACTCCGTTCTTTTGTTCTGGGCACACTCAGATTTCCTGCTGTATTAGAGACTCTAGAAAGCAAGAGCGTGCTTCTGGCTCTAAAGCAGAGTGTGATCCATGGATGAGAACTCTGCTGTGTGTTTCCCTTCAGAGATGGAGTTAAATCCCAGGCTCTGTGTCTTACTACAAGCAAGACTTCATTACAGGTAAGGGCAGTCACTTTTCTGCTCAAACGAACTACATCGTTAAAGAAGATCACACGTTTCTCATCTTAACTGACAAGCATTGGCTGTTAGAGGACCAGTGCATTGTATCAGTTTCAGAAGCAGATTTGGACTACATATGGTCCGTATGTTTAGGAAACACCGTTCTTTTGTTTTGGCACACTCAGATTACCTGCTGTATTAAAGACTCTAGAAAGCTAGAGCGTGCTTCTCGCTCTAAAGCAGAGTGTGATCCATGGATGAGAACTATGCTGTGTGTTTCCCTTCAGAAATGGAGTAAAATCCCAATCTCTGTGTCTTCCTACAAGCAAGACTTCGTTTCAGGTAACGGCAGTCACTTTTCAGCTCAAACGAACTACATCGCTCACTGAGCTCACACATTTCTCATCTTAACAGACAAGCATTGGAAGTTAGAGGACCAGTACTTTGTATCAGTTTAAGAAGGAGAGTTGGACTAGATATGGTCCGTATGTGTAGGACACACCGTTCTTTTGTTCTCAGCACACTCAAGTTTCCTGCTGTCTTAGAGACTCTAGAAAGCAAGAGCGTGCTTCTTGTTCTAAAGCAGAGTGTGATCAATGGATGAGAACACTGCTGTGTCTTTCACTACAGAAATGGAGTTAAATCCCAGGCTCTGTGTCTTCCTATAAAGAAGACTTCGTTTCAGGTAAGGGCAGTCACTTTTCTGCTCAAACGAACTACATCGTTCACGAAGATCACACGTTTCTCATCTTAACTGACAAGAATTGGATGTTAGAGGACCAGTGCATTGTATCAGTTTCAGAAGCAGATTTGGACTACATATGGTCCGTATGTGTAGGAAACACCGTTCTTTTGTTCTGGCACACTCAGATTACCTGCTGTATTAAAGACTCTAGAAAGCAAGAGCGTGCTTCTCGCTCTAAAGCAGAGTGTGATCCATGGATGACAACTATGCTGTGTGTTTCCCTTCAGAAATGGAGTAAAATCCCAATCTCTGTGTCTTCCTACAAGCAAGACTTCGTTTCAGGTAACGGCAGTCACTTTTCAGCTCAAACAAACTACATCGTTCATGAAGCTCACACGTTTCTCATCTTAACTGACAAGCATGGATGTTAGAGGACCAGTGCTTTGTATCAGTTTCAGAAGCAGAGTTGGACTAGATATGGTCCGTATGTGTAGGAAACACGGTTCTTTTGTTCTCAGCACACTCATGTTTCCTGCTGTGTTAGAGACTCCAGAAAGCAAGAGCGTGCTTCTCGCTCTAAAGCAGAGTGTGATCCATGGATGAGAACTCTGCTGTGTGTTTCCCTTCAGAGATGGAGTTAAATCCCAGGCTCTGTGTCTTACTACAAGCAAGACTTCGTTACAGGTAAGGGCAGTCACTTTTCAGTTCAAAGGAACTACATCATTCTCAAAGCTCACACGTTTCTCATCTTAACTGACAAGCATTGGATGTTAGAGGACCAGTGCATTGTATCAGTTTCAGAAGCAGATTTGGACTACATATGGTCCATATGTGTAGGAAACACGGTTCTTTTGTTCTGGGCACACTCAGATTACCTGCAGTATTAGAGACTCTAGAAAGCAAGAGCGTGCTTCTTGCTCTAAAGCAGAGTGTGATCCATGGATGAGAACTATGCTGTGTGTTTCCCTTCAGAAATGGAGTTAAATCCCAGACTCTGTGTCTTCCTACAAGCAAGACTTCGTTTAAGGTGAGGGCAGTCACTTTTCTGCTCAAACCAACTACATCGTTCATGAAGCTCACTTGTTTCCCATCTTAACTGACAAGTATTGGATATTAGAGGACCAGTGCTTTGTGTCACTTACAGAAGCAGAGCTGGACTAGATATGGTCCGTATGTGTAGGAAACACCGTTCTTTTGTTCTCAGCACACTCACGTTTCCTGCTGTGTTAGAGACTCCAGAAAGCAATAGCGTGCTTCTTGCTGTAAAGCAGATTGTGAACCATGGATGAGAAATATGCTGTGTGTTTCCATTCAGAAATGGAGTTAAATCCCAGACTCTTTGTCTTCCTACAAACTAGACTTCGTTTCAGGTAACGGCAGTTACTTTTCAGCCCAAACGAACTACATCGCTCACTGAGCTCACACATTTCTCATCTTAACAGACAAGCATTGGATGTTAGAGGACCAGTACTTTGTATCAGTTTAAGAAGGAGAGTTGGACTAGATATGGTCCGTATGTGTAGGACACACCGTTCTTTTGTTCTCAGCACACTCATGTTTCCTGCTGTCTTAGAGACTCTAGAAAGCAAGAGCGTGCTTCTTGTTCTAAAGCAGAGTGTGATCAATGGATGAGAACACTGCTGTGTCTTTCACTACAGAAATGGAGTTAAATCCCAGGCTCTGTGTCTTCCTATAAACAAGACTTCTTTTCATGTAAGGGCAGTCACTTTTCTGCTCAAACGAACTACATCGTTCACGAAGATCACACGTTTCTCATCTTAACTGACAAGCATTGGATGTTAGAGGACCAGTGCATTGTATCAATTTCAGAAGCAGATTTGGACTACATATGGTCCGTATGTGTAGGAAACACCGTTCATTTGTTCTGGGCACACTCAGATTACCTGCTGTATTAGAGAATCTAGAAAGCAAGAGCGTGCTTCTCGCTCTAAAGCAGAGTGTGATCCATGGAAGAGAACTCTGCTGTGTGTTTCCCTTCAGAAATGGAGTTAAATCCCAGGCTCCCTGTCTTCCTATAAGCAAGACTTCGTTTCAGGTAAGGTCAGACACTTGTCAGCTCAAACCAATTACATCGTTCACGAAGCTCACACGTTTCTCATCTTAAGAGACAAGCATTGGATGTTAGAGGACCAGTGCTTTGTATCAGTTTCAGAAGCAGAGTTGGACTTGATATGGTCCATATGTGTAGGAAACACCGTTCTTTTGTTCTCAGGTCACTCATGTATCCTGTTGCCTTAGAGACTTTAGAAAACAATAGTGTGCTTCTCGCTCTAAAGCAGATTGTGATCCATGGATGAGAACTATGCTGTGTGTTTCCCTTCAGAGATGGAGTTAAATCCCAGGCTCTGTGTCTTACTACAAGTAAGACTTCGTTACAGGTAAGGGCAGTCACTTTTCAGTTCAAAGGAACTACATCATTCTCAAAGCTCACACGTTTCTCATCTTAACTGACAAGCATTGGATTTTAGAGGACCAGTGCTTTGTATCAGTTTCAGAAGCAGAGTTGGACTAGATATGGTCCGTATATGTAGGAAACAGCGTTCTTTTGTTCTCAGCGCACTCACGTGTCCTGCTGTCTTAGAGAATTTAGAAAGCAAGAGCGTGCTTCTTGCTCTAAAGCAGATTGTGATCCATGGATGAGAACTATGCTGTGTGTTTCCCTTCAGAAATGGAGTGAAATCCCAATCTCTCTGTCTTCCTACAAGCAAGACTTCTTTTCAGGTAACGGCAGTCAATTTCAGCTCAAACGAACTACATCGCTCACTGAGCTCACACATTTCTCATCTTAACAGACAAGCATTGGATGTTAGAGGACCAGTGCATTGTATCAGATTCAGAAGCAGAGTTGGACTAGATATGGTCCGTATGTGTAGGAAACACCGTTCTTTTGTTCTGGGCACACTCAGATTTCCTGGTGTATTAGAGAATCTAGAAAGCAAGAGCATGCTTCTCGCTCTAAAGCAGAGTGTGATCCATGGATGAGAACTATGCTGTGTGTTTCCCTTCAGAGATGGAGTTAAATCCCAGGCTCTGTGTCTTACTACAAGCAAGACTTCGTTACAGGTAAGGGCAGTCACTTTTCAGTTCAAAGTCACTACATCATCCTGAAAGCTCACACGTTTCTCATCTTAACTGTCAAGCATTGGATGTTAGAGGACCAGTGCTTTGTGTCAGTTTCAGAAACAGAGTTGGACTAGATATGGTCCGTATGTGTAGGAAACACCGTTATTTTTTTCTCAGCGCACTCAGGTTTCCTGCTGTCTTAGAGACTTTAGAAAGCAAGAGCGTTCTTCTCGCTCTAAAGCAGATTGTGATCCATGGATGAGAACTATGCTGTGTGTTTCTCTTCAGAAATGGAGTTAAATCCCATCCTCTGTGTCTTCCTATAAGCAAGACTTCGTTTCAGGTAAGGGCAATCACTAGTCATATCAAACGAACTACATCGTTCACGAAGATCACACGTTTCTCATCTTAACTGACAAGCATTGGATGTTAGAGGACCAGTGCATTGCATCAGTTTCAGAAGCAGATTTGGACTACATATGGTCAATATGTGTAGGAAACACCGTTCTTTTGTTCTGGGCACTCTCAGATTACCTGCTGTATTAGAGACTCTAGAAAGCAACAGTGTGCTTCTCGCTCTAAAGCAGAGTGTGATCCATGGATGAGAACTCTGCTGTGTGTTTCACTTCAGAGTTGGAGTTAAATCCCAGGCTCTGAGTCTTCCTACAAGCAAGACTTCGTTTCAGGTAAGGGCAGTCACTTTTCTGCTCAAACGAACTACATCGTTCACGAAGCTCACACATTTCTCATCTTAACAGACAAGCATTGGATGTTAGAGGACCAGTGCTTTGTATCAGTTTCAGAAGAAGAGTTAGACTACATAAGGTCCATATGTGTACGAAACTCCGTTCTTTTGTTCTGGGCACACTCAGATTTCCTGCTGTATTAGAGACTCTAGAAAGCAAGAGCGTGCTTCTTGCTGTAAAGCAGAGTGTGATCCATGGGTGAGAACTATGCTGTGTGTTTCCCTTCAGAAATGGAGCTAAATCCCAGGCTCTGTGTCTTCCTATAAGCAAGAATTCGTTTCAGGTAAGGGCAGTCACTTTTCTTCTCAAACGAACTACATTGTTCACGAAGCTCACACGTTTCTCATCTGAACAGACAAGCATTGGATGTTAGAGGACCAGTGCTTTGTATCAGTTTCAGAAGCAGAGTTGGACTAGATATGGTCCGTATGTGTAGGAAACACCGTTCTTTTGTTCTAGGCATACTCAGATTACCTGCTGTATTAGAGACTCTAGAAAGCAAGAGCGTGTGTCTCGCTCTACAGCAGAGTGTGATCCACGGATGAAAACTCTGCCGTGTGTTTCCCTTCAGAGATGTAGTTAAATCCCAGGCTCTGTGTCTTACTACAAGCAAGACTTCGTTACAGGTAAGGGCAGTCACTTTTCAGTTCAAAGGAACTACATCATTCTCAAAGCTCACACGTTTCTCATCTTAACTGACAAGCATTGGATTTTAGAGGACCAGTGCTTTGTATCAGTTTCAGAAGCAGAGTTGGACTATATAATGTCCTTATGTTTAGGAAACAGCGTTCTTTTGTTCTCAGCACACTCACGTTTCCTGCTGTCTTAGAGACTCTAGAAGGCAAAGGCATGCTTCTTGTTCTAAAGCAGAGGGTGATCAATGGATGATTACACTGCTGTGTGTTTCACTTCAGAAATGGAGTTAAATCCCAAGCTCTGAGTCTTCCTACAAGCAAGACTTCGTTTCAGGTAAGGGCAGTCACTTGTCAGCTCAAACGAATTACATCGTTCACGAAGCTCACACGTTTCTCATCTTAACAGACAAGCATTGGAAGTTAGAGGACCAGTGCTTTGTATCAGTTTCAGAAGCAGAGTTGGACTATATATGGTCCGTATGTGTAGGAAACACTGTTCTTTTGTTCTCAGCACACTCACGTTTCCTGCTGTGTTAGAGACTCCAGAAAGCAAGAGCATGCTTCTCGCTCTAAAGCAGAGTGTGATCCATGGATATGAACTCTGCTGTGTGTTTCCCTTCAGAGATGGAGTTAAATCCCAGGCTCTGTGTCTTACTACAAGCAAGACTTCGTTACAGGTAAGGGCAGTCACTTTTCAGTTCAAAGGAACTACAACATTCTCAAAGCTCACACGTTTCTCATCTTAACTAACAAGCATTGGATTTTAGAGGACCAGTGCTTTCTATCAGTTTCAGAAGCAGAGTTGGACTAGATATGGTCCGTATGTGTGGGAAACACCGTTCTTTTGTTCTCAGCGCACTCACGTTTCCTGCTGTCTTAGAGACTCTAGAAAGCAAGAGCGTGCTTCTTGTTCTAAAGCAGAGTGTGATCAATGGATGAGAACACTGCTGTGTGTTTCACTTCAGAAATGGAGTTAAATCCCAGGCTCTGAGTCTTCCTACAAGCAAGACTTATTTTCAGGTAAGGGCAGTCACTTTTCTGCTCAAACGAACTACATCGTTCACGAAGATCACACGTTTCTCATCTTAACTGACAAGCATTGGATGTTAGAGGACCACTGCATTGTATCAGTTTCAGAAGCAGATTTGGACTACATATGGTCCGTATGTGTAGGAAACACCGTTCTTTTGTTCTGGCACACTCAGATTACCTGCTGTATTAAAGACTCTAGAAAGCAAGAGCATGCTTCTCGCTCTAAAGCAGAGTGTGATCCATGGATGACAACTCTGCTGTGTGTTTCCCTTCAGAAATGGAGTTAAATCCCAATCTCTGTGTCTTCCTACAAGCAAGACTTTGTTTCAGGTAACGGCAGTCACTTTCAGCTCAAACGAACTACATCACTCACTGAGCTCACACATTTCTCATCTTAACAGACAAGCATTGGATGTTAGAGGACCAGTGCTTCGTATCAGTTTCAGAAGAAGAGTTAGACTACATAAGGTCCGTATGTGTACGAAACTCCGTTCTTTTGTTCTGGGCACACTCAGATTTCCTGCTGTATTAGAGACTCTAGAAAGCAAGAGCGTGCTTCTTGCTGTAAAGCAGAGTGTGATCCATGGGTGAGAACTATGCTGTCTGTTTCCCTTCAGAAATGGAGCTAAATCCCAGGCTCTGTGTCTTCCTATAAGCAAGAATTCGTTTCAGGTAAGGGCAGTCACTTGTCATCTCAAACGAACTACATCGTTCACGAAGCTCACACGTTTCTCATCTTAACAGACAAGCATTGGATGTTAGAGGACCAGTGCTTTGTCTCAGTTTCAGAAGCAGAGTTGGACTAGATATGGTCTGTATGTGTAGGAAACACCGTTCTTTTGTTCTCAGTGCACTCACGTTTCCTGCTGTCTTAGAGACTCTAGAAAGCAAGAGCGTGCTTCTGGCTCTAAAGCAGAGTGTCATCCATGGATGAGAACTCTGCTGTGTGTTTCCCTTCAGAGATGGAGTTAAATCCCAGGCTCTGTGTCTTACTACAAGCAAGACTTCGTTACAGGAAAGGGCAGTCACTTTTCTGCTCAAACGAACTACATCGTTCACGAAGATCACACGTTTCTCATCTTAACAGACAAGCATTGGATGTTAGAGGACCAGTGCTTTGTATCAGTTTCAGAAGCAGAGTTGGACTAGATATGGTCCGTATGTGTAGGAAACAGCGTTCTTTTGTTCTCAGCACACTCACGTTTCCTGCTGACTTAGAGACTCTAGAAAGCAAAGGCATGCTTCTTGTTCTAAAGCAGAGGGTGATCAATGGATGATTACACTGCTGTGTGTTTCACTTCAGAAATGGAGTTAAATCCCAAGCTCTGAGTCTTCCTACAAGCAAGACTTCGTTTCAGGTAAGGGCAGTCACTTGTCAGCTCAAACGAATTACATCGTTCACGAAGCTCACACGTTTCTCATCTTAACAGACAAGCATTGGATGTTAGACGACCAGTGCTTTGTATCAGTTTCAGAAGCAGAGTTGGACTATATATGGTCTGTATGTGTAGGAAACACCGTTCTTTTGTTCTCAGCACACTCACGTTTCTTGCTGTGTTAGAGACTCCAGAAAGCAAGAGCATGCTTCTCGCTCTAAAGCAGAGTGTGATCCATGGATATGAACTCTGCTGTGTGTTTCCCTTCAGAGATGGAGTTAAATCCCAGGCTCTGTGTCTTACTACAAGCAAGACTTCGTTACAGGTAAGGGCAGTCACTTTTCAGTTCAAAGGAACTACAACATTCTCAAAGCTCACATGTTTCTCATCTTAACTAACAAGCATTGGATTTTAGAGGACCAGTGCTTTGTATCAGTTTCAGAAGCAGAGTTGGACTAGATATGGTCCGTATGTGTGGGAAACACCGTTCTTTTGTTCTCAGCGCACTCACGTTTCCTGCTGTCTTAGAGACTCTAGAAAGCAAGAGCGTGCTTCTTGTTCTAAAGCAGAGTGTGATCAATGGATGAGAACACTGCTGTGTGTTTCACTTCAGAAATGGAGTTAAATCCCAGGCTCTGAGTCTTCCTACAAGCAAGACTTATTTTCAGGTAAGGGCAGTCACTTTTCTGCTCAAACGAACTACATCATTCTCAAAGCTCACACGTTTCTCATCTTAACTGACAAGCATTGGATTTTAGAGGACCAGTGCTTTGTATCAGTTTCAGAAGCAGATTTGGACTACATATGGTCCGTATGTGTAGGAAACACCGTTCTTTTGTTCTGGCACACTCAGATTACCTGCTGTATTAAAGACTCTAGAAAGCAAGAGCGTGCTTCTCGCTCTAAAGCAGAGTGTGATCCATGAATGACAACTATGCTGTGTGTTTCCCTTCAGAAATGGAGTTAAATCCCAATCTCTGTGTCTTCCTACAAGCAAGACTTCGTCTCAGGTAACGGCAGTCACTTTTCAGCTCAAACGAACTACATCACTCACTGAGCTCACACATTTCTCATCTTAACAGACAAGCATTGGATGTTAGAGGACCAGTGCTTTGTATCAGTTTCAGAAGAAGAGTTAGACTACATAAGGTCCATATGTGTACGAAACTCCGTTCTTTTGTTCTGGGCACACTGAGATTTTCTGCTGTATTAGAGACTCTAGAAAGCAAGAGCGTGCTTCTTGCTGTAAAGCAGAGTGTGATCCATGGGTGAGAACTATGCTGTGTGTTTCCCTTCAGAAATGGAGCTAAATCCCAGGCTCTGGGTCTTCCTACAAGCAAGACTTCGTTTCAGGTAAGGGCAGTCACTTTTCTGCTCAAACGAACTACATCTTTCACGAAGATCACACGTTTCTCATCTTAACTGACAAGCATTGGATGTTAGAGGACCAGTGCATTGTATCAGTTTCAGATGCAGATTTGGACTACATATGGTCCGTATGTGTAGAAAACACCGTTCTTTTGTTCTGGGCATACTCAGATTACCTGCTGTATTAGAGACTCTAGAAAGCAAGAGCGTACTTCTCGCTCTACAGCAGAGTGTGATCCATGGATGAAAACTCTGCTGTGTGTTTCCCTTCAGAGATGTAGTTAAATCCCAGGCTCTGTGTCTTACTACATGCAAGACTTCGTTACAGGTAAGGGCAGTCACTTTTCAGTTCAAAGGAACTACATCATTCTCAAAGCTCACACGTTTCTCATCTTAACTGACAAGCATTGGATTTTAGAGGACCAGTGCTTTGTATCAGTTTCAGAAGCAGAGTTGGACTATATAATGTCCTTATGTTTAGGAAACAGCGTTCTTTTGTTCTCAGCACACTCATGTTTCCTGCTGTCTTAGAGACTCTAGAAAGCAAAGGCATGCTTCTTGTTCTAAAGCAGAGGGTGATCAATGGATGATTACACTGCTGTGTGTTTCACTTCAGAAATGGAGTTAAATCCCAAGCTCTGAGTCTTCCTATAAGCAAGACTTCGTTTCAGGTAAGGGCAGTCACTTGTCAGCTCAAACGAATTACATCGTTCACGAAGCTCACACGTTTCTCATCTTAACAGACAAGCATTGGATGTTAGAGGACCAGTGCTTTGTATCAGTTTCAGAAGCAGAGTTGGACTATATATGGTCTGTATGTGTAGGAAACACCGTTCTTTTGTTCTCAGCACACTCACGTTTCCTGCTGTGTTAGAGACTCCAGAAAGCAAGAGCATGCTTCTCGCTCTAAAGCAGAGTGTGATCCATGGATATGAACTCTGCTGTGTGTTTCCCTTCAGAGATGGAGTTAAATCCCAGGCTCTGTGTCTTACTACAAGCAAGACTTCGTTACAGGTAAGGGCAGTCACTTTTGAGTTCAAAGGAACTACAACATTCTCAAAGCTCACACGTTTCTCATCTTAACTAACAAGCATTGGATTTTAGAGGACCAGTGCTTTGTATCAGTTTCAGAAGCAGAGTTGGACTAGATATGGTCCGTATGTGTGGGAAACACCGTTCTTTTGTTCTCAGCGCACTCACGGTTCCTGCTGTCTTAGAGACTCTAGAAAGCAAGAGCGTGCTTCTTGTTCTAAAGCAGAGTGTGATCAATGGATGAGAACACTGCTGTGTGTTTCACTTCAGAAATGGAGTTAAATCCCAGGCTCTGAGTCTTCCTACAAGCAAGACTTATTTTCAGGTAAGGGCAGTCACTTTTCTGCTCAAACGAACTACATCGTTCATGAAGATCACACGTTTCTCATCTTAACTGACAAGCATTGGATGTTAGAGGACCACTGCATTGTATCAGTTTCAGAAGCAGATTTGGACTACATATGGTCCGTATGTGTAGGAAACTCCGTTCTTTTGTTCTGGGCACACTCAGATTTCCTGCTGTATTAGAGACTCTAGAAAGCAAGAGCGTGCTTCTTGCTGTAAAGCAGAGTGTGATCCATGGGTGAGAACTATGCTGTGTGTTTCCCTTCAGAAATGGAGCTAAATCTCAGGCTCTGTGTCTTCCTATAAGCAAGAATTCGTTTCAGGTAAGGGCAGTCACTTCTCATCTCAAACGAACTACATCGTTCACGAAGCTCACACGTTTCTCATCTTAACAGACAAGCATTGGATGTTAGAGGACCAGTGCTTTGTCTCAGTTTCAGAAGCAGAGTTGGACTAGATATGGTCTGTATGTGTAGGAAACACCGTTCTTTTGTTCTCAGTGCTCTCACGTTTCCTGCTGTCTTAGAGACTCTAGAAAGCAAGAGCATGCTTCTTGTTCTAAAGCAGAGTGTGATCAATGGATGATAACACTGCTGTGTGTTTCCCTTCAGAGATGTAGTTAAATCCCAGGCTCTGTGTCTTACTGCAAGCAAGACTTCGTTACAGGTAAGGGCAGTCACTTTTCAGTTCAAAGGAACTACATCATTCTCAAAGCTCACACGTTTCTCATCTTAACTGACAAGCATTGGATTTTAGAGGACCAGTGCTTTGTATCAGTTTCAGAAGCAGAGTTGGACTATATAATGTCCTTATGTGTAGGAAACAGCGTTCTTTTGTTCTCAGCACACTCACGTTTCCTGCTGTCTTAGAGACTCTAAAAAGCAAAGGCATGCTTCTTGTTCTAAAGCAGAGGGTGATCAATGGATGATTACACTGCTGTGTGCTTCACTTCAGAAATGGAGTTAAATCCCAAGCTCTGAGTCTTCCTACAAGCAAGACTTCGTTTCAGGTAAGGGCAGTCACTTGTCAGCTCAAACGAACTACATCGTTCACGAAGCTCACACGTTTCTCATCTTAACAGACAAGCATTGGATGTTAGAGGACCAGTGCTTTGTATCAGTTTCAGAAGCAGAGTTGGACTAGATATGGTCCGTAGGTGTAGGAAACACCGATCTTTTGTTCTCAGCACACTCACGTTTCCTGCTGTGTTAGAGACTCCAGAAAGCAAGGGCATGCTTCTCGCTCTAAAGCAGAGTGTGATCCATGGATATGAACTCTGTTGTGTGTTTCCCTTCAGAGATGGAGTTAAATCCCAGGCTCTGTGTCTTACTACAAGCAAGACTTCGTTACAGGTAAGGGCAGTCACTTTTCAGTTCAAAGGAACTACAACATTCTCAAAGCTCACACGTTTCTCATCTTAACTAACAAGCATTGGATTTTAGAGGACCAGTGCTTTGTATCAGTTTCAGAAGCAGGGTTGGACTAGATATGGTCCGTATGTGTGGGAAACACCGTTCTTTTGTTCTCAGCGCACTCACGTTTCCTGCTGTCTTAGAGACTCTAGAAAGCAAGAGCGTGCTTCTTGTTCTAAAGCAGAGTGTGATCAATGGATGAGAACACTGCTGTGTGTTTCACTTCAGAAATGGAGTTAAATCCCAGGCTCTGAGTCTTCCTACAAGCAAGACTTATTTTCAGGTAAGGGCAGTCACTTTTCTGCTCAAACGAACTACATCGTTCATGAAGATCACACGTTTCTCATCTTAACTGACAAGCATTGGATGTTAGAGGACCAGTGCATTGTATCAGTTTCAGAAGCAGATTTGGACTACATATGGTCCGTATGTGTAGGAAACACCGTTGTTTTGTTCTGGCACACTCAGATTACCTGCTGTATTAAAGACTCTAGAAAGCAAGAGCGTGCTTCTCGCTCTAAAGCAGAGTGTGATCCATGAATGCCAACTATGCTGTGTGTTTCCCTTCAGAAATGGAGTTAAATCCCAATCTCTGTGTCTTCCTACAAGCAAGACTTCGTTTCAGGTAACGGCAGTCACTTTTCAGCTCAAACGAACTACATCACTCACTGAGCTCACACATTTCTCATCTTAACAGACAAGCATTGGATGTTAGAGGACCAGTGCTTTGTATCAGTTTCAGAAGAAGAGTTAGACTACATAAGGTCCATATGTGTACGAAACTCCGTTCTTTTGTTCTGGGCACACTTAGATTTTCTGTTGTATTAGAGACTCTAGAAAGCAAGAGCGTGCTTCTTGCTGTAAAGCAGAGTGTGATCCATGGGTGAGAACTATGCTGTGTGTTTCCCTTCAGAAATGGAGCTAAATCCCAGGCTCTGTGTCTTCCTATAAGCAAGAATTCGTTTCAGGTAAGGGCAGTCACTTTTCTTCTCAAACGAACTACATCGTTCACGAAGATCACACGTTTCTCATCTGAACAGACAAGCATTGATGTTAGAGGACCAGTGCTTTGTATCAGTTTCAGAAGCAGAGTTGGACTAGATATGGTCCGTATGTGTAGGAAACAGCGTTCTTTTGTTCTCAGCGTACTCACGTTTCCTGCTGTCTTAGAGACTCTAGAAAGCAAGAGCGTGCTTCTTGTTCTAAAGCAGAGTGTGATCAATGGATGATTACACTGCTGTGTGTTTCACTTCAGAAATGGAGTTAAATCCCAAGCTCTGAGTCTTCCTACAAGCAAGACTTCGTTTCAGGTAAGGGCAGTCACTTGTCAGCTCAAACGAATTACATCGTTCACGAAGCTCACACGTTTCTCATCTTAACAGACAAGCATTGGATGTTAGAGGACCAGTGCTTTGTATCAGTTTCAGAAGCAGAGTTGGACTATATATGGTCTGTATGTGTAGGAAACACCGTTCTTTTGTTCTCAGCACACTCACGTTTCCTGCTGTGTTAGAGACTCCAGAAAGCAAGAGCATGCTTCTCGCTCTAAAGCAGAGTGTGATCCATGGATATGAACTCTGCTGTGTGTTTCCCTTCAGAGATGGAGTTAAATCCCAGGCTCTGTGTCTTACTACAAGCAAGACTTCGTTACAGGTAAGGGCAGTCACTTTTGAGTTCAAAGGAACTACAACATTCTCAAAGCTCACACGTTTCTCATCTTAACTAACAAGCATTGGATTTTAGAGGACCAGTGCTTTCTATCAGTTTCAGAAGCAGAGTTGGACTAGATATGGTCCGTATGTGTGGGAAACACCGTTCTTTTGTTCTCAGTGCACTCACGTTTCCTGCTGTCTTAGAGACTCTAGAAAGCAAGAGCGTGCTTCTTGTTCTAAAGCAGAGTGTGATCAATGGATGAGAACACTGCTGTGTGTTTCACTTCAGAAATGGAGTTAAATCCCAGGCTCTGAGTCTTCCTACAAGCAAGACTTATTTTCAGGTAAGGGCAGTCACTTTTCTGCTCAAACGAACTACATCGTTCACGAAGATCACACGTTTCTCATCTTAACTGACAAGCATTGGATGTTAGAGGACCACTGCATTGTATCAGTTTCAGAAGCAGATTTGGACTACATATGGTCCGTATGTGTAGGAAACTCCGTTCTTTTGTTCTGGGCACACTCAGATTTCCTGCTGTATTAGAGACTCTAGAAAGCAAGAGCGTGCTTCTTGCTGTAAAGCAGAGTGTGATCCATGGGTGAGAACTATGCTGTGTGTTTCCCTTCTGAAATGGAGCTAAATCCCAGGCTCTGTGTCTTCCTATAAGCAAGAATTCGTTTCAGGTAAGGGCAGTCACTTGTCATCTCAAACGAACTACATCGTTCACGAAGCTCACACGTTTCTCATCTTAACAGACAAGCATTGGATGTTAGAGGACCAGTGCTTTGTCTCAGTTTCAGAAGCGGAGTTGGACTAGATATGGTCTGTATGTGTAGGAAACACCGTTCTTTTGTTCTCAGTGCACTCACGTTTCCTGCTGTCTTAGAGACTCTAGAAAGCAAGAGCGTGCTTCTGGCTCTAAAGCAGAGTGTCATCCATGGATGAGAACTCTGCTGTGTGTTTCCCTTCAGAGATGGAGTTAAATCCCAGGCTCTGTGTCTTACTACAAGCAAGACTTCGTTAAAGGTAAGGGCAGTCACTTTTCTGCTCAAACGAACTACATCGTTCACGAAGATCACACGTTTCTCATCTTAACTAACAAGCATTGGATTTTAGAGGACCAGTGCTTTGTATCAGTTTCAGAAGCAGAGTTGGACTAGATATGGTCCGTATGTGTGGGAAACACCGTTCTTTTGTTCTCAGCGCACTCACGGTTCCTGCTGTCTTAGAGACTCTAGAAAGCAAGAGCGTGCTTCTTGTTCTAAAGCAGAGTGTGATCAATGGATGAGAACACTGCTGTGTGTTTCACTTCAGAAATGGAGTTAAATCCCAGGCTCTGAGTCTTCCTACAAGCAAGACTTATTTTCAGGTAAGGGCAGTCACTTTTCTGCTCAAACCAACTACATCGTTCACGAAGATCACACGTTTCTCATCTTAACTGACAAGCATTGGATGTTAGAGGACCAGTGCATTGTATCAGTTTCAGAAGCAGATTTGGACTACATATGGTCCGTATGTGTAGGAAACACCGTTCTTTTGTTCTGGCACACTCAGATTACCTGCTGTATTAAAGACTCTAGAAAGCAAGAGCGTGCTTCTCGCTCTAAAGCAGAGTGTGATCCATGGATGACAACTATGCTGTGTGTTTCCCTTCAGAAATGGAGTTAAATCCCAATCTCTGTGTCTTCCTACAAGCAAGACTTCGTTTCAGGTAACGGCAGTCACTTTTCAGCTCAAACGAACTACATCACTCACTGAGCTCTCACATTTCTCATCTTAACAGACAAGCATTGGATGTTAGAGGACCAGTGCTTTGTATCAGTTTCAGAAGAAGAGTTAGACTACATAAGGTCCATATGTGTACGAAACTCCGTTCTTTTGTTCTGGGCACACTCAGATTTCCTGCTGTATTAGAGACTCTAGAAAGCAAGAGCGTGCTTCTTGCTGTAAAGCAGAGTGTGATCCATGGGTGAGAACTATGCTGTGTGTTTCCCTTCAGAAATGGAGCTAAATCCCAGGCTCTGTGTCTTCCTATAAGCAAGAATTCGTTTCAGGTAATGGCAGTCACTTTTCTTCTCAAACGAACTACATCGTTCACGAAGCTCACACGTTTCTCATCTTAACTGACAAGCATTGGATGTTAGAGGACCAGTGCATTGTATCAGTTTCAGTAGCAGATTTGGACTACATATGGTCCCTATGTGTAGGAAACACCGTTCTTTTGTTCTGGCACACTCAGATTACCTGCTGTATTAAAGACTCTAGAAAGCAAGAGCGTGCTTCTCGCTCTACAGCAGAGTGTGATCCATGGATGAAAACTCTGCTGTGTGTTTCCCTTCAGAGATGTAGTTAAATCCCAGGCTCTGTGTCTTACTGCAAGCAAGACTTCGTTACAGGTAAGGGCAGTCACTTTTCAGTTCAAAGGAACTACATCATTCTCAAAGCTCACACGTTTCTCATCTTAACTGACAAGCATTGGATTTTAGAGGACCAGTGCTTTGTATCAGTTTCAGAAGCAGAGTTGGACTATATAATGTCCTTATGTGTAGGAAACAGCGTTCTTTTGTTCTCAGCACACTCACGTTTCCTGCTGTCTTAGAGACTCTAAAAAGCAAAGGCATGCTTCTTGTTCTAAAGCAGAGGGTGATCAATGGATGATTACACTGCTGTGTGCTTCACTTCAGAAATGGAGTTAAATCCCAAGCTCTGAGTCTTCCTACAAGCAAGACTTCGTTTCAGGTAAGGGCAGTCACTTGTCAGCTCAAACGAACTACATCGTTCACGAAGCTCACACGTTTCTCATCTTAACAGACAAGCATTGGATGTTAGAGGACCAGTGCTTTGTATCAGTTTCAGAAGCAGAGTTGGACTAGATATGGTCCGTAGGTGTAGGAAACACCGATCTTTTGTTCTCAGCACACTCACGTTTCCTGCTGTGTTAGAGACTCCAGAAAGCAAGAGCATGCTTCTCGCTCTAAAGCAGAGTGTGATCCATGGATATGAACTCTGTTGTGTGTTTCCCTTCAGAGATGGAGTTAAATCCCAGGCTCTGTGTCTTACTACAAGCAAGACTTCGTTACAGGTAAGGGCAGTCACTTTTCAGTTCAAAGGAACTACAACATTCTCAAAGCTCACACGTTTCTCATCTTAACTAACAAGCATTGGATTTTAGAGGACCAGTGCTTTGTATCAGTTTCAAAAGCAGAGTTGGACTAGATATGGTCCGTATGTGTGGGAAACACCGTTCTTTTGTTCTCAGCGCACTCACGTTTCCTGCTGTCTTAGAGACTCTAGAAAGCAAGAGCGTGCTTCTTGTTCTAAAGCAGAGTGTGATCAATGGATGAGAACACTGCTGTGTGTTTCACTTCAGAAATGGAGTTAAATCCCAGGCTCTGAGTCTTCCTACAATCAAGACTTATTTTCATGTAAGGGCAGTCACTTTTCTGCTCAAACGAACTACATCGTTCACGAAGATCACATGTTTCTCATCTTAACTGACAAGCATTGGATGTTAGAGGACCAGTGCATTGTATCAGTTTCAGAAGCAGATTTGGACTACATATGGTCCGTATGTGTAGGAAACACCGTTCTTTTGTTCTGGCACACTCAGATTACCTGCTGTATTAAAGACTCTAGAAAGCAAGAGCGTGCTTCTCGCTCTAAAGCAGAGTGTGATCCATGAATGCCAACTATGCTGTGTGTTTCCCTTCAGAAATGGAGTTAAATCCCAATCTCTGTGTCTTCCTACAAGCAAGACTTCGTTTCAGGTAACGGCAGTCACTTTTCAGCTCAAACGAACTACATCACTCACTGAGCTCACACATTTCTCATCTTAACAGACAAGCATTGGATGTTAGAGGACCAGTGCTTTGTATCAGTTTCAGAAGAAGAGTTAGACTACATAAGGTCCATATGTGTACAAAACTCCGTTCTTTTGTTCTGGGCACACTTAGATTTCCTCCTGTATTAGAGACTCTAGAAAGCAAGAGCGTGCTTCTTGCTGTAAAGCAGAGTGTGATCCATGGGTGAGAACTATGCTGTGTGTTTCCCTTCAGAAATGGAGCTAAATCCCAGGCTCTGTGTCTTCCTATAAGCAAGAATTCGTTTCAGGTAAGGGCAGTCACTTTTCTTCTCAAACGAACTACATCGTTCACGAAGATCACACGTTTTTCATCTGAACAGACAAGCATTGATGTTAGAGGACCAGTGCTTTGTATCAGTTTCAGAAGCAGAGTTGGACTAGATATGGTCCGTATGTGTAGGAAACAGCGTTCTTTTGTTCTCAGCGTACTCACGTTTCCTGCTGTCTTAGAGACTCTAGAAAGCAAGAGCGTGCTTCATGTTCTAAAGCAGAGTGTGATCAATGGATGAGAACACTGCTGTGTGTTTCACTTCAGAAATGGAGTTAAATCCCAGGCTCTGGGTCTTCCTACAAGCAAGACTTATTTTCAGGTAAGGGCAGTCACTTTTCTGCTCAAACGAACTACATCTTTCACGAAGATCACACGTTTCTCATCTTAACTGACAAGCATTGGATGTTAGAGGACCAGTGCATTGTATCAGATTCAGATGCAGATTTGGACTACATATGGTCCGTATGTGTAGAAAACACCGTTCTTTTGTTCTGGGCATACTCAGATTACCTGCTGTATTAGAGACTCTAGAAAGCAAGAGCGTACTTCTCGCTCTACAGCAGAGTGTGATCCATGGATGAAAACTCCGCTGTGTGTTTCCCTTCAGAAATGGAGCTAAATCCCAGGCTCTGTGTCTTCCTATAAGCAAGAATTCGTTTCAGGTAATGGCAGTCACTTTTCTTCTCAAACGAACTACATCGTTCACGAAGCTCACACGTTTCTCATCTTAACAGACAAGCATTGGATGTTAGAGGACCAGTGCTTTGTATCAGTTTCAGAAGCAGAGTTGGACTAGATATGGTCCGTAGGTGTAGGAAACACCGTTCTTTTGTTCTCAGCACACTCACGTTTCCTGCTGTGTTAGAGACTCCAGAAAGCAAGAGCATGCTTCTCGCTCTAAAGCAGAGGGTGATCCATGGATATGAACTCTGCTGTGTGTTTCCCTTCAGAGATGGAGTTAAATCCCAGGCTCTGTGTCTTACTACAAGCAAGACTTCGTTACAGGTAAGAGCAGTCACTTTTCAGTTCAAAGGAACTACAACATTCTCAAAGCTCACACGTTTCTCATCTTAACTAACAAGCATTGGATTTTAGAGGACCAGTGCTTTGTATCAGTTTCAGAAGCAGAGTTGGACTAGATATGGTCCGTATGTGTGGGAAACACCGTTCTTTTGTTCTCAGCGCACTCACGGTTCCTGCTGTCTTAGAGACTCTAGAAAGCAAGAGCGTGCTTCTTGTTCTAAAGCAGAGTGTGATCAATGGATGAGAACACTGCTGTGTGTTTCACTTCAGAAATGGAGTTAAATCCCAGGCTCTGAGTCTTCCTACAAGCAAGACTTATTTTCAGGTAAGGGCAGTCACTTTTCTGCTCAAACCAACTACATCGTTCACGAAGATCACACGTTTCTCATCTTAAGTGACAAGCATTGGATGTTAGAGGACCAGTGCATTGTATCAGTTTCAGAAGCAGATTTGGACTACATATGGTCCGTATGTGTAGGAAACACCGTTGTTTTGTTCTGGCACACTCAGATTACCTGCTGTATTAAAGACTCTAGAAAGCAAGAGCGTGCTTCTGGCTCTAAAGCAGAGTGTCATCCATGGATGAGAACTCTGCTGTGTGTTTCCCTTCAGAGATGGAGTTAAATCCCAATCTCTGTGTCTTACTACAAGCAAGACTTCGTTACAGGTAAGGGCAGTCACTTTTCTGCTCAAACGAACTACATCGTTCACGAAGATCACACGTTTCTCATCTTAACAGACAACCATTGGATGTTAGAGGACCAGTGCTTTGTATCAGTTTCAGAAGCAGAGTTGGACTAGATATGGTCCGTATGTGTAGGAAACAGCTTTCTTTTGTTCTCAGCGCACTCACGTTTCCTGCTGTCTTAGAGACTCTAGAAAGCAAGAGCGTGCTTCTTGTTCTAAAGCAGAGTGTGATCAATGGATGAGAACACTGCTGTGTGTTTCCCTTCAGAAATGGAGTTAAATCCCAGGCTCTGGGTCTTCCTACAAGCAAGACTTCGTTTCAGGTAAGGGCAGTCACTTTTCTGCTCAAAAGAACTACATCGTTCACGAAGATCACACGTTTCTCATCTTAACTGACAAGCATTGGATGTTAGAGGACCAGTGCATTGTATCAGTTTCAGATGTAGATTTGGACTACATATGGTCCGTATGTGTAGGAAACACCGTTCTTTTGTTCTGGGCATACTCAGATTACCTGCTGTATTAGAGACTCTAGAAAGCAAGAGCGTGCTTCTCGCTCTACAGCAGAGTGTGATCCATGGATGAAAACTCTGCTGTGTGTTTCCCTTCAGAGTTGTAGTTAAATCCCAGGCTCTGTGTCTTACTACAAGCAAGACTTCGTTACAGGTAAGGGCAGTCACTTTTCAGTTCAAAGGAACTACATCAATCTCAAAGCTCACACGTTTCTCATCTTAACTGACAAGCATTGGATTTTAGAGGACCAGTGCTTTGTATCAGTTTCAGAAGCAGAGTTGGACTATATAATGTCCTTATGTGTAGGAAACAGCGTTCTTTTGTTCTCAGCACACTCACGTTTCCTGCTGTGTTAGAGACTCCAGAAAGCAAGAGCATGCTTCTCGCTCTAAAGCAGAGTGTGATCCATGGATATGAACTCTGCTGTGTGTTTCCCTTCAGAGATGGAGTTAAATCCCAGGCTCTGTGTCTTACTACAAGCAAGACTTCGTTACAGGTAAGAGCAGTCACTTTTCAGTTCAAAGGAACTACAACATTCTCAAAGCTCACACGTTTCTCATCTTAACTAACAAGCATTGGATTTTAGAGGACCAGTGCTTTGTATCAGTTTCAGAAGCAGAGTTGGACTAGATATGGTCCGTATGTGTGGGAAACACCGTTCTTTTGTTCTCAGCGCACTCACGGTTCCTGCTGTCTTAGAGACTCTAGAAAGCAAGAGCGTGCTTCTTGTTCTAAAGCAGAGTGTGATCAATGGATGAGAACACTGCTGTGTGTTTCACTTCAGAAATGGAGTTAAATCCCAGGCTCTGAGTCTTCCTACAAGCAAGACTTATTTTCAGGTAAGGGCAGTCACTTTTCTGCTCAAACCAACTACATCGTTCACGAAGATCACACGTTTCTCATCTTAAGTGACAAGCATTGGATGTTAGAGGACCAGTGCATTGTATCAGTTTCAGAATCAGATTTGGACTACATATGGTCCGTATGTGTAGGAAACACCGTTGTTTTGTTCTGGCACACTCAGATTACCTGCTGTATTAAAGACTCTAGAAAGCAAGAGCGTGCTTCTCGCTCTAAAGCAGAGTGTGATCCATGGATGACAACTATGCTGTGTGTTTCCCTTCAGAAATGGAGTTAAATCCCAATCTCTGTGTCTTCCTACAAGCAAGACTTCGTTTCAGGTAACGGCAGTCACTTTTCAGCTCAAACGAACTACATCACTCACTGAGCTCTCACATTTCTCATCTTAACAGACAAGCATTGGATGTTAGAGGACCAGTGCTTTGTATCAGTTTCAGAAGAAGAGTTAGACTACATAAGGTCCATATGTGTACGAAACTCCGTTCTTTTGTTCTGGGCACACTCAGATTTCCTGCTGTATTAGAGACTCTAGAAAGCAAGAGCGTGCTTCTTGCTGTAAAGCAGAGTGTGATCCATGGGTGAGAACTATGCTGTGTGTTTCCCTTCAGAAATGGAGCTAAATCCCAGGCTCTGTGTCTTCCTATAAGCAAGACTTCGTTTCAGGTAATGGCAGTCACTTTTCTTCTCAAACGAACTACATCGTTCACGAAGCTCACACGTTTCTCATCTTAACAGACAAGCATTGGATGTTAGAGGACCAGTGCTTTGTATCAGTTTCAGAAGCAGAGTTGGACTAGATATGGTCCGTAGGTGTAGGAAACACCGTTCTTTTGTTCTCAGCACACTCACGTTTCCTGCTGTGTTAGAGACTCCAGAAAGCAAGAGCATGCTTCTCGCTCTAAAGCAGAGTGTGATCCATGGATATGAACTCTGCTGTGTGTTTCCCTTCAGAGATGGAGTTAAATCCCAGGCTCTGTGTCTTACTACAAGCAAGACTTCGTTACAGGTAAGAGCAGTCACTTTTCAGTTCAAAGGAACTACAACATTCTCAAAGCTCACACGTTTCTCATCTTAACTAACAAGCATTGGATTTTAGAGGACCAGTGCTTTGTATCAGTTTCAGAAGCAGAGTTTGACTAGATATGGTCCGTATGTGTGGGAAACACCGTTCTTTTGTTCTCAGCGCACTCACGGTTCCTGCTGTCTTAGAGAATCTAGAAAGCAAGAGCGTGCTTCTTGTTCTAAAGCAGAGTGTGATCAATGGATGAGAACACTGCTGTGTGTTTCACTTCAGAAATGGAGTTAAATCCCAGGCTCTGAGTCTTCCTACAAGCAAGACTTATTTTCAGGTAAGGGCAGTCACTTTTCTGCTCAAACCAACTACATCGTTCACGAAGATCACACGTTTCTCATCTTAACTGACAAGCATTGGATGTTAGAGGACCAGTGCAGTGTATCAGTTTCAGAAGCAGATTTGGACTACATATGGTCCGTATGTGTAGGAAACACCGTTGTTTTGTTCTGGCACACTCAGATTACCTGCTGTATTAAAGACTCTAGAAAGCAAGAGCGTGCTTCTCGCTCTAAAGCAGAGTGTGATCCATGGATGACAACTATGCTGTGTGTTTCCCTTCAGAGATGGAGTTAAATCCCAATCTCTGTGTCTTCCTACAAGCAAGACTTCGTTTCAGGTAATGGCAGTCACTTTTCAGCTCAAACGAACTACATCACTCACTGAGCTCTCACATTTCTCATCTTAACAGACAAGCATTGGATGTTAGAGGACCAGTGCTTTGTATCAGTTTCAGAAGAAGAGTTAGACTACATAAGGTCCATATGTGTACGAAACTCCGTTCTTTTGTTCTGGGCACACTCAGATTTCCTGCTGTATTAGAGACTCAAGAAAGCAAGAGCGTGCTTCTTGCTGTAAAGCAGAGTGTGATCCATGGGTGAGAACTATGCTGTGTGTTTCCCTTCAGAAATGGAGCTAAATCCCAGGCTCAGTGTCTTCCTATAAGCAAGAATTCGTTTCAGGTAATGGCAGTCACTTTTCTTCTCAAACGAACTACATCGTTCACGAAGCTCACACGTTTCTCATCTTAACAGACAAGCATTGGATGTTAGAGGACCAGTGCTTTGTATCAGTTTCAGAAGCAGAGTTGGACTAGATATGGTCCGTATGTGTAGGAAACAGCGTTCTTTTGTTCTCAGCGCACTCACGTTTCCTGCTGTCTTAGAGACTCTAGAAAGCAAGAGCGTGCTTCTTGTTCTAAAGCAGAGTGTGATCAATGGACGAGAACACTGCTGTGTGTTTCCCTTCAGAAATGGAGTTAAATCCCAGGCGCTGGGTCTTCCTACAAGCAAGACTTCGTTTCAGGTAAGGGCAGTCACTTTTCTGCTCAAACGAACTACATCGTTCACCAAGATCACACGTTTCTCATCTTAACTGACAAGCATTGGATGTTAGAGGACCAGTGCATTGTATCAGTTTCAGATGCAGATTTGGACTACATATGGTCCGTATGTGTAGGAAACACCGTTCTTTTGTTCTGGGCATACTCAGATTACCTGCTGTATTAGAGACTCTAGAAAGCAAGAGCGTGCTTCTCGCTCTACAGCAGAGTGTGATCCATGGATGAAAACTCTGCTGTGTGTTTCCCTTCAGAGATGTTGTTAAATCCCAGGCTCTGTGTCTTACTACAAGCAAGACTTCGTTACAGGTAAGGGCAGTCACTTTTCAGTTCAAAGGAACTACATCATTCTCAAAGCTCACACGTTTCTCATCTTAACTGACAAGCATTGGATTTTAGAGGACCAGTGCTTTGTATCAGTTTCAGAAGCAGAGTTGGACTATATAATGTCCTTATGTGTAGGAAACAGCGTTCTTTTGTTCTCAGCACACTCATGTTTCCTGCTGTCTTAGAGACTCTAGAAAGCAAAGGCATGCTTCTTGTTCTAAAGCAGAGGGTGATCAATGGATGATTACACTGCTGTGTGCTTCCTTTCAGAAATGGAGTTAAATCCCAAGCTCTGAGTCTTCCTACAAGCAAGACTTCGTTTCAGGTAAGGGCAGTCACTTGTCAGCTCAAACGAATTACATCGTTCACGAAGCTCACACGTTTCTCATCTTAACAGACAAGCATTGTATGTTAGAGGACCAGTGCTTTGTATCAGTTTCAGAAGCAGAGTTGGACTAGATATGGTCCGTAGGTGTAGGAAACACCGTTCTTTTGTTCTCAGCACACTCACGTTTCCTGCTGTGTTAGAGACTCCAGAAAGCAAGAGCATGCTTCTCGCTCTAAAGCAGAGTGTGATCCATGGATATGAACTCTGCTGTGTGTTTCCCTTCAGAGATGGAGTTAAATCCCAGGCTCTGTGTCTTACTACAAGCAAGACTTCGTTACAGGTAAGAGCAGTCACTTTTCAGTTCAAAGGAACTACAACATTCTCAAAGCTCACACGTTTCTCATCTTAACTAACAAGCATTGGATTTTAGAGGACCAGTGCTTTGTATCAGTTTCAGAAGCAGAGTTGGACTATATAATGTCCTTATGTGTGGGAAACAGCGTTCTTTTGTTCTCAGCACACTCACGTTTCCTGCTGTCTTAGAGACTCTAGAAAGCAAAGGCATGCTTCTTGTTCTAAAGCAGAGTTTGATCAATGGATGAGAACACTGCTGTGTGTTTCACTTCAGAAATGGAGTTAAATCCCAGGCTCTGAGTCTTCCTACAAGCAAGACTTATTTTCAGGTAAGGGCAGTCACTTTTCTGCTCAAACGAACTACATCGTTCACGAAGATCACACGTTTCTCATCTTAACTGACAAGCATTGGATGTTAGAGGACCAGTGCATTGTATCAGTTTCAGAAGCAGATTTGGACTACATATGGTCCGTATGTGTAGGAAACACTATTCTTTTGTTCTGGCACACTCAGATTACCTGCTGTATTAAAGACTCTAGAAAGCAAGAGCGTGCTTCTCGCTCTAAAGCAGAGTGTGATCCATGGATGACAACTATGCTGTGTGTTTCCCTTCAGAAATGGAGTTAAATCCCAATCTCTGTGTCTTCCTACAAGCAAGACTTCGTTTCAGGTAACGGCAGTCACTTTTCAGCTCAAACGAACTACATCACTCACTGAGCTCTCACATTTCTCATCTTAACAGACAAGCATTGGATGTTAGAGGACCAGTGCTTTGTATCAGTTTCAGAAGAAGAGTTGGACTACATAAGGTCCATATGTGTACGAAACTCCGTTCTTTTGTTCTGGGCACACTCAGATTTCCTGCTGTATTAGAGACTCTAGAAAGCAAGAGCGTGCTTCTTGCTGTAAAGCAGAGTGTGATCCATGTGTGAGAACTATGCTGTGTGTTTCCCTTCAGAAATGGAGCTAAATCCCAGGCTCAGTGTCTTCCTATAAGCAAGAATTCGTTTCAGGTAATGGCAGTCACTTTTCTTCTCAAACGAACTACATCGTTCACGAAGCTCACACGTTTCTCATCTTAACAGACAAGCATTGGATGTTAGAGGACCAGTGCTTTGTATCAGTTTCAGAAGCAGAGTTGGACTAGATATGGTCCGTATGTGTAGGAAACAGCGTTCTTTTGTTCTCAGCACACTCACGTTTCCTGCTGTCTTAGAGACTCTAGAAAGCAAGAGCGTGCTTCTTGTTCTAAAGCAGAGTGTGATCAATGGATGAGAACACTGCTGTGTGTTTCACTTCAGAAATGGAGTTAAATCCCAGGCTCTGGGTCTTCCTACAAGCAAGACTTCGTTTCAGGTAAGGGCAGTCACTTTTCTGCTCAAACGAACTACATCGTTCACCAAGATCACACGTTTCTCATCTTAACTGACAAGCATTGGATGTTAGAGGACCAGTGCATTGTATCAGTTTCAGAAGCAGATTTGGACTACATATGGTCCGTATGTGTAGGAAACACCGTTGTTTTGTTCTGGCACACTCAGATTACCTGCTGTATTAAAGACTCTAGAAAGCAAGAGCGTGCTTCTCGCTCTAAAGCAGAGTGTGATCCATGGATGACAACTATGCTGTGTGTTTCCCTTCAGAAATGGAGTTAAATCCCAATCTCTGTGTCTTCCTACAAGCAAGACTTCGTTTCAGGTAACGGCAGTCACTTTTCTGCTCAAACGAACTACATCACTCACTGAGCTCTCACATTTCTCATCTTAACAGACAAGCATTGGATGTTAGAGGACCAGTGCTTTGTATCAGTTTCAGAAGAAGAGTTAGACTACATAAGGTCCATATGTGTACGAAACTCCGTTCTTTTGTTCTGGGCACACTCAGATTTCCTCCTGTATTAGAGACTCTAGAAAGCAAGAGCGTGCTTCTTGCTGTAAAGCAGAGTGTGATCCATGGGTGAGAACTATGCTGTGTGTTTCCCTTCAGAAATGGAGCTAAATCCCAGGCTCTGTGTCTTCCTATAAGCAAGAATTCGTTTCAGGTAATGGCAGTCACTTTTCTTCTCAAACGAACTACATCGTTCACGAAGCTCACACGTTTCTCATCTTAACAGACAAGCATTGGATGTTAGAGGACCAGTGCTTTGTATCAGTTTCAGAAGCAGAGTTGGACTAGATATGGTCCGTAGGTGTAGGAAACACCGTTCTTTTGTTCTCAGCACACTCACGTTTCCTGCTGTGTTAGAGACTCCAGAAAGCAAGAGCATGCTTCTCGCTCTAAAGCAGAGTGTGATCCATGGATATGAACTCTGCTGTGTGTTTCCCTTCAGAGATGGAGTTAAATCCCAGGCTCTGTGTCTTACTACAAGCAAGACTTCGTTACAGGTAAGAGCAGTCACTTTTCAGTTCAAAGGAACTACAACATTCTCAAAGCTCACACGTTTCTCATCTTAACTAACAAGCATTGGATTTTAGAGGACCAGTGCTTTGTATCAGTTTCAGAAGCAGAGTTGGACTAGATATGGTCCGTATGTGTGGGAAACACCGTTCTTTTGTTCTCAGCGCACTCACGGTTCCTGCTGTCTTAGAGACTCTAGAAAGCAAGAGCGTGCTTCTTGTTCTAAAGCAGAGTGTGATCAATGGATGAGAACACTGCTGTGTGTTTCACTTCAGAAATGGAGTTAAATCCCAGGCTCTGAGTCTTCCTACAAGCAAGACTTATTTTCAGGTAAGGGCAGTCACTTTTCTGCTCAAACCAACTACATCGTTCACGAAGATCACACGTTTCTCATCTTAAGTGACAAGCATTGGATGTTAGAGGACCAGTGCATTGTATCAGTTTCAGAAGCAGATTTGGACTACATATGGTCCGTATGTGTAGGAAACACCGTTGTTTTGTTCTGGCACACTCAGATTACCTGCTGTATTAAAGACTCTAGAAAGCAAGAGCGTGCTTCTGGCTCTAAAGCAGAGTGTCATCCATGGATGAGAACTCTGCTGTGTGTTTCCCTTCAGAGATGGAGTTAAATCCCAATCTCTGTGTCTTACTACAAGCAAGACTTCGTTACAGGTAAGGGCAGTCACTTTTCTGCTCAAACGAACTACATCGTTCACGAAGATCACACGTTTCTCATCTTAACAGACAACCATTGGATGTTAGAGGACCAGTGCTTTGTATCAGTTTCAGAAGCAGAGTTGGACTAGATATGGTCCGTATGTGTAGGAAACAGCTTTCTTTTGTTCTCAGCGCACTCACGTTTCCTGCTGTCTTAGAGACTCTAGAAAGCAAGAGCGTGCTTCTTGTTCTATAGCAGAGTGTGATCAATGGATGAGAACACTGCTGTGTGTTTCCCTTCAGAAATGGAGTTAAATCCCAGGCTCTGGGTTTTCCTACAAGCAAGACTTCGTTTCAGGTAAGGGCAGTCACTTTTCTGCTCAAACGAACTACATCGTTCACGAAGATCACACGTTTCTCATCTTAACTGACAAGCATTGGATGTTAGAGGACCAGTGCATTGTATCAGTTTCAGATGTAGATTTGGACTACATATGGTCCGTATGTGTAGGAAACACCGTTCTTTTGTTCTGGGCATACTCAGATTACCTGCTGTATTAGAGACTCTAGAAAGCAAGAGCGTGCTTCTCGCTCTACAGCAGAGTGTGATCCATGGATGAAAACTCTGCTGTGTGTTTCCCTTCAGAGTTGTAGTTAAATCCCAGGCTCTGTGTCTTACTACAAGCAAGACTTCGTTACAGGTAAGGGCAGTCACTTTTCAGTTCAAAGGAACTACATCATTCTCAAAGCTCACACGTTTCTCATCTTAACTGACAAGCATTGGATTTTAGAGGACCAGTGCTTTGTATCAGTTTCAGAAGCAGAGTTGGACTATATAATGTCCTTATGTGTAGGAAACAGCGTTCTTTTGTTCTCAGCACACTCACGTTTCCTGCTGTGTTAGAGACTCCAGAAAGCAAGAGCATGCTTCTCGCTCTAAAGCAGAGTGTGATCCATGTATATGAACTCTGCTGTGTGTTTCCCTTCAGAGATGGAGTTAAATCCCAGGCTCTGTGTCTTACTACAAGCAAGACTTCGTTACAGGTAAGAGCAGTCACTTTTCAGTTCAAAGGAACTACAACATTCTCAAAGCTCACACGTTTCTCATCTTAACTAACAAGCATTGGATTTTAGAGGACCAGTGCTTTGTATCAGTTTCAGAAGCAGAGTTGGACTAGATATGGTCCGTATGTGTGGAAAACACCGTTCTTTTGTTCTCAGCGCACTCACGGTTCCTGCTGTCTTAGAGACTCTAGAAAGCAAGAGCGTGCTTCTTGTTCTAAAGCAGAGTGTGATCAATGGATGAGAACACTGCTGTGTGTTTCACTTCAGAAATGGAGTTAAATCCCAGGCTCTGAGTCTTCCTACAAGCAAGACTTATTTTCAGGTAAGGGCAGTCACTTTTCTGCTCAAACCAACTACATCGTTCACGAAGATCACACGTTTCTCATCTTAAGTGACAAGCATTGGATGTTAGAGGACCAGTGCATTGTATCAGTTTCAGAAGCAGATTTGGACTACATATGGTCCGTATGTGTAGGAAACACCGTTGTTTTGTTCTGGCACACTCAGATTACCTGCTGTATTAAAGACTCTAGAAAGCAAGAGCGTGCTTCTCGCTCTAAAGCAGAGTGTGATCCATGGATGACAACTATGCTGTGTGTTTCCCTTCAGAAATGGAGTTAAATCCCAATCTCTGTGTCTTCCTACAAGCAAGACTTCGTTTCAGGTAACGGCAGTCACTTTTCAGCTCAAACGAACTACATCACTCACTGAGCTCTCACATTTCTCATCTTAACAGACAAGCATTGGATGTTAGAGGACCAGTGCTTTGTATCAGTTTCAGAAGAAGAGTTAGACTACATAAGGTCCATATGTGTACGAAACTCCGTTCTTTTGTTCTGGGCACACTCAGATTTCCTGCTGTATTAGAGACTCTAGAAAGCAAGAGCGTGCTTCTTGCTGTAAAGCAGAGTGTGATCCATGGGTGAGAACTATGCTGTGTGTTTCCCTTCAGAAATGGAGCTAAATCCCAGGCTCTGTGTCTTCCTATAAGCAAGAATTCGTTTCAGGTAATGGCAGTCACTTTTCTTCTCAAACGAACTACATCGTTCACGAAGCTCACACGTTTCTCATCTTAACAGACAAGCATTGGATGTTAGAGGACCAGTGCTTTGTATCAGTTTCAGAAGCAGAGTTGGACTAGATATGGTCCGTAGGTGTAGGAAACACCGTTCTTTTGTTCTCAGCACACTCACGTTTCCTGCTGTGTTAGAGACTCCAGAAAGCAAGAGCATGCTTCTCGCTCTAAAGCAGAGTGTGATCCATGGATATGAACTCTGCTGTGTGTTTCCCTTCAGAGATGGAGTTAAATCCCAGGCTCTGTGTCTTACTACAAGCAAGACTTCGTTACAGGTAAGAGCAGTCACTTTTCAGTTCAAAGGAACTACAACATTCTCAAAGCTCACACGTTTCTCATCTTAACTAACAAGCATTGGATTTTAGAGGACCAGTGCTTTGTATCAGTTTCAGAAGCAGAGTTTGACTAGATATGGTCCGTATGTGTGGGAAACACCGTTCTTTTGTTCTCAGCGCACTCACGGTTCCTGCTGTCTTAGAGAATCTAGAAAGCAAGAGCGTGCTTCTTGTTCTAAAGCAGAGTGTGATCAATGGATGAGAACACTGCTGTGTGTTTCACTTCAGAAATGGAGTTAAATCCCAGGCTCTGAGTCTTCCTACAAGCAAGACTTATTTTCAGGTAAGGGCAGTCACTTTTCTGCTCAAACCAACTACATCGTTCACGAAGATCACACGTTTCTCATCTTAACTGACAAGCATTGGATGTTAGAGGACCAGTGCATTGTATCAGTTTCAGAAGCAGATTTGGACTACATATGGTCCGTATGTGTAGGAAACACCGTTGTTTTGTTCTGGCACACTCAGATTACCTGCTGTATTAAAGACTCTAGAAAGCAAGAGCGTGCTTCTCGCTCTAAAGCAGAGTGTGATCCATGGATGACAACTATGCTGTGTGTTTCCCTTCAGAGATGGAGTTAAATCCCAATCTCTGTGTCTTCCTACAAGCAAGACTTCGTTTCAGGTAATGGCAGTCACTTTTCAGCTCAAACGAACTACATCACTCACTGAGCTCTCACATTTCTCATCTTAACAGACAAGCATTGGATGTTAGAGGACCAGTGCTTTGTATCAGTTTCAGAAGAAGAGTTAGACTACATAAGGTCCATATGTGTACGAAACTCCGTTCTTTTGTTCTGGGCACACTCAGATTTCCTGCTGTATTAGAGACTCAAGAAAGCAAGAGCGTGCTTCTTGCTGTAAAGCAGAGTGTGATCCATGGGTGAGAACTATGCTGTGTGTTTCCCTTCAGAAATGGAGCTAAATCCCAGGCTCAGTGTCTTCCTATAAGCAAGAATTCGTTTCAGGTAATGGCAGTCACTTTTCTTCTCAAACGAACTACATCGTTCACGAAGCTCACACGTTTCTCATCTTAACAGACAAGCATTGGATGTTAGAGGACCAGTGCTTTGTATCAGTTTCAGAAGCAGAGTTGGACTAGATATGGTCCGTATGTGTAGGAAACAGCGTTCTTTTGTTCTCAGCGCACTCACGTTTCCTGCTGTCTTAGAGACTCTAGAAAGCAAGAGCGTGCTTCTTGTTCTAAAGCAGAGTGTGATCAATGGACGAGAACACTGCTGTGTGTTTCCCTTCAGAAATGGAGTTAAATCCCAGGCTCTGGGTCTTCCTACAAGCAAGACTTCGTTTCAGGTAAGGGCAGTCACTTTTCTGCTCAAACGAACTACATCGTTCACCAAGATCACACGTTTCTCATCTTAACTGACAAGCATTGGATGTTAGAGGACCAGTGCATTGTATCAGTTTCAGATGCAGATTTGGACTACATATGGTCCGTATGTGTAGGAAACACCGTTCTTTTGTTCTGGGCATACTCAGATTACCTGCTGTATTAGAGACTCTAGAAAGCAAGAGCGTGCTTCTCGCTCTACAGCAGAGTGTGATCCATGGATGAAAACTCTGCTGTGTGTTTCCCTTCAGAGATGTTGTTAAATCCCAGGCTCTGTGTCTTACTACAAGCAAGACTTCGTTACAGGTAAGGGCAGTCACTTTTCAGTTCAAAGGAACTACATCATTCTCAAAGCTCACACGTTTCTCATCTTAACTGACAAGCATTGGATTTTAGAGGACCAGTGCTTTGTATCAGTTTCAGAAGCAGAGTTGGACTATATAATGTCCTTATGTGTAGGAAACAGCGTTCTTTTGTTCTCAGCACACTCATGTTTCCTGCTGTCTTAGAGACTCTAGAAAGCAAAGGCATGCTTCTTGTTCTAAAGCAGAGGGTGATCAATGGATGATTACACTGCTGTGTGCTTCCTTTCAGAAATGGAGTTAAATCCCAAGCTCTGAGTCTTCCTACAAGCAAGACTTCGTTTCAGGTAAGGGCAGTCACTTGTCAGCTCAAACGAATTACATCGTTCACGAAGCTCACACGTTTCTCATCTTAACAGACAAGCATTGTATGTTAGAGGACCAGTGCTTTGTATCAGTTTCAGAAGCAGAGTTGGACTAGATATGGTCCGTAGGTGTAGGAAACACCGTTCTTTTGTTCTCAGCACACTCACGTTTCCTGCTGTGTTAGAGACTCCAGAAAGCAAGAGCATGCTTCTCGCTCTAAAGCAGAGTGTGATCCATGGATATGAACTCTGCTGTGTGTTTCCCTTCAGAGATGGAGTTAAATCCCAGGCTCTGTGTCTTACTACAAGCAAGACTTCGTTACAGGTAAGAGCAGTCACTTTTCAGTTCAAAGGAACTACAACATTCTCAAAGCTCACACGTTTCTCATCTTAACTAACAAGCATTGGATTTTAGAGGACCAGTGCTTTGTATCAGTTTCAGAAGCAGAGTTGGACTATATAATGTCCTTATGTGTGGGAAACAGCGTTCTTTTGTTCTCAGCACACTCACGTTTCCTGCTGTCTTAGAGACTCTAGAAAGCAAAGGCATGCTTCTTGTTCTAAAGCAGAGTTTGATCAATGGATGAGAACACTGCTGTGTGTTTCACTTCAGAAATGGAGTTAAATCCCAGGCTCTGAGTCTTCCTACAAGCAAGACTTATTTTCAGGTAAGGGCAGTCACTTTTCTGCTCAAACGAACTACATCGTTCACGAAGATCACACGTTTCTCATCTTAACTGACAAGCATTGGATGTTAGAGGACCAGTGCATTGTATCAGTTTCAGAAGCAGATTTGGACTACATATGGTCCGTATGTGTAGGAAACACTATTCTTTTGTTCTGGCACACTCAGATTACCTGCTGTATTAAAGACTCTAGAAAGCAAGAGCGTGCTTCTCGCTCTAAAGCAGAGTGTGATCCATGGATGACAACTATGCTGTGTGTTTCCCTTCAGAAATGGAGTTAAATCCCAATCTCTGTGTCTTCCTACAAGCAAGACTTCGTTTCAGGTAACGGCAGTCACTTTTCAGCTCAAACGAACTACATCACTCACTGAGCTCTCACATTTCTCATCTTAACAGACAAGCATTGGATGTTAGAGGACCAGTGCTTTGTATCAGTTTCAGAAGAAGAGTTGGACTACATAAGGTCCATATGTGTACGAAACTCCGTTCTTTTGTTCTGGGCACACTCAGATTTCCTGCTGTATTAGAGACTCTAGAAAGCAAGAGCGTGCTTCTTGCTGTAAAGCAGAGTGTGATCCATGTGTGAGAACTATGCTGTGTGTTTCCCTTCAGAAATGGAGCTAAATCCCAGGCTCAGTGTCTTCCTATAAGCAAGAATTCGTTTCAGGTAATGGCAGTCACTTTTCTTCTCAAACGAACTACATCGTTCACGAAGCTCACACGTTTCTCATCTTAACAGACAAGCATTGGATGTTAGAGGACCAGTGCTTTGTATCAGTTTCAGAAGCAGAGTTGGACTAGATATGGTCTGTATGTGTAGGAAACAGCGTTCTTTTGTTCTCAGCACACTCACGTTTCCTGCTGTCTTAGAGACTCTAGAAAGCAAGAGCGTGCTTCTTGTTCTAAAGCAGAGTGTGATCAATGGATGAGAACACTGCTGTGTGTTTCACTTCAGAAATGGAGTTAAATCCCAGGCTCTGGGTCTTCCTACAAGCAAGACTTCGTTTCAGGTAAGGGCAGTCACTTTTCTGCTCAAACGAACTACATCGTTCACCAAGATCACACGTTTCTCATCTTAACTGACAAGCATTGGATGTTAGAGGACCAGTGCATTGTATCAGTTTCAGAAGCAGATTTGGACTACATATGGTCCGTATGTGTAGGAAACACTATTCTTTTGTTCTGGCACACTCAGATTACCTGCTGTATTAAAGACTCTAGAAAGCAAGAGCGTGCTTCTCGCTCTAAAGCAGAGTGTGATCCATGGATGACACCTATGCTGTGTGTTTCCCTTCAGAAATGGGGTTAAATCCCAATCTCTGTGTCTTCCTACAAGCAAGACTTCGTTTCAGGTAACGGCAGTCACTTTTCAGCTCAAACGAACTACATCACTCACTGAGCTCACACATTTCTCATCTTAACAGACAAGCATTGGATGTTAGAGGACCAGTGCTTTGTATCAGTTTCAGAAGAAGAGTTGGACTACATAAGGTCCATATGTGTACGAAACTCCGTTCTTTTGTTCTGGGCACACTCAGATTTCCTGCTGTATTAGAGACTCTAGAAAGCAAGAGCGTGCTTCTTGCTGTAAAGCAGAGTGTGATCCATGTGTGAGAACTATGCTGTGTGTTTCCCTTCAGAAATGGAGCTAAATCCCAGGCTCAGTGTCTTCCTATAAGCAAGAATTCGTTTCAGGTAATGGCAGTCACTTTTCTTCTCAAACGAACTACATCGTTCACGAAGCTCACACGTTTCTCATCTTAACAGACAAGCATTGGATGTTAGAGGACCAGTGCTTTGTATCAGTTTCAGAAGCAGAGTTGGACTAGATATGGTCCGTATGTGTAGGAAACAGCGTTCTTTTGTTCTCAGCACACTCACGTTTCCTGCTGTCTTAGAGACTCTAGAAAGCAAGAGCGTGCTTCTTGTTCTAAAGCAGAGTGTGATCAATGGACGAGAACACTGCTGTGTGTTTCCCTTCAGAAATGGAGTTAAATCCCAGGCTCTGGGTCTTCCTACAAGCAAGACTTCGTTTCAGGTAAGGGCAGTCACTTTTCTGCTCAAACGAACTACATCGTTCACCAAGATCACACGTTTCTCATCTTAACTGACAAGCATTGGATGTTAGAGGACCAGTGCATTGTATCAGTTTCAGATGCAGATTTGGACTACATATGGTCCGTATGTGTAGGAAACACCGTTCTTTTGTTCTGGGCATACTCAGATTACCTGCTGTATTAGAGACTCTAGAAAGCAAGAGCGTGCTTCTCGCTCTACAGCAGAGTGTGATCCATGGATGAAAACTCTGCTGTGTGTTTCCCTTCAGAGATGTTGTTAAATCCCAGGCTCTGTGTCTTACTACAAGCAAGACTTCGTTACAGGTAAGGGCAGTCACTTTTCAGTTCAAAGGAACTACATCATTCTCAAAGCTCACACGTTTCTCATCTTAACTGACAAGCATTGGATTTTAGAGGACCAGTGCTTCGTATCAGTTTCAGAAGCAGAGTTGGACTATATAATGTCCTTATGTGTAGGAAACAGCGTTCTTTTGTTCTCAGCACACTCATGTTTCCTGCTGTCTTAGAGACTCTAGAAAGCAAAGGCATGCTTCTTGTTCTAAAGCAGAGGGTGATCAATGGATGATTACACTGCTGTGTGCTTCCTTTCAGAAATGGAGTTAAATCCCAAGCTCTGAGTCTTCCTACAAGCAAGACTTCGTTTCAGGTAAGGGCAGTCACTTGTCAGCTCAAACGAATTACATCGTTCACGAAGCTCACACGTTTCTCATCTTAACAGACAAGCATTGTATGTTAGAGGACCAGTGCTTTGTATCAGTTTCAGAAGCAGAGTTGGACTAGATATGGTCCGTAGGTGTAGGAAACACCGTTCTTTTGTTCTCAGCACACTCACGTTTCCTGCTGTGTTAGAGACTCCAGAAAGCAAGAGCATGCTTCTCGCTCTAAAGCAGAGTGTGATCCATGGATATGAACTCTGCTGTGTGTTTCCCTTCAGAGATGGAGTTAAATCCCAGGCTCTGTGTCTTACTACAAGCAAGACTTCGTTACAGGTAAGAGCAGTCACTTTTCAGTTCAAAGGAACTACAACATTCTCAAAGCTCACACGTTTCTCATCTTAACTAACAAGCATTGGATTTTAGAGGACCAGTGCTTTGTATCAGTTTCAGAAGCAGAGTTGGACTATATAATGTCCTTATGTGTGGGAAACAGCGTTCTTTTGTTCTCAGCACACTCACGTTTCCTGCTGTCTTAGAGACTCTAGAAAGCAAAGGCATGCTTCTTGTTCTAAAGCAGAGTTTGATCAATGGATGAGAAAACTGCTGTGTGTTTCACTTCAGAAATGGAGTTAAATCCCAGGCTCTGAGTCTTCCTACAAGCAAGACTTATTTTCAGGTAAGGGCAGTCACTTTTCTGCTCAAACGAACTACATCGTTCACGAAGATCACACGTTTCTCATCTTAACTGACAAGCATTGGATGTTAGAGGACCAGTGCATTGTATCAGTTTCAGAAGCAGATTTGGACTACATATGGTCCGTATGTGTAGGAAACACTATTCTTTTGTTCTGGCACACTCAGATTACCTGCTGTATTAAAGACTCTAGAAAGCAAGAGCGTGCTTCTCGCTCTAAAGCAGAGTGTGATCCATGGATGACAACTATGCTGTGTGTTTCCCTTCAGAAATGGAGTTAAATCCCAATCTCTGTGTCTTCCTACAAGCAAGACTTCGTTTCAGGTAACGGCAGTCACTTTTCAGCTCAAACGAACTACATCACTCACTGAGCTCTCACATTTCTCATCTTAACAGACAAGCATTGGATGTTAGAGGACCAGTGCTTTGTATCAGTTTCAGAAGAAGAGTTGGACTACATAAGGTCCATATGTGTACGAAACTCCGTTCTTTTGTTCTGGGCACACTCAGATTTCCTGCTGTATTAGAGACTCTAGAAAGCAAGAGCGTGCTTCTTGCTGTAAAGCAGAGTGTGATCCATGTGTGAGAACTATGCTGTGTGTTTCCCTTCAGAAATGGAGCTAAATCCCAGGCTCAGTGTCTTCCTATAAGCAAGAATTCGTTTCAGGTAATGGCAGTCACTTTTCTTCTCAAACGAACTACATCGTTCACGAAGCTCACACGTTTCTCATCTTAACAGACAAGCATTGGATGTTAGAGGACCAGTGCTTTGTATCAGTTTCAGAAGCAGAGTTGGACTAGATATGGTCTGTATGTGTAGGAAACAGCGTTCTTTTGTTCTCAGCACACTCACGTTTCCTGCTGTCTTAGAGACTCTAGAAAGCAAGAGCGTGCTTCTTGTTCTAAAGCAGAGTGTGATCAATGGATGAGAACACTGCTGTGTGTTTCACTTCAGAAATGGAGTTAAATCCCAGGCTCTGGGTCTTCCTACAAGCAAGACTTCGTTTCAGGTAAGGGCAGTCACTTTTCTGCTCAAACGAACTACATCGTTCACCAAGATCACACGTTTCTCATCTTAACTGACAAGCATTGGATGTTAGAGGACCAGTGCATTGTATCAGTTTCAGAAGCAGATTTGGACTACATATGGTCCGTATGTGTAGGAAACACTATTCTTTTGTTCTGGCACACTCAGATTACCTGCTGTATTAAAGACTCTAGAAAGCAAGAGCGTGCTTCTCGCTCTAAAGCAGAGTGTGATCCATGGATGACACCTATGCTGTGTGTTTCCCTTCAGAAATGGGGTTAAATCCCAATCTCTGTGTCTTCCTACAAGCAAGACTTCGTTTCAGGTAACGGCAGTCACTTTTCAGCTCAAACGAACTACATCACTCACTGAGCTCACACATTTCTCATCTTAACAGACAAGCATTGGATGTTAGAGGACCAGTGCTTTGTATCAGTTTCAGAAGAAGAGTTGGACTACATAAGGTCCATATGTGTACGAAACTCCGTTCTTTTGTTCTGGGCACACTCAGATTTCCTGCTGTATTAGAGACTCTAGAAAGCAAGAGCGTGCTTCTTGCTGTAAAGCAGAGTGTGATCCATGTGTGAGAACTATGCTGTGTGTTTCCCTTCAGAAATGGAGCTAAATCCCAGGCTCAGTGTCTTCCTATAAGCAAGAATTCGTTTCAGGTAATGGCAGTCACTTTTCTTCTCAAACGAACTACATCGTTCACGAAGCTCACACGTTTCTCATCTTAACAGACAAGCATTGGATGTTAGAGGACCAGTGCTTTGTATCAGTTTCAGAAGCAGAGTTGGACTAGATATGGTCCGTATGTGTAGGAAACAGCGTTCTTTTGTTCTCAGCACACTCATGTTTCCTGCTGTCTTAGAGACTCTAGAAAGCAAGAGCGTGCTTCTTGTTCTAAAGCAGAGTGTGATCAATGGATGAGAACACTGCTGTGTGTTTCACTTCAGAAATGGAGTTAAATCCCAGGCTCTGGGTCTTCCTACAAGCAAGACTTCGTTTCAGGTAAGGGCAGTCACTTTTCTGCTCAAACGAACTACATCGTTCACCAAGATCACACGTTTCTCATCTTAACTGACAAGCATTGGATGTTAGAGGACCAGTGCATTGTATCAGTTTCAGAAGCAGATTTGGACTACATATGGTCCGTATGTGTAGGAAACACTATTCTTTTGTTCTGGCACACTCAGATTACCTGCTGTATTAAAGACTCTAGAAAGCAAGAGCGTGCTTCTCGCTCTAAAGCAGAGTGTGATCCATGGATGACACCTATGCTGTGTGTTTCCCTTCAGAAATGGGGTTAAATCCCAATCTCTGTGTCTTCCTACAAGCAAGACTTCGTTTCAGGTAACGGCAGTCACTTTTCAGCTCAAACGAACTACATCACTCACTGAGCTCACACATTTCTCATCTTAACAGACAAGCATTGGATGTTAGAGGACCAGTGCTTTGTATCAGTTTCAGAAGAAGAGTTAGACTACATAAGGTCCATATGTGTACGAAACTCCGTTCTTTTGTTCTGGGCACACTCAGATTTCCTGCTGTATTAGAGACTCTAGAAAGCAAGAGCGTGCTTCTTGCTGTAAAGCAGAGTGTGATCCATGGGTGAGAACTATGCTGTGTGTTTCCCTTCAGAAATGGAGCTAAATCCCAGGCTCTGTGTCTTCCTATAAGCAAGAATTCGTTTAAGTTAAGGGCAGTCACTTGTCATCTCAAACGAACTACATCGTTCACGAAGCTCACACGTTTCTCATCTTAACAGACAAGCATTGGATGTTAGAGGACCAGTGCTTTGTCTCAGTTTCAGAAGCAGAGTTGGACTAGGTATGGTCTGTATGTGTAGGAAACACCGTTCTTTTGTTCTCAGTGCACTCACGTTTCCTGCTGTCTTAGAGAATCTAGAAAGCAAGAGCGTGCTTCTGGCTCTAAAGCAGAGTGTCATCCATGGATGAGAACTCTGCTGTGTGTTTCCCTTCAGAGATGGAGTTAAATCCCAGGCTCTGTGTCTTACTACAAGCAAGACTTCCTTACAGGTAAGGGCAGTCACTTTTTTGCACAAACAAACTACATCGTTCACGAAGATCACACGTTTCTCATCTTAACAGACAAGCATTGGATGTTAGAGGACCAGTGCTTTGTATCAGTTTCAGAAGCAGAGTTGGACTAGATATGGTCCGTATGTGTAGGAAACACCGTTCTTTTGTTCTCAGCACACTCACGTTTCCTGCTGTGTTAGAGACTCCAGAAAGCAAGAGCATGCTTCTCGCTCTAAAGCAGAGTGTGATCCATGGATATGAACTCTGCTGTGTGTTTCCCTTCAGAGATGGAGTTAAATCCCAGGCTCTGTGTCTTACTACAAGCAAGACTTCGTTACAGGTAAGAGCAGTCACTTTTCAGTTCAAAGGAACTACAACATTCTCAAAGCTCACACGTTTCTCATCTTAACTAACAAGCATTGGATTTTAGAGGACCAGTGCTTTGTATCAGTTTCAGAAGCAGAGTTGGACTATATAATGTCCTTATGTGTGGGAAACAGCGTTCTTTTGTTCTCAGCACACTCACGTTTCCTGCTGTCTTAGAGACTCTAGAAAGCAAGAGCGTGCTTCTTGTTCTAAAGCAGAGTGTGATCAATGGATGAGAACACTGCTGTGTGTTTCACTTCAGAAATGGAGTTAAATCCCAGGCTCTGGGTCTTCCTACAAGCAAGACTTCGTTTCAGGTAAGGGCAGTCACTTTTCTGCTCAAACGAACTACATCGTTCACCAAGATCACACGTTTCTCATCTTAACTGACAAGCATTGGATGTTAGAGGACCAGTGCATTGTATCAGTTTCAGAAGCAGATTTGGACTACATATGGTCCGTATGTGTAGGAAACACTATTCTTTTGTTCTGGCACACTCAGATTACCTGCTGTATTAAAGACTCTAGAAAGCAAGAGCGTGCTTCTCGCTCTAAAGCAGAGTGTGATCCATGGATGACACCTATGCTGTGTGTTTCCCTTCAGAAATGGGGTTAAATCCCAATCTCTGTGTCTTCCTACAAGCAAGACTTCGTTTCAGGTAACGGCAGTCACTTTTCAGCTCAAACGAACTACATCACTCACTGAGCTCACACATTTCTCATCTTAACAGACAAGCATTGGATGTTAGAGGACCAGTGCTTTGTATCAGTTTCAGAAGAAGAGTTAGACTACATAAGGTCCGTATGTGTACGAAACTCCGTTCTTTTGTTCTGGGCACACTCAGATTTCCTGCTGTATTAGAGACTCTAGAAAGCAAGAGCGTGCTTCTTGCTGTAAAGCAGAGTGTGATCCATGGGTGAGAACTATGCTGTGTGTTTCCCTTCAGAAATGGAGCTAAATCCCAGGCTCTGTGTCTTCCTATAAGCAAGAATTCGTTTAAGTTAAGGGCAGTCACTTGTCATCTCAAACGAACTACATCGTTCACGAAGCTCACACGTTTCTCATCTTAACAGACAAGCATTGGATGTTAGAGGACCAGTGCTTTGTCTCAGTTTCAGAAGCAGAGTTGGACTAGGTATGGTCTGTATGTGTAGGAAACACCGTTCTTTTGTTCTCAGTGCACTCACGTTTCCTGCTGTCTTAGAGAATCTAGAAAGCAAGAGCGTGCTTCTGGCTCTAAAGCAGAGTGTCATCCATGGATGAGAACTCTGCTGTGTGTTTCCCTTCAGAGATGGAGTTAAATCCCAGGCTCTGTGTCTTACTACAAGCAAGACTTCCTTACAGGTAAGGGCAGTCACTTTTTTGCACAAACAAACTACATCGTTCACGAAGATCACACGTTTCTCATCTTAACAGACAAGCATTGGATGTTAGAGGACCAGTGCTTTGTATCAGTTTCAGAAGCAGAGTTGGACTAGATATGGTCCGTATGTGTAGGAAACAGCGTTCTTTTGTTCTCAGCACACTCACGTTTCCTGCTGTCTTAGAGAATCTAGAAAGCAAGAGCGTGCTTCTTGTTCTAAAGCAGAGTGTGATCAATGGCCGAGAACACTGCTGTGTGTTTCCCTTCAGAAATGGAGTTAAATCCCAGGCTCTGGGTCTTCCTACAAGCAAGACTTCGTTTCAGGTAAGGGCAGTCACTTTTCTGCTCAAACGAACTACATCGTTCACGAAGATAACACGTTTCTCATCTTAACTGACAAGCATTGGATGTTAGAGGACCAGTGCATTGTATCAGTTTCAGATGCAGATTTGGACTACATATGGTCCGTATGTGTAGCAAACACCGTTCTTTTGTTCTGGGCATACTCAGATTACCGGCTGTATTAGAGACTCTAGAAAGCAAGAGCGTGCTTCTCGCTCTACAGCAGAGTGTGATCCATGGATGAAAACTCTGCTGTGTGTTTCCCTTCAGAGATGTAGTTAAATCCCAGGCTCTGTGTCTTACTACAAGCAAGACTTCGTTACAGGTAAGGGCAGTCACTTTTCAGTTCAAAGGAACTACATCATTCTCAAAGCTCACACGTTTCTCATCTTAACTGACAAGCATTGGATTTTAGAGGACCAGTGCTTTGTATCAGTTTCAGAAGCAGAGTTGGACTATATAATGTCCTTATGTGTAGGAAACAGCGTTCTTTTGTTCTCAGCACACTCACGTTTCCTGCTGTCTTAGAGACTCTAGAAAGCAAAGGCATGCTTCTTGTTCTAAAGCAGAGGGTGATCAATGGATGATTACACTGCTGTGTGCTTCCTTTCAGAAATGGAGTTAAATCCCAAGCTCTGAGTCTTCCTACAAGCAAGACTTCGTTTCTGGTAAGGGCAGTCACATGTCAGCTCAAACGAATTACATCGTTCACGAAGCTCACACGTTTCTCATCTTAACAGACAAGCATTGTATGTTAGAGGACCAGTGCTTTGTATCAGTTTCAGAAGCAGAGTTGGACTGGATATGGTCCGTAGGTGTAGGAAACTCCGTTCTTTTGTTCTCAGCACACTCACGTTTCCTGCTGTGTTAGAGACTCCAGAAAGCAAGAGCATGCTTCTCGCTCTAAAGCAGAGTGTGATCCATGGATATGAACTCTGCTGTGTGTTTCCCTTCAGAGATGGAGTTAAATCCCAGGCTCTGTGTCTTACTACAAGCAAGACTTCGTTACAGGTAAGAGCAGTCACTTTTCAGTTCAAAGGAACTACAACATTCTCAAAGCTCACACGTTTCTCATCTTAACTAACAAGCATTGGATTTTAGAGGACCAGTGCTTTGTATCAGTTTCAGAAGCAGAGTTGGACTATATAATGTCCTTATGTGTGGGAAACAGCGTTCTTTTGTTCTCAGCACACTCACGTTTCCTGCTGTCTTAGAGACTCTAGAAAGCAAGAGCGTGCTTCTTGTTCTAAAGCAGAGTGTGATCAATGGATGAGAACACTGCTGTGTGTTTCACTTCAGAAATGGAGTTAAATCCCAGGCTCTGGGTCTTCCTACAAGCAAGACTTCGTTTCAGGTAAGGGCAGTCACTTTTCTGCTCAAACGAACTACATCGTTCACCAAGATCACACGTTTCTCATCTTAACTGACAAGCATTGGATGTTAGAGGACCAGTGCATTGTATCAGTTTCAGAAGCAGATTTGGACTACATATGGTCCGTATGTGTAGGAAACACTATTCTTTTGTTCTGGCACACTCAGATTACCTGCTGTATTAAAGACTCTAGAAAGCAAGAGCGTGCTTCTCGCTCTAAAGCAGAGTGTGATCCATGGATGACACCTATGCTGTGTGTTTCCCTTCAGAAATGGGGTTAAATCCCAATCTCTGTGTCTTCCTACAAGCAAGACTTCGTTTCAGGTAACGGCAGTCACTTTTCAGCTCAAACGAACTACATCACTCACTGAGCTCACACATTTCTCATCTTAACAGACAAGCATTGGATGTTAGAGGACCAGTGCTTTGTATCAGTTTCAGAAGAAGAGTTGGACTACATAAGGTCCATATGTGTACGAAACTCCGTTCTTTTGTTCTGGGCACACTCAGATTTCCTGCTGTATTAGAGACTCTAGAAAGCAAGAGCGTGCTTCTTGCTGTAAAGCAGAGTGTGATCCATGTGTGAGAACTATGCTGTGTGTTTCCCTTCAGAAATGGAGCTAAATCCCAGGCTCAGTGTCTTCCTATAAGCAAGAATTCGTTTCAGGTAATGGCAGTCACTTTTCTTCTCAAACGAACTACATCGTTCACGAAGCTCACACGTTTCTCATCTTAACAGACAAGCATTGGATGTTAGAGGACCAGTGCTTTGTATCAGTTTCAGAAGCAGAGTTGGACTAGATATGGTCCGTATGTGTAGGAAACAGCGTTCTTTTGTTCTCAGCACACTCACGTTTCCTGCTGTCTTAGAGACTCTAGAAAGCAAGAGCGTGCTTCTTGTTCTAAAGCAGAGTGTGATCAATGGATGAGAACACTGCTGTGTGTTTCACTTCAGAAATGGAGTTAAATCCCAGGCTCTGGGTCTTCCTACAAGCAAGACTTCGTTTCAGGTAAGGGCAGTCACTTTTCTGCTCAAACGAACTACATCGTTCACCAAGATCACACGTTTCTCATCTTAACTGACAAGCATTGGATGTTAGAGGACCAGTGCATTGTATCAGTTTCAGAAGCAGATTTGGACTACATATGGTCCGTATGTGTAGGAAACACTATTCTTTTGTTCTGGCACACTCAGATTACCTGCTGTATTAAAGACTCTAGAAAGCAAGAGCGTGCTTCTCGCTCTAAAGCAGAGTGTGATCCATGGATGACACCTATGCTGTGTGTTTCCCTTCAGAAATGGGGTTAAATCCCAATCTCTGTGTCTTCCTACAAGCAAGACTTCGTTTCAGGTAACGGCAGTCACTTTTCAGCTCAAACGAACTACATCACTCACTGAGCTCACACATTTCTCATCTTAACAGACAAGCATTGGATGTTAGAGGACCAGTGCTTTGTATCAGTTTCAGAAGAAGAGTTAGACTACATAAGGTCCGTATGTGTACGAAACTCCGTTCTTTTGTTCTGGGCACACTCAGATTTCCTGCTGTATTAGAGACTCTAGAAAGCAAGAGCGTGCTTCTTGCTGTAAAGCAGAGTGTGATCCATGTGTGAGAACTATGCTGTGTGTTTCCCTTCAGAAATGGAGCTAAATCCCAGGCTCTGTGTCTTCCTATAAGCAAGAATTCGTTTAAGTTAAGGGCAGTCACTTGTCATCTCAAACGAACTACATCGTTCACGAAGCTCACACGTTTCTCATCTTAACAGACAAGCATTGGATGTTAGAGGACCAGTGCTTTGTCTCAGTTTCAGAAGCAGAGTTGGACTAGGTATGGTCTGTATGTGTAGGAAACACCGTTCTTTTGTTCTCAGTGCACTCACGTTTCCTGCTGTCTTAGAGAATCTAGAAAGCCAGAGCGTGCTTCTGGCTCTAAAGCAGAGTGTCATCCATGGATGAGAACTCTGCTGTGTGTTTCCCTTCAGAGATGGAGTTAAATCCCAGGCTCTGTGTCTTACTACAAGCAAGACTTCCTTACAGGTAAGGGCAGTCACTTTTTTGCACAAACAAACTACATCGTTCACGAAGATCACACGTTTCTCATCTTAACAGACAAGCATTGGATGTTAGAGGACCAGTGCTTTGTATCAGTTTCAGAAGCAGAGTTGGACTAGATATGGTCCGTATGTGTAGGAAACAGCGTTCTTTTGTTCTCAGCACACTCACGTTTCCTGCTGTCTTAGAGAATCTAGAAAGCAAGAGCGTGCTTCTTGTTCTAAAGCAGAGTGTGATCAATGGCCGAGAACACTGCTGTGTGTTTCCCTTCAGAAATGGAGTTAAATCCCAGGCTCTGGGTCTTCCTACAAGCAAGACTTCGTTTCAGGTAAGGGCAGTCACTTTTCTGCTCAAACGAACTACATCGTTCACGAAGATAACACGTTTCTCATCTTAACTGACAAGCATTGGATGTTAGAGGACCAGTGCATTGTATCAGTTTCAGATGCAGATTTGGACTACATATGGTCCGTATGTGTAGGAAACACCGTTCTTTTGTTCTGGGCATACTCAGATTACCGGCTGTATTAGAGACTCTAGAAAGCAAGAGCGTGCTTCTCGCTCTACAGCAGAGTGTGATCCATGGATGAAAACTCTGCTGTGTGTTTCCCTTCAGAGATGTAGTTAAATCCCAGGCACTGTGTCTTACTACAAGCAAGACTTCGTTACAGGTAAGGGCAGTCACTTTTCAGTTCAAAGGAACTACATCATTCTCAAAGCTCACACGTTTCTCATCTTAACTGACAAGCATTGGATTTTAGAGGACCAGTGCTTTGTATCAGTTTCAGAAGCAGAGTTGGACTATATAATGTCCTTATGTGTAGGAAACAGCGTTCTTTTGTTCTCAGCACACTCACGTTTCCTGCTGTCTTAGAGACTCTAGAAAGCAAAGGCATGCTTCTTGTTCTAAAGCAGAGGGTGATCAATGGATGATTACACTGCTGTGTGCTTCCTTTCAGAAATGGAGTTAAATCCCAAGCTCTGAGTCTTCCTACAAGCAAGACTTCGTTTCTGGTAAGGGCAGTCACATGTCAGCTCAAACGAATTACATCGTTCACGAAGCTCACACGTTTCTCATCTTAACAGACAAGCATTGTATGTTAGAGGACCAGTGCTTTGTATCAGTTTCAGAAGCAGAGTTGGACTGGATATGGTCCGTAGGTGTAGGAAACACCGTTCTTTTGTTCTCAGCACACTCACGTTTCCTGCTGTGTTAGAGACTCCAGAAAGCAAGAGCATGCTTCTCGCTCTAAAGCAGAGTGTGATCCATGGATATGAACTCTGCTGTGTGTTTCCCTTCAGAGATGGAGTTAAATCCCAGGCTCTGTGTCTTACTACAAGCAAGACTTCGTTACAGGTAAGAGCAGTCACTTTTCAGTTCAAAGGAACTACAACATTCTCAAAGCTCACACGTTTCTCATCTTAACTAACAAGCATTGGATTTTAGAGGACCAGTGCTTTGTATCAGTTTCAGAAGCAGAGTTGGACTATATAATGTCCTTATGTGTGGGAAACAGCGTTCTTTTGTTCTCAGCACACTCACGTTTCCTGCTGTCTTAGAGACTCTAGAAAGCAAGAGCGTGCTTCTTGTTCTAAAGCAGAGTGTGATCAATGGATGAGAACACTGCTGTGTGTTTCACTTCAGAAATGGAGTTAAATCCCAGGCTCTGGGTCTTCCTACAAGCAAGACTTCGTTTCAGGTAAGGGCAGTCACTTTTCTGCTCAAACGAACTACATCGTTCACCAAGATCACACGTTTCTCATCTTAACTGACAAGCATTGGATGTTAGAGGACCAGTGCATTGTATCAGTTTCAGAAGCAGATTTGGACTACATATGGTCCGTATGTGTAGGAAACACTATTCTTTTGTTCTGGCACACTCAGATTACCTGCTGTATTAAAGACTCTAGAAAGCAAGAGCGTGCTTCTCGCTCTAAAGCAGAGTGTGATCCATGGATGACACCTATGCTGTGTGTTTCCCTTCAGAAATGGGGTTAAATCCCAATCTCTGTGTCTTCCTACAAGCAAGACTTCGTTTCAGGTAACGGCAGTCACTTTTCAGCTCAAACGAACTACATCACTCACTGAGCTCACACATTTCTCATCTTAACAGACAAGCATTGGATGTTAGAGGACCAGTGATTTGTATCAGTTTCAGAAGAAGAGTTAGACTACATAAGGTCCGTATGTGTACGAAACTCCGTTCTTTTGTTCTGGGCACACTCAGATTTCCTGCTGTATTAGAGACTCTAGAAAGCAAGAGCGTGCTTCTTGCTGTAAAGCAGAGTGTGATCCATGGGTGAGAACTATGCTGTGTGTTTCCCTTCAGAAATGGAGCTAAATCCCAGGCTCTGTGTCTTCCTATAAGCAAGAATTCGTTTAAGTTAAGGGCAGTCACTTGTCATCTCAAACGAACTACATCGTTCACGAAGCTCACACGTTTCTCATCTTAACAGACAAGCATTGGATGTTAGAGGACCAGTGCTTTGTCTCAGTTTCAGAAGCAGAGTTGGACTAGGTATGGTCTGTATGTGTAGGAAACACCGTTCTTTTGTTCTCAGTGCACTCACGTTTCCTGCTGTCTTAGAGAATCTAGAAAGCAAGAGCTTGCTTCTGGCTCTAAAGCAGAGTGTCATCCATGGATGAGAACTCTGCTGTGTGTTTCCCTTCAGAGATGGAGTTAAATCCCAGGCTCTGTGTCTTACTACAAGCAAGACTTCCTTACAGGTAAGGGCAGTCACTTTTTTGCACAAACAAACTACATCGTTCACGAAGATCACACGTTTCTCATCTTAACAGACAAGCATTGGATGTTAGAGGACCAGTGCTTTGTATCAGTTTCAGAAGCAGAGTTGGACTAGATATGGTCCGTATGTGTAGGAAACAGCGTTCTTTTGTTCTCAGCACACTCACGTTTCCTGCTGTCTTAGAGAATCTAGAAAGCAAGAGCGTGCTTCTTGTTCTAAAGCAGAGTGTGATCAATGGCCGAGAACACTGCTGTGTGTTTCCCTTCAGAAATGGAGTTAAATCCCAGGCTCTGGGTCTTCCTACAAGCAAGACTTCGTTTCAGGTAAGGGCAGTCACTTTTCTGCTCAAACGAACTACATCGTTCACGAAGATAACACGTTTCTCATCTTAACTGACAAGCATTGGATGTTAGAGGACCAGTGCATTGTATCAGTTTCAGATGCAGATTTGGACTACATATGGTCCGTATGTGTAGGAAACACCGTTCTTTTGTTCTGGGCATACTCAGATTACCGGCTGTATTAGAGACTCTAGAAAGCAAGAGCGTGCTTCTCGCTCTACAGCAGAGTGTGATCCATGGATGAAAACTCTGCTGTGTGTTTCCCTTCAGAGATGTAGTTAAATCCCAGGCTCTGTGTCTTACTACAAGCAAGACTTCGTTACAGGTAAGGGCAGTCACTTTTCAGTTCAAAGGAACTACATCATTCTCAAAGCTCACACGTTTCTCATCTTAACTGACAAGCATTGGATTTTAGAGGACCAGTGCTTTGTATCAGTTTCAGAAGCAGAGTTGGACTATATAATGTCCTTATGTGTAGGAAACAGCGTTCTTTTGTTCTCAGCACACTCACGTTTCCTGCTGTCTTAGAGACTCTAGAAAGCAAAGGCATGCTTCTTGTTCTAAAGCAGAGGGTGATCAATGGATGATTACACTGCTGTGTGCTTCCTTTCAGAAATGGAGTTAAATCCCAAGCTCTGAGTCTTCCTACAAGCAAGACTTCGTTTCTGGTAAGGGCAGTCACATGTCAGCTCAAACGAATTACATCGTTCACGAAGCTCACACGTTTCTCATCTTAACAGACAAGCATTGTATGTTAGAGGACCAGTGCTTTGTATCAGTTTCAGAAGCAGAGTTGGACTGGATATGGTCCGTAGGTGTAGGAAACACCGTTCTTTTGTTCTCAGCACACTCACGTTTCCTGCTGTGTTAGAGACTCCAGAAAGCAAGAGCATGCTTCTCGCTCTAAAGCAGAGTGTGATCCATGGATATGAACTCTGCTGTGTGTTTCCCTTCAGAGATGGAGTTAAATCCCAGGCTCTGTGTCTTACTACAAGCAAGACTTCGTTACAGGTAAGAGCAGTCACTTTTCAGTTCAAAGGAACTACAACATTCTCAAAGCTCACACGTTTCTCATCTTAACTAACAAGCATTGGATTTTAGAGGACCAGTGCTTTGTATCAGTTTCAGAAGCAGAGTTGGACTATATAATGTCCTTATGTGTGGGAAACAGCGTTCTTTTGTTCTCAGCACACTCACGTTTCCTGCTGTCTTAGAGACTCTAGAAAGCAAGAGCGTGCTTCTTGTTCTAAAGCAGAGTGTGATCAATGGATGAGAACACTGCTGTGTGTTTCACTTCAGAAATGGAGTTAAATCCCAGGCTCTGGGTCTTCCTACAAGCAAGACTTCGTTTCAGGTAAGGGCAGTCACTTTTCTGCTCAAACGAACTACATCGTTCACCAAGATCACACGTTTCTCATCTTAACTGACAAGCATTGGATGTTAGAGGACCAGTGCATTGTATCAGTTTCAGAAGCAGATTTGGACTACATATGGTCCGTAAGTGTAGGAAACACTATTCTTTTGTTCTGGCACACTCAGATTACCTGCTGTATTAAAGACTCTAGAAAGCAAGAGCGTGCTTCTCGCTCTAAAGCAGAGTGTGATCCATGGATGACACCTATGCTGTGTGTTTCCCTTCAGAAATGGGGTTAAATCCCAATCTCTGTGTCTTCCTACAAGCAAGACTTCGTTTCAGGTAACGGCAGTCACTTTTCAGCTCAAACGAACTACATCACTCACTGAGCTCACACATTTCTCATCTTAACAGACAAGCATTGGATGTTAGAGGACCAGTGCTTTGTATCAGTTTCAGAAGAAGAGTTAGACTACATAAGGTCCGTATGTGTACGAAACTCCGTTCTTTTGTTCTGGGCACACTCAGATTTCCTGCTGTATTAGAGACTCTAGAAAGCAAGAGCGTGCTTCTTGCTGTAAAGCAGAGTGTGATCCATGGGTGAGAACTATGCTGTGTGTTTCCCTTCAGAAATGGAGCTAAATCCCAGGCTCTGTGTCTTCCTATAAGCAAGAATTCGTTTAAGTTAAGGGCAGTCACTTGTCATCTCAAACGAACTACATCGTTCACGAAGCTCACACGTTTCTCATCTTAACAGACAAGCATTGGATGTTAGAGGACCAGTGCTTTGTCTCAGTTTCAGAAGCAGAGTTGGACTAGGTATGGTCTGTATGTGTAGGAAACACCGTTCTTTTGTTCTCAGTGCACTCACGTTTCCTGCTGTCTTAGAGAATCTAGAAAGCAAGAGCGTGCTTCTGGCTCTAAAGCAGAGTGTCATCCATGGATGAGAACTCTGCTGTGTGTTTCCCTTCAGAGATGGAGTTAAATCCCAGGCTCTGTGTCTTACTACAAGCAAGACTTCCTTACAGGTAAGGGCAGTCACTTTTTTGCACAAACAAACTACATCGTTCACGAAGATCACACGTTTCTCATCTTAACAGACAAGCATTGGATGTTAGAGGACCAGTGCTTTGTATCAGTTTCAGAAGCAGAGTTGGACTAGATATGGTCCGTATGTGTAGGAAACAGCGTTCTTTTGTTCTCAGCACACTCACGTTTCCTGCTGTCTTAGAGAATCTAGAAAGCAAGAGCGTGCTTCTTGTTCTAAAGCAGAGTGTGATCAATGGCCGAGAACACTGCTGTGTGTTTCCCTTCAGAAATGGAGTTAAATCCCAGGCTCTGGGTCTTCCTACAAGCAAGACTTCATTTCAGGTAAGGGCAGTCACTTTTCTGCTCAAACGAACTACATCGTTCACGAAGATAACACGTTTCTCATCTTAACTGACAAGCATTGGATGTTAGAGGACCAGTGCATTGTATCAGTTTCAGATGCAGATTTGGACTACATATGGTCCGTATGTGTAGGAAACACCGTTCTTTTGTTCTGGGCATACTCAGATTACCGGCTGTATTAGAGACTCTAGAAAGCAAGAGCGTGCTTCTCGCTCTACAGCAGAGTGTGATCCATGGATGAAAACTCTGCTGTGTGTTTCCCTTCAGAGATGTAGTTAAATCCCAGGCTCTGTGTCTTACTACAAGCAAGACTTCGTTACAGGTAAGGGCAGTCACTTTTCAGTTCAAAGGAACTACATCATTCTCAAAGCTCACACGTTTCTCATCTTAACTGACAAGCATTGGATTTTAGAGGACCAGTGCTTTGTATCAGTTTCAGAAGCAGAGTTGGACTATATAATGTCCTTATGTGTAGGAAACAGCGTTCTTTTGTTCTCAGCACACTCACGTTTCCTGCTGTCTTAGAGACTCTAGAAAGCAAAGGCATGCTTCTTGTTCTAAAGCAGAGGGTGATCAATGGATGATTACACTGCTGTGTGTTTCCTTTCAGAAATGGAGTTAAATCCCAAGCTCTGAGTCTTCCTACAAGCAAGACTTCGTTTCTGGTAAGGGCAGTCACATGTCAGCTCAAACGAATTACATCGTTCACGAAGCTCACACGTTTCTCATCTTAACAGACAAGCATTGTATGTTAGAGGACCAGTGCTTTGTATCAGTTTCAGAAGCAGAGTTGGACTGGATATGGTCCGTAGGTGTAGGAAACACCGTTCTTTTGTTCTCAGCACACTCACATTTCCTGCTGTGTTAGAGACTCCAGAAAGCAAGAGCATGCTTCTCGCTCTAAAGCAGAGTGTGATCCATGGATATGAACTCTGCTGTGTGTTTCCCTTCAGAGATGGAGTTAAATCCCAGGCTCTGTGTCTTACTACAAGCAAGACTTCGTTACAGGTAAGAGCAGTCACTTTTCAGTTCAAAGGAACTACAACATTCTCAAAGCTCACACGTTTCTCATCTTAACTAACAAGCATTGGATTTTAGAGGACCAGTGCTTTGTATCAGTTTCAGAAGCAGAGTTGGACTATATAATGTCCTTATGTGTGGGAAACAGCGTTCTTTTGTTCTCAGCACACTCACGTTTCCTGCTGTCTTAGAGACTCTAGAAAGCAAAGGCATGCTTCTTGTTCTAAAGCAGAGTTTGATCAATGGATGAGAACACTGCTGTGTGTTTCACTTCAGAAATGGAGTTAAATCCCAGGCTCTGAGTCTTCCTACAAGCAAGACTTATTTTCAGGTAAGGGCAGTCACTTTTCTGCTCAAACGAACTACATCGTTCACGAAGATCACACGTTTCTCATCTTAACTGACAAGCATTGGATGTTAGAGGACCAGTGCATTGTATCAGTTTCAGAAGCAGATTTGGACTACATATGGTCCGTATGTGTAGGAAACACTATTCTTTTGTTCTGGCACACTCAGATTACCTGCTGTATTAAAGACTCTAGAAAGCAAGAGCGTGCTTCTCGCTCTAAAGCAGAGTGTGATCCATGGATGACAACTATGCTGTGTGTTTCCCTTCAGAAATGGAGTTAAATCCCAATCTCTGTGTCTTCCTACAAGCAAGACTTCGTTTCAGGTAACGGCAGTCACTTTTCAGCTCAAACGAACTACATCACTCACTGAGCTCTCACATTTCTCATCTTAACAGACAAGCATTGGATGTTAGAGGACCAGTGCTTTGTATCAGTTTCAGAAGAAGAGTTGGACTACATAAGGTCCATATGTGTACGAAACTCCGTTCTTTTGTTCTGGGCACACTCAGATTTCCTGCTGTATTAGAGACTCTAGAAAGCAAGAGCGTGCTTCTTGCTGTAAAGCAGAGTGTGATCCATGGGTGAGAACTATGCTGTGTGTTTCCCTTCAGAAATGGAGCTAAATCCCAGGCTCTGTGTCTTCCTATAAGCAAGAATTCGTTTCAGGTAAGGGCACTCACTTTTCTTCTCAAACGAACAACATTGTTCACGAAGCTCACACGTTTCTCATCTTAACGGACAAGCATTGGATGTTAGAGGACCAGTGCTTTGTATCAGTTTCAGAAGCAGAGTTGGACTAGATATGGTCTGTATGTGTAGGAAACAGCGTTCTTTTGTTCTCAGCGCACTCACGTTTCCTGCTGTCTTAGAGACTCTAGAAAGCAAGAGCGTGCTTCTTGTTCTAAAGCAGAGTGTGATCAATGGATGAGAACACTGCTGTGTGTTTCCCTTCAGAAATGGAGTTAAATCCCAGGCTCTGGGTCTTCCTACAAGCAAGACTTCGTTTCAGGTAAGGGCAGTCACTTTTCTGCTCAAACGAACTACATCGTTCACAAAGATCACACGTTTCTCATCTTAACAGACAAGCATTGGATGTTAGAGGACCAGTGCTTTGTATCAGTTTCAGAAGCAGAGTTGGACTAGATATGGTCCGTATGTGTAGGAAACAGCGTTCTCTTGTTCTCAGCGCACTCACGTTTCCTGCTGTCTTAGAGACTCTAGAAAGCAAGAGCGTGCTTCTTGTTCTAAAGCAGAGTGTGATCAATGGATGAGAACACTGCTGTGTGTTTCCCTTCAGAAATGGAGTTAAATCCCAGGCTCTGTGTCTTACTACAAGCAAGACTTCGTTACAGGTAAGGGCAGTCACTTTTCAGTTCATAGGAACTACATCATTCTCAAAGCTCACACGTTTCTCATCTTAACTGACAAGCATTGGATTTTAGAGGACCAGTGCTTTGTATCAGTTTCAGAAGCAGCGTTGGACTATATAATGTCCTTATGTGTAGGAAACAGCGTTCTTTTGTCCTCAGCACACTCACGTTTCCTGCTGTCTTAGAGACTCTAGAAAGCAAAGGCATGCTTCTTGTTCTAAAGCAGAGGGTGATCAATGGATGATTACACTGCTGTGTGCTTCCTTTCAGAAATGGAGTTAAATCCCAAGCTCTGAGTCTTCCTACAAGCAAGACTTCGTTTCAGGTAAGGGCAGTCACTTGTCAGCTCAAACGAATTACATCGTTCACGAAGCTCACACGTTTCTCATCTTAACAGACAAGCATTGGATGTTAGAGGACCAGTGCTTTGTATCAGTTTCAGAAGCAGAGTTGGACTAGATATGGACCGTAGGTGTAGGAAACACCGTTCTTTTGTTCTCAGCACACTCACGTTTCCTGCTGTGTTAGAGTCTCCAGAAAGCAAGAGCATGCTTCTCGCTCTAAAGCAGAGTGTGATCCATGGATATGAACTCTGCTGTGTGTTTCCCTTCAGAGATGGAGTTAAATCCCAGGCTCGGTGTCTTACTACAAGCAAGACTTCGTTACAGGTAAGAGCAGTCACTTTTCAGTTCAAAGGAACTACAACATTCTCAAAGCTCACACGTTTCTCATCTTAACTAACAAGCATTGGATTTTAGAGGACCAATGCTTTGTATCAGTTTCAGAAGCAGAGTTGGACTAGATATGGTCCGAATGTGTGGGAAACACCGTTCTTTTGTTCTCAGCGCACTCACGTTTCCTGCTGTCTTAGAGACTCTAGAAAGCAAAGGCATGCTTCTTGTTCTAAAGCAGAGTTTGATCAATGGATGAGAACACTGCTGTGTGTTTCCCTTCAGAGATGGAGTTAAATCCCAGGCTCTGAGTCTTCCTACAAGCAAGACTTCCTTACAGGTAAGGGCAGTCACTTTTTTGCACAAACGAACTACATCGTTCACGAAGATCACACGTTTCTCATCTTAACAGACAAGCATTGGATGTTAGAGGACCAGTGCTTTGTATCAATTTCAGAAGCAGAGTTGGACTAGATATGGTCCGTTTGTGTAGGAAACAGCGTTCTTTTGTTCTCAGCACACTCACGTTTCCTGCTGTCTTAGAGACTCTAGAAAGCAAGAGCGTGCTTCTTGTTCTAAAGCAGAGTGTGATCAATGGACGAGAACACTGCTGTGTGTTTCCCTTCAGAAATGGAGTTAAATCCCAGGCTCTGGGTCTTCCTACAAGCAAGACTTCGTTTCAGATAAGGGCAGTCACTTTACTGCTCAAACGAACTACATCGTTCACGAAGATAACACGTTTCTCATCTTAACTGACAAGCATTGGATGTTAGAGGACCAGTGCATTGTATCAGTTTCAGATGCAGATTTGGACTACATATGGTCCGTATGTGTAGGAAACACCGTTCTTTTGTTCTGGGCATACTCAGATTACCTGCTGTATTAGAGACTCTAGAAAGCAAGAGCGTGCTTCTCGCTCTACAGCAGAGTGTGATCCATGGATGAAAACTCTGCTGTGTGTTTCCCTTCAGAGATGTAGTTAAATCCCAGGCTCTGTGTCTTACTACAAGCAAGACTTCGTTACAGGTAAGGGCAGTCACTTTTCAGTTCAAAGGAACTACATCATTCTCAAAGCTCACACGTTTCTCATCTTAACTGACAAGCATTGGATTTTAGAGGACCAGTGCTTTGTATCAGTTTCAGAAGCAGAGTTGGACTATATAATGTCCTTATGTGTAGGAAACAGCGTTCTTTTGTTCTCAGCACACTCACGTTTCCTGCTGTCTTAGAGACTCTAGAAAGCAAAGGCATGCTTCTTGTTCTAAAGCAGAGGGTGATCAATGGATGATTACACTGCTGTGTGCTTCCTTTCAGAAATGGAGTTAAATCCCAAGCTCTGAGTCTTCCTACAAGCAAGACTTCGTTTCAGGTAAGGGCAGTCACTTGTCAGCTCAAACGAATTACATCGTTCACGAAGCTCACACGTTTCTCATCTTAACAGACAAGCATTGTATGTTAGAGGACCAGTGCTTTGTATCAGTTTCAGAAGCAGAGTTGGACTAGATATGGTCCGTAGGTGTAGGAAACACCGTTCTTTTGTTCTCAGCACACTCACGTTTCCTGCTGTGTTAGAGACTCCAGAAAGCAAGAGCATGCTTCTCGCTCTAAAGCAGAGTGTGATCCATGGATATGAACTCTGCTGTGTGTTTCCCTTCAGAGATGGAGTTAAATCCCAGGCTCTGTGTCTTACTACATGCAAGACTTCGTTACAGGTAAGAGCAGTCACTTTTCAGTTCAAAGGAACTACAACATTCTCAAAGCTCACACGTTTCTCATCTTAACTAACAAGCATTGGATTTTAGAGGACCAGTGCTTTGTATCAGTTTCAGAAGCAGAGTTGGACTATATAATGTCCTTATGTGTGGGAAACAGCGTTCTTTTGTTCTCAGCACACTCACGTTTCCTGCTGTCTTAGAGACTCTAGAAAGCAAAGGCATGCTTCTTGTTCTAAAGCAGAGTTTGATCAATGGATGAGAACACTGCTGTGTGTTTCACTTCAGAAATGGAGTTAAATCCCAGGCTCTGAGTCTTCCTACAAGCAAGACTTATTTTCAGGTAAGGGCAGTCACTTTTCTGCTCAAACGAACTACATCGTTCACGAAGATCACACGTTTCTCATCTTAACTGACAAGCATTGGATGTTAGAGGACCAGTGCATTGTATCAGTTTCAGAAGCAGATTTGGACTACATATGGTCCGTATGTGTAGGAAACACTATTCTTTTGTTCTGGCACACTCAGATTACCTGCTGTATTAAAGACTCTAGAAAGCAAGAGCGTGCTTCTCGCTCTAAAGCAGAGTGTGATCCATGGATGACAACTATGCTGTGTGTTTCCCTTCAGAAATGGAGTTAAATCCCAATCTCTGTGTCTTCCTACAAGCAAGACTTCGTTTCAGGTAACGGCAGTCACTTTTCAGCTCAAACGAACTACATCACTCACTGAGCTCTCACATTTCTCATCTTAACAGACAAGCATTGGATGTTAGAGGACCAGTGCTTTGTATCAGTTTCAGAAGAAGAGTTGGACTACATAAGGTCCATATGTGTACGAAACTCCGTTCTTTTGTTCTGGGCACACTCAGATTTCCTGCTGTATTAGAGAATCTAGAAAGCAAGAGCGTGCTTCTTGCTGTAAAGCAGAGTGTGATCCATGGGTGAGAACTATGCTGTGTGTTTCCCTTCAGAAATGGAGCTAAATCCCAGGCTCTGTGTCTTCCTATAAGCAAGAATTCGTTTCAGGTAAGGGAACTCACTTTTCTTCTCAAACGAACAACATTGTTCACGAAGCTCACACGTTTCTCATCTTAACAGACAAGCATTGGATGTTAGAGGACCAGTGCTTTGTATCAGTTTCAGAAGCAGAGTTGGACTAGATATGGTCCGTATGTGTAGGAAACAGCGTTCTTTTGTTCTCAGCGCACTCACGTTTCCTGCTGTCTTAGAGACTCTAGAAAGCAAGAGCGTGCTTCTTGTTCTAAAGCAGAGTGTGATCAATGGATGAGAACACTGCTGTGTGTTTCCCTTCAGAAATGGAGTTAAATCCCAGGCTCTGGGTCTTCCTACAAGCAAGACTTCGTTTCAGGTAAGGGCAGTCACTTTTCTGCTCAAACGAACTACATCGTTCACGAAGATCACACGTTTCTCATCTTAACAGACAAGCCTTGGATGTTAGAGGACCAGTGCTTTGTATCAGTTTCAGAAGCAGAGTTGGACTAGATATGGTCCGTATGTGTAGGAAACAGCGTTCTTTTGTTCTCAGCGCACTCACGTTTCGTGCTGTCTTAGAGACTCTAGAAAGCAAGAGCGTGCTTCTTGTTCTAAAGCAGAGTGTGATCAATGGACGAGAACACTGCTGTGTGTTTCCCTTCAGAAATGGAGTTAAATCCCAGGCTCTGTGTCTTACTACAAGCAAGACTTCGTTACAGGTAAGGGCAGTCACTTTTCAGTTCATAGGAACTACATCATTCTCAAAGCTCACACGTTTCTCATCTTAACTGACAAGCATTGGATTTTAGAGGACCAGTGCTTTGTATCAGTTTCAGAAGCAGAGTTGGACTATATAATGTCCTTATGTGTAGGAAACAGCGTTCTTTTGTTCTCAGCACACTCACGTTTCCTGCTGTCTTAGAGACTCTAGAAAGCAAAGGCATGCTTCTTGTTCTAAAGCAGAGGGTGATCAATGGATGATTACACTGCTGTGTGCTTCCTTTCAGAAATGGAGTTAAATCCCAAGCTCTGAGTCTTCCTACAAGCAAGACTTCGTTTCAGGTAAGGGCAGTCACTTGTCAGCTCAAACGAACTACATCGTTCACGAAGCTCACACGTTTCTCATCTTAACAGACAAGCATTGGATGTTAGAGGACCAGTGCTTTGTATCAGTTTCAGAAGCAGAGTTGGACTAGATATGGACCGTAGGTGTAGGAAACACCGTTCTTTTGTTCTCAGCACACTCACGTTTCCTGCTGTGTTACAGACTCCAGAAAGCAAGAGCATGCTTCTCGCTCTAAAGCAGAGTGTGATCCATGGATATGAACTCTGCTGTGGGTTTCCCTTCAGAGATGGAGTTAAATCCCAGGCTCTGTGTCTTACTACAAGCAAGACTTCGTTACAGGTAAGAGCAGTCACTTTTCAGTTCAAAGGAACTACAACATTCTCAAAGCTCACACGTTTCTCATCTTAACTAACAAGCATTGGATTTTAGAGGACCAATGCTTTGTATCAGTTTCAGAAGCAGAGTTGGACTAGATATGGTCCGAATGTGTGGGAAACACCGTTCTTTTGTTATCAGCGCACTCACGTTTCCTGCTGTCTTAGAGACTCTAGAAAGCAAGAGCGTGCTTCTTGTTCTAAAGCAGAGTGTGATCAATGGATGAGAACACTGCTGTGTGTTTCACTTCAGAAATGGAGTTAAATCCCAGGCTCTGGGTCTTCCTACAAGCAAGACTTCGTTTCAGGTAAGGGCAGTCACTTTTCTGCTCAAACGAACTACATCTTTCACGAAGATCACACGTTTCTCATCTTAACTGACAAGCATTGGATGTTAGAGGACCAGTGCATTGTATCAGTTTCAGATGCAGTTTTGGACTACATATGGTCCGTATGTGTAGGAAACACCGTTCTTTTGTTCTGGGCATACTCAGATTACCTGCTGTATTAGAGACTCTAGAAAGCAAGAGCGTGCTTCTCGCTCTACAGCAGAGTGTGATCCATGGATGAAAACTCTGCTGTGTGTTTCCCTTCAGAGATGTAGTTAAATCCCAGGCTCTGTGTCTTACTACAAGCAAGACTTCGTTACAGGTAAGGGCAGTCACTTTTGAGTTCAAAGGAACTACAACATTCTCAAAGCTCACACGTTTCTCATCTTAACTAACAAGCATTGGATTTTAGAGGACCAGTGCTTTCTATCAGTTTCAGAAGCAGAGTTGGACTAGATATGGTCCGTATGTGTGGGAAACACCGTTCTTTTGTTCTCAGCGCACTCACGTTTCCTGCTGTCTTAGAGACTCTAGAAAGCAAGAGCGTGCTTCTTGTACTAAAGCAGAGTGTGATCAATGGATGAGAACACTGCTGTGTGTTTCACTTCAGAAATGGAGTTAAATCCCAGGCTCTGAGTCTTCCTACAAGCAAGACTTATTTTCAGGTAAGGGCAGTCACTTTTCTGCTCAAACGAACTACATCGTTCACGAAGATCACACGTTTCTCATCTTAACTGACAAGCATTGGATGTTAGAGGACCAGTGCATTGTATCAGTTTCAGAAGCAGATTTGGACTACATATGGTCCGTATGTGTAGGAAACACCGTTCTTTTGTTCTGGCACACTCAGATTACCTGTTGTATTAAAGACTCTAGAAAGCAAGAGCGTGCTTCTCGCTCTAAAGCAGAGTGTGATCCATGGATGAAAACTATGCTGTGTGTTTCCCTTCAGAAATGGAGTTAAATCCCAATCTCTGTGTCTTCCTATAAGCAAGAATTCGTTTCAGGTAAGGGCAGTCACTTGTCATCTCAAACGAACTACATCGTTCATGAAGCTCACACGTTTCTCATCTTAACAGACAAGCATTGGATGTTAGAGGACCAGTGCTTTGTCTCAGTTTCAGAAGCAGAGTTGGACTATATATGGTCTGTATGTGTAGGAAACACCGTTCTTTTGTTCTCAGTGCACGCACGTTTCCTGCTGTCTTAGAGACTCTAGAAAGCAAAAGCGTGCTTCTGGCTCTAAATCAGAGTGTCATCCATGGATGAGAACTCTGCTGTGTGTTTCCCTTCAGAGATGGAGTTAAATCCCAGGCTCTGTGTCTTACTGCAAGCAAGACTTCGTTATAGGTAAGGGCAGTCACTTTTATGCTCAAACGAACTACATCGTTCACGAAGATCACACGTTTCTCATCTTAACAGACAAGCATTGGATGTTAGGGGACCAGTGCTTTGTATCAGTTTCAGAAGCAGAGTTGGACTAGATATGGTCCGTATGTGTAGGAAACAGCGTTCTTTTGTTCTCAGCGCACTCACGTTTCCTGCTGTCTTAGAGACTCTAGAAAGCAAGAGCGTGCTTCTTGTTCTAAAGCAGAGTGTGATTAATGGATGAGAACACTGCTGTGTGTTTCCCTTCAGAAATGGAGTTATATCCCAGGCTCTGGGTCTTCCTACAAGCAAGACTTCGTTTCAGGTAAGGGCAGTCACTTTTCTGCTCAAACGAACTACATCGTTCACGAAGATCACACGTTTCTCATCTTAACTGACAAGCATTGGATGTTAGAGGACCAGTGCATTGTATCAGTTTCAGATGCATATTTGGACTACATATGGTCCGTATGTGTAGGAAACACCGTTCTTTTGTTCTGGGCATACTTACATTACCTGCTGTATTAGAGACTCTAGAAACAAGAGCGTGCTTCTCGCTCTACAGCAGAGTGTGATCCATGGATGAAATCTCTGCTGTGTGTTTCCCTTCAGAGATGTAGTTAAATCCCAGGCTCTGTGTCTTACTACAAGCAAGACTTCGTTACAGGTAAGGGCAGTCACTTTTCAGTTCAAAGGAACTACATCATTCTCAAAGCTCACACGTTTCTCATCTTAACTGACAAGCATTGGATTTTAGAGGATCAGTGCTTTGTATCAGTTTCAGAAGCAGAGTTGGACTATATAATGTCCTTATGTGTAGGAAACAGCGTTCTTTTGTTCTCAGCACACTCACGTTTCCTGCTGTCTTAGAGACTCTAGAAAGCAAAGGCATGCTTCTTGTTCTAAAGCAGAGGGTAATCAATGGATGATTACACTGCTGTGTGCTTCCTTTCAGAAATGGAGTTAAATCCCAAGCTCTGAGTCTTCCTACAAGCAAGACTTCGTTTCAGGTAAGGGCAGTCACTTGTCAGCTCAAACGAATTACATCGTTCACGAAGCTCACACGTTTCTCATCTTAACAGACAAGCATTGGATGTTAGAGGACCAGTGCTTTGTATCAGTTTCAGAAGCAGAGTTGGACTAGATATGGACCGTAGGTGTAGGAAACACCGTTCTTTTGTTCTCAGCACACTCACGTTTCCTGCTGTGTTAGAGACTCCAGAAAGCAAGAGCATGCTCCTCGCTCTAAAGCAGAGTGTGATCCATGGATATGAACTCTGCTGTGTGTTTCCCTTCAGAGATGGAGTTAAATCCCAGGCTCTGTGTCTTACTACAAGCAAGACTTCGTTACAGGTAAGAGCAGTCACTTTTCAGTTCAAAGGAACTACAACATTCTCAAAGCTCACACGTTTCTCATCTTAACTAACAAGCATTGGATTTTAGAGGACCAGTGCTTTGTATCAGTTTCAGAAGCAGAGTTGGACTAGATATGGTCCGTATGTGTGGGAAACACCATTCTTTTGTTCTCAGCACACTCACGTTTCCTGCTGTCTTAGAGACTCTAGAAAGCAAGAGCGTGCTTCTTGTTCTAAAGCAGAGTGTGATCAATGGATGAGAACACTGCTGTGTGTTTCACTTCAGAAATGGAGTTAAATCCCAGGCTCTGAGTCTTCCTACAAGCAAGACTTATTTTCAGGAAAGGGCAGTCTCTTTTCTGCTCAAACGAACTACATCGTTCACGAAGATCACACGTTTCTCATCTTAATTGACAAGCATTGGACGTTAGAGGACCAGTGCATTGTATCAGTTTCAGAAGCAGATTTGGACTACATATGGTCCGTATGTGTAGGAAACACCGTTCTTTTGTTCTGGCACACTCAGATTACCTGCTGTATTAAAGACTCTAGAAAGCAAGAGCGTGCTTCTCGCTCTAAAGCAGAGTGTGATCCATGGATGACAACTATGCTGTGTGTTTCCCTTCAGAAATGGAGTTAAATCCCAATCTCTGTGTCTTCCTACAAGCAAGACTTCGTTTCAGGTAACGGCAGTCACTTTTCAGCTCAAAGGAACTACATCACTCACTGAGCTCTCACATTTCTCATCTTAACAGACAAGCATTGGATGTTAGAGGACCAGTGCTTTGTATCAGTTTCAGAAGAAGAGTTAGACTACATAAGGTCCATATGTGTACGGAACTCCGTTCTTTTGTTCTGGGCACACTCAGATTTCCTGCTGTATTAGAGACTCTAGAAAGCAAGAGCGTGCTTCTTGCTGTAAAGCAGAGTGTGATCCATGGGTGAGAACTATGCTGTGTGTTTCCCTTCAGAAATGGAGCTAAATCCCAGGCTCTGTGTCTTCCTATAAGCAAGAATTCGTTTCAGGTAAGGGCAGTCACTTTTCTTCTCAAACGAACTACATCGTTCACGAAGCTCACACGTTTCTCATCTTAACAGACAAACATTGGATGTTAGAGGACCAGTGCTTTGTATCAGTTTCAGAAGCAGAGTTGTACTAGATATGGTCCGTATGTGTAGGAAACAGCGTTCTTTTGTTCTCAGCGCACTCACGTTTCCTGCTGTCTTAGAGACTCTAGAAAGCAAGAGCGTGCTTCTTGTTCTAAAGCAGAGTGTGATCAATGGATGAGAACACTGCTGTGTGTTTCCCTTCAGAAATGGAGTTAAATCCCAGGCTCTGGGTCTTCCTACAAGCAAGACTTCGTTTCAGGTAAGGGCAGTCACTTTTCTGCTCAAATAAACTACATCGTTCACGAAGATCACACGTTTCTCATCTTAACTGACAAGCATTGGATGTTAGAGGACCAGTGCATTGTATCAGTTTCAGATGCAGATTTGGACTACATATGGTCCGTATGTGTAGGAAACACCGTTCTTTTGTTCTGGGCATACTCAGATTACCTGCTGTTAGAGACTCTAGAAAGCAAGAGCGTGCTTCTCGCTCTACAGCAGAGTATGATCCATGGATGAAAACTCTGCTGTGTGTTTCCCTTCAGAGATGGAGTTAAATCCTAGGCTCTGTGTCTTCCTACAAGCAAGACTTCGTTTCAGGTAACGGCAGTCACTTTTCAGCTGAAACGAACTACATCACTCACTGAGCTCTCACATTTCTCATCTTAACAGACAAGCATTGGATGTTAGAGGACCAGTGCTTTGTATCAGTTTCAGAAGAAGAGTTAGACTACATAAGGTCCGTATGTGTACGAAACTCCGTTCTTTTGTTCTGGGCAAACTCAGATTTCCTGCTGTATTAGAGACTCTAGAAAGCAAGAGCGTGCTTCTTGCTGTAAAGCAGAGTGTGATCCATGGGTGAGAACTATGCTGTGTGTTTCCCTTCAGAGATGTAGTTAAATCCCAGGCTCTGTGTCTTACTACAAGCAAGACTTCGTTACAGGTAAGGGCAGTCACTTTTCAGTTCAAAGGAACTACATCATTCTCAAAGCTCACACGTTTATCATCTTAACTGACAAGCATTGGATTTTAGAGGGCCAGTGCTTTGTATCAGTTTCAGAAGCAGAGTTGGACTATATAATGTCCTTATGTGTAGGAAACAGCGTTCTTTTGTTCTCAGCACACTCACGTTTCCTGCTGTCTTAGAGACTCTAGAAAGCAAGAGCGTGCTTCTTGTTCTAAAGCAGAGTGTGATCAATGGATGAGAACACTGCTGTGTGTTTCACTTCAGAAATGGAGTTAAATCCCAGGCTCTGAGTCTTCCTACAAGCAAGACTTATTTTCAGGTAAGGGCAGTCACTTTTCTGCTCAAACGAACTACATCGTTCATGAAGATCACACGTTTCTCATCTTAACTGACAAGCATTGGATGTTAGAGGACCAGTGCATTGTATCAGTTTCAGAAGCAGATTTGGACTACATATGGTCCGTATGTGTAGGAAACACCGTTCTTTTGTTCTGGCATACTCAGATTACCTGCTGTATTAAAGACTCTAGAAAGCAAGAGCGTGCTTCTCGCTCTAAAGCAGAGTGTGATCCATGGATGACAACTATGCTGTGTGTTTCCCTTCAGAAATGGAGTTAAATCCCAATCTCTGTGTCTTCCTACAAGCAAGACTTCGTTTCAGGTAACGGCAGTCACTTTTCAGCTCAAACGAACTACATCACTCACTGAGCTCACACATTTCTCATCTTAACAGACAAGCATTGGATGTTAGAGGACCAGTGCTTTGTATCAGTTTCAGAAGCAGAGTTAGACTACATAAGGTCCGTATGTGTACGAAACTCCGTTCTTTTGTTCTGGGCACACTCAGATTTCCTGCTGTATTAGAGACTCTAGAAAGCAAGAGCGTGCTTCTTGCTGTAAAGCAGAGTGTGATCCATGGGTGAGAACTATGCTGTGTGTTTCCCTTCAGAAATGGAGCTAAATCCCAGGCTCTGTGTCTTCCTATAAGCAAGAATTCGTTTCAGGTAAGGGCAGTCACTTGTCATCTCAAACGAACTACATCGTTCACGAAGCTCACACGTTTCTCATCTTAACAGACAAGCATTGGATGTTAGAGGACCAGTGCTTTGTCTCAGTTTCAGAAGCAGAGTTGGACTAGATATGGTCTGTATGTGTAGGAAACACCGTTCTTTTGTTCTGAGTGCACTCACGTTTCCTGCTGTGTTAGAGACTCTAGAAAGCAAGAGCGTGCTTCTTGCTCTAAAGCAGAGTGTCATCCATGGATGAGAACTCTGCTGTGTGTTTCCCTTCAGAGATGGAGTTAAATCCCAGGCTCTGTGTCTTACTGCAAGCAAGACTTCGTTACAGGTAAGGGCAGTCACTTTTCTGCTCAAATGAACTACATCGTTCATGAAGATCACACGTTTCTCATCTTAACAGACAAGCATTGGATGTTAGAGGACCAGTGCTTTGTATCAGTTTCAGAAGCAGAGTTGGACTAGATATGGTCAGTATGTGTAGGAAACAGCGTTCTTTTGTTCTCAGCGCACTCACGTTTCCTGCTGTCTTAGAGACTCTAGAAAGCAAGAGCGTGCTTCTTGTTCTAAAGCAGAGTGTGATCAATGGATGAGAACACTCCTGTGTGTTTCCCTTCAGAAATGGAGTTAAATCCCAGGCTCTGGGTCTTCCTACAAGCAAGACTTCGTTTCAGGTAAGGGCAGTCACTTTTCTGCTCAAACGAACTACATCGTTCACGAAGATCACACGTTTCTCATCTTAACTGACAAGCATTGGATGTTAGAGGACCAGTGCATTGTATCAGTTTCAGATGCAGATTTGGACTACATATGGTCCGTATGTGTAGGAAACACCGTTCTTTTGTTCTGGGCATACTCAGATTACCTGCTGTATTAGAGACTCTAGAAAGCAAGAGCGTGCTTCTCGCTCTACAGCAGAGTGTGATCCATGGATGAAAACTCTGCTGTGTGTTTCCCTTCAGAGATGTAGTTAAATCCCAGGCTCTGTGTCTTACTACAAGCAAGACTTCGTTACAGGTAAGGGCAGTCACTTTTCAGTTCAAAGGAACTACATCATTCTCAAAGCTCACACGTTTCTCATCTTAACTGACAAGCATTGGATTTTAGAGGACCAGTGCTTTGTCTCAGTTTCAGAAGCAGAGTTGGACTAGATATGGTCTGTATGTGTAGGAAACACCCTTCTTTTGTTCTGAGTGCACTCACGTTTCCTGCTGTCTTAGAGACTCTAGAAAGCAAGAGCGTGCTTCTGGCTCTAAAGCAGAGTGTCATCCATGGATGAGAACTCTGCTGTGTGTTTCCCTTCAGAGATGGAGTTAAATCCCAGGCTCTGTGTCTTACTGCAAGCAAGACTTCGTTACAGGTAAGGGCAGTCACTTTTCTGCTCAAACGAACTACATCGTTCATGAAGATCACACGTTTCTCATCTTAACAGACAAGCATTGGATGTTAGAGGACCAGTGCTTTGTATCAGTTTCAGAAGCAGAGTTGGACTAGATATGGTCCGTATGTGTAGGAAACAGCGTTCTTTTGTTCTGAGCGCACTCACGTTTCCTGCTGTCTTAGAGACTCTAGAAAGCAAGAGCGTGCTTCTTGTTCTAAAGCAGAGTGTGATCAATGGATGAGAACACTGCTGTGTGTTTCCCTTCAGGGATGTAGTTAAATCCCATGCTCTGTGTCTTACTACAAGCAAGACTTCGTTACAGGTAAGGGCAGTCACTTTTCAGTTCAAAGGAACTACATCATTCTCAAAGCTCACACGTTTCTCATCTTAACTGACAAGCATTGGATTTTAGAGGACCAGTGCTTTGTATCAGTTTCAGAAGCAGAGTTGGACTATATAATGTCCTTATGTGTAGGAAACAGCGTTCTTTTGTTCTCAGCACACTCACGTTTCCTGCTGTCTTAGAGACTCTAGAAAGCAAAGGCATGCTTCTTGTTCTAAAGCAGAGGGTGATCAATGGATGATTACACTGCTGTGTGCTTCCTTTCAGAAATGGAGTTAAATCCCAAGCTCTGAGTCTTCCTACAAGCAAGACTTCGTTTCAGGTAAGGGCAGTCACTTGTCAGCTCAAACGAATTACATCGTTCACGAAGCTCACACGTTTCTCATCTTAACAGACAAGCATTGGATGTTAGAGGACCAGTGCTTTGTATCAGTTTCAGAAGCAGAGTTGGACTAGATATGGTCCGTATGTGTGGGAAACACCGTTCTTTTGTTCTCAGCACACTCACGTTTCCTGCTGTCTTAGAGACTCTAGAAAGCAAGAGCGTGCTTCTTGTTCTAAAGCAGAGTGTGATCAATGGATGAGAACACTGCTGTGTGTTTCACTTCAGAAATGGAGTTAAATCCCAGGCTCTGAGTCTTCCTACAAGCAAGACTTATTTTCAGGTAAGGGCAGTCACTTTTCTGCTCAAACGAACTACATCGTTCACGAAGATCACACGTTTCTCATCTTAACTGACAAGCATTGGATGTTAGAGGACCAGTGCATTGTATCAGTTTCAGAAGCAGATTTGGACTACATATGGTCCGTATGTGTAGGAAACACCGTTCTTTTGTTCTGGCACACTCAGATTACCTGCTGTATTAAAGACTCTAGAAAGCAAGAGTGTGCTTCTCGCTCTAAAGCAGAGTGTGATCCATGGATGACATCTATGCTGTGTGTTTCCCTTCAGAAATGGAGTTAAATCCCAATCTCTGTGTCTTCCTACAAGCAAGACTTCGTTTCAGGTAACGGCAGTCACTTTTCAGCTCAAACGAACTACATCACTCACTGAGCTCTAACATTTCTCATCTTAACAGACAAGCATTGGATGTTAGAGGACCAGTGCTTTGTATCAGTTTCAGAAGAAGAGTTAGACTACATAAGGTCCATATGTGTACGGAACTCTGTTCTTTTGTTCTGGGCACACTCAGATTTCCTGCTGTATTAGAGACTCTAGAAAGCAAGAGCGTGCTTCTTGCTGTAAAGCAGAGTGTGATCCATGGGTGAGAACTATGCTGTGTGTTTCCCTTCAGAAATGGAGCTAAATCCCAGGCTCTGTGTCTTCCTATAAGCAAGAATTCGTTTCAGGTAAGGGCAGTCACTTTTCTTCTCAAACGAACTACATCGTTCACGAAGCTCACACGTTTCTCATCTTAACAGACAAACATTGGATGTTAGAGGACCAGTGCTTTGTATCAGTTTCAGAAGCAGAGTTGGACTAGATATGGTCCGTATGTGTAGGAAACAGCGTTCTTTTGTTCTCAGCGCACTCACGTTTCCTGCTGTCTTAGAGACTCTAGAAAGCAAGAGCGTGCTTCTTGTTCTAAAGCAGAGTGTGATCAATGGATGAGAACACTGCTGTGTGTTTCACTTCAGAAATGGAGTTAAATCCCAGGCTCTGGGTCTTCCTACAAGCAAGACTTCGTTTCAGGTAAGGGCAGTCACTCTTCTGCTCAAACCAACTACATCTTTCACGAAGATCACACGTTTCTCATCTTAACTGACAAGCATTGGATGTTAGAGGACCCGTGCATTGTATCAGTTTCAGATGCAGATTTGGACTACATATGGTCCGTATGTGTAGGAAACACCGTTCTTTTGTTCTGGGCATACTCAGATTACCTGCTGTATTAGAGACTCTAGAAAGCAAGAGCGTGCTTCTCGCTCTACAGCAGAGTGTGATCCATGGATGAAAACTCTGCTGTGTGTTTCCCTTCAGAGATGGAGTTAAATCCCAGGCTCTGTGTCTTACTACAAGCAAGACTTCGTTACAGGTAAGGGCAGTCACTTTTCAGTTCAAAGGAACTACATCATTCTCAAAGCTCACACGTTTCTCATCTTAACTGACAAGCATTGGATTTTAGAGGACCAGTGCTTTGTATCAGTTTCAGAAGCAGAGTTGGACTATATAATGTCCTTATGTGTAGGAAACAGCGTTCTTTTGTTCTCAGCACACTCACGTTTCCTGCTGTCTTTGAGACTCTAGAAAGCAAAGGCATGCTTCTTGTTCTAAAGCAGAGGGTGATCAATGGATGATTACACTGCTGTATGCTTCCTTTCAGAAATGGAGTTAAATCCCAAGCTCTGAGTCTTCCTACAAGCAAGACTTCGTTTCAGGTAAGGGCATTTACTTGTCAGATCAAACGAATTACATCCTTCACGAAGCTCACACGTTTTTCATCTTAACAGACAAGCATTGGATGTTAGAGGACCAGTGCTTTGTATCAGTTTCAGAAGCAGAGTTGGACTAGATATGGACCGTAGGTGTAGGAAACACCGTTCTTTTGTTCTCAGCACACTCACGTTTCCTGCTGTGTTAGAGACTCCAGAAAGCAAGAGCATGCTTCTCGCTCTAAAGCAGAGTGTGATCCATGGATATGAACTCTGCTGTGTGTTTCCCTTCAGAGATGGAGTTAAATCCCAGGCTCTGTGTCTTACTACAAGCAAGACTTCGTTACAGGTAAGAGCAGTCACTTTTCAGTTCAAAGGAACTACAACATTCTCAAAGCTCACACGTTTCTCATCTTAACTAACAAGCATTGGATTTTAGAGGACCAGTGCTTTGTATCAGTTTCAGAAGCAGAGTTGGACTAGATATGGTCCGTATGTGTGGGAAACACCATTCTTTTGTTCTCAGCACACTCACGTTTCCTGCTGTCTTAGAGACTCTAGAAAGCAAGAGCGTGCTTCTTGTTCTAAAGCAGAGTGTGATCAATGGATGAGAACACTGCTGTGTGTTTCACTTCAGAAATGTAGTTAAATCCCAGTCTCTGAGTCTTCCTACAAGCAAGACTTATTTTCAGGTAAGGGCAGTCACTTTTCTGCTCAAACGAACTACATCGTTCACGAAGATCACACGTTTCTCATCTTAACTTACAAGCATTGGATGTTAGAGGACCAGTGCATTGTATCAGTTTCAGAAGCAGATTTGGACTACATATGGTCCGTATGTGTAGGAAACACCGTTCTTTTGTTCTGGCACACTCAGATTACCTGCTGTATTAAAGACTCTAGAAAGCAAGAGCGTGCTTCTCGCTCTAAAGCAGAGTGTGATCCATGGATGACAACTATGCTGTGTGTTTCCCTTCAGAAATGGAGTTAAATCCCAATCTCTGTGTCTTCCTACAAGCAAGACTTCGTTTCAGGTAACGGCAGTCACTTTTCAGCTCAAACGAACTACATCACTCACTGAGCTCTCACATTTCTCATCTTAACAGACAAGCATTGGATGTTAGAGGACCAGTGCTTTGTATCAGTTTCAGAAGAAGAGTTAGACTACATAAGGTCCATATGTGTACGGAACTCCGTTCTTTTGTTCTGGGCACACTCAGATTTCCTGCTGTATTAGAGACTCTAGAAAGCAAGAGCGTGCTTCTTGCTGTAAAGCAGAGTGTGATCCATGGGTGAGAACTATGCTGTGTGTTTCCCTTCAGAAATGGAGCTAAATCCCAGGCTCTGTGTCTTCCTATAAGCAAGAATTCGTTTCAGGTAAGGGCAGTCACTTTTCTTCTCAAACGAACTACATCGTTCACGAAGCTCACACGTTTCTCATCTTAACAGACAAACATTGGATGTTAGAGGACCAGTGCTTTGTATCAGTTTCAGAAGCAGAGTTGGACTATATAATGTCCTTATGTGTAGGAAACAGCGTTCTTTTGTTCTCAGCGCACTCACGTTTCCTGCTGTCTTAGAGACTCTAGAAAGCAAGAGCGTGCTTCTTGTTCTAAAGCAGAGTGTGATCAATGGATGAGAACACTGCTGTGTGTTTCCCTTCAGAAATGGAGTTAAATCCCAGGCTCTGGGTCTTCCTACAAGCAAGACTTCGTTTCAGGTAAGGGCAGTCACTTTTCTGCTCAAACAAACTACATCTTTCACGAAGATCACACGTTTCTCATCTTAACTGACAAGCATTGGATGTTACAGGACCAGTGCATTGTATCAGTTTCAGATGCAGATTTGGACTACATATGGTCCGTATGTGTAGGAAACACCGTTCTTTTGTTCTGGGCATACTCAGATTACCTGCTGTATTAGAGACTCTAGAAAGCAAGAGCGTGCTTCTCGCTATACAGCAGAGTGTGATCCATGGATGAAAACTCTGCTGTGTGTTTCCCTTCAGAGATGTAGTTAAATCCCAGGCTCTGTGTCTTACTACAAGCAAGACTTCGTTACAGGTAAGGGCAGTCACTTTTCAGTTCAAAGGAACTACATCATTCTCAAAGCTCACACGTTTCTCATCTTAACTGACAAGCATTGGATTTTAGAGGACCAGTGCTTTGTATCAGTTTCAGAAGCAGAGTTGGACTATATAATGTTCTTATGTGTAGGAAACAGCGTTCTTTTGTTCTCAGCACACTCACGTTTCCTGCTGTCTTAGAGACTCTAGAAAGCAAGAGCGTGCTTCTTGTTCTAAAGCAGAGTGTGATCAATGGATGAGAACACTGCTGTGTGTTTCACTTCAGAAATGGAGTTAAATCCCAGGCTCTGAGTCTTCCTACAAGCAAGACTTATATTCAGGTAAGGGCACAAACTTTTCTGCTCAAACGAACTACATCGGTCATGAAGATCACACGTTTCTCATCTTAACTGACAAGCACTGGATGTTAGAGGACCAGTGCATTGTATCAGTTTCAGAAGCAGATTTGGACTACATATGGTCCGTATGTGTAGGAAACACCGTTCTTTTGTTCTGGCACACTTAGATTTCCTGCTGTATTAGAGACTCTAGAAAGCAAGAGCGTGCTTCTTGCTGTAAAGCAGAGTGTGATCCACGGGTGAGAACTATGCTGTGTGTTTCCCTTCAGAAATGGAGCTAAATCCCAGGCTCTGTGTCTTCCTATAAGCAAGAATTCGTTTCAGGTAAGGGCAGTCACTTGTCATCTCAAACGAACTACATCGTTCACGAAGCTCACACCTTTCTCATCTTAACAGACAAGCATTGGATGTTAGATGACCAGTGCTTTGTCTCAGTTTCAGAAGCAGAGTTGGACTAGATATGGTCTGTTTGTGTAGGAAACACCCTTCTTTTGTTCTCAGTGCACTCACGTTTCCTGCTGTCTTAGAGACTCTAGAAAGCAAGAGCGTGCTTCTGGCTCTAAAGCAGAGTGTCATCCATGGATGAGAACTCTGCTGTGTGTTTCCCTTCAGAGATGGAGTTAAATCCCAGGCTCTGTGTCTTACTACAAGCAAGACTTCGTTTCAGGTCAGGGCAGTCACTTTTCTGATCAAACGAACTACATCGTTCACGAAGCTCACACCTTTCTCATCTTAACAGACAAGCATTGGATTTTAGAGGACCAGTGCTTTGTATCAGTTTCAGAAGCAGAGTTGGACTATATAATGTCCTTATGTGTAGGAAACAGCGTTCTTTCTTTCTCAGCACACTCAAGTTTCCTGCTGTCTTAGAGACTCTAGAAAGCAAAGGCCTGCTTCTTGTTCTAAAGCAGTGGGTGATCAATGGATGATTACACTGCTGTGTGCTTCACTTCAGAAATGGAGTTAAATCCCAAGCTCTGAGTCTTCCTACAAGCAAGACTTCGTTACAGGTCAGGGCAGTCACTTTTCTGATCAAACGAACTACATCGTTCACGAAGCTCACACCTTTCTCATCTTAACAGACAAGCATTGGATTTTAGAGGACCAGTGCTTTGTATCAGTTTCAGAAGCAGAGTAGGACTATATAATGTCCTTATGTGTAGGAAACACCGTTCTTTTGATCTCAGCACACTCACGTTTCCTGCTGTGTTAGAGACTCCAGAAAGCAAGAGCATGCTTCTCGCTCTAAAGCAGAGTGTGATCCATGGATATGAACTCTGCTGTGTGTTTCCCTTCAGAGATGGAGTTAAATCCCAGGCTCTGTGTCTTACTACAAGCAAGACTTCGTTACAGGTAAGAGCAGTCACTTTTCAGTTCAAAGGAACTACAACATTCTCAAAGCTCACACGTTTCTCATCTTAACTAACAAGCATTGGATTTTAGAGGACCAGTGCTTTGTATCAGTTTCAGAAGCAGAGTTGGACTAGATATGGTCCGTATGTGTGGGAAACACCGTTCTTTTGTTCTCAGCGCACTCACGTTTCCTGCTGTCTTAGAGACTCTAGAAAGCAAGAGCGTGCTTCTTATTCTAAAGCAGAGTGTGATCAATGGATGAGAACACTGCTGTGTGTTTCACTTCAGAAATGGAGTTAAATCCCAGGCTCTGGGTCTTCCTACAAGCAAGACTTCGTTTCAGGTAAGGGCAGTCACTTTTCTGCTCAAACGAACTACATCTTTCACGAAGATCACACGTTTCTCATCTTAACTGACAAGCATTGGATGTTAGAGGACCAGTGCATTGTATCAGTTTCAGATGCAGATTTGGACTACATATGGTCTGTATGTGTAGGAAACACCGTTCTTTTGTTCTGGGCATACTCAGATTACCTGCTGTATTAGAGACCCTAGAAAGCAAGAGCGTGCTTCTCGCTCTACAGCAGAGTGTGATCCATGGATGAAAACTCTGCTGTGTGTTTCCCTTCAGAGATGTAGTTAAATCCCAGGCTCTGTGTCTTACTACAAGCAAGACTTCGTTACAGGTAAGGGCAGTCACTTTTCAGTTCAAAGGAACTACATCATTCTCAAAGGTCACACGTTTCTCATCTTAACTGACAAGCATTGGATTTTAGAGGACCAGTGCTTTGTATCAGTTTCAGAAGCAGAGTTGGACTATATAATGTCCTTATGTGTAGGAAACAGCGTTCTTTTGTTCTCAGCACACTCACGTTTCCTGCTGTCTTAGAGACTCTAGAAAGCAAAGGCATGCTTCTTGTTCTAAAGCAGAGGGTGATCAATGGATGATTACACTGCTGTGTGTTTCACTTCAGAAATGGAGTTAAATCCCAAGCTCTGAGTCTTCCTACAAGCAAGACTTCGTTTCAGGTAAGGGCAGTCACTTGTCAGCTCAAACGAATTACATCGTTCACGAAGCTCACACGTTTCTCATCTTAACAGACAAGCATTGAATGTTAGAGGACCAGTGCTTTGTATCAGTTTCAGAAGCAGAGTTGGACTATATATGGTCCGTATGTGTAGGAAACACCGTTCTTTTGTTCTCAGCACACTCACGTTTCCTGCTGTGTTAGAGACTCCAGAAAGCAAGTGCATGCATCTCGCTCTAAAGCAGAGTGTGATCCATGGATATGAACTCTGCTGTGTGTTTCCCTTCAGAGATGGAGTTAAATCCCAGGCTCTGTGTCTTACTACAAGCAAGAATTCGTTACAGGTAAGGGCAGTCACTTTTCAGTTCAAAGGAACTACAACATTCTCAAAGCTCACACGTTTCTCATCTTAACTAACAAGCATTGGATTTTAGAGGACCAGTGCTTTCTATCAGTTTCAGAAGCAGAGTTGGACTAGATATGGTCCGTATGTGTGGGAAACACCGTTCTATTGTTCTCAGCACACTCACGTTTCCTGCTGTCTTAGAGACTCTAGAAAGCAAGAGCGTGCTTCTTGTTCTAAAGCAGAGTGTGATCAATGGATGAGAACACTGCTGTGTGTTTCACTTCAGAAATGGAGTTAAATCCCAGGCTCTGAGTCTTCCTACAAGCAAGACTTATTTTCAGGTAAGGGCAGTCACTTTACTGCTCAAACGAACTACATCGTTCACGAAGATCACACGTTTCTTATCTTAACTGACAAGCATTGGATGTTAGAGGACCAGTGCATTGTATCAGTTTCAGAAGCAGATTTGGACTACATATGGTCCGTATGTGTAGGAAACACCGTTCTTTTGTTCTGGCACACTCAGATTACCTGCTGTATTAAAGACTCTAGAAAGCAAGAGCGGGCTTCTCGCTCTAAAGCAGAGTGTGATCTATGGATGAAAACTATGCTGTGTGTTTCCCTTCAGAAATGGAGTTAAATCCCAATCTCTGTGTCTTCCTACAAGAAAGACTTCGTTTCAGGTAACGGCAGTCACTTTTCAGCTCAACCAAACTACATCACTCACTGAGCTCACACATTTCTCATCTTAACAGACAAGCATTGGATGTTAGAGGACCAGTGCTTTGTATCAGTTTCAGAAGAAGAGTTAGACTACATAAGGTCCGTATGTGTACGAAACTCCGTTCTTTTGTTCTGGGCACACTCAGATTTCCTGCTGTATTAGAGACTCTAGAAAGCAAGAGCGTGCTTCTTGCTGTAAAGCGGAGTGTGATCCATGGGTGAGAACTATGCTGTGTGTTTCCCTTCAGAAATGGAGCTAAATCCCAGGCTCTGTGTCTTCCTATAAGCAAGACTTCGTTTCAGGTAAGGGCAGTCACTTGTCATCTCAAACGAACTACATCGTTCACGAAGCTCACACGTTTCTCATCTTAACAGACAAGCATTGGATGTTAGAGGACCAGTGCTTTGTCTCAGTTTCAGAAGCAGAGTTGGACTAGATATGGTCTGTATGTGTAGGAAACACCATTCTTTTGTTCTCAGTGCACTCACGTTTCCTGCTGTCTTAGAGACTCTAGAAAGCAAGAGCGTGCTTCTGGCTCTAAAGCAGAGTGTCATCCATGGATGAGAACTCTGCTGTGTGTTTCCCTTCAGAGATGGAGTTAAATCCCAGGATCTGTGTCTTACTACAAGCAAGACTTCATTACAGGTAAGGGCAGTCACTTTTCAGTTCAAAGGAACTACATCATTCTCAAAGCTCACACGTTTCTCATCTTAACTGACAAGCATTGGATGTTAGAGGACCAGTGCTTTGTGTCACTTACAGAAACAGAGCTGGACTAGATATGGTCTGTATGTGTAGGAAACACCGTTCTTTTGTTCTCAGTGCACTCACGTTTCCTGCTGTCTTAGAGACGCTAGAAAGCAGGAGCGTGCTTCTTGTTCTAAAGCAGAGTGTGATCCATGGATGAGAACACTGCTGTGTGTTTCACATTAGAAATGGAGTTAAATCCCAGGCTCTGAGTTCCTACAAGCAAGACTTCGTTTCAGGTAAGGGCAGTCACTTTTCTGCTCAAACGAAATACATCATTCACGAAGATCACACGTTTCTCATCTTAACTGACAAGCATTGGATGTTAGAGGACCGGTTCATTGTATCAGTTTCAGAAGAAGATTTGGACTACATGTGGTCCGTATGTGTAGGAAACACCATTCTTTTGTTGTGGCACACTCAGATTACCTGCTGTATTAAAGACTCTAGAAAGCAAGAGCGTGCTTCTCGCTCTAAAGCAGAGTGTGATCCATGGATGACAACTATGCTGTGTGTTTCCCTTCAGAAATGGAGTTAAATCCCAATCTCTGTGTCTTCCTACAAGCAAGACTTCGTTTCAGGTAACGGCAGTCACTTTTCAGCTCAAACAAACTACATCACTCACTGAGCTCACACATTTCTCATCTTAACAGACAAGCATTGGATGTTAGAGGACCAGTGCTTTGTATCAGTTTAAGAAGCAGATTTTGACTACATATGGTCCGTATTTGTAGGAAACACCATTCTTTTGTTCTGGGCACACTCAGATTACCTGCAGTATTAGAGACTCTAGAAAGCAAGAGCGTGCTTCTCGCTCTAAAGCAGAGTGTGATCCATGGATGAGAACTATGCTGTGTGATTCCCTTCAGAAATGGAGTTAAATCCCAGGCTCGGTGTCTTCCTATAAGCAAGACTTCGTTTCAGGTAAGGTCAGACACTTGTCAGCTCAAACCAATTACATCGTTCACGAAGCTCACACGTTTCTCATCTTAACAGACAAGCATTGGATGTTAGAGGACCAGTGTTTTGTATCAGTTTCAGAAGCAGAGTTGGACTAGATATGGTCCATATGTGTAGGAAACACCGTTCTTTTGTTCTCAGGTCACTCACGTTTCCTGTTGTCTTAGAGACTTTAGAAAACAAGAGCGTGCTTCTCACTCTAAAGCAGATTGTGATCCATGGATGAGAACTATGCTGTGTGGTTCCCTTCAGAGATGGAGTTAAATCCCAGGCTCTGTGTTTTACTACAAGCAAGACTTCGTTACAGGTAAGGGCAGTCACTTTTCAGTTCAAAGGAACTACATCATTCTCAAAGCTCACACGTTTCTCATCTTAACTGACAAGCATTGGATTTTAGAGGACCAGTGCTTTCTATCAGTTTCAGAAGCAGAGTTGGACTAGATATGGTCCGTATGTGAAGGAAACACCGTTCTTTTGTTCTCAGCGCACTCACGTGTCCTGCTGTCTAAGAGAGTTTAGAAAGCAAGAGCGTGCTTCTTGCTCTAAAGCAGATTGTGATCCATGGATGAGAACTATGCTGTGTGTTTCCCTTCAGAAATGGAGTTAAATCCCAATCTCTGTGTCTTCCTACAAGCAAGACTTCGTTTCAGGTAACGGCAGTCAATTTCACCTCAAACGAACTACATCGCTCACTGAGCTCACACATTTCTCATCTTAACAGACAAGCATTGGATGTTAGAGGACCAGTGCTTTGTATCAGTTTAAGAAGGAGAGTTGGATTAGATATGGTCCGTATGTGTAGGAAACACTGTTCTTATGTTCTCAGCGCACTCACGTTTCCTGCTGTCTTAGAGACTCAAGAAAGCAAGTGCGTGCTTCTTGTTCTAAAGCAGAGTGTGATCAATGGATGAGAACACTGCTGTGTGTTTCCCTTCAGAAACGGAGTTAAATCCCAGGCTCTGAGTCTTCCTACAAGCAAGACTTCGTTTCAGGTAAGGGCAGTCACGTTTCTGCTCAAACGAACTACATCGTTCACGAAGATCACACGTTTCTCATCTTAACAGACAAGCATTGGAAGTTAGAGGACCAGTGCTTTGTATCAGTTTCAGAAGCAGAGTTGGACTAGATATGGTCCGTATGTGTAGGAAACAGCGTTCTTTTGTTCTCAGCGCACTCACGTTTCCTGCTGTCTTAGAGACTCTAGAAAGCAAGAGCATGCTTCTTGTTCTAAAGCAGAGTGTGATCAATGGATGAGAACACTGCTATGTGTTTCACTTCAGAAATGGAGTTAAATCCCACGGTCTGAGTCTTCCTACAAGCAAGACTTCGTTTCAGGTAAGGGCAGTCACTTTTCTGCTCAAACGAACTACATCGTTCACGAAGATCACACGTTTCTCATCTTAACTGACAAGCATTGGATGTTAGAGGACCAGTGCTTTGTGTCAGTTTCAGAAACAGAGTTGGACTAGATATGGTCAATATGTGTAGGAAACACCGTTCTTTTGTTATCAGCACACTCACGTTTCCTGCTGTGTTAGAGACTCCAAAAAGCAAGAGCATGCTTCTCGCTCTAAAGCAGAGTGTGATCCATGGATGAGAACTCTGCTGTGTGTTTTCCTTCAGAGATGGAGTTAAATCCCAGGCTCTGTGTCTTACTACAAGCAAGACTTCGTTACAGGTAAGGGCAGTACTTTTCATTTCAAAGGAACTACATCATTCTCAAAGCTCACGCGTTTCTCATCTTAACTGACAAGCATTGGATGTTAGAGGACCAGTGCTTTGTGTCACTTACAGAAACAGAGTTGGACTAGATATGGTCCGTGTGTGTAGGAAACACCGTTCTTTTGTTCTCAGCACACTCACATTTCCTGCTGTCTTAGAGACTCTAGAAAGCAAGAGCGTACTTCTTGTTCTAAAGCAGAGTGTGATCAATGGATGAGAACACTGCTGTGGGTTTCCCTTCAGAGATGTAGTTAAATCCCAGGCTCTGTGTCTTACTACAAGCAAGACTTCGTTACAGGTAAGGGCAGTCACTTTTCAGTTCAAAGGAACTACATCATTCTCAAAGCTCACACGTTTCTCATCTTAACTGACAAGCATTGGATTTTAGAGGACCAGTGCTTTGTATCAGTTTCAGAAGCAGAGTTGGACTATATAATGTCCTTATGTGTAGGAAACAGCGTTCTTTTGTTCTCAGCTCACTCACGTTTCCTGCTGTCTTAGAGACTCTAGAAAGCAAAGGCATGCTTCTTGTTCTAAAGCAGAGGGTGATCAATGGATGATTACACTGCTGTGTGTTTCACTTCAGAAATGGAGTTAAATCCCAAGCTCTGAGTCTTCCTACAAGCAAGACTTCGTTTCAGGTAAGGGCAGTCACTTGTCAGCTGAAACGAATTACATCGTTCACGAAGCTCACACGTTTCTCATCTTAACAGACAAGCATTGGATGTTAGAGGACCAGTGCTTTGTATCAGTTTCAGAAGCAGAGTTGGACTATATATGGTCTGTATGTGTAGGAAACACCGTTCTTTTGTTCTGAGCACACTCACGTTTCCTGCTGTGTTAGAGACTCCAGAAAGCAAGAGCATGCTTCTCACTCTAAAGCAGAGTGTGATCCATGGATGAGAACTCTGCTGTGTGTTTCCCTTCAGAGATGGAGTTAAATCCCAGGCTCTGTGTCTTACTACAAGCAAGACTTCGTTACAGGTAAGGGCAGTACTTTTCATTTCAAAGGAACTACATCATTCTCAAAGCTCACGCGTTTCTCATCTTTACTGACAAGCATTGGATTTTAGAGGACCAGTGCTTTGTGTCACTTACAGAAACAGAGTTGGACTAGATATTGTCCGTGTGTGTAGGAATCACCGTTCTTTTGTTCTCAGCACACTCACCTTTCCTGCTGTCTTAGAGACTCTAGAAAGCAAGAGCGTACTTCTTGTTCTAAAGCAGAGTGTGATCAATGGATGAGAACACTGCTGTGTGTTTCACTTCAGAAATGGAGTTAAATCCCAGGCTCTGAGTCTTCCTACAAGCAAGACTTCGTTTCAGGTAAGGGCAGTCACTTTTCTGCTCAAACGAACTACATCATTCATGAAGCTCACACGTTTCCCATCTTCAAAGACAAGCATTGGATGTTAGAGGACCAGTGCTTTGTATCAGTTTCAGAAGCAGAGTTGGACTAGATATGGTCCGTATGTGTAGGAAACACCGTTCTTTTGTTCTCAGCACACTCACGTTTCCTGCTGTGTTAGAGACTCCAGAAAGCAAGAGCGTGATTCTGGCTCTAAAGCAGAGTGTCATCCATGGATGAGAACTCTGCTGTGTGTTTCCCTTCAGAGATGTAGTTAAATCCCAGGCTCTGTGTCTTACTACAAGCAAGACTTCGTTTCAGGTAAGGGCAGTCACTTTTCAGTTCAAAGGAACTACATCATTCTAAAGCTCACACGTTTCTCATCTTAACTGACAAGCATTGGATGTTAGAGGACCAGTGCTTTGTATCAGTTTCAGAAGCAGAGTTGGACTAGATATGGTCCGTATGTGTAGGAAACACAGTTCTTTTGTTCTCAGCACACTCACGTTTCCTGCTGTGTTAGAGACTCCACAAAGCAAGAGCATGCTTCTCGCTCTAAAGCAGAGTGTGATCCATGGATGAGAACTCTGCTGTGTGTTTCCCTTTAGAGATGGAGTTAAATCACAGGCTCTGTGTCTTACTACAAGCAAGACTTCGTTACAGGTAAGGGCAGTACTTTTCATTTGAAAGGAACTACATCATTCTCAAAGCTCACGCGTTTCTCATCTTAAATGACAAGCAATGGATGTTAGAGGACCAGTGCTTTGTGTCACTTACAGAAACAGAGTAGGACTAGATATGGCCTGTATGTGTAGGAAACACCGTTCTTTTGTTCTCAGCACACTCACGTTTCCTGCTGTCTTAGAGACTCTAGAAAGCAAGAGCGTACTTCTTGTTCTAAAGCAGCGTGTGATCAATGGATGAGAACACTACTGTGTGTGTCACTTCAGAAATGGAGTTAAATCCCAGGCTCTGAGTCTTCCTACAAGCAAGACTTCGTTTCAGGTAAGGGCAGTCACTTTTCTGCTCAAACGAACTACATCGTTCATGAAGCTCACACGTTTCCCATCTTAAAAGACAAGCATTGGATGTTAGAGGACCAGTGCTTTGTATCAGTTTCAGAAGCAGAGTTGGACTAGATATGGTCCGTATGTGTAGGAAACACCGTTCTTTTGTTCTCAGCACACTCACGTTTCCTGCTGTGTTAGAGACTCCAGAAAGCAAGAGCGTGATTCTGGCTCTAAAGCAGAGTTTCATCCATGGATGAGAACTCTGCTGTGTGTTTCCCTTCAGAGATGGAGTTAAATCCCAGGCTCTGTGTCTTACTACAAGCAAGACTTCGTTTCAGGTAAGGGCAGTCACTTTTCAGTTCAAAGGAACTACTTCATTCTAAAGCTCACACGTTTCTCATCTTAACTGACAAGCATTGGATGTTAGAGGACCAGTGCTTTGTATCAGTTTCAGAAGCAGAGTTGGACTAGATACGGTCCGTATGTGTAGGAAACACCGTTCTTTTGTTCTCAGCACACAGACGTTTCCTGCAGTGTTAGAGACTCCAGAAAGCAAGAGCGTGCTTCTTGCTCTAAAGCAGAGTGTGATCCATGGATGAGAACTCTGCTGTGTGTTTCCCTTCAGAGATAGAGTTAAATGTCAGGCTCTGTGTCTTACTACAAGCAAGACTTCGTTACAGGTAAGAGCAGTACTTTTCATTTCAAAGGAACTACATCATTCTCAAAGCTCACACGTTTCTCATCTTAACTGACAAGCATTGGATTTTAAAGGACCAGTGCTTTGTATCAGTTTCAGAAGCAGTGTTGGACTACATATGGTCCGTATGTGTAGGAAACACCGTTCTTTTGTTCTGGCACACTCAGATTACCTGCTGCATTAAAGACTCTAGAAAGCAAGAGCGTGCTTCTCGCTCTAAAGCAGAGTGTGATCCATGGATGACAACTCTGCTGTGTGTTTCCCTTCAGAAACGGAGTTAAATCCCAGGCTCTGAGTCTTCCTACAAGCAAGACTTCGTTTCAGGTAAGGGCAGTCACGTTTCTGCTCAAACGAACTACATCGTTTACGAAGATCACACGTGTCTCATCTTAACAGACAAGCATTGGAAGTTAGAGGACCAGTGCTTTGTATCAGTTTCAGAAGCAGAGTTGGACTAGATATGGTCCGTATGTGTAGGAAACAGCGTTCTTTTGTTCTCAGCGCACTCACGTTTCCTGCTGTCTTAGAGACTCTAGAAAGCAAGAGCATGCTTCTTGTTCTAAAGCAGAGTGTGATCAATGGATGAGAACACTGCTATGTGTTTCACTTCAGAAATGGAGTTAAATCCCACGGTCTGAGTCTTCCTACAAGCAAGACTTCGTTTCAGGTAAGGGCAGTCACTTTTCTGCTCAAACGAACTACATCGTTCACGAAGATCACACGTTTCTCATCTTAACTGACAAGCATTGGATGTTAGAGGACCAGTGCTTTGTGTCAGTTTCAGAAACAGAGTTGGACTAGATATGGTCAATATGTGTAGGAAACACCGTTCTTTTGTTATCAGCACACTCACGTTTCCTGCTGTGTTAGAGACTCCAAAAAGCAAGAGCATGCTTCTCGCTCTAAAGCAGAGTGTGATCCATGGATGAGAACTCTGCTGTGTGTTTTCCTTCAGAGATGGAGTTAAATCCCAGGCTCTGTGTCTTACTACAAGCAAGACTTCGTTACAGGTAAGGGCAGTACTTTTCATTTCAAAGGAACTACATCATTCTCAAAGCTCACGCGTTTCTCATCTTAACTGACAAGCATTGGATGTTAGAGGACCAGTGCTTTGTGTCACTTACAGAAACAGAGTTGGACTAGATATGGTCCGTGTGTGTAGGAAACACCGTTCTTTTGTTCTCAGCACACTCACATTTCCTGCTGTCTTAGAGACTCTAGAAAGCAAGAGCGTACTTCTTGTTCTAAAGCAGAGTGTGATCAATGGATGAGAACACTGCTGTGGGTTTCCCTTCAGAGATGTAGTTAAATCCCAGGCTCTGTGTCTTACTACAAGCAAGACTTCGTTACAGGTAAGGGCAGTCACTTTTCAGTTCAAAGGAACTACATCATTCTCAAAGCTCACACGTTTCTCATCTTAACTGACAAGCATTGGATTTTAGAGGACCAGTGCTTTGTATCAGTTTCAGAAGCAGAGTTGGACTATATAATGTCCTTATGTGTAGGAAACAGCGTTCTTTTGTTCTCAGCTCACTCACGTTTCCTGCTGTCTTAGAGACTCTAGAAAGCAAAGGCATGCTTCTTGTTCTAAAGCAGAGGGTGATCAATGGATGATTACACTGCTGTGTGTTTCACTTCAGAAATGGAGTTAAATCCCAAGCTCTGAGTCTTCCTACAAGCAAGACTTCGTTTCAGGTAAGGGCAGTCACTTGTCAGCTGAAACGAATTACATCGTTCACGAAGCTCACACGTTTCTCATCTTAACAGACAAGCATTGGATGTTAGAGGACCAGTGCTTTGTATCAGTTTCAGAAGCAGAGTTGGACTATATATGGTCTGTATGTGTAGGAAACACCGTTCTTTTGTTCTGAGCACACTCATGTATCCTGCTGTGTTAGAGACTCCAGAAAGCAAGAGCATGCTTCTCACTCTAAAGCAGAGTGTGACCCATGGATGAGAACTCTGCTGTGTGTTTACCTTCAGAGATGGAGTTAAATCCCAGGCTCTGTGTCTTACTACAAGCAAGACTTCGTTACAGGTAAGGGCAGTACTTTTCATTTCAAAGGAACTACATCATTCTCAAAGCTCACGCGTTTCTCATCTTTACTGACAAGCATTGGATTTTAGAGGACCAGTGCTTTGTGTCACTTACAGAAACAGAGTTGGACTAGATATTGTCCGTGTGTGTAGGAATCACCGTTCTTTTGTTCTCAGCACACTCACCTTTCCTGCTGTCTTAGAGACTCTAGAAAGCAAGAGCGTACTTCTTGTTCTAAAGCAGAGTGTGATCAATGGATGAGAACACTGCTGTGTGTTTCACTTCAGAAATGGAGTTAAATCCCAGGCTCTGAGTCTTCCTACAAGCAAGACTTCGTTTCAGGTAAGGGCAGTCACTTTTCTGCTCAAACGAACTACATCATTCATGAAGCTCACACGTTTCCCATCTTCAAAGACAAGCATTGGATGTTAGAGGACCAGTGCTTTGTATCAGTTTCAGAAGCAGAGTTGGACTAGATATGGTCCGTATGTGTAGGAAACACCGTTCTTTTGTTCTCAGCACACTCACGTTTCCTGCTGTGTTAGAGACTCCAGAAAGCAAGAGCGTGCTTCTTGCTCTAAAGCAGAGTGTGATCCATGGATGAGAACTCTGCTGTGTGTTTCCCTTCAGAGATAGAGTTAAATGTCAGGCTCTGTGTCTTACTACAAGCAAGACTTCGTTACAGGTAAGAGCAGTACTTTTCATTTCAAAGGAACTACATCATTCTCAAAGCTCACACGTTTCTCATCTTAACTGACAAGCATTGGATTTTAAAGGACCAGTGCTTTGTATCAGTTTCAGAAGCAGTGTTGGACTACATATGGTCCGTATGTGTAGGAAACACCGTTCTTTTGTTCTGGCACACTCAGATTACCTGCTGCATTAAAGACTCTAGAAAGCAAGAGCGTGCTTCTCGCTCTAAAGCAGAGTGTGATCCATGGATGACAACTCTGCTGTGTGTTTCCCTTCAGAAACGGAGTTAAATCCCAGGCTCTGAGTCTTCCTACAAGCAAGACTTCGTTTCAGGTAAGGGCAGTCACGTTTCTGCTCAAACGAACTACATCGTTTACGAAGATCACACGTGTCTCATCTTAACAGACAAGCATTGGAAGTTAGAGGACCAGTGCTTTGTATCAGTTTCAGAAGCAGAGTTGGACTAGATATGGTCCGTATGTGTAGGAAACAGCGTTCTTTTGTTCTCAGCGCACTCACGTTTCCTGCTGTCTTAGAGACTCTAGAAAGCAAGAGCATGCTTCTTGTTCTAAAGCAGAGTGTGATCAATGGATGAGAACACTGCTATGTGTTTCACTTCAGAAATGGAGTTAAATCCCACGGTCTGAGTCTTCCTACAAGCAAGACTTCGTTTCAGGTAAGGGCAGTCACTTTTCTGCTCAAACGAACTACATCGTTCACGAAGATCACACGTTTCTCATCTTAACTGACAAGCATTGGATGTTAGAGGACCAGTGCTTTGTGTCAGTTTCAGAAACAGAGTTGGACTAGATATGGTCAATATGTGTAGGAAACACCGTTCTTTTGTTATCAGCACACTCACGTTTCCTGCTGTGTTAGAGACTCCAAAAAGCAAGAGCATGCTTCTCGCTCTAAAGCAGAGTGTGATCCATGGATGAGAACTCTGCTGTGTGTTTTCCTTCAGAGATGGAGTTAAATCCCAGGCTCTGTGTCTTACTACAAGCAAGACTTCGTTACAGGTAAGGGCAGTACTTTTCATTTCAAAGGAACTACATCATTCTCAAAGCTCACGCGTTTCTCATCTTAACTGACAAGCATTGGATGTTAGAGGACCAGTGCTTTGTGTCACTTACAGAAACAGAGTTGGACTAGATATGGTCCGTGTGTGTAGGAAACACCGTTCTTTTGTTCTCAGCACACTCACATTTCCTGCTGTCTTAGAGACTCTAGAAAGCAAGAGCGTACTTCTTGTTCTAAAGCAGAGTGTGATCAATGGATGAGAACACTGCTGTGGGTTTCCCTTCAGAGATGTAGTTAAATCCCAGGCTCTGTGTCTTACTACAAGCAAGACTTCGTTACAGGTAAGGGCAGTCACTTTTCAGTTCAAAGGAACTACATCATTCTCAAAGCTCACACGTTTCTCATCTTAACTGACAAGCATTGGATTTTAGAGGACCAGTGCTTTGTATCAGTTTCAGAAGCAGAGTTGGACTATATAATGTCCTTATGTGTAGGAAACAGCGTTCTTTTGTTCTCAGCTCACTCACGTTTCCTGCTGTCTTAGAGACTCTAGAAAGCAAAGGCATGCTTCTTGTTCTAAAGCAGAGGGTGATCAATGGATGATTACACTGCTGTGTGTTTCACTTCAGAAATGGAGTTAAATCCCAAGCTCTGAGTCTTCCTACAAGCAAGACTTCGTTTCAGGTAAGGGCAGTCACTTGTCAGCTGAAACGAATTACATCGTTCACGAAGCTCACACGTTTCTCATCTTAACAGACAAGCATTGGATGTTAGAGGACCAGTGCTTTGTATCAGTTTCAGAAGCAGAGTTGGACTATATATGGTCTGTATGTGTAGGAAACACCGTTCTTTTGTTCTGAGCACACTCATGTATCCTGCTGTGTTAGAGACTCCAGAAAGCAAGAGCATGCTTCTCACTCTAAAGCAGAGTGTGACCCATGGATGAGAACTCTGCTGTGTGTTTACCTTCAGAGATGGAGTTAAATCCCAGGCTCTGTGTCTTACTACAAGCAAGACTTCGTTACAGGTAAGGGCAGTACTTTTCATTTCAAAGGAACTACATCATTCTCAAAGCTCACGCGTTTCTCATCTTTACTGACAAGCATTGGATTTTAGAGGACCAGTGCTTTGTGTCACTTACAGAAACAGAGTTGGACTAGATATTGTCCGTGTGTGTAGGAATCACCGTTCTTTTGTTCTCAGCACACTCACCTTTCCTGCTGTCTTAGAGACTCTAGAAAGCAAGAGCGTACTTCTTGTTCTAAAGCAGAGTGTGATCAATGGATGAGAACACTGCTGTGTGTTTCACTTCAGAAATGGAGTTAAATCCCAGGCTCTGAGTCTTCCTACAAGCAAGACTTCGTTTCAGGTAAGGGCAGTCACTTTTCTGCTCAAACGAACTACATCATTCATGAAGCTCACACGTTTCCCATCTTCAAAGACAAGCATTGGATGTTAGAGGACCAGTGCTTTGTATCAGTTTCAGAAGCAGAGTTGGACTAGATATGGTCCGTATGTGTAGGAAACACCGTTCTTTTGTTCTCAGCACACTCACGTTTCCTGCTGTGTTAGAGACTCCAGAAAGCAAGAGCGTGATTCTGGCTCTAAAGCAGAGTGTCATCCATGGATGAGAACTCTGCTGTGTGTTTCCCTTCAGAGATGTAGTTAAATCCCAGGCTCTGTGTCTTACTACAAGCAAGACTTCGTTTCAGGTAAGGGCAGTCACTTTTCAGTTCAAAGGAACTACATCATTCTAAAGCTCACACGTTTCTCATCTTAACTGACAAGCATTGGATGTTAGAGGACCAGTGCTTTGTATCAGTTTCAGAAGCAGAGTTGGACTAGATATGGTCCGTATGTGTAGGAAACACAGTTCTTTTGTTCTCAGCACACTCACGTTTCCTGCTGTGTTAGAGACTCCACAAAGCAAGAGCATGCTTCTCGCTCTAAAGCAGAGTGTGATCCATGGATGAGAACTCTGCTGTGTGTTTCCCTTTAGAGATGGAGTTAAATCACAGGCTCTGTGTCTTACTACAAGCAAGACTTCGTTACAGGTAAGGGCAGTACTTTTCATTTGAAAGGAACTACATCATTCTCAAAGCTCACGCGTTTCTCATCTTAAATGACAAGCAATGGATGTTAGAGGACCAGTGCTTTGTGTCACTTACAGAAACAGAGTAGGACTAGATATGGCCCGTATGTGTAGGAAACACCGTTCTTTTGTTCTCAGCACACTCACGTTTCCTGCTGTCTTAGAGACTCTAGAAAGCAAGAGCGTACTTCTTGTTCTAAAGCAGCGTGTGATCAATGGATGAGAACACTACTGTGTGTGTCACTTCAGAAATGGAGTTAAATCCCAGGCTCTGAGTCTTCCTACAAGCAAGACTTCGTTTCAGGTAAGGGCAGTCACTTTTCTGCTCAAACGAACTACATCGTTCATGAAGCTCACACGTTTCCCATCTTAAAAGACAAGCATTGGATGTTAGAGGACCAGTGCTTTGTATCAGTTTCAGAAGCAGAGTTGGACTAGATATGGTCCGTATGTGTAGGAAACACCGTTCTTTTGTTCTCAGCACACTCACGTTTCCTGCTGTGTTAGAGACTCCAGAAAGCAAGAGCGTGATTCTGGCTCTAAAGCAGAGTTTCATCCATGGATGAGAACTCTGCTGTGTGTTTCCCTTCAGAGATGGAGTTAAATCCCAGGCTCTGTGTCTTACTACAAGCAAGACTTCGTTTCAGGTAAGGGCAGTCACTTTTCAGTTCAAAGGAACTACTTCATTCTAAAGCTCACACGTTTCTCATCTTAACTGACAAGCATTGGATGTTAGAGGACCAGTGCTTTGTATCAGTTTCAGAAGCAGAGTTGGACTAGATACGGTCCGTATGTGTAGGAAACACCGTTCTTTTGTTCTCAGCACACAGACGTTTCCTGCAGTGTTAGAGACTCCAGAAAGCAAGAGCGTGCTTCTTGCTCTAAAGCAGAGTGTGATCCATGGATGAGAACTCTGCTGTGTGTTTCCCTTCAGAGATAGAGTTAAATGTCAGGCTCTGTGTCTTACTACAAGCAAGACTTCGTTACAGGTAAGAGCAGTACTTTTCATTTCAAAGGAACTACATCATTCTCAAAGCTCACACGTTTCTCATCTTAACTGACAAGCATTGGATTTTAAAGGACCAGTGCTTTGTATCAGTTTCAGAAGCAGTGTTGGACTACATATGGTCCGTATGTGTAGGAAACACCGTTCTTTTGTTCTGGCACACTCAGATTACCTGCTGCATTAAAGACTCTAGAAAGCAAGAGCGTGCTTCTCGCTCTAAAGCAGAGTGTGATCCATGGATGACAACTCTGCTGTGTGTTTCCCTTCAGAAACGGAGTTAAATCCCAGGCTCTGAGTCTTCCTACAAGCAAGACTTCGTTTCAGGTAAGGGCAGTCACGTTTCTGCTCAAACGAACTACATCGTTTACGAAGATCACACGTGTCTCATCTTAACAGACAAGCATTGGAAGTTAGAGGACCAGTGCTTTGTATCAGTTTCAGAAGCAGAGTTGGACTAGATATGGTCCGTATGTGTAGGAAACAGCGTTCTTTTGTTCTCAGCGCACTCACGTTTCCTGCTGTCTTAGAGACTCTAGAAAGCAAGAGCATGCTTCTTGTTCTAAAGCAGAGTGTGATCAATGGATGAGAACACTGCTATGTGTTTCACTTCAGAAATGGAGTTAAATCCCACGGTCTGAGTCTTCCTACAAGCAAGACTTCGTTTCAGGTAAGGGCAGTCACTTTTCTGCTCAAACGAACTACATCGTTCACGAAGATCACACGTTTCTCATCTTAACTGACAAGCATTGGATGTTAGAGGACCAGTGCTTTGTGTCAGTTTCAGAAACAGAGTTGGACTAGATATGGTCAATATGTGTAGGAAACACCGTTCTTTTGTTATCAGCACACTCACGTTTCCTGCTGTGTTAGAGACTCCAAAAAGCAAGAGCATGCTTCTCGCTCTAAAGCAGAGTGTGATCCATGGATGAGAACTCTGCTGTGTGTTTTCCTTCAGAGATGGAGTTAAATCCCAGGCTCTGTGTCTTACTACAAGCAAGACTTCGTTACAGGTAAGGGCAGTACTTTTCATTTCAAAGGAACTACATCATTCTCAAAGCTCACGCGTTTCTCATCTTAACTGACAAGCATTGGATGTTAGAGGACCAGTGCTTTGTGTCACTTACAGAAACAGAGTTGGACTAGATATGGTCCGTGTGTGTAGGAAACACCGTTCTTTTGTTCTCAGCACACTCACATTTCCTGCTGTCTTAGAGACTCTAGAAAGCAAGAGCGTACTTCTTGTTCTAAAGCAGAGTGTGATCAATGGATGAGAACACTGCTGTGGGTTTCCCTTCAGAGATGTAGTTAAATCCCAGGCTCTGTGTCTTACTACAAGCAAGACTTCGTTACAGGTAAGGGCAGTCACTTTTCAGTTCAAAGGAACTACATCATTCTCAAAGCTCACACGTTTCTCATCTTAACTGACAAGCATTGGATTTTAGAGGACCAGTGCTTTGTATCAGTTTCAGAAGCAGAGTTGGACTATATAATGTCCTTATGTGTAGGAAACAGCGTTCTTTTGTTCTCAGCTCACTCACGTTTCCTGCTGTCTTAGAGACTCTAGAAAGCAAAGGCATGCTTCTTGTTCTAAAGCAGAGGGTGATCAATGGATGATTACACTGCTGTGTGTTTCACTTCAGAAATGGAGTTAAATCCCAAGCTCTGAGTCTTCCTACAAGCAAGACTTCGTTTCAGGTAAGGGCAGTCACTTGTCAGCTGAAACGAATTACATCGTTCACGAAGCTCACACGTTTCTCATCTTAACAGACAAGCATTGGATGTTAGAGGACCAGTGCTTTGTATCAGTTTCAGAAGCAGAGTTGGACTATATATGGTCTGTATGTGTAGGAAACACCGTTCTTTTGTTCTGAGCACACTCATGTATCCTGCTGTGTTAGAGACTCCAGAAAGCAAGAGCATGCTTCTCACTCTAAAGCAGAGTGTGACCCATGGATGAGAACTCTGCTGTGTGTTTACCTTCAGAGATGGAGTTAAATCCCAGGCTCTGTGTCTTACTACAAGCAAGACTTCGTTACAGGTAAGGGCAGTACTTTTCATTTCAAAGGAACTACATCATTCTCAAAGCTCACGCGTTTCTCATCTTTACTGACAAGCATTGGATTTTAGAGGACCAGTGCTTTGTGTCACTTACAGAAACAGAGTTGGACTAGATATTGTCCGTGTGTGTAGGAATCACCGTTCTTTTGTTCTCAGCACACTCACCTTTCCTGCTGTCTTAGAGACTCTAGAAAGCAAGAGCGTACTTCTTGTTCTAAAGCAGAGTGTGATCAATGGATGAGAACACTGCTGTGTGTTTCACTTCAGAAATGGAGTTAAATCCCAGGCTCTGAGTCTTCCTACAAGCAAGACTTCGTTTCAGGTAAGGGCAGTCACTTTTCTGCTCAAACGAACTACATCATTCATGAAGCTCACACGTTTCCCATCTTCAAAGACAAGCATTGGATGTTAGAGGACCAGTGCTTTGTATCAGTTTCAGAAGCAGAGTTGGACTAGATATGGTCCGTATGTGTAGGAAACACCGTTCTTTTGTTCTCAGCACACTCACGTTTCCTGCTGTGTTAGAGACTCCAGAAAGCAAGAGCGTGATTCTGGCTCTAAAGCAGAGTGTCATCCATGGATGAGAACTCTGCTGTGTGTTTCCCTTCAGAGATGTAGTTAAATCCCAGGCTCTGTGTCTTACTACAAGCAAGACTTCGTTTCAGGTAAGGGCAGTCACTTTTCAGTTCAAAGGAACTACATCATTCTAAAGCTCACACGTTTCTCATCTTAACTGACAAGCATTGGATGTTAGAGGACCAGTGCTTTGTATCAGTTTCAGAAGCAGAGTTGGACTAGATATGGTCCGTATGTGTAGGAAACACAGTTCTTTTGTTCTCAGCACACTCACGTTTCCTGCTGTGTTAGAGACTCCACAAAGCAAGAGCATGCTTCTCGCTCTAAAGCAGAGTGTGATCCATGGATGAGAACTCTGCTGTGTGTTTCCCTTTAGAGATGGAGTTAAATCACAGGCTCTGTGTCTTACTACAAGCAAGACTTCGTTACAGGTAAGGGCAGTACTTTTCATTTGAAAGGAACTACATCATTCTCAAAGCTCACGCGTTTCTCATCTTAAATGACAAGCAATGGATGTTAGAGGACCAGTGCTTTGTGTCACTTACAGAAACAGAGTAGGACTAGATATGGCCCGTATGTGTAGGAAACACCGTTCTTTTGTTCTCAGCACACTCACGTTTCCTGCTGTCTTAGAGACTCTAGAAAGCAAGAGCGTACTTCTTGTTCTAAAGCAGCGTGTGATCAATGGATGAGAACACTACTGTGTGTGTCACTTCAGAAATGGAGTTAAATCCCAGGCTCTGAGTCTTCCTACAAGCAAGACTTCGTTTCAGGTAAGGGCAGTCACTTTTCTGCTCAAACGAACTACATCGTTCATGAAGCTCACACGTTTCCCATCTTAAAAGACAAGCATTGGATGTTAGAGGACCAGTGCTTTGTATCAGTTTCAGAAGCAGAGTTGGACTAGATATGGTCCGTATGTGTAGGAAACACCGTTCTTTTGTTCTCAGCACACTCACGTTTCCTGCTGTGTTAGAGACTCCAGAAAGCAAGAGCGTGATTCTGGCTCTAAAGCAGAGTTTCATCCATGGATGAGAACTCTGCTGTGTGTTTCCCTTCAGAGATGGAGTTAAATCCCAGGCTCTGTGTCTTACTACAAGCAAGACTTCGTTTCAGGTAAGGGCAGTCACTTTTCAGTTCAAAGGAACTACTTCATTCTAAAGCTCACACGTTTCTCATCTTAACTGACAAGCATTGGATGTTAGAGGACCAGTGCTTTGTATCAGTTTCAGAAGCAGAGTTGGACTAGATACGGTCCGTATGTGTAGGAAACACCGTTCTTTTGTTCTCAGCACACAGACGTTTCCTGCAGTGTTAGAGACTCCAGAAAGCAAGAGCATGCTTCTTGCTCTAAAGCAGAGTGTGATCCATGGATGAGAACTCTGCTGTGTGTTTCCCTTCAGAGATAGAGTTAAATGTCAGGCTCTGTGTCTTACTACAAGCAAGACTTCGTACAGGTAAGAGCAGTACTTTTCATTTCAAAGGAACTACATCATTCTCAAAGCTCACACGTTTCTCATCTTAACTGACAAGCATTGGATTTTAAAGGACCAGTGCTTTGTATCAGTTTCAGAAGCAGTGTTGGACTACATATGGTCCGTATGTGTAGGAAACACCGTTCTTTTGTTCTGGCACACTCAGATTACCTGCTGCATTAAAGACTCTAGAAAGCAAGAGCGTGCTTCTCGCTCTAAAGCAGAGTGTGATCCATGGATGACAACTCTGCTGTGTGTTTCACTTCAGAAATGGAGTTAAATCCCAATCTCTGTGTCTTCCTACAAGCAAGACTTCGTTTCAGGTAACGGCAGTCACTTTTCAGCTCAAACGAACTACATCACTCACTGAGCTCACACATTTCTCATCTTAAAAGACAAGCATTGGATGTTAGAGGACCAGTGCTTTGTATCAGTTTCAGAAGAAGAGTTAGACTACATAAGGTCCATATGTGTACGAAACTCCGTTCTTTTGTTCTGGGCACACTCAGATTTCCTGCTGTATTAGAGACTCTAGAAAGCAAGAGCGTGCTTCTTGCTGTAAAGCAGAGTGTGATCCATGGGTGAGAACTATGCTGTGTGTTTCCCTTCAGAAATGGAGCTAAATCCCAGGCTCTGTGTCTTCCTATAAGCAAGAATTCGTTTCAGGTAAGGGCAGTCACTTTTCTTCTCAAACGAACTACGTCTTTCACGAAGATCACACGTTTCTCATCTTAACTGACAAGCATTGGATGTTAGAGGACCAGTGCATTGTATCAGTTTCAGATGCAGATTTAGACTACATATGGTCCGTATGTGTAGGAAACACCGTTCTTTTGTTCTGGGCATACTCAGATTACCTGCTGTATTAGAGACTCTAGAAAGCAAGAGCGTGCTTCTCGCTCTACAGCAGAGTGTGATCAATGGATGAAAACTCTGCTGTGTGTTTCCCTTCAGAGATGTAGTTAAATCCCAGGCTCTGTGTCTTACTACAAGCAAGACTTCGTTACAGGTAAGGGCAGTCACTTTTCAGTTCAAAGGAACTACATCATTCTCAAAGCTCACACGTTTCTCATCTTAACTGACAAGCATTGGATTTTAGAGGACCAGTGCTTTGTATCAGTTTCAGAAGCAGAGTTGGACTATATAATGTCCTTATGTGTAGGAAACAGCGTTCTTTTGTTCTCAGCACACTCACGTTTCCTGCTGTCTTAGAGACTCTAGAAAGCAAGAGCGTGCTTCTTGTTCTAAAGCAGAGTGTGATCAATGGATGAGAACACTGCTGTGTGTTTCACTTCAGAAATGGAGTTAAATCCCAGGCTCTGAGTCTTCCTACAAGCAAGACTTATTTTCAGGTAAGGGCAGTCACTTTTCTGCTCAAACGAACTACATCGTTCACGAAGATCACACGTTTCTCATCTTAACTGACAAGCATTGGATGTTAGAGGACCACTGCATTGTATCAGTTTCAGAAGCAGATTTGGACTACATATGGACCGTATGTGTAGGAAACACCGTTCTTTTGTTCTCAGCACACTCAGATTACCTGCTGTATTAAAGACTCTAGAAAGCAAGAGCGTGCTTCTCGCTCTAAAGCAGAGTGTGATCCATGGATGACAACTCTGCTGTGTGTTTCCCTTCAGAAATGGAGTTAAATCCCAATCTCTGTGTCTTCCTACAAGCAAGACTTCGTTTCAGGTAACGGCAGTCACTTTTCAGCTCAAACGAACTACATCACTCACTGAGCTCACACATTTCTCATCTTAATAGACAAGCATTGGATGTTAGAGGACCATTGCTTTGTTTCAGTTTCAGAAGAAGAGTTAGACTACATAAGGTCCGTATGTGTACGAAACTCCGTTCTTTTGTTCTGGGCACACTCAGATTTCCTGCTGTATTAGAGACTCTAGAAAGCAAGAGCGTACTTCTTGTTCTAAAGCAGCGTGTGATCAATGGATGGGAGCACTACTGTGTGTGTCACTTCAGAAATGGAGTTAAATCCCAGGCTCTGAGTCTTCCTACAAGCAAGACTTCGTTTCAGGTAAGGGCAGTCACTTTTCTGCTCAAACGAACTACATCGTTCATGAAGCTCACACGTTTCCCATCTTAAAAGACAAGCATTGGATGTTAGAGGACCAGTGCTTTGTATCAGTTTCAGAAGCAGAGTTGGACTAGATATGGTCCGTATGTGTAGGAAACACCGTTCTTTTGTTCTCAGCACACTCACGTTTCCTGCTGTGTTAGAGACTCCAGAAAGCAAGAGCGTGATTCTGGCTCTAAAGCAGAGTTTCATCCATGGATGAGAACTCCGCTGTGTGTTTCCCTTCAGAGATGGAGTTAAATCCCAGGCTCTGTGTCTTACTACAAGCAAGACTTCGTTTCAGGTAAGGGCAGTCACTTTTCAGTTCAAAGGAACTACTTCATTCTAAAGCTCACACGTTTCTCATCTTAACTGACAAGCATTGGATGTTAGAGGACCAGTGCTTTGTATCAGTTTCAGAAGCAGAGTTGGACTAGATACGGTCCGTATGTGTAGGAAACACCGTTCTTTTGTTCTCAGCACACAGACGTTTCCTGCAGTGTTAGAGACTCCAGAAAGCAAGAGCGTGCTTCTTGCTCTAAAGCAGAGTGTGATCCATGGATGAGAACTCTGCTGTGTGTTTCCCTTCAGAGATAGAGTTAAATGTCAGGCTCTGTGTCTTACTACAAGCAAGACTTCGTTACAGGTAAGAGCAGTACTTTTCATTTCAAAGGAACTACATCATTCTCAAAGCTCACACGTTTCTCATCTTAACTGACAAGCATTGGATTTTAAAGGACCAGTGCTTTGTATCAGTTTCAGAAGCAGTGTTGGACTACATATGGTCCGTATGTGTAGGAAACACCGTTCTTTTGTTCTGGCACACTCAGATTACCTGCTGCATTAAAGACTCTAGAAAGCAAGAGCGTGCTTCTCGCTCTAAAGCAGAGTGTGATCCATGGATGACAACTATGCTGTGTGTTTCCCTTCAGAAATGGAGTTAAATCCCAATCTCTGTGTCTTCCTACAAGCAAGACTTCGTTTCAGGTAACGGCAGTCACTTTTCAGCTCAAACGAACTACATCACTCACTGAGCTCACACATTTCTCATCTTAACAGACAAGCATTGGATGTTAGAGGACCAGTGCTTTGTATCAGTTTCAGAAGAAGAGTTAGACTACATAAGGTCCATATGTGTACGAAACTCCGTTCTTTTGTTCTGGGCACACTCAGATTTCCTGCTGTATTAGAGACTCTAGAAAGCAAGAGCATGCTTCTTGCTGTAAAGCAGAGTGTGATCCATGGGTGAGAACTATGCTGTGTGTTTCCCTTCAGAAATGGAGCTAAATCCCAGGCTCTGTGTCTTCCTATAAGCAAGAATTCGTTTCAGGTAAGGGCAGTCACTTTTCTTCTCAAACGAACTACATCTTTCACGAAGATCACACGTTTCTCATCTTAACTGACAAGCATTGGATGTTAGAGGACCAGTGCATTGTATCAGTTTCAGATGCAGATTTAGACTACATATGGTCCGTATGTGTAGGAAACACCGTTCTTTTGTTCTGGGCATACTCAGATTACCTGCTGTATTAGAGACTCTAGAAAGCAAGAGCGTGCTTCTCGCTCTACAGCAGAGTGTGATCAATGGATGAAAACTCTGCTGTGTGTTTCCCTTCAGAGATGTAGTTAAATCCCAGGCTCTGTGTCTTACTACAAGCAAGACTTCGTTACAGGTAAGGGCAGTCACTTTTCAGTTCAAAGGAACTACATCATTCTCAAAGCTCACACGTTTCTCATCTTAACTGACAAGCATTGGATTTTAGAGGACCAGTGCTTTGTATCAGTTTCAGAAGCAGAGTTGGACTATATAATGTCCTTATGTGTAGGAAACAGCGTTCTTTTGTTCTCAGCACACTCACGTTTCCTGCTGTCTTAGAGACTCTAGAAAGCAAGAGCGTACTTCTTGTTCTAAAGCAGAGTGTGATCAATGGATGAGAACACTGCTGTGTGTTTCACTTCAGAAATGGAGTTAAATCCCAGGCTCTGAGTCTTCCTACAAGCAAGACTTATTTTCAGGTAAGGGCAGTCACTTTTCTGCTCAAACGAACTACATCGTTCACGAAGATCACACGTTTCTCATCTTAACTGACAAGCATTGGATGTTAGAGGACCACTGCATTGTATCAGTTTCAGAAGCAGATTTGGACTACATATGGTCCGTATGTGTAGGAAACACCGTTCTTTTGTTCTCAGCACACTCAGATTACCTGCTGTATTAAAGACTCTAGAAAGCAAGAGCGTGCTTCTCGCTCTAAAGCAGAGTGTGATCCATGGATGACAACTCTGCTGTGTGTTTCCCTTCAGAAATGGAGTTAAATCCCAATCTCTGTGTCTTCCTACAAGCAAGACTTCGTTTCAGGTAACGGCAGTCACTTTTCAGCTCAAACGAACTACATCACTCACTGAGCTCACACATTTCTCATCTTAATAGACAAGCATTGGATGTTAGAGGACCATTGCTTTGTATCAGTTTCAGAAGAAGAGTTAGACTACATAAGGTACGTATGTGTACGAAACTCCGTTCTTTTGTTCTGGGCACACTCAGATTTCCTGCTGTATTAGAGACTCTAGAAAGCAAGAGCGTGCTTCTTGCTGTAAAGCAGAGTGTGATCCATGGGTGAGAACTATGCTGTGTGTTTCCCTTCAGAAATGGAGCTAAATCCCAGGCTCTGTGTCTTCCTACAAGCAAGAATTCGTTTCAGGTAAGGGCAGTCACTTGTCATCTCAAACGAACTACATCGTTCACGAAGCTCACACATTTCTCATCTTAACATACAAGCATTGGATGTTAGAGGACCAGTGCTTTGTCTCAGTTTCAGAAGCAGAGTTGGACTAGATATGGTCTGTATGTGTAGGAAACACCGTTCTTTTGTTCTCAGTGCACTCACGTTTCCTGCTGTCTTAGAGACTCTAGAAAGCAAGAGCGTGCTTCTGGCTCTAAAGCAGAGTGTCATCCATGGATGAGAACTCTGGTGTGTGTTTCCCTTCAGAGATGGAGTTAAATCCCAGGCTCTGTGTCTTACTACAAGCAAGACTTCGTTTCAGGTAAGGGCAGTCACTTTTCAGTTCAAAGGAACTACATCATTCTAAAGCTCACACGTTTCTCATCTTAACTGACAAGCATTGGATGTTAGAGGACCAGTGCTTTGTATCAGTTTCAGAAGCAGAGTTGGACTAGATATGGTCCGTATGTGTAGGAAACACAGTTCTTTTGTTCTCAGCACACTGACGTTTCCTGCTGTGTTAGAGACTCCACAAAGCAAGAGCATGCTTCTCGCTCTAAAGCAGAGTGTGATCCATGGATGAGAACTCTGCTGTGTGTTTCCCTTTAGAGATGGAGTTAAATCACAGGCTCTGTGTCTTACTACATGCAAGACTTCGTTACAGGTAAGGGCAGTACTTTTCATTTGAAAGGAACTACATCATTCTCAAAGCTCACGCGTTTCTCATCTTAACTGACAAGCAATGGATGTTAGAGGACCAGTGCTTTGTGTCACTTACTGAAACAGAGTTGGACTAGATATCGCCCGTATGTGTAGGAAACACCGTTCTTTTGTTCTCAGCACACTCACGTTTCCTGCTGTCTTAGAGACTCTAGAAAGCAAGAGCGTACTTCTTGTTCTAAAGCAGCGTGTGATCAATGGATGAGAACACTACTGTGTGTGTCACTTCAGAAATGGAGTTAAATCCCAGGCTCTGAGTCTTACTACAAGCAAGACTTCGTTTCAGGTAAGGGCAGTCACTTTTCTGCTCAAACGAACTACATCGTTAATGAAGCTCACATGTTTCCCATCTTAAAAGACAAGCATTGGATGTTAGAGGACCAGTGCTTTGTATCAGTTTCAGAAGCAGAGTTGGACTAGATATGGTCCGTATGTGTAGGAAACACCGTTCTTTTGTTCTCAGCACACTCACGTTTCCTGCTGTGTTAGAGAATCCAGAAAGCAAGAGCGTGATTCTGGCTCTAAAGCAGAGTATCATCCATGGATGAGAACTCTGCTGTGTGTTTCCCTTCAGAGATGGAGTTAAATCCCAGGCTCTGTGTCTTACTACAAGCAAGACTTCGTTTCAGGTAAGGGCAGTCACTTTTCAGTTCAAAGGAACTACTTCATTCTAAAGCTCACACGTTTCTCATCTTAACTGACAAGCATTGGATGTTAGAGGACCAGTGCTTTGTATCAGTTTCAGAAGCAGTGTTGGACTAGATACGGTCCGTATGTGTAGGAAACACCGTTCTTTTGTTCTCAGCACACAGACGTTTCCTGCAGTGTTAGAGACTCCAGAAAGCAAGAGCGTGCTTCTCGCTCTAAAGCAGAGTGTGATCCATGGATATGAACTCTGCTGTGTGATTCCATTCAGAGATGGAGTTAAATCCCAGGCTCTGTGTCTTACTACAAGCAAGACTTCGTTACAGGTAAGGGCAGTACTTTTCATTTGAAAGGAACTACATCATTCTCAAAGCTCACGCGTTTCTCATCTTAAATGACAAGCAATGGATGTTAGAGGACCAGTGCTTTGTGTCACTTACAGAAACAGAGTAGGACTAGATATGGCCCGTATGTGTAGGAAACACCGTTCTTTTGTTCTCAGCACACTCACGTTTCCTGCTGTCTTAGAGACTCTAGAAAGCAAGAGCGTACTTCTTGTTCTAAAGCAGCGTGTGATCAATGGATGAGAACACTACTGTGTGTGTCACTTCAGAAATGGAGTTAAATCCCAGGCTCTGAGTCTTCCTACAAGCAAGACTTCGTTTCAGGTAAGGGCAGTCACTTTTCTGCTCAAACGAACTACATCGTTCATGAAGCTCACAGGTTTCCCATCTTAAAAGACAAGCATTGGATGTTAGAGGACCAGTGCTTTGTATCAGTTTCAGAAGCAGAGTTGGACTAGATATGGTCCGTATGTGTAGGAAACACCGTTCTTTTGTTCTCAGCACACTCACGTTTCCTGCTGTGTTAGAGACTCCAGAAAGCAAGAGCGTGATTCTGGCTCTAAAGCAGAGTTTCATCCATGGATGAGAACTCTGCTGTGTGTTTCCCTTCAGAGATGGAGTTAAATCCCAGGCTCTGTGTCTTACTACAAGCAAGACTTCGTTTCAGGGAAGGGCAGTCACTTTTCAGTTCAAAGGAACTACTTCAATCTAAAGCTCACACGTTTCTCATCTTAACTGACAAGCATTGGATGTTAGAGGACCAGTGCTTTGTATCAGTTTCAGAAGCAGAGTTGGACTAGATAAGGTCCGTATGTGTAGGAAACACCGTTCTTTTGTTCTCAGCACACAGACGTTTCCTGCAGTGTTAGAGACTCCAGAAAGCAAGAGCGTGCTTCTTGCTCTAAAGCAGAGTGTGATCCATGGATGAGAACTCTGCTGTGTGTTTCCCTTCAGAGATAGAGTTAAATGTCAGGCTCTGTGTCTTACTACAAGCAAGACTTCGTTACAGGTAAGAGCAGTACTTTTCATTTCAAAGGAACTACATCATTCTCAAAGCTCACACGTTTCTCATCTTAACTGACAAGCATTGGATTTTAAAGGACCAGTGCTTTGTATCAGTTTCAGAAGCAGAGTTGGACTACATATGGTCCGTATGTGTAGGAAACACCGTTCTTTTGTTCTGGCACACTCAGATTACCTGCTGCATTAAAGACTCTAGAAAGCAAGAGCGTGCTTCTCGCTCTAAAGCAGAGTGTGATCCATGGATGACAACTATGCTGTGTGTTTCCCTTCAGAAATGGAGTTAAATCCCAATCTCTGTGTCTTCCTACAAGCAAGACTTCGTTTCAGGTAACGGCAGTCACTTTTCAGCTCAAACCAACTACATCACTCACTGAGCTCACACATTTCTCATCTTAACAGACAAGCATTGGATGTTAGAGGACCAGTGCTTTGTATCAGTTTCAGAAGAAGAGTTAGACTACATAAGGTCCATATGTGTACGAAACTCCGTTCTTTTGTTCTGGGCACACTCAGATTTCCTGCTGTATTAGAGACTCTAGAAAGCAAAAGCGTGCTTCTTGCTGTAAAGCAGAGTGTGATCCATGGGTGAGAACTATGCTGTGTGTTTCCCTTCAGAAATGGAGCTAAATCCCAGGCTCTGTGTCTTCCTATAAGCAAGAATTCGTTTCAGGTAAGGGCAGTCACTTTTCTTCTCAAACGAACTACATCATTCTCAAAGCTCACGCGTATCTCATCTTAACTGACAAGCATTGGATGTTAGAGGACCAGTGCTTTGTGTCACTTACAGAAACAGAGTTGGACTAGATATGGTCCGTGTGTGTAGGAAACACCGTTCTTTTGTTCTCAGCACACTCACATTTCCTGCTGTCTTAGAGACTCTAGAAAGCAAGAGCGTACTTCTTGTTCTAAAGCAGAGTGTGATCAATGGATGAGAACACTGCTGTGTGTTTCCCTTAAGAGATGTAGTTAAATCCCAGGCTCTGTGTCTTACTACAAGCAAGACTTCGTTACAGGTAAGGGCAGTCACTTTTCAGTTCAAAGGAACTACATCATTCTCAAAGCTCACACGTTTCTCATCTTAACTGACAAGCATTGGATTTTAGAGGACCAGTGCTTTGTATCAGTTTCAGAAGCAGAGTTGGACTATATAATGTCCTTATGTGTAGGAAACAGCGTTCTTTTGTTCTCAGCTCACTCACGTTTCCTGCTGTCTTAGGGACTCTAGAAAGCAAAGGCATGCTTCTTGTTCTAAAGCAGAGGGTGATCAATGGATGATTACACTGCTGTGTGTTTCACTTCAGAAATGGAGTTAAATCCCAAGCTCTGAGTCTTCCTACAAGCAAGACTTCGTTTCAGGTAAGGGCAGTCACTTGTCAGCTGAAACGAATTACATCGTTCACGAAGCTCACACGTTTCTCATCTTAACAGACAAGCATTGGATGTTAGAGGACCAGTGCTTTGTATCAGTTTCAGAAGCAGAGTTGGACTATATATGGTCTGTATGTGTAGGAAACACCGTTCTTTTGTTCTGAGCACACTCACGTTTCCTGCTGTGTTAGAGACTCCAGAAAGCAAGAGCATGCTTCTCACTCTAAAGCAGAGTGTGATCCATGGATGAGAACTCTGCTGTGTGTTTCCCTTCAGAGATGGAGTTAAATCCCAGGCTCTGTGTCTTACTACAAGCAAGACTTCGTTACAGGTAAGGGCAGTACTTTTCATTTCAAAGGAACTACATCATTCTCAAAGCTCACGCGTTTCTCATCTTAAATGACAAGCAATGGATGTTAGAGGACCAGTGCTTTGTGTCACTTACAGAAACAGAGTAGGACTAGATATGGCCCGTATGTGTAGGAAACACCGTTCTTTTGTTCTCAGCACACTCACGTTTCCTGCTGTCTTAGAGACTCTAGAAAGCAAGAGCGTACTTCTTGTTCTAAAGCAGCGTGTGATCAATGGATGAGAACACTACTGTGTGTGTCACTTCAGAAATGGAGTTAAATCCCAGGCTCTGAGTCTTCCTACAAGCAAGACTTCGTTTCAGGTAAGGGCAGTCACTTTTCTGCTCAAACGAACTACATCGTTAATGAAGCTCACACGTTTCCCATCTTAAAAGACAAGCATTGGATGTTAGAGGACCAGTGCTTTGTATCAGTTTCAGAAGCAGAGTTGGACTAGATATGGTCCGTATGTGTAGGAAACACCGTTCTTTTGTTCTCAGCACACTCACGTTTCCTGCTGTGTTAGAGACTCCAGAAAGCAAGAGCGTGATTCTGGCTCTAAAGCAGAGTTTCATCCATGGATGAGAACTCTGCTGTGTGTTTCCCTTCAGAGATGGAGTTAAATCCCAGGCTCTGTGTCTTACTACAAGCAAGACTTCGTTTCAGGTAAGGGCAGTCACTTTTCAGTTCAAAGGAACTACTTCAATCTAAAGCTCACACGTTTCTCATCTTAACTGACAAGCATTGGATGTTAGAGGACCAGTGCTTTGTATCAGTTTCAGAAGCAGAGTTGGACTAGATACGGTCCGTATGTGTAGGAAACACCGTTCTTTTGTTCTCAGCACACAGACGTTTCCTGCAGTGTTAGAGACTCCAGAAAGCAAGAGCGTGCTTCTTGCTCTAAAGCAGAGTGTGATCCATGGATGAGAACTCTGCTGTGTGTTTCCCTTCAGAGATAGAGTTAAATGTCAGGCTCTGTGTCTTACTACAAGCAAGACTTCGTTACAGGTAAGAGCAGTACTTTTCATTTCAAAGGAACTACATCATTCTCAAAGCTCACACGTTTCTCATCTTAACTGACAAGCATTGGATTTTAAAGGACCAGTGCTTTGTATCAGTTTCAGAAGCAGAGTTGGACTACATATGGTCCGTATGTGTAGGAAACACCGTTCTTTTGTTCTGGCACACTCAGATTACCTGCTGCATTAAAGACTCTAGAAAGCAAGAGCGTGCTTCTCGCTCTAAAGCAGAGTGTGATCCATGGATGACAACTATGCTGTGTGTTTCCCTTCAGAAATGGAGTTAAATCCCAATCTCTGTGTCTTCCTACAAGCAAGACTTCGTTTCAGGTAACGGCAGTCACTTTTCAGCTCAAACGAACTACATCACTCACTGAGCTCACACATTTCTCATCTTAACAGACAAGCATTGGATGTTAGAGGACCAGTGCTTTGTATCAGTTTCAGAAGAAGAGTTAGACTACATAAGGTCCATATGTGTACGAAACTCCGTTCTTTTGTTCTGGGCACACTCAGATTTCCTGCTGTATTAGAGACTCTAGAAAGCAAAAGCGTGCTTCTTGCTGTAAAGCAGAGTGTGATCCATGGGTGAGAACTATGCTGTGTGTTTCCCTTCAGAAATGGAGCTAAATCCCAGGCTCTGTGTCTTCCTATAAGCAAGAATTCGTTTCAGGTAAGGGCAGTCACTTTTCTTCTCAAACGAACTACATCATTCTCAAAGCTCACGCGTTTCTCATCTTAACTGACAAGCATTGGATGTTAGAGGACCAGTGCTTTGTGTCACTTACAGAAACAGAGTTGGACTAGATATGGTCCGTGTGTGTAGGAAACACCGTTCTTTTGTTCTCAGCACACTCACATTTCCTGCTGTCTTAGAGACTCTAGAAAGCAAGAGCGTACTTCTTGTTCTAAAGCAGAGTGTGATCAATGGATGAGAACACTGCTGTGTGTTTCCCTTCAGAGATGTAGTTAAATCCCAGGCTCTGTGTCTTACTACAAGCAAGACTTCGTTACAGGTAAGGGCAGTCACTTTTCAGTTCAAAGGAACTACATCATTCTCAAAGCTCACACGTTTCTCATCTTAACTGACAAGCATTGGATTTTAGAGGACCAGTGCTTTGTATCAGTTTCAGAAGCAGAGTTGGACTATATAATGTCCTTATGTGTAGGAAACAGCGTTCTTTTGTTCTCAGCTCACTCACGTTTCCTGCTGTCTTAGAGACTCTAGAAAGCAAAGGCATGCTTCTTGTTCTAAAGCAGAGGGTGATCAATGGATGATTACACTGCTGTGTGTTTCACTTCAGAAATGGAGTTAAATCCCAAGCTCTGAGTCTTCCTACAAGCAAGACTTCGTTTCAGGTAAGGGCAGTCACTTGTCAGCTGAAACGAATTACATCGTTCACGAAGCTCACACGTTTCTCATCTTAACAGACAAGCATTGGATGTTAGAGGACCAGTGCTTTGTATCAGTTTCAGAAGCAGAGTTGGACTATATATGGTCTGTATGTGTAGGAAACACCGTTCTTTTGTTCTGAGCACACTCACGTTTCCTGCTGTGTTAGAGACTCCAGAAAGCAAGAGCATGCTTCTCACTCTAAAACAGAGTGTGATCCATGGATGAGAACTCTGCTGTGTGTTTCCCTTCAGAGATGGAGTTAAATCCCAGGCTCTGTGTCTTACTACAAGCAAGACTTCGTTACAGGTAAGGGCAGTACTTTTCATTTCAAAGGAACTACATCATTCTCAAAGCTCACGCGTTTCTCATCTTTACTGACAAGCATTGGATTTTAGAGGACCAGTGCTTTGTGTCACTTACAGAAACAGAGTTGGATTAGATATGGTCCGTATGTGTAGGAAACACCGTTCTTTTGTTCTCAGCACACTCACGTTTCCTGCTGTGTTAGAGACTCCAGAAAGCAAGAGCGTGATTCTGGCTCTAAAGCAGAGTGTCATCCATGGATGAGAACTCTGCTGTGTGTTTCCCTTCAGAGATGTAGTTAAATCCCAGGCTCTGTGTCTTACTACAAGCAAGACTTCGTTTCAGGTAAGGGCAGTCACTTTTCAGTTCAAAGGAACTACATCATTCTAAAGCTCACACGTTTCTCATCTTAACTGACAAGCATTGGATGTTAGAGGACCAGTGCTTTGTATCAGTTTCAGAAGCAGAGTTGGACTAGATATGGTCCGTATGTGTAGGAAACACAGTTCTTTTGTTCTCAGCACACTCACGTTTCCTGCTGTGTTAGAGACTCCACAAAGCAAGAGCATGCTTCTCGCTCTAAAGCAGAGTGTGATCCATGGATGAGAACTCTGCTGTGTGTTTCCCTTTAGAGATGGAGTTAAATCACAGGCTCTGTGTCTTACTACAAGCAAGACTTCGTTACAGGTAAGGGCAGTACTTTTCATTTGAAAGGAACTACATCATTCTCAAAGCTCACGCGTTTCTCATCTTAAATGACAAGCAATGGATGTTAGAGGACCAGTGCTTTGTGTCACTTACAGAAACAGAGTAGGACTAGATATGGCCCGTATGTGTAGGAAACACCGTTCTTTTGTTCTCAGCACGCTCACGTTTCCTGCTGTCTTAGAGACTCTAGAAAGCAAGAGCGTACTTCTTGTTCTAAAGCAGCGTGTGATCAATGGATGAGAACACTACTGTGTGTGTCACTTCAGAAATGGAGTTAAATCCCAGGCTCTGAGTCTTCCTACAAGCAAGACTTCGTTTCAGGTAAGGGCAGTCACTTTTCTGCTCAAACGAACTACATCGTTCATGAAGCTCACACGTTTCCCATCTTAAAAGACAAGCATTGGATGTTAGAGGACCAGTGCTTTGTATCAGTTTCAGAAGCAGAGTTGGACTAGATATGGTCCGTATGTGTAGGAAACACCGTTCTTTTGTTCTCAGCACACTCACGTTTCCTGCTGTGTTAGAGACTCCAGAAAGCAAGAGCGTGATTCTGGCTCTAAAGCAGAGTTTCATCCATGGATGAGAACTCTGCTGTGTGTTTCCCTTCAGAGATGGAGTTAAATCCCAGGCTCTGTGTCTTACTACAAGCAAGACTTCGTTTCAGGTAAGGGCAGTCACTTTTCAGTTCAAAGGAACTACTTCATTCTAAAGCTCACACGTTTCTCATCTTAACTGACAAGCATTGGATGTTAGAGGACCAGTGCTTTGTATCAGTTTCAGAAGCAGAGTTGGACTAGATACGGTCCGTATGTGTAGGAAACACCGTTCTTTTGTTCTCAGCACACAGACGTTTCCTGCAGTGTTAGAGACTCCAGAAAGCAAGAGCGTGCTTCTTGCTCTAAAGCAGAGTGTGATCCATGGATGAGAACTCTGCTGTGTGTTTCCCTTCAGAGATAGAGTTAAATGTCAGGCTCTGTGTCTTACTACAAGCAAGACTTCGTTACAGGTAAGAGCAGTACTTTTCATTTCAAAGGAACTACATCATTCTCAAAGCTCACACGTTTCTCATCTTAACTGAAAAGCATTGGATTTTAAAGGACCAGTGCTTTGTATCAGTTTCAGAAGCAGTGTTGGACTACATATGGTCCGTATGTGTAGGAAACACCGTTCTTTTGTTCTGGCACACTCAGATTACCTGCTGCATTAAAGACTCTAGAAAGCAAGAGCGTGCTTCTCGCTCTAAAGCAGAGTGTGATCCATGGATGACAACTATGCTGTGTGTTTCCCTTCAGAAATGGAGTTAAATCCCAATCTCTGTGTCTTCCTACAAGCAAGACTTCGTTTCAGGTAACGGCAGTCACTTTTCAGCTCAAACGAACTACATCACTCACTGAGCTCACACATTTCTCATCTTAACAGACAAGCATTGGATGTTAGAGGACCAGTGCTTTGTATCAGTTTCAGAAGAAGAGTTAGACTACATAAGGTCCATATGTGTACGAAACTCCGTTCTTTTGTTCTGGGCACACTCAGATTTCCTGCTGTATTAGAGACTCTAGAAAGCAAGAGCGTGCTTCTTGCTGTAAAGCAGAGTGTGATCCATGGGTGAGAACTATGCTGTGTGTTTCCCTTCAGAAATGGAGCTAAATCCCAGGCTCTGTGTCTTCCTATAATCAAGAATTCGTTTCAAGTAAGGGCAGTCACTTTTCTTCTCAAACGAACTACATCTTTCACGAAGATCACACGTTTCTCATCTTAACTGACAAGCATTGGATGTTAGAGGACCAGTGCATTGTATCAGTTTCAGATGCAGATTTAGACTACATATGGTCCGTATGTGTAGGAAACACCGTTCTTTTGTTCTGGGCATACTCAGATTACCTGCTGTATTAGAGACTCTAGAAAGCAAGAGCGTGCTTCTCGCTCTACAGCAGAGTGTGATCAATGGATGAAAACTCTGCTGTGTGTTTCCCTTCATTGATGTAGTTAAATCCCAGGCTCTGTGTCTTACTACAAGCAAGACTTCGTTACAGGTAAGGGCAGTCACTTTTCAGTTCAAAGGAACTACATCATTCTCAAAGCTCACACGTTTCTCATCTTAACTGACAAGCATTGGATTTTAGAGGACCAGTGCTTTGTATCAGTTTCAGAAGCAGAGTTGGACTATATAATGTCCTTATGTGTAGGAAACAACGTTCTTTTGTTCTCAGCACACTCACGTTTCCTGCTGTCTTAGAGACTCTAGAAAGCAAGAGCGTGCTTCTTGTTCTAAAGCAGAGTGTGATCAATGGATGAGAACACTGCTGTGTGTTTCACTTCAGAAATGGAGTTAAATCCCAGGCTCTGAGTCTTCCTACAAGCAAGACTTATTTTCAGGTAAGGGCAGTCACTTTTCTGCTCAAACGAACTACATCGTTCACGAAGATCACACGTTTCTCATCTTAACTGACAAGCATTGGATGTTAGAGGACCACTGAATTGTATCAGTTTCAGAAGCAGATTTGGACTACATATGGTCCGTATGTGTAGGAAACACCGTTCTTTTGTTCTCAGCACACTCAGATTACCTGCTGTATTAAAGACTCTAGAAAGCAAGAGCGTGCTTCTCGCTCTAAAGCAGATTGTGATCCATGGATGACAACTCTGCTGTGTGTTTCCCTTCAGAAATGGAGTTAAATCCCAATCTCTGTGTCTTCCTACAAGCAAGACTTCGTTTCAGGTAACGGCAGTCACTTTTCAGCTCAAACGAACTACATCACTCACTGAGCTCACACATTTCTCATCTTAATAGACAAGCATTGGAAGTTAGAGGACCATTGCTTTGTTTCAGTTTCAGAAGAAGAGTTAGACTACATAAGGTCCGTATGTGTACGAAACTCCGTTCTTTTGTTCTGGGCACACTCAGATTTCCTGCTGTATTAGAGACTCTAGAAAGCAAGAGCGTACTTCTTGTTCTAAAGCAGCGTGTGATCAATGGATGAGAACACTACTGTGTGTGTCACTTCAGAAATGGAGTTAAATCCCAGGCTCTGAGTCTTCCTACAAGCAAGACTTCGTTTCAGGTAAGGGCAGTCACTTTTCTGCTCAAACGAACTACATCGTTCATGAAGCTCACACGTTTCCCATCTTAAAAGACAAGCATTGGATGTTAGAGGACCAGTGCTTTGTATCAGTTTCAGAAGCAGAGTTGGACTAGATATGGTCCGTATGTGTAGGAAACACCGTTCTTTTGTTCTCAGCACACTCACGTTTCCTGCTGTGTTAGAGACTCCAGAAAGCAAGAGCGTGATTCTGGCTCTAAAGCAGAGTGTCATCTATGGATGAGAACTCTGCTGTGTGTTTCCCTTCAGAGATGGAGTTAAATCCCAGGCTCTGTGTCTTACTACAAGCAAGACTTCGTTTCAGGTAAGGGCAGTCACTTTTCAGTTCAAAGGAACTACATCATTCTAAAGCTCACACGTTTCTCATCTTAACTGACAAGCATTGGATGTTAGAGGACCGGTGCTTTGTATCAGTTTCAGAAGCAGAGTTGGACTAGATATGGTCCGTATGTGTAGGAAACACAGTTCTTTTGTTCTCAGCACACTCACGTTTCCTGCTGTGTTAGAGACTCCACAAAGCAAGAGCATGCTTCTCGCTCTAAAGCAGAGTGTGATCCATGGATGAGAACTCTGCTGTGTGTTTCCCTTTAGAGATGGAGTTAAATCACAGGCTCTGTGTCTTACTACAAGCAAGACTTCGTTATAGGTAAGGGCAGTACTTTTCATTTGAAAGGAACTACATCATTCTCAAAGCTCACGCGTTTCTCATCTTAACTGACAAGCAATGGATGTTAGAGGACCAGTTCTTTGTGTCACTTACAAAAACAGAGTTGGACTAGATATGGCCCGTATGTGTAGGAAACACCGTTCTTTTGTTCTCAGCACACTCACGTTTCCTGCTGTCTTAGAGACTCTAGAAAGCAAGAGCGTACTTCTTGTTCTAAAGCAGCGTGTGATCAATGGATGAGAACACTACTGTGTGTGTCACTTCAGAAATGGAGTTAAATCCCAGGCTCTGAGTCTTACTACAAGCAAGACTTCGTTTCAGGTAAGGGCAGTCACTTTTCTGCTCAAACGAACTACATCGTTCATGAAGCTCACATGTTTCCCATCTTAAAAGACAAGCATTGGATGTTAGAGGACCAGTGCTTTGTATCAGTTTCAGAAGCAGAGTTGGACTAGATATGGTCCGTATGTGTAGGAAACACCGTTCTTTTGTTCTCAGCACACTCACGTTTCCTGCTGTGTTAGAGAATCCAGAAAGCAAGAGCGTGATTCTGGCTCTAAAGCAGAGTTTCATCCATGGATGAGAACTCTGCTGTGTGTTTCCCTTCAGAGATGGAGTTAAATCCCAGGCTCTGTGTCTTACTACAAGCAAGACTTCGTTTCAGGTAAGGGCAGTCACTTTTCAGTTCAAAGGAACTACTTCATTCTAAAGCTCACACGTTTCTCATCTTAACTGACAAGCATTGGATGTTAGAGGACCAGTGCTTTGTATCAGTTTCAGAAGCAGTGTTGGACTAGATACGGTCCGTATGTGTAGGAAACACCGTTCTTTTGTTCTCAGCACACAGACGTTTCCTGCAGTGTTAGAGACTCCAGAAAGCAAGAGCGTGCTTCTCGCTCTAAAGCAGAGTGTGATCCATGGATATGAACTCTGCTGTGTGTTTCCCTTCAGAGATGGAGTTAAATCCCAGGCTCTGTGTCTTACTACAAGCAAGACTTCGTTACAGGTAAGGGCAGTACTTTTCATTTGAAAGGAACTACATCATTCTCAAAGCTCACGCGTTTCTTATCTTAAATGACAAGCAATGGATGTTAGAGGACCAGTGCTTTGTGTCACTTACAGAAACAGAGTAGGACTAGATATGGCCCGTATGTGTAGGAAACACCGTTCTTTTGTTCTCAGCACACTCACGTTTCCTGCTGTCTTAGAGACTCTAGAAAGCAAGAGCGTACTTCTTGTTCTAAAGCAGCGTGTGATCAATGGATGAGAACACTACTGTGTGTGTCACTTCAGAAATGGAGTTAAATCCCAGGCTCTGAGTCTTCCTACAAGCAAGACTTCGTTTCAGGTAAGGGCAGTCACTTTTCTGCTCAAACGAACTACATAGTTCATGAAGCTCACACGTTTCCCATCTTAAAAGACAAGCATTGGATGTTAGAGGACCAGTGCTTTGTATCAGTTTCAGAAGCAGAGTTGGACTAGATATGGTCCGTATGTGTAGGAAACACCGTTCTTTTGTTCTCAGCACACTCACGTTTCCTGCTGTGTTAGAGACTCCAGAAAGCAAGAGCGTGATTCTGGCTCTAAAGCAGAGTTTCATCCATGGATGAGAACTCTGCTGTGTGTTTCCCTTCAGAGATGGAGTTAAATCCCAGGCTCTGTGTCTTACTACAAGCAAGACTTCGTTTCAGGTAAGGGCAGTCACTTTTCAGTTCAAAGGAACTACTTCATTCTAAAGCTCACACGTTTCTCATCTTAACTGACAAGCATTGGATGTTAGAGGACCAGTGCTTTGTATCAGTTTCAGAAGCAGAGTTGGACTAGATACGGTCCGTATGTGTAGGAAACACCGTTCTTTTGTTCTCAGCACACAGACGTTTCCTGCAGTGTTAGAGACTCCAGAAAGCAAGAGCGTGCTTCTTGCTCTAAAGCAGAGTGTGATCCATGGATGAGAACTCTGCTGTGTGTTTCCCTTCAGAGATAGAGTTAAATGTCAGGCTCTGTGTCTTACTACAAGCAAGACTTCGTTTCAGGTAACGGCAGTCACTTTTCAGCTCAAACGAACTACATCACTCACTGAGCTCACACATTTCTCATCTTAACAGACAAGCATTGGATGTTAGAGGACCAGTGCTTTGTATCAGTTTCAGAAGAAGAGTTAGACTACATAAGGTCCATATGTGTACGAAACTCCGTTCTTTTGTTCTGGGCACACTCAGATTTCCTGCTGTATTAGAGACTCTAGAAAGCAAGAGCGTGCTTCTTGCTGTAAAGCAGAGTGTGATCCATGGGTGAGAACTATGCTGTGTGTTTCCCTTCAGAAATGGAGCTCAATCCCAGGCTCTGTGTCTTCCTATAAGCAAGAATTCGTTTCAGGTAAGGGCAGTCACTTTTCTTCTCAAACGAACTACATCTTTCACGAAGATCACACGTTTCTCATCTTAACTGACAAGCATTGGATGTTAGAGGACCAGTGCATTGTATCAGTTTCAGATGCAGATTTAGACTACATATGGTCCGTATGTGTAGGAAACACCGTTCTTTTGTTCTGGGCATACTCAGATTACCTGCTGTATTAGAGACTCTAGAAAGCAAGAGCGTGCTTCTCGCTCTACAGCAGAGTGTGATCAATGGATGAAAACTCTGCTGTGTGTTTCCCTTCAGAGATGTAGTTAAATCCCAGGCTCTGTGTCTTACTACAAGCAAGACTTCGTTACAGGTAAGGGCAGTCACTTTTCAGTTCAAAGGAACTACATCATTCTCAAAGCTCACACGTTTCTCATCTTAACTGACAAGCATTGGATGTTAGAGGACCAGTGCTTTGTATCAGTTTCAGAAGCAGTGTTGGACTAGATATGGTCCGTATTGTAGGAAACACCGTTCTTTTGTTCTCAGCACACAGACGTTTCCTGCAGTGTTAGAGACTCCAGAAAGCAAGAGCGTGCTTCTCGCTCTAAAGCAGAGTGTGATCCATGGATATGAACTCTGCTGTGTGTTTCCCTTCAGAGATGGAGTTAAATCCCAGGCTCTGTGTCTTACTACAAGCAAGACTTCGTTACAGGTAAGGGCAGTACTTTTCATTTGAAAGGAACTACATCATTCTCAAAGCTCACGCGTTTCTCATCTTAAATGACAAGCAATGGATGTTAGAGGACCAGTGCTTTGTGTCACTTACAGAAACAGAGTAGGACTAGATATGGCCCGTATGTGTAGGAAACACCGTTCTTTTGTTCTCAGCACACTCACGTTTCCTGCTGTCTTAGAGACTCTAGAAAGCAAGAGCGTACTTCTTGTTCTAAAGCAGCGTGTGATCAATGGATGAGAACACTATTGTGTGTGTCACTTCAGAAATGGAGTTAAATCCCAGGCTCTGAGTCTTCCTACAAGCAAGACTTCGTTTCAGGTATGGGCAGTCACTTTTCTGCTCAAACGAACTACATCGTTCATGAAGCTCACACGTTTCCCATCTTAAAAGACAAGCATTGGATGTTAGAGGACCAGTGCTTTGTATCAGTTTCAGAAGCAGAGTTGGACTAGATATGGTCCGTTTGTGTAGGAAACACCGTTCTTTTGTTCTCAGCACACTCACGTTTCCTGCTGTGTTAGAGACTCCAGAAAGCAAGAGCGTGATTCTGGCTCTAAAGCAGAGTTTCATCCATGGATGAGAACTCTGCTGTGTGTTTCCCTTCAGAGATGGAGTTAAATCCCAGGCTCTGTGTCTTACTACAAGCAAGACTTCGTTTCAGGTAAGGGCAGTCACTTTTCAGTTCAAAGGAACTACTTCATTCTAAAGCTCACACGTTTCTCATCTTAACTGACAAGCATTGGATGTTAGAGGACCAGTGCTTTGTATCAGTTTCAGAAGCAGAGTTGGACTAGATACGGTCCGTATGTGTAGGAAACACCGTTCTTTTGTTCTCAGCACACAGACGTTTCCTGCAGTGTTAGAGACTCCAGAAAGCAAGAGCGTGCTTCTTGCTCTAAAGCAGAGTGTGATCCATGGATGAGAACTCTGCTGTGTGTTTCCCTTCAGAGATAGAGTTAAATGTCAGGCTCTGTGTCTTACTACAAGCAAGACTTCGTTACAGGTAAGAGCAGTACTTTTCATTTCAAAGGAACTACATCATTCTCAAAGCTCACACGTTTCTCATCTTAACTGACAAGCATTGGATTTTAAAGGACCAGTGCTTTGTATCAGTTTCAGAAGCAGAGTTGGACTACATATGGTCCGTATGTGTAGGAAACACCGTTCTTTTGTTCTGGCACACTCAGATTACCTGCTGCATTAAAGACTCTAGAAAGCAAGAGCGTGCTTCTCGCTCTAAAGCAGAGTGTGATCCATGGATGACAACTATGCTGTGTGTTTCCCTTCAGAAATGGAGTTAAATCCCAATCTCTGTGTCTTCCTACAAGCAAGACTTCGTTTCAGGTAACGGCAGTCACTTTTCAGCTCAAACGAACTACATCACTCACTGAGCTCACACATTTCTCATCTTAACAGACAAGCATTGGATGTTAGAGGACCAGTGCTTTGTATCAGTTTCAGAAGAAGAGTTAGACTACATAAGGTCCATATGTGTACGAAACTCCGTTCTTTTGTTCTGGGCACACTCAGATTTCCTGCTGTATTAGAGACACTAGAAAGCAAAAGCGTGCTTCTTGCTGTAAAGCAGAGTGTGATCCATGGGTGAGAACTATGCTGTGTGTTTCCCTTCAGAAATGGAGCTAAATCCCAGGCTCTGTGTCTTCATATAAGCAAGAATTCGTTTCAGGTAAGGGCAGTCACTTTTCTTCTCAAACGAACTACATCTTTCACGAAGATCACACGTTTCTCATCTTAACTGACAAGCATTGGATGTTAGAGGACCAGTGCATTGTATCAGTTTCAGATGCAGATTTAGACTACATATGGTCCGTATGTGTAGGAAACACCGTTCTTTTGTTCTGGGCATACTCAGATTACCTGCTGTATTAGAGACTCTAGAAAGCAAGAGCGTGCTTCTCGCTCTACAGCAGAGTGTGATCCATGGATGAAAACTCTGCTGTGTGTTTCCCTTCAGAGATGTAGTTAAATCCCAGGCTCTGTGTCTTACTACAAGCAAGACTTCGTTACAGGTAAGGGCAGTCACTTTTCAGTTCAAAGGAACTACATCATTCTCAAAGCCCACACGTTTCTCATCTTAACTGACAAGCATTGGATTTTAGAGGACCAGTGCTTTGTATCAGTTTCAGAAGCAGAGTTGGACTATATAATGTCCTTATGTGTAGGAAATAGCGTTCTTTTGTTCTCAGCACACTCACGTTTCCTGCTGTCTTAGAGACTCTAGAAAGCAAAGGCATGCTTCTTGTTCTAAAGCAGAGGGTGATCAATGGATGATTACACTGCTGTGTGTTTCACTTCAGAAATGGAGTTAAATCCCAAGCTCTGAGTCTTCCTACAAGCAAGACTTCGTTTCAGGTAAGGGCAGTCACTTGTCAGCTCAAAGGAATTACATCGTTCACGAAGCTCACACGTTTCTCATCTTAACAGACAAGCATTGGATGTTAGAGGACCAGTGCTTTGTATCAGTTTCAGAAGCAGAGTTGGACTAGATACGGTCTGTATGTGTAGGAAACACCGTTCTTTTGTTCTCAGCACACAGACGTTTCCTGCAGTGTTAGAGACTCCAGAAAGCAAGAGCGTGCTTCTTGCTCTAAAGCAGAGTGTGATCCATGGATGAGAACTCTGCTGTGTGTTTCCCTTCAGAGATAGAGTTAAATGTCAGGCTCTGTGTCTTACTACAAGCAAGACTTCGTTACAGGTAAGAGCAGTACTTTTCATTTCAAAGGAACTACATCATTCTCAAAGCTCACACGTTTCTCATCTTAACTGACAAGCATTGGATTTTAAAGGACCAGTGCTTTGTATCAGTTTCAGAAGCAGTGTTGGACTACATATGGTCCGTATGTGTAGGAAACACCGTTCTTTTGTTCTGGCACACTCAGATTACCTGCTGCATTAAAGACTCTAGAAAGCAAGAGCGTGCTTCTCGCTCTAAAGCAGAGTGTGATCCATGGATGACAACTCTGCTGTGTGTTTCCCTTCAGAAATGGAGTTAAATCCCAATCTCTGTGTCTTCCTACAAGCAAGACTTCGTTTCAGGTAACGGCAGTCACTTTTCAGCTCAAACGAACTACATCACTCACTGAGCTCACACATTTCTCATCTTAACAGACAAGCATTGGATGTTAGAGGACCAGTGCTTTGTATCAGTTTCAGAAGAAGAGTTAGACTACATAAGGTCCATATGTGTACGAAACTCCGTTCTTTTGTTCTGGGCACACTCAGATTTCCTGCTGTATTAGAGACTCTAGAAAGCAAGAGCGTGCTTCTTGCTGTAAAGCAGAGTGTGATCCATGGGTGAGAACTATGCTGTGTGTTTCCCTTCAGAAATGGAGCTAAATCCCAGGCTCTGTGTCTTCCTATAAGCAAGAATTCGTTTCAGGTAAGGGCAGTCACTTTTCTTCTCAAACGAACTACATCTTTCACGAAGATCACACGTTTCTCATCTTAACTGACAAGCATTGGATGTTAGAGGACCAGTGCATTGTATCAGTTTCAGATGCAGATTTAGACTACATATGGTCCGTATGTGTAGGAAACACCATTCTTTTGTTCTGGGCATACTCAGATTACCTGCTGTATTAGAGACTCTAGAAAGCAAGAGCGTGCTTCTCGCTCTACAGCAGAGTGTGATCAATGGATGAAAACTCTGCTGTGTGTTTCCCTTCAGAGATGTAGTTAAATCCCAGGCTCTGTGTCTTACTACAAGCAAGACTTCGTTACAGGTAAGGGCAGTCACTTTTCAGTTCAAAGGAACTACATCATTCTCAAAGCTCACACGTTTCTCATCTTAACTGACAAGCATTGGATTTTAGAGGACCAGTGCTTTGTATCAGTTTCAGAAGCAGAGTTGGACTATATAATGTCCTTATGTGTAGGAAACAGCGTTCTTTTGTTCTCAGCACACTCACGTATCCTGCTGTCTTAGAGACTCTAGAAAGCAAGAGCGTGCTTCTTGTTCTAAAGCAGAGTGTGATCAATGGATGAGAACACTGCTGTGTGTTTCACTTCAGAAATGGAGTTAAATCGCAGGCTCTGAGTCTTCCTACAAGCAAGACTTATTTTCAGGTAAGGGCAGTCACTTTTCTGCTCAAACGAACTACATCTTTCACGAAGATCACACGTTTCTCATCTTAACTGACAAGCATTGGATGTTAGAGGACCACTGCATTGTATCAGTTTCAGAAGCAGATTTGGACTACATATGGTCCGTATGTGTAGGAAACACCGTTCTTTTGTTCTCAGCACACTCAGATTACCTGCTGTATTAAAGACTCTAGAAAGCAAGAGCGTGCTTCTCGCTCTAAAGCAGAGTGTGATCCATGGATGACAACTCTGCTGTGTGTTTCCCTTCAGAAATGGAGTTAAATCCCAATCTCTGTGTCTTCCTACAAGCAAGACTTCGTTTCAGGTAACGGCAGTCACTTTTCAGCTCAAACGAACTACATCACTCACTGAGCTCACACATTTCTCATCTTAATAGACAAGCATTGGATGTTAGAGGACCATTGCTTTGTATCAGTTTCAGTAGAAGAGTTAGACTACATAAGGTCCGTATGTGTACGAAACTCCGTTCTTTTGTTCTGGGCACACTCAGATTTCCTGCTGTATTAGAGACTCTAGAAAGCAAGAGCGTGCTTCTTGCTGTAAAGCAGAGTGTGATCCATGGTTGAGAACTATGCTGTGTGTTTCCCTTCAGAAATGGAGCTAAATCCCAGGCTCTGTGTCTTCCTATAAGTAAGAATTCGTTTCAGGTAAGGGCAGTCACTTGTCATCTCAAACGAACTACATAGTTCACGAAGCTCACACATTTCTCATCTTAACAGACAAGCATTGGATGTTAGAGGACCAGTGCTTTGTCTCAGTTTCAGAAGCAGAGTTGGACTAGATATGGTCTGTATGTGTAGGAAACACCGTTCTTTTGTTCTCAGTGCACTCACGTTTCCTGCTGTCTTAGAGACTCTAGAAAGAAAGAGCGTGCTTCTGGCTCTAAAGCAGAGTGTCATCCATGGATGAGAACTCTGCTGTGTGTTTCCCTTCAGAGATGGAGTTAAATCCCAGGCTCTGTGTCTTACTACAAGCAAGACTTCGTTACAGGTAAGGGCAGTCACTTTTCTGCTCAAACGAACTACATCGTTCACGAAGATCACACGTTTCTCATCTTAACAGACAAGCATTGGATGTTAGAGGACCAGTGCTTTGTATCAGTTTCAGAAGCAGAGTTGGACTAGATATGGTCCGTATGTGTAGGAAACAGCGTTCTTTTGTTCTCAGCGCACTCACGTTTCCTGCTGTCTTAGAGACTCTAGAAAGCAAGAGCGTGCTTCTTGTTCTAAAGCAGAGGGTGATCAATGGATGATTAACTGCTGTGTGCTTCACTTCAGAAATTGAGTTAAATCCCAAGCTCTGAGTCTTCCTACAAGCAAGAATTCGTTTCAGGTAAGGGCAGTCACTTGTCAGCTCAAACGAATTACATCGTTCACAAAGCTCACACGTTTCTCATCTTAACAGACAAGCATTAGATGTTAGAGGACCAGTGCTTTGTATCAGTTTCAGAAGCAGAGTTGGACTAGATATGGTCCGTATGTGTAGGAAACACCGTTCATTTGTTCTCAGCACACTCACGTTTCCTGCTCTGTTAGAGACTCCAGAAAGCAAGAGCGTGATTCTGGCTCTAAAGCAGAGTGTCATCCATGGATGAGAACTCTGCTGTGTGTTTCCCTTCAGAGATGGATTTAAATCCCAGGCTCTGTGTCTTACTACAAGCAAGACTTCGTTTCAGGTAAGGGCAGTCACTTTTCAGTTCAAAGGAACTACATCATTCTAAAGCTCACACGTTTCTCATCTTAACTGACAAGCATTGGATGTTAGAGGACCAGTGCTTTGTATCAGTTTCAGAAGCAGAGTTGGACTAGATATGGTCCGTATGTGTAGGAAACACAGTTCTTTTGTTCTCAGCACACTGACGTTTCCTGCTGTGTTAGAGACTCCACAAAGCAAGAGCATGCTTCTCGCTCTAAAGCAGAGTGTGATCCATGGATGAGAACTCTGCTGTGTGTTTCCCTTTAGAGATGGAGTTAAATCACAGGCTCTGTGTCTTACTACAAGCAAGACTTCGTTACAGGCAAGGGCAGTACTTTTCATTTGAAAGGAACTACATCATTCTCAAAGCTCACGCGTTTCTCATCTTAAATGACAAGCAATGGATGTTAGAGGACCAGTGCTTTGTGTCACTTACAGAAACAGAGTAGGACTAGATATGGCCCGTATGTGTAGGAAACACCATTCTTTTGTTCTCAGCACACTCACGTTTCCTGCTGTCTTAGAGACTCTAGAAAGCAAGAGCGTACTTCTTGTTCTAAAGCAGCGTGTGATCAATGGATGAGAACACTACTGTGTGTGTCACTTCAGAAATGGAGTTAAATCCGAGGCTCTGAGTCTTCCTACAAGCAAGACTTCGTTTCAGGTAAGTTCAGTCACTTTTCTGCTCAAACGAACTACATCGTTCATGAAGCTCACACGTTTCCCATCTTAAAAGACAAGCATTGGATGTTAGAGGACCAGTGCTTTGTATCAGTTTCAGAAGCAGAGTTGGACTAGATATGGTCCGTATGTGTAGGAAACACCGTTCTTTTGTTCTCAGCACACTCACGTTTCCTGCTGTGTTAGAGACTCCAGAAAGCAAGAGCGTGATTCTGGCTCTAAAGCAGAGTTTCATCCATGGATGAGAACTCTGCTGTGTGTTTCCCTTCAGAGATGGAGTTAAATCCCAGGCTCTGTGTCTTACTACAAGCAAGACTTCGTTTCAGGTAAGGGCGTCACTTTTCAGTTCAAAGGAACTACTTCATTCTAAAGCTCACACGTTTCTCATCTTAACTGACAAGCATTGGATGTTAGAGGACCAGTGCTTTGTATCAGTTTCAGAAGCAGAGTTGGACTAGATACGGTCCGTATGTGTAGGAAACACCGTTCTTTTGTTCTCAGCACACAGACGTTTCCTGCAGTGTTAGAGACTCCAGAAAGCAAGAGCGTGCTTCTTGCTCTAAAGCAGAGTGTGATCCATGGATGAGAACTCTGCTGTGTGTTTCCCTTCAGAGATAGAGTTAAATGTCAGGCTCTGTGTCTTACTACAAGCAAGACTTCGTTACAGGTAAGAGCAGTACTTTTCATTTCAAAGGAACTACATCATTCTCAAAGCTCACACGTTTCTCATCTTAACTGACAAGCATTGGATTTTAAAGGACCAGTGCTTTGTATCAGTTTCAGAAGCAGAGTTGGACTACATATGGTCCGTATGTGTAGGAAACACCGTTCTTTTGTTCTGGCACACTCAGATTACCTGCTGCATTAAAGACTCTAGAAAGCAAGAGCGTGCTTCTCGCTCTAAAGCAGAGTGTGATCCATGGATGACAACTATGCTGTGTGTTTCCCTTCAGAAATGGAGTTAAATCCCAATCTCTGTGTCTTCCTACAAGCAAGACTTCGTTTCAGGTAACGGCAGTCACTTTTCAGCTCAAACGAACTACATCACTCACTGAGCTCACACATTTCTCATCTTAACAGACAAGCATTGGATGGTAGAGGACCAGTGCTTTGTATCAGTTTCAGAAGAAGAGTTAGACTACATAAGGTCCATATGTGTACGAAACTCCGTTCTTTTGTTCTGGGCACACTCAGATTTCCTGCTGTATTAGAGACTCTAGAAAGCAACAGCGTGCTTCTCGCTCTACAGCAGAGTGTGATCCATGGATGAAAACTCTGCTGTGTGTTTCCCTTCAGAGATGTAGTTAAATCCCAGGCTCTGTGTCTTACTACAAGCAAGACTTCGTTACAGGTAAGGGCAGTCACTTTTCAGTTCAAAGGAACTACATCGTTCTCAAAGCTCACACGTTTCTCATCTTAACTGACAAGCATTGGATTTTAGAGGACCAGTGCTTTGTATCAGTTTCAGAAGCAGAGTTGGACTATATAATGTCCTTATGTGTAGGAAACAGCGTTCTTTTGTTCTCAGCACACTCACGTTTCCTGCTGTCTTAGAGACTCTAGAAAGCAAAGGCATGCTTCTTGTTCTAAAGCAGAGGGTGATCAATGGATGATTACACTGCTGTGTGTTTCACTTCAGAAATGGAGTTAAATCCCAAGCTCTGAGTCTTCCTACAAGCAAGACTTCGTTTCAGGTAAGGGCAGTCACTTGTCAGCTCAAACGAATTACATCGTTCACGAAGCTCACACGTTTCTCATCTTAACAGACAAGCATTGGATGTTAGAGGACCAGTGCTTTGTATCAGTTTCAGAAGCAGAGTTGGACTATATATGGTCTGTATGTGTAGGAAACACCGTTCTTTTGTTCTCAGCACACAGACGTTTCCTGCAGTGTTAGAGACTCCAGAAAGCAAGAGCGTGCTTCTTGCTCTAAAGCAGAGTGTGATCCATGGGTGAGAACTATGCTGTGTGTTTCCCTTCAGAAATGGAGCTAAATCCCAGGCTCTGTGTCTTCCTATAAGCAAGAATTCGTTTCAGGTAAGGGCAGTCACTTTTCTTCTCAAAGGAACTACATCTTTCACGAAGATCACACGTTTCTCATCTTAACTGACAAGCATTGGATGTTAGAGGACCAGTGCATTGTATCAGTTTCAGATGCAGATTTAGACTACATATGGTCCGTATGTGTAGGAAACACCGTTCTTTTGTTCTGGGCATACTCAGATTACCTGCTGTATTAGAGACTCTAGAAAACAAGAGCGTGCTTCTCGCTCTACAGCAGAGTGTGATCAATGGATGAAAACTCTGCTGTGTGTTTCCCTTCAGAGATGTAGTTAAATCCCAGGCTCTGTGTCTTACTACAAGCAAGACTTCGTTACAGGTAAGGGCAGTCACTTTTCAGTTCAAAGGAACTACATCATTCTCAAAGCTCACACGTTTCTCATCTTAACTGACAAGCATTGGATTTTAGAGGACCAGTGCTTTGTATCAGTTTCAGAAGCAGAGTTGGACTATATAATGTCCTTATGTGTAGGAAACAGCGTTCTTTTGTTCTCAGCACACTCACGTATCCTGCTGTCTTAGAGACTCTAGAAAGCAAGAGCGTGCTTCTTGTTCTAAAGCAGAGTGTGATCAATGGATGAGAACACTGCTGTGTGTTTCACTTCAGAAATGGAGTTAAATCGCAGGCTCTGAGTCTTCCTACAAGCAAGACTTATTTTCAGGTAAGGGCAGTCACTTTTCTGCTCAAACGAACTACATCGTTCACGAAGATCACACGTTTCTCATCTTAACTGACAAGCATTTGATGTTAGAGGACCACTGCATTGTATCAGTTTCAGAAGCAGATTTGGACTACATATGGTCCATATGTGTAGGAAACACCGTTCTTTTGTTCTCAGCACACTCAGATTACCTGCTGTATTAAAGACTCTAGAAAGCAAGAGCGTGCTTCTCGCTCTAAAGCAGAGTGTGATCCATGGATGACAACTCTGCTGTGTGTTTCCCTTCAGAAATGGAGTTAAATCCCAATCTCTGTGTCTTCCTACAAGCAAGACTTCGTTTCAGGGAACGGCAGTCACTTTTCATCTCAAACGAACTACATCACTCACTGAGCTCACACATTTCTCATCTTAATAGACGAGCATTGGATGTTAGAGGACCATTGCTTTGTATCAGTTTCAGAAGAAGATTTAGACTACATAAGGTCCGTATGTGTACGAAACTCCGTTCTTTTGTTCTGGGCACACTCAGATTTCCTGCTGTATTAGAGACTCTAGAAAGCAAGAGCGTGCTTCTTGCTGTAAAGCAGAGTGTGATCCATGGGTGAGAACTATGCTGTGTGTTTCCCTTCAGAAATGGAGCTAAATCCCAGGCTCTGTGTCTTCCTATAAGCAAGAATTCGTTTCAGGTAAGGGCAGTCACTTGTCATCTCAAACGAACTACATTGTTCACGAAGCTCACACGTTTCTCATCTTAACAGACAAGCATTGGATGTTAGAGGACCAGTGCTTTGTCTCAGTTTCAGAAGCAGAGTTGGACTAGATATGGTCTGTATGTGTAGGAAACACCGTTCTTTTGTTCTCAGTGCACTCACGTTTCCTGCTGTCTTAGAGACTCTAGAAAGCAAGAGCGTGCTTCTGGCTCTAAAGCAGAGTGTCATCCATGGATGAGAACTCTGCTGTGTGTTTCCCTTCAGAGATGGAGTTAAATCCCAGGCTCTGTGTCTTACTACAAGCAAGACTTCGTTACAGGTAAGGGCAGTCACTTTTCTGCTCAAACGAACTACATCGTTCACGAAGATCACACGTTTCTCATCTTAACAGACAAGCATTGGATGTTAGAGGACCAGTGCTTTGTATCAGTTTCAGAAGCAGAGTTGGACTAGATATGGTCCGTATGTGTAGGAAACAGCGTTCTTTTGTTCTCAGCGCACTCACGTTTCCTGCTGTCTTAGAGACTCTAGAAAGCAAGAGCGTGCTTCTTGTTCTAAAGCAGAGGGTGATCAATGGATGATTACACTGCTGTGTGCTTCACTTCAGAAATTGAGTTAAATCCCAAGCTCTGAGTCTTCCTACAAGCAAGACTTCGTTTCAGGTAAGGGCAGTCACTTGTCAGCTCAAACGAATTACATCGTTCACGAAGCTCACACGTTTCTCATCTTAACAGACAAGCATTGGATGTTAGAGGACCAGTGCTTTGTATCAGTTTCAGAAGCAGAGTTGGACTAGATATGGTCCGTATGTGTAGGAAACACCGTTCTTTTGTTCTCAGCACACTCACGTTTCCTGCTGTGTTAGAGAATCCAGAAAGCAAGAGCGTGATTCTGGCTCTAAAGCAGAGTTTCATCCATGGATGAGAACTCTGCTGTGTGTTTCCCTTCAGAGATGGAGTTAAATCCCAGGCTCTGTGTCTTACTACAAGCAAGACTTCGTTTCAGGTAAGGGCAGTCACTTTTCAGTTCAAAGGAACTACTTCATTCTAAAGCTCACACGTTTCTCATCTTAACTGACAAGCATTGGATGTTAGAGGACCAGTGCTTTGTATCAGTTTCAGAAGCAGTGTTGGACTAGATACGGTCCGTATGTGTAGGAAACACCGTTCTTTTGTTCTCAGCACACAGACGTTTCCTGCAGTGTTAGAGACTCCAGAAAGCAAGAGCGTGCTTCTCGCTCTAAAGCAGAGTGTGATCCATGGATATGAACTCTGCTGTGTGTTTCCCTTCAGAGATGGAGTTAAATCCCAGGCTCTGTGTCTTACTACAAGCAAGACTTCGTTACAGGTAAGGGCAGTACTTTTCATTTGAAAGGAACTACATCATTCTCAAAGCTCACGCGTTTCTCATCTTAAATGACAAGAAATGGATGTTAGAGGACCAGTGCTTTGTGTCACTTACAGAAACAGAGTAGGACTAGATATGGCGCGTATGTGTAGGAAACACCGTTCTTTTGTTCTCAGCACACTCACGTTTCCTGCTGTCTTAGAGACTCTAGAAAGCAAGAGCGTACTTCTTGTTCTAAAGCAGCGTGTGATCAATGGATGAGAACACTACTGTGTGTGTCACTTCAGAAATGGAGTTAAATCCCAGGCTCTGAGTCTTCCTACAAGCAAGACTTCGTTTCAGGTAAGGGCAGTCACTTTTCTGCTCAAACGAACTACATAGTTCATGAAGCTCACACGTTTCCCATCTTAAAAGACAAGCATTGGATGTTAGAGGACCAGTGCTTTGTATCAGTTTCAGAAGCAGAGTTGGACTAGATATGGTCCGTATGTGTAGGAAACACCGTTCTTTTGTTCTCAGCACACTCACGTTTCCTGCTGTGTTAGAGACTCCAGAAAGCAAGAGCGTGATTCTGGCTCTAAAGCAGAGTTTCATCCATGGATGAGAACTCTGCTGTGTGTTTCCCTTCAGAGATGGAGTTAAATCCCAGGCTCTGTGTCTTACTACAAGCAAGACTTCGTTTCAGGTAAGGGCAGTCACTTTTCAGTTCAAAGGAACTACTTCATTCTAAAGCTCACACGTTTCTCATCTTAACTGACAAGCATTGGATGTTAGAGGGCCTGTGCTTTGTATCAGTTTCAGAAGCAGAGTTGGACTAGATACTGTCCGTATGTGTAGGAAACACCGTTCTTTTGTTCTCAGCACACAGACGTTTCCTGCAGTGTTAGAGACTCCAGAAAGCAAGAGCGTGCTTCTTGCTCTAAAGCAGAGTGTGATCCATGGATGAGAACTCTGCTGTGTGTTTCCCTTCAGAGATAGAGTTAAATGTCAGGCTCTGTGTCTTACTACAAGCAAGACTTCGTTACAGGTAAGAGCAGTACTTTTCATTTCAAAGGAACTACATCATTCTCAAAGCTCACACGTTTCTCATCTTAACTGACAAGCATTGGATTTTAAAGGACCAGTGCTTTGTATCAGTTTCAGAAGCAGAGTTGGACTACATATGGTCCATATGTGTAGGAAACACCGTTCTTTTGTTCTGGCACACTCAGATTACCTGCTGCATTAAAGACTCTAGAAAGCAAGAGCGTGCTTCTCGCTCTAAAGCAGAGTGTGATCCATGGATGACAACTATGCTGTGTGATTCCCTTCAGAAATGGAGTTAAATCCCAATCTCTGTGTCTTCCTACAAGCAAGACTTCGTTTCAGGTAACGGCAGTCACTTTTCAGCTCAAACGAACTACATCACTCACTGAGCTCACACATTTCTCATCTTAACAGACAAGCATTGGATGTTAGAGGACCAGTGCTTTGTATCAGTTTCAGAAGAAGAGTTAGACTACATAAGGTCCATATGTGTACGAAACTCCGTTCTTTTGTTCTGGGCACACTCAGATTTCCTGCTGTATTAGAGACTCTAGAAAGCAAAAGCGTGCTTCTTGCTGTAAAGCAGAGTGTGATCCATGGGTGAGAACTATGCTGTGTGTTTCCCTTCAGAAATGGAGCTAAATCCCAGGCTCTGTGTCTTCCTATAAGCAAGAATTCGTTTCAGGTAAGGGCAGTCACTTTTCTTCTCAAACGAACTACATCATTCTCAAAGCTCACGCGTTTCTCATCTTAACTGACAAGCATTGGATGTTAGAGGACCAGTGCTTTGTGTCACTTACAGAAACAGAGTTGGACTAGATATGGTCCGTGTGTGTAGGAAACACCGTTCTTTTGTTCTCAGCACACTCACATTTCCTGCTGTCTTAGAGACTCTAGAAAGCAAGAGCGTACTTCTTGTTCTAAAGCAGAGTGTGATCAATGGATGAGAACACTGCTGTGTGTTTCCCTTCAGAGATGTAGTTAAATCCCAGGCTCTGTGTCTTACTACAAGCAAGACTTCGTTACAGGTAAGGGCAGTCCCTTTTCAGTTCAAAGGAACTACATCATTCTCAAAGCTCACACGTTTCTCATCTTAACTGACAAGCATTGGATTTTAGAGGACCAGTGCTTTGTATCAGTTTCAGAAGCAGAGTTGGACTATATAATGTCCTTATGTGTAGGAAACAGCGTTCTTTTGTTCTCAGCACACTCACGTTTCCTGCTGTCTTAGAGACTCTAGAAAGCAAAGGCATGCTTCTTGTTCTAAAGCAGAGGGTGATCAATGGATGATTACACTGCTGTGTGTTTCACTTCAGAAATGGAGTTAAATCCCAAGCTCTGAGTCTTCCTACAAGCAAGACTTCGTTTCAGGTAAGGGCAGTCACTTGTCAGCTCAAACGAATTACATCGTTCACGAAGCTCACACGTTTCTCATCTTAACAGACAAGCATTGGATGTTAGAGGACCAGTGCTTTGTATCAGTTTCAGAAGCAGAGTTGGACTATATATGGTCCGTATGTGTAGGAAACACCGTTCTTTTGTTCTCAGCACACTCACGTTTCCTGCTGTGTTAGAGACTCCAGAAAGCAAGAGCATGCTTCTCGCTCTAAAGCAGAGTGTGATCCATGGATATGAACTCTGCTGTGTGTTTCCCTTCAGAGATGGAGTTAAATCCCAGGCTCTGTGTCTTACTACAAGCAAGACTTCGTTACAGGTAAGGGCAGTCACTTTTCAGTTCAAAGGAACTACAACATTCTCAAAGCTCACACGTTTCTCATCTTAACTAAAAAGCATTGGATTTTAGAGGACCAGTGCTTTCTATCAGTTTCAGAAGCAGAGTTGGACTAGATATGGTCCGTATGTGTGGGAAACACCTTTCTTTTGTTCTCAGCGCACTCACGTTTCCTGCTGTCTTAGAGACTCTAGAAAGCAAGAGCGTGCTTCTTGTTCTAAAGCAGAGTGTGATCAATGGATGAGAACACTGCTGTGTGTTTCACTTCAGAAATGGAGTTAAATCCCAGGCTCTGAGTCTTCCTACAAGCAAGACTTATTTTCAGGTAAGGGCAGTCACTTTTCTGCTCAAACGAACTACATCGTTCACGAAGATCACACGTTTCTCATCTTAACTGACAAGCATTGGATGTTAGAGGACCACTGCATTGTATCAGTTTCAGAAGCAGATTTGGACTACATATGGTCTGTATGTGTAGGAAACACCGTTCTTTTGTTCTGGCACACTCAGATTACCTGCTGTATTAAAGACTCTAGAAAGCAAGAGCGTGCTTCTCGCTCTAAAGCAGAGTGTGATCCATGGATGACAACTCTGCTGTGTGTTTCCCTTCAGAAATGGAGTTAAATCCCAATCTCTGTGTCTTCCTACAAGCAAGACTTCGTTTCAGGTAACGGCAGTCACTTTTCAGCTCAAACGAAGTACATCACTCACTGAGCTCACACATTTCTCATCTTAATAGACAAGCATTGGATGTTAGAGGACCAGTGCTTTGTATCAGTTTCAGAAGAAGAGTTAGACTACATAAGGTCCGTATGTGTACGAAACTCCGTTCTTTTGTTCTGGGCACACTCAGATTTCCTGCTGTATTAGAGACTCTAGAAAGCAAGAGCGTGCTTCTTGCTGTAAAGCAGAGTGTGATCCATGGGTGAGAACTATGCTGTGTGTTTCCCTTCAGAAATGGAGCTAAATCCCAGGCTCTGTGTCTTCCTATAAGCAAGAATTCGTTTCAGGTAAGGGTAGTCACTTGTCATCTCAAACGAACTACATCGTTCACGAAGCTCACACGTTTCTCATCTTAACAGACAAGCATTGGATGTTAGAGGACCAGTGCTTTGTCTCAGTTTCAGAAGCAGAGTTGGACTAGATATGGTCTGTATGTGTAGGAAACACCGTTCTTTTGTTCTCAGTGCACTCACGTTTCCTGCTGTCTTAGAGACTCTAGAAAGCAAGAGCGTGCTTCTGGCTCTAAAGCAGAGTGTCATCCATGGATGAGAACTCTGCTGTGTGTTTCCCTTCAGAGATGGAGTTAAATCCCAGGCTCTGTGTCTTACTACAAGCAAGACTTCGTTACAGGTAAGGGCAGTCACTTTTCTGCTCAAACGAACTACATCGTTCACGAAGATCACACGTTTCTCATCTTAACAGACAAGCATTGGATGTTAGAGGACCAGTGCTTTGTATCAGTTTCAGAAGCAGAGTTGGACTAGATATGGTCCATATGTGTAGGAAACAGCGTTCTTTTGTTCTCAGCGCACTCACGTTTCCTGCTGTCTTAGAGACTCTAGAAAGCAAGAGCGTGCTTCTTGTTCTAAAGCAGAGGGTGATCAATGGATGATTACACTGCTGTGTGCTTCACTTCAGAAATTGAGTTAAATCCCAAGCTCTGAGTCTTCCTACAAGCAAGACTTCGTTTCAGGTAAGGGCAGTCACTTGTCAGCTCAAACGAATTACATCGTTCACGAAGCTCACACGTTTCTCATCTTAACAGACAAGCATTGGATGTTAGAGGACCAGTGCTTTGTATCAGTTTCAGAAGCAGAGTTGGACTAGATATGGTCCATATGTGTAGGAAACACCGTTCTTTTGTTCTCAGCACACTCACGTTTCCTGCTGTGTTAGAGACTCCAGAAAGCAAGAGCGTGATTCTGGCTCTAAAGCAGAGTGTCATCCATGGATGAGAACTCTGCTGTGTGTTTCCCTTCAGAGATGGAGTTAAATCCCAGGCTCTGTGTCTTACTACAAGCAAGACTTCGTTTCAGGTAAGGGCAGTCACTTTTCAGTTCAAAGGAACTACATCATTCTAAAGCTCACACGTTTCTCATCTTAACTGACAAGCATTGGATGTTAGAGGACCAGTGCTTTGTATCAGTTTCAGAAGCAGAGTTGGACTAGATATGGTCCGTATGTGTAGGAAACACAGTTCTTTTGTTCTCAGCACACTCACGTTTCCTGCTGTGTTAGAGACTCCACAAAGCAAGAGCATGCTTCTCGCTCAAAAGCAGAGTGTGATCCATGGATGACAACTCTGCTGTGTGTTTCCCTTCAGAAATGGAGTTAAATCCCAATCTCTGTGTCTTCCTACAAGCAAGACTTCGTTTCAGGTAACGGCAGTCACTTTTCAGCTCAAACGAACTACATCACTCACTGAGCTCACACATTTCTCATCTTAATAGACAAGCATTGGATGTAAGAGGACCAGTGCTTTGTATCAGTTTCAGAAGAAAAGTTAGACTACATAAGGTCCGTATGTGTACGAAACTCCGTTCTTTTGTTCTGGGCACACTCAGATTTCCTGCTGTATTAGAGACTCTAGAAAGCAAGAGCGTGCTTCTTGCTGTAAAGCAGAGTGTGATCCATGGGTGAGAACTATGCTGTGTGTTTCCCTTCAGAAATGGAGCTAAATCCCAGGCTCTGTGTCTTCCTATAAGCAAGAATTCGTTTCAGGTAAGGGCAGTCACTTGTCATCTCAAACGAACTACATCGTTCACGAAGCTCACACGTTTCTCATCTTAACAGACAAGCATTGGATGTTAGAGGACCAGTGCTTTGTCTCAGTTTCAGAAGCAGAGTTGGACTAGATATGGTCTGTATGTGTAGGAAACACCGTTCTTTTGTTCTCAGTGCACTAACGTTTCCTGCTCTCTTAGAGATTCTAGAAAGCAAGAGCGTGCTTCTGGCTCTAAAGCAGAGTGTCATCCATGGATCAGAACTCTGCTGTGTGTTTCCCTTCAGAGATGGAGTTAAATCCCAAGCTCTGTGTCTTACTACAAGCAAGACTTCGTTACAGGTAAGGGCAGTCACTTTTCTGCTCAAACGAACTACATCGTTCACGAAGCTCACACGTTTCTCATCTTAACAGACAAGCATTGGATGTTAGAGGACCAGTGCTTTGTATCAGTTTCAGAAGCAGAGTTGGACTAGATATGGTCTGTATTTGTAGGAAACAGCGTTCTTTTGTTCTCAGCACACTCACGTTTCCTGCTGTGTTAGAGACTCCAGAAAGCAAGAGCGTGATTCTGGCTCTAAAGCAGAGTGTCATCCATGGATGAGAACTCTGCTGTGTGTTTCACTTCAGAGATGGAGTTAAATCCCAGGGTCTGTGTCTTACTACAAGCAAGACTTAGTTTCAGGTAAGGGCAGTCACTTTTCAGTTCAAAGGAACTACATCATTCTAAAGCTCACACGTTTCTCATCTTAACTGACAAGCATTGGATGTTAGAGGACCAGTGCTTTGTATCAGTTTCAGAAGCAGAGTTGGACTAGATACGGTCCGTATGTGTAGGAAACACCGTTCTTTTGTTCTCAGCACACTCACGTTTCCTGCTGTGTTAGAGAATCCAGAAAGCAAGAGCGTGCTTCTCGCTCCTAAGCAGAGTGTGATCCATGGATGAGAACTCTGCTGTGTGTTTCCCTTCAGAGATGGAGTTAAATCCCAGGCTCTGTGTTTTCTACAAGCAAAAATTCTTTTAAGGTATGGGCAGTCACTTTTCTGCTCAAACGAACTAAATCGTTCATGAAGCTCACACGTTTCCCATCTTAACTGACAAGCATTGGATGTTAGAGGACCAGTGCTTTGTATCACTTTCAGAAGAAGAGTTGGACTACATAAGGTCCGTATGTGTACGAAACTCTGTTCTTTTTGTTCTGGGCACACTCAGATTTCCTGGTGTATTAGAGACTCTAGAAAGCAAGAGCGTGCTTCTTGCTGTAAAGCAGAGTGTGATCCATGGGTGAATACTATGCTGTGTGTTTCCCTTCAGAAATGGAGTTAAATCCCAGGCTCTGTGTCTTCCTATAAGCAAGACTTCGTTTCAGGTAAGGGCAATCACTTGTCATATCAAACGAACTACATCGTTCACGAAGCTCACACGTTTCTCATCTTAACAGACAAGCATTGGATGTTAGAGGACCAGTGCTTTGTATCAGTTTCAGAAGCAGAGTTGGACTAGATATGGTCCGTATGTGTAGGAAACACCGTTCTTTTGTTCTGGGCATACTCAGATTACCTGCTGTATTAGAGACTCTAGAAAGCAAGAGCATGCTTCTTGTTCTAAAGCAGAGTGTGATCAATGGATGAGAACACTGCTGTGTGTTTCACTTCAGAAATGGAGTTAAATCCCAGGCTCTGAGTCTTCCTACAAGCAAGAGTTCGTTTCAGGTAAGGGCAGTCACTTTTCTGCTCAAACGAACTACATCATTCAGGAAGATCACACGTTTCTCATCTTAACTGACAAGCATTGGATTTTAGAGGACCAGTGCTTTGTATCAGTTTCAGAAGCAGAGTTGGACTATATAATGTCCTTATGTGTAGGAAACAGCGTTCTTTTGTTCTCAGCACACTCACGTTTCCTGCTGTCTTAGAGACTCTAGAAAGCAAGAGCGTGCTTCTTGTTCTAAAGCAGAGGGTGATCAATGGATGATTACACTGCTGTGTGTTTCACTTCAGAAATGGAGTTAAATCCCAAGCTCTGAGTCTTCCTACAAGCAAGACTTCGTTTCAGGTAAGGGCAGTCACTTGTCAGCTCAAACGAATTACATCGTTCACGAAGCTCACACGTTTCTCATCTTAACAGACAAGCATTGGATGTTAGAGGACCAGTGCTTTGTATCAGTTTCAGAAGCAGAGTTGGACTATGTATGGTCCGTATGTGTAGGAAACACCGTTCTTTTGTTCTCAGCACACTCACGTTTCCTGCTGTGTTAGAGACTCCAGAAAGCAAGAGCATGCTTCTCGCTCTAAAGCAGAGTGTGATCCATGGATATGAACTCTGCTGTGTGTTTCCCTTCAGAGATGGAGTTAAATCCCAGGCTCTGTGTCTTACTACAAGCAAGACTTCGTTACAGGTAAGGGCAGTCACTTTTCAGTTCAAAGGAACTACAACATTCTCAAAGCTCACACGTTTCTCATCTTAACTAAAAAGCATTGGATTTTAGAGGACCAGTGCTTTCTATCAGTTTCAGAAGCAGAGTTGGACTAGATATGGTCCGTATGTGTGGGAAACACCTTTCTTTTGTTCTCAGCGCACTCACGTTTCCTGCTGTCTTAGAGACTCTAGAAAGCAAGAGCGTGCTTCTTGTTCTAAAGCAGAGTGTGATCAATGGATGAGAACACTGCTGTGTGTTTCACTTCAGAAATGGAGTTAAATCCCAGGCTCTGAGTCTTCCTACAAGCAAGACTTATTTTCAGGTAAGGGCAGTCACTTTTCTGCTCAAACGAACTACATCGTTCACGAAGATCACACGTTTCTCATCTTAACTGACAAGCATTGGATGTTAGAGGACCACTGCATTGTATCAGTTTCAGAAGCAGATTTGGACTACATATGGTCCGTATGTGTAGGAAACACCGTTCTTTTGTTCTGGCACACTCAGATTACCTGCTGTATTAAAGACTCTAGAAAGCAAGAGCGTGCTTCTCGCTCTAAAGCAGAGTGTGATCCATGGATGACAACTCTGCTGTGTGTTTCCCTTCAGAAATGGAGTTAAATCCCAATCTCTGTGTCTTCCTACAAGCAAGACTTCGTTTCAGGTAACGGCAGTCACTTTTCAGCTCAAACGAAGTACATCACTCACTGAGCTCACACATTTCTCATCTTAATTGACAAGCATTGGATGTTAGAGGACCAGTGCTTTGTATCAGTTTCAGAAGAAGAGTTAGACTACATAAGGTCCGTATGTGTACGAAACTCCGTTCTTTTGTTCTGGGCACACTCAGATTTCCTGCTGTATTAGAGACTCTAGAAAGCAAGAGCGTGCTTCTTGCTGTAAAGCAGAGTGTGATCCATGGGTGAGAACTATGCTGTGTGTTTCCCTTCAGAAATGGAGCTAAATCCCAGGCTCTGTGTCTTCCTATAAGCAAGAATTCGTTTCAGGTAAGGGCAGTCACTTGTCATCTCAAACGAACTACATCGTTCACGAAGCTCACACGTTTCTCATCTTAACAGACAAGCATTGGATGTTAGAGGACCAGTGCTTTGTCTCAATTTCAGAAGCAGAGTTGGACTAGATATGGTCTGTATGTGTAGGAAACACCGTTCTTTTGTTCTCAGTGCACTCACGTTTCCTGCTGTCTTAGAGACTCTAGAAAGCAAGAGCGTGCTTCTGGCTCTAAAGCAGAGTGTCATCCATGGATGAGAACTCTGCTGTGTGTTTCCCTTCAGAGATGGAGTTAAATCCCAGGCTCTGTGTCTTACTACAAGCAAGACTTCGTTACAGGTAAGGGCAGTCACTTTTCTGCTCAAACGAACTACATCGTTCACGAAGATCACACGTTTCTCATCTTAACAGACAAGCATTGGATGTTAGAGGACCAGTGCTTTGTATCAGTTTCAGAAGCAGAGTTGGACTAGATATGGTCCGTATGTGTAGGAAACAGCGTTCTTTTGTTCTCAGCGCACTCACGTTTCCTGCTGTCTTAGAGACTCTAGAAAGCAAGAGCGTGCTTCTTGTTCTAAAGCAGAGGGTGATCAATGGATGATTACACTGCTGTGTGCTTCACTTCAGAAATTGAGTTAAATCCCAAGCTCTGAGTCTTCCTACAAGCAAGACTTCGTTTCAGGTAAGGGCAGTCACTTGTCAGCTCAAACGAATTACATCGTTCACAAAGCTCACACGTTTCTCATCTTAACAGACAAGCATTGGATGTTAGAGGACCAGAGCTTTGTATCAGTTTCAGAAGCAGAGTTGGACTAGATATGGTCCATATGTGTAGGAAACACCGTTCTTTTGTTCTCAGCACACTCACGTTTCCTGCTGTGTTAGAGACTCCAGAAAGCAAGAGCGTGATTCTGGCTCTAAAGCAGAGTGTCATCCATGGATGAGAACTCTGCTGTGTGTTTCCCTTCAGAGATGGAGTTAAATCCCAGGCTCTGTGTCTTACTACAAGCAAGACTTCGTTTCAGGTAAGGGCAGTCACTTTTCAGTTCAAAGGAACTACATCATTCTAAAGCTCACACGTTTCTCATCTTAACTGACAAGCATTGGATGTTAGAGGACCAGTGCTTTGTATCAGTTTCAGAAGCAGAGTTGGACTAGATATGGTCCGTATGTGTAGGAAACACAGTTCTTTTGTTCTCAGCACACTCACGTTTCCTGCTGTGTTAGAGACTCCACAAAGCAAGAGCATGCTTCTCGCTCTAAAGCAGAGTGTGATCCATGGATGACAACTCTGCTGTGTGTTTCCCTTCAGAAATGGAGTTAAATCCCAATCTCTGTGTCTTCCTACAAGCAAGACTTCGTTTCAGGTAACGGCAGTCACTTTTCAGCTCAAACGAACTACATCACTCACTGAGCTCACACATTTCTCATCTTAATAGACATGCATTGGATGTTAGAGGACCAGTGCTTTGTATCAGTTTCAGAAGAAAAGTTAGACTACATAAGGTCCGTATGTGTACGAAACTCCGTTCTTTTGTTCTGGGCACACTCAGATTTCCTGCTGTATTAGAGACTCTAGAAAGCAAGAGCGTGCTTCTTGCTGTAAAGCATAGTGTGATCCATGGGTGAGAACTATGCTGTGTGTTTCCCTTCAGAAATAGAGCTAAATCCCAGGCTCTGTGTCTTCCTATAAGCAAGAATTCGTTTCAGGTAAGGGCAGTCACTTGTCATCTCAAACGAACTACATCGTTCGCGAAGCTCACACGTTTCTCATCTTAACAGACAAGCATTGGATGTTAGAGGACCAGTGCTTTGTCTCAGTTTCAGAAGCAGAGTTGGACTAGATATGGTCTGTATGTGTAGGAAACACCGTTCTTTTGTTCTCAGTGCACTAACGTTTCCTGCTCTCTTAGAGATTCTAGAAAGCAAGAGCGTGCTTCTGGCTCTAAAGCAGAGTGTCATCCATGGATCAGAACTCTGCTGTGTGTTTCCCTTCAGAGATGGAGTTAAATCCCAAGCTCTGTGTCTTACTACAAGCAAGACTTCGTTACAGGTAAGGGCAGTCACTTTTCTGCTCAAACGAACTACATCGTTCACGAAGCTCACACGTTTCTCATCTTAACAGACAAGCATTGGATGTTAGAGGACCAGTGCTTTGTATCAGTTTCAGAAGCAGAGTTGGACTAGATATGGTCTGTATTTGTAGGAAACACCGTTCTTTTGTTCTCAGCACACTCACGTTTCCTGCTGTGTTAGAGACTCCAGAAAGCAAGAGCGTGATTCTGGCTCTAAAGCAGAGTGTCATCCATGGATGAGAACTCTGCTGTGTGTTTCACTTCAGAGATGGAGTTAAATCCCAGACTCTGTGTCTTACTACAAGCAAGACTTAGTTTCAGGTAAGGGCAGTCACTTTTCAGTTCAAAGGAACTACATCATTCTAAAGCTCACACGTTTCTCATCTTAACTGACAAGCATTGGATGTTAGAGGACCAGTGCTTTGTATCAGTTTCAGAAGCAGAGTTGGACTAGATACGGTCCGTATGTGTAGGAAACACCGTTCTTTTGTTCTCAGCACACTCACGTTTCCTGCTGTGTTAGAGAATCCAGAAAGCAAGAGCGTGCTTCTCGCTCTAAAGCAGAGTGTGATCCATGGATGAGAACTCTGCTGTGTGTTTCCCTTCAGAGATGGAGTTAAATCCCAGGCTCTGTGTTTTACTACAAGCAAGAATTCGTTTAAGGTATGGGCAGTCACTTTTCTGCTCAAACGAACTAAATCGTTCATGAAGCTCACACGTTTCCCATCTTAACTGACAAGCATTGGATGTTAGAGGACCAGTGCTTTGTATCACTTTCAGAAGAAGAGTTGGACTACATAAGGTCCGTATGTGTACGAAACTCTGTTCTTTTGTTCTGGGCACACTCAGATTTCCTGGTGTATTAGAGACTCTAGAAAGCAAGAGCGTGCTTCTTGCTGTAAAGCAGAGTGTGATCCATGGGTGAATACTATGCTGTGTGTTTCCCTTCAGAAATGGAGTTAAATCCCAGGCTCTGTGTCTTCCTATAAGCAAGACTTCGTTTCAGGTAAGGGCAATCACTTGTCATATCAAACGAACTACATCGTTCACGAAGCTCACACGTTTCTCATCTTAACAGACAAGCATTGGATGTTAGAGGACCAGTGCTTTGTATCAGTTTCAGAAGCAGAGTTGGACTAGATATGGTCCGTATGTGTAGGAAACACCGTTCTTTTGTTCTGGGCATACTCAGATTACCTGCTGTATTAGAGACTCTAGAAAGCAAGAGCGTGCTTCTTGTTCTAAAGCAGAGTGTGATCAATGGATGAGAACACTGCTGTGTGTTTCACTTCAGAAATGGAGTTAAATCCCAGGCTCTGAGTCTTCCTACAAGCAAGAGTTCGTTTCAGGTAAGGGCAGTCACTTTTCTGCTCAAACGAACTACATCATTCAGGAAGATCACACGTTTCTCATCTTAACTGACAAGCATTGGATGTTAGAGGACCTGGGCATTGTATCAGTTTCAGATGCAGATTTGGACTACATATGGTCCGTATGTGTAGGAAACACCGTTCTTTTGTTCTGGGCATACTCAGATTACCTGCTGTATTAGAGACTCTAGAAAGCAAGAGCGTGCTTCTCGCTCTACAGCAGAGTGTGATCCATGGATGAAAACTCTGCTGTGTGTTTCCCTTCAGAGATGTAGTTAAATCCCAGGCTCTGTGTCTTACTACAAGCAAGACTTCGTTACAGGTAAGGGCAGTCACTTTTCAGTTCAAAGGAACTACATCATTCTCAAAGCTCACACGTTTCTCATCTTAACTGACAAGCATTGGATTTTAGAGGACCAGTGCTTTGTATCAGTTTCAGAAGCAGAGTTGGACTATATAATGTCCTTATGTGTAGGAAACAGCATTCTTTTGTTCTCAGCACACTCACGTTTCCTGCTGTCTTAGACACTCTAGAAAGCAAGGGCATGCTTCTTGTTCTAAAGCAGAGGGTGATCAATGGATGATTACACTGCTGTGTGTTTCACTTCAGAAATGGAGTTTAATCCCAAGCTCTGAGTCTTCCTACAAGCAAGACTTCGTTTCAGGTAAGGGCAGTCACTTGTCAGCTCAAACGAATTACATCGTTCACGAAGCTCACACGTTTCTCATCTTAACAGACAAGCATTGGATGTTAGAGGACCAGTGCTTTGTATCAGTTTCAGAAGCAGAGTTGGACTAGATATGGTCCGTATGTGTAGGAAACACCGTTCTTTTGTTCTCAGCACACTCACGTTTCCTGCTGTGTTAGAGACTCCAGAAAGCAAGAGCGTGATTCTGGCTCGAAAGCAGAGTGTGATCCATGGATGAGAACTCTGCTGTGTGTTTCCCTTCAGTGATGGAGTTAAATCCCAGGCCCTGTGTCTTACTACAAGCAAGACTTCGTTACAGGTAAGGGCAGTCACTTTTCAGTTCAAAGGAACTACATCATTCTCAAAGCTCACACGTTTCTCATCTTACATGACAAGCATTGGATGTTAGAGGACCGGTGCTTTGTGTCACTTACAGAAACAGAGTTGGACTAGATATGGTCCGTATGTGTAGGAAACACCGTTCTTTTGTTCTCAGCACACTCACGTTTCCTGCTGTGTTAGAGACTCCAGAAAGCAAGAGCGTGATTCTGGCTCGAAAGCAGAGTGTGATCCATGGATGAGAACTCTGCTGTGTGTTTCCCTTCAGAGATGGAGTTAAATCCCAGGCCCTGTATCTTACTACAAGCAAGACTTCGTTACAGGTAAGGGCAGTCACTTTTCAGTTCAAAGGAACTACATCATTCTCAAAGCTCACACGTTTCTCATCTTAACTGACAAGCATTGGATGTTAGAGGACCGGTGCTTTGTGTCACTTACAGAAACAGAGTTGGACTAGATATGGTCCATATGTGTAGGAAACAGCGTTCTTTTGTTCTCAGCGCACTCACGTTTCCTGCTGTCTTAGAGACTCTAGAAAGCAAGAGCGTGCTTCTTGTTCTAAAGCAGAGTGTGATCAATGGATGAGAACACTGCTGTGTGTTTCACTTCAGAAATGGAGTTAAATCCTAGGCTCTGAGTCTTCCTACAAGCAAGACTTCGTTTCAGGTAAGGGCAGTCACTTTTCTGCTCAAACGAACTACTTCGTTCACGAATATCACACGTTTCTCATCTTAACTGACAAGCATTGGATGTTAGAGGACCAGTGCATTGTATCACTTTCAGAATTAGATTTGGACTACATATGGTCCGTATGTGTAGGAAAAACCGTTCTTTTGTTCTGGGCACACTCAGATTACCTGCTTTATTTGAGACTCTAGAAAGCAAGTGCATGCTTCTTGTTCTAAAGCAGAGTATGATCAATGGATGAGAACACTGCTGTGTGTTTCACTTCAGAAAAGGAGTTAAATCCCAGGCTCTGAGTCTTCCTACAAGCAAGACTTCGTTTCAGGTAAATGCAGTCACTTTTCTGCTCAAAGGAACTACATCGTTCACGAAGATCACACGTTTCTCATCTTAACTGACAAGCATTGGATGTTAGAGGACCAGTGCTTTGTGTCAGTTTCAGAAACAGAGTTGTACTAGATATGGTCCATATGTGTAGGAAACAACATACTTTTGTTCTCAGCGCACTCACGTTTCCTGCTGTCTTAGAGAATTTAGAAAGCAAGAGCGTGCTTCTCGCTCTAAAGCAGATTGTGATCCATGGATGAGAACTATGCTGTGTGTTTCCCTTCAGAGATGGAGTTAAATCCCAGGCTCTGTGTCTTACTACAAGCAAGACTTCGTTGCAGGTAAAGGCAGTACTTTTCATTTCAAAGGAACTACATCATTCTCAAAGTTCACGCGTTTCTCATCTTAACTAACAAGCATTGGATGTTAGAGGACAAGTGCTTTGTGTCACTTACAGAAACAGAGTTGGACTAGATATGGTCCGTATGTGTAGGAAACACCGTTCTTTTGATCTCAGCACACTCACGTTTCCTGCTGTCTTAGAGACTCTAGAAAGCAATAGCGTGCTTCTTGTTCTAAAGCAGAGTGTGATCAATGGATGAGAACACTGCTGTGTGTTTCACTTCAGAAATGGAGTTAAATCCCAGGCTCTGAGTCTTCCTACCAGCAAGACTTTGTTTCAGGTAAGGGCAGTCACTTTTCTGCTCAAACGAACTACATCGTTCACGAAGATCACACGTTTCTCATCTTAACTGACAAGCATTGGATGTTAGAGGTCCAGTGCATTGTATCAGTTTCAGAAGCAGATTTGGACTACATATGGTCCGTATGTGTAGGAAGCACCGTTCTTTTGTTCTGGGCACTCTCAGATTACCTGGTGTATTAGAGACTCTAGAAAGCAAGAGCGTGCTTCTCGCTCTAAAGCAGAGTGTGATCCATGGATGACAACTCTGCTGTGTGTTTCCCTTCAGAAATGGAGTTAAATCCCAATCTCTGTGTCTTCCTACAAGCAAGACTTCGTTTCAGGTAACGGCAGTCACTTGTCAGCTCAAACGAATTACATCGTTCACGAAGTTCACACGTTTCTCATCTTAACAGACAAGCATTGGATGTTAGAGGAACAGTGCTTTGTATCAGTTTCAGAAGCAGAGTTGGACTAGATATGGTCCGTATGTGTAGGAAACACCGTTCTTTTGTTCTCAGCACACTCACGTTTCCTGCTGTGTTAGAGACTCCAGAAAGCAAGAGCGTGATTCTGGCTCTAAAGCAGAGTGTCATCCATGGATGAGAACTCTGCTGTGTGTTTCCCTTCAGAGATGGAGTTAAATCCCAGGCTTTGTGTCTTACTACAAGCAAGACTTCGTTTCAGGTAAGGGCAGTCACTTTTCAGTTCAAAGGAACTACATCATTCTAAAGCTCACACGTTTCTCATCTTAACTGACAAGCATTGGATGTTAGAGGACCAGTGCTTTGTAACAGTTTCAGAAGAAGAGTTGGACTACATAAGGTCCGTATGTGTACGAAACTCCGTTCGTTTGTTCTGGGCACACTCAGATTTCCTGCTGTATTAGAGACTCTAGAAAGCAACAGCGTGCTTCTTGCTGTAAAGCAGATTGTGATCCATGGGTGAATACTATGCTGTGTGTTTCCCTTCAGAAATGGAATTAAATCCCAGGCTCTGTGTCTTCCTATAAGCAAGACTTCGTTTCAGGTAAGGGAAATCACTTGTCATATCAAAAGAACTACATCGTTCACGAAGCTCACACGTTTCTCATCTTAACAGACAAGCATTGGATGCTAGAGGACCAGTGCTTTGTATCAGTTTCAGAAGCAGAGTTGGACTAGATATGGTCAGTATGTGTAGGAAACAGCGTTCTTTTGTTCTCAGCGCACTCACGTTTCTTGCAGTCTTAGAGACTCTAGAAAGCAAGAGCTTGCTTCTCGCTCTAAAGCAGAGTGTGACCCATGGATGAGAACTCTGCTATGTGTTTCCTATCAGAGATGGAGTTAAATACCAGGCTCTATGTCTTACTACAAGCAAGACTTCGTTACAGGTAAGGGCAGTCACTTTTCAATTCAAAGGTACTACATCATTCTCAAAGCTCACGCGTTTCTCATCTTACCTGACAAGCATTTGATGTTAGAGGACCAGTGGGTTGTGTCACTTACAGAAACAGAGTTGGACTAGATATGGTCCGTATGTGTAGGAAACACCGTTCTTTTGTTCTCAGCGCACTCACATTTCCTGCTGTCTTAGACACTCTAGAAAGCAAGAGCATGCTTCTTGTTCTAAAGCAGAGTGTGATCAATGGATGAGAACACTGCTGTGTGTTTCACTTCAGAAATGGAGTTAAATCCCAGGCTCTGAATCTTCCTACAAGCAAGACTTCGTTTCAGGTAAGGGCAGTCACTTTTCTGCTCAAACGAACTACTTCGTTCACGAATATCACACGTTTCTCATCTTAACTGACAAGCATTGGATGTTAGAGGACCAGTGCATTGTATCACTTTCAGAATTAGATTTGGACTACATATGGTCCGTATGTGTAGGAAAAACCGTTCTTTTGTTCTGGGCACACTCAGATTACCTGCTTTATTTGAGACTCTAGAAAGCAAGTGCATGCTTCTTGTTCTAAAGCAGAGTATGATCAATGGATGAGAACACTGCTGTGTGTTTCACTTCAGAAAAGGAGTTAAATCCCAGGCTCTGAGTCTTCCTACAAGCAAGACTTCGTTTCAGGTAAATGCAGTCACTTTTCTGCTCAAAGGAACTACATCGTTCACGAAGATCACACGTTTCTCATCTTAACTGACAAGCATTGGATGTTAGAGGACCAGTGCTTTGTGTCAGTTTCAGAAACAGAGTTGTACTAGATATGGTCCATATGTGTAGGAAACAACATACTTTTGTTCTCAGCGCACTCACGTTTCCTGCTGTCTTAGAGAATTTAGAAAGCAAGAGCGTGCTTCTCGCTCTAAAGCAGATTGTGATCCATGGATGAGAACTATGCTGTGTGTTTCCCTTCAGAGATGGAGTTAAATCCCAGGCTCTGTGTCTTACTACAAGCAAGACTTCGTTGCAGGTAAAGGCAGTACTTTTCATTTCAAAGGAACTACATCATTCTCAAAGTTCACGCGTTTCTCATCTTAACTAACAAGCATTGGATGTTAGAGGACAAGTGCTTTGTGTCACTTACAGAAACAGAGTTGGACTAGATATGGTCCGTATGTGTAGGAAACACCGTTCTTTTGATCTCAGCACACTTACGTTTCCTGCTGTCTTAGAGACTCTAGAAAGCAATAGCGTGCTTCTTGTTCTAAAGCAGAGTGTGATCAATGGATGAGAACACTGCTGTGTGTTTCACTTCAGAAATGGAGTTAAATCCCAGGCTCTGAGTCTTCCTACCAGCAAGACTTTGTTTCAGGTAAGGGCAGTCACTTTTCTGCTCAAACGAACTACATCGTTCACGAAGATCACACGTTTCTCATCTTAACTGACAAGCATTGGATGTTAGAGGTCCAGTGCATTGTATCAGTTTCAGAAGCAGATTTGGACTACATATGGTCCGTATGTGTAGGAAGCACCGTTCTTTTGTTCTGGGCACTCTCAGATTACCTGGTGTATTAGAGACTCTAGAAAGCAAGAGCGTGCTTCTCGCTCTAAAGCAGAGTGTGATCCATGGATGACAACTCTGCTGTGTGTTTCCCTTCAGAAATGGAGTTAAATCCCAATCTCTGTGTCTTCCTACAAGCAAGACTTCGTTTCAGGTAACGGCAGTCACTTGTCAGCTCAAACGAATTACATCGTTCACGAAGTTCACACGTTTCTCATCTTAACAGACAAGCATTGGATGTTAGAGGAACAGTGCTTTGTATCAGTTTCAGAAGCAGAGTTGGACTAGATATGGTCCGTATGTGTAGGAAACACCGTTCTTTTGTTCTCAGCACACTCACGTTTCCTGCTGTGTTAGAGACTCCAGAAAGCAAGAGCGTGATTCTGGCTCTAAAGCAGAGTGTCATCCATGGATGAGAACTCTGCTGTGTGTTTCCCTTCAGAGATGGAGTTAAATCCCAGGCTTTGTGTCTTACTACAAGCAAGACTTCGTTTCAGGTAAGGGCAGTCACTTTTCAGTTCAAAGGAACTACATCATTCTAAAGCTCACACGTTTCTCATCTTAACTGACAAGCATTGGATGTTAGAGGACCAGTGCTTTGTAACAGTTTCAGAAGAAGAGTTGGACTACATAAGGTCCGTATGTGTACGAAACTCCGTTCGTTTGTTCTGGGCACACTCAGATTTCCTGCTGTATTAGAGACTCTAGAAAGCAACAGCGTGCTTCTTGCTGTAAAGCAGATTGTGATCCATGGGTGAATACTATGCTGTGTGTTTCCCTTCAGAAATGGAATTAAATCCCAGGCTCTGTGTCTTCCTATAAGCAAGACTTCGTTTCAGGTAAGGGAAATCACTTGTCATATCAAAAGAACTACATCGTTCACGAAGCTCACACGTTTCTCATCTTAACAGACAAGCATTGGATGCTAGAGGACCAGTGCTTTGTATCAGTTTCAGAAGCAGAGTTGGACTAGATATGGTCAGTATGTGTAGGAAACAGCGTTCTTTTGTTCTCAGCGCACTCACGTTTCTTGCAGTCTTAGAGACTCTAGAAAGCAAGAGCTTGCTTCTCGCTCTAAAGCAGAGTGTGACCCATGGATGAGAACTCTGCTATGTGTTTCCTATCAGAGATGGAGTTAAATACCAGGCTCTATGTCTTACTACAAGCAAGACTTCGTTACAGGTAAGGGCAGTCACTTTTCAATTCAAAGGTACTACATCATTCTCAAAGCTCACGCGTTTCTCATCTTACCTGACAAGCATTTGATGTTAGAGGACCAGTGGGTTGTGTCACTTACAGAAACAGAGTTGGACTAGATATGGTCCGTATGTGTAGGAAACACCGTTCTTTTGTTCTCAGCGCACTCACATTTCCTGCTGTCTTAGACACTCTAGAAAGCAAGAGCATGCTTCTTGTTCTAAAGCAGAGTGTGATCAATGGATGAGAACACTGCTGTGTGTTTCACTTCAGAAATGGAGTTAAATCCCAGGCTCTGAGTCTTCCTACAAGCAAGACTTCGTTTCAGGTAAGGGCAGTCACTTTTCTGCTCAAACGAACTACATCATTCATGAGGCTCACACGTTTCCCATCTTAAAAGACAAGCATTGGATGTTAGAGGACCAGTGCTTTGTATCAGTTTCAGAAGCAGAGTTGGACTAGATATGGTCTGTATGTGTAGGAAACACCGTTCTTTTGTTCTCAGCACACTCATGTTTCCTGCTGTGTTAGAGACTCCAGAAAACAAGAGCGTGCTTCTCGCTCTAAAGCAGAGTGTGATCCATGGATGAGAACTCTGCTGTGTGTTTCCCTTCAGAGATGGAGTTAAATCCCAGGCTCTGTGTCTTACTACAAGCAAGACTTCATTACAGGTAAGGGCAGTACTTTTCATTTCAAAGGAACTACATCATTCTCAAAGCTCACGTGTTTCTCATCTTAACTGACAAGCATTGGATGTTAGAGGACCAGTGCTTTGTGTCACTTACAGAAACAGAGTTGGACTAGATATGGTCCGTATGTGTAGGAAACACCGTTCTTTTGTTCTCAGCACACTCACGTTTCCTGCTGTCTTAGAGACTCTAGAAAGCAAGAGCGTGCTTCTTGTTCTAAAGCAGAGTGTGATCAATGGATGAGAACACTGCTGTGTGTTTCACTTCAGAAATGGAGTTAAATCCCAGGCTCTGAGTCTTCCTACAAACAAGACTTCGTTTCAGGTAAGGGCAGTCACTTTTCTGCTCAAAGGAACTATATCGTTCACGAAGATCACACGTTTCTCATCTCAACTGACAAGCATTGGATGTTAGAGGACCAGTGCATTGTATCAGTTTCAGAAGCAGATTTGGACTAGATATGGTCTGTATGTGTAGGAAACACCGTTATATTTTTCTCAGCGCACTCCCGTTTCCTGCTGTCTTAGAGACTTTAGAAAGCAAGAGCGTGCTTCTCGCTCTAAAGTAGATTGTGATCCATGGATGAGAACTATGCTGTGTGTTTCCCTTCAGAAATGGAGTTAAATCCCAGACTGTGTGTCTTCCTACAAGCAAGACTTCGTTTAAGGTCAGGGCAGTCACTTTTGTGCTCAAACGAACTACATCTTTCATGAAGCTCACACGTTTCCCATCTTAACTGACAAGCATTGCATGTTAGAGGACCAGTGCTTTGTATCAGTTTCAGAAGAAGAGTTGGAACACATAAGGTTAGTATGTGTACGAAACTCCGTTCTTTTGTTCTGGGCACACTCAGATTTCCTGGTGTATTAGAGACTCTAGAAAGCAAGAGCGTGCTTCTTGCTGTAAAGCAGAGTGTGATCCATGGGTGAGAACTATGCTGTGTGTTTCCCTTCAAATAGAGTTAAATCCCAGGCTCTGTGTCTTCCTATAAGCAAGACTTCGTTTCAGGTAAGGGCAGTCACTTGTCATATCAAACGAACTACATCGTTACACGAAGCTCACACGTTTCTCACCTTAACAGACAAGCATTGGATGTTAGAGGACCAGTGCTTTGTATCAGTTTCAGAAGCAGAGTTGGACTAGATATGGTCCGTATGTGTAGGAAACAGCATTCTTTTGTTCTCAGCGCACTCACGTTTCCTGCTGTCTTAGAGACTCTAGAAAGCAAGAGCGTGCTTCTTGTTCTAAAGCAGAGTGTGATCAATGGATGAGAACACTGCTGTGTGTTTCACTTCAGAAATGGAGTTAAATCCCAGGCTCTGGGTCTTCCTACGAGCAAGAATTCGTTTCAGGTAAGGGCAGTCACTTTTCTGCTCAAACGAACTACATCGTTCACGAAGATCACACGTTTCTCATCTTAACTGACAAGCATTGGATGTTAGAGGACCAGTGCATTGTATCATTTTCAGATGCAGATTTGGACTACATATGGTCCGTATGTGTAGGAAACACCGTTCTTTTGTTCTGGGCATACTCAGATTACCTGCTGTATTAGAGACTCTAGAAAGCAAGAGCGTGCTTCTCGCTCTACAGCAGAGTGTGATCCATGGATGAAAACTCTGCTGTGTGTTTCCCTTCAGAGATGTAGTTAAATCCCAGGCTCTGTGTCTTACTACAAGCAAGACTTCCTTACAGGTAAGGGCAGTCACTTTTCAGTTCAAAGGAACTACATCATTCTCAAAGCTCACACGTTTCTCATCTTAACTGACAAGCATTGGATTTTAGAGGACCAGTGCTTTGTATCAGTTTCAGAAGCAGAGTTGGACTATATAATGTCCTTATGTGTAGAAAACAGCATTCTTTTGTTCTCACCACACTCACGTTTCCTGCTGTCTTAGACACTCTAGAAAGCAAGGGCATGCTTCTTGTTCTAAAGCAGAGGGTGATCAATGGATGATTACACTGCTGTGTGTTTCACTTCAGAAATGGAGTTTAATCCCAAGCTCTGAGTCTTCCTACAAGCAAGACTTCGTTTCAGGTAAGGGCAGTCACTTGTCAGCTCAAACGAATTACATCGTTCACGAAGCTCACACGTTTCTCATCTTAACAGACAAGCATTGGATGTTAGAGGACCAGTGCTTTGTATCAGTTTCAGAAGCAGAGTTGGACTAGATATGGTCCGTATATGTAGGAAACACCGTTCTTTTGTTCTCAGCACACTCACGTTTCCTGCTGTGTTAGAGACTCCAGAAAGCAAGAGCGTGATTCTGGCTCGAAAGCAGAGTGTGATCCATGGATGAGAACTCTGCTGTGTGTTTCCCTTCAGAGATGGAGTTAAATCCCAGGCCCTGTGTCTTACTACAAGCAAGACTTCGTTACAGGTAAGGGCAGTCACTTTTTAGTTCAAAGGAACTACATCATTCTCAAAGCTCACATGTTTCTCATCTTAACTGACAAGCATTGGATGTTAGAGGACCGGTGCTTTGTGTCACTTACAGAAACAGAGTTGGACTAGATATGGTCCGTATGTGTAGGAAACACCTTTCTTTTGTTCTCAGCACACTCACGTTTCCTGCTGTGTTAGAGACTCCAGAAAGCAAGAGCGTGATTCTGGCTCGAAAGCAGAGTGTGATCCATGGATGAAAACTCTGCTGTGTGTTTCCCTTCAGAGATGGAGTTAAATCCCAGGCCCTGTGTCTTACTACAAGCAAGACTTCGTTACAGGTAAGGGCAGTCACTTTTCAGTTCAAAGGAACTACATCATTCTCAAAGCTCACACGTTTCTCATCTTAACTGACAAGCATTGGATGTTAGAGGACCGGTGCTTTGTGTCACTTACAGAAACAGAGTTGGACTAGATATGGTCCTTATGTGTAGGAAACAGTGTTCTTTTGTTCTCAGCGCACTCACGTTTCCTGCTGTCTTAGAGACTCTAGAAAGCAAGAGCGTGCTTCTTGTTCTAAAGCAGAGTGTGATCAATGGATGAGAACACTGCTGTGTGTTTCACTTCAGAAATGGAGTTAAATCCTAGCCTCTGAGTCTTCCTACAAGCAAGACTTCGTTTCAGGTAAGGGCAGTCACTTGTCAGCTCAAACGAATTACATCGTTCACGAAGCTCACACGTTTCTCATCTTAACAGACAAGCATTGGATGTTAGAGGACCAGTGCTTTGTATCAGTTTCAGAAGCAGAGTTGGACTAGATATGGTCCGTATATGTAGGAAACACCGTTCTTTTGTTCTCAGCACACTCACGTTTCCTGCTGTGTTAGAGACTCCAGAAAGCAAGAGCGTGATTCTGGCTCGAAAGCAGAGTGTGATCCATGGATGAGAACTCTGCTGTGTGTTTCCCTTCAGAGATGGAGTTAAATCCCAGGCCCTGTGTCTTACTACAAGCAAGACTTCGTTACAGGTAAGGGCAGTCACTTTTTAGTTCAAAGGAACTACATCATTCTCAAAGCTCACATGTTTCTCATCTTAACTGACAAGCATTGGATGTTAGAGGACCGGTGCTTTGTGTCACTTACAGAAACAGAGTTGGACTAGATATGGTCCGTATGTGTAGGAAACACCTTTCTTTTGTTCTCAGCACACTCACGTTTCCTGCTGTGTTAGAGACTCCAGAAAGCAAGAGCGTGATTCTGGCTCGAAAGCAGAGTGTGATCCATGGATGAAAACTCTGCTGTGTGTTTCCCTTCAGAGATGGAGTTAAATCCCAGGCCCTGTGTCTTACTACAAGCAAGACTTCGTTACAGGTAAGGGCAGTCACTTTTCAGTTCAAAGGAACTACATCATTCTCAAAGCTCACACGTTTCTCATCTTAACTGACAAGCATTGGATGTTAGAGGACCGGTGCTTTGTGTCACTTACAGAAACAGAGTTGGACTAGATATGGTCCTTATGTGTAGGAAACAGTGTTCTTTTGTTCTCAGCGCACTCACGTTTCCTGCTGTCTTAGAGACTCTAGAAAGCAAGAGCGTGCTTCTTGTTCTAAAGCAGAGTGTGATCAATGGATGAGAACACTGCTGTGTGTTTCACTTCAGAAATGGAGTTAAATCCTAGGCTCTGAGTCTTCCTACAAGCAAGACTTCGTTTCAGGTAAGGGCAGTCACTTTTCTGCCCAAACGAACTACATCGTTCACGAAGATCACACGTTTCTCATCTTAACTGACAAGCATTGGATGTTAGAGGACCAGTGCATTGTATCACTTTCAGAATCAGATTTGGACTACATATGGTCCGTATGTGTAGGAAAAACCGTTCTTTTGTTCTGGGCACACTCAGATTACCTGCTTTATTGGAGACTCTAGAAAGCAAGTGCATGCTTCTTGTTCTAAAGCAGAGTGTGATCAATGGATGAGAACACTGCTGTGTGTTTCACTTCAGAAAAGGAGTTAAATCCCAGGCTCTGAGTCTTCCTACAAGCAAGACTTCGTTTCAGGTAAATGCAGTCACTTTTCTGCTCAAACGAACTACATCGTTCACGAAGATCACACGTTTCTCATCTTAACTGACAAGCATTGGATGTTAGAGGACCAGTGCTTTGTGTCAGTTTCAGAAACAGAGTTGTACTAGATATGGTCCATATGTGTAGGAAACAACATACTTTTGTTCTCAGCGCACTCACGTTTCCTGCTGTCTTAGAGAATTTAGAAAGCAAGAGCGTGCTTCTCGCTCTAAAGCAGATTGTGATCCATGGATGAGAACTATGCTGTGTGTTTCCCTTAAGAGATGGAGTTAAATCCCAGGCTCTGTGTCTTACTACAAGCAAGACTTCGTTGCAGGTAAAGGCAGTACTTTTCATTTCAAAGGAACTACATCATTCTCAAAGCTCACGCGTTTCTCATCTTAAATAACAAGCATTGGATGTTAGAGGACCAGTGCTTTGTGTCACTTACAGAAACAGAGTTGGACTAGATATGGTCCGTATGTGTAGGAAACACCGTTCTTTTGATCTCAGCACACTCACGTTTCCTGCTGTCTTAGAGACTCTAGAAAGCAAGAGCGTGCTTCTTGTTCTAAAGCAGAGTGTGATCAATGGATGAGAACACTGCTGTGTGTTTCACTTCAGAAATGGAGTTAAATCCCAGGCTCTGAGTCTTCCTACAAGCAAGACTTTGTTTCAGGTAAGGGCAGTCACTTTTCTGCTCAAACGAACTACATCGTTCAAGAAGATCACACGTTTCTCATCTTAACTGACAAGAATTGGATGTTAGAGGTCCAGTGCATTGTATCAGTTTCAGAAGCAGATTTGGACTACATATGGTCAGTATGTGTAGGAAACACCGTTCTTTTGTTCTGGGCACTCTCAGATTACCTGCTGTATTAGAGACTCTAGAAAGCAAGAGCATGCTTCTCGCTCTAAAGCAGAGTGTGACCCATGGATGAGAACTCTGCTATGTGTTTCCTATCAGAGATGGAGTTAAATCCCACGCTCTGTGTCTTACTACAAGCAAGACTTCGTTACAGGTAAGGGCAGTCACTTTTCAGTTCAAAGGTACTACATCATTCTCAAAGCTCACGCGTTTCTCATCTTAACTGACAACCATTGGATGTTAGAGGATCGGTGCTTTGTGTCACTTACAGAAACAGAGTTGGACTAGATATGGTCCATATGTGTAGGAAACACCGTTCTTTTGTTCTCAGCGCACTCACGTTTCCTGCTGTCTTAGACACTCTAGAAAGCAAGGGCATGCTTCTTGTTCTAAAGCAGAGGGTGATCAATGGATGATTACACTGCTGTGTGTTTCACTTCAGAAATGGAGTTAAATCCCAAGCTCTGAGTCTTCCTACAAGCAAGACTTCGTTTCAGGTAAGGGCAGTCACTTGTCAGCTCAAACGAACTACATCTTTCATGAAGCTCACACGTTTCCCATCTTAACTGACAACCATTGGATGTTAGAGGACCAGTGCTTTGTATCAGTTTCAGAAGTAGAGTTGGACTAGATACGGTTGTATGTGTAGGAAACACCGTTCTTTTGTTCTCAGCACACTCACGTTTCCTGCTGTGTTAGAGAATCCAGAAAGCAAGAGCGTGCTTCTCGCTCTAAAGCAGAGTGTGATCCATGGATGAGAACTCTGCTGTGTGTTTCCCTTCAGAGATGGAGTTAAATCCCAGGCTCTGTGTTTTACTACAAGCAAGAATTCGTTTAAGGTATGGGCAGTCACATTTCTGCTCAAACGAACTAAATCGTTCATGAAGCTCACACGTTTCCCATCTTAACTGACAAGCATTGGATGTTAGAGGACCAGTGCTTTGTATCAGTTTCAGAAGAAGAGTTGGACTACATAAGGTCCGTATGTGTACGAAACTCCGTTCTTTTTTTCTGGGCACACTCAGATTTCCTGCTGTATTAGAGACTCTAGAAAGCAAGAGCGTGCTTCTTGCTGTAAAGCAGAGTGTGATCCATGGGTGAATACTATGCTGTGTGTTTCCCGTCAGAAATGGAGTTAAATCCCAGGCTCTGTGTCTTCCTATAAGCAAGACTTCATTTCAGGTAAGGGCAATCACTTGTCATATCAAACGAACTACATCGTTCACGAAGCTCACACGTTTCTCATCTTAACAGACAAGCATTGGATGTTAGAGGACCAGTGCTTTGTATCAGTTTCAGAAGCAGAGTTGGACTAGATATGGTCCGTATGTGTAGGAAACAGCGTTCTTTTTTTCTCAGCGCACTCACGTTTCCTGCTGTCTTAGAGACTCTAGAAAGCAAGAGCGTGCTTCTTGTTCTAAAGCAGAGTGTGATCAATGGATGAGAACACTGCTGTGTGTTTAACTTCAGAAATGGAGTTAAATCCCAGGCTCTGAGTCTTCCTACAATCAAGACTTCGTTTCAGGTAAGGGCAGTCACTTTTCTGCTCAAACGAACTACATCGTTCACGAAGATCACACGTTTCTCATCTTAACTGACAAGCATTGGATGTTAGAGGACCAGTGCATTGTATCAGTTTCAGAAGCAGATTTGGACTACATATGGTCAGTATGTGTAGGAAACACCGTTCTTTTGTTCTGGGCACTCTCAGATTACCTGCTGTATTAGAGACTCTAGAAAGCAAGAGCGTGCTTCTTGCTCTAATGCAGAGTGTGACCCATGGATGAGAACTCTGCTGTGTGTTTCCTATCAGAGATGGAGTTAAATCCCAGGCCCTGTGTCTTACTACAAGCAAGACTTCGTTACAGGTAAGGGCAATCACTTTTCAGTTCAAAGGAACTACATCATTCTCAAAGCTCACACGTTTCTCATCTTAACTGACAAGCATTGGATGTTAGAGGACCGGTGCTTTGTGTCACTTACAGAAACAGAGTTGGACAAGATATGGTCCATTTGTGTAGGAAACACCGTTCTTTTGTTCTCAGCGCACTCACGTTTCCTGCTGTCTTAGAGACTCTAGAAAGCAAGACCGTGCTTCTTGTTCTAAAGCAGAGTGTGATCAATGGATGAGAACACTGCTGTGTGTTTCACTTCAGAAATGGAGTTAAATCCCAGGCTCTGAGTCTTCCTACAAGCAAGAGTTCGTTTCAGGTAAGGGCAGTCACTTTTCTGCTCAAACGAACTACATCATTCAGGAAGATCACACGTTTCTCATCTTAACTGACAAGCATTGGATGTTAGAGGACCTGGGCATTGTATCAGTTTCAGATGCAGATTTGGACTACATATGGTCCGTATGTGTAGGAAACACCGTTCTTTTGTTCTGGGCATACTCAGATTACCTGCTGTATTAGAGACTCTAGAAAGCAAGAGCGTGCTTCTCGCTCTACAGCAGAGTGTGATCCATGGATGAAAACTCTGCTGTGTGTTTCCCTTCAGAGATGTAGTTAAATCCCAGGCTCTGTGTCTTACTACAAGCAAGACTTCGTTACAGGTAAGGGCAGTCACTTTTCAGTTCAAAGGAACTACATCATTCTCAAAGCTCACACGTTTCTCATCTTAACTGACAAGCATTGGATTTTAGAGGACCAGTGCTTTGTATCAGTTTCAGAAGCAGAGTTGGACTATATAATGTCCTTATGTGTAGAAAACAGCATTCTTTTGTTCTCAGCACACTCACGTTTCCTGCTGTCTTAGACACTCTAGAAAGCAAGGGCATGCTTCTTGTTCTAAAGCAGAGGGTGATCAATGGATGATTACACTGCTGTGTGTTTCACTTCAGAAATGGAGTTTAATCCCAAGCTCTGAGTCTTCCTACAAGCAAGACTTCGTTTCAGGTAAGGGCAGTCACTTGTCAGCTCAAACGAATTACATCGTTCACAAAGCTCACACGTTTCTCATCTTAACAGACAAGCATTGGATGTTAGAGGACCAGTGCTTTGTATCAGTTTCAGAAGCAGAGTTGGACTAGATATGGTCCGTATGTGTAGGAAACACCGTTCTTTTGTTCTCAGCACACTCACGTTTCCTGCTGTGTTAGAGACTCCAGAAAGCAAGAGCGTGATTCTGGCTCGAAAGCAGAGTGTGATCCATGGATGAGAACTCTGCTGTGTGTTTCCCTTCAGAGATGGAGTTAAATCCCAGGCCCTGTGTCTTACTACAAGCAAGACTTCGTTACAGGTAAGGGCAGTCACTTTTCAGTTCAAAGGAACTACATCATTCTCAAAGCTCACACGTTTCTCATCTTAACTGACAAGCATTGGATGTTAGAGGACCGGTGCTTTGTGTCACTTACAGAAACAGAGTTGGACTAGATATGGTCCGTATGTGTAGGAAACACCTTTCTTTTGTTCTCAGCACACTCACGTTTCCTGCTGTTTTAGAGACTCCAGAAAGCAAGAGCGTGATTCTGGCTCGAAAGCAGAGTGTGATCAATGGATGAGAACACTGCTGTGTGTTTCACTTCAGAAATGGAGTTAAATCCTAGGCTCTGAGTCTTCCTACAAGCAAGACTTCGTTTCAGGTAAGGGCAGTCACTTTTCTGCTCAAACGAACTACATCGTTCGCGAAGATCACACGTTTCTCATCTTAACTGACAAGCATTGGATGTTAGAGGACCAGTGCATTGTATCACTTTCAGAATCAGATTTGGACTACATATGGTCCGTATGTGTAGGAAAAACCGTTCTTTTGTTCTGGGCACACTCAGATTACCTGCTTTATTGGAGACTCTAGAAAGCAAGTGCATGCTTCTTGTTCTAAAGCAGAGTGTGATCAATGGATGAGAACACTGCTGTGTGTTTCACTTCAGAACAGGAGTTAAATCCCAGGCTCTGAGTCTTCCTACAAGCAAGACTTCGTTTCAGGTAAATGCAGTCACTTTTCTGCTCAAACGAACTACATCGTTCACGAAGATCACACGTTTCTCATCTTAACTGACAAGCATTGGATGTTAGAGGACCAGTGCTTTGTGTCAGTTTCAGAAACAGAGTTGTACTAGATATGGTCCATATGTGTAGGAAACAACATACTTTTGTTCTCAGCACACTCACGTTTCCTGCTGTCTTAGAGAATTTAGAAAGCAAGAGCGTGCTTCTCGCTCTAAAGCAGATTGTGATCCATGGATGAGAACTATGCTGTGTGTTTCCCTTAAGAGATGGAGTTAAATCCCAGGCTCTGTGTCTTACTACAAGCAAGACTTCGTTGCAGGTAAAGGCAGTACTTTTCATTTCAAAGGAACTACATCATTCACAAAGCTCACGCGTTTCTCATCTTAACTAACAAGCATTGGATGTTAGAGGACCAGTGCTTTGTGTCACTTACAGTAACAGAGTTGGACTAGATATGGTCCGTATGTGTAGGAAACACCGTTCTTTTGATCTCAGCACACTCACGTTTCCTGCTGTCTTAGAGACTCTAGAAAGCAAGAGCGTGCTTCTTGTTCTAAAGCAGAGTGTGATCAATGGATGAGAACACTACTGTGTGTTTCACTTCAGAAATGGAGTTAAATCCCAGGCTCTGAGTCTTCCTACAAGCAAGACTTTCTTTCAGGTAAGGGCAGTCACTTTTCTGCTCAAACGAACTACATCGTTCACGAAGATCACACGTTTCTCATCTTAACTGACAAGAATTGGATGTTAGAGGTCCAGTGCATTGTATCAGTTTCAGAAGCAGATTTGGACTACATATGGTCAGTATGTGTAGGAAACACCGTTCTTTTGTTCTGGGCACTCTCAGATTACCTGCTGTATTAGAGACTCTAGAAAGCAAGAGCGTGCTTCTCGCTCTAAAGCAGAGTGTGACCCATGGATGAGAACTCTGCTATGTGTTTCCTATCAGAGATGGAGTTAAATCCCAGGCTCTGTGTCTTACTACAAGCAAGACTTCGTTACAGGTAAGGGCAGTCACTTTTCAGTTCAAAGGTACTACATCATTCTCAAAGCTCACGCGTTTCTCATCTTAACTGACAAGCATTGGATGTTAGAGGACAGTGCTTTGTGTCACTTACAGAAACAGAGTTGGACTAGATATGGTCCATATGTGTAGGAAACACCGTTCTTTTGTTCTCAGCGCACTCACGTTTCCTGCTGTCTTAGAGACTCTAGAAAGGAAGAGCGTGCTTCTTGTTCTAAAGCAGAGTGTGATCAATGGATGAGAACACTGCTGTGTGTTTCACTTCAGAAATGGAGTTAAATCCTAGGCTCTGAGTCTTCCTACAAGCAAGACTTCGTTTCAGGTAAGGGCAGTCACTTTTCTGCTCAAACGAACTACATCTTTCACGAAGATCACACGTTTCTCATCTTAACTGACAAGCATTGGATGTTAGAGGACCAGTGCATTGTATCACTTTCAGAATCAGATTTGGACTACATATGGTCCGTATGTGTAGGAAAAACCGTTCTTTTGTTCTGGGCACACTCAGATTACCTGCTTTATTGGAGACACTAGAAAGCAAGTGCATGCTTCTTGTTCTAAAGCAGAGTGTGATCAATGGATGAGAACACTGCTGTGTGTTTCACTTCAGAAAAGGAGTTAAATCCCAGGCTCTGAGTCTTCCTACAAGCAAGACTTCATTTCAGGTAAATGCAGTCACTTTTCTGCTCAAACGAACTACATCGTTCACAAAGATCACACGTTTCTCATCTTAACTGACAAGCATTGGATGTTAGAGGACCAGTGCTTTGTGTCAGTTTCAGAAACAGTGTTGTACTAGATATGGTCCATATGTGTAGGATACAACATACTTTTGTTCTCAGCGCACTCACGTTTCCTGCTGTCTTAGAGAATTTAGAAAGCAAGAGCGTGCTTCTCGCTCTAAAGCAGATTGTGATCCATGGATGAGAACTATGCTGTGTGTTTCCCTTCAGAGATGGAGTTAAATTCCAGGCTCTGTGTCTTACTACAAGCAAGACTTCGTTACAGGTAAGGGCATTACTTTTCATTTCAAAGGAACTACATCATTCTCAAAGCTCACGCGTTTCTCATCTTAACTGACAAGCATTGGATGTTAGAGGACCAGTGCTTGGTGTCACTTACAGAAACAGAGTTGGACTAGATATGGTCCGTATGTGTAGGAAACACCGTTCTTTTGATCTCAGCACACTCACGTTTCCTGCTGTCTTAGAGACTTTAGAAAGCAAGAGCGTGCTTCTCACTCTAAAGCAGATTGTGATCCATGGATGAGAACTATGCTGTGTGTTTCCCTTCAGAAATGGAGTTAAATCCCAGACTCTGTGTCTTCCTACAAGCAAGACTTCGTTTAAGGTCAGGGCAGTCACTTTTGTGCTCAAACGAACTACATCTTTCATGAAGCTCACACGTTTCCCATCTTAACTGACAACCATTGGATGTTAGAGGACCAGTGCTTTGTATCAGTTTCAGAAGCAGAGTTGGACTAGATACGGTCCGTATGTGTAGGAAACACCGTTCTTTTGTTCTCAGCACACTCACGTTTCCTGCTGTGTTAGAGAATCCAGAAAGCAAGAGCGTGCTTCACGCTCTAAAGCAGAGTGTGATCCATGGATGAGAACTCTGCTGTGTGTTTCCCTTCAGAGATGGAGTTAAATCCCAGGCTCTGTGTTTTACTACAAGCAAGAATTCGTTTAAGGTATGGGCAGTCACATTTCTGCTCAAACGAACTAAATCGTTCATGAAGCTCACACGTTTCCCATCTTAACTGACAAGCATTGGATGTTAGAGGACCAGTGCTTTGTATCAGTTTCAGAAGAAGAGTTGGACTACATAAGGTCCGTATGTGTACGAAACTCCGTTCTTTTGTTCTGGGCACACTCAGATTTCCTGCTGTATTAGAAACTCTAGAAAGCAAGAGCGTGCTTCTTGCTGTAAAGCAGAGTGTGATCCATGGGTGAATACTATGCTGTGTGTTTCCCTTCAGAAATGGAGTTAAATCCCAGGCTCTGTGTCTTCCTATAAGCAAGACTTCGTTTCAGGTAAGGGCAATCACTTGTCATATCAAACGAACTACATCGTTCACGAAGCTCACACGTTTCTCATCTTAACAGACAAGCATTGGATGTTAGAGGACCAGTGCTTTGTATCAGTTTCAGAAGCAGAGTTGTACTAGATATGGTCCGTATGTGTAGGAAACACCGTTCTTTTGTTCTCAGCACACTCACGTTTCCTGCTGTGTTAGAGACTCCAGAAAGCAAGAGCGTGATTCTGGCTCGAAAGCAGAGTGTGATCCATGGATGAGAACTCTGCTGTGTGTTTCCCTTCAGAGATGGAGTTAAATCCCAGGCCCTGTGTCTTACTACAAGCAAGACTTCGTTACAGGTAAGGGCAGTCACTTTTCAGTTCAAAGGAACTACATCATTCTCAAAGCTCACACGTTTCTCATCTTAACTGACAAGCATTGGATGTTAGAGGACCGGTGCTTTGTGTCACTTACAGAAACAGAGTTGGACTAGATATGGTCCATATGTGTAGGAAACAGCGTTCTTTTGTTCTCAGCGCACTCACGTTTCCTGCTGTCTTAGAGACTCTAGAAAGCAAGAGCGTGCTTCTATTTCTAAAGCAGAGTGTGATCAATGGATGAGAACACTGCTGTGTGTTTCACTTCAGAAATGGAGTTAAATCCTAGGCTCTGAGTCTTCCTACAAGCAAGACTTCGTTTCAGGTAAGGGCAGTCACTTTTCTGCTCAAACGAACTACATCGTTCACGAAGATCACACGTTTCTCATCTTAACTGACAAGCATTGGATGTTAGAGGACCAGTGCATTGTATCACTTTCAGAATCAGATTTGGACTACATATGGTCCGTATGTGTAGGAAAAACCGTTCTTTTGTTCTGGGCACACTCAGATTACCTGCTTTATTGGAGAATCTAGAAAGCAAGTGCATGCTTCTTGTTCTAAAGCAGAGTGTGATCAATGGATGAGAACACTGCTGTGTGTTTCACTTCAGAAAAGGAGTTAAATCCCAGGCTCTGAGTCTTCCTACAAGCAAGACTTCATTTCAGATAAATGCAGTCACTTTTCTGCTCAAACGAACTACATCGTTAACGAAGATCACACGTTTCTCATCTTAACTGACAAGCATTGGATGTTAGAGGACCAGTGCTTTGTGTCAGTTTCAGAAACAGAGTTGTACTAGATATGGTCCATATGTGTAGGATACAACATACTTTTGTTCTCAGCGCACTCACGTTTCCTGCTGTCTTAGAGAATTTAGAAAGCAAGAGCGTGCTTCTCGCTCTAAAGCAGATTGTGATCCATGGATGAGAACTATGCTGTGTGTTTCCCTTCAGAGATGGAGTTAAATCCCAGGCTCTGTGTCTTACTACAAGCAAGACTTCGTTACAGGTAAGGGCAGTACTTTTCATTTCAAAGGAACTACATCATTCTCAAAGCTCACGCGTTTCTCATCTTAACTGAAAAGCATTGGATGTTAGAGGACCAGTGCTTGGTGTCACTTACAGAAACAGAGTTGGACTAGATATGGTCCGTATGTGTTGGAAACACCGTTCTTTTGATCTCAGCACACTCACGTTTCCTGCTGTCCTAGAGACTCTAGAAAGCAAGAGCGTGCTTCTCGCTCTAAAGCAGATTGTGATCCATGGATGAGAACTATGCTGTGTGTTTCCCTTCAGAAATGGAGTTAACTCCCAGGCTCTGCGTCTTCCTATAAGCAAGACTTCGTTTCAGGTAAGGGCAATCACTTGTCATATCAAACGAACTACATCGTTCACGAAGCTCACACGTTTCTCATCTTAACAGACAAGCATTGGATGTTAGAGGACCAGTGCTTTGTATCAGTTTCAGAAGCAGAGTTGGACTAGATATGGTCCGTATGTGTAGGAAACACCGTTCTTTTGTTCTCAGCACACTCACGTTTCCTGCTGTGTTAGAGACTCCAGAAAGCAAGAGCGTGATTCTGGCTCAAAAGCAGAGTGTGATCCATGGATGAGAACTCTGCTGTGTGTTTCCCTTCAGAGATGGAGTTAAATCCCAGGCCCTGTGTCTTACTACAAGCAAGACTTCATTATAGGTAAGGGCAGTCACTTTTCAGTTCAAAGGAACTACATCATTCTCAAAGCTCACACGTTTCTCATCTTAACTGACAAGCATTGTATGTTAGAGGACCGGTGCTTTGTGTCACTTACAGAAACAGAGTTGGACTAGATATGGTCCATATGTGTAGGAAACAGCGTTCTTTTGTTCTCAGCGCACTCACTTTTCCTGCTGTCTTAGAGACTCTAGAAAGCAAGAGCGTGCTTCTTGTTCTAAAGCAGAGTGTGATCAATGGATGAGAACACTGCTGTGTGTTTCACTTCAGAAAAGGAGTTAAATCCCAGGCTCTGAGTCTTCCTACAAGCAAGACTTCGTTTCAGGTAAATGCAGTCACTTTTCTGCTCAAACGAACTACATCGTTCACGAAGATCACACGTTTCTCATCTTAACTGACAAGCATTGGATGTTAGAGGACCAGTGCTTGGTGTCACTTACAGAAACAGAGTTGGACTAGATATGGTCCGTATGTGTAGGAAACACCGTTCTTTTGATCTCAGCACACTCACGTTTCCTGCTGTCTTAGAGACTCTAGAAAGCAAGAGCGTGCTTCTCGCTCTAAAGCAGAGTGTGACCCATGGATGAGAACTCTGCTATGTGTTTCCTATCAGAGATGGAGTAAAATCCCAGGCTCTGTGTCTTACTACAAGCAAGACTTCGTTACAGGTAAGGGCAGTCACTTTTCAGTTCAAAGGTACTACATCATTCTCAAAGCTCACGCGTTTCTCATCTTACCTGACAAGCATTGGATGTTAGAGGACCAGTGCGTTGTGTCACTTACAGAAACAGAGTTGGACTAGATATGGTCCATATGTGTAGGAAACACCGTTCTTTTTTTCTCAGCGCACTCACGTTTCCTGCTGTCTTAGAGACTCTAGAAAGCAAGAGCGTGCTTCTTGTTCTAAAGCAGAGTGTGATCAATGGATGAGAACACTGCTGTGTGTTTCACTTCAGAAATGGAGTTAAATCCCAGGCTCTGAGTCTTCCTACAAGCAAGAGTTCGTATCAGGTAAGGGCAGTCACTTTTCTGCTCAAACGAACTACATCATTCACGAAGATCACACGTTTCTCATCTTAACTGACAAGCATTGGATGTTAGAGGACCAGTGCTTTGTATCAGTTTCAGAAGCAGAGTTGGACTAGATATGGTCCGTATGTGTAGGAAACCCCGTTCCTTTGTTCTCAGCACACTCACGTTTCCTGCTGTCTTAGAAACTCTAGAAAGCAAGAGCGTGCTTCTTGTTCTAAAGCAGAGTGTGATCAATGGATGAGAACACTGCTGTGTGTTTCACTTCAGAAATGGAGTTAAATCCTAGGCTCTGAGTCTTCCTACAAGCAAGACTTCGTTTCAGGTAAGGGCAGTCACTTTTCTGCTCAAACGAACTACATCGTTCACGAAGATCACACATTTCTCATCTTAACTGACAAGCATTGGATGTTAGAGGACCAGTGCATTGTATCACTTTCAGAATCAGATTTGGACTACATATGGTCCGTATGTGTAGGAAAAACCGTTCTTTTGTTCTGGGCACACTCAGATTACCTGCTTTATTGGAGACTCTAGAAAGCAAGTGCATGCTTCTTGTTCTAAAGCAGAGTGTGATCAATGGATGAGAACTATGCTGTGTGTTTCCCTTCAGAGATGGAGTTAAATCCCAGGCTCTGTGTCTTACTACAAGCAAAACTTCGTTACAGGTAAGGGCAGTACTTTTCATTTCAAAGGAACTACATCATTCTCAAAGCTCACGCGTTTCTCATCTTAACTGACAAGCATTGGATGTTAGAGGACCAGTGCTTGGTGTCACTTACAGAAACAGAGTTGGACTAGATATGGTCCGTATGTGTAGGAAACACCGTTCTTTTGATATCAGCACACTCACGTTTCCTGCTGTCTTAGAGACTCTAGAAAGCAAGAGCGTGCTTCTTGTTCTAAAGCAGAGTGTGATCAATGGATGAGAACACAGCTGTGTGTTTCACTTCAGAAATGGAGTTAAATCCCAGGCTCTGAGTCTTCCTACAAACAAGACTTCGTTACAGATAAAGGCCGTACTTTTCCTTTCAAAGGAACTACATCATTCTCAAAGCTCACGCGTTTCTCATCTTAACTGACAAGCATTGGATGTTAGAGGACCAGTGCTTTGTGTCACTTACAGAAACAGAGTTGGACTACATATGGTCCGTATGTGTAGGAAACACCGTTCTTTTGATCTCAGCACACTCAGATTTCCTGCTGTCTTAGAGACTCTAGAAAGCAAGAGCGTGCTTCTTGCTGTAAAGCAGAGAGTGATCCATGGGTGAATACTATGCTGTGTGTTTCCCTTCAGAAATGGAGTTAAATCCCAGGCTCTGTGTCTTCCTATAAGCAAGACTTCGTTTCAGGTAAGGGCAATCACTTGTCATATCAAACGAACTACATCGTTCACGAAGCTCACACGTTTCTCATCTTAACAGACAAGTATTGGATGTTAGAGGACCAGTGCTTTGTATCAGTTTCAGAAGCAGAGTTGGACTAGATATGGTCCGTATGTGTAGGAAACAGTGTTCTTTTGTTCTCAGCGCACTCACGTTTCCTGCTGTCTTAGAGACTCTAGAAAGCAAGAGCGTGCTTCTTGTTCTAAAGCAGAGTGTGATCAATGGATGGGAACACTGCTGTGTGTTTCACTTCAGAAATGGAGTTAAATCCCAACTCTGAGTCTTCCTACAAGCAAGACTTCGTTTCAGGTAAGGGCAGTCACTTTTCTGCTCAAACGAACTACATCGTTCATGAAGCTCACAAGTTTCCCATCTTAATTGACAAGCATTGGATGTTAGAGGACCAGTGCTTTGTATCACTTTCAGAAGAAGAGTTGGACTACATAAGGTCCGTATGTGTACGAAACTCCGTTCTTATGTTCTGGGCACACTCAGATTTCCTGCTGTATTAGAGACTCTAGAAAGCAAGAGCGTGCTTCTTGCTGTAAAGCAGAGAGTGATCCATGGGTGAATACTATGCTGTGTGTTTCCCTTCAGAAATGGAGTAATCCCAGGCTCTGTGTCTTCCTATAAGCAAGACTTCGTTTCAGGTAAGGGCAATCACTTGTCATATCAAACGAACTACATCGTTCACGAAGCTCACACGTTTCTCATCTTAACAGACAAGCATTGGATGTTGAGGACCAGTGCTTTGTATCAGTTTCAGAAGCAGAGTTGGACTAGATATGGTCCGTATGTGTAGGAAACAGCGTTCTTTTGTTCTCAGCACACTCACGTTTCCTGCTGTCTTAGAGACTCTAGAAAGCAAGAGCGTGCTTCTTGTTCTAAAGCAGAGTGTGATCAATGGATGAGAACACTGCTGTGTGTTTCACTTCAGAAATGGAGTTAAATCCCAGGCTCTGAGTCTTCCTACAAGCAAGAGTTCGTTTCAGGTAAGGGCAGTCACTTTTCTGCTCAAACGAACTACATCATTCACGAAGATCACACGTTTCTCATCTTAACTGACAAGCATTGGATGTTAGAGGACCAGTGCTTTGTGTCAGTTTCAGAAACAGAGTTGTACTAGATATGGTCCATATGTGTAGGATACAACATACTTTTGTTCTCAGCGCACTCACGTTTCCTGCTGTCTTAGAGAATTTAGAAAGCAAGAGCGTGCTTCTCGCTCTAAAGCAGATTGTGATCCATGGATGAGAACTATGCTGTGTGTTTCCCTTCAGAGATGGAGTTAAATCCCAGGCTCTGTTTCTTACTACAAGCAAGACTTCGTTACAGGTAAGGGCAGTACTTTTCATTTCAAAGGAACTACATCATTCTCAAAGCTCACGCGTTTCTCATCTTAACTGACAAGCATTGGATGTTAGAGGACCAGTGCTTTGTGTCACTTACAGAAACAGAGTTGGCCTAGATATGGTCCGTATGTGTAGGAAACACCGTTCTTTTGATCTCAGCACACTCACGTTTCCTGCTGTCTTAGAGAGTCTAGAAAGCAAGAACGTGCTTCTTGTTCTAAAGCAGAGTGTGATCAATGGATGAGAACACTGCTGTGTGTTTCACTTCAGAAATGGAGTTAAATCCCAGGCTCTGAGTCTTCCTACAAGCAAGACTTCCTTTCAGGTAAGGGCAGTCACTTTTCTGCTCAAACGAACTACATCGTTCATGAAGCTCACAAGTTTCCCATCTTAACTGACAAGCATTGGATGTTAGAGGACCAGTGCTTTGTATCAGTTTCAGAAGAAGAGTTGGACTACATAAGGTCCGTATGTGTACGAAACTCCGTTCTTTTGTTCTGGGCACACTCAGATTTCCTGCTGTATTAGAGAGTCTAGAAAGCAAGAGCGTGCTTCTTGTTCTAAAGCAGAGTGTGATCAATGGATGAGAACACTGCTGTGTGTTTCACTTCAGAAACGGAGTTAAATCGCAGGCTCTGAGTCTTCCTACAAGCAAGACTTCGATTCAGGTAAGGGCAGTCAGTTTTCTGCTCAAACGAACTACATCGTTCACGAAGATCACACGTTTCTCATCTTAACTGACAAGCATTGGATGTTAGAGGACCAGTGCATTGTATCAGTTTCAGAAGCAGATTTGGACTAGATATGGTCCCTATGTGTAGGAAACACCGTTATTTTTTTCTCAGCGCACTCACGTTTCCTGCTGTGTTAGATACTCTAGAACGCAAGAGCGTGCTTCTTGGTCTAAAGCAGAGTGTGATCAATGGATGAGAACACTGCTGTGTGTTTCACTTCAGAAACGGAGTTAAATCGCAGGCTCTGAGTCTTCCTACAAGCAAGACTTCGTTTCAGGTAAGGGCAGTCAGTTTTCTGCTCAAACGAACTACATCGTTCACGAAGTTCACACGTTTCTCATCTTAACTGACAAGCATTGGATGTTAGAGGACCAGTGCATTTTATCAGGTTCAGAAGCAGATTTGGACTAGATATGGTCCGTATGTGTAGGAAACACCGTTATTTTTTTCTCAGCGCACTCACGTTTCCTGCTGTGTTAGAGACTCTAGAACGCAAGAGCGTGCTTCTTGCTCTAAAGCAGAGTGTGATCAATGGATGAGAACACTGCTGTGTGTTTCACTTCAGACACGGAGTTAAATCGCAGGCTCTGAGTCTTCCTACAAGCAAGACTTCGTTTCAGGTAAGGGCAGTCACTTTTCTGCTCAAACGAACTACATCGTTCACGCAGATCACACGTTTCTCATCTTAACTGACAAGCATTGGATGTTAGAGGACCAGTGCATTGTATCAGTTTCAGAAGCAGATTTGGACTACATATGGTCCGTATGTATAGGAAACACCGTTCTTTTGTTCTGGGCACACTCAGATTACCTGCTGTATTAGAGACTCTAGAAAGCAAGAGCGTGCTTCTCGCTCTAAAGCAGAGAGTGACCCATTGATGAGAACTCTGCTATGTGTTTCCTTTCAGAGATGGAGTTAAATCCCAGGATCTGTGTCTTACTACAAGCAAGACTTTGTTACAGGTAAGGGCAGTCACTTTTCAGTTCAAAGGAACTACATCATTCTCAAAGCTCACGCGTTTCTCATCTTACCTGACAAGCATTGGATGTTAGAGGACCAGTGCGTTGTGTCACTTACAGAAACACAGTTGGACTAGATATGGTCCATATGTGTAGGAAACACCGTTCTTTTGTTCTCAGCGCACTCACGTTTCCTGCTGTCTTAGAGACTCTAGAAAGCAAGAGCGTGCTTCGTATTCTAATTCAGAGTGTGATCAATGGATGAGAACACTGCTGTGTTTCACTTCAGAAATGGAGTTAAATCCCGGGCTCTGAGTCTTCCTACAAGCAAGACTTCGTTTAAGGTAAGGGCAGTCACTTTTCTACTCAAACGAACTACATCATTCTCAAAGCTCACACGTTTCTCATCTTAACTGACAAGCATTGGAATTTAGAGGACCAGTGCTTTGTATCAGTTTCAGATGCAGAGTTGGACTATATAATGTCCTTATGTGTAGGAAACAGCGTTCTTTGTTCTCAGCACACTCACGTTTCCTGCTGTCTTAGACACTCTAGAAAGCAAGTGCATGCTTCTTGTTCTAAAGCAGTTGGTGATCAATGGATGATTACACTGCTGTGTGTTTCACTTCAGAAATGGAGTTAAATCCCAAGCTCTGAGTCTTCCTACAAGCAAGACTTCGTTTCAGGTAAGGGCAGTCACTTGTCAGCTCAAACGAATTACATCGCTCACGAAGCTCACACGTTTCTCATCTTAACAGACAAGCATTGGATATTAGAGGACCAGTGCTTTGTATCAGTTTCAGAAGCAGAGTTGGACTGGATATGGTCAGTATGTGTAGGAAACACCGTTCTTTTGTTCTCAGCACACTCACGTTTCCTGCTGTCTTAGAGACTCTAGAAAGCAAGAGCGTGCTTCTCGCTCTAAAGCAGAGTGTGACCCATGGATATGAACTCTGCTGTGTGTTTCCCTTCAGAGATGGAGTTAAATCCCAGGCTCTGTGACTTACTACAAGAAAGACTTCGTTACAGGTAAGGGCAGTCACTTTTCAGTTCAAAGGTACTACATCATTCTCCAAGCTCACGCGTTTCTCATGCTACCTGACAAGCATTGGATGTTAGAGGACCGGTGCTTTGTGTCACTTACAGAAACAGAGTTGGACTAGATATGGTCCATATGTGTAGGAAACACCGTTCTTTTGTTCTCAGCGCACTCACGTTTCCTGCTGTCTTAGACACTCTAGAAAGCAAGGGCATGCTTCTTGTTCTAAAGCAGAGGGTGATCAATGGATGATTACACTGCTGTGTGTTTCACTTCAGAAATGGTGTTAAATCCCAAGCTCTGAGTCTTCCTACAAGCAAGACTTCGTTTCAGGTAAGGGCAGTCACTTGTCAGCTCAAACGAATTACATCGCTCACGAAGCTCACACGTTTCTCATCTTAACAGACAAGCATTGGATGTTAGAGGACCAGTGCTTTGTATCAGTTTCAGAAGCAGAGTTGGACTACCTAAGGTCCGTTTGTGTACGAAACTCCGTTCTTTTGTTCTGGGCACACTCAGATTTCCTGCTGTATTACAGACTCTAGAAAGCAAGAGCGTGCTTCTTGCTGTAAAGCAGAGTGTGATCCATGGGTGAATACTATGCTGTGTGTTTCCCTTCAGAAAAGGAGTTAAATCCCATGCTCTGTGTCTTCCTATAAGCAAGACTTCGTTTCAGGTAAGGGCAATCACTTGTCATATTCAACGAACTACATCGTTCACGAAGCTCACACGTTTCTCATCTTAACAGACAAGCATTGGATGTTAGAGGACCAGTGCTTTGTATCAGTTTCAGAAGCAGAGTTGGACTAGATATGGTCCGTATGTGTAGGAAACAGCGTTCTTTTGTTCTCAGCGCACTCACGTTTCCTGCTGTCTTAGAGACTCTAGAAAGCAAGAGCGTGCTTCTTGTTCTAAAGCAGAGTGTGATCAATGGATGAGAACACTGCTGTGTGTTTCACTTCAGAAATGGAGTTAAATCCCAGGCTCTGAGTCTTCCTACAAGCAAGACTTCGTTTCAGGTAAGGGCAGTCACTTTTCTGCTCAAACGAACTACATCGTTCACGAAGATCACACGTTTCTCATCTTAACTGACAAGCATTGGATGTTAGAGGACCAGTGCATTGTATCAGTTTCAGAAGCAGATTTGGACTACATATGGTCAGTATGTGTAGGAAACACCGTTCTTTTGTTCTGGGCACTCTCAGATTACCTGCTGTATTAGAGACTCTAGAAAGCAAGAGCGTGCTTCTCGCTCTAAAGCAGAGTGTGACCCATGGATGAGAACTCTGCAATGTGTTTCCTATCAGAGATGGAGTTAAATCCCAGGCTCTGTGTCTTACTACAAGCAAGACTTCGTTACAGGTAAGGGCAGTCACTTTTCAGTTCAAAGGTACTACATCATTCTCAAAGCTCACACGTTTCTCATCTTACCTGACAAGCATTGGATGTTAGAGGACCAGTGCGTTGTGTCACTTACAGAAACAGAGTTGGACTAGATATGGTCCGTATGTGTAGGAAACACCGTTCTTTTGTTCTCAGCTCACTCACGTTTCCTGCTGTCTTAGAGACCCTAGAAAGCAAGAGCATGCTTCTTGTTCTAAAGCAGAGTGTGATCAATGGATGAGAACACTGCTGTGTGTTTCACTTCAGAAATGGAGTTAAATCCCAGGCTCTGAGTCTTCCTACAAGCAAGAGTTCGTTTCAGGTAAGGGCAGTCACTTTTTTGCTCAAACGAACTACATCATTCAGGAAGATCACACGTTTCTCATCTTAACTGACAAGCATTGGATGTTAGAGGACCAGTGCATTGTATCAGTTTCAGATGCAGATTTCGACTACATATGGTCCGTATGTGTAGGAAACACCGTTCTTTTGTTCTGGGCATACTCAGATTACCTGCTGTACTAGAGACTCTAGAAAGCAAGAGCGTGCTTCTCGCTCTACAGCAGAGTGTGATCCATGGATGAAACTCTGCTGTGTGTTTCCCTTCAGAGATGTAGTTAAATCCCAGGCTCTGTGTCTTACTACAAGCAAGACTTCCTTACAGGTAAGGGCAGTCACTTTTCAGTTCAAAGGAACTACATCATTCTCAAAGCTCACACGTTTCTCATCTTAACTGACAAGCATTGGATTTTAGAGGACCAGTGCTTTGTATCAGTTTCAGAAGCAGAGTTGGACTATATAATGTCCTTATGTGTAGGAAACAGCGTTCCTTTGTTCTCAGCACACTCACGTTTCCTGCTGTCTTAGACACTCTAGAAAGCAAGGGCATGCTTCTTGTTCTAAAGCAGAGGGTGATCAATGGATGATTACACTGCTGTGTGTTTCACTTCAGAAATGGAGTTTAATCCCAAGCTCTGAGTCTTCCTACAAGCAAGACTTCGTTTCAGGTAAGGGCAGTCACTTTTCTGCTCAAACGAACTACATCGTTCACGAAGATCACACGTTTCTCATCTTAACTGACAAGCATTGGATGTTAGAGGACCAGTGCATTGTATCACTTTCAGAATCAGATTTGGACTACATATGGTCCGTATGTGTAGGAAAAACCGTTCTTTTGTTCTGGGCACACTCAGATTACCTGCTTTATTGGAGACTCTAGAAAGCAAGTGCATGCTTCTTGTTCTAAAGCAGAGTGTGATCAATGGATGAGAACACTGCTGTGTGTTTCACTTAAGAAAAGGAGTTAAATCCCAGGCTCTGTGTCTTACTACAAGCAAGACTTCGTTTCAGGTAAATGCAGTCACTTTTCTGCTCAAACGAACTACATCGTTCACGAATTTCACACGTTTCGCATCTTAACTGACAAGCACTGGATGTTAGAGGACCAGTGCTTTGTGTCAGTTTCAGAAACAGAGTTGTACTAGATATGGTCCATATGTGAAGGAAACAACATACTTTTGTTCTCAGCGCACTCACGTTTCCTGCTGTCTTAGAGAATTTAGAAAACAAGAGCGTGCTTCTCGCTCTAAAGCAGATTGTGATCCATGGATGAGAACTATGCTGTGTGTTTCCCTTCAGAGATGGAGTTAAATCCCAGGCTCTGTGTCTTACTACAAGCAAGACTTCATTACAGGTAAGGGCAGTACTTTTCATTTCAAAGGAACTACATCATTCTCAAAGCTCACGCGTTTCTCATCTTAACTGACAAGCATTGGATGTTAGAGGACCAGTGCTTTGTGTCACTTACAGAAACAGAGTTGGACTAGATATGGTCCGTATGTGTAGGAAACACCTTTCTTTTGATCTCAGCACACTCACGTTTCCTGCTGTCTTAGAGACTCTAGAAAGCAAGAGCGTGCTTCTTGTTCTAAAGCAGAGTGTGATCAATGGATGAGAACACTGCTGTGTGTTTCACTTCAGAAATGGAGTTAAATCCCAGGCTCTGAGTCTTCCTACAAGCAAGACTTCGTTTCAGGTAAGGGCAGTCACTTTTCTGCTCAAACGAACTACATCGTTCACGAAGATCACACGTTTCTCATCTTAACTGACAAGCATTGGATGTTAGAGGACCAGTGGATTGTATCAGTTTCAGAAGCAGATTTGGACTACATATGGTCAGTATGTGTAGGAAACACCGTTCTTTTGTTCTGGGCACTCTCAGATTACCTGCTGTATTAGAGACTCTAGAAAGCAAGAGCGTGCTTCTCGCTCTAAAGCAGAGTGTGACCCATGGATGAGAACTCTGCTATGTGTTTCCTATCAGAGATGGAGTTTAATCCCAGGCTCTGTGTCTTACTACAAGCAAGACTTCGTTACAGGTAAGGGCAGTCACTTTTCAGTTCAAAGGTACTACATCATTCTCAAAGCTCACGGGTTTCTCATCTTACCTGACAAGCATTGGATGTTAGAAGACCAGTGCGTTGTGTCACTTACAGAAACAGAGTTGGACTAGATATGGTCCATATGTGTAGGAAACACCGTTCTTTTGTTCTCAGCGCACTCACGTTTCCTGCTGTCTTAGACACTCTAGAAAGCAAGGGCATGCTTCTTGTTCTAAAGCAGAGGGTGATCAATGGATGATTACACTGCTGTGTGTTTCACTTCAGAAATGGAGTTAAATCCAAGGTCTGAGTCTTCCTACAAGCAAGACTTCGTTTCAGGTAAGGGCAGTCACTTGTCAGCTCAAACGAATTACATCGTTCACGAAGCTCACACGTTTCTCATCTTAACAGACAAGCATTGGATGTTAGAGGACCAGTGCTTTGTATCAGTTTCAGGAGCAGAGTTGGACTAGATATGGTCTGTACGTGTAGGAAACCCCGTTCTTTTGTTCTCCGCACACACACGTTTCCTGCTGTGTTAGAGACTCCAGAAAGCAAGAGCGTGATTCTGGCTCGAAAGCAGAGTGTGATCCATGGATGAGAACTCTGCTGTGTGTTTCCCTTCAGAGATGGAGTTAAATCCCAGGCCCTGTGTCTTACTACAAGCAAGACTTCGTTACAGGTAAGGGCAATCACTTTTCAGTTCAAAGGAACTACATCATTCTCAAAGCTCACGCGTTTCTCATCTTAACTGACAAGCATTGGATGTTAGAGGACCAGTGCTTTGTATCAGTTTCAGAAGAAGAGTTGGACTACATAAGGTCCGTATGTGTACGAAACTCCGTTCTTATGTTCTGGGCACACTCAGATTTCCTGCTGTATTAGAGACTCTAGAAAGCAAGAGCGTGCTTCTTGCTGTAAAGCAGAGAGTGATCCATGGGTGAATACTATGCTGTGTGTTTCCCTTCAGAAATGGAGTTAAATCCCAGGCTCTGTGTCTTCCTATAAGCAAGACTTCGTTTCAGGTAAGGGCAATCACTTGTCATATCAAACGAACTACATCGTTCACTAAGCTCACACGTTTCTCATCTTAACAGACAAGCATTGGATGTTAGAGGACCAGTGCTTTGTATCAGTTTCAGAAGCAGAGTTGGACTAGATATGGTCCGTATGTGTAGGAAACCCCGTTCTTTTGTTCTCAGCACACTCACGTTTCCTGCTGTGTTAGAGACTCCAGAAAGCAAGAGCGTGATTCTGGCTCGAAAGCAGAGTGTGATCCATGGATGAGAACTCTGCTGTGTGTTTCCCTTCAGAGATGGAGTTAAATCCCAGGCCCTGTGTCTTACTACAAGCAAGACTTCATTACAGGTAAGGGCAATCACTTTTCAGTTCAAAGGAACTACATCATTCTCAAAGCTCACACGTTTCTCATCTTAACTGACAAGCATTGGATGTTAGAGGACCAGTGCTTTGTGTCACTTACAGAAATAGAGTTGGACTAGATATGGTCCATATGTGAAGGAAACACCGTTCTTTTGTTCTCAGCGCACTCACGTTTCCTGCTGTCTTAGAGACTCTAGAAAGCAAGAGCGTGCTTCTTGTTCTAAAGCAGAGTGTGATCAATGGAGCAGAACACTGCTGTGTGTTTCACTTCAGAAATGGAGTTAAATCCTAGGCTCTGAGTCTTCCTACAAGCAAGACTTCGTTTCAGGTAAGGGCAGTCACTTTTCTGCTCAAACGAACTACATCGTTCACGAAGATCACACGTTTCTCATCTTAACTGACAAGCATTGGATGTTAGAGGACCAGTGCATTGTATCACTTTCAGAATCAGATTTGGACTACATATGGTCCGTATGTGTAGGAAAAACCGTTCTTTTGTTCTGGGCACACTCAGATTACCTGCTTTATTGGAGACTCTAGAAAGCAAGTGCATGCTTCTTGTTCTAAAGCAGAGTGTGATCAATGGATGAGAACACTGCTGTGTGTTTCACTTCAGAAAAGGATTTAAATCCCAGGCTCTGAGTCTTCCTACAAGCAAGACTTCATTTCAGGTAAATGCAGTCACTTTTCTGCTCAAACGAACTACATCGTTCACGAAGATCACACGTTTCTCATCTTAACTGACAAGCATTGGATGTTAGAGGACCAGTGCTTTGTGTCAGTTTCAGAAACAGAGTTGTACTAGATATGGTCCATATGTGTAGGATACAACATACTATTGTTCTCAGCGCACTCACATTTCCTGCTGTCTTAGAGAATTTAGAAAGCAAGAGCGTGCTTCTCGCTCTAAAGCAGATTGTGATCCATGGATGAGAACTATGCTGTGTGTTTCCCTTCAGAGATGGAGTTAAATCCCAGGCTCTGTGTCTTTCTACAAGCAAGACTTCGTTACAGGTAAGGGCAGTACTTTTCATTTCAAAGGAACTACATCATTCTCAAAGCTCACGCGTTTCTCATCTTAACTGACAAGCATTGGATGTTAGAGGACCAGTGCTTTGTATCAGTTTCAGAAGAAGAGTTGGACTACATAAGGTCCATATGTGTACGAAACTCCGTTCTTATGTTCTGGGCACACTCAGATTTCCTGCTGTATTAGAGACTCTAGAAAGCAAGAGCGTGCTTCTTGCTGTAAAGCAGAGAGTGATCCATGGGTGAATACTATGCTGTGTGTTTCCCTTCAGAAATGGAGTTAAATCCCAGGCTCTGGGTCTTCCTATAAGCAAGACTTCGTTTCAGGTAAGGGCAATCACTTGTCATATCAAACAAACTACATCGTTCACGAAGCTCACACGTTTCTCATCTTAACAGACAAGCATTGGATGTTAGAGGACCAGTGCTTTGTATCAGTTTCAGAAGCAGAGTTGGACTAGATATGGTCCGTATGTGTAGGAAACCCCGTTCTTTTGTTCTCAGCACACTCATGTTTCCTGCTGTGTTAGAGACTCTAGAAAGCAAGAGCGTGCTTCTTATTCTAATTCAGAGTGTGATCAATGGATGAGAACACTGCTGTGTGTTTCACTTCAGAAATGGAGTTAAATCCCAGGCTCTGAGTCTTGCTACAAGCAAGACTTCGTTTCAGGTAAGGGCAGTCACTTTTCTACTCAAACGAACTACATCATTCTCAAAGCTCACACGTTTCTCATCTTAACTGACAAGCATTGGATGTTAGAGGACCAGTGCTTTGTATCAGTTTCGGAAGCAGAGTTGGACTATATAATGTCCTTATGTGTAGGAAACACCGTTCTTTTGTTCTGGGCATACTCAGATTGCCTGCTGTATTAGAGACTCTAGAAAGCAAGAGCGTGCTTCTTGTTCTAAAGCAGAGTGTGATCCATGGATGAGAACTCTGCTGTGTGTTTCCCTTCAGAGATGGAGTTAAATCCCAGGCCCTGTGTCTTACTACAAGCAAGACTTCGTTACAGGTAAGGGCAGTCACTTTTCAGTTCAAAGGAACTACATCATTCTCAAAGCTCACACGTATCTCATCTTAACTGACAAGCATTGGATGTTAGAGGACCGGTGCTTTGTGTCACTTACAGAAACAGAGTTGGACTAGATATGGTCCATATGTGTAGGAAACACCGTTCTTTTGTACTCAGCGCACTCACGTTTCCTGCTGTCTTAGAGACTCTAGAAAGCAAGAGCGTGCTTCTTGTTCTAAAGCAGAGTGTGGTCAATGGATGAGAACACTGCTGTGTTTTTCACTTCAGAAATGGAGTTAAATCCCAGGCTCTGAGTCTTCCTACAAGCAAGAGTTCGTTTCAGGTAAGGGCAGTCACTTTTCTGCTCAAACGAACTACATCATTCACGAAGATCACACGTTTCTCATCTTAACTGACATGCATTGGATGTTAGAGGACCAGTGCATTGTATCAGTTTCAGATGCAGATTTGGACTACATATGGTCCGTATGTGTAGGAAACACTGTTCTTTTGTTCTGGGCATACTCAGATTACCTGCTGTATTAGAGTCTCTAGAAAGCAAGAGCGTGCTTCTCGCTCTACAGCAGAGTGTGATCCATGGATGAAAACTCTGCTGTGTGTTTCCCTTCAGAGATGGAGTTAAATCCCAGGCCCTGTGTCTTACTACAAGCAAGACTTCGTTACAGGTAAGGGCAGTCACTTTTCAGTTCAAAGGAACTACATCATTCTCAATTTCACACGTTTCTCATCTTAACTGACAAGCATTGGATGTTAGAGGACCGGTGCTTTGTGTCACTTACAGAAACAGAGTTGGACTAGATATGGTCCATATGTGTAGGAAACACCGTTCTTTTGTTCTCAGCGCACTCACGTTTCCTGCTGTCTTAGACACTCTAGAAAGCAAGGGCATGCTTCTTGTTCTAAAGCAGAGGGTGATCAATGGATAATTACACTGCTGTGTGTTTCACTTCAGAAATGGAGTTAAATCCCAAGCTCTGAGTCTTCCTACAAGCAAGACTTCGTTTCAGGTAAGGGCAGTCACTTGTCAGCTCAAACGAATTACATCGTTCACGAAGCTCACATGTTTCTCATCTTAACAGACAAGCATTGGATGTTAGAGGACCAGTGCTTTGTATCAGTTTCAGAAGCAGAGTTGGACTAGATATGGTCCGTATGTGTAGGAAACCCCGTTCTTTTGTTCTCAGCACACTCACGTTTCCTGCTGTGTTAGAGACTCCAGAAAGCAAGAGCGTGATTCTGGCTCAAAAGCAGAGTGTGATCCATGGATGAGAACTCTGCTGTGTGTTTCCCTTCAGAGATGGAGTTAAATCCCAGGCCCTGTGTCTTACTACAAGAAAGACTTCGTTACAGGTAAGGGCAATCACTTTTCAGTTCAAAGGAACTACATCATTCTCAAAGCTCACACGTTTCTCATCTTAACTGACAAGCATTGGATTTTAGAGGACCAGTGCATTGTATCACTTTCAGAATCAGATTTGGACTACATATGGTCCGTATGTGTAGGAAAAACCGTTCTTTTGTTCTGGGCACACTCAGATTACCTGCTTTATTGGAGACTCTAGAAAGCAAGTGCATGCTTCTTGTTCTAAAGCAGAGTGTGATCAATGGATGAGAACACTGCTGTGTGTTTCACTTCAGAAAAGGAGTTAAATCCCAGGCTCTGAGTCTTCCTACAAGCAAGACTTCATTTCAGGTAAATGCAGTCACTTTTCTGCTCAAACGAACTACATCGTTCACGAAGATCACACGTTTCTCATCTTAACTGACAAGCATTGGATGTTAGAGGACCAGTGCTTTGTGTCAGTTTCAGAAACAGAGTTGTACTAGATATGGTCCATATGTGTAGGATACAACATACTTTTGTTCTCAGCGCACTCACGTTTCCTGCTGTCTTAGAGAATTTAGAAAGCAAGAGCGTGCTTCTCGCTCTAAAGCAGATTGTGATCCATGGATGAGAACTATGCTGTGTGTTTCCCTTCAGAGATGGAGTTAAATCCCAGGCTCTGTGTCTTACTACAAGCAAGACTTCGTTACAGGTAAGGGCAGTACTTTTCATTTCAAAGGAACTACATCATTCTCAAAGCTCACGCGTTTCTCATCTTAACTGACAAGCATTGAATGTTAGAGGACCAGTGCTTTGTATCAGTTTCAGAAGAAGAGTTGGACTACATAAGGTCCGTATGTGTACAAAACTCCGTTCTTATGTTCTGGGCACACTCAGATTTCCTGCTGTATAGAGACTCTAGAAAGCAAGAGCGTGCTTCTTGCTGTAAAGCAGAGAGTGATCCATGGGTGAATACTATGCTGTGTGTTTCCCTTCAGAAATGGAGTTAAATCCCAGGCTCTGTGTCTTCCTATAAGCAAGACTTCGTTTCAGGTAAGGGCAATCACTTGTCATATCAAACGAACTACATCGTTCACGAAGCTCACACGTTTCTCATCTTAACAGACAAGCATTGGATGTTAGAGGACCAGTGCTTTGTATCAGTTTCAGAAGCAGAGTTGGACTATATATGGTCCGTATGTGTAGGAAGCCCCGTTCTTTTTTTCTGGGCATACTCAGATTACCTGCTGTATTAGAGTCTCTAGAAAGCAAGAGCGTGCTTCTCGCTCTACAGCAGAGTGTGATCCATGGATGAAAACTCTGCTGTGTGTTTCCCTTCAGAGATGGAGTTAAATCCCAGGCCCTGTGTCTTACTACAAGCAAGAATTCGTTACAGGTAAGGGCAGTCACTTTTCAGTTCAAAGGAACTACATCATTCTCAAAGCTCACACGTTTCTCATCTTAACTGACAAGCATTGGATGTTAGAGGACCGGTGCTTTGTGTCACTTACAGAAACAGAGTTGGACTAGATATGGTCCATATGTGTAGGGAACACCGTTCTTTTGTTCTCAGCGCACTCACGTTTCCTGCTGTCTTAGAGACTCTAGAAAGCAAGGGCATGCTTCTTGTTCTAAAGCAGAGGGTGATCAATGGATGATTACACTGCTGTGTGTTTCACTTCAGAAATGGAGTTAAATCCCAAGCTCTGAGTCTTCCTACAAGCAAGACTTCGTTTCAGGTAAGGACAGTCACTTGTCAGCTCAAACGAATTACATCGTTCACGAAGCTCACACGTTTCTCATCTTAACAGACAAGCATTGGATGTTAGAGGACCAGTGCTTTGTATCAGTTTCAGAAGCAGAGTTGGACTAGATATGGTCCGTATGTGTAGGAAACCCCGTTCTTTTGTTCTCAGCACAGTCACGTTTCCTGCTGTGTTAGAGACTCCAGAAAGCAAGAGCGTGATTCTGGCTCGAAAGCAGAGTGTGATCCATGGATGAGAACTCTGCTGTGTGTTTCCCTTCAGAGATGGAGTTAAATCCCAGGCCCTGTGTCTTACTACAAGCAAGACTTCGTTACAGGTAAGGGCAATCACTTTTCAGTTCAAAGGAACTACATCATTCTCAAAGCTCACACGTTTCTCATCTTAACTGACAAGCATTGGATGTTAGAGGACCGGTGCTTTGTGTCACTTACAGAAACAGAGTTGGACTAGATATGGTCCATATGTGTAGGAAACACCGTTCTTTTGTTCTCAACGCACTCACGTTTCCTGCTGTCTTAGAGACTCTAGAAAGCAAGAGCGTGCTTCTTGTTCTAAAGCAGAGTGTGATCAATGGATCAGAACACTGCTGTGTGTTTCACTTCAGAAATGGAGTTAAATCCTAGGCTCTGAGTCTTCCTACAAGCAAGCCTTCGTTTCAGGTCAGGGCAGTCACTTTTCTGCTCAAACGAACTACATCGTTCACGAAGATCACACGTTTCTCATCTTAACTGACAAGCATTGGATGTTAGAGGACCAGTGCATTGTATCACTTTCAGAATCAGATTTGGACTACATATGGTCCGTATGTGTAGGAAAAACCGTTCTTCTGTTCTGGGCACACTCAGATTACCTGCTTTATTGGAGACTCTAGAAAGCAAGTGCATGCTTCTTATTCTAAAGCAGAGTGTGATCAATGGATGAGAACACTGCTGTGTGTTTCACTTCAGAAAAGGAGTTAAATCCCAGGCTCTGAGTCTTCCTACAAGCAAGACTTCATTTCAGGTAAATGCAGACACTTTTCTGCTCAAACGAACTACATCGTTCACGAAGATCACACGTTTCTCATCTTAACTGACAAGCATTGGATGTTAGAGGACCAGTGCTTTGTGTCAGTTTCAGAAACAGAGTTGTACTAGATATGGTCCATATGTGTAGGATACAACATACTTTTGTTCTCAGCGCACTCACGTTTCCTGCTGTCTTAGAGAATTTAGAAAGCAAGAGCGTGCTTCTCGCTCTAAAGCAGATTGTGATCCATGGATGAGAACTATGCTGTGTGTTTCCCTTCAGAGATGGAGTTAAATCCCAGGCTCTGTGTCTTACTACAAGCAAGACTTCGTTACAGGTAAGGGCAGTACTTTTCATTTCAAAGGAACTACATCATTCTCAAAGCTCACGCGTTTCTCATCTTAACTGACAAGCATTGGATGTTAGAGGACCAGTGCTTTGTATCAGTTTCAGAAGAAGAGTTGGACTACATAAGGTACGTATGTGTATGAAACTCCGTTCTTATGTTCTGGGCACACTCAGATTTCCTGCTGTATTAGAGACTCTAGAAAGCAAGAGCGTGCTTCTTGCTGTAAAGCAGAGAGTGATCCATGGGTGAATACTATGCTGTGTGTTTCCCTTCAGAAATGGAGTTAAATCCCAGACTCTGTGTCTTCCTATAAGCAAGACTTCGTTTCAGGTAAGGGCAATCACTTGTCATATCAAACGAACTACATCGTTCACGAAGCTCACACGTTTCTCATCTTAACAGACAAGCATTGGATGTTAGAGGACCAGTGCTTTGTATCAGTTTCAGAAGCAGAGTTGGAATAGATATGGTCCGTATGTGTAGGAAACACCGTTCTTTTGTTCTCAGCACACTCACGTTTCCTGCTGTGTTAGAGACTCCAGAAAGCAAGAGCGTGATTCTGGCTCGAAAGCAGAGTGTGATCCATGGATGGGAACTCTGCTGTGTGTTTCCCTTCAGAGATGGAGTTAAATCCCAGGCCCTGTGTCTTACTACAAGCAAGACTTCGTTACAGGTAAGGGCAATCACTTTTCAGTTCAAAGGAACTACATCATTCTCAAAGCTCACAGGTTTCTCATCTTAACTGACAAGCATTGGATGTTAGAGGACCAGTGCTTTGTGTCAATTTCAGAAACAGAGTTGTACTAGATATGGTCCATATGTGTAGGATACAACATACTTTTGTTCTCAGCGCACTCACGTTTCCTGCTGTCTTAGAGAATTTAGAAAGCAAGAGCGTGCTTCTCGCTCTAAAGCAGATTGTGATCCATGGATGAGAACTATGCTGTGTGTTTCCCTTCAGAGATGGAGTTAAATCCCAGGCTCTGTGTCTTACTACAAGCAAGACTTCGTTACAGGTAAGGGCAGTCACTTTTCAGTTCAAAGGTACTACATCATTCTCAAAGCTCACGCGTTTCTCATCTTACCTGACAAGCATTGGATGTTAGAGGACCAGTGCGTTGTGTCACTTACAGAAACAGAGCTGGACTAGATATGGTCCGTATGTGTAGGAAACACCGTTCTTTTGTTCTCAGCGCACTCACGTTTCTGCTGTCTTAGAGACTCTAGAAAGCAAGAGCGTGCTTCTTATTCTAATTCAGAGTGTGATCAATGGATGAGAACACTGCTGTGTGTTTCACTTCAGAAATGGAGTTAAATCCCAGGCTCTGAGTCTTCCTACAAGCAAGACTTCGTTTCAGGTAAGGGCAGTCACTTTTCTACTCAAACGAACTACATCATTCTCAAAGCTCACACGTTTCTAATCTTAACTGACAAGCATTGGATTTTAGAGGACCAGTGCTTTGTATCAGTTTCAGAAGCAGAGTTGGACTATATAATGTCCTTATGTGTAGGAAACACCGTTCTTTTGTTCTGGGCATACTCAGATTACCTGCTGTATTAGAGACTCTAGAAAGCAAGAGCGTGCTTCTTGTTCTAAAGCAGAGTGTGATCCATGGATGAGAACTCTGCTGTGTGTTTCCCTTCAGAGATGGAGTTAAATCCCAGGCCCTGTGTCTTACTACAAGCAAGACTTCGTTACAGGTAAGGGCAGTCACTTTTCAGTTCAAAGGAACTGCATCACTCTCAAAGCTCACACGTTTCTCATCTTAACTGACAAGCATTGGATGTTAGAGGACCAGTGCTTTGTATCAGTTTCAGAAGAAGAGTTGGACTACATAAGGTCCGTATGTGTACGAAACTCCGTTCTTATGTTCTGGGCACACTCAGATTTCCTGCTGTATTAGAGACTCTAGAAAGCAAGAGCGTGCTTCTTGCTGTAAAGCAGAGAGTGATCCATGGGTGAATACTATGCTGTGTGTTTCCCTTCAGAAATGGAGTTAAATCCCAGGCTCTGTGTCTCCCTATAAGCAAGACTTCGTTTCAGGTAAGGGCAATCACTTGTCATATCAAATGAACTACATCGTTCACTTAGCTCACACGTTTCTCATCTTAACAGACAAGCATTGGATGTTAGAGGACCAGTGCTTTGTATCAGTTTCAGAAGCAGAGTTGGACTAGATATGGTCCGTATGTGTAGGAAACCCCGTTCTTTTGTTCTCAGCACACTCACGTTTCCTGCTGTGTTAGAGACTCCAGAAAGCAAGAGCGTGATTCTGGCTCGAAAGCAGAGTGTGATCCATGGATGAGAACTCTGCTGTGTGTTTCCCTTCAGAGATGGAGTTAAATCCCAGGCCCTGTGTCTTACTACAAGCAAGACTTCATTACAGGTAAGGGCAATCACTTTTCAGTTCAAAGGAACTACATCATTCTCAAAGCTCACACGTTTCTCATCTTAACTGACAAGCATTGGATGTTAGAGGACCGGTGCTTTGTGTCACTTACAGAAACAGAGTTGGACTAGATATGGTCCATATGTGTAGGAAACACCGTTCTTTTGTTCTCAGCGCACTCACGTTTCCTGCTGTCTTAGAGACTCTAGAAAGCAAGAGCGTGCTTCTTGTTCTAAAGCAGAGTGTGATCAATGGAGCAGAACACTGCTGTGTGTTTCACTTCAGAAATGGAGTTAAATCCTAGGCTCTGAGTCTTCCTACAAGCAAGACTTCGTTTCAGGTAAGGGCAGTCACTTTTCTGCTCAAACGAACTACATCGTTCACGAAGATCACACGTTTCTCATCTTAACTGACAAGCATTGGATGTTAGAGGACCAGTGCATTGTATCACTTTCAGAATCAGATTTGGACTACATATGGTCCGTATGTGTAGGAAAAACCGTTCTTTTGTTCTGGGCACACTCAGATTACCTGCTTTATTGGAGACTCTAGAAAGCAAGTGCATGCTTCTTGTTCTAAAGCAGAGTGTGATCAATGGATGAGAACACTGCTGTGTGTTTCACTTCAGAAAAGGAGTTAAATCCCAGGCTCTGAGTCTTCCTACAAGCAAGACTTCATTTCAGGTAAATGCAGTCACTTTTCTGCTCAAACGAACTACATCGTTCACGAAGATCACACGTTTCTCATCTTAACTGACAAGCATTGGATGTTAGAGGACCAGTGCTTTGTGTCAGTTTCAGAAACAGAGTTGTACTAGATATGGTCCATATGTGTAGGATACAACATACTATTGTTCTCAGCGCACTCACATTTCCTGCTGTCTTAGAGAATTTAGAAAGCAAGAGCGTGCTTCTCGCTCTAAAGCAGATTGTGATCCATGGATGAGAACTATGCTGTGTGTTTCCCTTCAGAGATGGAGTTAAATCCCAGGCTCTGTGTCTTACTACAAGCAAGACTTCGTTACAGGTAAGGGCAGTACTTTTCATTTCAAAGGAACTACATCATTCTCAAAGCTCACGCGTTTCTCATCTTAACTGACAAGCATTGGATGTTAGAGGACCAGTGCTTTGTATCAGTTTCAGAAGAAGAGTTGGACTACATAAGGTCCATATGTGTACGAAACTCCGTTCTTATGTTCTGGGCACACTCAGATTTCCTGCTGTATTAGAGACTCTAGAAAGCAAGAGCGTGCTTCTTGCTGTAAAGCAGAGAGTGATCCATGGGTGAATACTATGCTGTGTGTTTCCCTTCAGAAATGGAGTTAAATCCCAGGCTCTGGGTCTTCCTATAAGCAAGACTTCGTTTCAGGTAAGGGCAATCACTTGTCATATCAAACGAACTACATCGTTCACGAAGCTCACACGTTTCTCATCTTAACAGACAAGCATTGGATGTTAGAGGACCAGTGCTTTGTATCAGTTTCAGAAGCAGAGTTGGACTAGATATGGTCCGTATGTGTAGGAAACCCCGTTCTTTTGTTCTCAGCACACTCACGTTTCCTGCTGTGTTAGAGACTCTAGAAAGCAAGAGCGTGCTTCTTATTCTAATTCAGAGTGTGATCAATGGATGAGAACACTGCTGTGTGTTTCACTTCAGAAATGGAGTTAAATCCCAGGCTCTGAGTCTTCCTACAAGCAAGACTTCGTTTCAGGTAAGGGCAGTCACTTTTCTACTCAAACGAACTACATCATTCTCAAAGCTCACACGTTTCTCATCTTAACTGACAAGCATTGGATGTTAGAGGACCAGTGCTTTGTATCAGTTTCAGAAGCAGAGTTGGACTATATAATGTCCTTATGTGTAGGAAACACCGTTCTTTTGTTCTGGGCATACTCAGATTACCTGCTGTATTAGAGACTCTAGAAAGCAAGAGCGTGCTTCTTGTTCTAAAGCAGAGTGTGATCCATGGATGAGAACTCTGCTGTGTGTTTCCCTTCAGAGATGGAGTTAAATCCCAGGCCCTGTGTCTTACTACAAGCAAGACTTCGTTACAGGTAAGGGCAGTCACTTTTCAGTTCAAAGGAACTACATCATTCTCAAAGCTCACACGTATCTCATCTTAACTGACAAGCATTGGATGTTAGAGGACCGGTGCTTTGTGTCACTTACAGAAACAGAGTTGGACTAGATATGGTCCATATGTGTAGGAAACACCGTTCTTTTGTACTCAGCGCACTCACGTTTCCTGCTGTCTTAGAGACTCTAGAAAGCAAGAGCGTGCTTCTTGTTCTAAAGCAGAGTGTGATCAATGGATGAGAACACTGCTGTGTTTTTCACTTCAGAAATGGAGTTAAATCCCAGGCTCTAAGTCTTCCTACAAGCAAGAGTTCGTTTCAGGTAAGGGCAGTCACTTTTCTGCTCAAACGAACTACATCATTCACGAAGATCACACGTTTCTCATCTTAACTGACATGCATTGGATGTTAGAGGACCAGTGCATTGTATCAGTTTCAGATGCAGATTTGGACTACATATGGTCCGTATGTGTAGGAAACACCGTTCTTTTGTTCTGGGCATACTCAGATTACCTGCTGTATTAGAGTCTCTAGAAAGCAAGAGCGTGCTTCTCGCTCTACAGCAGAGTGTGATCCATGGATGAAAACTCTGCTGTGTGTTTCCCTTCAGAGATGGAGTTAAATCCCAGGCCCTGTGTCTTACTACAAGCAAGACTTCGTTACAGGTAAGGGCAGTCACTTTTCAGTTCAAAGGAACTACATCATTCTCAATTTCACACGTTTCTCATCTTAACTGACAAGCATTGGATGTTAGAGGACCGGTGCTTTGTGTCACTTACAGAAACAGAGTTGGACTAGATATGGTCCATATGTGTAGGAAACACCGTTCTTTTGTTCTCAGCGCACTCACGTTTCCTGCTGTCTTAGACACTCTAGAAAGCAAGGGCATGCTTCTTGTTCTAAAGCAGAGGGTGATCAATGGATGATTACACTGCTGTGTGTTTCACTTCAGAAATGGAGTTAAATCCCAAGCTCTGAGTCTTCCTACAAGCAAGACTTCGTTTCAGGTAAGGGCAGTCACTTGTCAGCTCAAACGAATTACATCGTTCACGAAGCTCACACGTTTCTCATCTTAACAGACAAGCATTGGATGTTAGAGGACCAGTGCTTTGTATCAGTTTCAGAAGCAGAGTTGGACTAGATATGGTCCGTATGTGTAGGAAACCCCGTTCTTTTGTTCTCAGCACACTCACGTTTCCTGCTGTGTTAGAGACTCCAGAAAGCAAGAGCGTGATTCTGGCTCAAAAGCAGAGTGTGATCCATGGATGAGAACTCTGCTGTGTGTTTCCCTTCAGAGATGGAGTTAAATCCCAGGCCCTGTGTCTTACTACAAGAAAGACTTCGTTACAGGTAAGGGCAATCACTTTTCAGTTCAAAGGAACTACATCATTCTCAAAGCTCACACGTTTCTCATCTTAACTGACAAGCATTGGATTTTAGAGGACCAGTGCATTGTATCACTTTCAGAATCAGATTTGGACTACATATGGTCCGTATGTGTAGGAAAAACCGTTCTTTTGTTCTGGGCACACTCAGATTACCTGCTTTATTGGAGACTCTAGAAAGCAAGTGCATGCTTCTTGTTCTAAAGCAGAGTGTGATCAATGGATGAGAACACTGCTGTGTGTTTCACTTCAGAAAAGGAGTTAAATCCCAGGCTCTGAGTCTTCCTACAAGCAAGACTTCATTTCAGGTAAATGCAGTCACTTTTCTGCTCAAACGAACTACGTCGTTCACGAAGATCACACGTTTCTCATCTTAACTGACAAGCATTGGATGTTAGAGGACCAGTGCTTTGTGTCAGTTTCAGAAACAGAGTTGTACTAGATATGGTCCATATGTGTAGGATACAACATACTTTTGTTCTCAGCGCACTCACGTTTCCTGCTGTCTTAGAGAATTTAGAAAGCAAGAGCGTGCTTCTCGCTCTAAAGCAGATTGTGATCCATGGATGAGAACTATGCTGTGTGTTTCCCTTCAGAGATGGAGTTAAATCCCAGGCTCTGTGTCTTACTACAAGCAAGACTTCGTTACAGGTAAGGGCAGTACTTTTCATTTCAAAGGAACTACATCATTCTCAAAGCTCACGCGTTTCTCATCTTAACTGACAAGCATTGAATGTTAGAGGACCAGTGCTTTGTATCAGTTTCAGAAGAAGAGTTGGACTACATAAGGTCCGTATGTGTACGAAACTCCGTTCTTATGTTCTGGGCACACTCAGATTTCCTGCTGTATAGAGACTCTAGAAAGCAAGAGCGTGCTTCTTGCTGTAAAGCAGAGAGTGATCCATGGGTGAATACTATGCTGTGTGTTTCCCTTCAGAAATGGAGTTAAATCCCAGGCTCTGTGTCTTCCTATAAGCAAGACTTCGTTTCAGGTAAGGGCAATCACTTGTCATATCAAACGAACTACATCGTTCACGAAGCTCACACGTTTCTCATCTTAACAGACAAGCATTGGATGTTAGAGGACCAGTGCTTTGTATCAGTTTCAGAAGCAGAGTTGGACTAGATATGGTCCGTATGTGTAGGAAACCCCGTTCTTTTGTTCTCAGCACACTCACGTTTCCTGCTGTGTTAGAGACTCCAGAAAGCAAGAGCGTGATTCTGGCTCGAAAGCAGAGTGTGATCCATGGATGAGAACTCTGCTGTGTGTTTCCCGTCAGAGATGGAGTTAAATCCCAGGCCCTGTGTCTTACTACAAGCAAGACTTCGTTACAGGTAAGGGCAATCACTTTTCAGTTCAAAGGAACTACATCATTCTCAAAGCTCACACGTTTCTCATCTTAACTGACAAGCATTGGATGTTAGAGGACCGGTGCTTTGTGTCACTTACAGAAACAGAGTTGGACTAGATATGGTCCATATGTGTAGGAAACACCGTTCTTTTGTTCTCAACGCACTCACGTTTCCTGCTGTCTTAGAGACTCTAGAAAGCAAGAGCGTGCTTCTTGTTCTAAAGCAGAGTGTGATCAATGGATCAGAACACTGCTGTGTGTTTCACTTCAGAAATGGAGTTAAATCCTAGGCTCTGAGTCTTCCTACAAGCAAGCCTTCGTTTCAGGTCAGGGCAGTCACTTTTCTGCTCAAACGAACTACATCGTTCACGAAGATCACACGTTTCTCATCTTAACTGACAAGCATTGGATGTTAGAGGACCAGTGCATTGTATCACTTTCAGAATCAGATTTGGACTACATATGGTCCGTATGTGTAGGAAAAACCGTTCTTCTGTTCTGGGCACACTCAGATTACCTGCTTTATTGGAGACTCTAGAAAGCAAGTGCATGCTTCTTATTCTAAAGCAGAGTGTGATCAATGGATGAGAACACTGCTGTGTGTTTCACTTCAGAAAAGGAGTTAAATCCCAGGCTCTGAGTCTTCCTACAAGCAAGACTTCATTTCAGGTAAATGCAGACACTTTTCTGCTCAAACGAACTACATCGTTCACGAAGATCACACGTTTCTCATCTTAACTGACAAGCATTGGATGTTAGAGGACCAGTGCTTTGTGTCAGTTTCAGAAACAGAGTTGTACTAGATATGGTCCATATGTGTAGGATACAACATACTTTTGTTCTCAGCGCACTCACGTTTCCTGCTGTCTTAGAGAATTTAGAAAGCAAGAGCGTGCTTCTCGCTCTAAAGCAGATTGTGATCCATGGATGAGAACTATGCTGTGTGTTTCCCTTCAGAGATGGAGTTAAATCCCAGGCTCTGTGTCTTACTACAAGCAAGACTTCGTTACAGGTAAGGGCAGTACTTTTCATTTCAAAGGAACTACATCATTCTCAAAGCTCACGCGTTTCTCATCTTAACTGACAAGCATTGGATGTTAGAGGACCAGTGCTTTGTATCAGTTTCAGAAGAAGAGTTGGACTACATAAGGTCCGTATGTGTATGAAACTCCGTTCTTATGTTCTGGGCACACTCAGATTTCCTGCTGTATTAGAGACTCTAGAAAGCAAGAGCGTGCTTCTTGCTGTAAAGCAGAGAGTGATCCATGGGTGAATACTATGCTGTGTGTTTCCCTTCAGAAATGGAGTTAAATCCCAGGCTCTGTGTCTTCCTATAAGCAAGACTTCGTTTCAGGTAAGGGCAATCACTTGTCATATCAAACGAACTACATCGTTCACAAAGCTCACACGTTTCTCATCTTAACAGACAAGCATTGGATGTTAGAGGACCAGTGCTTTGTATCAGTTTCAGAAGCAGAGTTGGAATAGATATGGTCCGTATGTGTAGGAAACCCCGTTCTTTTGTTCTCAGCACACTCACGTTTCCTGCTGTGTTAGAGACTCCAGAAAGCAAGAGCGTGATTCTGGCTCGAAAGCAGAGTGTGATCCATGGATGGGAACTCTGCTGTGTGTTTCCCTTCAGAGATGGAGTTAAATCCCAGGCCCTGTGTCTTACTACAAGCAAGACTTCGTTACAGGTAAGGGCAATCACTTTTCAGTTCAAAGGATCTACATCATTCTCAAAGCTCAGACGTTTCTCATCTTAACTGACAAGCATTGGATGTTAGAGGACCAGTGCTTTGTGTCAGTTTCAGAAACAGAGTTGTACTAGATATGGTCCATATGTGTAGGATACAACATACTTTTGTTTTCAGCGCACTCACGTTTCCTGCTGTCTTAGAGAATTTAGAAAGCAAGAGCGTGCTTCTCGCTCTAAAGCAGATTGTGATCCATGGATGAGAACTATGCTGTGTGTTTCCCTTCAGAGATGGAGTTAAATCCCAGGCTCTGTGTCTTACTACAAGCAAGACTTCTTTACAGGTAAGGGCAGTCACTTTTCAGTTCAAAGGTACTACATCATTCTCAAAGCTCACGCGTTTCTCATCTTACCTGACAAGCATTGGATGTTAGAGGACCAGTGCGTTGTGTCACTTACAGAAACAGAGCTGGACTAGATATGGTCCGTATGTGTAGGAAACACCGTTCTTTTGTTCTCAGCGCACTCACGTTTCTGCTGTCTTAGAGACTCTAGAAAGCAAGAGCGTGCTTCTTATTCTAATTCAGAGTGTGATCAATGGATGAGAACACTGCTGTGTGTTTCACTTCAGAAATGGAGTTAAATCCCAGGCTCTGAGTCTTCCTACAAGCAAGACTTCGTTTCAGGTAAGGGCAGTCACTTTTCTACTCAAACGAACTACATCATTCTCAAAGCTCACACGTTTCTAATCTTAACTGACAAGCATTGGATTTTAGAGGACCAGTGCTTTGTATCAGTTTCAGAAGCAGAGTTGGACTATATAATGTCCTTATGTGTAGGAAACACCGTTCTTTTGTTCTGGGCATACTCAGATTACCTGCTGTATTAGAGACTCTAGAAAGCAAGAGCGTGCTTCTTGTTCTAAAGCAGAGTGTGATCCATGGATGAGAACTCTGCTGTGTGTTTCCCTTCAGAGATGGAGTTAAATCCCAGGCCCTGTGTCTTACTACAAGCAAGACTTCGTTACAGGTAAGGGCAGTCACTTTTCAGTTCAAAGGAACTACATCACTCTCAAAGCTCACACGTTTCTCATCTTAACTGACAAGCATTGGATGTTAGAGGACCGGTGCTTTGTGTCACTAACAGAAACAGAGTTGGACTAGATATGGTCCATATGTGTAGGAAACACCGTTCTTTTGTACTCAGCGCACTCACGTTTCCTGCTGTCTTAGAGAAACTAGAAAGCAAGAGCATGCTTCTTGTTCTAAAGCAGAGTGTGATCAATGGATGAGAACACTGCTGTGTGTTTCACTTCAGAAATGGAGTTAAATCCTAGGCTCTGAGTCTTCCTACAAGCAAGACTTCGTTACAGGTAAGGGCAGTCACTTTTCTGCTCAAACGAACTACATCGTTCACGAAGATCACACGTTTCTCATCTTAACTGACAAGCATTGGATGTTAGAGGACCAGTGCATTGTATCACTTTCAGAATCAGATTTGGACTACATATGGTCCGTATGTGTAGGAAAAACCGTTCTTTTGTTCTGGGCACACTCAGATTACCTGCTTTACTGGAGACTCTAGAAAGCAAGTGCATGCTTCTTGTTCTAAAGCAGAGTGTGATCAATGGATAAGAACACTTCTGTGTGTTTCACTTCAGAAAAGGAGTTAAATCCCAGGCTCTGTGTCTTACTACAAGCAAGATTTCGTTACAGGTAAGGGCAGTCAGTTTTCTGCTCAAACGAACTACATCGTTCACGAAGATCACACGTTTCTCATCTTAACTGACAAGCATTGGATGTTAGAGGACCAGTGCATTGTATCACTTTCAGAATCAGATTTGGACTACATATGGTCCGTATGTGTAGGAAAAACCGTTCTTTTGTTCTGGGCACACTCAGATTACCTGCTTTATTGGAGACTCTAGAAAGCAAGTGCATGCTTCTTGTTCTAAAGCAGAGTGTGATCAATGGATGAGAACACTGCTGTGTGTTTCACTTCAGAAAAGGAGTTAAATCCCAGGCTCTGAGTCTTCCTACAAGCAAGACTTCATTTCAGGTAAATGCAGTCACTTTTCTGCTCAAACGAACTACATCGTTCACGAAGATCACACGTTTCTCATCTTAACTGACAAGCATTGGATGTTAGAGGACCAGTGCTTTGTGTCAGTTTCAGAAACAGAGTTGTACTAGATATGGTCCATATGTGTAGGATACAACATACTATTGTTCTCAGCGCACTCACATTTCCTGCTGTCTTAGAGAATTTAGAAAGCAAGAGCGTGCTTCTCGCTCTAAAGCAGATTGTGATCCATGGATGAGAACTATGCTGTGTGTTTCCCTTCAGAGATGGAGTTAAATCCCAGGCTCTGTGTCTTACTACAAGCAAGACTTCGTTACAGGTAAGGGCAGTACTTTTCATTTCAAAGGAACTACATCATTCTCAAAGCTCACGCGTTTCTCATCTTAACTGACAAGCATTGGATGTTAGAGGACCAGTGCTTTGTATCAGTTTCAGAAGAAGAGTTGGACTACATAAGGTCCATATGTGTACGAAACTCCGTTCTTATGTTCTGGGCACACTCAGATTTCCTGCTGTATTAGAGACTCTAGAAAGCAAGAGCGTGCTTCTTGCTGTAAAGCAGAGAGTGATCCATGGGTGAATACTATGCTGTGTGTTTCCCTTCAGAAATGGAGTTAAATCCCAGGCTCTGGGTCTTCCTATAAGCAAGACTTCGTTTCAGGTAAGGGCAATCACTTGTCATATCAAACGAACTACATCGTTCACGAAGCTCACACGTTTCTCATCTTAACAGACAAGCATTGGATGTTAGAGGACCAGTGCTTTGTATCAGTTTCAGAAGCAGAGTTGGACTAGATATGGTCCGTATGTGTAGGAAACCCCGTTCTTTTGTTCTCAGCACACTCACGTTTCCTGCTGTGTTAGAGACTCCAGAAAGCAAGAGCGTGATTCTGGCTCGAAAGCAGAGTGTGATCCATGGATGGGAACTCTGCTGTGTGTTTCCCTTCAGAGATGGAGTTAAATCCCAGGCCCTGTGTCTTACTACAAGCAAGACTTCGTTACAGGTAAGGGCAATCACTTTTCAGTTCAAAGGAACTACATCATTCTCAAAGCTCACACGTTTCTCATCTTAACTGACAAGCATTGGATGTTAGAGGACCAGTGCTTTGTGTCAGTTTCAGAAACAGAGTTGTACTAGATATGGTCCATATGTGTAGGATACAACATACTTTTGTTCTCAGCGCACTCACGTTTCCTGCTGTCTTAGAGAATTTAGAAAGCAAGAGCGTGCTTCTCGCTCTAAAGCAGATTGTGATCCATGGATGAGAACTATGCTGTGTGTTTCCCTTCAGAGATGGAGTTAAATCCCAGGCTCTGTGTCTTACTACAAGCAAGACTTCTTTACAGGTAAGGGCAGTCACTTTTCAGTTCAAAGGTACTACATCATTCTCAAAGCTCACGCGTTTCTCATCTTACCTGACAAGCATTGGATGTTAGAGGACCAGTGCGTTGTGTCACTTACAGAAACAGAGCTGGACTAGATATGGTCCGTATGTGTAGGAAACACCGTTCTTTTGTTCTCAGCGCACTCACGTTTCTGCTGTCTTAGAGACTCTAGAAAGCAAGAGCGTGCTTCTTATTCTAATTCAGAGTGTGATCAATGGATGAGAACACTGCTGTGTGTTTCACTTCAGAAATGGAGTTAAATCCCAGGCTCTGAGTCTTCCTACAAGCAAGACTTCGTTTCAGGTAAGGGCAGTCACTTTTCTACTCAAACGAACTACATCATTCTCAAAGCTCACACGTTTCTAATCTTAACTGACAAGCATTGGATTTTAGAGGACCAGTGCTTTGTATCAGTTTCAGAAGCAGAGTTGGACTATATAATGTCCTTATGTGTAGGAAACACCGTTCTTTTGTTCTGGGCATACTCAGATTACCTGCTGTATTAGAGACTCTAGAAAGCAAGAGCGTGCTTCTTGTTCTAAAGCAGAGTGTGATCCATGGATGAGAACTCTGCTGTGTGTTTCCCTTCAGAGATGGAGTTAAATCCCAGGCCCTGTGTCTTACTACAAGCAAGACTTCGTTACAGGTAAGGGCAGTCACTTTTCAGTTCAAAGGAACTACATCACTCTCAAAGCTCACACGTTTCTCATCTTAACTGACAAGCATTGGATGTTAGAGGACCGGTGCTTTGTGTCACTTACAGAAACAGAGTTGGACTAGATATGGTCCATATGTGTAGGAAACACCGTTCTTTTGTACTCAGCGCACTCACGTTTCCTGCTGTCTTAGAGAAACTAGAAAGCAAGAGCATGCTTCTTGTTCTAAAGCAGAGTGTGATCAATGGATAAGAACACTTCTGTGTGTTTCACTTCAGAAAAGGAGTTAAATCCCAGGCTCTGAGTCTTCCTACAAGCAAGACTTCATTTCAGGTAAATGCAGTCACTTTTCTGCTCAAACGAACTACATCGTTCATGAAGATCACACGTTTCTCATCTTAACTGACAAGCATTGGATGTTAGAGGACCAGTGCTTTGTGTCAGTTTCAGAAACAGAGTTGTACTAGATATGGTCCATATGTGTAGGATACAACATACTTTTGTTCTCAGCGCACTCACGTTTCCTGCTGTCTTAGAGAATTTAGAAAGCAAGAGCGTGCTTCTCGCTCTAAAGCAGATTGTGATCCATGGATGAGAACTATGCTGTGTGTTTCCCTTCAGAGATGGAGTTAAAGCCCAGGCTCTGTGTCTTACTACAAGCAAGACTTCGTTACAGGTAAGGGCAGTACTTTTCATTTCAAAGGAACTACATCATTCTCAAAGCTCACGCGTTTCTCATCTTAAATGACAAGCATTGGATGTTAGAGGACCAGTGCTTTGTGTCACTTACAGAAACAGAGTTGGACTAGATATGGTCCATATGTGTAGGAAACACCGTTCTTTTGTTCTCAGCGCACTCACGTTTCCTGCTGTCTTAGACACTCTAGAAAGCAAGGGCATGCTTCTTGTTCTAAAGCAGAGGGTGATCAATGGATGATTACACTGCTGTGTGTTTCACTTCAGAAATGGAGTTAAATCCCAAGCTCTGAGTCTTCCTACAAGCAAGACTTCGTTTCAGGTAAGGGCAGTCACTTGTCAGCTCAAACGAATTACATCGTTCACGAAGCTCACACGTTTCTCATCTTAACAGACAAGCATTGGATGATAGAGGACCAGTGCTTTGTATCCGTTTCAGAAGCAGAGTTGGACTAGATATGGTCCGTATGTGTAGGAAACCCCGTTCTTTTGTTCTCAGCACACTCACGTTTCCTGCTGTGTTAGAGACTCCAGAAAGCAAGAGCGTGATCCTGGCTCGAAAGCAGAGTGTGATCCATGGATGAGAACTCTGCTGTGTGTTTCCCTTCAGAGATGGAGTTAAATCCCAGGCCCTGTGTCTTACTACAAGCAAGATTTCGTTACAGGTAAGGGCAGTCAGTTTTCTGCTCAAACGAACTACATCGTTCACAAAGATCACACGTTTCTCATCTTAACTGACAAGCATTGGATGTTAGAGGACCAGTGCATTGTATCACTTTCAGAATCAGATTTGGACTACATATGGTCCGTATGTGTAGGAAAAACCGTTCTTTTGTTCTGGGCACACTCAGATTACCTGCTTTATTGGAGACTCTAGAAAGCAAGTGCATGCTTCTTGTTCTAAAGCAGAGTGTGATCAATGGATGAGAACACTGCTGTGTGTTTCACTTCAGAAAAGGAGTTAAATCCCAGGCTCTGAGTCTTCCTACAAGCAAGACTTCATTTCAGGTAAATGCAGTCACTTTTCTGCTCAAACGAACTACATCGTTCACGAAGATCACACGTTTCTCATCTTAACTGACAAGCATTGGATGTTAGAGGACCAGTGCTTTGTGTCAGTTTCAGAAACAGAGTTGTACTAGATATGGTCCATATGTGTAGGATACAACATACTATTGTTCTCAGCGCACTCACATTTCCTGCTGTCTTAGAGAATTTAGAAAGCAAGAGCGTGCTTCTCGCTCTAAAGCAGATTGTGATCCATGGATGAGAACTATGCTGTGTGTTTCCCTTCAGAGATGGAGTTAAATCCCAGGCTCTGTGTCTTACTACAAGCAAGACTTCGTTACAGGTAAGGGCAGTACTTTTCATTTCAAAGGAACTACATCATTCTCAAAGCTCACGCGTTTCTCATCTTAACTGACAAGCATTGGATGTTAGAGGACCAGTGCTTTGTATCAGTTTCAGAAGAAGAGTTGGACTACATAAGGTCCATATGTGTACGAAACTCCGTTCTTATGTTCTGGGCACACTCAGATTTCCTGCTGTATTAGAGACTCTAGAAAGCAAGAGCGTGCTTCTTGCTGTAAAGCAGAGAGTGATCCATGGGTGAATACTATGCTGTGTGTTTCCCTTCAGAAATGGAGTTAAATCCCAGGCTCTGGGTCTTCCTATAAGCAAGACTTCGTTTCAGGTAAGGGCAATCACTTGTCATATCAAACGAACTACATCGTTCACGAAGCTCACACGTTTCTCATCTTAACAGACAAGCATTGGATGTTAGAGGACCAGTGCTTTGTATCAGTTTCAGAAGCAGAGTTGGACTAGATATGGTCCGTATGTGTAGGAAACCCCGTTCTTTTGTTCTCAGCACACTCACGTTTCCTGCTGTGTTAGAGACTCTAGAAAGCAAGAGCGTGCTTCTTATTCTAATTCAGAGTGTGATCAATGGATGAGAACACTGCTGTGTGTTTCACTTCAGAAATGGAGTTAAATCCCAGGCTCTGAGTCTTCCTACAAGCAAGACTTCGTTTCAGGTAAGGGCAGTCACTTTTCTACTCAAACGAACTACATCATTCTCAAAGCTCACACGTTTCTCATCTTAACTGACAAGCATTGGATGTTAGAGGACCAGTGCTTTGTATCAGTTTCAGAAGCAGAGTTGGACTATATAATGTCCTTATGTGTAGGAAACACCGTTCTTTTGTTCTGGGCATACTCAGATTACCTGCTGTATTAGAGACTCTAGAAAGCAAGAGCGTGCTTCTTGTTCTAAAGCAGAGTGTGATCCATGGATGAGAACTCTGCTGTGTGTTTCCCTTCAGAGATGGAGTTAAATCCCAGGCCCTGTGTCTTACTACAAGCAAGACTTCGTTACAGGTAAGGGCAGTCACTTTTCAGTTCAAAGGAACTACATCATTCTCAAAGCTCACACGTATCTCATCTTAACTGACAAGCATTGGATGTTAGAGGACCGGTGCTTTGTGTCACTTACAGAAACAGAGTTGGACTAGATATGGTCCATATGTGTAGGAAACACCGTTCTTTTGTACTCAGCGCACTCACGTTTCCTGCTGTCTTAGAGACTCTAGAAAGCAAGAGCGTGCTTCTTGTTCTAAAGCAGAGTGTGATCAATGGATGAGAACACTGCTGTGTTTTTCACTTCAGAAATGGAGTTAAATCCCAGGCTCTGAGTCTTCCTACAAGCAAGAGTTCGTTTCAGGTAAGGGCAGTCACTTTTCTGCTCAAACGAACTACATCATTCACGAAGATCACACGTTTCTCATCTTAACTGACATGCATTGGATGTTAGAGGACCAGTGCATTGTATCAGTTTCAAATGCAGATTTGGACTACATATGGTCCGTATGTGTAGGAAACACCGGTCTTTTGTTCTGGGCATACTCAGATTACCTGCTGTATTAGAGTCTCTAGAAAGCAAGAGCGTGCTTCTCGCTCTACAGCAGAGTGTGATCCATGGATGAAAACTCTGCTGTGTGTTTCCCTTCAGAGATGGAGTTAAATCCCAGGCCCTGTGTCTTACTACAAGCAAGACTTCGTTACAGGTAAGGGCAGTCACTTTTCAGTTCAAAGGAACTACATCATTCTCAATTTCACACGTTTCTCATCTTAACTGACAAGCATTGGATGTTAGAGGACCGGTGCTTTGTGTCACTTACAGAAACAGAGTTGGACTAGATATGGTCCATATGTGTAGGAAACACCGTTCTTTTGTTCTCAGCGCACTCACGTTTCCTGCTGTCTTAGACACTCTAGAAAGCAAGGGCATGCTTCTTGTTCTAAAGCAGAGGGTGATCAATGGATGATTACACTGCTGTGTGTTTCACTTCAGAAATGGAGTTAAATCCCAAGCTCTGAGTCTTCCTACAAGCAAGACTTCGTTTCAGGTAAGGGCAGTCACTTGTCAGCTCAAACGAATTACATCGTTCACGAAGCTCACACGTTTCTCATCTTAACAGACAAGCATTGGATGTTAGAGGACCAGTGCTTTGTATCAGTTTCAGAAGCAGAGTTGGACTAGATATGGTCCGTATGTGTAGGAAACCCCGTTCTTTTGTTCTCAGCACACTCACGTTTCCTGCTGTGTTAGAGACTCCAGAAAGCAAGAGCGTGATCCTGGCTCGAAAGCAGAGTGTGATCCATGGATGAGAACTCTGCTGTGTGTTTCCCTTCAGAGATGGAGTTAAATCCCAGGCCCTGTGTCTTACTACAAGCAAGATTTCGTTACAGGTAAGGGCAGTCAGTTTTCTGCTCAAACGAACTACATCGTTCACGAAGATCACACGTTTCTCATCTTAACTGACAAGCATTGGATGTTAGAGGACCAGTGCATTGTATCACTTTCAGAATCAGATTTGGACTACATATGGTCCGTATGTGTAGGAAAAACCGTTCTTTTGTTCTGGGCACACTCAGATTACCTGCTTTATTGGAGACTCTAGAAAGCAAGTGCATGCTTCTTGTTCTAACGCAGAGTGTGATCAATGGATGAGAACACTGCTGTGTGTTTCACTTCAGAAAAGGAGTTAAATCCCAGGCTCTGAGTCTTCCTACAAGCAAGACTTCATTTCAGGTAAATGCAGTCACTTTTCTGCTCAAACGAACTACGTCGTTCACGAAGATCACACGTTTCTCATCTTAACTGACAAGCATTGGATGTTAGAGGACCAGTGCTTTGTGTCAGTTTCAGAAACAGAGTTGTACTAGATATGGTCCATATGTGTAGGATACAACATACTTTTGTTCTCAGCGCACTCACGTTTCCTGCTGTCTTAGAGAATTTAGAAAGCAAGAGCGTGCTTCTCGCTCTAAAGCAGATTGTGATCCATGGATGAGAACTATGCTGTGTGTTTCCCTTCAGAGATGGAGTTAAATCCCAGGCTCTGTGTCTTACTACAAGCAAGACTTCGTTACAGGTAAGGGCAGTACTTTTCATTTCAAAGGAACTACATCATTCTCAAAGCTCACGCGTTTCTCATCTTAACTGACAAGCATTGAATGTTAGAGGACCAGTGCTTTGTATCAGTTTCAGAAGAAGAGTTGGACTACATAAGGTCCGTATGTGTACGAAACTCCGTTCTTATGTTCTGGGCACACTCAGATTTCCTGCTGTATAGAGACTCTAGAAAGCAAGAGCGTGCTTCTTGCTGTAAAGCAGAGAGTGATCCATGGGTGAATACTATGCTGTGTGTTTCCCTTCAGAAATGGAGTTAAATCCCAGGCTCTGTGTCTTCCTATAAGCAAGACTTCGTTTCAGGTAAGGGCAATCACTTGTCATATCAAACGAACTACATCGTTCACGAAGCTCACACGTTTCTCATCTTAACAGACAAGCATTGGATGTTAGAGGACCAGTGCTTTGTATCAGTTTCAGAAGCAGAGTTGGACTAGATATGGTCCGTATGTGTAGGAAACCCCGTTCTTTTGTTCTCAGCACACTCACGTTTCCTGCTGTGTTAGAGACTCCAGAAAGCAAGAGCGTGATTCTGGCTCGAAAGCAGAGTGTGATCCATGGATGAGAACTCTGCTGTGTGTTTCCCTTCAGAGATGGAGTTAAATCCCAGGCCCTGTGTCTTACTACAAGCAAGACTTCGTTACAGGTAAGGGCAATCACTTTTCAGTTCAAAGGAACTACATCATTCTCAAAGCTCACACGTTTCTCATCTTAACTGACAAGCATTGGATGTTAGAGGACCGGTGCTTTGTGTCACTTACAGAAACAGAGTTGGACTAGATATGGTCCATATGTGTAGGAAACACCGTTCTTTTGTTCTCAACGCACTCACGTTTCCTGCTGTCTTAGAGACTCTAGAAAGCAAGAGCGTGCTTCTTGTTCTAAAGCAGAGTGTGATCAATGGATCAGAACACTGCTGTGTGTTTCACTTCAGAAATGGAGTTAAATCCTAGGCTCTGAGTCTTCCTACAAGCAAGCCTTCGTTTCAGGTCAGGGCAGTCACTTTTCTGCTCAAACGAACTACATCGTTCACGAAGATCACACGTTTCTCATCTTAACTGACAAGCATTGGATGTTAGAGGACCAGTGCATTGTATCACTTTCAGAATCAGATTTGGACTACATATGGTCCGTATGTGTAGGAAAAACCGTTCTTCTGTTCTGGGCACACTCAGATTACCTGCTTTATTGGAGACTCTAGAAAGCAAGTGCATGCTTCTTATTCTAAAGCAGAGTGTGATCAATGGATGAGAACACTGCTGTGTGTTTCACTTCAGAAAAGGAGTTAAATCCCAGGCTCTGAGTCTTCCTACAAGCAAGACTTCATTTCAGGTAAATGCAGACACTTTTCTGCTCAAACGAACTACATCGTTCACGAAGATCACACGTTTCTCATCTTAACTGACAAGCATTGGATGTTAGAGGACCAGTGCTTTGTGTCAGTTTCAGAAACAGAGTTGTACTAGATATGGTCCATATGTGTAGGATACAACATACTTTTGTTCTCAGCGCACTCACGTTTCCTGCTGTCTTAGAGAATTTAGAAAGCAAGAGCGTGCTTCTCGCTCTAAAGCAGATTGTGATCCATGGATGAGAACTATGCTGTGTGTTTCCCTTCAGAGATGGAGTTAAATCCCAGGCTCTGTGTCTTACTACAAGCAAGACTTCGTTACAGGTAAGGGCAGTACTTTTCATTTCAAAGGAACTACATCATTCTCAAAGCTCACGCGTTTCTCATCTTAACTGACAAGCATTGGATGTTAGAGGACCAGTGCTTTGTATCAGTTTCAGAAGAAGAGTTGGACTACATAAGGTCCGTATGTGTATGAAACTCCGTTCTTATGTTCTGGGCACACTCAGATTTCCTGCTGTATTAGAGACTCTAGAAAGCAAGAGCGTGCTTCTTGCTGTAAAGCAGAGAGTGATCCATGGGTGAATACTATGCTGTGTGTTTCCCTTCAGAAATGGAGTTAAATCCCAGGCTCTGTGTCTTCCTATAAGCAAGACTTCGTTTCAGGTAAGGGCAATCACTTGTCATATCAAACGAACTACATCGTTCACAAAGCTCACACGTTTCTCATCTTAACAGACAAGCATTGGATGTTAGAGGACCAGTGCTTTGTATCAGTTTCAGAAGCAGAGTTGGAATAGATATGGTCCGTATGTGTAGGAAACCCCGTTCTTTTGTTCTCAGCACACTCACGTTTCCTGCTGTGTTAGAGACTCCAGAAAGCAAGAGCGTGCTTCTTGTTCTAAAGCAGAGTGTGATCCATGGATGGGAACTCTGCTGTGTGTTTCCCTTCAGAGATGGAGTTAAATCCCAGGCCCTGTGTCTTACTACAAGCAAGACTTCGTTACAGGTAAGGGCAATCACTTTTCAGTTCAAAGGATCTACATCATTCTCAAAGCTCACACGTTTCTCATCTTAACTGACAAGCATTGGATGTTAGAGGACCAGTGCTTTGTGTCAGTTTCAGAAACAGAGTTGTACTAGATATGGTCCATATGTGTAGGATACAACATACTTTTGTTTTCAGCGCACTCAAATTTCCTGCTGTCTTAGAGAATTTAGAAAGCAAGAGCGTGCTTCTCGCTCTAAAGCAGATTGTGATCCATGGATGAGAACTATGCTGTGTGTTTCCCTTCAGAGATGGAGTTAAATCCCAGGCTCTGTGTCTTACTACAAGCAAGACTTCTTTACAGGTAAGGGCAGTCACTTTTCAGTTCAAAGGTACTACATCATTCTCAAAGCTCACGCGTTTCTCATCTTACCTGACAAGCATTGGATGTTAGAGGACCAGTGCGTTGTGTCACTTACAGAAACAGAGCTGGACTAGATATGGTCCGTATGTGTAGGAAACACCGTTCTTTTGTTCTCAGCGCACTCACGTTTCTGCTGTCTTAGAGACTCTAGAAAGCAAGAGCGTGCTTCTTATTCTAATTCAGAGTGTGATCAATGGATGAGAACACTGCTGTGTGTTTCACTTCAGAAATGGAGTTAAATCCCAGGCTCTGAGTCTTCCTACAAGCAAGACTTCGTTTCAGGTAAGGGCAGTCACTTTTCTACTCAAACGAACTACATCATTCTCAAAGCTCACACGTTTCTAATCTTAACTGACAAGCATTGGATTTTAGAGGACCAGTGCTTTGTATCAGTTTCAGAAGCAGAGTTGGACTATATAATGTCCTTATGTGTAGGAAACACCGTTCTTTTGTTCTGGGCATACTCAGATTACCTGCTGTATTAGAGACTCTAGAAAGCAAGAGCGTGCTTCTTGTTCTAAAGCAGAGTGTGATCCATGGATGAGAACTCTGCTGTGTGTTTCCCTTCAGAGATGGAGTTAAATCCCAGGCCCTGTGTCTTACTACAAGCAAGACTTCGTTACAGGTAAGGGCAGTCACTTTTCAGTTCAAAGGAACTACATCACTCTCAAAGCTCACACGTTTCTCATCTTAACTGACAAGCATTGGATGTTAGAGGACCGGTGCTTTGTGTCACTTACAGAAACAGAGTTGGACTAGATATGGTCCATATGTGTAGGAAACACCGTTCTTTTGTACTCAGCGCACTCACGTTTCCTGCTGTCTTAGAGAAACTAGAAAGCAAGAGCATGCTTCTTGTTCTAAAGCAGAGTGTGATCAATGGATGAGAACACTGCTGTGTGTTTCACTTCAGAAATGGAGTTAAATCCTAGGCTCTGAGTCTTCCTACAAGCAAGACTTCGTTACAGGTAAGGGCAGTCACTTTTCTGCTCAAACGAACTACATCGTTCACGAAGATCACACGTTTCTCATCTTAACTGACAAGCATTGGATGTTAGAGGACCAGTGCATTGTATCACTTTCAGAATCAGATTTGGACTACATATGGTCCGTATGTGTAGGAAAAACCGTTCTTTTGTTCTGGGCACACTCAGATTACCTGCTTTACTGGAGACTCTAGAAAGCAAGTGCATGCTTCTTGTTCTAAAGCAGAGTGTGATCAATGGATAAGAACACTTCTGTGTGTTTCACTTCAGAAAAGGAGTTAAATCCCAGGCTCTGAGTCTTCCTACAAGCAAGACTTCATTTCAGGTAAATGCAGTCACTTTTCTGCTCAACCGAACTACATCGTTCATGAAGATCACACGTTTCTCATCTTAACTGACAAGCATTGGATGTTAGAGGACCAGTGCTTTGTGTCAGTTTCAGAAACAGAGTTGTACTAGATATGGTCCATATGTGTAGGATACAACATACTTTTGTTCTCAGCGCACTCACGTTTCCTGCTGTCTTAGAGAATTTAGAAAGCAAGAGCGTGCTTCTCGCTCTAAAGCAGATTGTGATCCATGGATGAGAACTATGCTGTGTGTTTCCCTTCAGAGATGGAGTTAAAGCCCAGGCTCTGTGTCTTACTACAAGCAAGACTTCGTTACAGGTAAGGGCAGTACTTTTCATTTCAAAGGAACTACATCATTCTCAAAGCTCACGCGTTTCTCATCTTAAATGACAAGCATTGGATGTTAGAGGACCAGTGCTTTGTGTCACTTACAGAAACAGAGTTGGACTAGATATGGTCCATATGTGTAGGAAACACCGTTCTTTTGTTCTCAGCGCACTCACGTTTCCTGCTGTCTTAGACACTCTAGAAAGCAAGGGCATGCTTCTTGTTCTAAAGCAGAGGGTGATCAATGGATGATTACACTGCTGTGTGTTTCACTTCAGAAATGGAGTTAAATCCCAAGCTCTGAGTCTTCCTACAAGCAAGACTTCGTTTCAGGTAAGGGCAGTCACTTGTCAGCTCAAACGAATTACATCGTTCACGAAGCTCACACGTTTCTCATCTTAACAGACAAGCATTGGATGATAGAGGACCAGTGCTTTGTATCCGTTTCAGAAGCAGAGTTGGACTAGATATGGTCCGTATGTGTAGGAAACCCCGTTCTTTTGTTCTCAGCACACTCACGTTTCCTGCTGTGTTAGAGACTCCAGAAAGCAAGAGCGTGATCCTGGCTCGAAAGCAGAGTGTGATCCATGGATGAGAACTCTGCTGTGTGTTTCCCTTCAGAGATGGAGTTAAATCCCAGGCCCTGTGTCTTACTACAAGCAAGATTTCGTTACAGGTATGGGCAGTCAGTTTTCTGCTCAAACGAACTACATCGTTCACGAAGATCACACGTTTCTCATCTTAACTGACAAGCATTGGATGTTAGAGGACCAGTGCATTTTATCAGGTTCAGAAGCAGATTTGGACTAGATATGGTCCGTATGTGTAGGAAACACCGTTATTTTTTTCTCAGCGCACTCACGTTTCCTGCTGTGTTAGAGACTCTAGAACGCAAGAGCGTGCTTCTTGCTCTAAAGCAGAGTGTGATCAATGGATGAGAACACTGCTGTGTGTTTCACTTCAGAAACGGAGTTAAATCGCAGGCTCTGAGTCTTCCTACAAGCAAGACTTCGTTTCAGGTAAGGGCAGTCACTTTTCTGCTCAAACGAACTACATCGTTCACGCAGATCACACGTTTCTCATCTTAACTGACAAGCATTGGATGTTAGAGGACCAGTGCATTGTATCAGTTTCAGAAGCAGATTTGGACTACATATGGTCCGTATGTATAGGAAACACCGTTCTTTTGTTCTGGGCACACTCAGATTACCTGCTGTATTAGAGACTCTAGAAAGCAAGAGCGTGCTTCTCGCTCTAAAGCAGAGAGTGACCCATGGATGAGAACTCTGCTATGTGTTTCCTTTCAGAGATGGAGTTAAATCCCAGGATCTGTGTCTTACTACAAGCAAGACTTTGTTACAGGTAAGGGCAGTCACTTTTCAGTTCAAAGGTACTACATCATTCTCAAAGCTCACGCGTTTCTCATCTTACCTGACAAGCATTGGATGTTAGAGGACCAGTGCGTTGTGTCACTTACAGAAACACAGTTGGACTAGATATGGTCCGTATGTGTAGGAAACACCGTTCTTTTGTTCTCAGCGCACTCACGTTTCCTGCTGTCTTAGAGACTCTAGTAAGCAAGAGCGTGCTTCGTATTCTAATTCAGAGTGTGATCAATGGATGAGAACACTGCTGTGTGTTTCACTTCAGAAATGGAGTTAAATCCCGGGCTCTGAGTCTTCCTACAAGCAAGACTTCGTTTAAGGTAAGGGCAGTCACTTTTCTACTCAAACGAACTACATCATTCTCAAAGCTCACACGTTTCTCATCTTAACTGACAAGCATTGGAATTTAGAGGACCAGTGCTTTGTATCAGTTTCAGATGCAGAGTTGGACTATATAATGTCCTTATGTGTAGGAAACTGCGTTCTTTTGTTCTCAGCACACTCACGTTTCCTGCTGTCTTAGAGACTCTAGAAAGCAAGGGCATGCTTCTTGTTCTAAAGCAGAGGGTGATCAATGGATGATTACACTGCTGTGTGTTTCACTTCAGAAATGGAGTTAAATCCCAAGCTCTGAGTCTTCCTACAAGCAAGACTTCGTTTCAGGTAAGGGCAGTCACTTGTCAGCTCAAACGAATTACATCGCTCACGAAGCTCACACGTTTCTCATCTTAACAGACAAGCATTGGATATTAGAGGACCAGTGCTTTGTATCAGTTTCAGAAGCAGAGTTGGACTGGATATGGTCCGTATGTGTAGGAAACACCGTTCTTTTGTTCTCAGCACACTCACGTTTCCTGCTGTGTTAGAGACTCCAGAAAGCAAGAGCGTGCTTCTCGCTCTAAAGCAGAGTGTGACCCATGGATATGAACTCTGCTGTGTGTTTCCCTTCAGAGATGGAGTTAAATCCCAGGCTCTGTGTCTTACTACAAGCAAGACTTCGTTACAGGTAAGGGCAGTACTTTTCATTTCAAAGGAACTACATCATTCTCAAAGCTCACGCGTTTCTCATCTTAAATGACAAGCATTGGATGTTAGAGGACCAGTGCTTTGTGTCACTTACAGAAACAGAGTTGGACTAGATATGGTCCATATGTGTAGGAAACACCGTTCTTTTGTTCTCAGCGCACTCACGTTTCCTGCTGTCTTAGACACTCTAGAAAGCAAGGGCATGCTTCTTGTTCTAAAGCAGAGGGTGATCAATGGATGATTACACTGCTGTGTGTTTCACTTCAGAAATGGAGTTAAATCCCAAGCTCTGAGTCTTCCTACAAGCAAGACTTCGTTTCAGGTAAGGGCAGTCACTTGTCAGCTCAAACGAATTACATCGTTCACGAAGCTCACACGTTTCTCATCTTAACAGACAAGCATTGGATGATAGAGGACCAGTGCTTTGTATCCGTTTCAGAAGCAGAGTTGGACTAGATATGGTCCGTATGTGTAGGAAACCCCGTTCTTTTGTTCTCAGCACACTCACGTTTCCTGCTGTGTTAGAGACTCCAGAAAGCAAGAGCGTGATCCTGGCTCGAAAGCAGAGTGTGATCCATGGATGAGAACTCTGCTGTGTGTTTCCCTTCAGAGATGGAGTTAAATCCCAGGCCCTGTGTCTTACTACAAGCAAGATTTCGTTACAGGTAAGGGCAGTCAGTTTTCTGCTCAAACGAACTACATCGTTCACGAAGATCACACGTTTCTCATCTTAACTGACAAGCATTGGATGTTAGAGGACCAGTGCATTTTATCAGGTTCAGAAGCAGATTTGGACTAGATATGGTCCGTATGTGTAGGAAACACCGTTATTTTTTTCTCAGCGCACTCACGTTTCCTGCTGTGTTAGAGACTCTAGAACGCAAGAGCGTGCTTCTTGCTCTAAAGCAGAGTGTGATCAATGGATGAGAACACTGCTGTGTGTTTCACTTCAGAAACGGAGTTAAATCGCAGGCTCTGAGTCTTCCTACAAGCAAGACTTCGTTTCAGGTAAGGGCAGTCACTTTTCTGCTCAAACGAACTACATCGTTCACGCAGATCACACGTTTCTCATCTTAACTGACAAGCATTGGATGTTAGAGGACCAGTGCATTGTATCAGTTTCAGAAGCAGATTTGGACTACATATGGTCCGTATGTATAGGAAACACCGTTCTTTTGTTCTGGGCACACTCAGATTACCTGCTGTATTAGAGACTCTAGAAAGCAAGAGCGTGCTTCTCGCTCTAAAGCAGAGAGTGACCCATGGATGAGAACTCTGCTATGTGTTTCCTTTCAGAGATGGAGTTAAATCCCAGGATCTGTGTCTTACTACAAGCAAGACTTTGTTACAGGTAAGGGCAGTCACTTTTCAGTTCAAAGGTACTACATCATTCTCAAAGCTCACGCGTTTCTCATCTTACCTGACAAGCATTGGATGTTAGAGGACCAGTGCGTTGTGTCACTTACAGAAACACAGTTGGACTAGATATGGTCCGTATGTGTAGGAAACACCGTTCTTTTGTTCTCAGCGCACTCACGTTTCCTGCTGTCTTAGAGACTCTAGTAAGCAAGAGCGTGCTTCGTATTCTAATTCAGAGTGTGATCAATGGATGAGAACACTGCTGTGTGTTTCACTTCAGAAATGGAGTTAAATCCCGGGCTCTGAGTCTTCCTACAAGCAAGACTTCGTTTAAGGTAAGGGCAGTCACTTTTCTACTCAAACGAACTACATCATTCTCAAAGCTCACACGTTTCTCATCTTAACTGACAAGCATTGGAATTTAGAGGACCAGTGCTTTGTATCAGTTTCAGATGCAGAGTTGGACTATATAATGTCCTTATGTGTAGGAAACTGCGTTCTTTTGTTCTCAGCACACTCACGTTTCCTGCTGTCTTAGAGACTCTAGAAAGCAAGGGCATGCTTCTTGTTCTAAAGCAGAGGGTGATCAATGGATGATTACACTGCTGTGTGTTTCACTTCAGAAATGGAGTTAAATCCCAAGCTCTGAGTCTTCCTACAAGCAAGACTTCGTTTCAGGTAAGGGCAGTCACTTGTCAGCTCAAACGAATTACATCGCTCACGAAGCTCACACGTTTCTCATCTTAACAGACAAGCATTGGATATTAGAGGACCAGTGCTTTGTATCAGTTTCAGAAGCAGAGTTGGACTGGATATGGTCCGTATGTGTAGGAAACACCGTTCTTTTGTTCTCAGCACACTCACGTTTCCTGCTGTGTTAGAGACTCCAGAAAGCAAGAGCGTGCTTCTCGCTCTAAAGCAGAGTGTGACCCATGGATATGAACTCTGCTGTGTGTTTCCCTTCAGAGATGGAGTTAAATCCCAGGCTCTGTGACTTACTACAAGAAAGACTTCGTTACAGGTAAGGGCAGTCACTTTTCAGTTCAAAGGTGCTACATCATTCTCAAAGCTCACGCGTTTCTCATGCTACCTGACAAGCATTGGATGTTAGAGGACCAGTGCGTTGTGTCACTTACAGAAACAGAGTTGGACTAGATATGGTCCGTATGTGTAGGAAACACTGTTCTTTTGTTCTCAGCGCACTCACGTTTCCTGCTGTCTTAGACACTCTAGAAAGCAAGAGCATGCTTCTTGTTCTAAAGCAGAGTGTGATCAATGGATGAGAACACTGCTGTGTGTTTCACTTCAGAAATGGAGTTAAATCTCAGGCTCTGAGTCTTCCTACAAGCAAGACTTCCTTTAAGGTAAGGGCAGTCACTTTTCTGCTCAAACGAACTACATGATTCACCAAGATCACACGTTTCTCATCTTAACTGACAAGCATTGGATGTTAGAGGACCGGTGCTTTGTGTCACTTACAGAAACAGAGTTGGACTAGATATGGTCCATATGTGTAGGAAACACCGTTCTTTTGTTCTCAGCGCACTCACGTTTCCTGCTGTCTTAGACACTCTAGAAAGCAAGGGCATGCTTCTTGTTCTAAAGCAGAGGGTGATCAATGGATGATTACACTGCTGTGTGTTTCACTTCAGAAATGGTGTTAAATCCCAAGCTCTGAGTCTTCCTACAAGCAAGACTTCGTTTCAGGTAAGGGCAGTCACTTGTCAGCTCAAACGAATTACATCGTTCACGAAGCTCACACGTTTCTCATCTTAACAGACAAGCATTGGATGTTAGAGGACCAGTGCTTTGTATCAGTTTCAGAAGCAGAGTTGGACTACATAAGGTCCGTATTTGTACGAAACTCCGTTCTTTTGTTCTGGGCACACTCAGATTTCCTACTGTATTACAGACTCTAGAAAGCAAGAGCGTGCTTCTTGCTGTAAAGCAGAGTGTGATCCATGGGTGAATACTATGCTGTGTGTTTCCCTTCAGAAAAGGAGTTAAATCCCATGCTCTGTGTCTTCCTATAAGCAAGACTTCGTTTCAGGTAAGGGCAATCACTTGTCATATTCAACGAACTACATCGTTCACGAAGCTCACACGTTTCTCATCTTAACAGACAAGCATTGGATGTTAGAGGACCAGTGCTTTGTGTCACTTACAGAAACAGAGCTGGACTAGATATGGTCCGTATGTGTAGGAAACACCGTTCTTTTGTTCTCAGCGCACTCACGTTTCTGCTGTCTTAGAGACTCTAGAAAGCAAGAGCGTGCTTCTTATTCTAATTCAGAGTGTGATCAATGGATGAGAACACTGCTGTGTGTTTCACTTCAGAAATGGAGTTAAATCCCAGGCTCTGAGTCTTCCTACAAGCAAGACTTCGTTTCAGGTAAGGGCAGTCACTTTTCTACTCAAACGAACTACATCATTCTCAAAGCTCACACGTTTCTAATCTTAACTGACAAGCATTGGATTTTAGAGGACCAGTGCTTTGTATCAGTTTCAGAAGCAGAGTTGGACTATATAATGTCCTTATGTGTAGGAAACACCATTCTTTTGTTCTGGGCATACTCAGATTACCTGCTGTATTAGAGACTCTAGAAAGCAAGAGCGTGCTTCTTGTTCTAAAGCAGAGTGTGATCCATGGATGAGAACTCTGCTGTGTGTTTCCCTTCAGAGATGGAGTTAAATCCCAGGCCCTGTGTCTTACTACAAGCAAGACTTCGTTACAGGTAAGGGCAGTCACTTTTCAGTTCAAAGGAACTACATCACTCTCAAAGCTCACACGTTTCTCATCTTAACTGACAAGCATTGGATGTTAGAGGACCGGTGCTTTGTGTCACTTACAGAAACAGAGTTGGACTAGATATGGTCCATATGTGTAGGAAACACCGTTCTTTTGTAATCAGCGCACTCACGTTTCCTGCTGTCTTAGAGAAACTAGAAAGCAAGAGCATGCTTCTTGTTCTAAAGCAGAGTGTGATCAATGGATGAGAACACTGCTGTGTGTTTCACTTCAGAAATGGAGTTAAATCCTAGGCTCTGAGTCTTCCTACAAGCAAGACTTCGTTACAGGTAAGGGCAGTCACTTTTCTGCTCAAACGAACTACATCGTTCACGAAGATCACACGTTTCTCATCTTAACTGACAAGCATTGGATGTTAGAGGACCAGTGCATTGTATCACTTTCAGAATCAGATTTGGACTACATATGGTCCGTATGTGTAGGAAAAACCGTTCTTTTGTTCTGGGCACACTCAGATTACCTGCTTTACTGGAGACTCTAGAAAGCAAGTGCATGCTTCTTGTTCTAAAGCAGAGTGTGATCAATGGATAAGAACACTTCTGTGTGTTTCACTTCAGAAAAGGAGTTAAATCCCAGGCTCTGAGTCTTCCTACAAGCAAGACTTCATTTCAGGTAAATGCAGTCACTTTTCTGCTCAAACGAACTACATCGTTCATGAAGATCACACGTTTCTCATCTTAACTGACAAGCATTGGATGTTAGAGGACCAGTGCTTTGTGTCAGTTTCAGAAACAGAGTTGTACTAGATATGGTCCATATGTGTAGGATACAACATACTTTTGTTCTCAGCGCACTCACGTTTCCTGCTGTCTTAGAGAATTTAGAAAGAAAGAGCGTGCTTCTCGCTCTAAAGCAGATTGTGATCCATGGATGAGAACTATGCTGTGTGTTTCCCTTCAGAGATGGAGTTAAAGCCCAGGCTCTGTGTCTTACTACAAGCAAGACTTCGTTACAGGTAAGGGCAGTACTTTTCATTTCAAAGGAACTACATCATTCTCAAAGCTCACGCGTTTCTCATCTTAAATGACAAGCATTGGATGTTAGAGGACCAGTGCTTTGTGTCACTTACAGAAACAGAGTTGGACTAGATATGGTCCATATGTGTAGGAAACACCGTTCTTTTGTTCTCAGCGCACTCACGTTTCCTGCTGTCTTAGACACTCTAGAAAGCAAGGGCATGCTTCTTGTTCTAAAGCAGAGGGTGATCAATGGATGATTACACTGCTGTGTGTTTCACTTCAGAAATGGAGTTAAATCCCAAGCTCTGAGTCTTCCTACAAGCAAGACTTCGTTTCAGGTAAGGGCAGTCACTTGTCAGCTCAAACGAATTACATCGTTCACGAAGCTCACACGTTTCTCATCTTAACAGACAAGCATTGGATGATAGAGGACCAGTGCTTTGTATCCGTTTCAGAAGCAGAGTTGGACTAGATATGGTCCGTATGTGTAGGAAACCCCGTTCTTTTGTTCTCAGCACACTCACGTTTCCTGCTGTGTTAGAGACTCCAGAAAGCAAGAGCGTGATCCTGGCTCGAAAGCAGAGTGTGATCCATGGATGAGAACTCTGCTGTGTGTTTCCCTTCAGAGATGGAGTTAAATCCCAGGCCCTGTGTCTTACTACAAGCAAGATTTCGTTACAGGTAAGGGCAGTCAGTTTTCTGCTCAAACGAACTACATCGTTCACGAAGATCACACGTTTCTCATCTTAACTGACAAGCATTGGATGTTAGAGGACCAGTGCATTTTATCAGGTTCAGAAGCAGATTTGGACTAGATATGGTCCGTATGTGTAGGAAACACCGTTATTTTTTTCTCAGCGCACTCACGTTTCCTGCTGTGTTAGAGACTCTAGAACGCAAGAGCGTGCTTCTTGCTCTAAAGCAGAGTGTGATCAATGGATGAGAACACTGCTGTGTGTTTCACTTCAGAAACGGAGTTAAATCGCAGGCTCTGAGTCTTCCTACAAGCAAGACTTCGTTTCAGGTAAGGGCAGTCACTTTTCTGCTCAAACGAACTACATCGTTCACGCAGATCACACGTTTCTCATCTTAACTGACAAGCATTGGATGTTAGAGGACCAGTGCATTGTATCAGTTTCAGAAGCAGATTTGGACTACATATGGTCCGTATGTATAGGAAACACCGTTCTTTTGTTCTGGGCACACTCAGATTACCTGCTGTATTAGAGACTCTAGAAAGCAAGAGCGTGCTTCTCGCTCTAAAGCAGAGAGTGACCCATGGATGAGAACTCTGCTATGTGTTTCCTTTCAGAGATGGAGTTAAATCCCAGGATCTGTGTCTTACTACAAGCAAGACTTTGTTACAGGTAAGGGCAGTCACTTTTCAGTTCAAAGGTACTACATCATTCTCAAAGCTCACGCGTTTCTCATCTTACCTGACAAGCATTGGATGTTAGAGGACCAGTGCGTTGTGTCACTTACAGAAACACAGTTGGACTAGATATGGTCCGTATGTGTAGGAAACACCGTTCTTTTGTTCTCAGCGCACTCACGTTTCCTGCTGTCTTAGAGACTCTAGTAAGCAAGAGCGTGCTTCGTATTCTAATTCAGAGTGTGATCAATGGATGAGAACACTGCTGTGTGTTTCACTTCAGAAATGGAGTTAAATCCCGGGCTCTGAGTCTTCCTACAAGCAAGACTTCGTTTAAGGTAAGGGCAGTCACTTTTCTACTCAAACGAACTACATCATTCTCAAAGCTCACACGTTTCTCATCTTAACTGACAAGCATTGGAATTTAGAGGACCAGTGCTTTGTATCAGTTTCAGATGCAGAGTTGGACTATATAATGTCCTTATGTGTAGGAAACTGCGTTCTTTTGTTCTCAGCACACTCACGTTTCCTGCTGTCTTAGAGACTCTAGAAAGCAAGGGCATGCTTCTTGTTCTAAAGCAGAGGGTGATCAATGGATGATTACACTGCTGTGTGTTTCACTTCAGAAATGGAGTTAAATCCCAAGCTCTGAGTCTTCCTACAAGCAAGACTTCGTTTCAGGTAAGGGCAGTCACTTGTCAGCTCAAACGAATTACATCGCTCACGAAGCTCACACGTTTCTCATCTTAACAGACAAGCATTGGATATTAGAGGACCAGTGCTTTGTATCAGTTTCAGAAGCAGAGTTGGACTGGATATGGTCCGTATGTGTAGGAAACACCGTTCTTTTGTTCTCAGCACACTCACGTTTCCTGCTGTGTTAGAGACTCCAGAAAGCAAGAGCGTGCTTCTCGCTCTAAAGCAGAGTGTGACCCATGGATATGAACTCTGCTGTGTGTTTCCCTTCAGAGATGGAGTTAAATCCCAGGCTCTGTGACTTACTACAAGAAAGACTTCGTTACAGGTAAGGGCAGTCACTTTTCAGTTCAAAGGTGCTACATCATTCTCAAAGCTCACGCGTTTCTCATGCTACCTGACAAGCATTGGATGTTAGAGGACCAGTGCGTTGTGTCACTTACAGAAACAGAGTTGGACTAGATATGGTCCGTATGTGTAGGAAACACTGTTCTTTTGTTCTCAGCGCACTCACGTTTCCTGCTGTCTTAGACACTCTAGAAAGCAAGAGCATGCTTCTTGTTCTAAAGCAGAGTGTGATCAATGGATGAGAACACTGCTGTGTGTTTCACTTCAGAAATGGAGTTAAATCTCAGGCTCTGAGTCTTCCTACAAGCAAGACTTCCTTTAAGGTAAGGGCAGTCACTTTTCTGCTCAAACGAACTACATCATTCACCAAGATCACACGTTTCTCATCTTAACTGACAAGCATTGGATGTTAGAGGACCGGTGCTTTGTGTCACTTACAGAAACAGAGTTGGACTAGATATGGTCCATATGTGTAGGAAACACCGTTCTTTTGTTCTCAGCGCACTCACGTTTCCTGCTGTCTTAGACACTCTAGAAAGCAAGGGCATGCTTCTTGTTCTAAAGCAGAGGGTGATCAATGGATGATTACACTGCTGTGTGTTTCACTTCAGAAATGGTGTTAAATCCCAAGCTCTGAGTCTTCCTACAAGCAAGACTTCGTTTCAGGTAAGGGCAGTCACTTGTCAGCTCAAACGAATTACATCCTTCACGAAGCTCACACGTTTCTCATCTTAACAGACAAGCATTGGATGTTAGAGGACCAGTGCTTTGTATCAGTTTCAGAAGCAGAGTTGGACTACATAAGGTCCGTATTTGTACGAAACTCCGTTCTTTTGTTCTGGGCACACTCAGATTTCCTACTGTATTACAGACTCTAGAAAGCAAGAGCGTGCTTCTTGCTGTAAAGCAGAGTGTGATCCATGGGTGAATACTATGCTGTGTGTTTCCCTTCAGAAAAGGAGTTAAATCCCATGCTCTGTGTCTTCCTATAAGCAAGACTTCGTTTCAGGTAAGGGCAATCACTTGTCATATTCAACGAACTACATCGTTCACGAAGCTCACACGTTTCTCATCTTAACAGACAAGCATTGGATGTTAGAGGACCAGTGCTTTGTATCAGTTTCAGAAGCAGAGTTGGACTAGATATGGTCCGTATGTGTAGGAAACAGCGTTCTTTTGTTCTCAGCGCACACACGTTTCCTGCTGTCTTAGAGACTCTAGAAAGCAAGAGCGTGCTTCTTGTTCTAAAGCAGAGTGTGATCAATGGATGAGAACACTGCTGTGTGTTTCACTTCAGAAATGGAGTTAAATCCCAGGCTCTGAGTCTTCCTACAAGCAAGACTTCGTTTCAGGTAAGGGCAGTCACTTTTCTGCTCAAACGAACTACATCGTTCACGAAGATCACACGTTTCTCATCTTAACTGACAAGCATTGGATGTTAGAGGACCAGTGCATTGTATGAGTTTCAGAAGCAGATTTGGACTACATATGGTCAGTATGTGTAGGAAACACCGTTCTTTTGTTCTGGGCACTCTCAGATTACCTGCTGTATTAGAGACTCTAGAAAGCAAGAGCGTGCTTCTCGCTCTCAAGCAGAGTGTGACCCATGGATGAGAACTCTGCTATGTGTTTCCTATCAGAGATGGAGTTAAATCCCAGGCTCTGTGTCTTACTACAAGCAAGACTTCGTTACAGGTAAGGGCAGTCACTTTTCAGTTCAAAGGTACTACATCATTCTCAAGTCTCACGCGTTTCTCATCTTACCTGACAAGCATTGGATGTTAGAGGACCAGTGCGTTGTGTCACTTACAGAAACAGAGTTGGACTAGATATGGTCCGTATGTGTAGGAAACACCGTTCTTTTGTTCTCAGCTCACTCACGTTTCCTGCTGTCTTAGAGACCCTAGAAAGCAAGAGCATGCTTCTTGTTCTAAAGCAGAGTGTGATCAATGGATGAGAACACTGCTGTGTGTTTCACTTCAGAAAAGGAGTTAAATCCCAGGCTCTGTGTCTTACTACAAGCAAGACTTCGTTTCAGGTAAATGCAGTCACTTTTCTGCTCAAACGAACTACATCGTTCACGAAGATCACACGTTTCGCATCTTAACTGACAAGCACTGGATGTTAGAGGACCAGTGCTTTGTGTCAGTTTCAGAAACAGAGTTGTACTAGATATGGTCCATATGTGTAGGAAACAACATACTTTTGTTCTCAGCGCACTCACGTTTCCTGCTGTCTTAGAGAATTTAGAAAACAAGAGCGTGCTTCTCGCTCTAAAGCAGATTGTGATCCATGGATGAGAACTATGCTGTGTGTTTCCCTTCAGAGATGGAGTTAAATCCCAGGCTCTGTGTCTTACTACAAGCAAGACTTCATTACAGGTAAGGGCAGTACTTTTCATTTCAAAGGAACTACATCATTCTCAAAGCTCACGCGTTTCTCATCTTAACTGACAAGCATTGGATGTTAGAGGACCAGTGCTTTGTGTCACTTACAGAAACAGAGTTGAACTAGATATGGTCCGTATGTGTAGGAAACACCTTTCTTTTGATCTCAGCACACTCACGTTTCCTGCTGTCTTAGAGACTCTAGAAAGCAAGAGCGTGCTTCTTGTTCTAAAGCAGAGTGTGATCAATGGATGAGAACACTGCTGTGTGTTTCACTTCAGAAATGGAGTTAAATCCCAGGCTCTGAGTCTTCCTACAAGCAAGACTTCGTTTCAGGTAAGGGCAGTCACTTTTCTGCTCAAACGAACTACATCGTTCATGAAGCTCACAAGTTTCCCATCTTAACTGACAAGCATTGGATTTTAGAGGACCAGTGCTTTGTATCAGTTTCAGAAGAAGAGTTGGACTACATAAGGTCCGTATGTGTACGAAACTCCGTTCTTATGTTCTGGGCACACTCAGATTTCCTGCTGTATTAGAGACTCTAGAAAGCAAGAGCGTGCTTCTTGCTGTAAAGCAGAGAGTGATCCATGGGTGAATACTATGCTGTGTGATTCCCTTCAGAAATGGAGTTAAATCCCAGGCTCTGTGTCTTCCTATAAGCAAGACTTCGTTTCAGGTAAGGGCAATCACTTGTCATATCAAACGAACTACATCGTTCACGAAGCTCACACGTTTCTCATCTTAACAGACAAGCATTGGATGTTAGAGGACCAGTGCTTTGTATCAGTTTCAGAAGCAGAGTTGGACTAGATATGGTCCGTATGTGTAGGAAACAGCGTTCTTTTTTTCTCAGCGCACTCACGTTTCCTGCTGTCTTAGAGACTCTAGAAAGCAAGAGCGTGCTTCTTGTTCTAAAGCAGAGTGTGATCAATGGATGAGAACACTGCTGTGTGTTTCACTTCAGAAATGGAGTTAAATCCCAGGCTCTGAGTCTTCCTACAAGCAAGACTTCGTTTCAGGTAAGGGCAGTCACTTTTCTGCTCAAACGAACTACATCGTTCACGAAGATCACACGTTTCTCATCTTAACTGACAAGCATTGGATGTTAGAGGACCAGTGCATTGTATCAGTTTCAGAAGCAGATTTGGACTACATATGGTCAGTATGTGTAGGAAACACCGTTCTTTTGTTCTGGGCACTCTCAGATTACCTGCTGTATTAGAGACTCTAGAAAGCAAGAGCGTGCTTCTCGCTCTAAAGCAGAGTGTGACCCATGGATGAGAACTCTGCTATGTGTTTCCTATCAGAGATGGAGTTTAATCCCAGGCTCTGTGTCTTACTACAAGCAAGACTTCGTTACAGGTAAGGGCAGTCACTTTTCAGTTCAAAGGTACTACATCATTCTCAAAGCTCACGGGTTTCTCATCTTACCTGACAAGCATTGGATGTTAGAAGACCAGTGCGTTGTGTCACTTACAGAAACAGAGTTGGACTAGATATGGTCCGTATGTGTAGGAAACACCGTTCTTTTGTTCTCAGCGCACTCACGTTTCCTGCTGTCTTAGAGATTCTAGAAAGCAAGAGCATGCTTCTTGTTCTAAAGCAGAGTGTGATCAATGGATGAGAACACTGCTGTGTGTTTCACTTCAGAAATGGAGTTAAATCCCAGGCTCTGAGTCTTCCTACAAGCAAGAGTTCGTTTCAGGTAAGGGCAGTCACTTTTCTGCTCAAACGAACTACATCATTCACGAAGATCACACGTTTCTCATCTTAACTGACATGCATTGGATGTTAGAGGACCAGTGCATTGTATCACTTTCAGATGCAGATTTGGACTACATATGGTCCGTATGTGTAGGAAACACCGTTCTTTTGTTCTGGGCATACTCAGATTACCTGCTGTATTAGAGACTCTAGAAAGCAAGAGCGTGCTTCTCGCTCCACAGCAGAGTGTGATCCATGGATGAAAACTCTGATGTGTGTTTCCCTTCAGAGATGGAGTTAAATCCCAGGCCCTGTGTCTTACTACAAGCAAGACTTCGTTACAGGTAAGGGCAGTCACTTTTCAGTTCAAAGGAACTACATCATTCTCAAAGCTCACACGTTTCTCATCTTAACTGACAAGCCTTGGATGTTAGAGGACCGGTGCTTTGTGTCACTTACAGAAACAGAGTTGGACTAGATATGGTCCATATGTGTAGGAAACACCGTTCTTTTGTTCTCAGCGCACTCACGTTTCCTGCTGTCTTAGACATCTAGAAAGCAAGGGCATGCTTCTTGTTCTAAAGCAGAGGGTGATCAATGGATGATTACAATGCTGTGTGTTTCACTTCAGAAATGGAGTTAAATCCCAAGCTCTGAGTCTTCCTACAAGCAAGACTTCGTTTCAGGTAAGGGCAGTCACTTGTCAGCTCAAACGAATTACATCGTTCACGAAGCTCACACGTTTCTCATCTTAACAGACAAGCATTGGATGTTAGAGGACCAGTGCTTTGTATCAGTTTCAGGAGCAGAGTTGGACTAGATATGGTCCGTATGTGTAGGAAACCCCGTTCTTTTGTTCTCCGCACACTCACGTTTCCTGCTGTGTTAGAGACTCCAGAAAGCAAGAGCGTGATTCTGGCTCGAAAGCAGAGTGTGATCCATGGATGAGAACTCTGCTGTGTGTTTCCCTTCAGAGATGGAGTTAAATCCCAGGCCCTGTGTCTTACTACAAGCAAGACTTCGTTACAGGTAAAGGCAATCACTTTTCAGTTCAAAGGAACTACATCATTCTCAAAGCTCACGCGTTTCTCATCTTAACTGACAAGCATTGGATGTTAGAGGACCAGTGCATTGTATCACTTTCAGAATCAGATTTGGACTACATATGGTCCGTATGTGTAGGAAAAACCGTTCTTTTGTTCTGGGCACACTCAGATTACCTGCTTTACTGGAGACTCTAGAAAGCAAGTGCATGCTTCTTGTTCTAAAGCAGAGTGTGATCAATGGATAAGAACACTTCTGTGTGTTTCACTTCAGAAAAGGAGTTAAATCCCAGGCTCTGAGTCTTCCTACAAGCAAGACTTCATTTCAGGTAAATGCAGTCACTTTTCTGCTCAAACGAACTACATCGTTCATGAAGATCACACGTTTCTCATCTTAACTGACAAGCATTGGATGTTAGAGGACCAGTGCTTTGTGTCAGTTTCAGAAACAGAGTTGTACTAGATATGGTCCATATGTGTAGGATACAACATACTTTTGTTCTCAGCGCACTCACGTTTCCTGCTGTCTTAGAGAATTTAGAAAGCAAGAGCGTGCTTCTCGCTCTAAAGCAGATTGTGATCCATGGATGAGAACTATGCTGTGTGTTTCCCTTCAGAGATGGAGTTAAAGCCCAGGCTCTGTGTCTTACTACAAGCAAGACTTCGTTACAGGTAAGGGCAGTACTTTTCATTTCAAAGGAACTACATCATTCTCAAAGCTCACGCGTTTCTCATCTTAAATGACAAGCATTGGATGTTAGAGGACCAGTGCTTTGTGTCACTTACAGAAACAGAGTTGGACTAGATATGGTCCATATGTGTAGGAAACACCGTTCTTTTGTTCTCAGCGCACTCACGTTTCCTGCTGTCTTAGACACTCTAGAAAGCAAGGGCATGCTTCTTGTTCTAAAGCAGAGGGTGATCAATGGATGATTACACTGCTGTGTGTTTCACTTCAGAAATGGAGTTAAATCCCAAGCTCTGAGTCTTCCTACAAGCAAGACTTCGTTTCAGGTAAGGGCAGTCACTTGTCAGCTCAAACGAATTACATCGTTCACGAAGCTCACACGTTTCTCATCTTAACAGACAAGCATTGGATGATAGAGGACCAGTGCTTTGTATCCGTTTCAGAAGCAGAGTTGGACTAGATATGGTCCGTATGTGTAGGAAACCCCGTTCTTTTGTTCTCAGCACACTCACGTTTCCTGCTGTGTTAGAGACTCCAGAAAGCAAGAGCGTGATCCTGGCTCGAAAGCAGAGTGTGATCCATGGATGAGAACTCTGCTGTGTGTTTCCCTTCAGAGATGGAGTTAAATCCCAGGCCCTGTGTCTTACTACAAGCAAGATTTCGTTACAGGTAAGGGCAGTCAGTTTTCTGCTCAAACGAACTACATCGTTCACGAAGATCACACGTTTCTCATCTTAACTGACAAGCATTGGATGTTAGAGGACCAGTGCATTTTATCAGGTTCAGAAGCAGATTTGGACTAGATATGGTCCGTATGTGTAGGAAACACCGTTATTTTTTTCTCAGCGCACTCACGTTTCCTGCTGTGTTAGAGACTCTAGAACGCAAGAGCGTGCTTCTTGCTCTAAAGCAGAGTGTGATCAATGGATGAGAACACTGCTGTGTGTTTCACTTCAGAAACGGAGTTAAATCGCAGGCTCTGAGTCTTCCTACAAGCAAGACTTCGTTTCAGGTAAGGGCAGTCACTTTTCTGCTCAAACGAACTACATCGTTCACGCAGATCACACGTTTCTCATCTTAACTGACAAGCATTGGATGTTAGAGGACCAGTGCATTGTATCAGTTTCAGAAGCAGATTTGGACTACATATGGTCCGTATGTATAGGAAACACCGTTCTTTTGTTCTGGGCACACTCAGATTACCTGCTGTATTAGAGACTCTAGAAAGCAAGAGCGTGCTTCTCGCTCTAAAGCAGAGAGTGACCCATGGATGAGAACTCTGCTATGTGTTTCCTTTCAGAGATGGAGTTAAATCCCAGGATCTGTGTCTTACTACAAGCAAGACTTTGTTACAGGTAAGGGCAGTCACTTTTCAGTTCAAAGGTACTACATCATTCTCAAAGCTCACGCGTTTCTCATCTTACCTGACAAGCATTGGATGTTAGAGGACCAGTGCGTTGTGTCACTTACAGAAACACAGTTGGACTAGATATGGTCCGTATGTGTAGGAAACACCGTTCTTTTGTTCTCAGCGCACTCACGTTTCCTGCTGTCTTAGAGACTCTAGTAAGCAAGAGCGTGCTTCGTATTCTAATTCAGAGTGTGATCAATGGATGAGAACACTGCTGTGTGTTTCACTTCAGAAATGGAGTTAAATCCCGGGCTCTGAGTCTTCCTACAAGCAAGACTTCGTTTAAGGTAAGGGCAGTCACTTTTCTACTCAAACGAACTACATCATTCTCAAAGCTCACACGTTTCTCATCTTAACTGACAAGCATTGGAATTTAGAGGACCAGTGCTTTGTATCAGTTTCAGATGCAGAGTTGGACTATATAATGTCCTTATGTGTAGGAAACTGCGTTCTTTTGTTCTCAGCACACTCACGTTTCCTGCTGTCTTAGAGACTCTAGAAAGCAAGGGCATGCTTCTTGTTCTAAAGCAGAGGGTGATCAATGGATGATTACACTGCTGTGTGTTTCACTTCAGAAATGGAGTTAAATCCCAAGCTCTGAGTCTTCCTACAAGCAAGACTTCGTTTCAGGTAAGGGCAGTCACTTGTCAGCTCAAACGAATTACATCGCTCACGAAGCTCACACGTTTCTCATCTTAACAGACAAGCATTGGATATTAGAGGACCAGTGCTTTGTATCAGTTTCAGAAGCAGAGTTGGACTGGATATGGTCCATATGTGTAGGAAACACCGTTCTTTTGTTCTCAGCACACTCACGTTTCCTGCTGTGTTAGAGACTCCAGAAAGCAAGAGCGTGCTTCTCGCTCTAAAGCAGAGTGTGACCCATGGATATGAACTCTGCTGTGTGTTTCCCTTCAGAGATGGAGTTAAATCCCAGGCTCTGTGACTTACTACAAGAAAGACTTCGTTACAGGTAAGGGCAGTCACTTTTCAGTTCAAAGGTGCTACATCATTCTCAAAGCTCACGCGTTTCTCATGCTACCTGACAAGCATTGGATGTTAGAGGACCAGTGCGTTGTGTCACTTACAGAAACAGAGTTGGACTAGATATGGTCCGTATGTGTAGGAAACACTGTTCTTTTGTTCTCAGCGCACTCACGTTTCCTGCTGTCTTAGACACTCTAGAAAGCAAGAGCATGCTTCTTGTTCTAAAGCAGAGTGTGATCAATGGATGAGAACACTGCTGTGTGTTTCACTTCAGAAATGGAGTTAAATCTCAGGCTCTGAGTCTTCCTACAAGCAAGACTTCCTTTAAGGTAAGGGCAGTCACTTTTCTGCTCAAACGAACTACATCATTCACCAAGATCACACGTTTCTCATCTTAACTGACAAGCATTGGATGTTAGAGGACCGGTGCTTTGTGTCACTTACAGAAACAGAGTTGGACTAGATATGGTCCATATGTGTAGGAAACACCGTTCTTTTGTTCTCAGCGCACTCACGTTTCCTGCTGTCTTAGACACTCTAGAAAGCAAGGGCATGCTTCTTGTTCTAAAGCAGAGGGTGATCAATGGATGATTACACTGCTGTGTGTTTCACTTCAGAAATGGTGTTAAATCCCAAGCTCTGAGTCTTCCTACAAGCAAGACTTCGTTTCAGGTAAGGGCAGTCACTTGTCAGCTCAAACGAATTACATCCTTCACGAAGCTCACACGTTTCTCATCTTAACAGACAAGCATTGGATGTTAGAGGACCAGTGCTTTGTATCAGTTTCAGAAGCAGAGTTGGACTACATAAGGTCCGTATTTGTACGAAACTCCGTTCTTTTGTTCTGGGCACACTCAGATTTCCTACTGTATTACAGACTCTAGAAAGCAAGAGCGTGCTTCTTGCTGTAAAGCAGAGTGTGATCCATGGGTGAATACTATGCTGTGTGTTTCCCTTCAGAAAAGGAGTTAAATCCCATGCTCTGTGTCTTCCTATAAGCAAGACTTCGTTTCAGGTAAGGGCAATCACTTGTCATATTCAACGAACTACATCGTTCACGAAGCTCACACGTTTCTCATCTTAACAGACAAGCATTGGATGTTAGAGGACCAGTGCTTTGTATCAGTTTCAGAAGAAGAGTTGGACTACATAAGGTCCGTATTTGTACGAAACTCCGTTCTTTTGTTCTGGGCACACTCAGATTTCCTACTGTATTACAGACTCTAGAAAGCAAGAGCGTGCTTCTTGCTGTAAAGCAGAGTGTGATCCATGGGTGAATACTATGCTGTGTGTTTCCCTTCAGAAAAGGAGTTAAATCCCATGCTCTGTGTCTTCCTATAAGCAAGACTTCGTTTCAGGTAAGGGCAATCACTTGTCATATTCAACGAACTACATCGTTCACGAAGCTCACACGTTTCTCATCTTAACAGACAAGCATTGGATGTTAGAGGACCAGTGCTTTGTATCAGTTTCAGAAGCAGAGTTGGACTAGATATGGTCCGTATGTGTAGGAAACAGCGTTCTTTTGTTCTCAGCGCACACACGTTTCCTGCTGTCTTAGAGACTCTAGAAAGCAAGAGCGTGCTTCTTGTTCTAAAGCAGAGTGTGATCAATGGATGAGAACACTGCTGTGTGTTTCACTTCAGAAATGGAGTTAAATCCCAGGCTCTGAGTCTTCCTACAAGCAAGACTTCGTTTCAGGTAAGGGCAGTCACTTTTCTGCTCAAACGAACTACATCGTTCACGAAGATCACACGTTTCTCATCTTAACTGACAAGCATTGGATGTGAGAGGACCAGTGCATTGTATGAGTTTCAGAAGCAGATTTGGACTACATATGGTCAGTATGTGTAGGAAACACCGTTCTTTTGTTCTGGGCACTCTCAGATTACCTGCTGTATTAGAGACTCTAGAAAGCAAGAGCGTGCTTCTCGCTCTCAAGCAGAGTGTGACCCATGGATGAGAACTCTGCTATGTGTTTCCTATCAGAGATGGAGTTAAATCCCAGGCTCTGTGTCTTACTACAAGCAAGACTTCGTTACAGGTAAGGGCAGTCACTTTTCAGTTCAAAGGTACTACATCATTCTCAAGTCTCACGCGTTTCTCATCTTACCTGACAAGCATTGGATGTTAGAGGACCAGTGCGTTGTGTCACTTACAGAAACAGAGTTGGACTAGATATGGTCCGTATGTGTAGGAAACACCGTTCTTTTGTTCTCAGCTCACTCACGTTTCCTGCTGTCTTAGAGACCCTAGAAAGCAAGAGCATGCTTCTTGTTCTAAAGCAGAGTGTGATCAATGGATGAGAACACTGCTGTGTGTTTCACTTCAGAAAAGGAGTTAAATCCCAGGCTCTGTGTCTTACTACAAGCAAGACTTCGTTTCAGGTAAATGCAGTCACTTTTCTGCTCAAACGAACTACATCGTTCACGAAGATCACACGTTTCGCATCTTAACTGACAAGCACTGGATGTTAGAGGACCAGTGCTTTGTGTCAGTTTCAGAAACAGAGTTGTACTAGATATGGTCCATATGTGTAGGAAACAACATACTTTTGTTCTCAGCGCACTCACGTTTCCTGCTGTCTTAGAGAATTTAGAAAACAAGAGCGTGCTTCTCGCTCTAAAGCAGATTGTGATCCATGGATGAGAACTCTGCTGTGTGTTTCCCTTCAGAGATGGAGTTAAATCCCAGGCTCTGTGTCTTACTACAAGCAAGACTTCATTACAGGTAAGGGCAGTACTTTTCATTTCAAAGGAACTACATCATTCTCAAAGCTCACGCTTTTCTCATCTTAACTGACAAGCATTGGATGTTAGAGGACCAGTGCTTTGTGTCACTTACAGAAACAGAGTTGAACTAGATATGGTCCGTATGTGTAGGAAACACCTTTCTTTTGATCTCAGCACACTCACGTTTCCTGCTGTCTTAGAGACTCTAGAAAGCAAGAGCGTGCTTCTTGTTCTAAAGCAGAGTGTGATCAATGGATGAGAACACTGCTGTGTGTTTCACTTCAGAAATGGAGTTAAATCCCAGGCTCTGAGTCTTCCTACAAGCAAGACTTCGTTTCAGGTAAGGGCAGTCACTTTTCTGCTCAAACGAACTACATCGTTCATGAAGCTCACAAGTTTCCCATCTTAACTGACAAGCATTGGATTTTAGAGGACCAGTGCTTTGTATCAGTTTCAGAAGAAGAGTTGGACTACATAAGGTCCGTATGTGTACGAAACTCCGTTCTTATGTTCTGGGCACACTCAGATTTCCTGCTGTATTAGAGACTCTAGAAAGCAAGAGCGTGCTTCTTGCTGTAAAGCAGAGAGTGATCCATGGGTGAATACTATGCTGTGTGATTCCCTTCAGAAATGGAGTTAAATCCCAGGCTCTGTGTCTTCCTATAAGCAAGACTTCGTTTCAGGTAAGGGCAATCACTTGTCATATCAAACGAACTACATCGTTCACGAAGCTCACACGTTTCTCATCTTAACAGACAAGCATTGGATGTTAGAGGACCAGTGCTTTGTATCAGTTTCAGAAGCAGAGTTGGACTAGATATGGTCCGTATGTGTAGAAAACAGCGTTCTTTTTTTCTCAGCGCACTCACGTTTCCTGCTGTCTTAGAGACTCTAGAAAGCAAGAGCGTGCTTCTTGTTCTAAAGCAGAGTGTGATCAATGGATGAGAACACTGCTGTGTGTTTCACTTCAGAAATGGAGTTAAATCCCAGGCTCTGAGTCTTCCTACAAGCAAGACTTCGTTTCAGGTAAGGGCAGTCACTTTTCTGCTCAAACGAACTACATCGTTCACGAAGATCACACGTTTCTCATCTTAACTGACAAGCATTGGATGTTAGAGGACCAGTGCATTGTATCAGTTTCAGAAGCAGATTTGGACTACATATGGTCAGTATGTGTAGGAAACACCGTTCTTTTGTTCTGGGCACTCTCAGATTACCTGCTGTATTAGAGACTCTAGAAAGCAAGAGCGTGCTTCTCGCTCTAAAGCAGAGTGTGACCCATGGATGAGAACTCTGCTATGTGTTTCCTATCAGAGATGGAGTTTAATCCCAGGCTCTGTGTCTTACTACAAGCAAGACTTCGTTACAGGTAAGGGCAGTCACTTTTCAGTTCAAAGGTACTACATCATTCTCAAAGCTCACGGGTTTCTCATCTTACCTGACAAGCATTGGATGTTAGAAGACCAGTGCGTTGTGTCACTTACAGAAACAGAGTTGGACTAGATATGGTCCGTATGTGTAGGAAACACCGTTCTTTTGTTCTCAGCGCACTCACGTTTCCTGCTGTCTTAGAGATTCTAGAAAGCAAGAGCATGCTTCTTGTTCTAAAGCAGAGTGTGATCAATGGATGAGAACACTGCTGTGTGTTTCACTTCAGAAATGGAGTTAAATCCCAGGCTCTGAGTCTTCCTACAAGCAAGAGTTCGTTTCAGGTAACGGCAGTCACTTTTCTACTCAAACGAACTACATCATTCTCAAAGCTCACACGTTTCTCATCTTAACTGACAAGCACTGGATGTTAGAGGACCAGTGCATTGTATCAGTTTCAGATGCAGATTTGGACTACATATGGTCCGTATGTGTAGGAAACACCGTTCTTTTGTTCTGGGCATACTCAGATTACCTGCTGTATTAGAGACTCTAGAAAGCAAGAGCGTGCTTCTCGCTCCACAGCAGAGTGTGATCCATGGATGAAAACTCTGATGTGTGTTTCCCTTCAGAGATGGAGTTAAATCCCAGGCCCTGTGTCTTACTACAAGCAAGACTTCGTTACAGGTAAGGGCAGTCACTTTTCAGTTCAAAGGAACTACATCATTCTCAAAGCTCACACGTTTCTCATCTTAACTGACAAGCCTTGGATGTTAGAGGACCGGTGCTTTGTGTCACTTACAGAAACAGAGTTGGACTAGATATGGTCCATATGTGTAGGAAACACCGTTCTTTTGTTCTCAGCGCACTCACGTTTCCTGCTGTCTTAGACATCTAGAAAGCAAGGGCATGCTTCTTGTTCTAAAGCAGAGGGTGATCAATGGATGATTACAATGCTGTGTGTTTCACTTCAGAAATGGAGTTAAATCCCAAGCTCTGAGTCTTCCTACAAGCAAGACTTCGTTTCAGGTAAGGGCAGTCACTTGTCAGCTCAAACGAATTACATCGTTCACGAAGCTCACACGTTTCTCATCTTAACAGACAAGCATTGGATGTTAGAGGACCAGTGCTTTGTATCAGTTTCAGGAGCAGAGTTGGACTAGATATGGTCCGTATGTGTAGGAAACCCCGTTCTTTTGTTCTCCGCACACTCACGTTTCCTGCTGTGTTAGAGACTCCAGAAAACAAGAGCGTGATTCTGGCTCGAAAGCAGAGTGTGATCCATGGATGAGAACTCTGCTGTGTGTTTCCCTTCAGAGATGGAGTTAAATCCCAGGCCCTGTGTCTTACTACAAGCAAGACTTCGTTACAGGTAAGGGCAATCACTTTTCAGTTCAAAGGAACTACATCATTCTCAAAGCTCACGCGTTTCTCATCTTAACTGACAAGCATTGGATGTTAGAGGACCAGTGCTTTGTATCAGTTTCAGAAGAAGAGTTGGACTACATAAGGTCCGTATGTGTACGACACTCCGTTCTTATGTTCTGGGCACACTCAGATTTCCTGCTGTATTAGAGACTCTAGAAAGCAAGAGCGTGCTTCTTGCTGTAAAGCAGAGAGTGATCCATGGGTGAATACTATGCTGTGTGTTTCCCTTCAGAAATGGAGTTAAATCCCAGGCTCTGTGTCTTCCTATAAGCAAGACTTCGTTTCAGGTAAGGGCAATCACTTGTCATATCAAACGAACTACATCGTTCACTAAGCTCACACGTTTCTCATCTTAACAGACAAGCATTGGATGTTAGAGGACCAGTGCTTTGTATCAGTTTCAGAAGCAGAGTTGGACTAGATATGGTCCGTATGTGTAGGAAACCCCGTTCTTTTGTTCTCAGCACACTCACGTTTCCTGCTGTGTTAGAGACTCCAGAAAGCAAGAGCGTGATTCTGGCTCGAAAGCAGAGTGTGATCCATGGATGAGAACTCTGCTGTGTGTTTCCCTTCAGAGATGGAGTTAAATCCCAGGCCCTGTGTCTTACTACAAGCAAGACTTCGTTACAGGTAAGGGCAATCACTTTTCAGTTCAAAGGAACTACATCATTCTCAAAGCTCACACGTTTCTCATCTTAACTGACAAGCATTGGATGTTAGAGGACCGGTGCTTTGTGTCACTTACAGAAACAGAGTTGGACTAGATATGGTCCATATGTGTAGGAAACACCGTTCTTTTGTTCTCAGCGCACTCACGTTTCCTGCTGTCTTAGAGACTCTAGAAAGCAAGAGCGTGCTTCTTGTTCTAAAGCAGAGTGTGATCAATGGAGCAGAACACTGCAGTGTGTTTCACTTCAGAAATGGAGTTAAATCCTAGGCTCTGAGTCTTCCTACAAGCAAGACTTCGTTTCAGGTAAGGGCAGTCACTTTTCTGCTCAAACGAACTACATCGTTCACGAAGATCACACGTTTCTCATCTTAACTGACAAGCATTGGATTTTAGAGGACCAGTGCATTGTATCACTTTCAGAATCAGATTTGGACTACATATGGTCCTTATGTGTAGGAAAAACCGTTCTTTTGTTCTGGGCACACTCAGATTACCTGCTTTATTGGAGACTCTAGAAAGCAAGTGCATGCTTCTTGTTCTAAAGCAGAGTGTGATCAATGGATGAGAACACTGCTGTGTGTTTCACTTCAGAAAAGGAGTTAAATCCCAGGCTCTGAGTCTTCCTACAAGCAAGACTTCATTTCAGGTAAATGCAGTCACTTTTCTGCTCAAACGAACTACATCGTTTACGAAGATCACACGTTTCTCATCTTAACTGACAAGCATTGGATGTTAGAGGACCAGTGCTTTGTGTCAGTTTCAGAAACAGAGTTGGACTAGATATGGTCCATATGTGTAGGATACAACATACTATTGTTCTCAGCGCACTCACATTTCCTGCTGTCTTAGAGACTCTAGAAAGCAAGAGCGTGCTTCTTGTTCTAAAGCAGAGTGTGATCAATGGATGAGAACACTGCTGTGTTTTTCACTTCAGAAATGGAGTTAAATCCCAGGCTCTGAGTCTTCCTACAAGCAAGAGTTCGTTTCAGGTAAGGGCAGTCACTTTTCTGCTCAAACGAACTACATCATTCACGAAGATCACACGTTTCTCATCTTAACTGACATGCATTGGATGTTAGAGGACCAGTGCATTGTATCAGTTTCAGATGCAGATTTGGACTACATATGGTCCGTATGTGTAGGAAACACCGTTCTTTTGTTCTGGGCATACTCAGATTACCTGCTGTATTAGAGTCTCTAGAAAGCAAGAGCGTGCTTCTCGCTCTACAGCAGAGTGTGATCCATGGATGAAAACTCTGCTGTGTGTTTGCCTTCAGAGATGGAGTTAAATCCCAGGCCCTGTGTCTTACTACAAGCAAGACTTCGTTATAGGTAAGGGCAGTCACTTTTCAGTTCAAAGGAACTACATCATTCTCAAAGCTCACACGTTTCTCATCTTAACTGACAAGCATTGGATGTTAGAGGACCGGTGCTTTGTGTCACTTACAGAAACAGAGTTGGACTAGATATGGTCCATATGTGTAGGAAACACCGTTCTTTTGTTCTCAGCGCACTCACGTTTCCTGCTGTCTTAGACACTCTAGAAAGCAAGGGCATGCTTCTTGTTCTAAAGCAGAGGGTGATCAATGGATGATTACACTGCTGTGTGTTTCACTTCAGAAATGGAGTTAAATCCCAAGCTCTGAGTCTTCCTACAAGCAAGACTTCGTTTCAGGTAAGGGCAGTCACTTGTCAGCTCAAACGAATTACATCGTTCACGAAGCTCACACGTTTCTCATCTTAACAGACAAGCATTGGATGTTAGAGGACCAGTGCTTTGTTTCAGTTTCAGAAGCAGAGTTGGACTAGATATGGTCCATATGTGTAGGAAACCCCGTTCTTTTGTTCTCAGCACACTCACGTTTCCTGCTGTGTTAGAGACTCCAGAAAGCAAGAGCGTGATTCTGGCTCAAAAGCAGAGTGTGATCCATGGATGAGAACTCTGCTGTGTGTTTCCCTTCAGAGATGGAGTTAAATCCCAGGCCCTGTGTCTTACTACAAGAAAGACTTCGTTACAGGTAAGGGCAATCACTATTCAGTTCAAAGGAACTACATCATTCTCAAAGCTCACACGTTTCTCATCTTAACTGACAAGCATTGGATGTTAGAGGACCAGTGCATTGTATCACTTTCAGAATCAGATTTGGACTACATATGGTCCGTATGTGTAGGAAAAACCGTTCTTTTGTTCTGGGCACACTCAGATTACCTGCTTTATTGGAGACTCTAGAAAGCAAGTGCATGCTTCTTGTTCTAAAGCAGAGTGTGATCAATGGATGAGAACACTGCTGTGTGTTTCACTTCAGAAAAGGAGTTAAATCCCAGGCTCTGAGTCTTCCTACAAGCAAGACTTCATTTCAGGTAAATGCAGTCACTTTTCTGCTCAAACGAACTACATCGTTCACGAAGATCACACGTTTCTCATCTTAACTGACAAGCATTGGATGTTAGAGGACCAGTGCTTTGTGTCAGTTTCAGAAACAGAGTTGTACTAGATATGGTCCATATGTGTAGGATACAGCATACTTTTGTTCTCAGCGCACTCACGTTTCCTGCTGTCTTAGAGAATTTAGAAAGCAAGAGCGTGCTTCTCGCTCTAAAGCAGATTGTGATCCATGGATGAGAACTATGCTGTGTGTTTCCCTTCAGAGATGGAGTTAAATCCCAGGCTCTGTGTCTTACTACAAGCAAGACTTCGTTACAGGTAAGGGCAGTACTTTTCATTTCAAAGGAACTACATCATTCTCAAAGCTCACGCGTTTCTCATCTTAACTGACAAGCATTGGATGTTAGAGGACCAGTGCTTTGTATCAGTTTCAGAAGAAGAGTTGGACTACATAAGGTCCGTATGTGTACGAAACTCCGTTCTTATGTTCTGGGCACACTCAGATTTCCTGCTGTATAGAGACTCTAGAAAGCAAGAGCGTGCTTCTTGCTGTAAAGCAGAGAGTGATCCATGGGTGAATACTATGCTGTGTGTTTCCCTTCAGAAATGGAGTTAAATCCCAGGCTCTGTGTCTTCCTATAAGCAAGACTTCGTTTCAGGTAAGGGCAATCACTTGTCATATCAAACGAACTACATCGTTCACAAAGCTCACACGTTTCTCATCTTAACAGACAAGCATTGGATGTTAGAGGACCAGTGCTTTGTATCAGTTTCAGAAGCAGAGTTGGACTAGATATGGTCCGTATGTGTAGGAAACCCCGTTCTTTTGTTCTGGGCATACTCAGATTACCTGCTGTATTAGAGTCTCTAGAAAGCAAGAGCGTGCTTCTCGCTCTACAGCAGAGTGTGATCCATGGATGAAAACTCTGCTGTGTGTTTCCCTTCAGAGATGGAGTTAAATCCCAGGCCCTGTGTCTTACTACAAGCAAGACTTCGTTACAGGTAAGGGCAGTCACTTTTCAGTTCAAAGGAACTACATCATTCTCAAAGCTCACACGTTTCTCATCTTAACTGACAAGCATTGGATGTTAGAGGACCGGTGCTTTGTGTCACTTACAGAAACAGAGTTGGACTAGATATGGTCCATATGTGTAGGAAACACCGTTCTTTTGTTCTCAGCGCACTCACGTTTCCTGCTGTCTTAGAGACTCTAGAAAGCAAGGGCATGCTTCTTGTTCTAAAGCAGAGGGTGATCAATGGATGATTACACTGCTGTGTGTTTCACTTCAGAAATGGAGTTAAATCCCAAGCTCTGAGTCTTCCTACAAGCAAGACTTCGTTTCAGGTAAGGGCAGTCACTTGTCAGCTCAAACGAATTACATCGTTCACGAAGCTCACACGTTTCTCATCTTAACAGACAAGCATTGGATGTTAGAGGACCAGTGCTTTGTATCAGTTTCAGAAGCAGAGTTGGACTAGATATGGTCCGTATGTGTAGGAAACCCCGTTCTTTTGTTCTCAGCACACTCACGTTTCCTCCTGTGTTAGAGACTCCTGAAAGCAAGAGCGTGATTCTGGCTCGAAAGCAGAGTGTGATCCATGGATGAGAACTCTGCTGTGTGTTTCCCTTCAGAGATGGAGTTAAATCCCAGGCTCTGTGTCTTACTACAAGAAAGACTTCGTTACAGGTAACGGCAATCACTTTTCAGTTCAAAGGAACTACATCATTCTCAAAGCTCACACGTTTCTCATCTTAACTGACAAGCATTGGATGTTAGAGGACCAGTGCATTGTATCACTTTCAGAATCAGATTTGGACTACATATGGTCCGTATGTGTAGGAAAAACCGTTCTTTTGTTCTGGGCACACTCAGATTACCTGCTTTATTGGAGACTCTGGAAAGCAAGTGCATGCTTCTTGTTCTAAAGCAGAGTGTGATCAATGGATGAGAACACTGCTGTGTGTTTCACTTCAGAAAAGGAGTTAAATCCCAGGCTCTGAGTCTTCCTACAAGCAAGACTTCATTTCAGGTAAATGCAGTCACTTTTCTGCTCAAACGAACTACATCGTTCACGAAGATCACACGTTTCTCATCTTAACTGACAAGCATTGGATGTTAGAGGACCAGTGCTTTGTGTCAGTTTCAGAAACAGAGTTGTACTAGATATGGTCCATATGTGTAGAATACAACATACTTTTGTTCTCAGCGCACTCACGTTTCCTGCTGTCTTAGAGAATTTAGAAAGCAAGAGCGTGCTTCTCGCTCTAAAGCAGATTGTGATCCATGGATGAGAACTATGCCGTGTGTTTCCCTTCAGAGATGGAGTTAAATCCCAGGCTCTGTGTCTTACTACAAGCAAGACTTCGTTACAGGTAAGGGCAGTACTTTTCATTTCAAAGGATATACATCATTCTCAAAGCTCACGCGTTTCTCATCTTAACTGACAAGCATTGGATGTTAGAGGACCAGTGCTTTGTATCAGTTTCAGAAGAAGAGTTGGACTACATAAGGTCCATATGTGTACGAAACTCCGTTCTTATGTTCAGGGCACACTCAGATTTCCTGCTGTATAGAGACTCTAGAAAGCAAGAGCGTGCTTCTTGCTGTAAAGCAGAGAGTGATCCATGGGTGAATACTATGCTGTGTGTTTCCCTTCAGAAATGGAGTTAAATCCCAGGCTCTGTGTCTTCCTATAAGCAAGACTTCGTTTCAGGTAAGGGCAATCACTTGTCATATCAAACGAACTACATCGTTCACGAAGCTCACACGTTTCTCATCTTAACAGACAAGCATTGGATGTTAGAGGACCAGTGCTTTGTATCAGTTTCAGAAGCAGAGTTGGACTAGATATGGTCCGTATGTGTAGGAAGCCCCGTTCTTTTGTTCTGGGCATACTCAGATTACCTGCTGTATTAGAGTCTCTAGAAAGCAAGAGCGTGCTTCTCGCTCTACAGCAGAGTGTGATCCATGGATGAAAACTCTGCTGTGTGTTTCCCTTCAGAGATGGAGTTAAATCCCAGGCCCTGTGTCTTACTACAAGCAAGACTTCGTTACAGGTAAGGGCAGTCACTTTTCAGTTCAAAGGAACTACATCATTCTCAAAGCTCACACGTTTCTCATCTTAACTGACAAGCATTGGATGTTAGAGGACCGGTGCTTTGTGTCACTTACAGAAACAGAGTTGGACTAGATATGGTCCATATGTGTAGGGAACACCGTTCTTTTGTTCTCAGCGCACTCACGTTTCCTGCTGTCTTAGAGACTCTAGAAAGCAAGAGCGTGCTTCTTGTTCTAAAGCAGAGTGTGATCAATGGATCAGAACACTGCTGTGTGTTTCACTTCAGAAATGGAGTTAAATCCCAGGCTCTGTGTCTTACTACAAGCAAGACTTCGTTACAGGTAAGGGCAGTACTTTTCATTTCAAAGGAACTACATCATTCTTAAAGCTCACGCGTTTCTCATCTTAACTGACAAGCATTGGATGTTAGAGGACCAGTGCCTTGTATCAGTTTCAGAAGAAGAGTTGGACTACATAAGGTCCGTATGTGTATGAAACTCTGTTCTTATGTTCTGGGCACACTCAGATTTCCTGCTGTATTAGAGACTCTAGAAAGCAAGAGCGTGCTTCTTGCTGTAAAGCAGAGAGTGATCCATGGGTGAATACTATGCTGTGTGTTTCCCTTCAGAAATGGAGTTAAATCCCAGGCTCTGTGTCTTCCTATAAGCAAGACTTCGTTTCAGGTAAGGGCAATCACTTGTCATATCAAACGAACTACATCGTTCACGAAGCTCACACGTTTCTCATCTTAACAGACAAGCATTGGATGTTAGAGGACCAGTGCTTTGTATCAGTTTCAGAAGCAGAGTTGGACTAGATATGGTCCGTATATGTAGGAAACCCCGTTCTTTTGTTCTCAGCACACTCACGTTTCCTGCTGTCTTAGAGAATTTAGAAAGCAAGAGCGTGCTTCTCGCTCTAAAGCAGATTGTGATCCATGGATGAGAACTATGCTGTGTGTTTCCCTTCAGAGATGGAGTTAAATCCCAGGCTCTGTGTCTTACTACAAGCAAGACTTCGTTACAGGTAAGGGCAGTCACTTTTCAGTTCAAAGGTACTACATCATTCTCAAAGCTCACGCGTTTCTCATCTTACCTGACAAGCATTGGATGTTAGAGGACCAGTGCGTTGTGTCACTTACAGAAACAGAGCTGGACTAGATATGGTCCGTATGTGTAGGAAACACCGTTCTTTTGTTCTCAGCGCACTCACGTTTCTGCTGTCTTAGAGACTCTAGAAAGCAAGAGCGTGCTTCTTATTCTAATTCAGAGTGTGATCAATGGATGAGAACACTGCTGTGTGTTTCACTTCAGAAATGGAGTTAAATCCCAGGCTCTGAGTCTTCCTACAAGCAAGACTTCGTTTCAGGTAAGGGCAGTCACTTTTCTACTCAAACGAACTACATCATTCTCAAAGCTCACACGTTTCTCATCTTAACTGACAAGCATTGGATTTTAGAGGACCAGTGCTTTGTATCAGTTTCAGAAGCAGAGTTGGACTATATAATGTCCTTATGTGTAGGAAACACCGTTCTTTTGTTCTGGGCATACTCAGATTACCTGCTGTATTAGAGACTCTAGAAAGCAAGAGCGTGCTTCTTGTTCTAAAGCAGAGTGTGATCCATGGATGAGAACTCTGCTGTGTGTTTCCCTTCAGAGATGGAGTTAAATCCCAGGCCCTGTGTCTTACTACAAGCAAGACTTCGTTACAGGTAAGGGCAGTCACTTTTCAGTTCAAAGGAACTACATCATTCTCAAAGCTCACACGTTTCTCATCTTAACTGACAAGCATTGGATGTTAGAGGACCGGTGCTTTGTGTCACTTACAGAAACAGAGTTGGACTAGATATGGTCCATATGTGTAGGAAACACCGTTCTTTTGTACTCAGCGCACTCACGTTTCCTGCTGTCTTAGAGACTCTAGAAAGCAAGAGCGTGCTTCTTGTTCTAAAGCAGAGTGTGATCAATGGATGAGAACACTGCTGTGTGTTTCACTTCAGAAATGGAGTTAATTCCTAGGCTCTGAGTCTTCCTACAAGCAAGACTTCATTACAGGTAAGGGCAGTCACTTTTCTGCTCAAACGAACTACATCGTTCACGAAGATCACACGTTTCTCATCTTAACTGACAAGCATTGGATGTTAGAGGACCAGTGCATTGTATCACTTTCAGAATCAGATTTGGACTACATATGGTCCGTATGTGTAGGAAAAACCGTTCTTTTGTTCTGGGCACACTCAGATTACCTGCTTTATTGGAGACTCTAGAAAGCAAGTGCATGCTTCTTGTTCTAAAGCAGAGTGTGATCAATGGATGAGAACACTTCTGTGTGTTTCACTTCAGAAAAGGAGTTAAATCCCAGGCTCTGAGTCTTCCTACAAGCAAGACTTCATTTCAGGTAAATGCAGTCACTTTTCTGCTCAAACGAAATACATCGTTCACGAAGATCACACGTTTCTCATCTTAACTGACAAGCATTGGATGTTAGAGGACCAGTGCTTTGTGTCAGTTTCAGAAACAGAGTTGTACTAGATATGGTCCATATGTGTAGGATACAACATACTTTTGTTCTCAGCGCACTCACGTTTCCTGCTGTCTTAGAGAATTTAGAAAGCAAGAGCGTGCTTCTCGCTCTAAAGCAGATTGTGATCCATGGATGAGAACTATGCTGTGTGTTTCCCTTCAGAGATGGAGTTAAAGCCCAGGCTCTGTGTCTTACTACAAGCAAGACTTCGTTACAGGTAAGGGCAGTACTTTTCATTTCAAAGGAACTACATCATTCTCAAAGCTCACGCGTTTCTCATCTTATATGACAAGCATAGGATGTTAGAGGACCAGTGCTTTGTGTCACTTACAGAAACAGAGTTGGACTAGATATGGTCCATATGTGTAGGAAACACCGTTCTTTTGTTCTCAGCGCACTCACGTTTCCTGCTGTCTTAGACACTCTAGAAAGCAAGGGCATGCTTCTTGTTCTAAAGCAGAGGTTGATCAATGGATGATTACACTGCTGTGTGTTTCACTTCAGAAATGGAGTTAAATCCCAAGCTCTGAGTCTTCCTACAAGCAAGACTTCGTTTCAGGTAAGGGCAGTCACTTGTCAGCTCAAACAAATTACATCGTTCACGAAGCTCACACGTTTCTCATCTTAACAGACAAGCATTGGATGTTAGAGGACCAGTGCTTTGTATCAGTTTCAGAAGCAGAGTTGGACTAGATATGGTCCGTATGTGTAGGAAACCCCGTTCTTTTGTTCTCAGCACACTCACGTTTCCTGCTGTGTTAGAGACTCCAGAAAGCAAGAGCGTGATTCTGGCTCGAAAGCAGAGTGTGATCCATGGATGAGAACTCTGCTGTGTGTTTCCCTTCAGAGATGGAGTTAAATCCCAGGCCCTGTGTCTTACTACAAGCAAGATTTCGTTACAGGTAAGTGCAATCACTTTTCAGTTCAAAGGAACTACATCATTCTCAAAGCTCACACGTTTCTCATCTTAACTGACAAGCATTTGATGTTAGAGGACCGTTGCTTTGTGTCACTTACAGAAACAGAGTTGGACTAGATATGGTCCATATGTGTAGGAAACACCGTTCTTTTGTTCTCAGCGCACTCACGTTTCCTGCTGTCTTAGAGACTCTAGAAAGCAAGAGCGTGCTTCTTGTTCTAAAGCAGAGTGTGATCAATGGATGAGAACACTGCTGTGTGTTTCACTTCAGAAATGGAGTTAAATCCTAGGCTCTGAGTCTTCCTACAAGCAAGACTTCGTTTCAGGTAAGGGCAGTCACTTTTCTGCTCAAACGAACTACATCGTTCACGAAGATCACACGTTTCTCATCTTAACTGACAAGCATTGGATGTTAGAGGACCAGTGCATTGTATCACTTTCAGAATCAGATTTGGACTACATATGGTCCGTATGTGTAGGAAAAACCGTTCTTCTTTTCTGGGCACACTCAGATTACCTGCTTTATTGGAGACTCTAGAAAGCAAGTGCATGCTTCTTGTTCTAAAGCAGAGTGTGATCAATGGATGAGAACACTGCTGTGTGTTTCACTTCAGAAAAGGAGTTAAATCCCAGGCTCTGAGTCTTCCTACAAGCAAGACTTCATTTCAGGTAAATGCAGTCACTTTTCTGCTCAAACGAACTACATCGTTCACGAAGATCACACGTTTCTCATCTTAACTGACAAGCATTGGATGTTAGAGGACCAGTGCTTTGTGTCAGTTTCAGAAACAGAGTTGTACTAGATATGGTCCATATGTGTAGGATACAACATACTTTTGTTCTCAGCGCACTCACGTTTCCTGCTGTCTTAGAGAATTTAGAAAGCAAGAGCGTGCTTCTCGCTCTAAAGCAGATTGTGATCCATGGATGAGAACTATGCTGTGTGTTTCCCTTCAGAGATGGAGTTAAATCCCAGGCTCTGTGTCTTACTACAAGCAAGACTTCGTTACAGGTAAGGGCAGTACTTTTCATTTCAAAGGAACTACATCATTCTCAAAGCTCACGCGTTTCTCATCTTAACTGACAAGCATTGGATGTTAGAGGACCAGTGCTTTGTATCAGTTTCAGAAGAAGAGTTGGACTACATAAGGTCCGTATGTGTACGAAACTCCGTTCTTATGTTCTGGGCACACTCAGATTTCCTGCTGTATTAGAGACTCTAGAAAGCAAGAGCGTGCTTCTTGCTGTAAAGCAGAGAGTGATCCATGGGTGAATACTATGCTGTGTGTTTCCCTTCAGAAATGGAGTTAAATCCCAGGCTCTGTGTCTTCCTATAAGCAAGACTTCGTTTCAGGTAAGGGCAATCACTTGTCATATCAAACGAACTAGATCGTTCACGAAGCTCACACGTTTCTCATCTTAACAGACAAGCATTGGATGTTAGAGGACCAGTGCTTTGTATCAGTTTCAGAAGCAAAGTTGGACTAGATATGGTCCGTATGTGTAGGAAACCCCGTTCTTTTGTTCTCAGCACACTCACGTTTCCTGCTGTGTTAGAGACTCCAGAAAGCAAGAGCGTGATTCTGGCTCGAAAGCAGAGTGTGATCCATGGATGAGAACTCTGCTGTGTGTTTCCCTTCAGAGATGGAGTTAAATCCCAGGCCCTGTGTCTTACTACAAGCAAGACTTCGTTACAGGTAAGGGCAGTCACTTTTCTGCTCCAACGAACTACATCGTTCACGAAGATCACACGTTTCTCATCTTAACTGACAAGCATTGGATGTTAGAGGACCAGTGCATTGTATCAGTTTCAGAAGCAGATTTGGACTACATATGGTCAGTATGTGTAGGAAACACCGTTCTTTTGTTCTGGGCACTCTCAGATTACCTGCTGTATTAGAGACTCTAGAAAGCAAGAGCGTGCTTCTTGCTCTAAAGCAGAGTGTGACCCATGGATGAGAACTCTGCTATGTGTTTCCTATCAGAGATGGAGTTAAATCCCAGGCTCTGTGTCTTACTACAAGCAAGACTTCGTTACAGGTAAGGGCAGTCACTTTTCAGTTCAATGGTACTACATCATTCTCAAAGCTCACGCGTTTCTCATCTTACCTGACAAGCATTGGATGTTAGAGGACCAGTGCGTTGTGTCACTTACAGAAACAGAGTTGGACTAGATATGGTCCGTATGTGTAGGAAACACCATTCTTTTGTTCTCAGCGCACTCACGTTTCCTGCTGTCTTAGACACTCTAGAAAGCAAGAGCATGCTTCTTGTTCTAAAGCAGAGTGTGATCAATGGATGAGAACACTGCTGTGTGTTTCACTTCAGAAATGGAGTTAAATCCCAGGCTCTGAGTCTTCCTACAAGCAAGAGTTCGTTTCAGGTAAGGGCAGTCACTTTTCTGCTCAAACGAACTACATCATTCACGAAGATCACACGTTTCTCATCTTAACTGACAAGCATTGGATGTTAGAGGACCAGTGCATTGTATCAGTTTCAGATGCAGATTTGGAATACATATGGTCCGTATGTGTAGGAAACACCGTTCTTTTGTTCTGGGCATACTCAGATTACCTGCTGTATTAGAGACTCTAGAAAGCAAGAGCGTGCTTCTCGCTCTACAGCAGAGTGTGATCCATGGATGAAAACTCTGCTGTGTGTTTCCCTTCAGAGATGGAGTTAAATCCCAGGCCCTGTGTCTTACTACAAGCAAGACTTCGTTACAGGTAAGGGCAGTCACTTTTCAGTTCAAAGGAACTACATCATTCTCAAAGCTCACACGTTTCTCATCTTAACTGACAAGCATTGGATGTTAGAGGACCGGTGCTTTGTGTCACTTACAGAAACAGAGTTGGACTAGATATGGTCCATATGTGTAGGAAACACCGTTCTTTTGTTCTCAGCGCACTCACGTTTCCTGCTGTCTTAGAGACTCTAGAAAGCAAGGGCATGCTTCTTGTTCTAAAGCAGAGGGTGATCAATGGATGATTACACTGCTGTGTGTTTCACTTCAGAAATGGAGTTAAATCCCAAGCTCTGAGTCTTCCTACAAGCAAGACTTCGTTTCAGGTAAGGGCAGTCACTTGTCAGCTCAAACGAATTACATCGTTCACGAAGCTCACACGTTTCTCATCTTAACAGACAAGCATTGGATGTTAGAGGACCAGTGCTTTGTATCAGTTTCAGAAGCAGAGTTGGACTAGATATGGTCCGTATGTGTAGGAAACCCCGTTCTTTTGTTCTCAGCACACTCACGTTTCCTCCTGTGTTAGAGACTCCTGAAAGCAAGAGCGTGATTCTGGCTCGAAAGCAGAGTGTGATCCATGGATGAGAACTCTGCTGTGTGTTTCCCTTCAGAGATGGAGTTAAATCCCAGGCTCTGTGTCTTACTACAAGAAAGACTTCGTTACAGGTAACGGCAATCACTTTTCAGTTCAAAGGAACTACATCATTCTCAAAGCTCACACGTTTCTCATCTTAACTGACAAGCATTGGATGTTAGAGGACCAGTGCATTGTATCACTTTCAGAATCAGATTTGGACTACATATGGTCCGTATGTGTAGGAAAAACCGTTCTTTTGTTCTGGGCACACTCAGATTACCTGCTTTATTGGAGACTCTGGAAAGCAAGTGCATGCTTCTTGTTCTAAAGCAGAGTGTGATCAATGGATGAGAACACTGCTGTGTGTTTCACTTCAGAAAAGGAGTTAAATCCCAGGCTCTGAGTCTTCCTACAAGCAAGACTTCATTTCAGGTAAATGCAGTCACTTTTCTGCTCAAACGAACTACATCGTTCACGAAGATCACACGTTTCTCATCTTAACTGACAAGCATTGGATGTTAGAGGACCAGTGCTTTGTGTCAGTTTCAGAAACAGAGTTGTACTAGATATGGTCCATATGTGTAGAATACAACATACTTTTGTTCTCAGCGCACTCACGTTTCCTGCTGTCTTAGAGAATTTAGAAAGCAAGAGCGTGCTTCTCGCTCTAAAGCAGATTGTGATCCATGGATGAGAACTATGCCGTGTGTTTCCCTTCAGAGATGGAGTTAAATCCCAGGCTCTGTGTCTTACTACAAGCAAGACTTCGTTACAGGTAAGGGCAGTACTTTTCATTTCAAAGGATCTACATCATTCTCAAAGCTCACGCGTTTCTCATCTTAACTGACAAGCATTGGATGTTAGAGGACCAGTGCTTTGTATCAGTTTCAGAAGAAGAGTTGGACTACATAAGGTCCGTATGTGTACGAAACTCCGTTCTTATGTTCTGGGCACACTCAGATTTCCTGCTGTATAGAGACTCTAGAAAGCAAGAGCGTGCTTCTTGCTGTAAAGCAGAGAGTGATCCATGGGTGAATACTATGCTGTGTGTTTCCCTTCAGAAATGGAGTTAAATCCCAGGCTCTGTGTCTTCCTATAAGCAAGACTTCGTTTCAGGTAAGGGCAATCACTTGTCATATCAAACGAACTACATCGTTCACGAAGCTCACACGTTTCTCATCTTAACAGACAAGCATTGGATGTTAGAGGACCGGTGCTTTGTGTCACTTACAGAAACAGAGTTGGACTAGATATGGTCCATATGTGTAGGGAACACCGTTCTTTTGTTCTCAGCGCACTCACGTTTCCTGCTGTCTTAGAGACTCTAGAAAGCAAGAGCGTGCTTCTTGTTCTAAAGCAGAGTGTGATCAATGGATCAGAACACTGCTGTGTGTTTCACTTCAGAAATGGAGTTAAATCCCAGGCTCTGTGTCTTACTACAAGCAAGACTTCGTTACAGGTAAGGGCAGTACTTTTCATTTCAAAGGAACTACATCATTCTTAAAGCTCACGCGTTTCTCATCTTAACTGACAAGCATTGGATGTTAGAGGACCAGTGCTTTGTATCAGTTTCAGAAGAAGAGTTGGACTACATAAGGTCCGTATGTGTATGAAACTCCGTTCTTATGTTCTGGGCACACTCAGATTTCCTGCTGTATTAGAGACTCTAGAAAGCAAGAGCGTGCTTCTTGCTGTAAAGCAGAGAGTGATCCATGGGTGAATACTATGCTGTGTGTTTCCCTTCAGAAATGGAGTTAAATCCCAGGCTCTGTGTCTTCCTATAAGCAAGACTTCGTTTCAGGTAAGGGCAATCACTTGTCATATCAAACGAAGTACATCGTTCACGAAGCTCACACGTTTCTCATCTTAACAGACAAGCATTGGATGTTAGAGGACCAGTGCTTTGTATCAGTTTCAGAAGCAGAGTTGGACTAGATATGGTCCGTATATGTAGGAAACCCCGTTCTTTTGTTCTCAGCACACTCACGTTTCCTGCTGTCTTAGAGAATTTAGAAAGCAAGAGCGTGCTTCTCGCTCTAAAGCAGATTGTGATCCATGGATGAGAACTATGCTGTGTGTTTCCCTTCAGAGATGGAGTTAAATCCCAGGCTCTGTGTCTTACTACAAGCAAGACTTCGTTACAGGTAAGGGCAGTCACTTTTCAGTTCAAAGGTACTACATCATTCTCAAAGCTCACGCGTTTCTCATCTTACCTGACAAGCATTGGATGTTAGAGGACCAGTGCGTTGTGTCACTTACAGAAACAGAGCTGGACTAGATATGGTCCGTATGTGTAGGAAACACCGTTCTTTTGTTCTCAGCGCACTCACGTTTCTGCTGTCTTAGTGACTCTAGAAAGCAAGAGCGTGCTTCTTATTCTAATTCAGAGTGTGATCAATGGATGAGAACACTGCTGTGTGTTTCACTTCAGAAATGGAGTTAAATCCCAGGCTCTGAGTCTTCCTACAAGCAAGACTTCGTTTCAGGTAAGGGCAGTCACTTTTCTACTCAAACGAACTACATCATTCTCAAAGCTCACACGTTTCTCATCTTAACTGACAAGCATTGGATTTTAGAGGACCAGTGCTTTGTATCAGTTTCAGAAGCAGAGTTGGACTATATAATGTCCTTATGTGTAGGAAACACCGTTCTTTTGTTCTGGGCATACTCAGATTACCTGCTGTATTAGAGACTCTAGAAAGCAAGAGCGTGCTTCTTGTTCTAAAGCAGAGTGTGATCCATGGATGAGAACTCTGCTGTGTGTTTCCCTTCAGAGATGGAGTTAAATCCCAGGCCCTGTGTCTTACTACAAGCAAGACTTCGTTACAGGTAAGGGCAGTCACTTTTCAGTTCAAAGGAACTACATCATTCTCAAAGCTCACACGTTTCTCATCTTAACTGACAAGCATTGGATGTTAGAGGACCGGTGCTTTGTGTCACTTACAGAAACAGAGTTGGACTAGATATGGTCCATATGTGTAGGAAACACCATTCTTTTGTACTCAGCGCACTCACGTTTCCTGCTGTCTTAGAGACTCTAGAAAGCAAGAGCGTGCTTCTTGTTCTAAAGCAGAGTGTGATCAATGGATGAGAACACTGCTGTGTGTTTCACTTCAGAAATGGAGTTAATTCCTAGGCTCTGAGTCTTCCTACAAGCAAGACTTCATTACAGGTAAGGGCAGTCACTTTTCTGCTCAAACGAACTACATCGTTCACGAAGATCACACGTTTCTCATCTTAACTGACAAGCATTGGATGTTAGAGGACCAGTGCATTGTATCACTTTCAGAATCAGATTTGGACTACATATGGTCCGTATGTGTAGGAAAAACCGTTCTTTTGTTCTGGGCACACTCAGATTACCTGCTTTATTGGAGACTCTAGAAAGCAAGTGCATGCTTCTTGTTCTAAAGCAGAGTGTGATCAATGGATGAGAACACTTCTGTGTGTTTCACTTCAGAAAAGGAGTTAAATCCCAGGCTCTGAGTCTTCCTACAAGCAAGACTTCATTTCAGGTAAATGCAGTCACTTTTCTGCTCAAACGAAATACATCGTTCACGAAGATCACACGTTTCTCATCTTAACTGACAAGCATTGGATGTTAGAGGACCAGTGCTTTGTGTCAGTTTCAGAAACAGAGTTGTACTAGATATGGTCCATATGTGTAGGATACAACATACTTTTGTTCTCAGCGCACTCACGTTTCCTGCTGTCTTAGAGAATTTAGAAAGCAAGAGCGTGCTTCTCGCTCTAAAGCAGATTGTGATCCATGGATGAGAACTATGCTGTGTGTTTCCCTTCAGAGATGGAGTTAAAGCCCAGGCTCTGTGTCTTACTACAAGCAAGACTTCGTTACAGGTAAGGGCAGTACTTTTCATTTCAAAGGAACTACATCATTCTCAAAGCTCACGCGTTTCTCATCTTATATGACAAGCATAGGATGTTAGAGGACCAGTGCTTTGTGTCACTTACAGAAACAGAGTTGGACTAGATATGGTCCATATGTGTAGGAAACACCGTTCTTTTGTTCTCAGCGCACTCACGTTTCCTGCTGTCTTAGACACTCTAGAAAGCAAGGGCATGCTTCTTGTTCTAAAGCAGAGGTTGATCAATGGATGATTACACTGCTGTGTGTTTCACTTCAGAAATGGAGTTAAATCCCAAGCTCTGAGTCTTCCTACAAGCAAGACTTCGTTTCAGGTAAGGGCAGTCACTTGTCAGCTCAAACAAATTACATCGTTCACGAAGCTCACACGTTTCTCATCTTAACAGACAAGCATTGGATGTTAGAGGACCAGTGCTTTGTATCAGTTTCAGAAGCAGAGTTGGACTAGATATGGTCCGTATGTGTAGGAAACCCCGTTCTTTTGTTCTCAGCACACTCACGTTTCCTGCTGTGTTAGAGACTCCAGAAAGCAAGAGCGTGATTCTGGCTCGAAAGCAGAGTGTGATCCATGGATGAGAACTCTGCTGTGTGTTTCCCTTCAGAGATGGAGTTAAATCCCAGGCCCTGTGTCTTACTACAAGCAAGATTTCGTTACAGGTAAGTGCAATCACTTTTCAGTTCAAAGGAACTACATCATTCTCAAAGCTCACACGTTTCTCATCTTAACTGACAAGCATTGGATGTTAGAGGACCGGTGCTTTGTGTCACTTACAGAAACAGAGTTGGACTAGATATGGTCCATATGTGTAGGAAACACCGTTCTTTTGTTCTCAGCGCACTCACGTTTCCTGCTGTCTTAGAGACTCTAGAAAGCAAGAGCGTGCTTCTTGTTCTAAAGCAGAGTGTGATCAATGGATGAGAACACTGCTGTGTGTTTCACTTCAGAAATGGAGTTAAATCCTAGGCTCTGAGTCTTCCTACAAGCAAGACTTCGTTTCAGGTAAGGGCAGTCACTTTTCTGCTCAAACGAACTACATCGTTCACGAAGATCACACGTTTCTCATCTTAACTGACAAGCATTGGATGTTAGAGGACCAGTGCATTGTATCACTTTCAGAATCAGATTTGGACTACATATGGTCCGTATGTGTAGGAAAAACCGTTCTTTTTTTCTGGGCACACTCAGATTACCTGCTTTATTGGAGACTCTAGAAAGCAAGTGCATGCTTCTTGTTCTAAAGCAGAGTGTGATCAATGGATGAGAACACTGCTGTGTGTTTCACTTCAGAAAAGGAGTTAAATCCCAGGCTCTGAGTCTTCCTACAAGCAAGACTTCATTTCAGGTAAATGCAGTCACTTTTCTGCTCAAACGAACTACATCATTCACGAAGATCACACGTTTCTCATCTTAACTGACAAGCATTGGATGTTAGAGGACCAGTGCTTTGTGTCAGTTTCAGAAACAGAGTTGTACTAGATATGGTCCATATGTGTAGGATACAACATACTTTTGTTCTCAGCGCACTCACGTTTCCTGCTGTCTTAGAGAATTTAGAAAGCAAGAGCGTGCTTCTCGCTCTAAAGCAGATTGTGATCCATGGATGAGAACTATGCTGTGTGTTTGCCTTCAGAGATGGAGTTAAATCCCAGGCTCTGTGTCTTACTACAAGCAAGACTTCGTTACAGGTAAGGGCAGTACTTTTCATTTCAAAGGAACTACATCATTCTCAAAGCTCACGCGTTTCTCATCTTAACTGACAAGCATTGGATGTTAGAGGACCAGTGCTTTGTATCAGTTTCAGAAGAAGAGTTGGACTACATAAGGTCCGTATGTGTACGAAACTCCGTTCTTATGTTCTGGGCACACTCAGATTTCCTGCTGTATTAGAGACTCTAGAAAGCAAGAGCGTGCTTCTTGCTGTAAAGCAGAGAGTGATCCATGGGTGAATACTATGCTGTGTGTTTCCCTTCAGAAATGGAGTTAAATCCCAGGCTCTGTGTCTTCCTATAAGCAAGACTTCGTTTCAGGTAAGGGCAATCACTTGTCATATCAAACGAACTAGATCGTTCACGAAGCTCACACGTTTCTCATCTTAACAGACAAGCATTGGATGTTAGAGGACCAGTGCTTTGTATCAGTTTCAGAAGCAAAGTTGGACTAGATATGGTCCGTATGTGTAGGAAACCCCGTTCTTTTGTTCTCAGCACACTCACGTTTCCTGCTGTGTTAGAGACTCCAGAAAGCAAGAGCGTGATTCTGGCTCGAAAGCAGAGTGTGATCCATGGATGAGAACTCTGCTGTGTGTTTCCCTTCAGAGATGGAGTTAAATCCCAGGCCCTGTGTCTTACTACAAGCAAGACTTCGTTACAGGTAAGGGCAGTCACTTTTCTGCTCCAACGAACTACATCGTTCACGAAGATCACACGTTTCTCATCTTAACTGACAAGCATTGGATGTTAGAGGACCAGTGCATTGTATCAGTTTCAGAAGCAGATTTGGACTACATATGGTCAGTATGTGTAGGAAACACCGTTCTTTTGTTCTGGGCACTCTCAGATTACCTGCTGTATTAGAGACTCTAGAAAGCAAGAGCGTGCTTCTTGCTCTAAAGCAGAGTGTGACCCATGGATGAGAACTCTGCTATGTGTTTCCTATCAGAGATGGAGTTAAATCCCAGGCTCTGTGTCTTACTACAAGCAAGACTTCGTTACAGGTAAGGGCAGTCACTTTTCAGTTCAATGGTACTACATCATTCTCAAAGCTCACGCGTTTCTCATCTTACCTGACAAGCATTGGATGTTAGAGGACCAGTGCGTTGTGTCACTTACAGAAACAGAGTTGGACTAGATATGGTCCGTATGTGTAGGAAACACCATTCTTTTGTTCTCAGCGCACTCAGGTTTCCTGCTGTCTTAGACACTCTAGAAAGCAAGAGCATGCTTCTTGTTCTAAAGCAGAGTGTGATCAATGGATGAGAACACTGCTGTGTGTTTCACTTCAGAAATGGAGTTAAATCCCAGGCTCTGAGTCTTCCTACAAGCAAGAGTTCGTTTCAGGTAAGGGCAGTCACTTTTCTGCTCAAACGAACTACATCATTCACGAAGATCACACGTTTCTCATCTTAACTGACAAGCATTGGATGTTAGAGGACCAGTGCATTGTATCAGTTTCAGATGCAGATTTGGAATACATATGGTCCGTATGTGTAGGAAACACCGTTCTTTTGTTCTGGGCATACTCAGATTACCTGCTGTATTAGAGACTCTAGAAAGCAAGAGCGTGCTTCTCGCTCTACAGCAGAGTGTGATCCATGGATGAAAACTCTGCTGTGTGTTTCCCTTCAAAGATGGAGTTAAATCCCAATCCCTGTGTCTTACTACAAGCAAGACTTCGTTACAGGTAAGGGCAGTCACTTTTCAATTCAAAGGAACTACATCATTCTCAAAGCTCACACGTTTCTCATCTTAACTGACAAGCATTGGATGTAAGAGGACCAGTGCTTTGTGTCACTTTCAGAATCAGATTTGGACTACATATGGTCCGTATGTGTAGGAAAAACCGTTCTTTTGTTCTGGGCACACTCAGATTACCTGCTTTATTGGAGACTCTAGAAAGCAAGTGCATGCTTCTTGTTCTAAAGCAGAGTGTGATCAATGGATGAGAACACTGCTGTGTGTTTCACTTCAGAAATGGAGTTAAATCCCAGGCTCTGAGTCTTCCTACAAGCAAGACTTCATTTCAGGTAAATGCAGTCACTTTTCTGCTCAAACGAACTACATAGTTCACGAAGATCACACGTTTCTCATCTTAACTGACAAGCATTGGATGTTAGAGGACCAGTGCTTTGTGTCAGTTTCAGAAACAGAGTTGTACTAGATATGGTCCATATGTGTAGGATACAACATACTTTTGTTCTCAGCGCACTCACGTTTCCTGCTGTCTTAGAGAATTTAGAAAGCAAGAGCGTGCTTCTCGCTCTGAAGCAGATTGTGATCCATGGATGAGAACTATGCTGTGTGTTTCCCTTCAGAGATGGAGTTAAATCCCAGGCTCTGTGTCTTACTACAAGCAAGACTTCGTTATAGGTAAGGGCAGTCACTTTTCATTTCAAAGGAACTACATCATTCTCAAAGCTCACGCGTTTCTCATCTTAACTGACAAGCATTGGATGTTAGAGGACCAGTGCTTTGTGTCACTTACAGAAACAGAGTTGGACTAGATATGGTCCATATGTGTTGGAAACACCGTTCTTTTGATCTCAGCACACTCACGTTTCCTGCTGTCTTAGAGACTCTAGAAAGCAAGAGCGTGCTTCTTGTTCTAAAGCAGAGTGTGATCAATGGATGAGAACACTGCTGTGTGTTTCACTTCAGAAATGGAGTTAAATCCCAGGCTCTGAGTCTTCCTACAAGCAAGACTTCGTTTCAAGTAAGGGCAGTCACTTTTCTGCTCAAACGAACTACATCGTTCATGAAGCTCACAAGTTTCCCATCTTAACTGACAAGCATTGGATGTTAGAGGACCAGTGCTTTTTATCAGTTTCAGAAGAAGAGTTGGACTACATAAGGTCCATATGTGTATGAAACTCCGTTCTTTTGTTCTGGGCACACTCAGATTTCCTGCTGTATTAGAGACTCTAGAAAGCAAGAGCGTGCTTCTTGCTCTAAAGCAGAGTGTGATCAATGGATGAGAACACTGCTGTGTGTTTCACTTCAGAAACGGAGTTAAATCGCAGGCTCTGAGTCTTCCTACAAGCAAGACTTCGTTTCAGGTAAGGGCAGTCAGCTTTCTGCTCAAACGAACTACATCGTTCACGAAGATCACACGTTTCTCATCATAACTGACAAGCATTGGATGTTAGAGGACCAGTGCATTTTATCAGTTTCAGAAGCAGATTTGGACTAGATATGGTCCCTATGTGTAGGAAACACCGTTATTTTTTTCTCAGCGCACTCACGTTTCCTCCTGTGTTAGAGACTCTAGAACGCAAGAGCGTGCTTCTTGGTCTAAAGCAGAGTGTGATCAATGGATGAGAACACTGCTGTGTGTTTCACTTCAGAAACGGAGTTAAATCGCAGGCTCTGAGTCTTCCTACAAGCAAGACTTCGTTTCAGGTAAGGGCAGTCAGTTTTCTGCTCAAACGAACTACATCGTTCACGAAGATCACACGTTTCTCATCTTAACTGACAAGCATTGGATGTTAGAGGACCAGTGCATTGTATCAGTTTCAGAAGCAGATTTGGACTAGATATGGTCCCTATGTGTAGGAAACACCGTTATTTTTTTCTAGGCGCACTCACGTTTCCTGCTGTGTTAGAGACTCTAGAACGCAAGAGCGTGCTTCTTGCTCTAAAGCAGAGTGTGATCAATGGATGAGAACACTGCTGTGTGTTTCACTTCAGAAACGGAGTTGAATCGCAGACTCTGAGTCTTCCTACAAGCAAGACTTCGTTTCAGGTAAGGGCAGTCACTTTTCTGCTCAAACGAACAACATCGTTCACGAAGATCACACGTTTCTCATCTTAACTGACAAGCATTGGATGTTAGAGGACCAGTGCTTTGTGTCAGTTTCAGAAACAGAGTTGTACTAGATATGGTCCATATGTGTAGGATACAACATACTTTTGTTCTCAGCGCACTCACGTTTCCTGCTGTCTTAGAGAATTTAGAAAGCAAGAGCGTGCTTCTCGCTCTAAAGCAGATTGTGATCCATGGATGAGAACTATGCTGTGTGTTTCCCTTCAGAGATGGAGTTAAATCCCAGGCTCTGTGTCTTACTACAAGCAAGACTTCGTTACAGGTAAGGGCAGTACTTTTCATTTCAAAGGAACTACATCATTCTCAAAGCTCACGCGTTTCTCATCTTAACTGACAAGCATTGGATGTTAGAGGACCAGTGCTTTGTATCAGTTTCAGAAGAAGAGTTGGACTACATAAGGTCCGTATGTGTACGAAACTCCGTTCTTATGTTCTGGGCACACTCAGATTTCCTGCTGTATTAGAGACTCTAGAAAGCAAGAGCGTGCTTCTTGCTGTAAAGCAGAGAGTGATCCATGGGTGAATACTATGCTGTGTGTTTCCCTTCAGAAATGGAGTTAAATCCCAGGCTCTGTGTCTTCCTATAAGCAAGACTTCGTTTCAGGTAAGGGCAATCACTTGTCATATCAAACGAACTACATCGTTCACGAAGCTCACACGTTTCTCATCTTAACAGACAAGCATTGGATGTTAGAGGACCAGTGCTTTGTATCAGTTTCAGAAGCAAAGTTGGACTAGATATGGTCCGTATGTGTAGGAAACCCCGTTCTTTTGTTCTCAGCACACTCACGTTTCCTGCTGTGTTAGAGACTCCAGAAAGCAAGAGCGTGATTCTGGCTCGAAAGCAGAGTGTGATCCATGGATGAGAACTCTGCTGTGTGTTTCCCTTCAGAGATGGAGTTAAATCCCAGGCCCTGTGTCTTACTACAAGCAAGACTTCGTTACAGGTAAGGGCAGTCACTTTTCTGCTCCAACGAACTACATCGTTCACGAAGATCACACGTTTCTCATCTTAACTGACAAGCATTGGATGTTAGAGGACCAGTGCATTGTATCAGTTTCAGAAGCAGATTTGGACTACATATGGTCAGTATGTGTAGGAAACACCGTTCTTTTGTTCTGGGCACTCTCAGATTACCTGCTGTATTAGAGACTCTAGAAAGCAAGAGCGTGCTTCTTGCTCTAAAGCAGAGTGTGACCCATGGATGAGAACTCTGCTATGTGTTTCCTATCAGAGATGGAGTTAAATCCCAGGCTCTGTGTCTTACTACAAGCAAGACTTCGTTACAGGTAAGGGCAGTCACTTTTCAGTTCAATGGTACTACATCATTCTCAAAGCTCACGCGTTTCTCATCTTACCTGACAAGCATTGGATGTTAGAGGACCAGTGCGTTGTGTCACTTACAGAAACAGAGTTGGACTAGATATGGTCCGTATGTGTAGGAAACACCATTCTTTTGTTCTCAGCGCACTCACGTTTCCTGCTGTCTTAGACACTCTAGAAAGCAAGAGCATGCTTCTTGTTCTAAAGCAGAGTGTGATCAATGGATGAGAACACTGCTGTGTGTTTCACTTCAGAAATGGAGTTAAATCCCAGGCTCTGAGTCTTCATACAAGCAAGAGTTCGTTTCAGGTAAGGGCAGTCACTTTTCTGCTCAAACGAACTACATCATTCACGAAGATCACACGTTTCTCATCTTAACTGACAAGCATTGGATGTTAGAGGACCAGTGCATTGTATCAGTTTCAGATGCAGATTTGGAATACATATGGTCCGTATGTGTAGGAAACACCGTTCTTTTGTTCTGGGCATACTCAGATTACCTGCTGTATTAGAGACTCTAGAAAGCAAGAGCGTGCTTCTCGCTCTACAGCAGAGTGTGATCCATGGATGAAAACTCTGCTGTGTGTTTCCCTTCAAAGATGGAGTTAAATCCCAATCCCTGTGTCTTACTACAAGCAAGACTTCGTTACAGGTAAGGGCAGTCACTTTTCAATTCAAAGGAACTACATCATTCTCAAAGCTCACACGTTTCTCATCTTAACTGACAAGCATTGGATGTAAGAGGACCAGTGCTTTGTGTCACTTTCAGAATCAGATTTGGACTACATATGGTCCGTATGTGTAGGAAAAACCGTTCTTTTGTTCTGGGCACACTCAGATTACCTGCTTTATTGGAGACTCTAGAAAGCAAGTGCATGCTTCTTGTTCTAAAGCAGAGTGTGATCAATGGATGAGAACACTGCTGTGTGTTTCACTTCAGAAATGGAGTTAAATCCCAGGCTCTGAGTCTTCCTACAAGCAAGACTTCATTTCAGGTAAATGCAGTCACTTTTCTGCTCAAACGAACTACATAGTTCACGAAGATCACACGTTTCTCATCTTAACTGACAAGCATTGGATGTTAGAGGACCAGTGCTTTGTGTCAGTTTCAGAAACAGAGTTGTACTAGATATGGTCCATATGTGTAGGATACAACATACTTTTGTTCTCAGCGCACTCACGTTTCCTGCTGTCTTAGAGAATTTAGAAAGCAAGAGCGTGCTTCTCGCTCTAAAGCAGATTGTGATCCATGGATGAGAACTATGCTGTGTGTTTCCCTTCAGAGATGGAGTTAAATCCCAGGCTCTGTGTCTTACTACAAGCAAGACTTCGTTATAGGTAAGGGCAGTCACTTTTCATTTCAAAGGAACTACATCATTCTCAAAGCTCACGCGTTTCTCATCTTAACTGACAAGCATTGGATGTTAGAGGACCAGTGCTTTGTGTCACTTACAGAAACAGAGTTGGACTAGATATGGTCCGTATGTGTTGGAAACACCGTTCTTTTGATCTCAGCACACTCACGTTTCCTGCTGTCTTAGAGACTCTAGAAAGCAAGAGCGTGCTTCTTGTTCTAAAGCAGAGTGTGATCAATGGATGAGAACACTGCTGTGTGTTTCACTTCAGAAATGGAGTTAAATCCCAGGCTCTGAGTCTTCCTACAATCAAGACTTCGTTTCAAGTAAGGGCAGTCACTTTTCTGCTCAAACGAACAACATCGTTCACGAAGATCACACGTTTCTCATCTTAACTGACAAGCATTGGATGTTAGAGGACCAGTGCTTTGTGTCAGTTTCAGAAACAGAGTTGTACTAGATATGGTCCATATGTGTAGGATACAACATACTTTTGTTCTCAGCGCACTCACGTTTCCTGCTGTCTTAGAGAATTTAGAAAGCAAGAGCGTGCTTCTCGCTCTAAAGCAGATTGTGATCCATGGATGAGAACTATGCTGTGTGTTTCCCTTCAGAGATGGAGTTAAATCCCAGGCTCTGTGTCTTACTACAAGCAAGACTTCGTTACAGGTAAGGGCAGTACTTTTCATTTCAAAGGAACTACATCATTCTCAAAGCTCACGCGTTTCTCATCTTAACTGACAAGCATTGGATGTTAGAGGACCAGTGCTTTGTATCAGTTTCAGAAGAAGAGTTGGACTACATAAGGTCCGTATGTGTACGAAACTCCGTTCTTATGTTCTGGGCACACTCAGATTTCCTGCTGTATTAGAGACTCTAGAAAGCAAGAGCGTGCTTCTTGCTGTAAAGCAGAGAGTGATCCATGGGTGAATACTATGCTGTGTGTTTCCCTTCAGAAATGGAGTTAAATCCCAGGCTCTGTGTCTTCCTATAAGCAAGACTTCGTTTCAGGTAAGGGCAATCACTTGTCATATCAAACGAACTAGATCGTTCACGAAGCTCACACGTTTCTCATCTTAACAGACAAGCATTGGATGTTAGAGGACCAGTGCTTTGTATCAGTTTCAGAAGCAAAGTTGGACTAGATATGGTCCGTATGTGTAGGAAACCCCGTTCTTTTGTTCTCAGCACACTCACGTTTCCTGCTGTGTTAGAGACTCCAGAAAGCAAGAGCGTGATTCTGGCTCGAAAGCAGAGTGTGATCCATGGATGAGAACTCTGCTGTGTGTTTCCCTTCAGAGATGGAGTTAAATCCCAGGCCCTGTGTCTTACTACAAGCAAGACTTCGTTACAGGTAAGGGCAGTCACTTTTCTGCTCCAACGAACTACATCGTTCACGAAGATCACACGTTTCTCATCTTAACTGACAAGCATTGGATGTTAGAGGACCAGTGCATTGTATCAGTTTCAGAAGCAGATTTGGACTACATATGGTCAGTATGTGTAGGAAACACCGTTCTTTTGTTCTGGGCACTCTCAGATTACCTGCTGTATTAGAGACTCTAGAAAGCAAGAGCGTGCTTCTTGCTCTAAAGCAGAGTGTGACCCATGGATGAGAACTCTGCTATGTGTTTCCTATCAGAGATGGAGTTAAATCCCAGGCTCTGTGTCTTACTACAAGCAAGACTTCGTTACAGGTAAGGGCAGTCACTTTTCAGTTCAATGGTACTACATCATTCTCAAAGCTCACGCGTTTCTCATCTTACCTGACAAGCATTGGATGTTAGAGGACCAGTGCGTTGTGTCACTTACAGAAACAGAGTTGGACTAGATATGGTCCGTATGTGTAGGAAACACCATTCTTTTGTTCTCAGCGCACTCACGTTTCCTGCTGTCTTAGACACTCTAGAAAGCAAGAGCATGCTTCTTGTTCTAAAGCAGAGTGTGATCAATGGATGAGAACACTGCTGTGTGTTTCACTTCAGAAATGGAGTTAAATCCCAGGCTCTGAGTCTTCATACAAGCAAGAGTTCGTTTCAGGTAAGGGCAGTCACTTTTCTGCTCAAACGAACTACATCATTCACGAAGATCACACGTTTCTCATCTTAACTGACAAGCATTGGATGTTAGAGGACCAGTGCATTGTATCAGTTTCAGATGCAGATTTGGAATACATATGGTCCGTATGTGTAGGAAACACCGTTCTTTTGTTCTGGGCATACTCAGATTACCTGCTGTATTAGAGACTCTAGAAAGCAAGAGCGTGCTTCTCGCTCTACAGCAGAGTGTGATCCATGGATGAAAACTCTGCTGTGTGTTTCCCTTCAAAGATGGAGTTAAATCCCAATCCCTGTGTCTTACTACAAGCAAGACTTCGTTACAGGTAAGGGCAGTCACTTTTCAATTCAAAGGAACTACATCATTCTCAAAGCTCACACGTTTCTCATCTTAACTGACAAGCATTGGATGTAAGAGGACCAGTGCTTTGTGTCACTTTCAGAATCAGATTTGGACTACATATGGTCCGTATGTGTAGGAAAAACCGTTCTTTTGTTCTGGGCACACTCAGATTACCTGCTTTATTGGAGACTCTAGAAAGCAAGTGCATGCTTCTTGTTCTAAAGCAGAGTGTGATCAATGGATGAGAACACTGCTGTGTGTTTCACTTCAGAAATGGAGTTAAATCCCAGGCTCTGAGTCTTCCTACAAGCAAGACTTCATTTCAGGTAAATGCAGTCACTTTTCTGCTCAAACGAACTACATAGTTCACGAAGATCACACGTTTCTCATCTTAACTGACAAGCATTGGATGTTAGAGGACCAGTGCTTTGTGTCAGTTTCAGAAACAGAGTTGTACTAGATATGGTCCATATGTGTAGGATACAACATACTTTTGTTCTCAGCGCACTCACGTTTCCTGCTGTCTTAGAGAATTTAGAAAGCAAGAGCGTGCTTCTCGCTCTAAAGCAGATTGTGATCCATGGATGAGAACTATGCTGTGTGTTTCCCTTCAGAGATGGAGTTAAATCCCAGGCTCTGTGTCTTCCTACAAGCAAGACTTCGTTATAGGTAAGGGCAGTCACTTTTCATTTCAAAGGAACTACATCATTCTCAAAGCTCACGCGTTTCTCATCTTAACTGACAAGCTTTGGATGTTAGAGGACCAGTGCTTTGTGTCACTTACAGAAACAGAGTTGGACTAGATATGGTCCGTATGTGTTGGAAACACCGTTCTTTTGATCTCAGCACACTCACGTTTCCTGCTGTCTTAGAGACTCTAGAAAGCAAGAGCGTGCTTCTTGTTCTAAAGCAGAGTGTGATCAATGGATGAGAACACTGCTGTGTGTTTCACTTCAGAAATGGAGTTAAATCCCAGGCTCTGAGTCTTCCTACAATCAAGACTTCGTTTCAAGTAAGGGCAGTCACTTTTCTGCTCAAACGAACTACATCGTTCATGAAGCTCACAAGTTTCCCATCTTAACTGACAAGCATTGGATGTTAGAGGACCAGTGCTTTTTATCAGTTTCAGAAGAAGAGTTGGACTACATAAGGTCCGTATGTGTACGAAACACCGTTCTTTTGTTCTGGGCACACTCAGATTTCCTGCTGTATTAGAGACTCTAGAAAGCAAGAGCGTGCTTCTTGCTCTAAAGCAGAGTGTGATCAATGGATGAGAACACTGCTGTGTGTTTCACTTCAGAAACGGAGTTAAATCGCAGGCTCTGAGTCTTCCTACAAGCAAGACTTCGTTTCAGGTAAGGGCAGTCAGCTTTCTGCTCAAACGAACTACATCGTTCACGAAGATCACACGTTTCTCATCATAACTGACAAGCATTGGATGTTAGAGGACCAGTGCATTTTATCAGTTTCAGAAGCAGATTTGGACTAGATATGGTCCCTATGTGTAGGAAACACCGTTATTTTTTTCTCAGCGCACTCACGTTTCCTCCTGTGTTAGAGACTCTAGAACGCAAGAGCGTGCTTCTTGGTCTAAAGCAGAGTGTGATCAATGGATGAGAACACTGCTGTGTGTTTCACTTCAGAAACGGAGTTAAATCGCAGGCTCTGAGTCTTCCTACAAGCAAGACTTCGTTTCAGGTAAGGGCAGTCAGTTTTCTGCTCAAACGAACTACATCGTTCACGAAGATCACACGTTTCTCATCTTAACTGACAAGCATTGGATGTTAGAGGACCAGTGCATTGTATCAGTTTCAGAAGCAGATTTGGACTAGATATGGTCCCTATGTGTAGGAAACACCGTTATTTTTTTCTAGGCGCACTCACGTTTCCTGCTGTGTTAGAGACTCTAGAACGCAAGAGCGTGCTTCTTGCTCTAAAGCAGAGTGTGATCAATGGATGAGAACACTGCTGTGTGTTTCACTTCAGAAACGGAGTTAAATCGCAGGCTCTGAGTCTTCCTACAAGCAAGACTTCGTTTCAGGTAAGGGCAGTCAGCTTTCTGCTCAAACGAACTACATCGTTCACGAAGATCACACGTTTCTCATCATAACTGACAAGCATGGATGTTAGAGGACCAGTGCATTTTATCAGTTTCAGAAGCAGATTTGGACTAGATATGGTCCCTATGTGTAGGAAACACCGTTATTTTTTTCTCAGCGCACTCACGTTTCCTCCTGTGTTAGAGACTCTAGAACGCAAGAGCGTGCTTCTTGGTCTAAAGCAGAGTGTGATCAATGGATGAGAACACTGCTGTGTGTTTCACTTCAGAAACGGAGTTAAATCGCAGGCTCTGAGTCTTCCTACAAGCAAGACTTCGTTTCAGGTAAGGGCAGTCAGTTTTCTGCTCAAACGAACTACATCGTTCACGAAGATCACACGTTTCTCATCTTAACTGACAAGCATTGGATGTTAGAGGACCAGTGCATTGTATCAGTTTCAGAAGCAGATTTGGACTAGATATGGTCCCTATGTGTAGGAAACACCGTTATTTTTTTCTAGGCGCACTCACGTTTCCTGCTGTGTTAGAGACTCTAGAATGCAAGAGCGTGATTCTTGCTCTAAAGCAGAGTGTGATCAATGGATGAGAACACTGCTGTGTGTTTCACTTCAGAAACAGAGTTGAATCGCAGACTCTGAGTCTTCCTACAAGCAAGACTTCGTTTCAGGTAAGGGCAGTCACTTTTCTGCTCAAATGAACAACATCGTTCACGAAGATCACACGTTTCTCATCTTAACTGACAAGCATTGGATGTTAGATGACCAGTGCATTGTATCAGTTTCAGAAGCAGATTTGGACTACATATGGTCCGTATGTGTAGGAAACACCGTTCTTTTGTTCTGGGCACACTCAGATTACCTCCTGTAATAGAGACTCTAGAAAGCAAGAGCGTGCTTCTCGCTCTAAAGCAGAGAGTGACCCATGGATGAGAACTCTGCTATGTGTTTCCCTTCAGAGATGGAGTTAAATCCCAGGATCTGTGTCTTACTACAAGCAAGACTTTGTTACAGGTAAGGGCAGTCACTTTTCAGTTCAAAGGTACTACATCATTCTCAAAGCTCACACGTTTCTCATCTTAACTGACAAGCATTGGATGTTAGAGGACCAGTGCGTTGTGTCACTTACAGAAACAGAGTGGGACTAGATATGGTCCGTATGTGTAGGAAACAGCGTTCTTTTGTTCTCAGCGCACTCACGTTTCTGCTGTCTTAGAGACTCTAGAAAGCAAGAGCGTGCTTCATATTCTAAAGCAGAGGGTGATCAATGGATGAGAACACTGCTGTGTGTTTCACTTCAGAAATGGAGTTAAATCCCAAGCTCTGAGTCTTCCTACACGCAAGACTTCGTTTCAGGTAAGGGCAGTCACTTGTCAGCTCAAACGAATTACATCGTTCACGAAGCTCACACGTTTCTCATCTTAACAGACAAGCATTGGATGTTAGAGGACCAGTGCTTTGTATCAGTTTCAGAAGCAGAGTTGGACTAGATATGGTCCGTATGTGTAGGAAACCCCGTTCTTTTGTTCTCAGCACACTCACGTTTCCTGCTGTGTTAGAGACTCCAGAAAGCAAGAGCGTGATTCTGGCTCGAAAGCAGAGTGTGATCCATGGATGAGAACTCTGCTGTGTGTTTCCCTTCAGAGATGGAGTTAAATCCCAGGCCCTGTGTCTTACTACAAGCAAGACTTCGTTACAGGTAAGGGCAATCACTTTTCAGTTCAAAGGAACTACATCATTCTCAAAGCTCACACGTTTCTCATCTTAACTGACAAGCATTGGATGTTAGAGGACCGGTGCTTTGTGTCACTTTCAGAATCAGATTTGGACTACATATGGTCCGTATGTGTAGGAAAAACCGTTCTTTTGTTCTGGGCACACTCAGATTACCTGCTTTACTGGAGACTCTAGAAAGCAAGTGCATGCTTCTTGTTCTAAAGCAGAGTGTGATCAATTGATGAGAACACTGCTGTGTGTTTCACTTCAGAAAAGGAGTTAAATCCCAGGCTCTGAGTCTTCCTACAAGCAAGACTTCATTTCAGGTAAATGCAGTCACTTTTCTGCTCAAACGAACTACATAGTTCACGAAGATCACACGTTTCTCATCTTAACTGACAAGCATTGGATGTTAGAGGACCAGTGCGTTGTGTCACTTACAGAAACAGAGTGGGACTAGATATGGTCCGTATGTGTAGGAAACACCGTTCTTTTGTTCTCAGCGCACTCACGTTTCTGCTGTCTTAGAGACTCTAGAAAGCAAGAGCGTGCTTCATATTCTAATTCAGAGTGTGATCAATGGATGAGAACACTGCTGTGTGTTTCACTTCAGAAATGGAGTTAAATCCCAGGCTCTGAGTCTTCCTACAAGCAAGACTTCGTTTCAGGTAAGGGCAGTCACTTTTCTACTCAAATGAACTACATCATTCTCAAAGCTCACACGTTTCTCATCTTAACTGACAAGCAATGGATTTTAGAGGACCAGTGCTTTTATCAGTTTCAGAAGCAGAGTTGGACTATATAATGTCCTTATGTGTAGGAAACAGCGTTCTTTTGTGCTCAGCACACTCACGTTTACTGCTGTCTTAGAGACTCTAGAAAGCAAGGGCATGCTTCTTGTTCTAAAGCAGAGGGTGATCAATGGATGATTACACTGCTGTGTGTTTCACTTCAGAAATGGAGTTAAATCCCAAGCTCTGAGTCTTCCTACAAGCGAAACTTCGTTTCAGGTAAGGGCAGTCACTTGTCAGCTCAAACGAATTACATCGCTCACGAAGCTCACACGTTTCTCATCTTAACAGACAAGCATTGGATGTTAGAGGACCAGTGCTTTGTATCAGTTTCAGAAGCAGAGTTGGACTGGATATCGTCCGTATGTGTAGGAAACACCATTCTTTTGTTCTCAGCACACTCACGTTTCCTGCTGTGTTAGAGACTCCAGAAAGCAAGAGCGTGCTTCTCGCTCTAAAGCAGAGTGTGACCCATGGATATGAACTCTGCTGTGTGTTTCCCTTCAGAGATGGAGTTAAATCCCAGGCTCTGTGTCTTACTACAAGAAAGACTTCGTTACAGGTAAGGGCAGTCACTTTTCTGCTCAAACGAACTACATCATTCACGAAGATCACACGTTTCTCATCTTACCTGCCAAGCATTGGATGTTAGAGGACCAGTGCGTTGTGTCACTTACAGAAACAGAGTTTGACTAGATATGGTTCATATGTGTAGGAAACACCGTTCTTTTGTTCTCAGCGCACTCACGTTTCCTGCTGTCTTAGAGACTCTAGAAAGCAAGAGCATGCTTCTTGTTCTAAAGCAGAGTGTGATCAATGGATGAGAACACTGCTGTGTGTTTCACTTCAGAAATGGAGTTAAATCCCAGGCTCTGAGTCTTCCTACAAGCAAGAGTTCGTTTCAGGTAAGGGCAGTCACTTTTCTGCTCAAACGAACTACATCATTCACGAAGATCACACGTTTCTCATCTTAACTGACAAGCATTGGATGTTAGAGGACCGGTGCTTTGTGTCACTTACAGAAACAGAGTTGGACTAGATATGGTCCATATGTGTAGGAAACACCGTTCTTTTGTACTCAGCGCACTCACGTTTCCTGCTGTCTTAGAGACTCTAGAAAGCAAGAGCGTGCTTCTTGTTCTAAAGCAGAGTGTGATCAATGGATGAGAACACTGCTGTGTGTTTCACTTCAGAAATGGAGTTAAATCCTAGGCTCTGAGTCTTCCTACAAGCAAGACTTCGTTTCAGGTAAGGGCAGTCACTTTTCTGCTCAAACGAACTACATCGTTCACGAAGATCACACGTTTCTCATCGTAACTGACAAGCATTGGATGTTAGAGGACCAGTGCATTGTATCACTTTCAGAATCAGATTTGGACTACATATGGTCCGTATGTGTAGGAAAAACCGTTCTTTTGTTCTGGGCACACTCAGATTACCTGCTTTATTGGAGACTCTAGAATGCAAGGGCATGCTTCTTGTTCTAAAGCAGAGGGTGATCAATGGATGATTACATTGCTGTGTGTTTCACTTCAGAAATGGAGTTAAATCCCAAGCTCTGAGTCTTCCTACAAGCAAGACTTCGTTTCAGGTAAGGGCAGTCACTTGTCAGCTCAAAAGAATTACATCGTTCACGAAGCACACACGTTTCTCATCTTAACAGACAAGCATTGGATGTTAGAGGACCAGTGCTTTGTATCAGTTTCAGAAGAAGAGTTGGACTACATATGGTCCGTATGTGTAGGAAACTCCGTTCATTTGTTCTGGGCACACTCAGATTACCTGCTGTATTAGAGACTCTAGAAAGCAAGAGCGTGCTTCTCGCTCTAAAGCAGAGAGTGACCCATGGATGAGAACTCTGCTATGTGTTTCCCTTCAGAGATGGAGTTAAATCCCAGGATCTGTGTCTTACTACAAGCAAGACTTTGTTACAGGTAAGGGCAGTCACTTTTCAGTTCAAAGGTACTACATCATTCTCAAAGCTCACACGTTTCTCATCTTACCTGACAAGCATTGGATGTTAGAGGACCAGTGCGTTGTGTCACTTACAGAAACAGAGTTGGACTAGATATGGTCGGTATGTGTAGGAAACACCGTTCTTTTGTTCTCAGCGCACTCACGTTTCCTGCTGTCTTAGAGACTCTAGAAAGCAAGAGCGTGCTTCTTATTCTAAGTCAGAGTGTGATCAATGGATGAGAACACTGCTGTGTGTTTCACTTCAGAAATGGAGTTAAATCCCAGGCTCTGAGTCTTCCTACAAGCAAGACTTCGTTTCAGGTAAGGGCAGTCACTTTTCTACTCAAACGAACTACATCATTCTCAAACCCCACACGTTTCTCATCTTAACTGACAAGCATTGGATTTTAGAGGACCAGTGCTTTGTATCAGTTTCAGAAGCAGAGTTGGACTATATAATGTCCTTATGTGTAGGAAACAGCGTTCTTTTGTTCTCAGCACACTCACGTTTCCTGCTGTCTTAGAGACTCTAGAAAGCAAGGGCATGCTTCTTGTTCTAAAGCAGAGGGTGATCAATGGATGATTACACTGCTGTGTGTTTCACTTCAGAAATGGAGTTAAATCCCAAGCTCTGAGTCTTCCTACAAGTAAGACTTCGTTTCAGGTAAGGGCAGTCACTTGTCAGCTCAAACGAATTACATCGCTCACGAAGCTCACACGTTTCTCATCTTACCAGACAAGCATTGGATGTTAGAGGACCAGTGCTTTGTATCAGTTTCAGAAGCAGAGTTGGACTAGATATGGTCCGTATGTGTAGGAAACACCGTTCTTTTGTTCTCAGCGCACTCACGTTTCCTGCTGTCTTAGAGACTTTAGAAAGCAAGAGCGTGCTTCTCGCTCTAAAGGAGATTGTGATCCATGGATGAGAACTATGCTGTGTGTTTCCCTTCAGAAATGGAGTTAAATCGCAGACTTTGTGTCTTCCTATAAGCAAGACTTCGTTTAAGGTAAGGGCAGTCACTTTTCTGCTCAAACGAACTACATCGTTCATGAAGCTCACACATTTCCCATCTTAACTGACAAGCATTGGATGTTAGAGGACCAGTGCTTTGTATCAGTTTCAGAAGAAAAGTTGGACTACATATGGTCCGTATGTGTAGGAAACTCCGTTCTTTTGTTCTGGGCACACTCAGATTACCTGCTGTATTAGAGACTCTAGAAAGCAAGAGCGTGCTTCTCGCTCTAAAGCAGAGAGTGACCCATGGATGAGAACTCTGCTATGTGTTTCCCTTCAGAGATGGAGTTAAATCCCAGGATCTGTGTCTTACTACAAGCAAGACTTTGTTACAGGTAAGGGCAGTCACTTTTCAGTTCAAAGGTACTACATCATTCTCAAAGCTCACACGTTTCTCATCTTACCTGACAAGCATTGGATGTTAGAGGACCAGTGCGTTGTGTCACTTACAGAAACAGAGTTGGACTAGATATGGTCGGTATGTGTAGGAAACACCGTTCTTTTGTTCTCAGCGCACTCACGTTTCCTGCTGTCTTAGAGACTCTAGAAAGCAAGAGCGTGCTTCATATTCTAATTCAGAGTGTGATCAATGGATGAGAACACTGCTGTGTGTTTCACTTCAGAAATGGAGTTAAATCCCAGGCTCTGAGTCTTCCTACAAGCAAGACTTCGTTTCAGGTAAGGGCAGTCACTTTTCTACTCAAATGAACTACATCATTCTCAAAGCTCACACGTTTCTCATCTTAACTGACAAGCAATGGATTTTAGAGGACCAGTGCTTTTATCAGTTTCAGAAGCAGAGTTGGACTATATAATGTCCTTATGTGTAGGAAACAGCGTTCTTTTGTGCTCAGCACACTCACGTTTACTGCTGTCTTAGAGACTCTAGAAAGCAAGGGCATGCTTCTTGTTCTAAAGCAGAGGGTGATCAATGGATGATTACACTGCTGTGTGTTTCACTTCAGAAATGGAGTTAAATCCCAAGCTCTGAGTCTTCCTACAAGCGAAACTTCGTTTCAGGTAAGGGCAGTCACTTGTCAGCTCAAACGAATTACATCGCTCACGAAGCTCACACGTTTCTCATCTTAACAGACAAGCATTGGATGTTAGAGGACCAGTGCTTTGTATCAGTTTCAGAAGCAGAGTTGGACTGGATATCGTCCGTATGTGTAGGAAACACCATTCTTTTGTTCTCAGCACACTCACGTTTCCTGCTGTGTTAGAGACTCCAGAAAGCAAGAGCGTGCTTCTCGCTCTAAAGCAGAGTGTGACCCATGGATATGAACTCTGCTGTGTGTTTCCCTTCAGAGATGGAGTTAAATCCCAGGCTCTGTGTCTTACTACAAGAAAGACTTCGTTACAGGTAAGGGCAGTCACTTTTCTGCTCAAACGAACTACATCATTCACGAAGATCACACGTTTCTCATCTTACCTGCCAAGCATTGGATGTTAGAGGACCAGTGCGTTGTGTCACTTACAGAAACAGAGTTTGACTAGATATGGTTCATATGTGTAGGAAACACCGTTCTTTTGTTCTCAGCGCACTCACGTTTCCTGCTGTCTTAGAGACTCTAGAAAGCAAGAGCATGCTTCTTGTTCTAAAGCAGAGTGTGATCAATGGATGAGAACACTGCTGTGTGTTTCACTTCAGAAATGGAGTTAAATCCCAGGCTCTGAGTCTTCCTACAAGCAAGAGTTCGTTTCAGGTAAGGGCAGTCACTTTTCTGCTCAAACGAACTACATCATTCACGAAGATCACACGTTTCTCATCTTAACTGACAAGCATTGGATGTTAGAGGACCAGTGCATTGTATCAGTTTCAGATGCAGATTTGGAATACATATGGTCCGTATGTGTAGGAAACACCGTTCTTTTGTTCTGGGCATACTCAGATTACCTGCTGTATTAGAGACTCTAGAAAGCAAGAGCGTGCTTCTCGCTCTACAGCAGAGTGTGATCCATGGATGAAAACTCTGCTGTGTGTTTCCCTTCAAAGATGGAGTTAAATCCCAATCCCTGTGTCTTACTACAAGCAAGACTTCGTTACAGGTAAGGGCAGTCACTTTTCAATTCAAAGGAACTACATCATTCTCAAAGCTCACACGTTTCTCATCTTAACTGACAAGCATTGGATGTAAGAGGACCAGTGCTTTGTGTCACTTTCAGAATCAGATTTGGACTACATATGGTCCGTATGTGTAGGAAAAACCGTTCTTTTGTTCTGGGCACACTCAGATTACCTGCTTTATTGGAGACTCTAGAAAGCAAGTGCATGCTTCTTGTTCTAAAGCAGAGTGTGATCAATGGATGAGAACACTGCTGTGTGTTTCACTTCAGAAATGGAGTTAAATCCCAGGCTCTGAGTCTTCCTACAAGCAAGACTTCATTTCAGGTAAATGCAGTCACTTTTCTGCTCAAACGAACTACATAGTTCACGAAGATCACACGTTTCTCATCTTAACTGACAAGCATTGGATGTTAGAGGACCAGTGCTTTGTGTCAGTTTCAGAAACAGAGTTGTACTAGATATGGTCCATATGTGTAGGATACAACATACTTTTGTTCTCAGCGCACTCACGTTTCCTGCTGTCTTAGAGAATTTAGAAAGCAAGAGCGTGCTTCTCGCTCTGAAGCAGATTGTGATCCATGGATGAGAACTATGCTGTGTGTTTCCCTTCAGAGATGGAGTTAAATCCCAGGCTCTGTGTCTTACTACAAGCAAGACTTCGTTATAGGTAAGGGCAGTCACTTTTCATTTCAAAGGAACTACATCATTCTCAAAGCTCACGCGTTTCTCATCTTAACTGACAAGCATTGGATGTTAGAGGACCAGTGCTTTGTGTCACTTACAGAAACAGAGTTGGACTAGATATGGTCCATATGTGTTGGAAACACCGTTCTTTTGATCTCAGCACACTCACGTTTCCTGCTGTCTTAGAGACTCTAGAAAGCAAGAGCGTGCTTCTTGTTCTAAAGCAGAGTGTGATCAATGGATGAGAACACTGCTGTGTGTTTCACTTCAGAAATGGAGTTAAATCCCAGGCTCTGAGTCTTCCTACAAGCAAGACTTCGTTTCAAGTAAGGGCAGTCACTTTTCTGCTCAAACGAACTACATCGTTCATGAAGCTCACAAGTTTCCCATCTTAACTGACAAGCATTGGATGTTAGAGGACCAGTGCTTTTTATCAGTTTCAGAAGAAGAGTTGGACTACATAAGGTCCATATGTGTATGAAACTCCGTTCTTTTGTTCTGGGCACACTCAGATTTCCTGCTGTATTAGAGACTCTAGAAAGCAAGAGCGTGCTTCTTGCTCTAAAGCAGAGTGTGATCAATGGATGAGAACACTGCTGTGTGTTTCACTTCAGAAACGGAGTTAAATCGCAGGCTCTGAGTCTTCCTACAAGCAAGACTTCGTTTCAGGTAAGGGCAGTCAGCTTTCTGCTCAAACGAACTACATCGTTCACGAAGATCACACGTTTCTCATCATAACTGACAAGCATTGGATGTTAGAGGACCAGTGCATTTTATCAGTTTCAGAAGCAGATTTGGACTAGATATGGTCCCTATGTGTAGGAAACACCGTTATTTTTTTCTCAGCGCACTCACGTTTCCTCCTGTGTTAGAGACTCTAGAACGCAAGAGCGTGCTTCTTGGTCTAAAGCAGAGTGTGATCAATGGATGAGAACACTGCTGTGTGTTTCACTTCAGAAACGGAGTTAAATCGCAGGCTCTGAGTCTTCCTACAAGCAAGACTTCGTTTCAGGTAAGGGCAGTCAGTTTTCTGCTCAAACGAACTACATCGTTCACGAAGATCACACGTTTCTCATCTTAACTGACAAGCATTGGATGTTAGAGGACCAGTGCATTGTATCAGTTTCAGAAGCAGATTTGGACTAGATATGGTCCCTATGTGTAGGAAACACCGTTATTTTTTTCTAGGCGCACTCACGTTTCCTGCTGTGTTAGAGACTCTAGAACGCAAGAGCGTGCTTCTTGCTCTAAAGCAGAGTGTGATCAATGGATGAGAACACTGCTGTGTGTTTCACTTCAGAAACGGAGCTGAATCGCAGACTCTGAGTCTTCCTACAAGCAAGACTTCGTTTCAGGTAAGGGCAGTCACTTTTCTGCTCAAACGAACAACATCGTTCACGAAGATCACACGTTTCTCATCTTAACTGACAAGCATTGGATGTTAGAGGACCAGTGCTTTGTGTCAGTTTCAGAAACAGAGTTGTACTAGATATGGTCCATATGTGTAGGATACAACATACTTTTGTTCTCAGCGCACTCACGTTTCCTGCTGTCTTAGAGAATTTAGAAAGCAAGAGCGTGCTTCTCGCTCTAAAGCAGATTGTGATCCATGGATGAGAACTATGCTGTGTGTTTCCCTTCAGAGATGGAGTTAAATCCCAGGCTCTGTGTCTTACTACAAGCAAGACTTCGTTACAGGTAAGGGCAGTACTTTTCATTTCAAAGGAACTACATCATTCTCAAAGCTCACGCGTTTCTCATCTTAACTGACAAGCATTGGATGTTAGAGGACCAGTGCTTTGTATCAGTTTCAGAAGAAGAGTTGGACTACATAAGGTCCGTATGTGTACGAAACTCCGTTCTTATGTTCTGGGCACACTCAGATTTCCTGCTGTATTAGAGACTCTAGAAAGCAAGAGCGTGCTTCTTGCTGTAAAGCAGAGAGTGATCCATGGGTGAATACTATGCTGTGTGTTTCCCTTCAGAAATGGAGTTAAATCCCAGGCTCTGTGTCTTCCTATAAGCAAGACTTCGTTTCAGGTAAGGGCAATCACTTGTCATATCAAACGAACTAGATCGTTCACGAAGCTCACACGTTTCTCATCTTAACAGACAAGCATTGGATGTTAGAGGACCAGTGCTTTGTATCAGTTTCAGAAGCAAAGTTGGACTAGATATGGTCCGTATGTGTAGGAAACCCCGTTCTTTTGTTCTCAGCACACTCACGTTTCCTGCTGTGTTAGAGACTCCAGAAAGCAAGAGCGTGATTCTGGCTCGAAAGCAGAGTGTGATCCATGGATGAGAACTCTGCTGTGTGTTTCCCTTCAGAGATGGAGTTAAATCCCAGGCCCTGTGTCTTACTACAAGCAAGACTTCGTTACAGGTAAGGGCAGTCACTTTTCTGCTCCAACGAACTACATCGTTCACGAAGATCACACGTTTCTCATCTTAACTGACAAGCATTGGATGTTAGAGGACCAGTGCATTGTATCAGTTTCAGAAGCAGATTTGGACTACATATGGTCAGTATGTGTAGGAAACACCGTTCTTTTGTTCTGGGCACTCTCAGATTACCTGCTGTATTAGAGACTCTAGAAAGCAAGAGCGTGCTTCTTGCTCTAAAGCAGAGTGTGACCCATGGATGAGAACTCTGCTATGTGTTTCCTATCAGAGATGGAGTTAAATCCCAGGCTCTGTGTCTTACTACAAGCAAGACTTCGTTACAGGTAAGGGCAGTCACTTTTCAGTTCAATGGTACTACATCATTCTCAAAGCTCACGCGTTTCTCATCTTACCTGACAAGCATTGGATGTTAGAGGACCAGTGCGTTGTGTCACTTACAGAAACAGAGTTGGACTAGATATGGTCCGTATGTGTAGGAAACACCATTCTTTTGTTCTCAGCGCACTCACGTTTCCTGCTGTCTTAGACACTCTAGAAAGCAAGAGCATGCTTCTTGTTCTAAAGCAGAGTGTGATCAATGGATGAGAACACTGCTGTGTGTTTCACTTCAGAAATGGAGTTAAATCCCAGGCTCTGAGTCTTCCTACAAGCAAGAGTTCGTTTCAGGTAAGGGCAGTCACTTTTCTGCTCAAACGAACTACATCATTCACGAAGATCACACGTTTCTCATCTTAACTGACAAGCATTGGATGTTAGAGGACCAGTGCATTGTATCAGTTTCAGATGCAGATTTGGAATACATATGGTCCGTATGTGTAGGAAACACCGTTCTTTTGTTCTGGGCATACTCAGATTACCTGCTGTATTAGAGACTCTAGAAAGCAAGAGCGTGCTTCTCGCTCTACAGCAGAGTGTGATCCATGGATGAAAACTCTGCTGTGTGTTTCCCTTCAAAGATGGAGTTAAATCCCAATCCCTGTGTCTTACTACAAGCAAGACTTCGTTACAGGTAAGGGCAGTCACTTTTCAATTCAAAGGAACTACATCATTCTCAAAGCTCACACGTTTCTCATCTTAACTGACAAGCATTGGATGTAAGAGGACCAGTGCTTTGTGTCACTTTCAGAATCAGATTTGGACTACATATGGTCCGTATGTGTAGGAAAAACCGTTCTTTTGTTCTGGGCACACTCAGATTACCTGCTTTATTGGAGACTCTAGAAAGCAAGTGCATGCTTCTTGTTCTAAAGCAGAGTGTGATCAATGGATGAGAACACTGCTGTGTGTTTCACTTCAGAAATGGAGTTAAATCCCAGGCTCTGAGTCTTCCTACAAGCAAGACTTCATTTCAGGTAAATGCAGTCACTTTTCTGCTCAAACGAACTACATAGTTCACGAAGATCACACGTTTCTCATCTTAACTGACAAGCATTGGATGTTAGAGGACCAGTGCTTTGTGTCAGTTTCAGAAACAGAGTTGTACTAGATATGGTCCATATGTGTAGGATACAACATACTTTTGTTCTCAGCGCACTCACGTTTCCTGCTGTCTTAGAGAATTTAGAAAGCAAGAGCGTGCTTCTCGCTCTAAAGCAGATTGTGATCCATGGATGAGAACTATGCTGTGTGTTTCCCTTCAGAGATGGAGTTAAATCCCAGGCTCTGTGTCTTACTACAAGCAAGACTTCGTTATAGGTAAGGGCAGTCACTTTTCATTTCAAAGGAACTACATCATTCTCAAAGCTCACGCGTTTCTCATCTTAACTGACAAGCATTGGATGTTAGAGGACCAGTGCTTTGTGTCACTTACAGAAACAGAGTTGGACTAGATATGGTCCGTATGTGTTGGAAACACCGTTCTTTTGATCTCAGCACACTCACGTTTCCTGCTGTCTTAGAGACTCTAGAAAGCAAGAGCGTGCTTCTTGTTCTAAAGCAGAGTGTGATCAATGGATGAGAACACTGCTGTGTGTTTCACTTCAGAAATGGAGTTAAATCCCAGGCTCTGAGTCTTCCTACAATCAAGACTTCGTTTCAAGTAAGGGCAGTCACTTTTCTGCTCAAACGAACAACATCGTTCACGAAGATCACACGTTTCTCATCTTAACTGACAAGCATTGGATGTTAGAGGACCAGTGCTTTGTGTCAGTTTCAGAAACAGAGTTGTACTAGATATGGTCCATATGTGTAGGATACAACATACTTTTGTTCTCAGCGCACTCACGTTTCCTGCTGTCTTAGAGAATTTAGAAAGCAAGAGCGTGCTTCTCGCTCTAAAGCAGATTGTGATCCATGGATGAGAACTATGCTGTGTGTTTCCCTTCAGAGATGGAGTTAAATCCCAGGCTCTGTGTCTTACTACAAGCAAGACTTCGTTACAGGTAAGGGCAGTACTTTTCATTTCAAAGGAACTACATCATTCTCAAAGCTCACGCGTTTCTCATCTTAACTGACAAGCATTGGATGTTAGAGGACCAGTGCTTTGTATCAGTTTCAGAAGAAGAGTTGGACTACATAAGGTCCGTATGTGTACGAAACTCCGTTCTTATGTTCTGGGCACACTCAGATTTCCTGCTGTATTAGAGACTCTAGAAAGCAAGAGGGTGCTTCTTGCTGTAAAGCAGAGAGTGATCCATGGGTGAATACTATGCTGTGTGTTTCCCTTCAGAAATGGAGTTAAATCCCAGGCTCTGTGTCTTCCTATAAGCAAGACTTCGTTTCAGGTAAGGGCAATCACTTGTCATATCAAACGAACTAGATCGTTCACGAAGCTCACACGTTTCTCATCTTAACAGACAAGCATTGGATGTTAGAGGACCAGTGCTTTGTATCAGTTTCAGAAGCAAAGTTGGACTAGATATGGTCCGTATGTGTAGGAAACCCCGTTCTTTTGTTCTCAGCACACTCACGTTTCCTGCTGTGTTAGAGACTCCAGAAAGCAAGAGCGTGATTCTGGCTCGAAAGCAGAGTGTGATCCATGGATGAGAACTCTGCTGTGTGTTTCCCTTCAGAGATGGAGTTAAATCCCAGGCCCTGTGTCTTACTACAAGCAAGACTTCGTTACAGGTAAGGGCAGTCACTTTTCTGCTCCAACGAACTACATCGTTCACGAAGATCACACGTTTCTCATCTTAACTGACAAGCATTGGATGTTAGAGGACCAGTGCATTGTATCAGTTTCAGAAGCAGATTTGGACTACATATGGTCAGTATGTGTAGGAAACACCGTTCTTTTGTTCTGGGCACTCTCAGATTACCTGCTGTATTAGAGACTCTAGAAAGCAAGAGCGTGCTTCTTGCTCTAAAGCAGAGTGTGACCCATGGATGAGAACTCTGCTATGTGTTTCCTATCAGAGATGGAGTTAAATCCCAGGCTCTGTGTCTTACTACAAGCAAGACTTCGTTACAGGTAAGGGCAGTCACTTTTCAGTTCAATGGTACTACATCATTCTCAAAGCTCACGCGTTTCTCATCTTACCTGACAAGCATTGGATGTTAGAGGACCAGTGCGTTGTGTCACTTACAGAAACAGAGTTGGACTAGATATGGTCCGTATGTGTAGGAAACACCATTCTTTTGTTCTCAGCGCACTCACGTTTCCTGCTGTCTTAGACACTCTAGAAAGCAAGAGCATGCTTCTTGTTCTAAAGCAGAGTGTGATCAATGGATGAGAACACTGCTGTGTGTTTCACTTCAGAAATGGAGTTAAATCCCAGGCTCTGAGTCTTCATACAAGCAAGAGTTCGTTTCAGGTAAGGGCAGTCACTTTTCTGCTCAAACGAACTACATCATTCACGAAGATCACACGTTTCTCATCTTAACTGACAAGCATTGGATGTTAGAGGACCAGTGCATTGTATCAGTTTCAGATGCAGATTTGGAATACATATGGTCCGTATGTGTAGGAAACACCGTTCTTTTGTTCTGGGCATACTCAGATTACCTGCTGTATTAGAGACTCTAGAAAGCAAGAGCGTGCTTCTCGCTCTACAGCAGAGTGTGATCCATGGATGAAAACTCTGCTGTGTGTTTCCCTTCAAAGATGGAGTTAAATCCCAATCCCTGTGTCTTACTACAAGCAAGACTTCGTTACAGGTAAGGGCAGTCACTTTTCAATTCAAAGGAACTACATCATTCTCAAAGCTCACACGTTTCTCATCTTAACTGACAAGCATTGGATGTAAGAGGACCAGTGCTTTGTGTCACTTTCAGAATCAGATTTGGACTACATATGGTCCGTATGTGTAGGAAAAACCGTTCTTTTGTTCTGGGCACACTCAGATTACCTGCTTTATTGGAGACTCTAGAAAGCAAGTGCATGCTTCTTGTTCTAAAGCAGAGTGTGATCAATGGATGAGAACACTGCTGTGTGTTTCACTTCAGAAATGGAGTTAAATCCCAGGCTCTGAGTCTTCCTACAAGCAAGACTTCATTTCAGGTAAATGCAGTCACTTTTCTGCTCAAACGAACTACATAGTTCACGAAGATCACACGTTTCTCATCTTAACTGACAAGCATTGGATGTTAGAGGACCAGTGCTTTGTGTCAGTTTCAGAAACAGAGTTGTACTAGATATGGTCCATATGTGTAGGATACAACATACTTTTGTTCTCAGCGCACTCACGTTTCCTGCTGTCTTAGAGAATTTAGAAAGCAAGAGCGTGCTTCTCGCTCTAAAGCAGATTGTGATCCATGGATGAGAACTATGCTGTGTGTTTCCCTTCAGAGATGGAGTTAAATCCCAGGCTCTGTGTCTTCCTACAAGCAAGACTTCGTTATAGGTAAGGGCAGTCACTTTTCATTTCAAAGGAACTACATCATTCTCAAAGCTCACGCGTTTCTCATCTTAACTGACAAGCATTGGATGTTAGAGGACCAGTGCTTTGTGTCACTTACAGAAACAGAGTTGGACTAGATATGGTCCGTATGTGTTGGAAACACCGTTCTTTTGATCTCAGCACACTCACGTTTCCTGCTGTCTTAGAGACTCTAGAAAGCAAGAGCGTGCTTCTTGTTCTAAAGCAGAGTGTGATCAATGGATGAGAACACTGCTGTGTGTTTCACTTCAGAAATGGAGTTAAATCCCAGGCTCTGAGTCTTCCTACAATCAAGACTTCGTTTCAAGTAAGGGCAGTCACTTTTCTGCTCAAACGAACTACATCGTTCATGAAGCTCACAAGTTTCCCATCTTAACTGACAAGCATTGGATGTTAGAGGACCAGTGCTTTTTATCAGTTTCAGAAGAAGAGTTGGACTACATAAGGTCCGTATGTGTACGAAACACCGTTCTTTTGTTCTGGGCACACTCAGATTTCCTGCTGTATTAGAGACTCTAGAAAGCAAGAGCGTGCTTCTTGCTCTAAAGCAGAGTGTGATCAATGGATGAGAACACTGCTGTGTGTTTCACTTCAGAAACGGAGTTAAATCGCAGGCTCTGAGTCTTCCTACAAGCAAGACTTCGTTTCAGGTAAGGGCAGTCAGCTTTCTGCTCAAACGAACTACATCGTTCACGAAGATCACACGTTTCTCATCATAACTGACAAGCATTGGATGTTAGAGGACCAGTGCATTTTATCAGTTTCAGAAGCAGATTTGGACTAGATATGGTCCCTATGTGTAGGAAACACCGTTATTTTTTTCTCAGCGCACTCACGTTTCCTCCTGTGTTAGAGACTCTAGAACGCAAGAGCGTGCTTCTTGGTCTAAAGCAGAGTGTGATCAATGGATGAGAACACTGCTGTGTGTTTCACTTCAGAAACGGAGTTAAATCGCAGGCTCTGAGTCTTCCTACAAGCAAGACTTCGTTTCAGGTAAGGGCAGTCAGTTTTCTGCTCAAACGAACTACATCGTTCACGAAGATCACACGTTTCTCATCTTAACTGACAAGCATTGGATGTTAGAGGACCAGTGCATTGTATCAGTTTCAGAAGCAGATTTGGACTAGATATGGTCCCTATGTGTAGGAAACACCGTTATTTTTTTCTAGGCGCACTCACGTTTCCTGCTGTGTTAGAGACTCTAGAACGCAAGAGCGTGCTTCTTGCTCTAAAGCAGAGTGTGATCAATGGATGAGAACACTGCTGTGTGTTTCACTTCAGAAACGGAGTTAAATCGCAGGCTCTGAGTCTTCCTACAAGCAAGACTTCGTTTCAGGTAAGGGCAGTCAGCTTTCTGCTCAAACGAACTACATCGTTCACGAAGATCACACGTTTCTCATCATAACTGACAAGCATGGATGTTAGAGGACCAGTGCATTTTATCAGTTTCAGAAGCAGATTTGGACTAGATATGGTCCCTATGTGTAGGAAACACCGTTATTTTTTTCTCAGCGCACTCACGTTTCCTCCTGTGTTAGAGACTCTAGAACGCAAGAGCGTGCTTCTTGGTCTAAAGCAGAGTGTGATCAATGGATGAGAACACTGCTGTGTGTTTCACTTCAGAAACGGAGTTAAATCGCAGGCTCTGAGTCTTCCTACAAGCAAGACTTCGTTTCAGGTAAGGGCAGTCAGTTTTCTGCTCAAACGAACTACATCGTTCACGAAGATCACACGTTTCTCATCTTAACTGACAAGCATTGGATGTTAGAGGACCAGTGCATTGTATCAGTTTCAGAAGCAGATTTGGACTAGATATGGTCCCTATGTGTAGGAAACACCGTTATTTTTTTCTAGGCGCACTCACGTTTCCTGCTGTGTTAGAGACTCTAGAATGCAAGAGCGTGATTCTTGCTCTAAAGCAGAGTGTGATCAATGGATGAGAACACTGCTGTGTGTTTCACTTCAGAAACAGAGTTGAATCGCAGACTCTGAGTCTTCCTACAAGCAAGACTTCGTTTCAGGTAAGGGCAGTCACTTTTCTGCTCAAATGAACAACATCGTTCACGAAGATCACACGTTTCTCATCTTAACTGACAAGCATTGGATGTTAGATGACCAGTGCATTGTATCAGTTTCAGAAGCAGATTTGGACTACATATGGTCCGTATGTGTAGGAAACACCGTTCTTTTGTTCTGGGCACACTCAGATTACCTCCTGTAATAGAGACTCTAGAAAGCAAGAGCGTGCTTCTCGCTCTAAAGCAGAGAGTGACCCATGGATGAGAACTCTGCTATGTGTTTCCCTTCAGAGATGGAGTTAAATCCCAGGATCTGTGTCTTACTACAAGCAAGACTTTGTTACAGGTAAGGGCAGTCACTTTTCAGTTCAAAGGTACTACATCATTCTCAAAGCTCACACGTTTCTCATCTTAACTGACAAGCATTGGATGTTAGAGGACCAGTGCGTTGTGTCACTTACAGAAACAGAGTGGGACTAGATATGGTCCGTATGTGTAGGAAACAGCGTTCTTTTGTTCTCAGCGCACTCACGTTTCTGCTGTCTTAGAGACTCTAGAAAGCAAGAGCGTGCTTCATATTCTAAAGCAGAGGGTGATCAATGGATGAGAACACTGCTGTGTGTTTCACTTCAGAAATGGAGTTAAATCCCAAGCTCTGAGTCTTCCTACACGCAAGACTTCGTTTCAGGTAAGGGCAGTCACTTGTCAGCTCAAACGAATTACATCGTTCACGAAGCTCACACGTTTCTCATCTTAACAGACAAGCATTGGATGTTAGAGGACCAGTGCTTTGTATCAGTTTCAGAAGCAGAGTTGGACTAGATATGGTCCGTATGTGTAGGAAACCCCGTTCTTTTGTTCTCAGCACACTCACGTTTCCTGCTGTGTTAGAGACTCCAGAAAGCAAGAGCGTGATTCTGGCTCGAAAGCAGAGTGTGATCCATGGATGAGAACTCTGCTGTGTGTTTCCCTTCAGAGATGGAGTTAAATCCCAGGCCCTGTGTCTTACTACAAGCAAGACTTCGTTACAGGTAAGGGCAATCACTTTTCAGTTCAAAGGAACTACATCATTCTCAAAGCTCACACGTTTCTCATCTTAACTGACAAGCATTGGATGTTAGAGGACCGGTGCTTTGTGTCACTTTCAGAATCAGATTTGGACTACATATGGTCCGTATGTGTAGGAAAAACCGTTCTTTTGTTCTGGGCACACTCAGATTACCTGCTTTACTGGAGACTCTAGAAAGCAAGTGCATGCTTCTTGTTCTAAAGCAGAGTGTGATCAATTGATGAGAACACTGCTGTGTGTTTCACTTCAGAAAAGGAGTTAAATCCCAGGCTCTGAGTCTTCCTACAAGCAAGACTTCATTTCAGGTAAATGCAGTCACTTTTCTGCTCAAACGAACTACATAGTTCACGAAGATCACACGTTTCTCATCTTAACTGACAAGCATTGGATGTTAGAGGACCAGTGCGTTGTGTCACTTACAGAAACAGAGTGGGACTAGATATGGTCCGTATGTGTAGGAAACACCGTTCTTTTGTTCTCAGCGCACTCACGTTTCTGCTGTCTTAGAGACTCTAGAAAGCAAGAGCGTGCTTCATATTCTAATTCAGAGTGTGATCAATGGATGAGAACACTGCTGTGTGTTTCACTTCAGAAATGGAGTTAAATCCCAGGCTCTGAGTCTTCCTACAAGCAAGACTTCGTTTCAGGTAAGGGCAGTCACTTTTCTACTCAAATGAACTACATCATTCTCAAAGCTCACACGTTTCTCATCTTAACTGACAAGCAATGGATTTTAGAGGACCAGTGCTTTTATCAGTTTCAGAAGCAGAGTTGGACTATATAATGTCCTTATGTGTAGGAAACAGCGTTCTTTTGTGCTCAGCACACTCACGTTTACTGCTGTCTTAGAGACTCTAGAAAGCAAGGGCATGCTTCTTGTTCTAAAGCAGAGGGTGATCAATGGATGATTACACTGCTGTGTGTTTCACTTCAGAAATGGAGTTAAATCCCAAGCTCTGAGTCTTCCTACAAGCGAAACTTCGTTTCAGGTAAGGGCAGTCACTTGTCAGCTCAAACGAATTACATCGCTCACGAAGCTCACACGTTTCTCATCTTAACAGACAAGCATTGGATGTTAGAGGACCAGTGCTTTGTATCAGTTTCAGAAGCAGAGTTGGACTGGATATCGTCCGTATGTGTAGGAAACACCATTCTTTTGTTCTCAGCACACTCACGTTTCCTGCTGTGTTAGAGACTCCAGAAAGCAAGAGCGTGCTTCTCGCTCTAAAGCAGAGTGTGACCCATGGATATGAACTCTGCTGTGTGTTTCCCTTCAGAGATGGAGTTAAATCCCAGGCTCTGTGTCTTACTACAAGAAAGACTTCGTTACAGGTAAGGGCAGTCACTTTTCTGCTCAAACGAACTACATCATTCACGAAGATCACACGTTTCTCATCTTACCTGCCAAGCATTGGATGTTAGAGGACCAGTGCGTTGTGTCACTTACAGAAACAGAGTTTGACTAGATATGGTTCATATGTGTAGGAAACACCGTTCTTTTGTTCTCAGCGCACTCACGTTTCCTGCTGTCTTAGAGACTCTAGAAAGCAAGAGCATGCTTCTTGTTCTAAAGCAGAGTGTGATCAATGGATGAGAACACTGCTGTGTGTTTCACTTCAGAAATGGAGTTAAATCCCAGGCTCTGAGTCTTCCTACAAGCAAGAGTTCGTTTCAGGTAAGGGCAGTCACTTTTCTGCTCAAACGAACTACATCATTCACGAAGATCACACGTTTCTCATCTTAACTGACAAGCATTGGATGTTAGAGGACCGGTGCTTTGTGTCACTTACAGAAACAGAGTTGGACTAGATATGGTCCATATGTGTAGGAAACACCGTTCTTTTGTACTCAGCGCACTCACGTTTCCTGCTGTCTTAGAGACTCTAGAAAGCAAGAGCGTGCTTCTTGTTCTAAAGCAGAGTGTGATCAATGGATGAGAACACTGCTGTGTGTTTCACTTCAGAAATGGAGTTAAATCCTAGGCTCTGAGTCTTCCTACAAGCAAGACTTCGTTTCAGGTAAGGGCAGTCACTTTTCTGCTCAAACGAACTACATCGTTCACGAAGATCACACGTTTCTCATCGTAACTGACAAGCATTGGATGTTAGAGGACCAGTGCATTGTATCACTTTCAGAATCAGATTTGGACTACATATGGTCCGTATGTGTAGGAAAAACCGTTCTTTTGTTCTGGGCACACTCAGATTACCTGCTTTATTGGAGACTCTAGAATGCAAGGGCATGCTTCTTGTTCTAAAGCAGAGGGTGATCAATGGATGATTACATTGCTGTGTGTTTCACTTCAGAAATGGAGTTAAATCCCAAGCTCTGAGTCTTCCTACAAGCAAGACTTCGTTTCAGGTAAGGGCAGTCACTTGTCAGCTCAAAAGAATTACATCGTTCACGAAGCACACACGTTTCTCATCTTAACAGACAAGCATTGGATGTTAGAGGACCAGTGCTTTGTATCAGTTTCAGAAGAAGAGTTGGACTACATATGGTCCGTATGTGTAGGAAACTCCGTTCATTTGTTCTGGGCACACTCAGATTACCTGCTGTATTAGAGACTCTAGAAAGCAAGAGCGTGCTTCTCGCTCTAAAGCAGAGAGTGACCCATGGATGAGAACTCTGCTATGTGTTTCCCTTCAGAGATGGAGTTAAATCCCAGGATCTGTGTCTTACTACAAGCAAGACTTTGTTACAGGTAAGGGCAGTCACTTTTCAGTTCAAAGGTACTACATCATTCTCAAAGCTCACACGTTTCTCATCTTACCTGACAAGCATTGGATGTTAGAGGACCAGTGCGTTGTGTCACTTACAGAAACAGAGTTGGACTAGATATGGTCGGTATGTGTAGGAAACACCGTTCTTTTGTTCTCAGCGCACTCACGTTTCCTGCTGTCTTAGAGACTCTAGAAAGCAAGAGCGTGCTTCTTATTCTAAGTCAGAGTGTGATCAATGGATGAGAACACTGCTGTGTGTTTCACTTCAGAAATGGAGTTAAATCCCAGGCTCTGAGTCTTCCTACAAGCAAGACTTCGTTTCAGGTAAGGGCAGTCACTTTTCTACTCAAACGAACTACATCATTCTCAAACCCCACACGTTTCTCATCTTAACTGACAAGCATTGGATTTTAGAGGACCAGTGCTTTGTATCAGTTTCAGAAGCAGAGTTGGACTATATAATGTCCTTATGTGTAGGAAACAGCGTTCTTTTGTTCTCAGCACACTCACGTTTCCTGCTGTCTTAGAGACTCTAGAAAGCAAGGGCATGCTTCTTGTTCTAAAGCAGAGGGTGATCAATGGATGATTACACTGCTGTGTGTTTCACTTCAGAAATGGAGTTAAATCCCAAGCTCTGAGTCTTCCTACAAGTAAGACTTCGTTTCAGGTAAGGGCAGTCACTTGTCAGCTCAAACGAATTACATCGCTCACGAAGCTCACACGTTTCTCATCTTACCAGACAAGCATTGGATGTTAGAGGACCAGTGCTTTGTATCAGTTTCAGAAGCAGAGTTGGACTAGATATGGTCCGTATGTGTAGGAAACACCGTTCTTTTGTTCTCAGCGCACTCACGTTTCCTGCTGTCTTAGAGACTTTAGAAAGCAAGAGCGTGCTTCTCGCTCTAAAGGAGATTGTGATCCATGGATGAGAACTATGCTGTGTGTTTCCCTTCAGAAATGGAGTTAAATCGCAGACTTTGTGTCTTCCTATAAGCAAGACTTCGTTTAAGGTAAGGGCAGTCACTTTTCTGCTCAAACGAACTACATCGTTCATGAAGCTCACACATTTCCCATCTTAACTGACAAGCATTGGATGTTAGAGGACCAGTGCTTTGTATCAGTTTCAGAAGAAAAGTTGGACTACATATGGTCCGTATGTGTAGGAAACTCCGTTCTTTTGTTCTGGGCACACTCAGATTACCTGCTGTATTAGAGACTCTAGAAAGCAAGAGCGTGCTTCTCGCTCTAAAGCAGAGAGTGACCCATGGATGAGAACTCTGCTATGTGTTTCCCTTCAGAGATGGAGTTAAATCCCAGGATCTGTGTCTTACTACAAGCAAGACTTTGTTACAGGTAAGGGCAGTCACTTTTCAGTTCAAAGGTACTACATCATTCTCAAAGCTCACACGTTTCTCATCTTACCTGACAAGCATTGGATGTTAGAGGACCAGTGCGTTGTGTCACTTACAGAAACAGAGTTGGACTAGATATGGTCGGTATGTGTAGGAAACACCGTTCTTTTGTTCTCAGCGCACTCACGTTTCCTGCTGTCTTAGAGACTCTAGAAAGCAAGAGCGTGCTTCATATTCTAATTCAGAGTGTGATCAATGGATGAGAACACTGCTGTGTGTTTCACTTCAGAAATGGAGTTAAATCCCAGGCTCTGAGTCTTCCTACAAGCAAGACTTCGTTTCAGGTAAGGGCAGTCACTTTTCTACTCAAATGAACTACATCATTCTCAAAGCTCACACGTTTCTCATCTTAACTGACAAGCAATGGATTTTAGAGGACCAGTGCTTTTATCAGTTTCAGAAGCAGAGTTGGACTATATAATGTCCTTATGTGTAGGAAACAGCGTTCTTTTGTGCTCAGCACACTCACGTTTACTGCTGTCTTAGAGACTCTAGAAAGCAAGGGCATGCTTCTTGTTCTAAAGCAGAGGGTGATCAATGGATGATTACACTGCTGTGTGTTTCACTTCAGAAATGGAGTTAAATCCCAAGCTCTGAGTCTTCCTACAAGCGAAACTTCGTTTCAGGTAAGGGCAGTCACTTGTCAGCTCAAACGAATTACATCGCTCACGAAGCTCACACGTTTCTCATCTTAACAGACAAGCATTGGATGTTAGAGGACCAGTGCTTTGTATCAGTTTCAGAAGCAGAGTTGGACTGGATATCGTCCGTATGTGTAGGAAACACCATTCTTTTGTTCTCAGCACACTCACGTTTCCTGCTGTGTTAGAGACTCCAGAAAGCAAGAGCGTGCTTCTCGCTCTAAAGCAGAGTGTGACCCATGGATATGAACTCTGCTGTGTGTTTCCCTTCAGAGATGGAGTTAAATCCCAGGCTCTGTGTCTTACTACAAGAAAGACTTCGTTACAGGTAAGGGCAGTCACTTTTCTGCTCAAACGAACTACATCATTCACGAAGATCACACGTTTCTCATCTTACCTGCCAAGCATTGGATGTTAGAGGACCAGTGCGTTGTGTCACTTACAGAAACAGAGTTTGACTAGATATGGTTCATATGTGTAGGAAACACCGTTCTTTTGTTCTCAGCGCACTCACGTTTCCTGCTGTCTTAGAGACTCTAGAAAGCAAGAGCATGCTTCTTGTTCTAAAGCAGAGTGTGATCAATGGATGAGAACACTGCTGTGTGTTTCACTTCAGAAATGGAGTTAAATCCCAGGCTCTGAGTCTTCCTACAAGCAAGAGTTCGTTTCAGGTAAGGGCAGTCACTTTTCTGCTCAAACGAACTACATCATTCACGAAGATCACACGTTTCTCATCTTAACTGACAAGCATTGGATGTTAGAGGACCGGTGCTTTGTGTCACTTACAGAAACAGAGTTGGACTAGATATGGTCCATATGTGTAGGAAACACCGTTCTTTTGTACTCAGCGCACTCACGTTTCCTGCTGTCTTAGAGACTCTAGAAAGCAAGAGCGTGCTTCTTGTTCTAAAGCAGAGTGTGATCAATGGATGAGAACACTGCTGTGTGTTTCACTTCAGAAATGGAGTTAAATCCTAGGCTCTGAGTCTTCCTACAAGCAAGACTTCGTTTCAGGTAAGGGCAGTCACTTTTCTGCTCAAACGAACTACATCGTTCACGAAGATCACACGTTTCTCATCGTAACTGACAAGCATTGGATGTTAGAGGACCAGTGCATTGTATCACTTTCAGAATCAGATTTGGACTACATATGGTCCGTATGTGTAGGAAAAACCGTTCTTTTGTTCTGGGCACACTCAGATTACCTGCTTTATTGGAGACTCTAGAATGCAAGGGCATGCTTCTTGTTCTAAAGCAGAGGGTGATCAATGGATGATTACATTGCTGTGTGTTTCACTTCAGAAATGGAGTTAAATCCCAAGCTCTGAGTCTTCCTACAAGCAAGACTTCGTTTCAGGTAAGGGCAGTCACTTGTCAGCTCAAAAGAATTACATCGTTCACGAAGCACACACGTTTCTCATCTTAACAGACAAGCATTGGATGTTAGAGGACCAGTGCTTTGTATCAGTTTCAGAAGAAGAGTTGGACTACATATGGTCCGTATGTGTAGGAAACTCCGTTCATTTGTTCTGGGCACACTCAGATTACCTGCTGTATTAGAGACTCTAGAAAGCAAGAGCGTGCTTCTCGCTCTAAAGCAGAGAGTGACCCATGGATGAGAACTCTGCTATGTGTTTCCCTTCAGAGATGGAGTTAAATCCCAGGATCTGTGTCTTACTACAAGCAAGACTTTGTTACAGGTAAGGGCAGTCACTTTTCAGTTCAAAGGTACTACATCATTCTCAAAGCTCACACGTTTCTCATCTTACCTGACAAGCATTGGATGTTAGAGGACCAGTGCGTTGTGTCACTTACAGAAACAGAGTTGGACTAGATATGGTCGGTATGTGTAGGAAACACCGTTCTTTTGTTCTCAGCGCACTCACGTTTCCTGCTGTCTTAGAGACTCTAGAAAGCAAGAGCGTGCTTCTTATTCTAAGTCAGAGTGTGATCAATGGATGAGAACACTGCTGTGTGTTTCACTTCAGAAATGGAGTTAAATCCCAGGCTCTGAGTCTTCCTACAAGCAAGACTTCGTTTCAGGTAAGGGCAGTCACTTTTCTACTCAAACGAACTACATCATTCTCAAACCCCACACGTTTCTCATCTTAACTGACAAGCATTGGATTTTAGAGGACCAGTGCTTTGTATCAGTTTCAGAAGCAGAGTTGGACTATATAATGTCCTTATGTGTAGGAAACAGCGTTCTTTTGTTCTCAGCACACTCACGTTTCCTGCTGTCTTAGAGACTCTAGAAAGCAAGGGCATGCTTCTTGTTCTAAAGCAGAGGGTGATCAATGGATGATTACACTGCTGTGTGTTTCACTTCAGAAATGGAGTTAAATCCCAAGCTCTGAGTCTTCCTACAAGTAAGACTTCGTTTCAGGTAAGGGCAGTCACTTGTCAGCTCAAACGAATTACATCGCTCACGAAGCTCACACGTTTCTCATCTTACCAGACAAGCATTGGATGTTAGAGGACCAGTGCTTTGTATCAGTTTCAGAAGCAGAGTTGGACTAGATATGGTCCGTATGTGTAGGAAACACCGTTCTTTTGTTCTCAGCGCACTCACGTTTCCTGCTGTCTTAGAGACTTTAGAAAGCAAGAGCGTGCTTCTCGCTCTAAAGGAGATTGTGATCCATGGATGAGAACTATGCTGTGTGTTTCCCTTCAGAAATGGAGTTAAATCGCAGACTTTGTGTCTTCCTATAAGCAAGACTTCGTTTAAGGTAAGGGCAGTCACTTTTCTGCTCAAACGAACTACATCGTTCATGAAGCTCACACATTTCCCATCTTAACTGACAAGCATTGGATGTTAGAGGACCAGTGCTTTGTATCAGTTTCAGAAGAAAAGTTGGACTACATATGGTCCGTATGTGTAGGAAACTCCGTTCTTTTGTTCTGGGCACACTCAGATTACCTGCTGTATTAGAGACTCCAGAAAGCAAGAGCGTGCTTCTCGCTCTAAAGCAGAGAGTGACCCATGGATGAGAACTCTGCTATGTGTTTCCCTTCAGAGATGGAGTTAAATCCCAGGATCTGTGTCTTACTACAAGCAAGACTTTGTTACAGGTAAGGGCAGTCACTTTTCAGTTCAAAGGTACTACATCATTCTCAAAGCTCACACGTTTCTCATCTTACCTGACAAGCATTGGATGTTAGAGGACCAGTGCGTTGTGTCACTTACAGAAACAGAGTTGGACTAGATATGGTCGGTATGTGTAGGAAACACCGTTCTTTTGTTCTCAGCGCACTCACGTTTCCTGCTGTCTTAGAGACTCTAGAAAGCAAGAGCGTGCTTTTTATTCTAATTCAGAGTGTGATCAATGGATGAGAACACTGCTGTGTGTTTCACTTCAGAAATGGAGTTAAATCCCAGGCTCTGAGTCTTCCTACAAGCAAGACTTCGTTTCAGGTAAGGGCAGTCACTTTTCTACTCAAACGAACTACATCATTCTCAAAGCTCACACGTTTCTCATCTTAACTGACAAGTATTGGATTTTAGAGGACCAGTGCTTTGTATCAGTTTCAGTTCAGAGTTGGACTATATAATGTCCTTATGTGTAGGAAACAGCGTTCTTTTGTTCTCAGCACATTCACGTTTCCGGCTGTCTTAGAGACTCTAGAAAGCAAGGGCATGCTTCTTGTTCTAAAGCAGAGGGTGATCAATGGATGATTACACTGCTGTGTGTTTCACTTCAGAAATGGAGTTAAATCCCAAGCTCTGAGTCTTCCTACAAGCAAGACTTCGTTTCAGGTAAGGGCAGTCACTTGTCAGCTCAAACGAATTACATCGCTCACGAAGCTCACACGTTTCTCATCTTAACAGACAAGTATTGGATGTTAGAGGACCAGTGCTTTGTATCAGTTTCAGAAGCAGAGTTGGACTGGATATGGTCTGTATGTGTAGGAAACACCGTTCTTTTGTTCTCAGCACACTCACGTTTCCTGCTGTGTTAGAGACTCCAGAAAGCAAGAGCGTGCTTCTGGCTCTAAAGCAGAGTGTGACCCATGGATATGAACTCTGCTGTGTGTTTCCCTTCAGAGATGGAGTTAAATCCCAGGCTCTGTGTCTTACTACAAGAAAGACTTCGTTACAGGTAAGGGCAGTCACTTTTCAGTTCAAAGGTACTACATCATTCTCAAAGCTCACGCGTTTCACATCTTAACTGACAAGCATTGGATGTTAGAGGACCAGTGCGTTGTGTCACTTACAGAAACAGAGTTGGACTAGATATGGTCCATATGTGTAGGAAACAGCGTTCTTTTGTTCTCAGCACACTCACGTTTCCTGCTGTCTTAGAGACTCTAGGAAGCAAGGGCATGCTTCTTGTTCTAAAGCAGAGGGTGATCAATGGATGATTACACTGCTGTGTGTTTCACTTCAGAAATGGAGTTAAATCCCAAGCTCTGAGTCTTCCTACAAGCAAGACTTCGTTTCAGGTAAGGGCAGTCACTTGTCAGCTCAAAAGATTTACATCGTTCACGAAGCACACACGTTTCTCATCTTAACAGACAAGCATTGGATGTTAGAGGACCAGTGCTTTGTATCAGTTTCAGAAGCAGAGTTGGACTAGATATGGTCCGTATGTGTAGGAAACATCGTTCTTTTGTTCTCAGCGCACTCACCTTTCCTGCTGTCTTAGAGACTTTAGAAAGCAAGAGCGTGCTTCTCGCTCTAAAGCAGATTGTGATCCATGGATGAGAACTATGCTGTGTGTTTCCCTTCAGAAATGGAGTTAAATCGCAGACTTTGTGTCTTCCTATAAGCAAGACTTCGTTTAAGGTAAGGGCAGTCACTTTTCTGCTCAAACGAACTACATCGTTCATGAAGCTCACACATTTCCCATCTAAACTGACAAGCATTGGATGTTAGAGGACCAGTGCCTTGTATCAGTTTCAGAAGAAGAGTTCGACTACATATGGTCCGTATGTGTACGAAACTCCGTTCTTTTGTTCTGGGCACACTCAGATTTCCTGCTGTATTGGAGACTCTAGAAAGCAAGGGGGTGCTTCTTGCTGTAAAGCAGAGTGTGATCCATGGGTGAGAACTATGCTGTGTGTTTCCTTTCAGAAATGGAGTTAAATCCCAGACTCTGTGTCTTCCTACAAGCAAGACTTCCTTTAAGGTAAGGGCAGTCACTTTTCTGCTCAAGCGAATTACATCGTTCACTGAGCTCACACATTTCTCTTCTTAACAGACAAGCATTGGATTTTAGAGGACCAGTGCTTTGTATCAGTTTAAGAAGGAGAGTTGGACTAGATATGGTCCGTATGTGTAGGAAACACCGTTCTTTTGTTCTCAGCACACTCACGTTTCCTGCTCTCTTAGAGAATCTAGAAAGCAAGAGCGTGCTTCTTGTTCTAAAGCAGAGTGTGATCATGGATGAGAACACTGCTGTGTGTTTCACTTCAGAAATGGAGTTAAATCCCAGGCTCTGAATCTTCCTACAAGCAAGACTTCATTTCAGGTAAGGGCAGTCAGTTTTCTGCTCAAAAGAACTACATCGTTCACGAAGATCACACGTTTCTCATCTTAATTGACAAGCATTGGACGTTAGAGGACCAGTGCATTGTATCAGTTTAAGAAGGAGAGTTGGACTAGATATGGTCCGTATGTGTAGGAAACACCGTTCTTTGGTTCTCAGCACACTCACGTTTCCTGCTCTCTTAGAGAATCTAGAAAGCAAGAGCGTGCTTCTTGTTCCAAAGCAGAGTGTGATCAATGGATGAGAACACTGCTGTGTGTTTCACTTCAGAAATGGAGTTAAATCCCAGGCTCTGAGTCTTTCTACAAGCAAGACTTCGTTTCAGGTAAGGGCAGTCACTTTTCTGCTCAAACGAGCTACATCGTTCACGAAGATCACACGTTTCTCATCTTAACTGACAAGCATTGGATGTTAGAGGACCAGTGCATTGTATCAGTTTCAGAAGCAGATTTGGACTACATATGGTCCCTATGTGTAGGAAACACCGTTCTTTTGTTCTGGGCACACTCAGATTACCTGCTGTATTAGAGACTCTAGAAAGCAAGAGCGTGCTTCTCACTCTAAAGCAGAGTGTGATCCATGGATGAGAACTCTGCTCTGTGTTTCCCTTCAGAGATGGAGTTAAATCCCAGGCTCTGTGTCTTACTACAAGCAAGACTTCGTTACAGGTAAGGGCAGTCACTTTTCAGTTCAAAGGAACTACATCATTCTCAAAGCTCACACGTTTCTCATCTTAACTGACAAGCAGGGGATGTTAGAGGACCAGTGCTTTGTGTCACTTACAGAAACAGAGTTGGACTAGATATGGTCTGTATGTGTAGGAAACACCATTCTTTGTCCTCAGCGCACTCACATTTCCTGCTGTCTTAGAGACTCTAGAAAGCAAGAGCGTGCTTTTCGCTCTAAAGCAGATTGTGATCCATGGATGAGAACTATGCTGTGTGTTTCCCTTCAGAAATGGAGTTAAATCCCAGACTCTGTGTCTTCCTACAAGCAAGACTTCGTTAGAGGTAAGGGCAGTCACTTTTCAGTTCAAAGGAACTACATCATCCTCAAAGCTCACACGTTTCTCATCTTAAATGACAAGCATTGGATGTTAGAGGACCAGTGCTTTGTGTCACTTACAGAAACAGAGTTGGACTAGATATGGTCTGTATGTGTAGGAAACACCATTCTTTGTCCTCAGCGCACTCACGTTTCCTGCTGTCTTAGAGACTTTAGAAAGCAAGAGCGTGCTTTTCGCTCTAAAGCAGATTGTGATCCATGGATGAGAACTATGCTGTGTGTTTCCCTTCAGAAATGGAGTTAAATCCCAGACTCTGTGTCTTCCTACAAACAAGACTTCGTTTAAGGTAAGGGCAGTCACTTTTCTGCTCAAACCAACTACATCGTTCATGAAGCTCACACGTTTCCCATCTTTACTGACAAGCATTGGATGTTCGAGGACCAGTGCTTTGTATCAGTTTCAGAAGAAGAGTTGGACTACATATGGTCCGTATGTGTACGAAACTCCGTTCTTTTGTTCTGGGCACACGCAGATTTCCTGCTGTATTAGAGACTCTAGAAAGCAAGAGCGTGCTTTTCGCTCTAAAGCAGATTGTGATCCATGGATGAGAACTATGCTGTGTGTTTCCCTTCAGAGATGGAGTTAAATCCCAGGCTCTGTGTCTTACAACAAGCAAGACTTCGTTACAGGTAAGGGCAGTCACTTTTCAGTTCAAAGGAACTACATCATTCTCAAAGCTCACACGTTTCTCATCTTAACTGACAAGCATTGGATGTTAGAGGACCAGTGCTTTGTGTCACTTACAGAAACAGAGTTGGACTAGATATGGTCCGTATGTGTAGGAAACACCGTTCTTTTGTTCTCAGCGCACTCACGTTTCCTGCTGTCTTAGAGACTCTAGAAAGCAAGAGCGTGCTTCTTGTTCTAAAGCAGAGTGTGATCAATGGATGAGAACACTTGTGTGTGTTTCACTTCAGAAAAGGAGTTAAATCCCAGGCTCTGAGTCTGACTACAAGCAAGACTTCGTTTCAGGTAAATGCAGTCACTTTTCTGCTCAAACGAACTACATTGTTCACGAAGATCACACGTTTCTCATCTTACCTGACAAGCATTGGATGTTAGAGGACCAGTGCGTTGTGTCACTTACAGAAACATAGTTGGACTAGATATGGTCGGTATGTGTAGGAAACACCGTTCTTTTGTTCTCAGCGCACTCACGTTTCCTGCTGTCTTAGAGACTCTAGAAAGCAAGAGCGTGCTTCTTATTCTAATTCAGAGTGTGATCAATGGATGAGAACACTGCTGTGTGTTTCACTTCAGAAATGGAGTTAAATCCCAGGCTCTGAGTCTTCCTACAAGCAAGACTTCGTTTCAGGTAAGGGCAGTCACTTTTCTACTCAAACCAACTACATCATTCTCAAAGCTCACACGTTTCTCATCTTAACTGACAAGCATTGGATTTTAGAGGACCAGTGCTTTGTATCAGTTTCAGAAGCAGAGTTGGACTGGATATGGTCCGTATGTGTAGGAAACACCGTTCTTTTGTTCTCAGCACACTCACGTTTCCTGCTGTGTTAGAGACTCCAGAAAGCAAGAGCGTGCTTCTGGCTCTAAAGCAGAGTGTGACCCATGGATATGAACTCTGCTGTGTGTTTCCCTTCAGAGATGGAGTTAAATCCCAGGCTCTGTGTCTTACTACAAGAAAGACTTCGTTACAGGTAAGGGCAGTCACTTTTCAGTTCAAAGGTACTACATCATTCTCAAAGCTCACGCGTTTCTCATCTTAACTGACAAGCATTGGATGTTAGAGGACCAGTGCGTTGTGTCACTTACAGAAACAGAGTTGGACTAGATATGGTCCATATGTGTAGGAAACAGCGTTCTTTTGTTCTCAGCACACTCACGTTTCCTGCTGTCTTAGAGACTCTAGGAAGCAAGGGCATGCTTCTTGTTCTAAAGCAGAGGGTGATCAATGGATGATTACACTGCTGTGTGTTTCACTTCAGAAATGGAGTTAAATCCCAAGCTCTGAGTCTTCCTACAAGCAAGACTTCGTTTCAGGTAAGGGCAGTCACTTGTCAGCTCAAAAGAATTACATCGTTCACGAAGCACACACGTTTCTCATCTTAACAGACAAGCATTGGATGTTAGAGGACCAGTGCTTTGTATCAGTTTCAGAAGCAGAGTTGGACTAGATATGGTCCGTATGTGTAGGAAACATCGTTCTTTTGTTCTCAGCGCACTCACGTTTCCTGCTGTCTTAGAGACTTTAAAAAGCAAGAGCGTGCTTCTCGCTCTAAAGCAGATTGTGATCCATGGATGAGAACTATGCTGTGTGTTTCCCTTCAGAAATGGAGTTAAATCGCAGACTTTGTGTCTTCCTATAAGAAAGACTTCGTTTAAGGTAAGGGCAGTCATTTTTCTGCTCAAACGAACTACATCGTTCATGAAGCTCACACATTTCCCATCTTAACTGACAAGCATTGGATGTTAGAGGACCAGTGCTTTGTATCAGTTTCAGAAGAAGAGTTGGACTACATATGGTCCGTATGTGTACGAAACTCCGTTCTTTTGTTCTGGGCACACTTAGATTTCCTGCTGTATTGGAGACTCTAGAAAGCAAGAGGGTGCTTCTTGCTGTAAAGCAGAGTGTGATCCATGGGTGAGAACTATGCTGTGTGTTTCCCTTCAGAAATGGAGTTAAATCCCAGGCTCTGTGTCTTCCTGTAAGCAAGACTTCGTTTCAGGTAAGGGCAGTCACTTGTCATCTCAAACGAACTACATTGTTTACGAAGCTCACACGTTTCTCATCTTAACAGACAAGCATTGGATGTTAGAGGACCAGTGCTTTGTATCAGTTTCAGAAGCAGATTTGGACTACATATGGTTCGTTTCTGTAGGAAACACCGTTCTTTTGTTCTGGGCACACTGAGATTACCTGCTTTATTAGAGACTCTAGAAAGCAAGAGCGTGCTTCTCGCTCTAAAGCAGAGTGTGATCCACGGATGAGACCTCTGCTGTGTGTTTCCCTTCAGAGATGGAGGTAAATCCCAGGCTCTGTGACTTACTACAAGCAAGACTTCGTTACAGGTAAGGGCAGTAACTTTTCAGTTCAAAGAAACTACATCATATTCAAAGATCACACGTTTCTCATCTTAACTGACAAGCATTGCATGTTAGAGGACCAGTGCTTTGTGTCACTTTCAGAAACAGAGTTGTACTAGATATGGTCCATATGTGTAGGAAACAACGTACGTTTGTTCTCAGCGCACTCACGTTTCCTGCTGTCTTAGAGACTTTAGAAAGCAAGAGCGTGCGTCTCGCTCTAAAGCAGATTGTGATCCATGGATGAGACTATGCTGTGTGTTTCCCTTCAGAAATGGAGTTAAATCCCAGACTCTGTGTCTTCCTACAAGCAAGACTTCCTTTAAGGTAAGGGCAGTCACTTTTCTGCTCAAGCGAATTACATCGTTCACTGAGCTCACACATTTCTCTTCTTAACAGACAAGCATTGGATTTTAGAGGACCAGTGCTTTGTATCAGTTTAAGAAGGAGAGTTGGACTAGATATGGTCCGTATATGTAGGAAACACCGTTCTTTTGTTCTCAGCACACTCACGTTTCCTGCTCTCTTAGAGAATCTAGAAAGCAAGAGAGTGCTTCTTGTTCCAAAGCAGAGTGTGATCAATGGATGAGAACACTGCTGTGTGTTTCACTTCAGAAATGGAGTTAAATCCCAGGCTCTGAGTCTTTCTACAAGCAAGACTTCGTTTCAGGTAAGGGCAGTCACTTTTCTGCTCAAACGAACTACATCGTTCACGAAGATCACACGTTTCTCATCTTAACTGACAAGCATTGGATGTTAGAGGACCAGTGCATTGTATCAGTTTCAGAAGCAGATTTGGACTACATATGGTCCCTATGTGTAGGAAACACCGTTCTTTTGTTCTGGGCACACTCAGATTACCTGCTGTATTAGAGACTCTAGAAAGCAAGAGCGTGCTTCTCGCTCTAAAGCAGATTGTGATCCATGGATGAGAACTATGCTGTGTGTTTCCCTTCAGAAATGGAGTTAAATCACAGACTTTGTGTCTTCCTATAAGCAAGACTTCGTTTAAGGTAAGGGCAGTCATTTTTCTGCTCAAACGAACTACATCGTTCATGAAGATCACACATTTCCCATCTTAACTGACAAGCATTGGATGTTAGAGGACCAGTGCTTTGTATCAGTTTCAGAAGAAGAGTTGGACTAGATATGGTCCGTATGTGTACGAAATTCCGTTCTTTTGTTCTGGGCACACTTAGATTTCCTGCTGTATTGGAGACTCTAGAAAGCAAGAGGGTGCTTCTTGCTGTAAAGCAGAGTGTGATCCATGGGTGAGAACTATGCTGTGTGTTTCCCTTCAGAAATGGAGTTAAATCCCAGGCTCTGTGTCTTCCTGTAAGCAAGACTTCGTTTCAGGTAAGGGCAGTCACTTGTCATCTCAAACGAACTACATTGTTTACGAAGCTCACACGTTTCTCATCTTAACAGACAAGCATTGGATGTTAGAGGACCAGTGCTTTGTATCAGTTTCAGAAGCAGATTTGGACTACATATGGTTCGTATGTGTAGGAAACACCGTTCTTTTGTTCTGGGCACACTGAGATTACCTGCTTTATTAGAGACTCTAGAAAGCAAGAGCGTGCTTCTCGCTCTAAAGCAGAGTGTGATCCACGGATGAGAACTCTGCTGTGTGTTTCCCTTCAGAGATGGAGGTAAATCCCAGGCTCTGTGACTTACTACAAGCAAGACTTCGTTACAGGTAAGGGCAGTAACTTTTCAGTTCAAAGAAACTACATCATATTCAAAGATCACACGTTTCTCATCTTAACTGACAAGCATTGGATGTTAGAGGACCAGTGCTTTGTGTCACTTTCAGAAACAGAGTTGTACTAGATATGGTCCATATGTGTAGGAAACAACGTACGTTTGTTCTCAGCGCACTCACGTTTCCTGCTGTCTTAGAGACTTTAGAAAGCAAGAGCGTGCGTCTCGCTCTAAAGCAGATTGTGATCCATGGATGAGACTATGCTCTGTGTTTCCCTTCAGAAATGGAGTTAAATCCCAGACTCTGTGTCTTCCTACAAGCAAGACTTCCTTTAAGGTAAGGGCAGTCACTTTTCTGCTCAAGCGAATTACATCGTTCACTGAGCTCACACATTTCTCTTCTTAACAGACAAGCATTGGATTTTAGAGGACCAGTGCTTTGTATCAGTTTAAGAAGGAGAGTTGGACTAGATATGGTCCGTATGTGTAGGAAACACCGTTCTTTTGTTCTCAGCACACTCACGTTTCCTGCTCTCTTAGAGAATCTAGAAAGCAAGAGCGTGCTTCTTGTTCCAAAGCAGAGTGTGATCAATGGATGAGAACACTGCTGTGTGTTTCACTTCAGAAATGGAGTTAAATCCCAGGCTCTGAGTCTTTCTACAAGCAAGACTTCATTTCAGGTAAATGCAGTCACTTTTCTGCTCAAACGAACTACATCATTCACGAAGATCACACGTTTCTCATCTTAACTGACAAGCATTGGATGTTAGAGGACCAGTGCATTGTATCAGTTTCAGAAGCAGATTTGGACTACATATGGTCCCTATGTGTACGAAACTCCGTTCTTTTGTTCTGGGCACACGCAGATTTCCTGCTGTATTAGAGACTCTAGAAAGCAAGAGCGTGCTTTTCGCTCTAAAGCAGATTGTGATCCATGGATGAGAACTATGCTGTGTGTTTCCCTTCAGAGATGGAGTTAAATCCCAGGCTCTGTGTCTTACAACAAGCAAGACTTCGTTACAGGTAAGGGCAGTCACTTTTCAGTTCAAAGGAACTACATCATTCTCAAAGCTCACACGTTTCTCATCTTAACTGACAAGCATTGGATGTTAGAGGACCAGTGCTTTGTATCAGTTTCAGAAGCAGAGTTGGACTGGATATGGTCCGTATGTGTAGGAAACACCGTTCTTTTGTTCTCAGCACACTCACGTTTCCTGCTGTGTTAGAGACTCCAGAAAGCAAGAGCGTGCTTCTGGCTCTAAAGCAGAGTGTGACCCATGGATATGAACTCTGCTGTGTGTTTTCCTTCAGAGATGGAGTTAAATCCCAGGCTCTGTGTCTTACTACAAGAAAGACTTCGTTACAGGTAAGGGCAGTCACTTTTCAGTTCAAAGGTACTACATCATTCTCAAAGCTCACGCGTTTCTCATCTTAACTGACAAGCATTGGATGTTAGAGGACCAGTGCGTTGTGTCACTTACAGAAACAGAGTTGGACTAGATATGGTCCATATGTGTAGGAAACAGCGTTCTTTTGTTCTCAGCACACTCACGTTTCCTGCTGTCTTAGAGACTCTAGGAAGCAAGGGCATGCTTCTTGTTCTAAAGCAGAGGGTGATCAATGGATGATTACACTGCTGTGTGTTTCACTTCAGAAATGGAGTTAAATCCCAAGCTCTGAGTCTTCCTACAAGCAAGACTTCGTTTCAGGTAAGGGCAGTCACTTGTCAGCTCAAAAGAATTACATCGTTCACGAAGCACACACGTTTCTCATCTTAACAGACAAGCATTGGATGTTAGAGGACCAGTGCTTTGTATCAGTTTCAGAAGCAGAGTTGGACTAGATATGGTCCGTATGTGTAGGAAACATCGTTCTTTTGTTCTCAGCGCACTCACGTTTCCTGCTGTCTTAGAGACTTTAGAAAGCAAGAGCGTGCTTCTCGCTCTAAAGCAGATTGTGATCCATGGATGAGAACTATGCTGTGTGTTTCCCTTCAGAAATGGAGTTAAATCGCAGACTTTGTGTCTTCCTATAAGCAAGACTTCGTTTAAGGTAAGGGCAGTCATTTTTCTGCTCAAACGAACTACATCGTTCATGAAGCTCACACATTTCCCATCTTAACTGACAAGCATTGGATGTTAGAGGACCAGTGCTTTGTATCAGTTTCAGAAGAAGAGTTGGACTACATATGGTCCGTATGTGTACGAAACTCCGTTCTTTTGTTCTGGGCACACTTAGATTTCCTGCTGTATTGGAGACTCTAGAAAGCAAGAGGGTGCTTCTTGCTGTAAAGCAGAGTGTGATCCATGGGTGAGAACTATGCTGTGTGTTTCCCTTCAGAAATGGAGTTAAATCCCAGGCTCTGTGTCTTCCTGTAAGCAAGACTTCGTTTCAGGTAAGGGCAGTCACTTGTCATCTCAAACGAACTACATTGTTTACGAAGCTCACGCGTTTCTCATCTTAACAGACAAGCATTGGATGTTAGAGGACCAGTGCTTTGTATCAGTTTCAGAAGCAGATTTGGACTACATATGGTTCGTATGTGTAGGAAACACCGTTCTTTTGTTCTGGGCACACTGAGATTACCTGCTTTATTAGAGACTCTAGAAAGCAAGAGCGTGCTGCTCGCTCTAAAGCAGAGTGTGATCCATGGATGAGAACTCTGCTGTGTGTTTCCCTTCAGAGATGGAGGTAAATCCCAGGCTCTGTGACTTACTACAAGCAAGACTTCGTTACAGGTAAGGGCAGTAACTTTTCAGTTCAAAGAAACTACATCATATTCAAAGATCACACGTTTCTCATCTTAACTGACAAGCATTGGATGTTAGAGGACCAGTGCTTTGTGTCACTTTCAGAAACAGAGTTGTACTAGATATGGTCCATATGTGTAGGAAACAACGTACGTTTGTTCTCAGCGCACTCACGTTTCCTGCTGTCTTAGAGACTTTAGAAAACAAGAGCGTGCGTCTCGCTCTAAAGCAGATTGTGATCCATGGATGAGACTATGCTGTGTGTTTCCCTTCAGAAATGGAGTTAAATCCCAGACTCTGTGTCTTCCTACAAGCAAGACTTCCTTTAAGGTAAGGGCAGTCACTTTTCTGCTCAAGCGAATTACATCGTTCACTGAGCTCACACATTTCTCTTCTTAACAGACAAGCATTGGATTTTAGAGGACCAGTGCTTTGTATCAGTTTAAGAAGGAGAGTTGGACTAGATGTGGTCCGTATGTGTAGGAAACACCGTTCTTTTGTTCTCAGCACACTCACGTTTCCTGCTCTCTTAGAGAATCTAGAAAGCAAGAGCGTGCTTCTTGTTCCAAAGCAGAGTGTGATCAATGGATGAGAACACTGCTGTGTGTTTCACTTCAGAAATGGAGTTAAATCCCAGGCTCTGAGTCTTTCTACAAGCAAGACTTCGTTTCAGGTAAGGGCAGTCACTTTTCTGCTCAAACGAACTACATCGTTCACGAAGATCACACGTTTCTCATCTTAACTGACAAGCATTGGATGTTAGAGGACCAGTGCATTGTATCAGTTTCAGAAGCAGATTTGGACTACATATGGTCCCTATGTGTAGGAAACTCCGTTCTTTTGTTCTGTGTACACGCAGATTTCCTGCTGTATTAGAGACTCTAGAAAGCAAGAGCGTGCTTTTCACTCTAAAGCAGATTGTGATCCATGGATGAGAACTATGCTGTGTGTTTCCCTTCAGAGATGGAGTTAAATCCCAGGCTCTGTGTCTTACAACAAGCAAGACTTCGTTACAGGTAAGGGCAGTCACTTTTCAGTTCAAAGGAACTACATCATTCTCAAAGCTCACACGTTTCTCATCTTAACTGACAAGCATTGGATGTTAGAGGACCAGTGCTTTGTGTCACTTACAGAAACAGAGTTGGACTAGATATGGTCCGTATGTGTAGGAAACACCGTTCTTTTGTTCTCAGCGCACTCACGTTTCCTGCTGTCTTAGAGACTCTAGAAAGCAAGAGCGTGCTTCTTGTTCTAAAGCAGAGTGTGATCAATGGATGAGAACAATTGTGTGTGTTTCACTTCAGAAAAGGAGTTAAATACCAGGCTCTGAGTATGACTACAAGCAAGACTTCGTTTCAGGTAAATGCAGTCACTTTTCTGCTCAAACGAACTACATCGTTCACGAAGATCACACGTTTCTCATCTTACCTGACAAGCATTGGATGTTAGAGGACCAGTGCGTTGTGTCACTTACAGAAACAGAGTTGGACTAGATATGGTCGGTATGTGTAGGAAACACCGTTCTTTTGTTCTCAGAGCACTCACGTTTCCTGCTGTCTTAGAGACTCTAGAAAGCAAGAGCGTGCTTCTTATTCTAATTCAGAGTGTGATCAATGGATGAGAACACTGCTGTGTGTTTCACTTCAGAAATGGAGTTAAATCCCAGGCTCTGAGTCTTCCTACAAGCAAGACTTCGTTTCAGGTAAGGGCAGTCACTTTTCAGTTCAAAGGAACTACATCATTCTCAAAGCTCACACGTTTCTCATCTTAACTGACAAGCATTGGATTTTAGAGGACCAGTGCTTTGTATCAGTTTCAGAAGCAGAGTTGGACTGGATATGGTCCGTATGTGTAGGAAACACCGTTCTTTTGTTCTCAGCACACTCACGTTTCCTGCTGTGTTAGAGACTCCAGAAAGCAAGAGCGTGCTTCTGGCTCTAAAGCAGAGTGTGACCCATGGATATGAACTCTGCTGTGTGTTTCCCTTCAGAGATGGAGTTAAATCCCAGGCTCTGTGTCTTACTACAAGAAAGACTTCGTTACAGGTAAGGGCAGTCACTTTTCAGTTCAAAGGTACTACATCATTCTCAAAGCTCACGCGTTTCTCATCTTAACTGACAAGCATTGGATGTTAGAGGACCAGTGCGTTGTGTCACTTACAGAAACAGAGTTGGACTAGATATGGTCCATATGTGTAGGAAACAGCGTTCTTTTGTTCTCAGCACACTCACGTTTCCTGCTGTCTTAGAGACTCTAGGAAGCAAGGGCATGCTTCTTGTTCTAAAGCAGAGGGTGATCAATGGATGATTACACTGCTGTGTGTTTCACTTCAGAAATGGAGTTAAATCCCAAGCTCTGAGTCTTCCTACAAGCAAGACTTCGTTTCAGGTAAGGGCAGTCACTTGTCAGCTCAAAAGATTTACATCGTTCACGAAGCACACACGTTTCTCATCTTAACAGACAAGCATTGGATGTTAGAGGACCAGTGCTTTGTATCAGTTTCAGAAGCAGAGTTGGACTAGATATGGTCCGTATGTTTAGGAAACATCGTTCTTTTGTTCTCAGCGCACTCACGTTTCCTGCTGTCTTAGAGACTTTAGAAAGCAAGAGCGTGCTTCTCGCTCTAAAGCAGATTGTGATCCATGGATGAGAACTATGCTGTGTGTTTCCCTTCAGAAATGGAGTTAAATCGCAGACTTTGTGTCTTCCTATAAGCAAGACTTCGTTTAAGGTAAGGGCAGTCACTTTTCTGCTCAAACGAACTACATCGTTCATGAAGCTCACACATTTCCCATCTAAACTGACAAGCATTGGATGTTAGAGGACCAGTGCCTTGTATCAGTTTCAGAAGAAGAGTTCGACTACATATGGTCCGTATGTGTATGAAACTCCGTTCTTTTGTTCTGGGCACACTCAGATTTCCTGCTGTATTGGAGACTCTAGAAAGCAAGGGGGTGCTTCTTGCTGTAAAGCAGAGTGTGATCCATGGGTGAGAACTATGCTGTGTGTTTCCTTTCAGAAATGGAGTTAAATCCCAGACTCTGTGTCTTCCTACAAGCAAGACTTCCTTTAAGGTAAGGGTAGTCACTTTTCTGCTCAAGCGAATTACATCGTTCACTGACCTCACACAGTTATCTTCTTAACAGACAAGCATTGGATTTTAGAGGACCAGTGCTTTGTATCAGTTTAAGAAGGAGAGTTGGACTAGATATGGTCCGTATGTGTAGGAAACACCGTTCTTTTGTTCTCAGCACACTCACGTTTCCTGCTCTCTTAGAGAATCTAGAAAGCAAGAGCGTGCTTCTTGTTCTAAAGCAGAGTGTGATCAATGGATGAGAAAACTGCTGTGTGTTTCACTTCAGAAATGGAGTTAAATCCCAGGCTCTGAATCTTCCTACAAGCAAGACTTCATTTCAGGTAAGGGCAGTCACTTTTCTGCTCAAAAGAACTACATCGTTCACGAAGATCACACGTTTCTCATCTTAATTGACAAGCATTGGACGTTAGAGGACCAGTGCATTGTATCAGTTTCAGAAGCAGATTTGGACTACATATGGTCCGTATGTGTAGGAAACACCGTTCTTTTGTTCTGGGCACACTCAGATTACCTGGTGTATTAGAGACTCTAGAAAGCAAGAGCGTGCTTCTCGCTCTCAAGCAGAGTGTGATCCATGGATGAGAACACTGCTGTGTGTTTCCCTTCAGAGATGGAGTTAAATCTCAGGCTCTGTGTCTTACTACAAGCAAGACTTCGTTAGAGGTAAGGGCAGTCACTTTTCAGTTCAAAGGAACTACATCATCCTCAAAGCTCACACGTTTCTCATCTTAAATGACAAGCATTGGATGTTAGAGGACCAGTGCTTTGTGTCACTTACAGAAACAGAGTTGGACTAGATATGGTCTGTATGTGTAGGAAACACCATTCTTTGTCCTCAGCGCACTCACGTTTCCTGCTGTCTTAGAGACTTTAGAAAGCAAGAGCGTGCTTTTCGCTCTAAAGCAGATTGTGATCCATGGATGAGAACTATGCTGTGTGTTTCCCTTCAGAAATGATGTTAAATCCCAGACTCTGTGTCTTCCTACAAACAAGACTTCGTTTAAGGTAAGGGCAGTCACTTTTCTGCTCAAACCAACTACATCGTTCATGAAGCTCACACGTTTCCCATCTTTACTGACAAGCATTGGATGTTCGAGGACCAGTGCTTTGTATCAGTTTCAGAAGAAGAGTTGGACTACATATGGTCCGTATGTGTACGAAACTCTGTTCTTTTGTTCTGGGCACACGCAGATTTCCTGCTGTATTAGAGACTCTAGAAAGCAAGAGCGTGCTTTTCGCTCTAAAGCAGATTGTGATCCATGGATGAGAACTATGCTGTGTGTTTCCCTTCAGAGATGGAGTTAAATCCCAGGCTCTGTGTCTTACAACAAGCAAGACTTCGTTACAGGTAAGGGCAGTCACTTTTCAGTTCAAAGGAACTACATCATTCTCAAAGCTCACACGTTTCTCATCTTAACTGACAAGCATTGGATGTTAGAGGACCAGTGCTTTGTGTCACTTACAGAAACAGAGTTGGACTAGATATGGTCCGTATGTGTAGGAAACACCGTTCTTTTGTTCTCAGCGCACACACGTTTCCTGCTGTCTTAGAGACTCTAGAAAGCAAGAGCGTGCTTCTTGTTCTAAAGCAGAGTGTGATCAATGGATGAGAACACTGCTGTGTGTTTCACTTCAGAAATGGAGTTAAATCCCAGGCTCTGAGTCTTTCTACAAGCAAGACTTCGTTTCAGGTAAGGGCAGTCACTTTTCTGCTCAAACGAACTACATCGTTCACGAAGATCACACGTTTCTCATCTTAACTGACAAGCATTGGATGTTAGAGGACCAGTGCATTGTATCAGTTTCAGAAGCAGATTTGGACTACATATGGTCCCTATGTGTAGGAAACACCGTTCTTTTGTTCTGGGCACACTCAGATTACCTGCTGTATTAGAGACTCTAGAAAGCAAGAGCGTGCTTCTCGCTCTAAAGCAGATTGTGATCCATGGATGAGAACTATGCTGTGTGTTTCCCTTCAGAAATGGAGTTAAATCGCAGACTTTGTGTCTTCCTATAAGCAAGACTTCGTTTAAGGTAAGGGCAGTCATTTTTCTGCTCAAACGAACTACATCGTTCATGAAGCTCACACATTTCCCATCTTAACTGACAAGCATTGGATGTTAGAGGACCAGTGCTTTGTATCAGTTTCAGAAGAAGAGTTGGACTAGATATGTTCCGTATGTGTACGAAATTCCGTTCTTTTGTTCTGGGCACACTTAGATTTCCTGCTGTATTGGAGACTCTAGAAAGCAAGAGGGTGCTTCTTGCTGTAAAGCAGAGTGTGATCCATGGGTGAGAACTATGCTGTGTGTTTCCCTTCAGAAATGGAGTTAAATCCCAGGCTCTGTGTCTTCCTGTAAGCAAGACTTCGTTTCAGGTAAGGGCAGTCACTTGTCATCTCAAACGAACTACATTGTTTACGAAGCTCACACGTTTCTCATCTTAACAGACAAGCATTGGATGTTAGAGGACCAGTGCTTTGTATCAGTTTCAGAAGCAGATTTGGACTACATATGGTTCGTATGTGTAGGAAACACTGTTCTTTTGTTCTGGGCACACTGAGATTACCTGCTTTATTAGAGACTCTAGAAAGCAAGAGCGTGCTTCTCGCTCTAAAGCAGAGTGTGATCCATGGATGAGAACTCTGCTGTGTGTTTCCCTTCAGAGATGGAGGTAAATCCCAGGCTCTGTGACTTACTACAAGCAAGACTTCGTTACAGGTAAGGGCAGTAACTTTTCAGTTCAAAGAAACTACATCATATTCAAAGATCACACGTTTCTCATCTTAACTGACAAGCATTGGATGTTAGAGGACCAGTGCTTTGTGTCACTTTCAGAAACAGAGTTGTACTAGATATGGTCCATATGTGTAGGAAACAACGTACGTTTGTTCTCAGCGCACTCACGTTTCCTGCTGTCTTAGAGACTTTAGAAAGCAAGAGCGTGCGTCTCGCTCTAAAGCAGATTGTGATCCATGGATGAGACTATGCTCTGTGTTTCCCTTCAGAAATGGAGTTAAATCCCAGACTCTGTGTCTTCCTACAAGCAAGACTTCCTTTAAGGTAAGGGCAGTCACTTTTCTGCTCAAGCGAATTACATCGTTCACTGAGCTCACACATTTCTCTTCTTAACAGACAAGCATTGGATTTTAGAGGACCAGTGCTTTGTATCAGTTTAAGAAGGAGAGTTGGACTAGATATGGTCCGTATGTGTAGGAAACACCGTTCTTTGGTTCTCAGCACACTCACGTTTCCTGCTCTCTTAGAGAATCTAGAAAGCAAGAGCGTGCTTCTTGTTCCAAAGCAGAGTGTGATCAATGGATGAGAACACTGCTGTGTGTTTCACTTCAGAAATGGAGTTAAATCCCAGGCTCTGAGTCTTTCTACAAGCAAGACTTCGTTTCAGGTAAGGGCAGTCACTTTTCTGCTCAAACGAGCTACATCGTTCACGAAGATCACACGTTTCTCATCTTAACTGACAAGCATTGGATGTTAGAGGACCAGTGCATTGTATCAGTTTCAGAAGCAGATTTGGACTACATATGGTCCCTATGTGTAGGAAACACCGTTCTTTTGTTCTGGGCACACTCAGATTACCTGCTGTATTAGAGACTCTAGAAAGCAAGAGCGTGCTTCTCACTCTAAAGCAGAGTGTGATCCATGGATGAGAACTCTGCTCTGTGTTTCCCTTCAGAGATGGAGTTAAATCCCAGGCTCTGTGTCTTACTACAAGCAAGACTTCGTTACAGGTAAGGGCAGTCACTTTTCAGTTCAAAGGAACTACATCATTCTCAAAGCTCACACGTTTCTCATCTTAACTGACAAGCATTGGATGTTAGAGGACCAGTGCTTTGTGTCACTTACAGAAACAGAGTTGGACTAGATATGGTCCGTATGTGTAGGAAACACCGTTCTTTTGTTCTCAGCGCACTCACGTTTCCTGCTGTCTTAGAGACTCTAGAAAGCAAGAGCGTGCTTCTTGTTCTAAAGCAGAGTGTGATCAATGGATGAGAACACTTGTGTGTGTTTCACTTCAGAAAAGGAGTTAAATCCCAGGCTCTGAGTCTGACTACAAGCAAGACTTCGTTTCAGGTAAATGCAGTCACTTTTCTGCTCAAACGAACTACATTGTTCACGAAGATCACACGTTTCTCATGTTACCTGACAAGCATTGGATGTTAGAGGACCAGTGCGTTGTGTCACTTACAGAAACATAGTTGGACTAGATATGGTCGGTATGTGTAGGAAACACCGTTCTTTTGTTCTCAGCGCACTCACGTTTCCTGCTGTCTTAGAGACTCTAGAAAGCAAGAGCGTGCTTCTTATTCTAATTCAGAGTGTGATCAATGGATGAGAACACTGCTGTGTGTTTCACTTCAGAAATGGAGTTAAATCCCAGGCTCTGAGTCTTCCTACAAGCAAGACTTCGTTTCAGGTAAGGGCAGTCACTTTTCTACTCAAACCAACTACATCATTCTCAAAGCTCACACGTTTCTCATCTTAACTGACAAGCATTGGATTTTAGAGGACCAGTGCTTTGTATCAGTTTCAGAAGCAGAGTTGGACTGGATATGGTCCGTATGTGTAGGAAACACCGTTCTTTTGTTCTCAGCACACTCACGTTTCCTGCTGTGTTAGAGACTCCAGAAAGCAAGAGCGTGCTTCTGGCTCTAAAGCAGAGTGTGACCCATGGATATGAACTCTGCTGTGTGTTTCCCTTCAGAGATGGAGTTAAATCCCAGGCTCTGTGTCTTACTACAAGAAAGACTTCGTTACAGGTAAGGGCAGTCACTTTTCAGTTCAAAGGTACTACATCATTCTCAAAGCTCACGCGTTTCTCATCTTAACTGACAAGCATTGGATGTTAGAGGACCAGTGCGTTGTGTCACTTACAGAAACAGAGTTGGACTAGATATGGTCCATATGTGTAGGAAACAGCGTTCTTTTGTTCTCAGCACACTCACGTTTCCTGCTGTCTTAGAGACTCTAGGAAGCAAGGGCATGCTTCTTGTTCTAAAGCAGAGGGTGATCAATGGATGATTACACTGCTGTGTGTTTCACTTCAGAAATGGAGTTAAATCCCAAGCTCTGAGTCTTCCTACAAGCAAGACTTCGTTTCAGGTAAGGGCAGTCACTTGTCAGCTCAAAAGAATTACATCGTTCACGAAGCACACACGTTTCTCATCTTAACAGACAAGCATTGGATGTTAGAGGACCAGTGCTTTGTATCAGTTTCAGAAGCAGAGTTGGACTAGATATGGTCCGTATGTGTAGGAAACATCGTTCTTTTGTTCTCAGCGCACTCACGTTTCCTGCTGTCTTAGAGACTTTAAAAAGCAAGAGCGTGCTTCTCGCTCTAAAGCAGATTGTGATCCATGGATGAGAACTATGCTGTGTGTTTCCCTTCAGAAATGGAGTTAAATCGCAGACTTTGTGTCTTCCTATAAGAAAGACTTCGTTTAAGGTAGGGGCAGTCATTTTTCTGCTCAAACGAACTACATCGTTCATGAAGCTCACACATTTCCCATCTTAACTGACAAGCATTGGATGTTAGAGGACCAGTGCTTTGTATCAGTTTCAGAAGAAGAGTTGGACTACATATGGTCCGTATGTGTACGAAACTCCGTTCTTTTGTTCTGGGCACACTTAGATTTCCTGCTGTATTGGAGACTCTAGAAAGCAAGAGGGTGCTTCTTGCTGTAAAGCAGAGTGTGATCCATGGGTGAGAACTATGCTGTGTGTTTCCCTTCAGAAATGGAGTTAAATCCCAGGCTCTGTGTCTTCCTGTAAGCAAGACTTCGTTTCAGGTAAGGGCAGTCACTTGTCATCTCAAACGAACTACATTGTTTACGAAGCTCACACGTTTCTCATCTTAACAGACAAGCATTGGATGTTAGAGGACCAGTGCTTTGTATCAGTTTCAGAAGCAGATTTGGACTACATATGGTTCGTTTCTGTAGGAAACACCGTTCTTTTGTTCTGGGCACACTGAGATTACCTGCTTTATTAGAGACTCTAGAAAGCAAGAGCGTGCTTCTCGCTCTAAAGCAGAGTGTGATCCACGGATGAGACCTCTGCTGTGTGTTTCCCTTCAGAGATGGAGGTAAATCCCAGGCTCTGTGACTTACTACAAGCAAGACTTCGTTACAGGTAAGGGCAGTAACTTTTCAGTTCAAAGAAACTACATCATATTCAAAGATCACACGTTTCTCATCTTAACTGACAAGCATTGCATGTTAGAGGACCAGTGCTTTGTGTCACTTTCAGAAACAGAGTTGTACTAGATATGGTCCATATGTGTAGGAAACAACGTACGTTTGTTCTCAGCGCACTCACGTTTCCTGCTGTCTTAGAGACTTTAGAAAGCAAGAGCGTGCGTCTCGCTCTAAAGCAGATTGTGATCCATGGATGAGACTATGCTGTGTGTTTCCCTTCAGAAATGGAGTTAAATCCCAGACTCTGTGTCTTCCTACAAGCAAGACTTCCTTTAAGGTAAGGGCAGTCACTTTTCTGCTCAAGCGAATTACATCGTTCACTGAGCTCACACATTTCTCTTCTTAACAGACAAGCATTGGATTTTAGAGGACCAGTGCTTTGTATCAGTTTAAGAAGGAGAGTTGGACTAGATATGGTCCGTATATGTAGGAAACACCGTTCTTTTGTTCTCAGCACACTCACGTTTCCTGCTCTCTTAGAGAATCTAGAAAGCAAGAGAGTGCTTCTTGTTCCAAAGCAGAGTGTGATCAATGGATGAGAACACTGCTGTGTGTTTCACTTCAGAAATGGAGTTAAATCCCAGGCTCTGAGTCTTTCTACAAGCAAGACTTCGTTTCAGGTAAGGGCAGTCACTTTTCTGCTCAAACGAACTACATCGTTCACGAAGATCACACGTTTCTCATCTTAACTGACAAGCATTGGATGTTAGAGGACCAGTGCATTGTATCAGTTTCAGAAGCAGATTTGGACTACATATGGTCCCTATGTGTAGGAAACACCGTTCTTTTGTTCTGGGCACACTCAGATTACCTGCAGTATTAGAGACTCTAGAAAGCAAGAGCGTGCTTCTCGCTCTAAAGCAGATTGTGATCCATGGATGAGAACTATGCTGTGTGTTTCCCTTCAGAAATGGAGTTAAATCACAGACTTTGTGTCTTCCTATAAGCAAGACTTCGTTTAAGGTAAGGGCAGTCATTTTTCTGCTCAAATGAACTACATCGTTCATGAAGATCACACATTTCCCATCTTAACTGACAAGCATTGGATGTTAGAGGACCAGTGCTTTGTATCAGTTTCAGAAGAAGAGTTGGACTAGATATGGTCCGTATGTGTACGAAATTCCGTTCTTTTGTTCTGGGCACACTTAGATTTCCTGCTGTATTGGAGACTCTAGAAAGCAAGAGGGTGCTTCTTGCTGTAAAGCAGAGTGTGATCCATGGGTGAGAACTATGCTGTGTGTTTCCCTTCAGAAATGGAGTTAAATCCCAGGCTCTGTGTCTTCCTGTAAGCAAGACTTCGTTTCAGGTAAGGGCAGTCACTTGTCATCTCAAACGAACTACATTGTTTACGAAGCTCACACGTTTCTCATCTTAACAGACAAGCATTGGATGTTAGAGGACCAGTGCTTTGTATCAGTTTCAGAAGCAGATTTGGACTACATATGGTTCGTATGTGTAGGAAACACCGTTCTTTTGTTCTGGGCACACTGAGATTACCTGCTTTATTAGAGACTCTAGAAAGCAAGAGCGTGCTTCTCGCTCTAAAGCAGAGTGTGATCCACGGATGAGAACTCTGCTGTGTGTTTCCCTTCAGAGATGGAGGTAAATCCCAGGCTCTGTGACTTACTACAAGCAAGACTTCGTTACAGGTAAGGGCAGTAACTTTTCAGTTCAAAGAAACTACATCATATTCAAAGATCACACGTTTCTCATCTTAACTGACAAGCATTGGATGTTAGAGGACCAGTGCTTTGTGTCACTTTCAGAAACAGAGTTGTACTAGATATGGTCCATATGTGTAGGAAACAACGTACGTTTGTTCTCAGCGCACTCACGTTTCCTGCTGTCTTAGAGACTTTAGAAAGCAAGAGCGTGCGTCTAGCTCTAAAGCAGATTGTGATCCATGGATGAGACTATGCTCTGTGTTTCCCTTCAGAAATGGAGTTAAATCCCAGACTCTGTGTCTTCCTACAAGCAAGACTTCCTTTAAGGTAAGGGCAGTCACTTTTCTGCTCAAGCGAATTACATCGTTCACTGAGCTCACACATTTCTCTTCTTAACAGACAAGCATTGGATTTTAGAGGACCAGTGCTTTGTATCAGTTTAAGAAGGAGAGTTGGACTAGATATGGTCCGTATGTGTAGGAAACACCGTTCTTTTGTTCTCAGCACACTCACGTTTCCTGCTCTCTTAGAGAATCTAGAAAGCAAGAGCGTGCTTCTTGTTCCAAAGCAGAGTGTGATCAATGGATGAGAACACTGCTGTGTGTTTCACTTCAGAAATGGAGTTAAATCCCAGGCTCTGAGTCTTTCTACAAGCAAGACTTCGTTTCAGGTAAGGGCAGTCACTTTTCTGCTCAAACGAACTACATCGTTCACGAAGATCACACGTTTCTCATCTTAACTGACAAGCATTGGATGTTAGAGGACCAGTGCATTGTATCAGTTTCAGAAGCAGATTTGGACTACATATGGTCCCTATGTGTAGGAAACACCGTTCTTTTGTTCTGGGCACACTCAGATTACCTGCTGTATTAGAGACTCTAGAAAGCAAGAGCGTGCTTCTCACTCTAAAGCAGAGTGTGATCCATGGATGAGAACTCTGCTCTGTGTTTCCCTTCAGAGATGGAGTTAAATCCCAGGCTCTGTGTCTTACTACAAGCAAGACTTCGTTACAGGTAAGGGCAGTCACTTTTCAGTTCAAAGGAACTACATCATTCTCAAAGCTCACACGTTTCTCATCTTAACTGACAAGCAGGGGATGTTAGAGGACCAGTGCTTTGTGTCACTTACAGAAACAGAGTTGGACTAGATATGGTCTGTATGTGTAGGAAACACCATTCTTTGTCCTCAGCGCACTCACGTTTCCTGCTGTCTTAGAGACTTTAGAAAGCAAGAGCGTGCTTTTCGCTCTAAAGCAGATTGTGATCCATGGATGAGAACTATGCTGTGTGTTTCCCTTCAGAAATGGAGTTAAATCCCAGACTCTGTGTCTTCCTACAAACAAGACTTCGTTTAAGGTAAGGGCAGTCACTTTTCTGCTCAAACCAACTACATCGTTCATGAAGCTCACACGTTTCCCATCTTTACTGACAAGCATTGGATGTTCGAGGACCAGTGCTTTGTATCAGTTTCAGAAGAAGAGTTGGACTACATATGGTCCGTATGTGTACGAAACTCCGTTCTTTTGTTCTGGGCACACGCAGATTTCCTGCTGTATTAGAGACTCTAGAAAGCAAGAGCGTGCTTTTCGCTCTAAAGCAGATTGTTATCCATGGATGAGAACTATGCTGTGTGTTTCCCTTCAGAGATGGAGTTAAATCCCAGGCTCTGTGTCTTACAACAAGCAAGACTTCGTTACAGGTAAGGGCAGTCACTTTTCTACTCAAACCAACTACATCATTCTCAAAGCTCACACGTTTCTCATCTTAACTGACAAGCATTGGATGTTAGAGGACCAGTGCTTTGTATCAGTTTCAGAAGCAGAGTTGGACTGGATATGGTCCGTATGTGTAGGAAACACCGTTCTTTTGTTCTCAGCACACTCACGTTTCCTGCTGTGTTAGAGACTCCAGAAAGCAAGAGCGTGCTTCTGGCTATAAAGCAGAGTGTGACCCATGGATATGAACTCTGCTGTGTGTTTTCCTTCAGAGATGGAGTTAAATCCCAGGCTCTGTGTCTTACTACATGAAAGACTTCGTTACAGGTAAGGGCAGTCACTTTTCAGTTCAAAGGTACTACATCATTCTCAAAGCTCACGCGTTTCTCATCTTAACTGACAAGCATTGGATGTTAGAGGACCAGTGCGTTGTGTCACTTACAGAAACAGAGTTGGACTAGATATGGTCCATATGTGTAGGAAACAGCGTTCTTTTGTTCTCAGCACACTCACGTTTCCTGCTGTCTTAGAGACTCTAGGAAGCAAGGGCATGCTTCTTGTTCTAAAGCAGAGGGTGATCAATGGATGATTACACTGCTGTGTGTTTCACTTCAGAAATGGAGTTAAATCCCAAGCTCTGAGTCTTCCTACAAGCAAGACTTCGTTTCAGGTAAGGGCAGTCACTTGTCAGCTCAAAAGAATTACATCGTTCACGAAGCACACACGTTTCTCATCTTAACAGACAAGCATTGGATGTTAGAGGACCAGTGCTTTGTATCAGTTTCAGAAGCAGAGTTGGACTAGATATGGTCCGTATGTGTAGGAAACATCGTTCTTTTGTTCTCAGCGCACTCACGTTTCCTGCTGTCTTAGAGACTTTAGAAAGCAAGAGCGTGCTTCTCGCTCTAAAGCAGATTGTGATCCATGGATGAGAACTATGCTGTGTGTTTCCCTTCAGAAATGGAGTTAAATCGCAGACTTTGTGTCTTCCTATAAGCAAGACTTCGTTTAAGGTAAGGGCAGTCATTTTTCTGCTCAAACGAACTACATCGTTCATGAAGCTCACACATTTCCCATCTTAACTGACAAGCATTGGATGTTAGAGGACCAGTGCTTTGTATCAGTTTCAGAAGAAGAGTTGGACTACATATGGTCCGTATGTGTACGAAACTCCGTTCTTTTGTTCTGGGCACACTTAGATTTCCTGCTGTATTGGAGACTCTAGAAAGCAAGAGGGTGCTTCTTGCTGTAAAGCAGAGTGTGATCCATGGGTGAGAACTATGCTGTGTGTTTCCCTTCAGAAATGGAGTTAAATCCCAGGCTCTGTGTCTTCCTGTAAGCAAGACTTCGTTTCAGGTAAGGGCAGTCACTTGTCATCTCAAACGAACTACATTGTTTACGAAGCTCACGCGTTTCTCATCTTAACAGACAAGCATTGGATGTTAGAGGACCAGTGCTTTGTATCAGTTTCAGAAGCAGATTTGGACTACATATGGTTCGTATGTGTAGGAAACACCGTTCTTTTGTTCTGGGCACACTGAGATTACCTGCTTTATTAGAGACTCTAGAAAGCAAGAGCGTGCTTCTCGCTCTAAAGCAGAGTGTGATCCATGGATGAGAACTCTGCTGTGTGTTTCCCTTCAGAGATGGAGGTAAATCCCAGGCTCTGTGACTTACTACAAGCAAGACTTCGTTACAGGTAAGGGCAGTAACTTTTCAGTTCAAAGAAACTACATCATATTCAAAGATCACACGTTTCTCATCTTAACTGACAAGCATTGGATGTTAGAGGACCAGTGCTTTGTGTCACTTTCAGAAACAGAGTTGTACTAGATATGGTCCATATGTGTAGGAAACAACGTACGTTTGTTCTCAGCGCACTCACGTTTCCTGCTGTCTTAGAGACTTTAGAAAACAAGAGCGTGCGTCTCGCTCTAAAGCAGATTGTGATCCATGGATGAGACTATGCTGTGTGTTTCCCTTCAGAAATGGAGTTAAATCCCAGACTCTGTGTCTTCCTACAAGCAAGACTTCCTTTAAGGTAAGGGCAGTCACTTTTCTGCTCAAGCGAATTACATCGTTCACTGAGCTCACACATTTCTCTTCTTAACAGACAAGCATTGGATTTTAGAGGACCAGTGCTTTGTATCAGTTTAAGAAGGAGAGTTGGACTAGATATGGTCCGTATGTGTAGGAAACACCGTTCTTTTGTTCTCAGCACACTCACGTTTCCTGCTCTCTTAGAGAATCTAGAAAGCAAGAGCGTGCTTCTTGTTCCAAAGCAGAGTGTGATCAATGGATGAGAACACTGCTGTGTGTTTCACTTCAGAAATGGAGTTAAATCCCAGGCTCTGAGTCTTTCTACAAGCAAGACTTCGTTTCAGGTAAGGGCAGTCACTTTTCTGCTCAAACGAACTACATCGTTCACGAAGATCACACGTTTCTCATCTTAACTGACAAGCATTGGATGTTAGAGGACCAGTGCATTGTATCAGTTTCAGAAGCAGATTTGGACTACATATGGTCCCTATGTGTAGGAAACTCCGTTCTTTTGTTCTGGGTACACGCAGATTTCCTGCTGTATTAGAGACTCTAGAAAGCAAGAGCGTGCTTTTCGCTCTAAAGCAGATTGTGATCCATGGATGAGAACTATGCTGTGTGTTTCCCTTCAGAGATGGAGTTAAATCCCAGGCTCTGTGTCTTACAACAAGCAAGACTTCGTTACAGGTAAGGGCAGTCACTTTTCAGTTCAAAGGAACTACATCATTCTCAAAGCTCACGCGTTTCTCATCTTAACTGACAAGCATTGGATGTTAGAGGACCAGTGCTTTGTGTCACTTACAGAAACAGAGTTGGACTAGATATGGTCCGTATGTGTAGGAATCACCGTTCTTTTGTTCTCAGCGCACTCACGTTTCCTGCTGTCTTAGAGACTCTAGAAAGCAAGAGCGTGCTTCTTGTTCTAAAGCAGAGTGTGATCAATGGATTTGAACACTTGTGTGTGTTTCACTTCAGAAAAGGAGTTAAATCCCAGGCTCTGAGTCTGACTACAAGCAAGACTTCGTTTCAGGTAAATGCAGTCACTTTTCTGCTCAAACGAACTACATTGTTCACGAAGATCACACGTTTCTCATCTTACCTGACAAGCATTGGATGTTAGAGGACCAGTGCGTTGTGTCACTTACAGAAACATAGTTGGACTAGATATGGTCGGTATGTGTAGGAAACACCGTTCTTTTGTTCTCAGCGCACTCACGTTTCCTGCTGTCTTAGAGACTCTAGAAAGCAAGAGCGTGCTTCTTATTCTAATTCAGAGTGTGATCAATGGATGAGAACACTGCTGTGTGTTTCACTTCAGAAATGGAGTTAAATCCCAGGCTCTGAGTCTTCCTACAAGCAAGACTTCGTTTCAGGTAAGGGCAGTCACTTTTCTACTCAAACCAACTACATCATTCTCAAAGCTCACACGTTTCTCATCTTAACTGACAAGCATTGGATTTTAGAGGACCAGTGCTTTGTATCAGTTTCAGAAGCAGAGTTGGACTGGATATGGTCCGTATGTGTAGGAAACACCGTTCTTTTGTTCTCAGCACACTCACGTTTCCTGCTGTGTTAGAGACTCCAGAAAGCAAGAGCGTGCTTCTGGCTCTAAAGCAGAGTGTGACCCATGGATATGAACTCTGCTGTGTGTTTCCCTTCAGAGATGGAGTTAAATCCCAGGCTCTGTGTCTTACTACAAGAAAGACTTCGTTACAGGTAAGGGCAGTCACTTTTCAGTTCAAAGGTACTACATCATTCTCAAAGCTCACGCGTTTCTCATCTTAACTGACAAGCATTGGATGTTAGAGGACCAGTGCGTTGTGTCACTTACAGAAACAGAGTTGGACTAGATATGGTCCATATGTGTAGGAAACAGCGTTCTTTTGTTCTCAGCACACTCACGTTTCCTGCTGTCTTAGAGACTCTAGGAAGCAAGGGCATGCTTCTTGTTCTAAAGCAGAGGGTGATCAATGGATGATTACACTGCTGTGTGTTTCACTTCAGAAATGGAGTTAAATCCCAAGCTCTGAGTCTTCCTACAAGCAAGACTTCGTTTCAGGTAAGGGCAGTCACTTGTCAGCTCAAAAGAATTACATCGTTCACGAAGCACACACGTTTCTCATCTTAACAGACAAGCATTGGATGTTAGAGGACCAGTGCTTTGTATCAGTTTCAGAAGCAGAGTTGGACTAGATATGGTCCGTATGTGTAGGAAACATCGTTCTTTTGTTCTCAGCGCACTCACGTTTCCTGCTGTCTTAGAGACTTTAAAAAGCAAGAGCGTGCTTCTCGCTCTAAAGCAGATTGTGATCCATGGATGAGAACTATGCTGTGTGTTTCCCTTCAGAAATGGAGTTAAATCGCAGACTTTGTGTCTTCCTATAAGAAAGACTTCGTTTAAGGTAAGGGCAGTCATTTTTCTGCTCAAACGAACTACATCGTTCATGAAGCTCACACATTTCCCATCTTAACTGACAAGCATTGGATGTTAGAGGACCAGTGCTTTGTATCAGTTTCAGAAGAAGAGTTGGACTACATATGGTCCGTATGTGTACGAAACTCCGTTCTTTTGTTCTGGGCACACTTAGATTTCCTGCTGTATTGGAGACTCTAGAAAGCAAGAGGGTGCTTCTTGCTGTAAAGCAGAGTGTGATCCATGGGTGAGAACTATGCTGTGTGTTTCCCTTCAGAAATGGAGTTAAATCCCAGGCTCTGTGTCTTCCTGTAAGCAAGACTTCGTTTCAGGTAAGGGCAGTCACTTGTCATCTCAAACGAACTACATTGTTTACGAAGCTCACACGTTTCTCATCTTAACAGACAAGCATTGGATGTTAGAGGACCAGTGCTTTGTATCAGTTTCAGAAGCAGATTTGGACTACATATGGTTCGTTTCTGTAGGAAACACCGTTCTTTTGTTCTGGGCACACTGAGATTACCTGCTTTATTAGAGACTCTAGAAAGCAAGAGCGTGCTTCTCGCTCTAAAGCAGAGTGTGATCCACGGATGAGACCTCTGCTGTGTGTTTCCCTTCAGAGATGGAGGTAAATCCCAGGCTCTGTGACTTACTACAAGCAAGACTTCGTTACAGGTAAGGGCAGTAACTTTTCAGTTCAAAGAAACTACATCATATTCAAAGATCACACGTTTCTCATCTTAACTGACAAGCATTGCATGTTAGAGGACCAGTGCTTTGTGTCACTTTCAGAAACAGAGTTGTACTAGATATGGTCCATATGTGTAGGAAACAACGTACGTTTGTTCTCAGCGCACTCACGTTTCCTGCTGTCTTAGAGACTTTAGAAAGCAAGAGCGTGCGTCTCGCTCTAAAGCAGATTGTGATCCATGGATGAGACTATGCTGTGTGTTTCCCTTCAGAAATGGAGTTAAATCCCAGACTCTGTGTCTTCCTACAAGCAAGACTTCCTTTAAGGTAAGGGCAGTCACTTTTCTGCTCAAGCGAATTACATCGTTCACTGAGCTCACACATTTCTCTTCTTAACAGACAAGCATTGGATTTTAGAGGACCAGTGCTTTGTATCAGTTTAAGAAGGAGAGTTGGACTAGATATGGTCCGTATATGTAGGAAACACCGTTCTTTTGTTCTCAGCACACTCACGTTTCCTGCTCTCTTAGAGAATCTAGAAAGCAAGAGAGTGCTTCTTGTTCCAAAGCAGAGTGTGATCAATGGATGAGAACACTGCTGTGTGTTTCACTTCAGAAATGGAGTTAAATCCCAGGCTCTGAGTCTTTCTACAAGCAAGACTTCGTTTCAGGTAAGGGCAGTCACTTTTCTGCTCAAACGAACTACATCGTTCACGAAGATCACACGTTTCTCATCTTAACTGACAAGCATTGGATGTTAGAGGACCAGTGCATTGTATCAGTTTCAGAAGCAGATTTGGACTACATATGGTCCCTATGTGTAGGAAACTCCGTTCTTTTGTTCTGGGTACACGCAGATTTCCTGCTGTATTAGAGACTCTAGAAAGCAAGAGCGTGCTTTTCGCTCTAAAGCAGATTGTGATCCATGGATGAGAACTATGCTGTGTGTTTCCCTTCAGAGATGGAGTTAAATCCCAGGCTCTGTGTCTTACAACAAGCAAGACTTCGTTACAGGTAAGGGCAGTCACTTTTCAGTTCAAAGGAACTACATCATTCTCAAAGCTCACGCGTTTCTCATCTTAACTGACAAGCATTGGATGTTAGAGGACCAGTGCTTTGTGTCACTTACAGAAACAGAGTTGGACTAGATATGGTCCGTATGTGTAGGAAACACCGTTCTTTTGTTCTCAGCGCACTCACGTTTCCTGCTGTCTTAGAGACTCTAGAAAGCAAGAGCGTGCTTCTTGTTCTAAAGCAGAGTGTGATCAATGGATGAGAACACTTGTGTGTGTTTCACTTCAGAAAAGGAGTTAAATCCCAGGCTCTGAGTCTGACTACAAGCAAGACTTCGTTTCAGGTAAATGCAGTCACTTTTCTGCTCAAACGAACTACATTGTTCACGAAGATCACACGTTTCTCATCTTACCTGACAAGCATTGGATGTTAGAGGACCAGTGCGTTGTGTCACTTACAGAAACATAGTTGGACTAGATATGGTCGGTATGTGTAGGAAACACCGTTCTTTTGTTCTCAGCGCACTCACGTTTCCTGCTGTCTTAGAGACTCTAGAAAGCAAGAGCGTGCTTCTTATTCTAATTCAGAGTGTGATCAATGGATGAGAACACTGCTGTGTGTTTCACTTCAGAAATGGAGTTAAATCCCAGGCTCTGAGTCTTCCTACAAGCAAGACTTCGTTTCAGGTAAGGGCAGTCACTTTTCTACTCAAACCAACTACATCATTCTCAAAGCTCACACGTTTCTCATCTTAACTGACAAGCATTGGATTTTAGAGGACCAGTGCTTTGTATCAGTTTCAGAAGCAGAGTTGGACTGGATATGGTCCGTATGTGTAGGAAACACCGTTCTTTTGTTCTCAGCACACTCACGTTTCCTGCTGTGTTAGAGACTCCAGAAAGCAAGAGCGTGCTTCTGGCTCTAAAGCAGAGTGTGACCCATGGATATGAACTCTGCTGTGTGTTTCCCTTCAGAGATGGAGTTAAATCCCAGGCTCTGTGTCTTACTACAAGAAAGACTTCGTTACAGGTAAGGGCAGTCACTTTTCAGTTCAAAGGTACTACATCATTCTCAAAGCTCACGCGTTTCTCATCTTAACTGACAAGCATTGGATGTTAGAGGACCAGTGCGTTGTGTCACTTACAGAAACAGAGTTGGACTAGATATGGTCCATATGTGTAGGAAACAGCGTTCTTTTGTTCTCAGCACACTCACGTTTCCTGCTGTCTTAGAGACTCTAGGAAGCAAGGGCATGCTTCTTGTTCTAAAGCAGAGGGTGATCAATGGATGATTACACTGCTGTGTGTTTCACTTCAGAAATGGAGTTAAATCCCAAGCTCTGAGTCTTCCTACAAGCAAGACTTCGTTTCAGGTAAGGGCAGTCACTTGTCAGCTCAAAAGAATTACATCGTTCACGAAGCACACACGTTTCTCATCTTAACAGACAAGCATTGGATGTTAGAGGACCAGTGCTTTGTATCAGTTTCAGAAGCAGAGTTGGACTAGATATGGTCCGTATGTGTAGGAAACATCGTTCTTTTGTTCTCAGCGCACTCACGTTTCCTGCTGTCTTAGAGACTTTAAAAAGCAAGAGCGTGCTTCTCGCTCTAAAGCAGATTGTGATCCATGGATGAGAACTATGCTGTGTGTTTCCCTTCAGAAATGGAGTTAAATCGCAGACTTTGTGTCTTCCTATAAGAAAGACTTCGTTTAAGGTAAGGGCAGTCATTTTTCTGCTCAAACGAACTACATCGTTCATGAAGCTCACACATTTCCCATCTTAACTGACAAGCATTGGATGTTAGAGGACCAGTGCTTTGTATCAGTTTCAGAAGAAGAGTTGGACTACATATGGTCCGTATGTGTACGAAACTCCGTTCTTTTGTTCTGGGCACACTTAGATTTCCTGCTGTATTGGAGACTCTAGAAAGCAAGAGGGTGCTTCTTGCTGTAAAGCAGAGTGTGATCCATGGGTGAGAACTATGCTGTGTGTTTCCCTTCAGAAATGGAGTTAAATCCCAGGCTCTGTGTCTTCCTGTAAGCAAGACTTCGTTTCAGGTAAGGGCAGTCACTTGTCATCTCAAACGAACTACATTGTTTACGAAGCTCACACGTTTCTCATCTTAACAGACAAGCATTGGATGTTAGAGGACCAGTGCTTTGTATCAGTTTCAGAAGCAGATTTGGACTACATATGGTTCGTTTCTGTAGGAAACACCGTTCTTTTGTTCTGGGCACACTGAGATTACCTGCTTTATTAGAGACTCTAGAAAGCAAGAGCGTGCTTCTCGCTCTAAAGCAGAGTGTGATCCACGGATGAGACCTCTGCTGTGTGTTTCCCTTCAGAGATGGAGGTAAATCCCAGGCTCTGTGACTTACTACAAGCAAGACTTCGTTACAGGTAAGGGCAGTAACTTTTCAGTTCAAAGAAACTACATCATATTCAAAGATCACACGTTTCTCATCTTAACTGACAAGCATTGCATGTTAGAGGACCAGTGCTTTGTGTCACTTTCAGAAACAGAGTTGTACTAGATATGGTCCATATGTGTAGGAAACAACGTACGTTTGTTCTCAGCGCACTCACGTTTCCTGCTGTCTTAGAGACTTTAGAAAGCAAGAGCGTGCGTCTCGCTCTAAAGCAGATTGTGATCCATGGATGAGACTATGCTGTGTGTTTCCCTTCAGAAATGGAGTTAAATCCCAGACTCTGTGTCTTCCTACAAGCAAGACTTCCTTTAAGGTAAGGGCAGTCACTTTTCTGCTCAAGCGAATTACATCGTTCACTGAGCTCACACATTTCTCTTCTTAACAGACAAGCATTGGATTTTAGAGGACCAGTGCTTTGTATCAGTTTAAGAAGGAGAGTTGGACTAGATATGGTCCGTATATGTAGGAAACACCGTTCTTTTGTTCTCAGCACACTCACGTTTCCTGCTCTCTTAGAGAATCTAGAAAGCAAGAGAGTGCTTCTTGTTCCAAAGCAGAGTGTGATCAATGGATGAGAACACTGCTGTGTGTTTCACTTCAGAAATGGAGTTAAATCCCAGGCTCTGAGTCTTTCTACAAGCAAGACTTCGTTTCAGGTAAGGGCAGTCACTTTTCTGCTCAAACGAACTACATCGTTCACGAAGATCACACGTTTCTCATCTTAACTGACAAGCATTGGATGTTAGAGGACCAGTGCATTGTATCAGTTTCAGAAGCAGATTTGGACTACATATGGTCCCTATGTGTAGGAAACTCCGTTCTTTTGTTCTGGGTACACGCAGATTTCCTGCTGTATTAGAGACTCTAGAAAGCAAGAGCGTGCTTTTCGCTCTAAAGCAGATTGTGATCCATGGATGAGAACTATGCTGTGTGTTTCCCTTCAGAGATGGAGTTAAATCCCAGGCTCTGTGTCTTACAACAAGCAAGACTTCGTTACAGGTAAGGGCAGTCACTTTTCAGTTCAAAGGAACTACATCATTCTCAAAGCTCACGCGTTTCTCATCTTAACTGACAAGCATTGGATGTTAGAGGACCAGTGCTTTGTGTCACTTACAGAAACAGAGTTGGACTAGATATGGTCCGTATGTGTAGGAAACACCGTTCTTTTGTTCTCAGCGCACTCACGTTTCCTGCTGTCTTAGAGACTCTAGAAAGCAAGAGCGTGCTTCTTGTTCTAAAGCAGAGTGTGATCAATGGATGAGAACACTTGTGTGTGTTTCACTTCAGAAAAGGAGTTAAATCCCAGGCTCTGAGTCTGACTACAAGCAAGACTTCGTTTCAGGTAAATGCAGTCACTTTTCTGCTCAAACGAACTACATTGTTCACGAAGATCACACGTTTCTCATCTTACCTGACAAGCATTGGATGTTAGAGGACCAGTGCGTTGTGTCACTTACAGAAACATAGTTGGACTAGATATGGTCGGTATGTGTAGGAAACACCGTTCTTTTGTTCTCAGCGCACTCACGTTTCCTGCTGTCTTAGAGACTCTAGAAAGCAAGAGCGTGCTTCTTATTCTAATTCAGAGTGTGATCAATGGATGAGAACACTGCTGTGTGTTTCACTTCAGAAATGGAGTTAAATCCCAGGCTCTGAGTCTTCCTACAAGCAAGACTTCGTTTCAGGTAAGGGCAGTCACTTTTCTACTCAAACCAACTACATCATTCTCAAAGCTCACACGTTTCTCATCTTAACTGACAAGCATTGGATTTTAGAGGACCAGTGCTTTGTATCAGTTTCAGAAGCAGAGTTGGACTGGATATGGTCCGTATGTGTAGGAAACACCGTTCTTTTGTTCTCAGCACACTCACGTTTCCTGCTGTGTTAGAGACTCCAGAAAGCAAGAGCGTGCTTCTGGCTCTAAAGCAGAGTGTGACCCATGGATATGAACTCTGCTGTGTGTTTCCCTTCAGAGATGGAGTTAAATCCCAGGCTCTGTGTCTTACTACAAGAAAGACTTCGTTACAGGTAAGGGCAGTCACTTTTCAGTTCAAAGGTACTACATCATTCTCAAAGCTCACGCGTTTCTCATCTTAACTGACAAGCATTGGATGTTAGAGGACCAGTGCGTTGTGTCACTTACAGAAACAGAGTTGGACTAGATATGGTCCATATGTGTAGGAAACAGCGTTCTTTTGTTCTCAGCACACTCACGTTTCCTGCTGTCTTAGAGACTCTAGGAAGCAAGGGCATGCTTCTTGTTCTAAAGCAGAGGGTGATCAATGGATGATTACACTGCTGTGTGTTTCACTTCAGAAATGGAGTTAAATCCCAAGCTCTGAGTCTTCCTACAAGCAAGACTTCGTTTCAGGTAAGGGCAGTCACTTGTCAGCTCAAAAGAATTACATCGTTCACGAAGCACACACGTTTCTCATCTTAACAGACAAGCATTGGATGTTAGAGGACCAGTGCTTTGTATCAGTTTCAGAAGCAGAGTTGGACTAGATATGGTCCGTATGTGTAGGAAACATCGTTCTTTTGTTCTCAGCGCACTCACGTTTCCTGCTGTCTTAGAGACTTTAAAAAGCAAGAGCGTGCTTCTCGCTCTAAAGCAGATTGTGATCCATGGATGAGAACTATGCTGTGTGTTTCCCTTCAGAAATGGAGTTAAATCGCAGACTTTGTGTCTTCCTATAAGAAAGACTTCGTTTAAGGTAAGGGCAGTCATTTTTCTGCTCAAACGAACTACATCGTTCATGAAGCTCACACATTTCCCATCTTAACTGACAAGCATTGGATGTTAGAGGACCAGTGCTTTGTATCAGTTTCAGAAGAAGAGTTGGACTAGATATGGTCCGTATGTGTACGAAACTCCGTTCTTTTGTTCTGGGCACACTTAGATTTCCTGCTGTATTGGAGACTCTAGAAAGCAAGAGGGTGCTTCTTGCTGTAAAGCAGAGTGTGATCCATGGGTGAGAACTATGCTGTGTGTTTCCCTTCAGAAATGGAGTTAAATCCCAGGCTCTGTGTCTTCCTGTAAGCAAGACTTCGTTTCAGGTAAGGGCAGTCACTTGTCATCTCAAACGAACTACATTGTTTACGAAGCTCACACGTTTCTCATCTTAACAGACAAGCATTGGATGTTAGAGGACCAGTGCTTTGTATCAGTTTCAGAAGCAGATTTGGACTACATATGGTTCGTTTCTGTAGGAAACACCGTTCTTTTGTTCTGGGCACACTGAGATTACCTGCTTTATTAGAGACTCTAGAAAGCAAGAGCGTGCTTCTCGCTCTAAAGCAGAGTGTGATCCACGGATGAGACCTCTGCTGTGTGTTTCCCTTCAGAGATGGAGGTAAATCCCAGGCTCTGTGACTTACTACAAGCAAGACTTCGTTACAGGTAAGGGCAGTAACTTTTCAGTTCAAAGAAACTACATCATATTCAAAGATCACACGTTTCTCATCTTAACTGACAAGCATTGCATGTTAGAGGACCAGTGCTTTGTGTCACTTTCAGAAACAGAGTTGTACTAGATATGGTCCATATGTGTAGGAAACAACGTACGTTTGTTCTCAGCGCACTCACGTTTCCTGCTGTCTTAGAGACTTTAGAAAGCAAGAGCGTGCGTCTCGCTCTAAAGCAGATTGTGATCCATGGATGAGACTATGCTGTGTGTTTCCCTTCAGAAATGGAGTTAAATCCCAGACTCTGTGTCTTCCTACAAGCAAGACTTCCTTTAAGGTAAGGGCAGTCACTTTTCTGCTCAAGCGAATTACATCGTTCACTGAGCTCACACATTTCTCTTCTTAACAGACAAGCATTGGATTTTAGAGGACCAGTGCTTTGTATCAGTTTAAGAAGGAGAGTTGGACTAGATATGGTCCGTATATGTAGGAAACACCGTTCTTTTGTTCTCAGCACACTCACGTTTCCTGCTCTCTTAGAGAATCTAGAAAGCAAGAGAGTGCTTCTTGTTCCAAAGCAGAGTGTGATCAATGGATGAGAACACTGCTGTGTGTTTCACTTCAGAAATGGAGTTAAATCCCAGGCTCTGAGTCTTTCTACAAGCAAGACTTCGTTTCAGGTAAGGGCAGTCACTTTTCTGCTCAAACGAACTACATCGTTCACGAAGATCACACGTTTCTCATCTTAACTGACAAGCATTGGATGTTAGAGGACCAGTGCATTGTATCAGTTTCAGAAGCAGATTTGGACTACATATGGTCCCTATGTGTAGGAAACACCGTTCTTTTGTTCTGGGCACACTCAGATTACCTGCAGTATTAGAGACTCTAGAAAGCAAGAGCGTGCTTCTCGCTCTAAAGCAGATTGTGATCCATGGATGAGAACTATGCTGTGTGTTTCCCTTCAGAAATGGAGTTAAATCACAGACTTTGTGTCTTCCTATAAGCAAGACTTCGTTTAAGGTAAGGGCAGTCATTTTTCTGCTCAAACGAAATACATCGTTCATGAAGATCACACATTTCCCATCTTAACTGACAAGCATTGGATGTTAGAGGACCAGTGCTTTGTATCAGTTTCAGAAGAAGAGTTGGACTAGATATGGTCCGTATGTGTACGAAATTCCGTTCTTTTGTTCTGGGCACACTTAGATTTCCTGCTGTATTGGAGACTCTAGAAAGCAAGAGGGTGCTTCTTGCTGTAAAGCAGAGTGTGATCCATGGGTGAGAACTATGCTGTGTGTTTCCCTTCAGAAATGGAGTTAAATCCCAGGCTCTGTGTCTTCCTGTAAGCAAGACTTCGTTTCAGGTAAGGGCAGTCACTTGTCATCTCAAACGAACTACATTGTTTACGAAGCTCACACGTTTCTCATCTTAACAGACAAGCATTGGATGTTAGAGGACCAGTGCTTTGTATCAGTTTCAGAAGCAGATTTGGACTACATATGGTTCGTATGTGTAGGAAACACCGTTCTTTTGTTCTGGGCACACTGAGATTACCTGCTTTATTAGAGACTCTAGAAAGCAAGAGCGTGCTTCTCGCTCTAAAGCAGAGTGTGATCCACGGATGAGAACTCTGCTGTGTGTTTCCCTTCAGAGATGGAGGTAAATCCCAGGCTCTGTGACTTACTACAAGCAAGACTTCGTTACAGGTAAGGGCAGTAACTTTTCAGTTCAAAGAAACTACATCATATTCAAAGATCACACGTTTCTCATCTTAACTGACAAGCATTGGATGTTAGAGGACCAGTGCTTTGTGTCACTTTCAGAAACAGAGTTGTACTAGATATGGTCCATATGTGTAGGAAACAACGTACGTTTGTTCTCAGCGCACTCACGTTTCCTGCTGTCTTAGAGACTTTAGAAAGCAAGAGCGTGCGTCTAGCTCTAAAGCAGATTGTGATCCATGGATGAGACTATGCTCTGTGTTTCCCTTCAGAAATGGAGTTAAATCCCAGACTCTGTGTCTTCCTACAAGCAAGACTTCCTTTAAGGTAAGGGCAGTCACTTTTCTGCTCAAGCGAATTACATCGTTCACTGAGCTCACACATTTCTCTTCTTAACAGACAAGCATTGGATTTTAGAGGACCAGTGCTTTGTATCAGTTTAAGAAGGAGAGTTGGACTAGATATGGTCCGTATGTGTAGGAAACACCGTTCTTTGGTTCTCAGCACACTCACGTTTCCTGCTCTCTTAGAGAATCTAGAAAGCAAGAGCGTGCTTCTTGTTCCAAAGCAGAGTGTGATCAATGGATGAGAACACTGCTGTGTGTTTCACTTCAGAAATGGAGTTAAATCCCAGGCTCTGAGTCTTTCTACAAGCAAGACTTCGTTTCAGGTAAGGGCAGTCACTTTTCTGCTCAAACGAACTACATCGTTCACGAAGATCACACGTTTCTCATCTTAACTGACAAGCATTGGATGTTAGAGGACCAGTGCATTGTATCAGTTTCAGAAGCAGATTTGGACTACATATGGTCCCTATGTGTAGGAAACACCGTTCTTTTGTTCTGGGCACACTCAGATTACCTGCTGTATTAGAGACTCTAGAAAGCAAGAGCGTGCTTCTCACTCTAAAGCAGAGTGTGATCCATGGATGAGAACTCTGCTCTGTGTTTCCCTTCAGAGATGGAGTTAAATCCCAGGCTCTGTGTCTTACTACAAGCAAGACTTCGTTACAGGTAAGGGCAGTCACTTTTCAGTTCAAAGGAACTACATCATTCTCAAAGCTCACACGTTTCTCATCTTAACTGACAAGCAGGGGATGTTAGAGGACCAGTGCTTTGTGTCACTTACAGAAACAGAGTTGGACTAGATATGGTCTGTATGTGTAGGAAACACCATTCTTTGTCCTCAGCGCACTCACGTTTCCTGCTGTCTTAGAGACTTTAGAAAGCAAGAGCGTGCTTTTCGCTCTAAAGCAGATTGTGATCCATGGATGAGAACTATGCTGTGTGTTTCCCTTCAGAAATGGAGTTAAATCCCAGACTCTGTGTCTTCCTACAAACAAGACTTCGTTTAAGGTAAGGGCAGTCACTTTTCTGCTCAAACCAACTACATCGTTCATGAAGCTCACACGTTTCCCATCTTTACTGACAAGCATTGGATGTTCGAGGACCAGTGCTTTGTATCAGTTTCAGAAGAAGAGTTGGACTACATATGGTCCGTATGTGTACGAAACTCCGTTCTTTTGTTCTGGGCACACGCAGATTTCCTGCTGTATTAGAGACTCTAGAAAGCAAGAGCGTGCTTTTCGCTCTAAAGCAGATTGTTATCCATGGATGAGAACTATGCTGTGTGTTTCCCTTCAGAGATGGAGTTAAATCCCAGGCTCTGTGTCTTACAACAAGCAAGACTTCGTTACAGGTAAGGGCAGTCACTTTTCTACTCAAACCAACTACATCATTCTCAAAGCTCACACGTTTCTCATCTTAACTGACAAGCATTGGATGTTAGAGGACCAGTGCTTTGTATCAGTTTCAGAAGCAGAGTTGGACTGGATATGGTCCGTATGTGTAGGAAACACCGTTCTTTTGTTCTCAGCACACTCACGTTTCCTGCTGTGTTAGAGACTCCAGAAAGCAAGAGCGTGCTTCTGGCTCTAAAGCAGAGTGTGACCCATGGATATGAACTCTGCTGTGTGTTTTCCTTCAGAGATGGAGTTAAATCCCAGGCTCTGTGTCTTACTACAAGAAAGACTTCGTTACAGGTAAGGGCAGTCACTTTTCAGTTCAAAGGTACTACATCATTCTCAAAGCTCACGCGTTTCTCATCTTAACTGACAAGCATTGGATGTTAGAGGACCAGTGCGTTGTGTCACTTACAGAAACAGAGTTGGACTAGATATGGTCCATATGTGTAGGAAACAGCGTTCTTTTGTTCTCAGCACACTCACGTTTCCTGCTGTCTTAGAGACTCTAGGAAGCAAGGGCATGCTTCTTGTTCTAAAGCAGAGGGTGATCAATGGATGATTACACTGCTGTGTGTTTCACTTCAGAAATGGAGTTAAATCCCAAGCTCTGAGTCTTCCTACAAGCAAGACTTCGTTTCAGGTAAGGGCAGTCACTTGTCAGCTCAAAAGAATTACATCGTTCACGAAGCACACACGTTTCTCATCTTAACAGACAAGCATTGGATGTTAGAGGACCAGTGCTTTGTATCAGTTTCAGAAGCAGAGTTGGACTAGATATGGTCCGTATGTGTAGGAAACATCGTTCTTTTGTTCTCAGCGCACTCACGTTTCCTGCTGTCTTAGAGACTTTAGAAAGCAAGAGCGTGCTTCTCGCTCTAAAGCAGATTGTGATCCATGGATGAGAACTATGCTGTGTGTTTCCCTTCAGAAATGGAGTTAAATCGCAGACTTTGTGTCTTCCTATAAGCAAGACTTCGTTTAAGGTAAGGGCAGTCATTTTTCTGCTCAAACGAACTACATCGTTCATGAAGCTCACACATTTCCCATCTTAACTGACAAGCATTGGATGTTAAAGGACCAGTGCTTTGTATCAGTTTCAGAAGAAGAGTTGGACTACATATGGTCCGTATGTGTACGAAACTCCGTTCTTTTGTTCTGGGCACACTTAGATTTCCTGCTGTATTGGAGACTCTAGAAAGCAAGAGGGTGCTTCTTGCTGTAAAGCAGAGTGTGATCCATGGGTGAGAACTATGCTGTGTGTTTCCCTTCAGAAATGGAGTTAAATCCCAGGCTCTGTGTCTTCCTGTAAGCAAGACTTCGTTTCAGGTAAGGGCAGTCACTTGTCATCTCAAACGAACTACATTGTTTACGAAGCTCACACGTTTCTCATCTTAACAGACAAGCATTGGATGTTAGAGGACCAGTGCTTTGTATCAGTTTCAGAAGCAGATTTGGACTACATATGGTTCGTATGTGTAGGAAACACCGTTCTTTTGTTCTGGGCACACTGAGATTACCTGCTTTATTAGAGACTCTAGAAAGCAAGAGCGTGCTTCTCGCTCTAAAGCAGAGTGTGATCCATGGATGAGAACTCTGCTGTGTGTTTCCCTTCAGAGATGGAGGTAAATCCCAGGCTCTGTGACTTACTACAAGCAAGACTTCGTTACAGGTAAGGGCAGTAACTTTTCAGTTCAAAGAAACTACATCATATTCAAAGATCACACGTTTCTCATCTTAACTGACAAGCATTGGATGTTAGAGGACCAGTGCTTTGTGTCACTTTCAGAAACAGAGTTGTACTAGATATGGTCCATATGTATAGGAAACAACGTACGTTTGTTCTCAGCGCACTCACGTTTCCTGCTGTCTTAGAGACTTTAGAAAACAAGAGCGTGCGTCTCGCTCTAGAGCAGATTGTGATCCATGGATGAGACTATGCTGTGTGTTTCCCTTCAGAAATGGAGTTAAATCCCAGACTCTGTGTCTTCCTACAAGCAAGACTTCCTTTAAGGTAAGGGCAGTCACTTTTCTGCTCAAGCGAATTACATCGTTCACTGAGCTCACACATTTCTCTTCTTAACAGACAAGCATTGGATTTTAGAGGACCAGTGCTTTGTATCAGTTTAAGAAGGAGAGTTGGACTAGATATGGTCCGTATGTGTAGGAAACACCGTTCTTTTGTTCTCAGCACACTCACGTTTCCTGCTCTCTTAGAGAATCTAGAAAGCAAGAGCGTGCTTCTTGTTCCAAAGCAGAGTGTGATCAATGGATGAGAACACTGCTGTGTGTTTCACTTCAGAAATGGAGTTAAATCCCAGGCTCTGAGTCTTTCTACAAGCAAGACTTCGTTTCAGGTAAGGGCAGTCACTTTTCTGCTCAAACGAACTACATCGTTCACGAAGATCACACGTTTCTCATCTTAACTGACAAGCATTGGATGTTAGAGGACCAGTGCATTGTATCAGTTTCAGAAGCAGATTTGGACTACATATGGTCCCTATGTGTAGGAAACTCCGTTCTTTTGTTCTGGGTACACGCAGATTTCCTGCTGTATTAGAGACTCTAGAAAGCAAGAGCGTGCTTTTCGCTCTAAAGCAGATTGTGATCCATGGATGAGAACTATGCTGTGTGTTTCCCTTCAGAGATGGAGTTAAATCCCAGGCTCTGTGTCTTACAACAAGCAAGACTTCGTTACAGGTAAGGGCAGTCACTTTTCAGTTCAAAGGAACTACATCATTCTCAAAGCTCACGCGTTTCTCATCTTAACTGACAAGCATTGGATGTTAGAGGACCAGTGCTTTGTGTCACTTACAGAAACAGAGTTGGACTAGATATGGTCCGTATGTGTAGGAAACACCGTTCTTTTGTTCTCAGCGCACTCACGTTTCCTGCTGTCTTAGAGACTCTAGAAAGCAAGAGCGTGCTTCTTGTTCTAAAGCAGAGTGTGATCAATGGATTTGAACACTTGTGTGTGTTTCACTTCAGAAAAGGAGTTAAATCCCAGGCTCTGAGTCTGACTACAAGCAAGACTTCGTTTCAGGTAAATGCAGTCACTTTTCTGCTCAAACGAACTACATTGTTCACGAAGATCACACGTTTCTCATGTTACCTGACAAGCATTGGATGTTAGAGGACCAGTGCGTTGTGTCACTTACAGAAACATAGTTGGACTAGATATGGTCGGTATGTGTAGGAAACACCGTTCTTTTGTTCTCAGCGCACTCACGTTTCCTGCTGTCTTAGAGACTCTAGAAAGCAAGAGCGTGCTTCTTATTCTAATTCAGAGTGTGATCAATGGATGAGAACACTGCTGTGTGTTTCACTTCAGAAATGGAGTTAAATCCCAGGCTCTGAGTCTTCCTACAAGCAAGACTTCGTTTCAGGTAAGGGCAGTCACTTTTCTACTCAAACCAACTACATCATTCTCAAAGCTCACACGTTTCTCATCTTAACTGACAAGCATTGGATTTTAGAGGACCAGTGCTTTGTATCAGTTTCAGAAGCAGAGTTGGACTGGATATGGTCCGTATGTGTAGGAAACACCGTTCTTTTGTTCTCAGCACACTCACGTTTCCTGCTGTGTTAGAGACTCCAGAAAGCAAGAGCGTGCTTCTGGCTCTAAAGCAGAGTGTGACCCATGGATATGAACTCTGCTGTGTGTTTCCCTTCAGAGATGGAGTTAAATCCCAGGCTCTGTGTCTTACTACAAGAAAGACTTCGTTACAGGTAAGGGCAGTCACTTTTCAGTTCAAAGGTACTACATCATTCTCAAAGCTCACGCGTTTCTCATCTTAACTGACAAGCATTGGATGTTAGAGGACCAGTGCGTTGTGTCACTTACAGAAACAGAGTTGGACTAGATATGGTCCATATGTGTAGGAAACAGCGTTCTTTTGTTCTCAGCACACTCACGTTTCCTGCTGTCTTAGAGACTCTAGGAAGCAAGGGCATGCTTCTTGTTCTAAAGCAGAGGGTGATCAATGGATGATTACACTGCTGTGTGTTTCACTTCAGAAATGGAGTTAAATCCCAAGCTCTGAGTCTTCCTACAAGCAAGACTTCGTTTCAGGTAAGGGCAGTCACTTGTCAGCTCAAAAGAATTACATCGTTCACGAAGCACACACGTTTCTCATCTTAACAGACAAGCATTGGATGTTAGAGGACCAGTGCTTTGTATCAGTTTCAGAAGCAGAGTTGGACTAGATATGGTCCGTATGTGTAGGAAACATCGTTCTTTTGTTCTCAGCGCACTCACGTTTCCTGCTGTCTTAGAGACTTTAAAAAGCAAGAGCGTGCTTCTCGCTCTAAAGCAGATTGTGATCCATGGATGAGAACTATGCTGTGTGTTTCCCTTCAGAAATGGAGTTAAATCGCAGACTTTGTGTCTTCCTATAAGAAAGACTTCGTTTAAGGTAAGGGCAGTCATTTTTCTGCTCAAACGAACTACATCGTTCATGAAGCTCACACATTTCCCATCTTAACTGACAAGCATTGGATGTTAGAGGACCAGTGCTTTGTATCAGTTTCAGAAGAAGAGTTGGACTACATATGGTCCGTATGTGTACGAAACTCCGTTCTTTTGTTCTGGGCACACTTAGATTTCCTGCTGTATTGGAGACTCTAGAAAGCAAGAGGGTGCTTCTTGCTGTAAAGCAGAGTGTGATCCATGGGTGAGAACTATGCTGTGTGTTTCCCTTCAGAAATGGAGTTAAATCCCAGGCTCTGTGTCTTCCTGTAAGCAAGACTTCGTTTCAGGTAAGGGCAGTCACTTGTCATCTCAAACGAACTACATTGTTTACGAAGCTCACACGTTTCTCATCTTAACAGACAAGCATTGGATGTTAGAGGACCAGTGCTTTGTATCAGTTTCAGAAGCAGATTTGGACTACATATGGTTCGTTTCTGTAGGAAACACCGTTCTTTTGTTCTGGGCACACTGAGATTACCTGCTTTATTAGAGACTCTAGAAAGCAAGAGCGTGCTTCTCGCTCTAAAGCAGAGTGTGATCCACGGATGAGACCTCTGCTGTGTGTTTCCCTTCAGAGATGGAGGTAAATCCCAGGCTCTGTGACTTACTACAAGCAAGACTTCGTTACAGGTAAGGGCAGTAACTTTTCAGTTCAAAGAAACTACATCATATTCAAAGATCACACGTTTCTCATCTTAACTGACAAGCATTGCATGTTAGAGGACCAGTGCTTTGTGTCACTTTCAGAAACAGAGTTGTACTAGATATGGTCCATATGTGTAGGAAACAACGTACGTTTGTTCTCAGCGCACTCACGTTTCCTGCTGTCTTAGAGACTTTAGAAAGCAAGAGCGTGCGTCTCGCTCTAAAGCAGATTGTGATCCATGGATGAGACTATGCTGTGTGTTTCCCTTCAGAAATGGAGTTAAATCCCAGACTCTGTGTCTTCCTACAAGCAAGACTTCCTTTAAGGTAAGGGCAGTCACTTTTCTGCTCAAGCGAATTACATCGTTCACTGAGCTCACACATTTCTCTTCTTAACAGACAAGCATTGGATTTTAGAGGACCAGTGCTTTGTATCAGTTTAAGAAGGAGAGTTGGACTAGATATGGTCCGTATATGTAGGAAACACCGTTCTTTTGTTCTCAGCACACTCACGTTTCCTGCTCTCTTAGAGAATCTAGAAAGCAAGAGAGTGCTTCTTGTTCCAAAGCAGAGTGTGATCAATGGATGAGAACACTGCTGTGTGTTTCACTTCAGAAATGGAGTTAAATCCCAGGCTCTGAGTCTTTCTACAAGCAAGACTTCGTTTCAGGTAAGGGCAGTCACTTTTCTGCTCAAACGAACTACATCGTTCACGAAGATCACACGTTTCTCATCTTAACTGACAAGCATTGGATGTTAGAGGACCAGTGCATTGTATCAGTTTCAGAAGCAGATTTGGACTACATATGGTCCCTATGTGTAGGAAACTCCGTTCTTTTGTTCTGGGTACACGCAGATTTCCTGCTGTATTAGAGACTCTAGAAAGCAAGAGCGTGCTTTTCGCTCTAAAGCAGATTGTGATCCATGGATGAGAACTATGCTGTGTGTTTCCCTTCAGAGATGGAGTTAAATCCCAGGCTCTGTGTCTTACAACAAGCAAGACTTCGTTACAGGTAAGGGCAGTCACTTTTCAGTTCAAAGGAACTACATCATTCTCAAAGCTCACGCGTTTCTCATCTTAACTGACAAGCATTGGATGTTAGAGGACCAGTGCTTTGTGTCACTTACAGAAACAGAGTTGGACTAGATATGGTCCGTATGTGTAGGAAACACCGTTCTTTTGTTCTCAGCGCACTCACGTTTCCTGCTGTCTTAGAGACTCTAGAAAGCAAGAGCGTGCTTCTTGTTCTAAAGCAGAGTGTGATCAATGGATGAGAACACTTGTGTGTGTTTCACTTCAGAAAAGGAGTTAAATCCCAGGCTCTGAGTCTGACTACAAGCAAGACTTCGTTTCAGGTAAATGCAGTCACTTTTCTGCTCAAACGAACTACATTGTTCACGAAGATCACACGTTTCTCATCTTACCTGACAAGCATTGGATGTTAGAGGACCAGTGCGTTGTGTCACTTACAGAAACATAGTTGGACTAGATATGGTCGGTATGTGTAGGAAACACCGTTCTTTTGTTCTCAGCGCACTCACGTTTCCTGCTGTCTTAGAGACTCTAGAAAGCAAGAGCGTGCTTCTTATTCTAATTCAGAGTGTGATCAATGGATGAGAACACTGCTGTGTGTTTCACTTCAGAAATGGAGTTAAATCCCAGGCTCTGAGTCTTCCTACAAGCAAGACTTCGTTTCAGGTAAGGGCAGTCACTTTTCTACTCAAACCAACTACATCATTCTCAAAGCTCACACGTTTCTCATCTTAACTGACAAGCATTGGATTTTAGAGGACCAGTGCTTTGTATCAGTTTCAGAAGCAGAGTTGGACTGGATATGGTCCGTATGTGTAGGAAACACCGTTCTTTTGTTCTCAGCACACTCACGTTTCCTGCTGTGTTAGAGACTCCAGAAAGCAAGAGCGTGCTTCTGGCTCTAAAGCAGAGTGTGACCCATGGATATGAACTCTGCTGTGTGTTTCCCTTCAGAGATGGAGTTAAATCCCAGGCTCTGTGTCTTACTACAAGAAAGACTTCGTTACAGGTAAGGGCAGTCACTTTTCAGTTCAAAGGTACTACATCATTCTCAAAGCTCACGCGTTTCTCATCTTAACTGACAAGCATTGGATGTTAGAGGACCAGTGCGTTGTGTCACTTACAGAAACAGAGTTGGACTAGATATGGTCCATATGTGTAGGAAACAGCGTTCTTTTGTTCTCAGCACACTCACGTTTCCTGCTGTCTTAGAGACTCTAGGAAGCAAGGGCATGCTTCTTGTTCTAAAGCAGAGGGTGATCAATGGATGATTACACTGCTGTGTGTTTCACTTCAGAAATGGAGTTAAATCCCAAGCTCTGAGTCTTCCTACAAGCAAGACTTCGTTTCAGGTAAGGGCAGTCACTTGTCAGCTCAAAAGAATTACATCGTTCACGAAGCACACACGTTTCTCATCTTAACAGACAAGCATTGGATGTTAGAGGACCAGTGCTTTGTATCAGTTTCAGAAGCAGAGTTGGACTAGATATGGTCCGTATGTGTAGGAAACATCGTTCTTTTGTTCTCAGCGCACTCACGTTTCCTGCTGTCTTAGAGACTTTAAAAAGCAAGAGCGTGCTTCTCGCTCTAAAGCAGATTGTGATCCATGGATGAGAACTATGCTGTGTGTTTCCCTTCAGAAATGGAGTTAAATCGCAGACTTTGTGTCTTCCTATAAGAAAGACTTCGTTTAAGGTAAGGGCAGTCATTTTTCTGCTCAAACGAACTACATCGTTCATGAAGCTCACACATTTCCCATCTTAACTGACAAGCATTGGATGTTAGAGGACCAGTGCTTTGTATCAGTTTCAGAAGAAGAGTTGGACTAGATATGGTCCGTATGTGTACGAAACTCCGTTCTTTTGTTCTGGGCACACTTAGATTTCCTGCTGTATTGGAGACTCTAGAAAGCAAGAGGGTGCTTCTTGCTGTAAAGCAGAGTGTGATCCATGGGTGAGAACTATGCTGTGTGTTTCCCTTCAGAAATGGAGTTAAATCCCAGGCTCTGTGTCTTCCTGTAAGCAAGACTTCGTTTCAGGTAAGGGCAGTCACTTGTCATCTCAAACGAACTACATTGTTTACGAAGCTCACACGTTTCTCATCTTAACAGACAAGCATTGGATGTTAGAGGACCAGTGCTTTGTATCAGTTTCAGAAGCAGATTTGGACTACATATGGTTCGTTTCTGTAGGAAACACCGTTCTTTTGTTCTGGGCACACTGAGATTACCTGCTTTATTAGAGACTCTAGAAAGCAAGAGCGTGCTTCTCGCTCTAAAGCAGAGTGTGATCCACGGATGAGACCTCTGCTGTGTGTTTCCCTTCAGAGATGGAGGTAAATCCCAGGCTCTGTGACTTACTACAAGCAAGACTTCGTTACAGGTAAGGGTAGTAACTTTTCAGTTCAAAGAAACTACATCATATTCAAAGATCACACGTTTCTCATCTTAACTGACAAGCATTGCATGTTAGAGGACCAGTGCTTTGTGTCACTTTCAGAAACAGAGTTGTACTAGATATGGTCCATATGTGTAGGAAACAACGTACGTTTGTTCTCAGCGCACTCACGTTTCCTGCTGTCTTAGAGACTTTAGAAAGCAAGAGCGTGCGTCTCGCTCTAAAGCAGATTGTGATCCATGGATGAGACTATGCTGTGTGTTTCCCTTCAGAAATGGAGTTAAATCCCAGACTCTGTGTCTTCCTACAAGCAAGACTTCCTTTAAGGTAAGGGCAGTCACTTTTCTGCTCAAGCGAATTACATCGTTCACTGAGCTCACACATTTCTCTTCTTAACAGACAAGCATTGGATTTTAGAGGACCAGTGCTTTGTATCAGTTTAAGAAGGAGAGTTGGACTAGATATGGTCCGTATATGTAGGAAACACCGTTCTTTTGTTCTCAGCACACTCACGTTTCCTGCTCTCTTAGAGAATCTAGAAAGCAAGAGAGTGCTTCTTGTTCCAAAGCAGAGTGTGATCAATGGATGAGAACACTGCTGTGTGTTTCACTTCAGAAATGGAGTTAAATCCCAGGCTCTGAGTCTTTCTACAAGCAAGACTTCGTTTCAGGTAAGGGCAGTCACTTTTCTGCTCAAACGAACTACATCGTTCACGAAGATCACACGTTTCTCATCTTAACTGACAAGCATTGGATGTTAGAGGACCAGTGCTTTGTATCAGTTTCAGAAACAGAGTTGGACTAGATATGGTCCGTATGTGTAGGAAACACCGTTCTTTTGTTCTCAGCGCACTCACGTTTCCTGCTGTCTTAGAGACTCTAGAAAGCAAGAGCGTGCTTCTTGTTCTAAAGCAGAGTGTGATCAATGGATGAGAACACTTGTGTGTGTTTCACTTCAGAAAAGGAGTTAAATCCCAGGCTCTGAGTCTGACTACAAGCAAGACTTCGTTTCAGGTAAATGCAGTCACTTTTCTGCTCAAACGAACTACATTGTTCACGAAGATCACACGTTTCTCATCTTACCTGACAAGCATTGGATGTTAGAGGACCAGTGCGTTGTGTCACTTACAGAAACATAGTTGGACTAGATATGGTCGGTATGTGTAGGAAACACCGTTCTTTTGTTCTCAGCGCACTCACGTTTCCTGCTGTCTTAGAGACTCTAGAAAGCAAGAGCGTGCTTCTTATTCTAATTCAGAGTGTGATCAATGGATGAGAACACTGCTGTGTGTTTCACTTCAGAAATGGAGTTAAATCCCAGGCTCTGAGTCTTCCTACAAGCAAGACTTCGTTTCAGGTAAGGGCAGTCACTTTTCTACTCAAACCAACTACATCATTCTCAAAGCTCACACGTTTCTCATCTTAACTGACAAGCATTGGATTTTAGAGGACCAGTGCTTTGTATCAGTTTCAGAAGCAGAGTTGGACTGGATATGGTCCGTATGTGTAGGAAACACCGTTCTTTTGTTCTCAGCACACTCACGTTTCCTGCTGTGTTAGAGACTCCAGAAAGCAAGAGCGTGCTTCTGGCTCTAAAGCAGAGTGTGACCCATGGATATGAACTCTGCTGTGTGTTTCCCTTCAGAGATGGAGTTAAATCCCAGGCTCTGTGTCTTACTACAAGAAAGACTTCGTTACAGGTAAGGGCAGTCACTTTTCAGTTCAAAGGTACTACATCATTCTCAAAGCTCACGCGTTTCTCATCTTAACTGACAAGCATTGGATGTTAGAGGACCAGTGCGTTGTGTCACTTACAGAAACAGAGTTGGACTAGATATGGTCCATATGTGTAGGAAACAGCGTTCTTTTGTTCTCAGCACACTCACGTTTCCTGCTGTCTTAGAGACTCTAGGAAGCAAGGGCATGCTTCTTGTTCTAAAGCAGAGGGTGATCAATGGATGATTACACTGCTGTGTGTTTCACTTCAGAAATGGAGTTAAATCCCAAGCTCTGAGTCTTCCTACAAGCAAGACTTCGTTTCAGGTAAGGGCAGTCACTTGTCAGCTCAAAAGAATTACATCGTTCACGAAGCACACACGTTTCTCATCTTAACAGACAAGCATTGGATGTTAGAGGACCAGTGCTTTGTATCAGTTTCAGAAGCAGAGTTGGACTAGATATGGTCCGTATGTGTAGGAAACATCGTTCTTTTGTTCTCAGCGCACTCACGTTTCCTGCTGTCTTAGAGACTTTAAAAAGCAAGAGCGTGCTTCTCGCTCTAAAGCAGATTGTGATCCATGGATGAGAACTATGCTGTGTGTTTCCCTTCAGAAATGGAGTTAAATCGCAGACTTTGTGTCTTCCTATAAGAAAGACTTCGTTTAAGGTAAGGGCAGTCATTTTTCTGCTCAAACGAACTACATCGTTCATGAAGCTCACACATTTCCCATCTTAACTGACAAGCATTGGATGTTAGAGGACCAGTGCTTTGTATCAGTTTCAGAAGAAGAGTTGGACTACATATGGTCCGTATGTGTACGAAACTCCGTTCTTTTGTTCTGGGCACACTTAGATTTCCTGCTGTATTGGAGACTCTAGAAAGCAAGAGGGTGCTTCTTGCTGTAAAGCAGAGTGTGATCCATGGGTGAGAACTATGCTGTGTGTTTCCCTTCAGAAATGGAGTTAAATCCCAGGCTCTGTGTCTTCCTGTAAGCAAGACTTCGTTTCAGGTAAGGGCAGTCACTTGTCATCTCTAACGAACTACATTGTTTACGAAGCTCACACGTTTCTCATCTTAACAGACAAGCATTGGATGTTAGAGGACCAGTGCTTTGTATCAGTTTCAGAAGCAGATTTGGACTACATATGGTTCGTTTCTGTAGGAAACACCGTTCTTTTGTTCTGGGCACACTGAGATTACCTGCTTTATTAGAGACTCTAGAAAGCAAGAGCGTGCTTCTCGCTCTAAAGCAGAGTGTGATCCACGGATGAGACCTCTGCTGTGTGTTTCCCTTCAGAGATGGAGGTAAATCCCAGGCTCTGTGACTTACTACAAGCAAGACTTCGTTACAGGTAAGGGCAGTAACTTTTCAGTTCAAAGAAACTACATCATATTCAAAGATCACACGTTTCTCATCTTAACTGACAAGCATTGCATGTTAGAGGACCAGTGCTTTGTGTCACTTTCAGAAACAGAGTTGTACTAGATATGGTCCATATGTGTAGGAAACAACGTACGTTTGTTCTCAGCGCACTCACGTTTCCTGCTGTCTTAGAGACTTTAGAAAGCAAGAGCGTGCGTCTCGCTCTAAAGCAGATTGTGATCCATGGATGAGACTATGCTGTGTGTTTCCCTTCAGAAATGGAGTTAAATCCCAGACTCTGTGTCTTCCTACAAGCAAGACTTCCTTTAAGGTAAGGGCAGTCACTTTTCTGCTCAAGCGAATTACATCGTTCACTGAGCTCACACATTTCTCTTCTTAACAGACAAGCATTGGATTTTAGAGGACCAGTGCTTTGTATCAGTTTAAGAAGGAGAGTTGGACTAGATATGGTCCGTATATGTAGGAAACACCGTTCTTTTGTTCTCAGCACACTCACGTTTCCTGCTCTCTTAGAGAATCTAGAAAGCAAGAGAGTGCTTCTTGTTCCAAAGCAGAGTGTGATCAATGGATGAGAACACTGCTGTGTGTTTCACTTCAGAAATGGAGTTAAATCCCAGGCTCTGAGTCTTTCTACAAGCAAGACTTCGTTTCAGGTAAGGGCAGTCACTTTTCTGCTCAAACGAACTACATCGTTCACGAAGATCACACGTTTCTCATCTTAACTGACAAGCATTGGATGTTAGAGGACCAGTGCATTGTATCAGTTTCAGAAGCAGATTTGGACTACATATGGTCCCTATGTGTAGGAAACACCGTTCTTTTGTTCTGGGCACACTCAGATTACCTGCTGTATTAGAGACTCTAGAAAGCAAGAGCGTGCTTCTCGCTCTAAAGCAGATTGTGATCCATGGATGAGAACTATGCTGTGTGTTTCCCTTCAGAAATGGAGTTAAATCACAGACTTTGTGTCTTCCTATAAGCAAGACTTCGTTTAAGGTAAGGGCAGTCATTTTTCTGCTCAAACGAACTACATCGTTCATGAAGATCACACATTTCCCATCTTAACTGACAAGCATTGGATGTTAGAGGACCAGTGCTTTGTATCAGTTTCAGAAGAAGAGTTGGACTAGATATGGTCCGTATGTGTACGAAATTCCGTTCTTTTGTTCTGGGCACACTTAGATTTCCTGCTGTATTGGAGACTCTAGAAAGCAAGAGGGTGCTTCTTGCTGTAAAGCAGAGTGTGATCCATGGGTGAGAACTATGCTGTGTGTTTCCCTTCAGAAATGGAGTTAAATCCCAGGCTCTGTGTCTTCCTGTAAGCAAGACTTCGTTTCAGGTAAGGGCAGTCACTTGTCATCTCAAACGAACTACATTGTTTACGAAGCTCACACGTTTCTCATCTTAACAGACAAGCATTGGATGTTAGAGGACCAGTGCTTTGTATCAGTTTCAGAAGCAGATTTGGACTACATATGGTTCGTATGTGTAGGAAACACCGTTCTTTTGTTCTGGGCACACTGAGATTACCTGCTTTATTAGAGACTCTAGAAAGCAAGAGCGTGCTTCTCGCTCTAAAGCAGAGTGTGATCCACGGATGAGAACTCTGCTGTGTGTTTCCCTTCAGAGATGGAGGTAAATCCCAGGCTCTGTGACTTACTACAAGCAAGACTTCGTTACAGGTAAGGGCAGTAACTTTTCAGTTCAAAGAAACTACATCATATTCAAAGATCACACGTTTCTCATCTTAACTGACAAGCATTGGATGTTAGAGGACCAGTGCTTTGTGTCACTTTCAGAAACAGAGTTGTACTAGATATAGTCCATATGTGTAGGAAACAACGTACGTTTGTTCTCAGCGCACTCACGTTTCCTGCTGTCTTAGAGACTTTAGAAAGCAAGAGCGTGCGTCTCGCTCTAAAGCAGATTGTGATCCATGGATGAGACTATGCTCTGTGTTTCCCTTCAGAAATGGAGTTAAATCCCAGACTCTGTGTCTTCCTACAAGCAAGACTTCCTTTAAGGTAAGGGCAGTCACTTTTCTGCTCAAGCGAATTACATCGTTCACTGAGCTCACACATTTCTCTTCTTAACAGACAAGCATTGGATTTTAGAGGACCAGTGCTTTGTATCAGTTTAAGAAGGAGAGTTGGACTAGATATGGTCCGTATGTGTAGGAAACACCGTTCTTTGGTTCTCAGCACACTCACGTTTCCTGCTCTCTTAGAGAATCTAGAAAGCAAGAGCGTGCTTCTTGTTCCAAAGCAGAGTGTGATCAATGGATGAGAACACTGCTGTGTGTTTCACTTCAGAAATGGAGTTAAATCCCAGGCTCTGAGTCTTTCTACAAGCAAGACTTCGTTTCAGGTAAGGGCAGTCACTTTTCTGCTCAAACGAACTACATCGTTCACGAAGATCACACGTTTCTCATCTTAACTGACAAGCATTGGATGTTAGAGGACCAGTGCATTGTATCAGTTTCAGAAGCAGATTTGGACTACATATGGTCCCTATGTGTAGGAAACACCGTTCTTTTGTTCTGGGCACACTCAGATTACCTGCTGTATTAGAGACTCTAGAAAGCAAGAGCGTGCTTCTCACTCTAAAGCAGAGTGTGATCCATGGATGAGAACTCTGCTCTGTGTTTCCCTTCAGAGATGGAGTTAAATCCCAGGCTCTGTGTCTTACTACAAGCAAGACTTCGTTACAGGTAAGGGCAGTCACTTTTCAGTTCAAAGGAACTACATCATTCTCAAAGCTCACACGTTTCTCATCTTAACTGACAAGCAGGGGATGTTAGAGGACCAGTGCTTTGTGTCACTTACAGAAACAGAGTTGGACTAGATATGGTCTGTATGTGTAGGAAACACCATTCTTTGTCCTCAGCGCACTCACGTTTCCTGCTGTCTTAGAGACTTTAGAAAGCAAGAGCGTGCTTTTCGCTCTAAAGCAGATTGTGATCCATGGATGAGAACTATGCTGTGTGTTTCCCTTCAGAAATGGAGTTAAATCCCAGACTCTGTGTCTTCCTACAAACAAGACTTCGTTTAAGGTAAGGGCAGTCACTTTTCTGCTCAAACCAACTACATCGTTCATGAAGCTCACACGTTTCCCATCTTTACTGACAAGCATTGGATGTTCGAGGACCAGTGCTTTGTATCAGTTTCAGAAGAAGAGTTGGACTACATATGGTCCGTATGTGTACGAAACTCCGTTCTTTTGTTCTGGGCACACGCAGATTTCCTGCTGTATTAGAGACTCTAGAAAGCAAGAGCGTGCTTTTCGCTCTAAAGCAGATTGTTATCCATGGATGAGAACTATGCTGTGTGTTTCCCTTCAGAGATGGAGTTAAATCCCAGGCTCTGTGTCTTACAACAAGCAAGACTTCGTTACAGGTAAGGGCAGTCACTTTTCAGTTCAAAGGAACTACATCATTCTCAAAGCTCACACGTTTCTCATCTTAACTGACAAGCATTGGATGTTAGAGGACCAGTGCTTTGTATCAGTTTCAGAAGCAGAGTTGGACTGGATATGGTCCGTATGTGTAGGAAACACCGTTCTTTTGTTCTCAGCACACTCACGTTTCCTGCTGTGTTAGAGACTCCAGAAAGCAAGAGCGTGCTTCTGGCTCTAAAGCAGAGTGTGACCCATGGATATGAACTCTGCTGTGTGTTTTCCTTCAGAGATGGAGTTAAATCCCAGGCTCTGTGTCTTACTACAAGAAAGACTTCGTTACAGGTAAGGGCAGTCACTTTTCAGTTCAAAGGTACTACATCATTCTCAAAGCTCACGCGTTTCTCATCTTAACTGACAAGCATTGGATGTTAGAGGACCAGTGCGTTGTGTCACTTACAGAAACAGAGTTGGACTAGATATGGTCCATATGTGTAGGAAACAGCGTTCTTTTGTTCTCAGCACACTCACGTTTCCTGCTGTCTTAGAGACTCTAGGAAGCAAGGGCATGCTTCTTGTTCTAAAGCAGAGGGTGATCAATGGATGATTACACTGCTGTGTGTTTCACTTCAGAAATGGAGTTAAATCCCAAGCTCTGAGTCTTCCTACAAGCAAGACTTCGTTTCAGGTAAGGGCAGTCACTTGTCAGCTCAAAAGAATTACATCGTTCACGAAGCACACACGTTTCTCATCTTAACAGACAAGCATTGGATGTTAGAGGACCAGTGCTTTGTATCAGTTTCAGAAGCAGAGTTGGACTAGATATGGTCCGTATGTGTAGGAAACATCGTTCTTTTGTTCTCAGCGCACTCACGTTTCCTGCTGTCTTAGAGACTTTAGAAAGCAAGAGCGTGCTTCTCGCTCTAAAGCAGATTGTGATCCATGGATGAGAACTATGCTGTGTGTTTCCCTTCAGAAATGGAGTTAAATCGCAGACTTTGTGTCTTCCTATAAGCAAGACTTCGTTTAAGGTAAGGGCAGTCATTTTTCTGCTCAAACGAACTACATCGTTCATGAAGCTCACACATTTCCCATCTTAACTGACAAGCATTGGATGTTAGAGGACCAGTGCTTTGTATCAGTTTCAGAAGAAGAGTTGGACTACATATGGTCCGTATGTGTACGAAACTCCGTTCTTTTGTTCTGGGCACACTTAGATTTCCTGCTGTATTGGAGACTCTAGAAAGCAAGAGGGTGCTTCTTGCTGTAAAGCAGAGTGTGATCCATGGGTGAGAACTATGCTGTGTGTTTCCCTTCAGAAATGGAGTTAAATCCCAGGCTCTGTGTCTTCCTGTAAGCAAGACTTCGTTTCAGGTAAGGGCAGTCACTTGTCATCTCAAACGAACTACATTGTTTACGAAGCTCACGCGTTTCTCATCTTAACAGACAAGCATTGGATGTTAGAGGACCAGTGCTTTGTATCAGTTTCAGAAGCAGATTTGGACTACATATGGTTCGTATGTGTAGGAAACACCGTTCTTTTGTTCTGGGCACACTGAGATTACCTGCTTTATTAGAGACTCTAGAAAGCAAGAGCGTGCTTCTCGCTCTAAAGCAGAGTGTGATCCATGGATGAGAACTCTGCTGTGTGTTTCCCTTCAGAGATGGAGGTAAATCCCAGGCTCTGTGACTTACTACAAGCAAGACTTCGTTACAGGTAAGGGCAGTAACTTTTCAGTTCAAAGAAACTACATCATATTCAAAGATCACACGTTTCTCATCTTAACTGACAAGCATTGGATGTTAGAGGACCAGTGCTTTGTGTCACTTTCAGAAACAGAGTTGTACTAGATATGGTCCATATGTGTAGGAAACAACGTACGTTTGTTCTCAGCGCACTCACGTTTCCTGCTGTCTTAGAGACTTTAGAAAACAAGAGCGTGCGTCTCGCTCTAAAGCAGATTGTGATCCATGGATGAGACTATGCTGTGTGTTTCCCTTCAGAAATGGAGTTAAATCCCAGACTCTGTGTCTTCCTACAAGCAAGACTTCCTTTAAGGTAAGGGCAGTCACTTTTCTGCTCAAGCGAATTACATCGTTCACTGAGCTCACACATTTCTCTTCTTAACAGACAAGCATTGGATTTTAGAGGACCAGTGCTTTGTATCAGTTTAAGAAGGAGAGTTGGACTAGATATGGTCCGTATGTGTAGGAAACACCGTTCTTTTGTTCTCAGCACACTCACGTTTCCTGCTCTCTTAGAGAATCTAGAAAGCAAGAGCGTGCTTCTTGTTCCAAAGCAGAGTGTGATCAATGGATGAGAACACTGCTGTGTGTTTCACTTCAGAAATGGAGTTAAATCCCAGGCTCTGAGTCTTTCTACAAGCAAGACTTCGTTTCAGGTAAGGGCAGTCACTTTTCTGCTCAAACGAACTACATCGTTCACGAAGATCACACGTTTCTCATCTTAACTGACAAGCATTGGATGTTAGAGGACCAGTGCATTGTATCAGTTTCAAAAGCAGATTTGGACTACATATGGTCCCTATGTGTAGGAAACTCCGTTCTTTTGTTCTGGGTACACGCAGATTTCCTGCTGTATTAGAGACTCTAGAAAGCAAGAGCGTGCTTTTCGCTCTAAAGCAGATTGTGATCCATGGATGAGAACTATGCTGTGTGTTTCCCTTCAGAGATGGAGTTAAATCCCAGGCTCTGTGTCTTACAACAAGCAAGACTTCGTTACAGGTAAGGGCAGTCACTTTTCAGTTCAAAGGAACTACATCATTCTCAAAGCTCACACGTTTCTCATCTTAACTGACAAGCATTGGATGTTAGAGGACCAGTGCTTTGTGTCACTTACAGAAACAGAGTTGGACTAGATATGGTCCGTATGTGTAGGAAACACCGTTCTTTTGTTCTCAGCGCACTCACGTTTCCTGCTGTCTTAGAGACTCTAGAAAGCAAGAGCGTGCTTCTTGTTCTAAAGCAGAGTGTGATCAATGGATGAGAACACTTGTGTGTGTTTCACTTCAGAAAAGGAGTTAAATACCAGGCTCTGAGTATGACTACAAGCAAGACTTCGTTTCAGGTAAATGCAGTCACTTTTCTGCTCAAACGAACTACATCGTTCACGAAGATCACACGTTTCTCATCTTACCTGACAAGCATTGGATGTTAGAGGACCAGTGCTTTGTATCAGTTTCAGAAGCAGAGTTGGACTGGATATGGTCCGTATGTGTAGGAAACACCGTTCTTTTGTTCTCAGCACACTCACGTTTCCTGCTGTGTTAGAGACTCCAGAAAGCAAGAGCGTGCTTCTGGCTCTAAAGCAGAGTGTGACCCATGGATATGAACTCTGCTGTGTGTTTCCCTTCAGAGATGGAGTTAAATCCCAGGCTCTGTGTCTTACTACAAGAAAGACTTCGTTACAGGTAAGGGCAGTCACTTTTCAGTTCAAAGGTACTACATCATTCTCAAAGCTCACGCGTTTCTCATCTTAACTGACAAGCATTGGATGTTAGAGGACCAGTGCGTTGTGTCACTTACAGAAACAGAGTTGGACTAGATATGGTCCATATGTGTAGGAAACAGCGTTCTTTTGTTCTCAGCACACTCACGTTTCCTGCTGTCTTAGAGACTCTAGGAAGCAAGGGCATGCTTCTTGTTCTAAAGCAGAGGGTGATCAATGGATGATTACACTGCTGTGTGTTTCACTTCAGAAATGGAGTTAAATCCCAAGCTCTGAGTCTTCCTACAAGCAAGACTTCGTTTCAGGTAAGGGCAGTCACTTGTCAGCTCAAAAGAATTACATCGTTCACGAAGCACACACGTTTCTCATCTTAACAGACAAGCATTGGATGTTAGAGGACCAGTGCTTTGTATCAGTTTCAGAAGCAGAGTTGGACTAGATATGGTCCGTATGTGTAGGAAACATCGTTCTTTTGTTCTCAGCGCACTCACGTTTCCTGCTGTCTTAGAGACTTTAGAAAGCAAGAGCGTGCTTCTCGCTCTAAAGCAGATTGTGATCCATGGATGAGAACTATGCTGTGTGTTTCCCTTCAGAAATGGAGTTAAATCGCAGACTTTGTGTCTTCCTATAAGCAAGACTTCGTTTAAGGTAAGGGCAGTCATTTTTCTGCTCAAACGAACTACATCGTTCATGAAGCTCACACATTTCCCATCTTAACTGACAAGCATTGGATGTTAGAGGACCAGTGCTTTGTATCAGTTTCAGAAGAAGAGTTGGACTACATATGGTCCGTATGTGTACGAAACTCCGTTCTTTTGTTCTGGGCACACTCAGATTTCCTGCTGTATTGGAGACTCTAGAAAGCAAGAGGGTGCTTCTTGCTGTAAAGCAGAGTGTGATCCATGGGTGAGAACTATGCTGTGTGTTTCCCTTCAGAAATGGAGTTAAATCCCAGGCTCTGTGTCTTCCTGTAAGCAAGACTTCGTTTCAGGTAAGGGCAGTCACTTGTCATCTCAAACGAACTACATTGTTTACGAAGCTCACACGTTTCTCATCTTAACAGACAAGCATTGGATGTTAGAGGACCAGTGCTTTGTATCAGTTTCAGAAGCAGATTTGGACTACATATGGTTCGTTTCTGTAGGAAACACCGTTCTTTTGTTCTGGGCACACTGAGATTACCTGCTTTATTAGAGACTCTAGAAAGCAAGAGCGTGCTTCTCGCTCTAAAGCAGAGTGTGATCCACGGATGAGACCTCTGCTGTGTGTTTCCCTTCAGAGATGGAGGTAAATCCCAGGCTCTGTGACTTACTACAAGCAAGACTTCGTTACAGGTAAGGGCAGTAACTTTTCAGTTCAAAGAAACTACATCATATTCAAAGATCACACGTTTCTCATCTTAACTGACAAGCATTGCATGTTAGAGGACCAGTGCTTTGTGTCACTTTCAGAAACAGAGTTGTACTAGATATGGTCCATATGTTAGGAAACAACGTACGTTTGTTCTCAGCGCACTCACGTTTCCTGCTGTCTTAGAGACTTTAGAAAGCAAGAGCGTGCGTCTCGCTCTAAAGCAGATTGTGATCCATGGATGAGACTATGCTGTGTGTTTCCCTTCAGAAATGGAGTTAAATCCCAGACTCTGTGTCTTCCTACAAGCAAGACTTCCTTTAAGGTAAGGGCAGTCACTTTTCTGCTCAAGCGAATTACATCGTTCACTGAGCTCACACATTTCTCTTCTTAACAGACAAGCATTGGATTTTAGAGGACCAGTGCTTTGTATCAGTTTAAGAAGGAGAGTTGGACTAGATATGGTCCGTATATGTAGGAAACACCGTTCTTTTGTTCTCAGCACACTCACGTTTCCTGCTCTCTTAGAGAATCTAGAAAGCAAGAGAGTGCTTCTTGTTCCAAAGCAGAGTGTGATCAATGGATGAGAACACTGCTGTGTGTTTCACTTCAGAAATGGAGTTAAATCCCAGGCTCTGAGTCTTTCTACAAGCAAGACTTCGTTTCAGGTAAGGGCAGTCACTTTTCTGCTCAAACGAACTACATCGTTCACGAAGATCACACGTTTCTCATCTTAACTGACAAGCATTGGATGTTAGAGGACCAGTGCATTGTATCAGTTTCAGAAGCAGATTTGGACTACATATGGTCCCTATGTGTAGGAAACACCGTTCTTTTGTTCTGGGCACACTCAGATTACCTGCTGTATTAGAGACTCTAGAAAGCAAGAGCGTGCTTCTCGCTCTAAAGCAGATTGTGATCCATGGATGAGAACTATGCTGTGTGTTTCCCTTCAGAAATGGAGTTAAATCACAGACTTTGTGTCTTCCTATAAGCAAGACTTCGTTTAAGGTAAGGGCAGTCATTTTTCTGCTCAAACGAACTACATCGTTCATGAAGCTCACACATTTCCCATCTTAACTGACAAGCATTGGATGTTAGAGGACCAGTGCTTTGTATCAGTTTCAGAAGAAGAGTTGGACTAGATATGGTCCGTATGTGTACGAAATTCCGTTCTTTTGTTCTGGGCACACTTAGATTTCCTGCTGTATTGGAGACTCTAGAAAGCAAGAGGGTGCTTCTTGCTGTAAAGCAGAGTGTGATCCATGGGTGAGAACTATGCTGTGTGTTTCCCTTCAGAAATGGAGTTAAATCCCAGGCTCTGTGTCTTCCTGTAAGCAAGACTTCGTTTCAGGTAAGGGCAGTCACTTGTCATCTCAAACGAACTACATTGTTTACGAAGCTCACACGTTTCTCATCTTAACAGACAAGCATTGGATGTTAGAGGACCAGTGCTTTGTATCAGTTTCAGAAGCAGATTTGGACTACATATGGTTCGTATGTGTAGGAAACACCGTTCTTTTGTTCTGGGCACACTGAGATTACCTGCTTTATTAGAGACTCTAGAAAGCAAGAGCGTGCTTCTCGCTCTAAAGCAGAGTGTGATCCACGGATGAGAACTCTGCTGTGTGTTTCCCTTCAGAGATGGAGGTAAATCCCAGGCTCTGTGACTTACTACAAGCAAGACTTCGTTACAGGTAAGGGCAGTAACTTTTCAGTTCAAAGAAACTACATCATATTCAAAGATCACACGTTTCTCATCTTAACTGACAAGCATTGGATGTTAGAGGACCAGTGCTTTGTGTCACTTTCAGAAACAGAGTTGTACTAGATATGGTCCATATGTGTAGGAAACAACGTACGTTTGTTCTCAGCGCACTCACGTTTCCTGCTGTCTTAGAGACTTTAGAAAGCAAGAGCGTGCGTCTCGCTCTAAAGCAGATTGTGATCCATGGATGAGACTATGCTCTGTGTTTCCCTTCAGAAATGGAGTTAAATCCCAGACTCTGTGTCTTCCTACAAGCAAGACTTCCTTTAAGGTAAGGGCAGTCACTTTTCTGCTCAAGCGAATTACATAGTTCACTGAGCTCACACATTTCTCTTCTTAACAGACAAGCATTGGATTTTAGAGGACCAGTGCTTTGTATCAGTTTAAGAAGGAGAGTTGGACTAGATATGGTCCGTATGTGTAGGAAACACCGTTCTTTTGTTCTCAGCACACTCACGTTTCCTGCTCTCTTAGAGAATCTAGAAAGCAAGAGCGTGCTTCTTGTTCCAAAGCAGAGTGTGATCAATGGATGAGAACACTGCTGTGTGTTTCACTTCAGAAATGGAGTTAAATCCCAGGCTCTGAGTCTTTCTACAAGCAAGACTTCGTTTCAGGTAAGGGCAGTCACTTTTCTGCTCAAACGAACTACATCGTTCACGAAGATCACACGTTTCTCATCTTAACTGACAAGCATTGGATGTTAGAGGACCAGTGCATTGTATCAGTTTCAGAAGCAGATTTGGACTACATATGGTCCCTATGTGTAGGAAACACCGTTCTTTTGTTCTGGGCACACTCAGATTACCTGCTGTATTAGAGACTCTAGAAAGCAAGAGCGTGCTTCTCACTCTAAAGCAGAGTGTGATCCATGGATGAGAACTCTGCTCTGTGTTTCCCTTCAGAGATGGAGTTAAATCCCAGGCTCTGTGTCTTACTACAAGCAAGACTTCGTTACAGGTAAGGGCAGTCACTTTTCAGTTCAAAGGAACTACATCATTCTCAAAGCTCACACGTTTCTCATCTTAACTGACAAGCAGGGGATGTTAGAGGACCAGTGCTTTGTGTCACTTACAGAAACAGAGTTGGACTAGATATGGTCTGTATGTGTAGGAAACACCATTCTTTGTCCTCAGCGCACTCACGTTTCCTGCTGTCTTAGAGACTTTAGAAAGCAAGAGCGTGCTTTTCGCTCTAAAGCAGATTGTGATCCATGGATGAGAACTATGCTGTGTGTTTCCCTTCAGAAATGGAGTTAAATCCCAGACTCTGTGTCTTCCTACAAACAAGACTTCGTTTAAGGTAAGGGCAGTCACTTTTCTGCTCAAACCAACTACATCGTTCATGAAGCTCACACGTTTCCCATCTTTACTGACAAGCATTGGATGTTCGAGGACCAGTGCTTTGTATCAGTTTCAGAAGAAGAGTTGGACTACATATGGTCCGTATGTGTACGAAACTCCGTTCTTTTGTTCTGGGCACACGCAGATTTCCTGCTGTATTAGAGACTCTAGAAAGCAAGAGCGTGCTTTTCGCTCTAAAGCAGATTGTGATCCATGGATGAGAACTATGCTGTGTGTTTCCCTTCAGAGATGGAGTTAAATCCCAGGCTCTGTGTCTTACAACAAGCAAGACTTCGTTACAGGTAAGGGCAGTCACTTTTCAGTTCAAAGGAACTACATCATTCTCAAAGCTCACACGTTTCTCATCTTAACTGACAAGCATTGGATGTTAGAGGACCAGTGCTTTGTATCAGTTTCAGAAGCAGAGTTGGACTGGATATGGTCCGTATGTGTAGGAAACACCGTTCTTTTGTTCTCAGCACACTCACGTTTCCTGCTGTGTTAGAGACTCCAGAAAGCAAGAGCGTGCTTCTGGCTCTAAAGCAGAGTGTGACCCATGGATATGAACTCTGCTGTGTGTTTTCCTTCAGAGATGGAGTTAAATCCCAGGCTCTGTGTCTTACTACAAGAAAGACTTCGTTACAGGTAAGGGCAGTCACTTTTCAGTTCAAAGGTACTACATCATTCTCAAAGCTCACGCGTTTCTCATCTTAACTGACAAGCATTGGATGTTAGAGGACCAGTGCGTTGTGTCACTTACAGAAACAGAGTTGGACTAGATATGGTCCATATGTGTACGAAACAGCGTTCTTTTGTTCTCAGCACACTCACGTTTCCTGCTGTCTTAGAGACTCTAGGAAGCAAGGGCATGCTTCTTGTTCTAAAGCAGAGGGTGATCAATGGATGATTACACTGCTGTGTGTTTCACTTCAGAAATGGAGTTAAATCCCAAGCTCTGAGTCTTCCTACAAGCAAGACTTCGTTTCAGGTAAGGGCAGTCACTTGTCAGCTCAAAAGAATTACATCGTTCACGAAGCACACACGTTTCTCATCTTAACAGACAAGCATTGGATGTTAGAGGACCAGTGCTTTGTATCAGTTTCAGAAGCAGAGTTGGACTAGATATGGTCCGTATGTGTAGGAAACATCGTTCTTTTGTTCTCAGCGCACTCACGTTTCCTGCTGTCTTAGAGACTTTAGAAAGCAAGAGCGTGCTTCTCGCTCTAAAGCAGATTGTGATCCATGGATGAGAACTATGCTGTGTGTTTCCCTTCAGAAATGGAGTTAAATCGCAGACTTTGTGTCTTCCTATAAGCAAGACTTCGTTTAAGGTAAGGGCAGTCATTTTTCTGCTCAAACGAACTACATCGTTCATGAAGCTCACACATTTCCCATCTTAACTGACAAGCATTGGATGTTAGAGGACCAGTGCTTTGTATCAGTTTCAGAAGAAGAGTTGGACTACATATGGTCCGTATGTGTACGAAACTCCGTTCTTTTGTTCTGGGCACACTCAGATTTCCTGCTGTATTGGAGACTCTAGAAAGCAAGAGGGTGCTTCTTGCTGTAAAGCAGAGTGTGATCCATGGGTGAGAACTATGCTGTGTGTTTCCCTTCAGAAATGGAGTTAAATCCCAGGCTCTGTGTCTTCCTGTAAGCAAGACTTCGTTTCAGGTAAGGGCAGTCACTTGTCATCTCAAACGAACTACATTGTTTACGAAGCTCACACGTTTCTCATCTTAACAGACAAGCATTGGATGTTAGAGGACCAGTGCTTTGTATCAGTTTCAGAAGCAGATTTGGACTACATATGGTTCGTATGTGTAGGAAACACCGTTCTTTTGTTCTGGGCACACTGAGATTACCTGCTTTATTAGAGACTCTAGAAAGCAAGAGCGTGCTTCTCGCTCTAAAGCAGAGTGTGATCCACGGATGAGACCTCTGCTGTGTGTTTCCCTTCAGAGATGGAGGTAAATCCCAGGCTCTGTGACTTACTACAAGCAAGACTTCGTTACAGGTAAGGGCAGTAACTTTTCAGTTCAAAGAAACTACATCATATTCAAAGATCACACGTTTCTCATCTTAACTGACAAGCATTGGATGTTAGAGGACCAGTGCTTTGTGTCACTTTCAGAAACAGAGTTGTACTAGATATGGTCCATATGTGTAGGAAACAACGTACGTTTGTTCTCAGCGCACTCACGTTTCCTGCTGTCTTAGAGACTTTAGAAAACAAGAGCGTGCGTCTCGCTCTAAAGCAGATTGTGATCCATGGATGAGACTATGCTGTGTGTTTCCCTTCAGAAATGGAGTTAAATCCCAGACTCTGTGTCTTCCTACAAGCAAGACTTCCTTTAAGGTAAGGGCAGTCACTTTTCTGCTCAAGCGAATTACATCGTTCACTGAGCTCACACATTTCTCTTCTTAACAGACAAGCATTGGATTTTAGAGGACCAGTGCTTTGTATCAGTTTAAGAAGGAGAGTTGGACTAGATATGGTCCGTATGTGTAGGAAACACCGTTCTTTTGTTCTCAGCACACTCACGTTTCCTGCTCTCTTAGAGAATCTAGAAAGCAAGAGCGTGCTTCTTGTTCCAAAGCAGAGTGTGATCAATGGATGAGAACACTGCTGTGTGTTTCACTTCAGAAATGGAGTTAAATCCCAGGCTCTGAGTCTTTCTACAAGCAAGACTTCGTTTCAGGTAAGGGCAGTCACTTTTCTGCTCAAACGAACTACATCGTTCACGAAGATCACACGTTTCTCATCTTAACTGACAAGCATTGGATGTTAGAGGACCAGTGCATTGTATCAGTTTCAGAAGCAGATTTGGACTACATATGGTCCCTATGTGTAGGAAACTCCGTTCTTTTGTTCTGGGTACACGCAGATTTCCTGCTGTATTAGAGACTCTAGAAAGCAAGAGCGTGCTTTTCGCTCTAAAGCAGATTGTGATCCATGGATGAGAACTATGCTGTGTGTTTCCCTTCAGAGATGGAGTTAAATCCCAGGCTCTGTGTCTTACAACAAGCAAGACTTCGTTACAGGTAAGGGCAGTCACTTTTCAGTTCAAAGGAACTACATCATTCTCAAAGCTCACACGTTTCTCATCTTAACTGACAAGCATTGGATGTTAGAGGACCAGTGCTTTGTGTCACTTACAGAAACAGAGTTGGACTAGATATGGTCCGTATGTGTAGGAAACACCGTTCTTTTGTTCTCAGCGCACTCACGTTTCCTGCTGTCTTAGAGACTCTAGAAAGCAAGAGCGTGCTTCTTGTTCTAAAGCAGAGTGTGATCAATGGATGAGAACACTTGTGTGTGTTTCACTTCAGAAAAGGAGTTAAATACCAGGCTCTGAGTATGACTACAAGCAAGACTTCGTTTCAGGTAAATGCAGTCACTTTTCTGCTCAAACGAACTACATCGTTCACGAAGATCACACGTTTCTCATCTTACCTGACAAGCATTGGATGTTAGAGGACCAGTGCGTTGTGTCACTTACAGAAACAGAGTTGGACTAGATATGGTCGGTATGTGTAGGGAACACCGTTCTTTTGTTCTCAGAGCACTCACGTTTCCTGCTGTCTTAGAGACTCTAGAAAGCAAGAGCGTGCTTCTTATTCTAATTCAGAGTGTGATCAATGGATGAGAACACTGCTGTGTGTTTCACTTCAGAAATGGAGTTAAATCCCAGGCTCTGAGTCTTCCTACAAGCAAGACTTCGTTTCAGGTAAGGGCAGTCACTTTTCAGTTCAAAGGAACTACATCATTCTCAAAGCTCACACGTTTCTCATCTTAACTGACAAGCATTGGATTTTAGAGGACCAGTGCTTTGTATCAGTTTCAGAAGCAGAGTTGGACTGGATATGGTCCGTATGTGTAGGAAACACCGTTCTTTTGTTCTCAGCACACTCACGTTTCCTACTGTGTTAGAGACTCCAGAAAGCAAGAGCGTGCTTCTGGCTCTAAAGCAGAGTGTGACCCATGGATATGAACTCTGCTGTGTGTTTCCCTTCAGAGATGGAGTTAAATCCCAGGCTCTGTGTCTTACTACAAGAAAGACTTCGTTACAGGTAAGGGCAGTCACTTTTCAGTTCAAAGGTACTACATCATTCTCAAAGCTCACGCGTTTCTCATCTTAACTGACAAGCATTGGATGTTAGAGGACCAGTGCGTTGTGTCACTTACAGAAACAGAGTTGGACTAGATATGGTCCATATGTGTAGGAAACAGCGTTCTTTTGTTCTCAGCACACTCACGTTTCCTGCTGTCTTAGAGACTCTAGGAAGCAAGGGCATGCTTCTTGTTCTAAAGCAGAGGGTGATCAATGGATGATTACACTGCTGTGTGTTTCACTTCAGAAATGGAGTTAAATCCCAAGCTCTGAGTCTTCCTACAAGCAAGACTTCGTTTCAGGTAAGGGCAGTCACTTGTCAGCTCAAAAGAATTACATCGTTCACGAAGCACACACGTTTCTCATCTTAACAGACAAGCATTGGATGTTAGAGGACCAGTGCTTTGTATCAGTTTCAGAAGCAGAGTTGGACTAGATATGGTCCGTATGTGTAGGAAACATCGTTCTTTTGTTCTCAGCGCACTCACGTTTCCTGCTGTCTTAGAGACTTTAGAAAGCAAGAGCGTGCTTCTCGCTCTAAAGCAGATTGTGATCCATGGATGAGAACTATGCTGTGTGTTTCCCTTCAGAAATGGAGTTAAATCGCAGACTTTGTGTCTTCCTATAAGCAAGACTTCGTTTAAGGTAAGGGCAGTCATTTTTCTGCTCAAACGAACTACATCGTTCATGAAGCTCACACATTTCCCATCTTAACTGACAAGCATTGGATGTTAGAGGACCAGTGCTTTGTATCAGTTTCAGAAGAAGAGTTGGACTACATATGGTCCGTATGTGTACGAAACTCCGTTCTTTTGTTCTGGGCACACTCAGATTTCCTGCTGTATTGGAGACTCTAGAAAGCAAGAGGGTGCTTCTTGCTGTAAAGCAGAGTGTGATCCATGGGTGAGAACTATGCTGTGTGTTTCCCTTCAGAAATGGAGTTAAATCCCAGGCTCTGTGTCTTCCTGTAAGCAAGACTTCGTTTCAGGTAAGGGCAGTCACTTGTCATCTCAAACGAACTACATTGTTTACGAAGCTCACACGTTTCTCATCTTAACAGACAAGCATTGGATGTTAGAGGACCAGTGCTTTGTATCAGTTTCAGAAGCAGATTTGGACTACATATGGTTCGTATGTGTAGGAAACACCGTTCTTTTGTTCTGGGCACACTGAGATTACCTGCTTTATTAGAGACTCTAGAAAGCAAGAGCGTGCTTCTCGCTCTAAAGCAGAGTGTGACCCATGGATGAGAACTCTGCTGTGTGTTTCCCTTCAGAGATGGAGGTAAATCCCAGGCTCTGTGACTTACTACAAGCAAGACTTCGTTACAGGTAAGGGCAGTAACTTTTCAGTTCAAAGAAACTACATCATATTCAAAGATCACACGTTTCTCATCTTAACTGACAAGCATTGGATGTTAGAGGACCAGTGCTTTGTGTCACTTTCAGAAACAGAGTTGTACTAGATATGGTCCATATGTGTAGGAAACAACGTACGTTTGTTCTCAGCGCACTCACGTTTCCTGCTGTCTTAGAGACTTTAGAAAGCAAGAGCGTGCGTCTCGCTCTAAAGCAGATTGTGATCCATGGATGAGACTATGCTGTGTGTTTCCCTTCAGAAATGGAGTTAAATCCCAGACTCTGTGTCTTCCTACAAGCAAGACTTCCTTTTAGGTAAGGGCAGTCACTTTTCTGCTCAAGCGAATTACATCGTTCACTGAGCTCACACATTTCTCTTCTTAACAGACAAGCATTGGATTTTAGAGGACCAGTGCTTTGTATCAGTTTAAGAAGGAGAGTTGGACTAGATATGGTCCGTATGTGTAGGAAACACCGTTCTTTTGTTCTCAGCACACTCACGTTTCCTGCTCTCTTAGAGAATCTAGAAAGCAAGAGCGTGCTTCTTGTTCCAAAGCAGAGTGTGATCAATGGATGAGAACACTGCTGTGTGTTTCACTTCAGAAATGGAGTTAAATCCCAGGCTCTGAGTCTTTCTACAAGCAAGACTTCGTTTCAGGTAAGGGCAGTCACTTTTCTGCTCAAACGAACTACATCGTTCACGAAGATCACACGTTTCTCATCTTAACTGACAAGCATTGGATGTTAGAGGACCAGTGCATTGTATCAGTTTCAGAAGCAGATTTGGACTACATATGGTCCCTATGTGTAGGAAACACCGTTCTTTTGTTCTGGGCACACTCAGATTACCTGCTGTATTAGAGACTCTAGAAAGCAAGAGCGTGCTTCTCACTCTAAAGCAGAGTGTGATCCATGGATGAGAACTCTGCTCTGTGTTTCCCTTCAGAGATGGAGTTAAATCCCAGGCTCTGTGTCTTACTACAAGCAAGACTTCGTTACAGGTAAGGGCAGTCACTTTTCAGTTCAAAGGAACTACATCATTCTCAAAGCTCACACGTTTCTCATCTTAACTGACAAGCAGGGGATGTTAGAGGACCAGTGCTTTGTGTCAGTTTCAGAAACAGAGTTGGACTAGATATGGTCCATATGTGTAGGAAACACCGTTCTTTTGTTCTCAGCGCACTCACGTTTCCTGCTGTCTTAGAGACTCTAGAAAGCAAGAGCGTGCTTCTTGTTCTAAAGCAGAGTGTGATCAATGGATGAGAACACTGCCGTGTGTTTCACTTCAGAAATGGAGTTAAATCCCAGGCTCTGAATCTTCCTACAAGCAAGACTTCATTTCAGGTAAGGGCAGTCAGTTTTCTGCTCAAATGAACTACATCGTTCACGAAGATCACACGTTTCTCATCTTAACTGACAAGCATTGGACGTTAGAGGACCAGTGCATTGTATCAGTTTCAGAAGCAGATTTGGACTACATATGGCCCGTATGTGTAGGAAACACCGTTCTTTTGTTCTGGGCACACTCAGATTACCTGGTGTATTAGAGACTCTAGAAAGCAAGAGCGTGCTTCTCGCTCTCAAGCAGAGTGTGATCCATGGATGAGAACACTGCTGTGTGTTTCCCTTCAGAGATGGAGTTAAATCTCAGGCTCTGTGTCTTACTACAAGCAAGACTTCGTTAGAGGTAAGGGCAGTCACTTTTCAGTTAAAAGGAACTACATCATCCTCAAAGCTCACACGTTTCTCATCTTAAATGACAAGCATTGGATGTTAGAGGACCAGTGCTTTGTGTCACTTACAGAAACAGAGTTGGACTAGATATGGTCTGTATGTGTAGGAAACACCATTCTTTGTCCTCAGCGCACTCACGTTTCCTGCTGTCTTAGAGACTTTAGAAAGCAAGAGCGTGCTTTTCGCTCTAAAGCAGATTGTGATCCATGGATGAGAACTATGCTGTGTGTTTCCCTTCAGAAATGGAGTTAAATCCCAGACTCTGTGTCTTCCTACAAACAAGACTTCGTTTAAGGTAAGGGCAGTCACTTTTCTGCTCAAACCAACTACATCGTTCATGAAGCTCACACGTTTCCCATTTTTACTGACAAGCATTGGATGTTCGAGGACCAGTGCTTTGTATCAGTTTCAGAAGCAGAGTTGGACTGGATATGGTCCGTATGTGTAGGAAACACCGTTCTTTTGTTCTCAGCACACTCACGTTTCCTGCTGTGTTAGAGACTCCAGAAAGCAAGAGCGTGCTTCTGGCTCTAAAGCAGAGTGTGACCCATGGATATGAACTCTGCTGTGTGTTTCCCTTCAGAGATGGAGTTAAATCCCAGGCTCTGTGTCTTACTACAAGAAAGACTTCGTTACAGGTAAGGGCAGTCACTTTTCAGTTCAAAGGTACTACATCATTCTCAAAGCTCACGCGTTTCTCATCTTAACTGACAAGCATTGGATGTTAGAGGAGCAGTGCGTTGTGTCACTTACAGAAACAGAGTTGGACTAGATATGGTCCATATGTGTAGGAAACAGCGTTCTTTTGTTCTCAGCACACTCACGTTTCCTGCTGTCTTAGAGACTCTAGGAAGCAAGGGCATGCTTCTTGTTCTAAAGCAGAGGGTGATCAATGGATGATTACACTGCTGTGTGTTTCACTTCAGAAATGGAGTTAAATCCCAAGCTCTGAGTCTTCCTACAAGCAAGACTTCGTTTCAGGTAAGGGCAGTCACTTGTAAGCTCAAAAGAATTACATCGTTCACGAAGCACACACGTTTCTCATCTTAACAGACAAGCATTGGATGTTAGAGGACCAGTGCTTTGTATCAGTTTCAGAAGCAGAGTTGGACTAGATATGGTCCGTATGTGTAGGAAACATCGTTCTTTTGTTCTCAGCGCACTCACGTTTCCTGCTGTCTTAGAGACTTTAGAAAGCAAGAGCGTGCTTCTCACTCTAAAGCAGATTGTGATCCATGGATGAGAACTATGCTGTGTGTTTCCCTTCAGAAATGGAGTTAAATCGCAGACTTTGTGTCTTCCTATAAGCAAGACTTCGTTTAAGGTAAGGGCAGTCATTTTTCTGCTCAAACGAACTACATCGTTCATGAAGCTCACACATTTCCCATCTTAACTGACAAGCATTGGATGTTAGAGGACCAGTGCTTTGTATCAGTTTCAGAAGAAGAGTTGGACTACATATGGTCCGTATGTGTACGAAACTCCGTTCTTTTGTTCTGGGCACACTCAGATTTGCTGCTGTATTGGAGACTCTAGAAAGCAAGAGGGTGCTTCTTGCTGTAAAGCAGAGTGTGATCCATGGGTGAGAACTATGCTGTGTGTTTCCCTTCAGAAATGGAGTTAAATCCCAGGCTCTGTGTCTTCCTGTAAGCAAGACTTCGTTTCAGGTAAGGGCAGTCACTTGTCATCTCAAACGAACTACATTGTTTACGAAGCTCACACGTTTCTCATCTTAACAGACAAGCATTGGATGTTAGAGGACCAGTGCTTTGTATCAGTTTCAGAAGCAGATTTGGACTACATATGGTTCGTATGTGTAGGAAACACCGTTCTTTTGTTCTGGGCACACTGAGATTACCTGCTTTATTAGAGACTCTAGAAAGCAAGAGCGTGCTTCTCGCTCTAAAGCAGAGTGTGATCCACGGATGAGAACTCTGCTGTGTGTTTCCCTTCAGAGATGGAGGTAAATCCCAGGCTCTGTGACTTACTACAAGCAAGACTTCGTTACAGGTAAGGGCAGTAACTTTTCAGTTCAAAGAAACTACATCATATTCAAAGATCACACGTTTCTCATCTTAACTGACAAGCATTGGATGTTAGAGGACCAGTGCTTTGTGTCACTTTCAGAAACAGAGTTGTACTAGATATGGTCCATATGTGTAGGAAACAACGTACGTTTGTTCTCAGCGCACTCACGTTTCCTGCTGTCTTAGAGACTTTAGAAAGCAAGAGCGTGCGTCTCGCTCTAAAGCAGATTGTGATCCATGGATGAGACTATGCTGTGTGTTTCCCTTCAGAAATGGAGTTAAATCCCAGACTCTGTGTCTTCCTACAAGCAAGACTTCCTTTAAGGTAAGGGCAGTCACTTTTCTGCTCAAGCGAATTACATCGTTCACTGAGCTCACACATTTCTCTTCTTAACAGACAAGCATTGGATTTTAGAGGACCAGTGCTTTGTATCAGTTTAAGAAGGAGAGTTGGACTAGATATGGTCCGTATGTGTAGGAAACACCGTTCTTTTGTTCTCAGCACACTCACGTTTCCTGCTCTCTTAGAGAATCTAGAAAGCAAGAGCGTGCTTCTTGTTCCAAAGCAGAGTGTGATCAATGGATGAGAACACTGCTGTGTGTTTCACTTCAGAAATGGAGTTAAATCCCAGGCTCTGAGTCTTTCTACAAGCAAGACTTCGTTTCAGGTAAGGGCAGTCACTTTTCTGCTCAAACGAACTACATCGTTCACGAAGATCACACGTTTCTCATCTTACCTGACAAGCATTGGATGTTAGAGGACCAGTGCATTGTATCAGTTTCAGAAGCAGATTTGGACTACATATGGTCCCTAAGTGTAGGAAACACCGTTCTTTTGTTCTGGGCACACTCAGATTACCTGCTGTATTAGAGACTCTAGAAAGCAAGAGCGTGCTTCTCCCTCTAAAGCAGAGTGTGATCCATGGATGAGAACTCTGCTCTGTGTTTCCCTTCAGAGATGGAGTTAAATCCCAGGCTCTGTGTCTTACTACAAGCAAGACTTCGTTACAGGTAAGGGCAGTCACTTTTCAGTTCAAAGGAACTACATCATTCTCAAAGCTCACACGTTTCTCATCTTAACTGACAAGCAGGGGATGTTAGAGGACCAGTGCTTTGTGTCAGTTTCAGAAACAGAGTTGGACTAGATATGGTCCATATGTGTAGGAAACACCGTTCTTTTGTTCTCAGCACACTCACGTTTCCTGCTGTCTTAGAGACTCTAGAAAGCAAGAGCGTGCTTCTTGTTCTAAAGCAGAGTGTGATCAATGGATGAGAACACTGCTGTGTGTTTCACTTCAGAAATGGAGTTAAATCCCAGGCTCTGAATCTTCCTACAAGCAAGACTTCATTTCAGGTAAGGGCAGTCAGTTTTCTGCTCAAAAGAACTACATCGTTCACGAAGATCACACGTTTCTCATCTTAACTGACAAGCATTGGACGTTAGAGGACCAGTGCATTGTATCAGTTTCAGAAGCAGATTTGGACTACATATGGTCCGTATGTGTAGGAAACACCGTTCTTTTGTTCTGGGCACACTCAGATTACCTGGTGTATTAGAGACTCTAGAAAGCAAGAGCGTGCTTCTCGCTCTCAAGCAGAGTGTGATCCATGGATGAGAACACTGCTGTGTGTTTCCCTTCAGAGATGGAGTTAAATCTCAGGCTCTGTGTCTTACTACAAGCAAGACTTCGTTAGAGGTAAGGGCAGTCACTTTTCAGTTCAAAGGAACTACATCATCCTCAAAGCTCACACGTTTCTCATCTTAAATGACAAGCATTGGATGTTAGAGGACCAGTGCTTTGTATCAGTTTCAGAAGCAGAGTTGGACTAGATATGGTCCGTATGTGTAGGAAACATCGTTCTTTTGTTCTCAGCGCACTCACGTTTCCTGCTGTCTTAGAGACTTTAGAAAGCAAGAGCGTGCTTCTCGCTCTAAAGCAGATTGTGATCCATGGATGAGAACTATGCTGTGTGTTTCCCTTCAGAAATGGAGTTAAATCGCAGACTTTGTGTCTTCCTATAAGCAAGACTTCGTTTAAGGTAAGGGCAGTCATTTTTCTGCTCAAACGAACTACATCGTTCATGAAGCTCACACATTTCCCATCTTAACTGACAAGCATTGGATGTTAGAGGACCAGTGCTTTGTATCAGTTTCAGAAGAAGAGTTGGACTACATATGGTCCGTATGTGTACGAAACTCCGTTCTTTTGTTCTGGGCACACTCAGATTTCCTGCTGTATTGGAGACTCTAGAAAGCAAGAGGGTGCTTCTTGCTGTAAAGCAGAGTGTGATCCATGGGTGAGAACTATGCTGTGTGTTTCCCTTCAGAAATGGAGTTAAATCCCAGGCTCTGTGTCTTCCTGTAAGCAAGACTTCGTTTCAGGTAAGGGCAGTCACTTGTCATCTCAAACGAACTACATTGTTTACGAAGCTCACACGTTTCTCATCTTAACAGACAAGCATTGGATGTTAGAGGACCAGTGCTTTGTATCAGTTTCAGAAGCAGATTTGGACTACATATGGTTCGTATGTGTAGGAAACACCGTTCTTTTGTTCTGGGCACACTGAGATTAACTGCTTTATTAGAGACTCTAGAAAGCAAGAGCGTGCTTCTCGCTCTAAAGCAGAGTGTGATCCACGGATGAGAACTCTGCTGTGTGTTTCCCTTCAGAGATGGAGGTAAATCCCAGGCTCTGTGACTTACTACAAGCAAGACTTCGTTACAGGTAAGGGCAGTAACTTTTCAGTTCAAAGAAACTACATCATATTCAAAGATCACACGTTTCTCATCTTAACTGACAAGCATTGGATGTTAGAGGACCAGTGCTTTGTGTCACTTTCAGAAACAGAGTTGTACTAGATATGGTCCATATGTGTAGGAAACAACGTACGTTTGTTCTCAGCGCACTCACGTTTCCTGCTGTCTTAGAGACTTTAGAAAGCAAGAGCGTGCGTCTCGCTCTAAAGCAGATTGTGATCCATGGATGAGACTATGCTCTGTGTTTCCCTTCAGAAATGGAGTTAAATCCCAGACTCTGTGTCTTCCTACAAGCAAGACTTCCTTTAAGGTAAGGGCAGTCACTTTTCTGCTCAAGCGAATTACATCGTTCACTGAGCTCACACATTTCTCTTCTTAACAGACAAGCATTGGATTTTAGAGGACCAGTGCTTTGTATCAGTTTAAGAAGGAGAGTTGGACTAGATATGGTCCGTATGTGTAGGAAACACCGTTCTTTTGTTCTCAGCACACTCACGTTTCCTGCTCTCTTAGAGAATCTAGAAAGCAAGAGCGTGCTTCTTGTTCCAAAGCAGAGTGTGATCAATGGATGAGAACACTGCTGTGTGTTTCACTTCAGAAATGGAGTTAAATCCCAGGCTCTGAGTCTTTCTACAAGCAAGACTTCGTTTCAGGTAAGGGCAGTCACTTTTCTGCTCAAACGAACTACATCGTTCACGAAGATCACACGTTTCTCATCTTACCTGACAAGCATTGGATGTTAGAGGACCAGTGCATTGTATCAGTTTCAGAAGCAGATTTGGACTACATATGGTCCCTAAGTGTAGGAAACACCGTTCTTTTGTTCTGGGCACACTCAGATTACCTGCTGTATTAGAGACTCTAGAAAGCAAGAGCGTGCTTCTCCCTCTAAAGCAGAGTGTGATCCATGGATGAGAACTCTGCTCTGTGTTTCCCTTCAGAGATGGAGTTAAATCCCAGGCTCTGTGTCTTACTACAAGCAAGACTTCGTTACAGGTAAGGGCAGTCACTTTTCAGTTCAAAGGAACTACATCATTCTCAAAGCTCACACGTTTCTCATCTTAACTGACAAGCAGGGGATGTTAGAGGACCAGTGCTTTGTGTCAGTTTCAGAAACAGAGTTGGACTAGATATGGTCCATATGTGTAGGAAACACCGTTCTTTTGTTCTCAGCGCACTCACGTTTCCTGCTGTCTTAGAGACTCTAGAAAGCAAGAGCGTGCTTCTTGTTCTAAAGCAGAGTGTGATCAATGGATGAGAACACTGCTGTGTGTTTCACTTCAGAAATGGAGTTAAATCCCAGGCTCTGAATCTTCCTACAAGCAAGACTTCATTTCAGGTAAGGGCAGTCAGTTTTCTGCTCAAAAGAACTACATCGTTCACGAAGATCACACGTTTCTCATCTTAACTGACAAGCATTGGACGTTAGAGGACCAGTGCATTGTATCAGTTTCAGAAGCAGATTTGGACTACATATGGTCCGTATGTGTAGGAAACACCGTTCTTTTGTTCTGGGCACACTCAGATTACCTGGTGTATTAGAGACTCTAGAAAGCAAGAGCGTGCTTCTCGCTCTCAAGCAGAGTGTGATCCATGGATGAGAACACTGCTGTGTGTTTCCCTTCAGAGATGGAGTTAAATCTCAGGCTCTGTGTCTTACTACAAGCAAGACTTCGTTAGAGGTAAGGGCAGTCACTTTTCAGTTCAAAGGAACTACATCATCCTCAAAGCTCACACGTTTCTCATCTTAAATGACAAGCATTGGATGTTAGAGGACCAGTGCTTTGTATCAGTTTCAGAAGCAGAGTTGGACTAGATATGGTCCGTATGTGTAGGAAACATCGTTCTTTTGTTCTCAGCGCACTCACGTTTCCTGCTGTCTTAGAGACTTTAGAAAGCAAGAGCGTGCTTCTCGCTCTAAAGCAGATTGTGATCCATGGATGAGAACTATGCTGTGTGTTTCCCTTCAGAAATGGAGTTAAATCGCAGACTTTGTGTCTTCCTATAAGCAAGACTTCGTTTAAGGTAAGGGCAGTCATTTTTCTGCTCAAACGAACTACATCGTTCATGAAGCTCACACATTTCCCATCTTAACTGACAAGCATTGGATGTTAGAGGACCAGTGCTTTGTATCAGTTTCAGAAGAAGAGTTGGACTACATATGGTCCGTATGTGTACGAAACTCCGTTCTTTTGTTCTGGGCACACTCAGATTTCCTGCTGTATTGGAGACTCTAGAAAGCAAGAGGGTGCTTCTTGCTGTAAAGCAGAGTGTGATCCATGGGTGAGAACTATGCTGTGTGTTTCCCTTCAGAAATGGAGTTAAATCCCAGGCTCTGTGTCTTCCTGTAAGCAAGACTTCGTTTCAGGTAAGGGCAGTCACTTGTCATCTCAAACGAACTACATTGTTTACGAAGCTCACACGTTTCTCATCTTAACAGACAAGCATTGGATGTTAGAGGACCAGTGCTTTGTATCAGTTTCAGAAGCAGATTTGGACTACATATGGTTCGTATGTGTAGGAAACACCGTTCTTTTGTTCTGGGCACACTGAGATTAACTGCTTTATTAGAGACTCTAGAAAGCAAGAGCGTGCTTCTCGCTCTAAAGCAGAGTGTGATCCACGGATGAGAACTCTGCTGTGTGTTTCCCTTCAGAGATGGAGGTAAATCCCAGGCTCTGTGACTTACTACAAGCAAGACTTCGTTACAGGTAAGGGCAGTAACTTTTCAGTTCAAAGAAACTACATCATATTCAAAGATCACACGTTTCTCATCTTAACTGACAAGCATTGGATGTTAGAGGACCAGTGCTTTGTGTCACTTTCAGAAACAGAGTTGTACTAGATATGGTCCATATGTGTAGGAAACAACGTACGTTTGTTCTCAGCGCACTCACGTTTCCTGCTGTCTTAGAGACTTTAGAAAGCAAGAGCGTGCGTCTCGCTCTAAAGCAGATTGTGATCCATGGATGAGACTATGCTCTGTGTTTCCCTTCAGAAATGGAGTTAAATCCCAGATTCTGTGTCTTCCTACAAGCAAGACTTCCTTTAAGGTAAGGGCAGTCACTTTTCTGCTCAAGCGAATTACATCGTTCACTGAGCTCACACATTTCTCTTCTTAACAGACAAGCATTGGATTTTAGAGGACGAGTGCTTTGTATCAGTTTAAGAAGGAGAGTTGGACTAGATATGGTCCGTATGTGTAGGAAACACCGTTCTTTTGTTCTCAGCACACTCACGTTTCCTGCTCTCTTAGAGAATCTAGAAAGCAAGAGCGTGCTTCTTGTTCCAAAGCAGAGTGTGATCAATGGATGAGAACACTGCTGTGTGTTTCACTTCAGAAATGGAGTTAAATCCCAGGCTCTGAGTCTTTCTACAAGCAAGACTTCGTTTCAGGTAAGGGCAGTCACTTTTCTGCTCAAACGAACTACATCGTTCACGAAGATCACACGTTTCTCATCTTACCTGACAAGCATTGGATGTTAGAGGACCAGTGCATTGTATCAGTTTCAGAAGCAGATTTGGACTACATATGGTCCCTAAGTGTAGGAAACACCGTTCTTTTGTTCTGGGCACACTCAGATTACCTGCTGTATTAGAGACTCTAGAAAGCAAGAGCGTGCTTCTCCCTCTAAAGCAGAGTGTGATCCATGGATGAGAACTCTGCTCTGTGTTTCCCTTCAGAGATGGAGTTAAATCCCAGGCTCTGTGTCTTACTACAAGCAAGACTTCGTTACAGGTAAGGGCAGTCACTTTTCAGTTCAAAGGAACTACATCATTCTCAAAGCTCACACGTTTCTCATCTTAACCTACAAGCAGGGGATGTTAGAGGACCAGTGCTTTGTGTCAGTTTCAGAAACAGAGTTGGACTAGATATGGTCCATATGTGTAGGAAACACCGTTCTTTTGTTCTCAGCGCACTCACGTTTCCTGCTGTCTTAGAGACTCTAGAAAGCAAGAGCGTGCTTCTTGTTCTAAAGCAGAGTGTGATCAATGGATGAGAACACTGCTGTGTGTTTCACTTCAGAAATGGAGTTAAATCCCAGGCTCTGAATCTTCCTACAAGCAAGACTTCATTTCAGGTAAGGGCAGTCAGTTTTCTGCTCAAAAGAACTACATCGTTCACGAAGATCACACGTTTCTCATCTTAACTGACAAGCATTGGACGTTAGAGGACCAGTGCATTGTATCAGTTTCAGAAGCAGATTTGGACTACATATGGTCCGTATGTGTAGGAAACACCGTTCTTTTGTTCTGGGCACACTCAGATTACCTGGTGTATTAGAGACTCTAGAAAGCAAGAGCGTGCTTCTCGCTCTCAAGCAGAGTGTGATCCATGGATGAGAACACTGCTGTGTGTTTCCCTTCAGAGATGGAGTTAAATCTCAGGCTCTGTGTCTTACTACAAGCAAGACTTCGTTAGAGGTAAGGGCAGTCACTTTTCAGTTCAAAGGAACTACATCATCCTCAAAGCTCACACGTTTCTCATCTTAAATGACAAGCATTGGATGTTAGAGGACCAGTGCTTTGTATCAGTTTCAGAAGCAGAGTTGGACTAGATATGGTCCGTATGTGTAGGAAACATCGTTCTTTTGTTCTCAGCGCACTCACGTTTCCTGCTGTCTTAGAGACTTTAGAAAGCAAGAGCGTGCTTCTCGCTCTAAAGCAGATTGTGATCCATGGATGAGAACTATGCTGTGTGTTTCCCTTCAGAAATGGAGTTAAATCGCAGACTTTGTGTCTTCCTATAAGCAAGACTTCGTTTAAGGTAAGGGCAGTCATTTTTCTGCTCAAACGAACTACATCGTTCATGAAGCTCACACATTTCCCATCTTAACTGACAAGCATTGGATGTTAGAGGACCAGTGCTTTGTATCAGTTTCAGAAGAAGAGTTGGACTACATATGGTCCGTATGTGTACGAAACTCCGTTCTTTTGTTCTGGGCACACTCAGATTTCCTGCTGTATTGGAGACTCTAGAAAGCAAGAGGGTGCTTCTTGCTGTAAAGCAGAGTGTGATCCATGGGTGAGAACTATGCTGTGTGTTTCCCTTCAGAAATGGAGTTAAATCCCAGGCTCTGTGTCTTCCTGTAAGCAAGACTTCGTTTCAGGTAAGGGCAGTCACTTGTCATCTCAAACGAACTACATTGTTTACGAAGCTCACACGTTTCTCATCTTAACAGACAAGCATTGGATGTTAGAGGACCAGTGCTTTGTATCAGTTTCAGAAGCAGATTTGGACTACATATGGTTCGTATGTGTAGGAAACACCGTTCTTTTGTTCTGGGCACACTGAGATTAACTGCTTTATTAGAGACTCTAGAAAGCAAGAGCGTGCTTCTCGCTCTAAAGCAGAGTGTGATCCACGGATGAGAACTCTGCTGTGTGTTTCCCTTCAGAGATGGAGGTAAATCCCAGGCTCTGTGACTTACTACAAGCAAGACTTCGTTACAGGTAAGGGCAGTAACTTTTCAGTTCAAAGAAACTACATCATATTCAAAGATCACACGTTTCTCATCTTAACTGACAAGCATTGGATGTTAGAGGACCAGTGCTTTGTGTCACTTTCAGAAACAGAGTTGTACTAGATATGGTCCATATGTGTAGGAAACAACGTACGTTTGTTCTCAGCGCACTCACGTTTCCTGCTGTCTTAGAGACTTTAGAAAGCAAGAGCGTGCGTCTCGCTCTAAAGCAGATTGTGATCCATGGATGAGACTATGCTCTGTGTTTCCCTTCAGAAATGGAGTTAAATCCCAGATTCTGTGTCTTCCTACAAGCAAGACTTCCTTTAAGGTAAGGGCAGTCACTTTTCTGCTCAAGCGAATTACATCGTTCACTGAGCTCACACATTTCTCTTCTTAACAGACAAGCATTGGATTTTAGAGGACGAGTGCTTTGTATCAGTTTAAGAAGGAGAGTTGGACTAGATATGGTCCGTATGTGTAGGAAACACCGTTCTTTTGTTCTCAGCACACTCACGTTTCCTGCTCTCTTAGAGAATCTAGAAAGCAAGAGCGTGCTTCTTGTTCCAAAGCAGAGTGTGATCAATGGATGAGAACACTGCTGTGTGTTTCACTTCAGAAATGGAGTTAAATCCCAGGCTCTGAGTCTTTCTACAAGCAAGACTTCGTTTCAGGTAAGGGCAGTCACTTTTCTGCTCAAACGAACTACATCGTTCACGAAGATCACACGTTTCTCATCTTACCTGACAAGCATTGGATGTTAGAGGACCAGTGCATTGTATCAGTTTCAGAAGCAGATTTGGACTACATATGGTCCCTAAGTGTAGGAAACACCGTTCTTTTGTTCTGGGCACACTCAGATTACCTGCTGTATTAGAGACTCTAGAAAGCAAGAGCGTGCTTCTCCCTCTAAAGCAGAGTGTGATCCATGGATGAGAACTCTGCTCTGTGTTTCCCTTCAGAGATGGAGTTAAATCCCAGGCTCTGTGTCTTACTACAAGCAAGACTTCGTTACAGGTAAGGGCAGTCACTTTTCAGTTCAAAGGAACTACATCATTCTCAAAGCTCACACGTTTCTCATCTTAACCTACAAGCAGGGGATGTTAGAGGACCAGTGCTTTGTGTCAGTTTCAGAAACAGAGTTGGACTAGATATGGTCCATATGTGTAGGAAACACCGTTCTTTTGTTCTCAGCGCACTCACGTTTCCTGCTGTCTTAGAGACTCTAGAAAGCAAGAGCGTGCTTCTTGTTCTAAAGCAGAGTGTGATCAATGGATGAGAACACTGCTGTGTGTTTCACTTCAGAAATGGAGTTAAATCCCAGGCTCTGAATCTTCCTACAAGCAAGACTTCATTTCAGGTAAGGGCAGTCAGTTTTCTGCTCAAAAGAACTACATCGTTCACGAAGATCACACGTTTCTCATCTTAACTGACAAGCATTGGACGTTAGAGGACCAGTGCATTGTATCAGTTTCAGAAGCAGATTTGGACTACATATGGTCCGTATGTGTAGGAAACACCGTTCTTTTGTTCTGGGCACACTCAGATTACCTGGTGTATTAGAGACTCTAGAAAGCAAGAGCGTGCTTCTCGCTCTCAAGCAGAGTGTGATCCATGGATGAGAACACTGCTGTGTGTTTCCCTTCAGAGATGGAGTTAAATCTCAGGCTCTGTGTCTTACTACAAGCAAGACTTCGTTAGAGGTAAGGGCAGTCACTTTTCAGTTCAAAGGAACTACATCATCCTCAAAGCTCACACGTTTCTCATCTTAAATGACAAGCATTGGATGTTAGAGGACCAGTGCTTTGTATCAGTTTCAGAAGCAGAGTTGGACTAGATATGGTCCGTATGTGTAGGAAACATCGTTCTTTTGTTCTCAGCGCACTCACGTTTCCTGCTGTCTTAGAGACTTTAGAAAGCAAGAGCGTGCTTCTCGCTCTAAAGCAGATTGTGATCCATGGATGAGAACTATGCTGTGTGTTTCCCTTCAGAAATGGAGTTAAATCGCAGACTTTGTGTCTTCCTATAAGCAAGACTTCGTTTAAGGTAAGGGCAGTCATTTTTCTGCTCAAACGAACTACATCGTTCATGAAGCTCACACATTTCCCATCTTAACTGACAAGCATTGGATGTTAGAGGACCAGTGCTTTGTATCAGTTTCAGAAGAAGAGTTGGACTACATATGGTCCGTATGTGTACGAAACTCCGTTCTTTTGTTCTGGGCACACTCAGATTTCCTGCTGTATTGGAGACTCTAGAAAGCAAGAGGGTGCTTCTTGCTGTAAAGCAGAGTGTGATCCATGGGTGAGAACTATGCTGTGTGTTTCCCTTCAGAAATGGAGTTAAATCCCAGGCTCTGTGTCTTCCTGTAAGCAAGACTTCGTTTCAGGTAAGGGCAGTCACTTGTCATCTCAAACGAACTACATTGTTTACGAAGCTCACACGTTTCTCATCTTAACAGACAAGCATTGGATGTTAGAGGACCAGTGCTTTGTATCAGTTTCAGAAGCAGATTTGGACTACATATGGTTCGTATGTGTAGGAAACACCGTTCTTTTGTTCTGGGCACACTGAGATTAACTGCTTTATTAGAGACTCTAGAAAGCAAGAGCGTGCTTCTCGCTCTAAAGCAGAGTGTGATCCACGGATGAGAACTCTGCTGTGTGTTTCCCTTCAGAGATGGAGGTAAATCCCAGGCTCTGTGACTTACTACAAGCAAGACTTCGTTACAGGTAAGGGCAGTAACTTTTCAGTTCAAAGAAACTACATCATATTCAAAGATCACACGTTTCTCATCTTAACTGACAAGCATTGGATGTTAGAGGACCAGTGCTTTGTGTCACTTTCAGAAACAGAGTTGTACTAGATATGGTCCATATGTGTAGGAAACAACGTACGTTTGTTCTCAGCGCACTCACGTTTCCTGCTGTCTTAGAGACTTTAGAAAGCAAGAGCGTGCGTCTCGCTCTAAAGCAGATTGTGATCCATGGATGAGACTATGCTCTGTGTTTCCCTTCAGAAATGGAGTTAAATCCCAGACTCTGTGTCTTCCTACAAGCAAGACTTCCTTTAAGGTAAGGGCAGTCACTTTTCTGCTCAAGCGAATTACATCGTTCACTGAGCTCACACATTTCTCTTCTTAACAGACAAGCATTGGATTTTAGAGGACCAGTGCTTTGTATCAGTTTAAGAAGGAGAGTTGGACTAGATATGGTCCGTATGTGTAGGAAACACCGTTCTTTTGTTCTCAGCACACTCACGTTTCCTGCTCTCTTAGAGAATCTAGAAAGCAAGAGCGTGCTTCTTGTTCCAAAGCAGAGTGTGATCAATGGATGAGAACACTGCTGTGTGTTTCACTTCAGAAATGGAGTTAAATCCCAGGCTCTGAGTCTTTCTACAAGCAAGACTTCGTTTCAGGTAAGGGCAGTCACTTTTCTGCTCAAACGAACTACATCGTTCACGAAGATCACACGTTTCTCATCTTACCTGACAAGCATTGGATGTTAGAGGACCAGTGCATTGTATCAGTTTCAGAAGCAGATTTGGACTACATATGGTCCCTAAGTGTAGGAAACACCGTTCTTTTGTTCTGGGCACACTCAGATTACCTGCTGTATTAGAGACTCTAGAAAGCAAGAGCGTGCTTCTCCCTCTAAAGCAGAGTGTGATCCATGGATGAGAACTCTGCTCTGTGTTTCCCTTCAGAGATGGAGTTAAATCCCAGGCTCTGTGTCTTACTACAAGCAAGACTTCGTTACAGGTAAGGGCAGTCACTTTTCAGTTCAAAGGAACTACATCATTCTCAAAGCTCACACGTTTCTCATCTTAACTGACAAGCAGGGGATGTTAGAGGACCAGTGCTTTGTGTCAGTTTCAGAAACAGAGTTGGACTAGATATGGTCCATATGTGTAGGAAACACCGTTCTTTTGTTCTCAGCGCACTCACGTTTCCTGCTGTCTTAGAGACTCTAGAAAGCAAGAGCGTGCTTCTTGTTCTAAAGCAGAGTGTGATCAATGGATGAGAACACTGCTGTGTGTTTCACTTCAGAAATGGAGTTAAATCCCAGGCTCTGAATCTTCCTACAAGCAAGACTTCATTTCAGGTAAGGGCAGTCAGTTTTCTGCTCAAAAGAACTACATCGTTCACGAAGATCACACGTTTCTCATCTTAACTGACAAGCATTGGACGTTAGAGGACCAGTGCATTGTATCAGTTTCAGAAGCAGATTTGGACTACATATGGTCCGTATGTGTAGGAAACACCGTTCTTTTGTTCTGGGCACACTCAGATTACCTGGTGTATTAGAGACTCTAGAAAGCAAGAGCGTGCTTCTCGCTCTCAAGCAGAGTGTGATCCATGGATGAGAACACTGCTGTGTGTTTCCCTTCAGAGATGGAGTTAAATCTCAGGCTCTGTGTCTTACTACAAGCAAGACTTCGTTAGAGGTAAGGGCAGTCACTTTTCAGTTCAAAGGAACTACATCATCCTCAAAGCTCACACGTTTCTCATCTTAAATGACAAGCATTGGATGTTAGAGGACCAGTGCTTTGTATCAGTTTCAGAAGCAGAGTTGGACTAGATATGGTCCGTATGTGTAGGAAACATCGTTCTTTTGTTCTCAGCGCACTCACGTTTCCTGCTGTCTTAGAGACTTTAGAAAGCAAGAGCGTGCTTCTCGCTCTAAAGCAGATTGTGATCCATGGATGAGAACTATGCTGTGTGTTTCCCTTCAGAAATGGAGTTAAATCGCAGACTTTGTGTCTTCCTATAAGCAAGACTTCTTTTAAGGTAAGGGCAGTCATTTTTCTGCTCAAACGAACTACATCGTTCATGAAGCTCACACATTTCCCATCTTAACTGACAAGCATTGGATGTTAGAGGACCAGTGCTTTGTATCAGTTTCAGAAGAAGAGTTGGACTACATATGGTCCGTATGTGTACGAAACTCCGTTCTTTTGTTCTGGGCACACTCAGATTTCCTGCTGTATTGGAGACTCTAGAAAGCAAGAGGGTGCTTCTTGCTGTAAAGCAGAGTGTGATCCATGGGTGAGAACTATGCTGTGTGTTTCCCTTCAGAAATGGAGTTAAATCCCAGGCTCTGTGTCTTCCTGTAAGCAAGACTTCGTTTCAGGTAAGGGCAGTCACTTGTCATCTCAAACGAACTACATTGTTTACGAAGCTCACACGTTTCTCATCTTAACAGACAAGCATTGGATGTTAGAGGACCAGTGCTTTGTATCAGTTTCAGAAGCAGATTTGGACTACATATGGTTCGTATGTGTAGGAAACACCGTTCTTTTGTTCTGGGCACACTGAGATTAACTGCTTTATTAGAGACTCTAGAAAGCAAGAGCGTGCTTCTCGCTCTAAAGCAGAGTGTGATCCACGGATGAGAACTCTGCTGTGTGTTTCCCTTCAGAGATGGAGGTAAATCCCAGGCTCTGTGACTTACTACAAGCAAGACTTCGTTACAGGTAAGGGCAGTAACTTTTCAGTTCAAAGAAACTACATCATATTCAAAGATCACACGTTTCTCATCTTAACTGACAAGCATTGGATGTTAGAGGACCAGTGCTTTGTGTCACTTTCAGAAACAGAGTTGTACTAGATATGGTCCATATGTGTAGGAAACAACGTACGTTTGTTCTCAGCGCACTCACGTTTCCTGCTGTCTTAGAGACTTTAGAAAGCAAGAGCGTGCGTCCTGCTCTAAAGCAGATTGTGATCCATGGATGAGACTATGCTCTGTGTTTCCCTTCAGAAATGGAGTTAAATCCCAGACTCTGTGTCTTCCTACAAGCAAGACTTCCTTTAAGGTAAGGGCAGTCACTTTTCTGCTCAAGCGAATTACATCGTTCACTGAGCTCACACATTTCTCTTCTTAACAGACAAGCATTGGATTTTAGAGGACCAGTGCTTTGTATCAGTTTAAGAAGGAGAGTTGGACTAGATATGGTCCGTATGTGTAGGAAACACCGTTCTTTTGTTCTCAGCACACTCACGTTTCCTGCTCTCTTAGAGAATCTAGAAAGCAAGAGCGTGCTTCTTGTTCCAAAGCAGAGTGTGATCAATGGATGAGAACACTGCTGTGTGTTTCACTTCAGAAATGGAGTTAAATCCCAGGCTCTGAGTCTTTCTACAAGCAAGACTTCGTTTCAGGTAAGGGCAGTCACTTTTCTGCTCAAACGAACTACATCGTTCACGAAGATCACACGTTTCTCATCTTACCTGACAAGCATTGGATGTTAGAGGACCAGTGCATTGTATCAGTTTCAGAAGCAGATTTGGACTACATATGGTCCCTATGTGTAGGAAACACCGTTCTTTTGTTCTGGGCACACTCAGATTACCTGCTGTATTAGAGACTCTAGAAAGCAAGAGCGTGCTTCTCACTCTAAAGCAGAGTGTGATCCATGGATGAGAACTCTGCTCTGTGTTTCCCTTCAGAGATGGAGTTAAATCCCAGGCTCTGTGTCTTACTACAAGCAAGACTTCGTTACAGGTAAGGGCAGTCACTTTTCAGTTCAAAGGAACTACATCATTCTCAAAGCTCACACGTTTCTCATCTTAACTGACAAGCAGGGGATGTTAGAGGACCAGTGCTTTGTGTCAGTTTCAGAAACAGAGTTGGACTAGATATGGTCCATATGTGTAGGAAACACCGTTCTTTTGTTCTCAGCGCACTCACGTTTCCTGCTGTCTTAGAGACTCTAGAAAGCAAGAGCGTGCTTCTTGTTCTAAAGCAGAGTGTGATCAATGGATGAGAACACTGCTGTGTGTTTCACTTCAGAAATGGAGTTAAATCCCAGGCTCTGAATCTTCCTACAAGCAAGACTTCATTTCAGGTAAGGGCAGTCAGTTTTCTGCTCAAAAGAACTACATCGTTCACGAAGATCACACGTTTCTCATCTTAACTGACAAGCATTGGACGTTAGAGGACCAGTGCATTGTATCAGTTTCAGAAGCAGATTTGGACTACATATGGTCCGTATGTGTAGGAAACACCGTTCTTTTGTTCTGGGCACACTCAGATTACCTGGTGTATTAGAGACTCTAGAAAGCAAGAGCGTGCTTCTCGCTCTCAAGCAGAGTGTGATCCATGGATGAGAACACTGCTGTGTGTTTCCCTTCAGAGATGGAGTTAAATCTCAGGCTCTGTGTCTTACTACAAGCAAGACTTCGTTAGAGGTAAGGGCAGTCACTTTTCAGTTCAAAGGAACTACATCATCCTCAAAGCTCACACGTTTCTCATCTTAAATGACAAGCATTGGATGTTAGAGGACCAGTGCTTTGTATCAGTTTCAGAAGCAGAGTTGGACTAGATATGGTCCGTATGTGTAGGAAACATCGTTCTTTTGTTCTCAGCGCACTCACGTTTCCTGCTGTCTTAGAGACTTTAGAAAGCAAGAGCGTGCTTCTCGCTCTAAAGCAGATTGTGATCCATGGATGAGAACTATGCTGTGTGTTTCCCTTCAGAAATGGAGTTAAATCGCAGACTTTGTGTCTTCCTATAAGCAAGACTTCGTTTAAGGTAAGGGCAGTCATTTTTCTGCTCAAACGAACTACATCGTTCATGAAGCTCACACATTTCCCATCTTAACTGACAAGCATTGGATGTTAGAGGACCAGTGCTTTGTATCAGTTTCAGAAGAAGAGTTGGACTACATATGGTCCGTATGTGTACGAAACTCCGTTCTTTTGTTCTGGGCACACTCAGATTTCCTGCTGTATTGGAGACTCTAGAAAGCAAGAGGGTGCTTCTTGCTGTAAAGCAGAGTGTGATCCATGGGTGAGAACTATGCTGTGTGTTTCCCTTCAGAAATGGAGTTAAATCCCAGGCTCTGTGTCTTCCTGTAAGCAAGACTTCGTTTCAGGTAAGCGCAGTCACTTGTCATCTCAAACGAACTACATTGTTTACGAAGCTCACACGTTTCTCATCTTAACAGACAAGCATTGGATGTTATAGGACCAGTGCTTTGTATCAGTTTCAGAAGCAGATTTGGACTACATATGGTTCGTATGTGTAGGAAACACCGTTCTTTTGTTCTGGGCACACTGAGATTACCTGCTTTATTAGAGACTCTAGAAAGCAAGAGCGTGCTTCTCGCTCTAAAGCAGAGTGTGATCCACGGATGAGAACTCTGCTGTGTGTTTCCCTTCAGAGATGGAGGTAAATCCCAGGCTCTGTGACTTACTACAAGCAAGACTTCGTTACAGGTAAGGGCAGTAACTTTTCAGTTCAAAGAAACTACATCATATTCAAAGATCACACGTTTCTCATCTTAACTGACAAGCATTGGATGTTAGAGGACCAGTGCTTTGTGTCACTTTCAGAAACAGAGTTGTACTAGATATGGTCCATATGTGTAGGAAACAACGTACGTTTGTTCTCCTCGCACTCACGTTTCCTGCTGTCTTAGAGACTTTAGAAAGCAAGAGCGTGCGTCTCGCTCTAAAGCAGATTGTGATCCATGGATGAGACTATGCTCTGTGTTTCCCTTCAGAAATGGAGTTAAATCCCAGACTCTGTGTCTTCCTACAAGCAAGACTTCCTTTAAGGTAAGGGCAGTCACTTTTCTGCTCAAGCGAATTACATCGTTCACTGAGCTCACACATTTCTCTTCTTAACAGACAAGCATTGGATTTTAGAGGACCAGTGCTTTGTATCAGTTTAAGAAGGAGAGTTGGACTAGATATGGTCCGTATGTGTAGGAAACACCGTTCTTTTGTTCTCAGCACACTCACGTTTCCTGCTCTCTTAGAGAATCTAGAAAGCAAGAGCGTGCTTCTTGTTCCAAAGCAGAGTGTGATCAATGGATGAGAACACTGCTGTGTGTTTCACTTCAGAAATGGAGTTAAATCCCAGGCTCTGAGTCTTTCTACAAGCAAGACTTCGTTTCAGGTAAGGGCAGTCACTTTTCTGCTCAAACGAACTACATCGTTCACGAAGATCACACGTTTCTCATCTTACCTGACAAGCATTGGATGTTAGAGGACCAGTGCTTTGTATCAGTTTCAGAAGCAGATTTGGACTACATATGGTCCCTATGTGTAGGAAACACCGTTCTTTTGTTCTGGGCACACTCAGATTACCTTCTGTATTAGAGACTCTAGAAAGCAAGAGCGTGCTTCTCACTCTAAAGCAGAGTGTGATCCATGGATGAGAACTCTGCTCTGTGTTTCCCTTCAGAGATGGAGTTAAATCCCAGGCTCTGTGTCTTACTACAAGCAAGACTTCGTTACAGGTAAGGGCAGTCACTTTTCAGTTCAAAGGAACTACATCATTCTCAAAGCTCACACGTTTCTCATCTTAACTGACAAGCAGGGGATGTTAGAGGACCAGTGCTTTGTGTCAGTTTCAGAAACAGAGTTGGACTAGATATGGTCCATATGTGTAGGAAACACCGTTCTTTTGTTCTCAGCGCACTCACGTTTCCTGCTGTCTTAGAGACTCTAGAAAGCAAGAGCGTGCTTCTTGTTCTAAAGCAGAGTGTGATCAATGGATGAGAACACTGCTGTGTGTTTCACTTCAGAAATGGAGTTAAATCCCAGGCTCTGAATCTTCCTACAAGCAAGACTTCATTTCAGGTAAGGGCAGTCAGTTTTCTGCTCAAAAGAACTACATCGTTCACGAAGATCACACGTTTCTCATCTTACCTGACAAGCATTGGATGTTAGAGGACCAGTGCATTGTATCAGTTTCAGAAGCAGATTTGGACTACATATGGTCCCTATGTGTAGGAAACACCGTTCTTTTGTTCTGGGCACACTCAGATTACCTGCTGTATTAGAGACTCTAGAAAGCAAGAGCATGCTTCTCACTCTAAAGCAGAGTGTGATCCATGGATGAGAACTCTGCTCTGTGTTTCCCTTCAGAGATGGAGTTAAATCCCAGGCTCTGTGTCTTACTACAAGCAAGACTTCGTTACAGGTAAGGGCAGTCACTTTTCAGTTCAAAGGAACTACATCATTCTCAAACCTCACACGTTTCTCATCTTAACTGACAAGCAGGGAATGTTAGAGGACCAGTGCTTTGTGTCAGTTTCAGAAACAGAGTTGGACTAGATATGGTCCATATGTGTAGGAAACACCGTTCTTTTGTTCTCAGCGCACTCACGTTTCCTGCTGTCTTAGAGACTCTAGAAAGCAAGAGCGTGCTTCTTGTTCTAAAGCAGAGTGTGATCAATGGATGAGAACACTGCTGTGTGTTTCACTTCAGAAATGGAGTTAAATCCCAGGCTCTGAATCTTCCTACAAGCAAGACTTCATTTCAGGTAAGGGCAGTCAGTTTTCTGCTCAAAAGAACTACATCGTTCACGAAGATCACACGTTTCTCATCTTAACTGACAAGCATTGGACGTTAGAGGACCAGTGCATTGTATCAGTTTCAGAAGCAGATTTGGACTACATATGGTCCGTATGTGTAGGAAACACCGTTCTTTTGTTCTGGGCACACTCAGATTACCTGGTGTATTAGAGACTCTAGAAAGCAAGAGCGTGCTTCTCGCTCTCAAGCAGAGTGTGATCCATGGATGAGAACACTGCTGTGTGTTTCCCTTCAGAGATGGAGTTAAATCTCAGGCTCTGTGTCTTACTACAAGCAAGACTTCGTTAGAGGTAAGGGCAGTCACTTTTCAGTTCAAAGGAACTACATCATCCTCAAAGCTCACACGTTTCTCATCTTAAATGACAAGCATTGGATGTTAGAGGACCAGTGCTTTGTGTCACTTACAGAAACAGAGTTGGACTAGATATGGTCTGTATGTGTAGGAAACACCATTCTTTGTCCTCAGCGCACTCACGTTTCCTGCTGTCTTAGAGACTTTAGAAAGCAAGAGCGTGCTTTTCGCTCTAAAGCAGATTGTGATCCATGGATGAGAACTATGCTGTGTGTTTCCCTTCAGAAATGGAGTTAAATCGCAGACTCTGTGTCTTCCTATAAGCAAGACTTCGTTTAAGGTAAGGGCAGTCATTTTTCTGCTCAAGCGAACTACATCGTTCATGAAAATCACACATTTCCCATCTTAACTGACAAGCATTGGATGTTAGAGGACCAGTGCTTTGTATCAGTTTCAGAAGAAGAGTTGGACTACATATGGTCCGTATGTGTACGAAACTCCGTTCTTTTGTTCTGGGCACACTCAGATTTCCTGCTGTATTGGAGACTCTAGAAAGCAAGAGGGTGCTTCTTGCTGTAAAGCAGAGTGTGATCCATGGGTGAGAACTATGCTGTGTGTTTCCCTTCAGAAATGGAGTTAAATCCCAGGCTCTGTGTCTTCCTGTAAGCAAGACTTCGTTTCAGGTAAGGGCAGTCACTTGTCATCTCAAACGAACTACATTGTTTACGAAGCTCACACGTTTCTCATCTTAACAGACAAGCATTGGATGTTAGAGGACCAGTTCTTTGTATCAGTTTCAGAAGCAGATTTGGACTACATATGGTTCGTATGTGTAGGAAACACCGTTCTTTTGTTCTGGGCACACTGAGATTACCTGCTTTATTAGAGACTCTAGAAAGCAAGAGCGTGCTTCTCGCTCTAAAGCAGAGTGTGATCCACGGATGAGAACTCTGCTGTGTGTTTCCCTTCAGAGATGGAGGTAAATCCCAGGCTCTGTGACTTACTACAAGCAAGACTTCGTTACAGGTAAGGGCAGTAACTTTTCAGTTCAAAGAAACTACATCATATTCAAAGATCACACGTTTCTCATCTTAACTGACAAGCATTGGATGTTAGAGGACCAGTGCTTTGTGTCACTTTCAGAAACAGAGTTGTACTAGATATGGTCCATATGTGTAGGAAACAACGTACGTTTGTTCTCCTCGCACTCACGTTTCCTGCTGTCTTAGAGACTTTAGAAAGCAAGAGCGTGCGTCTCGCTCTAAAGCAGATTGTGATCCATGGATGAGACTATGCTCTGTGTTTCCCTTCAGAAATGGAGTTAAATCCCAGACTCTGTGTCTTCCTACAAGCAAGACTTCCTTTAAGGTAAGGGCAGTCACTTTTCTGTTCAAGCGAATTACATCGTTCACTGAGCTCACACATTTCTCTTCTTAACAGACAAGCATTGGATTTTAGAGGACCAGTGCTTTGTATCAGTTTAAGAAGGAGAGTTGGACTAGATATGGTCCGTATGTGTAGGAAACACCGTTCTTTTGTTCTCAGCACACTCACGTTTCCTGCTCTCTTAGAGAATCTAGAAAGCAAGAGCGTGCGTCTCGCTCTAAAGCAGATTGTGGTCCATGGATGAGACTATGCTCTGTTTTTCCCTTCAGAAATGGAGTTAAATCCCAGACTCTGTGTCTTCCTACAAGCAAGACTTCCTTTAAGGTAAGGGCAGTCACTTTTCTGTTCAAGCGAATTACATCGTTCACTGAGCTCACACGTTTCTCATCTTAACTGACAAGCAGGGGATGTTAGAGGACCAGTGCTTTGTATCAGTTTCAGAAACAGAGTTGGACTAGATATGGTCCATATCTGTAGGAAACACAGTTCTTTTGTTCTCAGCGCACTCACGTTTCCTGCTGTCTTAGAGACTCTAGAAAGCAAGAGCGTGCTTCTTGTTCTAAAGCAGAGTGTGATCAATGGATGAGAACACTGCTGTGTGTTTCACTTCAGAAATGGAGTTAAATCCCAGGCTCTGAAACTTCCTACAAGCAAGACTTCATTTCAGGTAAGGGCAGTCAGTTTTCTGCTCAAAAGAACTACATCGTTCACGAAGATCACACGTTTCTCATCTTAACTGACAAGCATTGGACGTTAGAGGACCAGTGCATTGTATCAGTTTCAGAAGCAGATTTGTACTACATATGGTCCGTATTTGTAGGAAACACCGTTCTTTTGTTCTGGGCACACTCAGATTACCTGGTGTATTAGAGACTCTAGAAAGCAAGAGCGTGCTTCTCGCTCTCAAGCAGAGTGTGATCCATGGATGAGAACACTGCTGTGTGTTTCCCTTCAGAGATGGAGTTAAATCTCAGTCTCTGTGTCTTACTACAAGCAAGACTTCGTTATAGGTAAGGGCAGTCACTTTTCAGTTCAAAGGAACTACATCATCCTCAAAGCTCACACGTTTCTCATCTTAAATGACAAGCATTGGATGTTAGAGGACCAGTGCTTTGTGTCACTTACAGAAACAGAGTTGGACTAGATATGGTCTGTATGTGTAGGAAACACCATTCTTTGTCCTCAGCGCACTCACGTTTCCTGCTGTCTTAGAGACTTTAGAAAGCAAGAGCGTGCTTTTCGCTCTAAAGCAGATTGTGATCCATGGATGAGAACTATGCTGTGTGTTTCCCTTCAGAAATGGAGTTAAATCCCAGACTCTGTGTCTTCCTACAAACAAGACTTCGTTTAAGGTAAGGGCAGTCACTTTTCTGCTCAAACCAACTACATCGTTCATGAAGCTCACACGTTTCCCATCTTTACTGACAAGCATTGGATGTTCGAGGACCAGTGCTTTGTATCAGTTTCAGAAGAAGAGTTGGACTACATATGGTCCGTATGTGTACGAAACTCCGTTCTTTTGTTCTGGGCACACGCAGATTTCCTGCTGTATTAGAGACTCTAGAAAGCAAGAGCATGCTTTTCACTCTAAAGCAGATTGTGATCCATGGATGAGAACTATGCTGTGTGTTTCCCTTCAGAGATGGAGTTAAATCCCAGGCTCTGTGTCTTACAACAAGCAAGACTTCGTTACAGGTAAGGGCAGTCACTTTTCAGTTCAAAGGAACTACATCATTCTCAAAGCTCACACGTTTCTCATCTTAACTGACAAGCATTGGATGTTAGAGGACCAGTGCTTTGTGTCACTTACAGAAACAGAGTTGGACTAGATATGGTCCGTATGTGTAGGAAACACCGTTCTTTTGTTCTCAGCGCACTCACGTTTCCTGCTGTCTTAGAGACTCTAGAAAGCAAGAGCGTGCTTCTTGTTCTAAAGCAGAGTGTGATCAATGGATGAGAACACTTGTGTGTGTTTCACTTCAGAAAAGGAGTTAAATCCCAGGCTCTGAGTCTGACTACAAGCAAGACTTCGTTTCAGGTAAATGCAGTCACTTTTCTGCTCAAACGAACTACACCGTTCACGAAGATCACACGTTTCTCATCTTACCTGACAAGCATTGGATGTTAGAGGACCAGTGCGTTGTGTCACTTACAGAAACAGAGTTGGACTAGATATGGTCGGTATGTGTAGGAAACACCGTTCTTTTGTTCTCAGCGCACTCACGTTTCCTGCTGTCTTAGAGACTCTAGAAAGCAAGAGCGTGCTTCTTATTCTAATTCAGAGTGTGATCAATGGATGAGAACACTGCTGTGTGTTTCACTTCAGAAATGGAGTTAAATCCCAGGCTCTGAGTCTTCCTACAAGCAAGACTTCGTTTCAGGTAAGGGCAGTCACTTTTCTACTCAAACCAACTACATCATTCTCAAAGCTCACACGTTTCTCATCTTAACTGTCAAGCATTGGATTTTAGAGGACCAGTGCTTTGTATCAGTTTCAGAAGCAGAGTTGGACTGGATATGGTCCGTATGTGTAGGAAACACCGTTCTTTTGTTCTCAGCACACTCACGTTTCCTGCTGTGTTAGAGACTCCAGAAAGCGAGAGCGTGCTTCTGGCTCTAAAGCAGAGTGTGACCCATGGATATGAACTCTGCTGTGTGTTTCCCTTCAGAGATGGAGTTAAATCCCAGGCTCTGTGTCTTACTACAAGAAAGACTTCGTTACAGGTAAGGGCAGTCACTTTTCAGTTCAAAGGTACTACATCATTCTCAAAGCTCACGCGTTTCTCATCTTAACTGACAAGCATTGGATGTTAGAGGACCAGTGCATTGTATCAGTTTCAGAAGCAGATTTGGACTACATATGGTCCGTATGTGTAGGAAACACCGTTCTTTTGTTCTGGGCACACTCAGATTACCTGGTGTATTAGAGACTCTAGAAAGCAAGAGCGTGCTTCTCGCTCTCAAGCAGAGTGTGATCCATGGATGAGAACACTGCTGTGTGTTTCCCTTCAGAGATGGAGTTAAATCTCAGGCTCTATGTCTTACTACAAGCAAGACTTCGTTAGAGGTAAGGGCAGTCACTTTTCAGTTCAAAGGAACTACATCATCCTCAAAGCTCACACGTTTCTCATCTTAAATGACAAGCATTGGATGTTAGAGGACCAGTGCTTTGTATCAGTTTCAGAAACAGAGTTGGACTAGATATGGTCTGTATGTGTAGGAAACACCATTCTTTGTCCTCAGCGCACTCACGTTTCCTGCTGTCTTAGAGACTTTAGAAAGCAAGAGCGTGCTTTTCGCTCTAAAGCAGATTGTGATCCATGGATGAGAACTATGCTGTGTGTTTCCCTTCAGAGATGGAGTTAAATCCCAGGCTCTCTGTCTTACAACAAGCAAGACTTCGTTACAGGTAAGGGCAGTCACTTTTCAGTTCAAAGGAACTACATCATTCTCAAAGCTCACACGTTTCTCATCTTAACTGACAAGCATTGGATGTTAGAGGACCAGTGCGTTGTGTCACTTACAGAAACAGAGTTGGACTAGATATGGTCCATATGTTTAGGAAACAGCGTTCTTTTGTTCTCAGCACACTCACGTTTCCTGCTGTCTTAGAGACTCTAGGAAGCAAGGGCATGCTTCTTGTTCTAAAGCAGAGGGTGATCAATGGATGATTACACTGCTGTGTGTTTCACTTCAGAAATGGAGTTAAATCCCAAGCTCTGAGTTTTCCTACAAGCAAGACTTCGTTTGAGGTAAGGGCAGTCACTTGTCAGCTCAAAAGAATTACATCGTTCACGAAGCACACACGTTTCTCATCTTAACTGACAAGCATTGGACGTTAGAGGACCAGTGCATTGTATCAGTTTCAGAAGCAGATTTGGACTACATATGGTCCGTATGTGTAGGAAACACCGTTCTTTTGTTCTGGGCACACTCAGATTACCTGGTGTATTAGAGACTCTAGAAAGCAAGAGCGTGCTTCTCGCTCTCAAGCAGAGCGTGATCCATGGATGAGAACACTGCTGTGTGTTTCCCTTCAGAGATGGAGTTAAATCTCAGGCTCTGTGTCTTACTACAAGCAAGACTTCGTTAGAGGTAAGGGCAGTCACTTTTCAGTTCAAAGGAACTACATCATCCTCAAAGCTCACACGTTTCTCATCTTAAATGACAAGCATTGGATGTTAGAGGACCAGTGCTTTGTATCAGTTTCAGAAGCAGAGTTGGACTAGATATGGTCCGTATGTGTAGGAAACATCGTTCTTTTGTTCTCAGCGCACTCACGTTTCCTGCTGTCTTAGAGACTTTAGAAAGCTAGAGCGTGCTTCTTGTTCTAAAGCAGAGTGTGATCAATGGATGAGAACACTTGTGTGTGTTTCACTTCAGAAAAGGAGTTAAATCCCAGGCTCTGAGTCTGACTACAAGCAAGACTTCGTTTCAGGTAAATGCAGTCACTTTTCTGCTCAAACGAACTACATCGTTCACGAAGATCACACGTTTCTCATCTTACCTGACAAGCATTGGATGTTAGAGGACCAGTGCTTTGTGTCACTTACAGAAACAGAGTTGGACTAGATATGGTCCGTATGTGTAGGAAACACCGTTCTTTTGTTCTCAGCGCACTCACGTTTCCTGCTGTCTTAGAGACTCTAGAAAGCAAGAGCGTGCTTCTTATTCTAATTCAGAGTGTGATCAATGGATGAGAACACTGCTGTGTGTTTCACTTCAGAAATGGAGTTAAATCCCAGGCTCTGAGTCTTCCTACAAGCAAGACTTCGTTTCAGGTAAGGGCAGTCACTTGTCATCTCAAACGAACTACATTGTTTACGAAGCTCACACGTTTCTCATCTTAACAGACAAGCATTGGATGTTAGAGGACCAGTGCTTTGTATCAGTTTCAGAAGCAGATTTGGACTACATATGGTCCGTATGTGTAGGAAACACCGTTCTTTTGTTCTGGGCACACTCATATTACCTGCTTTATTAGAGACTCTAGAAAGCAAGAGCGTGCATCTCGCTCTAAAGCAGAGTGTGATCCATGGATGAGAACTCTGCTGTGTGTTTCCCTTCAGAAATGGAGTTAAATCCCATTCTTTGAGTCTTCCTACAAGCAAGACATTGAATCAGGTAAGGGCAGTTACTTTACACCTCAAATGAAGTACATCGTTCACGAAGGTCACTCGTTAATCATCTAAAGTGACAAGCATTGGATGTTAGAATACCTCTGGTTTGTTTCAGTTTCAGAAGCAGATTTGAACAAGATGGTCCATATGTGTGGGAAACACGGTTCTTGTGTTCTGAGCACACTCACGGTTCCTGCTGTCTTAGAGAATCTAGAAAGCTAGAGCGTGCTTCTTGCTCGAAAGCAGAGTGTGATTAATGGTTGAGAACTCTGCTGTGTGTTTCCCTTCTGAAATGGAGTTAAATCTCATGTTCTGAGTCTTCCTACATGAAAGACTTCATTTCAGGTAAGGGCAGTCACTTTTCAGCTCAAACGAAATACATCGTTCATGAAGCTCACACATTTCCCATCTTAACTGACAAGCATTGGATGTTAGAGGACCAGTGCTTTGTATCAGTTTCAGAAGAAGAGTTGGACTACATATGGTCCGTATGTGTACGAAACTCCGTTCTTTTGTTCTGGGCACACTCAGATTTCCTGCTGTATTGGAGACTCTAGAAAGCAAGAGGGTGCTTCTTGCTGTAAAGCAGAGTGTGATCCATGGGTGAGAACTATGCTGTGTGTTTCCCTTCAGAAATGGAGTTAAATCCCAGGCTCTGTGTCTTCCTGTAAGCAAGACTTCGTTTCAGGTAAGGGCAGTCACTTGTCATCTCAAACGAACTACATTGTTTACGAAGCTCACACGTTTCTCATCTTAACAGACAAGCATTGGATGTTAGAGGACCAGTGCTTTGTATCAGTTTCAGAAGCAGATTTGGACTACATATGGTTCGTATGTGTAGGAAACACCGTTCTTTTGTTCTGGGCACACTGAGATTACCTGCTTTATTAGAGACTCTAGAAAGCAAGAGCGTGCTTCTCGCTCTAAAGCAGAGTGTGATCCACGGATGAGAACTCTGCTGTGTGTTTCCCTTCAGAGATGGAGGTAAATCCCAGGCTCTGTGACTTACTACAAGCAAGACTTCGTTACAGGTAAGGGCAGTAACTTTTCAGTTCAAAGAAACTACATCATATTCAAAGATCACACGTTTCTCATCTTAACTGACAAGCATTGGATGTTAGAGGACCAGTGCTTTGTGTCACTTTCTGAAACAGAGTTGTACTAGATATGGTCCATATGTGTAGGAAACAACGTACGTTTGTTCTCAGCGCACTCACGTTTCCTGCTGTCTTAGAGACTTTAGAAAGCAAGAGCGTGCGTCTCGCTCTAAAGCAGATTGTGATCCATGGATGAGACTATGCTCTGTGTTTCCCTTCAGAAATGGAGTTAAATCCCAGACTCTGTGTCTTCCTACAAGCAAGACTTCCTTTAAGGTAAGGGCAGTCACTTTTCTGCTCAAGCGAATTACATCGTTCACTGAGCTCACACATTTCTCTTCTTAACAGACAAGCATTGGATTTTAGAGGACCAGTGCTTTGTATCAGTTTAAGAAGGAGAGTTGGACTAGATATGGTCCGTATGTGTAGGAAACACCGTTCTTTTGTTCTCAGCACACTCACGTTTCCTGCTCTCTTAGAGAATCTAGAAAGCAAGAGCGTGCTTCTTGTTCCAAAGCAGAGTGTGATCAATGGATGAGAACACTGCTGTGTGTTTCACTTCAGAAATGGAGTTAAATCCCAGGCTCTGAGTCTTTCTACAAGCAAGACTTCGTTTCAGGTAAGGGCAGTCACTTTTCTGCTCAAACGAACTACATCGTTCACGAAGATCACACGTTTCTCATCTTACCTGACAAGCATTGGATGCTAGAGGACCAGTGCATTGTATCAGTTTCAGAAGCAGATTTGGACTACATATGGTCCCTATGTGTAGGAAACACCGTTCTTTTGTTCTGGGCACACTCAGATTACCTTCTGTATTAGAGACTCTAGAAAGCAAGAGCGTGCTTCTCACTCTAAAGCAGAGTGTGATCCATGGATGAGAACTCTGCTCTGTGTTTCCCTTCAGAGATGGAGTTAAATCCCAGGCTCTGTGTCTTACTACAAGCAAGACTTCGTTACAGGTAAGGGCAGTCACTTTTCAGTTCAAAGGAACTACATCGTTCTCAAAGCTCACACGTTTCTCATCTTAACTGACAAGCAGGGGATGTTAGAGGACCAGTGCTTTGTGTCAGTTTCAGAAACAGAGTTGGACTAGATATGGTCCATATGTGTAGGAAACACCGTTCTTTTGTTCTCAGCGCACTCACGTTTCCTGCTGTCTTAGAGACTCTAGAAAGCAAGAGCGTGCTTCTTGTTCTAAAGCAGAGTGTGATCAATGGATGAGAACACTGCAGTGTGTTTCACTTCAGAAATGGAGTTAAATCGCAGACTCTGTGTCTTCCTATAAGCAAGACTTCGTTTAAGGTAAGGGCAGTCATTTTTCTGCTCAAACGAACTACATCGTTCATGAAGATCACACATTTCCCATCTTAACTGACAAGCATTGGACGTTAGAGGACCAGTGCTTTGTATCAGTTTCAGAAGAAGAGTTGGACTACATATGGTCCGTATGTGTACGAAACTCCGTTCTTTTGTTCTGGGCACACTCAGATTTCCTGCTGTATTGGAGACTCTAGAAAGCAAGAGGGTGCTTCTTGCTGTAAAGCAGAGTGTGATCCATGGGTGAGAACTATGCTGTGTGTTTCCCTTCAGAAATGGAGTTAAATCCCAGGCTCTGTGTCTTCCTGTAAGCAAGACTTCGTTTCAGGTAAGGGCAGTCACTTGTCATCTCAAACGAACTACATTGTTTACGAAGCTCACACGTTTCTCATCTTAACAGACAAGCATTGGATGTTAGAGGACCAGTGCTTTGTATCAGTTTCAGAAGCAGATTTGGACTACATATGGTTCGTATGTGTAGGAAACACCGTTCTTTTGTTCTGGGCACACTGAGATTACCTGCTTTATTAGAGACTCTAGAAAGCAAGAGCGTGCTTCTCGCTCTAAAGCAGAGTGTGATCCACGGATGAGAACTCTGCTGTGTGTTTCCCTTCAGAGATGGAGGTAAATCCCAGGCTCTGTGACTTACTACATGCAAGACTTCGTTACAGGTAAGGGCAGTAACTTTTCAGTTCAAAGAAACTACATCATATTCAAAGATCACACGTTTCTCATCTTAACTGACAAGCATTGGATGTTAGAGGACCAGTGCTTTGTGTCACTTTCAGAAACAGAGTTGTACTAGATATGGTCCATATGTGTAGGAAACAACGTACGTTTGTTCTCCTCGCACTCACGTTTCCTGCTGTCTTAGAGTCTTTAGAAACCAAGAGCGTGCGTCTCGCTCTAAAGCAGATTGTGATCCATGGATGAGACTATGCTCTGTGTTTCCCTTCAGAAATGGAGTTAAATCCCAGACTCTGTGTCTTCCTACAAGCAAGACTTCCTTTAAGGTAAGGGCAGTCACTTTTCTGTTCAAGCGAATTACATCGTTCACTGAGCTCACACATTTCTCTTCTTAACAGACAAGCATTGGATTTTAGAGGACCAGTGCTTTGTATCAGTTTAAGAAGGAGAGTTGGACTAGATATGGTCCGTATGTGTAGGAAACACCGTTCTTTTGTTCTCAGCACACTCACGTTTCCTGCTCTCTTAGAGAATCTATAAAGCAAGAGCGTGCGTCTCGCTCTAAAGCAGATTGTGATCCATGGATGAGACTATGCTCTGTTTTTCCCTTCAGAAATGGAGTTAAATCCCAGACTCTGTGTCTTCCTACAAGCAAGACTTCCTTTAAGGTAAGGGCAGTCACTTTTCTGTTCAAGCGAATTACATCGTTCACTGAGCTCACACGTTTCTCATCTTAACTGACAAGCAGGGGATGTTAGAGGACCAGTGCTTTGTGTCAGTTTCAGAAACAGAGTTGGACTAGATATGGTCCATATGTGTAGGAAACACAGTTCTTTTGTTCTCAGCGCACTCACGTTTCCTGCTGTCTTAGAGACTCTAGAAAGCAAGAGCGTGCTTCTTGTTCTAAAGCAGAGTGTGATCAATGGATGAGAACACTGCTGTGTGTTTCACTTCAGAAATGGAGTTAAATCCCAGGCTCTGAATCTTCCTACAAGCAAGACTTCATTTCAGGTAAGGGCAGTCAGTTTTCTGCTCAAAAGAACTACATCGTTCACGAAGATCACACGTTTCTCATCTTAACTGACAAGCATTGGACGTTAGAGGACCAGTGCATTGTATCAGTTTCAGAAGCAGATTTGGACTACATATGGTCCGTATTTGTAGGAAACACCGTTCTTTTGTTCTGGGCACACTCAGATTACCTGGTGTATTAGAGACTCTAGAAAGCAAGAGCGTGCTTCTCGCTCTCAAGCAGAGTGTGATCCATGGATGAGAACACTGCTGTGTGTTTCCCTTCAGAGATGGAGTTAAATCTCAGTCTCTGTGTCTTACTACAAGCAAGACTTCGTTAGAGGTAAGGGCAGTCACTTTTCAGTTCAAAGGAACTACATCATCCTCAAAGCTCACACGTTTCTCATCTTAAATGACAAGCATTGGATGTTAGAGGACCAGTGCTTTGTGTCACTTACAGAAACAGAGTTGGACTAGATATGGTCTGTATGTGTAGGAAACACCATTCTTTGTCCTCAGCGCACTCACGTTTCCTGCTGTCTTAGAGACTTTAGAAAGCAAGAGCGTGCTTTTCGCTCTAAAGCAGATTGTGATCCATGGATGAGAACTATGCTGTGTGTTTCCCTTCAGAAATGGAGTTAAATCCCAGACTCTGTGTCTTCCTACAAACAAGACTTCGTTTAAGGTAAGGGCAGTCACTTTTCTGCTCAAACCAACTACATCGTTCATGAAGCTCACACGTTTCCCATCTTTACTGACAAGCATTGGATGTTCGAGGACCAGTGCTTTGTATCAGTTTCAGAAGAAGAGTTGGACTACATATGGTCCGTATGTGTACGAAACTCCGTTCTTTTGTTCTGGGCACACGCAGATTTCCTGGTGTATTAGAGACTCTAGAAAGCAAGAGCGTGCTTCTCGCTCTCAAGCAGAGTGTGATCCATGGATGAGAACACTGCTGTGTGTTTCCCTTCAGAGATGGAGTTAAATCTCAGGCTCTATGTCTTACTACAAGCAAGACTTCGTTAGAGGTAAGGGCAGTCACTTTTCAGTTCAAAGGAACTACATCATCCTCAAAGCTCACACGTTTCTCATCTTAAATGACAAGCATTGGATGTTAGAGGACCAGTGCTTTGTATCAGTTTCAGAAACAGAGTTGGACTAGATATGGTCTGTATGTGTAGGAAACACCATTCTTTGTCCTCAGCGCACTCACGTTTCCTGCTGTCTTAGAGACTTTAGAAAGCAAGAGCGTGCTTTTCGCTCTAAAGCAGATTGTGATCCATGGATGAGAACTATGCTGTGTGTTTCCCTTCAGAGATGGAGTTAAATCCCAGGCTCTCTGTCTTACAACAAGCAAGACTTCGTTACAGGTAAGGGCAGTCACTTTTCAGTTCAAAGGAACTACATCATTCTCAAAGCTCACATGTTTCTCATCTTAACTGACAAGCATTGGATGTTAGAGGACCAGTGCGTTGTGTCACTTACAGAAACAGAGTTGGACTAGATATGGTCCATATGTTTAGGAAACAGCGTTCTTTTGTTCTCAGCACACTCACGTTTCCTGCTGTCTTAGAGACTCTAGGAAGCAAGGGCATGCTTCTTGTTCTAAAGCAGAGGGTGATCAATGGATGATTACACTGCTGTGTGTTTCACTTCAGAAATGGAGTTAAATCCCAAGCTCTGAGTTTTCCTACAAGCAAGACTTCGTTTGAGGTAAGGGCAGTCACTTGTCAGCTCAAAAGAATTACATCGTTCACGAAGCACACACGTTTCTCATCTTAACTGACAAGCATTGGACGTTAGAGGACCAGTGCATTGTATCAGTTTCAGAAGCAGATTTGGACTACATATGGTCCGTATGTGTAGGAAACACCGTTCTTTTGTTCTGGGCACACTCAGATTACCTGGTGTATTAGAGACTCTAGAAAGCAAGAGCGTGCTTCTCGCTCTCAAGCAGAGCGTGATCCATGGATGAGAACACTGCTGTGTGTTTCCCTTCAGAGATGGAGTTAAATCTCAGGCTCTGTGTCTTACTACAAGCAAGACTTCGTTAGAGGTAAGGGCAGTCACTTTTCAGTTCAAAGGAACTACATCATCCTCAAAGCTCACACGTTTCTCATCTTAAATGACAAGCATTGGATGTTAGAGGACCAGTGCTTTGTATCAGTTTCAGAAGCAGAGTTGGACTAGATATGGTCCGTATGTGTAGGAAACATCGTTCTTTTGTTCTCAGCGCACTCACGTTTCCTGCTGTCTTAGAGACTTTAGAAAGCTAGAGCGTGCTTCTTGTTCTAAAGCAGAGTGTGATCAATGGATGAGAACACTTGTGTGTGTTTCACTTCAGAAAAGGAGTTAAATCCCAGGCTCTGAGTCTGACTACAAGCAAGACTTCGTTTGAGGTAAGGGCAGTCACTTGTCAGCTCAAAAGAATTACATCGTTCACGAAGCACACACGTTTCTCATCTTAACAGACAAGCATTGGATGTTAGAGGACCAGTGCTTTGTATCAGTTTCAGAAGCAGAGTTGGACTAGATATGGTCCGTATGTGTAGGAAACTTCGTTCTTTTGTTCTCAGCGCACTCACGTTTCCTGCTGTCTTAGAGACTTTAGAAAGCAAGAGCGTGCTTCTCGCTCTAAAGCAGATTGTGATCCATGGATGAGAACTATGCTGTGTGTTTCCCTTCAGAAATGGAGTTAAATCGCAGACTTTGTGTCTTCCTATAAGCAAGACTTCGTTTCAGGTAAGGGCAGTCAGTTTTCTGCTCAAAAGAACTACATCGTTCACGAAGATCACACATTTCTCATCTTAACTGACAAGCATTGGACGTTAGAGGACCAGTGCATTGTATCAGTTTCAGAAGCAGATTTGGACTACATATGGTCCGTATGTGTAGGAAACACCGTTCTTTTGTTCTGGGCACACTCAGATTACCTGGTGTATTAGAGACTCTAGAAAGCAAGAGTGTGCTTCTCGCTCTCAAGCAGAGTGTGATCCATGGATGAGAACACTGCTGTGTGTTTCCCTTCAGAGATGGAGTTAAATCTCAGGCTCTGTGTCTTACTACAAGCAAGACTTCGTTAGAGGTAAGGGCAGTCACTTTTCAGTTCAAAGGAACTACATCATCCTCAAAGCTCACACGTTTCTCATCTTAAATGACAAGCATTGGATGTTAGAGGACCAGTGCTTTGTATCAGTTTCAGAAACAGAGTTGGACTAGATATGGTCTGTATGTGTAGGAAACACCATTCTTTGTCCTCAGCGCACTCACGTTTCCTGCTGTCTTAGAGACTTTAGAAAGCAAGAGCGTGCTTTTCGCTCTAAAGCAGATTGTGATCCATGGATGAGAACTATGCTGTGTGTTTCCCTTCAGAGATGGAGTTAAATCCCAGGCTCTGTGTCTTACAACAAGCAAGACTTCGTTACAGGTAAGGGCAGTCACTTTTCAGTTCAAAGGAACTACATCATTCTCAAAGCTCACACGTTTCTCATCTTAACTGACAAGCATTGGATGTTAGAGGACCAGTGCTTTGTGTCACTTACAGAAACAGAGTTGGACTAGATATGGTCCGTATGTGTAGGAAACACCGTTCTTTTGTTCTCAGCGCACTCACGTTTCCTGCTGTCTTAGAGACTCTAGAAAGCAAGAGCGTGCTTCTTGTTCTAAAGCAGAGTGTGATCAATGGATGAGAACACTTGTGTGTGTTTCACTTCAGAAATGGAGTTAAATCCCAGGCTCTGAGTCTGACTACAAGCAAGACTTCGTTTCAGGTAAGGGCAGTCACTTTTCTACTCAAACCAACTACATCATTCTCAAAGCTCACACGTTTCTCATCTTAACTGACAAGCATTGGATTTTAGAGGACCAGTGCTTTGTATCAGTTTCAGAAGCAGAGTTGGACTGGATATGGTCCGTATGTGTAGGAAACACCGTTCTTTTGTTCTCAGCACACTCACGTTTCCTGCTGTGTTAAAGACTCCAGAAAGCAAGAGCGTGCTTCTGGCTCTAAAGCAGAGTGTGACCCATGGATATGAACTCTGCTGAGTGTTTCCCTTCAGAGATGGAGTTAAATCCCAGGCTCTGTGTCTTACTACAAGAAAGACTTCGTTACAGGTAAGGGCAGTCACTTTTCAGTTCAAAGGTACTACATCATTCTCAAAGCTCACGCGTTTCTCATCTTAACTGACAAGCATTGGATGTTAGAGGACCAGTGCGTTGTGTCACTTACAGAAACAGAGTTGGACTAGATATGGTCCATATGTGTAGGAAACAGCGTTCTTTTGTTCTCAGCACACTCACGTTTCCTGCTGTCTTAGAGACTCTAGGAAGCAAGGGCATGCTTCTTGTTCTAAAGCAGAGGGTGATCAATGGATGATTACACTGCTGTGTGTTTCACTTCAGAAATGGAGTTAAATCCCAAGCTCTGAGTCTTCCTACAAGCAAGACTTCGTTTGAGGTAAGGGCAGTCACTTGTCAGCTCAAAAGAATTACATCGTTCACGAAGCACACACGTTTCTCATCTTAACAGACAAGCATTGGATGTTAGAGGACCAGTGCTTTGTATCAGTTTCAGAAGCAGAGTTGGACTAGATATGGTCCGTATGTGTAGGAAACATCGTTCTTTTGTTCTCAGCGCACTCACGTTTCCTGCTGTCTTAGAGACTTTAGAAAGCAAGAGCGTGCTTCTCGCTCTAAAGCAGATTGTGATCCATGGATGAGAACTATGCTGTGTGTTTCCCTTCAGAAATGGAGTTAAATCGCAGACGTTGTGTCTTCCTATAAGCAAGACTTCGTTTCAGGTAAGGGCAGTCAGTTTTCTGCTCAAAAGAACTACATCGTTCACAAAGATCACACGTTTCTCATCTTAACTGACAAGCATTGGACGTTAGAGGACCAGTGCATTGTATCAGTTTCAGAAGCAGATTTGGACTACATATGGTCCGTATGTGTAGGAAACACCGTTCTTTTGTTCTGGGCACACTCAGATTACCTGGTGTATTAGAGACTCTAGAAAGCAAGAGCGTGCTTCTCGCTCTCAAGCAGAGTGTGATCCATGGATGAGAACACTGCTGTGTGTTTCCCTTCAGAGATGGAGTTAAATCTCAGGCTCTGTGTCTTACTACAAGCAAGACTTCGTTAGAGGTAAGGGCAGTCACTTTTCAGTTCAAAGGAACTACATCATCCTCAAAGCTCACACGTTTCTCATCTTAAATGACAAGCATTGGATGTTAGAGGACCAGTGCTTTGTATCAGTTTCAGAAACAGAGTTGGACTAGATATGGTCTGTATGTGTAGGAAACACCATTCTTTGTCCTCAGCGCACTCACGTTTCCTGCTGTCTTAGAGACTTTAGAAAGCAAGAGCGTGCTTTTCGCTCTAAAGCAGATTGTGATCCATGGATGAGAACTATGCTGTGTGTTTCCCTTCAGAAATGGAGTTAAATCCCAGACTCTGTGTCTTCCTACAAACAAGACTTCGTTTAAGGTAAGGGCAGTCACTTTTCTGCTCAAACCAACTACATCGTTCATGAAGCTCACACGTTTCCCATCTTTACTGACAAGCATTGGATGTTCGAGGACCAGTGCTTTGTATCAGTTTCAGAAGAAGAGTTGGACTACATATGGTCCGTATGTGTACGAAACTCCGTTCTTTTGTTCTGGGCACACGCAGATTTCCTGCTGTATTAGAGACTCTAGAAAGCAAGAGCGTGCTTTTCGCTCTAAAGCAGATTGTGATCCATGGATGAGAACTATGCTGTGTGTTTCCCTTCAGAGATGGAGTTAAATCTCAGGCTCTGTGTCTTACTACAAGCAAGACTTCGTTAGAGGTAAGGGCAGTCACTTTTCAGTTCAAAGGAACTACATCATCCTCAAAGCTCACACGTTTCTCATCTTAAATGACAAGCATTGGATGTTAGAGGACCAGTGCTTTGTATCAGTTTCAGAAACAGAGTTGGACTAGATATGGTCTGTATGTGTAGGAAACACCATTCTTTGTCCTCAGCGCACTCACGTTTCCTGCTGTCTTAGAGACTTTAGAAAGCAAGAGCGTGCTTTTCGCTCTAAAGCAGCTTGTGATCCATGGATGAGAACTATGCTGTGTGTTTCCCTTCAGAGATGGAGTTAAATCCCAGGCTCTGTGTCTTACAACAAGCAAGACTTCGTTACAGGTAAGGGCAGTCACTTTTCAGTTCAAAGGAACTACATCATTCTCAAAGCTCACACGTTTCTCATCTTAACTGACAAGCATTGGATGTTAGAGGACCAGTGCTTTGTGTCACTTACAGAAACAGAGTTGGACTAGATATGGTCCGTATGTGTAGGAAACACCGTTCTTTTGTTCTCAGCGCACTCACGTTTCCTGCTGTCTTAGAGACTCTAGAAAGCAAGAGCGTGCTTCTTGTTCTAAAGCAGAGTGTGATCAATGGATGAGAACACTTGTGTGTGTTTCACTTCAGAAATGGAGTTAAATCCCAGGCTCTGAGTCTGACTACAAGCAAGACTTCGTTTCAGGTAAGGGCAGTCACTTTTCTACTCAAACCAACTACATCATTCTCAAAGCTCACACGTTTCTCATCTTAACTGACAAGCATTGGATTTTAGAGGACCAGTGCTTTGTATCAGTTTCAGAAGCAGAGTTGGACTGGATATGGTCCGTATGTGTAGGAAACACCGTTCTTTTGTTCTCAGTACACTCACGTTTCCTGCTGTGTTAAAGACTCCAGAAAGCAAGAGCGTGCTTCTGGCTCTAAAGCAGAGTGTGACCCATGGATATGAACTCTGCTGTGTGTTTCCCTTCAGAGATGGAGTTAAATCCCAGGCTCTGTGTCTTACTACAAGAAAGACTTCGTTACAGGTAAGGGCAGTCACTTTTCAGTTCAAAGGTACTACATCATTCTCAAAGCTCACGCGTTTCTCATCTTAACTGACAAGCATTGGATGTTAGAGGACCAGTGCGTTGTGTCACTTACAGAAACAGAGTTGGACTAGATATGGTCCATATGTGTAGGAAACAGCGTTCTTTTGTTCTCAGCACACTCACGTTTCCTGCTGTCTTAGAGACTCTAGGAAGCAAGGGCATGCTTCTTGTTCTAAAGCAGAGGGTGATCAATGGATGATTACACTGCTGTGTGTTTCACTTCAGAAATGGAGTTAAATCCCAAGCTCTGAGTCTTCCTACAAGCAAGACTTCGTTTGAGGTAAGGGCAGTCACTTGTCAGCTCAAAAGAATTACATCGTTCACGAAGCACACACGTTTCTCATCTTAACAGACAAGCATTGGATGTTAGAGGACCAGTGCTTTGTATCAGTTTCAGAAGCAGAGTTGGACTAGATATGGTCCGTATGTGTAGGAAACATCGTTCTTTTGTTCTCAGCGCACTCACGTTTCCTGCTGTCTTAGAGACTTTAGAAAGCAAGAGCGTGCTTCTCGCTCTAAAGCAGATTGTGATCCATGGATGAGAACTATGCTGTGTGTTTCCCTTCAGAAATGGAGTTAAATCGCAGACTTTGTGTCTTCCTATAAGCAAGACTTCGTTTCAGGTAAGGGCAGTCAGTTTTCTGCTCAAAAGAACTACATCGTTCACGAAGATCACACGTTTCTCATCTTAACTGACAAGCATTGGACGTTAGAGGACCAGTGCATTGTATCAGTTTCAGAAGCAGATTTGGACTACATATGGTCCGTATGTGTAGGAAACACCGTTCTTTTGTTCTGGACACACTCAGATTACCTGGTGTATTAGAGACTCTAGAAAGCAAGAGCGTGCTTCTCGCTCTCAAGCAGAGTGTGATCCATGGATGAGAACACTGCTGTGTGTTTCCCTTCAGAGATGGAGTTAAATCTCAGGCTCTGTGTCTTACTACAAGCAAGACTTCGTTAGAGGTAAGGGCAGTCACTTTTCAGTTCAAAGGAACTACATCATCCTCAAAGCTCACACGTTTCTCATCTTAAATGACAAGCATTGGATGTTAGAGGACCAGTGCTTTGTATCAGTTTCAGAAACAGAGTTGGACTAGATATGGTCTGTATGTGTAGGAAACACCATTCTTTGTCCTCAGCGCACTCACGTTTCCTGCTGTCTTAGAGACTTTAGAAAGCAAGAGCGTGCTTTTCGCTCTAAAGCAGATTGTGATCCATGGATGAGAACTATGCTGTGTGTTTCCCTTCAGAAATGGAGTTAAATCCCAGACTCTGTGTCTTCCTACAAACAAGACTTCGTTTAAGGTAAGGGCAGTCACTTTTCTGCTCAAACCAACTACATCGTTCATGAAGCTCACACGTTTCCCATCTTTACTGACAAGCATTGGATGTTCGAGGACCAGTGCTTTGTATCAGTTTCAGAAGAAGAGTTGGACTACATATGGTCCGTATGTGTACGAAACTCCGTTCTTTTGTTCTGGGCACACGCAGATTTCCTGCTGTATTAGAGACTCTAGAAAGCAAGAGCGTGCTTTTCGCTCTAAAGCAGATTGTGATCCATGGATGAGAACTATGCTGTGTGTTTCCCTTCAGAGATGGAGTTAAATCCCAGGCTCTGTGTCTTACAACAAGCAAGACTTCGTTACAGGTAAGGGCAGTCACTTTTCAGTTCAAAGGAACTACATCATTCTCAAAGCTCACACGTTTCTCATCTTAACTGACAAGCATTGGATGTTAGAGGACCAGTGCTTTGTGTCACTTACAGAAACAGAGTTGGACTAGATATGGTCCGTATGTGTAGGAAACACCGTTCTTTTGTTCTCAGCGCACTCACGTTTCCTGCTGTCTTAGAGACTCTAGAAAGCAAGAGCGTGCTTCTTGTTCTAAAGCAGAGTGTGATCAATGGATGAGAACACTTGTGTGTGTTTCACTTCAGAAAAGGAGTTAAATCCCAGGCTCTGAGTATGACTACAAGCAAGACTTCGTTTCAGGTAAATGCAGTCACTTTTCTGCTCAAACGAACTACATCGTTCACGAAGATCACACGTTTCTCATCTTACCTGACAAGCATTGGATGTTAGAGGACCAGTGCTTTGTGTCACTTACAGGAACAGAGTTGGACTAGATATGGTCCGTATGTGTAGGAAACACCGTTCTTTTGTTCTCAGCGCACTCACGTTTCCTGCTGTCTTAGAGACTCTAGAAAGCAAGAGCGTGCTTCTTATTCTAATTCAGAGTGTGATCAATGGATGAGAACACTGCTGTGTGTTTCACTTCAGAAATGGAGTTAAATCCCAGGCTCTGAGTCTTCCTACAAGCAAGACTTCGTTTCAGGTAAGGGCAGTCACTTTTCTACTCAAAGCAACTACATCATTCTCAAAGCTCACATGTTTCTCATCTTAACTGACAAGCATTGGATTTTAGAGGACCAGTGCTTTGTATCAGTTTCAGAAGCAGAGTTGGACTGGATATGGTCCGTATGTGTAGGAAACACCGTTCTTTTGTTCTCAGCACACTCACGTTTCCTGCTGTGTTAGAGACTCCAGAAAGCAAGAGCGTGCTTCTGGCTCTAAAGCAGAGTGTGACCCATGGATATGAACTCTGCTGTGTGTTTCCCTTCAGAGATGGAGTTAAATCCCAGGCTCTGTGTCTTACTACAAGAAAGACTTCGTTACAGGTAAGGGCAGTCACTTTTCAGTTCAAAGGTACTACATCATTCTCAAAGCTCACGCGTTTCTCATCTTAACTGACAAGCATTGGATGTTAGAGGACCAGTGCGTTGTGTCACTTACAGAAACAGAGTTGGACTAGATATGGTCCATATGTGTAGGAAACAGCGTTCTTTTGTTCTCAGCACACTCACGTTTCCTGCTGTCTTAGAGACTCTAGGAAGCAAGGGCATGCTTCTTGTTCTAAAGCAGAGGGTGATCAATGGATGATTACACTGCTGTGTGTTTCACTTCAGAAATGGAGTTAAATCCCAAGCTCTGAGTCTTCCTACAAGCAAGACTTCGTTTCAGGTAAGGGCAGTCACTTGTCAGCTCAAAAGAATTACATCGTTCACGAAGCACACACGTTTCTCATCTTAACAGACAAGCATTGGATGTTAGAGGACCAGTGCTTTGTATCAGTTTCAGAAGCAGAGTTGGACTAGATATGGTCCGTATGTGTAGGAAACATCGTTCTTTTGTTCTCAGCGCACTCACGTTTCCTGCTGTCTTAGAGACTTTAGAAAGCAAGAGCGTGCTTCTCGCTCTAAAGCAGATTGTGATCCATGGATGAGAACTATGCTGTGTGTTTCCCTTCAGAAATGGAGTTAAATCGCAGACTTTGTGTCTTCCTATAAGCAAGACTTCGTTTAAGGTAAGGGCAGTCACTTTTCTGCTCAAACGAACTACATCGTTCATGAAGCTCACACATTTCCCATCTTAACTGACAAGCATTGGATGTTAGAGGACCAGTGCTTTGTATCAGTTTCAGAAGAAGAGTTGGACTACATATGGTCCGTATGTGTACGAAACTCCGTTCTTTTGTTCTGGGCACACTAAGATTTCCTGCTGTATTGGAGACTCTAGAAAGCAAGAGGGTGCTTCTTGCTGTAAAGCAGAGTGTGATCCATGGGTGAGAACTATGCTGTGTGTTTCCCTTCAGAAATGGAGTTAAATCCCAGGCTCTGTGTCTTCCTGTAAGCAAGACTTCGTTTCAGGTAAGGGCAGTCACTTGTCATCTCAAACGAACTACATTGTTTACGAAGCTCACACGTTTCTCATCTTAACAGACAAGCATTGGATGTTAGAGGACCAGTGCTTTGTATCAGTTTCAGAAGCAGATTTGGACTACATATGGTCCGTATGTGTAGGAAACACCGTTCTTTTGTTCTGGGCACACTCATATTACCTGCTTTATTAGAGACTCTAGAAAGCAAGAGCGTGCATCTCGCTCTAAAGCAGAGTGTGATCCATGGATGAGAACTCTGCTGTGTGTTTCCCTTCAGAAATGGAGTTAAATCCCATTCTTTGAGTCTTCCTACAAGCAAGACATTGAATCAGGTAAGGGCAGTTACTTTACACCTCAAATGAAGTACATCGTTCACGAAGGTCACTCGTTAATCATCTAAAGTGACAAGCATTGGATGTTAGAATACCTCTGGTTTGTTTCAGTTTCAGAAGCAGATTTGAACAAGATGGTCCATATGTGTGGGAAACACGGTTCTTGTGTTCTGAGCACACTCACGGTTCCTGCTGTCTTAGAGAATCTAGAAAGCTAGAGCGTGCTTCTTGCTCGAAAGCAGAGTGTGATTAATGGTTGAGAACTCTGCTGTGTGTTTCCCTTCTGAAATGGAGTTAAATCTCATGTTCTGAGTCTTCCTACATGAAAGACTTCATTTCAGGTAAGGGCAGTCACTTTTCAGCTCAAACGAAATACATCGTTCATGAAGCTCACACGTTTCTCATCTTAATTGACAAGGATAGGATGTTAGAAGACCTGTCGTTTGTTTCAGTTTCAGAAGCAGAGTTGAACTAGATATGGTCTGTATGTGTAGGAAACACCGTTCTTTTCTTCTTAGCACACTCACGTTTCCTGCTGTCTTAGATACTCTAGAAAGTTAGAGCATGGATATTCTCGAAAGCAGAGTGTGATCAAAGGATGAGAATTCTGCTGTGTGTTTCACTTCAGAAATGGAGTTAAATCCCAGGCTCTGAGTCTACCTTCAAGAAAGAATTCGTTTCAAGTAAGGGCAGTTACTTTACAGCTCAAATGAAATACATCATTCACGATGCTCACACGTTTCTTTTCTTAACAGACAAGCATTGGATGCTAGAGGCCCTCTGGTTTGTTTCAGTTTCAGAAGCAGAGTTGAACTAGATATGGTCCTGAAGTGTAGGAAACACTGTTCTTTTGTTCTGAGCACACTCACGTTTCTTGCTGTAATAGAGACTCTAGAAAGCAAGAGCGTGCTTCTTCCTCTAAAGCAGAGTGTGATACATGGATGAGAACTATGCTGTGTGTTTCCCTTCAGAAATGGAGTTAAATCCCAGGCTCTGTGTATTCCTACAAGCAAGTCTTCATTTCAGGTAAATGCAGTCACGTTTCAGCTCAAAGGAACTACATCGTTCACAAAGCTCATACGTTTTTCCTCTTAAATGACAAGCATTGGATGTTAGAGGACCTGTGGTTTGTTTCAGTTTTAGAAGCAGAGTTGAACTAGATATGGTCCGTTTGTGTAGGAAACACCGTTCTTTTGTTCTGAGCACACTCAATTTCCTGGTGTACTAGAGACTCTAGAAAGCTAGAGCGGGCTTCTTGCTCGAAAGCTGAGTGTGATCCATGGATTAGAACTTTGTTGTTCGTTTCCCTTCAGAAATGGAGTTTAATCCCAGACTCTGTGTCTTCCTACAAGCAAGACTTCGTTTCAGGAAAGGGCAGTCAATTTTCAGCTCAAACGAAACACCGTTCATTTTTTCTGAGAACACTCTCATTTCCTGCTGTATTAGAGAATCTAGAAAGAAAGAGCGTGCCTCTTGCTGTAAAGCAGAGTGTGTTTCATAGATGAGAACTGTGCTGTGTGTTTCCGTTCTTAAATGGAGTTAAATTCAAGCTCTGTGTCTTCCTACAAGCAAGTCTTCATTTCAGGTAAACGCAGTCACTTTTCAGCACAAAGGAAATACATCGTTCACGAAGCTCACACGTTTCTCATCTTATCTGACAAGCATTGGATGTTAGAGGACCTGTGGTTTGTTTCAGTTTCAGAAGCAGAATTGAAATAGATATGGTCCTTATGTGTAGGAAACACTGTTATTTTGTTCTGCGCACACTCACGTTTCCTGCTGTAATAGAGACTCTAGAAAGCAAGAGCGCGCTTCATCCTCTAAAGCAGAGTGTGATACATGGATGAGAACAATGCTGTGTGTTTCCCTTCAGAAATGGAGTTAAATCCCAGGCTCTGTGTATTCCTACAAGCAAGTCTTCATTTCAGGTAAATACAGTCACGTTTCAGCTCAAAGAAACTACATCGTTCACAAAGCTCATAAGTTTCTCCTCTTAAATGACAAGCATTGGATGTTATAGGACCTGTGGTTCGTTTCAGTTTTAGAAGCAGAGTTGAACTAGATATGGTCCGTATGTGTAGGAAACACTTTTGTTTTGTTCTCAGCACACTCACGTTACTGCTGTATTAGAGACTATGGAAAGCAAGAGCGTGCTTCTTGCTCGAAAGCGCAGTGTGATCCATGGATGACAACTGTGTTGTGTGTTTCCCTTCAAAAATGGAGTTAAATCCCAGGGTCTGTGTCTTCCTACAAGCAAGACTTCGTTTCAGGTAAGGGCAGTCACTTTTCATCTCAAATGATCTACATTATTCACGAAGCTCACACGTTTCCCATCTTAACTGACAAGCATCGGATGTTAGAGGACCTGTGCTGTGTGTCAATTTCAGATGCAGAGTTGGACTAGATATGGTCCGTATGTGTAGGAAACACTGTTCTTTTGTTCTCAGCACACTCACGTTTCCTGCTGTATTAGAGACTCTGGAAAGCAAGAGCGTGCTTCTTGCTCGAAAGCAGAGTGTGATCCATGGATGAGAACTGTGTTGTGTGTTTCCCTTCAGAAATGGAGTTTAATACCAGACTCTGTGTCTTCCTACAAGCAAGACTTCGTTTCAGGAAAGGGCAGTCAATTTTCCCCTCAAACAAACTACATCGTTCATGAAGCTCACACGTTTCTCATCTTAACTGACAAGCATCAGATGTTAGAGGACCAGTGCTTTGTATCAGTTTCAGAAGCAGAGTTGGACTAGATATGGTCCTTATGTGCAGGAAACACCGTTCATTTTTTCTGAGAACACTCTCATTTCCTGCTGTATTAGAGATTCTAGAAAGCAAGAGCATGCCTCTTGCTCTAAAGCAGAGTGTGTTTCATAGATGAGAACTGTGCTGTGTTAGAGGAACAGTGCTTGGTATTAGTTTCAGAAGCAGAGTTGGACTATATATGGTCCGTATGTGTAGGAAACACCGTTCCTTGGTTCTGAGCAAACTCAGTTTTCCTGCTGTATTAGAGACTCTGGAAAGCAAGAGTTTGCTTCTTGCTCTAAAGCAGAGTGTGAATCATGGATGAGAACTCCGCTGTGTGTTTCCCTTCAGAAATGGAGTTAAATCCCAGGCTCTGTGTCTTCCTACAAGCAAGACTTCGTTTCAGGTTAGGGCAGTCACTTTTCAGGTCAAAGGAACTACATCGTTCATGAAGCTCACACGTTTCTCATCTTAACTGACAAGCATTGGATGTTAGAGGACCTGTGCTGTGTGTCAATTTCAGAGGCAGAGTTGGACTACATATGGTCTGTATGTGTAGGAAACACCGTTCATTTCTTCTCAGCACACTCACGTTTCCTGGTGTCTTAGAGACTCTAGAAAGTTAGAGCGTGGTTATGCTCGAAAACAGAGTGTGATCAATGGATGAGAACTCTGCTGTGTGTTTCACTTCAGAAATGGAGTTAAATCCCAGGCTCTGAGTCTACCTACAAGGAATACTTCGTTTCAGGTAAGGGCAGTCACTTTTCAGCTCAAAGGAAATACATCGTTTACGAAGTTTACACGTTTCTCTTCTTAACTGACAAGCATAGGATGTTAGAGGACCTGTGTTTTGTTTTAGTTTTAGAAGCAGAGTTGAACTAGATATGGTCCGTATGTGTAGGAAACACCGTTCTTTTGTTCTCAGCACACTCACGTTTCCTGTTGTATTAGAGAATCTAGAAAGCAAGAGCGTGCTTCTTGCTCTCAAGCAGAGTGTGATCCATGGATGAGAACTGTGCTGTAGGTTTCCCTTCTTAAATTGAGTTTAATCCCAAGCTCTGTATCTTTCTACAAGCAAGTCTTCATTTCAGGTAAATGCAGTCACTTTTTAGCTCAAACGAACTACATCATTCACAACACTCACACGTTTCTCCTCTTAACTGACAAGCATTGGATGTTAGAGGACCTGTGGTTTGTTTCAGTTTCAGAAGCAGAGTTGGACTAGATATGGTCCGTATGTGTAGGAAACACCGTTCTTTGGTTCTCAGCACACTCACGTTTCCTGCTCTCTTAGAGACTCTAGAAAGCTAGAGCGGGCTTCTTGCTCGAAAGCAAAGTGTGATCCATGGATGAGAACTCTACTGGGTGTTCCACTTCAGAAATGGAGTTAAATCCCATTCTTTGAGTCTTCCTACAAGCAAGACATTGTATCAGGTAAGGGCAGTTACTTTACACCTCAAACGAACTACATCGTTCACAAAGGTCACTCGTTTCTCATCTAAAGTGACAAGCATTGGATGTTAGAGGACCTCTGGTTTGTTTCAGTTTCAGGAGCAGATTTGAACTAGATATGGTCCATATGTGTAGGAAACACCGTTCTTTTGTTCTGAGCACACTCACATTTCCTGCTGTATTAGAGACTCTGGAAAGCAGAGTGTGATCCATGTATGAGAACTCTGCTGTGTGTTTCCCTTCAGAAATGGAGTTAAATCCCAGGCTCTGTGTCTTCCTACAAGCAAGACTTCATTTCAGGTAAGGGCAGTCACTTTTCAGCTCAAAGGAACTACAACTTTCACGAGGCTCACACGTTTCTCATCTTAACTGACAAGCATCAGATGTTAGAGGACCAGTGCTTTGTATCAGTTTCAGAAGCAAGTTGGACTAGATATGGTCCGTATGTGTAGGAAACTCCGTTCTTTTGTTCTAAGCATACTCACGTTTCCTGCTGTCTTAGAGACTCTAGAAAGCTAGAGCGTGCTTCTTGCACCAAAGCAGAGTTTGATCAATGGATGAAAACTCTGCTGTGTGTTTCACTTCAGAAATGGAGTTAAATTCCAACCTCTGAGTCTTCCTACAAGGAAGAATTCGTTTCAAGTAAGGGCAGTTACTTTACAGCTCACACGTACTACATTGTTCATGAAGCTCACACGTTTCAATATCTTAACTGACAAGCATTGGATGTTAGACGACCTGTGGTTTGTTTCAGTTTCAGAAGCAGAGTTGAACTAGATATGGTCCGTAGGTGTAGGAAACACCGTTCTTTTATTCTGAGCACACTCACATTTCCTGCTGTATTAGTGACTCTGGAAAGCAAGAGCGTGCTTCTTGCTCTAATGCAGAGTGTGATCCATGTTTGAGAACTCTGCTGTGTGTTTCCCTTCAGAAATGGAGTTAAATCCCAGGCTCTGTGTCTTCATACAAGCACTACTTCATATCAGGTAATTGCAGTCAATTTTCAGCTCAAACGAAGTACATCGTTCACGAAGCTCACACGATTTTCATTTAAAATGACAAGCATTGGAAGTTAGAGGACGTGTGCTTTGTATGAATTTCAGAAGCAGAGTTGGACTAGATATGGTCCTTATGTGCAGGAAACACCGTTCTTTTTTTCTCAGAATACTCTCATTTCCTGCTGTATTAGAGACTCTAGAATGCAAGAGCGTGCCTCTTGCTCTAAAGCAGAGTGTGTTTCATAGATGAGAACTGTGGTTAGTGTTTCCGTTCTTAAATGGAGTTAAATAGAAACTCTGTGTCTTCCTACACGCAAGTCTTCATTTCAGGTAAACGTAGTCACTTTTCAGCTCAAAGAACTACATCGTTCACGAAGCTCACATGTTTCTCATCTTAACTGACAAGCATTGGATTTTAGAGGACCTGTGGTTTGTTTCAGTTTCAGAAGCAGAGTTGAACTAGATAAGGTCCGTATGTGTAGGAAACACTGTTCTTTTGTTCTGAGCACACTCACGTTTTCTGCTGTAATAGAGACTCTAGAAAGCAAAAGCGTGCTTCTTCCTCTAAAGCAGAGTGTGATCCATGGATGAGAAGTATGCTGTGTGTTTCCCTTCAGAAATGGAGTTAAATCCCAGGCTTGTGTCTTCCTACAAGCAAGTCTTCATTTCAGGTAAATGCAGTCACGTTTCAGCTCAAAGGAACTACATCATTCACAAAGTTCATACGTTTCTCCTCTTAATTGACAAGCATTGGATGTTAGAGGACCTGTGGTTCGTTTCAGTTTTAGAAGCAGAGTTGAACTAGATATGGTCCGTATGTGTAGGAAACACCGTTCTTTTGTTCTCAGCACACTTACGTTTCCTGCTGTAATAGAGACTCTAGAAAGCAAGAGCGTGCTTCTTGCTATAAAGCAGAGTGCGATCCATGGATGAGAACTGTGCTGTAGGTTTCCCTTCTTAAATTGAGTTAAATCCCAAGCTCTGTGACTTCCTACAAGCAAGTCTTCATTTCAGGTAAATGCAGTCAATTTTCAGCTCAAAGGAACTACATCGTTCATGAAGCTCACACTTTTCTCATCTTAACTGACAAGTATTGGATTTTAGAGGACCTGTGCTGTGTGTCAATTTCAGAGGCAGAGTTGGACTACATATGGTCCGTATGTGTAGGAAACACTGTTCTATTCTTCTCAGCACACTCACGTTTCCTGCTGTCTTAGAGACTCTAGAAAGTTAGAGCATGATTATGCTCGAAAGCAGAGTGTGATCAATGGATGAGAACTCTGCTGTGTGTTTCACTTCAGAAATGGAGTTAAATCCCAGGCTCTGAGTATACCTACAAGGAATACTTCATTTCAGGTAAGGGCAGTCACTTTTCAGCTCAAAGGAACTACATCCTTAACGAAGCTCACACGTTTCTCCTCTTAACTGACAAGCATTGGATGTTAGAGGACCTGTGGTTCATTTCAGTTTTAGAAGCAGAGTTGAACTAGATATGGTCCGTATGTGTAGGAAACACCGTTCTTTTGTTCTCAGCACACTCACTTTTCCTGTTGTTTAGAGACTCTAGAAAGCAAGAGCGTGCTTCTTGCTCTAAGGAGTGTGATCCATGGATGAGAACTGTGCTCTAGGTTTCCCTTCTTAAATTGAGTTTAATCCCAAGCTCTGTATCTTGCTACAAGCAAGTCTTCATTTCAGGTAAATGCAGTCACTTTTCAGCTCAAACGAACTACATCGTTCACAAAGATCACATGTTTCTCCTCTTAACTGACAAGCATTGGATGTTAGAGGACCTGTGGTTTGTTTCAGTTTCAGAATCAGAGTTGAACTAGATATGGTCCGTATATGTAGGAAACACCGTTCTTTTGTTCTGAGCACACTCACATTTCCTGCTGTATTAGAGAATCTTGAAAGCAAGAGCGTGCTTCTTGCTCTAATGCAGAGTGTGATCCATTGATGAGAACTCTGCTGTGTGTTTCAGTTCAGAAATGGAGTTAAATCCCAGGGTCTGTGTCTTCCTACAGGCAAGACTTCGTTTCAGGTAAGGGCAGTCGCTTTTCAGCTCAAAGGAACTACAACTTTCACAAGGCTCACACGTTTCTCATCTTAACTGACAAGCATCAGATGTTAGAGGACCAGTGATTTGTATCAGTTTCAGAAGCACAGTTGGACTAGATATGGTCCGTAGTTATAGGAAGTACGGTTCTTTTGTTCTCAGCACACTCACGTTTCCTGCTGTCTTAGAGACACTAGAAAGCTAGAGCGTGCTTCTTGCTCTCAAGCAGAGTGTGATCAATGGATGAGAACTCTGCTGTGTGTTTCACTTCAGAAATGGAGTTAAATTACAACCTCTGAGTCGTCCTACAAGGAAGACTTCGTTTCATGTAAGGGCAGTTACTTTACAGCTCAAACGAACTACATCGTTCACGAAGCTCACACGTTTCTCATCTTAACTGACAAGCATAGGATGTTAGAAGACCTGTGGTTTGTTTCAGTTTCAGAAGCAGTTGAACTAGATATGGTCCCTATGTGTAGGAAACACCGTTCTTTTGTTCTGAGCACACTCACGTTTCCTGTTGTCTTAGAGACTCCAGAACTAGAGCGTGCTTCTTGCTCTCAAGCAGAGTGTGATCAATGGATGAGAACTCTGCTGTGTGTTTCACTTCAGAAATTGAGTTAAATTCGAACCTCTGAGTCTTCCTACAAGGAAGACTTCGTTTCAAGTAAGGGCAGTCACTTTTCAGCTCAAAGGAAGTACATCGTTCATGAAGCCCACACGTTTCTCATCTTAACTGACAAGCATTGGATGTTGGAGGACCTGTGCTGTATGTCAACTTCAGAGGCAGAGTTGGACCAGTTATGGTCCGTATGTGTAGGAAACACCGTTCTTTTGTTCTGAGCACACTCACGTTTCCTGTGTATTAGAGAATCTAGAAAGCAAGAGGGTGCTTCTTGCTCTAAAGCAGCGTGTGATCCATGGATGAGAACTCTGCTGGGTGTTTCCCTTCAGAAATGGAGTTAAATCCCAGGTTCTGTTTCTTCATACAACCAAGACTTCGTTTCATGTAAGGGCAGTCACTTTTCAGCTCAAAGCAACTACATCGTTCATGAAGCTCACACGTTTCTCATCTTAAATGACAAGCATTGGATGTTAGAGGCCCTGTGCCTTGTGTCAATTTCAGAGGCAGCGTTGGACTAGATATGGTCGGTATGTGTTGGAAACACCATTCTTTTGTTCTCAGCACACTCACGTTTCCTGCTTTCTTAGAGACTCTAGAAAGTTAGAGAGTGCTTCTTGCTCGAAAGCAGAGTGTTATCAATGGATGAGAACTCTGCTGTGTGTTTCACTTCAGAAATGGAGTTAAATCCCAGGCTCTGAATCTTCCTACAAGCAAGACTTCGTTTTAGGTAAGGGCAGTCACTTTTCAGCTCAAAGGAACTACATCCTTAACGAAGCTCACACGTTTCTCCTCTTAACTGACAAGCATTGGATGTTAGAGGACCTGTGGTTCATTTCAGTTTTAGAAGCAGAGTTGAACTAGATATGGTCCGTATGTGTAGGAAACACCGTTCTTTTGTTCTGAGCACACTCACGTTTCCTGTGTATTAGAGATTCTAGAAAGCAAGAGCGTGCTTCTTGCTCTATAGCAGAGTGTGATCCATGGATGAGAACTGCGTTGTGTGTTTCCCTTCAGAAATGGAGTTAAATCCCAGGCTCTGTGGCTTCCTACAAGCATGACTTCGTTTCAGGTAAGGGCAGTCACTTTTCAGATCAAACCATCTACATCGTTCACAAAGCTCACATGTTTATCATCTTAACTGACAAGCATCGGATGTTCGAGGACCAGAGCTTTGTATCAGTTTCAGAAGTAGAGTTGGACTAGATATGGTCCGTATGTGTAGGAAACACCGTTCTTTTGTTCGGAGCACACTCAAGTTTCCTGCTGTGTTAGAGACTCTAGAACGCAAGAGCGTGCTTCTTGCTCTAAAGCAGAGTGTGATCCATGGATGAGAACTCTGCTGTGTGTTTCCCTTCAGAAATGGAGTTAAATCGAAGGCTCTGTTTCTTCCTACAACCAAGACTTCGTTTCAGGTAAGGGCAGTAACTTTTCAGCTCAAAGGAACTACATCGTTCATGAAGCTCACACCTTTCTCATCTTAAATGACAAGCATTGGATGTTAGAGGCCCTGTGCCTTGTGTCAATTTCAGAGGCAGATTTGGACTATATATGGTCGGTATGTGTAGGAAACACCGTTCTTTTGTTCTGAGCACACTCACGTTTCCTGCTGTCTTAGAGACAGTAGAAAACTAGAGCGTGCTTCATGCTCGAAATCAGAGTGTGATCATTGGATGAGAACTCTGCTCTGTGTTTCGCTTCAGAAATGGAGTTAAATCTCAGGCTCTGAGTCTTCCTACAAGCAAGACTTCGATTCAGGTAAGGGCAGTCAATTTTCAGCTCAAACGAACTACATCCTTCATGAAGCTCACACGTTTCTCATCTTAAATGACAAGGATTGGATGTTAGAGGACCTGTGGTTTGTTTCAGTTTCAGAAGCAGAGTTGAAATAGATATGGTCCGTATGTGTAGGAAACACCGTTCTTTTGTTCTGAGCACACTCACATTTCCTGCTGTATTAGAGACTATAGAAAGTAAGAGCATGCTTCTTGCTCTAAAGCAGAGTGTGACCCATGGATGAGAACAATGCTGTAGGTTTCCCTTTTAAATTGAGTTCAATCCCAAGCTCTGTGTCTTCCTACAAGCAAGTGTTCATTTCAGGGAAATGCAGTCACTTTTCAGCACAAAGGAACTACATCGTTCACAAAGCTCACACGTTTCTCCTCTTAACTGAAAAGCATTGGATGTTAGAGGACATGTGGTTTGTTTCAGTGTCAGAAGCAGAGTTGAACTAGATATGGTCCGTATGTGTAGGAAACGCCGTTCTTTTGTTCTGAGCACACTCACGTATCCTGCTGTATTAGAGAATCTAGAAAGCAAGAGCGTGCTTCTTGCTCGAAAGCACAGTGTTATCAATGGATGAGAACTCTGCTGTGTGTTTCCCTTCAGAAATGGAGTTAAATCCCAGGCTCTGAATCTTCCTACAAGCAAGACTTCGTTTTAGGTAAGGGCAGTCACTTTTCAGCTCAAAGGAACTACATCCTTCACGAAGCTCACACGTTTCTCCTCTTAAGTGACAAGCATTGGATGTTAGAGGACCTGTGGTTCATTTCAGTTTTAGAAGTAGAGTTGAACTAGATATGGTCCATATTTGTATGTAACACCGTTCTTTTTTGTTCTGAGCACACTCACGTTTCCTGTGTATTAGAGATTCTAGAAAGCAAGAGCGTGCTTCTTGCTCTATAGGAGAGTGTGATCCATGGATGAGAACTGTGTTGTGTGTTTCCCTTCAGAAATGGAGTTAAATCCCAGGCTATGTGTTTTCCTACAAGCAAGACTTCGTTTCAGGTAAGGGCAGTCACTTTTCTGCTCAAACGATCTACATCGTTCACAAAGCTCACCCGTTTCTCATCTTAACTGACAAGCATCAGATGTTAGAGGACCAGTGATTTGTATCAGTTTCAGAAGCAGAGTTGGACTAGATATGGTCCGTATGTATAGGAAGCACGGTTCTTTTGTTCTCAGCACACTCACGTTTCCTGCTGTCTTAGAGACTCTAGAACGCAAGAGAGTGCTTCTTCCTCTAAAGCAGAGTGTGATCCATGGATGAGAACTCTGCTGTGTGTTTCCCTTCAGAAATGGAGTTAAATCCCAGGCTCTGTTTCTTCCTACAACCAAGACTTCGTTTCAGGTAAGGGCAGTAACTTTTCAACTCAAAGGAACTACATCGTTCATGAAGCTCACACGTTTCTCATCTTAACTGACAAGCATTGGATGTTAGAGGCCCTGTGCCTTGTGTCAATTTCAGAGGCAGAGTTGGACTAGATATGGTCCGTATGTGTAGGAAACACCGTTCTTTGGTTCTCAGCACACTCACGTTTCCTGCTGTCTTAGAGACAGTAGAAAACTAGAGCGTGCTTCATGCTCGAAAGCAGAGTGTGATCATTGGATGAGAACTCTGCTCTGTGTTTCGCTTCAAAAATGGAGTTAAATCTCAGGCTCTGAGTCTTCCTACAAGCAAGACTTCGTTTCAGGTAAGGGCAGTCACTTTTCAGCTCAAACGATCTACATTGTTCACATGGCTCACACATTTCTCATCTTAACTGACAAGCATCGGAGTTAGAGGACCAGAGCTTTGTATCAGTTTCAGAAGCAGAGTTGGACTAGATATGGTCCGTATGTGTAGGAAACACCGTTCTTTGGTTCTCAGCACACTCACGTTTCCTGCTGTCTTAGAGACAGTAGAAAACTAGAGCGTGCTTCATGCTCGAAAGCAGAGTGTGATCATTGGATGAGAACTCTGCTCTGTGTTTCGCTTCAGAAATGGAGTTAAATCTCAGGCTCTGAGTCTTCCTACAAGCAAGACTTCGTTTCAGGTAAGGGCAGTCACTTTTCAGCTCAAACGAACTACATCCTTCATGAAGCTCACACGTTTCTCATCTTAAATGACAAGGATTGGATGTTAGAGGACCTGTGGTTTGTTTCAGTTTCAGAAGCAGAGTTGAACTAGATATGGTCCGTATGTGTAGGAAACACCGTTCTTTTGTTCTGAGCACACTCACATTTCCTGCTGTATTAGACTATACAAAGTAAGAACGTGCTTTTTGCTCTAAAGCAGAGTGTGAACGATGGATGAGAACTCTGCTGTAGGTTTCCCTTTTAAATTGAGTTAAATCCCAAGCTCTGTGTCTTCCTACAAGCAAGTCTTCATTTCAGGGAAATGTAGTCACTTTTCAGCACAAAGGAACTACATCGTTCACAAAGCTCACACGTTTCTCCTCTTAACTGAAAAGCATTGGATGTTAGAGGACATGTGGTTTGTTTCAGTGTCAGAAGCAGAGTTGAACTAGATATGGTCTGTATGTGTAGGAAACGCCGTTCTTTTGTTCTGAGCACACTCACGTTTCCTGTGTATAGGGATTCTAGAAAGCAAGAGCGTGCTTCTTGCATATAGCAGAGTGTGATCCATGGATGAGAACTGTGTGGTGTGTTTCCCTTCAGAAATGGAGTTAAATCCCAGGCTCTGTGTCTTCCTACAAGCAAGACTTCGTTTCAGGTAAGGTCAGTCACTTTTCAGCTCAAACGATCTACATCCTTCACAAAGCTCACACGTTTCTCATCTTAACTGACAAGCATCGGATGTTCGAGGACCAGAGCTTTGTATCAGTTTCAGAAGTAGAGTTGGACTAGATATGGTTCCTATGTGTAGGAAACACCGTTCTTTTGTTCGGAGCACACTCATGTTTCCTGCTGTGTTAGAGACTCTAGAACGCAAGAGAGTGCTTCTTCCTTAAAGCAGAGTGTGATCCATAAATGAGAACTCTGCTGTGTGTTTCCCTTCAGAAATGGAGTTAAATCCCAGGCTCTGTTTCTTCCTACAACCAAGACTTCGTTTCAGGTAAGGGCAGTAACTTTTCAACTCAAAGGAACTACATCGTTCATGAAGCTCACACGTTTCTCATCTTAACTGACAAGCATTGGATGTTAGAGGCCCTGTGCCTTGTGTCAATTTCAGAGGCAGAGTTGGACTAGATATGGTCCGTATGTGTAGGAAACACCGTTCTTTGGTTCTCAGCACACTCACGTTTCCTGCTGTCTTAGAGACAGTAGAAAACTAGAGCGTGCTTCATGCTCGAAAGCAGAGTTTGATCATTGGATGAGAACTCTGCTCTGTGTTTCGCTTCAAAAATGGAGTTAAATCTCAGGCTCTGAGTCTTCCTACAAGCAAGACTTCGTTTCAGGTAAGGGCAGTCACTTTTCACCTCAAACGATCTACATTGTTCACATGGCTCACACATTTCTCATCTTAACTGACAAGCATCGGAGTTAGAGGACCAGAGCTTTGTATCAGTTTCAGAAGCAGAGTTGGACTAGATATGGTCCGTATGTGTAGGAAACACCGTTCTTTGGTTCTCAGCACACTCACGTTTCCTGCTGTCTTAGAGACAGTAGAAAACTAGAGCGTGCTTCATGCTGGAAAGCAGAGTGTGATCATTGGATGAGAACTCTGCTCTGTGTTTCGCTTCAGAAATGGAGTTAAATCTCAGGCTCTGAGTCTTCCTACAAGCAAGACTTCGTTTCAGGTAAGGGCAGTCACTTTTCAGCTCAAACGAACTACATCCTTCATGAAGCTCACACGTTTCTCATCTTAAATGACAAGGATTGGATGTTAGAGGACCTGTGGTTTGTTTCAGTTTCAGAAGCAGAGTTGAACTAGATATGGTCCGTATGTGTAGGAAACACCGTTCTTTTGTTCTGAGCACACTCACGTTTCATGTGTATTAGAGAATATAGAAAGCAAGAGCGTGCTTCTTGCTCTAAAGCAGCGTGTGACCCATGGATGAGAACTCTGCTGTAGGTTTCCCTTTTAAATTGAGTTAAATCACAAGCTCTGTGTCTTCCTACAAGCAAGTCTTCATTTCAGGGAAATGCAGTCACTTTTCAGCACAAAGGAACTACATCGTTCACAAAGCTCACACGTTTCTCCTCTTAACTGAAAAGCATTGGATGTTAGAGGACATGTGGTTTGTTTCAGTGTCAGAAGCAGAGTTGAACTAGATATGGTCCTTATGTGTAGGAAACGCCGTTCTTTTGTTCTGAGCACACTCACGTATCCTGCTGTATTAGAGAATCTAGAAAGCAAGAGCGCGCTTCTTGCTCTAAAGCAGAGTGTGACCCATGGATGAGAACTGTGTTGTATGTTTCCCTTCAGAAATGGAGTTAAATCCCAGGCTCTGTGTCTTCCTACAAGCAGGACTTCGTTTCAGGTAAGGGCAGTCACTTTTCAGCTCAAAGGAACTACAACTTTCACGAAGCTCACACGTTTCTCATCTTAACTGACAAGCATCAGATGTTAGAGGACCAGTGATTTGTATCAGTTTCAGAAGCAGAGTTGGACGAGATATGGTCCGTATGTATAGGAAGCACGGTTCTTTTGTTCTCAGCACACTCACGTTTCCTGCTGTCTTAGAGACTCTAGAAAGCTAGAGCGTGCTTCTTGCTCTCAAGCAGAGTGTGATCAATGGATGAGAACTCTGCTGTGTGTTTCACTTCAGAAATGGAGTTAAATTCCAACCTCTGAGTCTTCCTAGAAGGAAGACTTCGTTTCAAGTAAGGGCAGTTACTTTACAGCTCAAAAAAACTACATCGTTCACGAAGCTCACACGTTTCTCATCTTAACTGACAAGCATTGGATGTTAGAAGACCTGTGGTTTGTTTCAGTTTCAGAAGAAGTTGAACTAGATATGGTCCGTATGTGTAGGAAACACCGTTCTTTTGTTCTGAGCACACTCACGTTTCATGTGTATTAGAGAATATAGAAAGCAAGAGCGTGCTTCTTGCTCTAAAGCAGCGTGTGATCCATGGATGAGAACTCTGCTGTGTGTTTCCCTTCAGAAATGGAGTTCAATCCCAGGCTCTGTTTCTTCCTACAACCAAGACTTCGTTTCAGGTAAGGGCAGTAACTTTTCAGCTCAAAGGAACTACATCGTTCATGAAGCTCACACGTTTCTCATCTTAAATGACAAGCATTGGATGTTAGAGGCCCTGTGCCTTGTGTCAATTTCAGAGCAGAGTTGGACTAGATATGGTCCGTATGTGTAGGAAACACCGTTCTTTGGTTCTCAGCACACTCACGTTTCCTGCTGTCTTAGAGACAGTAGAAAACTAGAGCGTGCTTCATGCTCGAAAGCAGAGTGTGATCATTGGATGAGAACTCTGCTCTGTGTTTCGCTTCAGAAATGGAGTTAAATCTCAGGCTCTGAGTCTTCCTACAAGCAAGACTTCGTTTCAGGTAAGGGCAGTCACTTTTCAGCTCAAACGATCTACATTGTTCACATGGCTCACACATTTCTCATCTTAACTGACAAGCATCGGAGTTAGAGGACCAGAGCTTTGTATCAGTTTCAGAAGCAGAGTTTGACTAGATATGGTCCGTATGTGTAGGAAACACCGTTCTTTGGTTCTCAGCACACTCACGTTTCCTGCTGTCTTAGAGACAGTAGAAAACTAGAGCGTGCTTCATGCTCGAAAGCAGAGTGTGATCATTGGATGAGAACTCTGCTCTGTGTTTCGCTTCAGAAATGGAGTTAAATCTCAGGCTCTGAGTCTTCCTACAAGCAAGACTTCGTTTCAGGTAAGGGCAGTCACTTTTCAGCTCAAACGAACTACATCCTTCATGAAGCTCACACGTTTCTCATCTTAAATTACAAGGATTGGATGTTAGAGGACCTGTGGTTTGTTTCAGTTTCAGAAGCAGAGTTGAACTAGATATGGTCCGTATGTGTAGGAAACACCGTTCTTTTGTTCTGAGCACACTCACGTATCCTGCTGTATTAGAGACTATAGAAAGTAAGAGCGTGCTTCTTGCTCTAAAGCAGAGTGTGACCCATGGATGAGAACTCTGCTGTAGGTTTCCCTTCTAAATTGAGTTAAATCCCAAGCTCTGTGTCTTCCTACAAGCAAGTCTTCATTTCAGGGAAATGCAGTCACTTTTCAGCACAAAGGAACTACATCGTTCACAAAGCTCACACGTTTCTCCTCTTAACTGAAAAGCATTGGATGTTAGAGGACATGTGGTTTGTTTCAGTGTCAGAAGCAGAGTTGAACTTGATATGGTCCTTATGTGTAGGAAACGCCATTCTTTTGTTCTGAGCACACTCACGTATCCTGCTGTATTAGAGAATCTAGAAAGCAAGAGCGCGCTTCTTGCTCTAAAGCAGAGTGTGACCCATGGATGAGAACTGTGTTGTATGTTTCCCTTCAGAAATGGAGTTAAATCCCAGGCTCTGTGTCTTCCTACAAGCAGGACTTCGTTTCAGGTAAGGGCAGTCACTTTTCAGCTCAAAGGAACTACAACTTTCACGAAGCTCACACGTTTCTCATCTTAACTGACAAGCATTGGATGTTAGAAGACCTGTGGTTTGTTTCAGTTTCAGAAGAAGTTGAACTAGATATGGTCCGTATGTGTAGGAAACACCGTTCTTTTGTTCTGAGCACACTCACGTTTCATGTGTATTAGAGAATATAGAAAGCAAGAGCGTGCTTCTTGCTCTAAAGCAGCGTGTGATCCATGGATGAGAACTCTGCTGTGTGTTTCCCTTCAGAAATGGAGTTCAATCCCAGGCTCTGTTTCTTCCTACAACCAAGACTTCGTTTCAGGTAAGGGCAGTAACTTTTCAGCTCAAAGGAACTACATCGTTCAGGAAGCTCACACGTTTCTCATCTTAACTGACAAGCATTGGATGTTAGAGGCCCTGTGCCTTGTGTCAATTTCAGAGGCAGAGTTGGACTAGATATGGTCCGTATGTGTAGGAAACACCGTTCTTTGGTTCTCAGCACACTCACGTTTCCTGCTGTCTTAGAGACAGTAGAAAACTAGAGCGTGCTTCATGCTCGAAAGCAGAGTGTGATCATTGGATGAGAACTCTGCTCTGTGTTTGCTTCAGAAATGGAGTTAAATCTCAGGCTCTGAGTCTTCCTACAAGCAAGACTTCGTTTCAGGTCAGGGCAGTCACTTTTCAGCTCAAACGATCTACATTGTTCACATGGCTCACACATTTCTCATCTTAACTGACAAGCATCGGAGTTAGAGGACCAGAGCTTTGTATCAGTTTCAGAAGCAGAGTTGGACTAGATATGGTCCGTATGTGTAGGAAACACTGTTCTTTTGTTCTGAGCACACTCACGTATCCTGCTGTATTAGAGACTATAGAAAGTAAGAGCGTGCTTCTTGCTCTAAAGGAGAGTGTGACCCATGGATGAGAACTGTGCTGTAGGTTTCCCTTTTAAATTGAGTTAAATCCCAAGCTCTGTGTCTTCCTACAAGCAAGTCTTCATTTCAGGGAAATGCAGTCACTTTTCAGCACAAAGGAACTACATCGTTCACAAAGCTCACACGTTTCTCCTCTTAACTGAAAAGCATTGGATGTTAGAGGACATGTGGTTTGTTTCAGTGTCAGAAGCAGAGTTGAACTAGATATGGTCCTTATGTGTAGGAAACGCCGTTCTTTTGTTCTGAGCACACTCACGTATCCTGCTGTATTAGAGAATCTAGAAAGCAAGAGCGCGCTTCTTGCTCTAAAGCAGAGTGTGACCCATGGATGAGAACTGTGTTGTATGTTTCCCTTCAGAAATGGAGTTAAATCCCAGGCTCTGTGTCTTCCTACAAGCAGGACTTCGTTTCAGGTAAGGGCAGACACTTTTCAGCTCAAAGGAACTACAACTTTCACGAAGCTCACACGTTTCTCATCTTAACTGACAAGCATCAGATGTTAGAGGCCCTGTGCTGTGTGTCAGTTTCAGAGGCAGAGTTGGAGTAGATATGGTCCGTATGTATAGGAAGCACGGTTCTTTTGTTCTCAGCACACTCACGTTTCCTGCTGTCTTAGAGACTCTAGAAAGCTAGAGCGTGCTTCTTGCTCTCAAGCAGAGTGTGATCAATGGATGAGAACTCTGCTGTGTGTTTCACTTCAGAAATGGAGTTAAATTCCAACCTCTGAGTCTTCCTAGAAGGAAGACTTCGTTTCAAGTAAGGGCAGTTACTTTACAGCTCAAAAAAACTACATCGTTCACGAAGCTCACACGTTTCTCATCTTAACTGACAAGCATTGGATGTTAGAAGACCTGTGGTTTGTTTCAGTTTCAGAAGCAGTTGAACTAGATATGGTCCGTATGTGTAGGAAACACCGTTCTTTTGTTCTGAGCACACTCACGTTTCATGTGTATTAGAGAATATAGAAAGCAAGAGCGTGCTTCTTGCTCTAAAGCAGCGTGTGATCCATGGATGAGAACTCTGCTGTGTGTTTCCCTTCAGAAATGGAGTTCAATCCCAGGCTCTGTTTCTTCCTACAACCAAGACTTCGTTTCAGGTAAGGGCAGTAACTTTTCAGCTCAAAGGAACTACATCGTTCATGAAGCTCACACGTTTCTCATCTTAAATGACAAGCATTGGATGTTAGAGGCCCTGTGCCTTGTGTCAATTTCAGAGCAGAGTTGGACTAGATATGGTCCGTATGTGTAGGAAACACCGTTCTTTGGTTCTCAGCACACTCACGTTTCCTGCTGTCTTAGAGACAGTAGAAAACTAGAGCGTGCTTCATGCTCGAAAGCAGAGTGTGATCATTGGATGAGAACTCTGCTCTGTGTTTCGCTTCAGAAATGGAGTTAAATCTCAGGCTCTGAGTCTTCCTACAAGCAAGACTTCGTTTCAGGTAAGGGCAGTCACTTTTCAGCTCAAACGATCTACATTGTTCACATGGCTCACACATTTCTCATCTTAACTGACAAGCATCGGAGTTAGAGGACCAGAGCTTTGTATCAGTTTCAGAAGCAGAGTTGGACTAGATATGGTCCGTATGTGTAGGAAACACCGTTCTTTGGTTCTCAGCACACTCACGTTTCCTGCTGTCTTAGAGACAGTAGAAAACTAGAGCGTGCTTCATGCTCGAAAGCAGAGTGTGATCATTGGATGAGAACTCTGCTCTGTGTTTCGCTTCAGAAATGGAGTTAAATCTCAGGCTCTGAGTCTTCTTACAAGCAAGACTTCGTTTCAGGTAAGGGCAGTCACTTTTCAGCTCAAACGAACTACATCCTTCATGAAGCTCACACGTTTCTCATCTTAAATGACAAGGATTGGATGTTAGAGGACCTGTGGTTTGTTTCAGTTTCAGAAGCAGAGTTGAACTAGATATGATCCGTATGTGTAGGAAACACCGTTCTTTTGTTCTGAGCACACTCACGTATGCTGCTGTATTAGAGACTATAGAAAGTAAGAGCGTGCTTCTTGCTCTAAAGCAGAGTGTGACCCATGGATGAGAACTCTGCTGTAGGTTTCCCTTTTAAATTGAGTTAAATCCCAAGCTCTGTGTCTTCCTACAAGCAAGTCTTCATTTCAGGGAAATGCAGTCCCTTTTCAGCACAAAGGAACTACATCGTTCACAAAGCTCACACGTTTCTCCTCTTAACTGAAAAGCATTGGATGTTAGAGGACATGTGGTTTGTTTCAGTGTCAGAAGCAGAGTTGAACTAGATATGGTCCGTATGTGTAGGAAACGCCGTTCTTTTGTTCTGAACACACTCACGTATCCTGCTGTATTAGAGAATCTAGAAAGCAAGAGCGCGCTTCTTGCTCTAAAGCAGAGTGTGACCCATGGATGAGAACTGTGTTGTATGTTTCCCTTCAGAAATGGAGTTAAATCCCAGGCTCTGTGTCTTCCTACAAGCAGGACTTCGTTTCAGGTAAGGGCAGTCACTTTTCAGCTCAAAGGAACTACAACTTTCACGAAGCTCACACGTTTCTCATCTTAACTGACAAGCATCAGATGTTAGAGGACCAGTGATTTGTATCAGTTTCAGAAGCAGAGTTGGACTAGATATGGTCCGTATGTATAGGAAGCACGGTTCTTTTGTTCTCAGCACACTCACGTTTCCTGCTGTCTTAGAGACTCTAGAAAGCTAGAGCGTGCTTCTTTCTCTCAAGCATAGTGTGATCAATGAATGAGAACTCTGCTGTGTGTTTCACTTCAGAAATGGAGTTAAATTCCAACCTCTGAGCCTTCCTAGAAGGAAGACTTCGTTTCAAGTAAGGGCAGTCACTTTTCAGCTCAAAGGAAGTACATAGTTCATGAAGCTCACACGTTTCTCATCTTAAATTACAAGCATTGGATGTTAGAGGCCCTGTGCTGTGTGTCAATTTCAGAGGCAGAGTTGGACTAGATATGGTCCGTATGTGTAGGAAACACCGTTCTTTTGTTCTGAACACATTCACGTTTCCTGCTGTATTAGAGAATCTAGAAAGCAAGAGCGCGCTTCTTGCTCTGAAGCAGAGTGTGATCCATGGATGAGAACTCTGCTGTGTGTTTCACTTCAGAAATGGAGTTAAATTCCAACCTCTGAGTCTTCCTACAAGGAAGACTTCGTTTCAAGTAAGGGCAGTTACTTTACAGCTCAAACGAACTACATCGTTCACGAAGCTCACACGTTTCTCATCTTAACTGACAAGCATTGGATGTTAGAGGACCTGTGGTTTGTTTCAGTTTCAGAAGAAGATTTGAACTAGATATGGTCCATATGTGTAGGAAACACCGTTCTTTTGTTCAGAGCACACTCACTTTTCCTGCTGTATTAGAGACTCTGGAAAGCAAGAGAGTGCTTCTTGCTCTAAAGCAGATTGTGATCCATGGATGAGAACTGTGCTGTGTGTTTCCCTTCAGAAATGGAGTTAAATCCCAGGCTCTGCTTGTTCCTAGAACCATGACTTCGTTTCAGGTAAGGGCAGTCACATTTCAGCTCAAAAGAACTACATCGTTCATGAAGCTCACACGTTTCTCATCTTAAATTACAAGCATTGGATGTTAGAGGCCCTGTGCTGTGTGTCAATTTCAGAGGCAGAGTTGGAGTAGATATGGTCCTTATGTGTAGGAAACACCGTTCTTTTGTTCTGAGCACACTCACGTTTCCTGCTGTATTAGAGAATCTAGAAAGCAAGAGCGCGCTTCTTGCTCTAAAGCAGAGTGTGATCCATGGATGAGAACTGTGTTGTGTGTTTCCCTTCAGAAATGGTGTTAAATCCCAGGCTCTGTGTCTTCCAACAAGGAAGACTTCGTTTCAGGTAACGGCAGTCACTTTTCAGGTCAAAGGAACTACAACTTTCACGAAGCTCACACGTTTCTCATCTGAACTGACAAGCATCAGATGTTAGAGGACCAGTGCTTTGTATCAGATTCAGAAGCAGAGTTGGACTAGATATGGTCCGTATGTGTAGGAAACACCGTTCTTTTGTTCTCAGCACACTCACGTTTCCTGCTGTCTTAGAGACTCTAGAAAGCTAGGGCTTGCTTCTTGCTCTCAAGCAGAGTGTGATCAATGGATGAGAACTCTGCTGTGTGTTTCACTTCAGAAATGGAGTTAAATTCCAACCTCTGGGTCTTCCTACAAGGAAGACTTCGTTTCAAGTAAGGGCAGTTACTTTACAGCTCAAACGAACTACATCGTTCATGAAGCTCACACGTTTCTCATCTTAACTGACAACCATTGGATGTTAGAGGACCTGTGGTTTGTATCAATTTTAGAAGCAGAGTTGAACTATAAATGGTCCTTATGTGCAGGAAACACCGTTCTTTTTTTCTGAGCACACTCTCGTTTCCTGCTGTATTAGAGACTCTAGAATGCAAGGGCGTGCCTCTTGCTCTAAAGCAGAGTGTGTTTCATAGATGAGAACTGTGCTGTGTGTTTCTGTTCTTAAATGGAGTTAAATCCAAGCTATCTGTCTTCCTAAAAGCAAGTCTTTATTTCAGGTAAACGCAGTTACTTTTCAGGTCAAAGGAACTACATCGTTCACAAAGCTCACATGTTTCTCATCTTAACTGACAAGCATTGGATGTTAGAGGACCTGTGGTTTTTTTCAGTTTCAGAAGCAGAGTTGAACTAGATATGGTCCGTATGTGTAGGAAACACCGTCCTTTTGTTATGAGCACACTCACATTTCCTGCTGTATTAGAGACTCTTGAAAGCAGGAGCGTGTTTCTTGCTCTAAAGCAGAGTGTGATCCATGGATGAGAACTCTGCTGTGTGTTTCGCTTCAGAAATGGAGTTTAATCCCAGGCTCTGTGTCTTCCTACAAGCAAGACTTCGTTTCAGGTAAGGGCAGTCACTTTTCAGCTCAAAGGAACTACAACTTTCACGAAGCTCATACGTTTCTCATCTTAACTGACAAGGATCAGATGTTAGAGGACCAGTGCTTTGTATCAGTTTCAGAAGTAGAGGTGTACTAGATATGGTCCGTATGTGTAGGAAACACCGTTCTTTTGTTCTCAGCACACTCACGTTTCCTGCTGTCTTAGAGACTCTAGAAAGCTAGAGCGTGATTCTTGCTCTAAAGCAGAGTGTGATCAATGGATGAGAACTCTGCTGTGTGTTTCCCTTCAGAAATGGAGTTAAATCCCAGGGTCTGCGTCTTCCTACAAGCAAGTCTTCGTTTCAGGTAAGGGCAGTCACTTTTCAGCTCAAAGGAACTACATCCTTCACGAAGCTCACACGATTCTCCTCTTAACTGACAAGCATTGGATGTTAGAGGACCTGTGGTTTGTTTCAGATTAAGAAGCACAGTTGAACTAGATATGGTCTGTATGTGTTGGAAACACCGTTCTTTGGTTCTGAGCACACTCATATTTCCTGCTGTCTTAGAGACTCTAGATAGCAAGAGCGTGCTTCTCGTTCTAAAGCAGAGTAAGATCCATGGATGATAACTGTGCTGTGGGTTTCCCTTCTTAAACTGAGTTAAATCCCAAGCTCTGTGTCTTCCTACAAGCAAGTCTTCATTTCAGGTAAATGCAGTCACGTTTCAGCTCAAAGGATCTACATCGTTCACAAAGCTCACACGTTTCTCCTCTTAACTGACAAGCATTGGATGTTAGAGGACCTGTGCTTAATTTCAGTTTTAGAAGCAGAGTTGAACTAGATATGGTCCATATGTGTAGGAAACACCTTTCTGTGTTCTGAGCACACTCACGTTTCCTGTGTATTAGAGATTCTAGAAAGAAAGAGCGTGCTTCTTGCTCTATAGCAGAGTGTGATCCATGGATGAGAACTGTGTTGTGTGTTTCCCTTCAGAAATGGAGTTAAATCCCAGGCTCTGTTTCTTCCTACAACCAAGACTTCGTTTCAGGTAAGGGCAGTAACTTTTCAGCTCAAAGGAACTACATCGTTCCTGAAGCTCACACGTTTCTCATCTTAAATGACAAGCATTGGATGTTAGAGGCCCTGTGCCTTGTGTCAATTTCAGAGGCAGAGTTGGCCTAGATATGGTCGGTATGAGTAGGAAACACCGTTCTTTGGTTCTCAGCACACTCACGTTTCCTGCTGTCTTAGAGACAGTAGAAAACTAGAGCGTGCTTCATGCTCGAAAGCAGAGTGTGATCATTGGATGAGAACTCTGCTCTGTGTTTCGCTTCAGAAATTGAGTTAAATTCAAACCTCTGAGTCTTCCTACAAGGAAGACTTCATTTCAAGTAAGGGCAGTCACTTTTCAGCTCAAAGGAAGTACATCGTTCATGAAGCTCACATGTTTCTCATCATAAATGACAAGCATTGGATGTTGGAGGACCTGTGCTGTATGTCAATTTCAGAGGCAGAGTTGGACCAGTTATGGTCCGTATGTGTAGGAAACACCGTTCTTTTGTTCTGAGCACACTCAGGTTTCCTGTGTATTAGAGAATCTAGAAAGCAAGAGCGTGCTTCTTGCTCTAAAGCAGCGTGTGATCCATGGATGAGAACTCTGCTGTGTGTTTCCCTTCAGAAATGGAGTTAAATCCCAGGCTCTGTTTCTTCCTACAACCAAGACTTCGTTTCAGGTAAGGGCAGTCACTTTTCAGCTCAAAGCAACTACATCGTTCATGAAGCTCACACGTTTCTCATCTTAAATGGCAAGCATTGGATGTTAGAGGCCCTGTGCCTTGTGTCAATTTCAGAGGAAGAGTTGGACTAGATATGGTCGGTATGTGTTGGAAACACCATTCTTTTGTTCTCAGCACACTCACGTTTCCTGCTTTCTTAGAGACTCTAGAAAGTTAGAGCGTGCTTCTTGCTAGAAAGCAGAGTGTGATCCATGGATGAGAACTCTGCTGTGTGTTTCCCTTCAGAAATGGAGTTAATTCCCAGGGTCTGCGTCTTCCTACAAGCAAGTCTTCGTTTCAGGTAAGGGCAGTCACTTTTCAGCTCAAAGGAACTACATCCTTCACGAAGCTCACACGATTCTCCTCTTAACTGACAAGCATTGGATGTTAGAGGACCTGTGGTTTGTTTCAGATTAAGAAGCACAGTTGAACTAGATATGGTCTGTATGTGTTGGAAACACCGTTCTTTGGTTCTGAGCACACTCATATTTCCTGCTGTCTTAGAGACTCTAGATAGCAAGAGCGTGCTTCTCGTTCTAAAGCAGAGTAAGATCCATGGATGATAACTGTGCTGTGGGTTTCCCTTCTTAAACTGAGTTAAATCCCAAGCTCTGTGTCTTCCTACAAGCAAGTCTTCATTTCAGGTAAATGCAGTCACGTTTCAGCTCAAAGGATCTACATCGTTCACAAAGCTCACACGTTTCTCCTCTTAACTGACAAGCATTGGATGTTAGAGGACCTGTGCTTAATTTCAGTTTTAGAAGCAGAGTTGAACTAGATATGGTCCGTATGTGTAGGAAACACCTTTCTGTGTTCTGAGCACACTCACGTTTCCTGTGTATTAGAGATTCTAGAAAGAAAGAGCGTGCTTCTTGCTCTATAGCAGAGTGTGATCCATGGATGAGAACTGTGTTGTGTGTTTCCCTTCAGAAATGGAGTTCAATCCCAGGCTCTGTTTCTTCCTACAACCAAGACTTCGTTTCAGGTAAGGGCAGTAACTTTTCAGCTCAAAGGAACTACATCGTTCCTGAAGCTCACACGTTTCTCATCTTAAATGACAAGCATTGGATGTTAGAGGCCCTGTGCCTTGTGTCAATTTCAGAGGCAGAGTTGGCCTAGATATGGTCGGTATGTGTAGGAAACACGGTTCTTTTGTTCTCAGCACACTCACATTTCCTGCTGTCTTAGAGACAGTAGAAAACTAGAGCGTGCTTCATGCTCGAAATCAGAGTGTGATCATTGGATGAGAACTCTGCTCTGTGTTTCGCTTCAGAAACGGAGTTAAATCTCAGGCTCTGAGTCTTCCTACAAGCAAGACTTCGTTTCAGGTAAGGGCAGTCACTTTTCACCTCAAACGATCTACATTGTTCACATGGCTCACACATTTCTCATCTTAACTGACAAGCATCGGAGTTAGAGGACCAGAGCTTTGTATCAGTTTCAGAAGCAGAGTTGGACTAGATATGGTCCATATGTGTAGGAAACACCGTTCTTTGGTTCTCAGCACACTCACGTTTCCTGCTGTCTTAGAGACAGTAGAAAACTAGAGCGTGCTTCATGCTCGAAAGCAGAGTGTGATCATTGGATGAGAACTCTGCTCTGTGTTTCGCTTCAGAAATGGAGTTAAATCTCAGGCTCTGAGTCTTCCTACAAGCAAGACTTCGTTTCAGGTGAGGGCAGTCACTTTTCAGCTCAAACGAACTACATCCTTCATGAAGCCCACAGGTTTCTCATCTTAAATGACAAGGATTGGATGTTAAAGGACCTGTGGTTCATTTCAGTTTCAGAAGTAGAGTTGGACTAGATATGGTCCGTATGTGTAGGAAACACTGTTCTTTTGTTCGGAGCACACTCACGTTTCCTGCTGTCTTAGAGACTCTAGAACGCAAGAGCGTGCTTCTTTCTCTAAAGCAGAGTGTGACCCGTGGATGAGAACTCTGCTGTAGGTTTCCCTTTTAAATTGAGTTAAATCCCAAGCTCTGTGTCTTCCTACAAGCAAGTCTTCATTTCAGGTAAATGCAGTCACTTTTCAACACAAAGGAACTACATCATTCACAAAGCTCACACGTTTCTCATCTTAACTGACAAGCATCAGGTGTTAGAGGACCTGTGGTTTGTGTCAGTTTCAGAAGCAGAGTTGAACTAGATATGGTCCGTATGTGTAGGAAACGCCGTTCTTTTGTTCTGAGCACCCTCACGTTTCCTGCTGTATTAGAGAATCTAGAAAGCAAGAGCAGGCTTCTTGCTCTAAAGCAGATTGTGATCCATGGATGAGAAATGTGTTGTGTGTTTCCCTTCAGAAATGGAGTTTAATACCAGGCTCTGTGTCTTCCTACAAGCAAGACTTCGTTTCAGGTAAGGGCAGTCACTTTTCAGCTCAAAGGAACTACAACTTTCACGAAGCTCATACGTTTCTCATCTTAACAGAAAAGCATTGGATGTTAGAGGACATGTGGTTTGTTTCAGTGTCAGAAGCAGAGTTGAACTAGATATGGTCCGTATATGTAGGAAACGCCGTTCTTTGGTTCTGAGCACACTCACGTGTCCTGTTGTATTAGAGAATCTAGAAAGCAAGAGCGTGCTTCTTGCTCTAAAGCAGAGTGTGATCCATGGATGAGAACTCTGCTGTGTGTTTCCCTTCAGAAATGGAGTTAAATCCCAGGCTCTGCTTCTTCCTAGAACCATGACTTCGTTTCAGGTAAGGGCAGTCTCTTTTCAGCTCAAAGGAACTACAACTTTCACGAAGCTCAAACGTTTCTCATCTTAACTGACAGGCATCAGATGTTAGAGGACCAGTGATTTGTATCAGTTTCAGAAGCAGAGTTGGACTAGATATGGTCCGTATGTATAGGAAGCACGGTTCTTTTGTTCTCAGCACACTCACGTTTCCTGCTGTCTTAGAGACACTAGAAAGCTAGAGCGTGCTTCTTGCTCTCAAGCAGAGTGTGATCAATGGATGAGAACTCTGCTGTGTGTTTCACTTCAGAAATGGAGTTAAATTCCAACCTCGGAGTCTTCCTACAAGGAAGACTTAGTTTCAAGTAAGGGCAGTTACTTTACAGCTCAAACGAACTACATCATTCACGAAGCTCACACGTTTCTCATCTTAACTGACAAGCATTGGATGTTAGAGGACCTGTGGTTTGTTTCAGTTTCAGAAGCAGATTTGAACTAGATATGGTCCATATGTGTAGGAAACACCGTTCTTTTGTTCAGAGCACACTCACATTTCCTGATGTATTAGAGACTCTGGAAAGAAAGAGAGTGCTTCTTGCTCTAAAGCAGAGTGTGATCCATGGATGAGAACTCTGCTGTGTGTTTCCCTTCAGAAATGGAGTTAAATCCCAGGGTCTGCGTCTTCCTACAGGCAAGTCTTCGTTTCAGGTAAGGGCAGTCACTTTTCAGCTCAAAGGAACTACATCCTTCACGAAGCTCACACGATTCTCCTCTTAACTGACAAGCATTGGATGTTAGAGGACCTGTGGTTTCTTTCAGATTCAGAAGCACAGTTGAACTAGATATGGTCTGTATGTGTTGGAAACACCGTTCTTTGGTTCTGAGCACACTCATATTTCCTGCTGTCTTAGAGACTCTAGATAGCAAGAGCGTGCTTCTCGTTCTAAAGCAGAGTAAGATCCATGGATGATAACTGTGCTGTGGGTTTCCCTTCTTAAACTGAGTTAAATCCCAAGCTCTGTGTCTTCCTACAAGCAAGTCTTCATTTCAGGTAAATGCAGTCACGAATCAGCTCAAAGGATCTACATCGTTCACAAAGCTCACACGTTTCTCCTCTTAACTGACAAGCATTGGATGTTAGAGGACCTGTGCTTAATTTCAGTTTTAGAAGCAGAGTTGAACTAGATATGGTCCGTATGTGTAGGAAACACCTTTCTGTGTTCTGAGCACACTCACGTTTCCTGTGTATTAGAGATTCTAGAAAGAAAGAGCGTGCTTCTTGCTCTATAGCAGAGTGTGATCCATGGATGAGAACTGTGTTGTGTGTTTCCCTTCAGAAATGGAGTTAAATCCCAGGCTCTGTTTCTTCCTACAACCAAGACTTCGTTTCAGGTAAGGGCAGTAACTTTTCAGCTCAAAGGAACTACATCGTTCCTGAAGCTCACACGTTTCTCATCTTAAATGACAAGCATTGGATGTTAGAGGCCCTGTGCCTTGTGTCAATTTCAGAGGCAGAGTTGGCCTAGATATGGTCGGTATGAGTAGGAAACACCGTTCTTTGGTTCTCAGCACACTCACGTTTCCTGCTGTCTTAGAGACAGTAGAAAACTAGAGCGTGCTTCATGTTCGAAAGCAGAGTGTGATCATTGGATGAGAACTCTGCTCTGTGTTTCGCTTCAGAAATTGAGTTAAATTCAAACCTCTGAGTCTTCCTACAAGGAAGACTTCATTTCAAGTAAGGGCAGTCACTTTTCAGCTCAAAGGAAGTACATCGTTCATGAAGCTCACATGTTTCTCATCATAAATGACAAGCATTGGATGTTGGAGGACCTGTGCTGTATGTCAATTTCAGAGGCAGAGTTGGACCAGTTATGGTCCGTATGTGTAGGAAACACCGTTCTTTTGTTCTGAGCACACTCAGGTTTCCTGTGTATTAGAGAATCTAGAAAGCAAGAGCGTGCTTCTTGCTCTAAAGCAGCGTGTGATCCATGGATGAGAACTCTGCTGTGTGTTTCCCTTCAGAAATGGAGTTAAATCCCAGGCTCTGTTTCTTCCTACAACCAAGACTTCGTTTCAGGTAAGGGCAGTCACTTTTCAGCTCAAAGCAACTACATCGTTCATGAAGCTCACACGTTTCTCATCTTAAATGGCAAGCATTGGATGTTAGAGGCCCTGTGCCTTGTGTCAATTTCAGAGGAAGAGTTGGACTAGATATGGTCGGTATGTGTTGGAAACACCATTCTTTTGTTCTCAGCACACTCACGTTTCCTGCTTTCTTAGAGACTCTAGAAAGTTAGAGCGTGCTTCTTGCTAGAAAGCAGAGTGTGATCCATGGATGAGAACTCTGCTGTGTGTTTCCCTTCAGAAATGGAGTTAATTCCCAGGGTCTGCGTCTTCCTACAAGCAAGTCTTCGTTTCAGGTAAGGGCAGTCACTTTTCAGCTCAAAGGAACTACATCCTTCACGAAGCTCACACGATTCTCCTCTTAACTGACAAGCATTGGATGTTAGAGGACCTGTGGTTTGTTTCAGATTAAGAAGCACAGTTGAACTAGATATGGTCTGTATGTGTTGGAAACACCGTTCTTTGGTTCTGAGCACACTCATATTTCCTGCTGTCTTAGAGACTCTAGATAGCAAGAGCGTGCTTCTCGTTCTAAAGCAGAGTAAGACCCATGGATGATAACTGTGCTGTGGGTTTCCCTTCTTAAACTGAGTTAAATCCCAAGCTCTGTGTCTTCCTACAAGCAAGTCTTCATTTCAGGTAAATGCAGTCACGTTTCAGCTCAAAGGATCTACATCGTTCACAAAGCTCACACGTTTCTCCTCTTAACTGACAAGCATTGGATGTTAGAGGACCCGTGCTTAATTTCAGTTTTAGAAGCAGAGTTGAACTAGATATGGTCCGTATGTGTAGGAAACACCTTTCTGTGTTCTGAGCACACTCACGTTTCCTGTATATTAGAGATTCTAGAAAGAAAGAGCGTGCTTCTTGCTCTATAGCAGAGTGTGATCCATGGATGAGAACTGTGTTGTGTGTTTCCCTTCAGAAATGGAGTTAAATCCCAGGCTCTGTTTCTTCCTACAACCAAGACTTCGTTTCAGGTAAGGGCAGTAACTTTTCAGCTCAAAGGAACAACATCGTTCCTGAAGCTCACACGTTTCTCATCTTAAATGACAAGCATTGGATGTTAGAGGCCCTGTGCCTTGTGTCAATTTCAGAGGCAGAGTTGGCCTAGATATGGTCGGTATGTGTAGGAAACACCGTTCTTTTGTTCTCAGCACACACATGTTTCCTGCTGTCTTAGAGACAGTAGAAAACTAGAGCGTGCTTCATGCTCGAAATCAGAGTGTGATCATTGGATGAGAACTCTGCTCTGTGTTTCGCTTCAGAAACGGAGTTAAATCTCAGGCTCTGAGTCTTCCTACAAGCAAGACTTCGTTTCAGGTAAGGGCAGTCACTTTTCACCTCAAACGATCTACATTGTTCACATGGCTCACACATTTCTCATCTTAACTGACAAGCATCGGAGTTAGAGGACCAGAGCTTTGTATCAGTTTCAGAAGCAGAGTTGGACTAGATATGGTCCATATGTGTAGGAAACACCGTTCTTTGGTTCTCAGCACACTCACGTTTCCTGCTGTCTTAGAGACAGTAGAAAACTAGAGCGTGCTTCATGCTCGAAATCAGAGTGTGATCATTGGATGAGAACTCTGCTCTGTGTTTCGCTTCAGAAATGGAGTTAAATCTCAGGCTCTGAGTCTTCCTACAAGCAAGACTTCGTTTCAGGTAAGGGCAGTCACTTTTCAGCTCAAACGAACTACATCCTTCATGAAGCCCACAGGTTTCTCATCTTAAATGACAAGGATTGGATGTTAAAGGACCTGTGGTTCATTTCAGTTTCAGAAGTAGAGTTGGACTAGATATGGTCCGTATGTGTAGGAAACACTGTTCTTTTGTTCGGAGCACACTCACGTTTCCTGCTGTCTTAGAGACTCTAGAACGCAAGAGCGTGCTTCTTTCTCTAAAGCAGAGTGTGATCCATGGATGAGAACTCTGCTGTGTGTTTCCCTTCAGAAATGGAGTTAAATCCCAGGCTCTGTTTCTTCCTACAACCAAGACTTCGTTTCAGGTAAAGGCAGTCACTTTTCAATTCAAAGGAACTACATCGTTCATGAAGCTCACACGTTTCTCATCATAAATGACAAGCATTGGATGTTAGAGGCCCTGTGCCTTGTGTCAATTTCAGAGGCAGAGTTGGACTAGATATGGTCGGTATGTGTTGGAAACACCATTCTTTTGTTCTCAGCACACTCATGTTTCCTGCTTTCTTAGAGACTCTAGAAAGTTAGAGCGTGCTTCTTGCTCGAAAGCAGAGTGTTATCAATGGATGAGAACTCTGCTCTGTGTTTCACTTCAGAAATGAAGTTAAATCCCAGGCTCTGAATCTTCCTACAAGCAAGACTTCATTTTAGGTAAGGGCAGTCACTTTTCAGCTCAAAGGAACTACATCCTTAACGAAGCTCACACATTTCTCCTCTTAACTGACAAGCATTGGATGTTAGACGACCTGTGGTTCATTTCAGTTTTAGAAGCAGAGTTGAACTAGATATGGTCCATATTTGTAGGAAACACCGTTCTTTTGTTCTGAGCACACTCAGTTTCCTGTGTATTAGAGAATCGGGAAAGCAAGAGCGTACTTCTTGCTCTAAAGCAGACTGTGATCCATGGATGAGAACTGTGTTGTGTTTTTCCCTTCTAAATGGAGTTAAATCTCTGGCTCTGTGTCCTCCTACAAGCAAGACTTCGTTTCAGGTAGGGCAGTCACTTTTCAGCTCAAAAGATCTACATTGTTCACTAAGCTCACACATTTCTCATCTTAACTGACAAGCATCAGGTGTTAGAGTACCTGTTGTTTGTTTCAGTTTCAGAAGCAGAGTTGAACTAGATATGGTCCGTATGTGTAGGAAACACCGTTCTTTTGTTCTGAGCACACTCACGTTTCCTGCTGTGTTAGAGACTCTAGAAAGCAAGAGTGTGCTTCTTCTTCTAAAGAAGGGGGTGATCCATGGATTAGAACTCTGCTGTGTGTTTCCCTTCAGAAATGGAGTTAAATCACAGGCTCTGAGTCTACCTACAAGGAAGACTTCGTTTCAAGTAAGGGCAGTTACTTTACAGCTCAAACGAACTACATCGTTCACGAAGCTCACACGTTTCTCATCTTAACAGACAAGCATTGGATGTTAGAGACACTCTGGTTTGTTTCAGTTTCATAAGCAGAGTTGAACTAGATATGGTCCGTATGTGTAGGAAACACCGTTCTTTTGTTCTGAGCACACTCACCTTTCCTGTGTATTAGAGAATCTAGAAAGCAAGAGCGTGCTTCTTGCTCTAAAGCAGAGTGTGATCCATGGATGAGAACTCTGCTGTGTGTTTCCCTTCATAAATGGAGTTAAAGCCCAGGCTCTGTTTCTTCCTACAACCAAGACTTCGTTTCAGGTAAGGGTAATCACTTTTCAGCTCAAAGGAACTACATCGTTCATGAAGCTCACACATTTCTCATCTTAAATGACAAGCATTGGATGTTAGAGGCCCTGTGCCTTGTGTCAATTTCAGAGGCAGATTTGGACTAGATATGGTCGGTATGTGTAGGAAACACTGTACTTTTGTTCTCAGGTCACTCACGTTTCCTGCTGTCTTAGAGACTCTAGAAAGTTCGAGCGTGGTTCTTGCTTGAAAGCAGAGTGTGATCAATGGATGAGAACTCTGCTGTGTGTTTCACTTCAGAAATGGAGTTAAATCTCTGGATCTGTGTCCTCCTACAAGCAAGACTTCGTTTCAGGTAGGGCAGTCACTTTTCAGCTCAAAAGATCTACATTGTTCACTAAGCTCACACATTTCTCATCTTAACTGACAAGCATCAGGTGTTAGAGGACCTGTGGTTTGTTTCAGTTTCAGAAGCAGAGTTGAACTAGATATGGTCCGTATGTGTAGGAAACACCGTTCTTTTGTTCTGAGCACACTCACGTTTCCTGCTGTGTTAGAGACTCTAGAAAGCAAGAGCGTGCTTCTTCTTCTAAAGAAGAGGGTGATCCATGGATTAGAACTCTGCTGTGTGTTTCCCTTCAGAAATGGAGTTAAATCCCAGGCTCTGAGTCTACCTACAAGGAAGACTTCGTTTCAAGTAAGGGCAGTTACTTTACAGCTCAAACGAACTACATCGTTCACGATGCTCACACGTTTCTCATCTTAACAGACAAGCATTAGATGTTAGAGACACTCTGGTTTGTTTCAGTTTCATAAGCAGAGTTGAACTAGATATGGTCCGTATGTGTAGGAAACACCGTTCTTTTGTTCTGAGCACACTCACCTTTCCTGTGTATTAGAGAATCTAGAAAGCAAGAGCGTGCTTCTTGCTCTAAAGCAGAGTGTGATCCATGGATGAGAACTCTGCTGTGTGTTTTCCTTCATAAATGGAGTTAAAGCCCAGGCTCTGTTTCTTCCTACAACCAAGACTTCGTTTCAGGTAAGGGCAATCACTTTTCAGCTCAAAGGAACTACATCGTTCATGAAGCTCACACGTTTCTCATCTTAAATGACAAGCATTGGATGTTAGAGGCCCTGTGCCTTGTGTCAATTTCAGAGGCAAAGTTGGACTAGATATGGTCGGTATGTGTAGGAAACACTGTACTTTTGTTCTCAGCACACTCACGATTCCTGCTGTCTTAGAGACTCTAGAAAGTTAGAGCGTGGTTCTTGCTCGAAAGCAGAGTGTGATCAATGGATGAGAACTCTGCTGTGTGTTTCACTTCAGAAATGGAGTTAAATCTCTGGATCTGTGTCCTCCTACAAGCAAGACTTCGTTTCAGGTAGGGCAGTCACTTTTCAGCTCAAAAGATCTACATCGTTCACTAAGCTCACACATGTCTCATCTTAACTGACAAGCATCAGATGTTAGAGGACCTGTAGTTTGTTTCAGTTTCAGAAGCAGAGTTGAACTAGATATGGTCCGCATGTTTAGGAAACACCGTTCTTTTGTTCTGAGCACACTCACGTTTCCTGCTGTGTTAGAGACTCTAGAAAGCAAGAGCGTGCTTCTTCTTCTAAAGAAGAGGGTGATCCATGGATTAGAACTCTGCTGTGTGTTTCCCATCAGAAATAGAGTTAAATCCCACGCTCTGAGTCTACCTACAAGGAAGACTTCGTTTCAAGTAAGGGCAGTTACTTTACAGCTCAAACGAACTACAACGTTCACGATGCTCACACATTTGTCATCTTAACAGACAAGCATTGGATGTTATGGGACCTCTGGTTTGTTTCAGTTTCAGAAGCAGAGTTGAACTAGATATGGTCCGTATGTGTAGGAAACACCGTTCTTTTGTTCTGAGCACACTCAAGTTTCCTGCTGTATTAGAGACTCTAGAAAGCAAGAGCGTGCTTCTTGCTGTAAAGCAGAGTGTGATCCATGGATGAGAACTCAGCTGTGTTTTTCCTTTCAGAAATGGAGATAAATCCCGGCTCTGTTTCTTCCTACAAGCAAGACTTCGTTTCAGGTAAGGGCAGTCACTTTTCAGCTCAAAGGAAGTACATCGTTCATGAAGCTCACACGTTTCTCATCTTAAATGACAAGCATTGGATGTTGGAGGACCTGTGCTGTATGTCAATTTCAGAGGCAGAGTTGGACCAGTTATGGTCCCTATGTGTAGGAAACACCGTTCTTTTGTTCTGAGCACACTCACGTTTCCTGTGTATTAGAGAATCTAGAAAGCAAGAGCGTGCTTCTTGCTCTAAAGCAGAGTGTGATCCATGGATGAGATCTGTGTTGTGTGTTTCCCTTCTAAATGGAGTTAAATCTCAGGCTCTGTGTCTTCCTACAAGCAAGACTTCGCTTCAGGTAAGGGCAGTCACTTTTCAGCTCAAACGATCTACATCGTTCACGAAGCTCACACGTTTCTCATCCTAACTGACAAGCATTGGATGTTAGAGGTCCTGTGGTTTGTTTCAGTTTCAGAAGCAGATTTGGACTAGATATGGTCCATATGGGTAGGAAACACCGTTCTTTCGTTCAGAGCACACTAACGTTTCCTGGTGTTAGAGACTCTGGAAAGCAAGATAGTACTTCTTGCTCTAAAGCAGAGTATGATCCATGGATGAGAACTCTGTTGTGTGTTTCTCTTCAGAAATGGAGTTAAATCCCAGGGTCTGCATCTCCCTACAAGCAAGTCTTCATTTCAGGTAAGGGCAGTCACTTTTCAGCTCAAAGGAACAACATCGGGCATGAAGCTCACACGTTTCTCAACTTAAATGACAAGCATTGGATGTTAGAGGACCTGTGCTTCATTTCAGTTTTAGAAGCAATTTTGGACTAGATATGGTCGGTATGTGTAGGAAACTCCGTTCTTTTGTTCTCAGCACACCCACGTTTCCTGCTGTCTTAGAGACTCTAGAAAGTAAGAGCGTGCTTCTTGCTCTAAAACAGTGTGTGACCCATGGATGAGAACTCTGCTATAGGTTTCCCTTTTAAATTGAGTTAAATCCCAAGCTCTGTGTCTTCCTACAAGCAAGTCTTCATTTCAGGTAAATGCAGTCACTTTTCAGCACAAAGGAACTACATCGTTCACAAAGCTCACACGTTTCTCCTCTTAACTGAAAAGCATTGGATGTTAGAGGACATGTGGTTTGTTTCAGTTTCAGAAGCAGAGTTGAACTAGATATGGTCCGTAGGTGTAGGAAACGCCATTCTTTTGTTCTGAGCACACTCACGTTTCCTGCTGTATTAGAGAATCTAGGAAGCAAGAGAGCGCTTCTTGCTCTAAAGCAGAGTGTGATCCATGGATGAGAACTCTGCTGTGTGTTTCCTTTCAGAAATGGAGTTAAATCCCGGCTCTGTTTCTTCCTACAAGCAAGAATTCGTTTCAGGTAAGGGCAGTCACTTTTCAGCTCAAAGGAAGTACATCGTTCATGAAGCTCACACGTTTCTCATCTTAAATGACAAGCATTGGATGTTGGAGGACCTGTGCTGTATGTCAATTTCAGAGGCAGAGTTGGACCAGTTATGGTCCGTATGTGTAGGAAACACCGTTCTTTTGTTCTGAGCACACTCAAGTTTCCTGTGTATTAGAGAATCTAGAAAGCAAGAGCGTGCTTCTTGCTCTAAAGCAGAGTGTGATCCATGGATGAGATCTGTGTTGTGTGTTTCCCTTCTAAATGGAGTTAAATCTCAGGCTCTGTGTCTTCCTACAAGCAAGACTTCGTTTCAGGTAAGGGCAGTCACTTTTCAGCTCAAACGATCTACATCGTTCACGAAGCTCACACATTTATCATCTTAACTGACAAGCACCTGATTTAGAGGACCAGAGATTTGTGTCAGTTTCAGAAGCATAGTTGGTCTATATATGGTCCGTATGTGTAGGAAACACCTTTCTTTGGTTCTCAGCACACTCACGTTTCCTGCTGTCTTAGAGACTCTAGAAAGCTAGAGCGTGCTTCTTGCTCTCAAGCAGAGTGTGATCAATGGATGAGAACTCTGCTGTGTGTTTCGCTTCAGAAACGGAGTTAAATTCCAACCTCTGAGTCTTCCTACAAGGAAGACTTCGTTTCAAGTAAGGGCAGTTACTTTACAGCTCAAAAGAACTACATCGTTCACGAAGCTCACACGTTTCTCATCTTAACTGACAAGCATTGGATGTTAGAGGACCTGTGGTTTGTTTCAGTTTCAGAAGCAGATTTGGACTAGATATGGTCCATATGTGTAGGAAACACCGTTCTTTTGTTCAGAGCACACTCACGTTTCCTGCTGAATTAGAGACTCTGGAAAGTAAGAGCGTGCTTCTTGCTGTAAAGCAGAGTGTGATTCATGGATGAGAACTCTGCTGTGTGTTTCCTTTCAGAAATGGAGTTAAATCCCGGCTCTGTTTCTTCCTACAAGCAAGACTTCGTTTCAGGTAAGGGCAGTCACTTTTCAGCTCAAAGGAACTACAACTTTCACCAAGCTCACACGTTTCTCATCTTAACTGACAAGCATCAGATGTTAGAGGACCAGTGATTTGTATCAGTTTCAGAAGCAGAGTTGGACTAGATATGGTCCGTATGTGTAGGAGACACCGTTCTTTGGTTCTCAGCACACTCACGTTTCCTGCTGTCTTAGAGAGAGTAGAAAGCTAGAGCGTGCTTCATGCTCGAAAGCAGAGTGTGATCATTGGATGAGAACTCTGCTGTGTGTTTCACTTCAGAAATGGAGTTAAATTCCAACCTCTGAGTCTTCCTACAAGCAAGTCTTCATTTCAGGTAAATGCAGTCACTTTTCAGCACAAAGGAACTACATCGTTCACGAAGCTCACACGTTTCTCATCTTAACTGACAAGCATCGGATGTTAGAAGACCAATGTTTTGTTTCAGTTTCAGAAGCAGATTTGAACTAGATATGGTCCGTATGTGTAGGAAACACCGTTCTTTTGTTCTGAGCACACTCACGTTTCCTGCTGTATTAGAGACTCTAGAACGCAAGAGCATGCTTCTTGCTCTAAAGCAGAGTGTGATCCATGGATGAGAACTCTGCTGTGTGTTTCCCTTCAGAAATGGAGTTAAATACCAGGCTCTGTTTCTTCCTACCACCAAGATTTCGTTTCAGGTAAGGGCTGTCACTTTTCAGCTCAAAGGAACTACATCGTTCATGAAGCTCACACGTTTCTCATCTTAAAGGACAAGCATTGGATGTTAGAGGCCCTGTGCTATGTGTCAATTTCAGAGGCAGAGTTGGACTAGATATGGTCGGTATGTGTAGGAAACACCGTTCTTTTGTTCTCAGCACACTCACGTTTCCTGCTGTCTTAGAGACTCTAGAAAGTTAGAGCGTGCTTCTTGCTCGAAAGCAGAGTGTGATCAATGGATGAGAACTCTGCTGTGTGTTTCACTTCAGAAATGGAGTTAAATCCCAGGCTCTGAGTCTTCCTACAAGCAAGACTTCGTTTCAGGTAAGGGCAGTCACTTTTCAGCTCAAACGAACTACATCCTTCATGAAGCTCACACGTTTCTCATCTTAAATGTCAAGGATTGGATGTTAGAGGACCTGTGGTTTGCTTCAGTTTCAGAAGCAGAGTTGAACTAGATATGGTCCTTATGAGTAGGAAACACCGTTCTTTTGTTCTGAGCACACTCACATTTCCTGCTGTATTAGAGACTATAGAAAGTAAGACCGTGCTTCTTGCTCTAAAGCAGAGTGTGACCCATGGATGAGAACTCTGCTATAGGTTTCCCTTTTAAATTGAGTTAAATCCCAAGCTCTGTGTCTTCCTACAAGCAAGTCTTCATTTCAGGTAAATGCAGTCACTTTTCAGCACAAAGGAACTACATCGTTCACAAAGCTCACACGTTTCTCCTCTTAACTGAAAAGCATTGGATGTTAGAGGACATGTGGTTTGTTTCAGTTTCAGAAGCAGAGTTGAACGAGATATGGTCCGTATGTGTAGGAAACACCGTTCTTTTGTTCTGAGCACACTCACGTATCCTGCAGTATTAGAGAATCTAGAAAGCAAGAGCGCGCTTCTTGCTCTAAAGCAGAGTGTGATCCATGGATGAGAACGGTGTTGTATGTTTCCCTTCAGAAATGGAGTTAAATCCCAGGCTCTGTGTCTTCCTACAAGCAAGACTTCGTTTCAGGTAAGGGCAGTCACTTTTCACCTCAAAGGAACTACAACTTTCACGAAGCTCACACGTTTCTCATCTTAACTGAGAGGCATCAGATGTTAGAGGACCAGTGATTTGTATCAGTTTCAGAAGCAGAGTTGGACTAGATATGGTCCGTATGTATAGGAAACACCGTTCTTTTGTTCTGAGAACACTCACATTTCCTGCTGTGTTTTAGACTCTAGAACGCAAGAGAGTACTTCTTGCTCTAAAGCAGTGTGATCCATGGATGAGAACTCTGCTATATGTTTCCCTTCAGAAATGGAGTTAAATCCCAGGGTCTGCGTCTCCCTACAAGCAAGTCTTCGTTTCAGGTAAGGGCTGTCACTTTTCAGCTCAAAGGAACTAAATCGTTCATGAAGCTCACACGTTTCTCATCTTAATTGACAAGCATTGGATTTTACAGGCCCTGTGCTGTGTGTCAATTGCAGAGGCAGAGTTGGACTAGATATGGTCGGTATGTGTAGGAAACACCGTTCTTTTGTTCTCAGCACACTCACGTTTCCTGCTGTCTTAGAGACTCTAGAAAGTTAAAGCGTGCTTCTTCCTCGAAAGTAGAGTGTGATCAATGGATGAGAACTCTGCTGTGTGTTTCACTTCAGAAATGGAGTTAAATCCCAGGCTCTGAGTCTTCCTACAAGCAAGACTTCATTTCAGGTAAGGGCAGTCACTTTTCAGCTCAAAGGAACTACATCCTTCACGAAGCTCACACATTTCTCCTCTTAACTGACAAGCATTGGATGTTAGAGGACCTGTGGTTCATTACAATTTTAGAAGCAGAGTTGAACTAGATATGGTCCGTATGGGTAGGAAACACCGTTCTTTTGTTCTGAGCACACTCACATTTCCTGCTGTGTTAGAGACTCTAGAACGCAAGAGCGTGCTTCTTGCTCTAAAGCAGAGTGTGATCCATGGATGAGAACTGTGTTGTGTTTTTCCCTTCTAAATGGAGTTAAATCTCTGGCTCTGTTTCCTCCTACAAGACAGACTTCGTTTCAGGTAGGGTAGTCACTTTTCAGCTCAAAAGATCTACATTGTTCACTAAGCTCACACGTTTCTCATCTTAATTGACAGCATCAGATGTTAGAGGACCTGTGGTTTGTTTCAGTTTCAGAAGCAGAGTTGAACTAGATATGGTCCGTATGTTAGGAAACACCGATCTTTTGTTCTGAGCACACTCACGTTTCCTGCTGAATTAGAGACTCTGGAAAGTAAGAGCGTGCTTCTTGCTCTAAAGCAGAGTGTGATCCATGGATGAGAACTCTGCTGTGTGTTTTCCTTCATAAATGGAGTTAAAGCCCAGGCTCTGTTTCTTCCTACAAACAAGACTTCGTTTCAGGTAAGGGCAATCACTTTTCAGCTCAAAGGAACTACATCGTTCATGAAGCTCACACGTTTCTCATCTTAAATGACAAGCATTGGATGTTAGAGGCCCTGTGCCTTGTGTCAATTTCAGAGGCAAAGTTGGACTAGATATGGTCGGTATGTGTAGGAAACACTGTACTTTTGTTCTCAGCACACTCACGATTCCTGCTGTCTTAGAGACTCTAGAAAGTTAGAGCGTGGTTCTTGCTCGAAAGCAGAGTGTGATCAATGGATGAGAACTCTGTTGTGTGTTTCACTTCAGAAATGGAGTTAAATCTCTGGATCTGTGTCCTCCTACAAGCAAGACTTCGTTTCAGGTAGGGCAGTCACTTTTCAGCTCAAAAGATCTACATCGTTCACTAAGCTCACACATGTCTCATCTTAACTGACAAGCATCAGATGTTAGAGGACCTGTAGTTTGTTTCAGTTTCAGAAGCAGAGTTGAACTAGATATGGTCCGCATGTTTAGGAAACACCGTTCTTTTGTTCTGAGCACACTCACGTTTCCTGCTGTGTTAGAGACTCTAGAAAGCAAGAGCGTGCTTCTTCTTCTAAAGAAGAGGGTGATCCATGGATTAGAACTCTGCTGTGTGTTTCCCATCAGAAATAGAGTTAAATCCCACGCTCTGAGTCTACCTACAAGGAAGACTTCGTTTCAAGTAAGGGCAGTTACTTTACAGCTCAAACGAACTACAACGTTCACGATGCTCACACATTTGTCATCTTAACAGACAAGCATTGGATGTTATGGGACCTCTGGTTTGTTTCAGTTTCAGAAGCAGAGTTGAACTAGATATGGTCCGTATGTGTAGGAAACACCGTTCTTTTGTTCTGAGCACACTCAAGTTTCCTGCTGTATTAGAGACTCTAGAAAGCAAGAGCGTGCTTCTTGCTGTAAAGCAGAGTGTGATCCATGGATGAGAACTCAGCTGTGTTTTTCCTTTCAGAAATGGAGATAAATCCCGGCTCTGTTTCTTCCTACAAGCAAGACTTCGTTTCAGGTAAGGGCAGTCACTTTTCAGCTCAAAGGAAGTACATCGTTCATGAAGCTCACACGTTTCTCATCTTAAATGACAAGCATTGGATGTTGGAGGACCTGTGCTGTATGTCAATTTCAGAGGCAGAGTTGGACCAGTTATGGTCCCTATGTGTAGGAAACACCGTTCTTTTGTTCTGAGCACACTCACGTTTCCTGTGTATTAGAGAATCTAGAAAGCAAGAGCGTGCTTCTTGCTCTAAAGCAGAGTGTGATCCATGGATGAGATCTGTGTTGTGTGTTTCCCTTCTAAATGGAGTTAAATCTCAGGCTCTGTGTCTTCCTACAAGCAAGACTTCGCTTCAGGTAAGGGCAGTCACTTTTCAGCTCAAAGGAACAACATCGGGCATGAAGCTCACACGTTTCTCAACTTAAATGACAAGCATTGGATGTTAGAGGACCTGTGCTTCATTTCAGTTTTAGAAGCAATTTTGGACTAGATATGGTCGGTATGTGTAGGAAACTCCGTTCTTTTGTTCTCAGCACACCCACGTTTCCTGCTGTCTTAGAGACTCTAGAAAGTAAGAGCGTGCTTCTTGCTCTAAAACAGTGTGTGACCCATGGATGAGAACTCTGCTATAGGTTTCCCTTTTAAATTGAGTTAAATCCCAAGCTCTGTGTCTTCCTACAAGCAAGTCTTCATTTCAGGTAAATGCAGTCACTTTTCAGCACAAAGGAACTACATCGTTCACAAAGCTCACACGTTTCTCCTCTTAACTGAAAAGCATTGGATGTTAGAGGACATGTGGTTTGTTTCAGTTTCAGAAGCAGAGTTGAACTAGATATGGTCCGTAGGTGTAGGAAACGCCATTCTTTTGTTCTGAGCACACTCACGTTTCCTGCTGTATTAGAGAATCTAGGAAGCAAGAGAGCGCTTCTTGCTCTAAAGCAGAGTGTGATCCATGGATGAGAACTCTGCTGTGTGTTTCCTTTCAGAAATGGAGTTAAATCCCGGCTCTGTTTCTTCCTACAAGCAAGAATTCGTTTCAGGTAAGGGCAGTCACTTTTCAGCTCAAAGGAAGTACATCGTTCATGAAGCTCACACGTTTCTCATCTTAAATGACAAGCATTGGATGTTGGAGGACCTGTGCTGTATGTCAATTTCAGAGGCAGAGTTGGACCAGTTATGGTCCGTATGTGTAGGAAACACCGTTCTTTTGTTCTGAGCACACTCAAGTTTCCTGTGTATTAGAGAATCTAGAAAGCAAGAGCGTGCTTCTTGCTCTAAAGCAGAGTGTGATCCATGGATGAGATCTGTGTTGTGTGTTTCCCTTCTAAATGGAGTTAAATCTCAGGCTCTGTGTCTTCCTACAAGCAAGACTTCGTTTCAGGTAAGGGCAGTCACTTTTCAGCTCAAACGATCTACATCGTTCACGAAGCTCACACATTTATCATCTTAACTGACAAGCACCTGATTTAGAGGACCAGAGATTTGTGTCAGTTTCAGAAGCATAGTTGGTCTATATATGGTCCGTATGTGTAGGAAACACCTTTCTTTGGTTCTCAGCACACTCACGTTTCCTGCTGTCTTAGAGACTCTAGAAAGCTAGAGCGTGCTTCTTGCTCTCAAGCAGAGTGTGATCAATGGATGAGAACTCTGCTGTGTGTTTCGCTTCAGAAACGGAGTTAAATTCCAACCTCTGAGTCTTCCTACAAGGAAGACTTCGTTTCAAGTAAGGGCAGTTACTTTACAGCTCAAAAGAACTACATCGTTCACGAAGCTCACACGTTTCTCATCTTAACTGACAAGCATTGGATGTTAGAGGACCTGTGGTTTGTTTCAGTTTCAGAAGCAGATTTGGACTAGATATGGTCCATATGTGTAGGAAACACCGTTCTTTTGTTCAGAGCACACTCACGTTTCCTGCTGAATTAGAGACTCTGGAAAGTAAGAGCGTGCTTCTTGCTGTAAAGCAGAGTGTGATTCATGGATGAGAACTCTGCTGTGTGTTTCCTTTCAGAAATGGAGTTAAATCCCGGCTCTGTTTCTTCCTACAAGCAAGACTTCGTTTCAGGTAAGGGCAGTCACTTTTCAGCTCAAAGGAACTACAACTTTCACCAAGCTCACACGTTTCTCATCTTAACTGACAAGCATCAGATGTTAGAGGACCAGTGATTTGTATCAGTTTCAGAAGCAGAGTTGGACTAGATATGGTCCGTATGTGTAGGAGACACCGTTCTTTGGTTCTCAGCACACTCACGTTTCCTGCTGTCTTAGAGAGAGTAGAAAGCTAGAGCGTGCTTCATGCTCGAAAGCAGAGTGTGATCATTGGATGAGAACTCTGCTGTGTGTTTCACTTCAGAAATGGAGTTAAATTCCAACCTCTGAGTCTTCCTACAAGCAAGTCTTCATTTCAGGTAAATGCAGTCACTTTTCAGCACAAAGGAACTACATCGTTCACGAAGCTCACACGTTTCTCATCTTAACTGACAAGCATCGGATGTTAGAAGACCAATGTTTTGTTTCAGTTTCAGAAGCAGATTTGAACTAGATATGGTCCATATGTGTAGGAAACACCGTTCTTTTGTTCTGAGCACACTCACGTTTCCTGCTGTATTAGAGACTCTAGAACGCAAGAGCATGCTTCTTGCTCTAAAGCAGAGTGTGATCCATGGATGAGAACTCTGCTGTGTGTTTCCCTTCAGAAATGGAGTTAAATACCAGGCTCTGTTTCTTCCTACCACCAAGATTTCGTTTCAGGTAAGGGCTGTCACTTTTCAGCTCAAAGGAACTACATCGTTCATGAAGCTCACACGTTTCTCATCTTAAAGGACAAGCATTGGATGTTAGAGGCCCTGTGCTATGTGTCAATTTCAGAGGCAGAGTTGGACTAGATATGGTCGGTATGTGTAGGAAACACCGTTCTTTTGTTCTCAGCACACTCACGTTTCCTGCTGTCTTAGAGACTCTAGAAAGTTAGAGCGTGCTTCTTGCTCGAAAGCAGAGTGTGATCAATGGATGAGAACTCTGCTGTGTGTTTCACTTCAGAAATGGAGTTAAATCCCAGGCTCTGAGTCTTCCTACAAGCAAGACTTCGTTTCAGGTAAGGGCAGTCACTTTTCAGCTCAAACGAACTACATCCTTCATGAAGCTCACACGTTTCTCATCTTAAATGTCAAGGATTGGATGTTAGAGGACCTGTGGTTTGCTTCAGTTTCAGAAGCAGAGTTGAACTAGATATGGTCCTTATGAGTAGGAAACACCGTTCTTTTGTTCTGAGCACACTCACATTTCCTGCTGTATTAGAGACTATAGAAAGTAAGACCGTGCTTCTTGCTCTAAAGCAGAGTGTGACCCATGGATGAGAACTCTGCTATAGGTTTCCCTTTTAAATTGAGTTAAATCCCAAGCTCTGTGTCTTCCTACAAGCAAGTCTTCATTTCAGGGAAATGCAGTCACTTTTCAGCACAAAGGAACTACATCGTTCACAAAGCTCACACGTTTCTCCTCTTAACTGAAAAGCATTGGATGTTAGAGGACATGTGGTTTGTTTCAGTTTCAGAAGCAGAGTTGAACGAGATATGGTCCGTATGTGTAGGAAACACCGTTCTTTTGTTCTGAGCACACTCACGTATCCTGCAGTATTAGAGAATCTAGAAAGCAAGAGCGCGCTTCTTGCTCTAAAGCAGAGTGTGATCCATGGATGAGAACGGTGTTGTATGTTTCCCTTCAGAAATGGAGTTAAATCCCAGGCTCTGTGTCTTCCTACAAGCAAGACTTCGTTTCAGGTAAGGGCAGTCACTTTTCACCTCAAAGGAACTACAACTTTCACGAAGCTCACACGTTTCTCATCTTAACTGAGAGGCATCAGATGTTAGAGGACCAGTGATTTGTATCAGTTTCAGAAGCAGAGTTGGACTAGATATGGTCCGTATGTATAGGAAACACCGTTCTTTTGTTCTGAGAACACTCACATTTCCTGCTGTGTTTTAGACTCTAGAACGCAAGAGAGTACTTCTTGCTCTAAAGCAGTGTGATCCATGGATGAGAACTCTGCTATATGTTTCCCTTCAGAAATGGAGTTAAATCCCAGGGTCTGCGTCTCCCTACAAGCAAGTCTTCGTTTCAGGTAAGGGCTGTCACTTTTCAGCTCAAAGGAACTAAATCGTTCATGAAGCTCACACCTTTCTCATCTTAATTGACAAGCATTGGATTTTACAGGCCCTGTGCTGTGTGTCAATTGCAGAGGCAGAGTTGGACTAGATATGGTCGGTATGTGTAGGAAACACCGTTCTTTTGTTCTCAGCACACTCACGTTTCCTGCTGTCTTAGAGACTCTAGAAAGTTAAAGCGTGCTTCTTCCTCGAAAGTAGAGTGTGATCAATGGATGAGAACTCTGCTGTGTGTTTCACTTCAGAAATGGAGTTAAATCCCAGGCTCTGAGTCTTCCTACAAGCAAGACTTCATTTCAGGTAAGGGCAGTCACTTTTCAGCTCAAGGGAACTACATCCTTCACGAAGCTCACACATTTCTCCTCTTAACTGACAAGCATTGGATGTTAGAGGACCTGTGGTTCATTACAATTTTAGAAGCAGAGTTGAACTAGATATGGTCCGTATGGGTAGGAAACACCGTTCTTTTGTTCTGAGCACACTCACATTTCCTGCTGTGTTAGAGACTCTAGAACGCAAGAGCGTGCTTCTTGCTCTAAAGCAGAGTGTGATCCATGGATGAGAACTGTGTTGTGTTTTTCCCTTCTAAATGGAGTTAAATCTCTGGCTCTGTTTCCTCCTACAAGACAGACTTCGTTTCAGGTAGGGTAGTCACTTTTCAGCTCAAAAGATCTACATTGTTCACTAAGCTCACACGTTTCTCATCTTAATTGACAGCATCAGATGTTAGAGGACCTGTGGTTTGTTTCAGAGTCAGAAGCAGAGTTGAACTAGATATGGTCCGTATGTTAGGAAACACCGATCTTTTGTTCTGAGCACACTCACGTTTCCTGCTGAATTAGAGACTCTGGAAAGTAAGAGCGTGCTTCTTGCTGTAAAGCAGAGTGTGATTCATGGATGAGAACTCTGCTGTGTGTTTCCTTTCAGAAATGGAGTTAAATCCCGGCTCTGTTTCTTCCTACAAGCAAGACTTCGTTTCAGGTAAGGGCAGTCACTTTTCAGCTCAAAGGAACTACAACTTTCACCAAGCTCACACGTTTCTCATCTTAACTGACAAGCATCAGATGTTAGAGGACCAGTGATTTGTATCAGTTTCAGAAGCAGAGTTGGACTAGATATGGTCCGTATGTGTAGGAGACACCGTTCTTTGGTTCTCAGCACACTCACGTTTCCTGCTGTCTTAGAGAGAGTAGAAAGCTAGAGCGTGCTTCATGCTCGAAAGCAGAGTGTGATCATTGGATGAGAACTCTGCTGTGTGTTTCACTTCAGAAATGGAGTTAAATTCCAACCTCTGAGTCTTCCTACAAGCAAGTCTTCATTTCAGGTAAATGCAGTCACTTTTCAGCACAAAGGAACTACATCGTTCACGAAGCTCACACGTTTCTCATCTTAACTGACAAGCATCGGATGTTAGAAGACCAATGTTTTGTTTCAGTTTCAGAAGCAGATTTGAACTAGATATGGTCCGTATGTGTAGGAAACACCGTTCTTTTGTTCTGAGCACACTCACGTTTCCTGCTGTATTAGAGACTCTAGAACGCAAGAGCATGCTTCTTGCTCTAAAGCAGAGTGTGATCCATGGATGAGAACTCTGCTGTGTGTTTCCCTTCAGAAATGGAGTTAAATCCCAGGCTCTGTTTCTTCCTACCACCAAGATTTCGTTTCAGGTAAGGGCTGTCACTTTTCAGCTCAAAGGAACTACATCGTTCATGAAGCTCACACGTTTCTCATCTTAAAGGACAAGCATTGGATGTTAGAGGCCCTGTGCTATGTGTCAATTTCAGAGGCAGAGTTGGACTAGATATGGTCGGTATGTGTAGGAAACACCGTTCTTTTGTTCTCAGCACACTCACGTTTCCTGCTGTCTTAGAGACTCTAGAAAGTTAGAGCGTGCTTCTTGCTCGAAAGCAGAGTGTGATCAATGGATGAGAACTCTGCTGTGTGTTTCACTTCAGAAATGGAGTTAAATCCCAGGCTCTGAGTCTTCCTACAAGCAAGACTTCGTTTCAGGTAAGGGCAGTCACTTTTCAGCTCAAACGAACTACATCCTTCATGAAGCTCACACGTTTCTCATCTTAAATGTCAAGGATTGGATGTTAGAGGACCTGTGGTTTGCTTCAGTTTCAGAAGCAGAGTTGAACTAGATATGGTCCTTATGAGTAGGAAACACCGTTCTTTTGTTCTGAGCACACTCACATTTCCTGCTGTATTAGAGACTATAGAAAGTAAGACCGTGCTTCTTGCTCTAAAGCAGAGTGTGACCCATGGATGAGAACTCTGCTATAGGTTTCCCTTTTAAATTGAGTTAAATCCCAAGCTCTGTGTCTTCCTACAAGCAAGTCTTCATTTCAGGGAAATGCAGTCACTTTTCAGCACAAAGGAACTACATCGTTCACAAAGCTCACACGTTTCTCCTCTTAACTGAAAAGCATTGGATGTTAGAGGACATGTGGTTTGTTTCAGTTTCAGAAGCAGAGTTGAACGAGATATGGTCCGTATGTGTAGGAAACACCGTTCTTTTGTTCTGAGCACACTCACGTATCCTGCAGTATTAGAGAATCTAGAAAGCAAGAGCGCGCTTCTTGCTCTAAAGCAGAGTGTGATCCATGGATGAGAACGGTGTTGTATGTTTCCCTTCAGAAATGGAGTTAAATCCCAGGCTCTGTGTCTTCCTACAAGCAAGACTTCGTTTCAGGTAAGGGCAGTCACTTTTCACCTCAAAGGAACTACAACTTTCACGAAGCTCACACGTTTCTCATCTTAACTGAGAGGCATCAGATGTTAGAGGACCAGTGATTTGTATCAGTTTCAGAAGCAGAGTTGGACTAGATATGGTCCGTATGTATAGGAAACACCGTTCTTTTGTTCTGAGAACACTCACATTTCCTGCTGTGTTTTAGACTCTAGAACGCAAGAGAGTACTTCTTGCTCTAAAGCAGTGTGATCCATGGATGAGAACTCTGCTATATGTTTCCCTTCAGAAATGGAGTTAAATCCCAGGGTCTGCGTCTCCCTACAAGCAAGTCTTCGTTTCAGGTAAGGGCTGTCACTTTTCAGCTCAAAGGAACTAAATCGTTCATGAAGCTCACACGTTTCTCATCTTAATTGACAAGCATTGGATTTTACAGGCCCTGTGCTGTGTGTCAATTGCAGAGGCAGAGTTGGACTAGATATGGTCGGTATGTGTAGGAAACACCGTTCTTTTGTTCTCAGCACACTCACGTTTCCTGCTGTCTTAGAGACTCTAGAAAGTTAAAGCGTGCTTCTTCCTCGAAAGTAGAGTGTGATCAATGGATGAGAACTCTGCTGTGTGTTTCACTTCAGAAATGGAGTTAAATCCCAGGCTCTGAGTCTTCCTACAAGCAAGACTTCATTTCAGGTAAGGGCAGTCACTTTTCAGCTCAAAGGAACTACATCCTTCACGAAGCTCACACATTTCTCCTCTTAACTGACAAGCATTGGATGTTAGAGGACCTGTGGTTCATTACAATTTTAGAAGCAGAGTTGAACTAGATATGGTCCGTATGGGTAGGAAACACCGTTCTTTTGTTCTGAGCACACTCACATTTCCTGCTGTGTTAGAGACTCTAGAACGCAAGAGCGTGCTTCTTGCTCTAAAGCAGAGTGTGATCCATGGATGAGAACTGTGTTGTGTTTTTCCCTTCTAAATGGAGTTAAATCTCTGGCTCTGTTTCCTCCTACAAGACAGACTTCGTTTCAGGTAGGGTAGTCACTTTTCAGCTCAAAAGATCTACATTGTTCACTAAGCTCACACGTTTCTCATCTTAATTGACAGCATCAGATGTTAGAGGACCTGTGGTTTGTTTCAGAGTCAGAAGCAGAGTTGAACTAGATATGGTCCGTATGTTAGGAAACACCGATCTTTTGTTCTGAGCACACTCAAGTTTCCTGCTGAATTAGAGACTCTGGAAAGTAAGAGCGTGCTTCTTGCTGTAAAGCAGAGTGTGATTCATGGATGAGAACTCTGCTGTGTGTTTCCTTTCAGAAATGGAGTTAAATCCCGGCTCTGTTTCTTCCTACAAGCAAGACTTCGTTTCAGGTAAGGGCAGTCACTTTTCAGCTCAAAGGAACTACAACTTTCACCAAGCTCACACGTTTCTCATCTTAACTGACAAGCATCAGATGTTAGAGGACCAGTGATTTGTATCAGTTTCAGAAGCAGAGTTGGACTAGATATGGTCCGTATGTGTAGGAGACACCGTTCTTTGGTTCTCAGCACACTCACGTTTCCTGCTGTCTTAGAGAGAGTAGAAAGCTAGAGCGTGCTTCATGCTCGAAAGCAGAGTGTGATCATTGGATGAGAACTCTGCTGTGTGTTTCACTTCAGAAATGGAGTTAAATTCCAACCTCTGAGTCTTCCTACAAGCAAGTCTTCATTTCAGGTAAATGCAGTCACTTTTCAGCACAAAGGAACTACATCGTTCACGAAGCTCACACGTTTCTCATCTTAACTGACAAGCATCGGATGTTAGAAGACCAATGTTTTGTTTCAGTTTCAGAAGCAGATTTGAACTAGATATGGTCCGTATGTGTAGGAAACACCGTTCTTTTGTTCTGAGCACACTCACGTTTCCTGCTGTATTAGAGACTCTAGAACGCAAGAGCATGCTTCTTGCTCTAAAGCAGAGTGTGATCCATGGATGAGAACTCTGCTGTGTGTTTCCCTTCAGAAATGGAGTTAAATCCCAGGCTCTGTTTCTTCCTACCACCAAGATTTCGTTTCAGGTAAGGGCTGTCACTTTTCAGCTCAAAGGAACTACATCGTTCATGAAGCTCACACGTTTCTCATCTTAAAGGACAAGCATTGGATGTTAGAGGCCCTGTGCTATGTGTCAATTTCAGAGGCAGAGTTGGACTAGATATGGTCGGTATGTGTAGGAAACACCGTTCTTTTGTTCTCAGCACACTCACGTTTCCTGCTGTCTTAGAGACTCTAGAAAGTTAGAGCGTGCTTCTTGCTCGAAAGCAGAGTATGATCAATGGATGAGAACTCTGCTGTGTGTTTCACTTCAGAAATGGAGTTAAATCCCAGGCTCTGAGTCTTCCTACAAGCAAGACTTCATTTCAGGTAAGGGCAGTCACTTTTCAGCTCAAAGGAACTACATCTTTCACGAAGCTCACACGTTTCTCCTCTTAACTGACAAGCATTGGATGTTAGAGGACCTGTGGTTCATTTCAGTTTTAGAAGCAGAGTTGACCTAGATATGGTCCGTATGTGTAGGAAACACCGTTCTTTTGTTCTGAGCACACTCACGTTTCCTGTGTATTAGAGAATCTAGAAAGCAAGAGCGTGCTTCTTGCTCTAAAGCAGAGTGTGATCCATGGATGAGAACGGTGTTGTGTGTTTTCCTTCTAAATGGATTTAAATCTCTGGATCTGTGTCCTCCTACAAGCAAGACTTCGTTTCAGGTAGGGCAGTCACTTTTCAGCTGAAAAGATCTACATCGTTCACTAAGCTCACACATTTCTCATCTTAACTGACAAGCATCAGATGTTAGAGGACCTGTGGTTTGTTTCAGTATCAGAAGCAGAGTTGAACTAGATATGGTCCGTATGTGTAGGAAACACCGTTCTTTTGTTCTGAGCACACTCACGTTTCCTGCTGTGTTAGAGACTCTAGAAAGCAAGAGCATGCTTCTTCTTCTAAAGAAGAGGGTGATCCATGGATTAGAACTCTGCTGTGTGTTTCCCTTCAGAAATGGAGTTAAATCCCAGGCTCTGAGTATACCTACAAGGAAGACTTCGTTTCAAGTAAGGGCAGTTACTTTACAGCTCAAACGAACTACATCGTTCACGATGCTCACACGTTTCTCATCTTAACAGAGAAGCATTGGATGTTATAGGCCCTCTGGTTTGTTTCACTTTCAGAAGCACAGTTGAACTAGATATGGTCCGTATGTGTAGGAAACACCGTTCTTTTGTTCTCAGCACACTCACGTTTCCTGCTGTATTAGAGACTCTAGAAAGCAAGAGCGTGCTTCTTGCTGTAAAGCAGAGTGTGATCCATGGATGAGAACTCTGCTGTGTGTTTCCTTTCAGAAATGGAGTTAAATCCCGGCTCTGTTTCTTCCTACAAGCAAGACTTCGTTTCAGGTAAGGGCAGTCACTTTTCAGCTCAAAGGAAGTACATCGTTCATGAAGCTCACACGTTTCTCATCTTAAATAGCAAGCATTGGATGTTGGAGGACCTGTGCTGTATGTCAATTTCAGAGGCAGAGTTGGACCAGTTATGGTCCGTATGTGTAGGAACACCGTTCTTTTGGTCTGAGCACACTCACGTTTCCTGTGTATTAGAGACACTAGAACGCTAGAGCGTGCTTCTTGCTCTAAAGCAGAGTGTGATCCATGGATGAGATCTGTGTTGTGTGTTTCCCTTCTAAATGGAGTTAAATCTCAGGCTCTGTGTCTTCCTACAAGCAAGACTTCGTTTCAGGTAAGGGCAGTCACTTTTCAGCTCAAACGATCTACATCGTTCACGAAGCTCACACATTTATCATCTTAACTGACAAGCACCTGATTTAGAGGACCAGAGATTTGTGTCAGTTTCAGAAGCATAGTTGGTCTATATATGGTCCGTATGTGTAGGAAACACCTTTCTTTGGTTCTCAGCACACTCACGTTTCCAGCTGTCTTAGAGACTCTAGAAAGCTAGAGCGTGCTTCTTGCTCTCAAGCAGAGTGTGATCAATGGATGAGAACTCTGCTGTGTGTTTCGCTTCAGAAACGGAGTTAAATTCCAACCTCTGAGTCTTCCTACAAGGAAGACTTCGTTTCAAGTAAGGGCAGTTACTTTACAGCTCAAAAGAACTACATCGTTCACGATGCTCACACGTTTCTCATCTTAACTGACAAGCATTGGATGTTAGAGGACCTGTGGTTTGTTTCAGTTTCAGAAGCAGATTTGGACTAGATATGGTCCATATGTGTAGGAAACACCGTTCTTTTGTTCAGAGCACACTCACGTTTCCTGCTGAATTAGAGACTCTGGAAAGTAAGAGCGTGCTTCTTGCTGTAAAGCAGAGTGTGATTCATGGATGAGAACTCTGCTGTGTGTTTCCTTTCAGAAATGGAGTTAAATCCCGGCTCTGTTTCTTCCTACAAGCAAGACTTCGTTTCAGGTAAGGGCAGTCACTTTTCAGCTCAAAGGAACTACAACTTTCACCAAGCTCACACGTTTCTCATCTTAACTGACAAGCATCAGATGTTAGAGGACCAGTGATTTGTATCAGTTTCAGAAGCAGAGTTGGACTAGATATGGTCCGTATGTGTAGGAGACACCGTTCTTTGGTTCTCAGCACACTCACGTTTCCTGCTGTCTTAGAGAGAGTAGAAAGCTAGAGCGTGCTTCATGCTCGAAAGCAGAGTGTGATCATTGGATGAGAACTCTGCTGTGTGTTTCACTTCAGAAATGGAGTTAAATTCCAACCTCTGAGTCTTCCTACAAGCAAGTCTTCATTTCAGGTAAATGCAGTCACTTTTCAGCACAAAGGAACTACATCGTTCACGAAGCTCACACGTTTCTCATCTTAACTGACAAGCATCGGATGTTAGAAGACCAATGTTTTGTTTCAGTTTCAGAAGCAGATTTGAACTAGATATGGTCCATATGTGTAGGAAACACCGTTCTTTTGTTCTGAGCACACTCACGTTTCCTGCTGTATTAGAGACTCTAGAACGCAAGAGCATGCTTCTTGCTCTAAAGCAGAGTGTGATCCATGGATGAGAACTCTGCTGTGTGTTTCCCTTCAGAAATGGAGTTAAATACCAGGCTCTGTTTCTTCCTACCACCAAGATTTCGTTTCAGGTAAGGGCTGTCACTTTTCAGCTCAAAGGAACTACATCGTTCATGAAGCTCACACGTTTCTCATCTTAAAGGACAAGCATTGGATGTTAGAGGCCCTGTGCTATGTGTCAATTTCAGAGGCAGAGTTGGACTAGATATGGTCGGTATGTGTAGGAAACACCGTTCTTTTGTTCTCAGCACACTCACGTTTCCTGCTGTCTTAGAGACTCTAGAAAGTTAGAGCGTGCTTCTTGCTCGAAAGCAGAGTGTGATCAATGGATGAGAACTCTGCTGTGTGTTTCACTTCAGAAATGGAGTTAAATCCCAGGCTCTGAGTCTTCCTACAAGCAAGACTTCGTTTCAGGTAAGGGCAGTCACTTTTCAGCTCAAACGAACTACATCCTTCATGAAGCTCACACGTTTCTCATCTTAAATGTCAAGGATTGGATGTTAGAGGACCTGTGGTTTGCTTCAGTTTCAGAAGCAGAGTTGAACTAGATATGGTCCTTATGAGTAGGAAACACCGTTCTTTTGTTCTGAGCACACTCACATTTCCTGCTGTATTAGAGACTATAGAAAGTAAGACCGTGCTTCTTGCTCTAAAGCAGAGTGTGACCCATGGATGAGAACTCTGCTATAGGTTTCCCTTTTAAATTGAGTTAAATCCCAAGCTCTGTGTCTTCCTACAAGCAAGTCTTCATTTCAGGTAAATGCAGTCACTTTTCAGCACAAAGGAACTACATCGTTCACAAAGCTCACACGTTTCTCCTCTTAACTGAAAAGCATTGGATGTTAGAGGACATGTGGTTTGTTTCAGTTTCAGAAGCAGAGTTGAACGAGATATGGTCCGTATGTGTAGGAAACACCGTTCTTTTGTTCTGAGCACACTCACGTATCCTGCAGTATTAGAGAATCTAGAAAGCAAGAGCGCGCTTCTTGCTCTAAAGCAGAGTGTGATCCATGGATGAGAACGGTGTTGTATGTTTCCCTTCAGAAATGGAGTTAAATCCCAGGCTCTGTGTCTTCCTACAAGCAAGACTTCGTTTCAGGTAAGGGCAGTCACTTTTCACCTCAAAGGAACTACAACTTTCACGAAGCTCACACGTTTCTCATCTTAACTGAGAGGCATCAGATGTTAGAGGACCAGTGATTTGTATCAGTTTCAGAAGCAGAGTTGGACTAGATATGGTCCGTATGTATAGGAAACACCGTTCTTTTGTTCTGAGAACACTCACATTTCCTGCTGTGTTTTAGACTCTAGAACGCAAGAGAGTACTTCTTGCTCTAAAGCAGTGTGATCCATGGATGAGAACTCTGCTATATGTTTCCCTTCAGAAATGGAGTTAAATCCCAGGGTCTGCGTCTCCCTACAAGCAAGTCTTCGTTTCAGGTAAGGGCTGTCACTTTTCAGCTCAAAGGAACTAAATCGTTCATGAAGCTCACACCTTTCTCATCTTAATTGACAAGCATTGGATTTTACAGGCCCTGTGCTGTGTGTCAATTGCAGAGGCAGAGTTGGACTAGATATGGTCGGTATGTGTAGGAAACACCGTTCTTTTGTTCTCAGCACACTCACGTTTCCTGCTGTCTTAGAGACTCTAGAAAGTTAAAGCGTGCTTCTTCCTCGAAAGTAGAGTGTGATCAATGGATGAGAACTCTGCTGTGTGTTTCACTTCAGAAATGGAGTTAAATCCCAGGCTCTGAGTCTTCCTACAAGCAAGACTTCATTTCAGGTAAGGGCAGTCACTTTTCAGCTCAAAGGAACTACATCCTTCACGAAGCTCACACATTTCTCCTCTTAACTGACAAGCATTGGATGTTAGAGGACCTGTGGTTCATTACAATTTTAGAAGCAGAGTTGAACTAGATATGGTCCGTATGGGTAGGAAACACCGTTCTTTTGTTCTGAGCACACTCACATTTCCTGCTGTGTTAGAGACTCTAGAACGCAAGAGCGTGCTTCTTGCTCTAAAGCAGAGTGTGATCCATGGATGAGAACTGTGTTGTGTTTTTCCCTTCTAAATGGAGTTAAATCTCTGGCTCTGTTTCCTCCTACAAGACAGACTTCGTTTCAGGTAGGGTAGTCACTTTTCAGCTCAAAAGATCTACATTGTTCACTAAGCTCACACGTTTCTCATCTTAATTGACAGCATCAGATGTTAGAGGACCTGTGGTTTGTTTCAGAGTCAGAAGCAGAGTTGAACTAGATATGGTCCGTATGTTAGGAAACACCGATCTTTTGTTCTGAGCACACTCACGTTTCCTGCTGAATTAGAGACTCTGGAAAGTAAGAGCGTGCTTCTTGCTGTAAAGCAGAGTGTGATTCATGGATGAGAACTCTGCTGTGTGTTTCCTTTCAGAAATGGAGTTAAATCCCGGCTCTGTTTCTTCCTACAAGCAAGACTTCGTTTCAGGTAAGGGCAGTCACTTTTCAGCTCAAAGGAACTACAACTTTCACCAAGCTCACACGTTTCTCATCTTAACTGACAAGCATCAGATGTTAGAGGACCAGTGATTTGTATCAGTTTCAGAAGCAGAGTTGGACTAGATATGGTCCGTATGTGTAGGAGACACCGTTCTTTGGTTCTCAGCACACTCACGTTTCCTGCTGTCTTAGAGAGAGTAGAAAGCTAGAGCGTGCTTCATGCTCGAAAGCAGAGTGTGATCATTGGATGAGAACTCTGCTGTGTGTTTCACTTCAGAAATGGAGTTAAATTCCAACCTCTGAGTCTTCCTACAAGCAAGTCTTCATTTCAGGTAAATGCAGTCACTTTTCAGCACAAAGGAACTACATCGTTCACGAAGCTCACACGTTTCTCATCTTAACTGACAAGCATCGGATGTTAGAAGACCAATGTTTTGTTTCAGTTTCAGAAGCAGATTTGAACTAGATATGGTCCGTATGTGTAGGAAACACCGTTCTTTTGTTCTGAGCACACTCACGTTTCCTGCTGTATTAGAGACTCTAGAACGCAAGAGCATGCTTCTTGCTCTAAAGCAGAGTGTGATCCATGGATGAGAACTCTGCTGTGTGTTTCCCTTCAGAAATGGAGTTAAATCCCAGGCTCTGTTTCTTCCTACCACCAAGATTTCGTTTCAGGTAAGGGCTGTCACTTTTCAGCTCAAAGGAACTACATCGTTCATGAAGCTCACACGTTTCTCATCTTAAAGGACAAGCATTGGATGTTAGAGGCCCTGTGCTATGTGTCAATTTCAGAGGCAGAGTTGGACTAGATATGGTCGGTATGTGTAGGAAACACCGTTCTTTTGTTCTCAGCACACTCACGTTTCCTGCTGTCTTAGAGACTCTAGAAAGTTAGAGCGTGCTTCTTGCTCGAAAGCAGAGTGTGATCAATGGATGAGAACTCTGCTGTGTGTTTCACTTCAGAAATGGAGTTAAATCCCAGGCTCTGAGTCTTCCTACAAGCAAGACTTCGTTTCAGGTAAGGGCAGTCACTTTTCAGCTCAAACGAACTACATCCTTCATGAAGCTCACACGTTTCTCATCTTAAATGTCAAGGATTGGATGTTAGAGGACCTGTGGTTTGCTTCAGTTTCAGAAGCAGAGTTGAACTAGATATGGTCCTTATGAGTAGGAAACACCGTTCTTTTGTTCTGAGCACACTCACATTTCCTGCTGTATTAGAGACTATAGAAAGTAAGACCGTGCTTCTTGCTCTAAAGCAGAGTGTGACCCATGGATGAGAACTCTGCTATAGGTTTCCCTTTTAAATTGAGTTAAATCCCAAGCTCTGTGTCTTCCTACAAGCAAGTCTTCATTTCAGGGAAATGCAGTCACTTTTCAGCACAAAGGAACTACATCGTTCACAAAGCTCACACGTTTCTCCTCTTAACTGAAAAGCATTGGATGTTAGAGGACATGTGGTTTGTTTCAGTTTCAGAAGCAGAGTTGAACGAGATATGGTCCGTATGTGTAGGAAACACCGTTCTTTTGTTCTGAGCACACTCACGTATCCTGCAGTATTAGAGAATCTAGAAAGCAAGAGCGCGCTTCTTGCTCTAAAGCAGAGTGTGATCCATGGATGAGAACGGTGTTGTATGTTTCCCTTCAGAAATGGAGTTAAATCCCAGGCTCTGTGTCTTCCTACAAGCAAGACTTCGTTTCAGGTAAGGGCAGTCACTTTTCACCTCAAAGGAACTACAACTTTCACGAAGCTCACACGTTTCTCATCTTAACTGAGAGGCATCAGATGTTAGAGGACCAGTGATTTGTATCAGTTTCAGAAGCAGAGTTGGACTAGATATGGTCCGTATGTATAGGAAACACCGTTCTTTTGTTCTGAGAACACTCACATTTCCTGCTGTGTTTTAGACTCTAGAACGCAAGAGAGTACTTCTTGCTCTAAAGCAGTGTGATCCATGGATGAGAACTCTGCTATATGTTTCCCTTCAGAAATGGAGTTAAATCCCAGGGTCTGCGTCTCCCTACAAGCAAGTCTTCGTTTCAGGTAAGGGCTGTCACTTTTCAGCTCAAAGGAACTAAATCGTTCATGAAGCTCACACGTTTCTCATCTTAATTGACAAGCATTGGATTTTACAGGCCCTGTGCTGTGTGTCAATTGCAGAGGCAGAGTTGGACTAGATATGGTCGGTATGTGTAGGAAACACCGTTCTTTTGTTCTCAGCACACTCACGTTTCCTGCTGTCTTAGAGACTCTAGAAAGTTAAAGCGTGCTTCTTCCTCGAAAGTAGAGTGTGATCAATGGATGAGAACTCTGCTGTGTGTTTCACTTCAGAAATGGAGTTAAATCCCAGGCTCTGAGTCTTCCTACAAGCAAGACTTCATTTCAGGTAAGGGCAGTCACTTTTCAGCTCAAAGGAACTACATCCTTCACGAAGCTCACACATTTCTCCTCTTAACTGACAAGCATTGGATGTTAGAGGACCTGTGGTTCATTACAATTTTAGAAGCAGAGTTGAACTAGATATGGTCCGTATGGGTAGGAAACACCGTTCTTTTGTTCTGAGCACACTCACATTTCCTGCTGTGTTAGAGACTCTAGAACGCAAGAGCGTGCTTCTTGCTCTAAAGCAGAGTGTGATCCATGGATGAGAACTGTGTTGTGTTTTTCCCTTCTAAATGGAGTTAAATCTCTGGCTCTGTTTCCTCCTACAAGACAGACTTCGTTTCAGGTAGGGTAGTCACTTTTCAGCTCAAAAGATCTACATTGTTCACTAAGCTCACACGTTTCTCATCTTAATTGACAGCATCAGATGTTAGAGGACCTGTGGTTTGTTTCAGAGTCAGAAGCAGAGTTGAACTAGATATGGTCCGTATGTTAGGAAACACCGATCTTTTGTTCTGAGCACACTCAAGTTTCCTGCTGAATTAGAGACTCTGGAAAGTAAGAGCGTGCTTCTTGCTGTAAAGCAGAGTGTGATTCATGGATGAGAACTCTGCTTTGTGTTTCCTTTCAGAAATGGAGTTAAATCCCGGCTCTGTTTCTTCCTACAAGCAAGACTTCGTTTCAGGTAAGGGCAGTCACTTTTCAGCTCAAAGGAACTACAACTTTCACCAAGCTCACACGTTTCTCATCTTAACTGACAAGCATCAGATGTTAGAGGACCAGTGATTTGTATCAGTTTCAGAAGCAGAGTTGGACTAGATATGGTCCGTATGTGTAGGAGACACCGTTCTTTGGTTCTCAGCACACTCACGTTTCCTGCTGTCTTAGAGAGAGTAGAAAGCTAGAGCGTGCTTCATGCTCGAAAGCAGAGTGTGATCATTGGATGAGAACTCTGCTGTGTGTTTCACTTCAGAAATGGAGTTAAATTCCAACCTCTGAGTCTTCCTACAAGCAAGTCTTCATTTCAGGTAAATGCAGTCACTTTTCAGCACAAAGGAACTACATCGTTCACGAAGCTCACACGTTTCTCATCTTAACTGACAAGCATCGGATGTTAGAAGACCAATGTTTTGTTTCAGTTTCAGAAGCAGATTTGAACTAGATATGGTCCGTATGTGTAGGAAACACCGTTCTTTTGTTCTGAGCACACTCACGTTTCCTGCTGTATTAGAGACTCTAGAACGCAAGAGCATGCTTCTTGCTCTAAAGCAGAGTGTGATCCATGGATGAGAACTCTGCTGTGTGTTTCCCTTCAGAAATGGAGTTAAATCCCAGGCTCTGTTTCTTCCTACCACCAAGATTTCGTTTCAGGTAAGGGCTGTCACTTTTCAGCTCAAAGGAACTACATCGTTCATGAAGCTCACACGTTTCTCATCTTAAAGGACAAGCATTGGATGTTAGAGGCCCTGTGCTATGTGTCAATTTCAGAGGCAGAGTTGGACTAGATATGGTCGGTATGTGTAGGAAACACCGTTCTTTTGTTCTCAGCACACTCACGTTTCCTGCTGTCTTAGAGACTCTAGAAAGTTAGAGCGTGCTTCTTGCTCGAAAGCAGAGTATGATCAATGGATGAGAACTCTGCTGTGTGTTTCACTTCAGAAATGGAGTTAAATCCCAGGCTCTGAGTCTTCCTACAAGCAAGACTTCATTTCAGGTAAGGGCAGTCACTTTTCAGCTCAAAGGAACTACATCTTTCACGAAGCTCACACGTTTCTCCTCTTAACTGACAAGCATTGGATGTTAGAGGACCTGTGGTTCATTTCAGTTTTAGAAGCAGAGTTGACCTAGATATGGTCCGTATGTGTAGGAAACACCGTTCTTTTGTTCTGAGCACACTCACGTTTCCTGTGTATTAGAGAATCTAGAAAGCAAGAGCGTGCTTCTTGCTCTAAAGCAGAGTGTGATCCATGGATGAGAACGGTGTTGTGTGTTTTCCTTCTAAATGGATTTAAATCTCTGGATCTGTGTCCTCCTACAAGCAAGACTTCGTTTCAGGTAGGGCAGTCACTTTTCAGCTGAAAAGATCTACATCGTTCACTAAGCTCACACATTTCTCATCTTAACTGACAAGCATCAGATGTTAGAGGACCTGTGGTTTGTTTCAGTATCAGAAGCAGAGTTGAACTAGATATGGTCCGTATGTGTAGGAAACACCGTTCTTTTGTTCTGAGCACACTCACGTTTCCTGCTGTGTTAGAGACTCTAGAAAGCAAGAGCATGCTTCTTCTTCTAAAGAAGAGGGTGATCCATGGATTAGAACTCTGCTGTGTGTTTCCCTTCAGAAATGGAGTTAAATCCCAGGCTCTGAGTATACCTACAAGGAAGACTTCGTTTCAAGTAAGGGCAGTTACTTTACAGCTCAAACGAACTACATCGTTCACGATGCTCACACGTTTCTCATCTTAACAGAGAAGCATTGGATGTTATAGGCCCTCTGGTTTGTTTCACTTTCAGAAGCACAGTTGAACTAGATATGGTCCGTATGTGTAGGAAACACCGTTCTTTTGTTCTCAGCACACTCACGTTTCCTGCTGTATTAGAGACTCTAGAAAGCAAGAGCGTGCTTCTTGCTGTAAAGCAGAGTGTGATCCATGGATGAGAACTCTGCTGTGTGTTTCCTTTCAGAAATGGAGTTAAATCCCGGCTCTGTTTCTTCCTACAAGCAAGACTTCGTTTCAGGTAAGGGCAGTCACTTTTCAGCTCAAAGGAAGTACATCGTTCATGAAGCTCACACGTTTCTCATCTTAAATAGCAAGCATTGGATGTTGGAGGACCTGTGCTGTATGTCAATTTCAGAGGCAGAGTTGGACCAGTTATGGTCCGTATGTGTAGGAACACCGTTCTTTTGGTCTGAGCACACTCACGTTTCCTGTGTATTAGAGACACTAGAACGCTAGAGCGTGCTTCATGCTCGAAAGCAGAGTGTGATCATTGGATGAGAACTCTGCTCTGTGTTTCACTTCAGAAATGGAGTTAAATCTCAGGCTCTGAGTCTTCCTACAAGCAAGACTTCGTTTCAGGTAAGGGCAGGCACTTTTCAGCTCAAACAACCTACATCCTTCATGAATCTCACACGTTTCTCATCTTAAATGACAAGGATTGGATGTTAGAGGACCTGTGGTTTGTTTCAGTTTCAGAAACAGAGTTGAACTAGATATGGTCCGTATGAGTAGGAAACCCCGTTCTTTTGTTTTGAGCACACTCACATTTCCTGCTGTATTAGAGACAAAAGAAAGTAAGAGCGTGCTTCATGCTCGAAAGCAGAGTGTGATCATTGGATGAGAACTCTACTCTGTGTTTCACTTCAGAAATGGCGTTAAATCTCAGGCTCTGAGTCTTCCTACAAGCAAGACTTCATTTCAGGTAAGGGCAGGCACTTTTCAGCTCAAACAAGCTACAGCCTTCATGAAGCTCACACGTTTCTCATCTTAAATGACTAGGATTGGATGTTAGAGGACCTGTGGTTTGTTTCAGTTTCAGAAGCAGAGTTGAAGTAGATATGGTCTGTATGTGTAGGAAACACCGTTCTTTTGTTTTGAGCACACTCACATTTCCTGCTGTATTACAGACTATAGAAAGTAAGAGCGTGCTTCTTGCTCTAAAGCAGAGTGTGACCCATGGATGAGAACTCTGCTGTAGGTTTCCCTTTTATATTGAGTTAAATCACAAGCTCTGTGTCTTCCTACATCAAGTCTTCATTTCAGGTAAATGCAGTCACTTTTCAGCACAAAGGAACTACATCGTTCATAAAGCTCACACGTTTCTCCTCTTAACTGAAAAGCATTGGATGTTAGAGGACATGTGGTTTATTTCAGTTTCAGAAGCAGAGTTGAACTAGATAAGGTCCGTATGTGTAGGAAACGCCGTTCTTTTGTTCTGAGCACACTCACGTTTCCTGCTGTATTAGAGATTCTAGAAAGCAAGAGCGCGCTTCTTGCTCTAAAGCAGAGTGTGATCCATGGATGAGAACTGTGTTGTATGTTTCCCTTCAGAAATGGAGTTAAATCCCAGGCTCTGTGTCTTCCTACAACCAAGACTTCATTTCAGGTAAGGGCTGTCACTTTTCAGCTCAAAGGAACTACATCGTTCATGAAGCTCACACGTTTCTCATCTTAAATGACAAGCATTGGATGTTAGAGGCCCTGTGCTGTGTGTCAATTTCAGAGGCAGAGTTGGACTAGATATGGTCGGTATATGTAGGAAACACCGTTCATTTGTTCTCAGCACACCCACGTTTCCTGCTGTCTTAGAGATTCTAGAAAGTTAGAGCGTGGTTCTTGCTCTAAAGCAGAGTGTGAACAATGGATGAGAACTCTGCTGTGTGTTTCACTTCAGAAATGGAGTTAAATCCCAGGCTCTGACTCTTCCTACAAGCAAGACTTCGTTTCAGGTAAGGGCAGTCACTTTTCAGCTCAAAGGAACGACATCCTTCACGAAGCTCACACGTTTCTCCTCTTAACTGACAAGCATCAGATGTTAGAGGACCTGTGGTTTGTTTCAGTTTCAGAAGCAGAGTTGTACTAGATATGGTCCGTATTTGTAGGAAACACCCTTCTTTTGTTCTGAGCACACTCACGTTTCCTGCTGTGTTAGACCTCTAAGAGCAAGAGCGTGCTTCTTCTTCTAAAGAAGACGGTGATCCATGGATTAGAACTCTGCTGTGTGTTTCCCTTCAGAAATGGAGTTAAATCCCAGGCTCTGAGTCTACCTACAAGGAAGACTTCGTTTCAATTAAGGGCAGTTACTTTACCGCTCAAACGAACTACATCGTTCACGATGCTCACACATTTCTCATCTTAACAGACAAGCATTGCATGTTAGAGGCCCTCTGGTTTGTTTCAGTTTCAGAAGCAGAGTTGAACTAGATATGATCCGTATGTGTAGGAAACACCGTTCTTTTGTTCTCAGCACACTCACGTTTCCTGCTGTATTAGAGACTCTAGAAAGCAAGAGCGTGCTTCTTGCTGTAAAGCAGAGTGTGATCCATGGATGAGAACTCTGCTCTCTGTTTCCTTTCAGAAATGGAGGTAACTCCCGGCTCTGTTTCTTCCTACAAGCAAGACTTCGTTTCAGGTAAGGGCAGTCACTTTTCAGCTCAAAGGAACTACATCGTTCATGAAGCTCACACGTTTCTCATCTTAAATGACAAGCATTGGATGTTAGAGGCCCTGTGCCTTGCATCAATTTCAGAGGCAGAGTTGGACTAGATATGGTCGGTATGTGTAGGAAACACCGTTCTTTTGTTCTCAGCACACTCACGTTTCCTGCTGTCTTAGAGACTCTAGAAAGTTAGAGCGTGCTTCTTGCTCGAAAGCAGAGTGTTATCAATGGATGAGAACTCTGCTGTGTGTTTCACTTCAGAAATGGAGTTAAATCCCGGCTCTGTTTCTTCCTACAAGCAAGACTTCGTTTCAGGTAAGGGCAGTCACTTTTCAGCTCAAAAGATCTACATTGTTCATATGGCTCACACATTTCTCATCTTAAGTAACAAGCATCGGACTTAGAGGACCAGAGCTTTGTTTCGGTTTCAGAAGCAGAGTTGGACTAGATATGGTCCGTATGTGTAGGAAACACCGTTCTTTTGTTCTCAGCACACTCACGTTTCCTGCTGTTTTAGAGACTCTAGAAAGCTAGAGCGTGCTTCTTTCTCCCAAGCAGTGTGTGATCAATGGATGAGAACTCTGCTGTGTGTTTCACTTCAGAAATGGAGTTAATTTCAAACCTCTGGGTCTTCCTACAAGGAAGACTTCGTTTCAAGTAAGGGCAGTTACTTTACAGCTCAAACGAACTACATCGTTCACGAAGCTCACACGTTTCTCATCTTAACTGACAAGCATTGGATGTTAGAAGACCTGGGGTTTGTTTCAGTTTCAGAAGCAGATTTGAACTAGATATGGTCCGTATGTGTAGGAAACACCATTCTTTTGTTCTGAGCACACTCACGTTTCCTGCTGTGGTAGAGACTCTAGAACGCAAGAGCATGCTTCTTGCTCTAAAGGAGAGTGTGATCCATGGATGAGAACTCTGCTGTGTGTTTCCCTTCAGAAATGGAGTTAAATCCAAGGCTCTGAGTCTACCTACAAGGAAGACTTCGTTTCAAGTAAGGGCAGTTACTTTACAGCTCAAACGAACTACATCGTTCATGATGCTCACAGGTTTCTCATCTTAACAGAGAAGCATTGGATGTTATAGGCCCTCTGGTTTGTTTCAGTTTCATAAGCAGAGTTGAACTAGATATGGTCCGTATGTGTAGGAAACACCGTTCTTTTGTTCTGAGCACACTCACGTTTCCTGCTGTATTAGAGACTCTAGAAAGCAAGAGCGTGCTTCTTGCTGTAAAGCAGAGTGTGATCCATGGATGCGAACTCTGCTGTGTGTTTCCTTTCAGAAATGGAGTTAAATCCCGGCTCTGTGTCTTCCTACAAGTAAGACTTCGTTTCAGGTAAGGGCAGTCACTTTTCAGCTCAAAGGAACTACAACTTTCACGAAGCTCACACGTTTCTCATCTTAACTGACAAGCATCAGATGTTAGAGGACCAGTGATTTGTATCAGTTTCAGAAGCAGAGTTGGACTAGATATGGTCCGTATGTATAGGAAGCACCGTTGTTTTGTTCTCAGCACACTCACGTTTCCTGCTGTCTTAGAGACTCCAGAAAGCTAGAGCGTGCTTCTTGCTCTCAAGCAGAGTGTGATCAATGGATGAGAACTCTGCTGTGTGTTTCACTTCAGAAATGGAGTGAAATTCAAACCTCTGAGTCTCCCTACAAGGAAGACTTCGTTTCAGGTAGGGGCAGTCACTTTTCAGCTCAAAGGAACTACATCCTTCACGAAGCTCACACGTTTCTCCTCTTAACTGACAAGCATTAGATGTTAGAGGACCTGTGGTTCATTTCTGTTTTAGAAGCAGAGTCGAAATAAATATGGTCTGTATGTGTAGGAAACACCATTCTTTTATTGTGAGCACACTCACGTTTCTTGTGTGTTAGAGAATCTAGAAAGCAAGAGCGTGCTTCTTGCTCTAGAGCAGAGTTTGATCCATGGATGAGAACGGTGTTGTATGTTTCCCTTCAGAAATGGAGTTAAATCCCAGGCTCTGCGTCTTCCTAGAAGCAAGACTTCGTTTCAGGTAAGGGCAGTCACTTTTCAGCTCAAAGGAACTACAACTTTCACGAAGCTCACACGTTTCTCATCTTAACTGACAAGCATCAGATGTTAGAGGACCAGTGATTTGTATCAGTTTCAGAAGCAGAGTTGGACTAGATATGGTCCGTATGTATAGGAAGCACCGTTCTTTTGTTCTCAGCACACTCACGTTTCCTGCTGTCTTAGAGACTCTAGAAAGCTAGAGCGTGCTTCTTGCTCTCAAGCATAGTGTGATCTATGGATGAGAACTCTGCTGTGTGTTTCTCTTCAGAAATGGAGTTAAATTCCAACCTCTGAGTCTTCCTACAAGGAAGACTTCGTTTCAAGTAAGGGCTGTTACTTTACAGCTCAAACGAACTACATCGTTCACGAAGCTCACACGTTTCTCATCTTAACTGACAAGCATCGGATGTTAGAAGACCAATGTTTTGTTTCAGTTTCAGAAGCAGATTTGAACTAGATATGGTCCGTATGTGTAGGAAACACCGTTCTTTTGTTCTGAGCACACTCACGTTTCCTTCTGTGTTAGAGACTCTAGAACGCAAGAGCGCGCTTCTTGCTCTAAAGCAGAGTGTGATCCATGGATGAGAACTGTGTTGTATGTTTCCCTTCAGAAATGGAGTTAAATCCCAGGCTCTGTGTCTTCCTACAACCAAGACTTCGTTTCAGGTAAGGGCTGTCACTTTTCAGCTCAAAGGAACTACATCGTTCATGAAGCTCACACGTTTCTCATCTTAAATGACAAGCATTGGATGTTAGAGGCCCTGTGCTGTGTGTCAATTTCAGAGGCAGAGTTGGACTAGATATGGTCGGTATATGTAGGAAACACCGTTCATTTGTTCTCAGCACACCCACGTTTCCTCCTGTCTTAGAGATTCTAGAAAGTTAGAGCGTGGTTCTTGCTCTAAAGCAGAGTGTGAACAATGGATGAGAACTCTGCTGTGTGTTTCACTTCAGAAATGTTGTTAAATCCCAGGCTCTGACTCTTCCTACAAGCAAGACTTCGTTTCAGGTAAGGGCAGTCACTTTTCAGCTCAAAAAAACGACATCCTTCACGAAGCTCACACGTTTCTCCTCTTAACCGACAAGCATCAGATGTTAGAGGACCTGTGGTTTGTTTCAGTTTCAGAAGCAGAGTTGAACTAGATATGGTCCGTATTTGTAGGAAACACCATTCTTTTATTGTGAGCACACTCACGTTTCCTGCTGTCTTAGAGACTCTGCAAAGCAAGAGCGTGCTTCTTGCTCTCAAGCAGAGTGTGATCAATGGATGAGAACTCTGCTGTGTGTTTCACTTCAGAAATGGAGTTAAATCCCAGTCTCTGAGTCCACCTACAAGGAAGAATTCGTTTCAAGTAAGGACAGTTACTTTACAGCTCAAATGAACTACATCGTTCACGAACCTCACACGTTTCTCATCTTAACTGACAAGCATCGGATGTTAGAAGACCTGTGGTTTGTTTCAGTTTCAGAAGCAGATTTGAACTAGATATGGTCGGTATGTGTAGGAAACACCGTTCTTTTGTTCTGAGCATACTCACGTTTCCTGCTGTATTAGAGACTCTAGAACGCAAGAGCATGCTTCTTGCTCTAAAGCAGAGTGTGATCCATGGATGAGAACTCTGCTGTGTGTTTCCCTTCAGAAATGGAGTTAAATCCCAGGCTCTGTTTCTTCCTACCACCAAGATTTCGTTTCAGGTAAGGGCTGTCACTTTTCAGCTCAAAGGAACTACATCGTTCATGAAGCTCACACGTTTCTCATCTTAAAGGACAAGCATTGGATGTTAGAGGCCCTGTGCTATGTGTCAATTTCAGAGGCAGAGTTGGACTAGATATGGTCGGTATGTGTAGGAAACACCGTTCTTTTGTTCTCAGCACACTCACGTTTCCTGCTGTCTTAGAGACTCTAGAAAGTTAGAGCGTGCTTCTTGCTCGAAAGCAGAGTGTGATCAATGGATGAGAACTCTGCTGTGTGTTTCACTTCAGAAATGGAGTTAAATCCCAGGCTCTGAGTCTTCCTACAAGCAAGACTTCATTTCAGGTAAGGGCAGTCACTTTTCAGCTCAAAGGAACTACATCTCTCACGAAGCTCACACGTTTCTCCTCTTAACTGACAAGCATTGGATGTTAGAGGACCTGTGGTTCATTTCAGTTTTAGAAGCAGAGTTGAACTAGATTGGTCCGTATGTGTAGGAAACACCGTTCTTTTGTTCTGAGCACACTCATGTTTCCTGTGTATTAGAGAATCTAGAAAGCAAGAGCGTGCTTCTTGCTCTAAAGCAGAGTGTGATCCATGGATGAGAACGGTGTTGTGTGTTTTCCTTCTAAATGGATTTAAATCTCTTGATCTGTGTCCTCCTACAAGCAAGACTTCGTTTCAGGTAGGGCAGTCACTTTTCAGCTGAAAAGATCTACATCGTTCACTAAGCTCACACATTTCTCATCTTAACTGACAAGCATCAGATGTTAGAGGACCTGTGGTTTGTTTCAGTATCAGAAGCAGAGTTGAACTAGATATGGTCCGTATGTGTAGGAAACACCGTTCTCTTGTTCTGAGCAAACTCACGTTTCCTGCTGTGTTAGAGACTCTAGAAAGCAAGAGCATGCTTCTTCTTCTAAAGAAGAGGGTGATCCATGGATTAGAACTCTGCTGTGTGTTTCCCTTCAGAAATGGAGTTAAATCCCAGGCTCTGAGTATACCTACATGGAAGACTTCGTTTCAAGTAAGGGCAGTTACTTTACAGCTCAAACGAACTACATCGTTCACGATGCTCACACGTTTCTCATCTTAACACAGAAGCATTGGATGTTATAGGCCCTCTGGTTTGTTTCACTTTCAGAAGCAGAGTTGAACTAGATATGGTCCGTATGTGTAGGAAACACCGTTCTTTTGTTCTTAGCACACTCACGTTTCCTGCTGTATTAGAGACTCTAGAAAGCAAGAGCGTGCTTCTTCCTGTAAAGCAGAGTGTGATCCATGGATGAGAACTCTGCTGTGTGTTTCCTTTCAGAAATGGAGTTAAATCCCGGCTCTGTTTCTTCCTACAAGCAAGACTTCGTTTCAGGTAAGGGCAGTCACTTTTCAGCTCTAAGGAAGTACATCGTTCATGAAGCTCACACGTTTCTCATCTTAAATAACAAGCATTGGATGTTGGAGGACCTGTGCTGTATGTCAATTTCAGAGGCAGAGTTGGACCAGTTATGGTCCGTATGTGTAGGAACACCGTTCTTTTGGTCTTAGCACACTCACGTTTCCTGTGTATTAGAGACACTAGAAAGCTAGAGCGTGCTTCATGCTCTAAAGCAGAGTGTGATCATTGGATGAGAACTCTGCTCTGTGTTTCACTTCAGAAGTGGAGTTAAATCTCAGGCTCTGAGTCTTCCTACAAGCAAGACTTCGTTTCAGGTAAGGGCAGGCACTTTTCAGCTCAAACAACCTACATCCTTCATGAATCTCACACGTTTCTCATCTTAAATGACAAGGATTGGATGTTAGAGGACCTGTGGTTTGTTTCAGTTTCAGAAGCAGAGTTGAACTAGATATGGTCCGTATGAGTAGGAAACACCGTTCTTTTGTTCTGAGCACACTCACATTTCCTGCTGTATTAGAGACAAAAGAAAGTAAGAGCGTGCTTCATGCTCGAAAGCAGAGTGTGATCATTGGATGAGAACTCTACTCTGTGTTTCACTTCAGAAATGGCGTTAAATCTCAGGCTCTGAGTCTTCCTACAAGCAAGACTTCATTTCAGGTAAGGGCAGGCACTTTTCAGCTGAAACAAGCTACAGCCTTCATGAAGCTCACACGTTTCTCATCTTAAATGACAAGGATTGGATGTTAGAGGACCTGTGGTTTGTTTCAGTTTCAGAAGCAGAGTTGAAGTAGATATGGTCTGTATGTGTAGGAAACACCGTTCTTTTGTTTTGAGCACACTCACATTTCCTGCTGTATTAGAGACTATAGAAAGTAAGAGCGTGCTTCTTGCCCTAAAGCAGAGTGTGACCCATGGATGAGAACTCTGCTGTAGGTTTCCCTTTTAAATTGAGTTAAATCACAAGCTCTGTGTCTTCCTACATCAAGTCTTCATTTCAGGTAAATGCAGTCACTTTTCAGCACAAAGGAACTACATCGTTCATAAAGCTCACACCTTTCTCCTCTTAACTGAAAAGCATTGGATGTTAGAGGACATGTGGTTTGTTTCAGTTTCAGAAGCAGAGTTGAACTAGATAAGGTCCGTATGTGTAGGAAACGCCGTTCTTTTGTTCTGAGCACACTCACGTTTCCTGCTGTATTAGAGACTCTAGAACGCAAGAGCATGCTTCTTGCTCTAAAGCAGAGTGTGATCCATGGATGAGAACTCTGCTGTGTGTTTCCCTTCAGAAATGGAGTTAAATCCCAGGCTCTGTTTCTTCCTACCACCAAGATTTCGTTTCAGGTAAGGGCTGTCACTTTTCAGCTCAAAGGAACTACATCGTTCATGAAGCTCACACGTTTCTCATCTTAAAGGACAAGCATTGGATGTTAGAGGCCCTGTGCTATGTGTCAATTTCAGAGGCAGAGTTGGACTAGATATGGTCGGTATGTGTAGGAAACACCGTTCTTTTGTTCTCAGCACACTCACGTTTCCTGCTGTCTTAGAGACTCTAGAAAGTTAGAGCGTGCTTCTTGCTCGAAAGCAGAGTGTGATCAATGGATGAGAACTCTGCTGTGTGTTTCACTTCAGAAATGGAGTTAAATCCCAGGCTCTGAGTCTTCCTACAAGCAAGACTTCATTTCAGGTAAGGGCAGTCACTTTTCAGCTCAAAGGAACTACATCTCTCACGAAGCTCACACGTTTCTCCTCTTAACTGACAAGCATTGGATGTTAGAGGACCTGTGGTTCATTTCAGTTTTAGAAGCAGAGTTGAACTAGATTGGTCCGTATGTGTAGGAAACACCGTTCTTTTGTTCTGAGCACACTCATGTTTCCTGTGTATTAGAGAATCTAGAAAGCAAGAGCGTGCTTCTTGCTCTAAAGCAGAGTGTGATCCATGGATGAGAACGGTGTTGTGTGTTTTCCTTCTAAATGGATTTAAATCTCTTGATCTGTGTCCTCCTACAAGCAAGACTTCGTTTCAGGTAGGGCAGTCACTTTTCAGCTGAAAAGATCTACATCGTTCACTAAGCTCACACATTTCTCATCTTAACTGACAAGCATCAGATGTTAGAGGACCTGTGGTTTGTTTCAGTATCAGAAGCAGAGTTGAACTAGATATGGTCCGTATGTGTAGGAAACACCGTTCTCTTGTTCTGAGCACACTCACGTTTCCTGCTGTGTTAGAGACTCTAGAAAGCAAGAGCATGCTTCTTCTTCTAAAGAAGAGGGTGATCCATGGATTAGAACTCTGCTGTGTGTTTCCCTTCAGAAATGGAGTTAAATCCCAGGCTCTGAGTATACCTACATGGAAGACTTCGTTTCAAGTAAGGGCAGTTACTTTACAGCTCAAACGAACTACATCGTTCACGATGCTCACACGTTTCTCATCTTAACACAGAAGCATTGGATGTTATAGGCCCTCTGGTTTGTTTCACTTTCAGAAGCAGAGTTGAACTAGATATGGTCCGTATGTGTAGGAAACACCGTTCTTTTGTTCTTAGCACACTCACGTTTCCTGCTGTATTAGAGACTCTAGAAAGCAAGAGCGTGCTTCTTGCTGTAAAGCAGAGTGTGATCCATGGATGAGAACTCTGCTGTGTGTTTCCTTTCAGAAATGGAGTTAAATCCCGGCTCTGTTTCTTCCTACAAGCAAGACTTCGTTTCAGGTAAGGGCAGTCACTTTTCAGCTCTAAGGAAGTACATCGTTCATGAAGCTCACACGTTTCTCATCTTAAATAACAAGCATTGGATGTTGGAGGACCTGTGCTGTATGTCAATTTCAGAGGCAGAGTTGGACCAGTTATGGTCCGTATGTGTAGGAACACCGTTCTTTTGGTCTTAGCACACTCACGTTTCCTGTGTATTAGAGACACTAGAAAGCTAGAGCGTGCTTCATGCTCTAAAGCAGAGTGTGATCATTGGATGAGAACTCTGCTCTGTGTTTCACTTCAGAAGTGGAGTTAAATCTCAGGCTCTGAGTCTTCCTACAAGCAAGACTTCGTTTCAGGTAAGGGCAGGCACTTTTCAGCTCAAACAACCTACATCCTTCATGAATCTCACACGTTTCTCATCTTAAATGACAAGGATTGGATGTTAGAGGACCTGTGGTTTGTTTCAGTTTCAGAAGCAGAGTTGAACTAGATATGGTCCGTATGAGTAGGAAACACCGTTCTTTTGTTCTGAGCACACTCACATTTCCTGCTGTATTAGAGACAAAAGAAAGTAAGAGCGTGCTTCATGCTCGAAAGCAGAGTGTGATCATTGGATGAGAACTCTACTCTGTGTTTCACTTCAGAAATGGCGTTAAATCTCAGGCTCTGAGTCTTCCTACAAGCAAGACTTCATTTCAGGTAAGGGCAGGCACTTTTCAGCTGAAACAAGCTACAGCCTTCATGAAGCTCACACGTTTCTCATCTTAAATGACAAGGATTGGATGTTAGAGGACCTGTGGTTTGTTTCAGTTTCAGAAGCAGAGTTGAAGTAGATATGGTCTGTATGTGTAGGAAACACCGTTCTTTTGTTTTGAGCACACTCACATTTCCTGCTGTATTAGAGACTATAGAAAGTAAGAGCGTGCTTCTTGCCCTAAAGCAGAGTGTGACCCATGGATGAGAACTCTGCTGTAGGTTTCCCTTTTAAATTGAGTTAAATCACAAGCTCTGTGTCTTCCTACATCAAGTCTTCATTTCAGGTAAATGCAGTCACTTTTCAGCACAAAGGAACTACATCGTTCATAAAGCTCACACCTTTCTCCTCTTAACTGAAAAGCATTGGATGTTAGAGGACATGTGGTTTGTTTCAGTTTCAGAAGCAGAGTTGAACTAGATAAGGTCCGTATGTGTAGGAAACGCCGTTCTTTTGTTCTGAGCACACTCACGTTTCCTGCTGTATTAGAGATTCTAGAAAGCAAGAGCGCGCTTCTTGCTCTAAAGCAGAGTGTGATCCATGGATGAGAACTGTGTTGTATGTTTCCCTTCAGAAATGGAGTTAAATCCCAGGCTCTGTGTCTTCCTACAACCAAGACTTCATTTCAGGTAAGGGCTGTCACTTTTCAGCTCAAAGGAACTACATCGTTCATGAAGCTCACACGTTTCTCATCTTAAATGACAAGCATTGGATGTTAGAGGCCCTGTGCTGTGTGTCAATTTCAGAGGCAGAGTTGGACTAGATATGGTCGGTATATGTAGGAAACACCGTTCATTTGTTCTCAGCACACCCCCGTTTCCTGCTGTCTTAGAGATTCTAGAAAGTTAGAGCATGGTTCTTGCTCTAAAGCAGAGTTTGAACAATGGATGAGAACTCTGCTGTGTGTTTCACTTCAGAAATGTTGTTAAATCCCAGGCTCTGACTCTTCCTACAAGCAAGACTTCGTTTCAGGTAAGGGCAGTCACTTTTCAGCTCAAAGGAAGGACATCCTTCACGAAGCTCACACGTTTCTCCTCTTAACTGACAAGCATCAGATGTTAGAGGACCTGTGGTTTGTTTCAGTTTCAGAAGCAGAGTTGAACTAGATATGGTCCGTATTTGTAGGAAACACCCTTCTTTTGTTCTGAGCACACTCACGTTTCCTGCTGTGTTAGAGCCTCTAGAAAGCAAGAGCGTGCTTCTTCTTCTAAAGAAGACGGTGATCCATGGAGTAGAACTCTGCTGTGTGTTTCCCTTCAGAAATGGAGTTAAATCCCAGGCTCTGAGTCTACCTACAAGGAAGACTTCGTTTCAATTAAGGGCAGTTACTTTACAGCTCAAACGAACTACATCGTTCACGATGCTCACACATTTCTCATCTTAACAGACAAGCATTGGATGTTAGAGGCCCTCTGGTTTGTTTCAGTTTCAGAAGCAGAGTTGAACTAGATATGATCCGTATGTGTAGGAAACACCGTTCTTTTGTTCTGAGCACACTCACGTTTCCTGCTGTATTAGAGACTCTAGAAACCAAGAGCGTGCTTCTTGCTGTAAAGCAGAGTGTGATCCATGGATGAGAACTCTGCTGTGTGTTTCCTTTCAGAAATGGAGGTAACTCCCGGCTCTGTTTCTTCCTACAAGCAAGACTTCGTTTCAGGTAAGGGCAGTCACTTTTCAGCTCAAAGGAACTACATCGTTCATGAAGCTCACACGTTTCTCATCTTCAATGACAAGCATTGGATGTTAGAGACCCTGTGCCTTGCGTCAATTTCAGAGGCAGAGTTGGACTAGATATGGTCGGTATGTGTAGGAAACACCGTTCTTTTGTTCTCAGCACACTCACGTTTCCTGCTGTCTTAGAGACTCTAGAAAGTTAGAGCGTGCTTCTTGCTCGAAAGCAGAGTGTTATCAATGGATGAGAACTCTGCTGTGTGTTTCACTTCAGAAATGGAGTTAAATCCCGGCTCTGTTTCTTCCTACAAGCAAGACTTCGTTTCAGGTAAGGGCAGCCACTTTTCAGCTCAAAAGATCTACATTGTTCACATGGCTCACACATTTCTCATCTTAAGTAACAAGCATCGGACTTAGAGGACCAGAGCTTTGTATCGGTTTCAGAAGCAGAGTTGGACTAGATATGGTCCGTATGTGTAGGAAACACCGTTCTTTTGTTCTCAGCACACTCACGTTTCCTGCTGTTTTAGAGACTCTAGAAAGCTAGAGCGTGCTTCTTTCTCCCAAGCAGTGTGTGATCAATGGATGAGAACTCTGCTGTGTGTTTCACTTCAGAAATGGAGTTAAATTCAAACCTCTGGGTCTTCCTACAAGGAAGACTTCGTTTCAAGTAAGGGCAGTTACTTTACAGCTCAAACGAACTACATCATTCACGAAGCTCACACGTTTCTCATCTTAACTGACAAGCATTGGATGTTAGAAGACCTGGGGTTTGTTTCAGTTTCAGAAGCAGATTTGAACTAGATATGGTCCGTATGTGTAGGAAACACCATTCTTTTGTTCTGAGCACACTCACGTTTCCTGCTGTGGTAGAGACTCTAGAACGCAAGAGCATGCTTCTTGCTCTAAAGGAGAGTGTGATCCATGGATGAGAACTCTGCTGTGTGTTTCCCTTCAGAAATGGAGTTAAATCCAAGGCTCTGAGTCTACCTACAAGGAAGACTTCGTTTCAAGTAAGGGCAGTTAATTTACAGCTCAAACGAACTACATCGTTCATGATGCTCACAGGTTTCTCATCTTAACAGAGAAGCATTGGATGTTATAGGCCCTCTGGTTTGTTTCAGTTTCAGAAGCAGAGTTGAACTAGATATGGTCCGTATTTGTAGGAAACACCGTTCTTTTGTTCTGAGCACACTCACGTTTCCTGCTGTATTAGAGACTCTAGAAAGCAAGAGCGTGCTTCTTGCTGTAAAGCAGAGTGTGATCCATGGATGAGAACTCTGCTGTGTGTTTCCTTTCAGAAATGGAGTTAAATCCCGGCTCTGTGTCTTCCTACAAGCAAGACTTCGTTTCAGGTAAGGGCAGTCACTTTTCAGCTCAAAGGAACTACAACTTTCACGAAGCTCACACGTTTCTCATCTTAACTGACAAGCATCAGATGTTAGAGGACCAGTGATTTGTATCAGTTTCAGAAGCAGAGTTGGACTAGATATAGTCCGTATGTATAGGAAGCACCGTTGTTTTGTTCTCAGCACACTCACGTTTCCTGCTGTCTTAGAGACTCTAGAAAGCTAGAGCGTGCTTCTTGCTCTCAAGCAGAGTGTGATCAATGGATGAGAACTCTGCTGTGTGTTTCACTTCAGAAATGGAGTGAAATTCAAACCTCTGAGTCTTCCTACAAGGAAGACTTCGTTTCAGGTAGGGGCAGTCACTTTTCAGCTCAAAGGAACTACATCCTTCACGAAGCTCACACGTTTCTCCTCTTAACTGACAAGCATTGGATGTTAGAGGACCTGTGGTTCATTTCTGTTTGAGAAGCAGAGTCGAACTAGATATGGTCCGTATGTGTAGGAAACACCATTCTTTTATTGTGAGCACACTCACGTTTCTTGTGTGTTAGAGAATCTAGAAAGCAAGAGCGTGCTTCTTGCTCTAGAGCAGAGTTTGATCCATGGATGAGAACGGTGTTGTGTGTTTTCCTTCTAAATGGAGTTAAATCTCTGGATCTGTGTCCTCCTACAAGCAAGACTTCGTTTCAGGTAGGGCAGTCACTTTTCAGCTCAAAAGATCTACATCGTTCACTAAGCTCACACATTTCTCATCTTAACTGACAAGCATCAGATGTTAGAGGACCTGTGGTTTGTTTCAGTTTCAGAAGCAGAGTTGAACTCGATATGTTCCGTATTTGTAGGAAACACCGTTCTTTTGTTCTGAGCACACTCACGTTTCCTGCTGTCTTAGAGACTCTAGAAAGCTAGAGCGTGCTTCTTGCTCTCAAGCAGAGTGTGATCAATGGATGAGAACTCTGCTGTGTGTTTCACTTCAGAAATGGAGTGAAATTCAAACCTCTGAGTCTTCCTACAAGGAAGACTTCGTTTCAAGTAAGGGCAGTCACTTTTCAGCTCAAAGGAAGTACATAGTTCATGAAGCTCACAAGTTTCTCATCTTAAATGACAAGCATTGGATGTTGGAGGACCTGTGGTGTATGTCAATTTCAGAGGCAGAGTTGGACCAGTTATGGTCCATATGTGTAGGAAACACTGTTCTTTTGTTCTGAGCACACTCACGTTTCCTGTGTATTAGAGAATCTAGAAAGCAAGAGCGTGCTTCTTGCTCTAAAGCAGAGTGTGATCCATGGATGAGAACGGTGTTGTGTGTTTTCCTTCTAAATGGAGTTAAATCTCTGGATCTGTGTCCTCCTACAAGCAAGACTTCGTTTCATGTAGGGCAGTCACTTTTCAGCTCAAAAGATCTACATCGTTCACTAAGCTCACACATTTCTCATCTTAACTGACAAGCATCAGATGTTAGAGGACCTGTGGTTTGTTTCAGTTTCAGAAGCAGAGTTGAACTCGATATGTTCCGTATTTGTAGGAAACACCGTTCTTTTGTTCTGAGCACACTCACGTTTCCTGCTGTCTTAGAGACTCTAGAAAGCTAGAGCGTGCTTCTTGCTCTCAAGCAGAGTGTGATCAATGGATGAGAACTCTGCTGTGTGTTTCACTTCAGAAATGGAGTGAAATTCAAACCTCTGAGTCTTCCTACAAGGAAGACTTCGTTTCAAGTAAGGGCAGTCACTTTTCAGCTCAAAGGAAGTACATAGTTCATGAAGCTCACAAGTTTCTCATCTTAAATGACAAGCATTGGATGTTGGAGGACCTGTGGTGTATGTCAATTTCAGAGGCAGAGTTGGACCAGTTATGGTCCATATGTGTAGGAAACACTGTTCTTTTGTTCTGAGCACACTCACGTTTCCTGTGTATTAGAGAATCTAGAAAGCAAGAGCGTGCTTCTTGCTCTAAAGCAGAGTGTGATCCATGGATGAGAACGGTGTTGTGTGTTTTCCTTCTAAATGGAGTTAAATCTCTGGATCTGTGTCCTCCTACAAGCAAGACTTCGTTTCATGTAGGGCAGTCACTCTTCAGCTCAAAAGATCTACATCGTTCACTAAGCTCACACATTTCTCATCTTAACTGACAAGCATCAGATGTTAGAGGACCTGTGGTTTGTTTCAGTTTCAGAAGCAGAGTTGAACTAGATATGGTCCATATTTGTAGGAAACACCGTTCTTTTGTTCTGAGCACACTCACGTTTCCTGCTGTGTTAGAGACTCTAGAAAGCAAGAGAGTGCTTCTTGCTGTAAAGCAGAGTGTGATCCATGGATGAGAACTCTGCTGTGTGTTTCCTTTCAGAAATGGAGTTAAATCCCGGCTCTGTTTCTTCCTACAAGCAAGACTTCGTTTCAGGTAAGGGCAGTCACTTTTCAGCTCAAAGGAACTACAACTTTCACGAAGCTCACACGTTTCTCATCTTAACTGACAAGCATCAGATGTTAGAGAACCAGAGCTTTGTATCAGTTTCAGAAGCAGAGTTGGACTAGATATGGTCCGTATGTATAGGAAGCACCGTTTTTGGTTCTCGGCACACTCACGTTTCCTGCTGTCTTAGAGACTCTAGAAAGCTAGAGCGTGCTTCTTGCTCTCAAGCAGAGTGTGATCAATGGATGAGAACTCTGCTGTGTGTTTCACTTCAGAAATGGAGTTAAATTCAAACCTCTGAGTCTTCCTACAAGGAAGACTTCGTTTCAAGTAAGGGAAGTTACTTTACAGGTCAAACGAACTACATCGTTCACGAAGCTCACACGTTTCTCATCTTAACTGACAAGCATTGGATGTTAGAAGACCTGGGGTTTGTTTCAGTTTCAGAAGCAGATTTGAACTAGATATGGTCCGTATGTGTAGGAAACACCGTTCTTTTGTTCTGAGCACACTTTCGTTTCCTGCTGTGGTAGAGACTCTAGAACGCAAGAGCATGCTTCTTGCTCTAAAGCAGAGTGTGATCAATGGATGAGAACTCTGCTGTGTGTTTACCTTCAGAAATGGAGTTCAATCCCAGGCTCTGTTTCTTCCTACAACCAAGACTTCGTTTCAGGTAAGGGCTGTCACTTTTCAGCTCAAAGGAACTACATCGTTCATGAAGCTCACACGTTTCTCATCTTAAAGGAAAGCATTGGAGGTTAGAGGCCCTGTGCTATGTGTCAATTGCAGAGGCAGAGTTGGATTAGATATGGTCGGTATGTGTAGGAAACACCGTTCTTTTGTTGTCAGCACACTCACGTTTCCTGCTGTCTTAGAGACTCTAGAAAGTTAGAGCATGCTTCTTACTCGAAAGCAGAGTGTGATCAATGGATGAGAACTCTGCTGTGTGTTTCCTTTCAGAAATGGAGTTAAATCCCAGGCTCTGAGTCTTCCTACAAGCAAGACTTCGTTTCAGGTAAGAGCAGTCACTTTTCAGCTCAAACAAACTACATCGTTCATGAAGCTCACACGTTTCTCATCTTAAAGGACAAGCATTGGATGTTGGAGGACCTGTGCTGTATGTCAATTTCAGAGGCAGAGTTGGACCAGTTATGGTCCATATGTGTAGGAAACACTGTTCTTTTGTTCTGAGCACACTCACGTTTCCTGTGTATTAGAGAATCTAGAAAGCAAGAGCATGCTTCTTGCTCTAAAGCAGAGTGTGATCCATGGATGAGAACGGTGTTGTGTGTTTTCCTTCTAAATGGAGTTAAATCTCTGGATCTGTGTCCTCCTACAAGCAAGACTTCGTTTCATGTAGGGCAGTCACTTTTCAGCTCAAAAGATCTACATCGTTCACTAAGCTCACACATTTCTCATCTTAACTAACAAGCATCAGATGTTAGAGGACCTGTGGTTTGTTTCAGTTTCAGAAGCAGAGTTGAACTAGATATGGTCCATATTTGTAGGAAACACCATTCTTTTGTTCTGAGCACACTCACGTTTCCTGTGTATTAGAGAATCTAGAAAGCAAGAGCGTGCTTCTTGCTCTAAAGCAGAGTGTGATCCATGGATGAGAACGTTGTTGTGTGTTTTCCTTCTAAATAGAGTTAAATCTCTGGATCTGTGTCCTCTTACAAGCAAGACTTCGTTTCAGGAAGGGCAGTCACTTTTCAGCTCAAAAGATCTACATCGTTCACTAAGCTCACACATTTCTCATCTTAACTGACAAGCATCAGATGTTAGAGGACCTGTGGTTTGTTTCAGTTTCAGAAGCAGAGTTGAACTAGATATGGTCCATATTTGTAGGAAACACCATTCTTTTGTTCTGAGCACACTCACGTTTCCTGCTGTGTTAGAGACTCTAGAAAGCAAGAGCGTGCTTCTTCTTCTAAAGAAGAGGGTGATCCATGGATTAGAACTCTGCTGTGTGTTTCCCTTCAGAAATGGAGTTAAATCCCAGGCTCTGAGTCTACCTACAACGAAGACTTCGTTTCTAGTAAGGGCAGTTACTTTACAGCTCAAATGAACTACATCGTTCACAATGCTCACACGTTTCTCATCTTAACAGACAAGCATTGGATGTTATAGGCCCTCCGGTTTGTTTCAGTTTCAGAAGCAGAGTTGAACTAGATATGGTCCGTATGTGTAGGAAACACCGTTCTTTTGTTCTGAGCACACTCACGTTTCCTGCTGTATTAGAGACTCTAGAAAGCAAGAGCGTGCTTCTTGCTGTAAAGCAGAGTGTGATCCATGGATGAGAACTCTGCTGTGTGTTTCCTTTCAGAAATGGAGTTAAATCCCGGCTCTGTTTCTTCCTACAAGCAAGACTTTGTTTCAGGTAAGGGCAGACAATTTTCAGCTCAAACGAACTACATCCTTCATGAAGCTCACACGTTTCTCATCTTAAATGACAAGGATTGAATGTTAGAGGAACTGTGGTTTCTTTCAGTTTCAGAAGCAGAGTTGAACTAGATATTGTCCATATGTGTAGGAAACACCGATCTTTTGTTCTGAGCACACTCACATTTCCTGCTGTATTAGAGACTCTAGAAAGCAAAAGCGTGCTTCTTGCTGTAAAGCAGAGTGTGACCCATGGATGAGAACTGTGCTGTAGGTTTCCCTTCTTAAATTGAGTTAAATCCCAAGCTCTGTGTCTTCCAACAAGCAAGTCTTCATTTCAGGTAAATGCAGTCACTTTTCAGCACAAAGGAACTACATCGTTCACAAAGCTCACACGTTTCTCATCTTAACTGACAGGCATCAGATGTTAGAGGACCAGTGATTTTTATCAGTTTCAGAAGCAGAGTTGGACTAGATATGGTCCGTATGTACAGGAAACAGCGTTCTTTTGTTCTCAGCACACTCACGTTTCCTGCTGTCTTAGAGACTCTAGAAAGCTAGAGCGTGCTTCTTGCTCTCAAGCAAAGTGTGATCAATGGATGAGAACTCTGCTGTGTGTTTCACTTCAGAAATGGAGTTAAATTCCAACCTCTGAGTCTTACTACAAGGAAGACTTCGTTTCAAGTAAGGGCAGTTACTTTACAGCTCAAACGAACTACATCATTCACGAAGCTCACACGTTTATCATCTGAACTGACAAGCATTGGATGTTAGAAGACCTGTGGTTTGTTTCAGTTTCAGAAGCAGATTTGAACTAGATATGGTCCATATGTGTAGGAAACACTGTTCTTTTGTTCTGAGCACACTCACGTTTCCTGTGTATTAGAGAATCTAGAAAGCAAGAGCGTGCTTCTTGCTCTAAAGCAGAGTGTGATCCATGGATGAGAACGGTGTTGTGTGTTTTCCTTCTAAATGGAGTTAAATGTCTGGATCTGTGTCCTCCTACAAGCAAGACTTCATTTCAGGTAGGGCAGTCACTTTTCAGCTCAAAAGATCTACATCGTTCACTAAGCTCACACATTTCTCATCTTAACTGACAAGCATCAGATGTTAGAGGACCTGTGGTTTGTTTCAGTTTCAGAAGCAGAGTTGAACTAGATATGGTCCATATTTGTAGGATACACCGTTCTTTTGTTCTGAGCACACTCATGTTTCCTGCTGTGTTAGAGACTCTAGAAAGCAAGAGCGTGCTTCTTCTTCTAAAGAAGAGGGTGATCCATGGATTAGAACTCTGCTGTGTGTTTCCCTTCAAAAATGGAGTTAAATCCCAGGCTCTGAGTCTACCTACAAGGAAGACTTCGTTTCAAGTAAAGGCAGTTACTTTACAGCTCAAACGAACTACATCGTTCACAATGCTCACACGTTTCTCATCTTAACAGACAAGCATTGGATGTTATAGGCCCTCTGGTTTGTTTCAGTTTCAGAAGCAGAGTTGAACTAGATATGGTCCGTATGTGTAGGAAACACCGTTCTTTTGTTCTGAGCACACTCACGTTTCCTGCTGTATTAGAGACTCTAGAAAGCAAGAGCGTGCTTCTTGCTGTAAAGCAGAGTGTGATCCATGGATGAGAACTCTGCTGTGTGTTTCCTTTCAGAAATGGAGTTAAATCCCGCCTCTGTTTCTTCCTACAAGCAAGACTTTGTTTCAGGTAAGGGCAGTCAATTTTCAGCTCAAACGAACTACATCCTTCATGAAGCTCACACGTTTCTCATCTTAAATGACAAGGATTGAATGTTAGAGGAACTGTGGTTTCTTTCAGTTTCAGAAGCAGAGTTGAACTAGATATTGTCCATATGTGTAGGAAACACCGATCTTTTGTTCTGAGCACACTCACATTTCCTGCTGTATTAGAGACTCTAGAAAGCAAGAGCGTGCTTCTTGCTGTAAAGCAGAGTGTGATCCAAGGATGGGAACTCTGCTGTGTGTTTCCTTTCAGAAATGGAGTTAAATCCCAGCTCTGTTTCTTCCTACAAGCAAGACTTCGTTTCAGGTAAGGGCAGTCACTTTTCAGCACAAAGCAACTACATCGTTCATGAAGCTCACACGTTTCTCATCTTAAAGGACAAGCATTGGATGTTGGAGGACCTGTGCTGTAGGTCAATTTCAGAGGCAGAGTTGGACCAGTTATGGTCCATATGTGTAGGAAACACTGTTCTTTTGTTCTGAGCACACTCACGTTTCCTGTGTATTAGAGAATCTAGAAAGCAAGAGCGTGCTTCTTGCTCTAAAGCAGAGTGTGATCCATGGATGAGAACGGTGTTGTGTGTTTTCCTTCTAAATGGAGTTAAATCTCTGGATCTGTGTCCTCCTACAAGCAAGACTTCATTTCAGGTAGGGCAGTCACTTTTCAGCTCAAAAGATCTACATCGTTCACTAAGCTCACACATTTCTCATCTTAACTGACAAGCATCAGATGTTAGAGGACCTGTGGTTTGTTTCAGTTTCAGAAGCAGAGTTGAACTAGATATGGTCCATATTTGTAGGATACACCGTTCTTTTGTTCTGAGCACACTCACGTTTCCTGCTGTGTTAGAGACTCTAGAAAGCAAGAGCGTGCTTCTTCTTCTAAAGAAGAGGGTGATCCATGGATTAGAACTCTGCTGTGTGTTTCCCTTCAGAAATGGAGTTAAATCCCAGGCTCTGAGTCTACCTACAACGAAGACTTCGTTTCAAGTAAGGGCAGTTACTTAACAGCTCAAATGAACTACATCGTTCACAATGCTCACACGTTTCTCATCTTAACAGACAAGCATTGGATATTATAGGCCCTCTGGTTTGTTTCAGTTTCAGAAGCAGAGTTGAACTAGATATGGTCCGTATGTGTAGGAAACACCGTTCTTTTGTTCTGAGCACACTTACGTTTCCTGCTGTATTAGAGACTCTAGAAAGCAAGAGCGTGCTTCTTGCTGTAAAGCAGAGTGTGATCCATGGATGAGAACTCTGCTGTGTGTTTCCTTTCAGAAATGGAGTTAAATCCAGGCTCTGTTTCTTCCTACAAGCAAGACTTCGTTTCAGGTAAGGGCAGTCACTTTTCAGCTCAAAGGAAGTACATCGTTCATGAAGCTCACATGTTTCTCATCTTAAATGACAAGCATTGGATGTTGGAGGACCTGTGCTGTATGTCAATTTCAGAGGCAGATTTGGACCAGTTATGGTCCATATGTGTAGGAAACACCGTTCTTTTGTTCTAAGCACACTCACATTTCCTGTGTATTAGAGAATCTAGAAAGCAAGAGCGTGCTTCTTGCTCTAAAGCAGAGTGTGATCCATGGATGAGATCTGTGTTGTGTTTTTCCCTTCTAAATGGAGTTAAATCTCAGGCTCTGTGTCTTCCTACAAGCAAGACTTCGTTTCAGGTAAGGGCAGTCACTTTTCAGCTCAAACGATCTACATCGTTCACAAAGCTCACACATTTATCATCTTAACTGACAAGCATCGAAGTTAGAGGACCAGAGCTTTGTATCAGTTTAAGAAGCTGAGTTGGACTAGATATGGTCCATATGTGTAGGAATCACCGTTCTTTTGTTCTGAGCACACTCACATTTCCTGCTGTATTCGAGACTCTTGAAAGCAAGAACGAGTTTCTTGCTCTAAAGGAGAGTGTGATCCATGGGTGAGAACTCTGCTGTGTGTTTATCTTCAGAAATGGACTAAAATCGCAGGCTCTGTGTCTTCCTACAAGCAAGACTTTGTTTCAGGTAAGGGCAGTCAATTTTCAGCTCAAACGAACTACATCCTTCATGAAGCTCACACGTTTCTCATCTTAAATGACAAGGATTGAATGTTAGAGGAACTGTGCTTTCTTTCAGTTTCAGAAGCAGAGTTGAACTAGATATTGTCCATATGTGTAGGAAACACTGATCTTTTGTTTTGAGCACACTCACATTTCCTGCTGTATTAGAGACTCTAGAAAGCAAGAGCGTGCTTCTTGCTGTAAAGCAGAGTGTGACCCATGGATGAGAACTGTGCTGTAGGTTTCCCTTTTTAAATTGAGTTAAATCCCAAGCTCTGTGTCTTCCAACAAGCAAGTCTTCATTTCAGGTAAATGCAGTCACTTTTCAGCACAAAGGAACTACATCGTTCACAAAGCTCACACGTTTCTCATCTTAACTGACAGGCATCAGATGTTAGAGGACCAGTGATTTTTATCAGTTTCAGAAGCAGAGTTGGACTAGATATGGTCCGTATGTATAGGAAACTGCGTTCTTTTGTTCTCAGCACACTCACGTTTCCTGCTGTCTTAGAGACTCTAGAAAGCTAGAGCGTGCTTCTTGCTCTCAAGCAGAGTGTGATCAATGGATGAGAACTCTGCTGTGTGTTTCACTTCAGAAATGGAGTTAAATTCCAACCTCTGAGTCTTACTACAAGGAAGACTTCGTTTCAAGTAAGGGCAGTTACTTTACAGCTCAAACGAACTACATCGTTCACGAAGCTCACACGTTTCTCATCTTAACTGACAAGCATTGGATGTTAGAAGACCTGTGGTTTGTTTCAGTTTCAGAAGCAGATTTGAACTAGATATGGTCCATATGTGTAGGAAACACTGTTCTTTTGTTCTGAGCACACTCACGTTTCCTGTGTATTAGAGAATCTAGAAAGCAAGAGCGTGCTTCTTGCTCTAAAGCAGAGTATGATCCATGGATGAGAACTCTGCTGTGTGTTTCCCTTCAGAAATGGAGTTAAATCCCAGGGTCTGCGTCTCCCTACAAGCAAGTATTCGTTTCAGGTAAGGGCAGTCACTTTTCAGCTCAAAGGAACTACATCAGGCATGAAGCTCACACGTTTCTCAACTTAAATACAAGCATTGGATGTTAGAGGACCAGTGCTTCATTTCAGTTTTAGAAGCAAAGTTGGACTAGATATGGTCCGTATGGGTAGGAAACACCGTTCTTTGGTTCTCAGCACACTCACGTTTCCTGCTGTCTTAGAGACACTAGAAAGCTAGAGCGTGCTTCATGCTCAAAAGCAGAGTGTGATTCATGGATGAGAACGGTGTTGTGTGTTTCCTTTCTAAATGGAGTTAAATCTCTAGCTCTGTGTCCTCCTACAAGCAAGAATTCGTTTCAGGTAGGGCAGTCACTTTCAGCTCAAAAGATCTACATTGTTCACTAAGCTCACACATTTCTCATCTTAACTGACAAGCATTGGAGTTAGAGGACCAGAGCTTTGTATCAGTTTCAGAAGCAGAGTTGGACTAGATATGGTCCGTATGTATAGGAAGCACCGTTCTTTGGTTCTCGGCACACTCACGTTTCCTGCTGTCTTAGAGACTCTAGAAAGCTAGCGCGTGCTTCTTGCTCTCAAGCAGAGTGTGATCAATGGATGAGAACTCTGCTGTGTGTTTCACTTCAGAAATGGAGTTAAATTCAAACCTCTGAGTCTTCCTACAAGGAAGACTTCGTTTCAAGTAAGGGAAGTTACTTTACAGCTCAAACGAACTACATCGTTCACGAAGCTCACACGTTTCTCATCTTAACTGACAAGCATTGGATGTTAGAAGACCTGGGGTTTGTTTCAGTTTCAGAAGCAGATTTGAACTAGATATGGTCCGTATGTGTAGGAAACACCGTTCTTTTGTTCTGAGCACACTTTCGTTTCCTGCTGTGGTAGAGAATCTAGAACGCAGGAGCATGCTTCTTGCTCTAAAGCAGAGTGTGATCAATGGATGAGAACTCTGCTGTGTGTTTCACTTCAGAAATGGAGTTAAATCCCAGGCTCTGAGTCTTCCTACAAGCAAGACTTCGTTTCAGGTAAGGGCAGTCACTTTTCAGCTCAAAGCAACTACATCGTTCATGAAGCTCACACGTTTCTCATCTTAAAGGACAAGCATTTGATGTTGGAGGACCTGTGCTGTATGTCAATTTCAGAGGCAGAGTTGGACCAGTTATGGTCCATATGTGTAGGAAACACTGTTCTTTTGTTCTGAGCACACTCACGTTTCCTGTGTATTAGAGAATCTAGAAAGCAAGAGCGTGCTTCTTGCTCTAAAGCAGAGTGTGATCCATGGATGAGAACGGTGTTGTGTGTTTTCCTTCTAAATGGAGTTAAATCTCTGGATCTGTGTCCTCCTACAAGCAAGATTTCGTTTCATGTAGGGCAGTCACTTTTCAGCTCAAAAGATCTACATCGTTCACTAAGCTCACACATTTCTCATCTTAACTGACAAGCATCAGATGTTAGAGGACCTGTGGTTTGTTTCAGTTTCAGAAGCAGAGTTGAACTAGATATGGTCCATATTTGTAGGAAACACCGTTCTTTTGTTCTGAGCACACTCACGTTTCCTGCTGTGTTAGAGACTCTAGAAAGCAAGAGCGTGCTTCTTCTTCTAAAGAAGAGGGTGATCCATGGATTAGAACTCTGCTGTGTGTTTCCCTTCAGAAATGGAGTTAAATCCCAGGCTCTGAGTCTACCTACAACGAAGACTTCGTTTCAAGTAAGGGCAGTTACTTTACAGCTCAAATGAACTACATCGTTCACAATGCTCACACGTTTCTCATCTTAACAGACAAGCATTGGATGTTATAGGCCCTCCGGATTGTTTCAGTTTCAGAAGCAGAGTTGAACTAGATATGGTCCGTATGTGTAGGAAACACCGTTCTTTTGTTCTGAGCACACTCACGTTTCCTGCTGTATTAGAGACTCTAGAAAGCAAGAGCGTGCTTCTTGCTGTAAAGCAGAGTGTGATCCATGGATGAGAACTCTGCTGTGTGTTTCCTTTCAGAAATGGAGTTAAATCCCGGCTCTGTTTCTTCCTACAAGCAAGACTTTGTTTCAGGTAAGGGCAGTCAATTTTCAGCTCAAACGAACTACATCCTTCATGAAGCTCACACGTTTCTCATCTTAAATGACAAGGATTGAATGTTAGAGGAACTGTGGTTTCTTTCAGTTTCAGAAGCAGAGTTGAACTAGATATTGTCCATATGTGTAGGAAACACCGATCTTTTGTTCTGAGCACACTCACATTTCCTGCTGTATTAGAGACTCTAGAAAGCAAGAGCGTGCTTCTTGCTCTAAAGCAGAGTGTGACCCATGGATGAGAACTGTGCTGTAGGTTTCCCTTCTTAAATTGAGTTAAATCCCAAGCTCTGTGTCTTCCAACAAGCAAGTCTTCATTTCAGGTAAATGCAGTCACTTTTCAGCACAAAGGAACTACATCGTTCACAAAGATCACACGTTTCTCATCTTAACTGACAGGCATCAGATGTTAGAGGACCAGTGATTTTTATCAGTTTCAGAAGCAGAGTTGGACTAGATATGGTCCATATGTACAGGAAACAGCGTTCTTTTGTTCTCAGCACACTCACGTTTCCTGCTGTCTTAGAGACTCTAGAAAGCTAGAGCGTGCTTCTTGCTCTCAAGCAGAGTGTGATCAATGGATGAGAACTCTGCTGTGTGTTTCACTTCAGAAATGGAGTTAAATTCCAACCTCTGAGTCTTACTACAAGGAAGACTTCGTTTCAAGTAAGGGCAGTTACTTTACAGCTCAAACGAACTACATCATTCACGAAGCTCACACGTTTATCATCTGAACTGACAAGCATTGGATGTTAGAAGACCTGTGGTTTGTTTCAGTTTCAGAAGCAGATTTGAACTAGATATGGTCCATATGTGTAGGAAACACTGTTCTTTTGTTCTGAGCACACTCACGTTTCCTGTGTATTAGAGAATCTAGAAAGCAAGAGCGTGCTTCTTGCTCTAAAGCAGAGTGTGATCCATGGATGAGAACGGTGTTGTGTGTTTTCCTTCTAAATGGAGTTAAATCTCTGGATCTGTGTCCTCCTACAAGCAAGACTTCGTTTCAGGTAGGGCAGTCACTTTTCAGCTCAAAAGATCTACATCGTTCACTAAGCTCACACATTTCTCATCTTAACTGACAAGCATCAGATATTAGAGGACCTGTGGTTTGTTTCAGTTTCAGAAGCAGAGTTGAACTAGATATGGTCCATATTTGTAGGATACACCGTTCTTTTGTTCTGAGCACACTCACGTTTCCTGCTGTGTTAGAGACTCTAGAAAGCAAGAGCGTGCTTCTTCTTCTAAAGAAGAGGGTGATCCATGGATTAGAACTCTGCTGTGTGTTTCCCTTCAGAAATGGAGTTAAATCCCAGGGTCTGCGTCTCCCTACAAGCAAGTATTCGTTTCAGGTAAGGGCAGTCACTTTTCAGCTCAAAGGAACTACATCAGGCATGAAGCTCACACGTTTCTCAACTTAAATACAAGCATTGGATGTTAGAGGACCAGTGCTTCATTTCAGTTTTAGAAGCAAAGTTGGACTAGATATGGTCCGTATGGGTAGGAAACACCGTTCTTTGGTTCTCAGCACACTCACGTTTCCTGCTGTCTTAGAGACACTAGAAAGCTAGAGCGTGCTTCATGCTCGAAAGCAGAGTGTGATCCATGGATGAGAACGGTGTTGTGTGTTTCCTTTCTAAATGGAGTTAAATCTCTGGCTCTGTGTCCTCCTACAAGCAAGAATTCGTTTCAGGTAGGGCAGTCACTTTCAGCTCAAAAGATCTACATTGTTCACTAAGCTCACACATTTCTCATCTTAACTGACAAGCATTGGAGTTAGAGGACCAGAGCTTTGTATCAGTTTCAGAAGCAGAGTTGGACTAGATATGGTCCGTATGTATAGGAAGCACCGTTCTTTGGTTCTCGGCACACTCACGTTTCCTGTGTATTAGAGAATCTAGAAAGCAAGAGTGTGCTTCTTGCTCTAAAGCAGAGTGTGATCCATGGATGAGAACGGTGTTGTGTGTTTTCCTTCTAAATGGAGTTAAATCTCTGGATCTGTGTCCTCCTACAAGCAAGACTTCGTTTCATGTAGGGCAGTCACTTTTCAGCTCAAAAGATCTACATCGTTCACTAAGCTCACACATTTCTCATCTTAACTGACAAGCATCAGATGTTAGAGGACCTGTGGTTTGTTTCAGTTTCAGAAGCAGAGTTGAACTAGATATGGTCCATATTTGTAGGAAACACCGTGCTTTTGTTCTGAGCACACTCACGTTTCCTGCTGTGTTAGAGAATCTAGAAAGCAAGAGCGTGCTTCTTCTTCTAAAGAAGAGGGTGATCCATGGATTAGAACTCTGCTGTGTGTTTCCCTTCAGAAATGGAGTTAAATCCCAGGCTCTGAGTCTACCTACAACGAAGACTTCGTTTCAAGTAAGGGCAGTTACTTTACAGCTCAAATGAACTACATCGTTCACAATGCTCACACGTTTCTCATCTTAACAGACAAGCATTGGATGTTATAGGCCCTCCGGTTTGTTTCAGTTTCAGAAGCAGAGTTGAACTAGATATGGTCCGTATGTGTAGGAAACACCGTTCTTTTGTTCTGAGCACACTCACGTTTCCTGCTGTATTAGAGACTCTAGAAAGCAAGAGCGTGCTTCTTGCTGTAAAGCAGAGTGTGATCCATGGATGAGAACTCTGCTGTGTGTTTCCTTTCAGAAATGGAGTTAAATCCCGGCTCTGTTTCTTCCTACAAGCAAGACTTTGTTTCAGGTAAGGGCAGTCAATTTTCAGCTCAAACGAACTACATCCTTCATGAAGCTCACACGTTTCTCATCTTAAATGACAAGGATTGAATGTTAGAGGAACTGTGGTTTCTTTCAGTTTCAGAAGCAGAGTTGAACTAGATATTGTCCATATGTGTAGGAAACACCGATCTTTTGTTCTGAGCACACTCACATTTCCTGCTGTATTAGAGACTCTAGAAAGCAAGAGCGTGCTTCTTGCTCTAAAGCAGAGTGTGACCCATGGATGAGAACTGTGCTGTAGGTTTCCCTTCTTAAATTGAGTTAAATCCCAAGCTCTGTGTCTTCCAACAAGCAAGTCTTCATTTCAGGTAAATGCAGTCACTTTTCAGCACAAAGGAACTACATCGTTCACAAAGCTCACACGTTTCTCATCTTAACTGACAGGCATCAGATGTTAGAGGACCAGTGATTTTTATCAGTTTCAGAAGCAGAGTTGGACTAGATATGGTCCATATGTACAGGAAACAGCGTTCTTTTGTTCTCAGCACACTCACGTTTCCTGCTGTCTTAGAGACTCTGGAAAGCTAGAGCGTGCTTCTTGCTCTCAAGCAAAGTGTGATCAATGGATGAGAACTCTGCTGTGTGTTTCACTTCAGAAATGGAGTTAAATTCCAACCTCTGAGTCTTACTACAAGGAAGACTTCGTTTCAAGTAAGGGCAGTTACTTAACAGCTCAAATGAACTACATCGTTCACAATGCTCACACGTTTCTCATCTTAACAGACAAGCATTGGATATTATAGGCCCTCTGGTTTGTTTCAGTTTCAGAAGCAGAGTTGAACTAGATATGGTCCGTATGTGTAGGAAACACCGTTCTTTTGTTCTGAGCACACTTACGTTTCCTGCTGTATTAGAGACTCTAGAAAGCAAGAGCGTGCTTCTTGCTGTAAAGCAGAGTGTGATCCATGGATGAGAACTCTGCTGTGTGTTTCCTTTCAGAAATGGAGTTAAATCCCGGCTCTGTTTCTTCCTACAAGCAAGACTTCGTTTCAGGTAAGGGCAGTCACTTTTCAGCTCAAAGGAAGTACATCGTTCATGAAGCTCACATGTTTCTCATCTTAAATGACAAGCATTGGATGTTGGAGGAACTGTGCTGTATGTCAATTTCAGATGCAGATTTGGATCAGTTATGGTCCATATGTGTAGGAAACACCGTTCTTTTGTTCTAAGCACACTCACATTTCCTGTGTATTAGAGAATCTAGAAAGCAAGAGCGTGCTTCTTGCTCTAAAGCAGAGTGTGATCCATGGATGAGATCTGTGTTGTGTTTTTCCCTTCTAAATGGAGTTAAATCTCAGGCTCTGTGTCTTCCTACAAGCAAGACTTCGTTTCAGGTAAGGGCAGTCACTTTTCAGCTCAAACGATCTACATCGTTCACAAAGCTCACACTTTTCTCATCTTAACTGACAAGCATCGAAGTTAGAGGACCAGAGCTTTGTATCAGTTTAAGAAGCTGAGTTGGACTAGATATGGTCCATATGTGTAGGAATCACCGTTCTTTTGTTCTGAGCACACTCACATTTCCTGCTGTATTCGAGACTCTTGAAAGCAAGAGCGTGTTTCTTGCTCTAAAGGAGAGTGTGATCCATGGGTGAGAACTCTGCTGTGTGTTTATCTTCAGAAATGGACTAAAATCGCAGGCTCTGTGTCTTCCTACAAGCAAGACTTTGTTTCAGGTAAGGGCAGTCAATTTTCAGCTCAATCGAACTACATCCTTCATGAAGCTCACACGTTTCTCATCTTAAATGACAAGGATTGAATGTTAGAGGAACTGTGGTTTCTTTCAGTTTCAGAAGCAGAGTTGAACTAGATATTGTCCATATGTGTAGGAAACACCGATCTTTTGTTTTGAGCACACTCACATTTCCTGCTGTATTAGAGACTCTAGAAAGCAAGAGCGTGCTTCTTGCTGTAAAGCAGAGTGTGACCCATGGATGAGAACTGTGCTGTAGGTTTCCCTTTTTCAATTGAGTTAAATCCCAAGCTCTGTGTCTTCCAACAAGCAAGTCTTCATTTCAGGTAAATGCAGTCACTTTTCAGCACAAAGGAACTACATCGTTCACAAAGCTCACACGTTTCTCATCTTAACTGACAGGCATCAGATGTTAGAGGACCAGTGATTTTTATCAGTTTCAGAAGCAGAGTTGGACTAGATATGGTCCGTATGTATAGGAAACTGCGTTCTTTTGTTCTCAGCACACTCAGGTTTCCTGCTGTCTTAAGACTCTAGAAAGCTAGAGCGTGCTTCTTGCTCTCAAGCAGAGTGTGATCAATGGATGAGAACTCTGCTGTGTGTTTCACTTCAGAAATGGAGTTAAATTCCAACCTCTGATTCTTACTACAAGGAAGACTTCGTTTCAAGTAAGGGCAGTTACTTTACAGCTCAAACGAACTACATCGTTCACGAAGCTCACACGTTTCTCATCTTAACTGACAAGCATTGGATGTTAGAAGACCTGTGGTTTGTTTCAGTTTCAGAAGCAGATTTGAACTAGATATGGTCCATATGTGTAGGAAACACTGTTCTTTTGTTCTGAGCACACTCACGTTTCCTGTGTATTAGAGAATCTAGAAAGCAAGAGCGTGCTTCTTGCTCTAAAGCAGAGTATGATCCATGGATGAGAACTCTGCTGTGTGTTTCCCTTCAGAAATGGAGTTAAATCCCAGGGTCTGCGTCTCCCTACAAGCAAGTATTCGTTTCAGGTAAGGGCAGTCACTTTTCAGCTCAAAGGAACTACATCAGGCATGAAGCTCACACGTTTCTCAACTTAAATACAAGCATTGGATGTTAGAGGACCAGTGCTTCATTTCAGTTTTAGAAGCAAAGTTGGACTAGATATGGTCCGTATGGGTAGGAAACACCGTTCTTTGGTTCTCAGCACACTCACGTTTCCTGCTGTCTTAGAGACACTAGAAAGCTAGAGCGTGCTTCATGCTCGAAAGCAGAGTGTGATCCATGGATGAGAACGGTGTTGTGTGTTTCCTTTCTAAATGGAGTTAAATCTCTGGCTCTGTGTCCTCCTACAAGCAAGAATTCGTTTCAGGTAGGGCAGTCACTTTCAGCTCAAAAGATCTACATTGTTCACTAAGCTCACACATTTCTCATCTTAACTGACAAGCATTGGAGTTAGAGGACCAGAGCTTTGTATCAGTTTCAGAAGCAGAGTTGGACTAGATATGGTCCGTATGTATAGGAAGCACCGTTCTTTGGTTCTCGGCACACTCACGTTTCCTGTGTATTAGAGAATCTAGAAAGCAAGAGTGTGCTTCTTGCTCTAAAGCAGAGTGTGATCCATGGATGAGAACGGTGTTGTGTGTTTTCCTTCTAAATGGAGTTAAATCTCTGGATCTGTGTCCTCCTACAAGCAAGACTTCGTTTCATGTAGGGCAGTCACTTTTCAGCTCAAAAGATCTACATCGTTCACTAAGCTCACACATTTCTCATCTTAACTGACAAGCATCAGATGTTAGAGGACCTGTGGTTTGTTTCAGTTTCAGAAGCAGAGTTGAACTAGATATGGTCCATATTTGTAGGAAACACCGTGCTTTTGTTCTGAGCACACTCACGTTTCCTGCTGTGTTAGAGACTCTAGAAAGCAAGAGCGTGCTTCTTCTTCTAAAGAAGAGGGTGATCCATGGATTAGAACTCTGCTGTGTGTTTCCCTTCAGAAATGGAGTTAAATCCCAGGCTCTGAGTCTACCTACAACGAAGACTTCGTTTCAAGTAAGGGCAGTTACTTTACAGCTCAAATGAACTACATCGTTCACAATGCTCACACGTTTCTCATCTTAACAGACAAGCATTGGATGTTATAGGCCCTCCGGATTGTTTCAGTTTCAGAAGCAGAGTTGAACTAGATATGGTCCGTATGTGTAGGAAACACCGTTCTTTTGTTCTGAGCACACTCACGTTTCCTGCTGTATTAGAGACTCTAGAAAGCAAGAGCGTGCTTCTTGCTGTAAAGCAGAGTGTGATCCATGGATGAGAACTCTGCTGTGTGTTTCCTTTCAGAAATGGAGTTAAATCCCGGCTCTGTTTCTTCCTACAAGCAAGACTTTGTTTCAGGTAAGGGCAGTCAATTTTCAGCTCAAACGAACTACATCCTTCATGAAGCTCACACGTTTCTCATCTTAAATGACAAGGATTGAATGTTAGAGGAACTGTGGTTTCTTTCAGTTTCAGAAGCAGAGTTGAACTAGATATTGTCCATATGTGTAGGAAACACCGATCTTTTGTTCTGAGCACACTCACATTTCCTGCTGTATTAGAGACTCTAGAAAGCAAGAGCGTGCTTCTTGCTCTAAAGCAGAGTGTGACCCATGGATGAGAACTGTGCTGTAGGTTTCCCTTCTTAAATTGAGTTAAATCCCAAGCTCTGTGTCTTCCAACAAGCAAGTCTTCATTTCAGGTAAATGCAGTCACTTTTCAGCACAAAGGAACTACATCGTTCACAAAGCTCACACGTTTCTCATCTTAACTGACAGGCATCAGATGTTAGAGGACCAGTGATTTTTATCAGTTTCAGAAGCAGAGTTGGACTAGATATGGTCCATATGTACAGGAAACAGCGTTCTTTTGTTCTCAGCACACTCACGTTTCCTGCTGTCTTAGAGAGTCTGGAAAGCTAGAGCGTGCTTCTTGCTCTCAAGCAAAGTGTGATCAATGGATGAGAACTCTGCTGTGTGTTTCACTTCAGAAATGGAGTTAAATTCCAACCTCTGAGTCTTACTACAAGGAAGACTTCGTTTCAAGTAAGGGCAGTTACTTTACAGCTCAAACGAACTACATCATTCACGAAGCTCACACGTTTATCATCTGAACTGACAAGCATTGGATGTTAGAAGACCTGTGGTTTGTTTCAGTTTCAGAAGCAGATTTGAACTAGATATGGTCCATATGTGTAGGAAACACTGTTCTTTTGTTCTGAGCACACTCACGTTTCCTGTGTATTAGAGAATCTAGAAAGCAAGAGCGTGCTTCTTGCTCTAAAGCAGAGTGTGATCCATGGATGAGAACGGTGTTGTGTGTTTTCCTTCTAAATGGAGTTAAATGTCTGGATCTGTGTCCTCCTACAAGCAAGACTTCATTTCAGGTAGGGCAGTCACTTTTCAGCTCAAAAGATCTACATCGTTCACTAAGCTCACACATTTCTCATCTTAACTGACAAGCATCAGATGTTAGAGGACCTGTGGTTTGTTTCAGTTTCAGAAGCAGAGTTGAACTAGATATGGTCCATATTTGTAGGATACACCGTTCTTTTGTTCTGAGCACACTCATGTTTCCTGCTGTGTTAGAGACTCTAGAAAGCAAGAGCGTGCTTCTTCTTCTAAAGAAGAGGGTGATCCATGGATTAGAACTCTGCTGTGTGTTTCCCTTCAAAAATGGAGTTAAATCCCAGGCTCTGAGTCTACCTACAAGGAAGACTTCGTTTCAAGTAAAGGCAGTTACTTTACAGCTCAAACGAACTACATCGTTCACAATGCTCACACGTTTCTCATCTTAACAGACAAGCATTGGATGTTATAGGCCCTCTGGTTTGTTTCAGTTTCAGAAGCAGAGTTGAACTAGATATGGTCCGTATGTGTAGGAAACACCGTTCTTTTGTTCTGAGCACACTCACGTTTCCTGCTGTATTAGAGACTCTAGAAAGCAAGAGCGTGCTTCTTGCTGTAAAGCAGAGTGTGATCCATGGATGAGAACTCTGCTGTGTGTTTCCTTTCAGAAATGGAGTTAAATCCCGCCTCTGTTTCTTCCTACAAGCAAGACTTTGTTTCAGGTAAGGGCAGTCAATTTTCAGCTCAAACGAACTACATCCTTCATGAAGCTCACACGTTTCTCATCTTAAATGACAAGGATTGAATGTTAGAGGAACTGTGGTTTCTTTCAGTTTCAGAAGCAGAGTTGAACTAGATATTGTCCATATGTGTAGGAAACACCGATCTTTTGTTCTGAGCACACTCACATTTCCTGCTGTATTAGAGACTCTAGAAAGCAAGAGCGTGCTTCTTGCTGTAAAGCAGAGTGTGATCCAAGGATGGGAACTCTGCTGTGTGTTTCCTTTCAGAAATGGAGTTAAATCCCAGCTCTGTTTCTTCCTACAAGCAAGACTTCGTTTCAGGTAAGGGCAGTCACTTTTCAGCACAAAGCAACTACATCGTTCATGAAGCTCACACGTTTCTCATCTTAAAGGACAAGCATTGGATGTTGGAGGACCTGTGCTGTAGGTCAATTTCAGAGGCAGAGTTGGACCAGTTATGGTCCATATGTGTAGGAAACACTGTTCTTTTGTTCTGAGCACACTCACGTTTCCTGTGTATTAGAGAATCTAGAAAGCAAGAGCGTGCTTCTTGCTCTAAAGCAGAGTGTGATCCATGGATGAGAACGGTGTTGTGTGTTTTCCTTCTAAATGGAGTTAAATCTCTGGATCTGTGTCCTCCTACAAGCAAGACTTCATTTCAGGTAGGGCAGTCACTTTTCAGCTCAAAAGATCTACATCGTTCACTAAGCTCACACATTTCTCATCTTAACTGACAAGCATCAGATGTTAGAGGACCTGTGGTTTGTTTCAGTTTCAGAAGCAGAGTTGAACTAGATATGGTCCATATTTGTAGGATACACCGTTCTTTTGTTCTGAGCACACTCACGTTTCCTGCTGTGTTAGAGACTCTAGAAAGCAAGAGCGTGCTTCTTCTTCTAAAGAAGAGGGTGATCCATGGATTAGAACTCTGCTGTGTGTTTCCCTTCAGAAATGGAGTTAAATCCCAGGCTCTGAGTCTACCTACAACGAAGACTTCGTTTCAAGTAAGGGCAGTTACTTAACAGCTCAAATGAACTACATCGTTCACAATGCTCACACGTTTCTCATCTTAACAGACAAGCATTGGATATTATAGGCCCTCTGGTTTGTTTCAGTTTCAGAAGCAGAGTTGAACTAGATATGGTCCGTATGTGTAGGAAACACCGTTCTTTTGTTCTGAGCACACTTACGTTTCCTGCTGTATTAGAGACTCTAGAAAGCAAGAGCGTGCTTCTTGCTGTAAAGCAGAGTGTGATCCATGGATGAGAACTCTGCTGTGTGTTTCCTTTCAGAAATGGAGTTAAATCCAGGCTCTGTTTCTTCCTACAAGCAAGACTTCGTTTCAGGTAAGGGCAGTCACTTTTCAGCTCAAAGGAAGTACATCGTTCATGAAGCTCACATGTTTCTCATCTTAAATGACAAGCATTGGATGTTGGAGGACCTGTGCTGTATGTCAATTTCAGAGGCAGATTTGGACCAGTTATGGTCCATATGTGTAGGAAACACCGTTCTTTTGTTCTAAGCACACTCACATTTCCTGTGTATTAGAGAATCTAGAAAGCAAGAGCGTGCTTCTTGCTCTAAAGCAGAGTGTGATCCATGGATGAGATCTGTGTTGTGTTTTTCCCTTCTAAATGGAGTTAAATCTCAGGCTCTGTGTCTTCCTACAAGCAAGACTTCGTTTCAGGTAAGGGCAGTCACTTTTCAGCTCAAACGATCTACATCGTTCACAAAGCTCACACATTTATCATCTTAACTGACAAGCATCGAAGTTAGAGGACCAGAGCTTTGTATCAGTTTAAGAAGCTGAGTTGGACTAGATATGGTCCATATGTGTAGGAATCACCGTTCTTTTGTTCTGAGCACACTCACATTTCCTGCTGTATTCGAGACTCTTGAAAGCAAGAACGAGTTTCTTGCTCTAAAGGAGAGTGTGATCCATGGGTGAGAACTCTGCTGTGTGTTTATCTTCAGAAATGGACTAAAATCGCAGGCTCTGTGTCTTCCTACAAGCAAGACTTTGTTTCAGGTAAGGGCAGTCAATTTTCAGCTCAAACGAACTACATCCTTCATGAAGCTCACACGTTTCTCATCTTAAATGACAAGGATTGAATGTTAGAGGAACTGTGCTTTCTTTCAGTTTCAGAAGCAGAGTTGAACTAGATATTGTCCATATGTGTAGGAAACACTGATCTTTTGTTTTGAGCACACTCACATTTCCTGCTGTATTAGAGACTCTAGAAAGCAAGAGCGTGCTTCTTGCTGTAAAGCAGAGTGTGACCCATGGATGAGAACTGTGCTGTAGGTTTCCCTTTTTAAATTGAGTTAAATCCCAAGCTCTGTGTCTTCCAACAAGCAAGTCTTCATTTCAGGTAAATGCAGTCACTTTTCAGCACAAAGGAACTACATCGTTCACAAAGCTCACACGTTTCTCATCTTAACTGACAGGCATCAGATGTTAGAGGACCAGTGATTTTTATCAGTTTCAGAAGCAGAGTTGGACTAGATATGGTCCGTATGTATAGGAAACTGCGTTCTTTTGTTCTCAGCACACTCACGTTTCCTGCTGTCTTAGAGACTCTAGAAAGCTAGAGCGTGCTTCTTGCTCTCAAGCAGAGTGTGATCAATGGATGAGAACTCTGCTGTGTGTTTCACTTCAGAAATGGAGTTAAATTCCAACCTCTGAGTCTTACTACAAGGAAGACTTCGTTTCAAGTAAGGGCAGTTACTTTACAGCTCAAACGAACTACATCGTTCACGAAGCTCACACGTTTCTCATCTTAACTGACAAGCATTGGATGTTAGAAGACCTGTGGTTTGTTTCAGTTTCAGAAGCAGATTTGAACTAGATATGGTCCATATGTGTAGGAAACACTGTTCTTTTGTTCTGAGCACACTCACGTTTCCTGTGTATTAGAGAATCTAGAAAGCAAGAGCGTGCTTCTTGCTCTAAAGCAGAGTATGATCCATGGATGAGAACTCTGCTGTGTGTTTCCCTTCAGAAATGGAGTTAAATCCCAGGGTCTGCGTCTCCCTACAAGCAAGTATTCGTTTCAGGTAAGGGCAGTCACTTTTCAGCTCAAAGGAACTACATCAGGCATGAAGCTCACACGTTTCTCAACTTAAATACAAGCATTGGATGTTAGAGGACCAGTGCTTCATTTCAGTTTTAGAAGCAAAGTTGGACTAGATATGGTCCGTATGGGTAGGAAACACCGTTCTTTGGTTCTCAGCACACTCACGTTTCCTGCTGTCTTAGAGACACTAGAAAGCTAGAGCGTGCTTCATGCTCAAAAGCAGAGTGTGATTCATGGATGAGAACGGTGTTGTGTGTTTCCTTTCTAAATGGAGTTAAATCTCTAGCTCTGTGTCCTCCTACAAGCAAGAATTCGTTTCAGGTAGGGCAGTCACTTTCAGCTCAAAAGATCTACATTGTTCACTAAGCTCACACATTTCTCATCTTAACTGACAAGCATTGGAGTTAGAGGACCAGAGCTTTGTATCAGTTTCAGAAGCAGAGTTGGACTAGATATGGTCCGTATGTATAGGAAGCACCGTTCTTTGGTTCTCGGCACACTCACGTTTCCTGCTGTCTTAGAGACTCTAGAAAGCTAGAGCGTGCTTCTTGCTCTCAAGCAGAGTGTGATCAATGGATGAGAACTCTGCTGTGTGTTTCACTTCAGAAATGGAGTTAAATTCAAACCTCTGAGTCTTCCTACAAGGAAGACTTCGTTTCAAGTAAGGGAAGTTACTTTACAGCTCAAACGAACTACATCGTTCACGAAGCTCACACGTTTCTCATCTTAACTGACAAGCATTGGATGTTAGAAGACCTGGGGTTTGTTTCAGTTTCAGAAGCAGATTTGAACTAGATATGGTCCGTATGTGTAGGAAACACCGTTCTTTTATTCTGAGCACACTTTCGTTTCCTGCTGTGGTAGAGAATCTAGAACGCAGGAGCATGCTTCTTGCTCTAAAGCAGAGTGTGATCAATGGATGAGAACTCTGCTGTGTGTTTCACTTCAGAAATGGAGTTAAATCCCAGGCTCTGAGTCTTCCTACAAGCAAGACTTCGTTTCAGGTAAGGGCAGTCACTTTTCAGCTCAAAGCAACTACATCGTTCATGAAGCTCACACGTTTCTCATCTTAAAGGACAAGCATTTGATGTTGGAGGACCTGTGCTGTATGTCAATTTCAGAGGCAGAGTTGGACCAGTTATGGTCCATATGTGTAGGAAACACTGTTCTTTTGTTCTGAGCACACTCACGTTTCCTGTGTATTAGAGAATCTAGAAAGCAAGAGCGTGCTTCTTGCTCTAAAGCAGAGTGTGATCCATGGATGAGAACGGTGTTGTGTGTTTTCCTTCTAAATGGAGTTAAATCTCTGGATCTGTGTCCTCCTACAAGCAAGATTTCGTTTCATGTAGGGCAGTCACTTTTCAGCTCAAAAGATCTACATCGTTCACTAAGCTCACACATTTCTCATCTTAACTGACAAGCATCAGATGTTAGAGGACCTGTGGTTTGTTTCAGTTTCAGAAGCAGAGTTGAACTAGATATGGTCCATATTTGTAGGAAACACCGTTCTTTTGTTCTGAGCACACTCACGTTTCCTGCTGTGTTAGAGACTCTAGAAAGCAAGAGCGTGCTTCTTCTTCTAAAGAAGAGGGTGATCCATGGATTAGAACTCTGCTGTGTGTTTCCCTTCAGAAATGGAGTTAAATCCCAGGCTCTGAGTCTACCTACAACGAAGACTTCGTTTCAAGTAAGGGCAGTTACTTTACAGCTCAAATGAACTACATCGTTCACAATGCTCACACGTTTCTCATCTTAACAGACAAGCATTGGATGTTATAGGCCCTCCGGATTGTTTCAGTTTCAGAAGCAGAGTTGAACTAGATATGGTCCGTATGTGTAGGAAACACCGTTCTTTTGTTCTGAGCACACTCACGTTTCCTGCTGTATTAGAGACTCTAGAAAGCAAGAGCGTGCTTCTTGCTGTAAAGCAGAGTGTGATCCATGGATGAGAACTCTGCTGTGTGTTTCCTTTCAGAAATGGAGTTAAATCCCGGCTCTGTTTCTTCCTACAAGCAAGACTTTGTTTCAGGTAAGGGCAGTCAATTTTCAGCTCAAACGAACTACATCCTTCATGAAGCTCACACGTTTCTCATCTTAAATGACAAGGATTGAATGTTAGAGGAACTGTGGTTTCTTTCAGTTTCAGAAGCAGAGTTGAACTAGATATTGTCCATATGTGTAGGAAACACCGATCTTTTGTTCTGAGCACACTCACATTTCCTGCTGTATTAGAGACTCTAGAAAGCAAGAGCGTGCTTCTTGCTCTAAAGCAGAGTGTGACCCATGGATGAGAACTGTGCTGTAGGTTTCCCTTCTTAAATTGAGTTAAATCCCAAGCTCTGTGTCTTCCAACAAGCAAGTCTTCATTTCAGGTAAATGCAGTCACTTTTCAGCACAAAGGAACTACATCGTTCACAAAGATCACACGTTTCTCATCTTAACTGACAGGCATCAGATGTTAGAGGACCAGTGATTTTTATCAGTTTCAGAAGCAGAGTTGGACTAGATATGGTCCATATGTACAGGAAACAGCGTTCTTTTGTTCTCAGCACACTCACGTTTCCTGCTGTCTTAGAGACTCTAGAAAGCTAGAGCGTGCTTCTTGCTCTCAAGCAGAGTGTGATCAATGGATGAGAACTCTGCTGTGTGTTTCACTTCAGAAATGGAGTTAAATTCCAACCTCTGAGTCTTACTACAAGGAAGACTTCGTTTCAAGTAAGGGCAGTTACTTTACAGCTCAAACGAACTACATCATTCACGAAGCTCACACGTTTATCATCTGAACTGACAAGCATTGGATGTTAGAAGACCTGTGGTTTGTTTCAGTTTCAGAAGCAGATTTGAACTAGATATGGTCCATATGTGTAGGAAACACTGTTCTTTTGTTCTGAGCACACTCACGTTTCCTGTGTATTAGAGAATCTAGAAAGCAAGAGCGTGCTTCTTGCTCTAAAGCAGAGTGTGATCCATGGATGAGAACGGTGTTGTGTGTTTTCCTTCTAAATGGAGTTAAATCTCTGGATCTGTGTCCTCCTACAAGCAAGACTTCGTTTCAGGTAGGGCAGTCACTTTTCAGCTCAAAAGATCTACATCGTTCACTAAGCTCACACATTTCTCATCTTAACTGACAAGCATCAGATATTAGAGGACCTGTGGTTTGTTTCAGTTTCAGAAGCAGAGTTGAACTAGATATGGTCCATATTTGTAGGATACACCGTTCTTTTGTTCTGAGCACACTCACGTTTCCTGCTGTGTTAGAGACTCTAGAAAGCAAGAGCGTGCTTCTTCTTCTAAAGAAGAGGGTGATCCATGGATTAGAACTCTGCTGTGTGTTTCCCTTCAGAAATGGAGTTAAATCCCAGGCTCTGAGTCTACCTACAACGAAGACTTCGTTTCAAGTAAGGGCAGTTACTTTACAGCTCAAATGAACTACATCGTTCACAATGCTCACACGTTTCTCATCTTAACAGACAAGCATTGGATATTATAGGCCCTCTGGTTTGTTTCAGTTTCAGAAGCAGAGTTGAACTAGATATGGTCCGTATGTGTAGGAAACACCGTTCTTTTGTTCTGAGCACACTTACGTTTCCTGCTGTATTAGAGACTCTAGAAAGCAAGAGCGTGCTTCTTGCTGTAAAGCAGAGTGTGATCCATGGATGAGAACTCTGCTGTGTGTTTCCTTTCAGAAATGGAGTTAAATCCCGGCTCTGTTTCTTCCTACAAGCAAGACTTCGTTTCAGGTAAGGGCAGTCATTTTTCAGCTCAAAGGAAGTACATCGTTCATGAAGCTCACATGTTTCTCATCTTAAATGACAAGCATTGGATGTTGGAGGACCTGTGCTGTATGTCAATTTCAGAGGCAGATTTGGACCAGTTATGGTCCATATGTGTAGGAAACACCGTTCTTTTGTTCTAAGCACACTCACATTTCCTGTGTATTAGAGAATCTAGAAAGCAAGAGCGTGCTTCTTGCTCTAAAGCAGAGTGTGATCCATGGATGAGATCTGTGTTGTGTTTTTCCCTTCTAAATGGAGTTAAATCTCAGGCTCTGTGTCTTCCTACAAGCAAGACTTCGTTTCAGGTAAGGGCAGTCACTTTTCAGCTCAAACGATCTACATCGTACACAAAGCTCACACATTTCTCATCTTAACTGACAAGCATCGAAGTTAGAGGACCAGAGCTTTGTATCAGTTTAAGAAGCTGAGTTGGACTAGATATGGTCCATATGTGTAGGAATCACCGTTCTTTTGTTCTGAGCACACTCACATTTCCTGCTGTATTCGAGACTCTTGAAAGCAAGAGCGTGTTTCTTGCTCTAAAGCAGAGTGTGACCCATGGATGAGAACTGTGCTGTAGGTTTCCCTTCTTAAATTGAGTTAAATCCTAAGCTCTGTGTCTTCCAACAAGCAAGTCTTCATTTCAGGTAAATGCAGTCACTTTTCAGCACAAAGGAACTACATCGTTCACAAAGCTCACACGTTTCTCATCTTAACTGACAGGCATCAGATGTTAGAGGACCAGTGATTTTTATCAGTTTCAGAAGCAGAGTTGGACTAGATATGGTCCGTATGTATAGGAAACTGCGTTCTTTTGTTCTCAGCACACTCAGGTTTCCTGCTGTCTTAGAGACTCTAGAAAGCTAGAGCGTGCTTCTTGCTCTCAAGCAGAGTGTGATCAATGGATGAGAACTATGCTGTGTGTTTCACTTCAGAAATGGAGTTAAATTCCAACCTCTGAGTCTTACTACAAGGAAGACTTCGTTTCAAGTAAGGGCAGTTACTTTACAGCTCAAACGAACTACATCGTTCACGAAGCTCACACGTTTCTCATCTTAACTGACAAGCATTGGATGTTAGAAGACCTGTGGTTTGTTTCAGGTTCAGAAGCAGATTTGAACTAGATATGGTCCATATGTGTAGGAAACACTGTTCTTTTGTTCTGAGCACACTCACGTTTCCTGTGTATTAGAGAATCTAGAAAGCAAGAGCGTGCTTCTTGCTCTAAAGCAGAGTATGATCCATGGATGAGAACTCTGCTGTGTGTTTCCCTTCAGAAATGGAGTTAAATCCCAGGGTCTGCGTCTCCCTACAAGCAAGTATTCGTTTCAGGTAAGGGCAGTCACTTTTCGGCTCAAAGGAACTACATCGGGCATGAAGCTCACAGGTTTCTCAACTTAAATACAAGCATTGGATGTTAGAGGACCAGTGCTTCATTTCAGTTTTAGAAGCAAAGTTGGACTAGATATGGTCCGTATGGGTAGGAAACACCGTTCTTTGGTTCTCAGCACACTCACGTTTCCTGCTGTCTTAGAGACACTAGAAAGCTAGAGCGTGCTTCATGCTCGAAAGCAGAGTGTGATCCATGGATGAGAACGGTGTTGTGTGTTTCCTTTCTAAATGGAGTTAAATCTCTGGCTCTGTGTCCTCCTACAAGCAAGAATTCGTTTCAGGTAGGGCAGTCACTTTCAGATCAAAAGATCTCCATTGTTCACTAAGCTCACACATTTCTCATCTTAACTGACAAGCATTGGAGTTAGAGGACCAGAGCTTTGTATCAGTTTCAGAAGCAGAGTTGGACTAGATATGGTCCGTATGTCTAGGAAACACCGTTCTTTGGTTCTCAGCACACTCACGTTTCCTGCTCTCTTAGAGACACTAGAAAGCTAGAACGTGCTTCATGCTCGAAAGCAGAGTGTGATCATTGGATGAGAACTCTGCTCTGTGTTTCGCTTCAGAAATGGAGTTAAATCTCAGGCTCTGAGTCTTCCTACAAGCAAGACTTCGTTTCAGGTAAGGGCAGTCACTTTTCTGCTGAAAGGAATTACATCGTTCACGAAGCTCACACGTTTCTCATCTTAAATGACAAGCATTGGATGTTAGAGGACCTATGGTTTTTTTCAATTTCAGAAGCAGAGTTGAACTAGATATGGTCCGTATGTGTAGGAAACACCGTTCTTTTGTTCCGAGCACACTCACATTTCCTGCTGTATTAGAGAATCTAGAAAGCAAGAGCGCGCTTCTGGTTCTAAAGCAGAGTGTGACCGATGGATGAGAACTCTGCTGTAGGTTTCCATTCTTAAATTGAGTTAAATCCCAAGCTCTGTGTCTTCCTACAAGCAAGTTTTCATTTCAGGTAAATGCAGTCACTTTTCAGGTCAAAGAAACTACATCGTTCACAAAGCTCACATGTTTCTCATCTTAACTGACAAGCATTGGATGTTAGAGGCCCTGTGCTGTGTGTCAATTTCAGAGGCAGAGTTGGACTAGATATGGTCCCTATGTGTAGGAAACACCGTTCTTTTGTTCTCAGCACACTCACGTTTCCTGCTGTCTTAGAGAATCTAGAAAGCTAGAGCGTGCTTCTTGCTCGAAAGCAGAGTGTGATCAATGGATGAGAACTCTCCTCTGTGTTTCGCTTCAGAAATGGAGTTAAATCTCAGGCTCTGAGTCTTCCTACAAGCAAGACTTCGTTTCAGGTAACGGCAGTTAATTTTCAAATTAAATGAACTACATCATTCACGAAGCTCACACGTTTCTCCTCTTAACTGACAAGCATTGGATGTTAGAGGACCTGTGGTTTGTTTCAGATTCAGAAGCACAGTTGATCTAGATATGGTCTGTATGTGCAGGAAACACCGTTCTTTTATTCTGAGCACACTCTCGTTTCCTACTGAATTAGAGACTCTAGAAAGCAAGAGTGTGCCTCTTGCTCTAAAGCAGAGTGTGTTTCATTGATGAGAACTGTGCTGTGTGTTTCTGTTCTTAAATGGAGTTAAATCCAAGCTCTGTGTCTTCCAACAAGCAAGTCTTCATTTCAGGTAAATGCAGTCACTTTTCAGGTCAAAGAAACTACATCGTTGACAAAGCTCACATGTTTCTCATCTTAACTGACAATCATTTGATGTTAGAGGACCTGTGGTTTGTTTCAGTTTCAGAAGAAGAGTTGAACTAGATATGGTCCGTATGTGCAGGAAACCCTGTTCTTTTGTTCTGAGCACACTCACGTTTCCTGCTGAAATAGAGAGTCTAGAAAGCAAGAGCGTGCATCCTCCTCTAAAGTAGAGTGTGATCCATGGATGAGAACTGTGCTGTGTGTTTCCCTTCAGAAATGGAGTTAAATCCCAGGCTCTGTGTCTTCCTACAAGCATGACTTAGTTTCAGGTAAGGGCAGTCACTTTTCAGCTCAAACGAACTACAACGTTCACGAATCTCACACGTTTCTCATCTTAACAGACAAGCATTGGATGTTAGAGGCCCTCTGGTTTGTTTCAGTTTCAGAAGCAGAGTTGAACTAGATATGGTCCGTATGTGTAGGAAACACCGTTCTTTTGTTCTGAGCACATACACGTTTCCTGCTGTATTACAGAATCTGGAAACAAGGGCGTGCTTCTTGCTCTAAAGCAGAGTGTGATCCATGGATGAGAACTCCGCTATGTGTTTCCCTTAAGAAATGGAGTTAAATCCCAGCCTCTGTGTCTTCCTACAAGCAAGACTTCCTTTCAGGTAAGGGTAGTCACTTTTCAGCTCAAAGGAACTACATCGTTCATGAAGCTCACACGTTTCTTATCTTAAATGACAAGCATTGGATGTTAGAGGACCTGTGCTGTGTGTCAATTTCAGAGGCAGATTTGGACTAGATATGGTCCGCATGTGTAGGAAACACCGTTCTTTTGTTCTGAGCACACTCATGTTTCCTGCTGTCTTAGAGACTCTAGAAAGCAAGAATGGGGTTCTTGCTCTAAAGCAAAGTGTGATCAATGAATGAGAACTCTGCTGGGTGTTCCACTTCAGAAATTGAGTTAAACCCGAGGCTCTGAGTCTTCCTACAAGCAAGACTTTGTATCAGGTAAGGGCAGTTACTTTACACCTCAAACGAATTACATCATTCACAAAGGTCACTCGTTTCTCATCTAAAGTGACAAGCATTGGATTTTAGAGGACCTCCTGTTTGTTTCAGTTTCAGAAGCAGAGATGAACTAGATATGGTCCGTATGTGTAGGAAACACCGTTCTTTTGTTCTGAGCACACTCAAGTTTCCTGCTTTACTAGTGAATCCAGAAAGCAAGAGCTTTCTTCTTGTTCTAAAGCAAAGTGAGATACATGGTTGAGAACTGTGCTATGTGTTTCCCTTGAGAAATATAGTTAAATCACAGGCTCTGTGTATTCCTACAAGAAAGACTTCGATCCAGGTAAGGGCAGTCACTTTTCAGCTCAAAGGAACTACATCGTTCACGAAGCTCACACGTTTCTCATCTTAACTGACAAGCATTGGATGTTAGAGGACCTGTGGTTTGTATCAGTTTCAGAAGAAGAGTTGAATTAGATATGGTCGTTATGCTAGGAAACACTGTTCTTTTTTCCTCAGCACGCTCATGTTTCCTGCTGTATTAGAGACTCTGGAAAGCAAGAGCGTGCGTCTTGCTCTAAACCAGAGTGTGATCCATGGATGAGAAGTCTGCTGTGTGTTTCCATTCAGAAATGGAGTTAAATCCCAGGCTCTGTGTCTTCCTACAAGCAAGATTTCGATTCAGGTAAGGGTAGTCACTTTTCAGCTCAACGGAACTACATCGTTCATGAAGCTCACACGTTTCTCATCTTAAATGACAAGCATTGGATGTTAGTGGACCTGTGCTGTGTGCCAATTTCAGAGGCAGAGTTGGACTAGATATGGTCCGTATGTGTAGGAAACACCGTTCTTTTGCTCTCAGCACACTCACGTTTCCTGCTGTCTTAGAGACACTAGAAAGCAAGAATGTGGTTCTTGCTCTAAAGCAGAGTGTGATCAATGTATGATAACTCTGCTGGGTGTTCCACTTCAGAAATGGAGTTAAATCCCAGGCTCTGAGTCTTCCTACAAGCAAGATTTTGTATCAGGTAAGGGCAGTTACTTTACACCTCAAACGAACTACATCGTTCATGAAGTTCACTCGTTTCTCATCTAAAGTGACAAGCATTGGATGTTAGAGGACCTCTGGTTTGTTTCAGTTTCAGAAGCAGAGATGAACTAGATATGGTCCGTATGTGTAGGAAACACCATTCTTTTGTTTGAGCACACTCAAGTTTCCAGCTGTACAAGAGAATCCAGAAAGCAAGAGCTTTCTTCTTGTTCTAAAGCAGAGTGAGATACATGGATGAGAACTGTGGTATGTGTTTCCCTTCAGAAATGGAGTTAAATCCCAGGCTCTGTGTCTTCCTACAAGCAAGACTTCGTTTCAGGTAAGGGCAATCACTTTTCAGCTCAAAGGAACTACATCGTTCACGAAGCTCACACGTTTCTCATCTTAAAGGACAAGCATCGGATGTTGGAGGACCTGTGCTGTATGTCAATTTCAGAGGCAGAGTTGGACCAGTTATGGTCCATATGTGTACGAAACACTGTTCTTTTGTTCTCAGCACACTAAGGTTTCCTGTGTATTAGAGAATCTAGAAAGCAAGAGCGTGCTTCTTGCTCTAAAGCAGAGTGTGATCCATGGATGAGAACGGTGTTGTGTGTTTTCCTTCTAAATGGAGTTAAATCTCTGGATCTGTGTCCTCCTACAAGCAAGACTTCGTTTCAGGTAGGGCAGTCACTTTTCAGCTCAAAAGATCTACATCGTTCACTAAGCTCACACATTTCTCATCTTAACTGACAAGCATCAGATGTTAGAGGACCTGTGGATTGGTTCAGTTTCAGAAGCAGAGTTGAACTAGATATGGTCCATATTTGTAGGAAACACCGTTCTTTTGTTCTGAGCACACTCACGTTTCCTGCTGTGTTAGAGACTCTAGAAAGCAAGAGCGTGCTTCTTCTTCTAAAGAAGAGGGTGATCCATGGATTAGAACTCTGCTGTGTGTTTCCCTTCAGAAATGGATTTAAATCCCAGGCTCTGAGTCTACCTACAAGGAAGACTTCGTTTCAAGTAAGGGCAGTTACTTTACAACTCAAACGAACTACATCCTTCACAATGCTCACACGTTTCTCATCTTAACAGACAAGCATTGGATGTTAGAGGCCCTGTGCTGTGTGTCAATTTCAGAGGCAGAGTTGGACTAGATATGGTCCCTATGTGTAGGAAACACCGTTCTTTTGTTCTCAGCACACTCACGTTTCCTGCTGTCTTAGAGAATCTAGAAAGCTAGAGCGTGCTTCTTGCTCGAAAGCAGAGTGTGATCAATGGATGAGAACTCTCCTCTGTGTTTCGCTTCAGAAATGGAGTTAAATCTGAGGCTCTGAGTCTTCCTACAAGCAAGACTTCGTTTCAGGTAACGGCAGTTAATTTTCAAATTAAATGAACTACATCATTCACGAAGCTCACACGTTTCTCCTCTTAACTGACAAGCATTGGATGTTAGAGGACCTGTGGTTTGTTTCAGATTCAGAAGCACAGTTGATCTAGATATGGTCTGTATGTGCAGGAAACACCGTTCTTTTATTCTGAGCACACTCTCGTTTCCTACTGAATTAGAGACTCTAGAAAGCAAGAGTGTGCCTCTTGCTCTAAAGCAGAGTGTGTTTCATTGATGAGAACTGTGCTGTGTGTTTCTGTTCTTAAATGGAGTTAAATCCAAGCTCTGTGTCTTCCAACAAGCAAGTCTTCATTTCAGGTAAATGCAGTCACTTTTCAGGTCAAAGAAACTACATCGTTGACAAAGCTCACATGTTTCTCATCTTAACTGACAATCATTTGATGTTAGAGGACCTGTGGTTTGTTTCAGTTTCAGAAGAAGAGTTGAACTAGATATGGTCCGTATGTGCAGGAAACCCTGTTCTTTTGTTCTGAGCACACTCACGTTTCCTGCTGAAATAGAGAGTCTAGAAAGCAAGAGCGTGCATCCTCCTCTAAAGTAGAGTGTGATCCATGGATGAGAACTGTGCTGTGTGTTTCCCTTCAGAAATGGAGTTAAATCCCAGGCTCTGTGTCTTCCTACAAGCATGACTTAGTTTCAGGTAAGGGCAGTCACTTTTCAGCTCAAACGAACTACAACGTTCACGAATCTCACACGTTTCTCATCTTAACAGACAAGCATTGGATGTTAGAGGCCCTCTGGTTTGTTTCAGTTTCAGAAGCAGAGTTGAACTAGATATGGTCCGTATGTGTAGGAAACACCGTTCTTTTGTTCTGAGCACATACACGTTTCCTGCTGTATTACAGAATCTGGAAACAAGGGCGTGCTTCTTGCTCTAAAGCAGAGTGTGATCCATGGATGAGAACTCCGCTATGTGTTTCCCTTAAGAAATGGAGTTAAATCCCAGCCTCTGTGTCTTCCTACAAGCAAGACTTCCTTTCAGGTAAGGGTAGTCACTTTTCAGCTCAAAGGAACTACATCGTTCATGAAGCTCACACGTTTCTTATCTTAAATGACAAGCATTGGATGTTAGAGGACCTGTGCTGTGTGTCAATTTCAGAGGCAGATTTGGACTAGATATGGTCCGCATGTGTAGGAAACACCGTTCTTTTGTTCTGAGCACACTCATGTTTCCTGCTGTCTTAGAGACTCTAGAAAGCAAGAATGGGGTTCTTGCTCTAAAGCAAAGTGTGATCAATGAATGAGAACTCTGCTGGGTGTTCCACTTCAGAAATTGAGTTAAACCCGAGGCTCTGAGTCTTCCTACAAGCAAGACTTTGTATCAGGTAAGGGCAGTTACTTTACACCTCAAACGAATTACATCATTCACAAAGGTCACTCGTTTCTCATCTAAAGTGACAAGCATTGGATTTTAGAGGACCTCCTGTTTGTTTCAGTTTCAGAAGCAGAGATGAAGTAGATATGGTCCGTATGTGTAGGAAACACCGTTCTTTTGTTCTGAGCACACTCAAGTTTCCTGCTTTACTAGTGAATCCAGAAAGCAAGAGCTTTCTTCTTGTTCTAAAGCAAAGTGAGATACATGGTTGAGAACTGTGCTATGTGTTTCCCTTGAGAAATATAGTTAAATCACAGGCTCTGTGTATTCCTACAAGAAAGACTTCGATCCAGGTAAGGGCAGTCACTTTTCAGCTCAAAGGAACTACATCGTTCACGAAGCTCACACGTTTCTCATCTTAACTGACAAGCATTGGATGTTAGAGGACCTGTGGTTTGTATCAGTTTCAGAAGAAGAGTTGAATTAGATATGGTCGTTATGCTAGGAAACACTGTTCTTTTTTCCTCAGCACGCTCATGTTTCCTGCTGTATTAGAGACTCTGGAAAGCAAGAGCGTGCGTCTTGCTCTAAACCAGAGTGTGATCCATGGATGAGAAGTCTGCTGTGTGTTTCCATTCAGAAATGGAGTTAAATCCCAGGCTCTGTGTCTTCCTACAAGCAAGATTTCGATTCAGGTAAGGGTAGTCACTTTTCAGCTCAACGGAACTACATCGTTCATGAAGCTCACACGTTTCTCATCTTAAATGACAAGCATTGGATGTTAGTGGACCTGTGCTGTGTGCCAATTTCAGAGGCAGAGTTGGACTAGATATGGTCCGTATGTGTAGGAAACACCGTTCTTTTGCTCTCAGCACACTCACGTTTCCTGCTGTCTTAGAGACACTAGAAAGCAAGAATGTGGTTTTTGCTCTAAAGCAGAGTGTGATCAATGTATGATAACTCTGCTGGGTGTTCCACTTCAGAAATGGAGTTAAATCCCAGGCTCTGAGTCTTCCTACAAGCAAGATTTTGTATCAGGTAAGGGCAGTTACTTTACACCTCAAACGAACTACATCGTTCATGAAGTTCACTCGTTTCTCATCTAAAGTGACAAGCATTGGATGTTAGAGGACCTCTGGTTTGTTTCAGTTTCAGAAGCAGAGATGAACTAGATATGGTCCGTATGTGTAGGAAACACCATTCTTTTGTTTGAGCACACTCAAGTTTCCAGCTGTACAAGAGAATCCAGAAAGCAAGAGCTTTCTTCTTGTTCTAAAGCAGAGTGAGATACATGGATGAGAACTGTGGTATGTGTTTCCCTTCAGAAATGGAGTTAAATCCCAGGCTCTGTGTCTTCCTACAAGCAAGACTTCGTTTCAGGTAAGGGCAATCACTTTTCAGCTCAAAGGAACTACATCGTTCACGAAGCTCACACGTTTCTCATCTTAAAGGACAAGCATCGGATGTTGGAGGACCTGTGCTGTATGTCAATTTCAGAGGCAGAGTTGGACCAGTTATGGTCCATATGTGTACGAAACACTGTTCTTTTGTTCTCAGCACACTAAGGTTTCCTGTGTATTAGAGAATCTAGAAAGCAAGAGCGTGCTTCTTGCTCTAAAGCAGAGTGTGATCCATGGATGAGAACGGTGTTGTGTGTTTTCCTTCTAAATGGAGTTAAATCTCTGGATCTGTGTCCTCCTACAAGCAAGACTTCGTTTCAGGTAGGGCAGTCACTTTTCAGCTCAAAAGATCTACATCGTTCACTAAGCTCACACATTTCTCATCTTAACTGACAAGCATCAGATGTTAGAGGACCTGTGGTTTGGTTCAGTTTCAGAAGCAGAGTTGAACTAGATATGGTCCATATTTGTAGGAAACACCGTTCTTTTGTTCTGAGCACACTCACGTTTCCTGCTGTGTTAGAGACTCTAGAAAGCAAGAGCGTGCTTCTTCTTCTAAAGAAGAGGGTGATCCATGGATTAGAACTCTGCTGTGTGTTTCCCTTCAGAAATGGAGTTAAATCCCAGGCTCTGAGTCTACCTACAAGGAAGACTTCGTTTCAAGTAAGGGCAGTTACTTTACAGCTCAAACGAACTACATCGTTCACAATGCTCACACGTTTCTCATCTTAACAGACAAGCATTGGATGTTATAGGCCCTCTGGTTTGTTTCAGTTTCAGAAGCAGAGTTGAACTAGATATGGTCCGTATGTGTAGGAAACACCGTTCTTTTGTTCTGAGCACACTCACGTTTCTTGCTGTATTAGAGACACTAGAAAGCAAGAGCGTGCTTCTTGCTGTAAAGCAGAGTGTGATCCATGGATGAGTACTCTGCTGTGTGTTTCCTTTCAGAAATGGAGTAAAATCCCGGCTCTGTTTCTTCCTACAAGCAAGACTTCGTTTCAGGTAAGGGCAGTCACTTTTCAACTCAAAGGAAGTACATCGTTCATGAAGCTCACACGTTTCTCATCTTAAATGACAAGCATTGGATGTTGGAGGACCTGTGCTGTATGTCAATTTCAGAGGCAGAGTTGGACCAGTTATGGTCCATATGTGTAGGAAACACCGTTCTTTTGTTCTAAGCACACTCACGTTTCCTGTGTATTAGAGAATCTAGAAAGCAAGAGCGTGCTTCTTGCTCTAAAGCAGAGTGTGGTCCATGGATGAGATCTGTGTTGTGTGTTTCCCTTCTAAATGGAGTTAAATCTCAGGCTCTGTGTCTTCCTACAAGCAAGAATTCGTTTCAGGTAAGGGCAGTCACTTTTCAGCTCAAACGATCTACATCGTTCCCAAAGCTCACACATTTCTCATCTTAACTGACAAGCATCGAAGTTAGAGGACCAGAGCTTTGTATCAGTTTAAAAAGCAGAGTTGGACTAGATATGGTCCGTAGGTGTAGGAAACACTGTTCTTTTGTTCTGAGCACACTCACATTTCCTGCTGTATTAGAGACTCTTGAAAGCAAGAGCGTGTTTCTTGCTCTAAAGGAGAGTGTGATCCATGGGTGAGAACTCTGCTGTGTGTTTATCTTTCGAAATGGACTAAAATCGCAGGCTCTGTGTCTTCCTACAAGCAAGACTTTGTTTCAGGTAAGGGCAGTCAATTTTCAGCTCAAATGAACTACATCCTTCATGAAGCTCACACGTTTCTCATCTTAAATGACAAGGATTGAATGTTAGAGGAACTGTGGTTTCTTTCAGTTTCAGAAGCAGAGTTGAACTAGATATTGTCCATATGTGTAGGAAACACCGATCTTTTGTTCTGAGCACACTCACATTTCCTGCTGTATTAGAGACTCTAGAAAGCAAGAGCGTGCTTCTTGCTCTAAAGCAGAGTGTGACCCATGGATGAGAACTGTGCTGTAGGTTTCCCTTCTTAAATTGAGTTAAATCCCAAGCTCTGTGTCTTCCAACAAGCAAGTCTTCATTTCAAGTAAATGCAGTCACTTTTCAGCACAAAGGAACAACATCGTTCACAAAGCTCACACGTTTCTCATCTTAACTGACAGGCATCAGATGTTAAAGGACCAGTGATTTTTATCAGTTTCAGAAGCAGAGTCGGACTAGATATGGTCCGTATGTCTAGGAAACACCGTTCTTTGGTTCTCAGCACACTCACGTTTCCTGCTGTCTTAGAGACACTAGAAAGCTAGAGCGTGCTTCATGCTCGAAAGCAGAGTGTGATCCATGGATGAGAACGGTGTTGTGTGTTTCCTTTCTAAATGGAGTTAAATCTCTGGCTCTGTGTCCTCCTACAAGCAAGACTTCGTTTCAGGTAGGGCAGTCACTTTTCAGCTCAAAAGATCTACATTGTTCACTAAGCTCACACATTTCTCATCTTAACTGACAAGCATTGGAGTTAGAGGACCAGAGCTTTGTATCAGTTTCAGAAGCAGAGTTGGACTAGATATGGTCCGTATGTCTAGGAAACACCGTTCTTTGGTTCTCAGCACACTCACGTTTCCTGCTCTCTTAGAGACACTAGAAAGCTAGAACGTGCTTCATGCTCGAAAGCAGAGTGTGATCATTGGATGAGAACTCTGCTCTGTGTTTCGCTTCAGAAATGGAGTTAAATCTCAGGCTCTGAGTCTTCCTACAAGCAAGACTTCGTTTCAGGTAAATGCAGTCACTTTTCAGGTCAAAGAAACTACTTCGTTCACAAAGCTCACATGTTTCTCATCTTAAATGACAAGCATTGGATGTTAGAGGACCTGTGCTGTGTGTCAATTTCAGAGGCAGAGTTGGACTAGATATGGTCCCTATGTGTAGGAAACACCGTTTTTTTGTTCTCAGCACACTCACGTTTCCTGCTGTCTTAGAGAATCTAGAAAGCTAGAGCGTGCTTCTTGCTCGAAAGCAGAGTGTGATCAATGGATGAGAACTCTGCTCTGTGTTTCGCTTCAGAAATGGAGTTAAATCTCAGGCTCTGAGTCTTCCTACAAGCAAGACTTCGTTTCAGGTAACGGCAGTTAATTTTCAAATTAAAAGAACTACATCATTCACGAAGCTCACACGTTTCTCCTCTTAACTGACAAGCATTGGATGTTAGAGGACCTGTGGTTTGTTTCAGATTCAGAAGCACAGTTCATCTAGATATGGTCTGTATGTGTAGGAAACACCGTTCTTTTTTTCTGAGCACACTCTCGTTTCCTGCTGTATTAGAGACTCTAGAAAGCAAGAGTGTGCCTCTTGCTCTAAAGCAGAGTGTGTTTCATTGATGAGAACTGTGCTGTGTGTTTCTGTTCTTAAATGGAGTTAAATCCAAGCTCTGTGTCTTCCAACAAGCAAGTCTTCATTTCAGGTAAATGCAGTCACTTTTCAGGTCAAAGAAACTACATCGTTGACAAAGCTCACACGTTTCTCATCTTAACTGACAAGCATTTGATGTTAGAGGACCTGTGGTTTGTTTCAGTTTCAGAAGAAGAGTTGAACTAGATATGGTCCGTATGTGCAGGAAACACTGTTCTTTTGTTCTGAGCACACTCACGTTTCCTGCTGAAATAGAGAGTCTAGAAAGCAAGAGCGTGCATCTTCCTCTAAAGTAGAGTGTGATCCATGGATGAGAACTGTGCTGTGTGTTTCCCTTCAGAAATGGAGTTAAATCCCAGGCTCTGTGTCTTCCTACAAGCATGACTTAGTTTCAGGTAAGGGCAGTCACTTTTCAGCTCAAACGAACTACAACGTTCACGAATCTCACACGTTTCTCATCTTAACTGACAAGCATCAGATGTTAGAGGACCTGTGGTTTGGTTCAGTTTCAGAAGCAGAGTTGAACTAGATATGGTCCATATTTGTAGGAAACACCGTTCTTTTGTTCTGAGCACACTCACGTTTCCTGCTGTTTTAGAGACTCTAGAAAGCAAGAGCGTGCTTCTTCTTCTAAAGAAGAGGGTGATCCATGGATTAGAACTCTGCTGTGTGTTTCCCTTCAGAAATGGAGTTAAATCCCAGGCTCTGTGTCTACCTACAAGGAAGACTTCGTTTCAAGTAAGGGCAGTTACTTTACAGCTCAAACGAACTACATCGTTCACAATGCTCACACGTTTCTCATCTTAACAGACAAGCATTGGATGTTATAGGCCCTCTGGTTTGTTTCAGTTTCAGAAGCAGAGTTGAACTAGATATGGTCCGTATGTGTAGGAAACACCGTTCTTTTGTTCTGAGCACACTCACGTTTCTTGCTGTATTAGAGACACTAGAAAGCAAGAGCGTGCTTCTTGCTGTAAAGCAGAGTGTGATCCATGGATGAGTACTCTGCTGTGTGTTTCCTTTCAGAAATGGAGTTAAATCCCGGCTCTGTTTCTTCCTACAAGCAAGACTTCGTTTCAGGTAAGGGCAGTCACTTTTCAACTCAAAGGAAGTACATCGTTCATGAAGCTCACACGTTTCTCATCTTAAATGACAAGCATTGGATGTTGGAGGACCTGTGCTGTATGTCAATTTCAGAGGCAGAGTTGGACCAGTTATGGTCCATATGTGTAGGAAACACCGTTCTTTTGTTCTAAGCACACTCACGTTTCCTGTGTATTAGAGAATCTAGAAAGCAAGAGCGTGCTTCTTGCTCTAAAGCAGAGTGTGGTCCATGGATGAGATCTGTGTTGTGTGTTTCCCTTCTAAATGGAGTTAAATCTCAGGCTCTGTGTCTTCCTACAAGCAAGAATTAGTTTCAGGTAAGGGCAGTCACTTTTCAGCTCAAACGATCTACATCGTTCCCAAAGCTCACACATTTCTCATCTTAACTGACAAGCATCGAAGTTAGAGGACCAGAGCTTTGTATCAGTTTAAAAAGCAGAGTTGGACTAGATATGGTCCGTAGGTGTAGGAAACACTGTTCTTTTGTTCTGAGCACACTCACATTTCCTGCTGTATTAGAGACTCCTGAAAGCAAGAGCGTGTTTCTTGCTCTAAAGGAGAGTGTGATCCATGGGTGAGAACTCTGCTGTGTGTTTATCTTTCGAAATGGACTAAAATCGCAGGCTCTGTGTCTTCCTACAAGCAAGACTTTGTTTCAGGTAAGGGCAGTCAATTTTCAGCTCAAATGAACTACATCCTTCATGAAGCTCACACGTTTCTCATCTTAAATGACAAGGATTGAATGTTAGAGGAACTGTGGTTTCTTTCAGTTTCAGAAGCAGAGTTGAACTAGATATTGTCCATATGTGTAGGAAACACCGATCTTTTGTTCTGAGCACACTCACATTTCCTGCTGTATTAGAGACTCTAGAAAGCAAGAGCGTGCTTCTTGCTCTAAAGCAGAGTGTGACCCATGGATGAGAACTGTGCTGTAGGTTTCCCTTCTTAAATTGAGTTAAATCCCAAGCTCTGTGTCTTCCAACAAGCAAGTCTTCATTTCAGGTAAATGCAGTCACTTTTCAGCACAAAGGAACAACATCGTTCACAAAGCTCACACGTTTCTCATCTTAACTGACAGGCATCAGATGTTAAAGGACCAGTGATTTTTATCAGTTTCAGAAGCAGAGTCGGACTAGATATGGTCCGTATGTCTAGGAAACACCGTACTTTGGTTCTCAGCACACTCACGTTTCCTGCTGTCTTAGAGACACTAGAAAGCTAGAGCGTGCTTCATGCTCGAAAGCAGAGTGTGATCCATGGATGAGAACGGTGTTGTGTGTTTCCTTTCTAAATGGAGTTAAATCTCTGGCTCTGTGTCCTCCTACAAGCAAGACTTCGTTTCAGGTAGGGCAGTCACTTTTCAGCTCAAAAGATCTACATTGTTCACTAAGCTCACACATTTCTCATCTTAACTGACAAGCATTGGAGTTAGAGGACCAGAGCTTTGTATCAGTTTCAGAAGCAGAGTTGGACTAGATATGGTCCATATGTCTAGGAAACACCGTTCTTTGGTTCTCAGCACACTCACGTTTCCTGCTCTCTTAGAGACACTAGAAAGCTAGAACGTGCTTCATGCTCGAAAGCAGAGTGTGATCATTGGATGAGAACAGTGCTCTGTGTTTCGCTTCAAAAATGGAGTTAAATCTCAGGCTCTGAGTCTTCCTACAAGCAAGACTTCGTTTCAGGTAAATGCAGTCACTTTTCAGGTCAAAGAAACTACTTCGTTCACAAAGCTCACATGTTTCTCATCTTAAATGACAAGCATTGGATGTTAGAGGACCTGTGCTGTGTGTCAATTTCAGAGGCAGAGTTGGACTAGATATGGTCCCTATGTGTAGGAAACACCGTTTTTTTGTTCTCAGCACACTCACGTTTCCTGCTGTCTTAGAGAATCTAGAAAGCTAGAGCGTGCTTCTTGCTCGAAAGCAGAGTGTGATCAATGGATGAGAACTCTGCTCTGTGTTTTGCTTCAGAAATGGAGTTAAATCTCAGGCTCTGAGTCTTCCTACAAGCAAGACTTCGTTTCAGGTAACGGCAGTTAATTTTCAAATTAAAAGAACTACATCATTCACGAAGCTCACACGTTTCTCCTCTTAACTGACAAGCATTGGATGTTAGAGGACCTGTGGTTTGTTTCAGATTCAGAAGCACAGTTCATCTAGATATGGTCTGTATGTGTAGGAAACACCGTTCTTTTTTTCTGAGCACACTCTCGTTTCCTGCTGTATTAGAGACTCTAGAAAGCAAGAGTGTGCCTCTTGCTCTAAAGCAGAGTGTGTTTCATTGATGAGAACTGTGCTGTGTGTTTCTGTTCTTAAATGGAGTTAAATCCAAGCTCTGTGTCTTCCAACAAGCAAGTCTTCATTTCAGGTAAATGCAGTCACTTTTCAGGTCAAAGAAACTACATCGTTGACAAAGCTCACATGTTTCTCATCTTAACTGACAAGCATTTGATGTTAGAGGACCTGTGGTTTGTTTCAGTTTCAGAAGAAGAGTTGAACTAGATATGGTCCGTATGTGCAGGAAACACTGTTCTTTTGTTCTGAGCACACTCACGTTTCCTGCTGAAATAGAGAGTCTAGAAAGCAAGAGCGTGCATCTTCCTCTAAAGTAGAGTGTGATCCATGGATGAGAACTGTGCTGTGTGTTTCCCTTCAGAAATGGAGTTAAATCCCAGGCTCTGTGTCTTCCTACAAGCATGACTTAGTTTCAGGTAAGGGCAGTCACTTTTCAGCTCAAACGAACTACAACGTTCACGAATCTCACACGTTTCTCATCTTAACTGACAAGCATCAGATGTTAGAGGACCTGTGGTTTGTTTCAGTTTCAGAAGCAGAGTTGGACTAGATATGGTCCATATGTGTAGGAAACACCGTTCTTTGGTTCTCAGCACACTCACTATTCCTGCTGTCTTAGAGACTCTAGAAAACTAGAGCGTGCTTCTTGCTCTAAAGCAGAGTGTGGTCAATGGATGAGAACTATGCTGTGTTTCACTTCAGAAAAGGAGGTAAAATCCAGGATATGAGTCTACCTACAAGGAGGATTTCGTTTCAAGTAAGGGAAGTTACTTTGCAGCTCAAACGAACTACATCGTTCACGATGCTCACATGTTTCTCATCTTAACAGACAAGCATTGGATGTTAGAGGCCCTCTGGTTTGTTTCAGTTTCAGAAGCAGAGTTGAACTAGATATGGTCCGTATGTGTAGGAAACACCGTTCTTTTGTTCTGAGCACATACACGTTTCCTGCTGTATTAGAGACTCTGGAAACAAGGGCGTGCTTCTTGCTCTAAAGCAGAGTGTGATCCATGGATGAGAACTCCGCTGTGTGTTTCCCTTAAGAAATGGAGTTAAATCCCAGCCCCTGTGTCTTCCTACAAGCAAGACTTCCTTTCAGGTAAGGGTAGTCACTTTTCAGCTCAAAGGTACTACATCGTTCATGAAGCTCACACTTTTCTTATCATAAATGACAAGCATTGGATGTTAGAGGACCTGTGCTGTGTGTCAATTTCAGAGGCAGATTTGGACTAGATATGGTCTGCATGTGTAGGAAACACCGTTCTTTTGTTCTCAGCACACTCACGTTTCCTGCTGTCTTAGAGACTCTAGAAAGCAAGAATGGGGTTCTTGCTCTAAAGCAGAGTGTGATCAATGAATGATAACTCTGCTGGGTGTTCCACTTCAGAAATGGAGTTAAATCCCAGGCTCTGAGTCTTCCTACAAGCAAGACTTTGTATCAGGTAAGGGCAGTTACTTTACACCTCAAACGAATTACATCGTTCACAAAGGTCACTCGTTTCTCATCTAAAGTGACAAGCATTGGATTTTAGAGGACCTCTGGTTTGTTTCAGTTTCAGAAGCAGAGATGAACTAGATATGGTCCGTATGTGTAGGAAACACCGTTCTTTTGTTCTGAGCACACTCAAGTTTCCTGCTGTACTAGAGAATCCAGAAAGCAAGAGCTTTCTTCTTGTTCTAAAGCAAAGTGAGATACATGGTTGAGAACTGTGCTATGTGTTTCCCTTGAGAAATATAGTTAAATCACAGGCTCTGTGTCTTCCTATAAGAAAGACTTCGATCCAGGTAAGGGCAGTCACTTTTCAGCTCAAAGGAACTACATCGTTCGCGAAGCTCACACGTTTCTCATCTTAACTGACAAGCATTGGATGTTAGAGGACCTGTGGTTTGTATCAGTTTCAGAAGAAGAGTTGAATTAGATATGGTCCTTATGCTAGGAAACACTGTTCTTTTTTCCTGAGCACGCTCATGTTTCCTGCTGTATTAGAGACTCTGGAAAGCAAGAGCGTGCGTCTTGCTCTAAACCAGAGAGTGATCCATGGATGAGAACTCTGCTGTGTGTTTCCGTTCAGAAATGGAGTTAAATCCCAGGCTCTGTGTCTTCCTACAAGCAAGATTTCGATTCAGGTAAGGGTAGTCACTTTTCAGCTCAACTGAACTACATCGTTCATGAAGCTCACACGTTTCTCATCTTAAATGACAAGCATTGGATGTTAGAGGAACTCTGGTTTGTTTCAGTTTCAGAAGCAGAGATGAACTAGATATGGTCCCTATGTGTAGGAAACACCGTTCTTTTGTTATGAGCACACTCAAGTTTCCAGCTGTACTAGAGAATCCAGAAAGCAAGAGATTTCTTCTTGTTCTAAAGCAGAGTGAGATACATGGATGAGAACTGTGGTATGTGTTTCCCTTCAGAAATGGAGTTAAATCCCAGGCTCTGTGTCTTCCCACAAGCAAGAATTCTTTTAAGGTAAACTCAGTCACCTTTCAGCTCAAACAAAGCTAAATCGTTCTAGGCTCACACGTTTCTTGCTCTTAACTCAAAAGCATTGGATGTTAGAGGAACTGTGGTTTCTATCACTTTCAGAAGCAGAGTTGAACTAGATATGGTCTGTATGTGTAGGAACCACCGTTCTTTTGTTCTGAGAACACTCACGTTTCCTGCTGTATTAGAGACCCTAGAAAGCAAGACCATGTTTCTTGCTCTAAAACAGACTGTGTTTCATGGATGAGAAATGTGCTGTGTGTTTCCCTTCAGAAATGGAGTTAAATCCCAGGCTCTGTGTCTTCCTACATGTAAGACATCTTTTCATGTAAACTCAGTCACATTTCAGCTCAAAAAAGCTAGATCGTTCACGAAGCTCACTCGTTTCTCGCTCTTAACTCGAAAGCATTGGATATTAGAGGACCAGTGCTTTTTATCAGCTTCAAAAGCAGAGTTGGACTAAATATGGTCCATATGTGTAGGAAACAACGTTCTTTTGTTCTCAGCACACTCATGTTTCCTGCTGTCTTAGAGACCCTATTAAGCAAGAGCGTGCTTCTTGCTCTAAAGCAGAGTGTGATCTATATATGAGAACTCTGCTGTGTGTTTCCGTTCAGAAATGGAGTTAAATCCTAGGCTCTGTGTCTTCCTACAAGCTAGACTTCATTTAAGATAAACTCAGTCATCTTTCAGGTAAAACAGAGCTACATTGTTCTAGGCTCACACGTTTCCTGCTCTTAACTGTAAAGCATTGGATGTTAGAGGACTTGTGGTCTGTATCAGTTTCTGAAGCAGAGTTGAACTAGATATGGTCTGTATGTGTAGGAAACACCGTTCTTTTCTTCTGACCACACTCACGTTTCCTGCTTCATTAGAGATTCTAGAAAGTAAGAGCGTGCTTCTTGATCTAAAGCATGCTGTGTTTCATGGATGAGAACTGTGCGGTGTGTTTCCCTTCAGAAATGGAGTTAAATCCCAGGCTCTGTGTCTTCCTACAAGCAAGACATCTGTTCAGGTAAACTCAGTGACATTTCAGCTCAAACAAAGCTAGATCGTTCAGGAAGCTCACTCGTTTCTCGCTCTTAACTGTAAATCACTGGATATTAGAGGGCCTGTGGTTTGTATCAGTTTCAGAAGCAGAGTTGAACTAGATATGGTCCGTATGTGTAGGAAACACTGTTCTTTTTTCTGACCACACTCACGTTTCCTGCTTTATTAGAGATTCTAGAAAGCAAGAGCGTGCTTCGTGCTCTAAAGAAGAGTGTGTTTCATGGATGAGAACTGTGCGGTGTGTTTCCCTTCAGAAATGGAGTTAAATCCCAGGCTCTGTGTCTTCCCACAAGCAAGAATTCTTTTAAGGTAATCTCTGTCAACTTTCAGCTCAAACAAAGCTACATCTTTCTAGGCTCACACGTTTCTTGCTCTTAACTGTAAAGCATTGGATGTTAGAGGAACTGTGGTTTCTATCACATTCAGAAGAAGAGTTGAAATAGATATGGTCTGTATGTGTAGGAACCACCGTTCTTTTGTTCTGAGAACACTCACGTTTCTTGCTGTATTAGAGACCCTAGAAAGCAAGACCGTGTTTCTTGCTCTAAAGCAGACTGTGTTTCATGGATGAGAAATGTGCTGTGTGTTTCCCTTCAGAAATGGAGTTAAATCCCAGGCTCTGTGTCTTCCTACAAGCAAGACATCTTTTTAGGTAAACTCAGTCACATTTCAGTTCAAACAAAGCTAGATCGTTCACGAAGCTCACTCGTTTCTCACTCTTAACTGTAAAGCACTGGATATTAGAGGACCTGTGGTTTGTATCAGTTTCAGAAGCAGAGTTGAACTAGATATGGTCCGTATGTGTAGGAAACACCGTTCTTTTTTCTGACCGCACTCACTTTACCTGCTTTACTAGAGATTCTAAAAAGCAAGAGTGTGCTTCTTGCTCCTAAAGCAGAGTGTGTTTCATGGATGAAAACTGTGCTTTGTGTTTTCCTTCAGAAATGGTGTTAAATCCCAGGCTCTGTGCCTTCCTACAAGCAAGATTTTGTTTAAGGTAAACTCAATCACCTTTCAAGAGAAACAAAGCTAGATCGTTCACGAAGCTCAATCATTTCTCGCTCTTAACTCGAAACCATTGGATATTAGAGGACCTGTGGTTTGTATCAGTTTCAGAAGCAGAGTTGAACTAGCAATGGTACGTATGTGTAGGAAACACCGTTTTTTTCTTCTGACCACACTCAGGTTTCCTGCTTTATTAGAGATTCTAGAAAGTAAGAGCGTGCTTCGTGCTCTAAAGAAGAGTGTGTTTCATGGTTGAGAACTGTGCGGTGTGTTTCCCTTCAGAAATGGAGTTAAATCCCAGGCTCTTTGTCTTCCTACAAGCAAGACTTCGTTTAAGGTAAACTCAGGAACCTATCAGCTCAAACAAAGCTACATCCTTCTAGGCTCACAGGTTTCCTGCTCTTAACTGTAAAGCATTGGATGTTAGAGGACCTGTGGTCTGTATCACTTTAAGAGGCAGAGTTGAACTAGATATGGTCTGTATGTGTAGGAACCACCGTTCTTTTGTTCTGAGCACACTCACCTTTCCTGCTGTATTAGAGACTCTAGAAAGCAAGACCGTGCTTCTTGCTCTAAAGGAGACTGTGTTTCATGGACAGGAAATGTGCTGTGTGTTTCCCTTCAGAAATGGAGTTAAATCCCGGCTCTGTGTCTTCCTACAAGCAAGACATCTTTTCAGGTAAACGCAGTCCCTTTTCAGCTCAAACGATGCTACATCGTTCAGGAAGCTCACAAGTTTATCGCTCTTCACTGAAAAGCATTGGATGTTAGAGGACCTGTGGTTTGTATCAGTTTCAGAAGCAGAGTTGAAGAATGATACGGTACTTATGTGTAGGAAACACCGTTCTTTGTTCTGAGCACACTCACGTTTCCTGCTGTATTAGAGACTCTAGAAAGCAAGAGCATGCTTCTTGCTCTAAAGCAGAGTGTGTTTCATTGATAAGAAATGTGCAGTGTGTTTCCCTTCAGAAAGGGAGTTAAATTCCAGGCTCTGTGTCTTCCTACAAGCTAGAATTCGTTTCAGGTAAACGCAGTCCCTTTTCAGATCAAAGGAAGCTACATGGTTCACGAAGCTCACAGTGTTCTCGATCTTAACTGCGAATCATTGGATAATAGAGGACCCGTGGTTTCTATCAGTTTCAGAAGCAGAGTTGAACCAGATGTTGTCCATATGGGTAGGAAACACCGGTCGTTTGTTTTGAGCACACTCACATTTCCTGCTGTGTTAGAGACTCGAGAAAGCAAGAACGTGCTTCTTGCTCTAAAGCAGGGTGTGTTTCATGGATGAGAACTGTGCTGTATTTTTCCATTCAGAAGTGGAGTTAAATCCCAGGGTCTGTGTCTTCCTACAAGCAAGAGTTTGTTTCAGGTAAACGCAGTAACTTTTCAGCTCAATGAAGCTACATCGTCCATGAAGCTCACACGTTTTTCGCGCTCTACTGAAAAGCATTGCATTTTAGAGCACCTGGGTTTGTATCAGTTTCAGAAGCAGAGTTGAAGGAGATGTTGTCAATATGGGTAGGAAACACCGTTCTTTTGTTTTGAGCACACTCACATTTCCTTCTGTGTTAGAGACTCCAGAAAGCAAGAGCATGCTTCTTGCCCTAAAGCAGAGTGTGTTTCATGGATGAGAACTGTGCTGTGTGTTTCCCTTCAGTAATGGAGTTAAATCCCAGGATCTGTGTCTTCCTACAAGCAAGACTTTGTTTCAGGTAAACGCAGTCACTTTTCAGCTCAATGAAGCTACATCATTCACGAAGCTCACATGTTTATCGCGCTTTACTGAAAAGCATTGGATGTTAGAGCACCTGTGGTTTGTATCAGTTTCAGAAGCAGACTTGAACTAGATATGGTCTGTATGTGTAGGAAACACCATTCTTTTGTTCTATTCACACTCACGTTTCCTGCTGTATTAGAGACTCTAGAAAGCCACAGCGTGCTCCTTGCTCTAAAGCAGAGTGTGTTTCATGGAAGAGAACTGTGAAGTGTGTATCTGTTCAGAAATGGAGTTAAATCCTAGGCTCTGTGTCTTCCTACAAGCAAGACTTCATTTCGGGTAAACGCAGTCACTTTTCAGCTCAAAGGAAGCTACAATATTCACGAAGCTCCAACGTTTCTCGCTAATAACTGGAAAGCATTTGATGGTAGAGGACCTGTGGTTTGAATAGTTTCAGAAGCAGAGTTCAACTAGATATGGGCCATATGTATAGGAAACAGAGTCCTTTGGTTATGATCACACTCACGTTTAATGCTGTATTAGAGACTCTGAACACAAGAGTGTGCTTCTTGCTCTAAAGCAGAGTGTGTTTAATGGATGAGAACTGTGCGGTGTGTTTCCATTCAGAAATGGAGTTAAAGCCCAGGCTCTGTGTCTTCCTACAAGCAAGATTTTGTTTCAGGTAAAAGCAGTCCCTTTCAGCTCAAAGGAAGCTAAATCGTTCACAAAGCTCACACTTTTCTCTCTTAACTGAAAAGCATTGGATGTTAGACTACCTGTGGTGTGTATCAGTTTCAGAAGCAGAGTTGAACTAGATATGGTCTGTATGTGTAGGAAAAACAGTCCTTTGGTTATGATCACACTCACGTTTCCTACTGTATTAGAGACTCTAGAAAGCAAGAGCGTGATTCTTGCTCTACAGCAGAGTGTGTTTCATTGATGAGAACTGTGCAGTGTGTTTCCCTTCAGAAAGGGTGTTATATTCCAGGCTCTGTGTCTTCCTACAAGCAAGACTTCGTTTCAGGTAAATGCAGTCCCTTTTCAGCTCAAAGGAAGCTACATGGTTCACGAAGCTCACAGTGTTCTCGTTTTTAACTGAGAAGCATTGGATAATAGAGGACCTGTGGTTTCTATCAGTTTCATAAGTAGAGTTGAAGCAGATGTTGTCCATATGGGTAGGAAACACCGGTCGTTTGTTTTGAGCACACTCACATTTCCTGCTGTGTTAGAGAATCGAGAAAGCAAGAGCGTGCTTCTTGCTCTAAAGCAGAGTGTGTTTCATGGATGAGAACTGTGCTGTGTGTTGCCCTTCAGAAATGGAGTTAAATCCCAGGCTCTGTGTCTGCCTACAAGCAAGACTTTGTTTCAGGTAAACAATGTCACTTTTCAGCTCAATGAAGCTACATTGTTCACGAAGCTCACACTTTTATCGCGCTTAACTGAAAAGCATTTGATGTTAGAGGACCTGTGGTTTGTATCAGTTTCAGAATCAGTGTTGAACTCGACATGGTCCATATGTGTAGCAAAAACAGTCCTTTGGTTATGATCACACTCACGTTTCCTGCTATATTAGAGATTCTAGAAAGCAAGAGCATGCTTCTTTCTCTAAGGCAGATTGTGTTTGATGGATGGGAACTGTCCTGATTGTTGCCCTGCAGAAATGGAGTTAAATCCCAGGCTCTGTGTCTTCCTACAAGCAAGACTTCGTTTCAGGTAAACACAGTCCCTTTTCAGCTCAAGTGAAGCAACATCGTTCACGAAGCTCATGGGTTCATCACGCTTAACTGAAAAGCATTTGATGCTAGAGGACCTGTGGTTTTTATCAGTTTCAGAAGCAGAGTTGAACTAGACATGGGCCCTATGTGTAAGAAAATCAGGCCTTTGGGTATGATCACACTCAAGTTTCCTGCTGTGTTAGAGACTCGAGAAAGCAAGAGCATGCTTCTTGCCCTAAAGCAGAGTGTGTTTCATGGATGAGAACTGTGCTGTGTGTTTCCCTTCAGAAAAGGAGTTAAATCCCAGGATCTGTGTCTTCCTACAAGCAAGACTTTGTTTCAGGTAAACACAGTCACTTTTCAGCTCAATGAAGCTACATTGTTCACGAAGCTCACACGTTTATCGCGCTTTACTGAAAAGCATTGGATGTTAGAGCACCTGTGGTTTGTATCAGTTTCAGAAGCAGAGTTGAACTAGATATGGTCTGTATGTGTAGGAAACACCATTCTTTTGTTCTGAGCACACTCACTTTTCCTGCTGTATTAGAGACTCTAGAAAGCCAGAGGGTGCTCCTTGCTCTAAATCAGAGAGTGTTTCATGGATGAGAACTGTGAAGTATGTATCTCTTCAGAAATGGAGTTAAATCCCAGGCTCTGTGTCTTCCTAAAAGCAAGAATTCATTTCAGGTAAACGCAGTCACTTTTCAGCTCAAAGGAAGCAACAATGTTCACGAAGATCCAATGTTTCTCGCTAATAACTGGAAAGCATTCGATGGTAGAGGACCTGTGGTTTGAATAGTTTCAGAAGCAGAGTTCAACTAGATATGGTCCATATATATAGGAAACACAGTACTTTGGATATGATCACACTCACGTTTCCTGCTGTATTAGAGACTTTAGAAAGCAACAGCATGCTTCTTGTTCTAAAGCAGAGTGTGTTTCATGGATGAGGACTGTGCAGTGTGTTTCCATTCAGAAATGGAATTAAATCCCAGGCTCTGTGTCTTCCTACAAGCAAGACATCATTTCAGGTAAACGCAGTCCCTTTTCAGCTCAAAGGAAGCTACATCCTTCACGAAGCTCACACTTTTCTCACTCTTAACTGAAAAGCATTGGATGTTAAAGTACCTGTCGTTTGTATCAGTTTCAGAAGCAGACTTGAACTAGATATGGTCCGTATGTGTAGGAAACACCGCTCTTTTGTTCTATTCACACTCACGTTTCCTGCTGTATTAGAGACTCTAGAAAGCCAGAGCGTGCTTCTTGCTCTAAAGCAGAGTGTGTTTCATGGAAGAGAACTGTGAAGTGTGTATCTGTTCAGAAATGGAGTTAAATCCTAGGCTCTGTGTCTTCCTACAAGCAAGACTTAATTTCAGGTAAACGCAGTCACTTTTCAGCTCAAAGGAAGCTACAATATTCACGAAGCTCCAACATTTCTCGCTAATAACTGGAAAGCATTTGATGGTAGAGGACCTGTGGTTTGAATAGTTTCAGAAGCAGAGTTCAACTAGATATGGGCCATATGTGTAGGAAACACAGTCCTTTGGTTATGATCACAATCACGTTTAATGCTGTATTAGAGACTCTGAACACAAGAGTGTGCTTCTTGCTCTAAAGCAGAGTGTGTTTAATGGATGAGAACTGTGCGGTGTGTTTCCCTTCAGAAATGGAGTTAAAGCCCAGGCTCTGTGTCTTCCTACAAGCAAGATTTTGTTTCAGGTAAAAGCAGTCCCTTTTCAGCTCAAAGGAAGCTAAATCATTCACGAAGCTCACACTTTTCTCACTCTTAACTGAAAAGCATTGGATGTTAGACGACCTGTGGTGTGTATCAGTTTCAGAAGCAGAGTTGAACTAGATATGGTCTGTATGTGTAGGAAAAACAGTCCTTTGGTTATGATCACACTCACGTTTCCTACTGTATTAGAGACTCTAGAAAGCAAGTGCGTGATTCTTCCTCTACAGCAGAGTGTGTTTCATTGATGAGAACTGTGCAGTGTGTTTCCCTTCAGAAAGGGTGTTATATTCCAGGCTCTGTGTCTTCCTACAAGCAAGACTTCGTTTCAGGTAAATGCAGTCCCTTTTGAGCTCAAAGGAAGCTACATGGTTCACAAAGCTCACAGTGTTCTCGTTCTTAACTGAGAAGCATTGGATAATAGAGGACCTGTGGTTTCTATCAGTTTCATAAGTAGAGTTGAACCAGATGTTGTCCATATGGGTAGGAAACACCGGTCGTTTGTTTTGAGCACACTCACATTTCCTGCTGTGTTAGAGAATCGAGAAAGCAAGAGCGTGCTTCTTGCTCTAAAGCAGAGTGTGTTTCATGGATGAGAACTGTGCTATGTGTTGCCCTTCAGAAATGGAGTTAAATCCCAGGCTCTGTGTCTGCCTACAAGCAAGACTTTGTTTCAGGTAAACAATGTCACTTTTCAGCTCAATGAAGCTACATTGTTCACGAAGCTCACACTTTTATCGCGCTTAACTGAAAAGCATTTGATGTTAGAGGACCTGTGGTTTGTATCAGTTTCAGAATCAGAGTTGAACTCGACATGGTCCATATGTGTAGCAAAAACAGTCCTTTGGTTATGATCACACTCACGTTTCCTGCTATATTAGAGATTCTAGAAAGCAAGAGCATGCTTCTTTCTCTAAGGCAGATTGTGTTTGATGGATGGGAACTGTCCTGATTGTTGCCCTGCAGAAATAGAGTTAAATCCCAGGCTCTGTGTCTTCCTACAAGCAAGACTTCGTTTCAGGTAAACACAGTCCCTTTTCAGCTCAAGTGAAGCAACATCGTTCACGAAGCTCATGGGTTCATCACGCTTAACTGAAAAGCATTTGATGCTAGAGGACCTGTGGTTTTTATCAGTTTCAGAAGCAGAGTTGAACTAGACATGGGCCCTATGTGTAAGAAAATCAGGCCTTTGGGTATGATCACACTCAAGTTTCCTGCTGTGTTAGAGACTCGAGAAAGCAAGAGCATGCTTCTTGCCCTAAAGCAGAGTGTGTTTCATGGATGAGAACTGTGCTGTGTGTTTCCCTTCAGAAAAGGAGTTAAATCCCAGGATCTGTGTCTTCCTACAAGCAAGACTTTGTTTCAGGTAAACAATGTCACTTTTCAGCTCAATGAAGCTACATTGTTCACGAAGCTCACACGTTTATCGCGCTTTACTGAAAAGCATTGGATGTTAGAGCACCTGTGGTTTGTATCAGTTTCAGAAGCAGAGTTGAACTAGATATGGTCTGTATGTGTAGGAAACACCATTCTTTTGTTCTGAGCACACTCACTTTTCCTGCTGTATTAGAGGCTCTAGAAAGCCAGAGCGTGCTCCTTGCTCTAAATCAGAGAGTGTTTCATGGATGAGAACTGTGAAGTATGTATCTCTTCAGAAATGGAGTTAAATCCCAGGCTCTGTGTCTTCCTAAAAGCAAGACTTCATTTCAGGTAAACGCAGTCAATTTTCAGCTCAAAGGAAGCAACAATGTTCACGAAGATCCAATGTTTCTCGCTAATAACTGGAAAGCATTTGATGGTAGAGGACCTGTGGTTTGAATAGTTTCAGAAGCAGAGTTCAACTAGATATGGTCCATATACATAGGAAACACAGTACTTTGGATATGATCACACTCAAGTTTCCTGCTGTATTAGAGACTCTGAACACAAGAGCATGCTTCTTGCCCTAAAGTAGAGTGTGTTTCATGGATGAGAACTGTGCTGTGTGTTTCCATTCAGAAAGGGACTTAAATTCCAGGCTCTGTGTCTTCCTACAAACAAGACTTCCTTTCAGGTAAACGCAGTCCCTTTAAAGCTCAAAGGAAGCTACATGGTTCACAAAGCTCACAGTGTTCTCGCTCTTAACTGAGAAGCATTGGATAATAGAGGACCTGTGGTTTCTATCAGTTTCATAAGTAGAGTTGAACCAGATGTTGTCCATATGGGTAGGAAACACAGGTCGTTTGTTTTGAGCACACTCACATTTCCTGCTGTGTTAGAGACTCGAGAAAGCAAGAGCGTGCTTCTTGCTCTAAAGCAGAGTGTGTTTCATGGATGAGAACTGTGCTGTGTGTTGCCCTTCAGAAATGGAGTTAAATCCCAGGCTCTGTGTCTGCCTACAAGCAAGACTTTGTTTCAGGTAAACAATGTCACTTTTCAGCTCAATGAAGCTACATTGTTCACGAAGCTCACACTTTTATCGCGCTTAACTGAAAAGCATTTGATGTTAGAGGACCTGTGGTTTGTATCAGTTTCAGAATCAGAGTTGAACTCGACATGGTCCATATGTGTAGCAAAAACAGTCCTTTGGTTATGATAACACTCACGTTTCCTGCTATATTAGAGATTCTAGAAAGCAAGAGCATGCTTCTTTCTCCTTGGCAGATTGTGTTTGATGGATGGGAACTGTCCTGATTGTTGCCCTTCAGAAATGGAGTTAAATCCCAGGCTCTGTGTCTTCCTACAAGCAAGACTTCGTTTCAGGTAAACGCAGTCACTTTTCAGCTCAATGAAGCTACATTGTTCACGAAGCTCACACGTTTATAGCGCTTTACTGAAAAGCATTGGATGTTAGAGCACCTGTGGTTTGTATCAGTTTCAGAAGCAGAGTTGAACTAGATATGGTCTGTATGTGTAGGAAACACCATTCTTTTGTTCTGAGCACACTCACTTTTCCTGCTATATTAGAGAATCTAGAAAGCCAGAGCGTGCTCCTTGCTCTAAATCAGAGTGTGTTTCATGGATGAGAACTGTGAAGTATGTATCTCTTCAGAAATGGAGTTAAATCCCAGGCTCTGTGTCTTCCTAAAAGCAAGACTTCATTTCAGGTAAACACAGTCACTTTTCAGCTCAAAGGAAGCAACAATGTTCACGAAGATCCAATGTTTCTCGCTAATAACTGGAAAGCATTTGATGGTAGAGGACCTGTGGTTTGAATAGTTTCAGAAGCAGAGTTCAACTAGATATGGTCCATATACATAGGAAACACAGTACTTTGGATATGATCACACTCACGTTTCCTGCTGTATTAGAGACTCTGAACACAAGAGCATGCTTCTTGCCCTAAAGTAGAGTGTGTTTCATGGATGAGAACTGTGCTGTGTGTTTCCATTCAGAAAGGGAGTTAAATTCCAGGCTCTGTGTCTTCCTACAAACAAGACTTCCTTTCAGGTAAACGCAGTCCCTTTTCAGCTCAAAGGAAGCTACATGGTTCACAAAGCATACAGTGTTCTCACTCTTAACTGAGAAGCATTGGATGATAGAGGACCTGTGGTTTCTATCAGTTACAGAAGCAGAGTTGAAGCAGATGTTGTCAATATGGGTAGGAAACACCGTTCTTTTGTTTTGAGCACACTCACATTTCCTGCTGTGTTAGAGACTCCAGAAAACAAGAGCATGCTTTTTGCCCTAAAGTAGAGTGTGTTTCATGGATGAGAAATGTGCTGTGTGTTTCCCTTCAGAAAGGGAGTTAAATTCCAGGCTCTGTGTCTTCCTACAAGCAAGACTTCGTTTCAGGTAAACACAGTCCCTTTTCAGCTCAAGTGAAGCAACAACGTTCACGAAGCTCATGGGTTCATCACGCTTAACTGAAAAGCATTTGATGCTAGAGGACCTGTGGTTTTTATCAGTTTCAGAAGCAGAGTTGAACTAGACATGGGCCCTATGTGTAAGAAAATCAGTCCTTTGGGTATGATCACACTCAAGTTCCCTGCTGTGTTAGAGACTCGAGAAAGCAAGAGCATGCTTCTTGCCCTAAAGCAGAGTGTGTTTCATGGATGAGAACTGTGCTGTGTGTTTCCCTTCAGAAAAGGAGTTAAATCCCAGGATCTGTGTCTTCCTACAAGCAAGACGTTGTTTCAGGTAAACGCAGTGACTTTTCAGCTCAATGAAGCTACATTGTTCACGAAGCTCACACGTTTATCGCGCTTTACTGAAAAGCATTGGATGTTAGAGCACCTGTGGTTTGTATCAGTTTCAGAAGCAGAGTTGAACTAGATATGGTCTGTATGTGTAGGAAACACCATTCTTTTGTTCTGAACACACTCACTTTTCCTGCTGTATTAGAGGCTCTAGAAAGCCAGAGCGTGCTCCTTGCTCTAAATCAGAGTGTGTTTCATGGATGAGAACTGTGAAGTATGTATCTCTTCAGAAATGGAGTTAAATCCCAGGCTCTGTGTCTTCCTAAAAGCAAGACTTCATTTCAAGTAAACGCAGTCACTTTTCAGCTCAAAGGAAGCAACAATGTTCACGAAGATCCAATGTTTCTCGCTAATAACTGGAAAGCATTTGATGGTAGAGGACCTGTGGTTTGAATAGTTTCAGAAGAAGAGTTCAACTAGATATGGTCCATATATATAGGAAACACAGTACTTTGGTTATGATCACACTCACGTTTCCTGCTGTATTAGAGACTCTGAACACAAGAGCATGCTTCTTGCCCTAAAGTAGAGTGTGTTTCATGGATGAGAACTGTGCTGTGTGTTTTCATTCAGAAAGGGAGTTAAATTCCAGGCTCTGTGTCTTCCTACAAACAAGACTTCCTTTCAGGTAAACGCAGTCCCTTTTCAGCTCAAAGGAAGCTACATGGTTCACAAAGCATACAGTGTTCTCGCTCTTAACTGAGAAGCATTGGATGATAGAGGCCCTGTGGTTTCTATCAGTTACAGAAGCAGAGTTGAAGCAGATGTTGTCAATATGGGTAGGAAACACCGTTCTTTTGTTTTGAGCACACTCACATTTCCTGCTGTGTTAGAGACTCCAGAAAGCAAGAGCATGCTTTTTGCCCTAAAGTAGAGTGTGTTTCATGGATGAGAACTGTCCTGTGTGTTTCCCTTCAGAAAGGGAGTTAAATTCCAGGCTCTGTGTCTTCCTACAAGCAAGACTTCGTTTCAGGTAAACACAGTCCCTTTTCAGCTCAAGTGAAGCAACAACGTTCACGAAGCTCATGGGTTCATCACGCTTAACTGAAAAGCATTTGATGCTAGAGGACCTGTGGTTTTTATCAGTTTCAGAAGCAGAGTTGAACTAGACATGGGCCCTATGTGTAAGAAAATCAGTCCTTTGGGTATGATCACACTCAAGTTTCCTGCTGTGTTAGAGACTCGAGAAAGCAAGAGCATGCTTCTTGCCCTAAAGCAGAGTGTGTTTCATGGATGAGAACTGTGCTGTGTGTTTCCCTTCAGAAAAGGATTTAAATCCCAGGATCTGTGTCTTCCTACAAGCAAGACTTTGTTTCAGGTAAACGCAGTCACTTTTCAGCTCAATGAAGCTACATTGTTCACGAAGCTCACACGTTTATCGCGCTTTACTGAAAAGCATTGGATGTTAGAGAACCTGTGCTTTGTATCAGTTTCAGAAGCAGAGTTGAACTAGATATGGTATGTATGTGTAGGAAACACCATTCTTTTGTTCTGAGCACACTCACTTTTCCTGCTGTATTAGAGGCTCTAGAAAGCCAGAGCGTGCTCCTTGCTCTAAATCAGAGTGTGTTTCATGGATGAGAACTGTGAAGTATGTATCTCTTCAGAAATGGAGTTAAATCCCAGGCTCTGTGTCTTCCTAAAAGCAAGACTTCATTTCAGGTAAACGCAGTCACTTTTCAGCTCAAAGGAAGCAACAATGTTCACGAAGATCCAATGTTTCTCGCTAATAACTGGAAAGCATTTGATGGTAGAGGACCTGTGGTTTGAGTAGTTTCAGAAGCAGAGTTCAACTAGATATGGTCCATATATATAGGAAACACAGTACTTTGGTTATGATCACACTCACGTTTCCTGCTGTATTAGAGACTCTGAACACAAGAGCATGCTTCTTGCCCTAAAGTAGAGTGTGTTTCATGGATGAGAACTGTGCTGTGTGTTTCCATTCAGAAAGGGAGTTAAATTCCAGGCTCTGTGTCTTCCTACAAACAAGACTTCCTTTCAGGTAAACGCAGTCCCTTTTCAGCTCAAAGGAAGCTACATGGTTCACAAAGCATACAGTGTTCTCGCTCTTAACTGAGAAGCATTGGATGATAGAGGACCTGTGGTTTCTATCAGTTACAGAAGCAGAGTTGAAGCAGATGTTGTCAATATGGGTAGGAAACACCGTTCTGTTGTTTTGAGCACACTCACATTTCCTGCTGTGTTAGAGACTCCAGAAAGCAAGAGCATGCTTTTTGCCCTAAAGTAGAGTGTGTTTCATGGATGAGAACTGTCCTGTGTGTTTCCCTTCAGAAAGGGAGTTAAATTCCAGGCTCTGTGTCTTCCTACAAGCAAGACTTCGTTTCAGGTAAACACAGTCCCTTTTCAGCTCAAGTGAAGCAACAACGTTCACGAAGCTCATGGGTTCATCACGCTTAACTGAAAAGCATTTGATGCTAGAGGACCTGTAGTTTTTATCAGTTTCAGAAGCAGAGTTGAACTAGACATGGGCCCTATGTGTAAGAAAATCAGTCCTTTGGGTATGATCACACTCAAGTTCCCTGCTGTGTTAGAGACTCGAGAAAGCAAGAGCATGCTTCTTGCCCTAAAGCAGAGTGTGTTTCATGGATGAGAACTGTGCTGTGTGTTTCCCTTCAGAAAAGGAGTTAAATCCCAGGATCTGTGTCTTCCTACAAGCAAGACTTTGTTTCAGGTAAACGCAGTCACTTTTCAGCTCAATGAAGCTACATTGTTCACGAAGCTCACACGTTTATCGCGCTTTACTGAAAAGCATTGGATGTTAGAGCACCTGTGGTTTGTATCAGTTTCAGAAGCAGAGTTGAACTAGATATGGTCTGTATGTGTAGGAAACACCATTCTTTTGTTCTGAACACACTCACTTTTCCTGCTGTATTAGAGGCTCTAGAAAGCCAGAGCGTGCTCCTTGCTCTAAATCAGAGTGTGTTTCATGGATGAGAACTGTGAAGTATGTATCTCTTCAGAAATGGAGTTAAATCCCAGGCTCTGTGTCTTCCTAAAAGCAAGACTTCATTTCAAGTAAACGCAGTCACTTTTCAGCTCAAAGGAAGCAACAATGTTCACGAAGATCCAATGTTTCTCGCTAATAACTGGAAAGCATTTGATGGTAGAGGACCTGTGGTTTGAATAGTTTCAGAAGAAGAGTTCAACTAGATATGGTCCATATATATAGGAAACACAGTACTTTGGTTATGATCACACTCACGTTTCCTGCTGTATTAGAGACTCTGAACACAAGAGCATGCTTCTTGCCCTAAAGTAGAGTGTGTTTCATGGATGAGAACTGTGCTGTGTGTTTTCATTCAGAAAGGGAGTTAAATTCCAGGCTCTGTGTCTTCCTACAAACAAGACTTCCTTTCAGGTAAACGCAGTCCCTTTTCAGCTCAAAGGAAGCTACATGGTTCACAAAGCATACAGTGTTCTCGCTCTTAACTGAGAAGCATTGGATGATAGAGGACCTGTGGTTTCTATCAGTTACAGAAGCAGAGTTGAAGCAGATGTTGTCAATATGGGTAGGAAACACCGTTCTTTTGTTTTGAGCACACTCACATTTCCTGCTGTGTTAGAGACTCCAGAAAGCAAGAGCATGCTTTTTGCCCTAAAGTAGAGTGTGTTTCATGGATGAGAACTGTGCTGTGTGTTTCCCTTCAGAAAGGGAGTTAAATTCCAGGCTCTGTGTCTTCCTACAAACAAGACTTCCTTTCAGGTAAACGCAGTCCCTTTAAAGCTCAAAGGAAGCTACATGGTTCACGAAGCTCACAGTGTTCTCGTTCTTAACTGAGAAGCATTGGATAATAGAGGACCTGTGGTTTCTATCAGTTTCATAAGTAGAGTTGAACCAGATGTTGTCCATATGGGTAGGAAACACCCGTCGTTTGTTTTGAGCACACTCACATTTCCTGCTGTGTTAGAGACTCGAGAAAGCAAGAGCGTGCTTCTTGCTGTAAAGCAGAGTGTGTTTCATGGATGAGAACTGTGCTGTGTGTTGCCCTTCAGAAATGGAGTTAAATCCCAGGCTCTGTGTCTGCCTACAAGCAAGACTTTGTTTCAGGTAAACAATGTCACTTTTCAGCTCAATGAAGCTACATTGTTCACGAAGCTCACACTTTTATCACGCTTAACTGAAAGGCATTTGATGTTAGAGGACCTGTGGTTTGTATCAGTTTCAGAATCAGAGTTGAACTCGACATGGTCCATATGTGTAGCAAAAACAGTCCTTTGGTTATGATCACACTCACGTTTCCTGCTATATTAGAGATTCTAGAAAGCAAGAGCATGCTTCTTTCTCTAAGGCAGATTGTGTTTGATGGATGGGAACTGTCCTGATTGTTGCCCTGCAGAAATGGAGTTAAATCCCAGGCTCTGTGTCTTCCTACAAGCAAGACTTCGTTTCAGGTAAACACAGTCCCTTTTCAGCTCAAGTGAAGCAACATCGTTCACGAAGCTCATGGGTTCATCACGCTTAACTGAAAAGCATTTGATGCTAGAGGACCTGTGGTTTTTATCAGTTTCAGAAGCAGAGTTGAACCAGACATGGGCCCTATGTGTAAGAAAATCAGTCCTTTGGGTATGATCACACTGAAGTTTCCTGCTGTGTTAGATTCGAGAAAGCAAGAGCATGCTTCTTGCCCTAAAGCAGAGTGTGTTTCATGGATGAGAACTGTGCTGTGTGTTTCCCTTCAGAAAAGGAGTTAAATCCCAGGATCTGTGTCTTCCTACAAGCAAGACGTTGTTTCAGGTAAACGCAGTCACTTTTCAGCTCAATGAAGCTACATTGTTCACGAAGCTCACACGTTTATTGCGCTTTACTGAAAACCATTGGATGTTAGAGCACCTGTGGTTTGTATCAGTTTCAAAGCAGAGTTGAACTAGATATGGTCTGTATGTGTAGGAAACACCATTCTTTTGTTCTGAGCACACTCACTTTCCCTGCTGTATTAGAGGCTCTAGAAAGCCAGAGCGTGCTCCTTGCTCTAAATCAGAGTGTGTTTCATGGATGAGAACTGTGAAGTATGTATCTCTTCAGAAATGGAGTTAAATCCCAGGCTCTGTGTCTTCCTAAAAGCAAGACTTCATTTCAGGTAAACGCAGTCACTTTTCAGCTCAAAGGAAGCAACAATGTTCACGAAGCTCCAATGTTTCTCGCTAATAACTGGAAAGCATTTGATGGTAGAGGACCTGTGGTTTGAATAGTTTCAGAAGCAGAGTTCAACTACATATGGTCCATATATATAGGAAACACAGTACTTTGGTTATGATCACACTCACGTTTCCTGCTGTATTAGAGACTCTGAACACAAGAGCATGCTTCTTGCCCTAAAGTAGAGTGTGTTTCATGGATGAGAACTGTGCTGTGTGTTTTCATTCAGAAAGGGAGTTAAATTCCAGGCTCTGTGTCTTCCTACAAACAAGACTTCCTTTCAGGTAAACGCAGTCCCTTTTCAGCTCAAAGGAAGCTACATGGTTCACAAAGCATACAGTGTTCTCGCTCTTAACTGAGAAGCATTGGATGATAGAGGACCTGTGGTTTCTATCAGTTACAGAAGCAGAGTTGAAGCAGATGTTGTCAATATGGGTAGGAAACACCGTTCTTTTGTTTTGAGCACACTCACATTTCCTGCTGTGTTAGAGACTCCAGAGAGCAAGAGCATGCTTTTTGCCCTAAAGTAGAGTGTGTTTCATGGATGAGAACTGTGCTGTGTGTTTCCCTTCAGAAAGGGAGTTAAATTCCAGGCTCTGTGTCTTCCTACAAACAAGACTTCGTTTCAGGTAAACACAGTCCCTTTTCAGCTCAAGTGAAGCAACAACGTTCACGAAGCTCATGGGTTCATCACGCTTAACTGAAAAGCATTTGATGCTAGAGGACCTGTGGTTTTTATCAGTTTCAGAAGCAGAGTTGAACTAGACATGGGCACTATGTGTAAGAAAATCAGTCCTTTGGGTATGATCACACTCAAGTTTCCTGCTGTGTTAGAGACTCGAGAAAGCAAGAGCATGCTTCTTGCCCTAAAGCAGAGTGTGTTTCATGGATGAGAACTGTGCTGTGTGTTTCCCTTCAGAAAAGGAGTTAAATCCCAGGATCTGTGTCTTCCTACAAGCAAGACTTTGTTTCAGGTAAACGCAGTCACTTTTCAGCTCAATGAAGCTACATAGTTCACGAAGCTCACACGTTTATCGCGCTTTACTGAAAACCATTGGATGTTAGAGCACCTGTGGTTTGTATCAGTTTCAGAAGCAGAGTTGAACTAGATATGGTCTGTATGTGTAGGAAACACCATTCTTTTGTTCTGAGCACACTCACTTTTCCTGCTGTATTAGAGGCTCTAGAAAGCCAGAGCGTGCTCCTTGCTCTAAATCAGAGTGTGTTTCATGGATGAGAACTGTGAAGTATGTATCTCTTCAGAAATGGAGTTAAATCCCAGGCTCTGTGTCTTCCTAAAAGCAAGACTTCATTTCAGGTAAACGCAGTCACTTTTCAGCTCAAAGGAAGCAACAATGTTCACGAAGATCCAATGTTTCTCGCTAATAACTGGAAAGCATTTGATGGTAGAGGACCTGTGGTTTGAATAGTTTCAGAAGAAGAGTTCAACTAGATATGGTCCATATATATAGGAAACACAGTACTTTGGTTATGATCACACTCACGTTTCCTGCTGTATTAGAGACTCTGAACACAAGAGCATGCTTCTTGCCCTAAAGTAGAGTGTGTTTCATGGATGAGAACTGTGCTGTGTGTTTCCATTCAGAAAGGGAGTTAAATTCCAGGCTCTGTCTCTTCCTACAAACAAGACTTCCTTTCAGGTAAACGCAGCCCCTTTTCAGCTCAAATGAAGCTACATGGTTCACAAAGCATACAGTGTTCTCCCTCTTAACTGAGAAGCATTGGAAGATAGAGGACCTGTGGTTTGTATCAGTTTCAGAATCAGAGTTGAACTCGACATGGTCCAAATGTGTAGCAAAAACAGTCCTTTGGTTATGATCATACTCACGTTTCCTGCTATATTAGAGATTCTAGAAAGCAAGAGCATGCTTCTTTCTCTAAGGCAGATTGTGTTTGATGGATGGGAACTGTCCTGATTGTTGCCCTTCAGAAATGGAGTTAAATCCCAGGCTCTGTGTCTTCCTATAAGCAAGACTTCGTTTCAGGTAAACACAGTCCCTTTTCAGCTCAAGTGAAGCAACATCGTTCACGAAGCTCATGGGTTCATCACGCTTAACTGAAAAGCATTTGATGCTAGAGGACCTGTGGTTTTTATCAGTTTCAGAAGCAGAGTTGAACGAGACATGGGCCCTATGTGTAAGAAAATCAGTCCTTTGGGTATGATCACACTCAAGTTTCCTGCTGTGTTAGAGACTCGAGAAAGCAAGAGCATGCTTCTTGCCCTAAAGCAGAGTGTGTTTCATGGATGAGAACTGTGCTGTGTGTTTCCCTTCAGAAAAGGAGTTAAATCCCAGGATCTGTGTCTTCCTACAAGCAAGACTTTGCTTCAGGTAAACACAGTCACTTTTCAGCTCAATGAAGCTACATTGTTCACGAAGCTCACACGTTTATCGCGCTTTACTGAAAAGCATTGGATGTTAGAGCACCTGTGGTTTGTATCAGTTTCAGAAGCAGAGTTGAACTAGATATGGTCTGTATGTGTAGGAAACACCATTCTTTTGTTCTGAGCACACTCACTTTTCCTGCTGTATTAGAGGCTCTAGAAAGCCAGAGCGTGCTCCTTGCTCTAAATCAGAGTGTGTTTCATGGAATGGAACTGTGAAGTATGTATCTCTTCAGAAATGGAGTTAAATCCCAGGCTCTGTGTCTTCCTAAAAGCAAGACTTCATTTCAGGTATACGCAGTCACTTTTCAGCTCAAAGGAAGCAACAATGTTCACGAAGCTCCAATGTTTCTCGCTAATAACTGGAAAGCATTTGATGGTAGAGGACCTGTGGTTTGAATAGTTTCAGAAGCAGAGTTCAACTAGATATGGTCCATATATATAGGAAACACAGTACTTTGTTATGATCACACTCACGTTTCCTGCTGTATTAAAGACTCTGAACACAAGAGCATGCTTCTTGCCCTAAAGTAGAGTGTGTTTCATGGATGAGAACTGTGCTGTGTGTTTCCATTCAGAAAGGGAGTTAAATTCCAGGCTCTGTGTCTTCCTACAAACAAGACTTCCTTTCAGGTAAACGCAGTCCCTTTTCAGCTCAAAGGAAGCTACATGGTTCACAAAGCATACAGTGTTCTCGCTCTTAACTGAGAAGCATTGGATGATAGAGGACCTGGGGTTTCTATCAGTTACAGAAGCAGAGTTGAAGCAGATGTTGTCAATATGGGTAGGAAACACCGTTCTTTTGTTTTGAGCACACTCACATTTCCTGCTGTGTTAGAGACTCCAGAAAGCAAGAGCATGCTTCTTGCCCTAAAGTAGAGTGTGTTTCATGGATGAGAACTGTGCTGTGTGTTTCCCTTCAGAAAAGGAGTTAAATCCCAGGATCTGTGTCTTCCTACAAGCAAGACTTTGTTTCAGGTAAACGCAGTGACTTTTCAGCTCAATGAAGCTACATTGTTCACGAAGCTCACACGTTTATCGCACTTTACTGAAAAGCATTGGATGTTAGAGCACCTGTGGTTTGTATCAGTTTCAGAAGCAGAGTTGAACTAGATATGGTCCATATATATAGGAAACACAGTACTTTGTTTATGATCACACTCACGTTTCCTGCTGTATTAGAGACTCTGAACACAAGAGCAAGCTTCTTGCCCTAAAGTAGAGTGTGTTTCATGGATGAGATCTGTGCTGTGTGTTTCCATTCAGAAAGGGAGTTAAATTCCAGGCTCTGTGTCTTCCTACAAGCAAGACTTTGTTTCAGGTAAACGCAGTCCCTTTTCAGCTCAATGGAAGCTAAATCGTTCACGAAGCTCACACTTTTCTCACTCTTAACTGAAAAGCATTGGATGTTAGACGACCTGTGGTGTGTATCAGTTTCAGAAGCAGAGTTGAACTAGATATGGTCTGTATGTGTAGGAAAAACAGTCCTTTGGTTATGATCACACTCAAGTTTCCTGCTGTATTAGAGACTCTAGAAAGCAAGAGCGTACCTCTTGCACTAAAGCAGAGTGTGTTTCATGAATGGGAACTGTGCGGAGAGTTGCTCTTCAGAAATGGAGTTAAATCCCAGGCTCTGTGTCTTCCTACAAGCAAGACATCTTTTCAGGTAAACGCAGTCACTTTTCAGCTCAAACGATGCTACATCGTTCAGGAAGCTCACACGTTTATCGCTCTTCACTGAAAAGCATTGGATGTTAGAGGACCTGTGGTTTGTATCAATTTCAGAAGCAGAGTTGAAGGAGATACGGTACTTATGTGTAGGAAACACCGTTCTTTGTTCTGAGCACACTCACATTTCCTGCTGTATTAGAGACTCTAGAAAGCAAGAGCATGCTTCTTGCTCTAAAGCAGAGTTTGTTTCATTGATGAGAACTGTGCAGTGTGTTTCCCTTCAGAAAGGGAGTTAAATTCCAGGCTCTGTGTCTTCCTACAAACAAGACTTCGTTTCAGGTAAACGCAGTCCCTTTTCAGCTCAAAGGAACCTACAGGGTTCACGAAGCTCACAGTGTTCTCGTTCTTAACGACGAAGCATTGGATAATAGAGGACCCGTGGTTTCTTTCAGTTTCAGAAGCAGAGTTGAACCAGATGTTGTCCATATGGGGAGAAAACACCGGTCGTTTGTTTTGAGCACACTCACATTTCCTGCTGTGTTAGAGACTCGAGAAAGCAAGAGCGTGCTTCTTGCTCTAAAGCAGAGTGTGTTTCATGGAAGAGAACTGTGCTGTATTTTTCCATTCAGAAGTGGAGTTAAATCCCAGGGTCTGTGTTTTCCTACAAGCAAGACTTTGTTTCAGGTAAACGCAGTCACTTTTCAGCTCAATGAAGCTACATCGTTCACGAAGCTCACACGATTTTCGCGGTTTACTGAAAAGCATTGGATGTTAGAGCACCTGGGTTTGTATCAGTTTCAGAAGCAGAGTTGAACTAGATATGGTCTGTATGTGTAGGAAACACCGTTCTTTTGTTCTGAGCACACTCACGTTTCCTGCTGTATTAGAGACTTTAGAAAGCAACACCATGCTTCTTGCTCTAAAGCTGCATGTGTTTCATGGATGAGGACTGTGCAGTGTGTTTCCCTTCAGAAATGGAGTTAAATCCCAGACTCTGTGTCTTCCTACAAGCAAGACATCGTTTTAGTAAAACGCAGTCCCTTTACTGCTCAAAGGATGCTACATTGTTCAGGAAGGTCACACGTTTATCGCGCTTAACTGAAAAGCATTGGGAGTTAGAGGACCTGTGGTTTGTATCAGTTTCAGAAGCAGAGTTAAAATAGATATGGTTTGTATATGTAGGAAACACCGTTCTTTTGTTCTGAGCACACTCACGTTTCCTGCTGTATTAGAGACTTTAGAAAGCAACAGCATGCTTCTTGCTCTAAAGCAGAGTATGTTTCATGGATGAGGACTGTGCAGTGTGTTTCCATTCAGAAATGGAATTAAATCCCAGGCTCTGTGTCTTCCTACAAGCAAGACTTTGTTTCAGTTAAACGCAGTCCCTTTTCAGCTCAAAGGACAATACATCATTCACGAAGCTCACACTTTTCTCACTCTTAACTGAAAAGCATTGGACGTTAGAGTACCTGTTGTTTGTATCAGTTTCAGAAGCAGACTTGAACTAGATATGGTCCGTATGTGTAGGAAACACTGCTCTTTTGTTCTGATCACACTCACGTTTCCTGCTGTATTAGAGACTCTAGAAAGCCACAGCGTGCTCCTTGCTCTAAAGCAGAGTGTGTTTCATGGATGAGAACTGTGAAGTGTGTATCTGTTCAGAAATGGAGTTAAATCCTAGGCTCTGTGTCTTCCTACAAGCTAGACTTCATTTCAGGTATACACAGTCACTTTTCAGCTCAAAGGAAGCTATAATTATCACGAAGCTCCAACGTTTTTCGCTAATAACTGGAAAGCATTTGATGGTAGAAGACCTGTGGTTTGAATAGTTTCAGAAGCAGAGTACACCGAGATTTGGTTCATATGTATAGGAAACACAGTCCTTTGGTTATGATCACACTCAAGTTTCCTGCTGTATTAGAGACTCTGAAACAAAAGAGTGTGCTTCTTGCTCTAAAGCAGAGTGTGTTTCATGGATGAGAACTGTGCAGTGTGTTTCCCTTCAGAAATGGAGTTAAAGCCCAGGCTCTGTGTCTTCCTACCAGCAAGATTTTGTTTCAGGTAAAAGCAGTCCCTTTTCAGCTCAAATGATGCTACATCGTTCAGGAAGGTCACACGTTTATCGCGCTTTACTGAAAAGCATTGGATGTTAGAGCACCTGTGGTTTGTATCAGTTTCAGAAGCAGAGTTGAACTAGATATGGTCTGTATGTGTAGGAAACACCATTCTTTTGTTCTGAACACACTCACTTTTCCTGCTGTATTAGAGGCTCTAGAAAGCCAGAGCGTGCTCCTTGCTCTAAATCAGAGTGTGTTTCATGGATGAGAACTGTGAAGTATGTATCTCTTCAGAAATGGAGTTAAATCCCAGGCTCTGTGTCTTCCTAAAAGCAAGACTTCATTTCAAGTAAACGCAGTCACTTTTCAGCTCAAAGGAAGCAACAATGTTCACGAAGATCCAATGTTTCTCGCTAATAACTGGAAAGCATTTGATGGTAGAGGACCTGTGGTTTGAATAGTTTCAGAAGAAGAGTTCAACTAGATATGGTCCATATATATAGGAAACACAGTACTTTGGTTATGATCACACTCACGTTTCCTGCTGTATTAGAGACTCTGAACACAAGAGCATGCTTCTTGCCCTAAAGTAGAGTGTGTTTCATGGATGAGAACTGTGCTGTGTGTTTTCATTAAGAAAGGGAGTTAAATTCCAGGCTCTGTGTCTTCCTACAAACAAGACTTCCTTTCAGGTAAACGCAGTCCCTTTTCAGCTCAAAGGAAGCTACATGGTTCACAAAGCATACAGTGTTCTCGCTCTTAACTGAGAAGCATTGGATGATAGAGGACCTGTGGTTTCTATCAGTTACAGAAGCAGAGTTGAAGCAGATGTTGTCAATATGGGTAGGAAACACCGTTCTTTTGTTTTGAGCACACTCACATTTCCTGCTGTGTTAGAGACTCCAGAAAGCAAGAGCATGCTTTTTGCCCTAAAGTAGAGTGTGTTTCATGGATGAGAACTGTCCTGTGTGTTTCCCTTCAGAAAGGGAGTTAAATTCCAGGCTCTGTGTCTTCCTACAAGCAAGACTTCGTTTCAGGTAAACACAGTCACTTTTAAGCTCAAGAGAAGCAACAACGTTCACAAAGCTCATGGGTTCATCTCGCTTAACTGAAAAGCATTTGATGCTAGAGGACCTGTGGTTTTTATCAGTTTCAGAAGCAGAGTTGAACTAGACATGGGCCCTATGTGTAAGAAAATCAGTCCTTTGGGTATGATCACACTCAAGTTTCCTGCTGTGTTAGAGACTCGAGAAAGCAAGAGCATGCTTCTTGCCCTAAAGCAGAGTGTGTTTCATGGATGAGAACTGTGCTGTGTGTTTCCCTTCAGAAAAGGAGTTAAATCCCAGGATCTCTGTCTTCCTACAAGCAAGACTTTGTTTCAGGTAAACGCAGTCACTTTTCAGCTCAATGAAGCTACATTGTTCACGAAGCTCACACGTTTATCGCGCTTTACTGAAAAGCATTGGATGTTAGAGCACCTGTGGTTTGTATCAGTTTCAGAAGCAGAGTTGAACTAGATATGGTCTGTATGTGTAGGAAACACCATTCTTTTGTTCTGAGCACACTCACTTTTCCTGCTGTATTAGAGGCTCTAGAAAGCCAGAGCGTGCTCCTTGCTCTAAATCAGAGTGTGTTTCATGGATGAGAACTGTGAAGTATGTATCTCTTCAGAAATGGAGTTAAATCCCAGGCTCTGTGTCTTCCTAAAAGCAAGACTTCATTTCAGGTAAACGCAGTCACTTTTCAGCTCAAAGGAAGCAACAATGTTCACGAAGCTCCAATGTTTCTCGCTAATAACTGGAAAGCATTTGATGGTAGAGGACCTGTGGTTTGAATAGTTTCAGAAGCAGAGTTCAACTAGATATGGTCCATATATATAGGAAACACAGTACTTTGGTTATGATCACACTCACGTTTCCTGCTGTATTAGAGACTCTGAACACAAGAGCATGCTTCTTGCCCTAAAGTAGAGTGTGTTTCATGGATGAGAACTGTGCTGTGTGTTTCCATTCAGAAAGGGAGTTAAATTCCAGGCTCTGTGTCTTCCTACAAACAAGACTTCCTTTCAGGTAAACGCAGTCCCTTTTCAGCTCAAAGGAAGCTACATGGTTCACAAAGCATACAGTGTTCTCCCTCTTAACTGAGAAGCATTGGAAGATAGAGGACCTGTGGTTTCTATCAGTTACAGAAGCAGAGTTGAAGCAGATGTTGTCAATATGGGTAGGAAACACCGTTCTTTTGTTTTGAGCACACTCACATTTCCTGCTGTGTTAGAGACTCCAGAAAGCAAGAGCATGCTTTTTGCCCTAAAGTAGAGTGTGTTTCATGGATGAGAAATGTGCTGTGTGTTTCCCTTCAGAAAGGGAGTTAAATTCCAGGCTCTGTGTCTTCCTATAAGCAAGACTTCGTTTCAGGTAAACACAGTCCCTTTTCAGCTCAAGTGAAGCAACAACATTCACGAAGCTCATGGGTTCATCACGCTTAACTGAAAAGCATTTGATGCTAGAGGACCTGTGGTTTTTATCAGTTTCAGAAGCAGAGTTGAACTAGACATGGGCCCTATGTGTAAGAAAATCAGTCCTTTGGGTATGATCACACTCAAGTTTCCTGCTGTGTTAGAGACTCGAGAAAGCAAGAGCATGCTTCTTGCACTAAAGCAGAGTGTGTTTCATGGATGAGAACTGTGCTGTGTGTTTCCCTTCAGAAAAGGAGTTAAATCCCAGGATCTGTGTCTTCCTACAAGCAAGACTTTGTTTCAGGTAAACACAGTCACTTTTCAGCTCAATGAAGCTACATTGTTCACGAAGCTCACACGTTTATCGCGCTTTACTGAAAAGCATTGGATGTTAGAGCACCTGTGGTTTGTATCAGTTTCAGAAGCAGAGTTGAACTAGATATGGTCCATATATATAGGAAAGACAGTACTTTGGTTATGATCACACTCACGTTTCCTGCTGTATTAGAGACTCTGAACACAAGAGCAAGCTTCTTGCCCTAAAGTAGAGTGTGTTTCATGGATGAGAACTGTGCTGTGTGTTTCCATTCAGAAAGGGAGTTAAATTCCAGGCTCTGTGTCTTCCTACAAGCAAGACTTTGTTTCAGGTAAACACAGTCCCTTTAAAGCTCAAAGGAAGCTACATGGTTCCCGAAGCTCACAGTGTTCTCGTTCATAACTGAGAAGCATTGGATAATAGAGGACCTGTGGTTTCTATCAGTTTCATAAGTAGAGTTGAACCAGATGTTGTCCATATGGGTAGGAAACACCCGTCGTTTGTTTTGAGCACACTCACATTTCCTGCTGTGTTAGAGACTCGAGAAAGCAAGAGCGTGCTTCTTGCTCTAAAGCAGAGTGTGTTTCATGGATGAGAACTGTGCTGTGTGTTGCCCTTCAGAAATGGAGTTAAATCCCAGGCTCTGTGTCTGCCTACAAGCAAGACTTTGTTTCAGGTAAACAATGTCACTTTTCAGCTCAATGAAGCTACATTGTTCACGAAGCTCACACTTTTATCGCGCTTAACTGAAAAGCATTTGATATTAGAGGACCTGTGGTTTGTATCAGTTTCAAAATCAGAGTTGAACTCGACATGGTCCAAATGTGTAGCAAAAACAGTCCTTTGGTTATGATCACACTCACGTTTCCTGCTATATTAGAGATTCTAGAAAGCAAGAGCATGCTTCTTTCTCTAAGGCAGATTGTGTTTGATGGATGGGAACTGTCCTGATTGTTGCCCTTCAGAAATGGAGTTAAATCCCAGGCTCTGTGTCTTCCTACAAGCAAGACTTCGTTTCAGGTAAACACAGTCCCTTTTCAGCTCAAGTGAAGCAACATCGTTCACGAAGCTCATGGGTTCATCACGCTTAACTGAAAAGCATTTGATGCTAGAGGACCTGTGGTTTTTATCAGTTTCAGAAGCAGAGTTGAGCGAGACATGGGCCCTATGTGTAAGAAAATCAGTCCTTCCTGTATGATCACACTCAAGTTTCCTGCTGTGTTAGAGACTCGAGAAAGCAAGAGCATGCTTCTTGCCCTAAAGCAGAGTGTGTTTCATGGATGAGAACTGTGCTGTGTGTTTCCCTTCAGAAAAGGAGTTAAATCCCAGGATCTGTGTCTTCCTACAAGCAAGACTTTGTTTCAGGTAAACGCAGTCACTTTTCAGCTCAATGAAGCTACATTGTTCACGAAGCTCACACGTTTATCGCGCTTTACTGAAAAGCATTGGATGTTAGAGCACCTGTGGTTTGTATCAGTTTCAGAAGCAGAGTTGAACTAGATATGGTATGTATGTGTAGGAAACACCATTCTTTTGTTCTGAGCACACTCACTTTTCCTGCTGTATTAGAGGCTCTAGAAAGCCAGAGCGTGCTCCTTGCTCTAAATCAGAGTGTGTTTCATGGATGAGAACTGTGAAGTATGTATCTCTTCAGAAATGGAGTTAAATCCCAGGCTCTGTGTCTTCCTAAAAGCAAGACTTCATTTCAGGTAAACGCAGTCACTTTTCAGCTCAAAGGAAGCAACAATGTTCACGAAGCTCCAATGTTTCTCGCTAATAACTGGAAAGCATTTGATGGTAGAGGACCTGTGGTTTGAATAGTTTCCGAAGCAGAGTTCAACTAGATATGGTCCATATATATAGGAAACACAGTACTTTGGTTATGATCACACTCACGTTTCCTGCTGTATTAAAGACTCTGAACACAAGAGCATGCTTCTTGCCCTAAAGTAGAGTGTGTTTCATGGATGAGAACTGTGCTGTGTGTTTCCATTCAGAAAGGGAGTTAAATTCCAGGCTCTGTGTCTTCCTACAAACAAGACTTCCTTTCAGGTAAACGCAGTCCCTTTTCAGCTCAAAGGAAGCTACATGGTTCACAAAGCATACAGTGTTCTCGCTCTTAACTGAGAAGCATTGGATGATAGAAGACCTGGGGTTTCTATCAGTTATAGAAGCAGAGTTGAAGCAGATGATGTCAATATGGGTAGTAAACACCGTTCTTTTGTTTTGAGCACACTCACATTTCCTGCTGTGTTAGAGACTCCAGAAAGCAAGAGCATGCTTTTTGCCCTAAAGTAGAGTGTGTTTCATGGATGAGAACTGTGCTGTGTGTTTCACTTCAGAAAGGGAGTTAAATTCCAGGCTCTGTGTCTTCCTACAAGCAAGACTTCGTTTCAGGTAAACACAGTCCCTTTTCTGCTCAAGTGAAGCAACAACGTTCACGAAGCTCATGGGTTCATCACGCTTAACTGAAAAGCATTTGATGCTAGAGGACCTGTGGTTTTTATCAGTTTCAGAAGCAGAGTTGAACTAGACATGGGCCCTATGTGTAAGAAAATCAGTCCTTTGGGTATGATCACACTCAAGTTTCCTGCTGTGTTAGAGACTCGAGAAAGCATGAGCATGCTTCTTGCCCTAAAGCAGAGTGTGTTTCATGGATGAGAACTGTGCTGTGTGTTTCCCTTCAGAAAAGGAGTTAAATCCCAGGATCTGTGTCTTCCTACAAGCAAGACTTTGTTTCAGGTAAACGCAGTCACTTTTCAGCTCAATGAAGCTACATTGTTCACGAAGCTCACACGTTTATCGCGCTTTACTGAAAAGCATTGGATGTTAGAGCACCTGTGGTTTGTATCAGTTTCAGAAGCAGAGTTGAACTAGATATGGTATGTATGTGTAGGAAACACCATTCTTTTGTTCTGAGCACACTCACTTTTCCTGCTGTATTAGAGGCTCTAGAAAGCCAGAGCGTGCTCCTTGCTCTAAATCAGAGTGTGTTTCATGGATGAGAACTGTGAAGTATGTATCTCTTCAGAAATGGAGTTAAATCCCAGGCTCTGTGTCTTCCTAAAAGCAAGACTTCATTTCAGGTATACGCAGTCACTTTTCAGCTCAAAGGAAGCAACAATGTTCACGAAGCTCCAATGTTTCTCGCTAATAACTGGAAAGCATTTGATGGTAGAGGACCTGTGGTTTGAATAGTTTCAGAAGCAGAGTTCAACTAGATATGGTCCATATATATAGGAAACACAGTACTTTGGTTATGATCACACTCACGTTTCCTGCTGTATTAAAGACTCTGAACACAAGAGCATGCTTCTTGCCCTAAAGTAGAGTGTGTTTCATGGATGAGAACTGTGCTGTGTGTTTCCATTCAGAAAGGGAGTTAAATTCCAGGCTCTGTGTCTTCCTACAAACAAGACTTCCTTTCAGGTAAACGCAGTCCCTTTTCAGCTCAAAGGAAGCTACATGGTTCACAAAGCATACAGTGTTCTCGCTCTTAACTGAGAAGCATTGGATGATAGAGGACCTGGGGTTTCTATCAGTTACAGAAGCAGAGTTGAAGCAGATGTTGTCAATATGGGTAGGAAACACCGTTCTTTTGTTTTGAGCACACTCACATTTCCTGCTGTGTTAGAGACTCCAGAAAGCAAGAGCATGCTTTTTGCCCTAAAGTAGAGTGTGTTTCATGGATGAGAACTGTGCTGTGTGTTTCACTTCAGAAAGGGAGTTAAATTCCAGGCTCTGTGTCTTCCTACAAGCAAGACTTCGTTTCAGGTAAACACAGTCCCTTTTCTGCTCAAGTGAAGCAACAACGTTCACGAAGCTCATGGGTTCATCACGCTTAACTGAAAAGCATTTGATGCTAGTGGACCTGTGGTTTTTATCAGTTTCAGAAGCAGAGTTGAACTAGACATGGGCCCTATGTGTAAGAAAATCAGTCCTTTGGGTATGATCACACTCAAGTTTCCTGCTGTGTTAGAGACTCGAGAAAGCATGAGCATGCTTCTTGCCGTAAAGCAGAGTGTGTTTCATGGATGAGAACTGTGCTGTGTGTTTCCCTTCAGAAAAGGAGTTAAATCCCAGGATCTGTGTCTTCCTACAAGCAAGACTTTGTTTCAGGTAAACGCAGTCACTTTTCAGCTCAATGAAGCTACATTGTTCACGAAGCTCACACGTTTATCGCGCTTTACTGAAAAGCATTGGATGTTAGAGCACCTGTGGTTTGTATCAGTTTCAGAAGCAGAGTTGAACTAGATATGGTCCATATATATAGGAAACACAGTACTTTGTTTATGATCACACTCACGTTTCCTGCTGTATTAGAGACTCTGAACACAAGAGCAAGCTTCTTGCCCTAAAGTAGAGTGTGTTTCATGGATGAGAACTGTGCTGTGTGTTTTCATTCAGAAAGGGAGTTAAATTCCAGGCTCTGTGTCTTCCTACAAACAAGACTTCCTTTCAGGTAAACGCAGTCCCTTTTCAGCTCAAAGGAAGCTACATGGTTCACAAAGCATACAGTGTTCTCGCTCTTAACTGAGAAGCATTGGATGATAGAGGACCTGTGGTTTCTATCAGTTACAGAAGCAGAGTTGAAGCAGATGTTGTCAATATGGGTAGGAAACACCGTTCTTTTGTTTTGAGCACACTCACATTTCCTGCTGTGTTAGAGACTCCAGAAAGCAAGAGCATGCTTTTTGCCCTAAAGTAGAGTGTGTTTCATGGATGAGAACTGTCCTGTGTGTTTCCCTTCAGAAAGGGAGTTAAATTCCAGGCTCTGTGTCTTCCTACAAGCAAGACTTCGTTTCAGGTAAACACAGTCACTTTTCAGCTCAAGAGAAGCAACAACGTTCACGAAGCTCATGGGTTCATCACGCTTAACTGAAAAGCATTTGATGCTAGAGGACCTGTGGTTTTTATCAGTTTCAGAAGCAGAGTTGAACTAGACATGGGCCCTATGTGTAAGAAAATCAGTCCTTTGGGTATGATCACACTCAAGTTTCCTGCTGTGTTAGAGACTCGAGAAAGCAAGAGCATGCTTCTTGCCCTAAAGCAGAGTGTGTTTCATGGATGAGAACTGTGCTGTGTGTTGCCCTTCAGAAATGGAGTTAAATCCCAGGCTCTGTGTCTGCCTACAAGCAAGACTTTGTTTCAGGTAAACAATGTCACTTTTCAGCTCAATGAAGCTACATTGTTCACGAAGCTCACACTTTTATCGCGCTTAACTGAAAAGCATTTGATGTTAGAGGACCTGTGGTTTGTATCAGTTTCAGAATCAGCGTTGAACTCGACATGGTCCAAATGTGTAGCAAAAACAGTCCTTTGGTTATGATCACACTCACGTTTCCTGCTATATTAGAGATTCTGGAAAGCAAGAGCATGCTTCTTTCTCTAAGGCAGATTGTGTTTGATGGATGGGAACTGTCCTGATTGTTGCCCTTCAGAAATGGAGTTAAATCCCAGGCTCTGTGTCTTCCTACAAGCAAGACTTCGTTTCAGGTAAACACAGTCCCTTTTCAGCTCAAGTGAAGCAACATCGTTCACGAAGCTCATGGGTTCATCACGCTTAACTGAAAAGCATTTGATGCTAGAGGACCTGTGGTTTTTATCAGTTTCAGAAGCAGAGTTGAACGAGACATGGGCCCTATGTGTAAGAAAATCAGTCCTTCCTGTATGATCACACTCAAGTTTCCTGCTGTGTTAGAGACTCGAGAAAGCAAGAGCATGCTTCTTGCCCTAAAGCAGAGTGTGTTTCATGGATGAGAACTGTGCTGTGTGTTTCTCTTCAGAAAAGGAGTTAAATCCCAGGATCTGTGTCTTCCTACAAGCAAGACTTTGTTTCAGGTAAACGCAGTCACTTTTCAGCTCAATGAAGCTACATTGTTCACGAAGCTCACACGTTTATCGCGCTTTACTGAAAAGCATTGGATGTTAGAGCACCTGTGGTTTGTATCAGTTTCAGAAGCAGAGTTGAACTAGATATGGTATGTATGTGTAGGAAACACCATTCTTTTGTTCTGAGCACACTCACTTTTCCTGCTGTATTAGAGGCTCTAGAAAGCCAGAGCGTGCTCCTTGCTCTAAATCAGAGTGTGTTTCATGGATGAGAACTGTGAAGTATGTATCTCTTCAGAAATGGAGTTAAATCCCAGGCTCTGTGTCTTCCTAAAAGCAAGACTTCATTTCAGGTATACGCAGTCACTTTTCAGCTCAAAGGAAGCAACAATGTTCACGAAGCTCCAATGTTTCTCGCTAATAACTGGAAAGCATTTGATGGTAGAGGACCTGTGGTTTGAATAGTTTCAGAAGCAGAGTTCAACTAGATATGGTCCATATATATAGGAAACACAGTACTTTGGTTATGATCACACTCACGTTTCCTGCTGTATTAAAGACTCTGAACACAAGAGCATGCTTCTTGCCCTAAAGTAGAGTGTGTTTCATGGATGAGAACTGTGCTGTGTGTTTCCATTCAGAAAGGGAGTTAAATTCCAGGCTCTGTGTCTTCCTACAAACAAGACTTCCTTTCAGGTAAACGCAGTCCCTTTTCAGCTCAAAGGAAGCTACATGGTTCACAAAGCATACAGTGTTCTCGCTCTTAACTGAGAAGCATTGGATGATAGAGGACCTGGGGTTTCTATCAGTTACAGAAGCAGAGTTGAAGCAGATGTTGTCAATATGGGTAGGAAACACCGTTCTTTTGTTTTGAGCACACTCACATTTCCTGCTGTGTTAGAGACTCCAGAAAGCAAGAGCATGCTTTTTGCCCTAAAGTAGAGTGTGTTTCATGGATGAGAACTGTGCTGTGTGTTTCACTTCAGAAAGGGAGTTAAATTCCAGGCTCTGTGTCTTCCTACAAGCAAGACTTCGTTTCAGGTAAACACAGTCCCTTTTCTGCTCAAGTGAAGCAACAACGTTCACGAAGCTCATGGGTTCATCACGCTTAACTGAAAAGCATTTGATGCTAGTGGACCTGTGGTTTTTATCAGTTTCAGAAGCAGAGTTGAACTAGACATGGGCCCTATGTGTAAGAAAATCAGTCCTTTGGGTATGATCACACTCAAGTTTCCTGCTGTGTTAGAGACTCGAGAAAGCATGAGCATGCTTCTTGCCGTAAAGCAGAGTGTGTTTCATGGATGAGAACTGTGCTGTGTGTTTCCCTTCAGAAAAGGAGTTAAATCCCAGGATCTGTGTCTTCCTACAAGCAAGACTTTGTTTCAGGTAAACGCAGTCACTTTTCAGCTCAATGAAGCTACATTGTTCACGAAGCTCACACGTTTATCGCGCTTTACTGAAAAGCATTGGATGTTAGAGCACCTGTGGTTTGTATCAGTTTCAGAAGCAGAGTTGAACTAGATATGGTCCATATATATAGGAAACACAGTACTTTGTTTATGATCACACTCACGTTTCCTGCTGTATTAGAGACTCTGAACACAAGAGCAAGCTTCTTGCCCTAAAGTAGAGTGTGTTTCATGGATGAGAACTGTGCTGTGTGTTTTCATTCAGAAAGGGAGTTAAATTCCAAGCTCTGTGTCTTCCTACAAACAAGACTTCCTTTCAGGTAAACGCAGTCCCTTTTCAGCTCAAAGGAAGCTACATGGTTCACAAAGCATACAGTGTTCTCGCTCTTAACTGAGAAGCATTGGATGATAGAGGACCTGTGGTTTCTATCAGTTACAGAAGCAGAGTTGAAGCAGATGTTGTCAATATGGGTAGGAAACACCGTTCTTTTGTTTTGAGCACACTCACATTTCCTGCTGTGTTAGAGACTCCAGAAAGCAAGAGCATGCTTTTTGCCCTAAAGTAGAGTGTGTTTCATGGATGAGAACTGTCCTGTGTGTTTCCCTTCAGAAAGGGAGTTAAATTCCAGGCTCTGTGTCTTCCTACAAGCAAGACTTCGTTTCAGGTAAACACAGTCACTTTTCAGCTCAAGAGAAGCAACAACGTTCACGAAGCTCATGGGTTCATCACGCTTAACTGAAAAGCATTTGATGCTAGAGGACCTGTGGTTTTTATCAGTTTCAGAAGCAGAGTTGAACTAGACATGGGCCCTATGTGTAAGAAAATCAGTCCTTTGGGTATGATCACACTCAAGTTTCCTGCTGTGTTAGAGACTCGAGAAAGCAAGAGCATGCTTCTTGCCCTAAAGCAGAGTGTGTTTCATGGATGAGAACTGTGCTGTGTGTTGCCCTTCAGAAATGGAGTTAAATCCCAGGCTCTGTGTCTGCCTACAAGCAAGACTTTGTTTCAGGTAAACAATGTCACTTTTCAGCTCAATGAAGCTACATTGTTCACGAAGCTCACACTTTTATCGCGCTTAACTGAAAAGCATTTGATGTTAGAGGACCTGTGGTTTGTATCAGTTTCAGAATCAGCGTTGAACTCGACATGGTCCAAATGTGTAGCAAAAACAGTCCTTTGGTTATGATCACACTCACGTTTCCTGCTATATTAGAGATTCTGGAAAGCAAGAGCATGCTTCTTTCTCTAAGGCAGATTGTGTTTGATGGATGGGAACTGTCCTGATTGTTGCCCTTCAGAAATGGAGTTAAATCCCAGGCTCTGTGTCTTCCTACAAGCAAGACTTCGTTTCAGGTAAACACAGTCCCTTTTCAGCTCAAGTGAAGCAACATCGTTCACGAAGCTCATGGGTTCATCACGCTTAACTGAAAAGCATTTGATGCTAGAGGACCTGTGGTTTTTATCAGTTTCAGAAGCAGAGTTGAACGAGACATGGGCCCTATGTGTAAGAAAATCAGTCCTTCCTGTATGATCACACTCAAGTTTCCTGCTGTGTTAGAGACTCGAGAAAGCAAGAGCATTCTTCTTGCCCTAAAGCAGAGTGTGTTTCATGGATGAGAACTGTGCTGTGTGTTTCTCTTCAGAAAAGGAGTTAAATCCCAGGATCTGTGTCTTCCTACAAGCAAGACTTTGTTTCAGGTAAACGCAGTCACTTTTCAGCTCAATGAAGCTACATTGTTCACGAAGCTCACACGTTTATCGCGCTTTACTGAAAAGCATTGGATGTTAGAGCACCTGTGGTTTGTATCAGTTTCAGAAGCAGAGTTGAACTAGATATGGTATGTATGTGTAGGAAACACCATTCTTTTGTTCTGAGCACACTCACTTTTGCTGCTGTATTAGAGGCTCTAGAAAGTCAGAGCGTGCTCCTTGCTCTAAATCAGAGTGTGTTTCATGGATGAGAACTGTGAAGTATGTATCTCTTCAGAAATGGAGTTAAATCCCAGGCTCTGTGTCTTCCTAAAAGCAAGACTTCATTTCAGGTATACGCAGTCACTTTTCAGCTCAAAGGAAGCAACAATGTTCACGAAGCTCCAATGTTTCTCGCTAATAACTGGAAAGCATTTGATGGTAGAGGACCTGTGGTTTGAATAGTTTCAGAAGCAGAGTTCAACTAGATATGGTCCATATATATAGGAAACACAGTACTTTGGTTATGATCACACTCACGTTTCCTGCTGTATTAAAGACTCTGAACACAAGAGCATGCTTCTTGCCCTAAAGTAGAGTGTGTTTCATGGATGAGAACTGTGCTGTGTGTTTCCATTCAGAAAGGGAGTTAAATTCCAGGCTCTGTGTCTTCCTACAAACAAGACTTCCTTTCAGGTAAACGCAGTCCCTTTTCAGCTCAAAGGAAGCTACATGGTTCACAAAGCATACAGTGTTCTCGCTCTTAACTGAGAAGCATTGGATGATAGAGGACCTGGGGTTTCTATCAGTTACAGAAGCAGAGTTGAAGCAGATGTTGTCAATATGGGTAGGAAACACCGTTCTTTTGTTTTGAGCACACTCACATTTCCTGCTGTGTTAGAGACTCCAGAAAGCAAGAGCATGCTTTTTGCCCTAAAGTAGAGTGTGTTTCATGGATGAGAACTGTCCTGTGTGTTTCCCTTCAGAAAGGGAGTTAAATTCCAGGCTCTGTGTCTTCCTACAAGCAAGACTTCGTTTCAGGTAAACACAGTCCCTTTTCAGCTCAAGTGAAGCAACAACGTTCACGAAGCTCATGGGTTCATCACGCTTAACTGAAAAGCATTTGATGCTAGAGGACCTGTGGTTTTTATCAGTTTCAGAAGCAGAGTTGAACTAGACATGGGCCCTATGTGTAAGAAAATCAGTCCTTTGGGTATGATCACACTCAAGTTTCCTGCTGTGTTAGAGACTCGAGAAAGCAAGAGCATGCTTCTTGCCCTAAAGCAGAGTGTGTTTCATGGATGAGAACTGTGCTGTGTGTTTCCCTTCAGAAAAGGAGTTAAATCCCAGGATCTGTGTCTTCCTACAAGCAAGACTTTGTTTCAGGTAAACGCAGTCACTTTTCAGCTCAATGAAGCTACATTGTTCACGAAGCTCACACGTTTATCGCGCTTTACTGAAAAGCATTGGATGTTAGAGCACCTGTGGTTTGTATCAGTTTCAGAAGCAGAGTTGAACTAGATATGGTATGTATGTGTAGGAAACACCATTCTTTTGTTCTGAGCACACTCACTTTTCCTGCTGTATTAGAGGCTCTAGAAAGCCAGAGCGTGCTCCTTGCTCTAAATCAGAGTGTGTTTCATGGATGAGAACTGTGAAGTATGTATCTCTTCAGAAATGGAGTTAAATCCCAGGCTCTGTGTCTTCCTAAAAGCAAGACTTCATTTCAGGTAAACGCAGTCACTTTTCAGCTCAAAGGAAGCAACAATGTTCACGAAGATCCAATGTTTCTCGCTAATAACTGGAAAGGATTTGATGGTAGAGGACCTGTGGTTTGAGTAGTTTCAGAAGCAGAGTTCAACTAGATATGGTCCATATATATAGGAAACACAGTACTTTGGTTATGATCACACTCACGTTTCCTGCTGTATTAGAGACTCTGAACACAAGAGCATGCTTCTTGCCCTAAAGTAGAGTGTGTTTCATGGATGAGAACTGTGCTGTGTGTTTCCATTCAGAAAGGGAGTTAAATTCCAGGCTCTGTGTCTTCCTACAAACAAGACTTCCTTTCAGGTAAACACAGTCCCTTTTCAGCTCAAAGGAAGCTACATGGTTCACAAAGCATACAGTGTTCTCGCTCTTAACTGAGAAGCATTGGATGATAGAGGACCTGTGGTTTCTATCAGTTACAGAAGCAGAGTTGAAGCAGATGTTGTCAATATGGGTAGGAAACACCGTTCTTTTGTTTTGAGCACACTCACATTTCCTGCTGTGTTAGAGACTCCAGAAAGCAAGAGCATGCTTTTTGCACTAAAGTAGAGTGTGTTTCATGGATGAGAAATGTGCTGTGTGTTTCCCTTCAGAAAGGGAGTTAAATTCCAGGCTCTGTGTCTTCCTACAAGCAAGACTTCATTTCAGGTAAACACAGTCCCTTTTCAGCTCAAGTGAAGCAACAACGTTCACGAAGCTCATGGGTTCATCACGCTTAACTGAAAAGCATTTGATGCTAGAGGACCTGTGGTTTTTATCAGTTTCAGAAGCAGAGTTGAACTAGACATGGGCCCTATGTGTAAGAAAATCAGTCCTTTGGGTATGATCACACTCAAGTTCCCTGCTGTGTTAGAGACTCGAGAAAGCAAGAGCATGCTTCTTGCCCTAAAGCAGAGTGTGTTTCATGGATGAGAACTGTGCTGTGTGTTTCCCTTCAGAAAAGGAGTTAAATCCCAGGATCTGTGTCTTCCTACAAGCAAGACTTTGTTTCAGGTAAACGCAGTCACTTTTCAGCTCAATGAAGCTACATTGTTCACGAAGCTCACACGTTTATCGCGCTTTACTGAAAAGCATTGGATGTTAGACGACCTGTGGTGTGTATCAGTTTCAGAAGCAGAGTTGAACTAGATATGGTCTGTATGTGTAGGAAAAACAGTCCTTTGGTTATAATCACACTCAAGTTTCCTGCTGTATTAGAGACTCTAGAAAGCAAGAGCGTACCTCTTGCACTAAAGCAGAGTGTGTTTCATGAATGGGAACTGTGCGGAGAGTTGCTCTTCAGAAATGGAGTTAAATCCCAGGCTCTGTGTCTTCCTACAAGCAAGACATCTTTTCAGGTAAACGCAGTCACTTTTCAGCTCAAACGATGCTACATCGTTCAGGAAGCTCACACGTTTATCGCTCTTCACTGAAAAGCATTGGATGTTAGAGGACCTGTGGTTTGTATCAATTTCAGAAGCAGAGTTGAAGGAGATACGGTACTTATGTGTAGGAAACACGGTTCTTTGTTCTGAGCACACTCACGTTTCCTGCTGTATTAGAGACTCTAGAAAGCAAGAGCATGCTTCTTGCTCTAAAGCAGAGTTTGTTTCATTGATGAGAACTGTGCAGTGTGTTTCCCTTCAGAAAGGGAGTTAAATTCCAGGCTCTGTGTCTTCCTACAAACAAGACTTCGTTTCAGGTAAACGCAGTCCCTTTTCAGCTCAAAGGAAGCTACAGGGTTCACGAAGCTCACAGTGTTCTCGTTCTTAACTGCGAAGCATTGGATAATAGAGGACCCGTGGTTTCTATCAGTTTCAGAAGCAGAGTTGAACCAGATGTTGTCCATATGGGGAGAAAACACCGGTCGTTTGTTTTGAGCACACTCACATTTCCTGCTGTGTTAGAGACTCGAGAAAGCAAGAGCGTGCTTCTTGCTCTAAAGCAGAGTGTGTTTCATGGAAGAGAACTGTGCTGTATTTTTCCATTCAGAAGTGGAGTTAAATCCCAGGGTCTGTGTTTTCCTACAAGCAAGACTTTGTTTCAGGTAAACGCAGTCACTTTTCAGCTCAATGAAGCTACATCGTTCACGAAGCTCACACGATTTTCGCGGTTTACTGAAAAGCATTGGATGTTAGAGCACCTGGGTTTGTATCAGTTTCAGAAGCAGAGTTGAACTAGATATGGTCTGTATGTGTAGGAAACACCGTTCTTTTGTTCTGAGCACACTCACGTTTCCTGCTGTATTAGAGACTTTAGAAAGCAACACCATGCTTCTTGCTCTAAAGCTGCATGTGTTTCATGGATGAGAACTGTGCAGTGTGTTTCCCTTCAGAAATGGAGTTAAATCCCAGACTCTGTGTCTTCCTACAAGCAAGACATCGTTTTAGTAAAACGCAGTCCCTTTACTGCTCAAAGGATGCTACATTGTTCAGGAAGGTCACACGTTTATCGCGCTTAACTGAAAAGCATTGGGTGTTAGAGGACCTGTGGTTTGTATCAGTTTCAGAAGCAGAGTTAAAATAGATATGGTTTGTATATGTAGGAAACACCGTTCTTTTGTTCTGAGCACACTCACGTTTCCTGCTGTATTAGAGACTTTAGAAAGCAACAGCATGCTTCTTGCTCTAAATCAGAGTATGTTTCATGGATGAGGACTGTGCAGTGTGTTTCCATTCAGAAATGGAATTAAATCCCAGGCTCTGTGTCTTCCTACAAGCAAGACTTTGTTTCAGTTAAACGCAGTCCCTTTTCAGCTCAAAGGACGATACATCATTCACGAAGCTCACACTTTTCTCACTCTTAACTGAAAAGCATTGGACGTTAGAGTACCTGTTGTTTGTATCAGTTTCAGAGGCAGACTTGAACTAGATATGGTCCGTATGTGTAGGAAACACTGCTCTTTTGTTCTGATCACACTCACGTTTCCTGCTGTATTAGAGACTCTAGAAAGCCACAGCGTGCTCCTTGCTCTAAAGCAGAGTGTGTTTCATGGATGAGAACTGTGAAGTGTGTATCTGTTCAGAAATGGAGTTAAATCCTAGGCTCTGTGTCTTCCTACAAGCTAGACTTCATTTCAGGTATACACAGTCACTTTTCAGCTCAAAGGAAGCTATAATTATCACGAAGCTCCAAAGTTTCTCGCTAATAACTGGAAAGCATTTGATGGTAGAAGACCTGTGGTTTGAATAGTTTCAGAAGCAGAGTACACCGAGATTTGGTTCATATGTATAGGAAACACAGTCCTTTGGTTATGATCACACTCAAGTTTCCTGCTGTATTAGAGACTCTGAAACAAAAGAGTGTGCTTCTTGCTCTAAAGCAGAGTGTGTTTCATGGATGAGAACTGTGCAGTGTGTTTCCCTTCAGAAATGGAGTTAAAGCCCAGGCTCTGTGTCTTCCTACAAGCAAGATTTTGTTTCAGGTAAAAGCAGTCCCTTTTCAGCTCAAATGATGCTACATCGTTCAGGAAGGTCACACGTTTATCGCGCTTTACTGAAAAGCATTGGATGTTAGAGCACCTGTGGTTTGTATCAGTTTCAGAAGCAGAGTTGAACTAGATATGGTCTGTATGTTAGGAAACACCATTCTTTTGTTCTGAACACACTCACTTTTCCTGCTGTATTAGAGGCTCTAGAAAGCCAGAGCGTGCTCCTTGCTCTAAATCAGAGTGTGTTTCATGGATGAGAACTGTGAAGTATGTATCTCTTCAGAAATGGAGTTAAATCCCAGGCTCTGTGTCTTCCTAAAAGCAAGACTTCATTTCAAGTAAACGCAGTCACTTTTCAGCTCAAAGGAAGCAACAATGTTCACAAAGATCCAATGTTTCTCGCTAATAACTGGAAAGCATTTGATGGTAGAGGACCTGTGGTTTGAATAGTTTCAGAAGAAGAGTTCAACTAGATATGGTCCATATATATAGGAAACACAGTACTTTGGTTATGATCACACTCACGTTTCCTGCTGTATTAGAGACTCTGAACACAAGAGCATGCTTCTTGCCCTAAAGTAGAGTGTGTTTCATGGATGAGAACTGTGCTGTGTGTTTTCATTCAGAAAGGGAGTTAAATTCCAGGCTCTGTGTCTTCCTACAAACAAGACTTCCTTTCAGGTAAACGCAGTCCCTTTTCAGCTCATAGGAAGCTACATGGTTCACAAAGCATACAGTGTTCTCGCTCTTAACTGAGAAGCATTGGATGATAGAGGACCTGTGGTTTCTATCAGTTACAGAAGCAGAGTTGCAGCAGATGTTGTCAATATGGGTAGGAAACACCGTTCTTTTGTTTTGAGCACACTCACATTTCCTGCTGTGTTAGAGACTCCAGAAAGCAAGAGCATGCTTTTTGCCCTAAAGTAGAGTGTGTTTCATGGATGAGAACTGTCCTGTGTGTTTCCCTTCAGAAAGGGAGTTAAATTCCAGGCTCTGTGTCTTCCTACAAGCAAGACTTCGTTTCAGGTAAACACAGTCCCTTTTCTGCTCAAGTGAAGCAACAACGTTCACGAAGCTCATGGGTTCATCACGCTTAACTGAAAAGCATTTGATGATAGAGGACCTGTGGTTTTTATCAGTTTCAGAAGCAGAGTTGAACTAGACATGGGCCCTATGTGTAAGAAAATCAGTCCTTTGGGTATGATCACACTCAAGTTTCCTGCTGTGTTAGAGACTCGAGAAAGCAAGAGCATGCTTCTTGCCCTAAAGCAGAGTGTGTTTCATGGATGAGAACTGTGCTGTGTGTTTCCCTTCAGAAAAGGAGTTAAATCCCAGGATCTGTGTCTTCCTACAAGCAAGACTTTGTTTCAGGTAAACGCAGTCACTTTTCAGCTCAATGAAGCTACATTGTTCACGAAGCTCACACGTTTATCGTGCTTTACTGAAAAGCATTGGATGTTAGAGCACCTGTGGTTTGTATCAGTTTCAGAAGCAGAGTTGAACTAGATATGGTATGTATGTGTAGGAAACACCATTCTTTTGTTCTGAGCACACTCACTTTTCCTGCTGTATTAGAGGCTCTAGAAAGCCAGAGTGTGCTCCTTGTTCTAAATCAGAGTGTGTTTCATGGATGAGAACTGTGAAGTATGTATCTCTTCAGAAATGGAGTTAAATCCCAGGCTCTGTGTCTTCCTAAAAGCAAGACTTCATTTCAGGTAAACGCAGTCACTTTTCAGCTCAAAGGAAGCAACAATGTTCACGAAGATCCAATGTTTCTCGCTAATAACTGGAAAGCATTTGATGGTAGAGGACCTGTGGTTTGAGTAGTTTCAGAAGCAGAGTTCAACTAGATATGGTCCATATATATAGGAAACACAGTACTTTGGTTATGATCACACTCACGTTTCCTGCTGTATTAGAGACTCTGAACACAAGAGCATGCTTCTTGCCCTAAAGTAGAGTGTGTTTCATGGATGAGAACTGTGCTGTGTGTTTCCATTCAGAAAGGGAGTTAAATTCCAGGCTCTGTGTCTTCCTACAAACAAGATTTCATTTCAGGTAAACGCAGTCCCTGTTCAGCTCAAAGGAAGCTACATGGTTCACAAAGCATACAGTGTTCTCCCTCTTAACTGAGAAGCATTGGATGATAGAGGACCTGTGGTTTCTATCAGTTACAGAAGCAGAGTTGAAGCAGATGTTGTCAATATGGGTAGGAAACACCGTTCTTTTGTTTTGAGCACACTCACATTTCCTGCTGTGTTAGAGATTCCAGAAAGCAAGAGCATGCTTTTTGCCCTAAAGTAGAGTGTGTTTCATGGATGAGAACTGTGCTGTGTGTTTCCCTTCAGAAAGGGAGTTAAATTCCAGGCTCTGTGTCTTCCTACAAACAAGACTTCCTTTCAGGTAAACGCAGTCCCTTTAAAGCTCAAAGGAAGCTACATGGTTCACGAAGCTCACAGTGTTCTCGTTCTTAACTGAGAAGCATTGGATAATAGAGGACCTGTGGTTTCTGTCAGTTTCATAAGTAGAGTTGAACCAGATGTTGTCCATATGGGTAGGAAACACCCGTCGTTTGTTTTGAGCACACTCACATTTCCTGCTGTGTTAGAGACTGGAGAAAGCAAGAGCGTGCTTCTTGCTCTAAAGCAGAGTGTGTTTCATGGATGAGAACTGTGCTGTGTGTTGCCCTTCAGAAATGGAGTTAAATCCCAGGCTCTGTGTCTGCCTACAAGCAAGACTTTGTTTCAGGTAAACAATGTCACTTTTCAGCTCAATGAAGCTACATTGTTCACGAAGCTCACACTTTTATCGCGCTTAACTGAAAGGCATTTGATGTTAGAGGACCTGTGGTTTGTATCAGTTTCAGAATCAGAGTTGAACTCGACATGGTCCATATGTGTAGCAAAAACAGTCCTTTGGTTATGATCACACTCACGTTTCCTGCTATATTAGAGATTCTAGAAAGCAAGAGCATGCTTCTTTCTCTAAGGCAGATTGTGTTTGATGGATGGGAACTGTCCGGATTGTTGCCCTGCAGAAATGGAGTTAAATCCCAGGCTCTGTGTCTTCCTACAAGCAAGACTTCGTTTCAGGTAAACACAGTCCCTTTTCAGCTCAAGTGAAGCAACATCGTTCACGAAGCTCATGGGTTCATCACGCTTAACTGAAAAGCATTTGATGCTAGAGGACCTGTGGTTTTTATCAGTTTCAGAAGCAGAGTTGAACGAGACATGGGCCCTATGTGTAAGAAAATCAGTCCTTTGGGTATGATCACACTGAAGTTTCCTGCTGTGTTAGAGACTCGAGAAAGCAAGAGCATGCTTCTTGCCCTAAAGCAGAGTGTGTTTCATGGATGAGAACTGTGCTGTGTGTTTCCCTTCAGAAAAGGAGTTAAATCCCAGGATCTGTGTCTTCCTACAAGCAAGACGTTGTTTCAGGTAAACGCAGTCACTTTTCAGCTCAATGAAGCTACATTGTTCACGAAGCTCACACGTTTATCGTGCTTTACTGAAAAGCATTGGATGTTAGAGCACCTGTGGTTTGTATCAGTTTCAGAAGCAGAGTTGAACTAGATATGGTATGTATGTGTAGGAAACACCATTCTTTTGTTCTGAGCACACTCACTTTTCCTGCTGTATTAGAGGCTCTAGAAAGCCAGAGTGTGCTCCTTGTTCTAAATCAGAGTGTGTTTCATGGATGAGAACTGTGAAGTATGTATCTCTTCAGAAATGGAGTTAAATCCCAGGCTCTGTGTCTTCCTAAAAGCAAGACTTCATTTCAGGTAAACGCAGTCACTTTTCAGCTCAAAGGAAGCAACAATGTTCACGAAGATCCAATGTTTCTCGCTAATAACTGGAAAGCATTTGATGGTAGAGGACCTGTGGTTTGAGTAGTTTCAGAAGCAGAGTTCAACTAGATATGGTCCATATATATAGGAAACACAGTACTTTGGTTATGATCACACTCACGTTTCCTGCTGTATTAGAGACTCTGAACACAAGAGCATGCTTCTTGCCCTAAAGTAGAGTGTGTTTCATGGATGAGAACTGTGCTGTGTGTTTCCATTCAGAAAGGGAGTTAAATTCCAGGCTCTGTGTCTTCCTACAAACAAGATTTCATTTCAGGTAAACGCAGTCCCTGTTCAGCTCAAAGGAAGCTACATGGTTCACAAAGCATACAGTGTTCTCCCTCTTAACTGAGAAGCATTGGATGATAGAGGACCTGTGGTTTCTATCAGTTACAGAAGCAGAGTTGAAGCAGATGTTGTCAATATGGGTAGGAAACACCGTTCTTTTGTTTTGAGCACACTCACATTTCCTGCTGTGTTAGAGATTCCAGAAAGCAAGAGCATGCTTTTTGCCCTAAAGTAGAGTGTGTTTCATGGATGAGAACTGTGCTGTGTGTTTCCCTTCAGAAAGGGAGTTAAATTCCAGGCTCTGTGTCTTCCTACAAACAAGACTTCCTTTCAGGTAAACGCAGTCCCTTTAAAGCTCAAAGGAAGCTACATGGTTCACGAAGCTCACAGTGTTCTCGTTCTTAACTGAGAAGCATTGGATAATAGAGGACCTGTGGTTTCTGTCAGTTTCATAAGTAGAGTTGAACCAGATGTTGTCCATATGGGTAGGAAACACCCGTCGTTTGTTTTGAGCACACTCACATTTCCTGCTGTGTTAGAGACTGGAGAAAGCAAGAGCGTGCTTCTTGCTCTAAAGCAGAGTGTGTTTCATGGATGAGAACTGTGCTGTGTGTTGCCCTTCAGAAATGGAGTTAAATCCCAGGCTCTGTGTCTGCCTACAAGCAAGACTTTGTTTCAGGTAAACAATGTCACTTTTCAGCTCAATGAAGCTACATTGTTCACGAAGCTCACACTTTTATCGCGCTTAACTGAAAGGCATTTGATGTTAGAGGACCTGTGGTTTGTATCAGTTTCAGAATCAGAGTTGAACTCGACATGGTCCATATGTGTAGCAAAAACAGTCCTTTGGTTATGATCACACTCACGTTTCCTGCTATATTAGAGATTCTAGAAAGCAAGAGCATGCTTCTTTCTCTAAGGCAGATTGTGTTTGATGGATGGGAACTGTCCGGATTGTTGCCCTGCAGAAATGGAGTTAAATCCCAGGCTCTGTGTCTTCCTACAAGCAAGACTTCGTTTCAGGTAAACACAGTCCCTTTTCAGCTCAAGTGAAGCAACATCGTTCACGAAGCTCATGGGTTCATCACGCTTAACTGAAAAGCATTTGATGCTAGAGGACCTGTGGTTTTTATCAGTTTCAGAAGCAGAGTTGAACGAGACATGGGCCCTATGTGTAAGAAAATCAGTCCTTTGGGTATGATCACACTGAAGTTTCCTGCTGTGTTAGAGACTCGAGAAAGCAAGAGCATGCTTCTTGCCCTAAAGCAGAGTGTGTTTCATGGATGAGAACTGTGCTGTGTGTTTCCCTTCAGAAAAGGAGTTAAATCCCAGGATCTGTGTCTTCCTACAAGCAAGACGTTGTTTCAGGTAAACGCAGTCACTTTTCAGCTCAATGAAGCTACATTGTTCACGAAGCTCACACGTTTATCGCGCTTTACTGAAAACCATTGGATGTTAGAGCACCTGTGGTTTGTATCAGTTTCAGAAGCAGAGTTGAACTAGATATGGTCTGTATGTGTAGGAAACACCATTCTTTTGTTCTGAGCACACTCACTTTTCCTGCTGTATTAGAGGCTCTAGAAAGCCAGAGCGTGCTCCTTGCTCTAAATCAGAGTGTGTTTCATGGATGAGAACTGTGAAGTATGTATCTCTTCAGAAATGGAGTTAAATCCTAGGCTCTGTGTCTTCCTAAAAGCAAGACTTCATTTCAGGTAAACGCAGTCACTTTTCAGCTCAAAGGAAGCAACAATGTTCACGAAGATCCAATGTTTCTCGCTAATAACTGGAAAGCATTTGATGGTAGAGGACCTGTGGTTTGAATAGTTTCAGAAGCAGAGTTCAACTAGATATGGTCCATATATATAGGAAGCACAGTACTTTGGTTATGATCACACTCACGTTTCCTGCTGTATTAGAGACTCTGAACACAAGAGCATGCTTCTTGCCCTAAAGTAGAGTGTGTTTCATGGATGAGAACTGTGCTGTGTGTTTTCATTCAGAAAGGGAGTTAAATTCCAGGCTCTGTGTCTTCCTACAAACAAGACTTCCTTTCAGGTAAACGCAGTCCCTTTTCAGCTCAAAGGAAGCTACATGGTTCACAAAGCATACAGTGTTCTCGCTCTTAACTGAGAAGCATTGGATGATAGAGGACCTGTGGTTTCTATCAGTTACAGAAGCAGAGTTTAAGCAGATGTTGTCAATATGGGTAGGAAACACCGTTCTTTTGTTTTGAGCACACTCACATTTCCTGCTGTGTTAGAGACTCCAGAAAGCAAGAGCATGCTTTTTGCCCTAAAGTAGAGTGTGTTTCATGGATGAGAACTGTCCTGTGTGTTTCCCTTCAGAAAGGGAGTTAAATTCCAGGCTCTGTGTCTTCCTACAAGCAAGACTTCGTTTCAGGTAAACACAGTCCCTTTTCAGCTCAAGTGAAGCAACAACGTTCACGAAGCTCATGGGTTCATCACGCTTAACTGAAAAGCATTTGATGCTAGAGGACCTGTGGTTTTTATCAGTTTCAGAAGCAGAGTTGAACTAGACATGGGCCCTATGTGTAAGAAAATCAGTCCTTTGGGTATGATCACACTCAAGTTTCCTGCTGTGTTAGAGACTCGAGAAAGCAAGAGCATGCTTCTTGCCCTAAAGCAGAGTGTGTTTCATGGATGAGAACTGTGCTGTGTGTTTCCCTTCAGAAAAGGAGTTAAATCCCAGGATCTGTGTCTTCCTACAAGCAAGACTTTGTTTCAGGTAAACGCAGTCACTTTTCAGCTCAATGAAGCTACATTGTTCACGAAGCTCACACGTTTATCGTGCTTTACTGAAAAGCATTGGATGTTAGAGCACCTGTGGTTTGTATCAGTTTCAGAAGCAGAGTTGAACTAGATATGGTATGTATGTGTAGGAAACACCATTATTTTGTTCTGAGCACACACGCTTTTCCTGCTGTATTAGAGGCTCTAGAAAGCCAGAGTGTGCTCCTTGTTCTAAATCAGAGTGTGTTTCATGGATGAGAACTGTGAAGTATGTATCTCTTCAGAAATGGAGTTAAATCCCAGGCTCTGTGTCTTCCTAAAAGCAAGACTTCATTTCAGGTAAACGCAGTCACTTTTCAGCTCAAAGGAAGCAACAATGTTCACGAAGATCCAATGTTTCTCGCTAATAACTGGAAAGCATTTGATGGTAGAGGACCTGTGGTTTGAGTAGTTTCAGAAGCAGAGTTCAACTAGATATGGTCCATATATATAGGAAACACAGTACTTTGGTTATGATCACACTCACGTTTCCTGCTGTATTAGAGACTCTGAACACAAGAGCATGCTTCTTGCCCTAAAGTAGAGTGTGTTTCATGGATGAGAACTGTGCTGTGTGTTTCCATTCAGAAAGGGAGTTAAATTCCAGGCTCTGTGTCTTCCTACAAACAAGATTTCATTTCAGGTAAACGCAGTCCCTGTTCAGCTCAAAGGAAGCTACATGGTTCACAAAGCATACAGTGTTCTCCCTCTTAACTGAGAAGCATTGGATGATAGAGGACCTGTGGTTTCTATCAGTTACAGAAGCAGAGTTGAAGCAGATGTTGTCAATATGGGTAGGAAACACCGTTCTTTTGTTTTGAGCACACTCACATTTCCTGCTGTGTTAGAGATTCCAGAAAGCAAGAGCATGCTTTTTGCCCTAAAGTAGAGTGTGTTTCATGGATGAGAACTGTGCTGTGTGTTTCCCTTCAGAAAGGGAGTTAAATTCCAGGCTCTGTGTCTTCCTACAAACAAGACTTCCTTTCAGGTAAACGCAGTCCCTTTAAAGCTCAAAGGAAGCTACATGGTTCACGAAGCTCACAGTGTTCTCGTTCTTAACTGAGAAGCATTGGATAATAGAGGACCTGTGGTTTCTGTCAGTTTCATAAGTAGAGTTGAACCAGATGTTGTCCATATGGGTAGGAAACACCCGTCGTTTGTTTTGAGCACACTCACATTTCCTGCTGTGTTAGAGACTGGAGAAAGCAAGAGCGTGCTTCTTGCTCTAAAGCAGAGTGTGTTTCATGGATGAGAACTGTGCTGTGTGTTGCCCTTCAGAAATGGAGTTAAATCCCAGGCTCTGTGTCTGCCTACAAGCAAGACTTTGTTTCAGGTAAACAATGTCACTTTTCAGCTCAATGAAGCTACATTGTTCACGAAGCTCACACTTTTATCGCGCTTAACTGAAAGGCATTTGATGTTAGAGGACCTGTGGTTTGTATCAGTTTCAGAATCAGAGTTGAACTCGACATGGTCCATATGTGTAGCAAAAACAGTCCTTTGGTTATGATCACACTCACGTTTCCTGCTATATTAGAGATTCTAGAAAGCAAGAGCATGCTTCTTTCTCTAAGGCAGATTGTGTTTGATGGATGGGAACTGTCCGGATTGTTGCCCTGCAGAAATGGAGTTAAATCCCAGGCTCTGTGTCTTCCTACAAGCAAGACTTCGTTTCAGGTAAACACAGTCCCTTTTCAGCTCAAGTGAAGCAACATCGTTCACGAAGCTCATGGGTTCATCACGCTTAACTGAAAAGCATTTGATGCTAGAGGACCTGTGGTTTTTATCAGTTTCAGAAGCAGAGTTGAACCAGACATGGGCCCTATGTGTAAGAAAATCAGTCCTTTGGGTATGATCACACTGAAGTTTCCTGCTGTGTTAGATTCGAGAAAGCAAGAGCATGCTTCTTGCCCTAAAGCAGAGTGTGTTTCATGGATGAGAACTGTGCTGTGTGTTTCCCTTCAGAAAAGGAGTTAAATCCCAGGATCTGTGTCTTCCTACAAGCAAGACGTTGTTTCAGGTAAACGCAGTCACTTTTCAGCTCAATGAAGCTACATTGTTCACGAAGCTCACACGTTTATCGCGCTTTACTGAAAACCATTGGATGTTAGAGCACCTGTGGTTTGTATCAGTTTCAGAAGCAGAGTTGAACTAGATATGGTCTGTATGTGTAGGAAACACCATTCTTTTGTTCTGAGCACACTCACTTTTCCTGCTGTATTAGAGGCTCTAGAAAGCCAGAGCGTGCTCCTTGCTCTAAATCAGAGTGTGTTTCATGGATGAGAACTGTGAAGTATGTATCTCTTCAGAAATGGAGTTAAATCCTAGGCTCTGTGTCTTCCTAAAAGCAAGACTTCATTTCAGGTAAACGCAGTCACTTTTCAGCTCAAAGGAAGCAACAATGTTCAAGAAGATCCAATGTTTCTCGCTAATAACTGGAAAGCATTTGATGGTAGAGGACCTGTGGTTTGAATAGTTTCAGAAGCAGAGTTCAACTAGATATGGTCCATATATATAGGAAGCACAGTACTTTGGTTATGATCACACTCACGTTTCCTGCTGTATTAGAGACTCTGAACACAAGAGCATGCTTCTTGCCCTAAAGTAGAGTGTGTTTCATGGATGAGAACTGTGCTGTGTGTTTCCATTCAGAAAGGGAGTTAAATTCCAGGCTCTGTGTCTTCCTACAAACAAGACTTCCTTTCAGGTAAACGCAGTCCCTTTTCAGCTCAAAGGAAGCTACATGGTTCACAAAGCATACAGTGTTCTCACTCTTAACTGAGAAGCATTGGATGATAGAGGACCTGTGGTTTCTATCAGTTACAGAAGCAGAGTTGAAGCAGATGTTGTCAATATGGGTAGGAAACACCGATCTTTTGTTTTCAGCACACTCACATTTCCTGCAGTGTTAGAGACTCCAGAAAGCAAGAGCATGCTTTTTGCCCTAAAGTAGAGTGTGTTTCATGGATGAGAACTGTCCTGTGTGTTTCCCTTCAGAAAGGGAGTTAAATTCCAGGTTCTGTGTCTTCCTACAAGCAAGACTTCGTTTCAGGTAAACACAGTCCCTTTTCAGCTCAAGTGAAGCAACAACGTTCACGAAGCTCATGGGTTCATCACGCTTAACTGAAAAGCATTTGATGCTAGAGGACCTGTGGTTTTTATCAGTTTCAGAAGCAGAGTTGAACTAGACATGGGCCCTATGTGTAAGAAAATCAGTCCTTTGGGTATGATCACACTCAAGTTTCCTGCTGTGTTAGAGACTCGAGAAAGCAAGAGCATGCTTCTTGCCCTAAAGCAGAGTGTGTTTCATGGATGAGAACTGTGCTGTGTGTTTCCCTTCAGAAAAGGAGTTAAATCCCAGGATCTGTGTCTTCCTACAAGCAAGACTTTGTTTCAGGTAAACGCAGTCACTTTTCAGCTCAATGAAGCTACATTGTTCACGAAGCTCACACGTTTATCGCGCTTTACTGAAAACCATTGGATGTTAGAGCACCTGTGGTTTGTATCAGTTTCAGAAGCAGAGTTGAACTAGATATGGTCTGTATGTGTAGGAAACACCATTCTTTTGTTCTGAGCACACTCACTTTTCCTGCTGTATTAGAGGCTCTAGAAAGCCAGAGCGTGCTCCTTGCTCTAAATCAGAGTGTGTTTCATGGATGAGAACTGTGAAGTATGTATCTCTTCAGAAATGGAGTTAAATCCCAGGCTCTGTGTCTTCCTAAAAGCAAGACTTCATTTCAGGTAAACGCAGTCACTTTTCAGCTCAAAGGAAGCAACAATGTTCACGAAGCTCCAATGTTTCTCGCTAATAACTGGAAAGCATTTGATGGTAGAGGACCTGTGGTTTGAATAGTTTCAGAAGAAGAGTTCAACTAGATATGGTCCATATATATAGGAAACACAGTACTTTGGTTATGATCACACTCACGTTTCCTGCTGTATTAGAGACTCTGAACACAAGAGCATGCTTCTTGCCCTAAAGTAGAGTGTGTTTCATGGATGAGAACTGTGCTGTGTGTTTCCATTCAGAAAGGGAGTTAAATTCCAGGCTCTGTGTCTTCCTACAAACAAGACTTCCTTTCAGGTAAACGCAGTCCCTTTTCAGCTCAAAGGAAGCTACATGGTTCAAAAAGCATACAGTGTTCTCCCTCTTCACTGAGAAGCATTGGAAGATAGAGGACCTGTGGTTTCTATCAGTTACAGAAGCAGAGTTGAAGCAGATGTTGTCAATATGGGTAGGAAACACCGTTCTTTTGTTTTGAGCACACTCACATTTCCTGCTGTGTTAGAGTCTCCAGAAAGCAAGAGCATGATTTTTGCCCTAAAGTAGAGTGTGTTTCATGGATGAGAAATGTGCTGTGTGTTTCCCTTCAGAAAGGGAGTTAAATTCCAGGCTCTGTGTCTTCCTACAAGCAAGACTTCGTTTCAGGTAAACACAGTCCCTTTTCAGCTCAAGTGAAGCAACAACGTTCACGAATCTCATGGGTTTATCACGCTTAACTGAAAAGCAATTGATGCTAGAGGACCTGTGGTTTTTATCAGTTTCAGAAGCAGAGTTGAACTAGACATGGGCCCTATGTGTAAGAAAATCAGTCCTTTGGGTATGATCACACTCAAGTTTCCTGCTGTGTTAGAGACTCGAGAAAGCAAGAACATGCTTCTTGCCCTAAAGCAGAGTGTGTTTCATGGATGAGAACTGTGCTGTGTGTTTCCCTTCAGAAAAGGAGTTAAATCCCAGGATCTGTGTCTTCCTACAAGCAAGACTTTGTTTCAGGTAAACACAGTCACTTTTCAGCTCAATGAAGCTACATTGTTCACGAAGCTCACACGTTTATCGCGCTTTACTGAAAAGCATTGGATGTTAGAGCACCTGTGGTTTGTATCAGTTTCAGAAGCAGAGTTGAACTAGATATGGTCCATATATATAGGAAAGACAGTACTTTGGTTATGATCACACTCACGTTTCCTGCTGTATTAGAGACTCTGAACACAAGAGCAAGCTTCTTGCCCTAAAGTAGAGTGTGTTTCATGGATGAGAACTGTGCTGTGTGTTTCCATTCAGAAAGGGAGTTAAATTCCAGGCTCTGTGTCTTCCTACAAGCAAGACTTTGTTTCAGGTAAACACAGTCCCTTTAGAGCTCAAAGGAAGCTACATGGTTCACGAAGCTCACAGTGTTCTCGTTCATAACTGAGAAGCATTGGATAATAGAGGACCTGTGGTTTCTGTCAGTTTCATAAGTAGAGTTGAAGCAGATGTTGTCCATATGGGTAGGAAACACCCGTCGTTTGTTTTGAGCACACTCACATTTCCTGCTGTGTTAGAGACTCGAGAAAGCAAGAGCGTGCTTCTTGCCCTAAAGCAGAGTGTGTTTCATGGATGAGAACTGTGCTGTGTGTTGCCCTTCAGAAATGGAGTTAAATCCCAGGCTCTGTGTCTGCCTACAAGCAAGACTTTGTTTCAGGTAAACAATGTCACTTTTCAGCTCAATGAAGCTACATTGTTCACGAAGCTCACACTTTTATTGCGCTTAACTGAAAAGCATTTGATGTTAGAGGACCTGTGGTTTGTATCAGTTTCAGAATCAGAGTTGAACTCGACATGGTCCAAATGTGTAGCAAAAACAGTCCTTTGGTTATGATCACACTCACGTTTCCTGCTATATTAGAGATTCTAGAAAGCAAGAGCATGCTTCTTTCTCTAAGGCAGATTGTGTTTGATGGATGGGAACTGTCCTGATTGTTGCCCTTCAGAAATGGAGTTAAATCCCAGGCTCTATGTCTTCCTACAAGCAAGACTTCGTTTCAGGTAAACACAGTCCCTTTTCAGCTCAAGTGAAGCAACATCGTTCACGAAGCTCATGGGTTCATCACGCTTAACTGAAAAGCATTTGATGCTAGAGGACCTGTGGTTTTTATCAGTTTCAGAAGCAGAGTTGAACGAGACATGGGCCCTATGTGTAAGAAAAACAGTCCTTTGGTTATGATCACACTCAAGTTTCCTGCTGTATTAGAGACTCTAGAAAGCAAGAGCGTACCTCTTGCACTAAAGCAGAGTGTGTTTCATGAATGGGAACTGTGCGGAGAGTTGTTCTTCAGAAATGGAGTTAAATCCCAGGCTCTGTGTCTTCCTACAAGCAAGACATCTTTTCAGGTAAACGCAGTCACTTTTCAGCTCAAACGATGCTACATCGTTCAGGAAGCTCACACGTTTATCGCTCTTCACTGAAAAGCATTGGATGTTAGAGGACCTGTGGTTTGTATCAATTTCAGAAGCAGAGTTGAAGGAGATACGGTACTTATGTGTAGGAAACACCGTTCTTTGTTCTGAGCACACTCACGTTTCCTGCTGTATTAGAGACTCTAGAAAGCAAGAGCATGCTTCTTGCTCTAAAGCAGAGTTTGTTTCATTGATGAGAACTGTGCAGTGTGTTTCCCTTCAGAAAGGGAGTTAAATTCCAGGCTCTGTGTCTTCCTACAAACAAGACTTCGTTTCAGGTAAACGCAGTCCCTTTTCAGCTCAAAGGAAGCTACAGGGTTCACGAAGCTCACAGTGTTCTCGTTCTTAACTGCGAAGCATTGGATAATAGAGGACCCGTGGTTTCTATCAGTTTCAGAAGCAGAGTTGAACCAGATGTTGTCCATATGGGTAGAAAACACCGGTCGTTTGTTTTGAGCACACTCACATTTCCTGCTGTGTTAGAGACTCGAGAAAGCAAGAGCGTGCTTCTTGCCCTAAAGCAGAGTGTGTTTCATGGATGAGAACTGTACTGTGTGTTTCCCTTCAGAAAAGGAGTTAAATCCCAGGATCTGTGTCTTCCTACAAGCAAGACTTTGTTTCAGTTAAACGCAGTCACTTTTCAGCTCAATGAAGCTACATCCTTCACGAAGCTCACACGTTTATCGCGCTTTACTGAAAAGCATTGGATGTTATAGCACCTGTGGTTTGTAACAGTTTCAGAAGCAGAGTTGATCTAGATACGGTCTGTATATGTAGCAAACACCGTTCTTTTGTTCTGAGCACAATCACGGTTCCTGCTGTATTAGAGACTCTAGAAAGCAAGAGCATGCTTCTTGCTCTAAAGCAGAGTGTGTTTCATTGATGAGAACTGTGCAGTGTGTTTCCCTTCAGAAAGGGTGTTGAATTCCAGGATCTGTGTCTTCCTACAAGCAAGTATTCGTTTCAGGTAAACGCAGTCCCTTTTCAGCTCAAAGGAAGCTAAATCGTTCACGAAGCTCACACTTTTCTCACTCTTAACTGAAAAGCATTGGATGTTAGACGACCTGTGGTTTGTAACAGTTACAGAAGCAGAGTGGATCTAGATACGGTCTGTATGTGTAGGAAACACCATTCTTTTGTTCTGAGCACACTCACGGTTACTGCTGTATTAGAGACTTTAGAAAGCAACAGCATGCTTCTTGCTCTAAAGCAGCATGTGTTTCATGGATGAGAACTGTGCAGTTTGTTTCCCTTCAGAAATGGAGTTAAATCCCAGACTCTGTGTCTTCCTACAAGCAAGACATCGTTTTAGTAAAACACAGTCCCCTTTCTGCTCAAAGGATGCATCATTGTTCAGGAAGGTCACACGTTTATCGCGCATAACTGAAAAGCATTGGATGTTATAGGACCTGTGCTTTGTATCAGTTTCAGAAGCAGAGTTGTACTACATATGGTCTGTATGTGTAGGAAACACCATTCTTTTGTTCTGAGCACATTCACTTTTCCTGCTGTATTAGAGACTCTTGAAAGCCAGAGTGTGCTTCTTGCTCTAAAGCAGAATGTGTTTCATGGATGAGAACTGTGAAGTCTGTATCTCTTCAGAAATGGAGTTAAATCCCTGGCTCTGTGTCTTCCTACAAGCAAGACTTTGTTTCAGGTAAACGCAGTCCCTTTTCAGCTCAAAGGAATCTACATCGTTCACGAAGCTCACACTTTTCTCACTTTTAACTGAAAAGCATTTGATGTTAGAGGACCTGTGGTGTGTATCAGTTTCCGAAGCAGAGTTAAACTATATATGGTCCGTATGTGTAGGAAACACCGCTCTTTTGTTCTCTCACACTCACGTTTCCTTCAGTATTAGAGACTCTAGAAATCCTGAGCATGCTTCTTCCTCTAAAGCAGAGTGTGTTTCATGGATGAGAAATATGAAGTGTGTATCTCTTCAGAAATGGAGTTAAATCCCAGGCTCTGTGTCTTCCTATAAGCAAGACTTCATTTCAGGTAAACGCAGTCACTTTTCAGCTCAAACGAAGCTACATTGTTCAGGAAGCTCCAACATTTCTCGCTAATAACTGGAAAGTATATGATGGTAGAGGACCTGTGGTTTTAATAGTTTCAGAAGCAGAGTTCAACTAGATATGGTCCATATGTGTAGGAAACACAGTACTTTGGTTATGATCACACTCACGTTTCCTGCTGTATTAGAGACTCTGAACACAAGAGCATGCTTCTTGCCCTAAAGTAGAGTGTGTTTCATGGATGAGAACTGTGCTGTGTGTTTCCATTCAGAAAGGGAGTTAAATTCCAGGCTCTGTGTCTTCCTACAAACAAGATTTCATTTCAGGTAAACGCAGTCCCTGTTCAGCTCAAAGGAAGCTACATGGTTCACAAAGCATACAGTGTTCTCCCTCTTAACTGAGAAGCATTGGATGATAGAGGACCTGTGGTTTCTATCAGTTACAGAAGCAGAGTTGAAGCAGATGTTGTCAATATGGGTAGGAAACACCGTTCTTTTGTTTTGAGCACACTCACATTTCCTGCTGTGTTAGAGATTCCAGAAAGCAAGAGCATGCTTTTTGCCCTAAAGTAGAGTGTGTTTCATGGATGAGAACTGTGCTGTGTGTTTCCCTTCAGAAAGGGAGTTAAATTCCAGGCTCTGTGTCTTCCTACAAACAAGACTTCCTTTCAGGTAAACGCAGTCCCTTTAAAGCTCAAAGGAAGCTACATGGTTCACGAAGCTCACAGTGTTCTCGTTCTTAACTGAGAAGCATTGGATAATAGAGGACCTGTGGTTTCTGTCAGTTTCATAAGTAGAGTTGAACCAGATGTTGTCCATATGGGTAGGAAACACCCGTCGTTTGTTTTGAGCACACTCACATTTCCTGCTGTGTTAGAGACTGGAGAAAGCAAGAGCGTGCTTCTTGCTCTAAAGCAGAGTGTGTTTCATGGATGAGAACTGTGCTGTGTGTTGCCCTTCAGAAATGGAGTTAAATCCCAGGCTCTGTGTCTGCCTACAAGCAAGACTTTGTTTCAGGTAAACAATGTCACTTTTCAGCTCAATGAAGCTACATTGTTCACGAAGCTCACACTTTTATCGCGCTTAACTGAAAGGCATTTGATGTTAGAGGACCTGTGGTTTGTATCAGTTTCAGAATCAGAGTTGAACTCGACATGGTCCATATGTGTAGCAAAAACAGTCCTTTGGTTATGATCACACTCACGTTTCCTGCTATATTAGAGATTCTAGAAAGCAAGAGCATGCTTCTTTCTCTAAGGCAGATTGTGTTTGATGGATGGGAACTGTCCGGATTGTTGCCCTGCAGAAATGGAGTTAAATCCCAGGCTCTGTGTCTTCCTACAAGCAAGACTTCGTTTCAGGTAAACACAGTCCCTTTTCAGCTCAAGTGAAGCAACATCGTTCACGAAGCTCATGGGTTCATCACGCTTAACTGAAAAGCATTTGATGCTAGAGGACCTGTGGTTTTTATCAGTTTCAGAAGCAGAGTTGAACCAGACATGGGCCCTATGTGTAAGAAAATCAGTCCTTTGGGTATGATCACACTGAAGTTTCCTGCTGTGTTAGATTCGAGAAAGCAAGAGCATGCTTCTTGCCCTAAAGCAGAGTGTGTTTCATGGATGAGAACTGTGCTGTGTGTTTCCCTTCAGAAAAGGAGTTAAATCCCAGGATCTGTGTCTTCCTACAAGCAAGACGTTGTTTCAGGTAAACGCAGTCACTTTTCAGCTCAATGAAGCTACATTGTTCACGAAGCTCACACGTTTATCGCGCTTTACTGAAAACCATTGGATGTTAGAGCACCTGTGGTTTGTATCAGTTTCAGAAGCAGAGTTGAACTAGATATGGTCTGTATGTGTAGGAAACACCATTCTTTTGTTCTGAGCACACTCACTTTTCCTGCTGTATTAGAGGCTCTAGAAAGCCAGAGCGTGCTCCTTGCTCTAAATCAGAGTGTGTTTCATGGATGAGAACTGTGAAGTATGTATCTCTTCAGAAATGGAGTTAAATCCTAGGCTCTGTGTCTTCCTAAAAGCAAGACTTCATTTCAGGTAAACGCAGTCACTTTTCAGCTCAAAGGAAGCAACAATGTTCAAGAAGATCCAATGTTTCTCGCTAATAACTGGAAAGCATTTGATGGTAGAGGACCTGTGGTTTGAATAGTTTCAGAAGCAGAGTTCAACTAGATATGGTCCATATATATAGGAAGCACAGTACTTTGGTTATGATCACACTCACGTTTCCTGCTGTATTAGAGACTCTGAACACAAGAGCATGCTTCTTGCCCTAAAGTAGAGTGTGTTTCATGGATGAGAACTGTGCTGTGTGTTTCCATTCAGAAAGGGAGTTAAATTCCAGGCTCTGTGTCTTCCTACAAACAAGACTTCCTTTCAGGTAAACGCAGTCCCTTTTCAGCTCAAAGGAAGCTACATGGTTCACAAAGCATACAGTGTTCTCACTCTTAACTGAGAAGCATTGGATGATAGAGGACCTGTGGTTTCTATCAGTTACAGAAGCAGAGTTGAAGCAGATGTTGTCAATATGGGTAGGAAACACCGATCTTTTGTTTTCAGCACACTCACATTTCCTGCAGTGTTAGAGACTCCAGAAAGCAAGAGCATGCTTTTTGCCCTAAAGTAGAGTGTGTTTCATGGATGAGAACTGTCCTGTGTGTTTCCCTTCAGAAAGGGAGTTAAATTCCAGGTTCTGTGTCTTCCTACAAGCAAGACTTCGTTTCAGGTAAACACAGTCCCTTTTCAGCTCAAGTGAAGCAACAACGTTCACGAAGCTCATGGGTTCATCACGCTTAACTGAAAAGCATTTGATGCTAGAGGACCTGTGGTTTTTATCAGTTTCAGAAGCAGAGTTGAACTAGACATGGGCCCTATGTGTAAGAAAATCAGTCCTTTGGGTATGATCACACTCAAGTTTCCTGCTGTGTTAGAGACTCGAGAAAGCAAGAGCATGCTTCTTGCCCTAAAGCAGAGTGTGTTTCATGGATGAGAACTGTGCTGTGTGTTTCCCTTCAGAAAAGGAGTTAAATCCCAGGATCTGTGTCTTCCTACAAGCAAGACTTTGTTTCAGGTAAACGCAGTCACTTTTCAGCTCAATGAAGCTACATTGTTCACGAAGCTCACACGTTTATCGCGCTTTACTGAAAACCATTGGATGTTAGAGCACCTGTGGTTTGTATCAGTTTCAGAAGCAGAGTTGAACTAGATATGGTCTGTATGTGTAGGAAACACCATTCTTTTGTTCTGAGCACACTCACTTTTCCTGCTGTATTAGAGGCTCTAGAAAGCCAGAGCGTGCTCCTTGCTCTAAATCAGAGTGTGTTTCATGGATGAGAACTGTGAAGTATGTATCTCTTCAGAAATGGAGTTAAATCCCAGGCTCTGTGTCTTCCTAAAAGCAAGACTTCATTTCAGGTAAACGCAGTCACTTTTCAGCTCAAAGGAAGCAACAATGTTCACGAAGCTCCAATGTTTCTCGCTAATAACTGGAAAGCATTTGATGGTAGAGGACCTGTGGTTTGAATAGTTTCAGAAGAAGAGTTCAACTAGATATGGTCCATATATATAGGAAACACAGTACTTTGGTTATGATCACACTCACGTTTCCTGCTGTATTAGAGACTCTGAACACAAGAGCATGCTTCTTGCCCTAAAGTAGAGTGTGTTTCATGGATGAGAACTGTGCTGTGTGTTTCCATTCAGAAAGGGAGTTAAATTCCAGGCTCTGTGTCTTCCTACAAACAAGACTTCCTTTCAGGTAAACGCAGTCCCTTTTCAGCTCAAAGGAAGCTACATGGTTCAAAAAGCATACAGTGTTCTCCCTCTTCACTGAGAAGCATTGGAAGATAGAGGACCTGTGGTTTCTATCAGTTACAGAAGCAGAGTTGAAGCAGATGTTGTCAAAATGGGTAGGAAACACCGTTCTTTTGTTTTGAGCACACTCACATTTCCTGCTGTGTTAGAGTCTCCAGAAAGCAAGAGCATGATTTTTGCCCTAAAGTAGAGTGTGTTTCATGGATGAGAAATGTGCTGTGTGTTTCCCTTCAGAAAGGGAGTTAAATTCCAGGCTCTGTGTCTTCCTACAAGCAAGACTTCGTTTCAGGTAAACACAGTCCCTTTTCAGCTCAAGTGAAGCAACAACGTTCACGAATCTCATGGGTTTATCACGCTTAACTGAAAAGCAATTGATGCTAGAGGACCTGTGGTTTTTATCAGTTTCAGAAGCAGAGTTGAACTAGACATGGGCCCTATGTGTAAGAAAATCAGTCCTTTGGGTATGATCACACTCAAGTTTCCTGCTGTGTTAGAGACTCGAGAAAGCAAGAGCATGCTTCTTGCCCTAAAGCAGAGTGTGTTTCATGGATGAGAACTGTGCTGTGTGTTTCCCTTCAGAAAAGGAGTTAAATCCCAGGATCTGTGTCTTCCTACAAGCAAGACTTTGTTTCAGGTAAACACAGTCACTTTTCAGCTCAATGAAGCTACATTGTTCACGAAGCTCACACGTTTATCGCGCTTTACTGAAAAGCATTGGATGTTAGAGCACCTGTGGTTTGTATCAGTTTCAGAAGCAGAGTTGAACTAGATATGGTCCATATATATAGGAAAGACAGTACTTTGGTTATGATCACACTCACGTTTCCTGCTGTATTAGAGACTCTGAACACAAGAGCAAGCTTCTTGCCCTAAAGTAGAGTGTGTTTCATGGATGAGAACTGTGCTGTGTGTTTCCATTCAGAAAGGGAGTTAAATTCCAGGCTCTGTGTCTTCCTACAAGCAAGACTTTGTTTCAGGTAAACACAGTCCCTTTAAAGCTCAAAGGAAGCTACATGGTTCACGAAGCTCACAGTGTTCTCGTTCATAACTGAGAAGCATTGGATAATAGAGGACCTGTGGTTTCTATCAGTTTCATAAGTAGAGTTGAAGCAGATGTTGTCCATATGGGTAGGAAACACCCGTCGTTTGTTTTGAGCACACTCACATTTCCTGCTGTGTTAGAGACTCGAGAAAGCAAGAGCGTGCTTCTTGCTCTAAAGCAGAGTGTGTTTCATGGATGAGAACTGTGCTGTGTGTTGCCCTTCAGAAATGGAGTTAAATCCCAGGCTCTGTGTCTGCCTACAAGCAAGACTTTGTTTCAGGTAAACAATGTCACTTTTCAGCTCAATGAAGCTACATTGTTCACGAAGCTCACACTTTTATTGCGCTTAACTGAAAAGCATTTGATGTTAGAGGACCTGTGGTTTGTATCAGTTTCAGAATCAGAGTTGAACTCGACATGGTCCAAATGTGTAGCAAAAACAGTCCTTTGGTTATGATCACACTCACGTTTCCTGCTATATTAGAGATTCTAGAAAGCAAGAGCATGCTTCTTTCTCTAAGGCAGATTGTGTTTGATGGATGGGAACTGTCCTGATTGTTGCCCTTCAGAAATGGAGTTAAATCCCAGGCTCTATGTCTTCCTACAAGCAAGACTTCGTTTCAGGTAAACACAGTCCCTTTTCAGCTCAAGTGAAGCAACATCGTTCACGAAGCTCATGGGTTCATCACGCTTAACTGAAAAGCATTTGATGCTAGAGGACCTGTGGTTTTTATCAGTTTCAGAAGCAGAGTTGAACGAGACATGGGCCCTATGTGTAAGAAAAACAGTCCTTTGGTTATGATCACACTCAAGTTTCCTGCTGTATTAGAGACTCTAGAAAGCAAGAGCGTACCTCTTGCACTAAAGCAGAGTGTGTTTCATGAATGGGAACTGTGCGGAGAGTTGTTCTTCAGAAATGGAGTTAAATCCCAGGCTCTGTGTCTTCCTACAAGCAAGACATCTTTTCAGGTAAACGCAGTCACTTTTCAGCTCAAACGATGCTACATCGTTCAGGAAGCTCACACGTTTATCGCTCTTCACTGAAAAGCATTGGATGTTAGAGGACCTGTGGTTTGTATCAATTTCAGAAGCAGAGTTGAAGGAGATACGGTACTTATGTGTAGGAAACACCGTTCTTTGTTCTGAGCACACTCACGTTTCCTGCTGTATTAGAGACTCTAGAAAGCAAGAGCATGCTTCTTGCTCTAAAGCAGAGTTTGTTTCATTGATGAGAACTGTGCAGTGTGTTTCCCTTCAGAAAGGGAGTTAAATTCCAGGCTCTGTGTCTTCCTACAAACAAGACTTCGTTTCAGGTAAACGCAGTCCCTTTTCAGCTCAAAGGAAGCTACAGGGTTCACGAAGCTCACAGTGTTCTCGTTCTTAACTGCGAAGCATTGGATAATAGAGGACCCGTGGTTTCTATCAGTTTCAGAAGCAGAGTTGAACCAGATGTTGTCCATATGGGTAGAAAACACCGGTCGTTTGTTTTGAGCACACTCACATTTCCTGCTGTGTTAGAGACTCGAGAAAGCAAGAGCGTGCTTCTTGCCCTAAAGCAGAGTGTGTTTCATGGATGAGAACTGTACTGTGTGTTTCCCTTCAGAAAAGGAGTTAAATCCCAGGATCTGTGTCTTCCTACAAGCAAGACTTTGTTTCAGTTAAACGCAGTCACTTTTCAGCTCAATGAAGCTACATCCTTCACGAAGCTCACACGTTTATCGCGCTTTACTGAAAAGCATTGGATGTTATAGCACCTGTGGTTTGTAACAGTTTCAGAAGCAGAGTTGATCTAGATACGGTCTGTATATGTAGCAAACACCGTTCTTTTGTTCTGAGCACAATCACGGTTCCTGCTGTATTAGAGACTCTAGAAAGCAAGAGCATGCTTCTTGCTCTAAAGCAGAGTGTGTTTCATTGATGAGAACTGTGCAGTGTGTTTCCCTTCAGAAAGGGTGTTGAATTCCAGGATCTGTGTCTTCCTACAAGCAAGTATTCGTTTCAGGTAAACGCAGTCCCTTTTCAGCTCAAAGGAAGCTAAATCGTTCACGAAGCTCACACTTTTCTCACTCTTAACTGAAAAGCATTGGATGTTAGACGACCTGTGGTTTGTAACAGTTACAGAAGCAGAGTGGATCTAGATACGGTCTGTATGTGTAGGAAACACCATTCTTTTGTTCTGAGCACACTCACGGTTACTGCTGTATTAGAGACTTTAGAAAGCAACAGCATGCTTCTTGCTCTAAAGCAGCATGTGTTTCATGGATGAGAACTGTGCAGTTTGTTTCCCTTCAGAAATGGAGTTAAATCCCAGACTCTGTGTCTTCCTACAAGCAAGACATCGTTTTAGTAAAACACAGTCCCCTTTCTGCTCAAAGGATGCATCATTGTTCAGGAAGGTCACACGTTTATCGCGCATAACTGAAAAGCATTGGATGTTATAGGACCTGTGCTTTGTATCAGTTTCAGAAGCAGAGTTGTACTACATATGGTCTGTATGTGTAGGAAACACCATTCTTTTGTTCTGAGCACATTCACTTTTCCTGCTGTATTAGAGACTCTTGAAAGCCAGAGTGTGCTTCTTGCTCTAAAGCAGAATGTGTTTCATGGATGAGAACTGTGAAGTCTGTATCTCTTCAGAAATGGAGTTAAATCCCTGGCTCTGTGTCTTCCTACAAGCAAGACTTTGTTTCAGGTAAACGCAGTCCCTTTTCAGCTCAAAGGAATCTACATCGTTCACGAAGCTCACACTTTTCTCACTTTTAACTGAAAAGCATTTGATGTTAGAGGACCTGTGGTGTGTATCAGTTTCCGAAGCAGAGTTAAACTATATATGGTCCGTATGTGTAGGAAACACCGCTCTTTTGTTCTCTCACACTCACGTTTCCTTCAGTATTAGAGACTCTAGAAATCCTGAGCATGCTTCTTCCTCTAAAGCAGAGTGTGTTTCATGGATGAGAAATATGAAGTGTGTATCTCTTCAGAAATGGAGTTAAATCCCAGGCTCTGTGTCTTCCTATAAGCAAGACTTCATTTCAGGTAAACGCAGTCACTTTTCAGCTCAAACGAAGCTACATTGTTCAGGAAGCTCCAACATTTCTCGCTAATAACTGGAAAGTATATGATGGTAGAGGACCTGTGGTTTTAATAGTTTCAGAAGCAGAGTTCAACTAGATATGGTCCATATGTGTAGGAAACACAGTACTTTGGTTATGATCACACTCACGTTTCCTGCTGTATTAGAGACTCTGAACACAAGAGCATGCTTCTTGCCCTAAAGTAGAGTGTGTTTCATGGATGAGAACTGTGCTGTGTGTTTCCATTCAGAAAGGGAGTTAAATTCCAGGCTCTGTGTCTTCCTACAAACAAGATTTCATTTCAGGTAAACGCAGTCCCTGTTCAGCTCAAAGGAAGCTACATGGTTCACAAAGCATACAGTGTTCTCCCTCTTAACTGAGAAGCATTGGATGATAGAGGACCTGTGGTTTCTATCAGTTACAGAAGCAGAGTTGAAGCAGATGTTGTCAATATGGGTAGGAAACACCGTTCTTTTGTTTTGAGCACACTCACATTTCCTGCTGTGTTAGAGATTCCAGAAAGCAAGAGCATGCTTTTTGCCCTAAAGTAGAGTGTGTTTCATGGATGAGAACTGTGCTGTGTGTTTCCCTTCAGAAAGGGAGTTAAATTCCAGGCTCTGTGTCTTCCTACAAACAAGACTTCCTTTCAGGTAAACGCAGTCCCTTTAAAGCTCAAAGGAAGCTACATGGTTCACGAAGCTCACAGTGTTCTCGTTCTTAACTGAGAAGCATTGGATAATAGAGGACCTGTGGTTTCTGTCAGTTTCATAAGTAGAGTTGAACCAGATGTTGTCCATATGGGTAGGAAACACCCGTCGTTTGTTTTGAGCACACTCACATTTCCTGCTGTGTTAGAGACTGGAGAAAGCAAGAGCGTGCTTCTTGCTCTAAAGCAGAGTGTGTTTCATGGATGAGAACTGTGCTGTGTGTTGCCCTTCAGAAATGGAGTTAAATCCCAGGCTCTGTGTCTGCCTACAAGCAAGACTTTGTTTCAGGTAAACAATGTCACTTTTCAGCTCAATGAAGCTACATTGTTCACGAAGCTCACACTTTTATCGCGCTTAACTGAAAGGCATTTGATGTTAGAGGACCTGTGGTTTGTATCAGTTTCAGAATCAGAGTTGAACTCGACATGGTCCATATGTGTAGCAAAAACAGTCCTTTGGTTATGATCACACTCACGTTTCCTGCTATATTAGAGATTCTAGAAAGCAAGAGCATGCTTCTTTCTCTAAGGCAGATTGTGTTTGATGGATGGGAACTGTCCGGATTGTTGCCCTGCAGAAATGGAGTTAAATCCCAGGCTCTGTGTCTTCCTACAAGCAAGACTTCGTTTCAGGTAAACACAGTCCCTTTTCAGCTCAAGTGAAGCAACATCGTTCACGAAGCTCATGGGTTCATCACGCTTAACTGAAAAGCATTTGATGCTAGAGGACCTGTGGTTTTTATCAGTTTCAGAAGCAGAGTTGAACGAGACATGGGCCCTATGTGTAAGAAAATCAGTCCTTTGGGTATGATCACACTGAAGTTTCCTGCTGTGTTAGATTCGAGAAAGCAAGAGCATGCTTCTTGCCCTAAAGCAGAGTGTGTTTCATGGATGAGAACTGTGCTGTGTGTTTCCCTTCAGAAAAGGAGTTAAATCCCAGGATCTGTGTCTTCCTACAAGCAAGACGTTGTTTCAGGTAAACGCAGTCACTTTTCAGCTCAATGAAGCTACATTGTTCACGAAGCTCACACGTTTATCGCGCTTTACTGAAAACCATTGGATGTTAGAGCACCTGTGGTTTGTATCAGTTTCAGAAGCAGAGTTGAACTAGATATGGTCTGTATGTGTAGGAAACACCATTCTTTTGTTCTGAGCACACTCACTTTTCCTGCTGTATTAGAGGCTCTAGAAAGCCAGAGCGTGCTCCTTGCTCTAAATCAGAGTGTGTTTCATGGATGAGAACTGTGAAGTATGTATCTCTTCAGAAATGGAGTTAAATCCTAGGCTCTGTGTCTTCCTAAAAGCAAGACTTCATTTCAGGTAAACGCAGTCACTTTTCAGCTCAAAGGAAGCAACAATGTTCAAGAAGATCCAATGTTTCTCGCTAATAACTGGAAAGCATTTGATGGTAGAGGACCTGTGGTTTGAATAGTTTCAGAAGCAGAGTTCAACTAGATATGGTCCATATATATAGGAAGCACAGTACTTTGGTTATGATCACACTCACGTTTCCTGCTGTATTAGAGACTCTGAACACAAGAGCATGCTTCTTGCCCTAAAGTAGAGTGTGTTTCATGGATGAGAACTGTGCTGTGTGTTTCCATTCAGAAAGGGAGTTAAATTCCAGGCTCTGTGTCTTCCTACAAACAAGACTTCCTTTCAGGTAAACGCAGTCCCTTTTCAGCTCAAAGGAAGCTACATGGTTCACAAAGCATACAGTGTTCTCACTCTTAACTGAGAAGCATTGGATGATAGAGGACCTGTGGTTTCTATCAGTTACAGAAGCAGAGTTGAAGCAGATGTTGTCAATATGGGTAGGAAACACCGATCTTTTGTTTTCAGCACACTCACATTTCCTGCAGTGTTAGAGACTCCAGAAAGCAAGAGCATGCTTTTTGCCCTAAAGTAGAGTGTGTTTCATGGATGAGAACTGTCCTGTGTGTTTCCCTTCAGAAAGGGAGTTAAATTCCAGGTTCTGTGTCTTCCTACAAGCAAGACTTCGTTTCAGGTAAACACAGTCCCTTTTCAGCTCAAGTGAAGCAACAACGTTCACGAAGCTCATGGGTTCATCACGCTTAACTGAAAAGCATTTGATGCTAGAGGACCTGTGGTTTTTATCAGTTTCAGAAGCAGAGTTGAACTAGACATGGGCCCTATGTGTAAGAAAATCAGTCCTTTGGGTATGATCACACTCAAGTTTCCTGCTGTGTTAGAGACTCGAGAAAGCAAGAGCATGCTTCTTGCCCTAAAGCAGAGTGTGTTTCATGGATGAGAACTGTGCTGTGTGTTTCCCTTCAGAAAAGGAGTTAAATCCCAGGATCTGTGTCTTCCTACAAGCAAGACTTTGTTTCAGGTAAACGCAGTCACTTTTCAGCTCAATGAAGCTACATTGTTCACGAAGCTCACACGTTTATCGCGCTTTACTGAAAACCATTGGATGTTAGAGCACCTGTGGTTTGTATCAGTTTCAGAAGCAGAGTTGAACTAGATATGGTCTGTATGTGTAGGAAACACCATTCTTTTGTTCTGAGCACACTCACTTTTCCTGCTGTATTAGAGGCTCTAGAAAGCCAGAGCGTGCTCCTTGCTCTAAATCAGAGTGTGTTTCATGGATGAGAACTGTGAAGTATGTATCTCTTCAGAAATGGAGTTAAATCCCAGGCTCTGTGTCTTCCTAAAAGCAAGACTTCATTTCAGGTAAACGCAGTCACTTTTCAGCTCAAAGGAAGCAACAATGTTCACGAAGCTCCAATGTTTCTCACTAATAACTGGAAAGCATTTGATGGTAGAGGACCTGTGGTTTGAATAGTTTCAGAAGAAGAGTTCAACTAGATATGGTCCATATATATAGGAAACACAGTACTTTGGTTATGATCACACTCACGTTTCCTGCTGTATTAGAGACTCTGAACACAAGAGCATGCTTCTTGCCCTAAAGTAGAGTGTGTTTCATGGATGAGAACTGTGCTGTGTGTTTCCATTCAGAAAGGGAGTTAAATTCCAGGCTCTGTGTCTTCCTACAAACAAGACTTCCTTTCAGGTAAACGCAGTCCCTTTTCAGCTCAAAGGAAGCTACATGGTTCAAAAAGCATACAGTGTTCTCCCTCTTCACTGAGAAGCATTGGAAGATAGAGGACCTGTGGTTTCTATCAGTTACAGAAGCAGAGTTGAAGCAGATGTTGTCAATATGGGTAGGAAACACCGTTCTTTTGTTTTGAGCACACTCACATTTCCTGCTGTGTTAGAGTCTCCAGAAAGCAAGAGCATGATTTTTGCCCTAAAGTAGAGTGTGTTTCATGGATGAGAAATGTGCTGTGTGTTTCCCTTCAGAAAGGGAGTTAAATTCCAGGCTCTGTGTCTTCCTACAAGCAAGACTTCGTTTCAGGTAAACACAGTCCCTTTTCAGCTCAAGTGAAGCAACAACGTTCACGAATCTCATGGGTTTATCACGCTTAACTGAAAAGCAATTGATGCTAGAGGACCTGTGGTTTTTATCAGTTTCAGAAGCAGAGTTGAACTAGACATGGGCCCTATGTGTAAGAAAATCAGTCCTTTGGGTATGATCACACTCAAGTTTCCTGCTGTGTTAGAGACTCGAGAAAGCAAGAGCATGCTTCTTGCCCTAAAGCAGAGTGTGTTTCATGGATGAGAACTGTGCTGTGTGTTTCCCTTCAGAAAAGGAGTTAAATCCCAGGATCTGTGTCTTCCTACAAGCAAGACTTTGTTTCAGGTAAACACAGTCACTTTTCAGCTCAATGAAGCTACATTGTTCACGAAGCTCACACGTTTATCGCGCTTTACTGAAAAGCATTGGATGTTAGAGCACCTGTGGTTTGTATCAGTTTCAGAAGCAGAGTTGAACTAGATATGGTCCATATATATAGGAAAGACAGTACTTTGGTTATGATCACACTCACGTTTCCTGCTGTATTAGAGACTCTGAACACAAGAGCAAGCTTCTTGCCCTAAAGTAGAGTGTGTTTCATGGATGAGAACTGTGCTGTGTGTTTCCATTCAGAAAGGGAGTTAAATTCCAGGCTCTGTGTCTTCCTACAAGCAAGACTTTGTTTCAGGTAAACACAGTCCCTTTAAAGCTCAAAGGAAGCTACATGGTTCACGAAGCTCACAGTGTTCTCGTTCATAACTGAGAAGCATTGGATAATAGAGGACCTGTGGTTTCTATCAGTTTCATAAGTAGAGTTGAACCAGATGTTGTCCATATGGGTAGGAAACACCCGTCGTTTGTTTTGAGCACACTCACATTTCCTGCTGTGTTAGAGACTCGAGAAAGCAAGAGCGTGCTTCTTGCTCTAAAGCAGAGTGTGTTTCATGGATGAGAACTGTGCTGTGTGTTGCCCTTCAGAAATGGAGTTAAATCCCAGGCTCTGTGTCTGCCTACAAGCAAGACTTTGTTTCAGGTAAACAATGTCACTTTTCAGCTCAATGAAGCTACATTGTTCACGAAGCTCACACTTTTATTGCGCTTAACTGAAAAGCATTTGATGTTAGAGGACCTGTGGTTTGTATCAGTTTCAGAATCAGAGTTGAACTCGACATGGTCCAAATGTGTAGCAAAAACAGTCCTTTGGTTATGATCACACTCACGTTTCCTGCTATATTAGAGATTCTAGAAAGCAAGAGCATGCTTCTTTCTCTAAGGCAGATTGTGTTTGATGGATGGGAACTGTCCTGATTGTTGCCCTTCAGAAATGGAGTTAAATCCCAGGCTCTATGTCTTCCTACAAGCAAGACTTCGTTTCAGGTAAACACAGTCCCTTTTCAGCTCAAGTGAAGCAACATCGTTCACGAAGCTCATGGGTTCATCACGCTTAACTGAAAAGCATTTGATGCTAGAGGACCTGTGGTTTTTATCAGTTTCAGAAGCAGAGTTGAACGAGACATGGGCCCTATGTGTAAGAAAAACAGTCCTTTGGTTATGATCACACTCAAGTTTCCTGCTGTATTAGAGACTCTAGAAAGCAAGAGCGTACCTCTTGCACTAAAGCAGAGTGTGTTTCATGAATGGGAACTGTGCGGAGAGTTGCTCTTCAGAAATGGAGTTAAATCCCAGGCTCTGTGTCTTCCTACAAGCAAGACATCTTTTCAGGTAAACGCAGTCACTTTTCAGCTCAAACGATGCTACATCGTTCAGGAAGCTCACACGTTTATCGCTCTTCACTGAAAAGCATTGGATGTTAGAGGACCTGTGGTTTGTATCAATTTCAGAAGCAGAGTTGAAGGAGATACGGTACTTATGTGTAGGAAACACCGTTCTTTGTTCTGAGCACACTCACGTTTCCTGCTGTATTAGAGACTCTAGAAAGCAAGAGCATGCTTCTTGCTCTAAAGCAGAGTTTGTTTCATTGATGAGAACTGTGCAGTGTGTTTCCCTTCAGAAAGGGAGTTAAATTCCAGGCTCTGTGTCTTCCTACAAACAAGACTTCGTTTCAGGTAAACGCAGTCCCTTTTCAGCTCAAAGGAAGCTACAGGGTTCACGAAGCTCACAGTGTTCTCGTTCTTAACTGCGAAGCATTGGATAATAGAGGACCCGTGGTTTCTATCAGTTTCAGAAGCAGAGTTGAACCAGATGTTGTCCATATGGGTAGAAAACACCGGTCGTTTGTTTTGAGCACACTCACATTTCCTGCTGTGTTAGAGACTCGAGAAAGCAAGAGCGTGCTTCTTGCCCTAAAGCAGAGTGTGTTTCATGGATGAGAACTGTACTGTGTGTTTCCCTTCAGAAAAGGAGTTAAATCCCAGGATCTGTGTCTTCCTACAAGCAAGACTTTGTTTCAGTTAAACGCAGTCACTTTTCAGCTCAATGAAGCTACATCCTTCACGAAGCTCACACGTTTATCGCGCTTTACTGAAAAGCATTGGATGTTATAGCACCTGTGGTTTGTAACAGTTTCAGAAGCAGAGTTGATCTAGATACGGTCTGTATATGTAGCAAACACCGTTCTTTTGTTCTGAGCACAATCACGGTTCCTGCTGTATTAGAGACTCTAGAAAGCAAGAGCATGCTTCTTGCTCTAAAGCAGAGTGTGTTTCATTGATGAGAACTGTGCAGTGTGTTTCCCTTCAGAAAGGGTGTTGAATTCCAGGATCTGTGTCTTCCTACAAGCAAGTATTCGTTTCAGGTAAACGCAGTCCCTTTTCAGCTCAAAGGAAGCTAAATCGTTCACGAAGCTCACACTTTTCTCACTCTTAACTGAAAAGCATTGGATGTTAGACGACCTGTGGTTTGTAACAGTTACAGAAGCAGAGTGGATCTAGATACGGTCTGTATGTGTAGGAAACACCATTCTTTTGTTCTGAGCACACTCACGGTTACTGCTGTATTAGAGACTTTAGAAAGCAACAGCATGCTTCTTGCTCTAAAGCAGCATGTGTTTCATGGATGAGAACTGTGCAGTTTGTTTCCCTTCAGAAATGGAGTTAAATCCCAGACTCTGTGTCTTCCTACAAGCAAGACATCGTTTTAGTAAAACACAGTCCCCTTTCTGCTCAAAGGATGCATCATTGTTCAGGAAGGTCACACGTTTATCGCGCATAACTGAAAAGCATTGGATGTTATAGGACCTGTGCTTTGTATCAGTTTCAGAAGCAGAGTTGTACTACATATGGTCTGTATGTGTAGGAAACACCATTCTTTTGTTCTGAGCACATTCACTTTTCCTGCTGTATTAGAGACTCTTGAAAGCCAGAGTGTGCTTCTTGCTCTAAAGCAGAATGTGTTTCATGGATGAGAACTGTGAAGTCTGTATCTCTTCAGAAATGGAGTTAAATCCCTGGCTCTGTGTCTTCCTACAAGCAAGACTTTGTTTCAGGTAAACGCAGTCCCTTTTCAGCTCAAAGGAATCTACATCGTTCACGAAGCTCACACTTTTCTCACTTTTAACTGAAAAGCATTTGATGTTAGAGGACCTGTGGTGTGTATCAGTTTCCGAAGCAGAGTTAAACTATATATGGTCCGTATGTGTAGGAAACACCGCTCTTTTGTTCTCTCACACTCACGTTTCCTTCAGTATTAGAGACTCTAGAAATCCTGAGCATGCTTCTTCCTCTAAAGCAGAGTGTGTTTCATGGATGAGAAATATGAAGTGTGTATCTCTTCAGAAATGGAGTTAAATCCCAGGCTCTGTGTCTTCCTATAAGCAAGACTTCATTTCAGGTAAACGCAGTCACTTTTCAGCTCAAACGAAGCTACATTGTTCAGGAAGCTCCAACATTTCTCGCTAATAACTGGAAAGTATATGATGGTAGAGGACCTGTGGTTTTAATAGTTTCAGAAGCAGAGTTCAACTAGATATGGTCCATATGTGTAGGAAACACAGTACTTTGGTTATGATCACACTCACGTTTCCTGCTGTATTAGAGACTCTGAACACAAGAGCATGCTTCTTGCCCTAAAGTAGAGTGTGTTTCATGGATGAGAACTGTGCTGTGTGTTTCCATTCAGAAAGGGAGTTAAATTCCAGGCTCTGTGTCTTCCTACAAACAAGACTTCCTTTCAGGTAAACACAGTCCCTTTTCAGCTCAAAGGAAGCTACATGGTTCACAAAGCATACAGTGTTCTCGCTCTTAACTGAGAAGCATTGGATGATAGAGGACCTGTGGTTTCTATCAGTTACAGAAGCAGAGTTGAAGCAGATGTTGTCAATATGGGTAGGAAACACCGTTCTTTTGTTTTGAGCACACTCACATTTCCTGCTGTGTTAGAGACTCCAGAAAGCAAGAGCATGCTTTTTGCACTAAAGTAGAGTGTGTTTCATGGATGAGAAATGTGCTGTGTGTTTCCCTTCAGAAAGGGAGTTAAATTCCAGGCTCTGTGTCTTCCTACAAGCAAGACTTCATTTCAGGTAAAGACAGTCCCTTTTCAGCTCAAGTGAAGCAACAACGTTCACGAAGCTCATGGGTTCATCACGCTTAACTGAAAAGCATTTGATGCTAGAGGACCTGTGGTTTTTATCAGTTTCAGAAGCAGAGTTGAACTAGACATGGGCCCTATGTGTAAGAAAATCAGTCCTTTGGGTATGATCACACTCAAGTTCCCTGCTGTGTTAGTGACTCGAGAAAGCAAGAGCATGCTTCTTGCCCTAAAGCAGAGTGTGTTTCATGGATGAGAACTGTGCTGTGTGTTTCCCTTCAGAAAAGGAGTTAAATCCCAGGATCTGTGTCTTCCTACAAGCAAGACTTTGTTTCAGGTAAACGCAGTCACTTTTCAGCTCAATGAAGCTACATTGTTCACGAAGCTCACACGTTTATCGCGCTTTACTGAAAAGCATTGGATGTTAGACGACCTGTGGTGTGTATCAGTTTCAGAAGCAGAGTTGAACTAGATATGGTCTGTACGTGTAGGAAAAACAGTCCTTTGGTTATAATCACACTCACGTTTCCTGCTGTATTAGAGACTCTAGAAAGCAAGAGCGTACCTCTTGCACTAAAGCAGAGTGTGTTTCATGAATGGGAACTGTGCGGAGAGTTGCTCTTCAGAAATGGAGTTATATCCCAGGCTCTGTGTCTTCCTACAAGCAAGACATCTTTTCAGGTAAACGCAGTCACTTTTCAGCTCAAACGATGCTACATCGTTCAGGAAGCTCACACGTTTATCGCTCTTCACTGAAAAGCATTGGATGTTAGAGGACCTGTGGTTTGTATCAATTTCAGAAGCAGAGTTGAAGGAGATACGGTACTTATGTGTAGGAAACACGGTTCTTTGTTCTGAGCACACTCACGTTTCCTGCTGTATTAGAGACTCTAGAAAGCAAGAGCATGCTTCTTGTTCTAAAGCAGAGTTTGTTTCATTGATGAGAACTGTGCAGTGTGTTTCCCTTCAGAAAGGGAGTTAAATTCCAGGCTCTGTGTCTTCCTACAAACCAGACTTCGTTTCAGGTAAACGCAGTCCCTTTTCAGCTCAAAGGAAGCTACAGGGTTCACGAAGCTCACAGTGTTCTCGTTCTTAACTGCGAAGCATTGGATAATAGAGGACCCGTGGTTTCTATCAGTTTCAGAAGCAGAGTTGAACCAGATGTTGTCCATATGGGGAGAAAACACCGGTCGTTTGTTTTGAGCACACTCACATTTCCTGCTGTGTTAGAGACTCGAGAAAGCAAGAGCGTGCTTCTTGCTCTAAAGCAGAGTGTGTTTCATGGAAGAGAACTGTGCTGTATTTTTCCATTCAGAAGTGGAGTTAAATCCCAGGGTCTGTGTTTTCCTACAAGCAAGACTTTGTTTCAGGTAAACGCAGTCACTTTTCAGCTCAATGAAGCTACATCGTTCACGAAGCTCACACGATTTTCGCGGTTTACTGAAAAGCATTGGATGTTAGAGCACCTGGGTTTGTATCAGTTTCAGAAGCAGAGTTGAACTAGATATGGTCTGTATGTGTAGGAAACACCGTTCTTTTGTTCTGAGCACACTCACGTTTCCTGCTGTATTAGAGACTTTAGAAAGCAACACCATGCTTCTTGCTCTAAAGCTGCATGTGTTTCATGGATGAGAACTGTGCAGTGTGTTTCCCTTCAGAAATGGAGTTAAATCCCAGACTCTGTGTCTTCCTACAAGCAAGACATCGTTTTAGTAAAACGCAGTCCCTTTACTGCTCAAAGGATGCTACATTGTTCAGGAAGGTCACACGTTTATCGCGCTTAACTGAAAAGCATTGGGTGTTAGAGGACCTGTGGTTTGTATCAGTTTCAGAAGCAGAGTTAAAATAGATATGGTTTGTATATGTAGGAAACACCGTTCTTTTGTTCTGAGCACACTCACGTTTCCTGCTGTATTAGAGACTTTAGAAAGCAACAGCATGCTTCTTGCTCTAAATCAGAGTATGTTTCATGGATGAGGACTGTGCAGTGTGTTTCCATTCAGAAATGGAATTAAATCCCAGGCTCTGTGTCTTCCTACAAGCAAGACTTTGTTTCAGTTAAACGCAGTCCCTTTTCAGCTCAAAGGACGATACATCATTCACGAAGCTCACACTTTTCTCACTCTTAACTGAAAAGCATTGGACGTTAGAGTACCTGTTGTTTGTATCAGTTTCAGAGGCAGACTTGAACTAGATATGGTCCGTATGTGTAGGAAACACTGCTCTTTTGTTCTGATCACACTCACGTTTCCTGCTGTATTAGAGACTCTAGAAAGCCACAGCGTGCTCCTTGCTCTAAAGCAGAGTGTGTTTCATGGATGAGAACTGTGAAGTGTGTATCTGTTCAGAAATGGAGTTAAATCCTAGGCTCTGTGTCTTCCTACAAGCTAGACTTCATTTCAGGTATACACAGTCACTTTTCAGCTCAAAGGAAGCTATAATTATCACGAAGCTCCAACGTTTCTCGCTAATAACTGGAAAGCATTTGATGGTAGAAGACCTGTGGTTTGAATAGTTTCAGAAGCAGAGTACACCGAGATTTGGTTCATATGTATAGGAAACACAGTCCTTTGGTTATGATCACACTCAAGTTTCCTGCTGTATTAGAGACTCTGAAACAAAAGAGTGTGCTTCTTGCTCTAAAGCAGAGTGTGTTTCATGGATGAGAACTGTGCAGTGTGTTTCCCTTCAGAAATGGAGTTAAAGCCCAGGCTCTGTGTCTTCCTACAAGCAAGATTTTGTTTCAGGTAAAAGCAGTCCCTTTTCAGCTCAAATGATGCTACATCGTTCAGGAAGGTCACACGTTTATCGCGCTTTACTGAAAAGCATTGGATGTTAGAGCACCTGTGGTTTGTATCAGTTTCAGAAGCAGAGTTGAACTAGATATGGTCTGTATGTTAGGAAACACCATTCTTTTGTTCTGTACACACTCACTTTTCCTGCTGTATTAGAGGCTCTAGAAAGCCAGAGCGTGCTCCTTGCTCTAAATCAGAGTGTGTTTCATGGATGAGAACTGTGAAGTATGTATCTCTTCAGAAATGGAGTTAAATCCCAGGCTCTGTGTCTTCCTAAAAGCAAGACTTCATTTCAAGTAAACGCAGTCACTTTTCAGCTCAAAGGAAGCAACAATGTTCACGAAGATCCAATGTTTCTCGCTAATAACTGGAAAGCATTTGATGGTAGAGGACCTGTGGTTTGAATAGTTTCAGAAGAAGAGTTCAACTAGATATGGTCCATATATATAGGAAACACAGTACTTTGGTTATGATCACACTCACGTTTCCTGCTGTATTAGAGACTCTGAACACAAGAGCATGCTTCTTGCCCTAAAGTAGAGTGTGTTTCATGGATGAGAACTGTGCTGTGTGTTTTCATTCAGAAAGGGAGTTAAATTCCAGGCTCTGTGTCTTCCTACAAACAAGACTTCCTTTCAGGTAAACGCAGTCCCTTTTCAGCTCAAAGGAAGCTACATGGTTCACAAAGCATACAGTGTTCTCGCTCTTAACTGAGAAGCATTGGATGATAGAGGACCTGTGGTTTCTATCAGTTACAGAAGCAGAGTTGAAGCAGATGTTGTCAATATGGGTAGGAAACACCGTTCTTTTGTTTTGAGCACACTCACATTTCCTGCTGTGTTAGAGACTCCAGAAAGCAAGAGCATGCTTTTTGCCCTAAAGTAGAGTGTGTTTCATGGATGAGAAATGTCCTGTGTGTTTCCCTTCAGAAAGGGAGTTAAATTCCAGGCTCTGTGTCTTCCTACAAGCAAGACTTCGTTTCAGGTAAACACAGTCCCTTTTCAGCTCAAGTGAAGCAACAACGTTCACGAAGCTCATGGGTTCATCACGCTTAACTGAAAAGCATTTGATGCTAGAGGACCTGTGGTTTTTATCAGTTTCAGAAGCAGAGTTGAACTAGACATGGGCCCTATGTGTAAGAAAATCAGTCCTTTGGGTATGATCACACTCAAGTTTCCTGCTGTGTTAGAGACTCGAGAAAGCAAGAGCATGCTTCTTGCCCTAAAGCAGAGTGTGTTTCATGGATGAGAACTGTGCTGTGTGTTTCCCTTCAGAAAAGGAGTTAAATCCCAGGATCTGTGTCTTCCTACAAGCAAGACTTTGTTTCAGGTAAACGCAGTCACTTTTCAGCTCAATGAAGCTACATTGTTCACGAAGCTCACACGTTTATCGTGCTTTACTGAAAAGCATTGGATGTTAGAGCACCTGTGGTTTGTATCAGTTTCAGAAGCAGAGTTGAACTAGATATGGTATGTATGTGTAGGAAACACCATTCTTTTGTTCTGAGCACACTCACTTTTCCTGCTGTATTAGAGGCTCTAGAAAGCCAGAGTGTGCTACTTGTTCTAAATCAGAGTGTGTTTCATGGATGAGAACTGTGAAGTATGTATCTCTTCAGAAATGGAGTTAAATCCCAGGCTCTGTGTCTTCCTAAAAGCAAGACTTCATTTCAGGTAAACGCAGTCACTTTTCAGCTCAAAGGAAGCAACAATGTTCACGAAGATCCAATGTTTCTCGCTAATAACTGGAAAGCATTTGATGGTAGAGGACCTGTGGTTTGAGTAGTTTCAGAAGCAGAGTTCAACTAGATATGGTCCATATATATAGGAAACACAGTACTTTGGTTATGATCACACTCACGTTTCCTGCTGTATTAGAGACTCTGAACACAAGAGCATGCTTCTTGCCCTAAAGTAGAGTGTGTTTCATGGATGAGAACTGTGCTGTGTGTTTCCATTCAGAAAGGGAGTTAAATTCCAGGCTCTGTGTCTTCCTACAAACAAGATTTCATTTCAGGTAAACGCAGTCCCTGTTCAGCTCAAAGGAAGCTACATGGTTCACAAAGCATACAGTGTTCTCCCTCTTAACTGAGAAGCATTGGATGATAGAGGACCTGTGGTTTCTATCAGTTACAGAAGCAGAGTTGAAGCAGATGTTGTCAATATGGGTAGGAAACACCGTTCTTTTGTTTTGAGCACACTCACATTTCCTGCTGTGTTAGAGATTCCAGAAAGCAAGAGCATGCTTTTTGCCCTAAAGTAGAGTGTGTTTCATGGATGAGAACTGTGCTGTGTGTTTCCCTTCAGAAAGGGAGTTAAATTCCAGGCTCTGTGTCTTCCTACAAACAAGACTTCCTTTCAGGTAAACGCAGTCCCTTTAAAGCTCAAAGGAAGCTACATGGTTCACGAAGCTCACAGTGTTCTCGTTCTTAACTGAGAAGCATTGGATAATAGAGGACCTGTGGTTTCTGTCAGTTTCATAAGTAGAGTTGAACCAGATGTTGTCCATATGGGTAGGAAACACCCGTCGTTTGTTTTGAGCACACTCACATTTCCTACTGTGTTAGAGACTGGAGAAAGCAAGAGCGTGCTTCTTGCTCTAAAGCAGAGTGTGTTTCATGGATGAGAACTGTGCTGTGTGTTGCCCTTCAGAAATGGAGTTAAATCCCAGGCTCTGTGTCTGCCTACAAGCAAGACTTTGTTTCAGGTAAACAATGTCACTTTTCAGCTCAATGAAGCTACATTGTTCACGAAGCTCACACTTTTATCGCGCTTAACTGAAAGGCATTTGATGTTAGAGGACCTGTGGTTTGTATCAGTTTCAGAATCAGAGTTGAACTCGACATGGTCCATATGTGTAGCAAAAACAGTCCTTTGGTTATGATCACACTCACGTTTCCTGCTATATTAGAGATTCTAGAAAGCAAGAGCATGCTTCTTTCTCTAAGGCAGATTGTGTTTGATGGATGGGAACTGTCCGGATTGTTGCCCTGCAGAAATGGAGTTAAATCCCAGGCTCTGTGTCTTCCTACAAGCAAGACTTCGTTTCAGGTAAACACAGTCCCTTTTCAGCTCAAGTGAAGCAACATCGTTCACGAAGCTCATGGGTTCATCACGCTTAACTGAAAAGCATTTGATGCTAGAGGACCTGTGGTTTTTATCAGTTTCAGAAGCAGAGTTGAACGAGACATGGGCCCTATGTGTAAGAAAATCAGTCCTTTGGGTATGATCACACTCAAGTTTCCTGCTGTGTTAGAGACTCGAGAAAGCAAGAGCATGCTTCTTGCCCTAAAGCAGAGTGTGTTTCATGGATGAGAACTGTGCTGTGTGTTTCCCTTCAGAAAAGGAGTTAAATCCCAGGATCTGTGTCTTCCTACAAGCAAGACATTGTTTCAGGTAAACGCAGTCACTTTTCAGCTCAATGAAGCTACATTGTTCACGAAGCTCACACGTTTATCGCGCTTTACTGAAAACCATTGGATGTTAGAGCACCTGTGGTTTGTATCAGTTTCAGAAGCAGAGTTGAACTAGATATGGTCTGTATGTGTAGGAAACACCATTCTTTTGTTCTGAGCACACTCACTTTTCCTGCTGTATTAGAGGCTCTAGAAAGCCAGAGCGTGCTCCTTGCTCTAAATCAGAGTGTGTTTCATGGATGAGAACTGTGAAGTATGTATCTCTTCAGAAATGGAGTTAAATCCTAGGCTCTGTGTCTTCCTAAAAGCAAGACTTCATTTCAGGTAAACGCAGTCACTTTTCAGCTCAAAGGAAGCAACAATGTTCACGAAGATCCAATGTTTCTCGCTAATAACTGGAAAGCATTTGATGGTAGAGGACCTGTGGTTTGAATAGTTTCAGAAGAAGAGTTCAACTAGATATGGTCCATATATATAGGAAGCACAGTACTTTGGTTATGATCACACTCACGTTTCCTGCTGTATTAGAGACTCTGAACACAAGAGCATGCTTCTTGCCCTAAAGTAGAGTGTGTTTCATGGATGAGAACTGTGCTGTGTGTTTCCATTCAGAAAGGGAGTTAAATTCCAGGCTCTGTGTCTTCCTACAAACAAGACTTCCTTTCAGGTAAACGCAGTCCCTTTTCATCTCAAAGGAAGCTACATGGTTCACAAAGCATACAGTGTTCTCACTCTTAACTGAGAAGCATTGGATGATAGAGGACCTGTGGTTTCTATCAGTTACAGAAGCAGAGTTGAAGCAGATGTTGTCAATATGGGTAGGAAACACCGTTCTTTTGTTTTGAGCACACTCACATTTCCTGCTGTGTTAGAGACTCCAGAAAGCAAGAGCATGATTTTTGCCCTAAAGTAGAGTGTGTTTCATGGATGAGAAATGTGCTGTGTGTTTCCCTTCAGAAAGGGAGTTAAATTCCAGGCTCTGTGTCTTCCTACAAGCAAGACTTCGTTTCAGGTAAACACAGTCCCTTTTCAGCTCAAGTGAAGCAACAACGTTCACGAATCTCATGGGTTTATCACGCTTAACTGAAAAGCAATTGATGCTAGAGGACCTGTGGTTTTTATCAGTTTCAGAAGCAGAGTTGAACTAGACATGGGCCCTATGTGTAAGAAAATCAGTCCTTTGGGTATGATCACACTCAAGTTTCCTGCTGTGTTAGAGACTCGAGAAAGCAAGAGCATGCTTCTTGCCCTAAAGCAGAGTGTGTTTCATGGATGAGAACTGTGCTGTGTGTTTCCCTTCAGAAAAGGAGTTAAATCCCAGGATCTGTGTCTTCCTACAAGCAAGACTTTGTTTCAGGTAAACACAGTCACTTTTCAGCTCAATGAAGCTACATTGTTCACGAAGCTCACACGTTTATCGCGCTTTACTGAAAAGCATTGGATGTTAGAGCACCTGTGGTTTGTATCAGTTTCAGAAGCAGAGTTGAACTAGATATGGTCCATATATATAGGAAAGACAGTACTTTGGTTATGATCACACTCACGTTTCCTGCTGTATTAGAGACTCTGAACACAAGAGCAAGCTTCTTGCCCTAAAGTAGAGTGTGTTTCATGGATGAGAACTGTGCTGTGTGTTTCCATTCAGAAAGGGAGTTAAATTCCAGGCTCTGTGTCTTCCTACAAGCAAGACTTTGTTTCAGGTAAACACAGTCCCTTTAAAGCTCAAAGGAAGCTACATGGTTCACGAAGCTCACAGTGTTCTCGTTCATAACTGAGAAGCATTGGATAATAGAGGACCTGTGGTTTCTATCAGTTTCATAAGTAGAGTTGAACCAGATGTTGTCCATATGGGTAGGAAACACCCGTCGTTTGTTTTGAGCACACTCACATTTCCTGCTGTGTTAGAGACTCGAGAAAGCAAGAGCGTGCTTCTTGCTCTAAAGCAGAGTGTGTTTCATGGATGAGAACTGTGCTGTGTGTTGCCCTTCAGAAATGGAGTTAAATCCCAGGCTCTGTGTCTGCCTACAAGCAAGACTTTGTTTCAGGTAAACAATGTCACTTTTCAGCTCAATGAAGCTACATTGTTCACGAAGCTCACACTTTTATTGCGCTTAACTGAAAAGCATTTGATGTTAGAGGACCTGTGGTTTGTATCAGTTTCAGAATCAGAGTTGAACTCGACATGGTCCAAATGTGTAGCAAAAACAGTCCTTTGGTTATGATCACACTCACGTTTCCTGCTATATTAGAGATTCTAGAAAGCAAGAGCATGCTTCTTTCTCTAAGGCAGATTGTGTTTGATGGATGGGAACTGTCCTGATTGTTGCCCTTCAGAAATGGAGTTAAATCCCAGGCTCTATGTCTTCCTACAAGCAAGACTTCGTTTCAGGTAAACACAGTCCCTTTTCAGCTCAAGTGAAGCAACATCGTTCACGAAGCTCATGGGTTCATCACGCTTAACTGAAAAGCATTTGATGCTAGAGGACCTGTGGTTTTTATCAGTTTCAGAAGCAGAGTTGAACGAGACATGGGCCCTATGTGTAAGAAAAACAGTCCTTTGGTTATGATCACACTCAAGTTTCCTGCTGTATTAGAGACTCTAGAAAGCAAGAGCTTACCTCTTGCACTAAAGCAGAGTGTGTTTCATGAATGGGAACTGTGCGGAGAGTTGCTCTTCAGAAATGGAGTTAAATCCCAGGCTCTGTGTCTTCCTACAAGCAAGACATCTTTTCAGGTAAACGCAGTCACTTTTCAGCTCAAACGATGCTACATCGTTCAGGAAGCTCACACGTTTATCGCTCTTCACTGAAAAGCATTGGATGTTAGAGGACCTGTGGTTTGTATCAATTTCAGAAGCAGAGTTGAAGGAGATACGGTACTTATGTGTAGGAAACACCGTTCTTTGTTCTGAGCACACTCACGTTTCCTGCTGTATTAGAGACTCTAGAAAGCAAGAGCATGCTTCTTGCTCTAAAGCAGAGTTTGTTTCATTGATGAGAACTGTGCAGTGTGTTTCCCTTCAGAAAGGGAGTTAAATTCCAGGCTCTGTGTCTTCCTACAAACAAGACTTCGTTTCAGGTAAACGCAGTCCCTTTTCAGCTCAAAGGAAGCTACAGGGTTCACGAAGCTCACAGTGTTCTCGTTCTTAACTGCGAAGCATTGGATAATAGAGGACCCGTGGTTTCTATCAGTTTCAGAAGCAGAGTTGAACCAGATGTTGTCCATATGGGTAGAAAACACCGGTCGTTTGTTTTGAGCACACTCACATTTCCTGCTGTGTTAGAGACTCGAGAAAGCAAGAGCGTGCTTCTTGCCCTAAAGCAGAGTGTGTTTCATGGATGAGAACTGTACTGTGTGTTTCCCTTCAGAAAAGGAGTTAAATCCCAGGATCTGTGTCTTCCTACAAGCAAGACTTTGTTTCAGTTAAACGCAGTCACTTTTCAGCTCAATGAAGCTACATCCTTCACGAAGCTCACACGTTTATCGCGCTTTACTGAAAAGCATTGGATGTTATAGCACCTGTGGTTTGTAACAGTTTCAGAAGCAGAGTTGATCTAGATACGGTCTGTATATGTAGCAAACACCGTTCTTTTGTTCTGAGCACAATCACGGTTCCTGCTGTATTAGAGACTCTAGAAAGCAAGAGCATGCTTCTTGCTCTAAAGCAGAGTGTGTTTCATTGATGAGAACTGTGCAGTGTGTTTCCCTTCAGAAAGGGTGTTGAATTCCAGGATCTGTGTCTTCCTACAAGCAAGTATTCGTTTCAGGTAAACGCAGTCCCTTTTCAGCTCAAAGGAAGCTAAATCGTTCACGAAGCTCACACTTTTCTCACTCTTAACTGAAAAGCATTGGATGTTAGACGACCTGTGGTTTGTAACAGTTACAGAAGCAGAGTGGATCTAGATACGGTCTGTAGGTGTAGGAAACACCATTCTTTTGTTCTGAGCACACTCACGGTTACTGCTGTATTAGAGACTTTAGAAAGCAACAGCATGCTTCTTGCTCTAAAGCAGCATGTGTTTCATGGATGAGAACTGTGCAGTTTGTTTCCCTTCAGAAATGGAGTTAAATCCCAGACTCTGTGTCTTCCTACAAGCAAGACATCGTTTTAGTAAAACACAGTCCCCTTTCTGCTCAAAGGATGCATCATTGTTCAGGAAGGTCACACGTTTATCGCGCATAACTGAAAAGCATTGGATGTTATAGGACCTGTGCTTTGTATCAGTTTCAGAAGCAGAGTTGTACTACATATGGTCTGTATGTGTAGGAAACACCATTCTTTTGTTCTGAGCACATTCACTTTTCCTGCTGTATTAGAGACTCTTGAAAGCCAGAGTGTGCTTCTTGCTCTAAAGCAGAATGTGTTTCATGGATGAGAACTGTGAAGTCTGTATCTCTTCAGAAATGGAGTTAAATCCCTGGCTCTGTGTCTTCCTACAAGCAAGACTTTGTTTCAGGTAAACGCAGTCCCTTTTCAGCTCAAAGGAATCTACATCGTTCACGAAGCTCACACTTTTCTCACTTTTAACTGAAAAGCATTTGATGTTAGAGGACCTGTGGTGTGTATCAGTTTCCGAAGCAGAGTTAAACTATATATGGTCCGTATGTGTAGGAAACACCGCTCTTTTGTTCTCTCACACTCACGTTTCCTTCAGTATTAGAGACTCTAGAAATCCTGAGCATGCTTCTTCCTCTAAAGCAGAGTGTGTTTCATGGATGAGAAATATGAAGTGTGTATCTCTTCAGAAATGGAGTTAAATCCCAGGCTCTGTGTCTTCCTATAAGCAAGACTTCATTTCAGGTAAACGCAGTCACTTTTCAGCTCAAACGAAGCTACATTGTTCAGGAAGCTCCAACATTTCTCGCTAATAACTGGAAAGTATATGATGGTAGAGGACCTGTGGTTTTAATAGTTTCAGAAGCAGAGTTCAACTAGATATGGTCCATATGTGTAGGAAACACAGTCCTTTGGTTATGATCACACTCACGTTTCCTACAGTATTAGAGACTCTGTAACACAAGAGTGTGCTTCTTGCTCTAAAGCAGAGTGTGTTTCATGGATGAGAACTGTGCAGTGTGTTTCCCTTCAGAAATGGAGTAAAATCCCAGGCTCTGTGTCTTCCTACAAGCAAGATTTTGTTTCAGGTAAAAGCAGTCCCTAATCAACTCAAAGGAACCTAAATCGTTCACGAAGCTCACACTTTTCTCACTCTTAACTGAAAAGCATTGGATGTTAGACGACCTGTGGTGTGTATCAGTTTCAGAAGCAGAGTTGAACTAGATATGGTCTGTATGTGTAGGAAAAACAGTATTTGGTTATGATCACACTCAAGTTTCCTGCTGTATTAGAGACTCTAGAAAGCAAGAGCATACCTCTTGCACTAAAGCAGAGTGTGTTTCATGAATGGGAACTGTGCGGAGAGTTGCACTTCAGAAATGGAGTTAAATCCCAGGCTCTGTGTCTTCCTACAAGCAAGACATCGTTTCAGGTAAACGCAGTCCCTTTTCAGCTCAAACGATGCTACATCGTTCAGGAAGCTCACACGTTTATCACGCTTAACTGAAAAGCATTGGATGTTAGAGGACCTGTGGTTTGTATCAGTTTCAGGAGCAGAGTTGAAGGAGATACGGTACTTATGTGTAGGAAACACCGTTCTTTGTTCTGAGCACACTCACGTTTCCTGCTGTATTAGAGACTCTAGAAAGCAAGAGCATGCTTCTTGCTCTAAAGCAGAGTGTGTTTCATTGATGAGAACTGTGCAGTGTGTTTCCCTTCAGAAAGGGTGTTGAATTCCAGGATCTGTGTCTTCCTACAAGCAAGTATTCGTTTCAGGTAAACGCAGTCCCTTTTCAGCTCAAAGGAAGCTAAATCGTTCACGAAGCTCACACTTTTCTCACTCTTAACTGAAAAGCATTGGATGTTAGACGACCTGTGGTTTGTAACAGTTACAGAAGCAGAGTGGATCTAGATATGGTCTGTATGTGTAGGAAACACGGTTCTTTTGTTCTGAGCACACTCACGGTTACTGCTGTATTAGAGACTTTAGAAAGCAACAGCATGCTTCTTGCTCTAAAGCAGCATGTGTTTCATGGATGAGAACTGTGCAGTTTGTTTCCCTTCAGAAATGGAGTTAAATCCCAGACTCTGTGTCTTCCTACAAGCAAGACATCGTTTTAGTAAAACACAGTCCCTTTTCTGCTCAAAGGATGCATCATTGTTCAGGAAGGTCACACGTTTATCGCACATAACTGAAAAGCATTGGATGTTAGAGGACCTGTGCTTTGTATCAGTTTCAGAAGCAGAGTTGAACTAGATATGGTCTGTATGTGTAGGAAACACCATTCTTTTGTTCTGAGCACATTCACTTTTCCTGCTGTATTAGAGACTCTTGAAAGCCAGAGTGTGCTTCTTGCTCTAAAGCAGAATGTGTTTCATGGATGAGAACTGTGAAGTCTGTATCTCTTCAGAAATGGAGTTAAATCCCTGGCTCTGTGTCTTCCTACAAGCAAGACTTTGTTTCAGGTAAACGCAGTCCCTTTTCAGCTCAAAGGAATCTACATCGTTCACGAAGCTCACACTTTTCTCACTTTTAACTGAAAAGCATTTGATGTTAGAGGACCTGTGGTGTGTATCAGTTTCCGAAGCAGAGTTAAACTATATATGGTCCGTATGTGTAGGAAACACCGCTCTTTTGTTCTCTCACACTCACGTTTCCTTCAGTATTAGAGACTCTAGAAATCCTGAGCATGCTTCTTCCTCTAAAGCAGAGTGTGTTTCATGGATGAGAAATATGAAGTGTGTATCTCTTCAGAAATGGAGTTAAATCCCAGGCTCTGTGTCTTCCTACAAGCAAGACTTTGTTTCAGGTAAACGCAGTCACTTTTCAGCTCAATGAAGCTACATTGTTCACGAAGCTCACACGTTTATCGTGCTTTACTGAAAAGCATTGGATGTTAGAGCACCTGTGGTTTGTATCAGTTTCAGAAGCAGAGTTGAACTAGATATGGTATGTATGTGTAGGAAACACCATTCTTTTGTTCTGAGCACACTCACTTTTCCTGCTGTATTAGAGGCTCTAGAAAGCCAGAGTGTGCTCCTTGTTCTAAATCAGAGTGTGTTTCATGGATGAGAACTGTGAAGTATGTATCTCTTCAGAAATGGAGTTAAATCCCAGGCTCTGTGTCTTCCTAAAAGCAAGACTTCATTTCAGGTAAACGCAGTCACTTTTCAGCTCAAAGGAAGCAACAATGTTCACGAAGATCCAATGTTTCTCGCTAATAACTGGAAAGCATTTGATGGTAGAGGACCTGTGGTTTGAGTAGTTTCAGAAGCAGAGTTCAACTAGATATGGTCCATATATATAGGAAACACAGTACTTTGGTTATGATCACACTCACGTTTCCTGCTGTATTAGAGACTCTGAACACAAGAGCATGCTTCTTGCCCTAAAGTAGAGTGTGTTTCATGGATGAGAACTGTGCTGTGTGTTTCCATTCAGAAAGGGAGTTAAATTCCAGGCTCTGTGTCTTCCTACAAACAAGATTTCATTTCAGGTAAACGCAGTCCCTGTTCAGCTCAAAGGAAGCTACATGGTTCACAAAGCATACAGTGTTCTCCCTCTTAACTGAGAAGCATTGGATGATAGAGGACCTGTGGTTTCTATCAGTTACAGAAGCAGAGTTGAAGCAGATGTTGTCAATATGGGTAGGAAACACCGTTCTTTTGTTTTGAGCACACTCACATTTCCTGCTGTGTTAGAGATTCCAGAAAGCAAGAGCATGCTTTTTGCCCTAAAGTAGAGTGTGTTTCATGGATGAGAACTGTGCTGTGTGTTTCCCTTCAGAAAGGGAGTTAAATTCCAGGCTCTGTGTCTTCCTACAAACAAGACTTCCTTTCAGGTAAACGCAGTCCCTTTAAAGCTCAAAGGAAGCTACATGGTTCACGAAGCTCACAGTGTTCTCGTTCTTAACTGAGAAGCATTGGATAATAGAGGACCTGTGGTTTCTGTCAGTTTCATAAGTAGAGTTGAACCAGATGTTGTCCATATGGGTAGGAAACACCCGTCGTTTGTTTTGAGCACACTCACATTTCCTGCTGTGTTAGAGACTGGAGAAAGCAAGAGCGTGCTTCTTGCTCTAAAGCAGAGTGTGTTTCATGGATGAGAACTGTGCTGTGTGTTGCCCTTCAGAAATGGAGTTAAATCCCAGGCTCTGTGTCTGCCTACAAGCAAGACTTTGTTTCAGGTAAACAATGTCACTTTTCAGCTCAATGAAGCTACATTGTTCACGAAGCTCACACTTTTATCGCGCTTAACTGAAAGGCATTTGATGTTAGAGGACCTGTGGTTTGTATCAGTTTCAGAATCAGAGTTGAACTCGACATGGTCCATATGTGTAGCAAAAACAGTCCTTTGGTTATGATCACACTCACGTTTCCTGCTATATTAGAGATTCTAGAAAGCAAGAGCATGCTTCTTTCTCTAAGGCAGATTGTGTTTGATGGATGGGAACTGTCCGGATTGTTGCCCTGCAGAAATGGAGTTAAATCCCAGGCTCTGTGTCTTCCTACAAGCAAGACTTCGTTTCAGGTAAACACAGTCCCTTTTCAGCTCAAGTGAAGCAACATCGTTCACGAAGCTCATGGGTTCATCACGCTTAACTGAAAAGCATTTGATGCTAGAGGACCTGTGGTTTTTATCAGTTTCAGAAGCAGAGTTGAACGAGACATGGGCCCTATGTGTAAGAAAATCAGTCCTTTGGGTATGATCACACTCAAGTTTCCTGCTGTGTTAGAGACTCGAGAAAGCAAGAGCATGCTTCTTGCCCTAAAGCAGAGTGTGTTTCATGGATGAGAACTGTGCTGTGTGTTTCCCTTCAGAAAAGGAGTTAAATCCCAGGATCTGTGTCTTCCTACAAGCAAGACATTGTTTCAGGTAAACGCAGTCACTTTTCAGCTCAATGAAGCTACATTGTTCACGAAGCTCACACGTTTATCGCGCTTTACTGAAAACCATTGGATGTTAGAGCACCTGTGGTTTGTATCAGTTTCAGAAGCAGAGTTGAACTAGATATGGTCTGTATGTGTAGGAAACACCATTCTTTTGTTCTGAGCACACTCACTTTTCCTGCTGTATTAGAGGCTCTAGAAAGCCAGAGCGTGCTCCTTGCTCTAAATCAGAGTGTGTTTCATGGATGAGAACTGTGAAGTATGTATCTCTTCAGAAATGGAGTTAAATCCTAGGCTCTGTGTCTTCCTAAAAGCAAGACTTCATTTCAGGTAAACGCAGTCACTTTTCAGCTCAAAGGAAGCAACAATGTTCACGAAGATCCAATGTTTCTCGCTAATAACTGGAAAGCATTTGATGGTAGAGGACCTGTGGTTTGAATAGTTTCAGAAGAAGAGTTCAACTAGATATGGTCCATATATATAGGAAGCACAGTACTTTGGTTATGATCACACTCACGTTTCCTGCTGTATTAGAGACTCTGAACACAAGAGCATGCTTCTTGCCCTAAAGTAGAGTGTGTTTCATGGATGAGAACTGTGCTGTGTGTTTCCATTCAGAAAGGGAGTTAAATTCCAGGCTCTGTGTCTTCCTACAAACAAGACTTCCTTTCAGGTAAACGCAGTCCCTTTTCATCTCAAAGGAAGCTACATGGTTCACAAAGCATACAGTGTTCTCACTCTTAACTGAGAAGCATTGGATGATAGAGGACCTGTGGTTTCTATCAGTTACAGAAGCAGAGTTGAAGCAGATGTTGTCAATATGGGTAGGAAACACCGTTCTTTTGTTTTGAGCACACTCACATTTCCTGCTGTGTTAGAGACTCCAGAAAGCAAGAGCATGATTTTTGCCCTAAAGTAGAGTGTGTTTCATGGATGAGAAATGTGCTGTGTGTTTCCCTTCAGAAAGGGAGTTAAATTCCAGGCTCTGTGTCTTCCTACAAGCAAGACTTCGTTTCAGGTAAACACAGTCCCTTTTCAGCTCAAGTGAAGCAACAACGTTCACGAATCTCATGGGTTTATCACGCTTAACTGAAAAGCAATTGATGCTAGAGGACCTGTGGTTTTTATCAGTTTCAGAAGCAGAGTTGAACTAGACATGGGCCCTATGTGTAAGAAAATCAGTCCTTTGGGTATGATCACACTCAAGTTTCCTGCTGTGTTAGAGACTCGAGAAAGCAAGAGCATGCTTCTTGCCCTAAAGCAGAGTGTGTTTCATGGATGAGAACTGTGCTGTGTGTTTCCCTTCAGAAAAGGAGTTAAATCCCAGGATCTGTGTCTTCCTACAAGCAAGACTTTGTTTCAGGTAAACACAGTCACTTTTCAGCTCAATGAAGCTACATTGTTCACGAAGCTCACACGTTTATCGCGCTTTACTGAAAAGCATTGGATGTTAGAGCACCTGTGGTTTGTATCAGTTTCAGAAGCAGAGTTGAACTAGATATGGTCCATATATATAGGAAAGACAGTACTTTGGTTATGATCACACTCACGTTTCCTGCTGTATTAGAGACTCTGAACACAAGAGCAAGCTTCTTGCCCTAAAGTAGAGTGTGTTTCATGGATGAGAACTGTGCTGTGTGTTTCCATTCAGAAAGGGAGTTAAATTCCAGGCTCTGTGTCTTCCTACAAGCAAGACTTTGTTTCAGGTAAACACAGTCCCTTTAAAGCTCAAAGGAAGCTACATGGTTCACGAAGCTCACAGTGTTCTCGTTCATAACTGAGAAGCATTGGATAATAGAGGACCTGTGGTTTCTATCAGTTTCATAAGTAGAGTTGAACCAGATGTTGTCCATATGGGTAGGAAACACCCGTCGTTTGTTTTGAGCACACTCACATTTCCTGCTGTGTTAGAGACTCGAGAAAGCAAGAGCGTGCTTCTTGCTCTAAAGCAGAGTGTGTTTCATGGATGAGAACTGTGCTGTGTGTTGCCCTTCAGAAATGGAGTTAAATCCCAGGCTCTGTGTCTGCCTACAAGCAAGACTTTGTTTCAGGTAAACAATGTCACTTTTCAGCTCAATGAAGCTACATTGTTCACGAAGCTCACACTTTTATTGCGCTTAACTGAAAAGCATTTGATGTTAGAGGACCTGTGGTTTGTATCAGTTTCAGAATCAGAGTTGAACTCGACATGGTCCAAATGTGTAGCAAAAACAGTCCTTTGGTTATGATCACACTCACGTTTCCTGCTATATTAGAGATTCTAGAAAGCAAGAGCATGCTTCTTTCTCTAAGGCAGATTGTGTTTGATGGATGGGAACTGTCCTGATTGTTGCCCTTCAGAAATGGAGTTAAATCCCAGGCTCTATGTCTTCCTACAAGCAAGACTTCGTTTCAGGTAAACACAGTCCCTTTTCAGCTCAAGTGAAGCAACATCGTTCACGAAGCTCATGGGTTCATCACGCTTAACTGAAAAGCATTTGATGCTAGAGGACCTGTGGTTTTTATCAGTTTCAGAAGCAGAGTTGAACGAGACATGGGCCCTATGTGTAAGAAAAACAGTCCTTTGGTTATGATCACACTCAAGTTTCCTGCTGTATTAGAGACTCTAGAAAGCAAGAGCGTACCTCTTGCACTAAAGCAGAGTGTGTTTCATGAATGGGAACTGTGCGGAGAGTTGCTCTTCAGAAATGGAGTTAAATCCCAGGCTCTGTGTCTTCCTACAAGCAAGACATCTTTTCAGGTAAACGCAGTCACTTTTCAGCTCAAACGATGCTACATCGTTCAGGAAGCTCACACGTTTATCGCTCTTCACTGAAAAGCATTGGATGTTAGAGGACCTGTGGTTTGTATCAATTTCAGAAGCAGAGTTGAAGGAGATACGGTACTTATGTGTAGGAAACACCGTTCTTTGTTCTGAGCACACTCACGTTTCCTGCTGTATTAGAGACTCTAGAAAGCAAGAGCATGCTTCTTGCTCTAAAGCAGAGTTTGTTTCATTGATGAGAACTGTGCAGTGTGTTTCCCTTCAGAAAGGGAGTTAAATTCCAGGCTCTGTGTCTTCCTACAAACAAGACTTCGTTTCAGGTAAACGCAGTCCCTTTTCAGCTCAAAGGAAGCTACAGGGTTCACGAAGCTCACAGTGTTCTCGTTCTTAACTGCGAAGCATTGGATAATAGAGGACCCGTGGTTTCTATCAGTTTCAGAAGCAGAGTTGAACCAGATGTTGTCCATATGGGTAGAAAACACCGGTCGTTTGTTTTGAGCACACTCACATTTCCTGCTGTGTTAGAGACTCGAGAAAGCAAGAGCGTGCTTCTTGCCCTAAAGCAGAGTGTGTTTCATGGATGAGAACTGTACTGTGTGTTTCCCTTCAGAAAAGGAGTTAAATCCCAGGATCTGTGTCTTCCTACAAGCAAGACTTTGTTTCAGTTAAACGCAGTCACTTTTCAGCTCAATGAAGCTACATCCTTCACGAAGCTCACACGTTTATCGCGCTTTACTGAAAAGCATTGGATGTTATAGCACCTGTGGTTTGTAACAGTTTCAGAAGCAGAGTTGATCTAGATACGGTCTGTATATGTAGCAAACACCGTTCTTTTGTTCTGAGCACAATCACGGTTCCTGCTGTATTAGAGACTCTAGAAAGCAAGAGCATGCTTCTTGCTCTAAAGCAGAGTGTGTTTCATTGATGAGAACTGTGCAGTGTGTTTCCCTTCAGAAAGGGTGTTGAATTCCAGGATCTGTGTCTTCCTACAAGCAAGTATTCGTTTCAGGTAAACGCAGTCCCTTTTCAGCTCAAAGGAAGCTAAATCGTTCACGAAGCTCACACTTTTCTCACTCTTAACTGAAAAGCATTGGATGTTAGACGACCTGTGGTTTGTAACAGTTACAGAAGCAGAGTGGATCTAGATACGGTCTGTATGTGTAGGAAACACCATTCTTTTGTTCTGAGCACACTCACGGTTACTGCTGTATTAGAGACTTTAGAAAGCAACAGCATGCTTCTTGCTCTAAAGCAGCATGTGTTTCATGGATGAGAACTGTGCAGTTTGTTTCCCTTCAGAAATGGAGTTAAATCCCAGACTCTGTGTCTTCCTACAAGCAAGACATCGTTTTAGTAAAACACAGTCCCCTTTCTGCTCAAAGGATGCATCATTGTTCAGGAAGGTCACACGTTTATCGCGCATAACTGAAAAGCATTGGATGTTATAGGACCTGTGCTTTGTATCAGTTTCAGAAGCAGAGTTGTACTACATATGGTCTGTATGTGTAGGAAACACCATTCTTTTGTTCTGAGCACATTCACTTTTCCTGCTGTATTAGAGACTCTTGAAAGCCAGAGTGTGCTTCTTGCTCTAAAGCAGAATGTGTTTCATGGATGAGAACTGTGAAGTCTGTATCTCTTCAGAAATGGAGTTAAATCCCTGGCTCTGTGTCTTCCTACAAGCAAGACTTTGTTTCAGGTAAACGCAGTCCCTTTTCAGCTCAAAGGAATCTACATCGTTCACGAAGCTCACACTTTTCTCACTTTTAACTGAAAAGCATTTGATGTTAGAGGACCTGTGGTGTGTATCAGTTTCCGAAGCAGAGTTAAACTATATATGGTCCGTATGTGTAGGAAACACCGCTCTTTTGTTCTCTCACACTCACGTTTCCTTCAGTATTAGAGACTCTAGAAATCCTGAGCATGCTTCTTCCTCTAAAGCAGAGTGTGTTTCATGGATGAGAAATATGAAGTGTGTATCTCTTCAGAAATGGAGTTAAATCCCAGGCTCTGTGTCTTCCTATAAGCAAGACTTCATTTCAGGTAAACGCAGTCACTTTTCAGCTCAAACGAAGCTACATTGTTCAGGAAGCTCCAACATTTCTCGCTAATAACTGGAAAGTATATGATGGTAGAGGACCTGTGGTTTTAATAGTTTCAGAAGCAGAGTTCAACTAGATATGGTCCATATGTGTAGGAAACACAGTCCTTTGGTTATGATCACACTCACGTTTCCTACAGTATTAGAGACTCTGTAACACAAGAGTGTGCTTCTTGCTCTAAAGCAGAGTGTGTTTCATGGATGAGAACTGTGCAGTGTGTTTCCCTTCAGAAATGGAGTAAAATCCCAGGCTCTGTGTCTTCCTACAAGCAAGATTTTGTTTCAGGTAAAAGCAGTCCCTAATCAACTCAAAGGAACCTAAATCGTTCACGAAGCTCACACTTTTCTCACTCTTAACTGAAAAGCATTGGATGTTAGACGACCTGTGGTGTGTATCAGTTTCAGAAGCAGAGTTGAACTAGATATGGTCTGTATGTGTAGGAAAAACAGTCCTTTGGTTATGATCACACTCAAGTTTCCTGCTGTATTAGAGACTCTAGAAAGCAAGAGCATACCTCTTGCACTAAAGCAGAGTGTGTTTCATGAATGGGAACTGTGCGGAGAGTTGCACTTCAGAAATGGAGTTAAATTCCAGGCTCTGTGTCTTCCTACAAGCAAGACATCGTTTCAGGTAAACGCAGTCCCTTTTCAGCTCAAACGATGCTACATCGTTCAGGAAGCTCACACGTTTATCACGCTTAACTGAAAAGCATTGGATGTTAGAGGACCTGTGGTTTGTATCAGTTTCAGGAGCAGAGTTGAAGGAGATACGGTACTTATGTGTAGGAAACACCGTTCTTTGTTCTGAGCACACTCACGTTTCCTGCTGTATTAGAGACTCTAGAAAGCAAGAGCATGCTTCTTGCTCTAAAGCAGAGTGTGTTTCATTGATGAGAACTGTGCAGTGTGTTTCCCTTCAGAAAGGGTGTTGAATTCCAGGATCTGTGTCTTCCTACAAGCAAGTATTCGTTTCAGGTAAACGCAGTCCCTTTTCAGCTCAAAGGAAGCTAAATCGTTCACGAAGCTCACACTTTTCTCACTCTTAACTGAAAAGCATTGGATGTTAGACGACCTGTGGTTTGTAACAGTTACAGAAGCAGAGTGGATCTAGATATGGTCTGTATGTGTAGGAAACACCGTTCTTTTGTTCTGAGCACACTCACGGTTACTGCTGTATTAGAGACTTTAGAAAGCAACAGCATGCTTCTTGCTCTAAAGCAGCATGTGTTTCATGGATGAGAACTGTGCAGTTTGTTTCCCTTCAGAAATGGAGTTAAATCCCAGACTCTGTGTCTTCCTACAAGCAAGACATCGTTTTAGTAAAACACAGTCCCTTTTCTGCTCAAAGGATGCATCATTGTTCAGGAAGGTCACACGTTTATCGCGCATAACTGAAAAGCATTGGATGTTAGAGGACCTGTGCTTTGTATCAGTTTCAGAAGCAGAGTTGAACTAGATATGGTCTGTATGTGTAGGAAACACCATTCTTTTGTTCTGAGCACATTCACTTTTCCTGCTGTATTAGAGACTCTTGAAAGCCAGAGTGTGCTTCTTGCTCTAAAGCAGAATGTGTTTCATGGATGAGAACTGTGAAGTTTGTATCTCTTCAGAAATGGAGTTAAATCCCTGGCTCTGTGTCTTCCTACAAGCAAGACTTTGTTTCAGGTAAACACAGTCCCTTTTCAGCTCAAAGGAATCTACATCGTTCACGAAGCTCACACTTTTCTCACTTTTAACTGAAAAGCATTTGATGTTAGAGGACCTGTGGTGTGTATCAGTTTCCGAAGCAGAGTTAAACTATATATGGTCCGTATGTGTAGGAAACACCGCTCTTTTGTTCTCTCACACTCACGTTTCCTTCAGTATTAGAGACTCTAGAAATCCTGAGCATGCTTCTTCCTCTAAAGCAGAGTGTGTTTCATGGATGAGAAATATGAAGTGTGTATCTCTTCAGAAATGGAGTTAAATCCCAGGCTCTGTGTCTTCCTATAAGCAAGACTTCATTTCAGGTAAACGCAGTCACTTTTCAGCTCAAACGAAGCTACATTGTTCAGGAAGCTCCAACGTTTCTCGCTAATAACTGGAAAGTATATGATGGTAGAGGACCTGTGGTTTTAATAGTTTCAGAAGCAGAGTTCAACTAGATATGGTCCATATGTGTAGGAAACACAGTCCTTTGGTTATGATCACACTCACGTTTCCTACTGTATTAGAGACTCTGTAACACAAGAGTGTGCTTCTTGCTCTAAAGCAGAGTGTGTTTCATGGATGAGAACTGTGCAGTGTGTTTCCCTTCAAAAATGGAGTAAAATCCCAGGCTCTGTGTCTTCCTACAAGCAAGATTTTGTTTCAGGTAAAAGCAGTCCCTATTCAACTCAAAGGAAGCTAAATCGTTCACGAAGCTCACACTTTTCTCACTCTTAACTGAAAAGCATTGGATGTTAGACGACCTGTGGTGTGTATCAGTTTCAGAAGCAGAGTTGAACTAGATATGGTCTGTATGTGTAGGAAAAACAGTCCTTTGGTTATGATCACACTCAAGTTTCCTGCTGTATTAGAGACTCTAGAAAGCAAGAGCATACCTCTTGCACTAAAGCAGAGTGTGTTTCATGAATGGGAACTGTGCGGAGAGTTGCACTTCATAAATGGAGTTAAATCCCAGGCTCTGTGTCTTCCTACAAGCAAGACATCGTTTCAGGTAAATGCAGACCCTATTCAGCTCAAACGATGCTACGTCGTTCAGGAAGCTCACACGTTTATCACGCTTAACTGAAAAGCATTGGATGTTAGAGGACCTGTGGTGTGTATCAGTTTCAGAAGCAGAGTTGAACTAGATATGGTCTGTATGTGTAGGAAAAACAGTCCTTTGGTTATGATCACACTCAAGTTTCCTGCTGTATTAGAGACTCTAGAAAGCAAGAGCATACCTCTTGCACTAAAGCAGAGTGTGTTTCATGAATGGGAACTGTGCGGAGAGTTGCACTTCAGAAACGGAGTTAAATCCCAGGCTCTGTGTCTTCCTACAAGCAAGACATCGTTTCAGGTAAACGCAGACCCTATTCAGCTCAAACGATGCTACATCGTTCAGGAAGCTCACACGTTTATTCCGCTTAACTGAAAAGCATTGGATGTTAGAGGACCTGTGGTTTGTATCAGTTTCAGGAGCAGAGTTGAAGGAGATACGGTACTTATGTGTAGGAAACACCGTTCTTTGTTCTGAGCACACTCACGTTTCCTGCTGTATTAGAGACTCTGGAAAGCAAGAGCATGCTTCTTGCTCTAAAGCAGAGTGTGTTTCATTGATGAGAACTGTGCAGTGTGTTTCCCTTCAGAAAGGGTGTTAAATTCCAGGATCTGTGTCTTCCTACAAGCAAGAATTCGTTTCATGTAAACGCAGTCCCTTTTCAGCTCAAAGGAAGCTACATGGTTCACGAAGCTCACAGTGTTCTCGTTCTTAACCGAGAAGCATTGGATAATAGAGGACCTGTGGTTTCTATCAGTTTCAGAAGCAGAGTTGAACCAGATGTTGTCCAAATGGGTAGGAAACACCGGTCGTTTGTTTTGAGCACACTCACATTTCCTGCTGTGTTAGAGACTCGAGAAAGCAAGAGCGTGCTTCTTGCTCTAAAGCAGAGTGTGTTTCATGGATGAGAACTGTGCTGTGTGTTGCCCTTCAGAAATGGAGTTAATTCCCAGGCTCTGTGTCTTCCTACAAACAAGACTTCATTTCAGGTAAACGCAGTCCATTTTCAGCTCAAGTGAAGCAACATCGTTCACGAAGCTCATGGGTTTATCACGCTTAACTGAAAAGCATTTGATGCTAGAGGACCTGTGGTTTTTATCAGTTTCAGAAGCAGAGTTGAACTAGACATGGGCCCTATGTGTAAGAAAATCAGTCCTTTGGGTATGATCACACTGAAGTTTCCTGCTGTGTTAGAGAATCTAGAAAGCAAGAGCATGCTTCTTTCTCTAAGGCAGATTGTGTTTGATGGATGGGAACTGTCCTGATTTTTGCCCTTCAGAAATGGTGTTAAATCCCAGGCTCTGTGTCTTCCTACAAACAAGACTTCGTTTCAGGTAAACGCAGTCTCTTTTCAGCTCAAAGGAAGCTACATGGTTCACGAAGCATACAGTGTTCTCGCTCCTAACTGAGAAGCATTGGATGATAGAGGACCTGTGGTTTCTATCAGTTTCAGAAGCAGAGTTGAAGCAGATGTTGTCAATATGGGTAGGAAAGACCGTTCTTTTGTTTTGAGCACACTCACATTTCCTGCTGTGTTAGAGACTCCAGAAAGCAAGAGCATGCTTCTTGCCCTAAAGCAGAGTGTGTTTCATGGATGAGAACTGTGCTGTGTGTTTCCCTTCAGAAAAGGAGTTAAATCCCAGGCTCTGTGTCTTCCTACAAGCAAGACTTTGTTTCAGGTAAACCCAGTCCCTTTTCAGCTCAAAGGAAGCTACATCGTTCACGAAGCTCACACGTTTATCGCGCTTAACTGAAAAGCATTGGATGTTAGAGGACCTGTGGTTTGTATCAGTTTCAGGAGCAGAGTTAAACTAGTATGGTCTGTATATGTAGGAAACACCGTTCTTTTGTTCTGAGCACACTCACGTTTCCTGCTGTATTAGAGACTTTAGAAAGCAACAGCATGCTTCTTGCTCTAAAGCAGAGTGTGTTTCATTGATGGGGACTGTGCAGTGTGTTTCCATTCTGAAATGGAATGAAATCCCAGGCTCTGTTACTTCCTATAAGCAAGATTTTGTTTCAGTTAATCGCAGTCCCTTTTCAGCTCAAAGGAAGCTACATCATTCACGAAGCTCACACTTTTCTCACTCTTAACTGTAAAGCATTGGATGTTAGAGTACCTGTCGTTTGTATCAGTTTCAGAAGCAGACTTGAACTAGATATGGTCCGTATGTGTAGGAAACACCGCTCTTTTGTTCTGATCACACTCATGTTTCCTGCTGTATTAGAGACTCTAGAAAGCCACAGCGTGCTCCTTTCTCTAAAGCAGAGTGTGTTTCATGGATGAGAACTGTGAAGTGTGTATCTGTTCAGAAATGGAGATAAATCGTAGGCTCTGTGTCTTCCTACAAGCTAGATTTCATTTTAGGTATACGCAGTCACTTTTCAGCTCAAAGGAAGCTACAATTTTCACGAAGCTCCAACGTTTCTCGCTAATAACTGGAAAGCATTTGATAGTAGAAGACCTGTGGTTTGAATAGTTTCAGAAGCAGAGTTCACCTAGATATGGTTCATATGTATAGGAAACACAGTTCTTTGGTTATGATCACACTCAAGTTTCCTGCTGTATTAGAGACTCTGAAACACAAGAGTGTGCTTCTTGCTCTAAAGCAGAGTGTGTTTCATGGATGAGAACTGTGCAGTGTGTTTCCCTTCAGAAATGGAGTTAAAGCCCAGGCTCTGTGTCTTCCTACAAGCAAGATTTTGTTTCAGGTAAAAGCAGTCCCTTTTCAGCTCAAAGGAAGCTAAATCGTTCACGAAGCTCACACTTTTCTCACTCTTAACTGAAAAGCATTGGATGTTAGACGACCTGTGGTGTGTATCAGTTTCAGAAGCAGAGTTGAACTAGATATGGTCTGTATGTGTAGGAAAAACAGTCCTTTGGTTATGATCACACTCAAGTTTCCTGCTGTATTAGAGACTCTAGAAAGCAAGAGCGTACCTCTTGCACTAAAGCAGACTGTGTTTCATGAATGGGAACTGTGCGGAGAGTTGCACTTCAGAAATGGAGTTAAATCCCAGGCTCTGTGTCTTCCTACAAGCAAGACATCTTTTCAGGTAAACGCAGACCCTATTCAGCTCAAACGATGCTACATCGTTCAGGAAGCTCACACGTTTATCGCTCTTCACTGAAAAGCATTGGATGTTAGAGGACCTGTGGTTTGTATCAGTTTCAGAAGCAGAGTTGAAGGAGATACGGTACTTATGTGTAGGAAACACCGTTCTTTGTTCTGAGCACACTCATGTTTCCTGCTGTATTAGAGACTTTAGAAAGCAAGAGCATGCTTCTTGCTCTAAAGCAGAGTTTGTTTCATTGATGAGAACTGTGCAGTGTGTTTTCCTTCAGAAAGGGAGTTAAATTCCAGGCTTTGTGTCTTCCTACAAGCAAGATTTCGTTTCAGATAAACACAGTCCCTTTTCAGCTCAAAGGAAGCTACATTGTTCACGAAGCTCACAGTGTTCTCGTTCTTAACTGCGAAGCATTGGATAATAGAGGATCCGTTGTTTCTATCAGTTTCACAAGCAGAGTTGAACCAGATGTTGTCCATATGGGTAGGAAACACCGGTCGTTTGTTTTGAGCACACTCACATTTCCTGCTGTGTTAGAGACTCGAGAAAGCAAGAGCGTGCTTCTTGCTCTAAAGCAGAGTGTGTTTCATGGATGAGAACTGTGCTGTGTGTTTCCCTTCAGAAATGGAGTTAATTCCCAGGCTCTGTGTCTTCCTACAAACAAGACTTCATTTCAGGTAAACGCAGTACCTTTTCAGCTCAAGTGAAGCAACATCGTTCACGAATCTCATGGGTTTATCACGCTTAACTGAAAAGCATTTGATGCTAGAGGACCTGTGGTTTTTATCAGTTTCAGAAGCAGAGTTGAACTAGACATGGGCCCTATGTGTAAGAAAATCAGTCCTTTGGGTATGATCACACTGATGTTTCCTGCTGTGTTAGAGACTCGAGAAAGCAAGAGCATGCTTCTTGACCTAAAGCAGAGTGTGTTTCATGGATGAGAACTGTGCTGTGTGTTTCCCTACAGAAAAGGAGTTAAATCCCAGGATCTGTGTCTTCCTACACGCAAGACTTTGTTTCAGGTAAGCGCAGTCACTTTTCAGCTCAATGAAGCTACATCCTTCACGAAGCTCACACGTTTATCGCGCTTTACTGAAAAGCATTGGATGTTAGAGAACCTGTGGTTTGTAACAGTTTCAGAAGCAGAGTGGATCTAGATACAGTCTGTATGTGTAGGAAACACCGTTCTTTTGTTCTGAGCACACTCACGGTTCCTGCTGTATTAGAGACTTTAGAAAGCAACAGCATGCTTCTTGCTCTAAAGCAGCATGTGTTTCATGGATGAGAACTGTGCAGTTTGTTTCCCTTCAGAAATGGAGTTAAATCCCAGACTCTGTGTCTTCCTACAAGCAAGACATCGTTTTAGTAAAACACAGTCCCTTTTCTGCTCAAAGGATGCTTCATTGTTCAGGAAGGTCACACGTTTATCGCGCATAACTGAAAAGCATTGGATGTTAGAGGACCTGTGCTTTGTATCAGTTTCAGAAGCAGAGTTGAACTAGATATGGTCTGTATGTGTAGGAAACACCATTCTTTTGTTCTGAGCACACTCACTTTTCCTGCTGTATTAGAGACTCTTGAAAGCCAGAGTGTGCTTCTTGCTCTAAAGCAGAATGTGTTTCATGGATGAGAACTGTGAAGTCTGTATCTCTTCAGAAATGGAGTTAAATCCCTGGCTCTGTGTCTTCCTACAAGCAAGACTTTGTTTCAGGTAAACGCAGTCCCTTTTCAGCTCAAAGGAATCTACATCGTTCACGATGCTCACACTTTTCTCACTTTTAACTGAAAAGCATTTGATGTTAGAGGACCTGTGGTGTGTATCAGTTTCCGAAGCAGAGTTAAACTATATATGGTCCGTATGTGTAGGAAACACCGCTGTTTTGTTCTCTCACACTCACGTTTCCTTCAGTATTAGAGACTCTAGAAATCCTGAGCATGCTTCTTCCTCTAAAGCAGAGTGTGTTTCATGGATGAGAAATATGAAGTGTGTATCTCTTCAGAAATGGAGTTAAATCCCAGGCTCTGTGTCTTCCTATAAGCAAGACTTCATTTCCTGTAAACGCAGTCCCTTTTCAGCTCAAATGAAGCTACATTGTTCAGGAAGCTCCAACGTTTCTCGCTAATAACTGGAAAGTATATGATGGTAGAGGACCTGTGGTTTTAATAGTTTCAGAAGCAGAGTTCAACTAGATATGGTCCGTATGTGTAGGAAACACCGCTCTTTTGTTCTGATCACACTCATGTTTCCTGCTGTATTAGAGACTCTAGAAAGCCACAGCGTGCTCCTTTCTCTAAAGCAGAGTGTGTTTCATGGATGAGAACTGTGAAGTGTGTATCTGTTCAGAAATGGAGATAAATCCTAGGCTCTGTGTCTTCCTACAAGCTAGATTTCATTTTAGGTATACGCAGTCACTTTTCAGCTCAAAGGAAGCTACAATTTTCACGAAGCTCCAACGTTTCTCGCTAATAACTGGAAAGCATTTGATAGTAGAAGACCTGTGGTTTGAATAGTTTCAGAAGCAGAGTTCACCTAGATATGGTTCATATGTATAGGAAACACAGTTCTTTGGTTATGATCACACTCAAGTTTCCTGCTGTATTAGAGACTCTGAAACACAAGAGTGTGCTTCTTGCTCTAAAGCAGAGTGTGTTTCATGGATGAGAACTGTGCAGTGTGTTTCCCTTCAGAAATGGAGTTAAAGCCCAGGCTCTGTGTCTTCCTACAAGCAAGATTTTGTTTCAGGTAAAAGCAGTCCCTTTTCAGCTCAAAGGAAGCTAAATCGTTCACGAAGCTCACACTTTTCTCACTCTTAACTGAAAAGCATTGGATGTTAGACGACCTGTGGTGTGTATCAGTTTCAGAAGCAGAGTTGAACTAGATATGGTCTGTATGTGTAGGAAAAACAGTCCTTTGGTTATGATCACACTCAAGTTTCCTGCTGTATTAGAGACTCTAGAAAGCAAGAGCGTACCTCTTGCACTAAAGCAGACTGTGTTTCATGAATGGGAACTGTGCGGAGAGTTGCACTTCAGAAATGGAGTTAAATCCCAGGCTCTGTGTCTTCCTACAAGCAAGACATCTTTTCAGGTAAACGCAGACCCTATTCAGCTCAAACGATGCTACATCGTTCAGGAAGCTCACACGTTTATCGCTCTTCACTGAAAAGCATTGGATGTTAGAGGACCTGTGGTTTGTATCAGTTTCAGAAGCAGAGTTGAAGGAGATACGGTACTTATGTGTAGGAAACACCGTTCTTTGTTCTGAGCACACTCATGTTTCCTGCTGTATTAGAGACTTTAGAAAGCAAGAGCATGCTTCTTGCTCTAAAGCAGAGTTTGTTTCATTGATGAGAACTGTGCAGTGTGTTTTCCTTCAGAAAGGGAGTTAAATTCCAGGCTTTGTGTCTTCCTACAAGCAAGATTTCGTTTCAGATAAACACAGTCCCTTTTCAGCTCAAAGGAAGCTACATTGTTCACGAAGCTCACAGTGTTCTCGTTCTTAACTGCGAAGCATTGGATAATAGAGGATCCGTTGTTTCTATCAGTTTCACAAGCAGAGTTGAACCAGATGTTGTCCATATGGGTAGGAAACACCGGTCGTTTGTTTTGAGCACACTCACATTTCCTGCTGTGTTAGAGACTCGAGAAAGCAAGAGCGTGCTTCTTGCTCTAAAGCAGAGTGTGTTTCATGGATGAGAACTGTGCTGTGTGTTTCCCTTCAGAAATGGAGTTAATTCCCAGGCTCTGTGTCTTCCTACAAACAAGACTTCATTTCAGGTAAACGCAGTACCTTTTCAGCTCAAGTGAAGCAACATCGTTCACGAATCTCATGGGTTTATCACGCTTAACTGAAAAGCATTTGATGCTAGAGGACCTGTGGTTTTTATCAGTTTCAGAAGCAGAGTTGAACTAGACATGGGCCCTATGTGTAAGAAAATCAGTCCTTTGGGTATGATCACACTGATGTTTCCTGCTGTGTTAGAGACTCGAGAAAGCAAGAGCATGCTTCTTGACCTAAAGCAGAGTGTGTTTCATGGATGAGAACTGTGCTGTGTGTTTCCCTACAGAAAAGGAGTTAAATCCCAGGATCTGTGTCTTCCTACACGCAAGACTTTGTTTCAGGTAAGCGCAGTCACTTTTCAGCTCAATGAAGCTACATCCTTCACGAAGCTCACACGTTTATCGCGCTTTACTGAAAAGCATTGGATGTTAGAGAACCTGTGGTTTGTAACAGTTTCAGAAGCAGAGTGGATCTAGATACAGTCTGTATGTGTAGGAAACACCGTTCTTTTGTTCTGAGCACACTCACGGTTCCTGCTGTATTAGAGACTTTAGAAAGCAACAGCATGCTTCTTGCTCTAAAGCAGCATGTGTTTCATGGATGAGAACTGTGCAGTTTGTTTCCCTTCAGAAATGGAGTTAAATCCCAGACTCTGTGTCTTCCTACAAGCAAGACATCGTTTTAGTAAAACACAGTCCCTTTTCTGCTCAAAGGACGCTTCATTGTTCAGGAAGGTCACACGTTTATCGCGCATAACTGAAAAGCATTGGATGTTAGAGGACCTGTGCTTTGTATCAGTTTCAGAAGCAGAGTTGAACTAGATATGGTCTGTATGTGTAGGAAACACCATTCTTTTGTTCTGAGCACACTCACTTTTCCTGCTGTATTAGAGACTCTTGAAAGCCAGAGTGTGCTTCTTGCTCTAAAGCAGAATGTGTTTCATGGATGAGAACTGTGAAGTCTGTATCTCTTCAGAAATGGAGTTAAATCCCTGGCTCTGTGTCTTCCTACAAGCAAGACTTTGTTTCAGGTAAACGCAGTCCCTTTTCAGCTCAAAGGAATCTACATCGTTCACGATGCTCACACTTTTCTCACTTTTAACTGAAAAGCATTTGATGTTAGAGGACCTGTGGTGTGTATCAGTTTCCGAAGCAGAGTTAAACTATATATGGTCCGTATGTGTAGGAAACACCGCTGTTTTGTTCTCTCACACTCACGTTTCCTTCAGTATTAGAGACTCTAGAAATCCTGAGCATGCTTCTTCCTCTAAAGCAGAGTGTGTTTCATGGATGAGAAATATGAAGTGTGTATCTCTTCAGAAATGGAGTTAAATCCCAGGCTCTGTGTCTTCCTATAAGCAAGACTTCATTTCCTGTAAACGCAGTCCCTTTTCAGCTCAAATGAAGCTACATTGTTCAGGAAGCTCCAACGTTTCTCGCTAATAACTGGAAAGTATATGATGGTAGAGGACCTGTGGTTTTAATAGTTTCAGAAGCAGAGTTCAACTAGATATGGTCCATATGTGTAGGAAACACAGTCCTTTGGTTATGATCACACTCACGTTTCCTACTGTATTAGAGACTCTGTAACACAAGAGTGTGCTTCTTGCTCTAAAGCAGAGTGTGTTTCATGGATGAGAACTGTGCAGTGTGTTTCCCTTCAGAAATGGAGTAAAATCCCAGGCTCTGTGTCTTCCTACAAGCAAGATTTTGTTTCAGGTAAAAGCAGTCCCTTTTCAGCTCAAAGGAAGCTAAATCGTTCACGAAGCTCACACTTTTCTCACTCTTAACTGAAAAGCATTGGATGTTAGACGACCTGTGGTGTGTATCAGTTTCAGAAGCAGAGTTGAACTAGATATGGTCTGTATGTGTAGGAAAAACAGTCCTTTGGTTATGATCACACTCAAGTTTCCTGCTGTATTAGAGACTCTAGAAAGCAAGAGCATACCTCTTGCACTAAAGCAGAGTGTGTTTCATGAATGGGAACTGTGCGGAGAGTTGCCCTTCAGAAATGGAGTTAAATCCAGGCTCTGTGTCTTCCTACAAACAAGACTTCCTTTCAGGTAAACGCAGTCCCTTTTCAGCTCAAAGGAAGCTACATGGTTCACAAAGCATACAGTGTTCTCGCTCTTAACTGAGAAGCATTGGATGATAGAGGACCTGTGGTTTCTATCAGTTACAGAGGCAGAGTGGAAGCAGATGTTGTCAATATGGGTAGGAAAGACCGTTCTTTTGTTTTGAGCACACTCACATTTCCTGCTGTGTTAGAGACTCCAGAATGCAAGAGCATGCTTTTTGCCCTAAAGTAGAGTGTGTTTCATGAATGAGAACTGTCCTGTGTGTTTCCCTTCAGAAAGGGAGTTAAATTCCAGGCTCTGTGTCTTCCTACAAGCAAGACTTCGTTTCAGGTAAACACAGTCACTTTTCAGCTCAAGTGAAGCAACAACGTTCACGAAGCTCATGGGTTCATCACGCTTAACTGAAAAGCATTTGATGCTAGAGGACCTGTGGTTTTTATCAGTTTCAGAAGCAGAGTTGAACTAGACATGGGCCCTATGTGTAAGAAAATCAGTCCTTTGGGTATGATCACACTCAAGTTTCCTGCTGTGTTAGAGACTCGAGAAAGCAAGAGCATGCTTCTTGCCCTAAAGCAGAGTGTGTTTCATGGATGAGAACTGTGCTGTGTGTTTCCCTTCAGAAAAGGTGTTAAATCCCAGGATCTGTGTCTTCCTACAAGCAAGACTTTGTTTCAGGTAAACGCAGTCACTTTTCAGCTCAATGAAGCTACATTGTTCACGAAGCTCACACGTTTATCGCGCTTTACTGAAAAGCATTGGATGTTAGAGCACCTGTGGTTTGTATCAGTTTCAGAAGCAGAGTTGAACTAGATATGGTCTGTATGTGTAGGAAACACCATTCTTTTGTTCTGAGCACACTCACTTTTCCTGCTGTATTAGAGGCTCTAGAAAGCCAGAGCGTGCTCCTTGCTCTAAATCAGAGTGTGTTTCATGGATGAGAACTGTGAAGTATGTATCTCTTCAGAAATGGAGTTAAATCCCAGGCTCTGTGTCTTCCTAAAAGCAAGACTTCATTTCAGGTAAACGCAGTCACTTTTCAGCTCAAAGGAAGCAACAATGTTCACGAAGCTCCAATGTTTCTCACTAATAACTGGAAAGCATTTGATGGTAGAGGACCTGTGGTTTGAATAGTTTCAGAAGCAGAGTTCAACTAGATATGGTCCATATATATAGGAAACACAGTACTTTGGTTATGATCACACTCACGTTTCCTGCTGTATTAGAGACTCTGAACACAAGAGCATGCTTCTTGCCCTAAAGTAGAGTGTGTTTCATGGATGAGAACTGTGCTGTGTGTTTTCATTCAGAAAGGGAGTTAAATTCCAGGCTCTGTGTCTTCCTACAAACAAGACTTCCTTTCAGGTAAACGCAGTCCCTTTTCAGCTCAAAGGAAGCTACATGGTTCACAAAGCATACAGTGTTCTCGCTCTTAACTGAGAAGCATTGGATGATAGAGGACCTGTGGTTTCTATCAGTTACAGAAGCAGAGTTGAAGCAGATGTTGTCAATATGGGTAGGAAACACCGTTCTTTTTTTTTGAGCACACTCACATTTCTTGCTGTGTTAGAGAGTCCAGAAAGCAAGAGCATGCTTTTTGCCCTAAAGTAGAGTGTGTTTCATGGATGAGAACTGTGCTGTGTGTTTCCCTTCAGAAAGGGAGTTAAATTCCAGGCTCTGTGTCTTCCTACAAGCAAGACATCGTTTCAGGTAAACACAGTCCCTTTTCTGCTCAAGTGAAGCAACAACGTTCATGAAGCTCATGGGTTCATCACGCTTAACTGAAAAGCATTTGATGCTAGAGGACCTGTGGTTTTTATCAGTTTCAGAAGCAGAGTTGAACTAGACATGGGCCCTATGTGTAAGAAAATCAGTCCTTTGTGTATGATCACACTGAAGTTTCCTGCTGTGTTAGAGACTCTAGAAAGCAAGAGCATGCTTCTTTCTCTAAGGCAGATTGTGTTTGATGGATGGGAACTGTCCTGATTTTTGCCCTTCAGAAATGGTGTTAAATCCCAGGCTCTGTGTCTTCCTACAAACAAGACTTCGTTTCAGGTAAACGCAGTCTCTTTTCAGCTCAAAGGAAGCTACATGGTTCACGAAGCATACATTGTTCTCGCTCCTAACTGAGAAGCATTGGATGATAGAGGACCTGTGGTTTCTATCAGTTTCAGAAGCAGAGTTGAAGCAGATGTTGTCAATATGGGTAGGAAAGACCGTTCTTTTGTTTTGAGCACACTCACATTTCCTGCTGTGTTAGAGACTCCAGAAAGCAAGAGCATGCTTCTTGCCCTAAAGCAGAGTGTGTTTCATGGATGAGAACTGTGCTGTGTGTTTCCCTTCAGAAAAGGAGTTAAATCCCAGGCTCTGTGTCTTCCTACAAGCAAGACTTTGTTTCAGGTAAACCCAGTCCCTTTTCAGCTCAAAGGAAGCTACATCGTTCACGAAGCTCACACGTTTATCGCGCTTAACTGAAAAGCATTGGATGTTAGAGGACCTGTGGTTTGTATCAGTTTCAGGAGCAGAGTTAAACTAGATATGGTCTGTATATGTAGGAAACACCGTTCTTTTGTTCTGAGCACACTCACGTTTCCTGCTGTATTAGAGACTTTAGAAAGCAACAGCATGCTTCTTGCTCTAAAGCAGAGTGTGTTTCATTGATGGGGACTGTGCAGTGTGTTTCCATTCTGAAATGGAATGAAATCCCAGGCTCTGTTACTTCCTATAAGCAAGATTTTGTTTCAGTTAATCGCAGTCCCTTTTCAGCTCAAAGGAAGCTACATCATTCACAAAGCTCACACTTTTCTCACTCTTAACTGTAAAGCATTGGATGTTAGAGTACCTATCGTTTGTATCAGTTTCAGAAGCAGACTTGAACTAGATATGGTCCGTATGTGTAGGAAACACCGCTCTTTTGTTCTGATCACACTCATGTTTCCTGCTGTATTAGAGACTCTAGAAAGCCACAGCGTGCTCCTTTCTCTAAAGCAGAGTGTGTTTCATGGATGAGAACTGTGAAGTGTGTATCTGTTCAGAAATGGAGATAAATCCTAGGCTCCGTGTCTTCCTACAAGCTAGACTTCATTTTAGGTATACGCAGTCACTTTTCAGCTCAAAGGAAGCTACAATTTTCACGAAGCTCCAACGTTTCTCGCTAATAACTGGAAAGCATTTGATGGTAGAAGACCTGTGGTTTGAATAGTTTCAGAAGCAGAGTTCACCTAGATATGGTTCATATGTATAGGAAACACAGTTCTTTGGTTATGATCACACTCAAGTTTCCTGCTGTATTAGAGACTCTGAAACACAAGAGTGTGCTTCTTGCTCTAAAGCAGAGTGTGTTTCATGGATGAGAACTGTGCAGTGTGTTTCCCTTCAGAAATGGAGTTAAAGCCCAGGCTCTGTGTCTTCCTACAAGCAAGATTTTGTTTCAGGTAAAAGCAGTCCCTTTTCAGCTCAAAGGAAGCTAAATCGTTCACGAAGCTCACACTTTTCTCACTCTTAACTGAAAAGCATTGGATGTTAGACGACCTGTGGTGTGTATCAGTTTCAGAAGCAGAGTTGAACTAGATATGGTCTGTATGTGTAGGAAAAACAGTCCTTTGGTTATGATCACACTCAAGTTTCCTGCTGTATTAGAGACTCTAGAAAGCAAGAGCGTACCTCTTGCACTAAAGCAGAGTGTGTTTCATGAATGGGAACTGTGCGGAGAGTTGCACTTCAGAAATGGAGTTAAATCCCAGGCTCTGTGTCTTCCTACAAGCAAGACATCTTTTCAGGTAAACACAGACCCTATTCAGCTCAAACGATGCTACATCGTTCAGGAAGCTCACACGTTTATCGCTCTTCACTGAAAAGCATTGGATGTTAGAGGACCTGTGGTTTGTATCAGTTTCAGAAGCAGAGTTGAAGGAGATACGGTACTTATGTGTAGGAAACACCGTTCTTTGTTCTGAGCACACTCATGTTTCCTGCTGTATTAGAGACTTTAGAAAGCAAGAGAATGCTTCTTGCTCTAAAGCAGAGTGTGTTTCATTGATGAGAACTGTGCAGTGTGTTTCCCTTCAGAAAGGGAGTTAAATTCCAGGCTTTGTGTCTTCCTACAAGCAAGATTTCGTTTCAGATAAACACAGTCCCTTTTCAGCTCAAAGGAAGCTACATTGTTCACGAAGCTCACAGTGTTCTCGTTCTTAACTGCGAAGCATTGGATAATAGAGGATCCGTTGTTTCTATCAGTTTCACAAGCAGAGTTGAACCAGATGTTGTCCATATGGGTAGGAAACACCGGTCGTTTGTTTTGAGCACACTCACATTTCCTGCTGTGTTAGAGACTCGAGAAAGCAAGAGCGTGCTTCTTGCTCTAAAGCAGAGTGTGTTTCATGGATGAGAACTGTGCTGTGTGTTTCCCTTCAGAAATGGAGTTAATTCCCAGGCTCTGTGTCTTCCTACAAACAAGACTTCATTTCAGGTAAACGCAGTACCTTTTCAGCTCAAGTGAAGCAACATCGTTCACGAATCTCATGGGTTTATCACGCTTAACTGAAAAGCATTTGATGCTAGAGGACCTGTGGTTTTTATCAGTTTCAGAAGCAGAGTTGAACTAGACATGGGCCCTATGTGTAAGAAAATCAGTCCTTTGGGTATGATCACACTGAAGTTTCCTGCTGTGTTAGAGACTCGAGAAAGCAAGAGCATGCTTCTTGACCTAAAGCAGAGTGTGTTTCATGGATGAGAACTGTGCTGTGTGTTTCCCTACAGAAAAGGAGTTAAATCCCAGGATCTGTGTCTTCCTACACGCAAGACTTTGTTTCAGGTAAGCGCAGTCACTTTTCAGCTCAATGAAGCTACATCCTTCACGAAGCTCACACGTTTATCGCGCTTTACTGAAAAGCATTGGATGTTAGAGAACCTGTGGTTTGTAACAGTTTCAGAAGCAGAGTGGATCTAGATACAGTCTGTATGTGTAGGAAACACCGTTCTTTTGTTCTGAGCACACTCACGGTTCCTGCTGTATTAGAGACTTTAGAAAGCAACAGCATGCTTCTTGCTCTAAAGCAGCATGTGTTTCATGGATGAGAACTGTGCAGTTTGTTTCCCTTCAGAAATGGAGTTAAATCCCAGACTCTGTGTCTTCCTACAAGCAAGACATCGTTTTAGTAAAACACAGTCCCTTTTCTGCTCAAAGGATGCTTCATTGTTCAGGAAGGTCACACGTTTATCGCGCATAACTGAAAAGCATTGGATGTTAGAGGACCTGTGCTTTGTATCAGTTTCAGAAGCAGAGTTGAACTAGATATGGTCTGTATGTGTAGGAAACACCATTCTTTTGTTCTGAGCACACTCACTTTTCCTGCTGTATTAGAGACTCTTGAAAGCCAGAGTGTGCTTCTTGCTCTAAAGCAGAATGTGTTTCATGGATGAGAACTGTGAAGTCTGTATCTCTTCAGAAATGGAGTTAAATCCCTGGCTCTGTGTCTTCCTACAAGCAAGACTTTGTTTCAGGTAAACGCAGTCCCTTTTCAGCTCAAAGGAATCTACATCGTTCACGATGCTCACACTTTTCTCACTTTTAACTGAAAAGCATTTGATGTTAGAGGACCTGTGGTGTGTATCAGTTTCCGAAGCAGAGTTAAACTATATATGGTCCGTATGTGTAGGAAACACCGCTGTTTTGTTCTCTCACACTCACGTTTCCTTCAGTATTAGAGACTCTAGAAATCCTGAGCATGCTTCTTCCTCTAAAGCAGAGTGTGTTTCATGGATGAGAAATATGAAGTGTGTATCTCTTCAGAAATGGAGTTAAATCCCAGGCTCTGTGTCTTCCTATAAGCAAGACTTCATTTCCTGTAAACGCAGACCCCTTTCAGCTCAAATGAAGCTACATTGTTCAGGAAGCTCCAACGTTTCTCGCTAATAACTGGAAAGTATATGATGGTAGAGGACCTGTGGTTTTAATAGTTTCAGAAGCAGAGTTCAACTAGATATGGTCCATATGTGTAGGAAACACAGTCCTTTGGTTATGATCACACTCACGTTTCCTACTGTATTAGAGACTCTGTAACACAAGAGTGTGCTTCTTGCTCTAAAGCAGAGTGTGTTTCATGGATGAGAACTGTGCAGTGTGTTTCCCTTCAGAAATGGAGTAAAATCCCAGGCTCTGTGTCTTCCTACAAGCAAGATTTTGTTTCAGGTAAAAGCAGTCCCTTTTCAGCTCAAAGGAAGCTAAATCGTTCACGAAGCTCACACTTTTCTCACTCTTAACTGAAAAGCATTGGATGTTAGACGACCTGTGGTGTGTATCAGTTTCAGAAGCAGAGTTGAACTAGATATGGTCTGTATGTGTAGGAAAAACAGTCCTTTGGTTATGATCACACTCAAGTTTCCTGCTGTATTAGAGACTCTAGAAAGCAAGAGCATACCTCTTGCACTAAAGCAGAGTGTGTTTCATGAATGGGAACTGTGCGGAGAGTTGCCCTTCAGAAATGGAGTTAAATCCAGGCTCTGTGTCTTCCTACAAACAAGACTTCCTTTCAGGTAAACGCAGTCCCTTTTCAGCTCAAAGGAAGCTACATGGTTCACAAAGCATACAGTGTTCTCGCTCTTAACTGAGAAGCATTGGATGATAGAGGACCTGTGGTTTCTATCAGTTACAGAAGCAGAGTGGAAGCAGATGTTGTCAATATGGGTAGGAAAGACCGTTCTTTTGTTTTGAGCACACTCACATTTCCTGCTGTGTTAGAGACTCCAGAAAGCAAGAGCATGCTTTTTGCCCTAAAGTAGAGTGTGTTTCATGAATGAGAACTGTCCTGTGTGTTTCCCTTCAGAAAGGGAGTTAAATTCCAGGCTCTGTGTCTTCCTACAAGCAAGACTTCGTTTCAGGTAAACACAGTCACTTTTCAGCTCAAGTGAAGCAACAACGTTCACGAAGCTCATGGGTTCATCACGCTTAACTGAAAAGCATTTGATGCTAGAGGACCTGTGGTTTTTATCAGTTTCAGAAGCAGAGTTGAACTAGACATGGGCCCTATGTGTAAGAAAATCAGTCCTTTGGGTATGATCACACTCAAGTTTCCTGCTGTGTTAGAGACTCGAGAAAGCAAGAGCATGCTTCTTGCCCTAAAGCAGAGTGTGTTTCATGGATGAGAACTGTGCTGTGTGTTTCCCTTCAGAAAAGGAGTTAAATCCCAGGATCTGTGTCTTCCTACAAGCAAGACTTTGTTTCAGGTAAACGCAGTCACTTTTCAGCTCAATGAAGCTACATTGTTCACGAAGCTCACACGTTTATCGCGCTTTACTGAAAAGCATTGGATGTTAGAGCACCTGTGGTTTGTATCAGTTTCAGAAGCAGAGTTGAACTAGATATGGTATGTATGTGTAGGAAACACCATTCTTTTGTTCTGAGCACACTCACTTTTCCTGCTGTATTAGAGGCTCTAGAAAGCCAGAGCGTGCTCCTTGCTCTAAATCAGAGTGTGTTTCATGGATGAGAACTGTGAACTATGTATCTCTTCAGAAATGGAGTTAAATCCCAGGCTCTGTGTCTTCCTAAAAGCAAGACTTCATTTCAGGTAAACGCAGTCACTTTTCAGCTCAAAGGAAGCAACAATGTTCACGAAGCTCCAATGTTTCTCACTAATAACTGGAAAGCATTTGATGGTAGAGGACCTGTGGTTTGAATAGTTTCAGAAGCAGAGTTCAACTAGATATGGTCCATATATATAGGAAACACAGTACTTTGGTTATGATCACACTCACGTTTCCTGCTGTATTAGAGACTCTGAACACAAGAGCATGCTTCTTGCCCTAAAGTAGAGTGTGTTTCATGGATGAGAACTGTGCTGTGTGTTTTCATTCAGACAGGGAGTTAAATTCCAGGCTCTGTGTCTTCCTACAAACAAGACTTCCTTTCAGGTAAACGCAGTCCCTTTTCAGCTCAAAGGAAGCTACATGGTTCACAAAGCATACAGTGTTCTCGCTCTTAACTGAGAAGCATTGGATGATAGAGGACCTGTGGTTTCTATCAGTTACAGAAGCAGAGTTGAAGCAGATGTTGTCAATATGGGTAGGAAACACCGTTCTTTTTTTTTGAGCACACTCACATTTCTTGCTGTGTTAGAGAGTCCAGAAAGCAAGAGCATGCTTTTTGCCCTAAAGTAGAGTGTGTTTCATGGATGAGAACTGTGCTGTGTGTTTCCCTTCAGAAAGGGAGTTAAATTCCAGGCTCTGTGTCTTCCTAAAAGCAAGACTTCGTTTCAGGTAAACACAGTCCCTTTTCAGCTCAAGTGAAGCAACAACGTTCACCAAGCTCATGGGTTCATCACGCTTAACTGAAAAGCATTTGATGCTAGAGGACCTGTGGTTTTTATCAGTTTCAGAAGCAGAGTTGAACTAGACATGGGCCCTATGTGTAAGAAAATCAGTCCTTTGGGTATGATCACACTCAAGTTTCCTGCTGTGTTAGAGACTCGAGAAAGCAAGAGCATGCTTCTTGCCCTAAAGCAGAGTGTGTTTCATGGATGAGAACTGTGCTGTGTGTTTCCCTTCAGTAAAGGAGTTAAATCCCAGGATCTGTGTCTTCCTACAAGCAAGACTTTGTTTCAGGTAAGCGCAGTCACTTTTCAGCTCAATGAAGCTACATTGTTCACGAAGCTCACACGTTTATCGCGCTTTACTGAAAAGCATTGGATGTTAGAGCACCTGTGGTTTGTATCAGTTTCAGAAGCAGAGTTGAACTAGATATGGTCCATATATATAGGAAAGACAGTACTTTGGTTATGATCACACTCACGTTTCCTGCTGTATTAGAGACTCTGAACACAAGAGCAAGCTTCTTGCCCTAAAGTAGAGTGTGTTTCATGGATGAGAACTGTGCTGTGTGTTTCCATTCAGAAAGGGAGTTAAATTCCAGGCTCTGTGTCTTCCTACAAGCAAGACTTTGTTTCAGGTAAACACAGTCCCTTTAAAGCTCAAAGGAAGCTACATGGTTCACGAAGCTCACAGTGTTCTCGTTCATAACTGAGAAGCATTGGATAATAGAGGACCTGTGGTTTCTATCAGTTTCATAAGTAGAGTTGAACCAGATGTTGTCCATATGGGTAGGAAACACCCGTCGTTTGTTTTGAGCACACTCACATTTCCTGCTGTGTTAGAGACTCGAGAAAGCAAGAGCGTGCTTCTTGCTCTAAAGCAGAGTGTGTTTCATGGATGAGAACTGTGCTGTGTGTTGCCCTTCAGAAATGGAGTTAAATCCCAGGCTCTGTGTCTGCCTACAAGCAAGACTTTGTTTCAGGTAAACAATGTCACTTTTCAGCTCAATGAAGCTACATTGTTCACGAAGCTCACACTTTTATCGCGCTTAACTGAAAAGCATTTGATGTTAGAGGACCTGTGGTTTGTATCAGTTTCAGAATCAGAGTTGAACTCGACATGGTCCAAATGTGTAGCAAAAACAGTCCTATGGTTATGATCACACTCACGTTTCCTGCTATATTAGAGATTCTAGAAAGCAAGAGCATTCTTCTTTCTCTAAGGCAGATTGTGTTTGATGGATGGGAACTGTCCTGATTGTTGCCCTTCAGAAATGGAGTTAAATCCCAGGCTCTGTGTCTTCCTACAAGCAAGACTTCGTTTCAGGTAAACACAGTCCCTTTTCAGCTCAAGTGAAGCAACATCGTTCACGAAGCTCATGGGTTCATCACGCTTAACTGAAAAGCATTTGATGCTAGAGGACCTGTGGTTTTTATCAGTTTCAGAAGCAGAGTTGAACGAGACATGGGCCCTATGTGTAAGAAAATCAGTCCTTCCTGTATGATCACACTCAAGTTTCCTGCTGTGTTAGAGACTCGAGAAAGCAAGAGCATGCTTCTTGCCCTAAAGCAGAGTGTGTTTTATGGATGAGAACTGTGCTGTGTGTTTCCCTTCAGAAAAGGAGTTAAATCCCAGGATCTGTGTCTTCCTACAAGCAAGACTTTGTTTCAGGTAAACGCAGTCACTTTTCAGCTCAATGAAGCTACATTGTTCACGAAGCTCACACGTTTATCGCGCTTTACTGAAAAGCATTGGATGTTAGAGCACCTGTGGTTTGTATCAGTTTCAGAAGCAGAGTTGAACTAGATATGGTCTGTATGTGTAGGAAACACCATTCTTTTGTTCTGAGCACACTCACTTTTCCTGCTGTATTAGAGGCTCTAGAAAGCCAGAGCGTGCACCTTGCTCTAAATCAGAGTGTGTTTCTGGATGAGAACTGTGAAGTATGTATCTCTTCAGAAATGGAGTTAAATCCCAGGCTCTGTGTCTTCCTAAAAGCAAGACTTCATTTCAGGTAAACGCAGTCACTTTTCAGCTCAAAGGAAGCAACAATGTTCACGAAGCTCCAATGTTTCTCGCTAATAACTGGAAAGCATTTGATGGTAGAGGACCTGTGGTTTGAATAGTTTCAGAAGCAGAGTTCAACTAGATATGGTCCATATATATAGGAAACACAGTACTTTGGTTATGATCACACTCACGTTTCCTGCTGTATTAAAGACTCTGAACACAAGAGCATGCTTCTTGCCCTAAAGTAGAGTGTGTTTCATGGATGAGAACTGTGCTGTGTGTTTCCATTCAGAAAGGGAGTTAAATTCCAGGCTCTGTGTCTTCCTACAAACAAGACTTCCTTTCAGGTAAACGCAGTCCCTTTTCAGCTCAAAGGAAGCTACATGGTTCACAAAGCATACAGTGTTCTCGCTCTTAACTGAGAAGCATTGGATGATAGAGGACCTGGGGTTTCTATCAGTTACAGAAGCAGAGTTGAAGCAGATGTTGTCAATATGGGTAGGAAACACCGTTCTTTTGTTTTGAGCACACTCACATTTCCTGCTGTGTTAGAGACTCCAGAAAGCAAGAGCATGCTTTTTGCCCTAAAGTAGAGTGTGTTTCATGGATGAGAACTGTGCTGTGTGTTTCCCTTCAGAAAGGGAGTTAAATTCCAGGCTCTGTGTCTTCCTACAAGCAAGACTTCGTTTCAGGTAAACACAGTCCCTTTTCTGCTCAAGTGAAGCAACAACGTTCATGAAGCTCATGGGTTCATCACGCTTAACTGAAAAGCATTTGATGCTAGAGGACCTGTGGTTTTTATCAGTTTCAGAAGCAGAGTTGAACTAGACATGGGCCCTATGTGTAAGAAAATCAGTCCTTTGGGTATGATCACACTCAAGTTTCCTGCTGTGTTAGAGACTCGAGAAAGCAAGAGCATGCTTCTTGCCCTAAAGCAGAGTGTGTTTCATGGATGAGAACTGTGCTGTGTGTTTCCCTTCAGAAAAGGAGATAAATCCCAGGATCTGTGTCTTCCTACAAGCAAGACTTTGTTTCAGGTAAACGCAGTCACTTTTCAGCTCAATGAAGCTACATTGTTCACGAAGCTCACACGTTTATCGCGCTTTACTGAAAAGCATTGGATGTTAGAGCACCTGTGGTTTGTATCAGTTTCAGAAGAAGAGTTGAACTAGGTATGGTCCATATATATAGGAAACACAGTACTTTGTTTATGATCACACTCACGTTTCCTGCTGTATTAGAGACTCTGAACACAAGAGCAAGCTTCTTGCCCTAAAGTAGAGTGTGTTTCATGGATGAGATCTGTGCTGTGTGTTTCCATTCAGAAAGGGAGTTAAATTCCAGGCTCTGTGTCTTCCTACAAGCAAGACTTTGTTTCAGGTAAACGCAGTCCCTTTTCAGCTCAATGGAAGCTAAATCGTTCACGAAGCTCACACTTTTCTCACTCTTAACTGAAAAGCATTGGATGTTAGACGACCTGTGGTGTGTATCAGTTTCAGAAGCAGAGTTGAACTAGATATGGTCTGTATGTGTAGGAAAAACAGTCCTTTGGTTATGATCACACTCAAGTTTCCTGCTGTATTAGAGACTCTAGAAAGCAAGAGCGTACCTCTTGCACTAAAGCAGAGTGTGTTTCATGAATGGGAACTGTGCGGAGAGTTGCTCTTCAGAAATGGAGTTAAATCCCAGGCTCTGTGTCTTCCTACAAGCAAGACATCTTTTCAGGTAAACGCAGTCACTTTTCAGCTCAAACGATGATACATCGTTCAGGAAGCTCACACGTTTATCGCTCTTCACTGAAAAGCATTGGATGTTAGAGGACCTGTGGTTTGTATCAATTTCAGAAGCAGAGTTGAAGGAGATACGGTACTTATGTGTAGGAAACACCGTTCTTTGTTCTGAGCACACTCACGTTTCCTGCTGTATTAGAGACTCTAGAAAGCAAGAGCATGCTTCTTGCTCTAAAGCAGAGTTTGTTTCATTGATGAGAACTGTGCAGTGTGTTTCCCTTCAGAAAGGGAGTTAAATTCCAGGCTCTGTGTCTTCCTACAAACAAGATTTCCTTTCAGGTAAACGCAGTCCCTTTTCAGCTCAAAGGAAGCTACAGGGTTCACGAAGCTCACAGTGTTCTCGTTCTTAACTGCGAAGCATTGGATAATAGAGGACCCGTGGTTTCTATCAGTTTCAGAAGCAGAGTTGAACCAGATGTTGTCCATATGGGTAGAAAACACCGGTCGTTTGTTTTGAGCACACTCACATTTCCTGGTGTGTTAGAGACTCGAGAAAGCAAGAGCGTGCTTCTTGCTCTACAGCAGAGTGTGTTTCATGGAAGAGAACTGTGCTGTATTTTTCCATTCAGAAGTGGAGTTAAATCCCAGGGTCTGTGTTTTCCTACAAGCAAGACTTTGTTTCAGGTAAATGCAGTCACTTTTCAGCCCAATGAAGCTACATCGTTCACGAAGCTCACACGATTTTCGCGGTTTACTGAAAAGCATTGGATGTTAGAGCACCTGGGTTTGTATCAGTTTCAGAAGCAGAGTTGAACTAGATATGGTCTGTATGTGTAGGAAACACCGTTCTTTTGTTCTGAGCACACTCACGTTTCCTGCTGTATTAGAGACTTTAGAAAGCAACACCATGCTTCTTGCTCTAAAGCTGCATGTGTTTCATGGATGAGAACTGTGCAGTGTGTTTCCCTTCAGAAAGGGAGTTAAATCCCAGACTCTGTGTCTTCCTACAAGCAAGACTTTGTTTCAGGTAAACACAGTCCCTTTAAAGCTCAAAGGAAGCTACATGGTTCACGAAGCTCACAGTGTTCTCGTTCATAACTGAGAAGCATTGGATAATAGAGGACCTGTGGTTTCTATCAGTTTCATAAGTAGAGTTGAACCAGATGTTGTCCATCTGGGTAGGAAACACCCGTCGTTTGTTTTGAGCACACTCACATTTCCTGCTGTGTTAGAGACTCGAGAAAGCAAGAGCGTGCTTCTTGCTCTAAAGCAGAGTGTGTTTCATGGATGAGAACTGTGCTGTGTGTTGCCCTTCAGAAATGGAGTTAAATCCCAGGCTCTGTGTCTGCCTACAAGCAAGACTTTGTTTCAGGTAAACAATGTCACTTTTCAGCTCAATGAAGCTACATTGTTCACGAAGCTCACACTTTTATCGCGCTTAACTGAAAAGCATTTGATGTTAGAGGACCTGTGGTTTGTATCAGTTTCAGAATCAGAGTTGAACTCGACATGGTCCAAATGTGTAGCAAAAACAGTCCTTTGGTTATGATCACACTCACGTTTCCTGCTATATTAGAGATTCTAGAAAGCAAGAGCATGCTTCTTTCTCTAAGGCAGATTGTGTTTGATGGATGGGAACTGTCCTGATTGTTGCCCTTCAGAAATGGAGTTAAATCCCAGGCTCTGTGTCTTCCTACAAGCAAGACTTCGTTTCAGGTAAACACAGTCCCTTTTCAGCTCAAGTGAAGCAACATCGTTCACGAAGCTCATGGGTTCATCACGCTTAACTGAAAAGCATTTGATGCTAGAGGACCTGTGGTTTTTATCAGTTTCAGAAGCAGAGTTGAACGAGACATGGGCCCTATGTGTAAGAAAATCAGTCCTTCCTGTATGATCACACTCAAGTTTCCTGCTGTGTTAGAGACTCGAGAAAGCAAGAACATGCTTCTTGCCCTAAAGCAGAGTGTGTTTCATGGATGAGAACTGTGCTGTGTGTTTCCCTTCAGAAAAGGAGTTAAATCCCAGGATCTGTGTCTTCCTACAAGCAAGACTTTGTTTCAGGTAAACGCAGTCACTTTTCAGCTCAATGAAGCTACATTGTTCACGAAGCTCACACGTTTATCGCGCTTTACTGAAAAGCATTGGATGTTAGAGCACCTGTGGTTTGTATCAGTTTCAGAAGCAGAGTTGAACTAGATATGGTCTGTATGTGTAGGAAACACCATTCTTTTGTTCTGAGCACACTCACTTTTCCTGCTGTATTAGAGGCTCTAGAAAGCCAGAGCGTGCACCTTGCTCTAAATCAGAGTGTGTTTCTGGATGAGAACTGTGAAGTATGTATCTCTTCAGAAATGGAGTTAAATCCCAGGCTCTGTGTCTTCCTAAAAGCAAGACTTCATTTCAGGTAAACGCAGTCACTTTTCAGCTCAAAGGAAGCAACAATGTTCACGAAGCTCCAATGTTTCTCGCTAATAACTGGAAAGCATTTGATGGTAGAGGACCTGTGGTTTGAATAGTTTCAGAAGCAGAGTTCAACTAGATATGGTCCATATATATAGGAAACACAGTACTTTGGTTATGATCACACTCACGTTTCCTGCTGTATTAAAGACTCTGAACACAAGAGCATGCTTCTTGCCCTAAAGTAGAGTGTGTTTCATGGATGAGAACTGTGCTGTGTGTTTCCATTCAGAAAGGGAGTTAAATTCCAGGCTCTGTGTCTTCCTACAAACAAGACTTCCTTTCAGGTAAACGCAGTCCCTTTTCAGCTCAAAGGAAGCTACATGGTTCACAAAGCATACAGTGTTCTCGCTCTTAACTGAGAAGCATTGGATGATAGAGGACCTGGGGTTTCTATCAGTTACAGAAGCAGAGTTGAAGCAGATGTTGTCAATATGGGTAGGAAACACCGTTCTTTTGTTTTGAGCACACTCACATTTCCTGCTGTGTTAGAGACTCCAGAAAGCAAGAGCATGCTTTTTGCCCTAAAGTAGAGTGTGTTTCATGGATGAGAACTGTGCTGTGTGTTTCCCTTCAGAAAGGGAGTTAAATTCCAGGCTCTGTGTCTTCCTACAAGCAAGACTTCGTTTCAGGTAAACACAGTCCCTTTTCTGCTCAAGTGAAGCAACAACGTTCATGAAGCTCATGGGTTCATCACGCTTAACTGAAAAGCATTTGATGCTAGAGGACCTGTGGTTTTTATCAGTTTCAGAAGCAGAGTTGAACTAGACATGGGCCCTATGTGTAAGAAAATCAGTCCTTTGGGTATGATCACACTCAAGTTTCCTGCTGTGTTAGAGACTCGAGAAAGCAAGAGCATGCTTCTTGCCCTAAAGCAGAGTGTGTTTCATGGATGAGAACTGTGCTGTGTGTTTCCCTTCAGAAAAGGAGTTAAATCCCAGGATCTGTGTCTTCCTACAAGCAAGACTTTGTTTCAGGTAAACGCAGTCACTTTTCAGCTCAATGAAGCTACATTGTTCACGAAGCTCACACGTTTATCGCGCTTTACTGAAAAGCATTGGATGTTAGAGCACCTGTGGTTTGTATCAGTTTCAGAAGAAGAGTTGAACTAGGTATGGTCCATATATATAGGAAACACAGTACTTTGTTTATGATCACACTCACGTTTCCTGCTGTATTAGAGACTCTGAACACAAGAGCAAGCTTCTTGCCCTAAAGTAGAGTGTGTTTCATGGATGAGATCTGTGCTGTGTGTTTCCATTCAGAAAGGGAGTTAAATTCCAGGCTCTGTGTCTTCCTACAAGCAAGACTTTGTTTCAGGTAAACGCAGTCCCTTTTCAGCTCAATGGAAGCTAAATCGTTCACGAAGCTCACACTTTTCTCACTCTTAACTGAAAAGCATTGGATGTTAGACGACCTGTGGTGTGTATCAGTTTCAGAAGCAGAGTTGAACTAGATATGGTCTGTATGTGTAGGAAAAACAGTCCTTTGGTTATGATCACACTCAAGTTTCCTGCTGTATTAGAGACTCTAGAAAGCAAGAGCGTACCTCTTGCACTAAAGCAGAGTGTGTTTCATGAATGGGAACTGTGCGGAGAGTTGCTCTTCAGAAATGGAATTAAATCCCAGGCTCTGTGTCTTCCTACAAGCAAGACATCTTTTCAGGTAAACGCAGTCACTTTTCAGCTCAAACGATGCTACATCGTTCAGGAAGCTCACACGTCTATCGCTCTTCACTGAAAAGCATTGGATGTTAGAGGACCTGTGGTTTGTATCAATTTCAGAAGCAGAGTTGAAGGAGATACGGTACTTATGTGTAGGAAACACCGTTCTTTGTTCTGAGCACACTCACGTTTCCTGCTGTATTAGAGACTCTAGAAAGCAAGAGCATGCTTCTTGCTCTAAAGCAGAGTGTGTTTCATTGATGAGAACTGTGCAGTGTGTTTCCCTTCAGAAAGGGAGTTAAATTCCAGGCTCTGTGTCTTCCTACAAACAAGATTTCCTTTCAGGTAAACGCAGTCCCTTTTCAGCTCAAAGGAAGCTACAGGGTTCACGAAGCTCACAGTGTTCTCGTTCTTAACTGCGAAGCATTGGATAATAGAGGACCCGTGGTTTCTATCAGTTTCAGAAGCAGAGTTGAACCAGATGTTGTCCATATGGGTAGAAAACACCGGTCGTTTGTTTTGAGCACACTCACATTTCCTGGTGTGTTAGAGACTCGAGAAAGCAAGAGCGTGCTTCTTGCTCTAAAGCAGAGTGTGTTTCATGGAAGAGAACTGTGCTGTATTTTTCCATTCAGAAGTGGAGTTAAATCCCAGGGTCTGTGTTTTCCTACAAGCAAGACTTTGTTTCAGGTAAATGCAGTCACTTTTCAGCTCAATGAAGCTACATCGTTCACGAAGCTCACACGATTTTCGCGGTTTACTGAAAAGCATTGGATGTTAGAGCACCTGGGTTTGTATCAGTTTCAGAAGCAGAGTTGAACTAGATATGGTCTGTATGTGTAGGAAACTCCGTTCTTTTGTTCTGAGCACACTCACGTTTCCTGCTGTATTAGAGACTTTAGAAAGCAACACCATGCTTCTTGCTCTTAAGCTGCATGTGTTTCATGGATGAGAACTGTGCAGTGTGTTTCCCTTCAGAAATGGAGTTAAATCCCAGACTCTGTGTCTTCCTACAAGCAAGACTTTGTTTCAGGTAAACACAGTCCCTTTAAAGCTCAAAGGAAGCTACATGGTTCACGAAGCTCACAGTGTTCTCGTTCATAACTGAGAAGCATTGGATAATAGAGGACCTGTGGTTTCTATCAGTTTCATAAGTAGAGTTGAACCAGATGTTGTCCATCTGGGTAGGAAACACCCGTCGTTTGTTTTGAGCACACTCACATTTCCTGCTGTGTTAGAGACTCGAGAAAGCAAGAGCGTGCTTCTTGCTCTAAAGCAGAGTGTGTTTCATGGATGAGAACTGTGCTGTGTGTTGCCCTTCAGAAATGGAGTTAAATCCCAGGCTCTGTGTCTGCCTACAAGCAAGACTTTGTTTCAGGTAAACAATGTCACTTTTCAGCTCAATGAAGCTACATTGTTCACGAAGCTCACACTTTTATCGCGCTTAACTGAAAAGCATTTGATGTTAGAGGACCTGTGGTTTGTATCAGTTTCAGAATCAGAGTTGAACTCGACATGGTCCAAATGTGTAGCAAAAACAGTCCTTTGGTTATGATCACACTCACGTTTCCTGCTATATTAGAGATTCTAGAAAGCAAGAGCATGCTTCTTTCTCTAAGGCAGATTGTGTTTGATGGATGGGAACTGTCCTGATTGTTTCCCTTCAGAAATGGAGTTAAATCCCAGACTCTGTGTCTTCCTACAAGCAAGACATCGTTTTAGTAAAACGCAGTCCCTTTACTGCTCAAAGGATGCTACATTGTTCAGGAAGGTCACACGTTTATCGCGCTTAACTGAAAAGCATTGGGTGTTAGAGGACCTGTGGTTTGTATCAGTTTCAGAAGCAGAGTTAAAATAGATATGGTTTGTATATGTAGGAAACACCCTTCTTTTGTTCTGAGCACACTCACATTTCCTGCTGTATTAGAGACTTTAGAAAGCAACAGCATGCTTCTTGCTATAAAGCAGAGTATGTTTCATGGATGAGGACTGTGCAGTGTGTTTCCATTCAGAAATGGAATGAAATCCCAGGCTCTGTGTCTTCCTACAAGCAAGACTTTGTTTCAGTTAAACGCAGTCCCTTTTCAGCTCAAAGGAAGATACATCATTCACGAAGCTCACACTTTTCTCACTCTTAACTGAAAAGCATTGGACGTTAGAGTACCTGTTGTTTGTATCAGTTTCAGAAGCAGACTTGAACTAGATATGGTCCGTATGTGTAGGAAACACTGCTCTTTTGTTCTGATCACACTCACGTTTCCTGCTGTATTAGAGACTCTAGAAAGCCACAGCGTGCTCCTTGCTCTAAAGCAGAGTGTGTTTCATGGATGAGAACTGTGAAGTGTGTATCTGTTCAGAAATGGAGTTAAATCCTAGGCTCTGTGTCTTCCTACAAGCTAGACTTCATTTCAGGTATACACAGTCACTTTTCAGCTCAAAGGAAGCTATAATTATCACGAAGCTCCAACGTTTCTCGCTAATAACTGGAAAGCATTTGATGGTAGAAGACCTGTGGTTTGAATAGTTTCAGAAGCAGAGTACACCGAGATTTGGTTCATATGTATAGGAAACACAGTCCTTTGGTTATGATCACACTCAAGTTTCATGCTGTATTAGAGACTCTGAAACAAAAGAGTGTGCTTCTTGCTCTAAAGCAGAGTGTGTTTCATGGATGAGAACTGTGCAGTGTGTTTCCCTTCAGAAATGGAGTTAAAGCCCAGGCTCTGTGTCTTCCTACAAGCAAGATTTTGTTTCAGATAAAAGCAGTCCCTTTTCAGCTCAAAGGAAGCTAAATCGTTCACGAAGCTCACACTTTTCTCACTCTTAACTGAAAAGCATTGGATGTTAGACGACCTGTGGTGTGTATCAGTTTCAGAAGCAGAGTTGAACAAGATATGGTCTGTATGTGTAGGAAAAACAGTCCTTTGGTTATGATCACACTCAAGTTTCCTGCTGTATTAGAGACTCTAGAAAGCAAGAGCGTACCTCTTGCACTAAACCAGAGTGTGTTTCATGAATGGGAACTGTGCGGAGAGTTGCACTTCAGAAATGGAGTTAAATCCCAGGCTCTGTGTCTTCCTACAAGCAAGACATCTTTTCAGGTAAACGCAGACCCTTTTCAGCTCAAATGATGCTACATCGTTCAGGAAGGTCACACGTTTATCGCTCTTCACTGAAAAGCTTTGGATGTTAGAGGACCTGTGGTTTGTATCAGTTTCAGAAGCAGAGTAGAAGGAGATACGGTACTCATGTGTAGGAAACACCGTTCTTTGTTCTGAGCACACTCACGTTTCCTGCTGTATTAGAGACTCTAGAAAGCAAGAGCATGCTTCTTGCTCGAAAGCAGAGTGTGTTTCATTGATGAGAACTGTACAGTGTGTTTCCCTTCATAAAGGGAGTTAAATTCCAGGCTCTGTGTCTTCCTACATGCAAGATTTCGTTTCAGGTAAACGCAGTCCCTTTTCAGCTCAAAGGAACCTACATGGTTCACGAAGCTCACAGTGTTCTCGTTCTTAACTGCGAAGCATTGGATAATAGACGACCTGTGGTTTCTATCAGTTTCAGAAGCAGAGTGGAACCAGATGTTGTCCATATGGGTAGGAAACACCGGTCGTTTGTTTTGAGCACACTCACATTTCCTGCTGTGTTAGAGACTCGAGAAAGCAAGAGCGTGCTTCTTGCTCTAAAGCAGAGTGTGTTTCATGGATGAGAACTGTGCTGTATTTTTCCATTCAGAAGTGGAGTTAAATTCCAGGGTCTGTGTCTTCCTACAAGCAAGACTTTGTTTCAGGTAAACGCAGTCACTTTTCAGCTCAATGAAGCTACATCCTTCACAAAGCTCTCACGATTTTCGTGCTTTACTGAAAAGCATTGGATGTTAGAGCACCTGGGTTTGTATCAGTTTCAGAAGCAGAGTTGAACTAGACATGAGCCCTATGTGTAAGAAAATCAATCCTTTGGGTATGATCACACTGACGTTTCCTTCTGTGTCAGAGACTTGAGAAAGCAAGAGCATGCTTCATGCCCTAAAGCAGAGTGTGTTTCATGGATGAGAACTGTACTGTGTGTTTCCCTTCAGAAAAGGAGTTAAATCCCAGGATCTGTGTCTTCCTACAAGCAAGACTTTGTTTCAGTTAAACGCAGTCACTTTTCAGCTCAATGAAGCTACATCCTTCACGAAGCTCACACGTTTATCGCGCTTTACTGAAAAGCATTGGATGTTATAGCACCTGTGGTTTGTAACAGTTTCAGAAGCAGAGTTGATCTAGATATGGTCTGTATATGTAGCAAACACCGTTCTTTTGTTCTGAGCACAATCACGGTTCCTACTGTATTAGAGACTTTATAAAACAACAGCATGCTTCTTGATCTAAAGCAGCATGTGTTTCATGGATGAGAACTGTGCAGTTTGTTTCCCTTCAGAAATGGAGTTAAATCCCAGACTCTGTGTCTTCCTACAAGCAAGACATCGTTTTAGTAAAACACAGTCCCTTTTCTACTCAAAGGATGCTACATTGTTCAGGAAGGTCACACGTTTATCGCGCATAACTGAAAAGCATTGGATGTTAGAGGCCCTGTGGTTTGTATCAGTTTCAGAAGCAGAGTTGAACTAGATATGGTCCATATATATAGGAAACACAGTACTTTGGTTATGATCACACTCACGTTTCCTGCTGTATTAGAGACTCTGAACACAAGAGCAAGCTTCTTGCCCTAAAGTAGAGTGTGTTTCATGGATGAGAACTGTGCTGTGTGTTTCCATTCAGAAAGGGAGTTAAATTCCAGGCTCTGTGTCTTCCTACAAGCAAGACTTTGTTTCAGGTAAACACAGTCCCTTTAAAGCTCAAAGGAAGCTACATGGTTCACGAAGCTCACAGTGTTCTCGTTCATAACTGAGAAGCATTGGATAATAGAGGACCTGTGGTTTCTATCAGTTTCATAAGTAGAGTTGAACCAGATGTTGTCCATATGGGTAGGAAACACCCGTCGTTTGTTTTGAGCACACTCACATTTCCTGCTGTGTTAGAGACTCGAGAAAGCAAGAGCGTGCTTCTTGCTCTAAAGCAGAGTGTGTTTCATGGATGAGAACTGTGCTGTGTGTTGCCCTTCAGAAATGGAGTTAAATCCCAGGCTCTGTGTCTGCCTACAAGCAAGACTTTGTTTCAGGTAAACAATGTCACTTTTCAGCTCAATGAAGCTACATTGTTCACGAAGCTCACACTTTTATCGCGCTTAACTGAAAAGCATTTGATGTTAGAGGACCTGTGGTTTGTATCAGTTTCAGAATCAGAGTTGAACTCGACATGGTCCAAATGTGTAGCAAAAACAGTCCTTTGGTTATGATCACACTCACGTTTCCTGCTATATTAGAGATTCTAGAAAGCAAGAGCATGCTTCTTTCTCTAAGGCAGATTGTGTTTGATGGATGGGAACTGTCCTGATTGTTGCCCTTCAGAAATGGAGTTAAATCCCAGGCTCTGTGTCTTCCTACAAGCAAGACTTCGTTTCAGGTAAACACAGTCCCTTTTCAGCTCAAGTGAAGCAACATCGTTCACGAAGCTCATGGGTTCATCACGCTTAACTGAAAAGCATTTGATGCTAGAGGACCTGTGGTTTTTATCAGTTTCAGAAGCAGAGTTGAACGAGACATGGGCCCTATGTGTAAGAAAATCAGTCCTTCCTGTATGATCACACTCAAGTTTCCTGCTGTGTTAGAGACTCGAGAAAGCAAGAGCATGCTTCTTGCCCTAAAGCAGAGTGTGTTTCATGGATGAGAACTGTGCTGTGTGTTTCCCTTCAGAAAAGGAGTTAAATCCCAGGATCTGTGTCTTCCTACAAGCAAGACTTTGTTTCAGGTAAACGCAGTCACTTTTCAGCTCAATGAAGCTACATTGTTCACGAAGCTCACACGTTTATCGCGCTTTACTGAAAAGCATTGGATGTTAGAGCAACTGTGGTTTGTATCAGTTTCAGAAGCAGAGTTGAACTAGATATGGTCTGTATGTGTAGGAAACACCATTCTTTGGTCTGAGCACACTCACTTTTCCTGCTGTATTAGAGGCTCTAGAAAGCCAGAGCGTGCTCCTTGCTCTAAATCAGAGTGTGTTTCATGGATGAGAACTGTGAAGTATGTATCTCTTCAGAAATGGAGTTAAATCCCAGGCTCTGTGTCTTCCTACAAACAAGATTTCCTTTCAGGTAAACGCAGTCCCTTTTCAGCTCAAAGGAAGCTACAGGGTTCACGAAGCTCACAGTGTTTTCGTTCTTAACTGCGAAGCATTGGATAATAGAGGACCCGTGGTTTCTATCAGTTTCAGAAGCAGAGTTGAACCAGATGTTGTCCATATGGGTAGAAAACACCGGTCGTTTGTTTTGAGCACACTCACATTTCCTGGTGTGTTAGAGACTCGAGAAAGCAAGAGCGTGCTTCTTGCTCTAAAGCAGAGTGTGTTTCATGGAAGAGAACTGTGCTGTATTTTTCCATTCAGAAGTGGAGTTAAATCCCAGGGTCTGTGGTTTCCTACAAGCAAGATTTTGTTTCAGGTAAACGCAGTCACTTTTCAGCTCAATGAAGCTACATCGTTCACGAAGCTCACACGATTTTCGCGGTTTACTGAAAAGCATTGGATGTTAGAGCACCTGGGTTTGTATCAGTTTCAGAAGCAGAGTTGAACTAGATATGGTCTGTATGTGTAGGAAACACCGTTCTTTTGTTCTGAGCACACTCACGTTTCCTGCTGTATTAGAGACTTTAGAAAGCAACACCATGCTTCTTGCTCTAAAGCTGCATGTGTTTCATGGATGAGAACTGTGCAGTGTGTTTCCCTTCAGAAATGGAGTTAAATCCCAGACTCTGTGTCTTCCTACAAGCAAGACATCGTTTTAGTAAAACGCAGTCCCTTTACTGCTCAAAGGATGCTACATTGTTCAGGAAGGTCACACGTTTATCGCGCTTAACTGAAAAGCATTGGGTGTTAGAGGACCTGTGGTTTGTATCAGTTTCAGAAGCAGAGTTAAAATAGATATGGTTTGTATATGTAGGAAACACCCTTCTTTTGTTCTGAGCACACTCACGTTTCCTGCTGTATTAGAGACTTTAGAAAGCAACACCATGCTTCTTGCTATAAAGCAGAGTATGTTTCATGGATGAGGACTGTGCAGTGTGTTTCCATTCAGAAATGGAATTAAATCCCAGGCTCTGTGTCTTCCTAAAAGCAAGACTTCATTTCAGGTAAACGCAGTCACTTTTCAGCTCAAAGGAAGCAACAATGTTCACGAAGCTCCAATGTTTCTCGCTAATAACTGGAAAGCATTTGATGGTAGAGGACCTGTGGTTTGAATAGTTTCAGAAGCAGAGTTCAACTAGATATGGTCCATATATATAGGAAACACAGTACTTTGGTTATGATCACACTCACGTTTCCTGCTGTATTAAAGACTGTGAACACAAGAGCATGCTTCTTGCCCTAAAGTAGAGTGTGTTTCATGGATGAGAACTGTGCTGTGTGTTTCCATTCAGTAAGGGAGTTAAATTCCAGGCTCTGTGTCTTCCTACAAACAAGACTTCCTTTCAGGTAAATGCAGTCCCTTTTCAGCTCAAAGGAAGCTACATGGTTCACAAAGCATACAGTGTTCTCGCTCTTAACTGAGAAGCATTGGATGATAGAGGACCTGGGGTTTCTATCAGTTACAGAAGCAGAGTTGAAGCAGATGTTGTCAATATGGGTAGGAAACACCGTTCTTTTGTTTTGAGCACACTCACATTTCCTGCTGTGTTAGAGACTCCAGAAAGCAAGAGCATGCTTTTTGCCCTAAAGTAGAGTGTGTTTCATGGATGAGAACTGTGCTGTGTGTTTCCCTTCAGAAAGGGAGTTAAATTCCAGGCTCTGTGTCTTCCTACAAGCAAGACTTCGTTTCAGGGAAACACAGTCCCTTTTCTGCTCAAGTGAAGCAACAACGTTCACGAAGCTCATGGGTTCATCACGCTTAACTGAAAAGCATTTGATGCTAGAGGACCTGTGGTTTTTATCAGTTTCAGAAGCAGAGTTGAACTAGACATGGGCCCTATGTGTAAGAAAATCAGTCCTTTGGGTATGATCACACTCATGTTTCCTGCTGTGTTAGAGACTCGAGAAAGCAAGAGCATGCTTCTTGCCCTAAAGCAGAGTGTGTTTCATGGATGAGAACTGTGCTGTGTGTTTCCCTTCAGTAAAGGAGTTAAATCCCAGGATCTGTGTCTTCCTACAAGCAAGACTTTGTTTCAGGTAAACGCAGTCACTTTTCAGCTCAATGAAGCTACATTGTTCACGAAGCTCACACGTTTATCGCACTTTACTGAAAAGCATTGGATGTTAGAGCACCTGTGGTTTGTATCAGTTTCAGAAGCAGAGTTGAACTAGATATGGTCCATATATATAGGAAACACAGTACTTTGTTTATGATCACACTCACGTTTCCTGCTGTATTAGAGACTCTGAACACAAGAGCAAGCTTCTTGCCCTAAAGTAGAGTGTGTTTCATGGATGAGATCTGTGCTGTGTGTTTCCATTCAGAAAGGGAGTTAAATTCCAGGCTCTGTGTCTTCCTACAAGCAAGACTTTGTTTCAGGTAAACGCAGTCCCTTTTCAGCTCAATGGAAGCTAAATCGTTCACGAAGCTCACACTTTTCTCACTCTTAACTGAAAAGCATTGGATATTAGACGACCTGTGGTGTGTATCAGTTTCAGAAGCAGAGTTGAACTAGATATGGTCTGTATGTGTAGGAAAAACAGTCCTTTGGTTATGATCACACTCAAGTTTCCTGCTGTATTAGAGACTCTAGAAAGCAAGAGCGTACCTCTTGCACTAAAGCAGAGTGTGTTTCATGAATGGGAACTGTGCGGAGAGTTGCTCTTCAGAAATGGAGTTAAATCCCAGGCTCTGTGTCTTCCTACAAGCAAGACATCTTTTCAGGTAAACGCAGTCACTTTTCAGCTCAAACGATGCTACATCGTTCAGGAAGCTCACACGTTTATCGCTCTTCACTGAAAAGCATTGGATGTTAGAGGACCTGTGGTTTGTATCAATTTCAGAAGCAGAGTTGAAGGAGATACGGTACTTATGTGTAGGAAACACCGTTCTTTGTTCTGAGCACACTCACGTTTCCTGCTGTATTAGAGACTCTAGAAAGCAAGAGCATGCTTCTTGCTCTAAAGCAGAGTTTGTTTCATTGATGAGAACTGTGCAGTGTGTTTCCCTTCAGAAAGGGAGTTAAATTCCAGGCTCTGTGTCTTCCTACAAACAAGATTTCCTTTCAGGTAAACGCAGTCCCTTTTCAGCTCAAAGGAAGCTACAGGGTTCACGAAGCTCACAGTGTTCTCGTTCTTAACTGCGAAGCATTGGATAATAGAGGACCCGTGGTTTCTATCAGTTTCAGAAGCAGAGTTGAACCAGATGTTGTCCATATGGGTAGAAAACACCTGTCGTTTGTTTTGAGCACACTCACATTTCCTGGTGTGTTAGAGACTCGAGAAAGCAAGAGCGTGCTTCTTGCTCTAAAGCAGAGTGTGTTTCATGGAAGAGAACTGTGCTGTATTTTTCCATTCAGAAGTGGAGTTAAATCCCAGGGTCTGTGTTTTCCTACAAGCAAGACATTGTTTCAGGTAAACGCAGTCACTTTTCAGCTCAATGAAGCTACATCGTTCACGAAGCTCACACGATTTTCGCGGTTTACTGAAAAGCATTGGATGTTAGAGCACCTGGGTTTGTATCAGTTTCAGAAGCAGAGTTGAACTAGATATGGTCTGTATGTGTAGGAAACACCGTTCTTTTGTTCTGAGCACACTCACGTTTCCTGCTGTATTAGAGACTTTAGAAAGCAACACCATGCTTCTTGCTCTAAAGCTGCATGTGTTTCATGGATGAGAACTGTGCAGTGTGTTTCCCTTCAGAAATGGAGTTAAATCCCAGACTCTGTGTCTTCCTACAAGCAAGACATCGTTTTAGTAAAACGCAGTCCCTTTACTGCTCAAAGGATGCTACATTGTTCAGGAAGGTCACACGTTTATCGCGCTTAACTGAAAAGCATTGGGTGTTAGAGGACCTGTGGTTTGTATCAGTTTCAGAAGCAGAGTTAAAATAGATATGGTTTGTATATGGAGGAAACACCGTTCTTTTGTTCTGAGCACACTCACGTTTCCTGCTGTTTTGGAGACTTTAGAAAGCAACAGCATGCTTCTTGCTCTAAAGCAGAGTATGTTTCATGGATGAGGACTGTGCAGTGTGTTTCCATTCAGAAATGGAATTAAATCCCAGGCTCTGTGTCTTCCTACAAGCAAGACTTTGTTTCAGGTAAACGCAGTCCCTTTTCAGCTCAAAGGAAGCTACATGGTTCACGAAGCTCACAGTGTTCTCGTTCTTAACTGAGAAGCATTGGATAATAGAGGTCCCGTGGTTTCTTCAGTTTCAGAAGCAGAGTTGAACCAGATGTTGTCCATAAGGGTAGGAAACACCGGTCGTTTGTTTTGAGCACACTCACATTTCCTGCTGTGTTAGAGACTCGAGAAAGCAAGAGCGTGCTTCTTGCTCTAAAGCAGAGTGTGTTTCATGGATGAGAACTGTGCTGTGTGTTGCCTTTCAGAAGTGGAGTTAAATCCCAGGCTCTGTGTCTGCCTACAAGCAAGACTTTTTTTCAGGAAAACGATGTCACTTTTCAGCTCAATGAAGCTACATTGTTCACGAAGCTCACACGTTTATCGCACTTAACTGAAAAGAATTTGATGCTAGAGGACCTGTGGTTTGTATCAGTTTCAGAATCAGAGTTGAACTCGACATTGTCCATATATGTAGCAAAAACAGTCCTTTGGTTATGATCACACTCATGTTTCCTGCTATATTAGAGATTCTAGAAAGCAAGAGCATGCTTCTTTCTCTAAGGCAGATTGTGTTTGATGGATGGGAACTGTCCTGATTGTTGCCCTTCAGAAATGTTGTTAAATCCCAGGCTCTGTGTCTTCGTACAAACAAGACTTCGTTTCACGTAAACGCAGTCCCTTTTCAGCTCAAAGGAAGCTACATGGTTCACGAAGCATACAGTGTTCTCGCTCCTAACTGAGAAGCATTGGATGATAGAGGACATGTGGTTTCTATCAGTTTCAGAAGCAGAATTGAAGCAGATGTTGTCAATATGGGTAGGAAACACCGTTCTTTTGTTTTGGGCACACTCACATTTCCAGCTGTGTTAGAGACTCCAGAAAGCAAGAGCATGCTTCTTGCCCTAAAGCAGAATGTGTTTCATGGATGAGAACTGTGCAGTGTGTTTCCATTCAGAAATGGAATTAAATCCCAGGCTCTCTGTCTTCCTACAAGCAAGACTTCATATCAGGTAAATGCAGTTCCTTTTCAGCTCAAAGGAAGCTACATCGTTCACGAAGCTCACACTTTTCTCACTCTTAACTGAAAAGCATTGGATGTTAAAGTACCTGTCGTTTGTATCAGTTTCAGAAGCAGACTTGAACTAGATATAGTCCGTATTGTAGGAAACACTGCTCTTTTGTTCTGATAACACTCACGTTTCCTGCTGTATTAGAGACTCTAGAAAGCCAGAGCGTGCTCCTTGTTCTAAAGGAGAGTGCGTTTCATGGATGAGAACTGTGAAGTGTGTATCTTTTCAGAAATGGAGTTAAATCCCAGGCTCTGTGTCTTCCTACAAGCAAGACTTCATTTCATGTAAACGCAGTCACTTTTCAGCTAAAAGGAAGCTACAATGTTCTCGAAGCTCCAACGTTTCTCGCTAATAACTGGAAAGCATTTGATGGTAGAGGACCTGTGGTTTGAATAGTTTCAGAAGCAGAGTTCAACTAGATATGGTCCATATGTATAGGAAACACAGTCCTTTGGTTATGATCACACTCACGTTTCCTGCTATTTTAGAGATTCTACAAAGCAAGAGCATGCTTCTGTCTCTAAGGCAGATTGTGTTTGATGGATGGGAACTGTCCTGATTGTTGCCCTTCAGAAATGGAGTTAAATCCAGCCTCTGTGTCTTCCTACAAACAAGACTTCGTTTCAGGTAAACGCATTCCCTTTGCAGCTTAAAGGAAGCTACATGCTTCAAAACGCATACAGTGTTCTCGCTCTTAACTGAGAAGCATTGGATGATAGAGGACCTGTGGTTTCTATCAGTTACAGAAGCAGAGTTGAAGCAGATGTTGTCAATATAGGTAGGAAACACCGTTCTTTGTTTTGAGCACACTCACATTTCCTGCTGTGTTAGAGAATCTAGAAAGCAAGAGCATGCTTCTTGCCCTAAAGCAGAGTGTGTTTCATGGATGAGAACTGTGCTGTGTGTTTCCCTTCAGAAAAGGAGTTAAATCCCAGGCTCTGTGTCTTCCTACAAGCAAGACTTTGTTTCACGTAAACGCAGTCCCTTTTCAGCTCAAAGGAAGCTACATCATTCACGAAGTTCACACTTTTCTCACTCTTAACTGAAAAGCATTGGATGTTAGAGGACCTGTGGTTTGTATCATTTTCAGAAGTAGAGTTAAACTAGATATGATCTGTATATGTAGGAAACACTGTTCTTTTGTTCTGAGCACACTCACGTTTCCTGCTGTATTAGAGACTTTAGAAAGCAACAGCATGCTTCTTGCTCTAAAGCAGAGTGTGTTTCATTGATGAGGACTGTGCAGTGTGTTTCCATTCAGAAATGGAATAAAATCCCAGGCTCTGTGTCTTCCTATAAGCAAGACTTTGTTTCAGTTAAACGCAGTCCCTTTTCAGCTCAAAGGAAGCTACATCATTCACGAAGCTCACACTTTTCTCACTCTTACCTGAAAAGTATTGAATGTTAGAAGACCTATGATGTGTATCAGTTTCAGAAGCATAGTTGAACTAGGTATGGTCCATATGTGTAGGAAACACCGCACTTTTGTTCTGAGCACACTCACTTTTCCTGCTGTATTAGAGACTCTAGAAAGCAAGAGTGTGCTTCTTGCTCTAAAGCAGAGTGTGTTTCATGGCTGAGAACTGTGCAGTGTGTATCTCTTCAGAAATGGTGTTAAATCCCAGGCTCTGTGTCCTCCTACAAGCAAGACTTCGTTTTAGGTAAACGCAGTCCCTTCCATCTGAAACGATGCTACAGTATTCACGAAGCTCACACGTTTATTGCACTTTACTGAAAAGCATTGGATGTTAGAGGACCTGTAGTTTGTATCAGTTTCAGAAGCAGAGTTGAACTAGATATGGTACATGTGTGTAGGCAACACAGTCCTTTGGTTATGATCACACTCAGGTTTCCTGCTGTATTAGAGATTCTCGAAAGCAAGAGCGTGCTTCTTGCTCTAAAGCAGAGTGTGTTTCATGGATGAGAACTGTGCAGTGTGTTTCACTTCAGAAATGGAGTTAAATCCCAGGCTCTGTGTCTTCCTACAAGCAGGACTTCATTTCAGGTAAATGCAGTCTGTTTTCAGCTCAAATGATGCTACATTGTTCAGGAAGGTCACACGTTTATCGCGCTTAACTGAAAAGCTTTGGATGTTAGAGGACCTGTGGTTTGTATCAGTTTCAGAGGCAGAGTTGAACTTGATATGGTCTGTATGTGTAGGAAGCACCATTCTTTTGTTCTGAGCACATTCACGTTTCCTGCTTTGTTAGAGACTCTAGAAAGCAAGAACGTGCTTCTTGCACTAAAGCAGAGTACGTTTCAGGGAAGAGAACGATGCTGTGTGTTTCCCTTCAGAAATGGAGTTAAATCCCAGACTCTGTGTCTGCCTACAAGCAAGACTTCGTTTCAGGTAAATGCAGTCCCTTTTCAGCTCAAAGGAAGCTACATGGTTCACAAAGCTCACAGTGTTCTCATTCTTAACTGAGAAGCATTGGATAATAGAGGACCCATGGTTTCTATCAGTTTCAGAAGCAGAGTTGAACCAGATGTTGTCCATATGGGTAGGAAACACCGGTCGTTTGTTTTGAGCACACTCACATTTCCTGCTGTGTTAGAGACTCGAGAAAGCAAGAGCGTGCTTCTTGCTCTAAAGCAGAGTGTGTTTCATGGATGAGAACTGTGCTGTGAGTTGCCCTTCAAAAATGGAGTTAAATCCCAGGCTCTGTGTCTTCCTACAAACAAGACTTCATTTCAGGTAAATGCAGTCCCTTTTCAGCTCAAGCGAAGCAACATTTTAACGAAGCTCATGGGTTTATCGCGCTTAACTGAAAAGCATTTGATGCTAGAGGACCTGTGGTTTTTATCAGTTTCAGAAGCAGAGTTGAACTAGACATGGGCCCTATGTGTAAGAAAATCAGTCCTTTAGGTATGATCATACGAAGCTCCAACGTTTCTCGCTAATAACTGAAAAGTATTGAATGTTAGACTACCTATGGTGTGTATCAGTTTCATAAGCAGTGTTGAACTAGGTATGGTCCATATGTTAGGAAACACCGCTCTTTTGTTCTGAGCACACTTACTTTTCCTGCTGTATTACAGACTCTCGAAAGCAAGAGCATGCTTCTTGCTCTAAAGCAGAGTGTGTTTCATGGATGAGAACTGTGCAGTGTGTTTCCCTTCAGAAAGGGAGTTAAATCCCAGACTCTGTGTCTTCCTACAAGCAAGACTTTGTTTCAGGTAAACACAGTCCCTTTAAAGCTCAAAGGAAGCTACATGGTTCACGAAGCTCACAGTGTTCTCGTTCATAACTGAGAAGCATTGGATAATAGAGGACCTGTCGTTTGTATCAGTTTCAGAAGCAGAGTTGAAATAGATATGGTCTGTATGTGTAGGAAACACTGTTCTTTTGTTCTGAGCACACTAACGTTTCCTGCTGTATTAGAGACTCTGGAAAGCCAGAGCGTGCTTCTTGCTCTAAAGCAGAGTGTGTTTCATGGATGAGAACTGTGAAGTCTGTATCTCTTCAGAAATGAAGTTAAATCCCAGGCTCTGTGTCTTCCTACAAGCAAGACTTTGTTTCAGGTAAACGCAGTCCCTTTTCAGCTGAAAGGAAGCTACATCGTTCAAGAAGCTCACACTTTTCTCACTTTTTACTGAAAAGCATTTGATGTTAGACGACCTGTGGTGTGTATCAGTTCCCGAAGCAGAGTAGAACTAGATATGTTCCGTATGTGTAGGAAACACCGCTCTTTTGTTCTATCTCACTCACGTTTCCTGCTTTGTTAGAGACTCTAGAAAGCAAGAACGTGCTTCTTGCACTAAAGCAGAGTACGTTTCAGGGAAGAGAACGGTGCTGTGTGTTTCCCTTCAGAAATGGAGTTAAATACCAGGCTCTGTGTCTTCCTACAAGCAAGACTTCGTTTCAGGTAAACGCAGTCGGTTTAAAGCTCAATGAATCTACATCGTTCACAAAGCTCACACGTTTTCTTGCTTAATTGAAAAGCATTGGATATTAGAGCACCTGTGGTGTATATCAGTTTCAGAAGCAGAGTTGAACTAGATATGATCTGTATGTGTATGAAAAACAGTCCTTTGGTTATGATGACACTCACATTTGCTGCTATATTAGAGACTCTAGAAAGCAAGAGAGTACCTATTGCACTAAAGCAGAGTGTGTTTCATGCATGGGGACTGAGTTGAGTGTTGCCCTTCAGAAATGGATTTAAATCCCAGGCTCTGTGTCTCCTGACAAGCAAGACTTCCTTTCAGGTAAACACAGTCCCTTTACAGCTCAAACAATGCTACATCATTCAGGAAGCTCACACGTTTATTGTGTTTAACTGAAAAGCATTGGATGTTAGAGCACTTGTGGTTTGTATCAGTTTCAGAAGCAGAATTGAAGTAGATACGGTCCTTATGTGTACGAAACACCGTTCTTTTGTTCTGAGCACACTCACGTTTGCTGCTCTATTAGAGTCGCTAGAAAGCAACAGCCTGCTTCTTGCTCTAAAGCAGAGTGTGTTTCATGTATGAGAAGTGTGCAGTGTGTTTCCCTTCAGAATGGAGTTAAATCTCAGTCTCTGTGTCTTCCTACAAGCAAGAATATGTTTCAGGTAAACGCAGTCCCTTTTCAGCTCAAACGAAGCTACATTGTTCACGAGGCTCACACTTTTCTCACTCTTAACTGAAAAGCATTGAATGTCAGACGACCTGTGGTGTGTATCAGTTTCAGAAGCAGAGTTGAACTAGATATGGTCCGTATGTGTAGGAAACACCGCTCTTTTGTTCTGAGCACACTCTTGTTTCCTGCTGCATTAGAGACTCTAGAAAGCAAGAGCCTGCTTCTTACTCTAAAGCAGAGTGTGTTTCATGGATGAGAACTGTGCAGTGTGTTTCACTTCAGAAATGGAGATAAATCCCAGGATCTGTGTCTTTCGACAACAAGACTACGTTTTAGTAAAACTCAGGCTCTTTTCAGCTCAAACAATGATACATCCTTCACGAAGCTCACATGTTTATCGCGCTTAACTGAAAAGAATTGGGTGTTAGAGGACCTGTGGTTTGTATCTGTTTCAGAAGCAGAGTTGAAGTAGTTACGGTCCTTATGTGTAGGAAACACCGTTCTTTTGTTCTGAGCACACTCAAGTTTCATGCTGTATTAGAGACTCTAGAAAGCCAGAGCGTGCTTCTTGCTCTAAAGCAGAGTGTGTTTCATGGATGAGAACTGTGCAGTGTGTTTCCCTTAAGAAATGGAGTTAAATCCCAGGCTCTGTGTCTCCCTACAAGCAAGACTTTGTTTCAGGTAAACACATTGCCTTTTCAGCTCAAAGGAAGCTACATTGTTCACGAAGCTCACACTTTTCTCACTCTTAACTGAAAAGCATGGAATGTTAGACGACCTGTGGTGTGTATCAATTTCAGAAGCAGAGTTGAACTAGAGATCGTCCGTATGTGTAGGAAACACTGCTCTTTTGTTCTTAGCACAATCACGTTTCCTGCTGTATTAGAGACTCTAGAAAGCAAGAACGTGCTTCTTGCACTAACGCAGAGTGTGTTTAGTGGATGAGAACTGTGCAGTGTGTATCTCTTCACAAATAGAGTTAAATCCCATGCTCTGTTTCTTCCTACAAGCAAGACCTCATTTCAGTTGAACGCAGTCACTTTTCAGCTCAAACGAAGCTACATTGTTCACGAAGCTCCAACGTTTCTCGCTAATTATTGAAAAGCATTTGATGCTAAAGGACCTGTGGTTTGAATAGTTTCAGAAGCAGAGATGAACTAGTTATGGTCCATATGTGTAGGAAACACATTCCTTTGCTTATGATCTCACTCACGTTTCCTGCTGTATTAGAGACTCTCGAAAGCAAGAGCGTGCTTCTTGCTCTAAAGCAGAGTGTGTTTCGTGGTTGAGCACTGTGCAGTGTGTTTCCCTTCAGAAATGTAGTTAAATCCCAGGCTCTGTGTCTTCCTACAAGCAAGACTTTGTTTCAGGTAAACGCAGTCCCTTTTCAGCTCAAAGTAAGCTACATTGTTCACGAAGCTCACACTTTTCTCACTCTTAACTGAAAAGCATTGAATGTTAGATTACCAGTGGTGTGTATCAGTTTCAGAAGCAGTGTTGAACTAGGTAGGGTCCATATGTGTTGGAAACACCGCTCATTTGTTCTAAGCACACTCACTTTTCCTGCTGTATTACAGACTCTAGAAAGCAAGAGCGTGCTTCTTGCTCTAAAGCAGAGTGTGTTCCACGGATGAGAACTGTACAGTGTGTATCTTTTCAGATATGGAGATAAATCCCAGGCTCTATGTCTTCCTACAAGCAAGAATATTTTTCAGGTAAACGCAGACCCTTTTCAGCTCAAACGAAGCTACATCGTTCACCAAGCTCACACTTTTCTCACTCTTATCTGAAAACCATTGGATATTAGAGCACCTGTGGTTCGTATCAGTTTCAAAAGCAGAGTTGAACTAGATATGGTCCGTATGTGTAGGAAACACTGCTCTTTTGTTCTGAGCACAATCACGTTTCCTGCTGTATTAGAGACTCTAGAAAGCAAGAGCGTGCTTCTTGCTCTAACGCAGAGTGTGTTTCATGGATGAGAACTGTGCAGTGTGTATCTCCAGAAATGGAGTTAAATCCCAGGCTCTGTGTCTTCCTACAAGCAAGACTTCATTTCAGTTAAACGCAGTCACTTTTCAGCTCAAACGAAGCTACATTGTTCACGAAGCTCCAACGTTTCTTGCTAATAACTGAAAAGCATTTGATGCTACAAGACCTGTGGTTTGAATAGTTTCAGGAGCAGAGATTAACTAGATATGGTCCATATGTGTAGGAAACACAGTCCTTTGGTTATGATCTCACTCACGTTTACTGCTGTATTAGAGACTCTCGAAAGCAAGAGCGTGCTTCTTTCTCAAAAGCAGAGTGTGATTCATGGATGAGGACTGTGCAGTGTGTTTCCCTTCAGAATTGGAGTTAAATCCCAGGGTCTGTGTCTTGCTACAAGCAAGACTTTGGTTCAGGTAATAGCAGTCCCTTTTCAGCTCAAAGGAAGCTACATCGTTCAAGAAGCACACACTTTTATCACTCTTAACTGAAAAGCATAGGATGTTATACGACCTGTGGTGTGTATCAGTTTCAGAAGCAGAGTTGAACTAGATATGGTCTGTATGTGTATGAAAAACAGTCCTTTGGTTATGATGACACTCACATTTCCTGCTGTATTAGAGACTGTAGAAAGCAAGAGCGTACCTATTGCACTAAAGCAGAGTGTGTTTCATGCATGGGGACTGTGTTAAGTGTTGCCCTTCAGAAATGGATTTAAATCCCAGGCTCTGTGTCTCCCGACAAGCAAGACGTCCTTTCAAGTAAACGCAGCCCCTTTTCAGCTCAAACAATGCTAAATCGTTCAGGAAGCTCACACGTTTATTGTGCTTAACTGAAAAGCGTTGGATGTTAGAGCACTTGTGGTTTGTATCAGTTTAAGAAGCAGAGTTGAAGTAGATACAGTCCTTATGTGTACGAAACACCGTTTTTTGTTCTGAGCACACTCACGTTTCCTGCTCCGTTAGAGTCGCTAGAAAGCAACAGCCTGCTTCTTGCTCTAAAGCAGAGTGTGGTTCATGGATGAGAAGTGTGCAGTGTGTTTCCCTTCAGAATGGAGTTAAATCTCAGTCTCTGTGTCTTCCTACAAGCAAGAATATGTTTCAGGTAAATGCAGTCCCTTTGCAGCTCAAACGAAGCTACATTGTTCACGAAGCTCACACTTTTCTCACTCTTAACTGAAAAGCATTGAATGTTAGACGACCTGTGGTGTGTATCAGTTTCAGAAGCAGAGTCGAACTAGATATGGTCCGTATGTGTAGGAAACACTGCTCTTTTGTTCTGAGCACACTCTTGTTTCCTGCTGTATTAGAGACTCTAGAAAGCAAGAGCCTGCTTGTTACTCTAAAGCAGAGTGGGTTTCATGGATGAGAACTGTGAAGTGTGTATCTCTTCAGAAATGGAGTTAAATCCCAGGTTCTGTGTCTTCCTACAAGCAAGACTTCAATTCAGTTAAAGGCAGTCACTTTTCAGCTCAATCGAAGCTACATTGTTCACGAAGCTCCAACGTTTCTCGCTAATAACTGAAAAGCATTTGATGCTAGAGGACATGTGGTTTGAACAGTTTCAGAAGCAGAGATGAACTGGGTATGGTCCATATGTGTTGGAAACACATTCCTTTGCTTATGATCTCACTCACGTTTCCTACAGTATTAGAGACTCTCGAAAGCAAGAGCGTGCTTCTTGCTCTAAAGTAGAGTGTGTTCATGGATGAGGACTGTGCAGTGTGTTTCCCTTCAGAAATGGAGTTAAAGCCCAGGCTCTATGTCTTCCTACAAGCAAGACTTTGGTTCAGGTAATAGCAGTCCCTTTTCAGCTCAAAGGAAGCTACATCGTTCACGAAGCTCACAGTTTTCTCACTCTTAACTGAAAAGCATTGGATGTTGTACGACCTGTGGTGTGTATCAGTTTCCGAAGCAGAGTTGAACTAGATATGGTCTGTATGTGTAGGAAAAACAGTCCTTTGGTTATGATGACACTCACGTTTCCTGCTGTATTAGAGACTCTAGAAAGCAAGAGCATACCTCTTGCACTAAAGCAGAGTGTGTTTCATGCATGGGAACGGTGTTGAGTGTTGCCCTTCAGAAATGAATTTAAATCCCAGGCTCTGTGTCTCCCAACAAGCAAGACTTCCTTTCAGGTAAACGCAGTCCCTTTTCAGCTCACACAATGCTACATCATTCAGGAAGCTCACACGTTTATTGTCCTTAACTGAAAAGCATTGGATGTTAGAGCACTTGTGGTTTGTATCAGTTTCAGAATCAGAGTTGAAGTAGATACGGTCCTTATGTGTACGAAACACCGTTCTTTTTTTGTGAGCTCACTCACGTTTCCTGCTCTATTAGTGTCTCTAGAAAGCAACAGCCTGCTTATTGCTCTAAACAGAGTGTGTTTCATGGATGAGAACTGTACAGTGTGTATCTTTTCAGATATGGAGTTAAATCCCAGGCTCTATGTCTTCCTACAAGCAAGAATATGTTTCAGGTAAACGCAGTCCCTTTTCAGCTCAAACGAAGCTACATTGTTCACGAAGCTCACTCTTTTCTCACTCTCAACTGAAAACCAGTGAATGTTAGACGACTTATGGTGTGTACCAGTATCAGAAGCAGAGTTGAACTAGATATGGTCCGTATGTGTAGGAAACACCGCTCTTTTGTTCTGAGCACTCTCACGTTTACTGCTGTATTAGAGACTCTAGAAAGCAAGAGCCTGCTTGTTACTCTAAAGCAGAGTGTGTTTCATGGATGAGAACTGTGCAGTGTGTTTCACTTCAGAAATGGAGATAAATCCCAGGATCTGTGTCTTTCGACAACAAGACTACATTTTAGTAAAACGCAGGCCCTTTTCAGCTCAAACAATGATACATCCTTCACGAAGCTCACATGTTTATCGCGCTTAACTGAATAGAATTGGGTGTTAGAGGACCTGTGGTTTGTATCTGTTTCAGAAGCAGAGTTGAAGTAGATACGGTCCTTATGTGTAGGAAACACCATTCTTTTGTTCTGAGCACACTCAAGTTTCATTCTGTATTAGAGACTCTAGAAAGCCAGAGTGTGCTTCTTGCTCTAAAGCAGAGTGTGTTTCGTGGATGAGAACTGTGCAGTGTGTATCCCTTAAGAAATGGAGTTAAATCCCAGGCTCTGTGTCTTCCTACAAGCAAGACTTTGTTTCAGGTAAACACATTGCCTTTTCAGCTCAAACGAAGCTACATTGTTCACGAAGCTCACACTTTCCTCACTCTTAACTGAAAATCACTGAATGTTAGAGGACCTGTGGTGTGTATCAGTTTCCGAAGGAGAGTTGAACTAGATATCGTCCATATGTGTAGGAAACACTGCTCTTTTGTTATGAGCACACTCACGTTTCCTGCTGTATTAGTATCTCTAGAAAGCAAGAGCTTGCTTCTTGCTCTAACGCAGAGTGTGTTTAGTGGATGAGAACTGTGCAGTGTGTATCTCTTCACAAATAGAGTTAAATCCCATGCTCTGTGTCTTCCTACAAGCAAGACTTCATTTCAGTTAAAGGCAGTCACTTTTCATCTCAAACGAAGCTACATAGTTCACGAAGATCCAACGTTTCTCGCTAATAACTGAAAAGCATTTGATGCTAGAGGACCTGTGGTTTGAATAGTTTCAGAAGCAGAGATGAACTAGTTATGGTCCATATGTGTAGGAAACACATTCCTTTGCTTATGATCTCACTCACGTTTCCTACTGTATTAGAGACTCTCGAAAGTAAGAGCGTGCTTCTTGCTCTAAAGTAGAGTGTGTTCATGGATGAGGACTGTGCAGTGTGTTTCCCTTCAGAAATGGAGTTAAAGCCCAGGCTCTATGTCTTCCTACAAGCAAGACTTTGGTTCAGGTAATAGCAGTCCCTTTTCAGCTCAAAGGAAGCTACATCGTTCAAGAAGCACACACTTTTATCACTCTTAACTGAAAAGCATAGGATGTTATACGACCTGTGGTGTGTATCAGTTTAAGAAGCAGAGTTGAACTAGATGTGGTCTGTATGTGTATGAAAAACAGTCCTTTGGTTATGATGACACTCACATTTCCTGCTGTATTAGAGACTCTAGAAAGCAAGAGCGTACCTCTTGCACTAAAGCAGAGTGTGTTTCATGAATGGGAACTGTGCGGAGAGTTGCACTTCAGAAATGGATTTAAATCCCAGGCTCTGTGTCTCCCGACAAGCAAGACGTCCTTTCAAGTAAACGCAGCCCCTTTTCAGCTCAAACAATGCTAAATCGTTCAGGAAGCTCACACGTTTATTGTGCTTAACTGAAAAGCGTTGGATGTTAGAGCACTTGTGGTTTGTATCAGTTTAAGAAGCAGAGTTGAAGTAGATACAGTCCTTATGTGTACGAAACACCGTTTTTTGTTCTGAGCACACTCACGTTTCCTGCTCCGTTAGAATCGCTAGAAAGCAACAGCCTGCTTCTTGCTCTAAAGCAGAGTGTGGTTCATGGATGAGAAGTGTGCAGTGTGTTTCCCTTCAGAATGGAGTTAAATCTCAGTCTCTGTGTCTTCCTACAAGCAAGAATATGTTTCAGGTAAATGCAGTCCCTTTGCAGCTCAAACGAAGCTACATTGTTCACGAAGCTCACACTTTTCTCACTCTTAACTGAAAAGCATTGAATGTTAGACGACCTGTGGTGTGTATCAGTTTCAGAAGCAGAGTCGAACTAGATATGGTCCGCATGTGTAGGAAACACTGCTCTTTTGTTCTGAGCACACTCTTGTTTCCTGCTGTATTAGAGACTCTAGAAAGCAAGAGCCTGCTTGTTACTCTAAAGCAGAGTGGGTTTCATGGATGAGAACTCTGAAGTGTGTATCTCTTCAGAAATGGAGTTAAATCCCAGGTTCTGTGTCTTCCTACAAGCAAGACTTCAATTCAGTTAAAGGCAGTCACTTTTCAGCTCAATCGAAGCTACATTGTTCACGAAGCTCCAAAGTTTCTCGCTAATAACTGAAAAGCATTTGATGCTAGAGGACCTGTGGTTTGAACAGTTTCAGAAGCAGAGATGAACTGGGTATGGTCCATATGTGTAGGAAACACATTCCTTTGCTTATGATCTCACTCACGTTTCCTACTGTATTAGAGACTCTCGAAAGTAAGAGCGTGCTTCTTGCTCTAAAGTAGAGTGTGTTCATGGATGAGGACTGTGCAGTGTGTTTCCCTTCAGAAATGGAGTTAAAGCCCAGGCTCTATGTCTTCCTACAAGCAAGACTTTGGTTCAGGTAAAAGCAGTCCCTTTTCAGCTCAAAGGAAGCTACATCGTTCACGAAGCTCACATTTTACTCACTCTTAACTGAAAAGCATTGGATGTTGTACGACCTGTGGTGTGTATCAGTTTCAGAAGCAGAGTTGAACTAGATATGGTCTGTATGTGTAGGAAAAACAGTCCTTTGGTTATGATGACACTCACTTTTCCTGCTGTATTAGAGACTCTAGAAAGCAAGAGCGTACCTCTTGCACTAAAGCAGAGTGTGTTTCATGCATGGGAACGGTGTTGAGTGTTGCCCTTCAGAAATGGATTTAAATCCCAGGCTCTGTGTCTCCCAACAAGCAAGACTTCCTTTCAGGTAAACGCAGTCCCTTTTCAGCTCACACAATGCTACATCGTTCAGGAAGCTCACACGTTTATTGTCCTTAACTGAAAAGCATTGGATGTTAGAGCACTTGTGGTTTGTATCAGTTTCAGAATCAGAGTTGAAGTAGATACGGTCCTTATGTGTACGAAACACCGTTCTTTTTTTGTGAGCTCACTCACGTTTCCTGCTCTATTAGTGTCTCTAGAAAGCAACAGCCTGCTTATTGCTCTAAACAGAGTGTGTTTCATGGATGAGAACTGTACAGTGTGTATCTTTTCAGATATGGAGTTAAATCCCAGGCTCTATGTCTTCCTACAAGCAAGAATATGTTTCAGGTAAACGCAGTCCCTTTTCAGCTCAAACGAAGCTACATTGTTCACGAAGCTCACTCTTTTCTCACTCTCAACTGAAAACCAGTGAATGTTAGACGACTTATGGTGTGTACCAGTATCAGAAGCAGAGTTGAACTAGATATGGTCCGTATGTGTAGGAAACACCGCTCTTTTGTTCTGAGCACTCTCACGTTTGCTGCTGTATTAGAGACTCTAGAAAGCAAGAGCCTGCTTGTTACTCTAAAGCAGAGTGTGTTTCATGGATGAGAACTGTGCAGTGTGTTTCACTTCAGAAATGGAGATAAATCCCAGGATCTGTGTCTTTCGAAAACAAGACTACGTTTTAGTAAAACGCAGGCCCTTTTCAGCTCAAACAATGATACATCCTTCACGAAGCTCACATGTTTATCGCGCTTAACTGAATAGAATTGGGTGTTAGAGGACCTGTGGTTTGTATCTGTTTCAGAAGCAGAGTTGAAGTAGATACGGTCCTTATGTGTAGGAAACACCATTCTTTTGTTCTGAGCACACTCAAGTTTCATTCTGTATTAGAGACTCTAGAAAGCCAGAGTGTGCTTCTTGCTCTAAAGCAGAGTGTGTTTCGTGGATGAGAACTGTGCAGTGTGTTTCCCTTAAGAAATGGAGTTAAATCCCAGGCTCTGTGTCTTCCTACAAGCAAGACTTTGTTTCAGGTAAACACATTGCCTTTTCAGCTCAAACGAAGCTACATTGTTCACGAAGCTCACACTTTCCTCACTCTTAACTGAAAATCATTGAATGTTAGAGGACCTGTGGTGTGTATCAGTTTCCGAAGCAGAGTTGAACTAGATATCGTCCGTATGTGTAGGAAACACTGCTCTTTTGTTATGAGCACACTCACCTTTCCTGCTGTATTAGTATCTCTAGAAAGCAAGAGCTTGCTTCTTGCTCTAACGCAGAGTGTGTTTAGTGGATGAGAACTGTGCAGTGTGTATCTCTTCACAAATAGAGTTAAATCCCATGCTCTGTGTCTTCCTACAAGCAAGACTTCATTTCAGTTAAAGGCAGTCACTTTTCATCTCAAACGAAGCTACATAGTTCACGAAGATCCAACGTTTCTCGCTAATAACTGAAAAGCATTTGATGCTAGAGGACCTGTGGTTTGAATAGTTTCAGAAGCAGAGATGAACTAGTTATGGTCCATATGTGTAGGAAATACATTCCTTTGCTTATGATCTCACTCACGTTTCCTACTGTATTAGAGACTCTCGAAAGTAAGAGCGTGCTTCTTGCTCTAAAGTAGAGTGTGTTCATGGATGAGGACTGTGCAGTGTGTTTCCCTTCAGAAATGGAGTTAAAGCCCAGGCTCTATGTCTTCCTACAAGCAAGACTTTGGTTCAGGTAAAAGCAGTCCCTTTTCAGCTCAAAGGAAGCTACATCGTTCACGAAGCTCACATTTTTCTCACTCTAAACTGAAAAGCATTGGATGTTGTACGACCTGTGGTGTGTATCAGTTTCAGAAGCAGAGTTGAACTAGATATGGTCTGTATGTGTAGGAAAAACAGTCCTTTGGTTATGATGACACTCACTTTTCCTGCTGTATTAGAGACTCTAGAAAGCAAGAGCGTACCTCTTGCACTAAAGCAGAGTGTGTTTCATGCATGGGAACGGTGTTGAGTGTTGCCCTTCAGAAATGGATTTAAATCCCAGGCTCTGTGTCTCCCAACAAGCAAGACTTCCTTTCAGGTAAACGCAGTCCCTTTTCAGCTCACACAAAGCTACATCGTTCAGGAAGCTCACACGTTTATTGTGTTTAACTGAAAAGCATTGGATGTTAGAGCACTTGTGGTTTGTATCAGTTTCAGAAGCAGAGTTGAAGTAGATACGGTCCTTGTTTGTTCGAAACACCGTTCTTTTGTTGTGAGCACACTCACGTTTCCTGCTCTATTAGAGTCTCTAGAAAGCAACAGCCTGCTTCTTGCTCTAAAGCAGAGTGTGTTTCATGGATGAGAAGTGTTCAGTGTGTTTCCCTTCAGAATGAGGTTAAAACTCAGGCTCTGTGTCTTCCTACAAGCAAGAATATGTTTAAGGTAAATTCAATCCCTTTTCAGCTCAAACGAAGCTACATTGTTCACGAAGCTCACACTTTTCTCACTTTTAACTGAAAAGCATTGAATGTTAGACGACCTATGGTGTGTATCAGTTTCAGAAGCAGAGTTGAACTAGATATGGTCCGTATGTGTAGGAAACACCGCTCTTTTGTTCTGAGCACTCTCACCTTACTGCTGTATTAGAGACTCTAGAGAGCCAGAGCGTGCTTCTTGCTATAAAGCAGAGTGTGTTTTATGGATGAGAATTGTGCAGTGTGTTTCCATTCAGAAATGGAGTTAAATCCCAGGTTCTGTGTCTTCCTACAAGCAAGAATTTGTTTCAGGTAAACACATTGTCTTTACAGCTCAAAGGAAGCTACATCGTTCACCAAGCTCACACTTTTCTCAATCTTCTCTGAAAAGCATTGGATATTAGAGCACCTGTGGTTTGTATCAGTTTCAAAAGCAGAGTTGAACTAGATATCGTCCGTATGTGTAGGAAACACAGTCCTCTTATTATGATCACACTCACATTTCCTGCTGTATTAGAGACTCTAGAAAGCAAGAGCGTGCTTCTTGCTCTAAAGCATAGTGTGTTTCCTGGATGAGAACTGTGCAGTGTGTATCTCCCCAGAAATTGAGTTAAATACCAGGCTCTGTGTCTTCCTACAAGCAAGACTTCTTTTCAGGTAAACTCAGGCATTTTTCAGCTCAAACGAAGCTACATTGTTCACGAAGCTCACACATTTCTTGCTCTTAACTGAAAAGCACTTGATGCTAGTGGACCTGTGGTTTGTATCTGTTTCAGAAGCAGAGTTGAACTAGATGTTTTCCATATGGGTAGGAAACACCATTCTTTTGTTTTGAGAACACTCTCATTTCCTCCTTTGTTAGAGAATCTAGAAAGTGAGAGCGTGCTTCTTGCTCTAAAGCAGAGTGTGTTTCTTGGAAGAGAACGGTGCTGTGTGTTTCCCTTCAGAAATGGAGTTAAATCCCAGGCTCTGAGTCTTCCTACAAGGAAGACTCCGTTTCAAGTAAGGGCAGTTACTTACAGCTCAAATGAACTACATCGTTCAGGAAGCACACATGTTTCTCATCTTAACTGACAAGCATCGGATGTTAGAGGACCAGAGCTTTGTATCAGTTTCAGAAGCAGAGTTGGACTAGATATGGTCCGTATGTGTAGGAAATACAGTTCTTTTGTTCTGAGCACACTCAAGTTTCCTGCTGTATTTGAGACTCTAGAAAGCAATAGCGTTCTTCTTGCTCTAAAGAAGAGTGTGATCCATGGATGAGAACTATGCTGTGTGCTTCCCTTCAGAAATGGAGTTAAATCCCAGGCTCTGTGTCTTCCTACAAGCAAGACTTCGTTTCATGTATGGGCAGTCACTTTTCAACTCAAAGGAACTACATCTTTCACAAAGCTAACACGTTTCTCATCTTAACTGACAAGCATTGGATGTTTGAGGACCAGTGCTTTGTATCAGTTTCAGAAGCAGAGTTGGACTAGATATGGTCTGTATGTGTAAGAAACACCCTTCTTTTGTACTCATCACACTCACGTTTCCTGCTGTCTTAGAGACTCTAGAAAGCAAGAGAGTGCTTCTTGCTCTAAAGCAGAGTGTGATCCATGGATGAGAACTGTGTTGTGTGTTTCCCTTCAGAAATGGAATAAAATCCCAGGCTCGGTGTCTTCCTACAACCAAGACTTAGTTTCAGGTAAGGGCAGTCACTTTTCAGCTCAAACGAACTATATCCTTCAGGAAGCTCACACGTTTCTCATCTTAACTGACAAGCATAGGGTGTTAGAGGACCAGTGCTTTGTATCAGTTTCAGAAGCAGAGTTGGACTAGATAGGATCTGAATGTGTAGGAAACACCGTTCTTTTGTTCTCATCACACTCATGTTTCCTGCTGCCTCAGAGACTCTAGAAAGCAAGAGCATGCTTCTTGCTCTAAATAAGAGTGTGAACAGTGGATGAGAACACTGCTGTGTGTTTCACTTCTGAAACGGAGTTAAATCCCAGACTCTGAGTCTTCCTACAAGCAAGACTTCGTTTCCGTTAAGGGTAGTCACTTTTCAGCTCAAAGGAACTACATCGTTCACGAAGCTCACACATTTCTCATCTTAACTGCCAAGCATTGGATGTTAGAGGACCAGTGCTTTGTATCAGTTTCAGAAGCACAGTTGGACTAGATATGATCTGAATGTGTAGGAAACACCTACTTTTGTTCTCATCACACTCATGTTTCCTGCTGCCTCAGAGACTCTAGAAAGCAAGAGCATGCTTCTTGCTATAAAGAAGAGTGTGATCCATGGATGAGAACTCTGCTGTGTGTTTCACTTCAGAAACGGAGTTAAATCCCAGGCTCTGAGTCTTCCTACAAGCAAGACTTCGTTTCAGTTAAGGGCAGTCACTTTTCAGCTCAAAGGAACTACGTCATTCACAAAGTTAACACGTTTCTCATCTTAACTGACAAGCATCGGGTTTTAGAGGACCAGTGCTTTGTATTAGTTTCAAAAGCAGAGTTGGACTAGATATGATACGTATGTGTAGGAAACACCATTCATTTGTTCTCAGCACACTCACGTTTCCTGCTGTCTTAGAGACTCTAGAAAGCAAGAGCGTGCTTCTTGCTCTAAAGCAGAGTGTGATCCATGGATGAGAACTGTGTTGTGTGTTTAACTTCAGAAATGGAATACAATCCCAGGCACGGTGTCTTCCTACAACCAAGACATCGTTTCAAGTAAGGGCAGTTTCTTACAGCTCAAACGAACTACATCGTTCATGAAGCTCACACATTTCTCATCTTAACTGCCAAAAATTGGATGTTAGAGGACAAGTGCTTTGTATCAGTTTCAGAAGCACAGTTGGATTAGATATGATCTGAATGTGTAGGAAACACCGTTATTTTGTTCTCATCACACTCATGTGTCCTGCTGTCTTAGAGACTCTAGAAAGCAAGAGCATGCTTCTTGCTCTAAATAAGAGTGTGAACAATGGATGAGAACTCTGCTATGTGTTTCACTTCAGAAATGGAGTTAAATCCCAGGCTCTGAGTCTTCCTACAAGCAAGACTTCGTTTCAGTTAAGGGCAGTCACTTTTAAGCTCAAAGGTACTACATCGTTCACGAAGCTCACTCATTTCTCATCTTAACTTCCAAGCATTGCATGTTAGAGGACCAGTGCTTTGTATCAGTTTCAGAATCACAGTTGGACTAGATATGACCTGAATGTGTAGGAAACACCGTTCTTTTTTTCTCATCACATTCCTGTTTCCTGCTGTCTTAGAGACTCTAGAAAGCAAGAGCGTGCCTCTTGCTCTAAAGCAGAGTGTGAACAATGGATGAGAACTCTGCTGTGTGTTTCACTTCAGAAACGGAGTTAAATCCCAGGCTCTGAGTCTTCCTACAAGCAAGACTTCGTTTCAGTTAAGGGCAGTCACTTTTCAGCTCAAAGGAACTACGTCATTCACAAAGTTAACACGTTTCTCATCTTAACTGACAAGCATCGGGTTTTAGAGGACCAGTGCTTTGTATTAGTTTCAAAAGCAGAGTTGGACTAGATATGATACGTATGTGTAGGAAACACCATTCATTTGTTCTCAGCACACTCACGTTTCCTGCTGTCTTAGAGACTCTAGAAAGCAAGAGCGTGCTTCTTGCTCTAAAGCAGAGTGTGATCCATGGATGAGAACTGTGTTGTGTGTTTAACTTCAGAAATGGAATACAATCCCAGGCACGGTGTCTTCCTACAACCAAGATATCGTTTCAAGTAAGGGCAGTTTCTTACAGCTCAAACGAACTACATCGTTCATGAAGCTCACACATTTCTCATCTTAACTGCCAAAAATTGGATGTTAGAGGACAAGTGCTTTGTATCAGTTTCAGAAGCACAGTTGGATTAGATATGATCTGAATGTGTAGGAAACACCGTTATTTTGTTCTCATCACACTCATGTGTCCTGCTGTCTTAGAGACTCTAGAAAGCAAGAGCATGCTTCTTGCTCTAAATAAGAGTGTGAACAATGGATGAGAACTCTGCTATGTGTTTCACTTCAGAAATGGAGTTAAATCCCAGGCTCTGAGTCTTCCTACAAGCAAGACTTCGTTTCAGTTAAGGGCAGTCACTTTTAAGCTCAAAGGTACTACATCGTTCACGAAGCTCACTCATTTCTCATCTTAACTTCCAAGCATTGCATGTTAGAGGACCAGTGCTTTGTATCAGTTTCAGAATCACAGTTGGACTAGATATGACCTGAATGTGTAGGAAACACCGTTCTTTTTTTCTCATCACGTTCCTGTTTCCTGCTGTCTTAGAGACTCTAGAAAGCAAGAGCGTGCCTCTTGCTCTAAAGCAGAGTGTGAACAATGGATGAGAACTCTGCTGTGTGTTTCACTTCAGAAATGGAGTTAAATCCCAGGCTCTGACTCTACCTACAAGGAAGACTCCGTTTCAAGTAAGGGCAGTTACTTACAGCTCAAATGAACTACATCGTTCAGGAAGCTCACACGTTTCTCATCTTAACTGACAAGCATCGGATGTTAGAGGACCAGAGCTTTATATCAGTTTCAGAAGCAGAGTTGGACTAGATATGGTCCGTATGTGTAGGAAATACAGTTCTTTTGTTCTGAGCACACTCAAGTTTCCTGCTGTATTTGAGACTCTAGAAAGCAATAGCGTTCTTCTTGCTCTAAAGAAGAGTGTGATCCATGGATGAGAACTATGCTGTGTGCTTCCCTTCAGAAATGGAGTTAAATCCCAGGCTCAGTGTCTTCCTACAAGCAAGACTTCGTTTCATGTAAGGGCAGTCACTTTTGAGCTCAAAGGAACTACATCTTTCACAAAGCTAACACGTTTCTCATCTTAACTGACAAGCATTGGATGTTAGAGGACCAGTGCTTTGTATCAGTTTCAGAAGCAGAGTTGGACTAGATATGGTCTGTATGTGTAAGAAACACCGTTCTTTTGTACTCAGCACACTCACGTTTCCTGCTGTCTTAGAGACTCTAGAAAGCAAGAGAGTGCTTCTTGCTCTAAAGCAGAGTGTGATCCATGGATGAGAACTTTGTTGTGTGTTTCCCTTCAGAAATGGAATAAAATCCCAGGCTCGGTGTCTTCCTACAACCAAGACTTCGTTTCAGGTAAGGGCAGTCACTTTTCAGCTCAAAGGAACTATATCCTTCAGGAAGCTCACACGTTTCTCATCTTAACTGACAAGCATCGGGTGTTAGAGGACCAGTGTTTTTTATCAGTTTCAGAAGCAGAGTTTGACTAGATAGGATCTTAATGTGTAGGAAACACCGTTCTTTTGTTCTCATCACACTCATGTTTCCTGCTGTCTTAGAGACTCTAGAAAGCAAGAGCGTGCTTCTTGCTCTAAAGCAGAGTGTGAACAATGGATGAGAACTCTGCTGTGTGTTTCACTTCAGAAATGGAGTTAAATCCCAGGCTCTGAGTCTTCCTACAAGCAAGACTTCGTTTCAGTTAAGGGCAGTCACTTTTCAGCTCAAAGGTACTACATCGTTCACGAAGCTCACTCATTTCTCATCTTAACTTCCAAGCATTGGATGTTAGAGGACCAGTGCTTTGTATCAGTTTCAGAATCACAGTTGTACTAGATATGACCTGAATGTGTAGGAAACACCGTTCTTTTGTTCTCATCACATTCTTGTTTCCTGCTGTCTTAGAGACTCTAGAAAGCAAGAGCGTGCTTCTTGCTCTAAAGCAGAGTGTGAACAATGGATGAGAACTCTGCTGTGTGTTTCACCTCAGAAATGGAGTTAAATCCCAGGCTCTGATTCTACCTACAAGGAAGACTCCGTTTCAAGTAAGGGCAGTTACTTACAGCTCAAATGAACAACATCGTTCAGGAAGCTCACACGTTTCTCATCTTAACTGACAAGCATCGGATGTTAGAGGACCAGAGCTTTGTATCAGTTTCAGAAGCAGAGTTGGACTAGATATGGTCCGTATGTGTAGGAAATACAGTTCTTTTGTTCTGAGCACACTCAAGTTTCCTGCTGTATTTGAGACTCTAGAAAGCAATAGCGTTCTTCTTGCTCTAAAGAAGAGTGTGATCCATGGATGAGAACTATGCTGTGTGCTTCCCTTCAGAAATGGAGTTAAATCCCAGGCTCTGTGTCTTCCTACAAGCAAGACTTCGTTTCATGTAAGGGCAGTCACTTTTCAGCTCAAAGGAACTACATCTTTCACAATGCTAACACGTTTCTCATCTTAACTGACAAGCATTGGATGTTAGAGGACCAGTGCTTTGTATCAGTTTCAGAAGCAGAGTTGGACTAGATATGGTCTGTATGTGTAAGAAACACCGTTCTTTTGTACTCAGCACACTCACGTTTCCTGCTGTCTTAGAGACTCTAGAAAGCAAGAGAGTGCTTCTTGCTCTAAAGCAGAGGGTGATCCATGGGTGAGAACTGTGTTGTGTGTTTCCCTTCAGAAATGGAATAAAATCCCAGGCTCGGTGTCTTCCTACAACCAAGACTTCGTTTCAGGTAAGGGCAGTCACTTCTCTGTTCAAATGATCTACATCGTTCACGAAGCTCACACATTTCTCATCTTAACTGCCAAGCATTGGATGTTAGAGGACCAGTGCTTTGTATCAGTTTCAGAAGCACATTTGGACTAGATATGATCTGAATGTGTAGGAAACACCTACTTTTGTTCTCATCACACTCATGTTTCCTGCTGCCTCAGAGACTCTAGAAAGCAAGAGCATGCTTCTTGCTCTAAAGAAGAGTGTGATCCATGGATGAGAACTCTGCTGTGTGTTTCACTTCAGAAACGGAGTTAAATCCCAGGCTCTGAGTCTTCCTACAAGCAAGACTTCGTTTCAGTTAAGGGCAGTCACTTTTCAGCTCAAAGGAACTACATCTTTCACGAAGCTCACACATTTCTCATCTTAAATGCCAAGCATTGGATGTTAGAGGAACAGTGCTTTGTATCAGTTTCAGAATCACATTTGGACTAGATATGACCTGAATGTGTAGGAAACACCTACTTTTGTTCTCATCACACTCATGTTTCCTGCTGTCTTAGAGACTCTAGAAAGCAAGAGCGTGCTTCTTGCTCTAAAGCAGAGTGTGAACAATGGATGAGAACTCTGCTGTGTGTTTCACTTCAGAAATGGAGTTAAATCCCAGGCTCTGAGTCTTCCTACAAGCAAGACTCGTTTCAGTTAAGGGCAGTCACTTTTCAGCTCAAAGGTACTACATCGTTCACGAAGCTCACTCATTTCTCATCTTAACTGCCAAGCATTGGATGTTAGAGGAACAGTGCTCTGTATCAGTTTCAGAACCACAGTTGGACTAGATATGACCTGAATGTGTAGGAAACACCATTCTTTTGTTCTCATCACATTCCTGTTTCCTGCTGTCTTAGAGACTCTAGAAAGCAAGAGCGTGCTTCTTGCTCTAAAGCAGAGTGGGATCAATGGATGAGAACTCTGCTGTGTGTTTCACTTCAGAAATGGAGTTAAATCCCAGGCTCTGAGTCTTCCTACAAGGAAGACTCCGTTTCAAGTAAGGGCAGTTACTTACAGCTCAAATGAACTACATCGTTCACGAAGCTCACACATTTCTCATCTTAACTGCCAAGCATTGGATGTTAGAGGACCACTGCTTTGTATCAGTTTCAGAAGCACAGTTTGACTAGATATGATCTCAATGTGTTGGAAACACCGTTCTTTTGTTCTCATCACACTCATGTTTCCTGCTGCCTCAGAGACTCTAGAAAGCAAGAGCATTCTTCTTGCTCTAAATAAGAGTGTGAACAGTGGATGAGAACTCTGCTGTGTGTTTCACTTCAGAAACGGAGTTAAATCCCAGGCTCTGAGTCTTCCTACAAGCAAGACTTCGTTTCAGTTAAGGGCAGTCACTTTTCAGCTCAAAGGAACTACATCGTTCACGAAGCTCACACATTTCTCATCTTAAATGCCAAGCATTGGATGTTAGAGGAACAGTGCTTTTTATCAGTTTCAGAATCACATTTGGACTAGATATGACCTGAATGTGTAGGAAACACCTAGTTTTGTTCTCATCACACTCATGTTTACTGCTGTCTTAGAGACTCTAGAAAGCAAGAGCGTTCTTCTTGCTCTAAAGCAGAGTGTGAACAATGGATGAGAACTCTGCTGTGTGTTTCACTTCAGAAATGGAGTTAAATCCCAGGCTCTGAGTCTTCCTACAAGGAAGACTCCGTTTCAAGTAAGAGCAGTTACTTACAGCCCAAATGAACTACATCGTTCAGGAAGCACACACGTTTCTCATTTTAACTGACAAGCATCGGATGTTAGAGGACCAGAGCTTTGTATCAGTTTCAGAAGCAGAGTTGGACTAGATATGGTCAGTATGTGTAGAAAATACAGTTCTTTCGTACTGAGCACACTCAAGTTTCCTGCTGTATTTGAGACTCTAGAAATCAAGAGCCTGCTTCTTGCTCTAAAGCAGAGTGTGATCCATGGATGAGAACTGTGTTGTGTGTTTAACTTCAGAAATGGAATAAAATCCCAGGCTCGATGTCTTCCTACAACCAAGACTTCGTTTCAGGTAAGGGCAGTCACTTTTCAGCTCAAACGAACTACATCCTTCAGGAAGCTCACACGTTTCACATCTTAACTGACAAGCATCGGGTGTTAGAGGACCAGTGCTTTGTATCAGTCTCAGAAGCACAGTTGGACTAGATATGATCTGAATGTGTAGGAAACACCGTTCTTTTGTTCTCATCACACTCATGTTTCCTGCTGTCTTAGAGACTCTAGAAAGCAAGAGTGTGCTTCTTGCTCTAAAGCAGAGTGTGAACAATGGATGAGAACTCTGCTGTGTGTTTCACTTCAGAAATGGAGTTAAATCCCAGGCTCTGAGTCTTCCTACAAGCAAGACTCGTTTCAGTTAAGTGCAGTCACTTTTCAGCTCAAAGGTACTACATCGTTCACGAAGCTCACTCATTTCTCATCTTAACTGCCAAGCTTTGGATGTTAGAGGACCAGTGCTTTGTATCAGTTTCAGAATCACAGTTGGACTAGATATGACCTGAATGTGTAGGAAACACCGTTCTTTTGTTCTCATCACATTCCTGTTTCCTGCTGTCTTAGAGACTCTAGAAAGCAAGAGCGTGCTTCTTGCTCTAAAGCAGAGTGTGATCAATGGATGAGAACTCTGCTGTGTGTTTCACTTCAGAAATGGAGTTAAATCGCAGGCTCTGAGTCTTCCTACAAGGAAGACTCAGTTTCAAGTAAGGGCAGTTACTTACAGCTCAAATGAACTACATCGTTCAGGAAGCTCACACGTTTCTCATCTTAACTCAAGCATCGGATGTTAGAGGACCAGAGCTTTGTATCAGTTTCAGGTGCAGAGTTGGACTAGATAAGGTCCGTATGTGTAGGAAATACAATTCTTTTGTTCTGAGCACACTCAAGTTTCCTGCTTTATTTGAAACTCTAGAAAGCAATCGCGTTCTTCTTGCTCTAAAGAAGAGTGTGACTTATGGATGAGAACTATGCTGTGTGCTTCCCTTCAGAAATGGAGTTAAATCCTATGCTCTGAGTCTTCCTACAAGGAAGACTTCGTTTATAGTAAGGGCAGTTACTTTACAGCTCAAAAGAACAACATCGTTCACGAATCTCACACATTTCTCATCTTAACTGCCAAGCATTGGATGTTAGAGGACCAGTGCTTTGTATCAGTTTCAGACGTACAGTTGGACTAGATATGATCTGAATGTGTAGGAAACACCATTCTTTTGTTCTCATCACACTCATGTTTCCTGCTGCCTCAGAGACTCTAGAAAGCAAGAGCATGCTTCTTGCTCTAAATAAGAGTGTGAACAGTGGATGAGAACTCTGCTGTGTGTTTCACTTCAGAAACGGAGTTAAATCCCAGGCTCTGAGTCTTCCTACAAGCAAGACTTTGTTTCAGTTAAGGGCAGTCACTTTTCAGCTCAAAGGAACTACATCGTTCACGAAGCTCACACATTTCTCATCTTAACTGCCAAGCATTGGATGTTAGAGGACCAGTGCTTTGTATCAGTTTCAGAATCACATTTGGACTAGATATGACCTGAATGTGTAGGAAACACCTACTTTTGTTCTCATCACACTCATGATTCCTGCTGTCTTAGAGACTCTATAAAGCTGGAGCGTGCTTCTTGCACTAAAGCATAGTGTGAGCAATGGATGAGAACTCTGCTGTGTGTTTCACTTCAGAAATGGAATTAAATCCCAGGCTCTGAGTCTTCCTACAAGGAAGACTTCGTTTCAAGTAAGGGCAGTTACTTTACAGCTCAAATGAACTACATTGTTCACGAAGCTCACACATTTCTCATCTTAACTGCCAAGCATTGGATGTTAGAGGACCAGTGCTTTGTATCAGTTTCAGAAGCAGAGTTGTACTAGATATGGTCAGTATGTGTAGGAAATACAGTTCTTTTGTTCTGAGCACACTGAAGTTTCCTGCTGTATTTGAGACTCTAGAAAGCAATAGCGTTCTTCTTGCTCTAAAGAAGAGTGTGATCCATGGATGAGAACTATGCTGTGAGCTTCCCTTCAGAAATGGAGTTAAATCCCAGGCTCTGTGTCTTCCTACAAGCAAGACTTCGTTTCATGTAAGGGCAGTCACTTTTAAGCTCAAAGGAACTACATCGTTCACAAAGCTAACACGTTTCTCCTCTTAACTGACAAGCATTGGATGTTAGAGGACCAGTGCTTTGTATCAGTTTCAGAAGCAGAGTTGGACTAGATATGGTCTGTATGTGTAAGAAACAGCGTTCTTTTGTTCTCAGCACACTCACGTTTCCTGCTGTCTTAGAGACTCTAGAAAGCAAGAGCGTGCTTCTTGGTCTAAAGCAGAGTGTGATCCATGGATGAGAACTGTGTTGTGTGTTTAACTTCAGAAATGGAATAAAATCCCAGGCTCGGTGTCTTCCTACAACCAAGACTTCGTTTCAGGTAAGGGCAGTCACTTTTCAGCTCAAAGGAACTACATCCTTCAGGAAGCTCACACGTTTCTCATCTTAACTGACAATCATCGGGTGTTAGAGGACCAGTGCTTTGTATCAGTTTCAGAAGCAGAGTTGGACTAGATATGATCTGAATGTGTAGGAAACACCGTTCTTTTGTTCTCATCACACTCATGTTTCTTGCTGCCTCAGAGACTCTAGAAAGAAAGAGCATGCTTCTTGCTCTAAATAAGAGTGTGAACAGTGAATGAGAACCCTGCTGTGTGTTTCACTTCAGAAACGGAGTTTAATCCCAGGCTCTGAGTCTTCCTACAAGCAAGACTTCGTTTCAGTTAAGGGCAGTCACTTTTCACCTCAAAGGAAGTACATCGTTCACTAAGCTCACACATTTCTCATCTTAACTGCCAAGCATTGGATGTTAGAGGACCAGTGCTTTGTATCAGTTTCAGAATCAGATTTGGACTAGATATGACCTGAATATGTAGGAAACACCTACTTTTGTTCTCATCACACTCATGTTTCCTGCTGTCTTAGAGACTCTATGAAGCTGAAGCGTGCTTCTTGCACTAAAGCATAGTGTGAGCAATGGATGAGAACTCTGCTGTGTGTTTCACTTCAGAAATGGAGTTAAATCCCAGTCTCTGAGTCTTCCTACAAGCAAGACTCGTTTCAGTTAAGTGCAGTCACTTTTCTGCTCAAAGGTACTACATCGTTCACGAAGCTCACTCATTTCTCATCTTAACTGCCAAGCATTGGATGTTAGAGGACCAGTGCTTTGTATCAGTTTCAGACGTACAGTTGGACTAGATATGATCTGAATGTGTAGGAAACACCATTCTTTTGTTCTCATCACACTCATGTTTCCTGCTGCCTCAGAGACTCTAGAAAGCAAGAGCATGCTTCTTGCTCTAAATAAGAGTGTGAACAGTGGATGAGAACTCTGCTGTGTGTTTCACTTCAGAAACGGAGTTAAATCCCAGGCTCTGAGTCTTCCTACAAGCAAGACTTTGTTTCAGTTAAGGGCAGTCACTTTTCAGCTCAAAGGAACTACATCGTTCACGAAGCTCGCACATTTCTCATCTTAACTGCCAAGCATTGGATGTTAGAGGACCAGTGCTTTGTATCAGTTTCAGAAGCAGAGTTGGACTAGATATGGTCAGTATGTGTAGGAAATACAGTTCTTTTGTTCTGAGCACACTGAAGTTTCCTGCTGTATTTGAGACTCTAGAAAGCAATAGCGCTCTTCTTGCTCAAAAGAAGAGTGTGATCCATGGATGAGAACTATGCTGTGTGCTTCCCTTCAGAAATGGAGTTAAATCCCAGGCTCTGTGTCTTCCTACAAGCAAGACTTCGTTTCATGTAAGGGCAGTCACTTTTAAGCTCAAAGGAACTACATCGTTCACAAAGCTAACACGTTTCTCATCTTAACTGACAAGCATTGGATGTTAGAGGACCAGTGCTTTGTATCAGTTTCAGAAGCAGAGTTGGAATAGATATGGTCTGTTTGTGTAAGAAACAGCGTTCTTTTGTTCTCAGCACAATCACGTTTCCTGCTGTCTTAGAGACTCTAGAAAGCAAGAGCGTGCTTCTTGCTCTAAAGCAGAGTGTGATCCATGGATGAGAACTGTGTTGTGTGTTTAACTTCAGAAATGGAATAAAATCCCAGGCTCGGTGTCTTCCTACAACCAAGACTTCGTTTCAGGTAAGGGCAGTCACTTTTCAGCTCAAACGAACTACATCCTTCAGGAAGCTCACACGTTTCTCATCTTAACTGACAAGCATCGGGTGTTAGAGGACCAGTGCTTTGTATCAGTTTCAGAAGCAGAGTTGGACTAGATATGATCTGAATGTGTAAGAAACACCGTTCTTTTGTTCTCATCACACTCATGTTTCTTGCTGCCTCAGAGAATCTAGAAAGCAAGAGGATGCTTCTTGCTCTAAATAAGAGTGTGAACAGTGGATGAGAACTCTGCTGTGTGTTTCACTTCATAAACGGAGTTAAACCCCAGGCTCTGAGTCTTCCTACAAGCAAGACTTCGTTTCAGTTAAGGGCAGTCACTTTTCACCTCAAAGGAAGTACATCGTTCAGAAAGCTCACACATTTCTCATCTTAACTGCCAAGCATTGGATGTTAGAGGACCAGTGCTTTGTATCAGTTTCAGAATCACATTTGGACTAGATATGACCTGAATGTGTAGGAAACACCTACTTTTGTTCTCATCACACTCATGTTTCCTGCTGTCTTAGAGACTCTATGAAGCTGAAGCGTGCTTCTTGCACTAAAGCATAGTGTGAGCAATGGATGAGAACTCTGCTGTGTGTTTCAATTCAGAAATGGAGATAAATCCCAGGCTCTGAGTCTTCCTACAAGGAAGACTTCGTTTCAAGTAAGGGCAGTTACTTTACAGCTCAAACGAACTACATCGTTCACGAAGCTCACACATTTCTCATCTTAAGTGCCAAGCATTGGATGTTAGAGGACCAGTGCTTTGTATCAGTTTCAGAAGCAGAGTTGTACTAGATATGGTCAGTATGTGGAGGAAATACAGTTCTTTTGTTCTGAGCACACTGAAGTTTCCTGCTGTATTTGAGACTCTAGAAAGCAATAGCGTTCTTCTTGCTCTAAAGAAGAGTGTGATCCATGGATGAGAACTATGCTGTGAGCTTCCCTTCAGAAATGGAGTTAAATCCCAGGATCTGTGTCTTCCTACAAGCAAGACTTCGTTTCATGTAAGGGCAGTCACTTTTAAGCTCAAAGGAACTACATCGTTCACAAAGCTAACACGTTTCTCATCTTAACTGACAAGCATTGGATGTTAGAGGACCAGTGCTTTGTATCAGTTTCAGAAGCAGAGTTGGACTAGATATGGTCTGTATGTGTAAGAAACAGCGTTCTTTTGTTCTCAGCACACTCACGTTTCCTGCTGTCTTAGAGACTCTAGAAAGCAAGAGCGTGCTTCTTGCTCTAAAGCAGAGTGTGATCCATGGATGAGAACTGTGTTGTGTGTTTAACTTCAGAAATGCAATAAAATCCCAGGCTCGGTGTCTTCCTACAAGCAAGACTCGTTTCAGTTAAGTGCAGTCACTTTTCTGCTCAAAGGTACTACATCGTTCACGAAGCTCACTCATTTCTCATCTTAACTGCCAAGCTTTGGATGTTAGAGGACCAGTGCTTTGTATCAGTTTCGGAAGCAGAGTTGGACTAGATATGGTCAGTATGTGTAGGAAATACAGTTCTTTTGTTTCCATCACATTCCTGTTTCCTGCTGCCTCAGAGACTATAGAAAGCAAGAGCGTGCTTCTTGCTCTAAAGCAGAGTGTGATCAATGGATGAGAACTATGCTGTGTGCTTCCCTTCAGAAATGGAGTTAAATCCCAGGCTCTGTGTCTTCCTACAAGCAAGACTTTGTTTCAGTTAAGGGCAGTCACTTTTCAGCTCAAAGGAACTACATCGTTCACGAAGCTCACACATTTCTCATCTTAACTGCCAAGCATTGGATGTTAGAGGACCAGTGCTTTGTATCAGTTTCAGAATCACATTTGGACTAGATATGACCTGAATGTGTAGGAAACACCTACTTTTGTTCTCATCACACTCATGTTTCCAACTGTCTTCGAGACTCTATAAAGCTGGAGCGTGCTTCTTGCACTAAAGCATAGTGTGAGCAATGGATGAGAACTCTGCTGTGTGTTTCACTTCAGAAATGGAATTAAATCCCAGGCTCTGAGTCTTCCTACAAGGAAGACTTCGTTTCAAGTAAGGGCAGTTACTTTACAGCTCAAACGAACTACATCGTTCACGAAGCTCACACATTTCTCATCTTAACTTCCAATCATTGGATGTTAGAGGACCAGTGCTTTGTATCAGTTTCGGAAGCAGAGTTGGACTAGATATGGTCAGTATGTGTAGGAAATACAGTTCTTTTTTTCTGAGCACACTGAAGTTTCCTGCTGTATTTGAGACTCTAGAAAGCAATAGCGCTCTTCTTGCTCAAAAGAAGAGTGTGATCCATGGATGAGAACTATGCTGTGTGCTTCCCTTCAGAAATGGAGTTAAATCCCAGGCTCTGTGTCTTTCTACAAGGAAGACATCGTTTCAAGTAAGGGCAGTTACTTACAGCTCAAACGAACTACATCGTTCATGAAGCTCACACATTTCTCATCTTAACTGACAAGCATTGGATGTTAGAGGACCAGTGCTTTGTATCAGTTTCAGAAGCACAGTTGGACTAGATATGATCTGAATGTGTAGGAAACACCGTTCTTTTGTTCTCATCACACTCATGTTTCCTGCTGCCTCAGAGACTCTAGAAAGCAAGAGCATGCTTCTTGCTCTAAAGAAGAGTGTGAACAGTGGATGAGAACTCTACTGTGTGTTTCACTTCAGAAACGGAGGTAAATCCCAGGCTCTGAGTCTTCTTACAAGCAAGACTTCGTTTCAGTTAAGGGCAGTCACTTTTCAGCTCAAAGGAACTACATCGTTCACGAAGCTCACACATTTCTCATCTTAACTGCCAAGCATTGGATGTTAGGGGACCAGTGCTTTGTATCAGTTTCAGAATCACATTTGGACTAGATATGACCTGAATGTGTAGGAAACACCTACTTTTGTTCTCATCACACTCATGTTTCCTGCTGTCTTAGAGACTCTATAAAGCTGGAGCGTGCTTCTTGCTCTAAAGCAGAGTGTGATCAATGGATGAGAACTCTGCTGTTGTTTCACTTCAGAAATGGAGTTAAATCCCAGGCTCTGAGTCTTCCTACAAGGAAGACTTCGTTTCAAGTAAGGGCAGTTACTTACAGCTCAAATGAACTACATCGTTCAGGAAGCTCACACGTTTCTCATCTTAACTGACAAGCATCGGATGGTAGAGGACCAGAGCTTTGTATCAGTTTCAGGAGCAGAGTTGGACTAGATATGGTCCGTATGTGTAGGAAATACAGTTCATTTTTCTGAGCACACTCAAGTTTCCTGCTTTATTTGAGACTCTAGAAAGAAATCGCGTTCTTCTTGCTCTAAAGAGTAGTGTGATTTATGGATGAGAACTATGCTGTGTGCTTCCCTTCAGAAATGGAGTTAAATCCCAGGCTCTGTGTCTTCCTACAAGCAAGACTTCGTTTCATGTAAGGGCAGTCACTTTTCAGCTCAAAGGAACTACATCTTTCACAAAGCTAACACGTTTCTCATCTTAACTGACAAGCATTGGATGTTAGAGTACCAGTGCTTTGTATCAGTTTCAGAAGCATAGTTGGACTAGATATGGTCTGTATGTGTAAGAAACAGCGTTCTTTTGTTCTCAGCACACTCACGTTTCCTGCTGTCTTAGAGACTCTAAAAAGCAAGAGCGTGCTTCTTGCTCTAAAGCAGAGTGCGATCCATGGACGAGAACTGTGTTGTGTGTTTAACTTCAGAAATGGAATAAAATCCCAGGCTCGGTGTCTTCCTACAACCAAGACTTCGTTTCAGGTAAGGGCAGTCACTTTTCAGCTCAAACGAACTACATCCTTCAGGAAGCTCATACGTTTCTCATCTTAACTGACAAGAATCGGGTGTTAGAGGACCAGTGCTTTGTATCAGTTTCAGAAGCAGAGTTGGACTAGATATGATCTGAATGCGTAGGAAACACCGTTCTTTTGTTCTCATCACACTCATGTTTCCTGCTGTCTTAGAGACTCTAGAAAGCAAGAGTGTGCTTCTTGCTCTAAAGCAGAGTGTGAACAATGGATGAGAACTCTGCTGTGTGTTTCACTTCAGAAATGGAGTTAAATCCCAGGCTCTGAGTCTTCCTAAAAGCAAGACTTCGTTTCAGGTAAGGGCAATCACTTTTCAGTTCAAATGAACTACATCGTTCACGAAGCTCACACGTTTCTCACCTTAACTGACAAGCATTGGATGTTAGAGGACCAGTGCTTTGTATCAGTTTCAGAAGCAGAGTTGGACTAGATATGATACGTATGTGTAGGAAACACCGTTCTTTTGTTCTCATCACACACATGTTTCCTGCTGTCTTAGAGACTCTAGAAAGCAAGAGCGTGCATCTTGCTCTAAAGCAGAGTGCGAACAATGGATGAGAACTCTGCTGTGTTTTTCACTTCAGAAATGGAGTTAAATCGCAGGCTCTGAGTCTTCCTACAAGCAAGACTTCGTTTCAGGTAAGGGCAGTCACTTCTCAGTTCAAATGAACTACATCGTTCACGAAGCTCACACGTTTCTCATCTTAACTGACAAGCATTGGATGTTAGAGGACCAGTGCTTTGTATCAGTTTCAGAAGCAGAGTTGGACTAGATATGATCCGTATGTGTAGGAAACACCATTCATTTGTTCTCAGCACACTCAAGTTTCCTGCTGTCTTATAGAGTCTAGAAAACTAGAGCATGCTTCTTGCTCTAACGCAGATTGTGATCAATGGATGAGAACTCTGCTGTGTGTTTCACTTCAGAAATGGAGTTAAATCCCAGGCTCTGAGTCTTCCTACAAGGAAGACATCGTTTCAAGTAAGTGCAGTTACTTACAGCTCAAACGAACTACTTCGTTCATGAAGCTCACACATTTTTCATCTTAACTGCCAAGCATTGGATGTTAGAGGACCAGTGCTTTGTATCAGTTTCACAAGCACAGTTGGACTAGATATGATCTGAATGTGTATGAAACACCGTTAGTTTGTTCTCATCACACTCATGTTTCCTGCTCTCTTAGAGACTCTAGAAAGTAAGAGCATGCTTCTTGCTCTAAATAAGGGTGTGAACATTGGATGAGAACTCTGCTGTGTGTTTCACTTCAGAAATGGAGTTAAATCCCAGGCTCTGAGTCTTCCTACAAGCAAGAATTCGTTTCATGTAAGGGCAGTCACTTTTCAGCTCAAAGGTACTACATCGTTCACGAAGCTCACACATTTCTCATCTTAACTGCCAAGCTTTGGATGTTAGAGGACCAGAGCTTGTATCACTTTCAGGAGCAGAGTTGGACTAGATATGGTCCGTATGTGTAGGAAATACAGTTCTTTTGTTCTGAGCACACTCAATTTTCCTGCTGTATTTGAGACTCTAGAAAGCAATAGCGTTCTTCTTGCTCTAAAGAAGAGTGTGATTTATGGATGAGAACTATGCTGTGTGCTACCCTTCAGAAATGGAGTTAAATCCCAGGCTCTGAGTCTTCCTACAAGCAAGACTTCGTTTCAGTTAAGGGCAGTCACTTTTCAGCTCAAACGAACTACATCCTTCAGGAAGCTCATACGTTTCTCATCTTAACTGACAAGCATTGGGTGTTAGAGGACCAGTGCTTTCTATCAGTTTCAGAAGCAGAGTTGGACTAGATATGATCTGAATGCGTAGGAAACACCGTTCTTTTGTTCTCATCACACTCATGTTTCCTGCTGTCTTAGAGACTCTAGAAAGCAAGAGCGTGCTTCTTGCTCTAAAGCAGAGTGTGAGCAATGGATGAGAACTCTGCTGTGTGTTTCACTTCAGAAATGGAGTTAAATCCAAGGCTCTGAGTCTTCCTACAAGGAAGACTCCGTTTCAAGTAAGGGCAGTTACTTACAGCTCAAATGAACTACATCGTTCAGGAAGCTCACACGTTTCTCATCTTAACTGACAAGCATCGGATGGTAGAGGACCAGAGCTTTGTATCAGTTTCAGGAGCAGAGTTGGACTAGATATGGTCCGTATGTGTAGGAAATACAGTTCATTTTTCTGAGCACACTCAAGTTTCCTGCTTTATTTGAGACTCTAGAAAGAAATCGCGTTCTTCTTGCTCTAAAGAGTAGTGTGATTTATGGATGAGAACTATGCTGTGTGCTTCCCTTCAGAAATGGAGTTAAATCCCAGGCTCTGTGTCTTCCTACAAGCAAGACTTCGTTTCATGTAAGGGCAGTCACTTTTCAGCTCAAAGGAACTACATCTTTCACAAAGCTAACACGTTTCTCATCTTAACTGACAAGCATTGGATGTTAGAGTACCAGTGCTTTGTATCAGTTTCAGAAGCATAGTTGGACTAGATATGGTCTGTATGTGTAAGAAACAGCGTTCTTTTGTTCTCATCACACACATGTTTCCTGCTGTCTTAGAGACTCTAGAAAGCAAGAGCGTGCATCTTGCTCTAAAGCAGAGTGCGAACAATGGATGAGAACTCTGCTGTGTTTTTCACTTCAGAAATGGAGTTAAATCGCAGGCTCTGAGTCTTCCTACAAGCAAGACTTCGTTTCAGGTAAGGGCAGTCACTTCTCAGTTCAAATGAACTACATTGTTCACGAAGCTCACACGTTTCTCATCTTAACTGACAAGCATTGGATGTTAGAGGACCAGTGCTTTGTATCAGTTTCAGAAGCAGAGTTGGACTAGATATGATCCGTATGTGTAGGAAACACCATTCATTTGTTCTCAGCACACTCAAGTTTCCTGCTGTCTTATAGAGTCTAGAAAACTAGAGCATGCTTCTTGCTCTAACGCAGATTGTGATCAATGGATGAGAACTCTGCTGTGTGTTTCACTTCAGAAATGGAGTTAAATCCCAGGCTCTGAGTCTTCCTACAAGGAAGACATCGTTTCAAGTAAGTGCAGTTACTTACAGCTCAAACGAACTACTTCGTTCATGAAGCTCACACATTTTTCATCTTAACTGCCAAGCATTGGATGTTAGAGGACCAGTGCTTTGTATCAGTTTCAGAAGCACAGTTGGACTAGATATGATCTGAATGTGTAGGAAACACCGTTAGTTTGTTCTCATCACACTCATGTTTCCTGCTCTCTTAGAGACTCTAGAAAGTAAGAGCATGCTTCTTGCTCTAAATAAGGGTGTGAACATTGGATGAGAACTCTGCTGTGTGTTTCACTTCAGAAATGGAGTTAAATCCCAGGCTCTGAGTCTTCCTACAAGCAAGAATTCGTTTCATGTAAGGGCAGTCACTTTTCAGCTCAAAGGTACTACATCGTTCACGAAGCTCACACATTTCTCATCTTAACTGCCAAGCTTTGGATGTTAGAGGACCAGAGCTTGTATCACTTTCAGGAGCAGAGTTGGACTAGATATGGTCCGTATGTGTAGGAAATACAGTTCTTTTGTTCTGAGCACACTCAATTTTCCTGCTGTATTTGAGACTCTATAAAGCTGGAGCGTGCTTCTTGCTCTAAAGCAGAGTGTGATCAATGGATGAGAACTCTGCTGTTGTTTCACTTCAGAAATGGAGTTAAATCCCAGGCTCTGAGTCTTCCTACAAGGAAGACTTCGTTTCAAGTAAGGGCAGTTACTTACAGCTCAAATGAACTACATCGTTCAGGAAGCTCACACGTTTCTCATCTTAACTGACAAGCATCGGATGGTAGAGGACCAGAGCTTTGTATCAGTTTCAGGAGCAGAGTTGGACTAGATATGGTCCGTATGTGTAGGAAATACAGTTCATTTTTCTGAGCACACTCAAGTTTCCTGCTTTATTTGAGACTCTAGAAAGAAATCGCGTTCTTCTTGCTCTAAAGAGTAGTGTGATTTATGGATGAGAACTATGCTGTGTGCTTCCCTTCAGAAATGGAGTTAAATCCCAGGCTCTGTGTCTTCCTACAAGCAAGACTTCGTTTCATGTAAGGGCAGTCACTTTTCAGCTCAAAGGAACTACATCTTTCACAAAGCTAACACGTTTCTCATCTTAACTGACAAGCATTGGATGTTAGAGTACCAGTGCTTTGTATCAGTTTCAGAAGCATAGTTGGACTAGATATGGTCTGTATGTGTAAGAAACAGCGTTCTTTTGTTCTCAGCACACTCACGTTTCCTGCTGTCTTAGAGACTCTAAAAAGCAAGAGCGTGCTTCTTGCTCTAAAGCAGAGTGCGATCCATGGACGAGAACTGTGTTGTGTGTTTAACTTCAGAAATGGAATAAAATCCCAGGCTCGGTGTCTTCCTACAACCAAGACTTCGTTTCAGGTAAGGGCAGTCACTTTTCAGCTCAAACGAACTACATCCTTCAGGAAGCTCATACGTTTCTCATCTTAACTGACAAGAATCGGGTGTTAGAGGACCAGTGCTTTGTATCAGTTTCAGAAGCAGAGTTGGACTAGATATGATCTGAATGCGTAGGAAACACCGTTCTTTTGTTCTCATCACACTCATGTTTCCTGCTGTCTTAGAGACTCTAGAAAGCAAGAGTGTGCTTCTTGCTCTAAAGCAGAGTGTGAACAATGGATGAGAACTCTGCTGTGTGTTTCACTTCAGAAATGGAGTTAAATCCCAGGCTCTGAGTCTTCCTAAAAGCAAGACTTCGTTTCAGGTAAGGGCAATCACTTTTCAGTTCAAATGAACTACATCGTTCACGAAGCTCACACGTTTCTCACCTTAACTGACAAGCATTGGATGTTAGAGGACCAGTGCTTTGTATCAGTTTCAGAAGCAGAGTTGGACTAGATATGATACGTATGTGTAGGAAACACCGTTCTTTTGTTCTCATCACACACATGTTTCCTGCTGTCTTAGAGACTCTAGAAAGCAAGAGCGTGCATCTTGCTCTAAAGCAGAGTGCGAACAATGGATGAGAACTCTGCTGTGTTTTTCACTTCAGAAATGGAGTTAAATCGCAGGCTCTGAGTCTTCCTACAAGCAAGACTTCGTTTCAGGTAAGGGCAGTCACTTCTCAGTTCAAATGAACTACATCGTTCACGAAGCTCACACGTTTCTCATCTTAACTGACAAGCATTGGATGTTAGAGGACCAGTGCTTTGTATCAGTTTCAGAAGCAGAGTTGGACTAGATATGATCCGTATGTGTAGGAAACACCATTCATTTGTTCTCAGCACACTCAAGTTTCCTGCTGTCTTATAGAGTCTAGAAAACTAGAGCATGCTTCTTGCTCTAACGCAGATTGTGATCAATGGATGAGAACTCTGCTGTGTGTTTCACTTCAGAAATGGAGTTAAATCCCAGGCTCTGAGTCTTCCTACAAGGAAGACATCGTTTCAAGTAAGTGCAGTTACTTACAGCTCAAACGAACTACTTCGTTCATGAAGCTCACACATTTTTCATCTTAACTGCCAAGCATTGGATGTTAGAGGACCAGTGCTTTGTATCAGTTTCACAAGCACAGTTGGACTAGATATGATCTGAATGTGTATGAAACACCGTTAGTTTGTTCTCATCACACTCATGTTTCCTGCTCTCTTAGAGACTCTAGAAAGTAAGAGCATGCTTCTTGCTCTAAATAAGGGTGTGAACATTGGATGAGAACTCTGCTGTGTGTTTCACTTCAGAAATGGAGTTAAATCCCAGGCTCTGAGTCTTCCTACAAGCAAGAATTCGTTTCATGTAAGGGCAGTCACTTTTCAGCTCAAAGGTACTACATCGTTCACGAAGCTCACACATTTCTCATCTTAACTGCCAAGCTTTGGATGTTAGAGGACCAGAGCTTGTATCACTTTCAGGAGCAGAGTTGGACTAGATATGGTCCGTATGTGTAGGAAATACAGTTCTTTTGTTCTGAGCACACTCAATTTTCCTGCTGTATTTGAGACTCTAGAAAGCAATAGCGTTCTTCTTGCTCTAAAGAAGAGTGTGATTTATGGATGAGAACTATGCTGTGTGCTACCCTTCAGAAATGGAGTTAAATCCCAGGCTCTGAGTCTTCCTACAAGCAAGACTTCGTTTCAGTTAAGGGCAGTCACTTTTCAGCTCAAACGAACTACATCCTTCAGGAAGCTCATACGTTTCTCATCTTAACTGACAAGCATTGGGTGTTAGAGGACCAGTGCTTTCTATCAGTTTCAGAAGCAGAGTTGGACTAGATATGATCTGAATGCGTAGGAAACACCGTTCTTTTGTTCTCATCACACTCATGTTTCCTGCTGTCTTAGAGACTCTAGAAAGCAAGAGCGTGCTTCTTGCTCTAAAGCAGAGTGTGAGCAATGGATGAGAACTCTGCTGTGTGTTTCACTTCAGAAATGGAGTTAAATCCAAGGCTCTGAGTCTTCCTACAAGGAAGACTCCGTTTCAAGTAAGGGCAGTTACTTACAGCTCAAATGAACTACATCGTTCAGGAAGCTCACACGTTTCTCATCTTAACTGACAAGCATCGGATGGTAGAGGACCAGAGCTTTGTATCAGTTTCAGGAGCAGAGTTGGACTAGATATGGTCCGTATGTGTAGGAAATACAGTTCATTTTTCTGAGCACACTCAAGTTTCCTGCTTTATTTGAGACTCTAGAAAGAAATCGCGTTCTTCTTGCTCTAAAGAGTAGTGTGATTTATGGATGAGAACTATGCTGTGTGCTTCCCTTCAGAAATGGAGTTAAATCCCAGGCTCTGTGTCTTCCTACAAGCAAGACTTCGTTTCATGTAAGGGCAGTCACTTTTCAGCTCAAAGGAACTACATCTTTCACAAAGCTAACACGTTTCTCATCTTAACTGACAAGCATTGGATGTTAGAGTACCAGTGCTTTGTATCAGTTTCAGAAGCATAGTTGGACTAGATATGGTCTGTATGTGTAAGAAACAGCGTTCTTTTGTTCTCATCACACACATGTTTCCTGCTGTCTTAGAGACTCTAGAAAGCAAGAGCGTGCATCTTGCTCTAAAGCAGAGTGCGAACAATGGATGAGAACTCTGCTGTGTTTTTCACTTCAGAAATGGAGTTAAATCGCAGGCTCTGAGTCTTCCTACAAGCAAGACTTCGTTTCAGGTAAGGGCAGTCACTTCTCAGTTCAAATGAACTACATTGTTCACGAAGCTCACACGTTTCTCATCTTAACTGACAAGCATTGGATGTTAGAGGACCAGTGCTTTGTATCAGTTTCAGAAGCAGAGTTGGACTAGATATGATCCGTATGTGTAGGAAACACCATTCATTTGTTCTCAGCACACTCAAGTTTCCTGCTGTCTTATAGAGTCTAGAAAACTAGAGCATGCTTCTTGCTCTAACGCAGATTGTGATCAATGGATGAGAACTCTGCTGTGTGTTTCACTTCAGAAATGGAGTTAAATCCCAGGCTCTGAGTCTTCCTACAAGGAAGACATCGTTTCAAGTAAGTGCAGTTACTTACAGCTCAAACGAACTACTTCGTTCATGAAGCTCACACATTTTTCATCTTAACTGCCAAGCATTGGATGTTAGAGGACCAGTGCTTTGTATCAGTTTCAGAAGCACAGTTGGACTAGATATGATCTGAATGTGTAGGAAACACCGTTAGTTTGTTCTCATCACACTCATGTTTCCTGCTCTCTTAGAGACTCTAGAAAGTAAGAGCATGCTTCTTGCTCTAAATAAGGGTGTGAACATTGGATGAGAACTCTGCTGTGTGTTTCACTTCAGAAATGGAGTTAAATCCCAGGCTCTGAGTCTTCCTACAAGCAAGAATTCGTTTCATGTAAGGGCAGTCACTTTTCAGCTCAAAGGTACTACATCGTTCACGAAGCTCACACATTTCTCATCTTAACTGCCAAGCTTTGGATGTTAGAGGACCAGAGCTTGTATCACTTTCAGGAGCAGAGTTGGACTAGATATGGTCCGTATGTGTAGGAAATACAGTTCTTTTGTTCTGAGCACACTCAATTTTCCTGCTGTATTTGAGACTCTAGAAAGCAATAGCGTTCTTCTTGCTCTAAAGAAGAGTGTGATTTATGGATGAGAACTATGCTGTGTGCTACCCTTCAGAAATGGAGTTAAATCCCAGGCTCTGAGTCTTCCTACAAGCAAGACTTCGTTTCAGTTAAGGGCAGTCACTTTTCAGCTCAAACGAACTACATCCTTCAGGAGGCTCATACGTTTCTCATCTTAACTGACAAGCATTGGGTGTTAGAGGACCAGTGCTTTCTATCAGTTTCAGAAGCAGAGTTGGACTAGATATGATCTGAATGCGTAGGAAACACCGTTCTTTTGTTCTCATCACACTCATGTTTCCTGCTGTCTTAGAGACTCTAGAAAGCAAGAGCGTGCTTCTTGCTCTAAAGCAGAGTGTGAGCAATGGATGAGAACTCTGCTGTGTGTTTCACTTCAGAAATGGAGTTAAATCCAAGGCTCTGAGTCTTCCTACAAGGAAGACTCCGTTTCAAGTAAGGGCAGTTACTTACAGCTCAAATGAACTACATCGTTCAGGAAGCTCACACGTTTCTCATCTTAACTGACAAGCATCGGATGGTAGAGGACCAGAGCTTTGTATCAGTTTCAGGAGCAGAGTTGGACTAGATATGGTCCGTATGTGTAGGAAATACAGTTCATTTTTCTGAGCACACTCAAGTTTCCTGCTTTATTTGAGACTCTAGAAAGAAATCGCGTTCTTCTTGCTCTAAAGAGTAGTGTGATTTATGGATGAGAACTATGCTGTGTGCTTCCCTTCAGAAATGGAGTTAAATCCCAGGCTCTGTGTCTTCCTACAAGCAAGACTTCGTTTCATGTAAGGGCAGTCACTTTTCAGCTCAAAGGAACTACATCTTTCACAAAGCTAACACGTTTCTCATCTTAACTGACAAGCATTGGATGTTAGAGTACCAGTGCTTTGTATCAGTTTCAGAAGCATAGTTGGACTAGATATGGTCTGTATGTGTAAGAAACAGCGTTCTTTTGTTCTCAGCACACTCACGTTTCCTGCTGTCTTAGAGACTCTAAAAAGCAAGAGCGTGCTTCTTGCTCTAATGCAGAGTGCGATCCATGGATGAGAACTGTGTTGTGTGTTTAACTTCAAAAATGGAATAAAATCCCAGGCTCGGTGTCTTCCTACAACCAAGACTTCGTTTCAGGTAAGGGCAGTCACTTTTCAGCTCAAACGAACTACATCCTTCAGGAAGCTCATACGTTTCTCATCTTAACTGACAAGAATCGGGTGTTAGAGGACCAGTGCTTTCTATCAGTTTCAGAAGCAGAGTTGGACTAGATATGATCTGAATGCATAGGAAACACCGTTCTTTTGTTCTCATCACACTCATGTTTCCTGCTGTCTTAGAGACTCTAGAAAGCAAGAGCGTGCTTCTTGCTCTAAAGCAGAGTGTGAACAATGGATGAGAACTCTGCTGTGTGTTTCACTTCAGAAATGGAGTTAAATCCCAGGCTCTGAGTCTTCCTAAAAGCAAGACTTCGTATCAGGTAAGGGCAATCACTTTTCAGTTCAAATGAACTACATCGTTCACGAAGCTCACACGTTTCTCACCTTAACTGACAAGCATTGGATGTTAGAGGACCAGTGCTTTGTATCAGTTTCAGAAGCAGAGTTGGACTAGATATGATACGTATGTGTAGGAAACACCATTCATTTGTTCTCAGCACACTCAAGTTTCCTGCTGTCTTATAGAGTCTAGCAAACTAGAGCATGCTTCTTGCTCTAAAGCAGATTGTGATCAATGGATGAGAACTCTGCTGTGTGTTTTACTTCAGAAATGCAGTTAAATCCCAGGCTCTGAGTCTTCCTACAAGCAAGACTCGTTTCAGTTAAGGGCAGTCACTTTTCAGCTCAAACGAACTACATCCTTCAGGAAGCTCACACGTTTCTCATCTTAACTGACAAGCATCGGGTGTTAGAGGACCAGTGCTTTGTATCAGTTTCAGAAGCACAGTTGGACTAGATATGATCTGAATGTGTAGGAAACACCGTTAGTTTGTTCTCATCACACTCATGTTTCCTGCTCTCTTAGAGACTCTAGAAAGCAAGAGCATGCTTCTTGCTCTAAATAAGAGTGTGAACATTGGATGAGAACTCTGCTGTGTGTTTCACTTCAGAAATGGAGTTAAATCCCAGGCTCTGAGTCTTCCTACAAGCAAGAATTCGTTTCATGTAAGGGCAGTCACTTTTCAGCTCAAAGGTACTACATCGTTCACGAAGCTCACACATTTCTCATCTTAACTGCCAAGCTTTGGATGTTAGAGGACCAGAGCTTGTATCACTTTCAGGAGCAGAGTTGGACTAGATATGGTCCGTATGTGTAGGAAATACAGTTCTTTTGTTCTGAGCACACTCAATTTTCCTGCTGTATTTGAGACTCTAGAAAGCAATAGCGTTCTTCTTGCTCTAAAGAAGAGTGTGATTTATGGATGAGAACTATGCTGTGTGCTACCCTTCAGAAATGGAGTTAAATCCCAGGCTCTGAGTCTTCCTACAAGCAAGACTTCGTTTCAGTTAAGGGCAGTCACTTTTCAGCTCAAACGAACTACATCCTTCAGGAAGCTCATACGTTTCTCATCTTAACTGACAAGCATTGGGTGTTAGAGGACCAGTGCTTTCTATCAGTTTCAGAAGCAGAGTTGGACTAGATATGATCTGAATGCGTAGGAAACACCGTTCTTTTGTTCTCATCACACTCATGTTTCCTGCTGTCTTAGAGACTCTAGAAAGCAAGAGCGTGCTTCTTGCTCTAAAGCAGAGTGTGAGCAATGGATGAGAACTCTGCTGTGTGTTTCACTTCAGAAATGGAGTTAAATCCAAGGCTCTGAGTCTTCCTACAAGGAAGACTCCGTTTCAAGTAAGGGCAGTTACTTACAGCTCAAATGAACTACATCGTTCAGGAAGCTCACACGTTTCTCATCTTAACTGACAAGCATCGGATGGTAGAGGACCAGAGCTTTGTATCAGTTTCAGGAGCAGAGTTGGACTAGATATGGTCCGTATGTGTAGGAAATACAGTTCATTTTTCTGAGCACACTCAAGTTTCCTGCTTTATTTGAGACTCTAGAAAGAAATCGCGTTCTTCTTGCTCTAAAGAGTAGTGTGATTTATGGATGAGAACTATGCTGTGTGCTTCCCTTCAGAAATGGAGTTAAATCCCAGGCTCTGTGTCTTCCTACAAGCAAGACTTCGTTTCATGTAAGGGCAGTCACTTTTCAGCTCAAAGGAACTACATCTTTCACAAAGCTAACACGTTTCTCATCTTAACTGACAAGCATTGGATGTTAGAGTACCAGTGCTTTGTATCAGTTTCAGAAGCATAGTTGGACTAGATATGGTCTGTATGTGTAAGAAACAGCGTTCTTTTGTTCTCAGCACACTCACGTTTCCTGCTGTCTTAGAGACTCTAAAAAGCAAGAGCGTGCTTCTTGCTCTAATGCAGAGTGCGATCCATGGATGAGAACTGTGTTGTGTGTTTAACTTCAGAAATGGAATAAAATCCCAGGCTCGGTGTCTTCCTACAACCAAGACTTCGTTTCAGGTAAGGGCAGTCACTTTTCAGCTCAAACGATCTACATCCTTCAGGAAGCTCATACGTTTCTCATCTTAACTGACAAGAATCGGGTGTTAGAGGACCAGTGCTTTCTATCAGTTTCAGAAGCAGAGTTGGACTAGATATGATCTGAATGCGTAGGAAACACCGTTCTTTTGTTCTCATCACACTCATGTTTCCTGCTGTCTTAGAGACTCTAGAAAGCAAGAGCGTGCTTCTTGCTCTAAAGCAGAGTGTGAGCAATGGATGAGAACTCTGCTGTGTGTTTCACTTCAGAAATGGAGTTAAATCCAAGGCTCTGAGTCTTCCTACAAGGAAGACTCCGTTTCAAGTAAGGGCAGTTACTTACAGCTCAAATGAACTACATCGTTCAGGAAGCTCACACGTTTCTCATCTTAACTGACAAGCATCGGATGGTAGAGGACCAGAGCTTTGTATCAGTTTCAGGAGCAGAGTTGGACTAGATATGATCCGTATGTGTAGGAAATACAGTTCATTTTTCTGAGCACACTCAAGTTTCCTGCTTTATTTGAGACTCTAGAAAGAAATCGCGTTCTTCTTGCTCTAAAGAGTAGTGTGATTTATGGATGAGAACTATGCTGTGTGCTTCCCTTCAGAAATGGAGTTAAATCCCAGGCTCTGTGTCTTCCTACAAGCAAGACTTCGTTTCATGTAAGGGCAGTCACTTTTCAGCTCAAAGGAACTACATCTTTCACAAAGCTAACACGTTTCTCATCTTAACTGACAAGCATTGGATGTTAGAGTACCAGTGCTTTGTATCAGTTTCAGAAGCATAGTTGGACTAGATATGGTCTGTATGTGTAAGAAACAGCGTTCTTTTGTTCTCAGCACACTCACGTTTCCTGCTGTTAGAGACTCTAGAATGCAAGAGCGTGCTTCTTGCTCTAAAGCAGAGTGTGAACAATGGATGAGAACTCTGCTGTGTGTTTCACTTCAGAAATGGAGTTAAATCCCAGGCTCTGAGTCTTCCTAAAAGCAAGACTTCGTTTCAGGTAAGGGCAATCACTTTTCAGTTCAAATGAACTACATCGTTCACGAAGCTCACACGTTTCTCACCTTAACTGACAAGCATTGGATGTTAGAGGACCAGTGCTTTGTATCAGTTTCAGAAGCAGAGTTGGACTAGATATGATACGTATGTGTAGGAAACACCGTTCTTTTGTTCTCATCACACACATGTTTCCTGCTGTCTTAGAGACTCTAGAAAGCAAGAGCGTGCATCTTGCTCTAAAGCAGAGTGCGAACAATGGATGAGAACTCTGCTGTGTTTTTCACTTCAGAAATGGAGTTAAATCGCAGGCTCTGAGTCTTCCTACAAGCAAGACTTCGTTTCAGGTAAGGGCAGTCACTTCTCAGTTCAAATGAACTACATCGTTCACGAAGCTCACACGTTTCTCATCTTAACTGACAAGCATTGGATGTTAGAGGACCAGTGCTTTGTATCAGTTTCAGAAGCAGAGTTGGACTAGATATGATCCGTATGTGTAGGAAACACCATTCATTTGTTCTCAGCACACTCAAGTTTCCTGCTGTCTTATAGAGTCTAGAAAACTAGAGCATGCTTCTTGCTCTAACGCAGATTGTGATCAATGGATGAGAACTCTGCTGTGTGTTTCACTTCAGAAATGGAGTTAAATCCCAGGCTCTGAGTCTTCCTACAAGGAAGACATCGTTTCAAGTAAGTGCAGTTACTTACAGCTCAAACGAACTACTTCGTTCATGAAGCTCACACATTTTTCATCTTAACTGCCAAGCATTGGATGTTAGAGGACCAGTGCTTTGTATCAGTTTCAGAAGCACAGTTGGACTAGATATGATCTGAATGTGTAGGAAACACCGTTAGTTTGTTCTCATCACACTCATGTTTCCTGCTCTCTTAGAGACTCTAGAAAGTAAGAGCATGCTTCTTGCTCTAAATAAGAGTGTGAACATTGGATGAGAACTCTGCTGTGTGTTTCACTTCAGAAATGGAGTTAAATCCCAGGCTCTGAGTCTTCCTACAAGCAAGAATTCGTTTCATGTAAGGGCAGTCACTTTTCAGCTCAAAGGTACTACATCGTTCACGAAGCTCACACATTTCTCATCTTAACTGCCAAGCTTTGGATGTTAGAGGACCAGAGCTTGTATCACTTTCAGGAGCAGAGTTGGACTAGATATGGTCCGTATGTGTAGGAAATACAGTTCTTTTGTTCTGAGCACACTCAATTTTCCTGCTGTATTTGAGACTCTAGAAAGCAATAGCGTTCTTCTTGCTCTAAAGAAGAGTGTGATTTATGGATGAGAACTATGCTGTGTGCTACCCTTCAGAAATGGAGTTAAATCCCAGGCTCTGAGTCTTCCTACAAGCAAGACTTCGTTTCAGTTAAGGGCAGTCACTTTTCAGCTCAAACGAACTACATCCTTCAGGAGGCTCATACGTTTCTCATCTTAACTGACAAGCATTGGGTGTTAGAGGACCAGTGCTTTCTATCAGTTTCAGAAGCAGAGTTGGACTAGATATGATCTGAATGCGTAGGAAACACCGTTCTTTTGTTCTCATCACACTCATGTTTCCTGCTGTCTTAGAGACTCTAGAAAGCAAGAGCGTGCTTCTTGCTCTAAAGCAGAGTGTGAGCAATGGATGAGAACTCTGCTGTGTGTTTCACTTCAGAAATGGAGTTAAATCCAAGGCTCTGAGTCTTCCTACAAGGAAGACTCCGTTTCAAGTAAGGGCAGTTACTTACAGCTCAAATGAACTACATCGTTCAGGAAGCTCACACGTTTCTCATCTTAACTGACAAGCATCGGATGGTAGAGGACCAGAGCTTTGTATCAGTTTCAGGAGCAGAGTTGGACTAGATATGGTCCGTATGTGTAGGAAATACAGTTCATTTTTCTGAGCACACTCAAGTTTCCTGCTTTATTTGAGACTCTAGAAAGAAATCGCGTTCTTCTTGCTCTAAAGAGTAGTGTGATTTATGGATGAGAACTATGCTGTGTGCTTCCCTTCAGAAATGGAGTTAAATCCCAGGCTCTGTGTCTTCCTACAAGCAAGACTTCATTTCATGTAAGGGCAGTCACTTTTCAGCTCAAAGGAACTACATCTTTCACAAAGCTAACACGTTTCTCATCTTAACTGACAAGCATTGGATGTTAGAGTACCAGTGCTTTGTATCAGTTTCAGAAGCATAGTTGGACTAGATATGGTCTGTATGTGTAAGAAACAGCGTTCTTTTGTTCTCAGCACACTCACGTTTCCTGCTGTCTTAGAGACTCTAAAAAGCAAGAGCGTGCTTCTTGCTCTAATGCAGAGTGCGATCCATGGATGAGAACTGTGTTGTGTGTTTAACTTCAGAAATGGAATAAAATCCCAGGCTCGGTGTCTTCCTACAACCAAGACTTCGTTTCAGGTAAGGGCAGTCACTTTTCAGCTCAAACGAACTACATCCTTCAGGAAGCTCATACGTTTCTCATCTTAACTGACAAGAATCGGGTGTTAGAGGACCAGTGCTTTCTATCAGTTTCAGAAGCAGAGTTGGACTAGATATGATCTGAATGCATAGGAAACACCGTTCTTTTGTTCTCATCACACTCATGTTTCCTGCTGTCTTAGAGACTCTAGAAAGCAAGAGCGTGCTACTTGCTCTAAAGCAGAGTGTGAACAATGGATGAGAACTCTGCTGTGTGTTTCACTTCAGAAATGGAGTTAAATCCCAGGCTCTGAGTCTTCCTAAAAGCAAGACTTCGTATCAGGTAAGGGCAATCACTTTTCAGTTCAAATGAACTACATCGTTCACGAAGCTCACACGTTTCTCACCTTAACTGACAAGCATTGGATGTTAGAGGACCAGTGCTTTGTATCAGTTTCAGAAGCAGAGTTGGACTAGATATGATACGTATGTGTAGGAAACACCATTCATTTGTTCTCAGCACACTCAAGTTTCCTGCTGTCTTATAGAGTCTAGCAAACTAGAGCATGCTTCTTGCTCTAAAGCAGATTGTGATCAATGGATGAGAACTCTGCTGTGTGTTTTACTTCAGAAATGCAGTTAAATCCCAGGCTCTGAGTCTTCCTACAAGCAAGACTCATTTCAGTTAAGGGCAGTCACTTTTCAGCTCAAACGAACTACATCCTTCAGGAAGCTCACACGTTTCTCATCTTAAATGACAAGCATCGGGTGTTAGAGGACCAGTGCTTTGTATCAGTTTCAGAAGCACAGTTGGACTAGATATGATCTGAATGTGTAGGAAACACCGTTAGTTTGTTCTCATCACACTCATGTTTCCTGCTCTCTTAGAGACTCTAGAAAGCAAGAGCATGCTTCTTGCTCTAAATAAGAGTGTGAACATTGGATGAGAACTCTGCTGTGTGTTTCACTTCAGAAATGGAGTTAAATCCAAGGCTCTGAGTCTTCCTACAAGGAAGACTCCGTTTCAAGTAAGGGCAGTTACTTACAGCTCAAATGAACTACATCGTTCAGGAAGCTCACACGTTTCTCATCTTAACTGACAAGCATCGGATGGTAGAGGACCAGAGCTTTGTATCAGTTTCAGGAGCAGAGTTGGACTAGATATGGTCCGTATGTGTAGGAAATACAGTTCATTTTTCTGAGCACACTCAAGTTTCCTGCTTTATTTGAGACTCTAGAAAGAAATCGCGTTCTTCTTGCTCTAAAGAGTAGTGTGATTTATGGATGAGAACTATGCTGTGTGCTTCCCTTCAGAAATGGAGTTAAATCCCAGGCTCTGTGTCTTCCTACAAGCAAGACTTCGTTTCATGTAAGGGCAGTCACTTTTCAGCTCAAAGGAACTACATCTTTCACAAAGCTAACACGTTTCTCATCTTAACTGACAAGCATTGGATGTTAGAGTACCAGTGCTTTGTATCAGTTTCAGAAGCATAGTTGGACTAGATATGGTCTGTATGTGTAAGAAACAGCGTTCTTTTGTTCTCAGCACACTCACGTTTCCTGCTGTCTTAGAGACTCTAAAAAGCAAGAGCGTGCTTCTTGCTCTAATGCAGAGTGCGATCCATGGATGAGAACTGTGTTGTGTGTTTAACTTCAGAAATGGAATAAAATCCCAGGCTCGGTGTCTTCCTACAACCAAGACTTCGTTTCAGGTAAGGGCAGTCACTTTTCAGCTCAAACGATCTACATCCTTCAGGAAGCTCATACGTTTCTCATCTTAACTGACAAGAATCGGGTGTTAGAGGACCAGTGCTTTCTATCAGTTTCAGAAGCAGAGTTGGACTAGATATGATCTGAATGCGTAGGAAACACCGTTCTTTTGTTCTCATCACACTCATGTTTCCTGCTGTCTTAGAGACTCTAGAAAGCAAGAGCGTGCTTCTTGCTCTAAAGCAGAGTGTGAGCAATGGATGAGAACTCTGCTGTGTGTTTCACTTCAGAAATGGAGTTAAATCCAAGGCTCTGAGTCTTCCTACAAGGAAGACTCCGTTTCAAGTAAGGGCAGTTACTTACAGCTCAAATGAACTACATCGTTCAGGAAGCTCACACGTTTCTCATCTTAACTGACAAGCATCGGATGGTAGAGGACCAGAGCTTTGTATCAGTTTCAGGAGCAGAGTTGGACTAGATATGATCCGTATGTGTAGGAAATACAGTTCATTTTTCTGAGCACACTCAAGTTTCCTGCTTTATTTGAGACTCTAGAAAGAAATCGCGTTCTTCTTGCTCTAAAGAGTAGTGTGATTTATGGATGAGAACTATGCTGTGTGCTTCCCTTCAGAAATGGAGTTAAATCCCAGGCTCTGTGTCTTCCTACAAGCAAGACTTCGTTTCATGTAAGGGCAGTCACTTTTCAGCTCAAAGGAACTACATCTTTCACAAAGCTAACACGTTTCTCATCTTAACTGACAAGCATTGGATGTTAGAGTACCAGTGCTTTGTATCAGTTTCAGAAGCATAGTTGGACTAGATATGGTCTGTATGTGTAAGAAACAGCGTTCTTTTGTTCTCAGCACACTCACGTTTCCTGCTGTTAGAGACTCTAGAATGCAAGAGCGTGCTTCTTGCTCTAAAGCAGAGTGTGAACAATGGATGAGAACTCTGCTGTGTGTTTCACTTCAGAAATGGAGTTAAATCCCAGGCTCTGAGTCTTCCTAAAAGCAAGACTTCGTTTCAGGTAAGGGCAATCACTTTTCAGTTCAAATGAACTACATCGTTCACGAAGCTCACACGTTTCTCACCTTAACTGACAAGCATTGGATGTTAGAGGACCAGTGCTTTGTATCAGTTTCAGAAGCAGAGTTGGACTAGATATGATACGTATGTGTAGGAAACACCGTTCTTTTGTTCTCATCACACACATGTTTCCTGCTGTCTTAGAGACTCTAGAAAGCAAGAGCGTGCATCTTGCTCTAAAGCAGAGTGCGAACAATGGATGAGAACTCTGCTGTGTTTTTCACTTCAGAAATGGAGTTAAATCGCAGGCTCTGAGTCTTCCTACAAGCAAGACTTCGTTTCAGGTAAGGGCAGTCACTTCTCAGTTCAAATGAACTACATCGTTCACGAAGCTCACACGTTTCTCATCTTAACTGACAAGCATTGGATGTTAGAGGACCAGTGCTTTGTATCAGTTTCAGAAGCAGAGTTGGACTAGATATGATCCGTATGTGTAGGAAACACCATTCATTTGTTCTCAGCACACTCAAGTTTCCTGCTGTCTTATAGAGTCTAGAAAACTAGAGCATGCTTCTTGCTCTAACGCAGATTGTGATCAATGGATGAGAACTCTGCTGTGTGTTTCACTTCAGAAATGGAGTTAAATCCCAGGCTCTGAGTCTTCCTACAAGGAAGACATCGTTTCAAGTAAGTGCAGTTACTTACAGCTCAAACGAACTACTTCGTTCATGAAGCTCACACATTTTTCATCTTAACTGCCAAGCATTGGATGTTAGAGGACCAGTGCTTTGTATCAGTTTCAGAAGCACAGTTGGACTAGATATGATCTGAATGTGTAGGAAACACCGTTAGTTTGTTCTCATCACACTCATGTTTCCTGCTCTCTTAGAGACTCTAGAAAGTAAGAGCATGCTTCTTGCTCTAAATAAGGGTGTGAACATTGGATGAGAACTCTGCTGTGTGTTTCACTTCAGAAATGGAGTTAAATCCCAGGCTCTGAGTCTTCCTACAAGCAAGAATTCGTTTCATGTAAGGGCAGTCACTTTTCAGCTCAAAGGTACTACATCGTTCACGAAGCTCACACATTTCTCATCTTAACTGCCAAGCTTTGGATGTTAGAGGACCAGAGCTTGTATCACTTTCAGGAGCAGAGTTGGACTAGATATGGTCCGTATGTGTAGGAAATACAGTTCTTTTGTTCTGAGCACACTCAATTTTCCTGCTGTATTTGAGACTCTAGAAAGCAATAGCGTTCTTCTTGCTCTAAAGAAGAGTGTGATTTATGGATGAGAACTATGCTGTGTGCTACCCTTCAGAAATGGAGTTAAATCCCAGGCTCTGAGTCTTCCTACAAGCAAGACTTCGTTTCAGTTAAGGGCAGTCACTTTTCAGCTCAAACGAACTACATCCTTCAGGAGGCTCATACGTTTCTCATCTTAACTGACAAGCATTGGGTGTTAGAGGACCAGTGCTTTCTATCAGTTTCAGAAGCAGAGTTGGACTAGATATGATCTGAATGCGTAGGAAACACCGTTCTTTTGTTCTCATCACACTCATGTTTCCTGCTGTCTTAGAGACTCTAGAAAGCAAGAGCGTGCTTCTTGCTCTAAAGCAGAGTGTGAGCAATGGATGAGAACTCTGCTGTGTGTTTCACTTCAGAAATGGAGTTAAATCCAAGGCTCTGAGTCTTCCTACAAGGAAGACTCCGTTTCAAGTAAGGGCAGTTACTTACAGCTCAAATGAACTACATCGTTCAGGAAGCTCACACGTTTCTCATCTTAACTGACAAGCATCGGATGGTAGAGGACCAGAGCTTTGTATCAGTTTCAGGAGCAGAGTTGGACTAGATATGGTCCGTATGTGTAGGAAATACAGTTCATTTTTCTGAGCACACTCAAGTTTCCTGCTTTATTTGAGACTCTAGAAAGAAATCGCGTTCTTCTTGCTCTAAAGAGTAGTGTGATTTATGGATGAGAACTATGCTGTGTGCTTCCCTTCAGAAATGGAGTTAAATCCCAGGCTCTGTGTCTTCCTACAAGCAAGACTTCATTTCATGTAAGGGCAGTCACTTTTCAGCTCAAAGGAACTACATCTTTCACAAAGCTAACACGTTTCTCATCTTAACTGACAAGCATTGGATGTTAGAGTACCAGTGCTTTGTATCAGTTTCAGAAGCATAGTTGGACTAGATATGGTCTGTATGTGTAAGAAACAGCGTTCTTTTGTTCTCAGCACACTCACGTTTCCTGCTGTCTTAGAGACTCTAAAAAGCAAGAGCGTGCTTCTTGCTCTAATGCAGAGTGCGATCCATGGATGAGAACTGTGTTGTGTGTTTAACTTCAGAAATGGAATAAAATCCCAGGCTCGGTGTCTTCCTACAACCAAGACTTCGTTTCAGGTAAGGGCAGTCACTTTTCAGCTCAAACGAACTACATCCTTCAGGAAGCTCATACGTTTCTCATCTTAACTGACAAGAATCGGGTGTTAGAGGACCAGTGCTTTCTATCAGTTTCAGAAGCAGAGTTGGACTAGATATGATCTGAATGCATAGGAAACACCGTTCTTTTGTTCTCATCACACTCATGTTTCCTGCTGTCTTAGAGACTCTAGAAAGCAAGAGCGTGCTACTTGCTCTAAAGCAGAGTGTGAACAATGGATGAGAACTCTGCTGTGTGTTTCACTTCAGAAATGGAGTTAAATCCCAGGCTCTGAGTCTTCCTAAAAGCAAGACTTCGTATCAGGTAAGGGCAATCACTTTTCAGTTCAAATGAACTACATCGTTCACGAAGCTCACACGTTTCTCACCTTAACTGACAAGCATTGGATGTTAGAGGACCAGTGCTTTGTATCAGTTTCAGAAGCAGAGTTGGACTAGATATGATACGTATGTGTAGGAAACACCATTCATTTGTTCTCAGCACACTCAAGTTTCCTGCTGTCTTATAGAGTCTAGCAAACTAGAGCATGCTTCTTGCTCTAAAGCAGATTGTGATCAATGGATGAGAACTCTGCTGTGTGTTTTACTTCAGAAATGCAGTTAAATCCCAGGCTCTGAGTCTTCCTACAAGCAAGACTCATTTCAGTTAAGGGCAGTCACTTTTCAGCTCAAACGAACTACATCCTTCAGGAAGCTCACACGTTTCTCATCTTAAATGACAAGCATCGGGTGTTAGAGGACCAGTGCTTTGTATCAGTTTCAGAAGCACAGTTGGACTAGATATGATCTGAATGTGTAGGAAACACCGTTAGTTTGTTCTCATCACACTCATGTTTCCTGCTCTCTTAGAGACTCTAGAAAGCAAGAGCATGCTTCTTGCTCTAAATAAGAGTGTGAACATTGGATGAGAACTCTGCTGTGTGTTTCACTTCAGAAATGGAGTTAAATCCCAGGCTCTGAGTCTTCCTACAAGCAAGAATTCGTTTCATGTAAGGGCAGTCACTTTTCAGCTCAAAGGTACTACATCGTTCACGAAGCTCACACATTTCTCATCTTAACTGCCAAGCTTTGGATGTTAGAGGACCAGAGCTTGTATCACTTTCAGGAGCAGAGTTGGACTAGATATGGTCCGTATGTGTAGGAAATACAGTTCTTTTGTTCTGAGCACACTCAATTTTCCTGCTGTATTTGAGACTCTAGAAAGCAATAGCGTTCTTCATGCTCTAAAGAAGAGTGTGATTTATGGATGAGAACTATGCTGTGTGCTACCCTTCAGAAATGGAGTTAAATCCCAGGCTCTGAGTCTTCCTACAAGCAAGACTTCGTTTCAGTTAAGGGCAGTCACTTTTCAGCTCAAACGAACTACATCCTTCAGGAAGCTCATACGTTTCTCATCTTAACTGACAAGCATTGGGTGTTAGAGGACCAGTGCTTTCTATCAGTTTCAGAAGCAGAGTTGGACTAGATATGATCTGAATGCGTAGGAAACACCGTTCTTTTGTTCTCATCACACTCATGTTTCCTGCTGTCTTAGAGACTCTAGAAAGCAAGAGCGTGCTTCTTGCTCTAAAGCAGAGTGTGAACAATGGATGAGAACTCTGCTGTGTGTTTCACTTCAGAAATGGAGTTAAATCCCAGGCTCTGAGTCTTCCTACAAGCAAGACTTCGTTTCAGGTAAGGGCAATCACTTTTCAGTTCAAATGAACTACATCGTTCACGAAGCTCACACGTTTCTCACCTTAACTGACAAGCATTGGATGTTAGAGGACCAGTGCTTTGTATCAGTTTCAGAAGCAGAGTTGGACTAGATATGATACGTATATGTAGGAAACACCATTCATTTGTTCTCAGCACACTCAAGTTTCCTGCTATCTTATAGTGTCTAGAAAACTAGAGCATGCTTCTTGATCTAAAGCATATTGTGATTAATGGATGAGAACTCTGCTGTGTGTTTCACTTCAGAAATGGAGTTAAATACTATGCTCTGAGTCTTCCTACAAGCAAGACTCGTTTCAGTTAAGGGCAGTCACTTTTCAGCTCAAACGAACTACATCCTTCAGGAAGCTCACACGTTTCTCATCTTAACTGACAACCATCGGGTGTTAGAGGACCAGTGCTTTGTATCAGTTTCAGAAGCAGAGTTGGACTAGATATGATCTGAATGTGTAGGAAACACCGTTCTTTTGTTCTCATCACACACATGTTTCCTGCTGTCTTAGAGACTCTAGAAAGCAAGAGCGTGCATCTTGCTCTAAAGCGGAGTGTGAACAATGGATGAGAACTCTGCTGTGTTTTTCACTTCAGAAATGGAGTTAAATCCCAGGCTCTGAGTCTTCCTACAAGCAAGACTTCGTTTCAGGTAAGGGCAGTCACATCTCAGTTCAAATGAACTACATCGTTCACGAAGCTCACACGTTTCTCATCTTAACTGACAAGCATTGGATGTTAGAGGACCAGTGCTTTGTATCAGTTTCAGAAGCAGAGTTGGACTAGATATGGTCCGTATGTGTAGGAAACACCATTCATTTGTTCTCAGCACACTCAAGTTTCTTGCTGTCTTATAGAGTCTAGAAAACTAGAGCATGCTTCTTGCTCTAAAGCAGATTATGATCAATGGATGAGAACTCTGCTGTGTGTTTCACTTCAGAAATGGAGTTAAATCCCAGGCTCTGAGTCTTCCTACAAGGAAGACATCGTTTCAAGTAAGTGCAGTTACTTACAGCTCAAACGAACTACTTCGTTCATGAAGCTCACACATTTCTCATCTTAACTGCCAAGCATTGGATGTTAGAGGACCAGTGCTTTGTATCAGTTTCAGAAGCACAGTTGGACTATATATGATCTGAATGTGTAGGAAACACCGTTAGTTTGTTCTTGTCACACTCATGTTTCCTGCTCTCTTAGAGACTCTAGAAAGCAAGAGCATGCTTCTTGCTCTAAATAAGAGTGTGAACAATGGATGAGAACTCTGCTGTGTGTTTCACTTCAGAAATGGAGTTAAATCCCAGGCTCTGAGTCTTCCTACAAGCAAGACTTCGTTTCATGTAAGGGCAGTCACTTTTCAGCTCAAAGGTACTACATCGTTCACGAAGCTCACACATTTCTCATCTTAACTGCCAAGCATTGGATGTTAGAGGACCAGTGCTTTGTATCAGTTTCAGAATCACAGTTGGACTAGATATGACCTGAATGTGTAGGAAACACCGTTCTTTTGTTCTCATCACATTCCTGTTTCCTGCTGTCTTAGAGACTCTAGAAAGCAAGAGCGTGCTTCTTGCTCTAAAGCAGAGTGTGAACAATGGATGAGAACTCTGCTGTGTGTTTCACTTCAGAAATGGAGTTAAATCCCAGGCTCTGAGTCTTCCTACAAGGAAGACTCCGTTTCAAGTAAGGGCAGTTGCTTACAGCTCAAATGAACTACATCGTTCAGGAAGCTCACACGGTTCTCATCTTAACTGACAAGCATCGGATGTTAGAGGACCAGAGCTTGTATCACTTTCAGGAGCAGAGTTGGACTAGATATGGTCCGTATGTGTAGGAAATATAGTTCTTTTGTTCTGAGCACACTCAATTTTCCTGCTGTATTTGAGACTCTAGAAAGCAATAGCGTTCTTCTTGCTCTAAAGAAGAGTATGATTTATGGATGAGAACTATGCTGTGTGCTTCCCTTCAGAAATGGAGTTAAATCCCAGGCTCTGAGTCTTCCTAGAAGGAAGACTTCGTTTCAAGTAAGGGCAGTTACTTTACAGCTCAAATGAACTACATCGTTCACAAAGCTCACACATTTCTCATCTTAACTGCCAAGCATTGGATGTTAGAGGACCAGTGCTTTGTATCAGTTTCAGACACACAGTTGGACTAGATATGATCTGAATGTGTAGGAAACACCGTTCTTTTGTTCTCATCACACTCATGTTTCCTGCTGCCTCAGAGACTCTAGAAATCAAGAGCATGCTTCTTGCTCTAAATAAGAGTGTGAACAGTGGATGAGAACTCTGCTGTGTGTTTCACTTCAGCAACGGAGTTAAATCCCAGGCTCTGAGTCTCCCTACAAGCAAGACTTCATTTCAGTTAAGGGCAGTCACTTTACAGCTCAAAGGAACTACATCGTTCACGAAGCTCACACATTTCTCATCTTAACTGCCAAGCATTGGATGTTAGAGGACCAGTGCTTTGTATCAGTTTCAGAATCACATTTGGACTAGATATGACCTGAATGTGTAGGAAACACCTACTTTTGTTCTCATCACACTCATGTTTCTTGCTGTCTTAGAGACTCTATAAAGCTGGAGCATGCTTCTTGCTCTAATGCATAGTGTGAGCAATGGATGATAACTCTGCTGTGTGTTTCACTTCAGAAATGGAGTTAAATCCCAGGCTCTGAGTCTTCCTACAAGGAAGACTTCGTTTCAAGTAAGGGCAGTTACTTTACAGCTCAAAGGAAGTACATCGTTCACGAAGCTCACACATTTCTCATCTTAACTGCCAAGCATTGGATGTTAGAGGACCAGTGCTTTGTATCAGTTTCAGAAGCACAGTTGGACTAGATATGATCTGAATGTGTAGGAAACACCCTTCTTTTGTTCTCATCACACTCATGTTTCCTGCTGCCTCAGAGACTCTGGAAAGCAAGAGCATGCTTCTTGCTCTAAATAAGAGTGTGAACAGTGGATGAGAACTCTGCTGTGTGTTTCACTTCAGAAATGGAGTTAAATCCCAGGCTCTGTGTCTTCCTACAAGCAAGACTTCGTTTCATGTAAGGGCAGTCACTTTTCAGCTCAAAGGAACTACATCTTTCACAAAGCTAACATGTTTCTCATCTTAACTGACAAGCATTGGATGTTAGAGGACCAGTGCTTTGTATCAGTTTCAGAAGCAGAGTTGGACTAGATATGGTCTGTATGTGTAAGAAACACCGTTCTTTTGTTCTCAGCACACTCACGTTTCCTGCTGTCTTAGAGACTCTAGAAAGCAAGAGCGTGCTTCTTGCTCTAAAGCAGAGAGTGATCCATGGATGAGAACTGTGTTGTGTGTTTCCCTTCAGAAATGGAATAAAATCCCAGGCTCGGTGTCTTCCTACAACCAAGACTTCGTTTCAGGTAAGGGCAGTTACTTTTCAGCTCAAACGAACTACATCCTTCAGGAAGCTTACACATTTCTCATCTTAACTGAAAGCATCGGGTGTTAGAGGACCAGTGCTTTGTATCAGTTTCAGAAGCAGAGTTGGACTAGATATGATCTGAATGTGTAGGAAACACCGTTCTTTTGTTCTCATCACACTCATGTTTCCTGCTGTCTTAGAGACTCTAGAAAGCAAGAGCGTGCATCTTGCTCTAAAGCGGAGTGTGAACAATGGATGAGAACTCTGCTGTGTTTTTCACTTCAGAAATGGAGTTAAATCCCAGGCTCTGAGTCTTCCTACAAGCAAGACTTCGTTTCAGGTAAGGGCAGTCACTTCTCAGTTCAAAGGTACTACATCGTTCACGATGCTCACACATTTCTCATCTTAACTGCCAAGCATTGGATGTTAGAGGACCAGTGCTTTGTATCAGTTTCAGAATCACACTTGGACTAGATATGACCTGAATGTGTAGGAAACACCGTTCTTTTGTTCTCATCACATTCCTGTTTCCTGCTGTCTTAGAGACTCTAGAAAGCAAGAGCGTGCTTCTTGCTCTAAAGCAGAGTGTGAACAATGGATGAGAACTCTGCTGTGTGTTTCACTTCAGAAATGGAGTTAAATCCCAGGCTCTGAGACTTCCTACAAGGAAGACTCCGTTTCAAGTAAGGGCAGTTGCTTACAGCTCAAATGAACTACATCGTTCAGGAAGCTCACAAGGTTCTCATCTTAACTGACAAGCATCGGATGTTAGAGGACCAGAGCTTGTATCACTTTCAGGAGCAGAGTTGGACTAGATATGGTCCGTATGTGTAGGAAATATAGTTCTTTTGTTCTGAGTACACTCAATTTTCCTGCTGTATTTGAGACTCTAGAAAGCAATAGCGTTCTTCTTGCTCTAAAGAAGAGTATGATTTATGGATGAGAACTATGCTGTGTGCTTCCCTTCAGAAATGGAGTTAAATCCCAGGCTCTGAGTCTTCCTAGAAGGAAGACTTCGTTTCAAGTAAGGGCAGTTACTTTACAGCTCAAATGAACTACATCGTTCACAAAGCTCACACATTTCTCATCTTAACTGCCAAGCATTGGATGTTAGAGGACCAGTGCTTTGTATCAGTTTCAGACACACAGTTGGACTAGATATGATCTGAATGTGTAGGAAACACCGTTCTTTTGTTCTCATCACACTCATGTTTCCTGCTGCCTCAGAGACTCTAGAAATCAAGAGCATGCTTCTTGCTCTAAATAAGAGTGTGAACAGTGGATGAGAACTCTGCTGTGTGTTTCACTTCAGCAACGGAGTTAAATCCCAGGCTCTGAGTCTCCCTACAAGCAAGACTTCATTTCAGTTAAGGGCAGTCACTTTACAGCTCAAAGGAACTACATCGTTCACGAAGCTCACACATTTCTCATCTTAACTGCCAAGCATTGGATGTTAGAGGACCAGTGCTTTGTATCAGTTTCAGAATCACATTTGGACTAGATATGACCTGAATGTGTAGGAAACACCTACTTTTGTTCTCATCACACTCATGTTTCTTGCTGTCTTAGAGACTCTATAAAGCTGGAGCATGCTTCTTGCTCTAATGCATAGTGTGAGCAATGGATGATAACTCTGCTGTGTGTTTCACTTCAGAAATGGAGTTAAATCCCAGGCTCTGAGTCTTCCTACAAGGAAGACTTCGTTTCAAGTAAGGGCAGTTACTTTACAGCTCAAAGGAAGTACATCGTTCACGAAGCTCACACATTTCTCATCTTAACTGCCAAGCATTGGATGTTAGAGGACCAGTGCTTTGTATCAGTTTCAGAAGCACAGTTGGACTAGATATGATCTGAATGTGTAGGAAACACCCTTCTTTTGTTCTCATCACACTCATGTTTCCTGCTGCCTCAGAGACTCTGGAAAGCAAGAGCATGCTTCTTGCTCTAAATAAGAGTGTGAACAGTGGATGAGAACTCTGCTGTGTGTTTCACTTCAGAAATGGAGTTAAATCCCAGGCTCTGTGTCTTCCTACAAGCAAGACTTCGTTTCAGGTAAGGGCAGTTACTTTTCAGCTCAAACGAACTACATCCTTCAGGAAGCTCACACATTTCTCATCTTAACTGAAAGCATCGGGTGTTAGAGGACCAGTGCTTTGTATCAGTTTCAGAAGCAGAGTTGGACTAGATATGATCTGAATGTGTAGGAAACACCGTTCTTTTGTTCTCATCACACTCATGTTTCCTGCTGTCTTAGAGACTCTAGAAAGCAAGATCGTGCTTCTTGCTCTAAAGCAGAGTGTGAACAATGGATGAGAACTCTGCTGTGTTTTTCACTTCAGAAATGGAGTTAAATCCCAGGCTCTGAGTCTTCCTACAAGGAAGACTTCGTTTCAAGTAAGGGCAGTTACTTTACAGCTCAAACGAACTACATCGTTCACGAAGCTCACACATTTCTCATCTTAACTGCCAAGCATTGGATGTTAGAGGACCCGTGCTTTGTATCAGTTTCAGAAGCACAGTTGGACTAGATATGATCTGAATGTGTAGGAAACACCGTTCTATTGGTCTCAGCACACTCACGTTTCCTGCTGTCTTAGAGACTCTAGAAAGCAAGAGCGTGCTTCTTGCTCTAAAGCAGAGTGTGAACCATGGATGAGAACTGTGTTGTGTGTTTCCCTTCAGAAATGGAATAAAATCCCAGGCTCGGGGTCTTCCTACAACCAAGACTTCGTTTCAGGTAAGGGCAGTCACTTTTCAGCTCAAACGAATTACATCCTTCAGGAAGCTCACACGTTTCTCATCTTAACTGAAAGCATCGGGTGTTAGAGGACCAGTGCTTTGTATCAGTTTCAGAAGCAGAGTTGGACTAGATATGATCTGAATGTGTAGGAAACACCGTTCTTTTGTTCTCATCACACTCATGTTTCCTGCTGTCTTAGAGACTCTAGAAAGCAAGAGCGTGCTTCTTGCTCTAAAGCAGAGTGTGAACAATGGATGAGAACTCTGCTGTGTTTTTCACTTCAGAAATGGAGTTAAATCCCAGGCTTTGAGTCTTCCTACAAGCCAGACTTCGTTTCAGGTAAGGGCAGTCACTTCTCAGTTCAAATGAACTACATCGTTCACGAAGCTCACACGTTTCTCATCTTAACTGACAAGCATTGGATGTTAGAGGACCAGTGCTTTGTATCAGTTTCAGAAGCAGAGTTGGACTAGATATGATCCGTATGTGTAGGAAACACCATTCATTTGTTCTCAGCACACTCAAGTTTCCTGCTGTCTTATAGAGTCTAGAAAACTAGAGCATGCTTCTTGCTCTAAAGCAGATTGTGATCAATGGATGAGAACTCTGCTGTGTGTTTCACTTCAGAAATGGAGTTAAATCCCAGGCTCTGAGTCTTCCTACAAGGAAGACATCGTTTCAAGTAAGGGAAGTTACTTACAGCTCAAACGAACTACTTCGTTCATGAAGCTCACACATTTCTCATCTTAACTGCCAAGCATTGGATGTTAGAGGACCAGTGCTTTGTATCAGTTTCAGAATCACATTTGGACTAGATATGACCTGAATGTGTAGGAAACACCTACTTTTGTTCTCATCACACTCATATTTCTTGCTGTCTTAGAGACTCTATAAAGCTGGAGCATGCTTCTTGCTCTAATGCATAGTGTGAGCAATGGATGAGAACTCTGCTGTGTGTTTCACTTCAGAAATGGAGTTAAATCCCAGGCTCTGTGTCTTCCTACAAGCAAGACTTCGTTTCATGTAAGGGCAGTCACTTTTCAGCTCAAAGGAACTACATCTTTCACAAAGCTAACATGTTTCTCATCTTAACTGACAAGCATTGGATGTTAGAGGACCAGTGCTTTGTATCAGTTTCAGAAGCAGAGTTGGACTAGATATGGTCTGTATGTGTAAGAAACACCGTTCTTTTGTTCTCAGCACACTCACGTTTCCTGCTGTCTTAGAGACTCTAGAAAGCAAGAGCGTGCTTCTTGCTCTAAAGCAGAGAGTGATCCATGGATGAGAACTGTGTTGTGTGTTTCCCTTCAGAAATGGAATAAAATCCCAGGCTCGGTGTCTTCCTACAACCAAGACTTCGTTTCAGGTAAGGGCAGTTACTTTTCAGCTCAAACGAACTACATCCTTCAGGAAGCTTACACATTTCTCATCTTAACTGAAAGCATCGGGTGTTAGAGGACCAGTGCTTTGTATCAGTTTCAGAAGCAGAGTTGGACTAGATATGATCTGAATGTGTAGGAAACACCGTTCTTTTGTTCTCATCACACTCATGTTTCCTGCTGTCTTAGAGACTCTAGAAAGCAAGAGCGTGCATCTTGCTCTAAAGCGGAGTGTGAACAATGGATGAGAACTCTGCTGTGTTTTTCACTTCAGAAATGGAGTTAAATCCCAGGCTCTGAGTCTTCCTACAAGCAAGACTTCGTTTCAGGTAAGGGCAGTCACTTCTCAGTTCAAAGGTACTACATCGTTCACGATGCTCACACATTTCTCATCTTAACTGCCAAGCATTGGATGTTAGAGGACCAGTGCTTTGTATCAGTTTCAGAATCACACTTGGACTAGATATGACCTGAATGTGTAGGAAACACCGTTCTTTTGTTCTCATCACATTCCTGTTTCCTGCTGTCTTAGAGACTCTAGAAAGCAAGAGCGTGCTTCTTGCTCTAAAGCAGAGTGTGAACAATGGATGAGAACTCTGCTGTGTGTTTCACTTCAGAAATGGAGTTAAATCCCAGGCTCTGAGTCTTCCTACAAGGAAGACTCCGTTTCAAGTAAGGGCAGTTGCTTACAGCTCAAATGAACTACATCGTTCAGGAAGCTCACAAGGTTCTCATCTTAACTGACAAGCATCGGATGTTAGAGGACCAGAGCTTGTATCACTTTCAGGAGCAGAGTTGGACTAGATATGGTCCGTATGTGTAGGAAATATAGTTCTTTTGTTCTGAGTACACTCAATTTTCCTGCTGTATTTGAGACTCTAGAAAGCAATAGCGTTCTTCTTGCTCTAAAGAAGAGTATGATTTATGGATGAGAACTATGCTGTGTGCTTCCCTTCAGAAATGGAGTTAAATCCCAGGCTCTGAGTCTTCCTAGAAGGAAGACTTCGTTTCAAGTAAGGGCAGTTACTTTACAGCTCAAATGAACTACATCGTTCACAAAGCTCACACATTTCTCATCTTAACTGCCAAGCATTGGATGTTAGAGGACCAGTGCTTTGTATCAGTTTCAGACACACAGTTGGACTAGATATGATCTGAATGTGTAGGAAACACCGTTCTTTTGTTCTCATCACACTCATGTTTCCTGCTGCCTCAGAGACTCTAGAAATCAAGAGCATGCTTCTTGCTCTAAATAAGAGTGTGAACAGTGGATGAGAACTCTGCTGTGTGTTTCACTTCAGCAACGGAGTTAAATCCCAGGCTCTGAGTCTCCCTACAAGCAAGACTTCATTTCAGTTAAGGGCAGTCACTTTACAGCTCAAAGGAACTACATCGTTCACGAAGCTCACACATTTCTCATCTTAACTGCCAAGCATTGGATGTTAGAGGACCAGTGCTTTGTATCAGTTTCAGAATCACATTTGGACTAGATATGACCTGAATGTGTAGGAAACACCTACTTTTGTTCTCATCACACTCATGTTTCTTGCTGTCTTAGAGACTCTATAAAGCTGGAGCATGCTTCTTGCTCTAATGCATAGTGTGAGCAATGGATGATAACTCTGCTGTGTGTTTCACTTCAGAAATGGAGTTAAATCCCAGGCTCTGAGTCTTCCTACAAGGAAGACTTCGTTTCAAGTAAGGGCAGTTACTTTACAGCTCAAAGGAAGTACATCGTTCACGAAGCTCACACATTTCTCATCTTAACTGCCAAGCATTGGATGTTAGAGGACCAGTGCTTTGTATCAGTTTCAGAAGCACAGTTGGACTAGATATGATCTGAATGTGTAGGAAACACCCTTCTTTTGTTCTCATCACACTCATGTTTCCTGCTGCCTCAGAGACTCTGGAAAGCAAGAGCATGCTTCTTGCTCTAAATAAGAGTGTGAACAGTGGATGAGAACTCTGCTGTGTGTTTCACTTCAGAAATGGAGTTAAATCTCAGGCTCTGTGTCTTCCTACAAGCAAGACTTCGTTTCAGGTAAGGGCAGTTACTTTTCAGCTCAAACGAACTACATCCTTCAGGAAGCTCACACATTTCTCATCTTAACTGAAAGCATCGGGTGTTAGAGGACCAGTGCTTTGTATCAGTTTCAGAAGCAGAGTTGGACTAGATATGATCTGAATGTGTAGGAAACACCGTTCTTTTGTTCTCATCACACTCATGTTTCCTGCTGTCTTAGAGACTCTAGAAAGCAAGATCGTGCTTCTTGCTCTAAAGCAGAGTGTGAACAATGGATGAGAACTCTGCTGTGTTTTTCACTTCAGAAATGGAGTTAAATCCCAGGCTCTGAGTCTTCCTACAAGGAAGACTTCGTTTCAAGTAAGGGCAGTTACTTTACAGCTCAAACGAACTACATCGTTCACGAAGCTCACACATTTCTCATCTTAACTGCCAAGCATTGGATGTTAGAGGACCCGTGCTTTGTATCAGTTTCAGAAGCACAGTTGGACTAGATATGATCTGAATGTGTAGGAAACACCGTTCTATTGGTCTCAGCACACTCACGTTTCCTGCTGTCTTAGAGACTCTAGAAAGCAAGAGCGTGCTTCTTGCTCTAAAGCAGAGTGTGAACCATGGATGAGAACTGTGTTGTGTGTTTCCCTTCAGAAATGGAATAAAATCCCAGGCTCGGGGTCTTCCTACAACCAAGACTTCGTTTCAGGTAAGGGCAGTCACTTTTCAGCTCAAACGAATTACATCCTTCAGGAAGCTCACACGTTTCTCATCTTAACTGAAAGCATCGGGTGTTAGAGGACCAGTGCTTTGTATCAGTTTCAGAAGCAGAGTTGGACTAGATATGATCTGAATGTGTAGGAAACACCGTTCTTTTGTTCTCATCACACTCATGTTTCCTGCTGTCTTAGAGACTCTAGAAAGCAAGAGCGTGCTTCTTGCTCTAAAGCAGAGTGTGAACAATGGATGAGAACTCTGCTGTGTTTTTCACTTCAGAAATGGAGTTAAATCCCAGGCTTTGAGTCTTCCTACAAGCCAGACTTCGTTTCAGGTAAGGGCAGTCACTTCTCAGTTCAAATGAACTACATCGTTCACGAAGCTCACACGTTTCTCATCTTAACTGACAAGCATTGGATGTTAGAGGACCAGTGCTTTGTATCAGTTTCAGAAGCAGAGTTGGACTAGATATGATCTGTATGTGTAGGAAACACCATTCATTTGTTCTCAGCACACTCAAGTTTCCTGCTGTCTTATAGAGTCTAGAAAACTAGAGCATGCTTCTTGCTCTAAAGCAGATTGTGATCAATGGATGAGAACTCTGCTGTGTGTTTCACTTCAGAAATGGAGTTAAATCCCAGGCTCTGAGTCTTCCTACAAGGAAGACATCGTTTCAAGTAAGGGAAGTTACTTACAGCTCAAACGAACTACTTCGTTCATGAAGCTCACACATTTCTCATCTTAACTGCCAAGCATTGGATGTTAGAGGACCAGTGCTTTGTATCAGTTTCAGAATCACATTTGGACTAGATATGACCTGAATGTGTAGGAAACACCTACTTTTGTTCTCATCACACTCATATTTCTTGCTGTCTTAGAGACTCTATAAAGCTGGAGCATGCTTCTTGCTCTAATGCATAGTGTGAGCAATGGATGAGAACTCTGCTGTGTGTTTCACTTCAGAAATGGAGTTAAATCCCAGGCTCTGTGTCTTCCTACAAGCAAGACTTCGTTTCATGTAAGGGCAGTCACTTTTCAGCTCAAAGGAACTACATCTTTCACAAAGCTAACATGTTTCTCATCTTAACAGACAAGCATTGGATGTTAGAGGACCAGTGCTTTGTATCAGTTTCAGAAGCAGAGTTGGACTAGATATGGTCTGTATGTGTAAGAAACACCGTTCTTTTGTTCTCAGCACACTCACGTTTCCTGCTGTCTTAGAGACTCTAGAAAGCAAGAGCGTGCTTCTTGCTCTAAAGCAGAGAGTGATCCATGGATGAGAACTGTGTTGTGTGTTTAACTTCAGAAATGGAATAAAATCCCAGGCTCGGTGTCTTCCTACAACCAAGACTTCGTTTCAGGTAAGGGCAGTTACTTTTCAGCTCAAACGAACTACATCCTTCAGGAAGCTTACACATTTCTCATCTTAACTGAAAGCATCGGGTGTTAGAGGACCAGTGCTTTGTATCAGTTTCAGAAGCAGAGTTGGACTAGATATGATCTGAATGTGTAGGAAACACCGTTCTTTTGTTCTCATCACACTCATGTTTCCTGCTGTCTTAGAGACTCTAGAAAGCAAGAGTGTGCATCTTGCTCTAAAGCGGAGTGTGAACAATGGATGAGAACTCTGCTGTGTTTTTCACTTCAGAAATGGAGTTAAATCCCAGGCTCTGAGTCTTCCTACAAGCAAGACTTCGTTTCAGGTAAGGGCAGTCACTTCTCAGTTCAAAGGTACTACATCGTTCACGATGCTCACACATTTCTCATCTTAACTGCCAAGCATTGGATGTTAGAGGACCAGTGCTTTGTATCAGTTTCAGAATCACACTTGGACTAGATATGACCTGAATGTGTAGGAAACACCGTTCTTTTGTTCTCATCACATTCCTGTTTCCTGCTGTCTTAGAGACTCTAGAAAGCAAGAGCGTGCTTCTTGCTCTAAAGCAGAGTGTGAACAATGGATGAGAACTCTGCTGTGTGTTTCACTTCAGAAATGGAGTTAAATCCCAGGCTCTGAGTCTTCCTACAAGGAAGACTCCGTTTCAAGTAAGGGCAGTTGCTTACAGCTCAAATGAACTACATCGTTCAGGAAGCTCACAAGGTTCTCATCTTAACTGACAAGCATCGGATGTTAGAGGACCAGAGCTTGTATCACTTTCAGGAGCAGAGTTGGACTAGATATGGTCCGTATGTGTAGGAAATATAGTTCTTTTGTTCTGAGTACACTCAATTTTCCTGCTGTATTTGATACTCTAGAAAGCAATAGCGTTCTTCTTGCTCTAAAGAAGAGTATGATTTATGGATGAGAACTATGCTGTGTGCTTCCCTTCAGAAATGGAGTTAAATCCCAGGCTCTGAGTCTTCCTAGAAGGAAGACTTCGTTTCAAGTAAGGGCAGTTACTTTACAGCTCAAATGAACTACATCGTTCACAAAGCTCACACATTTCTCATCTTAACTGCCAAGCATTGGATGTTAGAGGACCAGTGCTTTGTATCAGTTTCAGACACACAGTTGGACTAGATATGATCTGAATGTGTAGGAAACACCGTTCTTTTGTTCTCATCACACTCATGTTTCCTGCTGCCTCAGAGACTCTAGAAATCAAGAGCATGCTTCTTGCTCTAAATAAGAGTGTGAACAGTGGATGAGAACTCTGCTGTGTGTTTCACTTCAGCAACGGAGTTAAATCCCAGGCTCTGAGTCTCCCTACAAGCAAGACTTCATTTCAGTTAAGGGCAGTCACTTTACAGCTCAAAGGAACTACATCGTTCACGAAGCTCACACATTTCTCATCTTAACTGCCAAGCATTGGATGTTAGAGGACCAGTGCTTTGTATCAGTTTCAGAATCACATTTGGACTAGATATGACCTGAATGTGTAGGAAACACCTACTTTTGTTCTCATCACACTCATGTTTCTTGCTGTCTTAGAGACTCTATAAAGCTGGAGCATGCTTCTTGCTCTAATGCATAGTGTGAGCAATGGATGATAACTCTGCTGTGTGTTTCACTTCAGAAATGGAGTTAAATCCCAGGCTCTGAGTCTTCCTACAAGGAAGACTTCGTTTCAAGTAAGGGCAGTTACTTTACAGCTCAAAGGAAGTACATCGTTCACGAAGCTCACACATTTCTCATCTTAACTGCCAAGCATTGGATGTTAGAGGACCAGTGCTTTGTATCAGTTTCAGAAGCACAGTTGGACTAGATATGATCTGAATGTGTAGGAAACACCCTTCTTTTGTTCTCATCACACTCATGTTTCCTGCTGCCTCAGAGACTCTGGAAAGCAAGAGCATGCTTCTTGCTCTAAATAAGAGTGTGAACAGTGGATGAGAACTCTGCTGTGTGTTTCACTTCAGAAATGGAGTTAAATCCCAGGCTCTGTGTCTTCCTACAAGCAAGACTTCGTTTCAGGTAAGGGCAGTTACTTTTCAGCTCAAACGAACTACATCCTTCAGGAAGCTCACACATTTCTCATCTTAACTGAAAGCATCGGGTGTTAGAGGACCAGTGCTTTGTATCAGTTTCAGAAGCAGAGTTGGACTAGATATGATCTGAATGTGTAGGAAACACCGTTCTTTTGTTCTCATCACACTCATGTTTCCTGCTGTCTTAGAGACTCTAGAAAGCAAGATCGTGCTTCTTGCTCTAAAGCAGAGTGTGAACAATGGATGAGAACTCTGCTGTGTTTTTCACTTCAGAAATGGAGTTAAATCCCAGGCTCTGAGTCTTCCTACAAGGAAGACTTTGTTTCAAGTAAGGGCAGTTACTTTACAGCTCAAACGAACTACATCGTTCACGAAGCTCACACATTTCTCATCTTAACTGCCAAGCATTGGATGTTAGAGGACCCGTGCTTTGTATCAGTTTCAGAAGCACAGTTGGACTAGATATGATCTGAATGTGTAGGAAACACCGTTCTATTGGTCTCAGCACACTCACGTTTCCTGCTGTCTTAGAGACTCTAGAAAGCAAGAGCGTGCTTCTTGCTCTAAAGCAGAGTGTGAACCATGGATGAGAACTGTGTTGTGTGTTTCCCTTCAGAAATGGAATAAAATCCCAGGCTCGGGGTCTTCCTACAACCAAGACTTCGTTTCAGGTAAGGGCAGTCACTTTTCAGCTCAAACGAATTACATCCTTCAGGAAGCTCACACGTTTCTCATCTTAACTGAAAGCATCGGGTGTTAGAGGACCAGTGCTTTGTATCAGTTTCAGAAGCAGAGTTGGACTAGATATGATCTGAATGTGTAGGAAACACCGTTCTTTTGTTCTCATCACACTCATGTTTCCTGCTGTCTTAGAGACTCTAGAAAGCAAGAGCGTGCTTCTTGCTCTAAAGCAGAGTGTGAACAATGGATGAGAACTCTGCTGTGTTTTTCACTTCAGAAATGGAGTTAAATCCCAGGCTTTGAGTCTTCCTACAAGCCAGACTTCGTTTCAGGTAAGGGCAGTCACTTCTCAGTTCAAATGAACTACATCGTTCACGAAGCTCACACGTTTCTCATCTTAACTGACAAGCATTGGATGTTAGAGGACCAGTGCTTTGTATCAGTTTCAGAAGCAGAGTTGGACTAGATATGATCCGTATGTGTAGGAAACACCATTCATTTGTTCTCAGCACACTCAAGTTTCCTGCTGTCTTATAGAGTCTAGAAAACTAGAGCATGCTTCTTGCTCTAAAGCAGATTGTGATCAATGGATGAGAACTCTGCTGTGTGTTTCACTTCAGAAATGGAGTTAAATCCCAGGCTCTGAGTCTTCCTACAAGGAAGACATCGTTTCAAGTAAGGGAAGTTACTTACAGCTCAAACGAACTACTTCGTTCATGAAGCTCACACATTTCCCATCTTAACTGCCAAGCATTGGATGTTAGAGGACCAGTGCTTTGTATCAGTTTCAGAATCACATTTGGACTAGATATGACCTGAATGTGTAGGAAACACCTACTTTTGTTCTCATCACACTCATATTTCTTGCTGTCTTAGAGACTCTATAAAGCTGGAGCATGCTTCTTGCTCTAATGCATAGTGTGAGCAATGGATGAGAACTCTGCTGTGTGTTTCACTTCAGAAATGGAGTTAAATCCCAGGCTCTGTGTCTTCCAACAAGCAAGACTTCGTTTCATGTAAGGGCAGTCACTTTTCAGCTCAAAGGAACTACATCTTTCACAAAGCTAACATGTTTCTCATCTTAACTGACAAGCATTGGATGTTAGAGGACCAGTGCTTTGTATCAGTTTCAGAAGCAGAGTTGGACTAGATATGGTCTGTATGTGTAAGAAACACCGTTCTTTTGTTCTCAGCACACTCACGTTTCCTGCTGTCTTAGAGACTCTAGAAAGCAAGAGCGTGCTTCTTGCTCTAAAGCAGAGAGTGATCCATGGATGAGAACTGTGTTGTGTGTTTAACTTCAGAAATGGAATAAAATCCCAGGCTCGGTGTCTTCCTACAACCAAGACTTCGTTTCAGGTAAGGGCAGTTACTTTTCAGCTCAAACGAACTACATCCTTCAGGAAGCTCACACATTTCTCATCTTAACTGAAAGCATCGGGTGTTAGAGGACCAGTGCTTTGTATCAGTTTCAGAAGCAGAGTTGGACTAGATATGATCTGAATGTGTAGGAAACACCGTTCTTTTGTTCTCATCACACTCATGTTTCCTGCTGTCTTAGAGACTCTAGAAAGCAAGAGCGTGCTTCTTGCTCTAAAGCAGAGTGTGAACAATGGATGAGAACTCTGCTGTGTTTTTCACTTCAGAAATGGAGTTAAATCCCAGGCTTTGAGTCTTCCTACAAGGAAGACATCGTTTCAAGTAAGGGCAGTTACTTACAGCTCAAACGAACTACTTCGTTCATGAAGCTCACACATTTCTCATCTTAACTGCCAAGCATTGGATGTTAGAGGACCAGTGCTTTGTATCAGTTTCAGAAGCACACTGGACTAGATATGATCTGAATGTTTAGGAAACACCGTTATTTTGTTCTCATCACACTCATGTTTCCTGCTGTCTTAGAGACTCTAGAGAGCAAGAGCATGCTTCTTGCTCTAAATAAGAGTGTGAACAATGGATGAGAACTCTGCTGTGTGTTTCACTTCAGAAATGGAGTTAAATCCCAGGCTCTGAGTCTTCCTACAAGGAAGACTTCGTTTCAAGTAAGGGCAGTTACTTTACAGCTCAAACGAACTACATCGTTCACGAAGCTCACACATTTCTCATCTTAACTGCCAAGCATTGGATGTTAGAGGACCCGTGCTTTGTATCAGTTTCAGAAGCACAGTTGGACTAGATATGATCTGAATGTGTAGGAAACACCGTTCTATTGTTCTCAGCACACTCACGTTTCCTGCTGTCTTAGAGACTCTAGAAAGCAAGAGCGTGCTTCTTGCTCTAAAGCAGAGTGTGAACCATGGATGAGAACTGTGTTGTGTGTTTCCCTTCAGAAATGGAATAAAATCCCAGGCTCGGGGTCTTCCTACAACCAAGACTTCGTTTCAGGTAAGGGCAGTCACTTTTCAGCTCAAACGAACTACATCCTTCAGGAAGCTCACACGTTTCTCATCTTAACTGAAAGCATCGGGTGTTAGAGGACCAGTGCTTTGTATCAGTTTCAGAAGCAGAGTTGGACTAGATATGATCTGAATGTGTAGGAAACACCGTTCTTTTGTTCTCATCACACTCATGTTTCCTGCTGTCTTAGAGACTCTAGAAAGCAAGAGCGTGCTTCTTGCTCTAAAGCAGAGTGTGAACAATGGATGAGAACTCTGCTGTGTTTTTCACTTCAGAAATGGAGTTAAATCCCAGGCTTTGAGTCTTCCTACAAGCAAGACTTCGTTTCAGGTAAGGGCAGTCACTTCTCAGTTCAAATGAACTACATCGTTCACGAAGCTCACACGTTTCTCATCTTAACTGACAAGCATTGGATGTTAGAGGACCAGTGCTTTGTATCAGTTTCAGAAGCAGAGTTGGACTAGATATGATCCGTATGTGTAGGAAACACCATTCATTTGTTCTCAGCACACTCAAGTTTCCTGCTGTCTTATAGAGTCTAGAAAACTAGAGCATGCTTCTTGCTCTAAAGCAGATTGTGATCAATGGATGAGAACTCTGCTGTGTGTTTCACTTCAGAAATGGAGTTAAATCCCAGGCTCTGAGTCTTCCTACAAGGAAGACATCGTTTCAAGTAAGGGAAGTTACTTACAGCTCAAACGAACTACTTCGTTCATGAAGCTCACACATTTCTGATCTTAACTGCCAAGCATTGGATGTTAGAGGACCAGTGCTTTGTATCAGTTTCAGAATCACATTTGGACTAGATATGACCTGAATGTGTAGGAAACACCTACTTTTGTTCTCATCACACTCATGTTTCTTGCTGTCTTAGAGACTCTATAAAGCTGGAGCATGCTTATTGCTCTAATGCATAGTGTGAACAGTGGATGAGAACTCTGCTGTGTGTTTCACTTCAGAAACGGAGTTAAATCCCAGGCTCTGAGTCTTCCTACAAGCAAGACTTCGTTTCATTTAAGGGCAGTCACTTTTCAGCTCAAAGGAAGTACATCGTTCACGAAGCTCACACATTTCTCATCTTAACTGCCAAGCACTGGATGTTAGAGGACCAGTGCTTTGTATCAGTTTCAGAAGCACAGTTGGACTAGATATGATCTGAATGTGTAGGAAACACCCTTCTTTTGTTCTCATCACACTCATGTTTCCTGCTGCCTCAGAGACTCTGGAAAGCAAGAGCATGCTTCTTGCTCTAAATAAGAGTGTGAACAGTGGATGAGAACTCTGCTGTGTGTTTCACTTCAGAAATGGAGTTAAATCCCAGGCTCTGTGTCTTCCTACAAGCAAGACTTCGTTTCATGTAAGGGCAGTCACTTTTCAGCTCAAAGGAAGTACATCTTTCACAAAGCTAACATGTTTCTCATCTTAACTGACAAGCATTGGATGTTAGAGGACCAGTGCTTTGTATCAGTTTCAGAAGCAGAGTTGGACTAGATATGGTCTGAATGTGTAAGAAACACCGTTCTTTTGTTCTCAGCACACTCACGTTTCCTGCTGTCTTAGAGACTCTAGAAAGCAAGAGCGTGCTTCTTGCTCTAAAGCAGAGAGTGATCCATGGATGAGAACTGTGTTGTGTGTTTCGCTTCAGAAATGGAATAAAATCCCAGGCTCGGTGTCTTCCTACAACCAAGACATCATTTCAGGTAAGGGCAGTTACTTTTCAGCTCAAACGAACTACATCCTTCAGGAAGCTCACACATTTCTCATCTTAACTGAAAGCATCGGGTGTTAGAGGGCCAGTGCTTTGTATCAGTTTCAGAAGCAGAGTTGGACTAGATATGATCTGAATGTGTAGGAAACACCGTTCTTTTGTTCTCATCACACTCATGTTTCCTGCTGTCTTAGAGACTCTAGAAAGCAAGAGCATGCTTATTGCTCTAATGCATAGTGTGAACAGTGGATGAGAACTCTGCTGTGTGTTTCACTTCAGAAACGGAGTTAAATCCCAGGCTCTGAGTCTTCCTACAAGCAATACTTCGTTTCATTTAAGGGCAGTCACTTTTCAGCTCAAAGGAAGTACATCGTTCACGAAGCTCACACATTTCTCATCTTAACTGCCAAGCATTGGATGTTAGAGGACCAGTGCTTTGTATCAGTTTCAGAAGCACAGTTGGACTAGATATGATCTGAATGTTTAGGAAACACCGTTATTTTGTTCTCATCACACTCATGTTTCCTGCTGTCTTAGAGACTCTAGAGAGCAAGAGCATGCTTCTTGCTCTAAATAAGAGTGTGAACAATGGATGAGAACTCTGCTGTGTGTTTCACTTCAGAAATGGAGTTAAATCCCAGGCTCTGAGTCTTCCTACAAGGAAGACTTCGTTTCAAGTAAGGGCAGTTACTTTACAGCTCCAACGAACTACATCGTTCACGAAGCTCACACATTTCTCATCTTAACTGCCAAGCATTGGATGTTAGAGGACCCGTGCTTTGTATCAGTTTCAGAAGCACAGTTGGACTAGATATGATCTGAATGTGTAGGAAACACCGTTCTATTGTTCTCAGCACACTCACGTTTCCTGCTGTCTTAGAGACTCTAGAAAGCAAGAGCGTGCTTCTTGCTCTAAAGCAGAGTGTGAACCATGGATGAGAACTGTGTTGTGTGTTTCCCTTCAGAAATGGAATAAAATCCCAGGCTCGGGGTCTTCTTACAACCAAGACTTCGTTTCAGGTAAGGGCAGTCACTTTTCAGCTCAAACGAACTACATCCTTCAGGAAGCTCACACGTTTCTCATCTTAACTGACAAGCATCGGGTGTTAGAGGACCAGTGCTTTGTATCAGTTTCAGAAGCAGAGTTGGACTAGATATGGTCTGTATGTGTAAGAAACACCGTTCTTTTGTTCTCAGCACACTCACGTTTCCTGCTGTCTTAGAGACTCTAGAAAGCAAGAGCGTGCTTCTTGCTCTAAAGCAGAGTGTGAACAGTGGATGAGAACTCTGCTGTGTGTTTCACTTCAGAAACGGAGTTAAATCCCAGGCTCTGAGTCTTCCTACAAGCAAGACTTCGTTTCATTTAAGGGCAGTCACTTTTCAGCTCAAAGGAAGTACATCGTTCACGAAGCTCACACATTTCTCATCTTAACTGCCAAGCATTGGATGTTAGAGGACCAGTGCTTTGTATCAGTTTCAGAATCACAGTTGGACTAGATATGACCTGAATGTGTAGGAAACACCGTTCTTTTGTTCTCATCACACTCATGTTTCCTTCTGCCTCAGAGAATCTAGAAAGCAAGAGCATGCTTCTTGCTGTAAATAAGAGTGTGAACAGTGGATGAGAACTCTGCTGTGTGTTTCACTTCAGAAATGGAGTTAAATCCCAGGCTCTGTGTCTTCCTACAAGCAAGACTTCGTTTCATGTAAGGGCAGTCACTTTTCAGCTCAAAGGAACTACATCTTTCACAAAGCTAACATGTTTCTCATCTTAACTGACAAGCATTGGATGTTAGAGGACCAGTGCTTTGTATCAGTTTCAGAAGCAGAGTTGAACTAGATATGGTCTGTATGTGTAAGAAACACCGTTCTTTTGTTCTCAGCACACTCACGTTTCATGCTGTCTTAGAGACTCTAGAAAGCAAGAGCGTGCTTCTTGCTCTATAGCAGAGTGTGATCCATGGATGAGAACTGTGTTGTGTGTTTCCCTTCAGAAATGGAATAAAATCCCAGGCTCGGTGTCTTCCTACAACCAAGACTTCGTTTCAGGTAAGGGCAGTCACTTTTCAGCTCAAACGAACAACATTCCTTCAGGAAGCTCACACGTTTCTCATCTTAACTGACAAGCATCGGGTGTTAGAGGACCAGTGCTTTGTATCAGTTTCAGAAGCAGAGTTGGACTAGATATGATCTGAATGTGTAGGAAACACCGTTCTTTTGTTCTCATCACACTCATGTTTCCTGCTGTCTTAGAGACTCTAGAAAGCAAGAGCGTGCTTCTTGCTCTAAAGCAGAGTGTGAACAATGGATGAGAACTCTGCTGTGTTTTTCACTTCAGAAATGGAGTTAAATCCCAGGCTCTGAGTCTTCCTACAAGCAAGACTTCGTTTCAGGTAAGGGCAGTCACTTCTCAGTTCAAATGAACTACATCGTTCAAGAAGCTCACACGTTTCTCATCTTAACTGACAAGCATTGGATGTTAGAGGACCAGTGCTTTGTATCAGTTTCAGAAGCAGAGTTGGACTAGATATGATCCGTATGTGTAGGAAACACCATTCATTTGTTCTCAGCACACTCAAGTTTCCTGCTGTCTTATAGAGTCTAGAAAACTAGAGCATGCTTCTTGCTCTAAAGCAGATTGTGATCAATGGATGAGAACTCTGCTGTGTGTTTCACTTCAGAAATGGAGTTAAATCCCAGGCTCTGAGTCTTCCTACAAGGAAGACATCGTTTCAAGTAAGGGCAGTTACTTACAGCTCAAACGAACTACTTCGTTCATGAAGCTCACACCTTTCTCATCTTAACTGCCAAGCATTGGATGTTAGAGGACAAGTGCTTTGTATCAGTTTCAGAAGCACAGTTGGACTAGATATGATCTGAATGTGTAGGAAACACCGTTCTTTTGTTCTCATCACACTCATGTTTCCTGCTGTCTTAGAGACTCTAGAAAGCAAGAGCGTGCATCTTGCTCTAAAGCGGAGTGTGAACAATGGATGAGAACTCTGCTGTGTTTTTCACTTCAGAAATGGAGTTAAATCCCAGGCTCTGAGTCTTCCTACAAGCAAGACTTCGTTTCAGGTAAGGGCAGTCACTTCTCAGTTCAAAGGTACTACATCGTTCACGATGCTCACACATTTCTCATCTTAACTGCCAAGCATTGGATGTTAGAGGACCAGTGCTTTGTATCAGTTTCAGAATCACACTTGGACTAGATATGACCTGAATGTGTAGGAAACACCGTTCTTTTGTTCTCATCACATTCCTGTTTCCTGCTGTCTTAGAGACTCTAGAAAGCAAGAGCGTGCTTCTTGCTCTAAAGCAGAGTGTGAACAATGGATGAGAACTCTGCTGTGTGTTTCACTTCAGAAATGGAGTTAAATCCCAGGCTCTGAGTCTTCCTACAAGGAAGACTCCGTTTCAAGTAAGGGCAGTTGCTTACAGCTCAAATGAACTACATCGTTCAGGAAGCTCACAAGGTTCTCATCTTAACTGACAAGCATCGGATGTTAGAGGACCAGAGCTTGTATCACTTTCAGGAGCAGAGTTGGACTAGATATGGTCCGTATGTGTAGGAAATATAGTTCTTTTGTTCTGAGTACACTCAATTTTCCTGCTGTATTTGATACTCTAGAAAGCAATAGCGTTCTTCTTGCTCTAAAGAAGAGTATGATTTATGGATGAGAACTATGCTGTGTGCTTCCCTTCAGAAATGGAGTTAAATCCCAGGCTCTGAGTCTTCCTAGAAGGAAGACTTCGTTTCAAGTAAGGGCAGTTACTTTACAGCTCAAATGAACTACATCGTTCACAAAGCTCACACATTTCTCATCTTAACTGCCAAGCATTGGATGTTAGAGGACCAGTGCTTTGTATCAGTTTCAGACACACAGTTGGACTAGATATGATCTGAATGTGTAGGAAACACCGTTCTTTTGTTCTCATCACACTCATGTTTCCTGCTGCCTCAGAGACTCTAGAAATCAAGAGCATGCTTCTTGCTCTAAATAAGAGTGTGAACAGTGGATGAGAACTCTGCTGTGTGTTTCACTTCAGCAACGGAGTTAAATCCCAGGCTCTGAGTCTCCCTACAAGCAAGACTTCATTTCAGTTAAGGGCAGTCACTTTACAGCTCAAAGGAACTACATCGTTCACGAAGCTCACACATTTCTCATCTTAACTGCCAAGCATTGGATGTTAGAGGACCAGTGCTTTGTATCAGTTTCAGAATCACATTTGGACTAGATATGACCTGAATGTGTAGGAAACACCTACTTTTGTTCTCATCACACTCATGTTTCTTGCTGTCTTAGAGACTCTATAAAGCTGGAGCATGCTTCTTGCTCTAATGCATAGTGTGAGCAATGGATGATAACTCTGCTGTGTGTTTCACTTCAGAAATGGAGTTAAATCCCAGGCTCTGAGTCTTCCTACAAGGAAGACTTCGTTTCAAGTAAGGGCAGTTACTTTACAGCTCAAAGGAAGTACATCGTTCACGAAGCTCACACATTTCTCATCTTAACTGCCAAGCATTGGATGTTAGAGGACCAGTGCTTTGTATCAGTTTCAGAAGCACAGTTGGACTAGATATGATCTGAATGTGTAGGAAACACCCTTCTTTTGTTCTCATCACACTCATGTTTCCTGCTGCCTCAGAGACTCTGGAAAGCAAGAGCATGCTTCTTGCTCTAAATAAGAGTGTGAACAGTGGATGAGAACTCTGCTGTGTGTTTCACTTCAGAAATGGAGTTAAATCCCAGGCTCTGTGTCTTCCTACAAGCAAGACTTCGTTTCAGGTAAGGGCAGTTACTTTTCAGCTCAAACGAACTACATCCTTCAGGAAGCTCACACATTTCTCATCTTAACTGAAAGCATCGGGTGTTAGAGGACCAGTGCTTTGTATCAGTTTCAGAAGCAGAGTTGGACTAGATATGATCTGAATGTGTAGGAAACACCGTTCTTTTGTTCTCATCACACTCATGTTTCCTGCTGTCTTAGAGACTCTAGAAAGCAAGAGCATGCTTATTGCTCTAATGCATAGTGTGAACAGTGGATGAGAACTCTGCTGTGTGTTTCACTTCAGAAACGGAGTTAAATCCCAGGCTCTGAGTCTTCCTACAAGCAAGACTTCGTTTCATTTAAGGGCAGTCACTTTTCAGCTCAAAGGAAGTACATCGTTCACGAAGCTCACACATTTCTCATCTTAACTGCCAAGCATTGGATGTTAGAGGACCAGTGCTTTGTATCAGTTTCAGAAGCACAGTTGGACTAGATATGATCTGAATGTTTAGGAAACACCGTTATTTTGTTCTCATCACACTCATGTTTCCTGCTGTCTTAGAGACTCTAGAGAGCAAGAGCATGCTTCTTGCTCTAAATAAGAGTGTGAACAATGGATGAGAACTCTGCTGTGTGTTTCACTTCAGAAATGGAGTTAAATCCCAGGCTCTGAGTCTTCCTACAAGGAAGACTTCGTTTCAAGTAAGGGCAGTTACTTTACAGCTCCAACGAACTACATCGTTCACGAAGCTCACACATTTCTCATCTTAACTGCCAAGCATTGGATGTTAGAGGACCCGTGCTTTGTATCAGTTTCAGAAGCACAGTTGGACTAGATATGATCTGAATGTGTAGGAAACACCGTTCTATTGTTCTCAGCACACTCACGTTTCCTGCTGTCTTAGAGACTCTAGAAAGCAAGAGCGTGCTTCTTGCTCTAAAGCAGAGTGTGAACCATGGATGAGAACTGTGTTGTGTGTTTCCCTTCAGAAATGGAATAAAATCCCAGGCTCGGGGTCTTCTTACAACCAAGACTTCGTTTCAGGTAAGGGCAGTCACTTTTCAGCTCAAACGAACTACATCCTTCAGGAAGCTCACACGTTTCTCATCTTAACTGACAAGCATCGGGTGTTAGAGGACCAGTGCTTTGTATCAGTTTCAGAAGCAGAGTTGGACTAGATATGGTCTGTATGTGTAAGAAACACCGTTCTTTTGTTCTCAGCACACTCACGTTTCCTGCTGTCTTAGAGACTCTAGAAAGCAAGAGCGTGCTTCTTGCTCTAAAGCAGAGTGTGAACAGTGGATGAGAACTCTGCTGTGTGTTTCACTTCAGAAACGGAGTTAAATCCCAGGCTCTGAGTCTTCCTACAAGCAAGACTTCGTTTCATTTAAGGGCAGTCACTTTTCAGCTCAAAGGAAGTACATCGTTCACGAAGCTCACACATTTCTCATCTTAACTGCCAAGCATTGGATGTTAGAGGACCAGTGCTTTGTATCAGTTTCAGAATCACAGTTGGACTAGATATGACCTGAATGTGTAGGAAACACCGTTCTTTTGTTCTCATCACACTCATGTTTCCTTCTGCCTCAGAGAATCTAGAAAGCAAGAGCATGCTTCTTGCTGTAAATAAGAGTGTGAACAGTGGATGAGAACTCTGCTGTGTGTTTCACTTCAGAAATGGAGTTAAATCCCAGGCTCTGTGTCTTCCTACAAGCAAGACTTCGTTTCATGTAAGGGCAGTCACTTTTCAGCTCAAAGGAACTACATCTTTCACAAAGCTAACATGTTTCTCATCTTAACTGACAAGCATTGGATGTTAGAGGACCAGTGCTTTGTATCAGTTTCAGAAGCAGAGTTGAACTAGATATGGTCTGTATGTGTAAGAAACACCGTTCTTTTGTTCTCAGCACACTCACGTTTCATGCTGTCTTAGAGACTCTAGAAAGCAAGAGCGTGCTTCTTGCTCTATAGCAGAGTGTGATCCATGGATGAGAACTGTGTTGTGTGTTTCCCTTCAGAAATGGAATAAAATCCCAGGCTCGGTGTCTTCCTACAACCAAGACTTCGTTTCAGGTAAGGGCAGTCACTTTTCAGCTCAAAGGAACTATATCCTTCAGGAAGCTCACACGTTTCTCATCTTAACTGACAAGCATCGGGTGTTAGAGGACCAGTGTTTTTTATCAGTTTCAGAAGCAGAGTTTGACTAGATAGGATCTTAATGTGTAGGAAACACCGTTCTTTTGTTCTCATCACACTCATGTTTCCTGCTGTCTTAGAGACTCTAGAAAGCAAGAGCGTGCTTCTTGCTCTAAAGCAGAGTGTGAACAATGGATGAGAACTCTGCTGTGTTTTTCACTTCAGAAATGGAGTTAAATCCCAGGCTCGGAGTCTTCCTACAAGCAAGACTTCGTTTCAGGTAAGGGCAGTCACTTCTCAGTTCAAATGAACTACATCGTTCAAGAAGCTCACACGTTTCTCATCTTAACTGACAAGCATTGGATGTTAGAGGACCAGTGCTTTGTATCAGTTTCAGAAGCAGAGTTGGACTAGATATGATCCGTATGTGTAGGAAACACCATTCATTTGTTCTCAGCACACTCAAGTTTCCTGCTGTCTTATAGAGTCTAGAAAACTAGAGCATGCTTCTTGCTCTAAAGCAGATTGTGATCAATGGATGAGAACTCTGCTGTGTGTTTCACTTCAGAAATGGAGTTAAATCCCAGGCTCTGAGTCTTCCTACAAGGAAGACATCGTTTCAAGTAAGGGCAGTTACTTACAGCTCAAACGAACTACTTCGTTCATGAAGCTCACACCTTTCTCATCTTAACTGCCAAGCATTGGATGTTAGAGGACAAGTGCTTTGTATCAGTTTCAGAAGCACAGTTGGACTAGATATGATCTGAATGTGTAGGAAACACCGTTCTTTTGTTCTCATCACACTCATGTTTCCTGCTGTCTTAGAGACTCTAGAAAGCAAGAGCGTGCATCTTGCTCTAAAGCGGAGTGTGAACAATGGATGAGAACTCTGCTGTGTTTTTCACTTCAGAAATGGAGTTAAATCCCAGGCTCTGAGTCTTCCTACAAGCAAGACTTCGTTTCAGGTAAGGGCAGTCACTTCTCAGTTCAAAGGTACTACATCGTTCACGATGCTCACACATTTCTCATCTTAACTGCCAAGCATTGGATGTTAGAGGACCAGTGCTTTGTATCAGTTTCAGAATCACACTTGGACTAGATATGACCTGAATGTGTAGGAAACACCGTTCTTTTGTTCTCATCACATTCCTGTTTCCTGCTGTCTTAGAGACCCTAGAAAGCAAGAGCGTGCTTCTTGCTCTAAAGCAGAGTGTGAACAATGGATGAGAACTCTGCTGTGTGTTTCACTTCAGAAATGGAGTTAAATCCCAGGCTCTGAGTCTTCCTACAAGGAAGACTCCGTTTCAAGTAAGGGCAGTTGCTTACAGCTCAAATGAACTACATCGTTCAGGAAGCTCACAAGGTTCTCATCTTAACTGACAAGCATCGGATGTTAGAGGACCAGAGCTTGTATCACTTTCAGGAGCAGAGTTGGACTAGATATGGTCCGTATGTGTAGGAAATATAGTTCTTTTGTTCTGAGTACACTCAATTTTCCTGCTGTATTTGATACTCTAGAAAGCAATAGCGTTCTTCTTGCTCTAAAGAAGAGTATGATTTATGGATGAGAACTATGCTGTGTGCTTCCCTTCAGAAATGGAGTTAAATCCCAGGCTCTGAGTCTTCCTAGAAGGAAGACTTCGTTTCAAGTAAGGGCAGTTACTTTACAGCTCAAAGGAAGTACATCGTTCACGAAGCTCACACATTTCTCATCTTAACTGCCAAGCATTGGATGTTAGAGGACCAGTGCTTTGTATCAGTTTCAGAAGCACAGTTGGACTAGATATGATCTGAATGTGTAGGAAACACCCTTCTTTTGTTCTCATCACACTCATGTTTCCTGCTGCCTCAGAGACTCTGGAAAGCAAGAGCATGCTTCTTGCTCTAAATAAGAGTGTGAACAGTGGATGAGAACTCTGCTGTGTGTTTCACTTCAGAAATGGAGTTAAATCCCAGGCTCTGTGTCTTCCTACAAGCAAGACTTCGTTTCAGGTAAGGGCAGTTACTTTTCAGCTCAAACGAACTACATCCTTCAGGAAGCTCACACATTTCTCATCTTAACTGAAAGCATCGGGTGTTAGAGGACCAGTGCTTTGTATCAGTTTCAGAAGCAGAGTTGGACTAGATATGATCTGAATGTGTAGGAAACACCGTTCTTTTGTTCTCATCACACTCATGTTTCCTGCTGTCTTAGAGACTCTAGAAAGCAAGATCGTGCTTCTTGCTCTAAAGCAGAGTGTGAACAATGGATGAGAACTCTGCTGTGTTTTTCACTTCAGAAATGGAGTTAAATCCCAGGCTCTGAGTCTTCCTACAAGGAAGACTTTGTTTCAAGTAAGGGCAGTTACTTTACAGCTCAAACGAACTACATCGTTCACGAAGCTCACACATTTCTCATCTTAACTGCCAAGCATTGGATGTTAGAGGACCCGTGCTTTGTATCAGTTTCAGAAGCACAGTTGGACTAGATATGATCTGAATGTGTAGGAAACACCGTTCTATTGGTCTCAGCACACTCACGTTTCCTGCTGTCTTAGAGACTCTAGAAAGCAAGAGCGTGCTTCTTGCTCTAAAGCAGAGTGTGAACCATGGATGAGAACTGTGTTGTGTGTTTCCCTTCAGAAATGGAATAAAATCCCAGGCTCGGGGTCTTCCTACAACCAATACTTCGTTTCAGGTAAGGGCAGTCACTTTTCAGCTCAAACGAATTACATCCTTCAGGAAGCTCACACGTTTCTCATCTTAACTGAAAGCATCGGGTGTTAGAGGACCAGTGCTTTGTATCAGTTTCAGAAGCAGAGTTGGACTAGATATGATCTGAATGTGTAGGAAACACCGTTCTTTTGTTCTCATCACACTCATGTTTCCTGCTGTCTTAGAGACTCTAGAAAGCAAGAGCGTGCTTCTTGCTCTAAAGCAGAGTGTGAACAATGGATGAGAACTCTGCTGTGTGTTTCACTTCAGAAATGGAGTTAAATCCCAGGCTTTGAGTCTTCCTACAAGGAAGACTCCGTTTCAAGTAAGGGCAGTTGCTTACAGCTCAAATGAACTACATCGTTCAGGAAGCTCACAAGGTTCTCATCTTAACTGACAAGCATCGGATGTTAGAGGACCAGAGCTTGTATCACTTTCAGGAGCAGAGTTGGACTAGATATGGTCCGTATGTGTAGGAAATATAGTTCTTTTGTTCTGAGTACACTCAATTTTCCTGCTGTATTTGATACTCTAGAAAGCAATAGCGTTCTTCTTGCTCTAAAGAAGAGTATGATTTATGGATGAGAACTATGCTGTGTGCTTCCCTTCAGAAATGGAGTTAAATCCCAGGCTCTGAGTCTTCCTAGAAGGAAGACTTCGTTTCAAGTAAGGGCAGTTACTTTACAGCTCAAATGAACTACATCGTTCACAAAGCTCACACATTTCTCATCTTAACTGCCAAGCATTGGATGTTAGAGGACCAGTGCTTTGTATCAGTTTCAGACACACAGTTGGACTAGATATGATCTGAATGTGTAGGAAACACCGTTCTTTTGTTCTCATCACACTCATGTTTCCTGCTGCCTCAGAGACTCTAGAAATCAAGAGCATGCTTCTTGCTCTAAATAAGAGTGTGAACAGTGGATGAGAACTCTGCTGTGTGTTTCACTTCAGCAACGGAGTTAAATCCCAGGCTCTGAGTCTCCCTACAAGCAAGACTTCATTTCAGTTAAGGGCAGTCACTTTACAGCTCAAAGGAACTACATCGTTCACGAAGCTCACACATTTCTCATCTTAACTGCCAAGCATTGGATGTTAGAGGACCAGTGCTTTGTATCAGTTTCAGACACACAGTTGGACTAGATATGATCTGAATGTGTAGGAAACACCCTTCTTTTGTTCTCATCACACTCATGTTTCCTGCTGCCTCAGAGACTCTGGAAAGCAAGAGCATGCTTCTTGCTCTAAATAAGAGTGTGAACAGTGGATGAGAACTCTGCTGTGTGTTTCACTTCAGAAATGGAGTTAAATCCCAGGCTCTGTGTCTTCCTACAAGCAAGACTTCGTTTCAGGTAAGGGCAGTTACTTTTCAGCTCAAACGAACTACATCCTTCAGGAAGCTCACACATTTCTCATCTTAACTGAAAGCATCGGGTGTTAGAGGACCAGTGCTTTGTATCAGTTTCAGAAGCAGAGTTGGACTAGATATGATCTGAATGTGTAGGAAACACCGTTCTTTTGTTCTCATCACACTCATGTTTCCTGCTGTCTTAGAGACTCTAGAAAGCAAGAGCATGCTTATTGCTCTAATGCATAGTGTGAACAGTGGATGAGAACTCTGCTGTGTGTTTCACTTCAGAAACGGAGTTAAATCCCAGGCTCTGAGTCTTCCTACAAGCAAGACTTCGTTTCATTTAAGGGCAGTCACTTTTCAGCTCAAAGGAAGTACATCGTTCACGAAGCTCACACATTTCTCATCTTAACTGCCAAGCATTGGATGTTAGAGGACCAGTGCTTTGTATCAGTTTCAGAAGCACAGTTGGACTAGATATGATCTGAATGTTTAGGAAACACCGTTATTTTGTTCTCATCACACTCATGTTTCCTGCTGTCTTAGAGACTCTAGAGAGCAAGAGCATGCTTCTTGCTCTAAATAAGAGTGTGAACAATGGATGAGAACTCTGCTGTGTGTTTCACTTCAGAAATGGAGTTAAATCCCAGGCTCTGAGTCTTCCTACAAGGAAGACTTCGTTTCAAGTAAGGGCAGTTACTTTACAGCTCCAACGAACTACATCGTTCACGAAGCTCACACATTTCTCATCTTAACTGCCAAGCATTGGATGTTAGAGGACCCGTGCTTTGTATCAGTTTCAGAAGCACAGTTGGACTAGATATGATCTGAATGTGTAGGAAACACCGTTCTATTGTTCTCAGCACACTCACGTTTCCTGCTGTCTTAGAGACTCTAGAAAGCAAGAGCGTGCTTCTTGCTCTAAAGCAGAGTGTGAACCATGGATGAGAACTGTGTTGTGTGTTTCCCTTCAGAAATGGAATAAAATCCCAGGCTCGGGGTCTTCTTACAACCAAGACTTCGTTTCAGGTAAGGGCAGTCACTTTTCAGCTCAAACGAACTACATCCTTCAGGAAGCTCACACGTTTCTCATCTTAACTGACAAGCATCGGGTGTTAGAGGACCAGTGCTTTGTATCAGTTTCAGAAGCAGAGTTGGACTAGATATGGTCTGTATGTGTAAGAAACACCGTTCTTTTGTTCTCAGCACACTCACGTTTCCTGCTGTCTTAGAGACTCTAGAAAGCAAGAGCGTGCTTCTTGCTCTAAAGCAGAGTGTGAACAGTGGATGAGAACTCTGCTGTGTGTTTCACTTCAGAAACGGAGTTAAATCCCAGGCTCTGAGTCTTCCTACAAGCAAGACTTCGTTTCATTTAAGGGCAGTCACTTTTCAGCTCAAAGGAAGTACATCGTTCACGAAGCTCACACATTTCTCATCTTAACTGCCAAGCATTGGATGTTAGAGGACCAGTGCTTTGTATCAGTTTCAGAATCACAGTTGGACTAGATATGACCTGAATGTGTAGGAAACACCGTTCTTTTGTTCTCATCACACTCATGTTTCCTTCTGCCTCAGAGAATCTAGAAAGCAAGAGCATGCTTCTTGCTGTAAATAAGAGTGTGAACAGTGGATGAGAACTCTGCTGTGTGTTTCACTTCAGAAATGGAGTTAAATCCCAGGCTCTGTGTCTTCCTACAAGCAAGACTTCGTTTCATGTAAGGGCAGTCACTTTTCAGCTCAAAGGAACTACATCTTTCACAAAGCTAACATGTTTCTCATCTTAACTGACAAGCATTGGATGTTAGAGGACCAGTGCTTTGTATCAGTTTCAGAAGCAGAGTTGAACTAGATATGGTCTGTATGTGTAAGAAACACCGTTCTTTTGTTCTCAGCACACTCACGTTTCATGCTGTCTTAGAGACTCTAGAAAGCAAGAGCGTGCTTCTTGCTCTATAGCAGAGTGTGATCCATGGATGAGAACTGTGTTGTGTGTTTCCCTTCAGAAATGGAATAAAATCCCAGGCTCGGTGTCTTCCTACAACCAAGACTTCGTTTCAGGTAAGGGCAGTCACTTTTCAGCTCAAAGGAACTATATCCTTCAGGAAGCTCACACGTTTCTCATCTTAACTGACAAGCATCGGGTGTTAGAGGACCAGTGTTTTTTATCAGTTTCAGAAGCAGAGTTTGACTAGATAGGATCTTAATGTGTAGGAAACACCGTTCTTTTGTTCTCATCACACTCATGTTTCCTGCTGTCTTAGAGACTCTAGAAAGCAAGAGCGTGCTTCTTGCTCTAAAGCAGAGTGTGAACAATGGATGAGAACTCTGCTGTGTTTTTCACTTCAGAAATGGAGTTAAATCCCAGGCTCGGAGTCTTCCTACAAGCAAGACTTCGTTTCAGGTAAGGGCAGTCACTTCTCAGTTCAAATGAACTACATCGTTCAAGAAGCTCACACGTTTCTCATCTTAACTGACAAGCATTGGATGTTAGAGGACCAGTGCTTTGTATCAGTTTCAGAAGCAGAGTTGGACTAGATATGATCCGTATGTGTAGGAAACACCATTCATTTGTTCTCAGCACACTCAAGTTTCCTGCTGTCTTATAGAGTCTAGAAAACTAGAGCATGCTTCTTGCTCTAAAGCAGATTGTGATCAATGGATGAGAACTCTGCTGTGTGTTTCACTTCAGAAATGGAGTTAAATCCCAGGCTCTGAGTCTTCCTACAAGGAAGACATCGTTTCAAGTAAGGGCAGTTACTTACAGCTCAAACGAACTACTTCGTTCATGAAGCTCACACCTTTCTCATCTTAACTGCCAAGCATTGGATGTTAGAGGACAAGTGCTTTGTATCAGTTTCAGAAGCACAGTTGGACTAGATATGATCTGAATGTGTAGGAAACACCGTTCTTTTGTTCTCATCACACTCATGTTTCCTGCTGTCTTAGAGACTCTAGAAAGCAAGAGCGTGCATCTTGCTCTAAAGCGGAGTGTGAACAATGGATGAGAACTCTGCTGTGTTTTTCACTTCAGAAATGGAGTTAAATCCCAGGCTCTGAGTCTTCCTACAAGCAAGACTTCGTTTCAGGTAAGGGCAGTCACTTCTCAGTTCAAAGGTACTACATCGTTCACGATGCTCACACATTTCTCATCTTAACTGCCAAGCATTGGATGTTAGAGGACCAGTGCTTTGTATCAGTTTCAGAATCACACTTGGACTAGATATGACCTGAATGTGTAGGAAACACCGTTCTTTTGTTCTCATCACATTCCTGTTTCCTGCTGTCTTAGAGACCCTAGAAAGCAAGAGCGTGCTTCTTGCTCTAAAGCAGAGTGTGAACAATGGATGAGAACTCTGCTGTGTGTTTCACTTCAGAAATGGAGTTAAATCCCAGGCTCTGAGTCTTCCTACAAGGAAGACTCCGTTTCAAGTAAGGGCAGTTGCTTACAGCTCAAATGAACTACATCGTTCAGGAAGCTCACAAGGTTCTCATCTTAACTGACAAGCATCGGATGTTAGAGGACCAGAGCTTGTATCACTTTCAGGAGCAGAGTTGGACTAGATATGGTCCGTATGTGTAGGAAATATAGTTCTTTTGTTCTGAGTACACTCAATTTTCCTGCTGTATTTGATACTCTAGAAAGCAATAGCGTTCTTCTTGCTCTAAAGAAGAGTATGATTTATGGATGAGAACTATGCTGTGTGCTTCCCTTCAGAAATGGAGTTAAATCCCAGGCTCTGAGTCTTCCTAGAAGGAAGACTTCGTTTCAAGTAAGGGCAGTTACTTTACAGCTCAAAGGAAGTACATCGTTCACGAAGCTCACACATTTCTCATCTTAACTGCCAAGCATTGGATGTTAGAGGACCAGTGCTTTGTATCAGTTTCAGAAGCACAGTTGGACTAGATATGATCTGAATGTGTAGGAAACACCCTTCTTTTGTTCTCATCACACTCATGTTTCCTGCTGCCTCAGAGACTCTGGAAAGCAAGAGCATGCTTCTTGCTCTAAATAAGAGTGTGAACAGTGGATGAGAACTCTGCTGTGTGTTTCACTTCAGAAATGGAGTTAAATCCCAGGCTCTGTGTCTTCCTACAAGCAAGACTTCGTTTCAGGTAAGGGCAGTTACTTTTCAGCTCAAACGAACTACATCCTTCAGGAAGCTCACACATTTCTCATCTTAACTGAAAGCATCGGGTGTTAGAGGACCAGTGCTTTGTATCAGTTTCAGAAGCAGAGTTGGACTAGATATGATCTGAATGTGTAGGAAACACCGTTCTTTTGTTCTCATCACACTCATGTTTCCTGCTGTCTTAGAGACTCTAGAAAGCAAGATCGTGCTTCTTGCTCTAAAGCAGAGTGTGAACAATGGATGAGAACTCTGCTGTGTTTTTCACTTCAGAAATGGAGTTAAATCCCAGGCTCTGAGTCTTCCTACAAGGAAGACTTTGTTTCAAGTAAGGGCAGTTACTTTACAGCTCAAACGAACTACATCGTTCACGAAGCTCACACATTTCTCATCTTAACTGCCAAGCATTGGATGTTAGAGGACCCGTGCTTTGTATCAGTTTCAGAAGCACAGTTGGACTAGATATGATCTGAATGTGTAGGAAACACCGTTCTATTGGTCTCAGCACACTCACGTTTCCTGCTGTCTTAGAGACTCTAGAAAGCAAGAGCGTGCTTCTTGCTCTAAAGCAGAGTGTGAACCATGGATGAGAACTGTGTTGTGTGTTTCCCTTCAGAAATGGAATAAAATCCCAGGCTCGGGGTCTTCCTACAACCAATACTTCGTTTCAGGTAAGGGCAGTCACTTTTCAGCTCAAACGAATTACATCCTTCAGGAAGCTCACACGTTTCTCATCTTAACTGAAAGCATCGGGTGTTAGAGGACCAGTGCTTTGTATCAGTTTCAGAAGCAGAGTTGGACTAGATATGATCTGAATGTGTAGGAAACACCGTTCTTTTGTTCTCATCACACTCATGTTTCCTGCTGTCTTAGAGACTCTAGAAAGCAAGAGCGTGCTTCTTGCTCTAAAGCAGAGTGTGAACAATGGATGAGAACTCTGCTGTGTTTTTCACTTCAGAAATGGAGTTAAATCCCAGGCTTTGAGTCTTCCTACAAGCCAGACTTCGTTTCAGGTAAGGGCAGTCACTTCTCAGTTCAAATGAACTACATCGTTCACGAAGCTCACACGTTTCTCATCTTAACTGACAAGCATTGGATGTTAGAGGACCAGTGCTTTGTATCAGTTTCAGAAGCAGAGTTGGACTAGTTATGATCCGTATGTGTAGGAAACACCATTCATTTGTTCTCAGCACACTCAAGTTTCCTGCTGTCTTATAGAGTCTAGAAAACTAGAGCATGCTTCTTGCTCTAAAGCAGATTGTGATCAATGGATGAGAACTCTGCTGTGTGTTTCACTTCAGAAATGGAGTTAAATCCCAGGCTCTGAGTCTTCCTACAAGGAAGACATCGTTTCAAGTAAGGGAAGTTACTTACAGCTCAAACGAACTACTTCGTTCATGAAGCTCACACATTTCCCATCTTAACTGCCAAGCATTGGATGTTAGAGGACCAGTGCTTTGTATCAGTTTCAGAATCACATTTGGACTAGATATGACCTGAATGTGTAGGAAACACCTACTTTTGTTCTCATCACACTCATATTTCTTGCTGTCTTAGAGACTCTATAAAGCTGGAGCATGCTTCTTGCTCTAATGCATAGTGTGAGCAATGGATGAGAACTCTGCTGTGTGTTTCACTTCAGAAATGGAGTTAAATCCCAGGCTCTGTGTCTTCCAACAAGCAAGACTTCGTTTCATGTAAGGGCAGTCACTTTTCAGCTCAAAGGAACTACATCTTTCACAAAGCTAACATGTTTCTCATCTTAACTGACAAGCATTGGATGTTAGAGGACCAGTGCTTTGTATCAGTTTCAGAAGCAGAGTTGGACTAGATATGGTCTGTATGTGTAAGAAACACCGTTCTTTTGTTCTCAGCACACTCACGTTTCCTGCTGTCTTAGAGACTCTAGAAAGCAAGAGCGTGCTTCTTGCTCTAAAGCAGAGAGTGATCCATGGATGAGAACTGTGTTGTGTGTTTAACTTCAGAAATGGAATAAAATCCCAGGCTCGGTGTCTTCCTACAACCAAGACTTCGTTTCAGGTAAGGGCAGTTACTTTTCAGCTCAAACGAACTACATCCTTCAGGAAGCTCACACATTTCTCATCTTAACTGAAAGCATCGGGTGTTAGAGGACCAGTGCTTTGTATCAGTTTCAGAAGCAGAGTTGGACTAGATATGATCTGAATGTGTAGGAAACACCGTTCTTTTGTTCTCATCACACTCATGTTTCCTGCTGTCTTAGAGACTCTAGAAAGCAAGAGCGTGCTTCTTGCTCTAAAGCAGAGTGTGAACAATGGATGAGAACTCTGCTGTGTTTTTCACTTCAGAAATGGAGTTAAATCCCAGGCTTTGAGTCTTCCTACAAGGAAGACATCGTTTCAAGTAAGGGCAGTTACTTACAGCTCAAACGAACTACTTCGTTCATGAAGCTCACACATTTCTCATCTTAACTGCCAAGCATTGGATGTTAGAGGACCAGTGCTTTGTATCAGTTTCAGAAGCACAGTTGGACTAGATATGATCTGAATGTTTAGGAAACACCGTTATTTTGTTCTCATCACACTCATGTTTCCTGCTGTCTTAGAGACTCTAGAGAGCAAGAGCATGCTTCTTGCTCTAAAGCAGATTGTGATCAATGGATGAGAACTCTGCTGTGTGTTTCACTTCAGAAATGGAGTTAAATCCCAGGCTCTGAGTCTTCCTACAAGGAAGACATCGTTTCAAGTAAGGGAAGTTACTTACAGCTCAAACGAACTACTTCGTTCATGAAGCTCACACATTTCTGATCTTAACTGCCAAGCATTGGATGTTAGAGGACCAGTGCTTTGTATCAGTTTCAGAATCACATTTGGACTAGATATGACCTGAATGTGTAGGAAACACCTACTTTTGTTCTCATCACACTCATGTTTCTTGCTGTCTTAGAGACTCTATAAAGCTGGAGCATGCTTATTGCTCTAATGCATAGTGTGAACAGTGGATGAGAACTCTGCTGTGTGTTTCACTTCAGAAACGGAGTTAAATCCCAGGCTCTGAGTCTTCCTACAAGCAAGACTTCGTTTCATTTAAGGGCAGTCACTTTTCAGCTCAAAGGAAGTACATCGTTCACGAAGCTCACACATTTCTCCTCTTAACTGCCAAGCACTGGATGTTAGAGGACCAGTGCTTTGTATCAGTTTCAGAAGCACAGTTGGACTAGATATGATCTGAATGTGTAGGAAACACCCTTCTTTTGTTCTCATCACACTCATGTTTCCTGCTGCCTCAGAGACTCTGGAAAGCAAGAGCATGCTTCTTGCTCTAAATAAGAGTGTGAACAGTGGATGAGAACTCTGCTGTGTGTTTCACTTCAGAAATGGAGTTAAATCCCAGGCTCTGTGTCTTCCTACAAGCAAGACTTCGTTTCATGTAAGGGCAGTCACTTTTCAGCTCAAAGGAAGTACATCTTTCACAAAGCTAACATGTTTCTCATCTTAACTGACAAGCATTGGATGTTAGAGGACCAGTGCTTTGTATCAGTTTCAGAAGCAGAGTTGGACTAGATATGGTCTGAATGTGTAAGAAACACCGTTCTTTTGTTCTCAGCACACTCACGTTTCCTGCTGTCTTAGAGACTCTAGAAAGCAAGAGCGTGCTTCTTGCTCTAAAGCAGAGAGTGATCCATGGATGAGAACTGTGTTGTGTGTTTCGCTTCAGAAATGGAATAAAATCCCAGGCTCGGTGTCTTCCTACAACCAAGACATCATTTCAGGTAAGGGCAGTTACTTTTCAGCTCAAACGAACTACATCCTTCAGGAAGCTCACACATTTCTCATCTTAACTGAAAGCATCGGGTGTTAGAGGGCCAGTGCTTTGTATCAGTTTCAGAAGCAGAGTTGGACTAGATATGATCTGAATGTGTAGGAAACACCGTTCTTTTGTTCTCATCACACTCATGTTTCCTGCTGTCTTAGAGACTCTAGAAAGCAAGAGCATGCTTATTGCTCTAATGCATAGTGTGAACAGTGGATGAGAACTCTGCTGTGTGTTTCACTTCAGAAACGGAGTTAAATCCCAGGCTCTGAGTCTTCCTACAAGCAAGACTTCGTTTCATTTAAGGGCAGTCACTTTTCAGCTCAAAGGAAGTACATCGTTCACGAAGCTCACACATTTCTCATCTTAACTGCCAAGCATTGGATGTTAGAGGACCAGTGCTTTGTATCAGTTTCAGAAGCACAGTTGGACTAGATATGATCTGAATGTTTAGGAAACACCGTTATTTTGTTCTCATCACACTCATGTTTCCTGCTGTCTTAGAGACTCTAGAGAGCAAGAGCATGCTTCTTGCTCTAAATAAGAGTGTGAACAATGGATGAGAACTCTGCTGTGTGTTTCACTTCAGAAATGGAGTTAAATCCCAGGCTCTGAGTCTTCCTACAAGGAAGACTTCGTTTCAAGTAAGGGCAGTTACTTTACAGCTCCAACGAACTACATCGTTCACGAAGCTCACACATTTCTCATCTTAACTGCCAAGCATTGGATGTTAGAGGACCAGTGCTTTGTATCAGTTTCAGAAGCACAGTTGGACTAGATATGATCTGAATGTGTAGGAAACACCGTTCTATTGTTCTCAGCACACTCACGTTTCCTGCTGTCTTAGAGACTCTAGAAAGCAAGAGCGTGCTTCTTGCTCTAAAGCAGAGTGTGAACCATGGATGAGAACTGTGTTGTGTGTTTCCCTTCAGAAATGGAATAAAATCCCAGGCTCGGGGTCTTCTTACAACCAAGACTTCGTTTCAGGTAAGGGCAGTCACTTTTCAGCTCAAACGAACTACATCCTTCAGGAAGCTCACACGTTTCTCATCTTAACTGACAAGCATCGGGTGTTAGAGGACCAGTGCTTTGTATCAGTTTCAGAAGCAGAGTTGGACTAGATATGGTCTGTATGTGTAAGAAACACCGTTCTTTTGTTCTCAGCACACTCACGTTTCCTGCTGTCTTAGAGACTCTAGAAAGCAAGAGCGTGCTTCTTGCTCTAAAGCAGAGTGTGAACAGTGGATGAGAACTCTGCTGTGTGTTTCACTTCAGAAACGGAGTTAAATCCCAGGCTCTGAGTCTTCCTACAAGCAAGACTTCGTTTCATTTAAGGGCAGTCACTTTTCAGCTCAAAGGAAGTACATCGTTCACGAAGCTCACACATTTCTCATCTTAACTGCCAAGCATTGGATGTTAGAGGACCAGTGCTTTGTATCAGTTTCAGAATCACAGTTGGACTAGATATGACCTGAATGTGTAGGAAACACCGTTCTTTTGTTCTCATCACACTCATGTTTCCTTCTGCCTCAGAGAATCTAGAAAGCAAGAGCATGCTTCTTGCTGTAAATAAGAGTGTGAACAGTGGATGAGAACTCTGCTGTGTGTTTCACTTCAGAAATGGAGTTAAATCCCAGGCTCTGTGTCTTCCTACAAGCAAGACTTCGTTTCATGTAAGGGCAGTCACTTTTCAGCTCAAAGGAACTACATCTTTCACAAAGCTAACATGTTTCTCATCTTAACTGACAAGCATTGGATGTTAGAGGACCAGTGCTTTGTATCAGTTTCAGAAGCAGAGTTGAACTAGATATGGTCTGTATGTGTAAGAAACACCGTTCTTTTGTTCTCAGCACACTCACGTTTCATGCTGTCTTAGAGACTCTAGAAAGCAAGAGCGTGCTTCTTGCTCTATAGCAGAGTGTGATCCATGGATGAGAACTGTGTTGTGTGTTTCCCTTCAGAAATGGAATAAAATCCCAGGCTCGGTGTCTTCCTACAACCAAGACTTCGTTTCAGGTAAGGGCAGTCACTTTTCAGCTCAAACGAACAACATTCCTTCAGGAAGCTCACACGTTTCTCATCTTAACTGACAAGCATCGGGTGTTAGAGGACCAGTGCTTTGTATCAGTTTCAGAAGCAGAGTTGGACTAGATATGATCTGAATGTGTAGGAAACACCGTTCTTTTGTTCTCATCACACTCATGTTTCCTGCTGTCTTAGAGACTCTAGAAAGCAAGAGCGTGCTTCTTGCTCTAAAGCAGAGTGTGAACAATGGATGAGAACTCTGCTGTGTTTTTCACTTCAGAAATGGAGTTAAATCCCAGGCTCTGAGTCTTCCTACAAGCAAGACTTCGTTTCAGGTAAGGGCAGTCACTTCTCAGTTCAAATGAACTACATCGTTCAAGAAGCTCACACGTTTCTCATCTTAACTGACAAGCATTGGATGTTAGAGGACCAGTGCTTTGTATCAGTTTCAGAAGCAGAGTTGGACTAGATATGATCCGTATGTGTAGGAAACACCATTCATTTGTTCTCAGCACACTCAAGTTTCCTGCTGTCTTATAGAGTCTAGAAAACTAGAGCATGCTTCTTGCTCTAAAGCAGATTGTGATCAATGGATGAGAACTCTGCTGTGTGTTTCACTTCAGAAATGGAGTTAAATCCCAGGCTCTGAGTCTTCCTACAAGGAAGACATCGTTTCAAGTAAGGGCAGTTACTTACAGCTCAAACGAACTACTTCGTTCATGAAGCTCACACATTTCTCATCTTAACTGCCAAGCATTGGATGTTAGAGGACCAGTGCTTTGTATCAGTTTCAGAAGCACAGTTGGACTAGATATGATCTGAATGTTTAGGAAACACCGTTATTTTGTTCTCATCACACTCATGTTTCCTGCTGTCTTAGAGACTCTAGAGAGCAAGAGCATGCTTCTTGCTCTAAATAAGAGTGTGAACAATGGATGAGAACTCTGCTGTGTGTTTCACTTCAGAAATGGAGTTAAATCCCAGGCTCTGAGTCTTCCTACAAGGAAGACTTCGTTTCAAGTAAGGGCAGTTACTTTACAGCTCCAACGAACTACATCGTTCACGAAGCTCACACATTTCTCATCTTAACTGCCAAGCATTGGATGTTAGAGGACCAGTGCTTTTTATCAGTTTCAGAAGCACAGTTGGACTAGATATGAACTGAATGTGTAGGAAACACCGTTCTATTGGTCTCAGCACACTCACGTTTCCTGCTGTCTTAGAGAATCTAGAAAGCAAGAGCGTGCTTCTTGCTCTAAAGCAGAGTGTGAACCATGGATGAGAACTGTGTTGTGTGTTTCCCTTCAGAAATGGAATAAAATCCCAGGCTCGGGGTCTTCCTACAACCAAGACTTCGTTTCAGGTAAGGGCAGTCACTTTTCAGCTCAAACGAACTACATCCTTCAGGAGGCTCACACGTTTCTCATCTTAACTGAAAGCATCGGGTGTTAGAGGACCAGTGCTTTGTATCAGTTTCAGAAGCAGAGTTGGACTAGATATGATCTGAATGTGTAGGAAACACCGTTCTTTTGTTCTCATCACACTCATGTTTCCTGCTGTCTTAGAGACTCTAGAAAGCAAGAGCGTGCTTCTTGCTCTAAAGCAGAGTGTGAACAATGGATGAGAACTCTGCTGTGTTTTTCACTTCAGAAATGGAGTTAAATCCCAGGCTTTGAGTCTTCCTACAAGCAAGACTTCGTTTCAGGTAAGGGCAGTCACTTCTCAGTTCAAATGAACTACATCGTTCACGAAGCTCACACGTTTCTCATCTTAACTGACAAGCATTGGATGTTAGAGGACCAGTGCTTTGTATCAGTTTCAGAAGCAGAGTTGGACTAGATATGATCCGTATGTGTAGGAAACACCATTCATTTGTTCTCAGCACACTCAAGTTTCCTGCTGTCTTATAGAGTCTAGAAAACTAGAGCATGCTTCTTGCTCTAAAGCAGATTGTGATCAATGGATGAGAACTCTGCTGTGTGTTTCACTTCAGAAATGGAGTTAAATCCCAGGCTCTGAGTCTTCCTACAAGGAAGACATCGTTTCAAGTAAGGGAAGTTACTTACAGCTCAAACGAACTACTTCGTTCATGAAGCTCACACATTTCTCATCTTAACTGCCAAGCATTGGATGTTAGAGGACAAGTGCTTTGTATCAGTTTCAGAAGCACAGTTGGACTAGATATGATCTGAATGTTTAGGAAACTCCGTTATTTTGTTCTCATCACACTCATGTTTCCTGCTGTCTTAGAGACTCTAGAGAGCAAGAGCATGCTTCTTGCTCTAAATAAGAGGGTGAACAATGGAAGAGAACACTGCTGTGTGTTTCACTTCAGAAATGGAGTTAAATCCCAGGCTCTGAGTCTTCCTACAAGGAAGACTTCGTTTCATTAAGGGCAGTTACTTTACAGCTCAAACGAACTACATCGTTCACGAAGCTCACACATTTCTCATCTTAACTGCCAAGCATTGGATGTTAGAGGACCAGTGCTTTGTATCAGTTTCAGAAGCACAGTTGGACTAGATATGATCTGAATGTGTAGGAAACACCGTTCTATTGTTCTCGGCACACTCACGTTTCCTGCTGTCTTAGAGACTCTAGAAAGCAAGAGCGTGCTTCTTGCTCTAAAGCAGAGTGTGAACCAAGGATGAGAACTGTGTTGTGTGTTTCCCTTCAGAAATGGAATAAAATCCCAGGCTCGGGGTCTTCTTACAACCAAGACTTCGTTTCAGGTAAGGGCAGTCACTTTTCAGCTCAAACGAACTACATCCTTCAGGAAGCTCACACGTTTCTCATCTTAACTGACAAGCATCGGGTGTTAGAGGACCAGTGCTTTGTATCAGTTTCAGAAGCAGAGTTGGACTAGATATGGTCTGTATGTGTAAGAAACACCGTTCTTTTGTTCTCAGCACGCTCACGTTTCCTGCTGTCTTAGAGACTCTAGAAAGCAAGAGCGTGCTTCTTGCTCTAAAGCAGAGTGTGAACAGTGGATGAGAACTCTGCTGTGTGTTTCACTTCAGAAACGGAGTTAAATCCCAGGCTCTGAGTCTTCCTACAAGCAAGACTTCGTTTCATTTAAGGGCAGTCACTTTTCAGCTCAAAGGAAGTACATCGTTCACGAAGCTCACACATTTCTCATCTTAACTGCCAAGCATTGGATGTTAGAGGACCAGTGCTTTGTATCAGTTTCAGAATCACAGTTGGACTAGATATGTCCTGAATGTGTAGGAAACACCGTTCTTTTGTTCTCATCACACTCATGTTTCCTTCTGCCTCAGAGAATCTAGAAAGCAAGAGCATGCTTCTTGCTCTAAATAAGAGTGTGAACAGTGGATGAGAACTCTGCTGTGTGTTTCACTTCAGAAATGGAGTTAAATCCCAGGCTCTGTGTCTTCCTACAAGCAAGACTTCGTTTCATGTAAGGGCAGTCACTTTTCAGCTCAAAGGAACTACATCTTTCACAAAGCTAACATGTTTCTCATCTTAACTGACAAGCATTGGATGTTAGAGGACCAGTGCTTTGTATCAGTTTCAGAAGCAGAGTTGAACTAGATATGGTCTGTATGTGTAAGAAACACCGTTCTTTTGTTCTCAGCACACTCACGTTTCATGCTGTCTTAGAGACTCTAGAAAGCAAGAGCGTGCTTCTTGCTCTATAGCAGAGTGTGATCCATGGATGAGAACTGTGTTGTGTGTTTCCCTTCAGAAATGGAATAAAATCCCAGGCTCGGTGTCTTCCTACAACCAAGACTTCGTTTCAGGTAAGGGCAGTCACTTTTCAGCTCAAACGAACAACATTCCTTCAGGAAGCTCACACGTTTCTCATCTTAACTGACAAGCATCGGGTGTTAGAGGACCAGTGCTTTGTATCAGTTTCAGAAGCAGAGTTGGACTAGATATGATCTGAATGTGTAGGAAACACCGTTCTTTTGTTCTCATCACACTCATGTTTCCTGCTGTCTTAGAGACTCTAGAAAGCAAGAGCGTGCTTCTTGCTCTAAAGCAGAGTGTGAACAATGGATGAGAACTCTGCTGTGTTTTTCACTTCAGAAATGGAGTTAAATCCCAGGCTCTGAGTCTTCCTACAAGCAAGACTTCGTTTCAGGTAAGGGCAGTCACTTCTCAGTTCAAATGAACTACATCGTTCAAGAAGCTCACACGTTTCTCATCTTAACTGACAAGCATTGGATGTTAGAGGACCAGTGCTTTGTATCAGTTTCAGAAGCAGAGTTGGACTAGATATGATCCGTATGTGTAGGAAACACCATTCATTTGTTCTCAGCACACTCAAGTTTCCTGCTGTCTTATAGAGTCTAGAAAACTAGAGCATGCTTCTTGCTCTAAAGCAGATTGTGATCAATGGATGAGAACTCTGCTGTGTGTTTCACTTCAGAAATGGAGTTAAATCCCAGGCTCTGAGTCTTCCTACAAGGAAGACATCGTTTCAAGTAAGGGCAGTTACTTACAGCTCAAACGAACTACTTCGTTCATGAAGCTCACACCTTTCTCATCTTAACTGCCAAGCATTGGATGTTAGAGGACAAGTGCTTTGTATCAGTTTCAGAAGCACAGTTGGACTAGATATGATCTGAATGTGTAGGAAACACCGTTATTTTGTTCTCATCACACTCATGTTTTCTGCTGTCTTAGAGAGTCTAGAGAGCAAGAGCATGCTTCTTGCTCTAAATAAGAGTGTGAACAATGGATGAGAACTCTGCTGTGTGTTTCACTTCAGAAATGGAGTTAAATACCAGGCTCTGAGTCTTCCTACAAGGAAGACTTCGTTTCAAGTAAGGGCAGTTACTTTACAGCTCAAACGAACTACATCGTTCACGAAGCTCACACATTTCTCATCTTAACTGCCAAGCATTGGATGTTAGAGGACCAGTGCTTTGTATCAGTTTCAGAAGCACAGTTGGACTAGATATGATCTGAATGTGTAGGAAACACCGTTCTATTGGTCTCAGCACACTCACGTTTCCTGCTGTCTTAGAGACTCTAGAAAGCAAGAGCGTGCTTCTTGCTCTAAAGCAGAGTGTGAACCATGGATGAGAACTGTGTTGTGTGTTTCCCTTCAGAAATGGAATAAAATCCCAGGCTCGGGGTCTTCTTACAACCAAGACTTCGTTTCAGGTAAGGGCAGTCACTTTTCAGCTCAAACGAACTACATCCTTCAGGAAGCTCACACGTTTCTCATCTTAACTGACAAGCATCGGGTGTTAGAGGACCAGTGTTTTGTATCAGTTTCAGAAGCAGAGTTGGACTAGATATGGTCTGTATGTGTAAGAAACACCGTTCTTTTGTTCTCAGCACACTCACGTTTCCTGCTGTCTTAGAGACTCTAGAAAGCAAGAGCGTGCTTCTTGCTCTAAAGCAGAGTGTGAACAGTGGATGAGAACTCTGCTGTGTGTTTCACTTCAGAAATGGAGTTAAATCCCAGGCTTTGAGTCTTCCTACAAGCAAGACTTCGTTTCAGGTAAGGGCAGTCACTTCTCAGTTCAAATGAACTACATCGTTCACGAAGCTCACACGTTTCTCATCTTAACTGACAAGCATTGGATGTTAGAGGACCAGTGCTTTGTATCAGTTTCAGAAGCAGAGTTGGACTAGATATGATCCGTATGTGTAGGAAACACCATTCATTTGTTCTCAGCACACTCAAGTTTCCTGCTGTCTTATAGAGTCTAGAAAACTAGAGCATGCTTCTTGCTCTAAAGCAGATTGTGATCAATGGATGAGAACTCTGCTGTGTGTTTCACTTCAGAAATGGAGTTAAATCCCAGGCTCTGAGTCTTCCTACAAGGAAGACATCGTTTCAAGTAAGGGAAGTTACTTACAGCTCAAACGAACTACTTCGTTCATGAAGCTCACACATTTCTCATCTTAACTGCCAAGCATTGGATGTTAGAGGACAAGTGCTTTGTATCAGTTTCAGAAGCACAGTTGGACTAGATATGATCTGAATGTTTAGGAAACTCCGTTATTTTGTTCTCATCACACTCATGTTTCCTGCTGTCTTAGAGACTCTAGAGAGCAAGAGCATGCTTCTTCCTCTAAATAAGAGTGTGAACAATGGAAGAGAACACTGCTGTGTGTTTCACTTCAGAAATGGAGTTAAATCCCAGGCTCTGAGTCTTCCTACAAGGAAGACTTCGTTTCAAGTAAGGGCAGTTACTTTACAGCTCAAACGAACTACATCGTTCACGAAGCTCACACATTTCTCATCTTAACTGCCAAGCATTGGATGTTAGAGGACCAGTGCTTTGTATCAGTTTCAGAAGCACAGTTGGACTAGATATGATCTGAATGTGTAGGAAACACCGTTCTATTGTTCTCAGCACACTCACGTTTCCTGCTGTCTTAGAGACTCTAGAAAGCAAGAGCGTGCTTCTTGCTCTAAAGCAGAGTGTGAGCCAAGGATGAGAACTGTGTTGTGTGTTTCCCTTCAGAAATGGAATAAAATCCCAGGCTCGGGGTCTTCTTACAACCAAGACTTCGTTTCAGGTAAGGGCAGTCACTTTTCAGCTCAAACGAACTACATCCTTCAGGAAGCTCACACGTTTCTCATCTTAACTGACAAGCATCGGGTGTTAGAGGACCAGTGCTTTGTATCAGTTTCAGAAGCAGAGTTGGACTGGATATGGTCTGTATGTGTAAGAAACACCGTTCTTTTGTTCTCAGCACACTCACGTTTCCTGCTGTCTTAGAGACTCTAGAAAGCAAGAGCGTGCTTCTTGCTCTAAAGCAGAGTGTGAACAGTGGATGAGAACTCTGCTGTGTGTTTCACTTCAGAAACGGAATTAAATCCCAGGCTCTGAGTCTTCCTACAAGCAAGACTTCGTTTCATTTAAGGGCAGTCACTTTTCAGCTCAAAGGAAGTACATCGTTCACGAAGCTCACACATTTCTCATCTTAACTGCCAAGCATTGGATGTTAGAGGACCAGTGCTTTGTATCAGTTTCAGAATCACAGTTGGACTAGATATGACCTGAATGTGTAGGAAACACCGTTCTTTTGTTCTCATCACATTCATGTTTCCTTCTGCCTCAGAGAATCTAGAAAGCAAGAGCATGCTTCTTGCTCTAAATAAGAGTGTGAACAGTGGATGAGAACTCTGCTGTGTGTTTCACTTCAGAAATGGAGTTAAATCCCAGGCTCTGTGTCTTCCTACAAGCAAGACTTCGTTTCATGTAAGGGCAGTCACTTTTCAGCTCAAAGGAACTACATCTTTCACAAAGCTAACATGTTTCTCATCTTAACTGACAAGCATTGGATGTTAGAGGACCAGTGCTTTGTATCAGTTTCAGAAGCAGAGTTGAACTAGATATGGTCTGTATGTGTAAGAAACACCGTTCTTTTGTTCTCAGCACACTCACGTTTCATGCTGTCTTAGAGACTCTAGAAAGCAAGAGCGTGCTTCTTGCTCTATAGCAGAGTGTGATCCATGGATGAGAACTGTGTTGTGTGTTTCCCTTCAGAAATGGAATAAAATCCCAGGCTCGGTGTCTTCCTACAACCAAGACTTCGTTTCAGGTAAGGGCAGTCACTTTTCAGCTCAAACGAACAACATTCCTTCAGGAAGCTCACACGTTTCTCATCTTAACTGACAAGCATCGGGTGTTAGAGGACCAGTGCTTTGTATCAGTTTCAGAAGCAGAGTTGGACTAGATATGATCTGAATGTGTAGGAAACACCGTTCTTTTGTTCTCATCACACTCATGTTTCCTGCTGTCTTAGAGACTCTAGAAAGCAAGAGCGTGCTTCTTGCTCTAAAGCAGAGTGTGAACAATGGATGAGAACTCTGCTGTGTTTTTCACTTCAGAAATGGAGTTAAATCCCAGGCTCTGAGTCTTCCTACAAGCAAGACTTCGTTTCAGGTAAGGGCAGTCACTTCTCAGTTCAAATGAACTACATCGTTCAAGAAGCTCACACGTTTCTCATCTTAACTGACAAGCATTGGATGTTAGAGGACCAGTGCTTTGTATCAGTTTCAGAAGCAGAGTTGGACTAGATATGATCCGTATGTGTAGGAAACACCATTCATTTGTTCTCAGCACACTCAAGTTTCCTGCTGTCTTATAGAGTCTAGAAAACTAGAGCATGCTTCTTGCTCTAAAGCAGATTGTGATCAATGGATGAGAACTCTGCTGTGTGTTTCACTTCAGAAATGGAGTTAAATCCCAGGCTCTGAGTCTTCCTACAAGGAAGACATCGTTTCAAGTAAGGGCAGTTACTTACAGCTCAAACGAACTACTTCATTCATGAAGCTCACACCTTTCTCATCTTAACTGCCAAGCATTGGATGTTAGAGGACAAGTGCTTTGTATCAGTTTCAGAAGCACAGTTGGACTAGATATGATCTGAATGTGTAGGAAACACCGTTATTTTGTTCTCATCACACTCATGTTTCCTGCTGTCTTAGAGAGTCTAGAGAGCAAGAGCATGCTTCTTGCTCTAAATAAGAGTGTGAACAATGGATGAGAACTCTGCTGTGTGTTTCACTTCAGAAATGGAGTTAAATCCCAGGCTCTGAGTCTTCCTACAAGGAAGACTTCGTTTCAAGTAAGGGCAGTTACTTTACAGCTCAAACGAACTACATCGTTCACGAAGCTCACACATTTCTCATCTTAACTGCCAAGCATTGGATGTTAGAGGACCAGTGCTTTGTATCAGTTTCAGAAGCACAGTTGGACTAGATATGATCTGAATGTGTAGGAAACACCGTTCTTTGTTCTCAGCACACTCACGTTTCCTGCTGTCTTAGAGACTCTAGAAAGCAAGAGCGTGCTTCTTGCTCTAAAGCAGAGTGTGAACCATGGATGAGAACTGTGTTGTGTGTTTCCCTTCAGAAATGGAATAAAATCCCAGGCTCGGGGTCTTCTTACAACCAAGACTTCTTTTCAGGTAAGGGCAGTCACTTTTCAGCTCAAACGAACTACATCCTTCAGGAAGCTCACACGTTTCTCATCTTAACTGACAAGCATCGGGTGTTAGAGGACCAGTGCTTTGTATCAGTTTCAGAAGCAGAGTTGGACTAGATATGGTCTGTATGTGTAAGAAACACCGTTCTTTTGTTCTCAGCACACTCACGTTTCCTGCTGTCTTAGAGACTCTAGAAAGCAAGAGCGTGCTTCTTGCTCTAAAGCAGAGTGTGAACAGTGGATGAGAACTCTGCTGTGTGTTTCACTTCAGAAACGGAGTTAAATCCCAGGCTCTGAGTCTTCCTACAAGCAAGACTTCGTTTCATTTAAGGGCAGTCACTTTTCAGCTCAAAGGAAGTACATCGTTCACGAAGCTCACACATTTCTCATCTTAACTGCCAAGCATTGGATGTTAGAGGACCAGTGCTTTGTATCAGTTTCAGAATCACAGTTGGACTAGATATGACCTGAATGTGTAGGAAACACCGTTCTTTTGTTCTCATCACACTCATGTTTCCTTCTGCCTCAGAGAATCTAGAAAGCAAGAGCATGCTTCTTGCTCTAAATAAGAGTGTGAACAGTGGATGAGAACTCTGCTGTGTGTTTCACTTCAGAAATGGAGTTAAATCCCAGGCTCTGTGTCTTCCTACAAGCAAGACTTCGTTTCATGTAAGGGCAGTCACTTTTCAGCTCAAAGGAACTACATCTTTCACAAAGCTAACATGTTTCTCATCTTAACTGACAAGCATTGGATGTTAGAGGACCAGTGCTTTGTATCAGTTTCAGAAGCAGAGTTGAACTAGATATGGTCTGTATGTGTAAGAAACACCGTTCTTTTGTTCTCAGCACACTCACGTTTCATGCTGTCTTAGAGACTCTAGAAAGCAAGAGCGTGCTTCTTGCTCTATAGCAGAGTGTGATCCATGGATGAGAACTGTGTTGTGTGTTTCCCTTCAGAAATGGAATAAAATCCCAGGCTCGGTGTCTTCCTACAACCAAGACTTCGTTTCAGGTAAGGGCAGTCAGTTTTCAGCTCAAACGAACAACATTCCTTCAGGAAGCTCACACGTTTCTCATCTTAACTGACAAGCATCGGGTGTTAGAGGACCAGTGCTTTGTATCAGTTTCAGAAGCAGAGTTGGACTAGATATGATCTGAATGTGTAGGAAACACCGTTCTTTTGTTCTCATCACACTCATGTTTCCTGCTGTCTTAGAGACTCTAGAAAGCAAGAGCGTGCTTCTTGCTCTAAAGCAGAGTGTGAACAATGGATGAGAACTCTGCTGTGTTTTTCACTTCAGAAATGGAGTTAAATCCCAGGCTCTGAGTCTTCCTACAAGCAAGACTTCGTTTCAGGTAAGGGCAGTCACTTCTCAGTTCAAATGAACTACATCGTTCAAGAAGCTCACACGTTTCTCATCTTAACTGACAAGCATTGGATGTTAGAGGACCAGTGCTTTGTATCAGTTTCAGAAGCAGAGTTGGACTAGATATGATCCGTATGTGTAGGAAACACCATTCATTTGTTCTCAGCACACTCAAGTTTCCTGCTGTCTTATAGAGTCTAGAAAACTAGAGCATGCTTCTTGCTCTAAAGCAGATTGTGATCAATGGATGAGAACTCTGCTGTGTGTTTCACTTCAGAAATGGAGTTAAATCCCAGGCTCTGAGTCTTCCTACAAGGAAGACATCGTTTCAAGTAAGGGCAGTTACTTACAGCTCAAACGAACTACTTCGTTCATGAAGCTCACACCTTTCTCATCTTAACTGCCAAGCATTGGATGTTAGAGGACAAGTGCTTTGTATCAGTTTCAGAAGCACAGATGGACTAGATATGATCTGAATGTGTAGGAAACACCGTTATTTTGTTCTCATCACACTCATGTTTCCTGCTGTCTTAGAGAGTCTAGAGAGCAAGAGCATGCTTCTTGCTCTAAATAAGAGTGTGAACAATGGATGAGAACTCTGCTGTGTGTTTCACTTCAGAAATGGAGTTAAATCCCAGGCTCTGAGTCTTCCTACAAGGAAGACTTCGTTTCAAGTAAGGGCAGTTACTTTACAGCTCAAACGAACTACATCGTTCACGAAGCTCACACATTTCTCATCTTAACTGCCAAGCATTGGATGTTAGAGGACCAGTGCTTTGTATCAGTTTCAGAAGCACAGTTGGACTAGATATGATCTGAATGTGTAGGAAACACCGTTCTATTGTTCTCAGCACACTCACGTTTCCTGCTGTCTTAGAGACTCTAGAAAGCAAGAGCGTGCTTCTTGCTCTAAAGCAGAGTGTGAACCATGGATGAGAACTGTGTTGTGTGTTTCCCTTCAGAAATGGAATAAAATCCCAGGCTCGGGGTCTTCTTACAACCAAGACTTCGTTTCAGGTAAGGGCAGTCACTTTTCAGCTCAAACGAACTACATCCTTCAGGAAGCTCACACGTTTCTCATCTTAACTGACAAGCATCGGGTTTTAGAGGACCAGTGCTTTGTATCAGTTTCAGAAGCAGAGTTGGACTAGATATGGTCTGTATGTGTAAGAAACACCGTTCTTTTGTTCTCAGCACACTCACGTTTCCTGCTGTCTTAGAGACTCTAGAAAGCAAGAGCGTGCTTCTTGCTCTAAAGCAGAGTGTGAACAGTGGATGAGAACTCTGCTGTGTGTTTCACTTCAGAAACGGAGTTAAATCCCAGGCTCTGAGTCTTCCTACAAGCAAGACTTCGTTTCATTTAAGGGCAGTCACTTTTCAGCTCAAAGGAAGTACATCGTTCACGAAGCTCACACATTTCTCATCTTAACTGCCAAGCATTGGATGTTAGAGGACCAGTGCTTTGTATCAGTTTCAGAATCACAGTTGGACTAGATATGACCTGAATGTGTAGGAAACACCGTTCTTTTGTTCTCATCACACTCATGTTTCCTTCTGCCTCAGAGAATCTAGAAAGCAAGAGCATGCTTCTTGCTGTAAATAAGAGTGTGAACAGTGGATGAGAACTCTGCTGTGTGTTTCACTTCAGAAATGGAGTTAAATCCCAGGCTCTGTGTCTTCCTACAAGCAAGACTTCGTTTCATGTAAGGGCAGTCACTTTTCAGCTCAAAGGAACTACATCTTTCACAAAGCTAACATGTTTCTCGTCTTAACTGACAAGCATTGGATGTTAGAGGACCAGTGCTTTGTATCAGTTTCAGAAGCAGAGTTGAACTAGATATGGTCTGTATGTGTAAGAAACACCGTTCTTTTGTTCTCAGCACACTCACGTTTCATGCTGTCTTAGAGACTCTAGAAAGCAAGAGCGTGCTTCTTGCTCTATAGCAGAATGTGATCCATGGATGAGAACTGTGTTGTGTGTTTCCCTTCAGAAATGGAATAAAATCCCAGGCTCGGTGTCTTCCTACAACCAAGACTTCGTTTCAGGTAAGGGCAGTCACTTTTCAGCTCAAACGAACAACATTCCTTCAGGAAGCTCACACGTTTCTCATCTTAACTGACAAGCATCGGGTGTTAGAGGACCAGTGCTTTGTATCAGTTTCAGAAGCAGAGTTGGACTAGATATGATCTGAATGTGTAGGAAACACCGTTCTTTTGTTCTCATCACACTCATGTTTCCTGCTGTCTTAGAGACTCTAGAAAGCAAGAGCGTGCTTCTTGCTCTAAAGCAGAGTGTGAACAATGGATGAGAACTCTGCTGTGTTTTTCACTTCAGAAATGGAGTTAAATCCCAGGCTCTGAGTCTTCCTACAAGCAAGACTTCGTTTCAGGTAAGGGCAGTCACTTCTCAGTTCAAATGAACTACATCGTTCAAGAAGCTCACACGTTTCTCATCTTAACTGACAAGCATTGGATGTTAGAGGACCAGTGCTTTGTATCAGTTTCAGAAGCAGAGTTGGACTAGATATGATCCGTATGTGTAGGAAACACCATTCATTTGTTCTCAGCACACTCAAGTTTCCTGCTGTCTTATAGAGTCTAGAAAACTAGAGCATGCTTCTTGCTCTAAAGCAGATTGTGATCAATGGATGAGAACTCTGCTGTGTGTTTCACTTCAGAAATGGAGTTAAATCCCAGGCTCTGAGTCTTCCTACAAGGAAGACATCGTTTCAAGTAAGGGCAGTTACTTACAGCTCAAACGAACTACTTCGTTCATGAAGCTCACACATTTCTCATCTTAACTGCCAAGCATTGGATGTTAGAGGACAAGTGCTTTGTATCAGTTTCAGAAGCACAGTTGGACTAGATATGATCTGAATGTGTAGGAAACACCGTTATTTTGTTCTCATCACACTCATGTTTCCTGCTGTCTTAGAGAGTCTAGAGAGCAAGAGCATGCTTCTTGCTCTAAATAAGAGTGTGAACAATGGATGAGAACTCTGCTGTGTGTTTCACTTCAGAAATGGAGTTAAATCCCAGGCTCTGAGTCTTCCTACAAGCAAGACATCGTTTCAGTTAAGGGCAGTCACTTTTCAGCTCAAAGGAAGTACATCGTTCACGAAGCTCACACATTTCTCATCTTAACTGCCAAGCATTGGATGTTAGAGGACCAGTGCTTTGTATCAGTTTCAGAATCACAGTTGGACTAGATATGACCTGAATGTGTAGGAAACACCGTTCTTTTGTTCTCATCACATTCCTGTTTCCTGCTGTCTTAGAGAATCTAGAAAGCAAGAGCGTGCTTCTTGCTCTAAAGCAGAGTGTGAACAATGGATGATAACTCTGCTGTGTGTTTCACTTCAGAAATGGAGTTAAATCCCAGCCTCTGAGTCTTCCTACAAGGAAGACTCCGTTTCAAGTAAGGGCAGTTACTTACAGCTCAAATGAACTACATCGTTCAGGAAGCTCACACGGTTCTCATCTTAACTGACAAGCATCGGATGTTAGAGGACCAGAGCTTTGTATCATTTTCAGGAGCAGAGTTGGACTAGATATGGTCTGTATGTGTAGGAAATACATTTCTTTTGTTCTGAGCATACTGAAGTTTCCTGCTGTATTTGAGACTCTTGAAAGCAATAGCATTCTTATTGCTCTAAAGAAGAGTGTGATTTATGGATGAGAACTATTCTGTGTGCTTCCCTTCAGAAATGGAGTTAAATCCCAGGCTCTGAGTCTTCCTACAAGGAAGACTTCGTTTCAAGTAAGGGCAGTTACTTTACAGCTCAAACGAACTACATCGTTCACAAAGCTCACACATTTCTCATCTTAACTGCCAAGCATTGGATGTTAGAGGACCAGTGCTGTGTATCAGTTTCAGACACACAGTTGGACTAGATATGATCTGAATGTGTAGGAAACACCGTTCTTTTGTTCTCATCACACTCATGTTTCCTGCTGCCTCAGAGACTCTAGAAAGCAAGAGCATGCTTCTTGCTCTAAATAAGAGTGTGAACAGTGGATGAGAACTCTGCTGTGTGTTTCACTTCAGAAACGGAGTTAAATCCCAGGCTCTGAGTCTTCTTACAAGCAAGACTTCATTTCAGTTAAGGGCAGTCACTTTTCAGCTCAAAGGAACTACATCGTTCAGGAAGCTCACACATTTCTCATCTTAACTGCCAAGCATTGGATGTTAGAGGACCAGTGCTTTGTATTAATTTCAGAATCACATTTGGACTAGATATGACCTGAATGTGTAGGAAACACATACTTTTGTTCTCATCACACTCATGTTTCCTGCTGTCTTAGAGACTCTATAAAGCTGGAGCATGCTTCTTGCTCTAAAGCATAGTGTGAGCAATGGATGATAACTCTGCTGTGTGTTTCACTTCAGAAATGGAGTTAAATCCCAGGCTCTGAGTCTTCCTACAAGGAAGACTTCGTTTCAAGTAAGGGCAGTTACTTTACAGCTCAAACGAACTACATCGTTCACGAAGCTCACACATTTCTCATCTTAACTGCCAAGCATTGGATGTTAGAGGACCAGTGCTTTGTATCAGTTTCAGAAGCACAGTTGGACTAGATATGACCTGAATGTGTAGGAAACACCGTTCTTTTGTTCTCATCACACTCATGTTTCCTTCTGCCTCAGAGAATCTAGAAAGCAAGAGCATGCTTCTTGCTCTAAATAAGAGTGTGAACAGTGGATGAGAACTCTGCTGTGTGTTTCACTTCAGAAATGGAGTTAAATCCCAGGCTCTGTGTCTTCCTACAAGCAAGACTTCGTTTCATGTAAGGGCAGTCACTTTTCAGCTCAAAGGAACTACATCTTTCACAAAGCTAACATGTTTCTCATCTTAACTGACAAGCATTGGATGTTAGAGGACCAGTGCTTTGTATCAGTTTCAGAAGCAGAGTTGAACTAGATATGGTCTGTATGTGTAAGAAACACCGTTCTTTTGTTCTCAGCACACTCACGTTTCATGCTGTCTTAGAGACTCTAGAAAGCAAGAGCGTGCTTCTTGCTCTATAGCAGAGTGTGATCCATGGATGAGAACTGTGTTGTGTGTTTCCCTTCAGAAATGGAATAAAATCCCAGGCTCTGAGTCTTCCTACAACCAAGACTTCGTTTCAGGTAAGGGCAGTCACTTTTCAGCTCAAACGAACAACATTCCTTCAGGAAGCTCACACGTTTCTCATCTTAACTGACAAGCATCGGGTGTTAGAGGACCAGTGCTTTGTATCAGTTTCAGAAGCAGAGTTGTACTAGATATGATCTGAATGTGTAGGAAACACCGTTCTTTTGTTCTCATCACACTCATGTTTCCTGCTGTCTTAGAGACTCTAGAAAGCAAGAGCGTGCTTCTTGCTCTAAAGCAGAGTGTGAACAATGGATGAGAACTCTGCTGTGTTTTTCATTTAAGAAATGGAGTTAAATCCCAGGCTCTGAGTCTTCCTACAAGCAAGACTTCGTTTCAGGTAAGGGCAGTCACTTCTCAGTTCAAATGAACTACATCGTTCAAGAAGCTCACACGTTTCTCATCTTAACTGACAAGCATTGGATGTTAGAGGACCAGTGCTTTGTATCAGTTTCAGAAGCAGAGTTGGACTAGATATGATCCGTATGTGTAGGAAACACCATTCATTTGTTCTCAGCACACTCAAGTTTCCTGCTGTCTTATAGAGTCTAGAAAACTAGAGCATGCTTCTTGCTCTAAAGCAGATTGTGATCAATGGATGAGAACTCTGCTGTGTGTTTCACTTCAGAAATGGAGTTAAATCCCAGGCTCTGAGTCTTCCTACAAGGAAGACATCGTTTCAAGTAAGGGCAGTTACTTACAGCTCAAACGAACTACTTCGTTCATGAAGCTCACACATTTCTCATCTTAACTGCCAAGCATTGGATGTTAGAGGACAAGTGCTTTGTATCAGTTTCAGAAGCACAGTTGGACTAGATATGATCTGAATGTGTAGGAAACACCGTTATTTTGTTCTCATCACACTCATGTTTCCTGCTGTCTTAGAGAGTCTAGAGAGCAAGAGCATGCTTCTTGCTCTAAATAAGAGTGTGAACAATGGATGAGAACTCTGCTGTGTGTTTCACTTCAGAAATGGAGTTAAATCCCAGGCTCTGAGTCTTCCTACAAGGAAGACTTCGTTTCAAGTAAGGGCAGTTACTTTACAGCTCAAACGAACTACATCGTTCACGAAGCTCACACATTTCTCATCTTAACTGCCAAGCATTGGATGTTAGAGGACCAGTGCTTTGTATCAGTTTCAGAAGCACAGTTGGACTAGATATGATCTGAATGTGTAGGAAACACCGTTCTTTGTTCTCAGCACACTCACGTTTCCTGCTGTCTTAGAGACTCTAGAAAGCAAGAGCGTGCTTCTTGCTCTAAAGCAGAGTGTGAACCATGGATGAGAACTGTGTTGTGTGTTTCCCTTCAGAAATGGAATAAAATCCCAGGCTCGGGGTCTTCTTACAACCAAGACTTCGTTTCAGGTAAGGGCAGTCACTTTTCAGCTCAAACGAACTACATCCTTCAGGAAGCTCACACGTTTCTCATCTTAACTGACAAGCATCGGGTGTTAGAGGACCAGTGCTTTGTATCAGTTTCAGAAGCAGAGTTGGACTAGATATGGTCTGTATGGGTAAGAAACACCGTTCTTTTGTTCTCAGCACACTCACGTTTCCTGCTGTCTTAGAGACTCTAGAAAGCAAGAGCGTGCTTCTTGCTCTAAAGCAGAGTGTGAACAGTGGATGAGAACTCTGCTGTGTGTTTCACTTCAGAAACGGAGTTAAATCCCAGGCTCTGAGTCTTCCTACAAGCAAGACTTCGTTTCATTTAAGGGCAGTCACTTTTCAGCTCAAAGGAAGTACATCGTTCACGAAGCTCACACATTTCTCATCTTAACTGCCAAGCATTGGATGTTAGAGGACCAGTGCTTTGTATCAGTTTCAGAATCACAGTTGGACTAGATATGACCTGAATGTGTAGGAAACACCGTTCTTTTGTTCTCATCACACTCATGTTTCCTTCTGCCTCAGAGAATCTAGAAAGCAAGAGCATGCTTCTTGCTCTAAATAAGAGTGTGAACAGTGGATGAGAACTCTGCTGTGTGTTTCACTTCAGAAATGGAGTTAAATCCCAGGCTCTGTGTCTTCCTACAAGCAAGACTTCGTTTCATGTAAGGGCAGTCACTTTTCAGCTCAAAGGAACTACATCTTTCACAAAGCTAACATGTTTCTCATCTTAACTGACAAGCATTGGATGTTAGAGGACCAGTGCTTTGTATCAGTTTCAGAAGCAGAGTTGAACTAGATATGGTCTGTATGTGTAAGAAACACCGTTCTTTTGTTCTCAGCACACTCACGTTTCATGCTGTCTTAGAGACTCTAGAAAGCAAGAGCGTGCTTCTTGCTCTATAGCAGAGTGTGATCCATGGATGAGAACTGTGTTGTGTGTTTCCCTTCAGAAATGGAATAAAATCCCAGGCTCGGTGTCTTCCTACAACCAAGACTTCGTTTCAGGTAAGGGCAGTCACTTTTCAGCTCAAACGAACAACATTCCTTCAGGAAGCTCACACGTTTCTCATCTTAACTGACAAGCATCGGGTGTTAGAGGACCAGTGCTTTGTATCAGTTTCAGAAGCAGAGTTGGACTAGATATGATCTGAATGTGTAGGAAACACCGTTCTTTTGTTCTCATCACACTCATGTTTCCTGCTGTCTTAGAGACTCTAGAAAGCAAGAGCGTGCTTCTTGCTCTAAAGCAGAGTGTGAACAATGGATGAGAACTCTGCTGTGTTTTTCACTTCAGAAATGGAGTTAAATCCCAGGCTCTGAGTCTTCCTACAAGCAAGACTTCGTTTCAGGTAAGGGCAGTCACTTCTCAGTTCAAATGAACTACATCGTTCAAGAAGCTCACACGTTTCTCATCTTAACTGACAAGCATTGGATGTTAGAGGACCAGTGCTTTGTATCAGTTTCAGAAGCAGAGTTGGACTAGATATGATCCGTATGTGTAGGAAACACCATTCATTTGTTCTCAGCACACTCAAGTTTCCTGCTGTCTTATAGAGTCTAGAAAACTAGAGCATGCTTCTTGCTCTAAAGCAGATTGTGATCAATGGATGAGAACTCTGCTGTGTGTTTCACTTCAGAAATGGAGTTAAATCCCAGGCTCTGAGTCTTCCTACAAGGAAGACATCGTTTCAAGTAAGGGCAGTTACTTACAGCTCAAACGAACTACTTCGTTCATGAAGCTCACACCTTTCTCATCTTAACTGCCAAGCATTGGATGTTAGAGGACAAGTGCTTTGTATCAGTTTCAGAAGCACAGTTGGACTAGATATGATCTGAATGTGTAGGAAACACCGTTATTTTGTTCTCATCACACTCATGTTTCCTGCTGTCTTAGAGAGTCTAGAGAGCAAGAGCATGCTTCTTGCTCTAAATAAGAGTGTGAACAATGGATGAGAACTCTGCTGTGTGTTTCACTTCAGAAATGGAGTTAAATCCCAGGCTCTGAGTCTTCCTACAAGGAAGACTTCGTTTCAAGTAAGGGCAGTTACTTTACAGCTCAAACGAACTACATCGTTCACGAAGCTCACACATTTCTCATCTTAACTGCCAAGCATTGGATGTTAGAGGACCAGTGCTTTGTATCAGTTTCAGAAGCACAGTTGGACTAGATATGATCTGAATGTGTAGGAAACACCGTTCTATTGTTCTCAGCACACTCACGTTTCCTGCTGTCTTAGAGACTCTAGAAAGCAAGAGCGTGCTTCTTGCTCTAAAGCAGAGTGTGAACCATGGATGAGAACTGTGTTGTGTGTTTCCCTTCAGAAATGGAATAAAATCCCAGGCTCGGGGTCTTCTTACAACCAAGACTTCGTTTCAGGTAAGGGCAGTCACTTTTCAGCTCAAACGAACTACATCCTTCAGGAAGCTCACACGTTTCTCATCTTAACTGATAAGCATCGGGTGTTAGAGGACCAGTGCTTTGTATCAGTTTCAGAAGCAGAGTTGGACTAGATATGGTCTGTATGTGTAAGAAACACCGTTCTTTTGTTCTCAGCACACTCACGTTTCCTGCTGTCTTAGAGACTCTAGAAAGCAAGAGCGTGCTTCTTGCTCTAAAGCAGAGTGTGAACAGTGGATGAGAACTCTGCTGTGTGTTTCACTTCAGAAACGGAGTTAAATCCCAGGCTCTGAGTCTTCCTACAAGCAAGACTTCGTTTCATTTAAGGGCAGTCACTTTTCAGCTCAAAGGAAGTACATCGTTCACGAAGCTCACACATTTCTCATCTTAACTGCCAAGCATTGGATGTTAGAGGACCAGTGCTTTGTATCAGTTTCAGAATCACAGTTGGACTAGATATGACCTGAATGTGTAGGAAACACCGTTCTTTTGTTCTCATCACACTCATGTTTCCTTCTGCCTCAGAGAATCTAGAAAGCAAGAGCATGCTTCTTGCTGTAAATAAGAGTGTGAACAGTGGATGAGAACTCTGCTGTGTGTTTCACTTCAGAAATGGAGTTAAATCCCAGGCTCTGTGTCTACCTACAAGCAAGACTTCGTTTCATGTAAGGGCAGTCACTTTTCAGCTCAAAGGAACTACATCTTTCACAAAGCTAACATGTTTCTCATCTTAACTGACAAGCACTGGATGTTAGAGGACCAGTGCTTTGTATCAGTTTCAGAAGCAGAGTTGAACTAGATATGGTCTGTATGTGTAAGAAACACCGTTCTTTTGTTCTCAGCACACTCACGTTTCATGCTGTCTTAGAGACTCTAGAAAGCAAGAGCGTGCTTCTTGCTCTATAGCAGAGTGTGATCCATGGATGAGAACTGTGTTGTGTGTTTCCCTTCAGAAATGGAATAAAATCCAAGGCTCGGTGTCTTCCTACAACCAAGACTTCGTTTCAGGTAAGGGCAGTCACTTTTCAGCTCAAACGAACAACATTCCTTCAGGAAGCTCACACGTTTCTCATCTTAACTGACAAGCATCGGGTGTTAGAGGACCAGTGCTTTGTATCAGTTTCAGAAGCAGAGTTGGACTAGATATGATCTGAATGTGTAGGAAACACCGTTCTTTTGTTCTCATCACACTCATGTTTCCTGCTGTCTTAGAGACTCTAGAAAGCAAGAGCGTGCTTCTTGCTCTAAAGCAGAGTGTGAACAATGGATGAGAACTCTGCTGTGTTTTTCACTTCAGAAATGGAGTTAAATCCCAGGCTCTGAGTCTTCCTACAAGCAAGACTTCGTTTCAGGTAAGGGCAGTCACTTCTCAGTTCAAATGAACTACATCGTTCAAGAAGCTCACACGTTTCTCATCTTAACTGACAAGCATTGGATGTTAGAGGACCAGTGCTTTGTATCAGTTTCAGAAGCAGAGTTGGACTAGATATGATCCGTATGTGTAGGAAACACCATTCATTTGTTCTCAGCACACTCAAGTTTCCTGCTGTCTTATAGAGTCTAGAAAACTAGAGCATGCTTCTTGCTCTAAAGCAGATTGTGATCAATGGATGAGAACTCTGCTGTGTGTTTCACTTCAGAAATGGAGTTAAATCCCAGGCTCTGAGTCTTCCTACAAGGAAGACATCGTTTCAAGTAAGGGCAGTTACTTACAGCTCAAACGAACTACTTCGTTCATGAAGCTCACACCTTTCTCATCTTAACTGCCAAGCATTGGATGTTAGAGGACAAGTGCTTTGTATCAGTTTCAGAAGCACAGTTGGACTAGATATGATCTGAATGTGTAGGAAACACCGTTCTTTTGTTCTCATCACACTCATGTTTCCTGCTGTCTTAGAGAGTCTAGAGAGCAAGAGCATGCTTCTTGCTCTAAATAAGAGTGTGAACAATGGATGAGAACTCTGCTGTGTGTTTCACTTCAGAAATGGAGTTAAATCCCAGGCTCTGAGTCTTCCTACAAGCAAGACATCGTTTCAGTTAAGGGCAGTCACTTTTCAGCTCAAAGGAAGTACATCGTTCACGAAGCTCACACATTTCTCATCTTAACTGCCAAGCATTGGATGTTAGAGGACCAGTGCTTTGTATCAGTTTCAGAATCACAGTTGGACTAGATATGACCTGAATGTGTAGGAAACACCGTTCTTTTGTTCTCATCACATTCCTGTTTCCTGCTGTCTTAGAGAATCTAGAAAGCAAGAGCGTGCTTCTTGCTCTAAAGCAGAGTGTGAACAATGGATGATAACTCTGCTGTGTGTTTCACTTCAGAAATGGAGTTAAATCCCAGCCTCTGAGTCTTCCTACAAGGAAGACTCCGTTTCAAGTAAGGGCAGTTACTTACAGCTCAAATGAACTACATCGTTCAGGAAGCTCACACGGTTCTCATCTTAACTGACAAGCATCGGATGTTAGAGGACCAGAGCTTTGTATCACTTTCAGGAGCAGAGTTGGACTAGATATGGTCTGTATGTGTAGGAAATACATTTCTTTTGTTCTGAGCATACTGAAGTTTCCTGCTGTATTTGAGACTCTTGAAAGCAATAGCGTTCTTATTGCTCTAAAGAAGAGTGTGATTTATGGATGAGAACTATTCTGTGTGCTTCCCTTCAGAAATGGAGTTAAATCCCAGGCTCTGAGTCTTCCTACAAGGAAGACTTCGTTTCAAGTAAGGGCAGTTACTTTACAGCTCAAACGAACTACATCGTTCACAAAGCTCACACATTTCTCATCTTAACTGCCAAGCATTGGATGTTAGAGGACCAGTGCTGTGTATCAGTTTCAGACACACAGTTGGACTAGATATGATCTGAATGTGTAGGAAACACCGTTCTTTTGTTCTCATCACACTCATGTATCCTGCTGCCTCAGAGACTCTAGAAAGCAAGAGCATGCTTCTTGCTCTAAATAAGAGTGTGAACAGTGGATGAGAACTCTGCTGTGTGTTTCACTTCAGAAACGGAGTTAAATCCCAGGCTCTGAGTCTTCCTACAAGCAAGACTTCGTTTCAGTTAAGGGCAGTCACTTTTCAGCTCAAAGGAACTACATCGTTCAGGAAGCTCACACATTTCTCATCTTAACTGCCAAGCATTGGATGTTAGAGGACCAGTGCTTTGTATTAATTTCAGAATCACATTTGGACTAGATATGACCTGAATGTGTAGGAAACACATACTTTTGTTCTCATCACACTCATGTTTCCTGCTGTCTTAGAGACTCTATAAAGCTGGAGCATGCTTCTTGCTCTAAAGCATAGTGTGAGCAATGGATGATAACTCTGCTGTGTGTTTCACTTCAGAAATGGAGTTAAATCCCAGGCTCTGAGTCTTCCTACAAGGAAGACTTCGTTTCAAGTAAGGGCAGTTACTTTACAGCTCAAACGAACTACATCATTCACGAAGCTCACACATTTCTCATCTTAACTGCCAAGCATTGGATGTTAGAGGACCAGTGCTTTGTATCAGTTTCAGAAGCACAGTTGGACTAGATATGATCTGAATGTGTAGGAAACACCGTTCTTTTGTTCTCATCACACTCATGTTTCCTGCTGCCTCAGAGACTCTAGAAAGCAAGGGCATGCTTCTTGCTCTAAATAAGAGTGTGAACAGTGGATGAGAACTCTGCTGTGTGTTTCACTTCAGAAACGGAGTTAAATACCAGGCTCTGAGTCTTCCTACATGCAAGACTTCGTTTCATGTAAGGGCAGTCACTTTTCAGCTCAAAGGAAGTACATCGTTCACGAAGCTCACACATTTCTCATCTTAACTGCCAAGCATTGGATGTTAGAGAACCAGTGCTTTGTATCAGTTTCAGAAGCACAGTTGGACTAGATATGATCTGAATGTGTAGGAAACACCTACTTTTGTTCTCATCACATTCATGTTTCCTGCTGTCTTAGAGACTCTAGAAAGCCTGAGCGTGCTTCTTGCTCTAAAGCAGAGTGTGAACAATGGATGAGAACTCTGCTGTGTTTTTCACTTCAGAAATGGAGTTAAATCCCAGGCTCTGAGTCTTCCTACAAGCAAGACTTCGTTTCAGGTAAGGGCAGTCACTTCTCAGTTCAAATGGACTACATCGTTCACGAAGCTCACACGTTTCTCATCTTAACTGACAAGCATTGGATGTTAGAGGACCAGAGCTTTGTATCAGTTTCAGAAGCAGAGTTGGACTAGATATGGTCTGTATGTGTAGGAAATACATTTCTTTTGTTCTGAGCACACTGAAGTTTCCTGCTGTATTTGAGACTCTTGAAAGCAATAGCGTTCTTATTGCTCTAAAGAAGAGTGTGATTTATGGATGAGAACTATGCTGTGTGCTTCCCTTCAGAAATGGAGTTAAATCCCAGGCTCTGAGTCTTCCTACAAGGAAGACTTCGTTTCAAGTAAGGGCAGTTACTTTACAGCTCAAACGAACTACATCGTTCACAAAGCTCACACATTTCTCATCTTAACTGCCAAGCATTGGATGTTAGAGGACCAGTGCTTTGTATCAGTTTCAGACACACAGTTGGACTAGATATGATCTGAATGTGTAGGAAACACCGTTCTTTTGTTCTCATCACACTCATGTTTCCTTCTGCCTCAGAGACTCTAGAAAGCAAGAGCATGCTTCTTGCTCTAAATAAGAGTGTGAACAGTGGATGAGAACTCTGCTGTGTGTTTCACTTCAGAAACGGAGTTAAATACCAGGCTCTGAGTCTTCCTACATGCAAGACTTCGTTTCATGTAAGGGCAGTCACTTTTCAGCTCAAAGGAAGTACATCGTTCACGAAGCTCACACATTTCTCATCTTAACTGCCAAGCATTGGATGTTAGAGGACCAGTGCTTTGTATCAGTTTCAGAAGCACAGTTGGACTAGATATGATCTGAATGAGTAGGAAACACCTACTTTTGTTCTCATCACACTCATGTTTCCTGCTGTCTTAGAGACTCTAGAAAGCTAGACCGTGCTTCTTGCTCTAAAGCAGAGTGTGAACAATGGATGAGTATTCTGCTGTGTGTTTCACTTCAGAAATGGAGTTAAATCCCAGGCTCTGAGTCTTCCTACAAGGAAGCCTCCGTTTCAAGTAAGGGCAGTTATTACAGCTCAAATGAACTACAATCGTTCAGGAAGCTCACCCGGTTCTCATCTTAACTGACAAGCATCGGATGTTAGAGGACCAGAGCTTTGTATCAGTTTCAGAAGCAGAGTTGGTCTAGATATGGTCCGTATGTGTAGGAAATACAGTTGTTCTGAGCACACTCAAGTTTCATGCTGTATTTGAGACTCTAGAAAGCAATAGCGTTCTTCTTGCTCTAAAGAAGAGTGTGATCCATGGATGAGAACTATGCTGTGTGCTACCCTTCAGAAATGGAGTTAAATCCCAGGCTCTGAGTCTTCCTACAAGGAAGACTTCGTTTCAAGTAAGGGCAGTTACTTTACAGCTCAAATGAACTACATGGTTCACAAAGCTCACACATTTCTCATCTTAACTGCCAAGCATTGGATGTTAGAGGACCAGAGCTTTGTATCAGTTTCAGACACACAGTTGGACTAGATATGATCTGAATGTGTAGGAAACACCGTTCTTTTGTTCTCATCACACTCATGTTTCCTGCTGCCTCAGAGACTCTAGAAAGCAAGAGCATGCTTCTTGCTCTAAATAAGAGTGTGAACAGTGGATGAGAACTCTGCTGTGTGTTTCACTTCAGAAACGGAGTTAAACCCCAGGCTCTGAGTCTCCCTACAAGCAAGACTTCGTTTCAGTTAAGGGCAGTCACTTTTCAGCTCAAAGGAACTACATCGTACACGAAGCTCACACATTTCTCATCTTAACTGCCAAGCATTGGATGTTAGAGGACCAGTGCTTTGTATCAGTTTCAGAATCACATTTGGACTAGATATGATCTGAATGTGTAGGAAACACCGTTCTTTTGTTCTCATCACACTCATGTTTCCTGCTGCCTCAGAGACTCTAGAAAGCAAGAGCATGCTTCTTGCTCTAAATAAGAGTGTGAACATTGGATGAGAACTCTGCTGTGTGTTTCACTTCAGAAATGGAGTTAAATCCCAGGCTCTGTGTCTTCCTACAAGCAAGACTTCGTTTCATGAAAGGGCAGTCACTTTTCAGCTCAAAGGAACTACATCTTTCACAAAGCTAACACGTTTCTCATCTTAACTGACAAGCATCGGGTGTTAGAGGACCAGTGCTTTGTATCAGTTTCAGAAGCAGAGTTGGACTAGATATGATCTGAATGTGTAGGAAACACCGTTCTTTTGTTCTCATCACACTCATGTTTCCTGCTGTCTTAGAGACTCTAGAAAGCAAGAGCGTGCTTCTTGCTCTAAAGCAGAGTGTGAACAATGGATGAGAACTCTGCTGTGTTTTTCACTTCAGAAATGGAGTTAAATCCCAGGCTCTGAGTCTTCCTACAAGCAAGACTTCGTTTCAGGTAAGGGCAGTCACTTCTCAGTTCAAATGAACTACATCGTTCACGAAGCTCACACGTTTCTCATCTTAACTGACAAGCATTGGATGTTAGAGGACCAGAGCTTTGTATCAGTTTCAGAAGCAGAGTTGGACTAGATATGGTCTGTATGTGTAGGAAATACATTTCTTTTGTTCTGAGCACACTGAAGTTTCCTGCTGTATTTGAGACTCTTGAAAGCAATAGCGTTCTTATTGCTCTAAAGAAGAGTGTGATTTATGGATGAGAACTATGCTGTGTGCTTCCCTTCAGAAATGGAGTTAAATCCCAGGCTCTGAGTCTTCCTACAAGGAAGACTTCCTTTCAAGTAAGGGCAGTTACTTTACAGCTCAAACAAACTACATCGTTTACAAAGCTCACACATTTCTCATCTTAACTGCCAAGCATTGGATGTTAGAGGACCAGTGCTTTGTATCAGTTTCAGACACACAGTTGGACTAGATATGATCTGAATGTGTAGGAAACACCGTTCTTTTGTTCTCATCACACTCATGTTTCCTGCTGCCTCAGAGACTCTAGAAAGCAAGAGCATGCTTCTTGCTCTAAATAAGAGTGTGAACAGTGGATGAGAACTCTGCTGTGTGTTTCACTTCAGAAACGGAGTTAAATCCCAGGCTCTGAGTCTTCCTACAAGCAAGACTTCGTTTCAGTTAAGGGCAGTCACTTTTCAGCTCAAAGGAACTACATCGTTCACGAAGCTCACACATTTCTCATCTTAACTGCCAAGCATTGGATGTTAGAGGACCAGTGCTTGGTATTAATTTCAGAATCACATTTGGACTAGATATGACCTGAATGTTTAGGAAACACATACTTTTGTTCTCATCACACTCATGTTTCCTGCTGTCTTAGAGACTGTATAAAGCTGGAGCGTGCTTCTTGCTCTAAAGAATAGTGTGAGCAATGGATGATAACTCTGCTGTGTGTTTCACTTCAGAATTGGAGTTAAATCCCAGGCTCTGAGTCTTCCTACATGGAAGACTTCGTTTCAAGTAAGGGCAGTTACTTTACAGCTCAAACGAACTACATCGTTCACGAAGCTCACACATTTCTCATCTTAACTGCCAAGCATTGGATGTTAGAGGACCAGTGCTTTGTATCAGTTTAAGAAGCACATTTGGAGTAGATATGATCTGAATGTGTAGGAAACACCGTTCTTTTGTTCTCATCACACTCATGTTTCCTGCTGTCTTAGAGACTCTAGAAAGCTAGACCGTGCTTCTTGCTCTAAAGCAGAGTGTGAACAATGGATGAGAACTCTGCTGTGTGTTTCACTTCAGAAATGGAGTTAAATCCCAGGCTCTGAGTCTTCCTACAAGGAAGCCTCCGTTTCAAGTAAGGGCAGTTACTTACAGCTCAAATGAACTACATCGTTCAGGAAGCTCACACGTTTCTCATCTTAACTGACAAGCATAGGATGTTAGAGGACCAGAGCTTTGTATCAGTTTCAGAAGCAGAGTTGGTCTAGATATGGTCCGTATGTGTAGGAAACACAGTTGTTCTGAGCACACTCAAGTTTCATGCTGTATTTGAGACTCTAGAAAGCAATAGCGTTCTTCTTGCTCTAAAGAAGAGTGTGATCCATGGATGAGAACTATGCTGTGTGCTTCCCTTCAGAAATGCAGTTAAATCCCAGGCTCTGTGTCTTCCTACAAGCAAGACTTCGTTTCATGTAAGGGCAGTCACTTTTCAGCTCAAAGGAACTACATCTTTCACAAAGCTAACACGTTTCTCATCTTAACTGACAAGCATTGGATGTTAGAGGACCAGTGCTTTGTATCAGTTTCAGAAGCAGAGTTGGACTAGATATGGTCTGTATGTGTAAGAAACACCGTTCTTTTGTTCTCAGCACACTCACGTTTCCTGCTGTCTTAGAGACTCTAGAAAGCAAGAGCATGCTTCTTGCTCTAAAGCAGAGTGTGATCCATGCATGAGAACTGTGTTGTGTGTTTCCCTTCAGAAATGGAATAAAATCCCAGGCTTGGTGTCTTCCTACAACCAAGATTTCGTTTCAGGTAAGGGCAGTCACTTTTCAGCTCAAACTAACTACATCCTTCAGGAAGCTCACACGTTTCTCATCTTAACTGACAAGCATCGGGTGTTAGAGGACCAGTGCTTTGTATCAGTTTCAGAAGCAGAGTTGGACTAGATAGGATCTGAATATGTAGGAAACACCGTTCTTTTGTTCTCATCACACTCATGTTTCCTGCTGTCTTAGAGACTCTAGAAAGCTAGAGCGTACTTCTTGCTCTAAAGCAGAGTGTGAACAATGGATGAGAACTCTGCTGTGTGCTTCCCTTCAGAAATGGAGTTAAATCCCAGGCTCTGAGTCTTCCTACAAGGAAGACTTCGTTTCAAGTAAGGTCAGTTACTTTACAGCTCAAATGAACTACATCGTTCACAAAGCTCACACGTTTCTCATCTTAACTGCCAAGCATTGGATGTTAGAGAACCAGTGCTTTGTATCAGTTTCAGAAGCAGAGTTGAACTAGATATGGTCTGTATGTGTAAGAAACACCGTTCTTTTGTTCTCAGCACACTCACGTTTCCTGCTGTCTTAGAGACTCTAGAAAGCAAGAGAGTGCTTCTTGCTCTAAAGCAGAGAGTGATCCATGGATGAGAACTGTGTTGTGTGTTTCCCTTCAGAAATGGAATAAAATCCCAGGCTCGGTGTCTTCCTACAACCAAGACTTCGTTTCAGGTAAGGGCAGTCACTTTTCAGCTCAAACGAACTACATCCTTCAGGAAGCTCGCACGTTTCTCATCTTAACTGAAAGCATCGGGTGTTAGAGGACCAGTGCTTTGTATCAGTTTCAGAAGCAGAGTTGGACTAGATATGATCTGAATGTGTAGGAAACACCGTTCTTTTGTTCTCATCACACTCATGTTTCCTGCTGTCTAAGAGACTCTAGAAAGCAAGAGCGTGCTTCTTGCTCTAAAGCAGAGTGTGAACAATGGATGAGAACTCTGCTGTGTTTTTTCACTTCAGAAATGGAGTTAAATCCCAGGCTCTGAGTCTTCCTACAAGCAAGACTTCGTTTCAGGTAAGGGCAGTCACTTCTCAGTTCAAATGAACTACATCGTTCACGAAGCTCACACGTTTCTCATCTTAACTGACAAGCATTGGATGTTAGAGGACCAGTGCTTTGTATCAGTTTTAGAAGCAGAGTTGGACTAGATATGATCCGTATGTGTAGGAAACACCATTCATTTGTTCTCAGCACACTCAAGTTTCCTGCTGTCTTATAGAGTCTAGAAAACTAGAGCATGCTTCTTGCTCCAAAGCAGATTGTGATCAATGGATGAGAACTCTGCTGTGTGTTTCACTTCAGACATGGAGTTAAATCCCAGGCTCTGAGTCTTCCTACAAGGAAGACATCGTTTCAAGTAAGGGCAGTTACTTACAGCTCAAACGAACTACTTCGTTCATGAAGCTCACACATTTCTCATCTTAACTGCCAAGCATTGGATGTTAGAGGACCAGTGCTCTGTATCAGTTTCAGAAGCACAGTTGGACTAGATATGATCTGAATGTTTAGGAAACACCGTTATTTTGTTCTCATCACACTCATGTTTCCTGCTGTCTTAGAGACTCTAGAGAGCCAGAGCATGCTTCTTGCTCTAAATAAGAGTGTGAACAATGGATGAGAACTCTGCTGTGTGTTTCACTTCAGAAATGGAGTTAAATCCCAGGCTCTGAGTCTTCCTACAAGGAAGACTTCGATTCAAGTAAGGGCAGTTACTTTACAGCTCAAACGAACTACATCGTTCATGAAGCTCACACATTTCTCATCTTAACTGCCAAGCATTGGATGTTAGAGGACCAGTGCTTTGTATCAGTTTCAGAAGCACAGTTGGACTAGATATGATCTGAATGTGTAGGAAACACCGTTCCTTTGTTCTCATCACACTCATGTTTCCTGCTGCCTCAGAGACTCTAGAAAGCAAGAGCATGCTTCTTGCTCTAAATAACAGTGTGAACAGTGGATGAGAACTCTGCTGTGTGTTTCACTTCAGAAATGGAGTTAAATCCCAGGCTCTGTGTCTTCCTACAAGCAAGACTTCGTTTCATGTAAGGGCAGTCACTTTTCAGCTCAAAGGAACTACATCTTTCACAAAGCTAACATGTTTCTCATCTTAACTGACAAGCATTGGATGTTAGAGAACCAGTGCTTTGTATCAGTTTCAGAAGCAGAGTTGGACTAGATATGGTCTGTATTTGTAAGAAACACCGTTCTATTGTTCTCAGCACACTCACGTTTCCTGCTGTCTTAGAGACTCTAGAAAGCAAGAGCGTGCTTCTTGCTCTAAAGCAGAGTGTGATCCATGCATGAGAACTGTGTTGTGTGTTTCCTTTCAGAAACGGAGTTAAATCCCAGGCTCTGAGTCTTCCTACAAGCAAGACTTCGTTTCAGTTAAGGGCAGTCTCTTTTCAGCTCAAAGGAACTACATCGTTCACAAAGCTCACACATTTCTCATCTTAACTGCCAAGCATTGGATGTTAGAGGACCAGTGCTTTGTATTAATTTCAGAATCACATTTGGACTAGATATGACCTGAATGTTTAGGAAACACATACTTTTGTTCTCATCACACTCATGTTTCCTGCTGTCTTAGAGACTGTATAAAGCTGGAGCGTGCTTCTTGCTCTAAAGCATAGTGTGAGCAATGGATGATAACTCTGCTGTGTGTTTCACTTCAGAAATGGAGTTAAATCCCAGGCTCTGAGTCTTCCTACAAGGAAGACTTCGTTTCAAGTAAGGGCAATTACTTTACAGCTCAAACGAACTACATCGTTCACGAAGCTCACACATTTCTCATCTTAACTGCCAAGCATTGGATGTTAGAGGACCAGTGCTTTGTATCAGTTTCAGAAGCAGAGTTGGACTAGATATGGTCTGTATGTGTAAGAAACACCGTTCTTTTGTTCTCAGCACACTCACGTTTCCTGCTGTCTTAGAGAATCTAGAAAGCAAGAGCGTGCTTCTTGCTCTAAAGCAGAGAATGATCCCTGGATGAGAACTGTGTTGTGTGTTTCCCTTCAGAAATGGAATAAAATCCCAGGCTCGGTGTCTTCCTACAACCAAGACTTCGTTTCAGGTAAGGGCAGTCACTTTTCAGCTCAAACGAACTACATCCTTCAGGAAGCTCACACGTTTCTCATCTTAACTGACAAGCATCGGGTGTTAGAGGACCAGTGCTTTGTATCAGTTTCAGAAGCAGAGTTGGACTAGATATGATCTGAATGTGTAGGAAACACCGTTCTTTTGTTCTCATCACACTCATGTTTCCTGCTGTCTTAGAGACTCTAGAAAGCAAGAGCGTGCTTCTTGCTCTAAAGCAGAGTGTGAACAATGGATGAGAACTCTGCTGTGTGTTTCACTTCAGAAATGGAGTTAAATCCCAGGCTCTGAGTCTTCCTAAAAGGAAGCCTCCGTTTCAAGTAAGGGCAGTTACTTACAGCTCAAATGAACTACATCGTTCAGGAAGCTCACACGTTTCTCATCTTAACTGACAAGCATAGGATGTTAGAGGACCAGAGCTTTGTATCAGTTTCAGAAGCAGAGTTGGTCTAGATATGGTCCGTATGTGTAGGAAATACAGTTGTTCTGAGCACACTCAAGTTTCATGCTGTATTTGAGACTCTAGAAAGCAATAGCGTTCTTCTTGCTCTAAAGAAGAGTGTGATCCATGGATGAGAACTATGCTGTGTGCTTCCCTTCAGAAATGCAGTTAAATCCCAGGCTCTGTGTCTTCCTACAAGCAAGACTTCGTTTCATGTAAGGGCAGTCACTTTTCAGCTCAAAGGAACTACATCTTTCACAAAGCTAACACGTTTCTCATCTTAACTGACAAGCATTGGATGTTAGAGGACCAGTGCTTTGTATCAGTTTCAGAAGCAGAGTTGGACTAGATATGGTCTGTATGTGTAAGAAACACCGTTCTTTTGTTCTCAGCACACTCACGTTTCCTGCTGTCTTAGAGACTCTAGAAAGCAAGAGCATGCTTCTTGCTCTAAAGCAGAGTGTGATCCATGCATGAGAACTGTGTTGTGTGTTTCCCTTCAGAAATGGAATAAAATCCCAGGCTTGGTGTCTTCCTACAACCAAGATTTCGTTTCAGGTAAGGGCAGTCACTTTTCAGCTCAAACGAACTACATCCTTCAGGAAGCTCACACGTTTCTCATCTTAACTGACAAGCATCGGGTGTTAGAGGACCAGTGCTTTGTATCAGTTTCAGAAGCAGAGTTGGACTAGATAGGATCTGAATATGTAGGAAACACCGTTCTTTTGTTCTCATCACACTCATGTTTCCTGCTGTCTTAGAGACTCTAGAAAGCTAGAGCGTGCTTCTTGCTCTAAAGCAGAGTGTGAACAATGGATGAGAACTCTGCTGTGTGCTTCCCTTCAGAAATGGAGTTAAATCCCAGGCTCTGAGTCTTCCTACAAGGAAGACTTCGTTTCAAGTAAGGTCAGTTACTTTACAGCTCAAATGAACTACATCGTTCACAAAGCTCACACATTTCTCATCTTAACTGCCAAGCATTGGATGTTAGAGAACCAGTGCTTTGTATCAGTTTCAGAAGCAGAGTTGAACTAGATATGGTCTGTATGTGTAAGAAACACCGTTCTTTTGTTCTCAGCACACTCACGTTTCCTGCTGTCTTAGAGACTCTAGAAAGCAAGAGAGTGCTTCTTGCTCTAAAGCAGAGAGTGATCCATGGATGAGAACTGTGTTGTGTGTTTCCCTTCAGAAATGGAATAAAATCCCAGGCTCGGTGTCTTCCTACAACCAAGACTTCGTTTCAGGTAAGGGCAGTCACTTTTCAGCTCAAACGAACTACATCCTTCAGGAAGCTCGCACGTTTCTCATCTTAACTGAAAGCATCGGGTGTTAGAGGACCAGTGCTTTGTATCAGTTTCAGAAGCAGAGTTGGACTAGATATGATCTGAATGTGTAGGAAACACCGTTCTTTTGTTCTCATCACACTCATGTTTCCTGCTGTCTAAGAGACTCTAGAAAGCAAGAGCGTGCTTCTTGCTCTAAAGCAGAGTGTGAACAATGGATGAGAACTCTGCTGTGTTTTTTCACTTCAGAAATGGAGTTAAATCCCAGGCTCTGAGTCTTCCTACAAGCAAGACTTCGTTTCAGGTAAGGGCAGTCACTTCTCAGTTCAAATGAACTACATCGTTCACGAAGCTCACACGTTTCTCATCTTAACTGACAAGCATTGGATGTTAGAGGACCAGTGCTTTGTATCAGTTTTAGAAGCAGAGTTGGACTAGATATGATCCGTATGTGTAGGAAACACCATTCATTTGTTCTCAGCACACTCAAGTTTCCTGCTGTCTTATAGAGTCTAGAAAACTAGAGCATGCTTCTTGCTCTAAAGCAGATTGTGATCAATGGATGAGAACTCTGCTGTGTGTTTCACTTCAGAAATGGAGTTAAATCCCAGGCTCTGAGTCTTCCTACAAGGAAGACATCGTTTCAAGTAAGGGCAGTTACTTACAGCTCAAACGAACTACTTCGTTCATGAAGCTCACACATTTCTCATCTTAACTGCCAAGCATTGGATGTTAGAGGACCAGTGCTCTGTATCAGTTTCAGAAGCACAGTTGGACTAGATATGATCTGAATGTTTAGGAAACACCGTTATTTTGTTCTCATCACACTCATGTTTCCTGCTGTCTTAGAGACTCTAGAGAGCCAGAGCATGCTTCTTGCTCTAAATAAGAGTGTGAACAATGGATGAGAACTCTGCTGTGTGTTTCACTTCAGAAATGGAGTTAAATCCCAGGCTCTGAGTCTTCCTACAAGGAAGAATTCGATTCAAGTAAGGGCAGTTACTTTACAGCTCAAACGAACTACATCGTTCATGAAGCTCACACATTTCTCATCTTAACTGCCAAGCATTGGATGTTAGAGGACCAGTGCTTTGTATCAGTTTCAGAAGCACAGTTGGACTAGATATGATCTGAATGTGTAGGAAACACCGTTCTTTTGTTCTCATCACACTCATGTTTCCTGCTGCCTCAGAGACTCTAGAAAGCAAGAGCATGCTTCTTGCTCTAAATAACAGTGTGAACAGTGGATGAGAACTCTGCTGTGTGTTTCACTTCAGAAATGGAGTTAAATCCCAGGCTCTGTGTCTTCCTACAAGCAAGACTTCGTTTCATGTAAGGGCAGTCACTTTTCAGCTCAAAGGAACTACATCTTTCACAAAGCTAACATGTTTCTCATCTTAACTGACAAGCATTGGATGTTAGAGAACCAGTGCTTTGTATCAGTTTGAGAAGCAGAGTTGGACTAGATATGGTCTGTATTTGTAAGAAACACCGTTCTATTGTTCTCAGCACACTCACGTTTCCTGCTGTCTTAGAGACTCTAGAAAGCAAGAGCGTGCTTCTTGCTCTAAAGCAGAGTGTGATCCATGCATGAGAACTGTGTTGTGTGTTTCCTTTCAGAAATGGAATAAAATCCCAGGCTCGGGGTCTTCCTACAACAAAGACTTCGTTTCAGGTAAGGGCAGTCACTTTTCAGCTCAACCGAACTACATCCTTCAGGAAGCTCGCACGTTTCTCATCTTAACTGCCAAGCATTGGATGTTAGAGGACCAGTGCTTTGTATCAGTTTCAGAATCACAGTTGGACTAGATATGCCCTGAATGTTTAGGAAACACATACTTTTGTTCTCATCACACTCATGTTTCCTGCTGTCTTAGAGACTGTATAAAGCTGGAGCGTGCTTCTTGCTCTAAAGCATAGTGTGAGCAATGGATGATAACTCTGCTGTGTGTTTCACTTCAGAAATGGAGTTAAATCCCAGGCTCTGAGTCTTCCTACAAGGAAGACTTCGTTTCAAGTAAGGGCAATTACTTTACAGCTCAAACGAACTACATCGTTCACGAAGCTCACACATTTCTCATCTTAACTGCCAAGCATTGGATGTTAGAGGACCAGTGCTTTGTATCAGTTTCAGAAGCAGAGTTGGACTAGATATGGTCTGTATGTGTAAGAAACACCGTTCTTTTGTTCTCAGCACACTCACGTTTCCTGCTGTCTTAGAGAATCTAGAAAGCAAGAGCGTGCTTCTTGCTCTAAAGCAGAGAATGATCCATGGATGAGAACTGTGTTGTGTGTTTCCCTTCAGAAATGGAATAAAATCCCAGGCTCGGTGTCTTCCTACAACCGAGACTTCGTTTCAGGTAAGGGCAGTCACTTTTCAGCTCAAACGAACTACATCCTTCAGGAAGCTCACACGTTTCTCATCTTAACTGACAAGCATCGGGTGTTAGAGGACCAGTGCTTTGTATCAGTTTCAGAAGCAGAGTTGGACTAGATATGATCTGAATGTGTAGGAAACACCGTTCTTTTGTTCTCATCACACTCATGTTTCCTGCTGTCTTAGAGACTCTAGAAAGCAAGAGCGTGCTTCTTGCTCTAAAGCAGAGTGTGAACAATGGATGAGAACTCTGCTGTGTTTTTCACTTCAGAAATGAAGTTAAATCCCAGGCTCTGAGTCTTCCTACAAGCAAGACTTCGTTTCAGATAAGGGCATTCACTTCTCAGTTCAAATGAACTACATCGTTCACGAAGCTCACACGTTTCTCATCTTAACTGACAAGCATTGGATGTTAGAGGACCAGAGCTTTGTATCCGTTTCAGAAGCAGAGTTGGACTAGATATGGTCTGTATGTGTAGGAAATACATTTCTTTTGTTCTGAGCACACTGAAGTTTCCTGCTGTATTTGAGACTCTTGAAAGCAATAGCGTTCTTATTGCTCTAAAGAAGAGTGTGATTTATGGATGAGAACTATGCTGTGTGCTTCCCTTCAGAAATGGAGTTAAATCCCAGGCTCTGAGTCTTCCTACAAGGAAGACTTCGTTTCAAGTAAGGGCAGTTACTTTACAGCTCAAACGAACTACATCGTTCACAAAGCTCACACATTTCTCATCTTAACTGCCAAGCATTGGATGTTAGAGGACCAGTGCTTTGTATCAGTTTCAGACACACAGTTGGACTAGATATGATCTGAATGTGTAGGAAACACCGTTCTTTTGTTCTCATCACACTCATGTTTCCTGCTGCCTCAGAGATTCTAGAAAGCAAGAGCATGCTTCTTGCTCTAAATAAGAGTGTGAACAGTGGATGAGAACTCTGCTGTGTGTTTCACTTCAGAAACGGAGTTAAATCCCAGGCTCTGAGTCTTCCTACAAGCAAGACTTCGTTTCAGTTAAGGGCAGTCTCTTTTCAGCTCAAAGGAACTACATCGTTCACGAAGCTCACACATTTCTCATCTTAACTGCCAAGCATTGGATGTTAGAGGACCAGTGCTTTGTATTAATTTCAGAATCACATTTGGACTAGATATGACCTGAATGTTTAGGAAACACATACTTTTGTTCTCATCACACTCATGTTTCCTGCTCTCTTAGAGACTGTATAAAGCTGGAGCGTGCTTCTTGCTCTAAAGCATAGTGTGAGCAATGGATGATAACTCTGCTGTGTGTTTCACTTCAGAAATGGAGTTAAATCCCAGGCTCTGAGTCTTCCTACAAGGAAGACTTCGTTTCAAGTAAGGGCAATTACTTTACAGCTCAAACGAACTACATCGTTCACGAAGCTCACACATTTCTCATCTTAACTGCCAAGCATTGGATGTTAGAGGACCAGTGCTTTGTATCAGTTTCAGAAGCACAGTTGGACTAGATATGATCTGAATGTGTAGGAAACACCGTTCTTTTGTTCTCATCACACTCATGTTTCCTGCTGCCTCAGAGAATCTAGAAAGCAAGGGCATGCTTCTTGCTCTAAATAAGAGTGTGAACAGTGGATGAGAACTCTGCTGTGTGTTTCTCTTCAGAAACGGAGTTAAATACCAGGCTCTGAGTCTTCCTACATGCAAGACTTCGTTTCATGTAAGGGCAGTCACTTTTCAGCTCAAAGGAAGTACATCATTCACGAAGCTCACACATTTCTCATCTTAACTGCCAAGCATTGGATGTTAGAGGACCAGTGCTTTGTATTAATTTCAGAATCACATTTGGACTAGATATGACCTGAATGTTTAGGAAACACATACTTTTGTTCTCATCACACTCATGTTTCCTGCTGTCTTAGAGACTGTATAAAGCTGGAGCATGCTTCTTGCTCTAAAGAATAGTGTGAGCAATGGATGATAACTCTGCTGTGTGTTTCACTTCAGAAATGGAGTTAAATCCCAGGCTCTGAGTCTTCCTACAAGGAAGACTTCGTTTCAAGTAAGGGCAGTCACTTTTCAGCTCAAACGAACTACATCCTTCAGGAAGCTCACACGTTTCTCATCTTAACTGACAAGCATCGGGTGTTAGAGGACCAGTGCTTTTTATCAGTTTCCGAAGCAGAGTTGGACTAGATATGATCTGAATGTGTAGGAAACACCGTTCTTTTGTTCTCATCACACTTATGTTTCCTGCTGTCTTAGAGACTCTAGAAAGCAAGAGCGTGCTTCTTGCTCTAAAGCAGAGTGTGAACAATGGATGAGAACTCTGCTGTGTTTTTCACTTCAGAAATGAAGTTAAATCCCAGGCTCTGAGTCTTCCTACAAGCAAGACTTCGTTTCAGATAAGGGCAGTCACTTCTCAGTTCAAATGAACTACATCGTTCACGAAGCTCACACGTTTCTCATCTTAACTGACAAGCATTGGATGTTAGAGGACCAGAGCTTTGTATCCGTTTCAGAAGCAGAGTTGGACTAGATATGGTCTGTATGTGTAGGAAATACATTTCTTTTGTTCTGAGCACACTGAAGTTTCCTGCTGTATTTGAGACTCTTGAAAGCAATAGCGTTCTTATTGCTCTAAAGAAGAGTGTGATTTATGGATGAGAACTATGCTGTGTGCTTCCCTTCAGAAATGGAGTTAAATCCCAGGCTCTGAGTCTTCCTACAAGGAAGACTTCGTTTCAAGTAAGGGCAGTTACTTTACAGCTCAAACGAACTACATCGTTCACAAACCTCACACATTTCTCATCTTAACTGCCAAGCATTGGATGTTAGAGGACCAGTGCTTTGTATCAGTTTCAGACACACAGTTGGACTAGATATGATCTGAATGTGTAGGAAACACCGTTCTTTTGTTCTCATCACACTCATGTTTCCTGCTGCCTCAGAGACTCTAGAAAGCAAGAGCATGCTTCTTGCTCTAAATAAGAGTGTGAACAGTGGATGAGAACTCTGCTGTGTGTTTCACTTCAGAAACGGAGTTAAATCCCAGGCTCTGAGTCTTCCTACAAGCAAGACTTCGTTTCAGTTAAGGGCAGTCACTTTTCAGCTCAAAGGAACTACATCGTTCATGAAGCTCACACATTTCTCATCTTAACTGCCAAGCATTGGATGTTAGAGGACCAGTGCTTTGTATTAATTTCAGAATCACATTTGGACTAGATATGACCTGAATGTTTAGGAAACACATACTTTTGTTCTCATCACACTAATGTTTCCTGCTGTCTTAGAGACTGTATAAAGCTGGAGCGTGCTTCTTGCTCTAAAGCATAGTGTGAGCAATGGATGATAACTCTGCTGTGTGTTTCACTTCAGAAATGGAGTTAAATACAAGGCTCTGAGTCTTCCTACAGGGAAGACTTCGTTTCAAGTAAGGGCAATTACTTTACAGCTCAAACGAACTACATCGTTCACGAAGCTCACACATTTCTCATCTTAACTGCCAAGCATTGGATGTTAGAGGACCAGTGCTTTGTATCAGTTTCAGAAGCACAGTTGGACTAGATATGATCTGAATGTGTAGGAAACACCGTTCTTTTGTTCTCATCACACTCATGTTTCCTGCTGCCTCAGAGACTCTAGAAAGCAAGGGCATGCTTCTTGCTCTAAATAAGAGTGTGAACAGTGGATGAGAACTCTGCTGTGTGTTTCACTTCAGAAACGGAGTTAAATACCAGGCTCTGAGTCTTCCTACATGCAAGACTTCGTTTCATGTAAGGGCAGTCACTTTTCAGCTCAAAGGAAGTACATCGTTCACGAAGCTCACACATTTCTCATCTTAACTGCCAAGCATTGGATGTTAGAGGACCAGTGCTTTGTATCAGTTTCAGAAGCACAGTTGGACTAGATATGATCTGAATGTGTAGGAAACACCTACTTTTGTTCTCATCACACTCATGTTTCCTGCTGTCTTAGACACTCTAGAAAGCTAGAGCATGCTTCTTGCTCTAAAGCAGAGTGTGAACAATGGATGAGAACTCTGCTGTGTGTTTCACTTCAGAAATGGAGTTAAATCCCAGGCTCTGAGTCTTCCTACAAGGAAGACTTCGTTTCAAGTAAGGGCAGTTACTTTACAGCTCAAACGAACTACATCGTTCACGAAGCGCACACATTTGTCATCTTAACTGCCAAGCATTGGATGTTAGAGGACCAGTGCTTTGTATCAGTTTCAGAAGCACAGTTGGACTAGATATGATCTGAATGTGTAGGAAACACCTTTCTTTTGTTCTCATCACACTCATGTTTCCTGCTGCCTCAGAGACTCTAGAAAGCAAGAGCATGCTTCTTGCTCTAAATAAGAGTGTGAACCGTGGATGAGAACTCTGCTGTGTGTTTCACTTCAGAAATGGAGTTAAATCCCAGGCTCTGTGTCTTCCTACAAGCAAGACTTCGTTTCATGTAAGGGCAGTCACTTTTCAGCTCAAAGGACCTACATCTTTCACAAAGCTAACATGTTTCTCATCTTAACTGACAAGCATTGGATGTTAGAGGACCAGTGCTTTGTATCAGTTTCAGAAGCAGAGTTGAACTAGATATGGTCTGTATGTGTAAGAAACACCGTTCTTTGTTCTCAGCACACTCACGTTTCCTGCTGTTTTAGAGACTCTAGAAAGCAAGAGCGTGCTTCTTGCTCTAAAGCAGATAGTGATCCATGGATGAGAACTGTGTTGTGTGTTTCCCTTCAGAAATGGAATAAAATCCCAGGCGCGGTGTCTTCCTACAACCAAGACTTCGTTTCAGGTAAGGGCAGTCACTTTTCAGCTCAAACGAACTACATCCTTCAGGAAGCTCACACGTTTCTCTTCTTAACTGACAAGCATCGGGTGTTAGAGGACCAGTGCTTTTTATCAGTTTCCGAAGCAGAGTTGGACTAGATATGATCTGAATGTGTAGGAAACACCGTTCTTTTGTTCTCATCACACTTATGTTTCCTGCTGTCTTAGAGACTCTAGAAAGCAAGAGCATGCTTCTTGCTCTAAAGCAGAGTGTGAACAATGGATGAGAACTCTGCTGTGTTTTTCACTTCAGAAATGAAGTTAAATCCCAGGCTCTGAGTCTTCCTACAAGGAAGACTTCGTTTCAAGTAAGGTCAGTTACTTTACAGCTCAAATGAACTACATCGTTCACAAAGCTCACACATTTCTCATCTTAACTGCCAAGCATTGGATGTTAGAGAACCAGTGCTTTGTATCAGTTTCAGAAGCAGAGTTGAACTAGATATGGTCTGTATGTGTAAGAAACACCGTTCTTTTGTTCTCAGCACACTCACGTTTCCTGCTGTCTTAGAGACTCTAGAAAGCAAGAGCATGCTTCTTGCTCTAAAGCAGACTGTGATCCATGCATGAGAACTGTGTTGTGTGTTTCCCTTCAGAAATGGAATAAAATCCCAGGCTTGGTGTCTTCCTACAACCAAGATTTCGTTTCAGGTAAGGGCAGTCACTTTTCAGCTCAAACGAACTACATCCTTCAGGAAGCTCACACGTTTCTCATCTTAACTGACAAGCATCGGGTGTTAGAGGACCAGTGCTTTGTATCAGTTTCAGAAGCAGAGTTGGACTAGATAGGATCTGAATATGTAGGAAACACCGTTCTTTTGTTCTCATCACACTCATGTTTCCTGCTGTCTTAGAGACTCTAGAAAGCTAGAGCGTGCTTCTTGCTCTAAAGCAGAGTGTGAACAATGGATGAGAACTCTGCTGTGTGCTTCCCTTCAGAAATGGAGTTAAATCCCAGGCTCTGAGTCTTCCTACAAGGAAGACTTCGTTTCAAGTAAGGTCAGTTACTTTACAGCTCAAATGAACTACATCGTTCACAAAGCTCACACATTTCTCATCTTAACTGCCAAGCATTGGATGTTAGAGAACCAGTGCTTTGTATCAGTTTCAGAAGCAGAGTTGAACTAGATATGGTCTGTATGTGTAAGAAACACCGTTCTTTTGTTCTCATCACACTCATGTTTCCTGCTGTCTAAGAGACTCTAGAAAGCAAGAGCGTGCTTCTTGCTCTAAAGCAGAGTGTGAACAATGGATGAGAACTCTGCTGTGTTTTTTCACTTCAGAAATGGAGTTAAATCCCAGGCTCTGAGTCTTCCTACAAGCAAGACTTCGTTTCAGGTAAGGGCAGTCACTTCTCAGTTCAAATGAACTACATCGTTCACGAAGCTCACACGTTTCTCATCTTAACTGACAAGCATTGGCTGTTAGAGGACCAGTGCTTTGTATCAGTTTTAGAAGCAGAGTTGGACTAGATATGATCCGTATGTGTAGGAAACACCATTCATTTGTTCTCAGCACACTCAAGTTTCCTGCTGTCTTATAGAGTCTAGAAAACTAGAGCATGCTTCTTGCTCTAAAGCAGATTGTGATCAATGGATGAGAACTCTGCTGTGTGTTTCACTTCAGAAATGGAGTTAAATCCCAGGCTCTGAGTCTTCCTACAAGGAAGACATCGTTTCAAGTAAGGGCAGTTACTTACAGCTCAAACGAACTACTTCGTTCATGAAGCTCACACATTTCTCATCTTAACTGCCAAGCATTGGATGTTAGAGGACCAGTGCTCTGTATCAGTTTCAGAAGCACAGTTGGACTAGATATGATCTGAATGTTTAGGAAACACCGTTATTTTGTTCTCATCACACTCATGTTTCCTGCTGTCTTAGAGACTCTAGAGAGCCAGAGCATGCTTCTTGCTCTAAATAAGAGTGTGAACAATGGATGAGAACTCTGCTGTGTGTTTCACTTCAGAAATGGAGTTAAATCCCAGGCTCTGAGTCTTCCTACAAGGAAGAATTCGATTCAAGTAAGGGCAGTTACTTTACAGCTCAAACGAACTACATCGTTCATGAAGCTCACACATTTCTCATCTTAACTGCCAAGCATTGGATGTTAGAGGACCAGTGCTTTGTATCAGTTTCAGAAGCACAGTTGGACTAGATATGATCTGAATGTGTAGGAAACACCGTTCTTTTGTTCTCATCACACTCATGTTTCCTGCTGCCTCAGAGACTCTAGAAAGCAAGAGCATGCTTCTTGCTCTAAATAACAGTGTGAACAGTGGATGAGAACTCTGCTGTGTGTTTCACTTCAGAAATGGAGTTAAATCCCAGGCTCTGTGTCTTCCTACAAGCAAGACTTCGTTTCATGTAAGGGCAGTCACTTTTCAGCTCAAAGGAACTACATCTTTCACAAAGCTAACATGTTTCTCATCTTAACTGACAAGCATTGGATGTTAGAGAACCAGTGCTTTGTATCAGTTTCAGAAGCAGAGTTGGACTAGATATGGTCTGTATTTGTAAGAAACACCGTTCTATTGTTCTCAGCACACTCACGTTTCCTGCTGTCTTAGAGACTCTAGAAAGCAAGAGCGTGCTTCTTGCTCTAAAGCAGAGTGTGATCCATGCATGAGAACTGTGTTGTGTGTTTCCTTTCAGAAATGGAATAAAATCCCAGGCTCGGGGTCTTCCTACAACAAAGACTTCGTTTCAGGTAAGGGCAGTCACTTTTCAGCTCAACCGAACTACATCCTTCAGGAAGCTCGCACGTTTCTCATCTTAACTGCCAAGCATTGGATGTTAGAGGACCAGTGCTTTGTATCAGTTTCAGAATCACAGTTGGACTAGATATGCCCTGAATGTTTAGGAAACACATACTTTTGTTCTCATCACACTCATGTTTCCTGCTGTCTTAGAGACTGTATAAAGCTGGAGCGTGCTTCTTGCTCTAAAGCATAGTGTGAGCAATGGATGATAACTCTGCTGTGTGTTTCACTTCAGAAATGGAGTTAAATCCCAGGCTCTGAGTCTTCCTACAAGGAAGACTTCGTTTCAAGTAAGGGCAGTTACTTTACAGCTCAAACGAACTACATCATTCACGAAGCTCACACATTTCTCATCTTAACTGCCAAGTATTGGATGTTAGAGGACCAGTGCTTTGTATCAGTTTCAGAAGCACAGTTGGACTAGATATGATCTGAATGTGTAGGAAACACCATTCTTTTGTTCTCATCACACTCATGTTTCCTGCTGCCTCAGAGACTCTAGAAAGCAAGAGCATGCTTCTTGCTCTAAATAAGAGTGTGAACAGTGGATGAGAACTCTGCTGTGTGTTTCACTTCAGAAACGGAGTTAAATCCCAGGCTCTGAGTCTTCCTACAAGCAAGACTTCGTTTCAGTTAAGGGCAGTCTCTTTTCAGCTCAAAGGAACTACATCATTCACGAAGCTCACACATTTCTCATCTTAACTGCCAAGCATTGGATGTTAGAGGACCAGTGCTTTGTATTAATTTCAGAATCACATTTGGACTAGATATGACCTGAATGTTTAGGAAACACATACTTTTGTTCTCATCACACTCATGTTTCCTGCTGTCTTAGAGACTGTATAAAGCTGGAGCGTGCTTCTTGCTCTAAAGCATAGTGTGAGCAATGGATGATAACTCTGCTGTGTGTTTCACTTCAGAAATGGAGTTAAATCCCAGGCTCTGAGTCTTCCTACAAGGAAGACTTCGTTTCAAGTAAGGGCAATTACTTTACAGCTCAAACGAACTACATCGTTCACGAAGCTCACACATTTCTCATCTTAACTGCCAAGCATTGGATGTTAGAGGACCAGTGCTTTGTATCAGTTTCAGAAGCAGAGTTGGACTAGATATGGTCTGTATGTGTAAGAAACACCGTTCTTTTGTTCTCAGCACACTCACGTTTCCTGCTGTCTTAGAGAATCTAGAAAGCAAGAGCGTGCTTCTTGCTCTAAAGCAGAGAATGATCCATGGATGAGAACTGTGTTGTGTGTTTCCCTTCAGAAATGGAATAAAATCCCAGGCTCGGTGTCTTCCTACAACCGAGACTTCGTTTCAGGTAAGGGCAGTCACTTTTCAGCTCAAACGAACTACATCCTTCAGGAAGCTCACACGTTTCTCATCTTAACTGACAAGCATCGGGTGTTAGAGGACCAGTGCTTTGTATCAGTTTCAGAAGCAGAGTTGGACTAGATATGATCTGAATGTGTAGGAAACACCGTTCTTTTGTTCTCATCACACTCATGTTTCCTGCTGTCTTAGAGACTCTAGAAAGCAAGAGCGTGCTTCTTACTCTAAAGCAGAGTGTGAACAATGGATGAGAACTCTGCTGTGTTTTTCACTTCAGAAATGAAGTTAAATCCCAGGCTCTGAGTCTTCCTACAAGCAAGACTTCGTTTCAGATAAGGGCATTCACTTCTCAGTTCAAATGAACTACATCGTTCACGAAGCTCACACGTTTCTCATCTTAACTGACAAGCATTGGATGTTAGAGGACCAGAGCTTTGTATCCGTTTCAGAAGCAGAGTTGGACTAGATATGGTCTGTATGTGTAGGAAATACATTTCTTTTGTTCTGAGCACACTGAAGTTTCCTGCTGTATTTGAGACTCTTGAAAGCAATAGCGTTCTTATTGCTCTAAAGAAGAGTGTGATTTATGGATGAGAACTATGCTGTGTGCTTCCCTTCAGAAATGGAGTTAAATCCCAGGCTCTGAGTCTTCCTACAAGGAAGACTTCGTTTCAAGTAAGGGCAGTTACTTTACAGCTCAAACGAACTACATCGTTCACAAAGCTCACACATTTCTCATCTTAACTGCCAAGCATTGGATGTTAGAGGACCAGTGCTTTGTATCAGTTTCAGACACACAGTTGGACTAGATATGATCTGAATGTGTAGGAAACACCGTTCTTTTGTTCTCATCACACTCATGTTTCCTGCTGCCTCAGAGATTCTAGAAAGCAAGAGCATGCTTCTTGCTCTAAATAAGAGTGTGAACAGTGGATGAGAACTCTGCTGTGTGTTTCACTTCAGAAACGGAGTTAAATCCCAGGCTCTGAGTCTTCCTACAAGCAAGACTTCGTTTCAGTTAAGGGCAGTCTCTTTTCAGCTCAAAGGAACTACATCATTCACGAAGCTCACACATTTCTCATCTTAACTGCCAAGCATTGGATGTTAGAGGACCAGTGCTTTGTATTAATTTCAGAATCACATTTGGACTAGATATGACCTGAATGTTTAGGAAACACATACTTTTGTTCTCATCACACTCATGTTTCCTGCTCTCTTAGAGACTGTATAAAGCTGGAGCGTGCTTCTTGCTCTAAAGCATAGTGTGAGCAATGGATGATAACTCTGCTGTGTGTTTCACTTCAGAAATGGAGTTAAATCCCAGGCTCTGAGTCTTCCTACAAGGAAGACTTCGTTTCAAGTAAGGGCAATTACTTTACAGCTCAAACGAACTACATCGTTCACGAAGCTCACACATTTCTCATCTTAACTGCCAAGCATTGGATGTTAGAGGACCAGTGCTTTGTATCAGTTTCAGAAGCACAGTTGGACTAGATATGATCTGAATGTGTAGGAAACACCGTTCTTTTGTTCTCATCACACTCATGTTTCCTGCTGCCTCAGAGAATCTAGAAAGCAAGGGCATGCTTCTTGCTCTAAATAAGAGTGTGAACAGTGGATGAGAACTCTGCTGTGTGTTTCTCTTCAGAAACGGAGTTAAATACCAGGCTCTGAGTCTTCCTACATGCAAGACTTCGTTTCATGTAAGGGCAGTCACTTTTCAGCTCAAAGGAAGTACATCATTCACGAAGCTCACACATTTCTCATCTTAACTGCCAAGCATTGGATGTTAGAGGACCAGTGCTTTGTATTAATTTCAGAATCACATTTGGACTAGATATGACCTGAATGTTTAGGAAACACATACTTTTGTTCTCATCACACTCATGTTTCCTGCTGTCTTAGAGACTGTATAAAGCTGGAGCATGCTTCTTGCTCTAAAGAATAGTGTGAGCAATGGATGATAACTCTGCTGTGTGTTTCACTTCAGAAATGGAGTTAAATCCCAGGCTCTGAGTCTTCCTACAAGGAAGACTTCGTTTCAAGTAAGGGCAGTCACTTTTCAGCTCAAACGAACTACATCCTTCAGGAAGCTCACACGTTTCTCATCTTAACTGACAAGCATCGGGTGTTAGAGGACCAGTGCTTTTTATCAGTTTCCGAAGCAGAGTTGGACTAGATATGATCTGAATGTGTAGGAAACACCGTTCTTTTGTTCTCATCACACTTATGTTTCCTGCTGTCTTAGAGACTCTAGAAAGCAAGAGCGTGCTTCTTGCTCTAAAGCAGAGTGTGAACAATGGATGAGAACTCTGCTGTGTTTTTCACTTCAGAAATGAAGTTAAATCCCAGGCTCTGAGTCTTCCTACAAGCAAGACTTCGTTTCAGATAAGGGCAGTCACTTCTCAGTTCAAATGAACTACATCGTTCACGAAGCTCACACGTTTCTCATCTTAACTGACAAGCATTGGATGTTAGAGGACCAGAGCTTTGTATCCGTTTCAGAAGCAGAGTTGGACTAGATATGGTCTGTATGTGTAGGAAATACATTTCTTTTGTTCTGAGCACACTGAAGTTTCCTGCTGTATTTGAGACTCTTGAAAGCAATAGCGTTCTTATTGCTCTAAAGAAGAGTGTGATTTATGGATGAGAACTATGCTGTGTGCTTCCCTTCAGAAATGGAGTTAAATCCCAGGCTCTGAGTCTTCCTACAAGGAAGACTTCGTTTCAAGTAAGGGCAGTTACTTTACAGCTCAAACGAACTACATCGTTCACAAACCTCACACATTTCTCATCTTAACTGCCAAGCATTGGATGTTAGAGGACCAGTGCTTTGTATCAGTTTCAGACACACAGTTGGACTAGATATGATCTGAATGTGTAGGAAACACCGTTCTTTTGTTCTCATCACACTCATGTTTCCTGCTGCCTCAGAGACTCTAGAAAGCAAGAGCATGCTTCTTGCTCTAAATAAGAGTGTGAACAGTGGATGAGAACTCTGCTGTGTGTTTCACTTCAGAAACGGAGTTAAATCCCAGGCTCTGAGTCTTCCTACAAGCAAGACTTCGTTTCAGTTAAGGGCAGTCACTTTTCAGCTCAAAGGAACTACATCGTTCATGAAGCTCACACATTTCTCATCTTAACTGCCAAGCATTGGATGTTAGAGGACCAGTGCTTTGTATTAATTTCAGAATCACATTTGGACTAGATATGACCTGAATGTTTAGGAAACACATACTTTTGTTCTCATCACACTAATGTTTCCTGCTGTCTTAGAGACTGTATAAAGCTGGAGCGTGCTTCTTGCTCTAAAGCATAGTGTGAGCAATGGATGATAACTCTGCTGTGTGTTTCACTTCAGAAATGGAGTTAAATACAAGGCTCTGAGTCTTCCTACAGGGAAGACTTCGTTTCAAGTAAGGGCAATTACTTTACAGCTCAAACGAACTACATCGTTCACGAAGCTCACACATTTCTCATCTTAACTGCCAAGCATTGGATGTTAGAGGACCAGTGCTTTGTATCAGTTTCAGAAGCACAGTTGGACTAGATATGATCTGAATGTGTAGGAAACACCGTTCTTTTGTTCTCATCACACTCATGTTTCCTGCTGCCTCAGAGACTCTAGAAAGCAAGGGCATGCTTCTTGCTCTAAATAAGAGTGTGAACAGTGGATGAGAACTCTGCTGTGTGTTTCACTTCAGAAACGGAGTTAAATACCAGGCTCTGAGTCTTCCTACATGCAAGACTTCGTTTCATGTAAGGGCAGTCACTTTTCAGCTCAAAGGAAGTACATCGTTCACGAAGCTCACACATTTCTCATCTTAACTGCCAAGCATTGGATGTTAGAGGACCAGTGCTTTGTATCAGTTTCAGAAGCACAGTTGGACTAGATATGATCTGAATGTGTAGGAAACACCTACTTTTGTTCTCATCACACTCATGTTTCCTGCTGTCTTAGACACTCTAGAAAGCTAGAGCATGCTTCTTGCTCTAAAGCAGAGTGTGAACAATGGATGAGAACTCTGCTGTGTGTTTCACTTCAGAAATGGAGTTAAATCCCAGGCTCTGAGTCTTCCTACAAGGAAGACTTCGTTTCAAGTAAGGGCAGTTACTTTACAGCTCAAACGAACTACATCGTTCACGAAGCGCACACATTTGTCATCTTAACTGCCAAGCATTGGATGTTAGAGGACCAGTGCTTTGTATCAGTTTCAGAAGCACAGTTGGACTAGATATGATCTGAATGTGTAGGAAACACCTTTCTTTTGTTCTCATCACACTCATGTTTCCTGCTGCCTCAGAGACTCTAGAAAGCAAGAGCATGCTTCTTGCTCTAAATAAGAGTGTGAACCGTGGATGAGAACTCTGCTGTGTGTTTCACTTCAGAAATGGAGTTAAATCCCAGGCTCTGTGTCTTCCTACAAGCAAGACTTCGTTTCATGTAAGGGCAGTCACTTTTCAGCTCAAAGGACCTACATCTTTCACAAAGCTAACATGTTTCTCATCTTAACTGACAAGCATTGGATGTTAGAGGACCAGTGCTTTGTATCAGTTTCAGAAGCAGAGTTGAACTAGATATGGTCTGTATGTGTAAGAAACACCGTTCTTTGTTCTCAGCACACTCACGTTTCCTGCTGTTTTAGAGACTCTAGAAAGCAAGAGCGTGCTTCTTGCTCTAAAGCAGATAGTGATCCATGGATGAGAACTGTGTTGTGTGTTTCCCTTCAGAAATGGAATAAAATCCCAGGCGCGGTGTCTTCCTACAACCAAGACTTCGTTTCAGGTAAGGGCAGTCACTTTTCAGCTCAAACGAACTACATCCTTCAGGAAGCTCACACGTTTCTCTTCTTAACTGACAAGCATCGGGTGTTAGAGGACCAGTGCTTTTTATCAGTTTCCGAAGCAGAGTTGGACTAGATATGATCTGAATGTGTAGGAAACACCGTTCTTTTGTTCTCATCACACTTATGTTTCCTGCTGTCTTAGAGACTCTAGAAAGCAAGAGCATGCTTCTTGCTCTAAAGCAGAGTGTGAACAATGGATGAGAACTCTGCTGTGTTTTTCACTTCAGAAATGAAGTTAAATCCCAGGCTCTGAGTCTTCCTACAAGCAAGACTTCGTTTCAGATAAGGGCAGTCACTTCTCAGTTCAAATGAACTACATCGTTCACGAAGCTCACATGTTTCTCATCTTAACTGACAAGCATTGGATGTTAGAGGACCAGAGCTTTGTATCCGTTTCAGAAGCAGAGTTGGACTAGATATGGTCTGTATGTGTAGGAAATACATTTCTTTTGTTCTGAGCACACTGAAGTTTCCTGCTGTATTTGAGACTCTTGAAAGCAATAGCGTTCTTATTGCTCTAAAGAAGAGTGTGATTTATGGATGAAAACTATGCTGTGTGCTTCCCTTCAGAAATGGAGTTAAATCCCAGGCTCTGAGTCTTCCTACAAGGAAGACTTCGTTTCAAGTAAGGGCAGTTACTTTACAGCTCAAACGAACTACATCGTTCACAAACCTCACACATTTCTCATCTTAACTGCCAAGCATTGGATGTTAGAGGACCAGTGCTTTGTATCAGTTTCAGACACACAGTTGGACTAGATATGATCTGAATGTGTAGGAAACACCGTTCTTTTGTTCTCATCACACTCATGTTTCCTGCTGCCTCAGAGACTCTAGAAAGCAAGAGCATGCTTCTTGCTCTAAATAAGAGTGTGAACAGTGGATGAGAACTCTGCTGTGTGTTTCACTTCAGAAACGGAGTTAAATCCCAGGCTCAGAGTCTTCCTACAAGCAAGACTTCGTTTCAGTTAAGGGCAGTCACTTTTCAGCTCAAAGGAACTACATCGTTCATGAAGCTCACACATTTCTCATCTTAACTGCCAAGCATTGGATGTTAGAGGACCAGTGCTTTGTATTAATTTCAGAATCACATTTGGACTAGATATGACCTGAATGTTTAGGAAACACATACTTTTGTTCTCATCACACTAATGTTTCCTGCTGTCTTAGAGACTGTATAAAGCTGGAGCGTGCTTCTTGCTCTAAAGCATAGTGTGAGCAATGGATGATAACTCTGCTGTGTGTTTCACTTCAGAAATGGAGTTAAATCCAAGGCTCTGAGTCTTCCTACAGGGAAGACTTCGTTTCAAGTAAGGGCAATTACTTTACAGCTCAAACGAACTACATCATTCACGAAGCTCACACATTTCTCATCTTAACTGCCAAGCATTGGATGTTAGAGGACCAGTGCTTTGTATCAGTTTCAGAAGCACAGTTGGACTAGATATGATCTGAATGTGTAGGAAACACCGTTCTTTTGTTCTCATCACACTCATGTTTCCTGCTGCCTCAGAGACTCTAGAAAGCAAGGGCATGCTTCTTGCTCTAAATAAGAGTGTGAACAGTGGATGAGAACTCTGCTGTGTGTTTCACTTCAGAAACGGAGTTAAATCCCAGGCTCTGAGTCTTCCTACAAGCAAGACTTCGTTTCAGTTAAGGGCAGTCTCTTTTCAGCTCAAAGGAACTACATCGTTCACGAAGCTCACACATTTCTCATCTTAACTGCCAAGCATTGGATGTTAGAGGACCAGTGCTTTGTATTAATTTCAGAATCACATTTGGACTAGATATGACCTGAATGTTTAGGAAACACATACTTTTGTTCTCATCACACTCATGTTTCCTGCTGTCTTAGAGACTGTATAAAGCTGGAGCGTGCTTCTTGCTCTAAAGCATAGTGTGAGCAATGGATGATAACTCTGCTGTGTGTTTCACTTCAGAAATGGAGTTAAATCCCAGGCTCTGAGTCTTCCTACAAGGAAGACTTCGTTTCAAGTAAGGGCAATTACTTTACAGCTCAAACGAACTACATCGTTCACGAAGCTCACACATTTCTCATCTTAACTGCCAAGCATTGGATGTTAGAGGACCAGTGCTTTGTATCAGTTTCAGAAGCAGAGTTGGACTAGATATGGTCTGTATGTGTAAGAAACACCGTTCTTTTGTTCTCAGCACACTCACGTTTCCTGCTGTCTTAGAGAATCTAGAAAGCAAGAGCGTGCTTCTTGCTCTAAAGCAGAGAATGATCCATGGATGAGAACTGTGTTGTGTGTTTCCCTTCAGAAATGGAATAAAATCCCAGGCTCTGTGTCTTCCTACAACCGAGACTTCGTTTCAGGTAAGGGCAGTCACTTTTCAGCTCAAACGAACTACATCCTTCAGGAAGCTCACACGTTTCTCATCTTAACTGACAAGCATCGGGTGTTAGAGGACCAGTGCTTTGTATCAGTTTCAGAAGCACAGTTGGACTAGATATGATCTGAATGTGTAGGAAACACCGTTCTTTTGTTCTCATCACACTCATGTTTCCTGCTGTCTTAGAGACTCTAGAAAGCAAGAGCGTGCTTCTTGCTCTAAAGCAGAGTGTGAACAATGGATGAGAACTCTGCTGTGTTTTTCACTTCAGAAATGAAGTTAAATCCCAGGCTCTGAGTCTTCCTACAAGCAAGACTTCGTTTCAGATAAGGGCAGTCACTTCTCAGTTCAAATGAACTACATCGTTCACGAAGCTCACACGTTTCTCATCTTAACTGACAAGCATTGGATGTTAGAGGACCAGAGCTTTGTATCCGTTTCAGAAGCAGAGTTGGACTAGATATGGTCTGTATGTGTAGGAAATACATTTCTTTTGTTCTGAGCACACTGAAGTTTCCTGCTGTATTTGAGACTCTTGAAAGCAATAGCGTTCTTATTGCTCTAAAGAAGAGTGTGATTTATGGATGAGAACTATGCTGTGTGCTTCCCTTCAGAAATGGAGTTAATCCCAGGCTCTGAGTCTTCCTACAAGGAAGACTTCGTATCAAGTAAGGGCAGTTACTTTACAGCTCAAACGAACCACATCGTTCACAAAGCTCACACATTTCTCATCTTAACTGCCAAGCATTGGATGTTAGAGGACCAGTGCTTTGTATCAGTTTCAGACACACAGTTGGACTAGATATGATCTGAATGTGTAGGAAACACCGTTCTTTTGTTCTCATCACACTCATGTTTCCTGCTGCCTCAGAGATTCTAGAAAGCAAGAGCATGCTTCTTGCTCTAAATAAGAGTGTGAACAGTGGATGAGAACTCTGCTGTGTGTTTCACTTCAGAAACGGAGTTAAATCCCAGGCTCTGAGTCTTCCTACAAGCAAAACTTCGTTTCAGTTAAGGGCAGTCACTTTTCAGCTCAAAGGAACTACATCGTTCATGAAGCTCACACATTTCTCATCTTAACTGCCAAGCATTGGATGTTAGAGGACCAGTGCTTTGTATTAATTTCAGAATCACATTTGGACTAGATATGACCTGAATGTTTAGGAAACACATACTTTTGTTCTCATCACACTAATGTTTCCTGCTGTCTTAGAGACTGTATAAAGCTGGAGCGTGCTTCTTGCTCTAAAGCATAGTGTGAGCAATGGATGATAACTCTGCTGTGTGTTTCACTTCAGAAATGGAGTTAAATCCAAGGCTCTGAGTCTTCCTACAGGGAAGACTTCGTTTCAAGTAAGGGCAATTACTTTACAGCTCAAACGAACTACATCGTTCACGAAGCTCACACATTTCTCATCTTAACTGCCAAGCATTGGATGTTAGAGGACCAGTGCTTTGTATCAGTTTCAGAAGCACAGTTGGACTAGATATTATCTGAATGTGTAGGAAACACCGTTCTTTTGTTCTCATCACACTCATGTTTCCTGCTGCCTCAGAGACTCTAGAAAGCAAGGGCATGCTTCTTGCTCTAAATAAGAGTGTGAACAGTGGATGAGAACTCTGCTGTGTGTTTCACTTCAGAAACGGAGTTAAATACCAGGCTCTGAGTCTTCCTACATGCAAGACTTCGTTTCATGTAAGGGCAGTCACTTTTCAGCTCAAAGGAAGTACATCGTTCACGAAGCTCACACATTTCTCATCTTAACTGCCAAGCATTGGATGTTAGAGGACCAGTGCTTTGTATCAGTTTCAGAAGCACAGTTGGACTAGATATGATCTGAATGTGTAGGAAACACCTACTTTTGTTCTCATCACACTCATGTTTCCTGCTGTCTTAGACACTCTAGAAAGCTAGAGCATGCTTCTTGCTCTAAAGCAGAGTGTGAACAATGGATGAGAACTCTGCTGTGTGTTTCACTTCAGAAATGGAGTTAAATCCCAGGCTCTGAGTCTTCCTACAAGGAAGACTTCGTTTCAAGTAAGGGCAGTTACTTTACAGCTCAAACGAACTACATCGTTCACGAAGCGCACACATTTGTCATCTTAACTGCCAAGCATTGGATGTTAGAGGACCAGTGCTTTGTATCAGTTTCAGAAGCACAGTTGGACTAGATATGATCTGAATGTGTAGGAAACACCTTTCTTTTGTTCTCATCACACTCATGTTTCCTGCTGCCTCAGAGACTCTAGAAAGCAAGAGCATGCTTCTTGCTCTAAATAAGAGTGTGAACCGTGGATGAGAACTCTGCTGTGTGTTTCACTTCAGAAATGGAGTTAAATCCCAGGCTCTGTGTCTTCCTACAAGCAAGACTTCGTTTCATGTAAGGGCAGTCACTTTTCAGCTCAAAGGACCTACATCTTTCACAAAGCTAACATGTTTCTCATCTTAACTGACAAGCATTGGATGTTAGAGGACCAGTGCTTTGTATCAGTTTCAGAAGCAGAGTTGAACTAGATATGGTCTGTATGTGTAAGAAACACCGTTCTTTGTTCTCAGCACACTCACGTTTCCTGCTGTTTTAGAGACTCTAGAAAGCAAGAGCGTGCTTCTTGCTCTAAAGCAGATAGTGATCCATGGATGAGAACTGTGTTGTGTGTTTCCCTTCAGAAATGGAATAAAATCCCAGGCGCGGTGTCTTCCTACAACCAAGACTTCGTTTCAGGTAAGGGCAGTCACTTTTCAGCTCAAACGAACTACATCCTTCAGGAAGCTCACACGTTTCTCTTCTTAACTGACAAGCATCGGGTGTTAGAGGACCAGTGCTTTTTATCAGTTTCCGAAGCAGAGTTGGACTAGATATGATCTGAATGTGTAGGAAACACCGTTCTTTTGTTCTCATCACACTTATGTTTCCTGCTGTCTTAGAGACTCTAGAAAGCAAGAGCATGCTTCTTGCTCTAAAGCAGAGTGTGAACAATGGATGAGAACTCTGCTGTGTTTTTCACTTCAGAAATGAAGTTAAATCCCAGGCTCTGAGTCTTCCTACAAGCAAGACTTCGTTTCAGATAAGGGCAGTCACTTCTCAGTTCAAATGAACTACATCGTTCACGAAGCTCACATGTTTCTCATCTTAACTGACAAGCATTGGATGTTAGAGGACCAGAGCTTTGTATCCGTTTCAGAAGCAGAGTTGGACTAGATATGGTCTGTATGTGTAGGAAATACATTTCTTTTGTTCTGAGCACACTGAAGTTTCCTGCTGTATTTGAGACTCTTGAAAGCAATAGCGTTCTTATTGCTCTAAAGAAGAGTGTGATTTATGGATGAAAACTATGCTGTGTGCTTCCCTTCAGAAATGGAGTTAAATCCCAGGCTCTGAGTCTTCCTACAAGGAAGACTTCGTTTCAAGTAAGGGCAGTTACTTTACAGCTCAAACGAACTACATCGTTCACAAACCTCACACATTTCTCATCTTAACTGCCAAGCATTGGATGTTAGAGGACCAGTGCTTTGTATCAGTTTCAGACACACAGTTGGACTAGATATGATCTGAATGTGTAGGAAACACCGTTCTTTTGTTCTCATCACACTCATGTTTCCTGCTGCCTCAGAGACTCTAGAAAGCAAGAGCATGCTTCTTGCTCTAAATAAGAGTGTGAACAGTGGATGAGAACTCTGCTGTGTGTTTCACTTCAGAAACGGAGTTAAATCCCAGGCTCTGAGTCTTCCTACAAGCAAGACTTCGTTTCAGTTAAGGGCAGTCACTTTTCAGCTCAAAGGAACTACATCGTTCATGAAGCTCACACATTTCTCATCTTAACTGCCAAGCATTGGATGTTAGAGGACCAGTGCTTTGTATTAATTTCAGAATCACATTTGGACTAGATATGACCTGAATGTTTAGGAAACACATACTTTTGTTCTCATCACACTAATGTTTCCTGCTGTCTTAGAGACTGTATAAAGCTGGAGCGTGCTTCTTGCTCTAAAGCATAGTGTGAGCAATGGATGATAACTCTGCTGTGTGTTTCACTTCAGAAATGGAGTTAAATCCAAGGCTCTGAGTCTTCCTACAGGGAAGACTTCGTTTCAAGTAAGGGCAATTACTTTACAGCTCAAACGAACTACATCATTCACGAAGCTCACACATTTCTCATCTTAACTGCCAAGCATTGGATGTTAGAGGACCAGTGCTTTGTATCAGTTTCAGAAGCACAGTTGGACTAGATATGATCTGAATGTGTAGGAAACACCGTTCTTTTGTTCTCATCACACTCATGTTTCCTGCTGCCTCAGAGACTCTAGAAAGCAAGGGCATGCTTCTTGCTCTAAATAAGAGTGTGAACAGTGGATGAGAACTCTGCTGTGTGTTTCACTTCAGAAACGGAGTTAAATCCCAGGCTCTGAGTCTTCCTACAAGCAAGACTTCGTTTCAGTTAAGGGCAGTCTCTTTTCAGCTCAAAGGAACTACATCGTTCACGAAGCTCACACATTTCTCATCTTAACTGCCAAGCATTGGATGTTAGAGGACCAGTGCTTTGTATTAATTTCAGAATCACATTTGGACTAGATATGACCTGAATGTTTAGGAAACACATACTTTTGTTCTCATCACACTCATGTTTCCTGCTGTCTTAGAGACTGTATAAAGCTGGAGCGTGCTTCTTGCTCTAAAGCATAGTGTGAGCAATGGATGATAACTCTGCTGTGTGTTTCACTTCAGAAATGGAGTTAAATCCCAGGCTCTGAGTCTTCCTACAAGGAAGACTTCGTTTCAAGTAAGGGCAATTACTTTACAGCTCAAACGAACTACATCGTTCACGAAGCTCACACATTTCTCATCTTAACTGCCAAGCATTGGATGTTAGAGGACCAGTGCTTTGTATCAGTTTCAGAAGCAGAGTTGGACTAGATATGGTCTGTATGTGTAAGAAACACCGTTCTTTTGTTCTCAGCACACTCACGTTTCCTGCTGTCTTAGAGAATCTAGAAAGCAAGAGCGTGCTTCTTGCTCTAAAGCAGAGAATGATCCATGGATGAGAACTGTGTTGTGTGTTTCCCTTCAGAAATGGAATAAAATCCCAGGCTCTGTGTCTTCCTACAACCGAGACTTCGTTTCAGGTAAGGGCAGTCACTTTTCAGCTCAAACGAACTACATCCTTCAGGAAGCTCACACGTTTCTCATCTTAACTGACAAGCATCGGGTGTTAGAGGACCAGTGCTTTGTATCAGTTTCAGAAGCACAGTTGGACTAGATATGATCTGAATGTGTAGGAAACACCGTTCTTTTGTTCTCATCACACTCATGTTTCCTGCTGTCTTAGAGACTCTAGAAAGCAAGAGCGTGCTTCTTGCTCTAAAGCAGAGTGTGAACAATGGATGAGAACTCTGCTGTGTTTTTCACTTCAGAAATGAAGTTAAATCCCAGGCTCTGAGTCTTCCTACAAGCAAGACTTCGTTTCAGATAAGGGCAGTCACTTCTCAGTTCAAATGAACTACATCGTTCACGAAGCTCACACGTTTCTCATCTTAACTGACAAGCATTGGATGTTAGAGGACCAGAGCTTTGTATCCGTTTCAGAAGCAGAGTTGGACTAGATATGGTCTGTATGTGTAGGAAATACATTTCTTTTGTTCTGAGCACACTGAAGTTTCCTGCTGTATTTGAGACTCTTGAAAGCAATAGCGTTCTTATTGCTCTAAAGAAGAGTGTGATTTATGGATGAGAACTATGCTGTGTGCTTCCCTTCAGAAATGGAGTTAATCCCAGGCTCTGAGTCTTCCTACAAGGAAGACTTCGTATCAAGTAAGGGCAGTTACTTTACAGCTCAAACGAACCACATCGTTCACAAAGCTCACACATTTCTCATCTTAACTGCCAAGCATTGGATGTTAGAGGACCAGTGCTTTGTATCAGTTTCAGACACACAGTTGGACTAGATATGATCTGAATGTGTAGGAAACACCGTTCTTTTGTTCTCATCACACTCATGTTTCCTGCTGCCTCAGAGATTCTAGAAAGCAAGAGCATGCTTCTTGCTCTAAATAAGAGTGTGAACAGTGGATGAGAACTCTGCTGTGTGTTTCACTTCAGAAACGGAGTTAAATCCCAGGCTCTGAGTCTTCCTACAAGCAAAACTTCGTTTCAGTTAAGGGCAGTCACTTTTCAGCTCAAAGGAACTACATCGTTCATGAAGCTCACACATTTCTCATCTTAACTGCCAAGCATTGGATGTTAGAGGACCAGTGCTTTGTATTAATTTCAGAATCACATTTGGACTAGATATGACCTGAATGTTTAGGAAACACATACTTTTGTTCTCATCACACTAATGTTTCCTGCTGTCTTAGAGACTGTATAAAGCTGGAGCGTGCTTCTTGCTCTAAAGCATAGTGTGAGCAATGGATGATAACTCTGCTGTGTGTTTCACTTCAGAAATGGAGTTAAATCCAAGGCTCTGAGTCTTCCTACAGGGAAGACTTCGTTTCAAGTAAGGGCAATTACTTTACAGCTCAAACGAACTACATCGTTCACGAAGCTCACACATTTCTCATCTTAACTGCCAAGCATTGGAAGTTAGAGGACCAGTGCTTTGTATCAGTTTCAGAAGCACAGTTGGACTAGATATTATCTGAATGTGTAGGAAACACCGTTCTTTTGTTCTCATCACACTCATGTTTCCTGCTGCCTCAGAGACTCTAGAAAGCAAGGGCATGCTTCTTGCTCTAAATAAGAGTGTGAACAGTGGATGAGAACTCTGCTGTGTGTTTCACTTCAGAAACGGAGTTAAATACCAGGCTCTGAGTCTTCCTACATGCAAGACTTCGTTTCATGTAAGGGCAGTCACTTTTCAGCTCAAAGGAATTACATCGTTCACGAAGCTCACACATTTCTCATCTTAACTGCCAAGCATTGGATGTTAGAGGACCAGTGCTTTGTATCAGTTTCAGAAGCACAGTTGGACTAGATATGATCTGAATGTGTAGGAAACACCTACTTTTGTTCTCATCACACTCATGTTTCCTGCTGTCTTAGACACTCTAGAAAGCAAGAGCATGCTTCTTGCTCTAAAGCAGAGTGTGAACAATGGATGAGAACTCTGCTGTGTGTTTCACTTCAGAAATGGAGTTAAATCCCAGGCTCTGAGTCTTCCTACAAGGAAGACTTCGTTTCAAGTAAGGGCAGTTACTTTACAGCTCAAACGAACTACATCGTTCACGAAGCGCACACATTTGTCCTCTTAACTGCCAAGCATTGGATGTTAGAGGACCAGTGCTTTGTATCAGTTTCAGAAGCACAGTTGGACTAGATATGATCTGAATGTGTAGGAAACACCTTTCTTTTGTTCTCATCACACTCATGTTTCCTGCTGCCTCAGAGACTCTAGAAAGCAAGAGCATGCTTCTTGCTCTAAATAAGAGTGTGAACCGTGGATGAGAACTCTGCTGTGTGTTTCACTTCAGAAATGGAGTTAAATCCCAGGCTCTGTGTCTTCCTACAAGCAAGACTTCGTTTCATGTAAGGGCAGTCACTTTTCAGCTCAAAGGAACTACATCTTTCACAAAGCGAACATTTTTCTCATCTTAACTGACAAGCATTGGATGTTAGAGGACCAGTGCTTTGTATCAGTTTCAGAAGCAGAGTTGAACTAGATATGGTCTGTATGTGTAAGAAACACCGTTCTTTGTTCTCAGCACACTCACGTTTCCTGCTGTTTTAGAGACTCTAGAAAGCAAGAGCGTGCTTCTTGCTCTAAAGCAGATAGTGATCCATGGATGAGAACTGTGTTGTGTGTTTCCCTTCAGAAATGGAATAAAATCCCAGGCGCGGTGTCTTCCTACAACCAAGACTTCGTTTCAGGTAAGGGCAGTCACTTTTCAGCTCAAACGAACTACATCCTTCAGGAAGCTCACACGTTTCTCATCTTAACTGACAAGCATCGGGTGTTAGAGGACCAGTGCTTTTTATCAGTTTCCGAAGCAGAGTTGGACTAGATATGATCTGAATGTGTAGGAAACACCGTTCTTTTGTTCTCATCACACTTATGTTTCCTGCTGTCTTAGAGACTCTAGAAAGCAAGAGCGTGCTTCTTGCTCTAAAGCAGAGTGTGAACAATGGATGAGAACTCTGCTGTGTTTTTCACTTCAGAAATGGAGTTAAATCCCAGGCTCTGAGTCTTCCTACAAGCAAGACTTCGTTTCAGATAAGGGCAGTCACTTCTCAGTTCAAATGAACTACATCGTTCACGAAGCTCACACGTTTCTCATCTTAACTGACAAGCATTGGATGTTAGAGGACCAGAGCTTTGTATCCGTTTCAGAAGCAGAGTTGGACTAGATATGGTCTGTATGTGTAGGAAATACATTTCTTTTGTTCTGAGCACACTGAAGTTTCCTGCTGTATTTGAGACTCTTGAAAGCAATAGCGTTCTTATTGCTCTAAAGAAGAGTGTGATTTATGGATGAAAACTATGCTGTGTGCTTCCCTTCAGAAATGGAGTTAAATCCCAGGCTCTGAGTCTTCCTACAAGGAAGACTTCGTTTCAAGTAAGGGCAGTTACTTTACAGCTCAAACGAACTACATCGTTCACAAACCTCACACATTTCTCATCTTAACTGCCAAGCATTGGATGTTAGAGGACCAGTGCTTTGTATCAGTTTCAGACACACAGTTGGACTAGATATGATCTGAATGTGTAGGAAACACCGTTCTTTTGTTCTCATCACACTCATGTTTCCTGCTGCCTCAGAGACTCTAGAAAGCAAGAGCATGCTTCTTGCTCTAAATAAGAGTGTGAACAGTGGATGAGAACTCTGCTGTGTGTTTCACTTCAGAAACGGAGTTAAATCCCAGGCTCTGAGTCTTCCTACAAGCAAGACTTCGTTTCAGTTAAGGGCAGTCACTTTTCAGCTCAAAGGAACTACATCGTTCATGAAGCTCACACATTTCTCATCTTAACTGCCAAGCATTGGATGTTAGAGGACCAGTGCTTTGTATTAATTTCAGAATCACATTTGGACTAGATATGACCTGAATGTTTAGGAAACACATACTTTTGTTCTCATCACACTAATGTTTCCTGCTGTCTTAGAGACTGTATAAAGCTGGAGCGTGCTTCTTGCTCTAAAGCATAGTGTGAGCAATGGATGATAACTCTGCTGTGTGTTTCACTTCAGAAATGGAGTTAAATCCAAGGCTCTGAGTCTTCCTACAGGGAAGACTTCGTTTCAAGTAAGGGCAATTACTTTACAGCTCAAACGAACTACATCGTTCACGAAGCTCACACATTTCTCATCTTAACTGCCAAGCATTGGATGTTAGAGGACCAGTGCTTTGTATCAGTTTCAGAAGCACAGTTGGACTAGATATGATCTGAATGTGTAGGAAACACCGTTCTTTTGTTCTCATCACACTCATGTTTCCTGCTGCCTCAGAGACTCTAGAAAGCAAGGGCATGCTTCTTGCTCTAAATAAGAGTGTGAACAGTGGATGAGAACTCTGCTGTGTGTTTCACTTCAGAAACGGAGTTAAATACCAGGCTCTGAGTCTTCCTACATGCAAGACTTCGTTTCATGTAAGGGCAGTCACTTTTCAGCTCAAAGGAAGTACATCGTTCACGAAGCTCACACATTTCTCATCTTAACTGCCAAGCATTGGATGTTAGAGGACCAGTGCTTTGTATCAGTTTCAGAAGCACAGTTGGACTAGATATGATCTGAATGTGTAGGAAACACCTACTTTTGTTCTCATCACACTCATGTTTCCTGCTGTCTTAGACACTCTAGAAAGCAAGAGCATGCTTCTTGCTCTAAATAAGAGTGTGAACCGTGGATGAGAACTCTGCTGTGTGTTTCACTTCAGAAATGGAGTTAAATCCCAGGCTCTGTGTCTTCCTACAAGCAAGACTTCGTTTCATGTAAGGGCAGTCACTTTTCAGCTCAAAGGAACTACATCTTTCACAAAGCGAACATTTTTCTCATCTTAACTGACAAGCATTGGATGTTAGAGGACCAGTGCTTTGTATCAGTTTCAGAAGCAGAGTTGAACTAGATATGGTCTGTATGTGTAAGAAACACCGTTCTTTGTTCTCAGCACACTCACGTTTCCTGCTGTTTTAGAGACTCTAGAAAGCAAGAGCGTGCTTCATGCTCTAAAGCAGATAGTGATCCATGGATGAGAACTGTGTTGTGTGTTTCCCTTCAGAAATGGAATAAAATCCCAGGCGCGGTGTCTTCCTACAACCAAGACTTCGTTTCAGGTAAGGGCAGTCACTTTTCAGCTCAAACGAACTACATCCTTCAGGAAGCTCACACGTTTCTCATCTTAACTGACAAGCATCGGGTGTTAGAGGACCAGTGCTTTTTATCAGTTTCCGAAGCAGAGTTGGACTAGATATGATCTGAATGTGTAGGAAACACCGTTCTTTTGTTCTCATCACACTTATGTTTCCTGCTGTCTTAGAGACTCTAGAAAGCAAGAGCGTGCTTCTTGCTCTAAAGCAGAGTGTGAACAATGGATGAGAACTCTGCTGTGTTTTTCACTTCAGAAATGGAGTTAAATCCCAGGCTCTGAGTCTTCCTACAAGCAAGACTTCGTTTCAGATAAGGGCAGTCACTTCTCAGTTCAAATGAACTACATCGTTCACGAAGCTCACACGTTTCTCATCTTAACTGACAAGCATTGGATGTTAGAGGACCAGAGCTTTGTATCCGTTTCAGAAGCAGAGTTGGACTAGATATGGTCTGTATGTGTAGGAAATACATTTCTTTTGTTCTGAGCACACTGAAGTTTCCTGCTGTATTTGAGACTCTTGAAAGCAATAGCGTTCTTATTGCTCTAAAGAAGAGTGTGATTTATGGATGAAAACTATGCTGTGTGCTTCCCTTCAGAAATGGAGTTAAATCCCAGGCTCTGAGTCTTCCTACCTGGAAGACTTCGTTTCAAGTAAGGGCAGTTACTTTACAGCTCAAACGAACTACATCGTTCACAAACCTCACACATTTCTCATCTTAACTGCCAAGCATTGGATGTTAGAGGACCAGTGCTTTGTATCAGTTTCAGACACACAGTTGGACTAGATATGATCTGAATGTGTAGGAAACACCGTTCTTTTGTTCTCATCACACTCATGTTTCCTGCTGCCTCAGAGACTCTAGAAAGCAAGAGCATGCTTCTTGCTCTAAATAAGAGTGTGAACAGTGGATGAGAACTCTGCTGTGTGTTTCACTTCAGAAACGGAGTTAAATCCCAGGCTCTGAGTCTTCCTACAAGCAAGACTTCGTTTCAGTTAAGGGCAGTCACTTTTCAGCTCAAAGGAACTACATCGTTCATGAAGCTCACACATTTCTCATCTTAACTGCCAAGCATTGGATGTTAGAGGACCAGTGCTTTGTATTAATTTCAGAATCACATTTGGACTAGATATGACCTGAATGTTTAGGAAACACATACTTTTGTTCTCATCACACTAATGTTTCCTGCTGTCTTAGAGACTGTATAAAGCTGGAGCGTGCTTCTTGCTCTAAAGCATAGTGTGAGCAATGGATGATAACTCTGCTGTGTGTTTCACTTCAGAAATGGAGTTAAATCCAAGGCTCTGAGTCTTCCTACAGGGAAGACTTCGTTTCAAGTAAGGGCAATTACTTTACAGCTCAAACGAACTACATCGTTCACGAAGCTCACACATTTCTCATCTTAACTGCCAAGCATTGGATGTTAGAGGACCAGTGCTTTGTATCAGTTTCAGAAGCACAGTTGGACTAGATATGATCTGAATGTGTAGGAAACACCGTTCTTTTGTTCTCATCACACTCATGTTTCCTGCTGCCTCAGAGACTCTAGAAAGCAAGGGCATGCTTCTTGCTCTAAATAAGAGTGTGAACAGTGGATGAGAACTCTGCTGTGTGTTTCACTTCAGAAACGGAGTTAAATACCAGGCTCTGAGTCTTCCTACATGCAAGACTTCGTTTCATGTAAGGGCAGTCACTTTTCAGCTCAAAGGAAGTACATCGTTCACGAAGCTCACACATTTCTCATCTTAACTGCCAAGCATTGGATGTTAGAGGACCAGTGCTTTGTATCAGTTTCAGAAGCACAGTTGGACTAGATATGATCTGAATGTGTAGGAAACACCTACTTTTGTTCTCATCACACTCATGTTTCCTGCTGTCTTAGACACTCTAGAAAGCAAGAGCATGCTTCTTGCTCTAAATAAGAGTGTGAACCGTGGATGAGAACTCTGCTGTGTGTTTCACTTCAGAAATGGAGTTAAATCCCAGGCTCTGTGTCTTCCTACAAGCAAGACTTCGTTTCATGTAAGGGCAGTCACTTTTCAGCCCAAAGGAACTACATCTTTCACAAAGCTAACATGTTTCTCATCTTAACTGACAAGCATTGGATGTTAGAGAACCAGTGCTTTGTATCAGTTTCAGAAGCACAGTTGGACTAGATATGGTCTGTATGTGTAAGAAACACCGTTCTATTGTTCTCAGCACACTCACGTTTCCTGCTGTCTTAGAGACTCTAGAAAGCAAGAGCGTGCTTCTTGCTCTAAAGCAGAGTGTGATCCATGGATGAGAACTGTGTTGTGTGTTTCCCTTCAGAAATGGAATAAAATCCCAGGCTCGGTGTCTTCCTACAACCAAGACTTCGTTTCAGGTAAGGGCAGTCACTTTTCAGCTCAAACGAACTACATCCTTCAGGAAGCTCACACGTTTCTCATCTTAACTGACAAGCATCGGGTGTTAGAGGACCAGTGCTTTGTATCCCTTTCAGAAGCAGAGTTGGACTAGATATGGTCTGTATGTGTAAGAAACACCGTTCTTTTGTTCTCAGCACACTCACGTTTCCTGCTGTCTTAGAGACTCTAGAAAGCAAGAGCGTGCTTCTTGCTCTAAAGCAGAGTGTGACCAGTGGATGAGAACTCTGCTGTGTGTTTCACTTCAGAAACGGAGTTAAATCCCAGGCTCTGAGTCTTCCTACAAGCAAGACTTCGTTTCAGTTAAGGGCAGTCACTTTTCAGCTCAAAGGAAGTACATCGTTCACGAAGCTCACACATTTCTCATCTTAACTGCCAAGCATTGGATGTTAGAGGACCAGTGCTTTGTATCAGTTTCAGAATCACAGTTGGACTAGATATGATCCGCATGTGTAGGAAACACCATTCATTTGTTCTCAGCACACTCAAGTTTCCTGCTGTCTTATAGAGTCTAGAAAACTAGAGCATGCTTCTTGCTCTAAAGCAGATTATGATCAATGGATGAGAACTCTGCTGTGTGTTTCACTTCAGAAATGGAGTTAAATCCCAGGCTCTGAGTCTTCCTACAAGCAAGACTTCGTTTCAGTTAAGGGCAGTCACTTTTCAGCTCAAAGGAAGTACATCGTTCACGAAGTTCACACATTTCTCATCTTAACTGCCAAGCATTGGATGTTAGAGGACCAGTGCTTTGTATCAGTTTCAGAATCACAGTTGGACTAGATATGACCTGAATGTGTAGGAAACACCGTTCTTTTGTTCTCATCACATTCCTGTTTCCTGCTGTCTTAGAGAATCTAGAAAGCAAGAGCGTGCTTCTTGCTCTAAAGCAGAGTGTGAACAATGGATGATAACTCTGCTGTGTGTTTCACTTCAGAAATGGAGTTAAATCCCAGGCTCTGAGTCTTCCTACAAGGAAGACTCCGTTTCAAGTAAGGGCAGTTACTTACAGCTCAAATGAACTACATCGTTCAGGAAGCTCACACGGTTCTCATCTTAACTGACAAGCATCGGATGTTAGAGGACCAGAGCTTTGTATCACTTTCAGGAGCAGAGTTGGACTAGATATGGTCTGTATGTGTAGGAAATACATTTCTTTTGTTCTGAGCACACTGAAGTTTCCTGCTGTATTTGAGACTCTTGAAAGCAATAGCGTTCTTATTGCTCTAAAGAAGAGTGTGATTTATGGATGAGAACTATGCTGTGTGCTTCCCTTCAGAAATGGAGTTAAATCCCAGGCTCTGAGTCTTCCTACAAGGAAGACTTCGTTTCAAGTAAGGGCAGTTACTTTACAGCTCAAATGAACTACATTGTTCACAAAGCTCACACATTTCTCATCTTAACTGCCAAGCATTGGATGTTAGAGGACCAGTGCTTTGTATCAGTTTCAGACACACAGTTGGACTAGATATGATCTGAATGTGTAGGAAACACCGTTCTTTTGTTCTCATCACACTCATGTTTCCTGCTGCCTCAGAGACTCTAGAAAGCAAGAGCATGCTTCTTGCTCTAAATAAGAGTGTGAACAGTGGATGAGAACTCTGCTGTGTGTTTCACTTCAGAAACGGAGTTAAATCCCAGGCTCTGAGTCTTCCTACAAGCAAGACTTCGTTTCAGTTAAGGGCAGTCACTTTTCAGCTCAAAGGAACTACATCGTTCACGAAGCTCACACATTTCTCATCTTAACTGCCAAGCATTGGATGTTAGAGGACCAGTGCTTTGTATTAATTTCAGAATCACATTTGGACTAGATATGACCTGAATGTGTAGGAAACACATACTTTTGTTCTCATCACACTCATGTTTCCTGCTGTCTTAGAGACTGTATAAAGCTGGAGCATGCTTCTTGCTCTAAAGCATAGTGTGAGCAATGGATGATAACTCTGCTGTGTGTTTCACTTCAGAAATGGAGTTAAATCCCAGGCTCTGAGTCTTCCTACAAGGAAGACTTCGTTTCAAGTAAGGGCAGTTACTTTACAGCTCAAACGAACTACATCGTTCACGAAGCTCACACATTTCTCATCTTAACTGCCAAGCATTGGATGTTAGAGGACCAGTGCTTTGTATCAGTTTCAGAAGCACAGTTGGACTAGATATGATCTGAATGTGTAGGAAACACCGTTCTTTTGTTCTCATCACAAACATGTTTCCTGCTGCCTCAGAGACTCTAGAAAGCAAGGGCATGCTTCTTGCTCTAAATAAGAGTGTGAACAGTGGATGAGAACTCTGCTGTGTGTTTCACTTCAGAAACGGAGTTAAATACCAGGCTCTGAGTCTTCCTACATGCAAGACTTCGTTTCATGTAAGGGCAGTCACTTTTCAGCTCAAACGAACTACATCCTTCAGGAAGCTCACACATTTCTCATCTTAACTGCCAAGCATTGGATGTTAGAGGACCAGTGCTTTGTATCAGTTTCAGAAGCACAGTTGGACTAGATATGATCTGAATATGTAGGAAACACCTACTTTTGTTCTCATCACACTCATGTTTCTGGCTGTCTTAGAGACTCTAGAAAGCTAGAGCGTGCTTCTTGCTCTAAAGCAGAGTGTGAACAATGGATGAGAACTCTGCTGTGTGTTTCACTTCAGAAATGGAGTTAAATCCCAGGCTCTGAGTCTTCCTACAAGGAAGCCTCCGTTTCAATTAAGGGCAGTTACTTACAGCTCAAATGAACTACATCGTTCAGGAAGCTCACACGTTTCTCATCTTAACTGACAAGCATCGGATGTTAGAGGACCAGAGCTTTGTATCAGTTTCAGAAGCAGAGTTGGTCTAGATATGGTCCGTATGTGTAGGAAATACAGTTGTTCTGAGCACACTCAAGTTTCATGCTGTATTTGAGACTCTAGAAAGCAATAGCGTTCTTCTTGCTCTAAAGAAGAGTGTGATCCATGGATGAGAACTATGCTGTGTGCTTCCCTTCAGAAATGGAGTTAAATCCCAGGCTCTGTGTCTTCCTACAAGCAAGACTTCGTTTCATGTAAGGGCAGTCACTTTTCAGCTCAAAGGAACTACATCTTTCACAAAGCTAACATGTTTCTCATCTTAACTGCCAAGCATTGGATGTTAGAGGACCAGTGCTTTGTATCAGTTTCCCAGAAGCAGAGTTGGACTAGATATGGTCTGTATGTGTAAGAAACACCGTTCTTTTGTTCTCAGCACACTCACGTTTCCTGCTGTCTTAGAGACTCTAGAAAGCAAGAGCGTGCTTCTTGCTCTAAAGCAGAGAGTGATCCATGGATGAGAACTCTGCTGTGTGTTTCACTTCAGAAATGGAGTTAAATCCCAGGCTCTGAGTCTTCCTACAAGCAAGACTTCGATTCAGTTAAGGGCAGTCACTTTTCAGCTCAAAGGAAGTACATCGTTCACGAAGCTCACACTTTTCTCATCTTAACTGCCAAGCATTGGATGTTAGAGGACCAGTGCTTTGTATCAGATTCAGAATCACAGTTGGACTAGATATGACCTGAATGTGTAGGAAACACCGTTCTTTTGTTCTCATCACATTCCTGTTTCCTGCTGTCTTAGAGAATCTAGAAAGCAAGAGCGTGCTTCTTGCTCTAAAGCAGAGTGTGAACAATGGATGATAACTCTGCTGTGTGTTTCACTTCAGAAATGGAGTTAAATCCCAGGCTCTTAGTCTTCCTACAAGGAAGACTCCGTTTCAAGTAAGGGCAGTTACTTAAAGCTCAAATGATCTACATCGTTCAGGAAGCTCACCCGGATCTCATCTTAACTGACAAGCATCGGATGTTAGAGGACCAGAGCTTTGTATCACTTTCAGAAGCAGAGTTGGACTAGATATGATCTGAATGTGTAGGAAACACCGTTCTTTTGTTCTCATCACACTCATGTTTCCTGCTGTCTTAGAGACTCTAGAAAGCAAGAGCGTGCTTCTTGCTCTAAAGCAGAGTGTGCACAATGGATGAGAACTCTGCTGTGTTTTTCACTTCAGAAATGGAGTTAAATCCCAGGCTCTGAGTCTTCCTACAAGCAAGACTTCATTTCAGATAAGGGCAGTCACTTCTCAGTTCAAATGAACTACATCGTTCACGAAGCTCACACGTTTCTCATCTTAACTGACAAGCATTGGATGTTAGAGGACCAGAGCTTTGTATCAGTTTCAGAAGCAGAGTTGGACTAGATATGGTCTGTATGTGTAGGAAATACATTTCTTTTGTTCTGAGCACTCTGAAGTTTCCTGCTGTATTTGAGACTCTTGAAAGCAATAGCGTTCTTATTGATCTAAAGAAGAGTGTGATTTATGGATGAGAACTATGCTGTGTGCTTCCCTTCAGAAATGGAGTTAAATCCCAGGCTCTGAGTCTTCCTACAAGGAAGACTTCGTTTCAAGTAAGGGCAGTTACTTTACAGCTCAAAGGAACTACATCGTTCACAAAGCTCACACATTTCTCATCTTAACTGCCAAGCATTGGATGTTAGAGGACAAGTGCTTTGTATCAGTTTCAGACACACAGTTGGACTAGATATGATCTGAATGTGTAGGAAACACCGTTGTTTTGTTCTCATCACACTCATGTTTCCTGCTGCCTCAGAGACTCTAGAAAGCAAGAGCATGCTTCTTGCTCTAAATAAGAGTGTGAACAGTGGATGAGAACTCTGCTATGTGTTTCACTTCAGAAACGGAGTTAAATCCCAGGCTCTGAGTCTTCCTACAAGCAAGACCTCGTTTCAGTTAAGGGCAGTCACTTTTCAGCTCAAAGGAACTACATCGTTCACGAAGCTCACACATTTCTCATCTTAACTGCCAAGCATTGGATGTTAGAGGACCAGTGGTTTGTATTAATTTCAGAATCACATTTGCACTAGATATGACCTGAATGTTTAGGAAACACATACTTTTGTTCTCATCACACACATGTTTCCTGCTGTCTTAGAGACTGTATAAAGCTGGAGCGTGCTTCTTGCTCTAAAGCATAGTGTGAGCAATGGATGATAACTCTGCTGTGTGTTTCACTTCAGAAATGGAGTTAAATCCCAGGCTCTGAGTCTTCCTACAAGGAAGACTTCGTTTCAAGTAAGGGCAATTACTTTACAGCTCAAACGAACTACATCGTTCACGAAGCTCACACATTTCTCATCTTAACTGCCAAGCATTGGATGTTAGAGGACCAGTGCTTTGTATCAGTTACAGAAGCACAGTTGGACTAGATATGATCTGAATGTGTAGGAAACACCATTCTTTTGTTCTCATCACACTCATGTTTCCTGCTGCCTCAGAGACTCTAGAAAGCAAGAGCATGCTTCTTGCTCTAAATAAGAGTGTGAACAGTGGCTGAGAACTCTGCTGTGTGTTTCACTTCAGAAACGGAGTTAAATCCCAGGCTCTGAGTCTTCCTACAAGCAAGACTTCGTTTCAGTTAAGGGCAGTCACTTTTCAGCTCAAAGGAACTACATCGTTCACGAAGCTCACACATTTCTCATCTTAACTGCCAAGCATTGGATGTTAGAGGACCAGTGCTTTGTATTAATTTCAGAATCACATTTGGACTAGATATGACCTGAATGTGTAGGAAACACATACTTTTGTTCTCATCACACTCATGTTTCCTGCTGTCTTAGAGACTGTATAAAGCTGGAGCGTGCTTCTTGCTCTAAAGCATAGTGTGAGCAATGGATGATAACTCTGCTGTGTGTTTCACTTCAGAAATGGAGTTAAATCCCAGTCTCTGAGTCTTCCTACAAGGAAGACTTCGTTTCAAGTAAGGGCAGTTACTTTACAGCTCAAACGAACTACATCGTTCACGAAGCTCACACATTTCTCATCTTAACTGCCAAGCATTGGATGTTAGAGGACCAGTGCTTTGTATCAGTTTCAGAAGCACAGTTGGACTAGATATGATCTGAATGTGTAGGAAACACCGTTCTTTTGTTCTCATCACAAACATGTTTCCTGCTGCCTCAGAGACTCTAGAAAGCAAGGGCATGCTTCTTGCTCTAAATAAGAGTGTGAACAGTGGATGAGAACTCTGCTGTGTGTTTCACTTCAGAAACGGAGTTAAATACCAGGCTCTGAGTCTTCCTACATGCAAGACTTCGTTTCATGTAAGGGCAGTCACTTTTCAGCTCAAACGAACTACATCCTTCAGGAAGCTCACACATTTCTCATCTTAACTGCCAAGCATTGGATGTTAGAGGACCAGTGCTTTGTATCAGTTTCAGAAGCACAGTTGGACTAGATATGATCTGAATATGTAGGAAACACCTACTTTTGTTCTCATCACACTCATGTTTCTGGCTGTCTTAGAGACTCTAGAAAGCTAGAGCGTGCTTCTTGCTCTAAAGCAGAGTGTGAACAATGGATGAGAACTCTGCTGTGTGTTTCACTTCAGAAATGGAGTTAAATCCCAGGCTCTGAGTCTTCCTACAAGGAAGCCTCCGTTTCAATTAAGGGCAGTTACTTACAGCTCAAATGAACTACATCGTTCAGGAAGCTCACACGTTTCTCATCTTAACTGACAAGCATCGGATGTTAGAGGACCAGAGCTTTGTATCAGTTTCAGAAGCAGAGTTGGTCTAGATATGGTCCGTATGTGTAGGAAATACAGTTGTTCTGAGCACACTCAAGTTTCATGCTGTATTTGAGACTCTAGAAAGCAATAGCGTTCTTCTTGCTCTAAAGAAGAGTGTGATCCATGGATGAGAACTATGCTGTGTGCTTCCCTTCAGAAATGGAGTTAAATCCCAGGCTCTGTGTCTTCCTACAAGCAAGACTTCGTTTCATGTAAGGGCAGTCACTTTTCAGCTCAAAGGAACTACATCTTTCACAAAGCTAACATGTTTCTCATCTTAACTGCCAAGCATTGGATGTTAGAGGACCAGTGCTTTGTATCAGTTTCCCAGAAGCAGAGTTGGACTAGATATGGTCTGTATGTGTAAGAAACACCGTTCTTTTGTTCTCAGCACACTCACGTTTCCTGCTGTCTTAGAGACTCTAGAAAGCAAGAGCGTGCTTCTTGCTCTAAAGCAGAGAGTGATCCATGGATGAGAACTCTGCTGTGTGTTTCACTTCAGAAATGGAGTTAAATCCCAGGCTCTGAGTCTTCCTACAAGCAAGACTTCGATTCAGTTAAGGGCAGTCACTTTTCAGCTCAAAGGAAGTACATCGTTCACGAAGCTCACACTTTTCTCATCTTAACTGCCAAGCATTGGATGTTAGAGGACCAGTGCTTTGTATCAGATTCAGAATCACAGTTGGACTAGATATGACCTGAATGTGTAGGAAACACCGTTCTTTTGTTCTCATCACATTCCTGTTTCCTGCTGTCTTAGAGAATCTAGAAAGCAAGAGCGTGCTTCTTGCTCTAAAGCAGAGTGTGAACAATGGATGATAACTCTGCTGTGTGTTTCACTTCAGAAATGGAGTTAAATCCCAGGCTCTTAGTCTTCCTACAAGGAAGACTCCGTTTCAAGTAAGGGCAGTTACTTAAAGCTCAAATGATCTACATCGTTCAGGAAGCTCACCCGGATCTCATCTTAACTGACAAGCATCGGATGTTAGAGGACCAGAGCTTTGTATCACTTTCAGAAGCAGAGTTGGACTAGATATGATCTGAATGTGTAGGAAACACCGTTCTTTTGTTCTCATCACACTCATGTTTCCTGCTGTCTTAGAGACTCTAGAAAGCAAGAGCGTGCTTCTTGCTCTAAAGCAGAGTGTGCACAATGGATGAGAACTCTGCTGTGTTTTTCACTTCAGAAATGGAGTTAAATCCCAGGCTCTGAGTCTTCCTACAAGCAAGACTTCATTTCAGATAAGGGCAGTCACTTCTCAGTTCAAATGAACTACATCGTTCACGAAGCTCACACGTTTCTCATCTTAACTGACAAGCATTGGATGTTAGAGGACCAGAGCTTTGTATCAGTTTCAGAAGCAGAGTTGGACTAGATATGGTCTGTATGTGTAGGAAATACATTTCTTTTGTTCTGAGCACTCTGAAGTTTCCTGCTGTATTTGAGACTCTTGAAAGCAATAGCGTTCTTATTGATCTAAAGAAGAGTGTGATTTATGGATGAGAACTATGCTGTGTGCTTCCCTTCAGAAATGGAGTTAAATCCCAGGCTCTGAGTCTTCCTACAAGGAAGACTTCGTTTCAAGTAAGGGCAGTTACTTTACAGCTCAAAGGAACTACATCGTTCACAAAGCTCACACATTTCTCATCTTAACTGCCAAGCATTGGATGTTAGAGGACAAGTGCTTTGTATCAGTTTCAGACACACAGTTGGACTAGATATGATCTGAATGTGTAGGAAACACCGTTGTTTTGTTCTCATCACACTCATGTTTCCTGCTGCCTCAGAGACTCTAGAAAGCAAGAGCATGCTTCTTGCTCTAAATAAGAGTGTGAACAGTGGATGAGAACTCTGCTATGTGTTTCACTTCAGAAACGGAGTTAAATCCCAGGCTCTGAGTCTTCCTACAAGCAAGACCTCGTTTCAGTTAAGGGCAGTCACTTTTCAGCTCAAAGGAACTACATCGTTCACGAAGCTCACACATTTCTCATCTTAACTGCCAAGCATTGGATGTTAGAGGACCAGTGGTTTGTATTAATTTCAGAATCACATTTGCACTAGATATGACCTGAATGTTTAGGAAACACATACTTTTGTTCTCATCACACACATGTTTCCTGCTGTCTTAGAGACTGTATAAAGCTGGAGCGTGCTTCTTGCTCTAAAGCATAGTGTGAGCAATGGATGATAACTCTGCTGTGTGTTTCACTTCAGAAATGGAGTTAAATCCCAGGCTCTGAGTCTTCCTACAAGGAAGACTTCGTTTCAAGTAAGGGCAATTACTTTACAGCTCAAACGAACTACATCGTTCACGAAGCTCACACATTTCTCATCTTAACTGCCAAGCATTGGATGTTAGAGGACCAGTGCTTTGTATCAGTTACAGAAGCACAGTTGGACTAGATATGATCTGAATGTGTAGGAAACACCATTCTTTTGTTCTCATCACACTCATGTTTCCTGCTGCCTCAGAGACTCTAGAAAGCAAGAGCATGCTTCTTGCTCTAAATAAGAGTGTGAACAGTGGCTGAGAACTCTGCTGTGTGTTTCACTTCAGAAACGGAGTTAAATCCCAGGCTCTGAGTCTTCCTACAAGCAAGACTTCGTTTCAGTTAAGGGCAGTCACTTTTCAGCTCAAAGGAACTACATCGTTCACGAAGCTCACACATTTCTCATCTTAACTGCCAAGCATTGGATGTTAGAGGACCAGTGCTTTGTATTAATTTCAGAATCACATTTGGACTAGATATGACCTGAATGTGTAGGAAACACATACTTTTGTTCTCATCACACTCATGTTTCCTGCTGTCTTAGAGACTGTATAAAGCTGGAGCGTGCTTCTTGCTCTAAAGCATAGTGTGAGCAATGGATGATAACTCTGCTGTGTGTTTCACTTCAGAAATGGAGTTAAATCCCAGTCTCTGAGTCTTCCTACAAGGAAGACTTCGTTTCAAGTAAGGGCAGTTACTTTACAGCTCAAAAGAACTACATCGTTCACGAAGCTCACACATTTCTCATCTTAACTGCCAAGCATTGGATGTTAGAGGACCAGTGCTTTGTATCAGTTTCAGAAGGACAGTTGGACTAGATATGATCTGAATGTGTAGGAAACACTGTTCTTTTGTTCTCATCACACTCATGTTTCCTGCTGCCTCAGAGACTCTAGAAAGCAAGGGCATGCTTCTTGCTCTAAATAAGAGTGTGAACAGTGGATGAGAACTCTGCTGTGTGTTTCACTTCAGAAACGGAGTTAAATACCAGGCTCTGAGTCTTCCTACATGCAAGACTTCGTTTCATGTAAGGGCAGTCACTTTTCTGCTCAAAGGAAGTACATCTTTCACAAAGCTAACATGTTTCTCATCTTAACTGACAAGCATTGGATGTTAGAGGACCAGTGCTTTGTATCAGTTTCAGAAGCAGAGTTGGACTAGATATGGTCTGTATGTGTAAGAAACACCGTTCTTTTGTTCTCAGCACACTCACGTTTCCTGCTGTCTTAGAGACTCTAGAAAGCAAGAGCGTGCTTCTTGCTCTAAAGCAGAGAGTGATCCATGGAGGAGAACTGTGTTGTGTGTTTCCCTTCAGAAATGGAATAAAATCCCAGGCTCGGTGTCTTCCTACAAGCAAGACTTCGTTTCAGATAAGGCAGTCACTTCTCAGTTCAAATGAACTACATCGTTCACGAAGCTCACACGTTTCTCATCTTAACTGACAAGCATTGGATGTTAGAGGACCAGAGCTTTGTATCCGTTTCAGAAGCAGAGTTGGACTAGATATGGTCTGTATGTGTAGGAAATACATTTCTTTTGTTCTGAGCACACTGAAGTTTCCTGCTGTATTTGAGACTCTTGAAAGCAATAGCGTTCTTATTGCTCTAAAGAAGAGTGTGATTTATGGATGAGAACTATGCTGTGTGCTTCCCTTCAGAAATGGAGTTAAATCCCAGGCTCTGAGTCTTCCTACAAGAAAGACTTCGTTTCAAGTAAGGGCAGTTACTTTACAGCTCAAACGAACTACATCGTTCACAAAGCTCACACATTTCTCATCTTAACTGCCAAGCATTGGATGTTAGAGGACCAGTGCTTTGTATCAGTTTCAGACACACAGTTGGACTAGATATGATCTGAATGTGTAGGAAACACCGTTCTTTTGTTCTCATCACACTCATGTTTCCTGCTGCCTCAGAGATTCTAGAAAGCAAGAGCATGCTTCTTGCTCTAAATAAGAGTGTGAACAGTGGATGAGAACTCTGCTGTGTGTTTCACTTCAGAAACGGAGTTAAATCCCAGGCTCTGAGTCTTCCTACAAGCAAGACTTCGTTTCAGTTAAGGGCAGTCTCTTTTCAGCTCAAAGGAACTACATCGTTCACGAAGCTCACACATTTCTCATCTTAACTGCCAAGCATTGGATGTTAGAGGACCAGTGCTTTGTATTAATTTCAGAATCACATTTGCACTAGATATGACCTGAATGTTTAGGAAACACATACTTTTGTTCTCATCACACACATGTTTCCTGCTGTCTTAGAGACTGTATAAAGCTGGAGCGTGCTTCTTGCTCTAAAGCATAGTGTGAGCAATGGATGATAACTCTGCTGTGTGTTTCACTTCAGAAATGGAGTTAAATCCCAGGCTCTGAGTCTTCCTACAAGGAAGACTTCGTTTCAAGTAAGGGCAATTACTTTACAGCTCAAACGAACTACATCGTTCACGAAGCTCACACATTTCTCATCTTAACTGCCAAGCATTGGATGTTAGAGGACCAGTGCTTTGTATCAGTTTCAGAAGCAGAGTTGGACTAGATATGGTCTGTATGTGTAAGAAACACCGTTCTTTTGTTCTCAGCACACTCACGTTTCCTGCTGTCTTAGAGACTCTAGAAAGCAAGAGCGTGCTTCTTGCTCTAAAGCAGAGAGTGATCCATGGATGAGAACTGTGTTGTGTGTTTCCCTTCAGAAATGGAATAAAATCCCAGGCTCGGTGTCTTCCTACAACCAAGACTTCGTTTCAGGTAAGGGCAGTCACTTTTCAGCTCAAACGAACTACATCCTTCAGGAAGCTCACACGTTTCTCATCTTAACTGACAAGCATCGGGTGTTAGAGGACCAGTGCTTTGTATCAGTTTCAGAAGCAGAGTTGGACTAGATATGATCTGAATGTGTAGGAAACACCGTTCTTTTGTTCTCATCACACTCATGTTTCCTGCTGTCTTAGAGACTCTAGAAAGCAAGAGCGTGCTTCTTGCTCTAAAGCAGAGTGTGAACAATGGATGAGAACTCTGCTGTGTTTTTCACTTCAGAAATGAAGTTAAATCCCAGGCTCTGAGTCTTCCTACAAGCAAGACTTCGTTTCAGATAAGGGCAGTCACTTCTCAGTTCAAATGAACTACATCGTTCACGAAGCTCACACGTTTCTCATCTTAACTGACAAGCTTTGGATGTTAGAGGACCAGATCTTTGTATCCGTTTCAGAAGCAGAGTTGGACTAGATATGGTCTGTATGTGTAGGAAATACATTTCTTTTGTTCTGAGCACACTGAAGTTTCCTGCTGTATTTGAGACTCTTGAAAGCAATAGCGTTCTTATTGCTCTAAAGAAGAGTGTGATTTATGGATGAGAACTATGCTGTGTGCTTCCCTTCAGAAATGGAGTTAAATCCCAGGCTCTGAGTCTTCCTACAAGGAAGACTTCGTTTCAAGTAAGGGCAGTTACTTTACAGCTCAAACGAACTACATCGTTCACAAAGCTCACACATTTCTCATCTTAACTGCCAAGCATTGGATGTTAGAGGACCAGTGCTTTGTATCAGTTTCAGACACACAGTTGGACTAGATATGATCTGAATGTGTAGGAAACACCGTTCTTTTGTTCTCATCACACTCATGTTTCCTGCTGCCTCAGAGATTCTAGAAAGCAAGAGCATGCTTCTTGCTCTAAATAAGAGTGTGAACAGTGGATGAGAACTCTGCTGTGTGTTTCACTTCAGAAACGGAGTTAAATCCCAGGCTCTGAGTCTTCCTACAAGCAAGACTTCGTTTCAGTTAAGGGCAGTCTCTTTTCAGCTCAAAGGAACTACATCGTTCACGAAGCTCACACATTTCTCATCTTAACTGCCAAGCATTGGATGTTAGAGGACCAGTGCTTTGTATTAATTTCAGAATCACATTTGGACTAGATATGACCTGAATGTTTAGGAAACACATACTTTTGTTCTCATCACACTCATGTTTCCTGCTGTCTTAGAGACTGTATAAAGCTGGAGAGTGCTTGTTGCTCTAAAGCATAGTGTGAGCAATGGATGATAACTCTGCTGTGTGTTTCACTTCAGAAATGGAGTTAAATCCCAGGCTCTGAGTCTTCCTACAAGGAAGACTTCGTTTCAAGTAAGGGCAATTACTTTACAGCTCAAATGAACTACATCGTTCACGAAGCTCACACATTTCTCATCTTAACTGCCAAGCATTGGATGTAGAGGACCAGTGCTTTGTATTAATTTCAGAATCACATTTGGACTAGATATGACCTGAATGTTTAGGAAACACATACTTTTGTTCTCATCACACTCATGTTTCCTGCTGTCTTAGAGACTGTATAAAGCTGGAGCATGCTTCTTGCTGTAAAGCATAGTGTGAGCAATGGATGATAACTCTGCTGTGTGTTTCACTTCAGAAATGGAGTTAAATCCCAGGCTCTGAGTCTTCCTACAAGGAAGACTTCGTTTCAAGTAAGGGCAGTTACTTTACAGCTCAAACGAACTACATCGTTCACGAAGCTCACACATTTCTCATCTTAACTGCCAAGCATTGGAAGTTAGAGGACCAGTGCTTTGTATCAGTTTCAGAAGCAGAGTTGGACTAGATATGGTCTGTATGTGTAAGAAACACCGTTCTTTTGTTCTCAGCACACTCATGTTTCCTGCTGTCTTAGAGACTCTAGAAAGCAAGAGCGTGCTTCTTGCTCTAAAGCAGAGAGTGATCCATGGATGAGAACTGTGTTGTGTGTTTCCCTTCAGAAATGGAATAAAATCCCAGGCTCGGTGTCTTCCTACAACCAAGACTTCGTTTCAGGTAAGGGCAGTCACTTTTCAGCTCAAACGAACTACATCCTTCAGGAAGCTCACACGTTTCTCATCTTAACTGACAAGCATCGGGTGTTAGAGGACCAGTGCTTTTTATCAGTTTCAGAAGCAGAGTTGGACTAGATATGATCTGAATGTGTAGGAAACACCGTTCTTTTGTTCTCATCACACTTATGTTTCCTGCTGTCTTAGATACTCTAGAAAGCAAGAGCGTGCTTCTTGCTCTAAAGCAGAGTGTGAACAATGGATGAGAACTCTGCTGTGTTTTTCACTTCAGAAATGGAGTTAAATCCCAGGCTCTGAGTCTTCCTACAAGGAAGACTCCGTTTCAAGTAAGGGCAGTTACTTACAGCTCAAATGAACTACATCGTTCAGGAAGCTCACACGGTTCTCATCTTAACTGACAAGCATCGGATGTTAGAGGACCAGAGCTTTGTATCACTTTCAGGAGCAGAGTTGGACTAGATATGGTCTGTATGTGTAGGAAATACATTTCTTTTGTTCTGAGCACACTGAAGTTTCCTGCTGTATTTGAGACTCTTGAAAGCAATAGCGTTCTTATTGCTCTAAAGAAGAGTGAGATTTATGGATGAGAACTATGCTGTGTGCTTCCCTTCAGAAATGGAGTTAAATCCCAGGCTCTGAGTCTTCCTACAAGGAAGACTTCGTTTCAAGTAAGGGCAGTTACTTTACAGCTCAAACGAACTACATCGTTCACGAAGCTCACACATTTCTCATCTTAACTGCCAAGCATTGGATGTTAGAGGACCAGTGCTCTGTATCAGTTTCAAAAGCACAGTTGGACTAGATATGATCTGAATGTGTAGGAAACACCGTTCTTTTGTTCTCATCACACTCATGTTTCCTGCTGCCTCAGAGACTCTAGAAAGCAAGAGCATGCTTCTTGCTCTAAATAAGAGTGTGAACAGTGGATGAGAACTCTGCTGTGTGTTTCACTTCAGAAACGGAGTTAAATCCCAGGCTCTGAGTCTTCCTACAAGCAAGACTTCGTTTCAGTTAAGGGCAGTCACTTTTCAGCTCAAAGGAACTACATCGTTCACGAAGCTCACACATTTCTCATCTTAACTGCCAAGCATTGGATGTTAGAGGACCAGTGCTTTGTATTAATTTCAGAATCACATTTGGACTAGATATGACCTGAATGTGTAGGAAACACATACTTTTGTTCTCATCACACTCATGTTTCCTGCTGTCTTAGAGACTGTATAAAGCTGGAGCGTGCTTCTTGCTCTAAAGCATAGTGTGAGCAATGGATGATAACTCTGCTGTGTGTTTCACTTCAGAAATGGAGTTAAATCCCAGGCTCTGAGTCTTCCTACAAGGAAGACTTCGTTTCAAGTAAGGGCAGTTACTTTACAGCTCAAACGAACTACATCGTTCACGAAGCTCACACATTTCTCATCTTAACTGCCAAGCATTGGATGTTAGAGGACCAGTGCTTTGTATCAGTTTCAGAAGCACAGTTGGACTAGATATGATCTGAATGTGTAGGAAACACCGTTCTTTTGTTCTCATCACACTCATGTTTCCTGCTGTCTTAGAGACTCTAGAAAGCAAGAGCGTGCTTCTTGCTCTAAAGCAGAGTGTGAACAATGGATGAGAACTCTGCTGTGTTTTTCACTTCAGAAATGAAGTTAAATCCCAGGCTCTGAGTCTTCCTACAAGCAAGACTTCGTTTCAGATAAGGGCAGTCACTTCTCAGTTCAAATGAACTACATCGTTCACGAAGCTCACACGTTTCTCATCTTAACTGACAAGCATTGGATGTTAGAGGACCAGAGCTTTGTATCCGTTTCAGAAGCAGAGTTGGACTAGATATGGTCTGTATGTGTAGGAAATACATTTCTTTTGTTCTGAGCACACTGAAGTTTCCTGCTGTATTTGAGACTCTTGAAAGCAATAGCGTTCTTATTGCTCTAAAGAAGAGTGTGATTTATGGATGAGAACTATGCTGTGTGCTTCACTTCAGAAATGGAGTTAAATCCCAGGCTCTGAGTCTTCCTACAAGGAAGACTTCGTTTCAAGTAAGGGCAGTTACTTTACAGCTCAAACGAACTACATCGTTCACAAAGCTCACACATTTCTCATCTTAACTGCCAAGCATTGGATGTTAGAGGACCAGTGCTTTGTATCAGTTTCAGACACACAGTTGGACTAGATATGATCTGAATGTGTAGGAAACACCGTTCTTTTGTTCTCATCACACTCATGTTTCCTGCTGCCTCAGAGATTCTAGAAAGCAAGAGCATGCTTCTTGCTCTAAATAAGAGTGTGAACAGTGGATGAGAACTCTGCTGTGTGTTTCACTTCAGAAACGGAGTTAAATCCCAGGCTCTGAGTCTTCCTCCAAGCAAGACTTCGTTTCAGTTAAGGGCAGTCTCTTTTCAGCTCAAAGGAACTACATCGTTCACGAAGCTCACACATTTCTCATCTTAACTGCCAAGCATTGGATGTTAGAGGACCAGTGCTTTGTATTAATTGCAGAATCACATTTGCACTAGATATGACCTGAATGTTTAGGAAACACATACTTTTGTTCTCATCACACACATGTTTCCTGCTGTCTTAGAGACTGTATAAAGCTGGAGCGTGCTTCTTGCTCTAAAGCATAGTGTGAGCAATGGATGATAACTCTGCTGTGTGTTTCACTTCAGAAATGGAGTTAAATCCCAGGCTCTGAGTCTTCCTACAAGGAAGACTTCGTTTCAAGTAAGGGCAATTACTTTACAGCTCAAACGAACTACATCGTTCACGAAGCTCACACATTTCTCATCTTAACTGCCAAGCATTGGATGTTAGAGGACCAGTGCTTTGTATCAGTTTCAGAAGCAGAGTTGGACTAGATATGGTCTGTATGTGTAAGAAACACCGTTCTTTTGTTCTCAGCACACTCACGTTTCCTGCTGTCTTAGAGACTCTAGAAAGCAAGAGCGTGCTTCTTACTCTAAAGCAGAGAGTGATCCATGGATGAGAACTGTGTTGGGTGTTTCCCTTCAGAAATGGAATAAAATCCCAGGCTCGGTGTCTTCCTACAACCAAGACTTCGTTTCAGGTAAGGGCAGTCACTTTTCAGCTCAAACGAACTACATCCTTCAGGAAGCTCACACGTTTCTCATCTTAACTGACAAGCATCGGGTGTTAGAGGACCAGTGCTTTGTATCAGTTTCAGAAGCAGAGTTGGACTAGATATGATCTGAATGTGTAGGAAACACCGTTCTTTTGTTCTCATCACACTCATGTTTCCTGCTGTCTTAGAGACTCTAGAAAGCAAGAGCGTGTTTCTTGCTCTAAAGCAGAGTGTGAACAATGGATGAGAACTCTGCTGTGTTTTTCACTTCAGAAATGAAGTTAAATCCCAGGCTCTGAGTCTTCCTACAAGCAAGACTTCGTTTCAGATAAGGGCAGTCACTTCTCAGTTCAAATGAACTACATCGTTCACGAAGCTCACACGTTTCTCATCTTAACTGACAAGCATTGGATGTTAGAGGACCAGAGCTTTGTATCCGTTTCAGAAGCAGAGTTGGACTAGATATGGTCTGTATGTGTAGGAAATACATTTCTTTTGTTCTGAGCACACTGAAGTTTCCTGCTGTATTTGAGACTCTTGAAAGCAATAGCGTTCTTATTGCTCTAAAGAAGAGTGTGATTTATGGATGAGAACTATGCTGTGTGCTTCCCTTCAGAAATGGAGTTAAATCCCAGGCTCTGAGTCTTCCTACAAGGAAGACTTCGTTTCAAGTAAGGGCAGTTACTTTACAGCTCAAACGAACTACATCGTTCACAAAGCTCACACATTTCTCATCTTAACTGCCAAGCATTGGATGTTAGAGGACCAGTGCTTTGTATCAGTTTCAGACACACAGTTGGACTAGATATGATCTGAATGTGTAGGAAACACCGTTCTTTTGTTCTCATCACACTCATGTTTCCTGCTGCCTCAGAGATTCTAGAAAGCAAGAGCATGCTTCTTGCTCTAAATAAGAGTGTGAACAGTGGATGAGAACTCTGCTGTGTGTTTCACTTCAGAAACGGAGTTAAATCCCAGGCTCTGAGTCTTCCTACAAGCAAGACTTCGTTTCAGTTAAAGGCAGTCTCTTTTCAGCTCAAAGGAACAACATCGTTCACGAAGCTCACACATTTCTCATCTTAACTGCCAAGCATTGGATGTTAGAGGACCAGTGCTTTGTATTAATTTCAGAATCACATTTGGACTAGATATGACCTGAATGTTTAGGAAACACATACTTTTGTTCTCATCACACTCATGTTTCCTGCTGTCTTAGAGACTGTATAAAGCTGGAGAGTGCTTCTTGCTCTAAAGCATAGTGTGAGCAATGGATGATAACTCTGCTGTGTGTTTCACTTCAGAAATGGAGTTAAATCCCAGGCTCTGAGTCTTCCTACAAGGAAGACTTCGTTTCAAGTAAGGGCAATTACTTTACAGCTCAAACGAACTACATCGTTCACGAAGCTCACACATTTCTCATCTTAACTGCCAAGCATTGGATTTTAGAGGACCAGTGCTTTGTATCAGTTTCAGAAGCACAGTTGGACTAGATATGATCTGAATGTGTAGGAAACACCGTTCTTTTGTTCTCATCACACTCATGTTTCCTGCTGCCTCAGAGACTCTAGAAAGCAAGGGCATGCTTCTTGCTCTAAATAAGAGTGTGAACAGTGGATGAGAACTCTGCTGTGTGTTTCACTTCAGAAACGGAGTTAAATACCAGGCTCTGAGTCTTCCTACATGCAAGACTTCGTTTCATGTAAGGGCAGTCACTTTTCAGCTCAAAGGTAGTACATCGTTCACGAAGCTCACACATTTCTCATCTTAACTGCCAAGCATTGGATGTAGAGGACCAGTGCTTTGTATTAATTTCAGAATCACATTTGGACTAGATATGACCTGAATGTTTAGGAAACACATACTTTTGTTCTCATCACACTCATGTTTCCTGCTGTCTTAGAGACTGTATAAAGCTGGAGCATGCTTCTTGCTCTAAAGCATAGTGTGAGCAATGGATGATAACTATGCTGTTTGTTTCACTTCAGAAATGGAGTTAAATCCCAGGCTCTGAGTCTTCCTACAAGGAAGACTTCGTTTCAAGTAAGGGCAGTTACTTTACAGCTCAAACGAACTACATCGTTCACGAAGCTCACACATTTCTCATCTTAACTGCCAAGCATTGGAAGTTAGAGGACCAGTGCTTTGTATCAGTTTCAGAAGCAGTGTTGGACTAGATATGGTCTGTATGTGTAAGAAACACCGTTCTTTTGTTCTCAGCACACTCACGTTTCCTGCTGTCTTAGAGACTCTAGAAAGCAAGAGCGTGCTTCTTGCTCTAAAGCAGAGAGTGATCCATGGATGAGAACTGTGTTGTGTGTTTCCCTTCAGAAATGGAATAAAATCCCAGGCTCGGTGTCTTCCTACAACCAAGACTTCGTTTCAGGTAAGGGCAGTCACTTTTCAGCTCAAACGAACTACATCCTTCAGGAAGCTCACACGTTTCTCATCTTAACTGACAAGCATCGGGTGTTAGAGGACCAGTGCTTTTTATCAGTTTCAGAAGCAGAGTTGGACTAGATATGATCTGAATGTGTAGGAAACACCGTTCTTTTGTTCTCATCACACTTATGTTTCCTGCTGTCTTAGATACTCTAGAAAGCAAGAGCGTGCTTCTTGCTCTAAAGCAGAGTGTGAACAATGGATGAGAACTCTGCTGTGTTTTTCACCTCAGAAATGGAGTTAAATCCCAGGCTCTGAGTCTTCCTACAAGGAAGACTCCGTTTCAAGTAAGGGCAGTTACTTACAGCTCAAATGAACTACATCGTTCAGGAAGCTCACACGGTTCTCATCTTAACTGACAAGCATCGGATGTTAGAGGACCAGAGCTTTGTATCACTTTCAGGAGCAGAGTTGGACTAGATATGGTCTGTATGTGTAGGAAATACATTTCTTTTGTTCTGAGCACACTGAAGTTTCCTGCTGTATTTGAGACTCTTGAAAGCAATAGCGTTCTTATTGCTCTAAAGAAGAGTGAGATTTATGGATGAGAACTATGCTGTGTGCTTCCCTTCAGAAATGGAGTTAAATCCCAGGCTCTGAGTCTTCCTACAAGGAAGACTTCGTTTTAAGTAAGGGCAGTTACTTTACAGCTCAAACGAACTACATCGTTCACGAAGCTCACACATTTCTCATCTTAACTGCCAAGCATTGGATGTTAGAGGACCAGTGCTCTGTATCAGTTTCAGAAGCACAGTTGGACTAGATATGATCTGAATGTGTAGGAAACACCGTTCTTTTGTTCTCATCACACTCATGTTTCCCGCTGTCTTAGAGACTCTAGAGAGCAAGAGCATGCTTCTTGCTCTAAATAAGAGTGTGAACAATGGATGAGAACTCTGCTGTGTGTTTCACTTCAGAAATGGAGTTAAATCCCAGGCTCTGAGTCTTCCTACAAGGAAGACTTCGTTTCAAGTAAGGGCAGTTACTTTACAGCTCAAAACAAACTACTTCGTTCACAAAGCTCACACATTTCTCATCTTAACTGCCAAGCATTGGATGTTAGAGGACCAGTGCTTTGTATCAGTTTCAGACACACAGTTGGACTAGATATGATCTGAATGTGTAGGAAACACCGTTCTTTTGTTCTCATCACACTCATGTTTCCTGCTGCCTCAGAGACTCTAGAAAGCAAGAGCATGCTTCTTGCTCTAAATAAGAGTGTGAACAGTGGATGAGAACTCTGCTGTGTGTTTCACTTCAGAAACGGAGTTAAATCCCAGGCTCTGAGTCTTCCTACAAGCAAGACTTCGTTTCAGTTAAGGGCAGTCACTTTTCAGCTCAAAGGAACTACATCGTTCACGAAGCTCACACATTTCTCATCTTAACTGCCAAGCATTGGATGTTAGAGGACAAGTGCTTTGTATTAATTTCAGAATCACATTTGGACTAGATATGACCTGAATGTGTAGGAAACACATACTTTTGTTCTCATCACACTCATGTTTCCTGCTGTCTTAGAGACTGTATAAAGCTGGAGCGTGCTTCTTGCTCTAAAGCATAGTGTGAGCAATGGATGATAACTCTGCTGTGTGTTTCACTTCAGAAATGGAGTTAAATCCCAGGCTCTGAGTCTTCCTACAAGGAAGACTTCGTTTCAAGTAAGGGCAGTTACTTTACAGCTCAAACGAACTACATCGTTCACGAAGCTCACACATTTCTCATCTTAACTGCCAAGCATTGGATGTTAGAGGACCAGTGCTTTGTATCAGTTTCAGAAGCACAGTTGGACTAGATATGATCTGAATGTGTAGGAAACACCGTTCTTTTGTTCTCATCACAAACATGTTTCCTGCTGCCTCAGAGACTCTAGAAAGCAAGGGCATGCTTCTTGCTCTAAATAAGAGTGTGAACAGTGGATGAGAACTCTGCTGTGTGTTTCACTTCAGAAATGGAGTTAAATCCCAGGCTCTGTGTCTTCCTACAAGCAAGACTTCGTTTCATGTAAGGGCAGTCACTTTTCAGCTCAAAGGAACTACATCTTTCACAAAGCTAACATGTTTCTCATCTTAACTGACAAGCATTGGATGTTAGAGAACCAGTGCTTTGTATCAGTTTCAGAAGCACAGTTGGACTAGATATGGTCTGTATGTGTAAGAAACACCGTTCTATTGTTCTCAGCACACTCACGTTTCCTGCTGTCTTAGAGACTCTAGAAAGCAAGAGCGTGCTTCTTGCTCTAAAGCAGAGTGTGATCCATGGATGAGAACTGTGTTGTGTGTTTCCCTTCAGAAATGGAATAAAATCCCAGGCTCGGTGTCTTCCTACAACCAAGACTTCGTTTCAGGTAAGGGCAGTCACTTTTCAGCTCAAACGAACTACATCGTTCAGGAAGCTCACACGTTTCTCATCTTAACTGACAAGCATCGGGTGTTAGAGGACCAGTGCTTTGTATCCCTTTCAGAAGCAGAGTTGGACTAGATATGGTCTGTATGTGTAAGAAACACCGTTCTTTTGTTCTCAGCACACTCACGTTTCCTGCTGTCTCAGAGACTCTAGAAAGCAAGAGCGTGCTTCTTGCTCTAAAGCAGAGTGTGACCAGTGGATGAGAACTCTGCTGTCTGTTTCACTTCAGAAACGGAGTTAAATCCCAGGCTCTGAGTCTTCCTACAAGCAAGACTTCGTTTCAGTTAAGGGCAGTCACTTTTCAGCTCAAAGGAAGTACATCGTTCACGAAGCTCACACATTTCTCATCTTAACTGCCAAGCATTGGATGTTAGAGGACCAGTGCTTTGTATCAGTTTCAGAATCACAGTTGGACTAGATATGATCCGCATGTGTAGGAAACACCATTCATTTGTTCTCAGCACACTCAAGTTTCCTGCTGTCTTATAGAGTCTAGAAAACTAGAGCATGCTTCTTGCTCTAAAGCAGATTGTGATCAATGGATGAGAACTCTGCTGTGTGTTTCACTTCAGAAATGGAGTTAAATCCCAGGCTCTGAGTCTTCCTACAAGCAAGACTTCGTTTCAGTTAAGGGCAGTCACTTTTCAGCTCAAAGGAAGTACATCGTTCACGAAGCTCACACATTTCTCATCTTAACTGCCAAGCATTGGATGTTAGAGGACCAGTGCTTTGTATCAGTTTCAGAATCACATTTGGACTAGATATGACCTGAATGTTTAGGAAACACATACTTTTGTTCTCATCACACTCATGTTTCCTGCTGTCTTAGAGACTGTATAAAGCTGGAGAGTGCTTCTTGCTCTAAAGCATAGTGTGAGCAATGGATGATAACTCTGCTGTGTGTTTCACTTCAGAAATGGAGTTAAATCCCAGGCTCTGAGTCTTCCTACAAGGAATACTTCGTTTCAAGTAAGGGCAATTACTTTACAGCTCAAATGAACTACATCGTTCATGAAGCTCACACATTTCTCATCTTAACTGCCAAGCATTGGATGTTAGAGGACCAGTGCTTTGTCTCAGTTTCAGAAGCACAGTTGGACTAGATATGATCTGAATGTGTAGGAAACACCGTTCTTTTGTTCTCATCACACTCATGTTTCCTGCTGCCTCAGAGAATCTAGAAAGCAAGGGCATGCTTCTTGCTCTAAATAAGAGTGTGAACAGTGGATGAGAACTCTGCTGTGTGTTTCACTTCAGAAACGGAGTTAAATACCAGGCTCTGAGTCTTCCTACATGCAAGACTTCATTTCATGTAAGGGCAGTCACTTTTCAGCTCAAAGGAAGTACATCGTTCACGAAGCTCACACATTTCTCATCTTAACTGCCAAGCATTGGAAGTTAGAGGACCAGTGCTTTGTATCAGTTTCAGAAGCAGAGTTGCACTAGATATGGTCTGTATGTGTAAGAAACACCGTTCTTTTGTTCTCAGCACACTCACGTTTCCTGCTGTCTTAGAGACTCTAGAAAGCAAGTGCGTGCTTCTTGCTCTAAAGCAGAGAGTGATCCATGGATGAGAACTGTGTTGTGTGTTTCCCTTCAGAAATGGAATAAAATCCCAGGCTTGGTGTCTTCCTACAACCAAGACTTCGTTTCAGGTAAGGGCAGTCACTTTTCAGCTCAAACGAACTACATCCTTCAGGAAGCTCACACGTTTCTCATCTTAACTGACAAGCATCGGGTGTTAGAGGACCAGTGCTTTTTATCAGTTTCAGAAGCAGAGTTGGACTAGATATGATCTGAATGTGTAGGAAACACCGTTCTTTTGTTCTCATCACACTTATGTTTCCTGCTCTCTTAGATACTCTAGAAAGCAAGAGCGTGCTTCTTGCTCTAAAGCAGAGTGTGAACAATGGATGAGAACTCTGCTGTGTTTTTCACTTCAGAAATGGAGTTAAATCCCAGGCTCTGAGTCTTCCTACAAGGAAGACTCCGTTTCAAGTAAGTGCAGTTACTTACAGCTCAAATGAACTACATCGTTCAGGAAGCTCACACGGTTCTCATCTTAACTGACAAGCATCGGATGTTAGAGGACCAGAGCTTTGTATCACTTTCAGGAGCAGAGTTGGACTAGATATGGTCTGTATGTGTAGGAAATACATTTCTTTTGTTCTGAGCACACTGAAGTTTCCTGCTGTATTTGAGACTCTTGAAAGCAATAGCGTTCTTATTGCTCTAAAGAAGAGTGTGATTTATGGATGAGAACTATGCTGTGTGCTTCCCTTCAGAAATGGAGTTAAATCCCAGGCTCTGTGTCTTCCTACAAGCAAGACTTCGTTTCATGTAAGGGCAGTCACTTTTCAGCTCAAAGGAACTACATCTTTCACAAAGCTAACATGTTTCTCATCTTAACTGACAAGCATTGGATGTTAGAGAACCAGTGCTTTGTATCAGTTTCAGAAGCACAGTTGGACTAGATATGGTCTGTATGTGTAAGAAACACCGTTCTATTGTTCTCAGCACACTCACGTTTCCTGCTGTCTTAGAGACTCTAGAAAGCAAGAGCGTGCTTCTTGCTCTAAAGCAGAGTGTGATCCATGGATGAGAACTGTGTTGTGTGTTTCCCTTCAGAAATGGAATAAAATCCCAGGCTCGGTGTCTTCCTACAACCAAGACTTCGTTTCAGGTAAGGGCAGTCACTTTTCAGCTCAAACGAACTACATCGTTCAGGAAGCTCACACGTTTCTCATCTTAACTGACAAGCATCGGGTGTTAGAGGACCAGTGCTTTGTATCCCTTTCAGAAGCAGAGTTGGACTAGATATGGTCTGTATGTGTAAGAAACACCGTTTTTTTGTTCTCAGCACACTCACGTTTCCTGCTGTCTTAGAGACTCTAGAAAGCAAGAGCGTGCTTCTTGCTCTAAAGCAGAGTGTGACCAGTGGATGAGAACTCTGCTGTGTGTTTCACTTCAGAAACGGAGTTAAATCCCAGGCTCTGAGTCTTCCTACAAGCAAGACTTCGTTTCAGTTAAGGGCAGTCACTTTTCAGCACAAAGGAAGTACATCGTTCACGAAGCTCACACATTTCTCATCTTAACTGCCAAGCATTGGATGTTAGAGGACCAGTGCTTTGTATCAGTTTCAGAATCACAGTTGGACTAGATATGATCCGCATGTGTAGGAAACACCATTCATTTGTTCTCAGCACACTCAAGTTTCCTGCTGTCTTATAGAGTCTAGAAAACTAGAGCATGCTTCTTGCTCTAAAGCAGATTGTGATCAATGGATGAGAACTCTGCTGTGTGTTTCACTTCAGAAATGGAGTTAAATCCCAGGCTCTGAGTCTTCCTACAAGCAAGACTTCGTTTCAGTTAAGGGCAGTCACTTTTCAGCTCAAAGGAAGTACATCGTTCACGAAGCTCACACATTTCTCATCTTAACTGCCAAGCATTGGATGTTAGAGGACCAGTGCTTTGTATCTGTTTCAGAATCACAGTTGGACTAGATATGACCTGAATGTGTAGGAAACACCGTTCTTTTGTTCTCATCACATTCCTGTTTCCTGCTGTCTTAGAGAATCTAGAAAGCAAGAGCGTGCTTCTTGCTCTAAAGCAGAGTGTGAACAATGGATGATAACTCTGCTGTGTGTTTCACTTCAGAAATGGAGTTAAATCCCAGGCTCTGAGTCTTCCTACAAGGAAGACTCCGTTTCAAGTAAGGGCAGTTACTTACAGCTCAAATGAACTACATCGTTCAGGAAGCTCACACGGTTCTCATCTTAACTGACAAGCATCGGATGTTAGAGGACCACAGCTTTGTATCACTTTCAGGAGCAGAGTTGGACTAGATATGGTCTGTATGTGTAGGAAATACATTTCTTTTGTTCTGAGCACACTGAAGTTTCCTGCTGTATTTGAGACTCTTGAAAGCAATAGCGTTCTTATTGCTCTAAAGAAGAGTGTGATTTATGGATGAGAACTATGCTGTGTGCTTCCCTTCAGAAATGGAGTTAAATCCCAGGCTCTGAGTCTTCCTACAAGGAAGACTTCGTTTCAAGTAAGGGCAGTTACTTTACAGCTCAAACGAACTACATCATTCACGAAGCGCACACATTTGTCATCTTAACTGCCAAGCATTGGATGTTAGAGGACCAGTGCTTTGTATCAGTTTCAGAAGCACAGTTGGACTAGATATGATCTGAATGTGTAGGAAACACCGTTCTTTTGTTCTCATCACACTCATGTTTCCTGCTGCCTCAGAGACTCTAGAAAGCAAGAGCATGCTTCTTGCTCTAAATAAGAGTGTGAACCGTGGATGAGAACTCTGATGTGTGTTTCACTTCAGAAATGGTGTTAAATCCCAGGCTCTGTGTCTTCCTACAAGCAAGACTTCGTTTCATGTAAGGGCAGTCACTTTTCAGCTCAAAGGAACTACATCTTTCACAAAGCTAACATGATTCTCATCTTAACTGACAAGCATTGGATGTTAGAGGACCAGTGCTTTGTATCAGTTTCAGAAGCAGAGTTGAACTAGATATGGTCTGTATGTGTAAGAAACACCGTTCTTTTGTTCTCAGCACACTCACGTTTCCTGCTGTCTTAGAGACTCTAGAAAGCAAGAGCGTGCTTCTTGCTCTAAAGCAGAGAGTGATCCATGGATGAGAACTGTGTTGTGTGTTTCCCTTCAGAAATGGAATAAAATCCCAGGCTCGGTGTCTTCCTACAACCAAGACTTCGTTTCAGGTAAGGGCAGTTACTTGCAGCTCAAACGAACTACTTCGTTCATGAAGCTCACACATTTCTCATCTTAACTGCCAAGCATTGGATGTTAGAGGACCAGTGCTCTGTATCAGTTTCAGAAGCACAGTTGGACTAGATATGATCTGAATGTGTAGGAAACACCGTTCTTTTGTTCTCATCACACTCATGTTTCCTGCTCTCTTAGAGACTCTAGAGAGCAAGAGCATGCTTCTTGCTCTAAATAAGAGTGTGAACAATGGATGAGAACTCTGCTGTGTGTTTCACTTCAGAAATGGAGTTAAATCCCAGGCTCTGAGTCTTCCTACAAGGAAGACTTCGTTTCAAGTAAGGGCAGTTACTTTACAGCTCAAAACAAACTACATCGTTCACAAAGCTCACACATTTCTCATCTTAACTGCCAAGCATTGGATGTTAGAGGACCAGTGCTTTGTATCAGTTTCAGACACACAGTTGGACTAGATATGATCTGAATGTGTAGGAAACACCGTTCTTTTGTTCTCATCACAAACATGTTTCCTGCTGCCTCAGAGACTCTAGAAAGCAAGGGCATGCTTCTTGCTCTAAATAAGAGTGTGAACAGTGGATGAGAACTCTGCTGTGTGTTTCACTTCAGAAACGGAGTTAAATACCAGGCTCTGAGTCTTCCTACAAGGAAGACTTCGTTTCAAGTAAGGGCAGTTACTTTACAGCTCAAACGAACTACATCGTTCACGAAGCTCACACATTTCTCATCTTAACTGCCAAGCATTGGATGTTAGAGGACCAGTGCTTTGTATCAGTTTCAGAAGCACAGTTGGACTAGATATGATCTGAATGTGTAGGAAACACCGTTCTTTTGTTCTCATCACACTCATGTTTCCTGCTGCCTCAGAGACTCTAGAAAGCAAGAGCATGCTTCTTGCTCTAAATAAGAGTGTGAACAGTGGATGAGAACTCTGCTGTGTGTTTCACTTCAGAAATGGAGTTAAATCCCAGGCTCTGTGTCTTCCTACAAGCAAGACTTCGTTTCATGTAAGGGCAGTCACTTTTCAGCTCAAAGGAACTACATCTTTCACAAAGCTAACATGTTTCTCATCTTAACTGACAAGCATTGGATGTTAGAGAACCAGTGCTTTGTATCAGTTTCAGAAGCACAGTTGGACTAGATATGGTCTGTATGTGTAAGAAACACCGTTCTATTGTTCTCAGCACACTCACGTTTCCTGCTGTCTTAGAGACTCTAGAAAGCAAGAGCGTGCTTCTTGCTCTAAAGCAGAGTGTGATCCATGGATGAGAACTGTGTTGTGTGTTTCCCTTCAGAAATGGAATAAAATCCCAGGCTCGGTGTCTTCCTACAACCAAGACTTCGTTTCAGGTAAGGGCAGTCACTTTTCAGCTCAAACGAACTACATCGTTCAGGAAGCTCACACGTTTCTCATCTTAACTGACAAGCATCGGGTGTTAGAGGACCAGTGCTTTGTATCCCTTTCAGAAGCAGAGTTGGACTAGATATGGTCTGTATGTGTAAGAAACACCGTTCTTTTGTTCTCAGCACACTCACGTTTCCTGCTGTCTCAGAGACTCTAGAAAGCAAGAGCGTGCTTCTTGCTCTAAAGCAGAGTGTGACCAGTGGATGAGAACTCTGCTGTCTGTTTCACTTCAGAAACGGAGTTAAATCCCAGGCTCTGAGTCTTCCTACAAGCAAGACTTCGTTTCAGTTAAGGGCAGTCACTTTTCAGCTCAAAGGAAGTACATCGTTCACGAAGCTCACACATTTCTCATCTTAACTGCCAAGCATTGGATGTTAGAGGACCAGTGCTTTGTATCAGTTTCAGAATCACAGTTGGACTAGATATGATCCGCATGTGTAGGAAACACCATTCATTTGTTCTCAGCACACTCAAGTTTCCTGCTGTCTTATAGAGTCTAGAAAACTAGAGCATGCTTCTTGCTCTAAAGCAGATTGTGATCAATGGATGAGAACTCTGCTGTGTGTTTCACTTCAGAAATGGAGTTAAATCCCAGGCTCTGAGTCTTCCTACAAGCAAGACTTCGTTTCAGTTAAGGGCAGTCACTTTTCAGCTCAAAGGAAGTACATCGTTCACGAAGCTCACACATTTCTCATCTTAACTGCCAAGCATTGGATGTTAGAGGACCAGTGCTTTGTATCAGTTTCAGAATCACATTTGGACTAGATATGACCTGAATGTTTAGGAAACACATACTTTTGTTCTCATCACACTCATGTTTCCTGCTGTCTTAGAGACTGTATAAAGCTGGAGAGTGCTTCTTGCTCTAAAGCATAGTGTGAGCAATGGATGATAACTCTGCTGTGTGTTTCACTTCAGAAATGGAGTTAAATCCCAGGCTCTGAGTCTTCCTACAAGGAATACTTCGTTTCAAGTAAGGGCAATTACTTTACAGCTCAAATGAACTACATCGTTCATGAAGCTCACACATTTCTCATCTTAACTGCCAAGCATTGGATGTTAGAGGACCAGTGCTTTGTCTCAGTTTCAGAAGCACAGTTGGACTAGATATGATCTGAATGTGTAGGAAACACCGTTCTTTTGTTCTCATCACACTCATGTTTCCTGCTGCCTCAGAGAATCTAGAAAGCAAGGGCATGCTTCTTGCTCTAAATAAGAGTGTGAACAGTGGATGAGAACTCTGCTGTGTGTTTCACTTCAGAAACGGAGTTAAATACCAGGCTCTGAGTCTTCCTACATGCAAGACTTCATTTCATGTAAGGGCAGTCACTTTTCAGCTCAAAGGAAGTACATCGTTCACGAAGCTCACACATTTCTCATCTTAACTGCCAAGCATTGGAAGTTAGAGGACCAGTGCTTTGTATCAGTTTCAGAAGCAGAGTTGCACTAGATATGGTCTGTATGTGTAAGAAACACCGTTCTTTTGTTCTCAGCACACTCACGTTTCCTGCTGTCTTAGAGACTCTAGAAAGCAAGTGCGTGCTTCTTGCTCTAAAGCAGAGAGTGATCCATGGATGAGAACTGTGTTGTGTGTTTCCCTTCAGAAATGGAATAAAATCCCAGGCTCGGTGTCTTCCTACAACCAAGACTTCGTTTCAGGTAAGGGCAGTCACTTTTCAGCTCAAACGAACTACATCCTTCAGGAAGCTCACACGTTTCTCATCTTAACTGACAAGCATCGGGTGTTAGAGGACCAGTGCTTTTTATCAGTTTCAGAAGCAGAGTTGGACTAGATATGATCTGAATGTGTAGGAAACACCGTTCTTTTGTTCTCATCACACTTATGTTTCCTGCTCTCTTAGATACTCTAGAAAGCAAGAGCGTGCTTCTTGCTCTAAAGCAGAGTGTGAACAATGGATGAGAACTCTGCTGTGTTTTTCACTTCAGAAATGGAGTTAAATCCCAGGCTCTGAGTCTTCCTACAAGGAAGACTCCGTTTCAAGTAAGTGCAGTTACTTACAGCTCAAATGAACTACATCGTTCAGGAAGCTCACACGGTTCTCATCTTAACTGACAAGCATCGGATGTTAGAGGACCAGAGCTTTGTATCACTTTCAGGAGCAGAGTTGGACTAGATATGGTCTGTATGTGTAGGAAATACATTTCTTTTGTTCTGAGCACACTGAAGTTTCCTGCTGTATTTGAGACTCTTGAAAGCAATAGCGTTCTTATTGCTCTAAAGAAGAGTGTGATTTATGGATGAGAACTATGCTGTGTGCTTCCCTTCAGAAATGGAGTTAAATCCCAGGCTCTGTGTCTTCCTACAAGCAAGACTTCGTTTCATGTAAGGGCAGTCACTTTTCAGCTCAAAGGAACTACATCTTTCACAAAGCTAACATGTTTCTCATCTTAACTGACAAGCATTGGATGTTAGAGAACCAGTGCTTTGTATCAGTTTCAGAAGCACAGTTGGACTAGATATGGTCTGTATGTGTAAGAAACACCGTTCTATTGTTCTCAGCACACTCACGTTTCCTGCTGTCTTAGAGACTCTAGAAAGCAAGAGCGTGCTTCTTGCTCTAAAGCAGAGTGTGATCCATGGATGAGAACTGTGTTGTGTGTTTCCCTTCAGAAATGGAATAAAATCCCAGGCTCGGTGTCTTCCTACAACCAAGACTTCGTTTCAGGTAAGGGCAGTCACTTTTCAGCTCAAACGAACTACATCGTTCAGGAAGCTCACACGTTTCTCATCTTAACTGACAAGCATCGGGTGTTAGAGGACCAGTGCTTTGTATCCCTTTCAGAAGCAGAGTTGGACTAGATATGGTCTGTATGTGTAAGAAACACCGTTTTTTTGTTCTCAGCACACTCACGTTTCCTGCTGTCTTAGAGACTCTAGAAAGCAAGAGCGTGCTTCTTGCTCTAAAGCAGAGTGTGACCAGTGGATGAGAACTCTGCTGTGTGTTTCACTTCAGAAACGGAGTTAAATCCCAGGCTCTGAGTCTTCCTACAAGCAAGACTTCGTTTCAGTTAAGGGCAGTCACTTTTCAGCACAAAGGAAGTACATCGTTCACGAAGCTCACACATTTCTCATCTTAACTGCCAAGCATTGGATGTTAGAGGACCAGTGCTTTGTATCAGTTTCAGAATCACAGTTGGACTAGATATGATCCGCATGTGTAGGAAACACCATTCATTTGTTCTCAGCACACTCAAGTTTCCTGCTGTCTTATAGAGTCTAGAAAACTAGAGCATGCTTCTTGCTCTAAAGCAGATTGTGATCAATGGATGAGAACTCTGCTGTGTGTTTCACTTCAGAAATGGAGTTAAATCCCAGGCTCTGAGTCTTCCTACAAGCAAGACTTCGTTTCAGTTAAGGGCAGTCACTTTTCAGCTCAAAGGAAGTACATCGTTCACGAAGCTCACACATTTCTCATCTTAACTGCCAAGCATTGGATGTTAGAGGACCAGTGCTTTGTATCTGTTTCAGAATCACAGTTGGACTAGATATGACCTGAATGTGTAGGAAACACCGTTCTTTTGTTCTCATCACATTCCTGTTTCCTGCTGTCTTAGAGAATCTAGAAAGCAAGAGCGTGCTTCTTGCTCTAAAGCAGAGTGTGAACAATGGATGATAACTCTGCTGTGTGTTTCACTTCAGAAATGGAGTTAAATCCCAGGCTCTGAGTCTTCCTACAAGGAAGACTCCGTTTCAAGTAAGGGCAGTTACTTACAGCTCAAATGAACTACATCGTTCAGGAAGCTCACACGGTTCTCATCTTAACTGACAAGCATCGGATGTTAGAGGACCACAGCTTTGTATCACTTTCAGGAGCAGAGTTGGACTAGATATGGTCTGTATGTGTAGGAAATACATTTCTTTTGTTCTGAGCACACTGAAGTTTCCTGCTGTATTTGAGACTCTTGAAAGCAATAGCGTTCTTATTGCTCTAAAGAAGAGTGTGATTTATGGATGAGAACTATGCTGTGTGCTTCCCTTCAGAAATGGAGTTAAATCCCAGGCTCTGAGTCTTCCTACAAGGAAGACTTCGTTTCAAGTAAGGGCAGTTACTTTACAGCTCAAACGAACTACATCATTCACGAAGCGCACACATTTGTCATCTTAACTGCCAAGCATTGGATGTTAGAGGACCAGTGCTTTGTATCAGTTTCAGAAGCACAGTTGGACTAGATATGATCTGAATGTGTAGGAAACACCGTTCTTTTGTTCTCATCACACTCATGTTTCCTGCTGCCTCAGAGACTCTAGAAAGCAAGAGCATGCTTCTTGCTCTAAATAAGAGTGTGAACCGTGGATGAGAACTCTGATGTGTGTTTCACTTCAGAAATGGTGTTAAATCCCAGGCTCTGTGTCTTCCTACAAGCAAGACTTCGTTTCATGTAAGGGCAGTCACTTTTCAGCTCAAAGGAACTACATCTTTCACAAAGCTAACATGATTCTCATCTTAACTGACAAGCATTGGATGTTAGAGGACCAGTGCTTTGTATCAGTTTCAGAAGCAGAGTTGAACTAGATATGGTCTGTATGTGTAAGAAACACCGTTCTTTTGTTCTCAGCACACTCACGTTTCCTGCTGTCTTAGAGACTCTAGAAAGCAAGAGCGTGCTTCTTGCTCTAAAGCAGAGAGTGATCCATGGATGAGAACTGTGTTGTGTGTTTCCCTTCAGAAATGGAATAAAATCCCAGGCTCGGTGTCTTCCTACAACCAAGACTTCGTTTCAGGTAAGGGCAGTTACTTGCAGCTCAAACGAACTACTTCGTTCATGAAGCTCACACATTTCTCATCTTAACTGCCAAGCATTGGATGTTAGAGGACCAGTGCTCTGTATCAGTTTCAGAAGCACAGTTGGACTAGATATGATCTGAATGTGTAGGAAACACCGTTCTTTTGTTCTCATCACACTCATGTTTCCTGCTCTCTTAGAGACTCTAGAGAGCAAGAGCATGCTTCTTGCTCTAAATAAGAGTGTGAACAATGGATGAGAACTCTGCTGTGTGTTTCACTTCAGAAATGGAGTTAAATCCCAGGCTCTGAGTCTTCCTACAAGGAAGACTTCGTTTCAAGTAAGGGCAGTTACTTTACAGCTCAAAACAAACTACATCGTTCACAAAGCTCACACATTTCTCATCTTAACTGCCAAGCATTGGATGTTAGAGGACCAGTGCTTTGTATCAGTTTCAGACACACAGTTGGACTAGATATGATCTGAATGTGTAGGAAACACCGTTCTTTTGTTCTCATCACAAACATGTTTCCTGCTGCCTCAGAGACTCTAGAAAGCAAGGGCATGCTTCTTGCTCTAAATAAGAGTGTGAACAGTGGATGAGAACTCTGCTGTGTGTTTCACTTCAGAAACGGAGTTAAATACCAGGCTCTGAGTCTTCCTACAAGGAAGACTTCGTTTCAAGTAAGGGCAGTTACTTTACAGCTCAAACGAACTACATCGTTCACGAAGCTCACACATTTCTCATCTTAACTGCCAAGCATTGGATGTTAGAGGACCAGTGCTTTGTATCAGTTTCAGAAGCACAGTTGGACTAGATATGATCTGAATGTGTAGGAAACACCGTTCTTTTGTTCTCATCACACTCATGTTTCCTGCTGCCTCAGAGACTCTAGAAAGCAAGAGCATGCTTCTTGCTCTAAATAAGAGTGTGAACAGTGGATGAGAACTCTGCTGTGTGTTTCACTTCAGAAATGGAGTTAAATCCCAGGCTCTGTGTCTTCCTACAAGCAAGACTTCGTTTCATGTAAGGGCAGTCACTTTTCAGCTCAAAGGAACTACATCTTTCACAAAGCTAACATGTTTCTCATCTTAACTGACAAGCATTGGATGTTAGAGAACCAGTGCTTTGTATCAGTTTCAGAAGCACAGTTGGACTAGATATGGTCTGTATGTGTAAGAAACACCGTTCTATTGTTCTCAGCACACTCACGTTTCCTGCTGTCTTAGAGACTCTAGAAAGCAAGAGCATGCTTCTTGCTCTAAAGCAGAGTGTGATCCATGGATGAGAACTGTGTTGTGTGTTTCCCTTCAGAAATGGAATAAAATCCCAGGCTCGGTGTCTTCCTACAACCAAGACTTCGTTTCAGGTAAGGGCAGTCACTTTTCAGCTCAAACGAACTACATCGTTCAGGAAGCTCACACGTTTCTCATCTTAACTGACAAGCATCGGGTGTTAGAGGACCAGTGCTTTGTATCCCTTTCAGAAGCAGAGTTGGACTAGATATGGTCTGTATGTGTAAGAAACACCGTTCTTTTGTTCTCAGCACACTCACGTTTCCTGCTGTCTTAGAGACTCTAGAAAGCAAGAGCGTGCTTCTTGCTCTAAAGCAGAGTGTGACCAGTGGATGAGAACTCTGCTGTGTTTTTCACTTCAGAAATGGAGTTAAATCCCAGGCTCTGAGTCTTCCTACAAGCAAGACTTCATTTCAGGTAAGGGCAGTCACTTCTCAGTTCAAATGAACTACATCGTTCACGAAGCTCACACGTTTCTCATCTTAACTGCCAAGCATTGGATGTTAGAGGACCAGTGCTTTGTATCAGTTTCAGAAGCAGAGTTGCACTAGATATGATCCGTATGTGTAGGAAACACCATTCATTTGTTCTCAGCACACTCAAGTTTCCTGCTGTCTTAAAGAGTCTAGAAAACTAGAGCGTGCTTCTTGCTCTAAAGCAGATTGTGATCAATGGATGAGAACTCTGCTGTGTGTTTCACTTCAGAAATGGAGTTAAATCCCAGGCTCTGAGTCTTCCTACAAGGAAGACATCGTTTCAAGTAAGGGCAGTTACTTGCAGCTCAAACGAACTACTTCGTTCATGAAGCTCACACATTTCTCATCTTAACTGCCAAGCATTGGATGTTAGAGGACCAGTGCTCTGTATCAGTTTCAGAAGCACAGTTGGACTAGATATGATCTGAATGTGTAGGAAACACCGTTCTTTTGTTCTCATCACACTCATGTTTCCTGCTCTCTTAGAGACTCTAGAGAGCAAGAGCATGCTTCTTGCTCTAAATAAGAGTGTGAACAATGGATGAGAACTCTGCTGTGTGTTTCACTTCAGAAATGGAGTTAAATCCCAGGCTCTGAGTCTTCCTACAAGGAAGACTTCGTTTCAAGTAAGGGCAGTTACTTTACAGCTCAAAACAAACTACATCGTTCACAAAGCTCACACATTTCTCATCTTAACTGCCAAGCATTGGATGTTAGAGGACCAGTGCTTTGTATCAGTTTCAGACACACAGTTGGACTAGATATGATCTGAATGTGTAGGAAACACCGTTCTTTTGTTCTCATCACAAACATGTTTCCTGCTGCCTCAGAGACTCTAGAAAGCAAGGGCATGCTTCTTGCTCTAAATAAGAGTGTGAACAGTGGATGAGAACTCTGCTGTGTGTTTCACTTCAGAAACGGAGTTAAATACCAGGCTCTGAGTCTTCCTACAAGGAAGACTTCGTTTCAAGTAAGGGCAGTTACTTTACAGCTCAAACGAACTACATCGTTCACGAAGCTCACACATTTCTCATCTTAACTGCCAAGCATTGGATGTTAGAGGACCAGTGCTTTGTATCAGTTTCAGAAGCACAGTTGGACTAGATATGATCTGAATGTGTAGGAAACACCGTTCTTTTGTTCTCATCACACTCATGTTTCCTGCTGCCTCAGAGACTCTAGAAAGCAAGAGCATGCTTCTTGCTCTAAATAAGAGTGTGAACAGTGGATGAGAACTCTGCTGTGTGTTTCACTTCAGAAATGGAGTTAAATCCCAGGCTCTGTGTCTTCCTACAAGCAAGACTTCGTTTCATGTAAGGGCAGTCACTTTTCAGCTCAAAGGAACTACATCTTTCACAAAGCTAACATGTTTCTCATCTTAACTGACAAGCATTGGATGTTAGAGAACCAGTGCTTTGTATCAGTTTCAGAAGCACAGTTGGACTAGATATGGTCTGTATGTGTAAGAAACACCGTTCTATTGTTCTCAGCACACTCACGTTTCCTGCTGTCTTAGAGACTCTAGAAAGCAAGAGCGTGCTTCTTGCTCTAAAGCAGAGTGTGATCCATGGATGAGAACTGTGTTGTGTGTTTCCCTTCAGAAATGGAATAAAATCCCAGGCTCGGTGTCTTCCTACAACCAAGACTTCGTTTCAGGTAAGGGCAGTCACTTTTCAGCTCAAACGAACTACATCGTTCAGGAAGCTCACACGTTTCTCATCTTAACTGACAAGCATCGGGTGTTAGAGGACCAGTGCTTTGTATCCCTTTCAGAAGCAGAGTTGGACTAGATATGGTCTGTATGTGTAAGAAACACCGTTCTTTTGTTCTCAGCACACTCACGTTTCCTGCTGTCTTAGAGACTCTAGAAAGCAAGAGCGTGCTTCTTGCTCTAAAGCCGAGTGTGACCAGTGGATGAGAACTCTGCTGTGTGTTTCACTTCAGAAACGGAGTTAAATCCCAGGCTCTGAGTCTTCCTACAAGCAAGACTTCGTTTCAGTTAAGGGCAGTCACTTTTCAGCTCAAAGGAAGTACATCGTTCACGAAGCTCACACATTTCTCATCTTAACTGCCAAGCATTGGATGTTAGAGGACCAGTGCTTTGTATCAGTTTCAGAATCACAGTTGGACTAGATATGATCCGCATGTGTAGGAAACACCATTCATTTGTTCTCAGCACACTCAAGTTTCCTGCTGTCTTATAGAGTCTAGAAAACTAGAGCATGCTTCTTGCTCTAAAGCAGATTGTGATCAATGGATGAGAACTCTGCTGTGTGTTTCACTTCAGAAATGGAGTTAAATCCCAGGCTCTGAGTCTTCCTACAAGCAAGACTTCGTTTCAGTTAAGGGCAGTCACTTTTCAGCTCAAAGGAAGTACATCGTTCACGAAGCTCACACATTTCTCATCTTAACTGCCAAGCATTGGATGTTAGAGGACCAGTGCTTTGTATCAGTTTCAGAATCACAGTTGGACTAGATATGACCTGAATGTGTAGGAAACACCGTTCTTTTGTTCTCATCACATTCCTGTTTCCTGCTGTCTTAGAGAATCTAGAAAGCAAGAGGGTGCTTCTTGCTCTAAAGCAGAGTGTGAACAATGGATGATAACTCTGCTGTGTGTTTCACTTCAGAAATGGAGTTAAATCCCAGGCTCTGAGTCTTCCTACAAGGAAGACTCCGTTTCAAGTAAGGGCAGTTACTTACAGCTCAAATGAACTACATCGTTCAGGAAGCTCACACGGTTCTCATCTTAACTGACAAGCATCGGATGTTAGAGGACCAGAGCTTTGTATCACTTTCAGGAGCAGAGTTGGACTAGATATGGTCTGTATGTGTAGGAAATACATTTCTTTTGTTCTGAGCACACTGAAGTTTCCTGCTGTATTTGAGACTCTTGAAAGCAATAGCGTTCTTATTGCTCTAAAGAAGAGTGTGATTTATGGATGAGAACTATGCTGTGTGCTTCCCTTCAGAAATGGAGTTAAATCCCAGGCTCTGAGTCTTCCTACAAGGAAGACTTCGTTTCAAGTATGGGCAGTTACTTTACAGCTCAAACGATCTACATCGTTCACAAAGCTCACACATTTCTCATCTTAACTGCCAAGCATTGGATGTTAGAGGACCAGTGCTTTGTATCAGTTTCAGACACACAGTTGGACTAGATATGATCTGAATGTGTAGGAAACACCGTTCTTTTGTTCTCATCACACTCATGTTTCCTGCTGCCTCAGAGACTCTAGAAAGCAAGAGCATGCTTCTTGCTCTAAATAAGAGTGTGAACAGTGGATGAGAACTCTGCTGTGTGTTTCACTTCAGAAACGGAGTTAAATCCCAGGCTCTGAGTCTTCCTACAAGCAAGACTTCGTTTCAGTTAAGGGCAGTCACTTTTCAGCTCAAAGGAACTACATCGTTCACGAAGCTAACACATTTCTCATCTTAACTGCCAAGCATTGGATGTTAGAGGACCAGTGCTTTGTATTAATTTCAGAATCACATTTCGACTAGATATGACCTGAATGTGTAGGAAACACATACTTTTGTTCTCATCACACTCATGTTTCCTGCTGTCTTAGAGACTGTATAAAGCTGGAGCGTGCTTCTTGCTCTAAAGCATAGTGTGAGCAATGGATGATAACTCTGCTGTGTGTTTCACTTCAGAAATGGAGTTAAATCCCAGGATCTGAGTCTTCCTACAAGGAAGACTTCGTTTCAAGTAAGGGCAGTTACTTTACAGCTCAAACGAACTACATCGTTCACGAAGCTCACACATTTCTCATCTTAACTGCCAAGCATTGGATGTTAGAGGACCAGTGCTTTGTATCAGTTTCAGAAGCAGAGTTGGACTAGATATGATCTGAATGTGTAGGAAACACCGTTCTTTTCTTCTCATCACAAACATGTTTCCTGCTGCCTCAGAGACTCTAGAAAGCAAGGGCATGCTTCTTGCTCTAAATAAGAGTGTGAACAGTGGATGAGAACTCTGCTGTGTGTTTCACTTCAGAAACGGAGTTAAATACCAGGCTCTGAGTCTTCCTACAAGGAAGACTTCGTTTCAAGTAAGGGCAGTTACTTTACAGCTCAAACGAACTACATCGTTCACGAAGCTCACACATTTCTCATCTTAACTGCCAAGCATTGGATGTTAGAGGACCAGTGCTTTGTATCAGTTTCAGAAGCACAGTTGGACTAGATATGATCTGAATGTGTAGGAAACACCGTTCTTTTGTTCTCATCACACTCATGTTTCCTGCTGCCTCAGAGACTCTAGAAAGCAAGAGCATGCTTCTTGCTCTAAATAAGAGTGTGAACAGTGGATGAGAACTCTGCTGTGTGTTTCACTTCAGAAATGGTGTTAAATCCCAGGCTCTGTGTCTTCCTACAAGCAAGACTTCGTTTCATGTAAGGGCAGTCACTTTTCAGCTCAAAGGAACTACATCTTTCACAAAGCTAACATGTTTCTCATCTTAACTGACAAGCATTGGATGTTAGAGAACCAGTGCTTTGTATCAGTTTCAGAAGCACAGTTGGACTAGATATGGTCTGTATGTGTAAGAAACACCGTTCTATTGTTCTCAGCACACTCACGTTTCCTGCTGTCTTAGAGACTCTAGAAAGCAAGAGCGTGCTTCTTCCTCTAAAGCAGAGTGTGATCCATGGATGAGAACTGTGTTGTGTGTTTCCCTTCAGAAATGGAATAAAATCCCAGGCTCGGTGTCTTCCTACAACCAAGACTTCGTTTCAGGTAAGGGCAGTCACTTTTCAGCTCAAACGAACTACATCCTTCAGGAAGCTCACACGTTTCTCATCTTAACTGACAAGCATCGGGTGTTAGAGGACCAGTGCTTTGTATCCCTTTCAGAAGCAGAGTTGGACTAGATATGGTCTGTATGTGTAAGAAACACCGTTCTTTTGTTCTCAGCACACTCACGTTTCCTGCTGTCTTAGAGACTCTAGAAAGCAAGAGCGTGCTTCTTGCTCTAAAGCAGAGTGTGACCAGTGGATGAGAACTCTGCTGTGTGTTTCACTTCAGAAACGGAGTTAAATCCCAGGCTCTGAGTCTTCCTACAAGCAAGACTTCGTTTCAGTTAAGGGCAGTCACTTTTCAGCTCAAAGGAAGTACATCGTTCACAAAGCTCACACATTTCTCATCTTAACTGCCAAGCATTGGATGTTAGAGGACCAGTGCTTTGTATCAGTTTCAGAATCACAGTTGGACTAGATATGATCCGCATGTGTAGGAAACACCATTCATTTGTTCTCAGCACACTCAAGTTTCCTGCTGTCTTATAGAGTCTAGAAAACTAGAGCATGCTTCTTGCTCTAAAGCAGATTGTGATCAATGGATGAGAACTCTGCTGTGTGTTTCACTTCAGAAATGGAGTTAAATCCCAGGCTCTGAGTCTTCCTACAAGCAAGACTTCGTTTCAGTTAAGGGCAGTCACTTTTCAGCTCAAAGGAAGTACATCGTTCACGAAGCTCACACATTTCTCATCTTAACTGCCAAGCATTGGATGTTAGAGGACCAGTGCTTTGTATCAGTTTCAGAATCACAGTTGGACTAGATATGACCTGAATGTGTAGAAACACCGTTCTTTTGTTCTCATCACATTCCTGTTTCCTGCTGTCTTAGAGAATCTAGAAAGCAAGAGCGTGCTTCTTGCTCTAAAGCAGAGTGTGAACAATGGATGATAACTCTGCTGTGTGTTTCACTTCAGAAATGGAGTTAAATCCCAGGCTCTGAGTCTTCCTACAAGGAAGACTCCGTTTCAAGTAAGGGCAGTTACTTACAGCTCAAATGAACTACATCGTTCAGAAAGCTCACACGGTTCTCATCTTAACTGACAAGCATCGGATGTTAGAGGACCAGAGCTTTGTATCACTTTCAGGAGCAGAGTTGGACTAGATATGGTCTGTATGTGTAGGAAATACATTTCTTTTGTTCTCATCACATTGAAGTTTCCTGCTGTATTTGAGACTCTTGAAAGCAATAGCGTTCTTATAGCTCTAAAGAAGAGTGTGATTTATGGATGAGAACTATGCTGTGTGCTTCCCTTCAGAAATGGAGTTAAATCCCAGGCTCTGAGTCTTCCTACAAGGAAGACTTCGTTTCAAGTAAGGGCAGTCACTTTACAGCTCAAACGAACTACATCGTTCACGAAGCGCACACATTTGTCATCTTAACTGCCAAGCATTGGATGTTAGAGGACCAGTGCTTTGTATCAGTTTCAGAAGCACAGTTGGACTAGATATGATCTGAATGTGTAGGAAACACCTTTCTTTTGTTCTCATCACACTCATGTTTCCTGCTGCCTCAGAGACTCTAGAAAGCAAGAGCATGCTTCTTGCTCTAAATAAGAGTGTGAACCGTGGATGAGAACTCTGCTGTGTGTTTCACTTCAGAAATGGAGTTAAATCCCAGGCTCTGTGTCTTCCTACAAGCAAGACTTCGTTTCATGTAAGGGCAGTCACTTTTCAGCTCAAAGGAACTACATCTTTCACAAAGCTAACATGTTTCTCATCTTAACTGACAAGCATTGGATGTTAGAGGACCAGTGCTTTGTATCAGTTTCAGAAGCAGAGTTGAACTAGATATGGTCTGTATGTGTAAGAAACACCGTTCTTTTGTTCTCAGCACACTCACGTTTCCTGCTGTCTTAGAGACTCTAGAAAGCAAGAGCGTGCTTCTTGCTCTAAAGCAGAGAGTGATCCATGGATGAGAACTGTGTTGTGTGTTTCCCTTCAGAAATGGAATAAAATCCCAGGCTCGGTGTCTTCCTACAACCAAGACTTCGTTTCAGGTAAGGGCAGTCACTTTTCAGCTCAAACGAACTACATCCTTAAGTAAGTTCACACGTTTCTCATCTTAACTGAAAGCATCGGGTGTTAGAGGACCAGTGCTTTGTATCAGTTTCAGAAGCAGAGTTGGACTAGATATGATCTGAATGTGTAGGAAACACCGTTCTTTTGTTCTCATCACACTCATGTTTCCTGCTGTCTTAGAGACTCTAGAAAGCAAGAGCGTGCTTCTTGCTCTAAAGCAGAGTATGAACAATGGATGAGAACTCTGCTGTGTTTTTCACTTCAGAAATGGAGTTAAATCCCAGGCTCTGAGTCTTCCTACAAGCAAGACTTCGTTTCAGGTAAGGGCAGTCACTTCTCAGTTCAAATGAACTACATCGTTCACGAAGCTCACACGTTTCTCATCTTAACTGACAAGCATTGGATGTTAGAGGACCAGTGCTTTGTATCAGTTTCAGAAGCAGAGTTGGACTAGATATGATCCGTATGTGTAGGAAACACCATTCATTTGTTCTCAGCACACTCAAGTTTCCTGCTGTCTTAAAGAGTCTAGAAAACTAGAGCATGCTTCTTGCTCTAAAGCAGATTGTGATCAATGGATGAGAACTCTGCTGTGTGTTTCACTTCAGAAATGGAGTTAAATCCCAGGCTCTGAGTCTTCCTACAAGGAAGACATCGTTTCAAGTAAGGGCAGTTACTTGCAGCTCAAACGAACTACTTCGTTCATGAAGCTCACACATTTCTCATCTTAACTGCCAAGCATTGGATGTTAGAGGACCAGTGCTCTGTATCAGTTTCAGAAGCACAGTTGGACTAGATATGATCTGAATGTTTAGGAAACACCGTTATTTCGTTCTCATCACACTCATGTTTCCTGCTGTCTTAGAGACTCTAGAGAGCAAGAGCATGCTTCTTGCTCTAAATAAGAGTGTGAACAATGGATGAGAACTCTGCTGTGTGTTTCACTTCAGAAATGGAGTTAAATCCCAGGCTCTGTGTCTTCCTACAAGCAAGACTTCGTTTCATGTAAGGGCAGTCACTTTTCAGCTCAAAGGAACTACATCTTTCACAAAGCTAACATGTTTCTCATCTTAACTGACAAGCATTGGATGTTAGAGAACCAGTGCTTTGTATCAGTTTCAGAAGCACAGTTGGACTAGATATGGTCTGTATGTGTAAGAAACACCGTTCTATTGTTCTCAGCACACTCACGTTTCCTGCTGTCTTAGAGACTCTAGAAAGCAAGAGCGTGCTTCTTGCTCTAAAGCAGAGTGTGATCCATGGATGAGAACTGTGTTGTGTGTTTCCCTTCAGAAATGGAATAAAATCCCAGGCTCGGTGTCTTCCTACAACCAAGACTTCGTTTCAGGTAAGGGCAGTCACTTTTCAGCTCAAACGAACTACATCCTTCAGGAAGCTCACACGTTTCTCATCTTAACTGACAAGCATCGGGTGTTAGAGGACCAGTGCTTTGTATCCCTTTCAGAAGCAGAGTTGGACTAGATATGGTCTGTATGTGTAAGAAACACCGTTCTTTTGTTCTCAGCACACTCACGTTTCCTGCTGTCTTAGAGACTCTAGAAAGCAAGTGCGTGCTTCTTGCTCTAAAGCAGAGTGTGACCAGTGGATGAGAACTCTGCTGTGTGTTTCACTTCAGAAACGGAGTTAAATCCCAGGCTCTGAGTCTTCCTACAAGCAAGACTTCGTTTCAGTTAAGGGCAGTCACTTTTCAGCTCAAAGGAAGTACATCGTTCACGAAGCTCACACATTTCTCATCTTAACTGCCAAGCATTGGATGTTAGAGGACCAGTGCTTTGTATCAGTTTCAGAATCACAGTTGGACTAGATATGATCCGCATGTGTAGGAAACACCATTCATTTGTTCTCAGCACACTCAAGTTTCCTGCTGTCTTATAGAGTCTAGAAAACTAGAGCATGCTTCTTGCTCTAAAGCAGATTGTGATCAATGGATGAGAACTCTGCTGTGTGTTTCACTTCAGAAATGGAGTTAAATCCCAGGCTCTGAGTCTTCCTACAAGCAAGACTTCGTTTCAGTTAAGGGCAGTCACTTTTTAGCTCAAAGGAAGTACATCGTTCACGAAGCTCACACATTTCTCATCTTAACTGCCAAGCATTGGATGTTAGAGGACCAGTGCTTTGTATCTGTTTCAGAATCACAGTTGGACTAGATATGACCTGAATGTGTAGGAAACACCGTTCTTTTGTTCTCATCACATTCCTGTTTCCTGCTGTCTTAGAGAATCTAGAAAGCAAGAGCGTGCTTCTTGCTCTAAAGCAGAGTGTGAACAATGGATGATAACTCTGCTGTGTGTTTCACTTCAGAAATGGAGTTAAATCCCAGGCTCTGAGTCTTCCTACAAGGAAGACTCCGTTTCAAGTAAGGGCAGTTACTTACAGCTCAAATGAACTACATCGTTCAGGAAGCTCACACGGTTCTCATCTTAACTGACAAGCATCGGATGTTAGAGGACCAGAGCTTTGTATCACTTTCAGGAGCAGAGTTGGACTAGATATGGTCTGTATGTGTAGGAAATACATTTCTTTTGTTCTGAGCACACTGAAGTTTCCTGCTGTATTTGAGACTCTTGAAAGCAATAGCGTTCTTATTGCTCTAAAGAAGAGTGTGATTTATGGATGAGAACTATGCTGTGTGCTTCCCTTCAGAAATGGAGTTAAATCCCAGGCTCTGAGTCTTCCTACAAGGAAGACTTCGTTTCAAGTAAGGGCAGTCACTTTACAGCTCAAACGAACTACATCGTTCACGAAGCGCACACATTTGTCATCTTAACTGCCAAGCATTGGATGTTAGAGGACCAGTGCTTTGTATCAGTTTCAGAAGCACAGTTGGACTAGATATGATCTGAATGTGTAGGAAACACCTTTCTTTTGTTCTCATCACACTCATGTTTCCTGCTGCCTCAGAGACTCTAGAAAGCAAGAGCATGCTTCTTGCTCTAAATAAGAGTGTGAACCGTGGATGAGAACTCTGCTGTGTGTTTCACTTCAGAAATGGTGTTAAATCCCAGGCTCTGTGTCTTCCTACAAGCAAGACTTCGTTTCATGTAAGGGCAGTCACTTTTCAGCTCAAAGGAACTACATCTTTCACAAAGCTAACATGTTTCTCATCTTAACTGACAAGCATTGGATGTTAGAGGACCAGTGCTTTGTATCTGTTTCAGAAGCAGAGTTGAACTAGATATGGTCTGTATGTGTAAGAAACACCGTTCTTTTGTTCTCAGCACACTCACGTTTCCTGCTGTCTTAGAGACTCTAGAAAGCAAGAGCGTGCTTCTTGCTCTAAAGCAGAGAGTAATCCATGGATGAGAACTGTGTTGTGTGTTTCCCTTCAGAAATGGAATAAAATCCCAGGCTCTGTGTCTTCCTACAACCAAGACTTCGTTTCAGGTAAGGGCAGTCACTTTTCAGCTCAAACGAACTACATCCTTCAGGAAGCTCACACGTTTCTCATCTTAACTGACAAGCATCGGGTGTTAGAGGACCAGTGCTTTGTATCCCTTTCAGAAGCAGAGTTGGACTAGATATGGTCTGTATGTGTAAGAAACACCGTTCTTTTGTTCTCAGCACACTCACGTTTCCTGCTGTCTTAGAGACTCTAGAAAGCAAGAGCGTGCTTCTTGCTCTAAAGCAGAGTGTGACCAGTGGATGAGAACTCTGCTGTGTGTTTCACTTCAGAAACGGAGTTAAATCCCAGGCTCTGAGTCTTCCTACAAGCAAGACTTCGTTTCAGTTAAGGGCAGTCACTTTTCAGCTCAAAGGAAGTACATCGTTCACAAAGCTCACACATTTCTCATCTTAACTGCCAAGCATTGGATGTTAGAGGACCAGTGCTTTGTATCAGTTTCAGAATCACAGTTGGACTAGATATGATCCGCATGTGTAGGAAACACCATTCATTTGTTCTCAGCACACTCAAGTTTCCTGCTGTCTTATAGAGTCTAGAAAACTAGAGCATGCTTCTTGCTCTAAAGCAGATTGTGATCAATGGATGAGAACTCTGCTGTGTGTTTCACTTCAGAAATGGAGTTAAATCCCAGGCTCTGAGTCTTCCTACAAGCAAGACTTCGTTTCAGTTAAGGGCAGTCACTTTTCAGCTCAAAGGAAGTACATCGTTCACGAAGCTCACACATTTCTCATCTTAACTGCCAAGCATTGGATGTTAGAGGACCAGTGCTTTGTATCAGTTTCAGAATCACAGTTGGACTAGATATGACCTGAATGTGTAGAAACACCGTTCTTTTGTTCTCATCACATTCCTGTTTCCTGCTGTCTTAGAGAATCTAGAAAGCAAGAGCGTGCTTCTTGCTCTAAAGCAGAGTGTGAACAATGGATGATAACTCTGCTGTGTGTTTCACTTCAGAAATGGAGTTAAATCCCAGGCTCTGAGTCTTCCTACAAGGAAGACTCCGTTTCAAGTAAGGGCAGTTACTTACAGCTCAAATGAACTACATCGTTCAGAAAGCTCACACGGTTCTCATCTTAACTGACAAGCATCGGATGTTAGAGGACCAGAGCTTTGTATCACTTTCAGGAGCAGAGTTGGACTAGATATGGTCTGTATGTGTAGGAAATACATTTCTTTTGTTCTCATCACATTGAAGTTTCCTGCTGTATTTGAGACTCTTGAAAGCAATAGCGTTCTTATAGCTCTAAAGAAGAGTGTGATTTATGGATGAGAACTATGCTGTGTGCTTCCCTTCAGAAATGGAGTTAAATCCCAGGCTCTGAGTCTTCCTACAAGGAAGACTTCGTTTCAAGTAAGGGCAGTCACTTTACAGCTCAAACGAACTACATCGTTCACGAAGCGCACACATTTGTCATCTTAACTGCCAAGCATTGGATGTTAGAGGACCAGTGCTTTGTATCAGTTTCAGAAGCACAGTTGGACTAGATATGATCTGAATGTGTAGGAAACACCTTTCTTTTGTTCTCATCACACTCATGTTTCCTGCTGCCTCAGAGACTCTAGAAAGCAAGAGCATGCTTCTTGCTCTAAATAAGAGTGTGAACCGTGGATGAGAACTCTGCTGTGTGTTTCACTTCAGAAATGGAGTTAAATCCCAGGCTCTGTGTCTTCCTACAAGCAAGACTTCGTTTCATGTAAGGGCAGTCACTTTTCAGCTCAAAGGAACTACATCTTTCACAAAGCTAACATGTTTCTCATCTTAACTGACAAGCATTGGATGTTAGAGGACCAGTGCTTTGTATCAGTTTCAGAAGCAGAGTTGAACTAGATATGGTCTGTATGTGTAAGAAACACCGTTCTTTTGTTCTCAGCACACTCACGTTTCCTGCTGTCTTAGAGACTCTAGAAAGCAAGAGCGTGCTTCTTGCTCTAAAGCAGAGAGTGATCCATGGATGAGAACTGTGTTGTGTGTTTCCCTTCAGAAATGGAATAAAATCCCAGGCTCGGTGTCTTCCTACAACCAAGACTTCGTTTCAGGTAAGGGCAGTCACTTTTCAGCTCAAACGAACTACATCCTTAAGTAAGTTCACACGTTTCTCATCTTAACTGAAAGCATCGGGTGTTAGAGGACCAGTGCTTTGTATCAGTTTCAGAAGCAGAGTTGGACTAGATATGATCTGAATGTGTAGGAAACACCGTTCTTTTGTTCTCATCACACTCATGTTTCCTGCTGTCTTAGAGACTCTAGAAAGCAAGAGCGTGCTTCTTGCTCTAAAGCAGAGTATGAACAATGGATGAGAACTCTGCTGTGTTTTTCACTTCAGAAATGGAGTTAAATCCCAGGCTCTGAGTCTTCCTACAAGCAAGACTTCGTTTCAGGTAAGGGCAGTCACTTCTCAGTTCAAATGAACTACATCGTTCACGAAGCTCACACGTTTCTCATCTTAACTGACAAGCATTGGATGTTAGAGGACCAGTGCTTTGTATCAGTTTCAGAAGCAGAGTTGGACTAGATATGATCCGTATGTGTAGGAAACACCATTCATTTGTTCTCAGCACACTCAAGTTTCCTGCTGTCTTAAAGAGTCTAGAAAACTAGAGCATGCTTCTTGCTCTAAAGCAGATTGTGATCAATGGATGAGAACTCTGCTGTGTGTTTCACTTCAGAAATGGAGTTAAATCCCAGGCTCTGAGTCTTCCTACAAGGAAGACATCGTTTCAAGTAAGGGCAGTTACTTGCAGCTCAAACGAACTACTTCGTTCATGAAGCTCACACATTTCTCATCTTAACTGCCAAGCATTGGATGTTAGAGGACCAGTGCTCTGTATCAGTTTCAGAAGCACAGTTGGACTAGATATGATCTGAATGTTTAGGAAACACCGTTATTTCGTTCTCATCACACTCATGTTTCCTGCTGTCTTAGAGACTCTAGAGAGCAAGAGCATGCTTCTTGCTCTAAATAAGAGTGTGAACAATGGATGAGAACTCTGCTGTGTGTTTCACTTCAGAAATGGAGTTAAATCCCAGGCTCTGTGTCTTCCTACAAGCAAGACTTCGTTTCATGTAAGGGCAGTCACTTTTCAGCTCAAAGGAACTACATCTTTCACAAAGCTAACATGTTTCTCATCTTAACTGACAAGCATTGGATGTTAGAGAACCAGTGCTTTGTATCAGTTTCAGAAGCACAGTTGGACTAGATATGGTCTGTATGTGTAAGAAACACCGTTCTATTGTTCTCAGCACACTCACGTTTCCTGCTGTCTTAGAGACTCTAGAAAGCAAGAGCGTGCTTCTTGCTCTAAAGCAGAGTGTGATCCATGGATGAGAACTGTGTTGTGTGTTTCCCTTCAGAAATGGAATAAAATCCCAGGCTCGGTGTCTTCCTACAACCAAGACTTCGTTTCAGGTAAGGGCAGTCACTTTTCAGCTCAAACGAACTACATCCTTCAGGAAGCTCACACGTTTCTCATCTTAACTGACAAGCATCGGGTGTTAGAGGACCAGTGCTTTGTATCCCTTTCAGAAGCAGAGTTGGACTAGATATGGTCTGTATGTGTAAGAAACACCGTTCTTTTGTTCTCAGCACACTCACGTTTCCTGCTGTCTTAGAGACTCTAGAAAGCAAGTGCGTGCTTCTTGCTCTAAAGCAGAGTGTGACCAGTGGATGAGAACTCTGCTGTGTGTTTCACTTCAGAAACGGAGTTAAATCCCAGGCTCTGAGTCTTCCTACAAGCAAGACTTCGTTTCAGTTAAGGGCAGTCACTTTTCAGCTCAAAGGAAGTACATCGTTCACGAAGCTCACACATTTCTCATCTTAACTGCCAAGCATTGGATGTTAGAGGACCAGTGCTTTGTATCAGTTTCAGAATCACAGTTGGACTAGATATGATCCGCATGTGTAGGAAACACCATTCATTTGTTCTCAGCACACTCAAGTTTCCTGCTGTCTTATAGAGTCTAGAAAACTAGAGCATGCTTCTTGCTCTAAAGCAGATTGTGATCAATGGATGAGAACTCTGCTGTGTGTTTCACTTCAGAAATGGAGTTAAATCCCAGGCTCTGAGTCTTCCTACAAGCAAGACTTCGTTTCAGTTAAGGGCAGTCACTTTTCAGCTCAAAGGAAGTACATCGTTCACGAAGCTCACACATTTCTCATCTTAACTGCCAAGCATTGGATGTTAGAGGACCAGTGCTTTGTATCTGTTTCAGAATCACAGTTGGACTAGATATGACCTGAATGTGTAGGAAACACCGTTCTTTTGTTCTCATCACATTCCTGTTTCCTGCTGTCTTAGAGAATCTAGAAAGCAAGAGCGTGCTTCTTGCTCTAAAGCAGAGTGTGAACAATGGATGATAACTCTGCTGTGTGTTTCACTTCAGAAATGGAGTTAAATCCCAGGCTCTGAGTCTTCCTACAAGGAAGACTCCGTTTCAAGTAAGGGCAGTTACTTACAGCTCAAATGAACTACATCGTTCAGGAAGCTCACACGGTTCTCATCTTAACTGACAAGCATCGGATGTTAGAGGACCAGAGCTTTGTATCACTTTCAGGAGCAGAGTTGGACTAGATATGGTCTGTATGTGTAGGAAATACATTTCTTTTGTTCTGAGCACACTGAAGTTTCCTGCTGTATTTGAGACTCTTGAAAGCAATAGCGTTCTTATTGCTCTAAAGAAGAGTGTGATTTATGGATGAGAACTATGCTGTGTGCTTCCCTTCAGAAATGGAGTTAAATCCCAGGCTCTGAGTCTTCCTACAAGGAAGACTTCGTTTCAAGTAAGGGCAGTCACTTTACAGCTCAAACGAACTACATCGTTCACGAAGCGCACACATTTGTCATCTTAACTGCCAAGCATTGGATGTTAGAGGACCAGTGCTTTGTATCAGTTTCAGAAGCACAGTTGGACTAGATATGATCTGAATGTGTAGGAAACACCTTTCTTTTGTTCTCATCACACTCATGTTTCCTGCTGCCTCAGAGACTCTAGAAAGCAAGAGCATGCTTCTTGCTCTAAATAAGAGTGTGAACCGTGGATGAGAACTCTGCTGTGTGTTTCACTTCAGAAATGGTGTTAAATCCCAGGCTCTGTGTCTTCCTACAAGCAAGACTTCGTTTCATGTAAGGGCAGTCACTTTTCAGCTCAAAGGAACTACATCTTTCACAAAGCTAACATGTTTCTCATCTTAACTGACAAGCATTGGATGTTAGAGGACCAGTGCTTTGTATCTGTTTCAGAAGCAGAGTTGAACTAGATATGGTCTGTATGTGTAAGAAACACCGTTCTTTTGTTCTCAGCACACTCACGTTTCCTGCTGTCTTAGAGACTCTAGAAAGCAAGAGCGTGCTTCTTGCTCTAAAGCAGAGAGTAATCCATGGATGAGAACTGTGTTGTGTGTTTCCCTTCAGAAATGGAATAAAATCCCAGGCTCTGTGTCTTCCTACAACCAAGACTTCGTTTCAGGTAAGGGCAGTCACTTTTCAGCTCAAACGAACTACATCCTTCAGGAAGTTCACACGTTTCTCATCTTAACTGAAAGCATCGGGTGTTAGAGGACCAGTGCTTTGTATCAGTTTCAGAAGCAGAGTTGGACTAGATATGATCTGAATGTGTAGGAAACACCGTTCTTTTGTTCTCATCACACTCATGTTTCCTGCTGTCTTAGAGACTCTAGAAAGCAAGAGCGTGCTTCTTGCTCTAAAGCAGAGTGTGAACAATGGATGAGAACTCTGCTGTGTTTTTCACTTCAGAAATGGAGTTAAATCCCAGGCTCTGAGTCTTCCTACAAGCAAGACTTCGTTTCAGGTAAGGGCAGTCACTTCTCAGTTCAAATGAACTACATCGTTCACGAAGCTCACACGTTTCTCATCTTAACTGACAAGCATTGGATGTTAGAGGACCAGTGCTTTGTATCAGTTTCAGAAGCAGAGTTGGACTAGATATGATCCGTATGTGTAGGAAACACCATTCATTTGTTCTCAGCACACTCAAGTTTCCTGCTGTCTTATAGAGTCTAGAAAACTAGAGCATGCTTCTTGCTCTAAAGCAGATTGTGATCAATGGATGAGAACTCTGCTGTGTGTTTCACTTCAGAAATGGAGTTAAATCCCAGGCTCTGAGTCTTCCTACAAGCAAGACTTCGTTTCAGTTAAGGGCAGTCACTTTTCAGCTCAAAGGAAGTACATCGTTCACGAAGCTCACACATTTCTCATCTTAACTGCCAAGCATTGGATGTTAGAGGACCAGTGCTTTGTATCTGTTTCAGAATCACAGTTGGACTAGATATGACCTGAATGTGTAGGAAACACCGTTCTTTTGTTCTCATCACATTCCTGTTTCCTGCTGTCTTAGAGAATCTAGAAAGCAAGAGCGTGCTTCTTGCTCTAAAGCAGAGTGTGAACAATGGATGATAACTCTGCTGTGTGTTTCACTTCAGAAATGGAGTTAAATCCCAGGCTCTGAGTCTTCCTACAAGGAAGACTCCGTTTCAAGTAAGGGCAGTTACTTACAGCTCAAATGAACTACATCGTTCAGGAAGCTCACACGGTTCTCATCTTAACTGACAAGCATCGGATGTTAGAGGACCAGAGCTTTGTATCACTTTCAGGAGCAGAGTTGGACTAGATATGGTCTGTATGTGTAGGAAATACATTTCTTTTGTTCTGAGCACACTGAAGTTTCCTGCTGTATTTGAGACTCTTGAAAGCAATAGCGTTCTTATTGCTCTAAAGAAGAGTGTGATTTATGGATGAGAACTATGCTGTGTGCTTCCCTTCAGAAATGGAGTTAAATCCCAGGCTCTGAGTCTTCCTACAAGGAAGACTTCGTTTCAAGTAAGGGCAGTCACTTTACAGCTCAAACGAACTACATCGTTCACGAAGCGCACACATTTGTCATCTTAACTGCCAAGCATTGGATGTTAGAGGACCAGTGCTTTGTATCAGTTTCAGAAGCACAGTTGGACTAGATATGATCTGAATGTGTAGGAAACACCTTTCTTTTGTTCTCATCACACTCATGTTTCCTGCTGCCTCAGAGACTCTAGAAAGCAAGAGCATGCTTCTTGCTCTAAATAAGAGTGTGAACCGTGGATGAGAACTCTGCTGTGTGTTTCACTTCAGAAATGGTGTTAAATCCCAGGCTCTGTGTCTTCCTACAAGCAAGACTTCGTTTCATGTAAGGGCAGTCACTTTTCAGCTCAAAGGAACTACATCTTTCACAAAGCTAACATGTTTCTCATCTTAACTGACAAGCATTGGATGTTAGAGGACCAGTGCTTTGTATCTGTTTCAGAAGCAGAGTTGAACTAGATATGGTCTGTATGTGTAAGAAACACCGTTCTTTTGTTCTCAGCACACTCACGTTTCCTGCTGTCTTAGAGACTCTAGAAAGCAAGAGCGTGCTTCTTGCTCTAAAGCAGAGAGTAATCCATGGATGAGAACTGTGTTGTGTGTTTCCCTTCAGAAATGGAATAAAATCCCAGGCTCTGTGTCTTCCTACAACCAAGACTTCGTTTCAGGTAAGGGCAGTCACTTTTCAGCTCAAACGAACTACATCCTTCAGGAAGCTCACACGTTTCTCATCTTAACTGACAAGCATCGGGTGTTAGAGGACCAGTGCTTTGTATCCCTTTCAGAAGCAGAGTTGGACTAGATATGGTCTGTATGTGTAAGAAACACCGTTCTTTTGTTCTCAGCACACTCACGTTTCCTGCTGTCTTAGAGACTCTAGAAAGCAAGAGCGTGCTTCTTGCTCTAAAGCAGAGTGTGACCAGTGGATGAGAACTCTGCTGTGTGTTTCACTTCAGAAACGGAGTTAAATCCCAGGCTCTGAGTCTTCCTACAAGCAAGACTTCGTTTCAGTTAAGGGCAGTCACTTTTCAGCTCAAAGGAAGTACATCGTTCACAAAGCTCACACATTTCTCATCTTAACTGCCAAGCATTGGATGTTAGAGGACCAGTGCTTTGTATCAGTTTCAGAATCACAGTTGGACTAGATATGATCCGCATGTGTAGGAAACACCATTCATTTGTTCTCAGCACACTCAAGTTTCCTGCTGTCTTATAGAGTCTAGAAAACTAGAGCATGCTTCTTGCTCTAAAGCAGATTGTGATCAATGGATGAGAACTCTGCTGTGTGTTTCACTTCAGAAATGGAGTTAAATCCCAGGCTCTGAGTCTTCCTACAAGCAAGACTTCGTTTCAGTTAAGGGCAGTCACTTTTCAGCTCAAAGGAAGTACATCGTTCACGAAGCTCACACATTTCTCATCTTAACTGCCAAGCATTGGATGTTAGAGGACCAGTGCTTTGTATCAGTTTCAGAATCACAGTTGGACTAGATATGACCTGAATGTGTAGAAACACCGTTCTTTTGTTCTCATCACATTCCTGTTTCCTGCTGTCTTAGAGAATCTAGAAAGCAAGAGCGTGCTTCTTGCTCTAAAGCAGAGTGTGAACAATGGATGATAACTCTGCTGTGTGTTTCACTTCAGAAATGGAGTTAAATCCCAGGCTCTGAGTCTTCCTACAAGGAAGACTCCGTTTCAAGTAAGGGCAGTTACTTACAGCTCAAATGAACTACATCGTTCAGAAAGCTCACACGGTTCTCATCTTAACTGACAAGCATCGGATGTTAGAGGACCAGAGCTTTGTATCACTTTCAGGAGCAGAGTTGGACTAGATATGGTCTGTATGTGTAGGAAATACATTTCTTTTGTTCTCATCACATTGAAGTTTCCTGCTGTATTTGAGACTCTTGAAAGCAATAGCGTTCTTATAGCTCTAAAGAAGAGTGTGATTTATGGATGAGAACTATGCTGTGTGCTTCCCTTCAGAAATGGAGTTAAATCCCAGGCTCTGAGTCTTCCTACAAGGAAGACTTCGTTTCAAGTAAGGGCAGTCACTTTACAGCTCAAACGAACTACATCGTTCACGAAGCGCACACATTTGTCATCTTAACTGCCAAGCATTGGATGTTAGAGGACCAGTGCTTTGTATCAGTTTCAGAAGCACAGTTGGACTAGATATGATCTGAATGTGTAGGAAACACCTTTCTTTTGTTCTCATCACACTCATGTTTCCTGCTGCCTCAGAGACTCTAGAAAGCAAGAGCATGCTTCTTGCTCTAAATAAGAGTGTGAACCGTGGATGAGAACTCTGCTGTGTGTTTCACTTCAGAAATGGAGTTAAATCCCAGGCTCTGTGTCTTCCTACAAGCAAGACTTCGTTTCATGTAAGGGCAGTCACTTTTCAGCTCAAAGGAACTACATCTTTCACAAAGCTAACATGTTTCTCATCTTAACTGACAAGCATTGGATGTTAGAGGACCAGTGCTTTGTATCAGTTTCAGAAGCAGAGTTGAACTAGATATGGTCTGTATGTGTAAGAAACACCGTTCTTTTGTTCTCAGCACACTCACGTTTCCTGCTGTCTTAGAGACTCTAGAAAGCAAGAGCGTGCTTCTTGCTCTAAAGCAGAGAGTGATCCATGGATGAGAACTGTGTTGTGTGTTTCCCTTCAGAAATGGAATAAAATCCCAAGCTCGGTGTCTTCCTACAACCAAGACTTCGTTTCAGGTAAGGGCAGTCACTTTTCAGCTCAAACGAACTACATCCTTAAGTAAGTTCACACGTTTCTCATCTTAACTGAAAGCATCGGGTGTTAGAGGACCAGTGCTTTGTATCAGTTTCAGAAGCAGAGTTGGACTAGATATGATCTGAATGTGTAGGAAACACCGTTCTTTTGTTCTCATCACACTCATGTTTCCTGCTGTCTTAGAGACTCTAGAAAGCAAGAGCGTGCTTCTTGCTCTAAAGCAGAGTATGAACAATGGATGAGAACTCTGCTGTGTTTTTCACTTCAGAAATGGAGTTAAATCCCAGGCTCTGAGTCTTCCTACAAGCAAGACTTCGTTTCAGGTAAGGGCAGTCACTTCTCAGTTCAAATGAACTACATCGTTCACGAAGCTCACACGTTTCTCATCTTAACTGACAAGCATTGGATGTTAGAGGACCAGTGCTTTGTATCAGTTTCAGAAGCAGAGTTGGACTAGATATGATCCGTATGTGTAGGAAACACCATTCATTTGTTCTCAGCACACTCAAGTTTCCTGCTGTCTTAAAGAGTCTAGAAAACTAGAGCATGCTTCTTGCTCTAAAGCAGATTGTGATCAATGGATGAGAACTCTGCTGTGTGTTTCACTTCAGAAATGGAGTTAAATCCCAGGCTCTGAGTCTTCCTACAAGGAAGACATCGTTTCAAGTAAGGGCAGTTACTTGCAGCTCAAACGAACTACTTCGTTCATGAAGCTCACACATTTCTCATCTTAACTGCCAAGCATTGGATGTTAGAGGACCAGTGCTCTGTATCAGTTTCAGAAGCACAGTTGGACTAGATATGATCTGAATGTTTAGGAAACACCGTTATTTCGTTCTCATCACACTCATGTTTCCTGCTGTCTTAGAGACTCTAGAGAGCAAGAGCATGCTTCTTGCTCTAAATAAGAGTGTGAACAATGGATGAGAACTCTGCTGTGTGTTTCACTTCAGAAATGGAGTTAAATCCCAGGCTCTGTGTCTTCCTACAAGCAAGACTTCGTTTCATGTAAGGGCAGTCACTTTTCAGCTCAAAGGAACTACATCTTTCACAAAGCTAACATGTTTCTCATCTTAACTGACAAGCATTGGATGTTAGAGAACCAGTGCTTTGTATCAGTTTCAGAAGCACAGTTGGACTAGATATGGTCTGTATGTGTAAGAAACACCGTTCTATTGTTCTCAGCACACTCACGTTTCCTGCTGTCTTAGAGACTCTAGAAAGCAAGAGCGTGCTTCTTGCTCTAAAGCAGAGTGTGATCCATGGATGAGAACTGTGTTGTGTGTTTCCCTTCAGAAATGGAATAAAATCCCAGGCTCGGTGTCTTCCTACAACCAAGACTTCGTTTCAGGTAAGGGCAGTCACTTTTCAGCTCAAACGAACTACATCCTTCAGGAAGCTCACACGTTTCTCATCTTAACTGACAAGCATCGGGTGTTAGAGGACCAGTGCTTTGTATCCCTTTCAGAAGCAGAGTTGGACTAGATATGGTCTGTATGTGTAAGAAACACCGTTCTTTTGTTCTCAGCACACTCACGTTTCCTGCTGTCTTAGAGACTCTAGAAAGCAAGTGCGTGCTTCTTGCTCTAAAGCAGAGTGTGACCAGTGGATGAGAACTCTGCTGTGTGTTTCACTTCAGAAACGGAGTTAAATCCCAGGCTCTGAGTCTTCCTACAAGCAAGACTTCGTTTCAGTTAAGGGCAGTCACTTTTCAGCTCAAAGGAAGTACATCGTTCACGAAGCTCACACATTTCTCATCTTAACTGCCAAGCATTGGATGTTAGAGGACCAGTGCTTTGTATCAGTTTCAGAATCACAGTTGGACTAGATATGATCCGCATGTGTAGGAAACACCATTCATTTGTTCTCAGCACACTCAAGTTTCCTGCTGTCTTATAGAGTCTAGAAAACTAGAGCATGCTTCTTGCTCTAAAGCAGATTGTGATCAATGGATGAGAACTCTGCTGTGTGTTTCACTTCAGAAATGGAGTTAAATCCCAGGCTCTGAGTCTTCCTACAAGCAAGACTTCGTTTCAGTTAAGGGCAGTCACTTTTCAGCTCAAAGGAAGTACATCGTTCACGAAGCTCACACATTTCTCATCTTAACTGCCAAGCATTGGATGTTAGAGGACCAGTGCTTTGTATCTGTTTCAGAATCACAGTTGGACTAGATATGACCTGAATGTGTAGGAAACACCGTTCTTTTGTTCTCATCACATTCCTGTTTCCTGCTGTCTTAGAGAATCTAGAAAGCAAGAGCGTGCTTCTTGCTCTAAAGCAGAGTGTGAACAATGGATGATAACTCTGCTGTGTGTTTCACTTCAGAAATGGAGTTAAATCCCAGGCTCTGAGTCTTCCTACAAGGAAGACTCCGTTTCAAGTAAGGGCAGTTACTTACAGCTCAAATGAACTACATCGTTCAGGAAGCTCACACGGTTCTCATCTTAACTGACAAGCATCGGATGTTAGAGGACCAGAGCTTTGTATCACTTTCAGGAGCAGAGTTGGACTAGATATGGTCTGTATGTGTAGGAAATACATTTCTTTTGTTCTGAGCACACTGAAGTTTCCTGCTGTATTTGAGACTCTTGAAAGCAATAGCGTTCTTATTGCTCTAAAGAAGAGTGTGATTTATGGATGAGAACTATGCTGTGTGCTTCCCTTCAGAAATGGAGTTAAATCCCAGGCTCTGAGTCTTCCTACAAGGAAGACTTCGTTTCAAGTAAGGGCAGTCACTTTACAGCTCAAACGAACTACATCGTTCACGAAGCGCACACATTTGTCATCTTAACTGCCAAGCATTGGATGTTAGAGGACCAGTGCTTTGTATCAGTTTCAGAAGCACAGTTGGACTAGATATGATCTGAATGTGTAGGAAACACCTTTCTTTTGTTCTCATCACACTCATGTTTCCTGCTGCCTCAGAGACTCTAGAAAGCAAGAGCATGCTTCTTGCTCTAAATAAGAGTGTGAACCGTGGATGAGAACTCTGCTGTGTGTTTCACTTCAGAAATGGTGTTAAATCCCAGGCTCTGTGTCTTCCTACAAGCAAGACTTCGTTTCATGTAAGGGCAGTCACTTTTCAGCTCAAAGGAACTACATCTTTCACAAAGCTAACATGTTTCTCATCTTAACTGACAAGCATTGGATGTTAGAGGACCAGTGCTTTGTATCTGTTTCAGAAGCAGAGTTGAACTAGATATGGTCTGTATGTGTAAGAAACACCGTTCTTTTGTTCTCAGCACACTCACGTTTCCTGCTGTCTTAGAGACTCTAGAAAGCAAGAGCGTGCTTCTTGCTCTAAAGCAGAGAGTAATCCATGGATGAGAACTGTGTTGTGTGTTTCCCTTCAGAAATGGAATAAAATCCCAGGCTCTGTGTCTTCCTACAACCAAGACTTCGTTTCAGGTAAGGGCAGTCACTTTTCAGCTCAAACGAACTACATCCTTCAGGAAGTTCACACGTTTCTCATCTTAACTGAAAGCATCGGGTGTTAGAGGACCAGTGCTTTGTATCAGTTTCAGAAGCAGAGTTGGACTAGATATGATCTGAATGTGTAGGAAACACCGTTCTTTTGTTCTCATCACACTCATGTTTCCTGCTGTCTTAGAGACTCTAGAAAGCAAGAGCGTGCTTCTTGCTCTAAAGCAGAGTGTGAACAATGGATGAGAACTCTGCTGTGTTTTTCACTTCAGAAATGGAGTTAAATCCCAGGCTCTGAGTCTTCCTACAAGCAAGACTTCGTTTCAGGTAAGGGCAGTCACTTCTCAGTTCAAATGAACTACATCGTTCACGAAGCTCACACGTTTCTCATCTTAACTGACAAGCATTGGATGTTAGAGGACCAGTGCTTTGTATCAGTTTCAGAAGCAGAGTTGGACTAGATATGATCCGTATGTGTAGGAAACACCATTCATTTGTTCTCAGCACACTCAAGTTTCCTGCTGTCTTCAAGAGTCTAGAAAACTAGAGCATGCTTCTTGCTCTAAAGCAGATTGTGATCAATGGATGAGAACTCTGCTGTGTGTTTCACTTCAGAAATGGAGTTAAATCCCAGGCTCTGAGTCTTCCTACAAGGAAGACATCGTTTCAAGTAAGGGCAGTTACTTGCAGCTCAAACGAACTACTTCGTTCATGAAGCTCACATATTTCTCATCTTAACTGCCAAGCATTGGATGTTAGAGGACCAGTGCTCTGTATCAGTTTCAGAAGCACAGTTGGACTAGATTTGATCTGAATGTTTAGGAAACACCGTTATTTTGTTCTCATCACACTCATGTTTCCTGCTGTCTTAGAGACTCTAGAGAGCAAGAGCATGCTTCTTGCTCTAAATAAGAGTGTGAACAATGGATGAGAACTCTGCTGTGTGTTTCACTTCAGAAATGGAGTTAAATCCCAGGCTCTGAGTCTTCCTACAAGGAAGACTTCGTTTCAAGTAAGGGCAGTTACTTTACAGCTCAAAACAAACTACATCGTTCACAAAGCTCACACATTTCTCATCTTAACTGCCAAGCATTGGATGTTAGAGGACCAGTGCTTTGTATCAGTTTCAGACACACAGTTGGACTAGATATGATCTGAATGTGTAGGAAACACCGTTCTTTTGTTCTCATCACACTCATGTTTCCTGCTGCCTCAGAGACTCTAGAAAGCAAGAGCATGCTTCTTGCTCTAAAAAAGAGTGTGAACAGTGGATGAGAACTCTGCTGTGTGTTTCACTTCAGAAACGGAGTTAAATCCCAGGCTCTGAGTCTTCCTACAAGCAAGACTTCGTTTCAGTTAAGGGCAGTCACTTTTCAGCTCAAAGGAACTACATCGTTCACGAAGCTCACACATTTCTCATCTTAACTGCCAAGCATTGGATGTTAGAGGACCAGTGCTTTGTATTAATTTCAGAATCACATTTGGACTAGATATGACCTGAATGTGTAGGAAACACATACTTTTGTTCTCATCACACTCATGTTTCCTGCTGTCTTAGAGACTGTATAAAGCTGGAGCGTGCTTCTTGCTCTAAAGCATAGTGTGAGCAATGGATGATAACTCTGCTGTGTGTTTCACTTCAGAAATGGAGTTAAATCCCAGGCTCTGAGTCTTCCTACAAGGAAGACTTCGTTTCAAGTAAGGGCAGTTACTTTACAGCTCAAACGAACTACATCGTTCACGAAGGTCACACATTTCTCATCTTAACTGACAAGCATTGGATGTTAGAGGACCAGTGCTTTGTATCAGTTTCAGAAGCACAGTTGGACTAGATATGATCTGAATGTGTAGGAAACACCGTTCTTTTGTTCTCATCACAAACATGTTTCCTGCTGCCTCAGAGACTCTAGAAAGCAAGGGCATGCTTCTTGCTCTAAATAAGAGTGTGAACAGTGGATGAGAACTCTGCTGTGTGTTTCACTTCAGAAACGGAGTTAAATACCAGGCTCTGAGTCTTCCTACAAGGAAGACTTCGTTTCAAGTAAGGGCAGTTACTTTACAGCTCAAACGAACTACATCATTCACGAAGCTCACACATTTATCATCTTAACTGCAAAGCATTGGATGTTAGAGGACCAGTGCTTTGTATCAGTTTCAGAAGCACAGTTGGACTAGATATGATCTGAATGTGTAGGAAACACCGTTCTTTTGTTCTCATCACACTCATGTTTCCTGCTGCCTCAGAGACTCTAGAAAGCAAGAGCATGCTTCTTGCTCTAAATAAGAGTGTGAACAGTGGATGAGAACTCTGCTGTGTGTTTCACTTCAGAAATGGAGTTAAATCCCAGGCTCTGTGTCTTCCTACAAGCAAGACTTCGTTTCATGTAAGGGCAGTCACTTTTCAGCTCAAAGGAACTACATCTTTCACAAAGCTAACATGTTTCTCATCTTAACTGACAAGCATTGGATGTTAGAGAACCAGTGCTTTGTATCAGTTTCAGAAGCACAGTTGGACTAGATATGGTCTGTATGTGTAAGAAACACCGTTCTATTGTTCTCAGCACACTCACGTTTCCTGCTGTCTTAGAGACTCTAGAAAGCAAGAGCATGCTTCTTGCTCTAAAGCAGAGTGTGATCCATGGATGAGAACTGTGTTGTGTGTTTCCCTTCAGAAATGGAATAAAATCCCAGGCTCGGTGTCTTCCTACAACCAAGACTTCGTTTCAGGTAAGGGCAGTCACTTTTCAGCTCAAACGAACTACATCCTTCAGGAAGCTCACACGTTTCTCATCTTAACTGACAAGCATCGGGTGTTAGAGGACCAGTGCTTTGTATCCCTTTCAGAAGCAGAGTTGGACTAGATATGGTCTGTATGTGTAAGAAACACCGTTCTTTTGTTCTCAGCACACTCACGTTTCCTGCTGTCTTAGAGACTCTAGAAAGCAAGAGCGTGCTTCTTGCTCTAAAGCAGAGTGTGACCAGTGGATGAGAACTCTGCTGTGTGTTTTACTTCAGAAACGGAGTTAAATCCCAGGCTCTGAGTCTTCCTACAAGCAAGACTTCGTTTCAGTTAAGGGCAGTCACTTTTCAGCTCAAAGGAAGTACATCGTTCACGAAGCTCACACATTTCTCATCTTAACTGCCAAGCATTGGATGTTAGAGGACCAGTGCTTTGTATCAGTTTCAGAATCACAGTTGGACTAGATATGATCCGCATGTGTAGGAAACACCATTCATTTGTTCTCAGCACACTCAAGTTTCCTGCTGTCTTATAGAGTCTAGAAAACTAGAGCATGCTTCTTGCTCTAAAGCAGATTGTGATCAATGGATGAGAACTCTGCTGTGTGTTTTACTTCAGAAATGGAGTTAAATCCCAGGCTCTGAGTCTTCCTACAAGCAAGACTTCGTTTCAGTTAAGGGCAGTCACTTTTCAGCTCAAAGGAAGTACATCGTTCACGAAGCTCACACATTTCTCATCTTAACTGCCAAGCATTGGATGTTAGAGGACCAGTGCTTTGTATCAGTTTCAGAATCACAGTTGGACTAGATATGACCTGAATGTGTAGGAAACACCGTTCTTTTGTTCTCATCACATTCCTGTTTCCTGCTGTCTTAGAGAATCTAGAAAGCAAGAGCGTGCTTCTTGCTCTAAAGCAGAGTGTGAACAATGGATGATAACTCTGCTGTGTGTTTCACTTCAGAAATGGAGTTAAATCCCAGGCTCTGAGTCTTCCTACAAGGAAGACTCCGTTTCAAGTAAGGGCAGTTACTTACAGCTCAAATGAACTACATCGTTCAGGAAGCTCACACGGTTCTCATCTTAACTGACAAGCATCGGATGTTAGAGGACCAGAGCTTTGTATCCCTTTCAGGAGCAGAGTTGGACTAGATATGGTCTGTATGTGTAGGAAATACATTTCTTTTGTTCTGAGCACACTGAAGTTTCCTGCTGTATTTGAGACTCTTGAAAGCAATAGCGTTCTTATTGCTCTAAAGAAGAGTGTGATTTATGGATGAGAACTATGCTGTGTGCTTCCCTTCAGAAATGGAGTTAAATCCCAGGCTCTGAGTCTTCCTACAAGGAAGACTTCGTTTCAAGTAAGGGCAGTCACTTTACAGCTCAAACGAACTACATCGTTCACGAAGCGCACACATTTGTCATCTTAACTGCCAAGCATTGGATGTTAGAGGACCAGTGCTTTGTATCAGTTTCAGAAGCACAGTTGGACTAGATATGATCTGAATGTGTAGGAAACACCTTTCTTTTGTTCTCATCACACTCATGTTTCCTGCTGCCTCAGAGACTCTAGAAAGCAAGAGCATGCTTCTTGCTCTAAATAAGAGTGTGAACCGTGGATGAGAACTCTGCTGTGTGTTTCACTTCAGAAATGGAGTTAAATCCCAGGCTCTGTGTCTTCCTACAAGCAAGACTTCGTTTCATGTAAGGGCAGTCACTTTTCAGCTCAAAGGAACTACATCTTTCACAAAGCTAACATGTTTCTCATCTTAACTGACAAGCATTGGATGTTAGAGGACCAGTGCTTTGTATCAGTTTCAGAAGCAGAGTTGAACTAGATATGGTCTGTATGTGTAAGAAACACCGTTCTTTTGTTCTCAGCACACTCACGTTTCCTGCTGTCTTAGAGACTCTAGAAAGCAAGAGCGTGCTTCTTGCTCTAAAGCAGAGAGTAATCCATGGATGAGAACTGTGTTGTGTGTTTCCCTTCAGAAATGGAATAAAATCCCAGGCTCTGTGTCTTCCTACAACCAAGACTTCGTTTCAGGTAAGGGCAGTCACTTTTCAGCTCAAACGAACTACATCCTTCAGGAAGTTCACACGTTTCTCATCTTAACTGAAAGCATCGGGTGTTAGAGGACCAGTGCTTTGTATCAGTTTCAGAAGCAGAGTTGGACTAGATATGATCTGAATGTGTAGGAAACACCGTTCTTTTGTTCTCATCACACTCATGTTTCCTGCTGCCTCAGAGACTCTAGAGAGCAAGAGCATGCTTCTTGCTCTAAATAAGAGTGTGAACAATGGATGAGAACTCTGCTGTGTGTTTCACTTCAGAAATGGAGTTAAATCCCAGGCTCTGAGTCTTCCTACAAGGAAGACTTCGTTTCAAGTAAGGGCAGTTACTTTACAGCTCAAAACAAACTACATCGTTCACAAAGCTCACACATTTCTCATCTTAACTGCCAAGCATTGGATGTTAGAGGACCAGTGCTTTGTATCAGTTTCAGACACACAGTTGGACTAGATATGATCTGAATGTGTAGGAAACACCGTTCTTTTGTTCTCATCACACTCATGTTTCCTGCTGCCTCAGAGACTCTAGAAAGCAAGAGCATGCTTCTTGCTCTAAATAAGAGTGTGAACAGTGGATGAGAACTCTGCTGTGTGTTTCACTTCAGAAACGGAGTTAAATCCCAGGCTCTGAGTCTTCCTACAAGCAAGACTTCGTTTCAGTTAAGGGCAGTCACTTTTCAGCTCAAAGGAACTACATCGTTCACGAAGCTCACACATTTCTCATCTTAACTGCCAAGCATTGGATGTTAGAGGACCAGTGCTTTGTATTAATTTCAGAATCACATTTGGACTAGATATGACCTGAATGTGTAGGAAACACATACTTTTGTTCTCATCACAAACATGTTTCCTGCTGCCTCAGAGACTCTAGAAAGCAAGGGCATGCTTCTTGCTCTAAATAAGAGTGTGAACAGTGGATGAGAACTCTGCTGTGTGTTTCACTTCAGAAACGGAGTTAAATACCAGGCTCTGAGTCTTCCTACAAGGAAGACTTCGTTTCAAGTAAGGGCAGTTACTTTACAGCTCAAACGAACTACATCATTCACGAAGCTCACACATTTATCATCTTAACTGCAAAGCATTGGATGTTAGAGGACCAGTGCTTTGTATCAGTTTCAGAAGCACAGTTGGACTAGATATGATCTGAATGTGTAGGAAACACCGTTCTTTTGTTCTCATCACACTCATGTTTCCTGCTGCCTCAGAGACTCTAGAAAGCAAGAGCATGCTTCTTGCTCTAAATAAGAGTGTGAACAGTGGATGAGAACTCTGCTGTGTGTTTCACTTCAGACATGGAGTTAAATCCCAGGCTCTGTGTCTTCCTACAAGCAAGACTTCGTTTCATGTAAGGGCAGTCACTTTTCAGCTCAAAGGAACTACATCTTTCACAAAGCTAACATGTTTCTCATCTTAACTGACAAGCATTGGATGTTAGAGAACCAGTGCTTTGTATCAGTTTCAGAAGCACAGTTGGACTAGATATGGTCTGTATGTGTAAGAAACACCGTTCTTTTGTTCTCAGCACACTCACGTTTCCTGCTGTCTTAGAGACTCTAGAAAGCAAGAGCGTGCTTCTTGCTCTAAAGCAGAGTGTGATCCATGGATGAGAACTGTGTTGTGTGTTTCCCTTCAGAAATGGAATAAAATCCCAGGCTCGGTGTCTTCCTACAACCAAGACTTCGTTTCAGGTAAGGGCAGTCACTTTTCAGCTCAAACGAACTACATCCTTCAGGAAGCTCACACGTTTCTCATCTTAACTGACAAGCATCGGGTGTTAGAGGACCAGTGCTTTGTATCTCTTTCAGAAGCAGAGTTGGACTAGATATGGTCTGTATGTGTAAGAAACACCGTTTTTTTGTTCTCAGCACACTCACGTTTCCTGCTGTCTTAGAGACTCTAGAAAGCAAGAGCGTGCTTCTTGCTCTAAAGCAGAGTGTGACCAGTGGATGAGAACTCTGCTGTGTGTTTCACTTCAGAAACAGAGTTAAATCCCAGGCTCTGAGTCTTCCTACAAGCAAGACTTCGTTTCAGTTAAGGGCAGTCACTTTTCAGCTCAAAGGAAGTACATCGTTCACGAAGCTCACACATTTCTCATCTTAACTGCCAAGCATTGGATGTTAGAGGACCAGTGCTTTGTATCAGTTTCAGAATCACAGTTGGACTAGATATGATCCGCATGTGTAGGAAACACCATTCATTTGTTCTCAGCACACTCAAGTTTCCTGCTGTCTTATAGAGTCTAGAAAACTAGAGCATGCTTCTTGCTCTAAAGCAGATTGTGATCAATGGATGAGAACTCTGCTGTGTGTTTCACTTCAGAAATGGAGTTAAATCCCAGGCTCTGAGTCTTCCTACAAGCAAGACTTCGTTTCAGTTAAGGGCAGTCACTTTTCAGCTCAAAGGAAGTACATTGTTCACGAAGCTCACACATTTCTCATCTTAACTGCCAAGCATTGGATGTTAGAGGACCAGTGCTTTGTATCAGTTTCAGAATCACAGTTGGACTAGATATGACCTGAATGTGTAGGAAACACCGTTCTTTTGTTCTCATCACATTCCTGTTTCCTGCTGTCTTAGAGAATCTAGAAAGCAATAGCGTGCTTCTTGCTCTAAAGCAGAGTGTGAACAATGGATGATAACTCTGCTGTGTGTTTCACTTCAGAAATGGAGTTAAATCCCAGGCTCTGAGTCTTCCTACAAGGAAGACTCCGTTTCAAGTAAGGGCAGTTACTTACAGCTGAAATGAACTACATCGTTCAGGAAGCTCACACGGTTCTCATCTTAACTGACAAGCATCGGATGTTAGAGGACCAGAGCTTTGTATCACTTTCAGGAGCAGAGTTGGACTAGATGTGGTCTGTATGTGTAGGAAATACATTTCTTTTGTTCTGAGCACACTGAAGTTTCCTGCTGTATTTGAGACTCTTGAAAGCAATAGCGTTCTTATTGCTCTAAAGAAGAGTGTGATTTATGGATGAGAACTATGCTGTGTGCTTCCCTTCAGAAATGGAGTTAAATCCCAGGCTCTGAGTCTTCCTACAAGGAAGACTTCGTTTCAAGTAAGGGCAGTTACTTTACAGCTCAAACGAACTACATCGTTCACAAAGCTCACACATTTCTCATCTTAACTGCCAAGCATTGGATGTTAGAGGACCAGTGCTTTGTATCAGTTTCAGACACACAGTTGGACTAGATATGATCTGAATGTGTAGGAAATACCGTTCTTTTGTTCTCATCACACTCATGTTTCCTGCTGCCTCAGAGACTCTAGAAAGCAAGAGCATGCTTCTTGCTCTAAATAAGAGTGTGAACAGTGGATGAGAACTCTGCTGTGTGTTTCACTTCAGAAACGGAGTTAAATCCCAGGCTCTGAGTCTTCCTACAAGCAAGACTTCGTTTCAGTTAAGGGCAGTCACTTTTCAGCTCAAAGGAACTACATCGTTCACGAAGCTCACACATTTCTCATCTTAACTGCGAAGCATTGGATGTTAGAGGACCAGTGCTTTGTATTAATTTCAGAATCACATTTGGACTAGATATGACCTGAATGTGTAGGAAACACATACTTTTGTTCTCATCACACTCATGTTTCCTGCTGTCTTAGAGACTGTATAAAGCTGGAGCGTGCTTCTTGCTCTAAAGCATAGTGTGAGCAATGGATGATAACTCTGCTGTGTGTTTCACTTCAGAAATGGAGTTAAATCCCAGGCTCTGAGTCTTCCTACAAGGAAGACTTCGTTTCAAGTAAGGGCAGTTACTTTACAGCTCAAACGAACTACATCGTTCACGAAGCTCACACATTTCTCATCTTAACTGCCAAGCATTGGATGTTAGAGGACCAGTGCTTTGTATCAGTTTCAGAAGCACAGTTGCACTAGATATGATCTGAATGTGTAGGAAACACCGTTCTTTTGTTCTCATCACAAACATGTTTCCTGCTGCCTCAGAGACTCTAGAAAGCAAGGGCATGCTTCTTGCTCTAAATAAGAGTGTGAACAGTGGATGAGAACTCTGCTGTGTGTTTCACTTCAGAAACGGAGTTAAATACCAGGCTCTGAGTCTTCCTACATGCAAGACTTCGTTTCATGTAAGGGCAGTCACTTTTCAGCTCAAAGGAAGTACATCGTTCACGAAGCTCACACATTTCTCATCTTAACTGCCAAGCATTGGATGTTAGAGGACCAGTGCTTTGTATCAGTTTCAGAAGCACAGTTGGACTAGATATGATCTGAATGTGTAGGAAACACCTACTTTTGTTCTCATCACACTCATGTTTCTGGCTGTCTTAGAGACTCTAGAAAGCTAGAGCGTGCTTCTTGCTCTAAAGCAGAGTGTGAACAATGGATGAGAACTCTGCTGTGTGTATCACTTCAGAAATGGAGTTAAATCCCAGGCTCTGAGTCTTCCTACAAGGAAGCCTCCGTTTCAAGTAAGGGCAGTTACTTACAGCTCAAATGAACTACATCGTTCAGGAAGCTCACACGTTTCTCATCTTAACTGACAAGCATCGGATGTTAGAGGACCAGAGCTTTGTATCAGTTTCAGAAGCAGAGTTGGTCTAGATATGGTCCGTATGTGTAGGAAATACAGTTGTTCTGAGCACACTCAAGTTTCATGCTGTATTTGAGACTCTAGAAAGCAATAGCGTTCTTCTTGCTCTAAAGAAGAGTGTGATCCATGGATGAGAACTATGCTGTGTGCTTCCCTTCAGAAATGGAGTTAAATCCCAGGCTCTGTGTCTTCCTACAAGCAAGACTTCGTTTCATGTAAGGGCAGTCACTTTTCAGCTCAAAGGAACTACATCTTTCACAAAGCTAACATGTTTCTCATCTTAACTGCCAAGCATTGGATGTTAGAGGACCAGTGCTTTGTATCAGTTTCAGAAGCAGAGTTGGACTAGATATGGTCTGTATGTGTAGGAAATACATTTCTTTTGTTCTGAGCACACTGAAGTTTCCTGCTCTATTTGAGGCTCTTGAAAGCAATAGCGTTCTTATTGCTCTAAAGAAGAGTGTGATTTATGGATGAGAACTATGCTGTGTGCTTCCATTCAGAAATGGAGTTTAATCCCAGGCTCTGAGTCTTCCTACAAGGAAGACTTCGTTTCAAGTAAGGGCAGGTACTTTACAGCTCAAACGAACTACATCGTTCACAAAGCTCACACATTTCTCATCTTAACTGCCAAGCATTGGATGTTAGAGGACCAGTGCTTTGTATCAGTTTCAGACACACAGTTGGACTAGATATGATCTGAATGTGTAGGAAACACCGTTCTTTTGTTCTCATCACACTCATGTTTCCTGCTGCCTCAGAGACTCTAGAAAGCAAGAGCATGCGTCTTGCTCTAAATAAGAGTGTGAACAGTGGATGAGAACTCTGCTGTGTGTTTCACTTCAGAAATGGAGTTAAATCCCAGGCTCTGAGTCTTCCTACAAGGAAGACTCCGTTTCAAGTAAGGGCAGTTACTTACAGCTGAAATGAACTACATCGTTCAGGAAGCTCACACGGTTCTCATCTTAACTGACAAGCATCGGATGTTAGAGGACCAGAGCTTTGTATCACTTTCAGGAGCAGAGTTGGACTAGATATGGTCTGTATGTGTAGGAAATACATTTCTTTTGTTCTGAGCACACTGAAGTTTCCTGCTGTATTTGAGACTCTTGAAAGCAATAGCGTTCTTATTGCTCTAAAGAAGAGTGTGATATATGGATGAGAACTATGCTGTGTGCTTCCCTTCAGAAATGGAGTTAAATCCCAGGCTCTGAGTCTTCCTACAAGGAAGACTTCGTTTCAAGTAAGGGCAGTTACTTTACAGCTCAAACGAACTACATCGTTCACAAAGCTCACACATTTCTCATCTTAACTGCCAAGCATTGGATGTTAGAGGACCAGTGCTTTGTATCAGTTTCAGACACACAGTTGGACTAGATATGATCTGAATGTGTAGGAAACACCGTTCTTTTGTTCTCATCACACTCATGTTTCCTGCTGCCTCAGAGACTCTAGAAAGCAAGAGCATGCTTCTTGCTCTAAATAAGAGTGTGAACAGTGGATGAGAACTCTGCTGTGTGTTTCACTTCAGAAACGTAGTTAAATCCCAGGCTCTGAGTCTTCCTACAAGCAAGACTTCGTTTCAGTTAAGGGCAGTCACTTTTCAGCTCAAAGGAACTACATCGTTCACGAAGCTCACACATTTCTCATCTTAACTGCGAAGCATTGGATGTTAGAGGACCAGTGCTTTGTATTAATTTCAGAATCACATTTGGACTAGATATGACCTGAATGTGTAGGAAACACATACTTTTGTTCTCATCACACTCATGTTTCCTGCTGTCTTAGAGACTGTATAAAGCTGGAGCGTGCTTCTTGCTCTAAAGCATAGTGTGAGCAATGGATGATAACTCTGCTGTGTGTTTCACTTCAGAAATGGAGTTAAATCCCAGGCTCTGAGTCTTCCTACAAGGAAGACTTCGTTTCAAGTAAGGGCAGTTACTTTACAGCTCAAACGAACTACATCGTTCACGAAGCTCACACATTTCTCATCTTAACTGCCAAGCATTGGATGTTAGAGGACCAGTGCTTTGTATCAGTTTCAGAAGCACAGTTGGACTAGATATGATCTGAATGTGTAGGAAACACCGTTCTTTTGTTCTCATCACAAACATGTTTCCTGCTGCCTCAGAGACTCTAGAAAGCAAGGGCATGCTTCTTGCTCTAAATAAGAGTGTGAACAGTGGATGAGAACTCTGCTGTGTGTTTCACTTCAGAAACGGAGTTAAATACCAGGCTCTGAGTCTTCCTACATGCAAGACTTCGTTTCATGTAAGGGCAGTCACTTTTCAGCTCAAAGGAAGTACATCGTTCACGAAGCTCACACATTTCTCATCTTAACTGCCAAGCATTGGATGTTAGAGGACCAGTGCTTTGTATCAGTTTCAGAAGCACAGTTGGACTAGATATGATCTGAATGTGTAGGAAACACCTACTTTTGTTCTCATCACACTCATGTTTCTGGCTGTCTTAGAGACTCTAGAAAGCTAGAGCGTGCTTCTTGCTCTAAAGCAGAGTGTGAACAATGGATGAGAACTCTGCTGTGTGTATCACTTCAGAAATGGAGTTAAATCCCAGGCTCTGAGTCTTCCTACAAGGAAGCCTCCGTTTCAAGTAAGGGCAGTTACTTACAGCTCAAATGAACTACATCGTTCAGGAAGCTCACACGTTTCTCATCTTAACTGACAAGCATCGGATGTTAGAGGACCAGAGCTTTGTATCAGTTTCAGAAGCAGAGTTGGTCTAGATATGGTCCGTATGTGTAGGAAATACAGTTGTTCTGAGCACACTCAAGTTTCATGCTGTATTTGAGACTCTAGAAAGCAATAGCGTTCTTCTTGCTCTAAAGAAGAGTGTGATCCATGGATGAGAACTATGCTGTGTGCTTCCCTTCAGAAATGGAGTTAAATCCCAGGCTCTGTGTCTTCCTACAAGCAAGACTTCGTTTCATGTAAGGGCAGTCACTTTTCAGCTCAAAAGAACTACATCTTTCACAAAGCTAACATGTTTCTCATCTTAACTGCCAAGCATTGGATGTTAGAGGACCAGTGCTTTGTATCAGTTTCAGAAGCAGAGTTGGACTAGATATGGTCTGTATGTGTAGGAAATACATTTCTTTTGTTCTGAGCACACTGAAGTTTCCTGCTCTATTTGAGGCTCTTGAAAGCAATAGCGTTCTTATTGCTCTAAAGAAGAGTGTGATTTATGGATGAGAACTATGCTGTGTGCTTCCATTCAGAAATGGAGTTTAATCCCAGGCTCTGAGTCTTCCTACAAGGAAGACTTCGTTTCAAGTAAGGGCAGGTACTTTACAGCTCAAACGAACTACATCGTTCACAAAGCTCACACATTTCTCATCTTAACTGCCAAGCATTGGATGTTAGAGGACCAGTGCTTTGTATCAGTTTCAGACACACAGTTGGACTAGATATGATCTGAATGTGTAGGAAACACCGTTCTTTTGTTCTCATCACACTCATGTTTCCTGCTGCCTCAGAGACTCTAGAAAGCAAGAGCATGCGTCTTGCTCTAAATAAGAGTGTGAACAGTGGATGAGAACTCTGCTGTGTGTTTCACTTCAGAAATGGAATTAAATCCCAGGCTCTGAGTCTTCCTACAAGGAAGCCTCCGTTTCAAGTAAGGGCAGTTACTTACAGCTCAAATGAACTACATCGTTCAGGAAGCTCACACGTTTCTCATCTTAACTGACAAGCATCGGATGTTAGAGGACCAGAGCTTTGTATCAGTTTCAGAAGCAGAGTTGGTCCAGATATGGTCCATATGTGTAGGAAATACAGTTGTTCTGAGCACACTCAAGTTTCATGCTGTATTTGAGTCTCTAGAAAGCAATAGCGTTCTTCTTGCTCTAAAGAAGAGTGTGATCCATGGATGAGAACTATGCTGTGTGCTTCCCTTCAGAAATGGAGTTAAATCCCAGGCTCTGTGTCTTCCTACAAGCAAGACTTCGTTTCATGTAAGGGCAGTCACTTTTCAGCTCAAAGGAACTACATCTTTCACAAAGCTAACACGTTTCTCATCTTAACTGACAAGCATTGGATGTTAGAGGACCAGTGCTTTGTATCAGTTTCAGAAGCAGAGTTGGACTAGATATGGTCTGTATGTGTAAGAAACACCGTTCTTTTGTTCTCAGCACACTCACGTTTCCTGCTGTCTTAGAGACTCTAGAAAGCAAGAGCATGCTTCTTGCTCTAAAGCAGAGTGTGATCCATGGATGAGAACTGTGTTGTGTGTTTCCCTTCAGAAATGGAATAAAATCCCAGGCTCGGTGTCTTCCTACAACCAAGACTTCGTTTCAGGTAAGGGCAGTCACTTTTCAGCTCAAACGAACTACATCCTTCAGGAAGCTCACACGTTTCTCATCTTAACTGACAAGCATCGGGTGTTAGAGGACCAGTGCTTTGTATCAGTTTCAGAAGCAGAGTTGGACTAGATAGGATCTGAATGTGTAGGAAACACCTTTCTTTTGTTCTCATCACACTCATGTTTCCTGCTGTCTTAGAGACTCTAGAAAGCTAGAGCGTACTTCTTGCTCTAAAGCAGAGTGTGAACAATGGATGAGAACTCTGCTGTGTGCTTCCCTTCAGAAATGGAGTTAAATCCCTGGCTCTGAGTCTTCCTACAAGGAAGACTTCGTTTCAAGTAAGGGCAGTTACTTTACAGCTCAAATGAACTACATCGTTCACAAAGCTCACACATTTCTCATCTTAACTGCCAAGCATTGGATGTTAGAGGACCAGTGCTTTGTATCAGTTTCAGACACACAGTTGGACTAGATATGATCTGAATGTTTAGGAAACACCGTTCTTTTGTTCTCATCACACTCATGTTTCCTGCTGCCTCAGAGACTCTAGAAAGCAAGAGCATGCTTCTTGCTCTAAATAAGAGTGTGAACAGTGGATGAGAACTCTGCTGTGTGTTTCACTTCAGAAACGGAGTTAAACCCCAGGCTCTGAGTCTCCGTACAAGCAAGACTTCGTTTCTGTTAAGGGCAGTCACTTTTCAGCTCAAAGGAACTACATCGTTCACGAAGCTCACACATTTCTCATCTTAACTGCCAAGCATTGGATGTTAGAGGACCAGTGCTTTGTATCAGTTTCAGAAGCACAGTTGGACTAGATATGATCTGAATGTGTAGGAAACACCGTTCTTTTGTTCTCATCACACTCATGTTTCCTGCTGCCTCAGAGACTCTAGAAAGCAAGAGCATGCTTCTTGCTCTAAATAAGAGTATGAACAGTGGATGAGAACTCTGCTGTGTGTTTCACTTAAGAAATGGAGTTAAATCCCAGGCTCTGTGTCTTCCTACAAGCAAGAATTCGTTTCATGTAAGGGCAGTCACTTTTCAGCTCAAAGGAACTACATCTTTCACAAAGCTAACATGTTTCTCATCTTAACTGACAAGCATTGGATGTTAGAGGACCAGTGCTTTGTATCAGTTTCAGAAGCAGAGTTGAACTAGATATGGTCTGTATGTGTAAGAAACACCGTTCTTTTGTTCTCATCACACTCACGTTTCCTGCTGCCTCAGAGACTCTAGAAAGCAAGGGCATGCTTCTTGCTCTAAATAAGAGTATGAACAGTGGATGAGAACTCTGCAGTGTGTTTCATTTCAGAAACGGAGTTAAATTCCAGGCTCTGAGTCTTCCTACATGCAAGACTTCGTTTCATGTAAGGGCAGTCACTTTTCAGCTCAAAGGAAGTACATCGTTCACGAAGCTCACACATTTCTCATCTTAACTGCCAAGCATTGGATGTTAGAGGACCAGTGCTTTGTATCAGTTTCAGAAGCACAGTTGGACTAGATATGATCTGAATGTGTAGGAAACACCTACTTTTGTTCTCATCACACTCATGTTTCCTGCTGTATTAGAGACTCTAGAAAGCTAGGGCGTGCTTCTTGCTCTAAAGCAGAGTGTGAACAATGGATGATAACTCTGCTGTGTGTTTCACTTCAGAAATGGAGTTAAATCCCAGGCTCTGAGTCTTCCTACAAGGAAGCCTCCGTTTCAAGTAAGGGCAGTTACTTGCAGCTCAAATGAACTACATCGTTCAGGAAGCTCACACGTTTCTCATCTTAACTGACAAGCATCGGATGTTAGAGGACCAGAGCTTTGTATCAGTTTCAGAAGCAGAGTTTGTGCAGATATGGTCCGTATGTGTAGGAAATACAGTTGTTCTGAGCACACTCAAGTTTCATGCTGTATTTGAGACTCTAGAAAGCAATAGCGTTCTTCTTGCTCTAAAGAAGAGTGTGATCCATGGATGAGAACTATGCTGTGTGCTTCCCTTCAGAAATGGAGTTAAATCCCAGGCTCTGTGTCTTCCTACAAGCAAGACTTCGTTTCATGTAAGGGCAGTCACTTTTCAGCTCAAAGGAACTACATCTTTCACAAAGCTAACATGTTTCTCATCTTAACTGCCAAGCATTGGATGTTAGAGGACCAGTGCTTTGTATCAGTTTCAGAAGCAGAGTTGGACTAGATATGGTCTGTATGTGTAGGAAATACATTTCTTTTGTTCTGAGCACACTGAAGTTTCCTGCTCTATTTGAGGCTCTTGAAAGCAATAGCGTTCTTATTGCTCTAAAGAAGAGTGTGATTTATGGATGAGAACTATGCTGTGTGCTTCCATTCAGAAATGGAGTTTAATCCCAGGCTCTGAGTCTTCCTACAAGGAAGACTTCGTTTCAAGTAAGGGCAGGTACTTTACAGCTCAAACGAACTACATCGTTCACAAAGCTCACACATTTCTCATCTTAACTGCCAAGCATTGGATGTTAGAGGACCAGTGCTTTGTATCAGTTTCAGACACACAGTTGGACTAGATATGATCTGAATGTGTAGGAAACACCGTTCTTTTGTTCTCATCACACTCATGTTTCCTGCTGCCTCAGAGACTCTAGAAAGCAAGAGCATGCTTCTTGCTCTAAATAAGAGTGTGAACAGTGGATGAGAACTCTGCTGTGTGTTTCACTTCAGAAATGGAATTAAATCCCAGGCTCTGAGTCTTCCTACAAGGAAGCCTCCGTTTCAAGTAAGGGCAGTTACTTACAGCTCAAATGAACTACATCGTTCAGGAAGCTCACACGTTTCTCATCTTAACTGACAAGCATCGGATGTTAGAGGACCAGAGCTTTGTATCAGTTTCAGAAGCAGAGTTGGTCCAGATATGGTCCATATGTGTAGGAAATACAGTTGTTCTGAGCACACTCAAGTTTCATGCTGTATTTGAGTCTCTAGAAAGCAATAGCGTTCTTCTTGCTCTAAAGAAGAGTGTGATCCATGGATGAGAACTATGCTGTGTGCTTCCCTTCAGAAATGGAGTTAAATCCCAGGCTCTGTGTCTTCCTACAAGCAAGACTTCGTTTCATGTAAGGGCAGTCACTTTTCAGCTCAAAGGAACTACATCTTTCACAAAGCTAACACGTTTCTCATCTTAACTGACAAGCATTGGATGTTAGAGGACCAGTGCTTTGTATCAGTTTCAGAAGCAGAGTTGGACTAGATATGGTCTGTATGTGTAAGAAACACCGTTCTTTTGTTCTCAGCACACTCACGTTTCCTGCTGTCTTAGAGACTCTAGAAAGCAAGAGCATGCTTCTTGCTCTAAAGCAGAGTGTGATCCATGGATGAGAACTGTGTTGTGTGTTTCCCTTCAGAAATGGAATAAAATCCCAGGCTCGGTGTCTTCCTACAACCAAGACTTCGTTTCAGGTAAGGGCAGTCACTTTTCAGCTCAAACGAACTACATCCTTCAGGAAGCTCACACGTTTCTCATCTTAACTGACAAGCATCGGGTGTTAGAGGACCAGTGCTTTGTATCAGTTTCAGAAGCAGAGTTGGACTAGATAGGATCTGAATGTGTAGGAAACACCTTTCTTTTGTTCTCATCACACTCATGTTTCCTGCTGTCTTAGAGACTCTAGAAAGCTAGAGCGTACTTCTTGCTCTAAAGCAGAGTGTGAACAATGGATGAGAACTCTGCTGTGTGCTTCCCTTCAGAAATGGAGTTAAATCCCAGGCTCTGAGTCTTCCTACAAGGAAGACTTCGTTTCAAGTAAGGGCAGTTACTTTACAGCTCAAATGAACTACATCGTTCACAAAGCTCACACATTTCTCATCTTAACTGCCAAGCATTGGATGTTAGAGGACCAGTGCTTTGTATCAGTTTCAGACACACAGTTGGACTAGATATGATCTGAATGTTTAGGAAACACCGTTCTTTTGTTCTCATCACACTCATGTTTCCTGCTGCCTCAGAGACTCTAGAAAGCAAGAGCATGATTCTTGCTCTAAATAAGAGTGTGAACAGTGGATGAGAACTCTGCTGTGTGTTTCACTTCAGAAACGGAGTTAAACCCCAGGCTCTGAGTCTCCGTACAAGCAAGACTTCGTTTCAGTTAAGGGCAGTCACTTTTCAGCTCAAAGGAACTACATCGTTCACGAAGCTCACACATTTCTCATCTTAACTGCCAAGCATTGGATGTTAGAGGACCAGTGCTTTGTATCAGTTTCAGAAGCACAGTTGGACTAGATATGATCTGAATGTGTAGGAAACACCGTTCTTTTGTTCTCATCACACTCATGTTTCCTGCTGCCTCAGAGACTCTAGAAAGCAAGAGCATGCTTCTTGCTCTAAATAAGAGTATGAACAGTGGATGAGAACTCTGCTGTGTGTTTCACTTCAGAAATGGAGTTAAATCCCAGGCTCTGTGTCTTCCTACAAGCAAGAATTCGTTTCATGTAAGGGCAGTCACTTTTCAGCTCAAAGGAACTACATCTTTCACAAAGCTAACATGTTTCTCATCTTAACTGACAAGCATTGGATGTTAGAGGACCAGTGCTTTGTATCAGTTTCAGAAGCAGAGTTGAACTAGATATGGTCTGTATGTGTAAGAAACACCGTTCTTTTGTTCTCATCACACTCACGTTTCCTGCTGCCTCAGAGACTCTAGAAAGCAAGGGCATGCTTCTTGCTCTAAATAAGAGTATGAACAGTGGATGAGAACTCTGCAGTGTGTTTCATTTCAGAAACGGAGTTAAATTCCAGGCTCTGAGTCTTCCTACATGCAAGACTTCGTTTCATGTAAGGGCAGTCACTTTTCAGCTCAAAGGAAGTACATCGTTCACGAAGCTCACACATTTCTCATCTTAACTGCCAAGCATTGGATGTTAGAGGACCAGTGCTTTGTATCAGTTTCAGAAGCACAGTTGGACTAGATATGATCTGAATGTGTAGGAAACACCTACTTTTGTTCTCATCACACTCATGTTTCCTGCTGTATTAGAGACTCTAGAAAGCTAGGGCGTGCTTCTTGCTCTAAAGCAGAGTGTGAACAATGGATGAGAACTCTGCTGTGTGTTTCACTTCAGAAATGGAGTTAAATCCCAGGCTCTGAGTCTTCCTACAAGGAAGCCTCCGTTTCAAGTAAGGGCAGTTACTTGCAGCTCAAATGAACTACATCGTTCAGGAAGCTCACACGTTTCTCATCTTAACTGACAAGCATCGGATGTTAGAGGACCAGAGCTTTGTATCAGTTTCATAAGCAGAGTTTGTGCAGATATGGTCCGTATGTGTAGGAAATACAGTTGTTCTGAGCACACTCAAGTTTCATGCTGTATTTGAGACTCTAGAAAGCAATAGCGTTCTTCTTGCTCTAAAGAAGAGTGTGATCCATGGATGAGAACTATGCTGTGTGCTTCCCTTCAGAAATGGAGTTAAATCCCAGGCTCTGTGTCTTCCTACAAGCAAGACTTCGTTTCAGGTAAGGGCAGTCACTTTTCAGCTCAAAGGAACTACATCTTTCACAAAGCTAACACGTTTCTCATCTTAACTGACAAGCATTGGATGTTAGAGGACCAGTGCTTTGTATCAGTTTCAGAAGCAGAGTTGGACTAGATATGGTCTGTATGTGTAAGAAACACCGTTCTTTTGTTCTCAGCACACTCACGTTTCCTGCTGTCTTAGAGACTCTAGAAAGCAAGAGCATGCTTCTTGCTCTAAAGCAGAGTGTGATCCATGGATGAGAACTGCGTTGTGTGTTTCCCTTCAGAAATGGAATAAAATCCCAGGCTCGGTGTCTTCCTACAACCAAGACTTCGTTTCAGGTAAGGGCAGTCACTTTTCAGCTCAAACAAACTACATCCTTCAGGAAGCTCACACGTTTCTCATCTTAACTTACAAGCATCGGGTGTTAGAGGACCAGTGCTTTGTATCAGTTTCAGAAGCAGAGTTGGACTAGATAGGATCTGAATGTGTAGGAAACACCTTTCTTTTGTTCTCATCACACTCATGTTTCCTGCTGTCTTAGAGACTCTAGAAAGCTAGAGCGTGCTTCTTGCTCTAAAGCAGAGTGTGAACAATGGATGAGAACTCTGCTGTGTGCTTCCCTTCAGAAATGGAGTTAAATCCCAGGCTCTGAGTCTTCCTACAAGGAAGACTTCGTTTCAAGTAAGGGCAGTTACTTTACAGCTCAAATGAACTACATCGTTCACAAAGCTCACACATTTCTCATCTTAACTGCCAAGCATTGGATGTTAGAGGACCAGTGCTTTGTATCAGTTTCAGACACACAGTTGGACTAGATATGATCTGAATGTGTAGGAAACACCGTTCTTTTGTTCTCATCACACTCATGTTTCCTGCTGCCTCAGAGACTCTAGAAAGCAAGAGCATGCTTCTTGCTCTAAATAAGAGTGTGAACAGTGGATGAGAACTCTGTTGTTTGTTTCACTTCAGAAACGGAGTTAAACCCCAGGCTCTGAGTCTCCGTACAAGCAAGACTTCGTTTCAGTTAAGGGCAGTCACTTTTCAGCTCAAAGGAACTACATCGTTCACGAAGCTCACACATTTCTCATCTTAACGGCCAAGCATTGGTTGTTAGAGGACCAGTGCTTTGTATCAGTTTCAGAATCACATTTGGACTAGATATGACCTGAATGTGTAGGAAACACCTACTTTTGTTCTCATCACACTCATGTTTCCTGCTGTCTTAGAGACTCTATAAAGCTGGAGCATGCTTCTTGCTCTAAAGCATAGTGTGAGCAATGGATGATAACTCAGCTGTGTGTTTCACTTCAGAAATGGAGTTAAATCCCAGGCTCTGAGTCTTCCTACAAGGAAGACTTCGTTTCAAGTAAGGGCAGTTACTTTACAGCTCAAACGAACTACATCGTTCACGAAGCTCACACATTTCTCATCTTAACGGCCAAGCATTGGATGTTAGAGGACCAGTGCTTTGTATCAGTTTCAGAAGCACAGTTGGACTAGATATGATCTGAATGTGTAGGAAACACCGTTCTTTTGTTCTCATCACACCCATGTTTCCTGCTGCCTCAGAGACTCTAGAAAGCAAGAGCATGCTTCTTGCTCTAAATAAGAGTGTGAACAGTGGATGAGAACTCTGCTGTGTGTTTCACTTCAGAAATGGAGTTAAATCCCAGGCTCTGTGTCTTCCTACAAGCAAGACTTCGTTTCAAGTAAGGGCAGTCACTTTTCAGCTCAAAGGAAGTACATCGTTCACGAAGCTCACACATTTCTCATCTTAACTGCCAAGCATTGGATGTTAGAGGACCAGTGCTTTGTATCAGTTTCAGAATCACAGTTGGACTAGATATGACCTGAATGTGTAGGAAACACCGTTCTTTTGTTCTCATCACATTCCTGTTTCCTGCTGTCTTAGAGAATCTAGAAAGCAAGAGCGTGCTTCTTGCTCTAAAGCAGAGTGTGATCCATGGATGAGAACTGTGTTGTGTGTTTCCCTTCAGAAATGGTATAAAATCCCAGGCTCGGTGTCTTCCTACAACCAAGACTTCGTTTCAGGTAAGGACAGTCACTTTACATCTCAAACGAACTACATCGTTCACGAAGCTCACACGTTTCTCATCTTAACTGACAAGCATTGGATGTTAGAGGACCTCTGCTTTGTATCAGTTTCAGAAGCAGAGTTGGACTAGATATGGTCCGTATGTGTAGGAAACACCGTTCTTTTGTTCTCATCACACTCACGTTTCATGCTGTCTTAGAGACTCTAGAAAGCAAGAGCGTGCCTCTTGCTCTAAAGCAGAGTGTGATCAGTGGATGAGAACTCTGCTGTGTGTTTCACTTCAGAAATGTAGTTAAATCCCAGGCTCTATGTCTTCCTACAAGCAAGACTTCCTTTCAGGTAAGGGCAGTTTCTTTGCAGCTCAAACGAACTACATCGTTCACGAAACTCACACGTTTCTCATCTTAACTGACAAGCATTGGATGTTAGTGGACCTGTGGTTTGTTTGAGTTTCAGAAGCAGAGTTCAACTAGATATGGTCCGTATGTGTAGGAAACATTGTTCTTTTGTTCTCAGCACACTCACGTTTCATGCTGTCTTAGAGCCTCTAGAAAGCAAGAGCATGCTTCTTGTTCTAAAGCAGAGTGTGATCAATGGATGAGAACTCTGCTGTGTGTTTCCCTTCAAAATTGGAGATAAATCCCAGGCTCTGTGTCTTCCTACAAGCAAGACTTCGTTTCAGGGTATGCAGTCACTTTTCAGCTCAAACGAACTACGTCATTCACGAAGCTCAAACATTTCTCATCTTAACTGACAAGCATTGTATGTTAGAGGACCAGTGCTTTGTATCAGTTTCAGAAGCAGAGTTGGACTAGACATGGTCCGTATGTGTAGGAAACACCGTTCTTTTGTTCTCAGCACACTCACGTTTCCTGCTGTCTTAGAGACTCTAGAAAGCAAGAGCGTGCTTGTTGTTCTAAAGCAGAGTCTGATCAGTGGATGAGAACTCTTCTGTGTGTTTCACTTCAGAAAGGGAGTTAAATGCCAGGCTCTGAGTCTCCCTAAAAGCAAGAATTCTTTTCAGGTAAGGGCAGTTTCTTTATAGGTCAAACGAACTACATCGTTCACGAAACTCACTCGTTCCTCATCTTAACTGACAAGAATTGGATTTTAGAGGATCAGTGCTTTGTATCAGTTTCAGAAGCAGAGTTGGACTACATATGGTCCATATGTGTAGGAAACATCGTTCTTTTGTTCTCAGCACACTCACGTTTCCTGCTGTCTTAGAGCCTCTAGAAAGCAAGAGCTTGCTTCTTGCTCTAAAGCAGAGTGTGATCAATGGATGAGAACTCTGCTGTGTGTTTCACTTCAGAAATGGAGTTAAATTCCAGGCTCTGAGTCTTCCTAAAAACAGGACTTCTTTTCAGGTAAGGGTAGTTTCTTTACAGCTCAAATGAACTACATAGTTCATGAAGCTCACACGTTTCTCATCTTAAATGACAAGCATTGGATGTTAGAGGACCTGTGATTTGTTTCAGTTTCTGAAGCAGTGTTCAACTAGATATGGTCCGTATGTGTAGGAAAAACCGATCTTTTGTTCTCAGCACACTCAAGTTTCCTGCTGTATTAGAGAATATAGAAAGCAAGAGCGTTCTTGTGTTCTAAAACAGAGTGTGATCCATGGATGATAACTGTCCTGTGTGTTTCCCTTCAGAAATGGAGTTAAATCCTAGGCTCTGTGTCTTCCTACAAGGAAGACTTCGTTTCAGGTAAGGGAAGTCACTTTTCAGCTCAAACGAACTACATCATTCACAAAGCTCACACATTTCTCATGTTAATTGACAAGCATTGGATGTTAGAGGACCTGTGGTTTATTTCATTTTCAGAAGCAGAGTTTAACTAGATATGGTCCATATGTGTAGGAAACTCCATTCTTTTGTTCTGAGCACACTCACATTTCCTGCTGTATTAGAGACACTAGAAAGCAAGAGCGTGCCTCTTGCTCTAAAGCAGATTGTGATCCATGGATGAGAACTATGCTGTTTGTTTCCCTTCAGAAATGGAGTTAAATCCCAGGCTCTGAGTCTTCCTAAAATCAAGACTTCGTTTCAGGTAACTGCAGTTTCTTTACAGTTCAAACGAAATACATCGTTCACTAAACTCACATGTTTCTACTCTTAACTGACAAGCATTGGATGTTAGAGGACCTGTGGTTTGTTTGAGTTTCAGAAGCAGAGTTCAACTAGATAAGGTCCGTATGTGTAGGAAACCCCGTTCTTTTGTTCTGAGCACACTCACTTTTCCTGGTTTATTAGAGACACTAGAAAGCAAGAGCGTGCTTCTCGCACTAAAGCAGAGTGTGATCAATGGATGAGAACTTTTCTGTGTGTTTCACTTCAGAAAAGGAGTTAAATCCCAGGCTCTGAGTCTTCCTAAAAGCAAAAATTCTTTTCAGGTAAGGGCAGTTTCTTTACAGCTCCAACGAACTATATTGTTCACGAAGCTCACACGTTTCTCATCTTAACTGACAAGCATTGGATGTTAGAGGACCAGTGCTTTGTATCAGTTTCAGAAGCAGAGTTGTACTACATAGGGTCCGTATGTGTAGGAAACATCGTTCTTTTGTTCTCAGCACACTCACGTTTCCTGCTGTCTTAGAGCCTCTAGAAAGCAAGAGCGTGCTTCTTGCTCTAATCACAGAGTGTGATCAATGGATGATAAATCTGCTGTGTGTTTCACTTCAGAAATGGAGTTAAATTCCAGGTTCTGAGTCTTCCTACAAGCAATAATTCTTTTCACGTAAGGGCAGTTTCTTTGCAGCTCAAACGAACTACATCGTTCACGAAGCTCAAACGTTTCTCATCTTAACTGACAAGCATTGGATGTTAGAGGACCTGTGGTTTGTTTGAGTTTCAGAAGCAGAGTTCAACTAGATATGGTCCGTATGTGTAGGAAACATTGTTCTTTTGTTCTCAGCACACTCACGTTTCATGCTGTCTTAGAGCCTCTAGAAAGCAAGAGCATACTTCTTGTTCTAAAGCAGAGTGTGATCAATGGATGAGAACTCTGCTGTGTGTTTCCCTTCAAAATTGGAGATAAATCCCAGGCTCTGTGTCTTCCTACAAGCAAGACTTCGTTTCAGGGAAGGGCAGTCACTTTTCAGCTCAAACGAACTACACTGTTCACGAAACTCACACGTTTCTCATCTTAACTGAAAAGCATTGGATGTTAGAGGACCTCTGCTTTGTATCAGTTTCAGAAGCAGAGTTGGACTAGATATGGTCCGTATGTGTAGGAAACACCGTTCTTTTGTTCTCAGCACACTCACGTTTCATGCTGTCTTAGAGACTCTAGAAAGCCAGAGCGTGCCTCTTGCTCTAAAGCAGAGTGTGATCAGTGGATGAGAACTCTGCTGTGTGTTTCACTTCAGAAATGTAGTTAAATCCCAGGCTCTATGTCTTCCTACAAGCAAGACTTCCTTTCAGGTAAGGGCAGTTTCTTTACAGTTCAAACGAACTACATCGTTCACGAAACTCACACGTTTCTCATCTTAACTGACAAGCATTGGATGTTAGAGGACCTGTGGTTTGTTTGAGTTTCAGAAGCAGAGTTCAACTAGATATGGTCCGTATGTGTAGGAAACATTGTTCTTTTATTCTCAGCACACTCTCGTTTCATGCTGTCTTAGAGCCTCTAGAAAGCAAGAGCATGCTTCTTGTTCTAAAGCAGAGTGTGATCAATGGATGAGAACTCTGCTGTGTGTTTCCCTTCAAAATTGGAGATAAATCCCAGGCTCTGTGTCTTCCTACAAGCAAGACTTCGTTTCAGGGAAGGGCAGTCACTTTTCAGCTCAAACAAACTACATCATTCACGAAGCTCACACGTTTCTCCTCTTAACTGACAAGCATTGGATGTTAGAGGACCAGTGCTTTGTATCCGTTTCAGAAGTAGAGTTGGACTAGACATGGTCCGTATGTGTAGGAAACACCGTTCTTTTGTTTTCAGCACACTCACGTTTCCTGCTGTCTTAGAGACTCTAGAAAGCAAGAGCGTGCTTGTTGTTCTAAAGCAGAGTGTGATCAGTGGATGAGAACTCTTCTGTGTGTTTCACTTCAGAAAGGGAGTTAAATCCCAGGCTCTGAGTCTTCCTAAAAGCAAGAATTCTTTTCAAGTAAGGGCAGTTTCTTTACAGCTCAAACGAACTACATCGTTCACGAAACTCACTCGTTCCTCATCTTAACTGACAAGAATTGGATTTTAGAGGATCAGTGCTTTGTATCAGTTTCAGAAGCAGAGTTGGACTCCATATGGTCCATATGTGTAGGAAACATCGTTCTTTTGTTCTCAGCACACTCACGTTTCCTGCTGTCTTAGAGCCTCTAGAAAGCAAGAGCGTGCCTCTTGCTCTAAAGCAGATTGTGATCCATGGATGAGAACTATGCTGTTTGTTTCCCTTCAGAAATGGAGTTAAATCCCAGGCTCTGAGTCTTCCTAAAATCAATACTTCGTTTCAGGTAACTGCAGTTTATTTACAGCTGAAACGAACAACATTGTTTACGAAGCTCACACGTTTCTCATCTTAACTAACAAGCATAGGATTTTAGAGGACCTGTGGTTTGATTCAGTTTCAGAAGCAGAGTTGAACTTGATATGGTCCCTATGTGTAGGAAACACCATTTTTTTGTTCTGAGCACACTCAGATTTCCTGCTGTATTAGAGACGCTAGAAAGCAGGAGCGTCCTTCTCGATCTAAAGCCGAGTGTGATCCATGGATGATAACAGTGCTGTGTGTTTCCCTTCAGAAATGGAGTTAAATCCCAGGCTCTTTGTCTTCCTACAAGCAAGACTTCGTTTCAGCTAAGGACAGTCACTTTACAGCTCAAACGAACTACATCGTTCACGAAGCTCACACATTTCTCATCTTAACTGACAGGCATTGGATGTTAGAGGACCTCTGCTTTGTATCAGTTTCAGAAGCAGAGTTGGACTAGATATGGTCAGTATGTGTAGGAAACACCGTTCTTTTGTTCTCAGGACACTCACGTATCCTGCTGTCTTAGAGACTCTAGAAAGCAAGAGCTTGCCTCTTGCTCTAAAGCAGAGTGTGATCAGTGGATGAGAACTCTGCTGTGTGTTTCACTTCAGAAATGTAGTTAAATCCCAGGCTCTATGTCTTCCTACAAGCAAGACTTCCTTTCAGGTAAGGGCAGTTTCTTTACAGTTCAAACGAACTACATTGTTCACGAAACTCACATGTTTCTCATCTTAACTGACAAGCATTGGATGTTAGAGGACCTGTGGTTTGTTTGAGTTTCAGAAGCAGAGTTCAACTAGATAAGGTCCGTATGTGTAGGAAACCCCGTTCTTTTGTTCTGAGCACACTCACTTTTCCTGGTTTATTAGAGACACTAGAAAGCAAGAGCATGCTTCTCGCTCTAAAGCAGAGTGTGATCAGTGGATGAGAACTCTGCTGTGTGTTTCACTTCAGAAAAGGAGTTAAATCCCAGGCTCTGAGTCTTCCTAAAAGCAAAAATTCTTTTCAGGTAAGGGCAGTTTCTTTACAGCTCCAACGAACTACATCGTTCACGAAGCTCAGACTTTTCTCATCTTAACTGACAAGCATTGGATGTTAGAGGACCAGTGCTTTGTATCAGTTTCAGAAGCAGAGTTGTACTACATAGGGTCCGTATGTGTAGGAAACATTGTTCTTTTGTTCTCAGCACACTCACGTGTCATGCTGCCTTAGAGCCTCTAGAAAGCAAGAGCATGCTTCTTGCTCTAATCACAGAGTGTGATCAATGGATGATAAATCTGCTGTGTGTTTCACTTCAGAAATGGAGTTAAATTCCAGGTTCTGAGTCTTCCTACAAGCAATAATTCTTTTCACGTAAGGGCAGTTTCTTTGCAGCTCAAACGAACTACATCGTTCACGAAGCTCAAACGTTTCTCACCTTAACTGACAAGCATTGGATGTTAGAGGACCTGTGGTTTGTTTGAGTTTCAGAAGCAGAGTTCAACTAGATATGGTCCGTATGTTTAGGAAACATTGTTCTTTTGTTCTGAGCACACTCACGTTTCATGCTGTCTTAGAGCCTCTAGAAAGCAAGAGCATGCTTCTTGTTCTAAAACAGAGTGTGATCAATGGATGAGAACTCTGCTGTGTGTTTCCCTTCAAAATTGGAGATAAATCCCAGGCTCTGTGTCTTCCTACAAGCAAGACTTCCTTTCAGGTAAGGGCAGTTTCTTTACAGTTCAAACGAACTACATCGTTCACGAAACTCACATGTTTCTCATCTTAACTGACAAGCATTGGATGTTAGAGGACCTGTGGTTTGTTTGAGTTTCAGAAGCAGAGTTCAACTAGATAAGGTCCGTATGTGTAGGAAACCCCGTTCTTTTGTTCTGAGCACACTCACTTTTCCTGGTTTATTAGAGACACTAGAAAGCAAGAGCATGCTTCTCGCTCTAAAGCAGAGTGTGATCAGTGGATGAGAACTCTGCTGTGTGTTTCACTTCAGAAAAGGAGTTAAATCCCAGGCTCTGAGTCTTCCTAAAAGCAAAAATTCTTTTCAGGTAAGGGCAGTTTCTTTACAGCTCCAACGAACTACATCGTTCACGAAGCTCAGACTTTTCTCATCTTAACTGACAAGCATTGGATGTTAGAGGACCAGTGCTTTGTATCAGTTTCAGAAGCAGAGTTGTACTACATAGGGTCCGTATGTGTAGGAAACATTGTTCTTTTGTTCTCAGCACACTCACGTGTCATGCTGCCTTAGAGCCTCTAGAAAGCAAGAGCATGCTTCTTGCTCTAATCACAGAGTGTGATCAATGGATGATAAATCTGCTGTGTGTTTCACTTCAGAAATGGAGTTAAATTCCAGGTTCTGAGTCTTCCTACAAGCAATAATTCTTTTCACGTAAGGGCAGTTTCTTTGCAGCTCAAACGAACTACATCGTTCACGAAGCTCAAACGTTTCTCACCTTAACTGACAAGCATTGGATGTTAGAGGACCTGTGGTTTGTTTGAGTTTCAGAAGCAGAGTTCAACTAGATATGGTCCGTATGTTTAGGAAACATTGTTCTTTTGTTCTGAGCACACTCACGTTTCATGCTGTCTTAGAGCCTCTAGAAAGCAAGAGCATGCTTCTTGTTCTAAAACAGAGTGTGATCAATGGATGAGAACTCTGCTGTGTGTTTCCCTTCAAAATTGGAGATAAATCCCAGGCTCTGTGTCTTCCTACAAGCAAGACTTCGTTTCAGGGAAGGGCAGACACTTTTCAGCTCAAACGAACTACGTCATTCACGAAGCTCACACGTTTCTCCTCTTAACTGACAAGCATTGGATGTTAGAGGACCAGTGCTTTGTATCCGTTTCAGAAGCAGAGTTGGACTAGACATGGTCCGTATGTGTAGCAAACACCGTTCTTTTGTTCTCAGCACACTCACGTTTCCTGCTGTCTTAGAGACTCTAGAAAGCAAGAGCGTGCCTCTTGCTCTAAAGCAGAGTGTGATCAGTGGATGAGAACTCTGCTGTGTGTTTCAATTCAGAAATGGAGTTAAATCCCAGGCTCTTTGTCTTCTTACAAGCAAGAATTCATTTCAGGTACGGGCAGTCACTTTACAGCTCAAAGGAACTACATCGTTCACGAAACTCACTCGTTCCTCATCTTAACTGACAAGAATTGGATTTTAGAGGACCTCTGCTTTGTATCAGTTTCAGAAGCAGTGTTGGACTAGATATGGTCCGTATGTGTAGGAAACACCGTTCTTTTGTTCTCAGGACACTCACGTATCCTGCTGTCTTAGAGACTCTAGAAAGCAAGAGCTTGCCTCTTGCTCTAAAGCAGAGTGTGATCAGTGGGTGAGAACTCTGCTGTGTGTTTCACTTCAGAAATGTAGTTAAATCCCAGGCTCTATGTCTTCCTACAAGCAAGACTTCCTTTCACGTAAGGGCAGTTTCTTTGCAGCTCAAACGAACTACATCGTTCACGAAGCTCAAACGTTAATCATCTTAACTGACAAGCATTGGATGTTAGAGGACCTGTGGTTTGTTTGAGTTTCAGAAGCAGAGTTCAACTAGATATGGTCCGTATGTGTAGGAAACATTGTTCTTTTGTTCTCAGCACACTCACGTTTCATGCTGTCTTAGAGCCTCTAGAAAGCAAGAGCTTGCTTCTTGCTCTAAAGCAGAGTGTGATCAATGGATGAGAACTCTGCTGTGTGTTTCACTTCAGAAATGTAGTTAAATCCCAGGCTCTATGTCTTCCTACAAGCAAGACTTCGTTTCAGGTAAGGGCAGTCACTTTTCAGCTCAAAAGAACTACGTCATTCACGAAGCTCACACGTTTCTCCTCTTAAATGACAAGCATTGGATGTTAGAAGACCTGTGATTTGTTTCAGTTTCTGAAGCAGTGTTGAACTAGATATGTTCCGTATGTGTAGCAAACACCGTTCTTTTGTTCTCAGCACACTCACGTTTCCTGCTGTCTTAGAGAATCTAGAAAGCAAGAGCGTGCCTCTTGCTCTAAAGCAGAGTGTGATCAGTGGATGAGAACTCTGCTGTGTGTTTCAATTCAGAAATGGAGTTAAATCCCAGGCTCTTTGTCTTCTTACAAGCAAGAATTCATTTCAGGTAAGGGCAGTCACTTTACAGCTCAAAGGAACTACATCGTTCACGAAACTCACTCGTTCCTCATCTTAACTGACAAAAATTGGATTTTAGAGGATCAGTGCTTTGTAACAGTTTCAGAAGCAGAGTTGGACTACATATGGTCCGTATGTGTAGGAAACATCGTTCTTTTGTTCTCAGCACACTCACGTTTCCTGCTATCTTAGAGCCTCTAGAAAGCAAGAGCGTGCTTCTTGCTCTAAAGCAGAGTGTGATCAATGGATGAGAACTCTGCTGTGTGTTTCACTTCAGAAATGGAGTTAAATTCCAGGCTCTGAGTCTTCCTAAAAACAGGACTTCTTTTCAGGTAAGGGCAGTTTCTTTACAGCTCAAATGAACTACCTTGTTCATGAAGCTCACACGTTTCTCATCTTAAATGACAAGCATTGGATGTTAGAGGACCTGTGATTTGTTTCAGTTTCTGAAGCAGTGTTGAACTAGATATGGTCCGTATGTGTAGGAAAAACCGTTCTTTTGTTCTGAGCACACTCAAGTTTCCTGCTGTATTAGAGAATATAGAAAGCAAGAGAGTTCTTCTTGCTCTAAAACAGAGTGTGATCCATGGATGATAACTGTCCTGTGTGTTTCCCTTCAGAAATGGAGTTAAATCCCAGGCTCTGTGTCTTCCTACAAGCAAGACTTCATTTCAAGTAAGGACAGTCACTTTATAGCTCAAACGAACTACATCTTTCACGAAGCTCACACGTTTCTCATCTTCACTAACAAGCATAGGATTTTAGAGGACCTGTGGTTTGTTTCAGTTTCAGAAGCAGAGTTGAACTTGATATGGTCCCTATGTGTAGGAAACACCATTCTTTTGTTCTGAGCACACTCAGATTTCCTGCTGTATTAGAGACGCTAGAAAGCAATTCTGTCCTTCTCGCTCTAAACCCGAGTGTGATCCATGGATGATAACAGTGCTGTTTGTTTCCCTTCAGAAATGGAGTTAAATCCCAGGCTCTTTGTCTTCCTACAATCAAGACTTCGTTTCAGGTAAGGAGAGTCACTTTACAGCTCAAACGAACTACATCGTTCACAAAACTCACATGGTTCTCATCTTAACTGACAAGCATTGGATGTTAGAGGACCAGTGATTATTATCAGTTTCAGAAGCAGAGTTGGACTAGCCATGGTCCGTATTTGTAGGAAACAGCGTTCTTTTGTTCTCAGCACACTCACGTTTCCTTCTGTCTTAGAGAATCTAGAAAGCAAAAGCGTGCCTCTTGCTCTAAAGCAGAGTGTGATCAATGGATGAGAACTCTGCTGTGTGTTTCACTTCAGAAAAGGAGTTAAATCCCAGGCTCTGAGTCTTCCTAAAAGCAAGAATTCTTTTCAGGTAAGGGCAGTTTCTTTACAGCTCAAACGAACTACATCATTCACGATGCTCACACGTTTCTCATCTTAACTGACAAGCATTGGATGTTAGAGGACCACTGCTTTGTATCAGTTTCAGAAGTAGAGTTGGACTACATATGGTCCGTATGTGTAGGAAACATCGTTCTTTTGTTCTCAGCACACTCACGTTTCATGCTGCCTTAGAGCCTCTAGAAAGCAAGAGCGTGCTTCTTGCTCTAAAGCAGAGTGTGATCAATGGGTGAGAACTCTGCTGTGTGATTCACTTCAGAAATGTAGTTAAATCCCAGGATTTGTGTCTTCGTACAAGCAAGACTTCCTTTCGGGTAAGGGCAGTTTCTTTATAGTTCAAACGAACTACATCATTCACGAAACTCACATGGTTCTCATTTTAACTGACAAGCATTGGATGTTAGAGGACCATTGCTTATTATCCGTTTCAGAAGCAGAGTTGGACTAGCCATGGTCCGTATTTGTAGGAAACACCGTTCTTTTGTTCTCAGCACACTCAGGTTTCCTTCTGTCTTAGAGAATCTAGAAAGCAAAAGCGTGCCTCTTGCTCTAAAGCAGAGTGTTATCAGTGGATGAGAACTCTGCTGTGTGTTTCAATTCATAAATGGAGTTAAATCCCAGGCTCTGTGTCTTCCTACAAGCAAGACTTCATTTCAGGTAAGGGCAGTCACTTTTCAGCTCAAACGAACTACGTCATTCACGAAGCTCACACATTTCTCCTCTTAACTGACAAGCATTGGATGTTAGAGGACCAGTGCTTTGTATCCGTTTCAGAAGCAGAGTTGGACTAGACATGTTCCGTATGTGTAGGAAACACCATTCTTTTGTTCTCAGCACACTCACGTTTCCTGCTGTCTTAGAGACTCTAGAAAGCAAGAGCGTGCTTGTTGTTCTAAAGCAGAGTGTGATCAATGGATGAGAACTCTTCTGTGTGTTTCAATTCAGAAAGGGAGTTAAATCCCAGGCTCTGAGTCTTCCTAAAAGCAAGAATTCTTTTCAGGTAAGGGCAGTTTCTTTATAGCTAAAAACGAACTACATCATTCACGAAACTCACTCATTCCTCATCTTAACTGACAAGAATTGGATTTTAGAGGATCAGTGCATTGTATCAGTTTCAGAAGCAGAGTTGGACTACATATGGTCCGTACGTGTAGGAAACATCGTTCTTTTGTTCTCAGCACACTCACGTTTCCTGCTGTCTTCGAGCCTCTAGAAAGCAATAGTGTGCTTCTTGCTCTAAAGCAGAATGTGATCCATGGATGATAACTCTCCTTTGTGTTTCCCTTCAGAAATGGAGTTAAATCCCAGGCTCTGTGTCTTCCTACAAGGAAGACTTCTTTTCAGGTAAGGGAAGTCACTTTTCAGCTCAAACGAACTACATCATTCACAAAGCTCACACATTTCTCATCTTAATTGACAAGCATTGGATGTTAGAGGACCTGTGGTTTCTTTCATTTTCAGAAGCAGAGTTGAACTTGATATGGTCCATATGTGTAGGAAACACCGTTCTTTTATTCTGAGCACACTCTCATCTCCTGCTGTATTAGAGACACTAGAAAGCAAGAGCGTGCCTCTTGCTCTAAAGCAGATTGTGATCCATGGATGAGAACTATGCTGTTTGTTTCCCTTCAGAAATGGAGTTAAATCCCAGGCTCTGAGTCTTCCTACAAGCAAGACTTCGTTTCAGGTAACTGCAGTTTCTTTACAGCTCAAACGAACTACATCATTCACGAAACTCACTCATTCCTCTTCTTAACTGACAAGAATTGGATTTTAGTGGATCAGTGCTTTGTATCAGTTTCAGAAGCAGAGTTGGACTAGATATGGTCCGTATGTGTAGGAAACATCGTTCTTTTGTTCTCAGCACACTCACGTTTCCTGCTGTCTTCGAGCCTCTAGAAAGCAAGAGTGTTTTTCTTGCTCTAAAGCAGAGTGTGATCCATGGATGATAACTGTCCTTTGTGTTTCCCTTCAGAAATGGAGTTAAATCCCTGGCTCTGTGTCTTCCTACAAGGAAGACTTCGTTTCAGGTAAGGGAAGTCACTTTGCAGCTCAAACGAACTACATCATTCACAAACTCACACATTTCTCATCTTAATTGACAAGCATTGGATGTTAGACGACCTGTGGTTTATTTCATTTTCAGAAGCAGAGTTTAACTAGATATGGTCCATATGTGTAGGAAACACCGTTCTTTTGTTCTGAGCACACTCACATTTCCTGCTGTATTAGTGACACTAGAAAGCAAGAGCGTGCCTCTTGCTCTAAAGCAGATTGTGATCCATGGATGAGAACTATGCTGTTTGTTTCCCTTCAGAAATGGAGTTAAATCCCAGGCTCTGAGTCTTCCTACAAGCAAGACGTCGTTTCAGGTAACTGCAGTTTCTTTACAGCTCAAACGAACAACATTGTTTACGAGGCTCACACGTTTCTCTTCTTAACTAACAAGCATAGGATGTTAGAGGACCTCTGGTTTGTTTCAGTTTCAGAAGCAGAGTTGAACTTGATATGGTCCCTATGTGTAGGAAACACCATTCTTTTGTTCTGAGCACACTCAGATTTCCTGCTGTATTAGAAACGCTAGAAAGCAAGAGCGTCCTTCTCGCTCTAAAGCCGAGTGTGATCCATGGATGATAACAGTGCTGTGTGTTTCCCTTCAGAAATGGAGTTAAATACCAGGCTCTGTGTCTTCCTACAAGCAAGACTTCGTTTCAGGTAAGGACAGTTTCTTTACAGTTCAAATGAACTACATCGTTCACGAAACTCACATGTTTCTCATCTTAACTGACAAGCATTGGATGTCAGAGGACCAGTGCTTTGTATCAGTTTCGGAAGCAGAGTTGGACTACATATGGTCCTTATGTGTAGGAAACACCGTTCTTTTGTTCTCAGCACACTCACGTTTACTGCTGTTTTAGAGAATCTAGAAAGCAAGAGCATGATTCTTTTTCTAAAGCAGAGTGTGATCAATGGATGAGAACTCTGCTGTGTGTTTAATTTAGAAATGGAGTTAAATCCCAAGCTCTGAGTCTTCCTAAAATCAAGACTTCCTTTCAGGTAAGGGATATTTCTTTACAGGTCAAACGAACTACATCGTTCACGAAGCTCACACGTTCCTCATCTTAACTGACAAGCATTGGATGTCAGAGAACCTGTGGTTTGTTTCAGTTTCAGAAGCAGAGTTGGACTATACATGGTCCGTATGTGTAGGAAACACCGTTCTTTTGTTCTCAGCACACTCACGTTTCCTGCTGTCTTAGAGACTCTAGAAGCAAGAGCGTGCTTGTTGTTCTAAAGCAGAGTGTGATCAATGGATGAGAACTCTTCTCTGTGTTTCACTACAGGAATGTAGTTAAATCCCAGGCTCTATGTCTTCCTACAAGCAAGACTTCCTTTCAGGTAAGGACAGTCACTTTACAGCTCAAACGAACTACATCATTCACGAAGCTCACACGTTTCTCATCTTAACTGACAAGCATTGGATGTTGGAGGACCAGTGCTTTGTATCAGTTTCACAAGCAGTGTTGGACTACATATGGTCCGTATGTGTAGGAAACATCGTTCTTCTGTTCTGAGCACACTCACGTTTCATGCTGTCTTAGAGCCTCTAGAAAGCAAGAGCGTGCTTCTTCCTCTAAAGCAGAGTGTGATCAATGGATGAGAACTCTGCTGTGTGTTTCACTTCAGAAATGTAGTTAAATCCCAGGCTTTGTGTCTTCGTACAAGCAAGACTTCCTTTCGGGTAAGGGCAGTTTCTTTATAGTTCAAACGAAGTACATCGTTCACGAAACTCACATGTTTCTCATCTTAACTGACAAGCATTGGATGTTAGAGGACCAGTGCTTATTATCCGTTTCAGAAGCAGAGTTGGACTAGCCATGGTCCGTATTTGTAGGAAACACCGTTCTTTTGTTCTCAGCACACTCACATTTCCTTCTGTCTTAGACAATCTAGAAAGCAAAAGCAAGCCTCTTGCTCTAAAGCAGAGTGTGTTCAGTGGATGAGAACTCTGCTGTGTGTATCAATTCAGAAATGGAGTTAAATCCCAGGCTCTGTGTCTTCCTACAAGCAAGAATTCATTTCAGGTAAGGGCAGTCACTTTACAGCTCAAACGAACTACATCGTTCACGAAGCTCACACGTTTCTCATCTTAACTGACAAGCATTGGATGTTAGAGGACCTGTGGTTTGTTTCATTTTCAGAAGCAGAGTTTAACTAGATATGGTCCATATGTGTAGGAAACACCGTTTTTTTGTTCTGAGCACACTCACATTTCCTGCTGTATTAGACACACTAGAAAGAAAGAGGGTGCCTCTTGCTCTAAATCAGATTGTGATCCATGGATGAGAACTATGCTGTTTGTTTCCCTTCAGAAATGGAGTTAAATCCCAGGCTCTGAGTCTTCCTACAAGCAAGAGGTCGATTCAGGTTACTGCAGTTTATTTACAGCTCAAACGAACAACATTGTTTACGAAGCTCACACGTTTCTCATCTTAACTAACAAGCATTGGATGTTAGAGGACCTGTGGTTTGTTTCATTTTCAGAAGCAGAGTTTAACTAGATATGGTCCATATGTGTAGGAAACACTGTTTATTTGTTCTGAGCACACTCATATTTCCTGCAGTATTTGAGACGCTAGAAAGCAAGAACGTCCTTCTCATTCTAACGCCGAGTGTGATCCATGGATGATAACAGTGCTGTGTGTTTCCCTTCAGAAATGGAGTTAAATCCCAGGCTCTGTGTCTTCCTACTAGCAAGACTTCGTTTCAGGTAAGGACAGTCACTTTATGGCTCAAACGAACTACATCGTTCACGAAGCTCACACGTTTCTCATCTTAACTGACAAGCATTGGATGTTAGAGGACTTGTTGTTTGTTTCAGTTTCAGAAGCAGTGTTTAACTAGATATGGTTCATATGTGTAGGAAAACCCGTTCTTTTGTTCTGAGCACACTCACTTTTCCTGGTTTATTAGAGACACTAGAAAGCAAGTGCGTGCTTCTCGCTCTAAAGCACAGTGTGATCAATGGAGGAGAACTCTGCTGTGTGTTTCACTTCAGAAATGTAGTTAAATCCCAGGATTTGTGTCTTCGTACAAGCAAGACTTCCTTTCGGGTAAGGGCAGTTTCTTTATAGTTCAAACGAACTACATCGTTCACGAAACTCACATGGTTCTCATCTTAACTGACAAGCATTGGATGTTAGAGGACCAGTGCTTATTATCCGTTTCAGAAGCAGAGTTGGACTAGCCATGGTCCGTATTTGTAGGAAACACCGTTCTTTTGTTCTCAGCACACTCAGGTTTCCTTCTGTCTTAGAGAATCTAGAAAGCAAAAGCGTGCCTCTTGCTCTAAAGCAGAGTGTTATCAGTGGATGAGAACTCTGCTGTGTGTTTCAATTCATAAATGGAGTTCAATCCCAGGCTCTGTGTCTTCCTACAAGCAAGACTTCGTTTCAGGTAAGGGCAGTCTCTTTTCAGCTCAAACGAACTACGTCATTCACGAAGCTCACACATTTCTCCTCTTAACTGACAAGCATTGGATGTTAGAGGACCAGTGCTTTGTATCCGTTTCAGAAGCAGAGTTGGACTAGACATGTTCCGTATGTGAAGGAAACACCATTCTTTTGTTCCCAGCACACTCACGTTTCCTGCTGTCTTAGAGACTCTAGAAAGCAAGAGCGTGCTTGTTGTTCTAAAGCAGAGTGTGATCAATGGATGAGAACTCTTCTGTGTGTTTCAATTCAGAAAGGGAGTTAAATCCCAGGCTCTGAGTCTTCCTAAAAGCAAGAATTCTTTTCAGGTAAGGGCAGTTTCTTTATAGCTCAAACGAACTACATCATTCACGAAACTCACTCATTCCTCATCTTAACTGACAAGAATTGGATTTTAGAGGATCAGTGCATTGTATCAGTTTCAGAAGCAGAGTTGGACTACATATGGTCCGTACGTGTAGGAAACATCGTTCTTTTGTTCTCAGCACACTCACGTTTCCTGCTGTCTTCGAGCCTCTAGAAAGCAAGAGTGTGCTTCTTGCTCTAAAGCAGAATGTGATCCATGGATGATAACTCTCCTTTGTGTTTCCCTTCAGAAATGGAGTTAAATCCCAGGCTCTGTGTCTTCCTACAAGGAAGACTTCTTCTCAGGTAAGGGAAGTCACTTTTCAGCTCAAACGAATTACATCATTCACAAAGCTCACACATTTCTCATCTTAATTGACAAGCATTGGATGTTAGAGGACCTGTGGTTTATTTCATTTTCAGAAGCAGAGTTTAACTAGATATGGTCCATATGTGTAGGAAACACCGTTCTTTTATTCTGAGCACACTCTCATCTCCTGCTGTATTAGAGACACTAGAAAGAAAGAGCGTGCCTCTTGCTCTAAAGCAGATTGTGATCCATGGATGAGAACTATGCTGTTTGTTTCCCTTCAGAAATGGAGTTAAATCCCAGGCTCTGAGTCTTCCTAAATGCAAGACTTCGTTTCAGGTAACTGCAGTTTCTTTACAGCTCAGACGAACTACATCGTTCACGAAACTCACTCATTCCTCTTCTTAACTGACAAGAATTGGATTTTAGAGGATCAGTGCTTTGTATCAGTTTCAGAAGCAGAGTTGGACTAGATATGGTCCGTATGTGTAGGAAACATCGTTCTTTTGTTCTCAGCACACTCACGTTTCCTGCTGTCTTCGAGCCTCTAGAAAGCAAGAGTGTGCTTCTTGCTCTAAAGCAGAGTGTGATCCATGGATGATAACTGTCCTTTGTGTTTCCCTTCAGAAATGGAGTTAAATCCCAGGCTCTGTGTCTTCCTACAAGGAAGACTTCGTTTCAGGTAAGGGAAGTCACTTTTCAGCTCAAACGAACTACATCATTCACAAAGCTCACACATTTCTCATCTTAATTGACAAGCACTGGATGTTAGAGGACATGTGGTTTATTTCATTTTCAGAAGCAGAGTTTAACTAGATATGGTCCATATGTGTAGGAAACACCGTTCTTTTGTTCTGAGCACACTCACATTTCCTGCTTTATTAGAGACACTAGAAAGCAAGAGCGTGCCTCTTGCTCTAAAGCAGATTGTGATCCATGGATGAGAACTATGCTGTTTGTTTCCCTTCAGAAATGGAGTTAAATCCCAGGCTCTGAGTCTTCCTACAAGCAAGACTTCATTTCAGGTAACTGCAGTTTCTTTACAGCTCAAAGGAACAACATTGTTTACGAAGCTCACACGTTTCTCTTCTTAACTAACAAGCATAGGATGTTAGAGGACCTCTGGTTTGTTTCAGTTTCAGAAGAAGAGTTGAACTTGATATGGTCCCTATGTGTAGGAAACACCATTCTTTTGTTCTGAGCACACTCAGATTTCCTGCTGTATTAGAAACGCTAGAAAGCAAGAGCGTCCTTCTCGCTCTAAAGCCGAGTGTGATCCATGGATGATAACAGTGCTGTGTGTTTCCCTTCAGAAATGGAGTTAAATACCAGGCTCTGTGTCTTCCTACAAGCAAGACTTCGTTTCAGGTAAGGACAGTTTCTTTACAGTTCAAATGAACTACATCGTTCACGAAACTCACATGTTTCTCATCTTAACTGACAAGCATTGGATGTTAGAGGACCAGTGCTTTGTATCAGTTTCGGAAGCAGAGTTGGACTACATATGGTCCTTATGTGTAGGAAACACCGTTCTTTTGTTCTCAGCACACTCACGTTTACTGCTGTCTTAGAGACCCTAGAAAGCAAGAGCATGATTCTTTTTCTAAAGCAGAGTGTGATCAATGGATGAGAACTCTGCTGTGTGTTTAATTTAGAAATGGAGTTAAATCCCAAGCTCTGAGTCTTCCTAAAATCAAGACTTCCTTTCAGGTAAGGGCAGTTTCTTTACATCTCAAACGAACTACATCGTTCACGAAGCTCACACGTTCCTCATCTTAACTGACAAGCATTGGATGTTAGAGAACCTGTGGTTTGTTTCAGTTTCAGAAGCAGAGTTCAACTAGATATGGTCCGTATGTGTAGGAAACATCGTTCTTTTGTTCTCAGCACACTCACGTTTCATGCTGTCTTAGAGCCTCTAGAAAGCAAGAGCATGCTTCTTGTTCTAAAGCAGAGTGTGTTCAATGGATGAGAACTCTGCTGTGTGTTTCCCTTCAAAAATGGAGATAAATCCCAGGCTCTGTGTCATCCTACAAGCAAGACTTCGTTTCAGGTAAGGACAGTCAATTTTCAGCTCAAACGAAATACGTCATTCACGAAGCTCACACGTTTCTCATCTTAACTGACAAGCATTGGATGTTAGAGGACCAGTGCATTGTATCCGTTTCAGAAGCAGAGTTGGACTATACATGGTCCCTATGTGTAGGAAACACCGTTCTTTTGTTCTCTGCACACTCACGTTTCATGCTGTCTTAGAGACTCTAGAAAGCAAGAGCGTGCTTGTTGTTCTAACGCAGAGTGTGATCAATGGATGAGAACTCTTCTGTGTGCTTCACTACAGGAATGTAGTTAAATCCCAGGCTCTATGTCTTCCTACAAGCAAGACTTCCTTTCAGGTAAGGGCAGTTTCTTTACAGTTCAAACGAACTACATCGTTCATGAAACTCACATGTTTCTCATCTTAACTGACAAGCTTTGGATGTTAGAGGACCAGTGCTTTGTATCAGTTTCAGAAGCAGAGTTGGACTACATATGGTCCGTATGTGTAGGAAACATCGTTCTTTTTTTCTCAGCTCACTCATGTTTCATGCTGCCCTAGAGCCTCTAGAAAGCAAGAGCGTGCTTCTTGCTCTAAAGCAGAGTGTCATCCATGGATGAGAACTATGCTGTGTGTTTCCCTTCAAAATTGGAGATAAATCCCAGGCTCTGTGTCTTCCTACAAGCAAGACTTCGTTTCAGGTAAGGGCAGTCACTTTTCAGCTCAAACGAACTACGTCATTCACGAAGCTCACACGTTTCTCCTCTTAACTGACAAGCATTGGATGTTAGAGGACCAGTGCTTTGTATCCGTTTCAGAAGCAGAGTTGGACTAGACATGGTCTGTATGTGTAGGAAACACCGTTCTTTTGTTCTCAGCACACTCACGTTTCCTGCTGTCTTAGAGACTCTAGAAAGCAAGAGTGTGCTTGTTGATCTAAAGCAGAGTGTGATCAATGGATGAGAACTCTTCTGTGTGTTTCAATTCAGAAAGGGAGTTAAATCCCAGGCTCTGAGTCTTCCTAAATGCAAGAATTCTTTTCAGGTAAGGGCAGTTTCTTTATAGCTCAAACGAACTACATCGTTCACGAAACTCACTCATTCCTCTTCTTAACTGACAAGAATTGGATTTTAGAGGATCAGTGCTTTGTATCAGTTTCAGAAGCAGAGTTGGACTAGATATGGTCCGTATGTGTAGGAAACATCGTTCTTTTGTTCTCAGCACACTCTCGTTTCCTGCTGTCTTCGAGCCTCTAGAAAGCAAGAGTGTGCTTCTTGCTCTAAATCAGATTGTGATCCATGGATGAGAACTATGCTGTTTGTTTCCCTTCAGAAATGGAGTTAAATCCCAGGCTCTGAGTCTTCCTACAAGCAAGACTTCATTTCAGGTAACTGCAGATTCTTTACAACTCAAACGAACAACATTGTTTATGAAGCTCACACGTTTCTCTTCTTAACTAACAAGCATAGGATGTTAGAGGACCTCTGGTTTGTTTCAGTTTCAGAAGCAGAGTTGAACTTGATATGGTCCCTATGTGTAGGAAACACCATTCTTTTGTTCTGAGCACACTCAGATTTCCTGCTGTATTAGAAACGCTAGAAAGCAAGAGCGTCCTTCTCGCTCTAAAGCCGAGTGTGATCCATGGATGATAACAGTGCTGTGTGTTTCCCTTCAGAAATGGAGTTAAATCCCAGGCTCTGTGTCTTCCTACAAGTAAGACTTCGTTTCAGGTAAGGGCAGTCACTTTTCAGCTCAAACGAACTACGTAATTCACGAAGCTCACACATTTCTCCTCTTAACTGACAAGCATTGGATGTTAGAGGACCAGTGCTTTGTATCCATTTCTGAAGCAGAGTTGGACTACATATGGTCCATACGTGTAGGAAACATCGTTCTTTTTTTCTCAGCACACTCACGTTTCCTGCTGTCTTCGAGCCTCTAGAAAGCAATATTGTGCTTCTTGCTCTAAAGCAGAATGTGATCCATGGATGATAACTCTCCTTTGTGTTTCCCTTCAGAAATGGAGTTAAATCCCAGGCTCTGTGTCTTCCTACAAGCAAGAATTCATTTCAGGTAAGGGCAGTCACTTTTCAGCTCAAACGAACTACATCGTTCACGAAGCTCACACGTTTCTCATCTTAACTGACAAGCATTCGATGTTAGAGGACCTGTGGTTTGTTTCATTTTCAGAAGCAGAGTTTAACTAGATATGGTCCATATGTGTAGGAAACACCGTTTTTTTGTTCTGAGCACACTCACATTTCCTGCTGTATTAGACACACTAGAAAGAAAGAGGGTGCCTCTTGCTCTAAATCAGATTGTGATCCATGGATGAGAACTATGCTGTTTGTTTCCCTTCAGAAATGGAGTTAAATCCCAGGCTCTGAGTCTTCCTACAAGCAAGACGTCGTTTCAGGTAACTGCAGGTTCTTTACAGCTCAAACGAACAACATTGTTTACGAAGCTCACACGTTTCTCATCTTAACTAACAATCATTGGATGTTAGAGGACCTGTGGTTTGTTTCATTTTCAGAAGCAGAGTTTAACTAGATATGGTCCATATGTGTAGGAAACACTGTTTATTTGTTCTGAGCACACTCATATTTCCTGCAGTATTTGAGACGCTAGAAAGCAAGAACGTCCTTCTCATTCTAACGCAGAGTGTGATCCATGGATGATATCAGTGCTGTGTGTTTCCCTTCAGAAATGGAGTTAAATCCCAGGCTCTGTGTCTTCCTACAAGCAAGACTTCGTTTCAGGTAAGGACAGTCACTTTATGGCTCAAACGAACTACATCGTTCACGAAGCTCACACGTTTCTCATCTTAACTGACAAGCATTGGATGTTAGAGGACCTGTTGTTTGTTTCAGTTTCAGAGGCAGAGTTTAACTAGATATGGTCCATATGTGTAGGAAACCCCGTTCTTTTGTTCTGAGCACACTCACTTTTCCTGGTTTATTAGAGACACTAGAAAGCAAGTGCGTGCTTCTCGCTCTAAAGCAGAGTGTGATCAATGGAGGAGAACTCTGCTGTGTGTGTCACTTCAGAAAAGGAGTTAAATCCCAGGATTTGTGTCTTCGTACAAGCAAGACTTCCTTTCGGGTAAGGGCAGTTTCTTTATAGTTCAAACGAACTACATCGTTCACGAAACTCACATGGTTCTCATCTTAACTGACAAGCATTGGATGTTAGAGGACCAGTGCTTATTATCCGTTTTAGAAGCAGAGTTGGACTAGCCATGGTCCGTATTTGTAGGAAACACCGTTCTTTTGTTCTCAGCACACTCACGTTTCCTTCTGTCTTAGAGAATCTAGAAAGCAAAAGCGTGCCTCTTGCTCTAAAGCAGAGTGTTATCAGTGGATGAGAACTCTGCTGTGTGTTTCAATTCATAAATGGAGTTAAATCCCAGGCTCTGTGTCTTCCTACAAGCAAGACTTCGTTTCAGGTAAGGGCAGTCACTTTTCAGCTCAAACGAACTACGTCATTCACGAAGCTCACACATTTCTCCTCTTAACTGACAAGCCTTGGATGTTAGAGGACCTGTGGTTTATTTCATTTTCAGAAGCAGAGTTTAACTAGATATGGTCCATATGTGTAGGAAACACCGTTCTTTTATTCTGAGCACACTCTCATCTCCTGCTGTATTAGAGACACTAGAAAGAAAGAGCGTGCCTCTTGCTCTAAAGCAGATTGTGATCCATGGATGAGAACTATGCTGTTTGTTTCCCTTCAGAAATGGAGTTAAATCCCAGGCTCTGAGTCTTCCTACAAGCAAGACTTCGTTTCAGGTAACTGCAGTTTCTTTACAGCTCAAACGAACTACATCGTTCACGAAACTCACTCATTCCTCTTCTTAACTGACAAGAATTGGATTTTAGAGGATCAGTGCTTTGTATCAGTTTCAGAAGCAGAGTTGGACTAGATATGATCCGTATGTGTAGGAAACATCGTTCTTTTGTTCTCAGCACACTCACGTTTCCTGCTGTCTTTGAGCCTCTAGAAAGCAAGAGTGTGCTTCTTGCTCTAAAGCAGAGTGTGATCCATGGATGATAACTGTCCTTTGTGTTTCCCTTCAGAAATGGAGTTAAATCCCAGGCTCTGTGTCTTCCTACAAGGAAGACTTCGTTTCAGGTAAGGGAAGTCACTTTTCAGCTCAAACGAACTACATCATTCACAAAGCTCACACATTTCTCATCTTAATTGACAAGCCTTGGATGTTAGAGGACCTGTGGTTTATTTCATTTTCAGAAGCAGAGTTTAACTAGATATGGTCCATATGTGTAGGAAACACCGTTCTTTTGTTCTGAGCACACTCACATTTCCTGTTTTATTAGAGACACTAGAAAGCAAGAGCGTGCCTCTTGCTCTAAAGCAGATTGTGATCCATGGATGAGAACTATGCTGTTTGTTTCCCTTCAGAAATGGAGTTAAATCCCAGGCTCTGAGTCTTCCTACAAGCAAGACTTCATTTCAGGTAACTGCAGTTTCTTTACAGCTCAAACGAACAACATTGTTTACGAAGCTCTCACGTTTCTCTTCTTAACTAACAAGCATAGGATGTTAGAGGACCTCTGGTTTGTTTCAGTTTCAGAAGCAGAGTTGAACTTGATATGGTCCCTATGTGTAGGAAACACCATTCTTTTGTTCTGAGCACACTCAGATTTCCTGCTGTATTAGAAACGCTAGAAAGCAAGAGCGTCCTTCTCGCTCTAAAGCCGAGTGTGATCCATGGATGATAACAGTGCTGTGTGTTTCCCTTCAGAAATGGAGTTAAATACCAGGCTCTGTGTCTTCCTACAAGCAAGACTTCGTTTCAGGTAAGGACAGTTTCTTTACAGTTCAAATGAACTACATCGTTCACGAAACTCACATGTTTCTCATCTTAACTGACAAGCATTGGATGTCAGAGGACCAGTGCTTTGTATCAGTTTCGGAAGCAGAGTTGGACTACATATGGTCCTTATGTGTAGGAAACACCGTTCTTTTGTTCTCAGCACACTCACGTTTACTGCTGTCTTAGAGAATCTAGAAAGCAAGAGCATGATTCTTTTTCTAAAGCAGAGTGTGATCAATGGATGAGAAATCTGCTGTGTGTTTAATTTAGAAATGGAGTTAAATCCCAAGCTCTGAGTCTTCCTAAAATCAAGACTTCCTTTCAGGTAAGGGATATTTCTTTACAGGTCAAACGAACTACATCGTTCACGAAGCTCACACGTTCCTCATCTTAACTGACAAGCATTGGATGTCAGAGAACCTGTGGTTTGTTTCAGTTTCAGAAGCAGAGTTGGACTATACATGGTCCGTATGTGTAGGAAACACCGTTCTTTTGTTCTCAGCACACTCACGTTTCCTGCTGTCTTAGAGACTCTAGAAAGCAAGAGCGTGCTTGTTGTTCTAAAGCAGAGTGTGATCAATGGATGAGAACTCTTCTCTGTGTTTCACTACAGGAATGTAGTTAAATCCCAGGCTCTATGTCTTCCTACAAGCAAGACTTCCTTTCAGGTAAGGACAGTCACTTTACAGCTCAAACGAACTACATCATTCACGAAGCTCACACGTTTCTCATCTTAACTGACAAGCATTGGATGTTAGAGGGCCTGTGGTTTGTTTCAGATTCAGAAGCAGAGTTTAACTAGATATGGTCCATATGTGTAGGAAACCCCGTTCTTTTGTTGAGCACACTCACTTTTCCTGGTTTATTAGAGACACTAGAAAGCAAGTGCGTGTTTCTCCCTCTAAAGCAGAGTGTGATCAATGGATGAGAACTCTTCTGTGTGTTTAACTTCAGAAAAGGAGTTAAATCCCAGGCTCTGAGTCTTCCTAAAAGCAAGAATTCTTTTCAGGTAAGGGCAGTTTCTTTACAGCTCACACGAAGTACATCGTTCACGAAGCTCACACGTTTCTCATCTTAACTGACAAGCATTGGATGTTGGAGGACCAGTGCTTTGTATCAGTTTCACAAGCAGTGTTGGACTACATATGGTCCGTATGTGTAGGAAACATCGTTCTTCTGTTCTGAGCACACTCACGTTTCATGCTGTCTTAGAGCCTCTAGAAAGCAAGAGCGTGCTTCTTCCTCTAAAGCAGAGTGTGATCAATGGATGAGAACTCTGCTGTGTGTTTCACTTCAGAAATGTAGTTAAATCCCAGGCTTTGTGTCTTCGGACAAGCAAGACTTCCTTTCGGGTAAGGGCAGTTTCTTTATAGTTCAAACGAAGTACATCGTTCACGAAACTCACATGTTTCTCATCTTAACTGACAAGCATTGGATGTTAGAGGACCAGTGCTTATTATCCGTTTCAGAAGCAGAGTTGGACTAGCCATGGTCCATATTTGTAGGAAACACCGTTCTTTTGTTCTCAGCACACTCACATTTCCTTCTGTCTTAGACAATCTAGAAAGCAAAAGCAAGCCTCTTGCTCTAAAGCAGAGTGTGTTCAGTGGATGAGAACTCTGCTGTGTGTATCAATTCAGAAATGGAGTTAAATCCCAGGCTCTGTGTCTTCCTACAAGCAAGAATTCATTTCAGGTAAGGGCAGTCACTTTACAGCTCAAACGAACTACATCGTTCACGAAGCTCACACGTTTCTCATCTTAACTGACAAGCATTGGATGTTAGAGGACCTGTGGTTTGTTTCATTTTCAGAAGCAGAGTTTAACTAGATATGGTCCATATGTGTAGGAAACACCCTTTTTTTGTTCTGAGCACACTCACATTTCCTGCTGTATTAGACACACTAGAAAGCAAGAGGGTGCCTCTTGCTCTAAATCAGATTGTGATCCATGGATGAGAACTATGCTGTTTGTTTCCCTTCAGAAATGGAGTTAAATCCCAGGCTCTCAGTCTTCCTACAAGCAAGAGGTCGATTCAGGTAACTGCAGTTTATTTACAGCTCAAACGAACAACATTGTTTACGAAGCTCACACGTTTCTCATCTTAACTAACAAGCATTGGATGTTAGAGGACCTGTGGTTTGTTTCATTTTCAGAAGCAGAGTTTAACTAGATATGGTCCATATGTGTAGGAAACACTGTTTATTTGTTCTGAGCACACTCATATTTCCTGCAGTATTTGAGACGCTAGAAAGCAAGAACGTCCTTCTCATTCTAACGCCGAGTGTGATCCATGGATGATAACAGTGCTGTGTGTTTCCCTTCAGAAATGGAGTTAAATACCAGGCTCTGTGTCTTCCTACTAGCAAGACTTCGTTTCAGGTAAGGACAGTCACTTTATGGCTCAAACGAACTACATCGTTCACGAAGCTCACACGTTTCTCATCTTAACTGACAAGCATTGGATGTTAGAGGACCTGTTGTTTGTTTCAGTTTCAGAAGCAGTGTTTAACTAGATATGGTCCATATGTGTAGGAAAACCCGTTCTTTTGTTCTGAGCACACTCACTTTTCCTGGTTTATTAGAGACACTAGAAAGCAAGTGCGTGCTTCTCGCTCTAAAGCAGAGTGTGATCAATGGAGGAGAACTCTGCTGTGTGTGTCACTTCAGAAATGTATTTAAATCCCAGGATTTGTGTCTTCGTACAAGCAAGACTTCCTTTCGGGTAAGGGCAGTTTCTTTATAGTTCAAACGAACTACATCGTTCACGAAACTCACATGGTTCTCATCTTAACTGACAAGCATTGGATGTTAGAGGACCAGTGCTTATTATCCGTTTTAGAAGCAGAGTTGGACTAGCCATGGTCCGTATTTGTAGGAAACACCGTTCTTTTGTTCTCAGCACACTCACGTTTCCTTCTGTCTTAGAGAATCTAGAAAGCAAAAGCGTGCCTCTTGCTCTAAAGCAGAGTGTTATCAGTGGATGAGAACTCTGCTGTGTGTTTCAATTCATAAATGGAGTTAAATCCCAGGCTCTGTGTCTTCCTACAAGCAAGACTTCGTTTCAGGTAAGGGCAGTCACTTTTCAGCTCAAACGAACTACGTCATTCACGAAGCTCACACATTTCTCCTCTTAACTGACAAGCATTGGATGTTAGAGGACCAGTGCTTATTATCCGTTTCAGAAGCAGAGTTGGACTAGACATGTTCCGTATGTGAAGGAAACACCATTCTTTTGTTCTCAGCACACTCACGTTTCCTGCTGTCTTAGAGACTCTAGAAAGCAAGAGCGTGCTTGTTGTTCTAAAGCAGAGTGTGATCAATGGATGAGAACTCTTCTGTGTGTTTCAATTCAGAAAGGGAGTTAAATCCCAGGCTCTGAGTCTTCCTAAAAGCAAGAATTCTTTTCAGGTAAGGGCAGTTTCTTTATAGCTCAAACGAACTACATCGTTCACGAAACTCACTCATTCCTCTTCTTAACTGACAAGAATTGGATTTTAGAGGATCAGTGCTTTGTATCAGTTTCAGAAGCAGAGTTGGACTAGATATGGTCCGTATGTGTAGGAAACATCGTTCTTTTGTTCTCAGCACACTCACGTTTCCTGCTGTCTTTGAGCCTCTAGAAAGCAAGAGTGTGCTTCTTGCTCTAAAGCAGAGTGTGATCCATGGATGATAACTGTCCTTTGTGTTTCCCTTCAGAAATGGAGTTAAATCCCAGGCTCTGTGTCTTCCTACAAGGAAGACTTCGTTTCAGGTAAGGGAAGTCACTTTTCAGCTCAAACGAACTACATCATTCACAAAGCTCACACATTTCTCATCTTAATTGACAAGCCTTGGATGTTAGAGGACCTGTGGTTTATTTCATTTTCAGAAGCAGAGTTTAACTAGATATTGTCCATATGTGTAGGAAACACCGTTCTTTTGTTCTGAGCACACTCACATTTCCTGCTTTATTAGAGACACTAGAAAGCAAGAGCGTGCCTCTTGCTCTAAAGCAGATTGTGATCCATGGATGAGAACTATGCTGTTTGTTTCCCTTCAGAAATGGAGTTAAATCCCAGGCTCTGAGTCTTCCTACAAGCAAGACTTCATTTCAGGTAACTGCAGTTTCTTTACAGCTCAAACGAACAACATTGTTTACGAAGCTCACACGTTTCTCTTCTTAACTAACAAGCATAGGATGTTAGAGGACCTCTGGTTTGTTTCAGTTTCAGAAGCAGAGTTGAACTTGATATGGTCCCTATGTGTAGGAAACACCATTCTTTTGTTCTGAGCACACTCAGATTTCCTGCTGTATTAGAAACGCTAGAAAGCAAGAGCGTCCTTCTCGCTCTAAAGCCGAGTGTGATCCATGGATGATAACAGTGCTGTGTGTTTCCCTTCAGAAATGGAGTTAAATACCAGGCTCTGTGTCTTCCTACAAGCAAGACTTCGTTTCAGGTAAGGACAGTTTCTTTACAGTTCAAATGAACTACATCGTTCACGAAACTCACATGTTTCTCATCTTAACTGACAAGCATTGGATGTCAGAGGACCAGTGCTTTGTATCAGTTTCAGAAGCAGAGTTGGACTACATATGGTCCTTATGTGTAGGAAACACCGTTCTTTTGTTCTCAGCACACTCACGTTTACTGCTGTCTTAGAGAATCTAGAAAGCAAGAGCATGATTCTTTTTCTAAAGCAGAGTGTGATCAATGGATGAGAAATCTGCTGTGTGTTTAATTTAGAAATGGAGTTAAATCCCAAGCTCTGAGTCTTCCTAAAATCAAGACTTCCTTTCAGGTAAGGGATATTTCTTTACAGGTCAAACGAACTACATCGTTCACGAAGCTCACACGTTCCTCATCTTAACTGACAAGCATTGGATGTCAGAGAACCTGTGGTTTGTTTCAGTTTCAGAAGCAGAGTTGGACTATACATGGTCCGTATGTGTAGGAAACACCGTTCTTTTGTTCTCAGCACACTCACGTTTCCTGCTGTCTTAGAGACTCTAGAAGCAAGAGCGTGCTTGTTGTTCTAAAGCAGAGTGTGATCAATGGATGAGAACTCTTCTCTGTGTTTCACTACAGGAATGTAGTTAAATCCCAGGCTCTATGTCTTCCTACAAGCAAGACTTCCTTTCAGGTAAGGACAGTCACTTTACAGCTCAAACGAACTACATCATTCACGAAGCTCACACGTTTCTCATCTTAACTGACAAGCATTGGATGTTAGAGGGCCTGTGGTTTGTTTCAGATTCAGAAGCAGAGTTTAACTAGATATGGTCCATATGTGTAGGAAACCCCGTTCTTTTGTTGAGCACACTCACTTTTCCTGGTTTATTAGAGACACTAGAAAGCAAGTGCGTGTTTCTCCCTCTAAAGCAGAGTGTGATCAATGGATGAGAACTCTTCTGTGTGTTTAACTTCAGAAAAGGAGTTAAATCCCAGGCTCTGAGTCTTCCTAAAAGCAAGAATTCTTTTCAGGTAAGGGCAGTTTCTTTACAGCTCACACGAAGTACATCGTTCACGAAGCTCACACGTTTCTCATCTTAACTGACAAGCATTGGATGTTGGAGGACCAGTGCTTTGTATCAGTTTCACAAGCAGTGTTGGACTACATATGGTCCGTATGTGTAGGAAACATCGTTCTTCTGTTCTGAGCACACTCACGTTTCATGCTGTCTTAGAGCCTCTAGAAAGCAACAGCGTGCTTCTTCCTCTAAAGCAGAGTGTGATCAATGGATGAGAACTCTGCTGTGTGTTTCACTTCAGAAATGTAGTTAAATCCCAGGCTTTGTGTCTTCGGACAAGCAAGACTTCCTTTCGGGTAAGGGCAGTTTCTTTATAGTTCAAACGAAGTACATCGTTCACGAAACTCACATGTTTCTCATCTTAACTGACAAGCATTGGATGTTAGAGGACCAGTGCTTATTATCCGTTTCAGAAGCAGAGTTGGACTAGCCATGGTCCGTATTTGTAGGAAACACCGTTCTTTTGTTCTCAGCACACTCACATTTCCTTCTGTCTTAGACAATCTAGAAAGCAAAAGCAAGCCTCTTGCTCTAAAGCAGAGTGTGTTCAGTGGATGAGAACTCTGCTGTGTGTATCAATTCAGAAATGGAGTTAAATCCCAGGCTCTGTGTCTTCCTACAAGCAAGAATTCATTTCAGGTAAGGGCAGTCACTTTACAGCTCAAACGAACTACATCGTTCACGAAGCTCACACGTTTCTCATCTTAACTGACAAGCATTGGATGTTAGAGGACCTGTGGTTTGTTTCATTTTCAGAAGCAGAGTTTAACTAGATATGGTCCATATGTGTAGGAAACACCGTTTTTTTGTTCTGAGCACACTCACATTTCCTGCTGTATTAGACACACTAGAAAGCAAGAGGGTGCCTCTTGCTCTAAATCAGATTGTGATCCATGGATGAGAACTATGCTGTTTGTTTCCCTTCAGAAATGGAGTTAAATCCCAGGCTCTGAGTCTTCCTACAAGCAAGAGGTCGATTCAGGTAACTGCAGTTTATTTACAGCTCAAACGAACAACATTGTTTACGAAGCTCACACGTTTCTCATCTTAACTAATAAGCATCGGATGTTAGAGGACCTGTGGTTTGTTTCATTTTCAGAAGCAGAGTTTAACTAGATATGGTCCATATGTGTAGGAAACACTGTTTATTTGTTCTGAGCACACTCATATTTCCTGCAGTATTTGAGACGCTAGAAAGCAAGAACGTCCTTCTCATTCTAACGCCGAGTGTGATCCATGGATGATAACAGTGCTGTGTGTTTCCCTTCAGAAATGGAGTTAAATCCCAGGCTCTGTGTCTTCCTACTAGCAAGACTTCGTTTCAGGTAAGGACAGTCACTTTATGGCTCAAACGAACTACATCGTTCACGAAGCCCACATGTTTCTCATCTTAACTGACAAGCATTGGATGTTAGAGGACCTGTTGTTTGTTTCAGTTTCAGAAGCAGTGTTTAACTAGATATGGTCCATATGTGTAGGAAAACCCGTTCTTTTGTTCTGAGCACACTCACTTTTCCTGGTTTATTAGAGACACTAGAAAGCAAGTGCGTGCTTCTCGCTCTAAAGCACAGTGTGATCAATGGAGGAGAACTCTGCTGTGTGTTTCACTTCAGAAATGTAGTTAAATCCCAGGATTTGTGTCTTCGTACAAGCAAGACTTCCTTTCGGGTAAGGGCAGTTTCTTTATAGTTCAAACGAACTACATCGTTCACGAAACTCACATGGTTCTCATCTTAACTGACAAGCATTGGATGTTAGAGGACCAGTGCTTATTATCCGTTTCAGAAGCAGAGTTGGACTAGCCATGGTCCGTATTTGTAGGAAACACCGTTCTTTTGTTCTCAGCACACTCACGTTTCCTTCTGTCTTAGAGAATCTAGAAAGCAAAAGCATGCCTCTTGCTCTAAAGCAGAGTGTTATCAGTGGATGAGAACTCTGCTGTGTGTTTCAATTCATAAATGGAGTTAAATCCCAGGCTCTGTGTCTTCCTAAAAGCAAGACTTCGTTTCAGGTAAGGGCAGTCACTTTTCAGCTCAAACGAACTACGTCATTCACGAAGCTCACACATTTCTCCTCTTAACTGACAAGCATTGGATGTTAGAGGACCAGTGCTTATTATCCGTTTCAGAAGCAGAGTTGGACTAGACATGTTCCGTATGTGAAGGAAACACCATTCTTTTGTTCTCAGCACACTCACGTTTCCTGCTGTCTTAGAGACTCTAGAAAGCAAGAGCGAGCTTGTTGTTCTAAAGCAGAGTGTGATCAATGGATGAGAACTCTTCTGTGTGTTTCAATTCAGAAAGGGAGTTAAATCCCAGGCTCTGAGTCTTCCTAAAAGCAAGAATTCTTTTCAGGTAAGGGCAGTTTCTTTATAGCTCAAACGAACTACATCGTTCACGAAACTCACTCATTCCTCATCTTAACTGACAAGAATTGGATTTTAGAGGATCAGTGCATTGTATCAGTTTCAGAAGCAGTGTTGGACTACATATGGTCCGTACGTGTAGGAAACATCGTTCTTTTGTTCTCAGCACACTCACGTTTCCTGCTGTCTTCGAGCCTCTAGAAAGCAATAGTGTGCTTCTTGCTCTAAAGCAGAATGTGATCCATGGATGATAACTCTCCTTTGTGTTTCCCTTCAGAAATGGAGTTAAATCCCAGGCTCTGTGTCTTCCTACAAGGAAGACTTCTTTTCAGGTAAGGGAAGTCACTTTTCAGCTCAAACGAATTACATCATTCACAAAGCTCACACATTTCTCATCTTAATTGACAAGCATTGGATGTTAGAGGACCTGTGGTTTATTTCATTTTCAGAAGCAGAGTTTAACTAGATATGGTCCATATGTGTAGGAAACACCGTTCTTTTATTCTGAGCACACTCTCATCTCATGCTGTATTAGAGACACTAGAAAGAAAGAGCGTGCCTCTTGCTCTAAAGCAGATTGTGATCCATGGATGAGAACTATGCTGTTTGTTTCCCTTCAGAAATGGAGTTAAATCCCAGGCTCTGAGTCTTCCTACAAGCAAGACTTCGTTTCAGGTAACTGCAGTTTCTTTACAGCTGAAACGAACTACATCGTTCACGAAACTCACTCATTCCTCTTCTTAACTGACAAGAATTGGATTTTAGAGGATCAGTGCTTTGTATCAGTTTCAGAAGCAGAGTTGGACTAGATATGGTCCGTATGTGTAGGAAACATCGTTCTTTTGTTCTCAGCACACTCACGTTTCCTGCTGTCTTCGAGCCTCTAGAAAGCAAGAGTGTGCTTCTTGCTCTAAAGCCGAGTGTGATCCATGGATGATAACAGTGCTGTGTGTTTCCCTTCAGAAATGGAGTTAAATACCAGGCTCTGTGTCTTCCTACAAGCAAGACTTCGTTTCAGGTAAGGACAGTTTCTTTACAGTTCAAATGAACTACATCGTTCACGAAACTCACATGTTTCTCATCTTAACTGACAAGCATTGGATGTTAGAGGACCAGTGTTTTGTATCAATTTCGGAAGCAGAGTTGGACTACATATGGTCCTTATGTGTAGGAAACACCGTTCTTTTGTTCTCAGCACACTCACGTTTACTGCTGTCTTAGAGACCCTAGAAAGCAAGAGCATGATTCTTTTTCTAAAGCAGAGTGTGATCAATGGATGAGAACTCTGCTGTGTGTTTAATTTAGAAATGGAGTTAAATCCCAAGCTCTGAGTCTTCCTAAAATCAAGACTTCCTTTCAGGTAAGGGCAGTTTCTTTACAGCTCAAACGAACTACATCGTTCACGAAGCTCACACGTTCCTCATCTTAACTGACAAGCATTGGATGTTAGAGAACCTGTGGTTTGTTTCAGTTTCAGAAACAGAGTTCAACTAGATATGGTCCGTATGTGTAGGAAACATCGTTCTTTTGTTCTCAGCACACTCACGTTTCATGCTGTCTTAGAGCCTCTAGAAAGCAAGAGCATGCTTCTTGTTCTAAAGCAGAGTGTGATCAATGGATGAGAACTCTGCTGTGTGTTTCCCTTCAAAAATGGAGATAAATCCCAGGCTCTGTGTCATCCTACATGCAAGAATTCGTTTCAGGTAAGGACAGTCAATTTTCAGCTCAAACGAAATACGTCATTCACGAAGCTCACACGTTTCTCATCTTAACTGACAAGCATTGGATGTTAGAGGACCAGTGCATTGTATCCGTTCAGAAGCAGAGTTGGACTATACATGGTCCGTATGTGTAGGAAACACCGTTCTTTTGTTCTCTGCACACTCACGTTTCATGCTGCCTTAGAGACTCTAGAAAGCAAGAGCGTGCTTGTTGTTCTAACGCAGAGTGTGATCAATGGATGAGAACTCTTCTGTGTGTTTCACTACAGGAATGTAGTTAAATCCCAGGCTCTATGTCTTCCTACAAGCAAGACTTCCTTTCAGGTAAGGGCAGTTTCTTTACAGTTCAAACGAACTACATCCCTCATGAAACTCACATGTTTCTCATCTTAACTGACAAGCTTTGGATGTTAGAGGACCAGTGCTTTGTATCAGTTTCAGAAGCAGAGTTGGACTACATATGGTCCGTATGTGTAGGAAACATCGTTCTTTTTTTCTCAGCTCACTCATGTTTCATGCTGCCCTAGAGCTTCTAGAAAGCAAGAGCGTGCTTCTTGCTCTAAAGCAGAGTGTGATCCATGGATGAGAACTATGCTGTGTGTTTCCCTTCAAAATTGGAGATAAATCCCAGGCTCTGTGTCTTCCTACAAGCAAGACTTCGTTTCAGGTAAGGGCAGTCACTTTTCAGCTCAAACGAACTACGTCATTCACGAAGCTCACACGTTTCTCCTCTTAACTGACAAGCATTGGATGTTAGAGGACCAGTGCTTTGTATCCGTTTCAGAAGCAGAGTTGGACTAGACATGGTCTGTATGTGTAGGAAACACCGTTCTTTTGTTCTCAGCGCACTCACGTTTCCTGCTGTCTTAGAGACTCTAGAAAGCAAGAGTGTGCTTGTTGATCTAAAGCAGAGTGTGATCAATGGATGAGAACTCTTCTGTGTGTTTCAATTCAGAAAGGGAGTTAAATCCCAGGCTCTGAGTCTTCCTAAATGCAAGAATTCTTTTCAGGTAAGGGCAGTTTCTTCATAGCTCAAACGAACTACATCGTTCACGAAACTCACTCATTCCTCTTCTTAACTGACAAGAATTGGATTTTAGAGGATCAGTGCTTTGTATCAGTTTCAGAAGCAGAGTTGGACTAGATATGGTCCGTATGTGTAGGAAACATCGTTCTTTTGTTCTCAGCACACTCTCGTTTCCTGCTGTCTTCGAGCCTCTAGAAAGCAAGAGTGTGCTTCTTGCTCTAAAGCAGAGTGTGATCCATGGATGATAACTGTCCTTTGTGTTTCCCTTCATAAATGGAGTTAAATCCCAGGCTCTGTGTCTTCCTACAAGGAAGACTTCGTTTCAGGTAAGGGAAGTCACTTTTCAGCTCAAACGAACTACATCATTCACAAAGCTCACACATTTCTCATCTTAATTGACAAGCATTGGATGTTAGAGGACCTGTGGTTTATTTCATTTTCAGAAGCAGAGTTTAACTAGATATGGTCCATATGTGTAGGAAACACCGTTCTTTTGTTCTGAGCACACTCACATTTCCTGCTTTATTAGAGACACTAGAAAGCAAGAGCGTGCCTCTTGCTCTAAAGCAGATTGTGATCCATAGATGAGAACTATGCTGTTTGTTTCCCTTCAGAAATGGAGTTAAATCCCAGGCTCTGAGTCTTCCTACAAGCAAGACTTCATTTCAGGTAACTGCAGATTCTTTACAACTCAAACGAACAACATTGTTTACGAAGCTCACACGTTTCTCTTCTTAACTGACAAGCATAGGATGTTAGAGGACCTCTGGTTTGTTTCAGTTTCAGAAGCAGAGTTGAACTTGATATGGTCCCTATGTGTAGGAAACACCATTCTTTTGTTCTGAGCACACTCAGATTTCCTGCTGTATTAGAAACGCTAGAAAGCAAGAGCGTCCTTCTCGCTCTAAAGCCGAGTGTGATCCATGGATGATAACAGTGCTGTGTGTTTCCCTTCAGAAATGGAGTTAAATACCAGGCTCTGTGTCTTCCTACAAGCAAGACTTCGTTTCAGGTAAGGACAGTTTCTTTACAGTTCAAATGAACTACATCGTTCACGAAACTCACATGTTTCTCATCTTAACTGACAAGCATTGGATGTTAGAGGACCAGTGCTTTGTATCAGTTTCGGAAGCAGAGTTGGACTACATATGGTCCTTATGTGTAGGAAACACCGTTCTTTTGTTCTCAGCACACTCACGTTTACTGCTGTCTTAGAGACTCTAGAAAGCAAGAGCATGCTTCTTGTTCTAAAGCAGAGTGTGATCAATGGATGAGAACTCTGCTGTGTGTTTCACTTCAGAAATGTAGTTAAATCCCAGGCTCTATGTCTTCCTACAAGCAAGACTTCCTTTCAGGTAAGGGCAGTTTCTTTACAGTTCAAACGAACTACACCGTTCAAGAAACTCACATGTTTCTCATCTAAACTGACAAGCATTGGATATTAGAGGACCAGTGCTTTGTATCAGTTTCAGAAGCAGAGTTGGACTACATATGGTCCATATGTGAAGGAAACATCGTTCTTTTGTTCTCAGCACACTCATGTTTCATGCTGCCCTAGAGCCTCTAGAAAGCAAGAGCGTGCTTCTTGCTCTAAAGCAGAGTGTGATCCATGGATGAGAACTATGCTGTGTGTTTCCCTTCAAAAATGGAGATAAATCCCAGGCTCTGTGTCATCCTACAAGCAAGACTTCGTTTCAGGTAAGGACAGTCAATTTTCAGCTCAAACGAAATACATCATTCACGAAGCTCACACGTTTCTCATATTAACTGACAAGCATTGGATGTTAGAGGACCAGTGCATTGTATCCGTTTCAGAAGCAGAGTTGGACTATACATGGTCCGTATGTGTAGGAAACACCGTTCTTTTGTTCTCAGCACACTCACGTTTCCTGCTGTCTTAGAGACTCTAGAAAGCAAGAGTGTGCTTGTTGTTCTAAAGCAGAGTGTGATTAATGGATGAGAACTCTTCTGTGTGTTTCACTACAGGAATGTAGTTAAATCCCAGGCTCTATGTCTTCCTACAAGCAAGACTTCCTTTCAGGTAAGGGCAGTTTCTTTACAGTTCAAACGAACTACATCGTTCACGAAGCTCTCACGTTTCTCATCTTAACTGACAAGCATTGGATGTTGGAGGACCTGTGGTTTGTTTCAGATTCAGAAGCAGAGTTTAACTAGATATGGTACATATGTGTAGGAAACCCCGTTCTTTTGTTGAGCACACTCACTTTTCCTGGTTTATTAGAGACACTAGAAAGCAAGTGCGTGTTTCTCGCTCTAAAGCAGAGTGTGATCAATGGATGAGAACTCTTCTGTGTGTTTAACTTCAGAAAAGGAGTTAAATCCCAGGCTCTGAGTCTTCCTAAAAGCAAGAATTCTTTTCAGGTAAGGGCAGTTTCTTTACAGCTCAAACGAACTACATTGTTCACGAAGCTCTCACGTTTCTCATCTTAACTGACAAGCATTGGATGTTGGAGGACCAGTGCTTTGTATCAGTTTCACAAGCAGAGTTGGACTACATATGGTCCGTATGTGTAGGAAACATCATTCTTCTGGTCTGAGCACACTCACGTTTCATGCTGTCTTAGAGCCTCTAGAAAGCAAGAGTGTGCTTCTTGCTCTAAAGCAGAGTGTGATCAATGGATGATAAATCTGCTGTGTGTTTCACTTCAGTAATGGAGATAAATTCCAGGTTCTGAGTCTTCCTACAAGCAATAATTCTTTTCACGTAAGAGCAGTTTCTTTACAGCTCACACGAACTACATCGTTCACGAAGCTCACACGTTTCTCATATTAATTGACAAGCATTGGATGTTACAGGACCTGTGGTTTGTTCGAGTTGCAGAAGCAGAGTTCAACTAGATATGGTCCGTATGTGTAGGAAACATCGTTCTTTTTTTCTCAGCTCACTCATGTTTCATGCTGCCCTAGAGCCTCTAGAAAGCAAGAGCGTGCTTCTTGCTCTAAAGCAGAGTGTGATCCATGGATGAGAACTATGCTGTGTGTTTCCCTTCAAAATTGGAGATAAATCCCAGGCTCTGTGTCTTCCTACAAGCAAGACTTCGTTTCAGGTAAGGGTAGTCACTTTTCAGCTCAAACGAACTACGTCATTCACGAAGCTCACACGTTTCTCCTCTTAACTGACAAGCATTGGATGTTAGAGGACCAGTGCTTTGTATCCGTTTCAGAAGCAGAGTTGGACTAGACATGGTCTGTATGTGTAGGAAACACCGTTCTTTTGTTCTCAGCGCACTCACGTTTCCTGCTGTCTTAGAGACTCTAGAAAGCAAGAGTGTGCTTGTTGATCTAAAGCAGAGTGTGATCAATGGATGAGAACTCTTCTGTGTGTTTCAATTCAGAAAGGGAGTTAAATCCCAGGCTCTGAGTCTTCCTAAATGCAAGAATTCTTTTCAGGTAAGGGCAGTTTCTTCATAGCTCAAACGAACTACATCGTTCACGAAACTCACTCATTCCTCTTCTTAACTGACAAGAATTGGATTTTAGAGGATCAGTGCTTTGTATCAGTTTCAGAAGCAGAGTTGGACTAGATATGGTCCGTATGTGTAGGAAACATCGTTCTTTTGTTCTCAGCACACTCTCGTTTCCTGCTGTCTTCGAGCCTCTAGAAAGCAAGAGTGTGCTTCTTGCTCTAAAGCAGAGTGTGATCCATGGATGATAACTGTCCTTTGTGTTTCCCTTCATAAATGGAGTTAAATCCCAGGCTCTGTGTCTTCCTACAAGGAAGACTTCGTTTCAGGTAAGGGAAGTCACTTTTCAGCTCAAACGAACTACATCATTCACAAAGCTCACACATTTCTCATCTTAATTGACAAGCATTGGATGTTAGAGGACTTGTGGTTTATTTCATTTTCAGAAGCAGAGTTTAACTAGATATGGTCCATATGTGTAGGAAACACCGTTCTTTTGTTCTGAGCACACTCACATTTCCTGCTTTATTAGAGACACTAGAAAGCAAGAGCGTGCCTCTTGCTCTAAAGCAGATTGTGATCCATGGATGAGAACTATGCTGTTTGTTTCCCTTCAGAAATGGAGTTAAATCCCAGGCTCTGAGTCTTCCTACAAGCAAGACTTCATTTCAGGTAACTGCAGATTCTTTACAACTCAAACGAACAACATTGTTTACGAAGCTCACACGTTTCTCTTCTTAACTGACAAGCATAGGATGTTAGAGGACCTCTGGTTTGTTTCAGTTTCAGAAGCAGAGTTGAACTTGATATGGTCCCTATGTGTAGGAAACACCATTCTTTTGTTCTGAGCACACTCAGATTTCCTGCTGTATTAGAAACGCTAGAAAGCAAGAGCGTCCTTCTCGCTCTAAAGCCGAGTGTGATCCATGGATGATAACAGTGCTGTGTGTTTCCCTTCAGAAATGGAGTTAAATACCAGGCTCTGTGTCTTCCTACAAGCAAGACTTCGTTTCAGGTAAGGACAGTTTCTTTACAGTTCAAATGAACTACATCGTTCACGAAACTCACATGTTTCTCATCTTAACTGACAAGCATTGGATGTTAGAGGACCAGTGCTTTGTATCAGTTTCGGAAGCAGAGTTGGACTACATATGGTCCTTATGTGTAGGAAACACCGTTCTTTTGTTCTCAGCACACTCACGTTTACTGCTGTCTTAGAGACTCTAGAAAGCAAGAGCATGCTTCTTGTTCTAAAGCAGAGTGTGATCAATGGATGAGAACTCTGCTGTGTGTTTCACTTCAGAAATGTAGTTAAATCCCAGGCTCTATGTCTTCCTACAAGCAAGACTTCCTTTCAGGTAAGGGCAGTGTCTTTACAGTTCAAACGAACTACACCGTTCAAGAAACTCACATGTTTCTCATCTAAACTGACAAGCATTGGATATTAGAGGACCAGTGCTTTGTATCAGTTTCAGAAGCAGAGTTGGACTACATATGGTCCATATGTGAAGGAAACATCGTTCTTTTGTTCTCAGCACACTCATGTTTCATGCTGCCCTAGAGCCTCTAGAAAGCAAGAGCGTGCTTCTTGCTCTAAAGCAGAGTGTGATCCATGGATGAGAACTATGCTGTGTGTTTCCCTTCAAAAATGGAGATAAATCCCAGGCTCTGTGTCATCCTACAAGCAAGACTTCGTTTCAGGTAAGGACAGTCAATTTTCAGCTCAAACGAAATACATCATTCACGAAGCTCACACGTTTCTCATATTAACTGACAAGCATTGGATGTTAGAGGACCAGTGCATTGTATCCGTTTCAGAAGCAGAGTTGGACTATACATGGTCCGTATGTGTAGGAAACACCGTTCTTTTGTTCTCAGCACACTCACGTTTCCTGCTGTCTTAGAGACTCTAGAAAGCAAGAGCGTGCTTGTTGTTCTAAAGCAGAGTGTGATTTATGGATGAGAACTCTTCTGTGTGTTTCACTACAGGAATGTAGTTAAATCCCAGGCTCTATGTCTTCCTACAAGCAAGACTTCCTTTCAGGTAAGGGCAGTTTCTTTACAGTTCAAACGAACTACATCGTTCACGAAGCTCTCACGTTTCTCATCTTAACTGACAAGCATTGGATGTTGGAGGACCTGTGGTTTGTTTCAGATTCAGAAGCAGAGTTTAACTAGATATGGTCCATATGTGTAGGAAACCCCGTTCTTTTGTTGAGCACACTCACTTTTCCTGGTTTATTAGAGACACTAGAAAGCAAGTGCGTGTTTCTCGCTCTAAAGCAGAGTGTGATCAATGGATGAGAACTCTTCTGTGTGTTTAACTTCAGAAAAGGAGTTAAATCCCAGGCTCTGAGTCTTCCTAAAAGCAAGAATTCTTTTCAGGTAAGGGCAGTTTCTTTACAGCTCAAACGAACTACATCGTTCACGAAGCTCTCACGTTTCTCATCTTAACTGACAAGCATTGGATGTTGGAGGACCAGTGCTTTGTATCAGTTTCACAAGCAGAGTTGGACTACATATGGTCCGTATGTGTAGGAAACATCATTCTTCTGTTCTGAGCACACTCACGTTTCATGCTGTCTTAGAGCCTCTAGAAAGCAAGAGCGTGCTTCTTGCTCTAAAGCAGAGTGTGATCCATGGATGAGAACTATGCTGTGTGTTTTCCTTCACAAATAGAGATATATCCCAGGCTCTGTGTCTTCCTACAAGAAAGACTTCGTTTCAGGTAAGGGGAGTCACTTTTCAGCTCAAATGAACTACGTCATTGACGAAGCTCACACGTTTCTCATCTTAACTGAGAAGCTTTGGATGTTAGAGGACCAGTGCTTTGTATCCGTTTCAGAAGAAGAGTTGGACTAGACATGGTCCGTATGTGTAGGAAACACGGTTCTTTTTTTTCTCAGCACACTCACGTTTCCTGCTGTCTTAGAGACTCTAGAAAGCAAGAGAGTGCTTGTTCTTCTAAAGCAGACTGTGATCAATGGATGAGAACTCTTCTGTGTGTTTCACTTCAGAAAGGGAGTTATATCCCAGGCTCTGAGTCTTCCTAAAAGTAAGAATTCTTTTCAGGTAATGAAGTTTCTTTATAGCTCAAATGAATTACATCGTTCACGAAGCTCACACGATTCTCATCTTAAATGACAAGCATTTTATGTTAGAGGACCTGTGATTTGTTTCAGTTTCTGAAGCAGTGTTGAACTAGATATGGTCCGTATGTGTAGGAAAAACCGTTCTTTTGTTCTGAGCTCACTCAAGTTTCCTGCTGTATTAGAGAATATAGAAAGCAAGAGCGTTCTTCTTGCTCTAAAACAGAGTGTGATCCATGGATGATAACTGTCCTTTTTGTTTCCCTTCAGAAATGGAGTTAAATCCCAGGCACTGTGTCTTCCTACAAGCAAGACTACGTTTCAGTTAATGGCAGTTTCTTTACAGCTCAAAGGAACAACATTGTTTAAGAAGCTCACATGTTTCTCATCTTAACTAACAAGCATAGGATGTTAGAGGACCTGTGGTTTCTTTCAGTTTCAGAAGCAGAGTTGGACTAGATATGGTCCCTATGTGTAGGAATCACCATTCTTTTGTTCTGAGCACACTCACGTTTCCTGTTGTATTAGAGACTCTAGAAAGCAAGAGCGTGCCTCTTGCTCTAAAGCAGAGTGTGATCCATAGATGAGTACTATGCTGTGTGTTTCCCTTCAAAAATGGAGATAAATCCCAGGCTCTGTGTCTTCCTACAAGCAAGACTTCGTTTCAGGTAAGGCCAGTCACTTTTCAGCTCAAACGAACTACATCGTTCACGAAGCTCACACGTTTCTCATCTTAACTGAGAAGCATTGGATGTTAAAGGACCTGTGGTTTGTTTCAGATTCAGAAGCAGAGTTTAACTGGATATGGTCCATATGTGTAGGAAACCCCGTTATTTTGTTTGAGCACACTCAGATTTCCTGCTGTATTAGAGATACTAGAAAGCAAGAGTGTGCTTCTCGCTCTAAAGCAGAGTGTGATCAATGGATGAGAACTCTTCTGTGTGTTTCACTTCAGAACGGGAGTTAAATCCCAGTCTCTGAGTCTCCCTAAAAGCAAGAATTCTTTTCAGGTTAGGGCAGTTTCTTTACAGCTCAAACGAACTACATCGTTCATGAAACTGACTCGTTCCTCATCTTAACTGACAAGAACTGGATTTTAGAGGATCAGTACTTTGTATCAGTTTCAGAAGCAGAGTTGGACTAGACATGGTCCGTATGTGTAGGAAACACCATTCTTTTGGTCTCAGCACACTCACGTTTCCTGCTGTCTTAGAGACTCTAGAAAGCAAGAGAGTGCTTGTTGTCCTAAAGCAGAGTGTGATCAATGGATGAGAACTCTTCTGTGTGTTTCACTTCAGAAAAGGAGTTAAATCCAAGGCTCTGAGTCTTCCTAAAAGCAAGAATTCTTTTCAGGTAAGGGCAGTGTCTTTACAGCTCAAACTAACTACATCGTTCACGAAGCTCACTCGTTTCTCATCTTAAATGACAAGCATTGGATGTTAGAGGACCTGTGGTTTGTTTCCGTTTCAGAAGCAGAGTTGAACTAGATATGGTCCGTATGTGTAGGAAGCACCGTTCTTTTGTTCTCAGCACACTCACGTTTCCTGCTGTCTTAGAGACTCTAGAAAGCAAGAGCGTGCCTCTTGCTCTAAAGCAGAGTGTGATCAATGGAAGAGAACTCTTCTGTGTGTATCACTTCAGAAAAGGAGTTAAATCCAAGGCTCTGAGTCTTCCTAAAAGCAAGAATTCTTTTCAGGTAAGGGCAGTTTCTTTACAGCTCAAACTAACTACATCGTTCACGAAGCTCACTCGTTTCTCATCTTAAATGACAAGCATTGGATGTTAGAGGACCTGTGGTTTGTTTCAGTTTCAGAAGCACAGTTGAACTAGATATGGTCCGTATGTGTAGGAAACACCCTTCTTTTGTTCTGAGCACACTCAGATTTCCTGCTGTATTAGAGACGCTAGAAAGCAAGAGCGTGCTTCTCGCTTTAAAGCAGAGTGTGATCCATGGATGAGAACTATGCTGTGTGTTTCACTTCAGAAATGGAGTTACATCCTAGGCTCTCTGTCTTCCTACAAGCAAGACTTCGTTTCAGGTAACGGCAGTCACTTTTCATCTCAAACGAACTATGTTGTTCACGAAGCTCACACGTTTCTGATCTAAACTGACAAGCATTGGATGTTAGAGGACCAGTGCTTTGTATCAGTTTCGGAAGCAGAGTTGGACTACATATGGTCCTTATGTGTAGGAAACACCGTTCTTTTGTTCTCAGCACATTCACGTTACTGCTGTCTTAGAGACTCTAGAAAGCAAGAACATGATTCTTGTTCTAAAGCAGAGTGTGATCCATGGATGAGAACTCTGCTGTGTGTTTAATTTAGAAATGGAGTTAACTCCGAAGCTCTGAGTCTTCCTACAAGCAAGACATCCTTTCAGGTAAGGGCAGTTTCTTTACAGCTCAAACGAACTACATCGTTCACAAAGTTCACACGTTCATCATGTTAACTGACAAGCATTGGATGTTAGAGGACCTGTGGTTTGTATCAGTTTCAGAAGCAGAGTTCAACTAGATATGGTCCGTATGTGTAGGAAACATGGTTCTTTTGTTCTCAGCACACTCATGTTTCATGCTGTCTTAGAGCCTCTAGAAAGCAAGAGCATTATTCTTGTTCTAAAGCAGAGTGTGATCATTGGATGAGAACTCTGCTGTGTCTTTCACTTCAGAAATTTTGTTAAATCCCAGGCTCTATGTCTTCCTACAAGCAAGACTTCCTTTCAGGTAAGGGCAGTTTCTTTACAGTTCAAACAAAATACATCGTTCACGAAACTCACATGTTTCTCATCTAAACTGACAAGCATTGGATATCAGAGGACCAGTGCTTTGTATAAGTTTCGGAAGCAGAGTTGGACTACATATGGTCCATATGTGTAGGAAACATCGTTCTTTTGTTCTCAGCACACTCATGTTTCATGCTGTCTTAGAGCCTCTAGAAAGCAAGAGCGTGCTTCTTGCTCTAAAGCAGAGTGTGATCCATGGATGAGAACTATGCTGTGTGTTTCCCTTCAAAAATGGAGATAAATCCCAGGCTCTGTGTCTTCCTACAAGGAAGACTTCGTTTCAGGTAAGGTCAGTCACTTTTCAGCTCAAACGAACTACATCATTCACGAAGCTCACACGTTTCTCATCTTAACTGACAAGCATTGGATGTTAGAGGACCTGTGGTTTGTTTCAAATTCAGAAGCAGAATTTAACTGGATATGGTCCATATGTGTACGAAACACCGTTCTTTTGTTTGAGCACACTCACTTTTCCTGCTGTATCAGAGATACTGGAAAGCAAGAGCGTGCTTCTCGCTCTAAAGCAGAGTGTGATCAATGGATGAGAACTCTGCTGTGTGTTTCACTTCAGAAAAGGAGTTAAATCCAAGGCTCTGAGTCTTCTTAAAAGCAAGAATTCTTTTCAGGTAAGGGCAGTCACTTTTTAGCTCAAACGAACTACATCATTCACGAAGCTCACACATTTCTCATCTTAATTGACAAGCATTGGATGTTAGAGGACCTGTGGTTTATTTCATTTTCAGAAGCAGAGTTTAACAAGATATGGTCCATATGTGTAGGAAACACGGTTCTTTTGTTCTGAGCACACTCACATTTCCTGCTGAATTAGAGACACTAGAAAGCAAGAGCATGCCTCTTAGTCTAAAGCAGATTGTGATCCATGGATGAGAACTATGCTGTTTGTTTCCCTTCAGAAATGGAGTTAAATCCCAGGCTCTGATTCTTCCTACAAGCAAGACTTCGTTTCAGGTAACTGCAGTTTCTTTCCAGCTCAAACGAACAACATAATTTACGAAGCTCACACGTTTCTCATCTTAACTAACAAGCATAGGATGTTAGAGGACCTGTGGTTTGTTTCAGTTTCAGAAGCAGAGTTGAACTTGATATCGTCCCTATGTGTAGGAAATACCATTCTTTTGTTCTGAGCACACTCAGATTTCCTGCTGTATTAGAAGCGCTAGAAAGCAAGAGCGACTTGCATCGCTCTAAAGCCGAGTGTGATCCATGGATGATAACTGTGCTGTGTGTTTCTCTGGCGAAATGGAGTTAATCCCAGGCTCTGTGTCTTTCTACAAGCAAGAATTCGTTTCAGGTAAGGACAGTCACTTTACAGCTCAAACAAACTACATCGTTCACGAAGCTCTCATGTTTCTCATCTTAACTGACAAGCAGTGGATGTTAGAGGACCTGTGGTTTGTTTCAGTTTCAGAAGCAGAGTTTAACTAGATATGGTCCATATGTGTACGAAACCCCGTTCTTTTGTTCTGAGCTCACTCACTTTTTCCTGCTGTATTAGAGACACTACAAAGCAAGAGCGTGCTTCTCGCTCTAAAGCAGAGTGTGATCAATGGATGAGAACTCTTCTGTGTGTTTCACTTCAGAAAAGGTGTTAAATCCCTGTGTCTGAATCTTCCTAAAAGCAAGAATTCTTTTCAGGTTAGGGCAGTTTCTTTACAGCTCAAACGAACTACATCGTTCAGGAAGCTCACACGTTTCTCATCTTAACTTACAAGCATTGGATGTTAGAGGACCAGTGCTTTGTATCCGTTTCAGATACAGAGTTGGTCTAGACATGGTCCGTATGTGTAGGAAACACCATTCTTTTGTTCTCAGCACACTTACGTTTCCTGCTGTCTTAGTGACTCTAGAAAGCAAGAGCATGCTTATTGTTCTAAAGCAGAATGTGATCAATGGATGAGAACTCTTATGTGTGTTTCACTTCAGAAAAGGAGTTAAATCCCTGGCTCTGAATCTTCCTACAAGCAAGAATTCTTTTCAGGTAAGGACAGTTTCTTTACAGCTCAAACGAACTACGTCGTTCAGGAAGCTCACACGTTTCTCATCTTAACTGACATGCATTGGATGATAGAGGACCTGTGGTTTGTTTCAGTTTCAGAAGCAGAGTTGAACTAGATAGGGTCCGTACGTGCAGGAAACATCGTTCTTTTGTTCTCAGCACACTCACGTTTCAACGCTGTCTTAGAGCCTCCAGAAAGCAAGAGGATGCTTTTGTTCTCAAGCAGAGTGTGATCAATGGATGAGAACTCTGCTGTGTGTTTCACTTCAGAAATGTAGTTAAATCCCAGGCTCTATTTCTTCCTACAAGCAAGACTTCCTTTCAGGTAAGCGCAGTTTCTTTACAGTTCAAACGAACTACATCATTCACGAAACTCACATGTTTCTCATCTTAACTGACAAGAATTGGATGATAGAGGACCTGTGGTTTGTTTCAGTTTCAGAAGCAGAGTTGAACTAGATAGGGTACGTATGTGTAGGAAACTTCGTTCTTTTGTTCTCAGCACACTCACATTTCAATGCAGTCTTAGAGCCTCTAGAAAGCAAGAGCATGCTTCTGGTTCTAAAGCAGAGTGTGATCAATGGATGAGAACTCTGCTGTGTGTTTCACTTCAGAAATGTAGTTAAATCCTAGGCTCCGTGTTTTCCTACAAGCAAGACTTCCTTTCAGGTAAGGGCAGTTTCTTTAAGTTCAAACGAACTACATCGTTCACAAAACTCACATGTTTCACATCTTAACTGACAAGCTTTGGATGTTAGAGGACCAGTGCTTTGTATCAGTTTCAGAAGCAGAGTTAGACTACATATGGTCGGTATATGTAGGAAACATCGTTCTTTTCTTCTCAGCACATTCATGTTTCATGCTGCCCTAGAGCCTCTAGAAAGCAAGAGCGTGCTTCTTGCTCTAAAGAGGAGTGTGATCCATGGATGAGAACTATGCTGTGTGTTTCCCTTCAGAAATGGAGTTAAATCCCAGGCTCTGTGTCTTCCTACAAGCAAGACTTCGTTTCAGGTAAGGGCAGTCACTTTTTAGCTCAAACGAACTACATCATTCACGAAGCTCACACATTTCTCATCTTAATTGACAAGCATTGGATGTTAGAGGACCTGTGGTTTATTTCATTTTCAGAAGCAGAGTTTAACAAGATATGGTCCATATGTGTAGGAAACACCGTTCTTTTGTTCTGAGCACACTCACATTTCCTGCTGAATTAGAGACACTAGAAAGCAAGAGCGTGCCTCTTGCTCTAAAGCAGATTGTGATCCATGGATGAGAACTATGCTGTTTGTTTCCCTTCAGAAATGGAGTTAAATCCCAGGCTCTGATTCTTCCTACAAGCAAGACTTCGTTTCAGGTAACTGCAGTTTCTTTCCAGCTCAAACGAACAACATTATTTACGAAGCTCACACGTTTCTCATCTTAACTAACAAGCATAGGATGTTAGAGGACCTGTGGTTTGTTTCAGTTTCAGAAGCAGAGTTGAACTTGATATGGTCCCTATGTGTAGGAAATACCATTCTTTTGTTCTGAGCACACTCAGATTTCCTGCTGTATTAGAAGCGCTAGAAAGCAAGAGCGTCCTGCTCGCTCTAAAGCCGAGTGTGATCCATGGATGATAACTGTGCTGTGTGTTTCTCTTCAGAAATGGAGTTAAATTCCAGGCTCTGTGTCTTTCTACAAGCAAGACTTCGTTTCAGGTAAGGACAGTCACTTTACAGCTCAAACAAACTACATCGTTCACGAAGCTCTCATGTTTCTCATCTTAACTGACAAGCAGTGGATGTTAGAGGACCTGTGGTTTGTTTCAGTTTCAGAAGCAGAGTTTAACTAGATATGGTCCATATGTGTACGAAACCCCGTTCTTTTGTTCTGAGCTCACTCACTTTTCCTGCTGTCTTAGTGACTCTAGAAAGCAAGAGCATGCTTCTTGTTCTAAAGCAGAATGTGATCAATGGATGAGAACTCTTATGTGTGTTTCACTTCAGAAAAGGAGTTAAATCCCTGGCTCTGAATCTTCCTAAAAGCAAGAATTATTTTCAGGTAAGGGCAGTTTCTTTACAGCTCAAACGAACTACATCGTTCAGGAAGCTCACACGTTTCTCATCTTAACTGACATGCATTGGATGATAGAGGACCTGTGGTTTGTTTCAGTTTCAGAAGCAGAGTTGAACTAGATAGGGTCCGTACGTGCAGGAAACATCGTTCTTTTGTTCTCTGCACACTCACGTTTCAACGCTGTCTTAGAGCCTCCAGAAAGCAAGAGGATGCTTTTATTCTCAAGCAGAGTGTGATCAATGGATGAGAACTCTGCTGTGTGTTTCACTTCAGAAATGTAGTTAAATCCCAGGCTCTATTTCTTCCTACAAGCAAGACTTCCTTTCAGGTAAGCGCAGTTTCTTTACAGTTCAAACGAACTACATCATTCACGAAACTCACATGTTTCTCATCTTAACTGACAAGCATTGGATATTAGAGGACCACTGCTTTGTATCAGTTTCAGAAGCAGAGTTGGACTACATATGGTCCGTATGTGTAGGAAACATCGTTCTTTTGTTCTCAGCACACTCATGTTTCATTCTGCCCTAGAGCCTCTAGAAAGCAAGAGTGTGCTTCTTGCTCTAAAGCAGAGTGTGATCCATGGATGAGAACTATTCTGTGTGTTTCCCTTCAGAAATGGAGTTAAATCCCAGGCTCTTTGTCTTCCTACAAGCAAGACTTCGTTTCAGGTAAGGGCAGTCACTTTTCAGCTCAAACGAACTACATCATTCACAAAGGTCACACATTTCTCATCTTAATTGACAAGCATTGCATGTTAGAGGACCTGTGGTTTATTTCATTTTCAGAAGCAGAGTTTAACAAGATATGGTCCATATGTGTAGGAAACACCGTTCTTTTTTCTGAGCACACTCACATTTCCTGCTGAATTAGAGACACTAGAAAGCAAGAGCGTGCCTCTTGCTCTAAAGCAGAGTGTGATCAGTGGATGAGAACTCTGCTGTGTTTTTCAATTCAGACATGGAGGTAAATCCCTGGCTCTGTGTCTTCCTACAAGCAAGACTACGTTTCAGTTAAGGGCAGTTTCTTTATAGCTCAAATGAACAACATTGTTTAAGAATTTCACACGTTTCTCATCTTAACTGACAAGCATTGGATGTTAGAGGACCAGTGTTTGTATCCGTTTCAGAATCAGAGTTGGAATAGACATGGTCCGTATGTGTAGGAAACACCATTCTTTTGTTCTCAGCACACTCACGTTTTCTGCTGTCTTAGGGACTCTAGAAAGAAAGAGCGTGCATGTTGTTCTAAAGCAGTGTGTGATCAATGGATGAGAACTCTTCTGTGTGTTTCACTTCAGAAAAGGAGTTAAATCCAAGGCTCTGAGTCTTCTTAAAAGCAGGAATTCTTTTCAGGTAAGGGCAGTTTCTGCACAGCTCAAACGGACTACATTGTTTACGAAGCTCACACGTTTCTCATCTAAAATGACATGCATTGGATGATAGAGGACCTGTGGTTTGTTTCAGTTTCAGAAGCAGAGTTGAACTAGATAGGGTCTGTATGTGCAGGAAACATCGATCTTTTGTTCTGAGCACACTCACATTTCCTGCTGAATTAGAGACACTAGAAAGCAAGAGCGTGCCTCTTGCTCTAAAGCAGATTGTGCTCCATGGATGAGAACTATGCTGTTTGTTTCCCTTCAGAAATGGAGTTAAATCCCAGGCTCTGATTCTTCCTACAAGCAAGACTTCCTTTCAGGTAAGCGCAGTTTCTTTACAGTTCAAACGAACTACATCATTCGCGAAACTCACATGTTTCTCATCTTAACTGACAAGCATTGGATATTAGAGGACCACTGCTTTGTATCAGTTTCAGAAGCAGAGTTGGACTACATATGGTCCGTATGTGTAGGAAACATCGTTCTTTTGTTCTCAGCACACTCATGTTTCATGCTGCCCTAGAGCCTCTAGAAAGCAAGAGCGTGCTTCTTGCTCTAAAGCAGAGTGTGATCCATGGATGAGAACTATTCTGTGTGTTTCCCTTCAGAAATGGAGTTAAATCCCAGGCTCTGTGTCTTCCTACAAGCAAGACTTCGTTTCAGGTAAGGGCAGTCACTTTTCAGCTCAAACGAACTACATCATTCACGAAGCTCACACATTTCTCATCTTAATTGACAAGCATTGGATGTTAGAGGACCTGTGGTGTATTTCATTTGTAGAAGCAGAGTTTAACAAGATATGGTCCATATGTGTAGGAAACACCGTTCTTTTGTTCTGAGCACACTCACATTTCCTGCTGAATTAGAGACACTAGAAAGCAAGAGCGTGCCTCTTGCTCTAAAGCAGAGTGTGATCAGTGGATGAGAACTCTGCTGTGTGTTTCAATTCAGACATGGAGTTAAATCCCAGGCTCTGTGTCTTCCTACAAGCAAGACTACGTTTCAGTTAAGGGCAGTTTCTTTCCAGCTCAAACGAACAACATTGTTTAAGAAGCTCACATGTTTCTCATCTTAACTGACAAGCATTGGATGTTAGAGGACCAGTGTTTGTATCCGTTTCAGAATCAGAGTTGGACTAGACATGGTCCGTATGTGTAGGAAACACCATTCTTTTTTTCTCAGCACACTCACGTTTTCTGCTGTCTTAGGGACTCTAGAAAGAAAGAGCATGCATGTTGTTCTAAAGCAGTGTGTGATCAATGGATGAGAACTCTTCTGTGTGTTTCACTTCAGAAAAGGAGTTAAATCCAAGGCTCTGAGTCTTCCTAAAAGCAAGAATTCTTTTCAGGTAAGGGCAGTTTCTGTACAGCTCAAATGGACTACATTGTTCACGAAGCTCACACGTTTCTCATCTAAAATGACATGCATTGGATGATAGAGGACCTGTGGTTTGTTTCAGTTTCAGAAGCAGAGTTGAACTAGATAGGGTCCGTATGTGTAGGAAACACTGTTCTTTTGTTCTGAGCACACTCACATTTCCTGCTGTATTAGAGACACTAGAAAGCAAGAGCGTGCCTCTTGCTCTAAAGCGGATTGTGATCCATAGATGAGAACTATGCTGTTTGTTTCCCTTCAGAAATGGAGTTAAATCCCAGGCTCTGAGTCTTCCTACAAGCAAGACTTCATTTCAGGTAACTGCAGATTCTTTACAACTCAAACGAACAACATTGTTTACGAAGCTCACACGTTTCTCTTCTTAACTGACAAGCATAGGATGTTAGAGGACCTCTGGTTTGTTTCAGTTTCAGAAGCAGAGTTGAACTTGATATGGTCCCTATGTGTAGGAAACACCATTCTTTTGTTCTGAGCACACTCAGATTTCCTGCTGTATTAGAAACGCTAGAAAGCAAGAGCGTCCTTCTCGCTCTAAAGCCGAGTGTGATCCATGGATGATAACAGTGCTGTGTGTTTCCCTTCAGAAATGGAGTTAAATACCAGGCTCTGTGTCTTCCTACAAGCAAGACTTCGTTTCAGGTAAGGACAGTTTCTTTACAGTTCAAATGAACTACATCGTTCACGAAACTCACATGTTTCTCATCTTAACTGACAAGCATTGGATGTTAGAGGACCAGTGCTTTGTATCAGTTTCGGAAGCAGAGTTGGACTACATATGGTCCTTATGTGTAGGAAACACCGTTCTTTTGTTCTCAGCACACTCACGTTTACTGCTGTCTTAGAGACTCTAGAAAGCAAGAGCATGCTTCTTGTTCTAAAGCAGAGTGTGATCAATGGATGAGAACTCTGCTGTGTGTTTCACTTCAGAAATGTAGTTAAATCCCAGGCTCTATGTCTTCCTACAAGCAAGACTTCCTTTCAGGTAAGGGCAGTTTCTTTACAGTTCAAACGAACTACACCGTTCAAGAAACTCACATGTTTCTCATCTAAACTGACAAGCATTGGATATTAGAGGACCAGTGCTTTGTATCAGTTTCAGAAGCAGAGTTGGACTACATATGGTCCATATGTGAAGGAAACATCGTTCTTTTGTTCTCAGCACACTCATGTTTCATGCTGCCCTAGAGCCTCTAGAAAGCAAGAGCGTGCTTCTTGCTCTAAAGCAGAGTGTGATCCATGGATGAGAACTATGCTGTGTGTTTCCCTTCAAAAATGGAGATAAATCCCAGGCTCTGTGTCATCCTACAAGCAAGACTTCGTTTCAGGTAAGGACAGTCAATTTTCAGCTCAAACGAAATACATCATTCACGAAGCTCACACGTTTCTCATATTAACTGACAAGCATTGGATGTTAGAGGACCAGTGCATTGTATCCGTTTCAGAAGCAGAGTTGGACTATACATGGTCCGTATGTGTAGGAAACACCGTTCTTTTGTTCTCAGCACACTCACGTTTCCTGCTGTCTTAGAGACTCTAGAAAGCAAGAGTGTGCTTGTTGTTCTAAAGCAGAGTGTGATTAATGGATGAGAACTCTTCTGTGTGTTTCACTACAGGAATGTAGTTAAATCCCAGGCTCTATGTCTTCCTACAAGCAAGACTTCCTTTCAGGTAAGGGCAGTTTCTTTACAGTTCAAACGAACTACATCGTTCACGAAGCTCTCACGTTTCTCATCTTAACTGACAAGCATTGGATGTTGGAGGACCTGTGGTTTGTTTCAGATTCAGAAGCAGAGTTTAACTAGATATGGTACATATGTGTAGGAAACCCCGTTCTTTTGTTGAGCACACTCACTTTTCCTGGTTTATTAGAGACACTAGAAAGCAAGTGCGTGTTTCTCGCTCTAAAGCAGAGTGTGATCAATGGATGAGAACTCTTCTGTGTGTTTAACTTCAGAAAAGGAGTTAAATCCCAGGCTCTGAGTCTTCCTAAAAGCAAGAATTCTTTTCAGGTAAGGGCAGTTTCTTTACAGCTCAAACGAACTACATTGTTCACGAAGCTCTCACGTTTCTCATCTTAACTGACAAGCATTGGATGTTGGAGGACCAGTGCTTTGTATCAGTTTCACAAGCAGAGTTGGACTACATATGGTCCGTATGTGTAGGAAACATCATTCTTCTGTTCTGAGCACACTCACGTTTCATGCTGTCTTAGAGCCTCTAGAAAGCAAGAGTGTGCTTCTTGCTCTAAAGCAGAGTGTGATCAATGGATGATAAATCTGCTGTGTGTTTCACTTCAGTAATGGAGATAAATTCCAGGTTCTGAGTCTTCCTACAAGCAATAATTCTTTTCACGTAAGAGCAGTTTCTTTACAGCTCACACGAACTACATCGTTCACGAAGCTCACACGTTTCTCATATTAATTGACAAGCATTGGATGTTACAGGACCTGTGGTTTGTTCGAGTTGCAGAAGCAGAGTTCAACTAGATATGGTCCGTATGTGTAGGAAACATCGTTCTTTTTTTCTCAGCTCACTCATGTTTCATGCTGCCCTAGAGCCTCTAGAAAGCAAGAGCGTGCTTCTTGCTCTAAAGCAGAGTGTGATCCATGGATGAGAACTATGCTGTGTGTTTCCCTTCAAAATTGGAGATAAATCCCAGGCTCTGTGTCTTCCTACAAGCAAGACTTCGTTTCAGGTAAGGGTAGTCACTTTTCAGCTCAAACGAACTACGTCATTCACGAAGCTCACACGTTTCTCCTCTTAACTGACAAGCATTGGATGTTAGAGGACCAGTGCTTTGTATCCGTTTCAGAAGCAGAGTTGGACTAGACATGGTCTGTATGTGTAGGAAACACCGTTCTTTTGTTCTCAGCGCACTCACGTTTCCTGCTGTCTTAGAGACTCTAGAAAGCAAGAGTGTGCTTGTTGATCTAAAGCAGAGTGTGATCAATGGATGAGAACTCTTCTGTGTGTTTCAATTCAGAAAGGGAGTTAAATCCCAGGCTCTGAGTCTTCCTAAATGCAAGAATTCTTTTCAGGTAAGGGCAGTTTCTTCATAGCTCAAACGAACTACATCGTTCACGAAACTCACTCATTCCTCTTCTTAACTGACAAGAATTGGATTTTAGAGGATCAGTGCTTTGTATCAGTTTCAGAAGCAGAGTTGGACTAGATATGGTCCGTATGTGTAGGAAACATCGTTCTTTTGTTCTCAGCACACTCTCGTTTCCTGCTGTCTTCGAGCCTCTAGAAAGCAAGAGTGTGCTTCTTGCTCTAAAGCAGAGTGTGATCCATGGATGATAACTGTCCTTTGTGTTTCCCTTCATAAATGGAGTTAAATCCCAGGCTCTGTGTCTTCCTACAAGGAAGACTTCGTTTCAGGTAAGGGAAGTCACTTTTCAGCTCAAACGAACTACATCATTCACAAAGCTCACACATTTCTCATCTTAATTGACAAGCATTGGATGTTAGAGGACCTGTGGTTTATTTCATTTTCAGAAGCAGAGTTTAACTAGATATGGTCCATATGTGTAGGAAACACCGTTCTTTTGTTCTGAGCACACTCACATTTCCTGCTTTATTAGAGACACTAGAAAGCAAGAGCGTGCCTCTTGCTCTAAAGCAGATTGTGATCCATGGATGAGAACTATGCTGTTTGTTTCCCTTCAGAAATGGAGTTAAATCCCAGGCTCTGAGTCTTCCTACAAGCAAGACTTCATTTCAGGTAACTGCAGATTCTTTACAACTCAAACGAACAACATTGTTTACGAAGCTCACACGTTTCTCTTCTTAACTGACAAGCATAGGATGTTAGAGGACCTCTGGTTTGTTTCAGTTTCAGAAGCAGAGTTGAACTTGATATGGTCCCTATGTGTAGGAAACACCATTCTTTTGTTCTGAGCACACTCAGATTTCCTGCTGTATTAGAAACGCTAGAAAGCAAGAGCGTCCTTCTCGCTCTAAAGCCGAGTGTGATCCATGGATGATAACAGTGCTGTGTGTTTCCCTTCAGAAATGGAGTTAAATACCAGGCTCTGTGTCTTCCTACAAGCAAGACTTCGTTTCAGGTAAGGACAGTTTCTTTACAGTTCAAATGAACTACATCGTTCACGAAACTCACATGTTTCTCATCTTAACTGACAAGCATTGGATGTTAGAGGACCAGTGCTTTGTATCAGTTTCGGAAGCAGAGTTGGACTACATATGGTCCTTATGTGTAGGAAACACCGTTCTTTTGTTCTCAGCACACTCACGTTTACTGCTGTCTTAGAGACTCTAGAAAGCAAGAGCATGCTTCTTGTTCTAAAGCAGAGTGTGATCAATGGATGAGAACTCTGCTGTGTGTTTCACTTCAGAAATGTAGTTAAATCCCAGGCTCTATGTCTTCCTACAAGCAAGACTTCCTTTCAGGTAAGGGCAGTGTCTTTACAGTTCAAACGAACTACACCGTTCAAGAAACTCACATGTTTCTCATCTAAACTGACAAGCATTGGATATTAGAGGACCAGTGCTTTGTATCAGTTTCAGAAGCAGAGTTGGACTACATATGGTCCATATGTGAAGGAAACATCGTTCTTTTGTTCTCAGCACACTCATGTTTCATGCTGCCCTAGAGCCTCTAGAAAGCAAGAGCGTGCTTCTTGCTCTAAAGCAGAGTGTGATCCATGGATGAGAACTATGCTGTGTGTTTCCCTTCAAAAATGGAGATAAATCCCAGGCTCTGTGTCATCCTACAAGCAAGACTTCGTTTCAGGTAAGGACAGTCAATTTTCAGCTCAAACGAAATACATCATTCACGAAGCTCACACGTTTCTCATATTAACTGACAAGCATTGGATGTTAGAGGACCAGTGCATTGTATCCGTTTCAGAAGCAGAGTTGGACTATACATGGTCCGTATGTGTAGGAAACACCGTTCTTTTGTTCTCAGCACACTCACGTTTCCTGCTGTCTTAGAGACTCTAGAAAGCAAGAGCGTGCTTGTTGTTCTAAAGCAGAGTGTGATTTATGGATGAGAACTCTTCTGTGTGTTTCACTACAGGAATGTAGTTAAATCCCAGGCTCTATGTCTTCCTACAAGCAAGACTTCCTTTCAGGTAAGGGCAGTTTCTTTACAGTTCAAACGAACTACATCGTTCACGAAGCTCTCACGTTTCTCATCTTAACTGACAAGCATTGGATGTTGGAGGACCTGTGGTTTGTTTCAGATTCAGAAGCAGAGTTTAACTAGATATGGTCCATATGTGTAGGAAACCCCGTTCTTTTGTTGAGCACACTCACTTTTCCTGGTTTATTAGAGACACTAGAAAGCAAGTGCGTGTTTCTCGCTCTAAAGCAGAGTGTGATCAATGGATGAGAACTCTTCTGTGTGTTTAACTTCAGAAAAGGAGTTAAATCCCAGGCTCTGAGTCTTCCTAAAAGCAAGAATTCTTTTCAGGTAAGGGCAGTTTCTTTACAGCTCAAACGAACTACATCGTTCACGAAGCTCTCACGTTTCTCATCTTAACTGACAAGCATTGGATGTTGGAGGACCAGTGCTTTGTATCAGTTTCACAAGCAGAGTTGGACTACATATGGTCCGTATGTGTAGGAAACATCATTCTTCTGTTCTGAGCACACTCACGTTTCATGCTGTCTTAGAGCCTCTAGAAAGCAAGAGCGTGCTTCTTGCTCTAAAGCAGAGTGTGATCCATGGATGAGAACTATGCTGTGTGTTTTCCTTCACAAATAGAGATATATCCCAGGCTCTGTGTCTTCCTACAAGAAAGACTTCGTTTCAGGTAAGGGGAGTCACTTTTCAGCTCAAATGAACTACGTCATTGACGAAGCTCACACGTTTCTCATCTTAACTGAGAAGCTTTGGATGTTAGAGGACCAGTGCTTTGTATCCGTTTCAGAAGAAGAGTTGGACTAGACATGGTCCGTATGTGTAGGAAACACGGTTCTTTTTTTTCTCAGCACACTCACGTTTCCTGCTGTCTTAGAGACTCTAGAAAGCAAGAGAGTGCTTGTTCTTCTAAAGCAGACTGTGATCAATGGATGAGAACTCTTCTGTGTGTTTCACTTCAGAAAGGGAGTTATATCCCAGGCTCTGAGTCTTCCTAAAAGTAAGAATTCTTTTCAGGTAATGAAGTTTCTTTATAGCTCAAATGAATTACATCGTTCACGAAGCTCACACGATTCTCATCTTAAATGACAAGCATTTTATGTTAGAGGACCTGTGATTTGTTTCAGTTTCTGAAGCAGTGTTGAACTAGATATGGTCCGTATGTGTAGGAAAAACCGTTCTTTTGTTCTGAGCTCACTCAAGTTTCCTGCTGTATTAGAGAATATAGAAAGCAAGAGCGTTCTTCTTGCTCTAAAACAGAGTGTGATCCATGGATGATAACTGTCCTTTTTGTTTCCCTTCAGAAATGGAGTTAAATCCCAGGCACTGTGTCTTCCTACAAGCAAGACTACGTTTCAGTTAATGGCAGTTTCTTTACAGCTCAAAGGAACAACATTGTTTAAGAAGCTCACATGTTTCTCATCTTAACTAACAAGCATAGGATGTTAGAGGACCTGTGGTTTCTTTCAGTTTCAGAAGCAGAGTTGGACTAGATATGGTCCCTATGTGTAGGAATCACCATTCTTTTGTTCTGAGCACACTCACGTTTCCTGTTGTATTAGAGACTCTAGAAAGCAAGAGCGTGCCTCTTGCTCTAAAGCAGAGTGTGATCCATAGATGAGTACTATGCTGTGTGTTTCCCTTCAAAAATGGAGATAAATCCCAGGCTCTGTGTCTTCCTACAAGCAAGACTTCGTTTCAGGTAAGGCCAGTCACTTTTCAGCTCAAACGAACTACATCGTTCACGAAGCTCACACGTTTCTCATCTTAACTGAGAAGCATTGGATGTTAAAGGACCTGTGGTTTGTTTCAGATTCAGAAGCAGAGTTTAACTGGATATGGTCCATATGTGTAGGAAACCCCGTTATTTTGTTTGAGCACACTCAGATTTCCTGCTGTATTAGAGATACTAGAAAGCAAGAGTGTGCTTCTCGCTCTAAAGCAGAGTGTGATCAATGGATGAGAACTCTTCTGTGTGTTTCACTTCAGAACGGGAGTTAAATCCCAGTCTCTGAGTCTCCCTAAAAGCAAGAATTCTTTTCAGGTTAGGGCAGTTTCTTTACAGCTCAAACGAACTACATCGTTCATGAAACTGACTCGTTCCTCATCTTAACTGACAAGAACTGGATTTTAGAGGATCAGTACTTTGTATCAGTTTCAGAAGCAGAGTTGGACTAGACATGGTCCGTATGTGTAGGAAACACCATTCTTTTGGTCTCAGCACACTCACGTTTCCTGCTGTCTTAGAGACTCTAGAAAGCAAGAGAGTGCTTGTTGTCCTAAAGCAGAGTGTGATCAATGGATGAGAACTCTTCTGTGTGTTTCACTTCAGAAAAGGAGTTAAATCCAAGGCTCTGAGTCTTCCTAAAAGCAAGAATTCTTTTCAGGTAAGGGCAGTGTCTTTACAGCTCAAACTAACTACATCGTTCACGAAGCTCACTCGTTTCTCATCTTAAATGACAAGCATTGGATGTTAGAGGACCTGTGGTTTGTTTCCGTTTCAGAAGCAGAGTTGAACTAGATATGGTCCGTATGTGTAGGAAGCACCGTTCTTTTGTTCTCAGCACACTCACGTTTCCTGCTGTCTTAGAGACTCTAGAAAGCAAGAGCGTGCCTCTTGCTCTAAAGCAGAGTGTGATCAATGGAAGAGAACTCTTCTGTGTGTATCACTTCAGAAAAGGAGTTAAATCCAAGGCTCTGAGTCTTCCTAAAAGCAAGAATTCTTTTCAGGTAAGGGCAGTTTCTTTACAGCTCAAACTAACTACATCGTTCACGAAGCTCACTCGTTTCTCATCTTAAATGACAAGCATTGGATGTTAGAGGACCTGTGGTTTGTTTCAGTTTCAGAAGCACAGTTGAACTAGATATGGTCCGTATGTGTAGGAAACACCCTTCTTTTGTTCTGAGCACACTCAGATTTCCTGCTGTATTAGAGACGCTAGAAAGCAAGAGCGTGCTTCTCGCTTTAAAGCAGAGTGTGATCCATGGATGAGAACTATGCTGTGTGTTTCACTTCAGAAATGGAGTTACATCCTAGGCTCTCTGTCTTCCTACAAGCAAGACTTCGTTTCAGGTAACGGCAGTCACTTTTCATCTCAAACGAACTATGTTGTTCACGAAGCTCACACGTTTCTGATCTAAACTGACAAGCATTGGATGTTAGAGGACCAGTGCTTTGTATCAGTTTCGGAAGCAGAGTTGGACTACATATGGTCCTTATGTGTAGGAAACACCGTTCTTTTGTTCTCAGCACATTCACGTTACTGCTGTCTTAGAGACTCTAGAAAGCAAGAACATGATTCTTGTTCTAAAGCAGAGTGTGATCCATGGATGAGAACTCTGCTGTGTGTTTAATTTAGAAATGGAGTTAACTCCGAAGCTCTGAGTCTTCCTACAAGCAAGACATCCTTTCAGGTAAGGGCAGTTTCTTTACAGCTCAAACGAACTACATCGTTCACAAAGTTCACACGTTCATCATGTTAACTGACAAGCATTGGATGTTAGAGGACCTGTGGTTTGTATCAGTTTCAGAAGCAGAGTTCAACTAGATATGGTCCGTATGTGTAGGAAACATGGTTCTTTTGTTCTCAGCACACTCATGTTTCATGCTGTCTTAGAGCCTCTAGAAAGCAAGAGCATTATTCTTGTTCTAAAGCAGAGTGTGATCATTGGATGAGAACTCTGCTGTGTCTTTCACTTCAGAAATTTTGTTAAATCCCAGGCTCTATGTCTTCCTACAAGCAAGACTTCCTTTCAGGTAAGGGCAGTTTCTTTACAGTTCAAACAAAATACATCGTTCACGAAACTCACATGTTTCTCATCTAAACTGACAAGCATTGGATATCAGAGGACCAGTGCTTTGTATAAGTTTCGGAAGCAGAGTTGGACTACATATGGTCCATATGTGTAGGAAACATCGTTCTTTTGTTCTCAGCACACTCATGTTTCATGCTGTCTTAGAGCCTCTAGAAAGCAAGAGCGTGCTTCTTGCTCTAAAGCAGAGTGTGATCCATGGATGAGAACTATGCTGTGTGTTTCCCTTCAAAAATGGAGATAAATCCCAGGCTCTGTGTCTTCCTACAAGGAAGACTTCGTTTCAGGTAAGGTCAGTCACTTTTCAGCTCAAACGAACTACATCATTCACGAAGCTCACACGTTTCTCATCTTAACTGACAAGCATTGGATGTTAGAGGACCTGTGGTTTGTTTCAAATTCAGAAGCAGAATTTAACTGGATATGGTCCATATGTGTACGAAACACCGTTCTTTTGTTTGAGCACACTCACTTTTCCTGCTGTATCAGAGATACTGGAAAGCAAGAGCGTGCTTCTCGCTCTAAAGCAGAGTGTGATCAATGGATGAGAACTCTGCTGTGTGTTTCACTTCAGAAAAGGAGTTAAATCCAAGGCTCTGAGTCTTCTTAAAAGCAAGAATTCTTTTCAGGTAAGGGCAGTCACTTTTTAGCTCAAACGAACTACATCATTCACGAAGCTCACACATTTCTCATCTTAATTGACAAGCATTGGATGTTAGAGGACCTGTGGTTTATTTCATTTTCAGAAGCAGAGTTTAACAAGATATGGTCCATATGTGTAGGAAACACGGTTCTTTTGTTCTGAGCACACTCACATTTCCTGCTGAATTAGAGACACTAGAAAGCAAGAGCATGCCTCTTAGTCTAAAGCAGATTGTGATCCATGGATGAGAACTATGCTGTTTGTTTCCCTTCAGAAATGGAGTTAAATCCCAGGCTCTGATTCTTCCTACAAGCAAGACTTCGTTTCAGGTAACTGCAGTTTCTTTCCAGCTCAAACGAACAACATAATTTACGAAGCTCACACGTTTCTCATCTTAACTAACAAGCATAGGATGTTAGAGGACCTGTGGTTTGTTTCAGTTTCAGAAGCAGAGTTGAACTTGATATCGTCCCTATGTGTAGGAAATACCATTCTTTTGTTCTGAGCACACTCAGATTTCCTGCTGTATTAGAAGCGCTAGAAAGCAAGAGCGACTTGCATCGCTCTAAAGCCGAGTGTGATCCATGGATGATAACTGTGCTGTGTGTTTCTCTGCGAAATGGAGTTAAATCCCAGGCTCTGTGTCTTTCTACAAGCAAGAATTCGTTTCAGGTAAGGACAGTCACTTTACAGCTCAAACAAACTACATCGTTCACGAAGCTCTCATGTTTCTCATCTTAACTGACAAGCAGTGGATGTTAGAGGACCTGTGGTTTGTTTCAGTTTCAGAAGCAGAGTTTAACTAGATATGGTCCATATGTGTACGAAACCCCGTTCTTTTGTTCTGAGCTCACTCACTTTTCCTGCTGTATTAGAGACACTACAAAGCAAGAGCGTGCTTCTCGCTCTAAAGCAGAGTGTGATCAATGGATGAGAACTCTTCTGTGTGTTTCACTTCAGAAAAGGTGTTAAATCCCTGTGTCTGAATCTTCCTAAAAGCAAGAATTCTTTTCAGGTTAGGGCAGTTTCTTTACAGCTCAAACGAACTACATCGTTCAGGAAGCTCACACGTTTCTCATCTTAACTTACAAGCATTGGATGTTAGAGGACCAGTGCTTTGTATCCGTTTCAGATACAGAGTTGGACTAGACATGGTCCGTATGTGTAGGAAACACCATTCTTTTGTTCTCAGCACACTTACGTTTCCTGCTGTCTTAGTGACTCTAGAAAGCAAGAGCATGCTTATTGTTCTAAAGCAGAATGTGATCAATGGATGAGAACTCTTATGTGTGTTTCACTTCAGAAAAGGAGTTAAATCCCTGGCTCTGAATCTTCCTACAAGCAAGAATTCTTTTCAGGTAAGGACAGTTTCTTTACAGCTCAAACGAACTACGTCGTTCAGGAAGCTCACACGTTTCTCATCTTAACTGACATGCATTGGATGATAGAGGACCTGTGGTTTGTTTCAGTTTCAGAAGCAGAGTTGAACTAGATAGGGTCCGTACGTGCAGGAAACATCGTTCTTTTGTTCTCAGCACACTCACGTTTCAACGCTGTCTTAGAGCCTCCAGAAAGCAAGAGGATGCTTTTGTTCTCAAGCAGAGTGTGATCAATGGATGAGAACTCTGCTGTGTGTTTCACTTCAGAAATGTAGTTAAATCCCAGGCTCTATTTCTTCCTACAAGCAAGACTTCCTTTCAGGTAAGCGCAGTTTCTTTACAGTTCAAACGAACTACATCATTCACGAAACTCACATGTTTCTCATCTTAACTGACAAGAATTGGATGATAGAGGACCTGTGGTTTGTTTCAGTTTCAGAAGCAGAGTTGAACTAGATAGGGTACGTATGTGTAGGAAACTTCGTTCTTTTGTTCTCAGCACACTCACATTTCAATGCAGTCTTAGAGCCTCTAGAAAGCAAGAGCATGCTTCTGGTTCTAAAGCAGAGTGTGATCAATGGATGAGAACTCTGCTGTGTGTTTCACTTCAGAAATGTAGTTAAATCCTAGGCTCCGTGTTTTCCTACAAGCAAGACTTCCTTTCAGGTAAGGGCAGTTTCTTTAAGTTCAAACGAACTACATCGTTCACAAAACTCACATGTTTCACATCTTAACTGACAAGCTTTGGATGTTAGAGGACCAGTGCTTTGTATCAGTTTCAGAAGCAGAGTTAGACTACATATGGTCGGTATATGTAGGAAACATCGTTCTTTTCTTCTCAGCACATTCATGTTTCATGCTGCCCTAGAGCCTCTAGAAAGCAAGAGCGTGCTTCTTGCTCTAAAGAGGAGTGTGATCCATGGATGAGAACTATGCTGTGTGTTTCCCTTCAGAAATGGAGTTAAATCCCAGGCTCTGTGTCTTCCTACAAGCAAGACTTCGTTTCAGGTAAGGGCAGTCACTTTTTAGCTCAAACGAACTACATCATTCACGAAGCTCACACATTTCTCATCTTAATTGACAAGCATTGGATGTTAGAGGACCTGTGGTTTATTTCATTTTCAGAAGCAGAGTTTAACAAGATATGGTCCATATGTGTAGGAAACACCGTTCTTTTGTTCTGAGCACACTCACATTTCCTGCTGAATTAGAGACACTAGAAAGCAAGAGCGTGCCTCTTGCTCTAAAGCAGATTGTGATCCATGGATGAGAACTATGCTGTTTGTTTCCCTTCAGAAATGGAGTTAAATCCCAGGCTCTGATTCTTCCTACAAGCAAGACTTCGTTTCAGGTAACTGCAGTTTCTTTCCAGCTCAAACGAACAACATTATTTACGAAGCTCACACGTTTCTCATCTTAACTAACAAGCATAGGATGTTAGAGGACCTGTGGTTTGTTTCAGTTTCAGAAGCAGAGTTGAACTTGATATGGTCCCTATGTGTAGGAAATACCATTCTTTTGTTCTGAGCACACTCAGATTTCCTGCTGTATTAGAAGCGCTAGAAAGCAAGAGCGTCCTGCTCGCTCTAAAGCCGAGTGTGATCCATGGATGATAACTGTGCTGTGTGTTTCTCTTCAGAAATGGAGTTAAATTCCAGGCTCTGTGTCTTTCTACAAGCAAGACTTCGTTTCAGGTAAGGACAGTCACTTTACAGCTCAAACAAACTACATCGTTCACGAAGCTCTCATGTTTCTCATCTTAACTGACAAGCAGTGGATGTTAGAGGACCTGTGGTTTGTTTCAGTTTCAGAAGCAGAGTTTAACTAGATATGGTCCATATGTGTACGAAACCCCGTTCTTTTGTTCTGAGCTCACTCACTTTTCCTGCTGTCTTAGTGACTCTAGAAAGCAAGAGCATGCTTCTTGTTCTAAAGCAGAATGTGATCAATGGATGAGAACTCTTATGTGTGTTTCACTTCAGAAAAGGAGTTAAATCCCTGGCTCTGAATCTTCCTAAAAGCAAGAATTATTTTCAGGTAAGGGCAGTTTCTTTACAGCTCAAACGAACTACATCGTTCAGGAAGCTCACACGTTTCTCATCTTAACTGACATGCATTGGATGATAGAGGACCTGTGGTTTGTTTCAGTTTCAGAAGCAGAGTTGAACTAGATAGGGTCCGTACGTGCAGGAAACATCGTTCTTTTGTTCTCTGCACACTCACGTTTCAACGCTGTCTTAGAGCCTCCAGAAAGCAAGAGGATGCTTTTATTCTCAAGCAGAGTGTGATCAATGGATGAGAACTCTGCTGTGTGTTTCACTTCAGAAATGTAGTTAAATCCCAGGCTCTATTTCTTCCTACAAGCAAGACTTCCTTTCAGGTAAGCGCAGTTTCTTTACAGTTCAAACGAACTACATCATTCACGAAACTCACATGTTTCTCATCTTAACTGACAAGCATTGGATATTAGAGGACCACTGCTTTGTATCAGTTTCAGAAGCAGAGTTGGACTACATATGGTCCGTATGTGTAGGAAACATCGTTCTTTTGTTCTCATCACACTCATGTTTCATTCTGCCCTAGAGCCTCTAGAAAGCAAGAGTGTGCTTCTTGCTCTAAAGCAGAGTGTGATCCATGGATGAGAACTATTCTGTGTGTTTCCCTTCAGAAATGGAGTTAAATCCCAGGCTCTTTGTCTTCCTACAAGCAAGACTTCGTTTCAGGTAAGGGCAGTCACTTTTCAGCTCAAACGAACTACATCATTCACAAAGGTCACACATTTCTCATCTTAATTGACAAGCATTGCATGTTAGAGGACCTGTGGTTTATTTCATTTTCAGAAGCAGAGTTTAACAAGATATGGTCCATATGTGTAGGAAACACCGTTCTTTTGTTCTGAGCACACTCACATTTCCTGCTGAATTAGAGACACTAGAAAGCAAGAGCGTGCCTCTTGCTCTAAAGCAGAGTGTGATCAGTGGATGAGAACTCTGCTGTGTTTTTCAATTCAGACATGGAGGTAAATCCCTGGCTCTGTGTCTTCCTACAAGCAAGACTACGTTTCAGTTAAGGGCAGTTTCTTTATAGCTCAAATGAACAACATTGTTTAAGAATTTCACACGTTTCTCATCTTAACTGACAAGCATTGGATGTTAGAGGACCAGTGTTTGTATCCGTTTCAGAATCAGAGTTGGAATAGACATGGTCCGTATGTGTAGGAAACACCATTCTTTTGTTCTCAGCACACTCACGTTTTCTGCTGTCTTAGGGACTCTAGAAAGAAAGAGCGTGCATGTTGTTCTAAAGCAGTGTGTGATCAATGGATGAGAACTCTTCTGTGTGTTTCACTTCAGAAAAGGAGTTAAATCCAAGGCTCTGAGTCTTCTTAAAAGCAGGAATTCTTTTCAGGTAAGGGCAGTTTCTGCACAGCTCAAACGGACTACATTGTTTACGAAGCTCACACGTTTCTCATCTAAAATGACATGCATTGGATGATAGAGGACCTGTGGTTTGTTTCAGTTTCAGAAGCAGAGTTGAACTAGATAGGGTCTGTATGTGCAGGAAACATCGATCTTTTGTTCTGAGCACACTCACATTTCCTGCTGAATTAGAGACACTAGAAAGCAAGAGCGTGCCTCTTGCTCTAAAGCAGATTGTGCTCCATGGATGAGAACTATGCTGTTTGTTTCCCTTCAGAAATGGAGTTAAATCCCAGGCTCTGATTCTTCCTACAAGCAAGACTTCCTTTCAGGTAAGCGCAGTTTCTTTACAGTTCAAACGAACTACATCATTCACGAAACTCACATGTTTCTCATCTTAACTGACAAGCATTGGATATTAGAGGACCACTGCTTTGTATCAGTTTCAGAAGCAGAGTTGGACTACATATGGTCCGTATGTGTAGGAAACATCGTTCTTTTGTTCTCAGCACACTCATGTTTCATGCTGCCCTAGAGCCTCTAGAAAGCAAGAGCGTGCTTCTTGCTCTAAAGCAGAGTGTGATCCATGGATGAGAACTATTCTGTGTGTTTCCCTTCAGAAATGGAGTTAAATCCCAGGCTCTGTGTCTTCCTACAAGCAAGACTTCGTTTCAGGTAAGGGCAGTCACTTTTCAGCTCAAACGAACTACATCATTCACGAAGCTCACACATTTCTCATCTTAATTGACAAGCATTGGATGTTAGAGGACCTGTGGTGTATTTCATTTGTAGAAGCAGAGTTTAACAAGATATGGTCCATATGTGTAGGAAACACCGTTCTTTTGTTCTGAGCACACTCACATTTCCTGCTGAATTAGAGACACTAGAAAGCAAGAGCGTGCCTCTTGCTCTAAAGCAGAGTGTGATCAGTGGATGAGAACTCTGCTGTGTGTTTCAATTCAGACATGGAGTTAAATCCCAGGCTCTGTGTCTTCCTACAAGCAAGACTACGTTTCAGTTAAGGGCAGTTTCTTTCCAGCTCAAACGAACAACATTGTTTAAGAAGCTCACATGTTTCTCATCTTAACTGACAAGCATTGGATGTTAGAGGACCAGTGTTTGTATCCGTTACAGAATCAGAGTTGGACTAGACATGGTCCGTATGTGTAGGAAACACCATTCTTTTTTTCTCAGCACACTCACGTTTTCTGCTGTCTTAGGGACTCTAGAAAGAAAGAGCATGCATGTTGTTCTAAAGCAGTGTGTGATCAATGGATGAGAACTCTTCTGTGTTTTTCACTTCAGAAAAGGAGTTAAATCCAAGGCTCTGAGTCTTCCTACAAGCAATACTTCGTTTCAGGTAACTGCAGTTTCTTTCCAGCTCAAACGAACAACATTATTTACGAAGCTCACACATTTCTCATCTTAACTAACAAGCATAGGATGTTAGAGGACCTGTGGTTTGTTTCAGTTTCAGAAGCAGAGTTGAACTTGATATGGTCCCTATGTGTAGGAAACACCATTCTTTTGTTCTGAGCACACTCAGATTTCCTGCTGTATTAGAATCGCTAGAAAGCAAGAGCGGCCTGCTCGCTCTAAAGCCGAGTGTGATCCATGGATGATAACTGTGCTGTGTGTTTCCCTTCAGAAATGGAGTTAAATCCCAGGCTCTGTGTCTTCCTACAAGCAAGACTTCGTTTCAGGTAAGGACAGTCACTTTACAGCTCAAACGAACTACATCGTTCACGAAGCTCACATGTTTCTCATCTTAACTGACAAGCATTGGATGTTAGAGGTCCTGTGGTTTGTTTCAGTTTCAGAAGCAGATTTTAACTAGATATGGTCCATATGTGTACGAAACCCTGTTCTTTTCTTCTGAGCTCACTCACTTTTCCTGCTGTATTAGAGACACTAGAAAGCAAGAGCGTGCTTCTCGCTCTAAAGCAGAGTGTGATCCATGGATGAGAACTATGCTGTGTGTTTCCCTTCAAAAATGGAGATAAATCCCAGGCTCTGTGTCTTCCTACAAGCAAGACTTCGTTTCAGGTAAGGTCAGTCACTTTTCAGCTCAAACGAACTACATCATTCACGAAGCTCACACATTCCTCATCTTAATTGACAAGCATTGGTTGTTAGAGGACCTGTGGTTTATTTCATTTTCAGAAGCAGAGTTTAACAAGATATGGTCCATATGTGTAGGAAACACCGTTCTTTTGTTCTGAGCACACTCACATTTCCTGCTGAATTTGAGACACTAGAAAGCAAGAGCGTGCCTCTTGCTCTAAAGCAGAGTGTGATCAGTGGATGAGAACTCTGCTGTGTGTTTCAATTCAGACATGGAGTTAAATCCCAGGCTCTGTGTCTTCCTACAAGCAAGACTACGTTTCAGTTAAGGGCAGTTTATTTACAGCTCAAACGAACAACATTGTTTAAGAAGCTCACACGTTTCTCATCTTAACTGACAAGCATTGGATGTTAGAGGACCAGTGTTTGTATCCGTTTCAGAATCAGAGTTGTACTAGACCTGGTCCGTATGTGTAGGAAACACCATCATTTTGTTCTCAGCACACTCACGTTTCCTGCTGTCTTAGTGACTCTAGAAAGAAAGAGCGTGCATGTTGTTCTAAAGCAGTGTGTGATCAATGGATGAGAACTCTTCTGTGTGTTTCACTTCAGAAAAGGAGTTAAATCCAAGGCTCTGAGTCTTCTTAAAAGCAAGAATTCTTTTCAGGTAAGGGCAGTTTCTGTACAGCTCAAACGAACTACATTGTTCACAAAGCTCACATGTTTCTCATCTAAAATGACAAGCATTGGATGATAGAGGACCTATGGTTTGTTTCAGTTTCAGAAGCAGAGTTGAACTAGATAGGGTACGTATGTGTAGGAAACATCGTTCTTTTGTTCTCAGCACACTCACATTTCAATGCAGTCTTAGAGCCTCTAGAAAGCAAGAGCATGCTTCTGGTTCTAAAGCAGAGTGTGATCAATGGATGAGAACTGTGCTGTGTGTCTCACTTCAGAAATGTAGTTAAATCCTAGGCTCCGTGTCTTCCTACAAGCAAGACTTCCTTTCAGGTAAGGGCAGTTTCTTTACAGTTCAAACGAACTACATCGTTCACGAAACTCACATGTTTCACATCTTAACTGACAAGCTTTGGATGTTAGAGGACCAGTGCTTTGTATCAGTTTCAGAAGCAGAGTTGGACTACATATGGTCCGTATGTGTAGGAAACATCGTTCTTTTCTTCTCAGCACACTCATGTTTCAAGCTGCCCTAGAGCCTCTAGAAAGCAAGAGCGTGCTTCTTGCTCTAAAGAAGAGTGTGATCCATGGATGAGAACTATGCTGTGTGTTTCCCTTCAGAAATGGAGTTAAATCCCAGGCTCTGTGTCTTCCTACAAGCAAGACTTCGTTTCAGGTAAGGGCAGTCACTTTTTAGCTCAAACGAACTATATCATTCACGAAGCTCACACATTTCTCATCTTAATTGACAAGCATTGGATGTTAGAGGACCTGCGGTTTATTTCATTTTCAGAAGCAGAGTTTAACAAGATATGGTCCATATGTGTAGGAAACACCGTTCTTTTGTTCTGAGCACACTCACATTTCCTGCTGAATTAGAGACACTAGAAAGCAAGAGCGTGCCTCTTGCTCTAAAGCAGATTGTGATCCATGGATGAGAACTATGCTGTTTGTTTCCCTTCAGAAATGGAGTTAAATCCCAGGCTCTGATTCTTCCTACAAGCAAGACTTCGTTTCAGGTAACTGCAGTTTCTTTCCAGCTCAAACGAACAACATTATTTACGAAGCTCACACATTTCTCATCTTAACTAACAAGCATAGGATGTTAGAGGACCTGTGGTTTGTTTCAGTTTCAGAAGCAGAGTTGAACTTGATATGGTCCCTATGTGTAGGAAATACCATTCTTTTGTTCTGAGCACACTCAGATTTCCTGCTGTATTAGAAGCGCTAGAAAGCAAGAGCGTCCTGCTTGCTCTAAAGCCGAGTGTGATCCATGGATGATAATTGTGCTGTGTGTTTCTCTTCAGAAATGGAGTTAAATCCCAGGCTCTGTGTCTTTCTACAAGCAAGACTTCGTTTCAGGTAAGGACAGTCACTTTACAGCTCAAACAAACTACATCGTTCACGAAGCTCTCATGTTTCTCATCTTAACTGACAAGCATTGGATGTTAGAGGACCTGTGGTTTGTTTCAGTTTCAGAAGCAGAGTTTAACTAGATATGGTCCATATGTGTACGAAACCCCGTTCTTTTGTTCTGAGCTCACTCACTTTTCCTGCTGTCTTAGTGACTCTAGAAAGCAAGAGCATGCTTCTTGTTCTAAAGCAGAATGTGATCAATGGATGAGAACTCTTATGTGTGTTTCACTTCAGAAAAGGAGTTAAATCCCTGGCTCTGAGTCTTCCTAAAAGCAAGAATTCTTTTCAGGTAAGGGCAGTTTCTTTACAGCTCAATCGAACTACATCGTTCAGGAAGCTCACACGTTTCTCATCTTAACTGACATGCATTGGATGATAGAGGACCTGTGGTTTGTTTCAGTTTCAGAAGCAGAGTTGAACTAGATAGGGTCTGTATGTGCAGGAAACATCGTTCTTTTGTTCTCAGCACACTCACGTTTCAACGCTGTCTTAGAGCCTCTAGAAAGCAAGAGGATGCTTTTGTTCTCAAGCAGAGTGTGATCAATGGATGAGAACTCTGCTGTGTGTTTCACTTCAGAAATGTAGTTAAATCCCAGGCTCTATTTCTTCCTACAAGCAAGACTTCCTTTCAGGTAAGGGCAGTTTCTTTACAGTTCAAACAAACTACATCATTCACGAAACTCACATGTTTCTCATCTTAACTGACATGCATTGGATGATAGAGGACCTGTGGTTTGTTTCAGTTTCAGAAGCAGAGTTGAACTAGATAGGGTACGTATGTGTAGGAAACATCGTTCTTTTGTTCTCAGCACACTCATGTTTCATGCTACCCTAGAGCGTCTAGAAAGCAAGAGCGTGCTTCTTGCTCTAAAGCAGAGTGTGATCCATGGATGAGAACTATTCTGTGTGTTTCCCTTCAGAAATGGAGTTAAATCCCAGGCTCTGTGTCTTCCTACAAGCAAGACTTCGTTTCAGGTAAGGGCAGTCACTTTTCAGCTCAAACGAACTACATCATTCGCGAAGCTCACACATTTCTCATCTAAAATGACATGCATTGGATGATAGAGGACCTGTGGTTTGTTTCAGTTTCAGAAGCAGAGTTGAACTAGATAGGGTCCGTATGTGCAGGAAACATCGTTCTTTTGTTCTCAGCACACTCACGTTTCAATGCTGTCTTAGAGCCTCTAGAAAGCAAGAGGATGCTTTTGTTCTCAAGCAGAGTGTGAACAATGGATGAGAACTCTGCTGTGTGTTTCACTTCAGAAATGTAGTTAAATCCCAGGCTCTATTTCTTCCTACCAGCAAGACTTCCTTTCAGGTAAGGGCAGTTTCTTTACAGTTCAAACGAACTACATCGTTCAACTCACATATTTCTCATCTTAACTGACAAGCATTGGATATTAGAGGACCACTGCTTTGTATCAGTTTCAGAAGCAGAGTTGGACTACATATGGTCCGTATGTGTAGGAAACATCGTTCTTTTATTCTCAGCACACTCATGTTTCATGCTGCCCTAGAGCCTCTAGAAAGCAAGAGCATGCTTCTTGCTCTAAAGAAGAGTGTGATCCATGGATGAGAACTATGCTGTGTGTTTCCCTTCAGAAATGGAGTTAAATCCCAGGCTCTGTGTCTTCCTACAAGCAAGACTTCGTTTCAGGTAAGGGCAGTCACTTTTCAGCTCAAAGGAACTACATCATTCACGAAGCTCACACATTTCTCATCTTAATTGACAAGCATTGGATGTTAGAGGACCTGTGGTTTATTTCATTTTCAGAAGCAGAGTTTAACAAGATATGGTCCATATGTGTAGGAAACACCGTTCTTTTGTTCTGAGCACACTCACATTTCCTGCTGAATTAGAGACACTTGAAAGCAAGAGCGTGCCTCTAGATCTAAAGCAGAGTGTGATCAGTGGATGAGAACTCTGCTGTGTGTTTCAATTCAGACATGGAGTTAAATCCCAGGCTCTGTGTCTTCCTACAAGCAAGACTACATTTCAGTTAAGGGCAGTTTCTTTACAGCTCAAACGAACAACATTGTTTAAGAAGCTCACACGTTTCTCATCTTAACTGACAAGCATTGGATGTTAGAGGACCAGTGTTTGTATCCGTTTCAGAATCAGAGTTGGACTAGACATGGTCCGTATGTGTAGGAAACACCATTCTTTTGTTCTCAGCACACTCATGTTTCCTGCTGTCTTAGTGACTCTAGAAAGAAAGACCGTGCATGTTGTAATAAAGCAGTGTGTGATCAATGGATGAGAACTCTTCTGTGTGTTTCACTTCAGAAAAGGAGTTAAATCCAAGGCTCTGAGTCTTCTTAAAAGCAAGAATTCTTTTCAGGTAAGGGCAGTTTCTGTACAGCTCAAACGAACTACATTGTTCACGAAGCTCACACGTTTCTCATCTAAAATGACAAGCATTGGATGATAGAGGACCTGGGGTTTGTTTCAGTTTCAGAAGCAGAGTTGAACTAGATAGGGTACGTATGTGTAGGAAACATCGTTCTTTTGTTCTCAGCACACTCACATTTCAATGCAGTCTTAGAGCCTCTAGAAAGCAAGAGCCTGCTTCTGGTTCTAAAGCAGAGTGTGATCAATGGATGAGAACTCTGCTGTGTGTTTCACTTCAGAAAAGTAGTTAAATCTTAGGCTCCGTGTCTTCCTACAAGCAAGACTTCCTTTCAGGTAAGGGCAGTTTCTTTACAGTTCAATCGAACTACATCGTTCACGAAACTCACATGTTTCACATCTTAACTGACAAGCTTTGGATGTTAGAGGACCAGTGCTTTGTATCAGTTTCAGAAGCAGAGTTGGACTACATATGGTCCGTATGTGTAGGAAACATCGTTCTTTTCTTCTCAGCACACTCATGTTTCATGCTGCCCTAGAGCCTCTAGAAAGCAAGAGCGTGCTTCTTGCTCTAAAGCAGAGTGTGATCCATGGATGAGAACTATGCTGTGTGTTTCCCTTCAAAAATGGAGATAAATCCCAGGCTCTGTGTCTTCCTTAAAGCAAGACTTCGTTTCAGGTAAGGGCAGTCACTTTTCAGCTCTAACGACCTACATCATTCACGAAGCTCACTCGTTTCTCATCTTAACTGACAAGAATTGGATGTTAGAGGACCTGTAGTTTGTTTCAGTTTCAGAAGCAGAGTTGAACTTGATATGGTTCCTATGTGTAGGAAATACCCTTCTTTTGTTCTGAGCACACTCAGATTTCCTGCTGTATTAGAGACGCTAGAAAGCAAGAGCATGCTTCTCGCTTTAAATCAGAGTGTGATCCATGGATGAGAACTATGCTGTGTGTTTCACTTCCGAAATGGAGTTAAATCCCAGGCTCTGTTAGAGCACCAGTGCTTTGTATAAGTTTCGGAAGCAGAGTTGGACTACATATGGTCCTTATGTGTAGGAAACATCGTTCTTTTGTTCTCAGCACACTCACGTTTCATGCTGTCTTAGAGCCTCTAGAAAGCAAGAGCGTGCTTCTTGCTCTAAGGCAGAGTGTGATCCATGGATGAGAACTATGCTGTTTGTTTCCCTTCAAAAATGGAGATAAATCCCAGGCTCTGTGTCTTCCTACAAGCAAGACTTCGTTTCAGGTAAGGTCAGTCACTTTTCAGCTCAAAGGAACTACATCATTCACGAAGCTCACACGTTTCTCATCTTAACTGACAAGCATTGGATGTTAGAGGACCTGTGGTTTGTTTCAAATTCAGAAGCAGAATTTAACTGGATATGGTCCATATGTGTAGGAAACCCCGTTCTTTTGTTTGAGCACACTCACTTTTCCTGCTGTATCAGAGATACTAGAAAGCAAGAGCGTGCATCTCGCTCTAAAGCAGAGTGTGATCAATGGATGAGAACTCTGCTGTGTGTTTCACTTCAGAAAAGGAGTTAAATCCAAGGCTCTGAGTCTTCTTAAAAGCAAGAATTCTTTTTAGGTAAGGGCTGTTTCTGTACAGCTCAAACGAACTACATTGTTCACGAAGCTCACACGTTTCTCATCTAAAATGACAAGCATTGGATGATAGAGGACCTGTGGTTTGTTTCAGTTTCAGAAACAGAGTTGAACTAGATAGGGTACGTATGTGTAGGAAACATCGTTCTTTTGTTCTCAGCACACTCACATTTCAATGCAGTCTTAGAGCCTCTAGAAAGCAAGAGCATGCTTCTGGTTCTAAAGCAGAGTGTGATCAATGGATGAGAACTCTGCTGTGTGTTTCACTTCAGAAATGTAGTTAAATCCTAGGCTCCGTGTCTTCCTACAAGCAAGACTTCCTTTCAGGTAAGGGCAGTTTCTTTACAGTTCAAACGAACTACATCGTTCACGAAACTCACATGTTTCACATCTTAACTGACAAGCTTTGGATGTTAGAGGACCAGTGCTTTGTATCAGTTTCAGAAGCAGAGTTGGACTACATATGGTCCGTATGTGTAGGAAACATCGTTCTTTTCTTCTCAGCACACTCATGTTTCATGCTGCCCTAGAGCCTCTAGAAAGCAAGAGCGTGCTTCTTGCTCTAAAGAAGAGTGTGATCCATGGATGAGAACTATGCTGTGTGTTTCCCTTCAGAAATGGAGTTAAATCCCAGGCTCTGTGTCTTCCTACAAGCAAGACTTCGTTTCAGGTAAGGGCAGTCACTTTTTAGCTCAAACGAACTACATCATTCACGAAGCTCACACATTTCTCATCTTAATTGACAAGCATTGGATGTTAGAGGACCTGTGGTTTATTTCATTTTCAGAAGCAAAGTTTAACAAGATATGGTCCATATGTGTAGGAAACACGGTTCTTTTGTTCTGAGCACACTCACATTTCCTGCTTAATTAGACACACTAGAAAGCAAGAGCGTGCCTCTTGCTCTAAAGCAGATTGTGATCCATGGATGATAACTGTGCTGTGTGTTTCCCTTCAGAAATGGAGTTAAATCCCAGGCTCTGTGTCTTCCTACAAGCAAGACTTCGTTTCAGGTAAGGACAGTCACTTTACAGCTCAAACGAACTACATCGTTCACGAAGCTCACATGTTTCTCATCTTAACTGACAAGCATTGGATGTTAGAGGTCCTGTGGTTTGTTTCAGTTTCAGAAGCAGATTTTAACTAGATATGGTCCATATGTGTACGAAACCCCGTTCTTTTGTTCTGAGCTCACTCACTTTTCCTGCTGTATTAGAGACACTAGAAAGCAAGAGCGTGCTTCTCGCTCTAAAGCAGAGTGTGATCCATGGATGAGAACTATGCTGTGTGTTTCCCTTCAAAAATGGAGATAAATCCCAGGCTCTGTGTCTTCCTACAAGCAAGACTTCGTTTCAGGTAAGGTCAGTCACTTTTCAGCTCAAACGAACTACATCATTCACGAAGCTCACACATTCCTCATCTTAATTGAGAAGCATTGGATGTTAGAGGACCTGTGGTTTATTTCATTTTCAGAAGCAGAGTTTAACAAGATATGGTCCATATGTGTAGGAAACACCGTTCTTTTGTTCTGAGCACACTCACATTTCCTGCTGAATTAGAGACACTAGAAAGCAAGAGCGTGCCTCCTGCTCTAAAGCAGAGTGTGATCAGTGGATGAGAACTCTGCTGTGTGTTTCAATTCAGACATGGAGTTAAATCCCAGGCTCTGTGTCTTCCTACAAGCAAGACTACGTTTCAGTTAAGGGCAGTTTCTTTACAGCGCAAATGAACAACATTGTTTAAGAAGCTCACACGTTTCTCATCTTAACTGACAAGCATTGGATGTTAGAGGACCAGTGTTTGTATCCGTTTCAGAATCAGAGTTGTACTAGACATGGTCCGTATGTGTAGGAAACACCATCATTTTGTTCTCAGCACACTCACGTTTCCTGCTGTCTTAGTGACTCTAGAAAGAAAGTGCGTGCATGTTGTTCTAAAGCAGTGTGTGATCAATGGATGAGAACTCTTCTGTGTGTTTCACTTCAGAAAAGGAGTTAAATCCAAGGCGCTAAGTCTTCTTAAAAGCAAGAATTCTTTTCAGGTAAGGGCAGTTTCTGTGCAGCTCAAACGAACTACATTGTTCACGAAGCTCACATGTTTCTCATCTAAAATGACAAGAATTGGATGATAGAGGACCTGTGGTTTGTTTCAGTTTCAGTAGCAGAGTTGAACTAGATAGGGTACGTATGTGTAGGAAACATCGTTCTTTTGTTCTCAGCACACTCACATTTCAATGCAGTCTTAGAGCCTCTAGAAAGCAAGAGCATGCTTCTGGTTCTAAAGCAGAGTGTGACCAATGGATGAGAACTCTGCTGTGTGTTTCACTTCAGAAATGTAGTTAAATCCTAGGCTCCGTGTCTTCCTACAAGCAAGACTTCCTTTCAGGTAAGGGCAGTCTCTTTACAGTTCAAACGAACTACATCGTTCACGAAACTCACATGTTTCACATCTTAACTGACAAGCTTTGGATGTTAGAGGACCAGTGCTTTGTATCAGTTTCAGAAGCAGAGTTGGACTACATATGGTCTGTATGTGTAGGAAACATCGTTCTTTTCTTCTCAGCACACTCATGTTTCAAGCTGCCCTAGAGCCTCTAGAAAGCAAGAGCGTGCTTCTTGCTCTAAAGAAGAGTGTGATCCATGGATGAGAACTATGCTGTGTGTTTCCCTCAGAAATGGAGTTAAATCCCAGGCTCTGTGTCTTCCTACAAGCAAGACTTCGTTTCAGGTAAGGGCAGTCACTTTTTAGCTCAAACGAACTATATCATTCACGAAGCTCACACATTTCTCATCTTAATTGACAAGCATTGGATGTTAGAGGACCTGTGGTTTATTTCATTTTCAGAAGCAGAGTTTAACAAGATATGGTCCATATGTGTAGGAAACACCGTTCTTTTGTTCTGAGCACACTCACATTTCCTGCTGAATTAGAGACACTAGAAAGCAAGAGCGTGCCTCTTGCTCTAAAGCAGATTGTGATCCATGGATGAGAACTATGCTGTTTGTTTCCCTTCAGAAATGGAGTTAAATCCCAGGCTCTGATTCTTCCTACAAGCAATACTTCGTTTCAGGTAACTGCAGTTTCTATCCAGCTCAAACGAACAACATTATTTACGAAGCTCACACGTTTCTCATCTTAACTAACAAGCATAGGATGTTAGAGGACCTGTGGTTTGTTTCAGTTTCAGAAGCAGTGTTGAACTTGATATGGTCCCTATGTGTAGGAAATACCATTCTTTTGTTCTGAGCACACTCAGATTTCCTGCTGTATTAAAAGCGCTAGAAAGCAAGAGCATCCTGCTCGCTCTAAAGCCGAGTGTGATCCATGGATGATAACTGTGCTGTGTGTTTCTCTTCAGAAATGGAGTTAAATCCCAGGCTCTGTGTCTTTCTACAAGCAAGACTTCGTTTCAGGTAAGGACAGTCACTTTACAGCTCAAACAAACTACATCGTTCACGAAGCTCTCATGTTTCTCATCTTAACTGACAAGCATTGGATGTTAGAGGACCTGTGGTTTGTTTCAGTTTCAGAAGCAGAGTTTAACTAGATATGGTCCATATGTGTACGAAACCCCGTTCTTTTGTTCTGAGCTCACTCACTTTTCCTGCTGTATTAGAGACACTAGAAAGCAAGAGCGTGCTTCTCGCTCTAAAGCAGAGTGTGATCAATGGATGAGAACTCTTCTGTGTGTTTCACTTCAGAAATGGTGTTAAATCCCTGGGTCTGAGTCTTCCTAAAAGCAAGAATTCTTTTCAGGTTAGGGCAGTTTCTTTACAGCGCAAACGAACTACATCGTTCAGGAAGCTCACATGTTTCTCATCTTAACTGACAAGCATTGGATGTTAGAGGACCAGTGCTTTGTATCCGTTTCAGATACAGAGTTGGACTAGACATGGTCCGTATTTGTAGGAAACACCATTCTTTTGTTCTCAGCACACTCACGTTTCCTGCTGTCTTAGTGACTCTAGAAAGCAAGAGCATGCTTCTTGTTCTAAAGCAGAGTGTGATCAATGGATGAGAACTCTGCTGTGTGCTTCACTTCAGAAATGTAGTTAAATCCCAGGCTCTATTTCTTCCTACAAGCAAGACTTCCTTTCAGGTAAGCGCAGTTTCTTTACAGTTCACACGAACTACATCATTCACGAAACTCACATGTTTCTCATCTTAACTGACAAGCATTGGATATTAGAGGACCACTGCTTTGAATCAGTTTCAGAAGCGGAGTTGGACTACATATGGTCCGTATGTGTAGGAAACATCGTTCTTTTGTTCTCAGCACACTAATGTTTCATGCTCCCCTAGAGCCTCTAGAAAGCAAGAGCGTGCTTCTTGCTCTAAAGCAGAGTGTGATCCATGGATGAGAACTATTCTGTGTGTTTCCCTTCAGAAATGGAGTTAAATCCCAGGCTCTGTGTCTTCCTAAAAGCAAGACTTCGTTTCAGGTAAGGGCAGTCACTTTTCAGCTCAAACGAACTACATCATTCACCAAGCTCACACATTTCTCATCTTAATTGACAAGCATTGGATGTTAGAGGTCCTGTGGTTTATTTAATTTTCAGAAGCAGAGTTTAACAAGATATGGTCCATATGTGTAGGAAACACCGTTCTTTTGTTCTGAGCACACTCACATTTCCTGCTGAATTAGAGACACTAGAAAGCAAGAGCGTGTCTCTTGCTCTAAAGCAGAGTGTGATCAGTGGATGAGAACTCTGCTGTGTGTTTCAATTCAGACATGGAGTTAAATCCCAGGCTCTGTGTCTTCCTACACGCAAGACTACGTTTCAGTTAAGGGCAGTTTCTTTACAGCTCAAACGAACAACATTGTTTAAGAAGCTCACACGATTCTCATTTTAAATGACAAGCATTGGATGTTAGAGGACCTGTGGTTTATTTCATTTTCAGAAGCAGAGTTTAACAAGATATGGTCCATATATGTAGGAAACACCGTTCTTTTGTTCTGAGCACACTCACATTTCCTGCTGAATTAGAGACACTAGAAAGCAAGAGCGTGCCACTTGCTCTAAAGCAGATTGTGATCCATGGATGAGAACTATGCTGTGTGTTTCCCTTCAGAAATGGAGTTAAATCCCAGGCTCTGATTCTTCCTACAAGCACTACTTCGTTTCAGGTAACTGCAGTTTCTTTCCAGCTCAAACGAACAACATTATTTACGAAGCTCACACGTTTCTCATCTTAACTAACAAGCATAGGATGTGAGAGGACCTGTGGTTTGTTTCAGTTTCAGAAGCAGAGTTGAACTTGATATGGTCCCTATGTGTAGGAAACACCATTCTTTTGTACTGAGCACACTCTGATTTCCTGCTGTATTAGAATCGCTAGAAAGCAAGAGCGGCCTGCTCGCTCTAAAGCCGAGTGTGATCCATGGATGATAACTGTGCTGTGTGTTTCCCTTCAGAAATGGAGTTAAATCCCAGGCTCTGTGTCTTCCTACAAGCAAGACTTCGTTTCAGGTAAGGACAGTCACTTTAAAGCTCAAACGAACTACATCGTTCAAAAAGCTCACATGTTTCTCATCTTAAATGGCAAGCATTGGATGTTAGAGGTCCTGTGGTTTGTTTCAGTTTCAGAAGCAGATTTTAACTAGATATGGTCCATATGTGTACGAAACCCCGTTCTTTTGTTCTGAGCTCACTCACTTTTCCTGTTGTATTAGAGACACTAGAAAGCAAGAGCGTGCTTCTCGCTCTAAAGCAGAGTGTGATCAATGGATGAGAACTCTTCTGTGTGTTATACTTCAGAAAAGGTGTTAAATCCCTGGCTCTGAGTCTTCCTAAAACAAGAATTCTTTTCAGGTTAGGGCAGTTTCTTTACAGCTCAAACGAACTACATCGTTCAGGAAGCTCACACGTTCCTCATCTTAACTGACAAGCATTGGATGTTAGAGGACCAGTGCATTGTATCCGTTTCAGATACAGAGTTGGACTAGACATGGTCCGTATGTGTAGGAAACACCATTCTTTTGTTCTCAGCACACTCACGTTTCATGCTGTCTTAGAGCCTCTAGAAAGCAAGAGCGTGCTTCTTGCTCTAAAGCAGAGTGTGATCCATGGATGAGAACTATGCTGTGTGTTTCCCTTCAAAAATGGAGATAAATCCCAGGCTCTGTGTCTTCCTACATGCAAGACTTCGTTTCAGGTAAGGTCAGTCACTTTTCAGCTCAAACGAACTACATCATTCACGAAGCTCACACTTTCCTCATCTTAATTGACAAGCATTGGATGTTAGAGGACCTGTGGTTTTTTTCATTTTCAGAAGCAGAGTTTAACAAGATATGGTCCATATGTGTAGGAAACACCGTTCTTTTGTTCTGAGCACACTCACATTTCCTGCTGAATTAGAGACACTAGAAAGCAAGAGCATGCCTCTTGCTCTAAAGCAGAGTGTGATCAGTGGATGAGAACTCTGCTGTGTGTTTCAATTCAGACATGGAGTTAAATCCCAGGCTCTGTGTCTTCCTACAAGCAAGACTACGTTTCAGTTAAGGGCAGATTCTTTACAGCTCAAACGAACAACATTGTTTAAGAAGCTCACACGTTTCTCATCTTAACTGACAAGCATTGGATGTTAGAGGACCAGTGTTTGTATCCGTTTCAGAATCAGAGGTGTAATAGACATGGTCCGTATGTGTAGGAAACACCATCATTTTGTTCTCAGCACACACACGTTTCCTGCTGTCTTAGTGACTCTAGAAAGAAAGAGCGTGCATGTTGTTCTAAAGCAGTGTGTGATCAATGGATGAGAACTCTTCTGTGTGTTTCACTTCAGAAAAGGAGTTAAATCCAAGGCTCTGAGTCTTCTTAAAAGCAAGAATTCTTTTCAGGTAAGGGCAGTTTCTGTACAGCTCAAACGAACTACATTGTTCACGATGCTCACACATTTCTCATCTAAAATGACAAGCATTGGATGATAGAGGACCTGTGGTTTGTTTCAGTTTTAGAAGCAGAGTTGAACTAGATTGGGTACGTATGTGTAGGAAACATCGTTCTTTTGTTCTCAGCACACTCACATTTCAATGCAGTCTTAGAGCCTCTAGAAAGCAAGAGCATGCTTCTGGTTCTAAAGCAGAGTGTGATCAATGGATGAGAACTCTGCTGTGTGTTTCACCTCAGAAATGTAGTTAAATCCTAGGCTCCGTGTCTTCCTAGAAGCAAGACTTCCTTTCAGGTAAGGGCACTTTCTTTACAGTTCAAACGAACTACATCGTTCACGAAACTCACATGTTTCTCATCTTAACTGACAAGCATTGGATGTTAGAGGACCAGTGCTTTTTATCAGTTTCAGAAGGAGAGTTGGACTACATATGGTCCTTATGTGTAGGAAACATCGTTCTTTTCTTCTCAGCACACTCATGTTTCATGCTGCCCTAGAGCCTCTAGAAAGCAAGAGCGTGCTTCTTGCTCAAAAGCAGAGTGTGATCCATGGATGAGAACTATGCTGTGTGTTTCACTTCAGAAATGGAGTTAAATCCCAGGCTCTGTGTCTTCCTACAAGCAAGACTTCGTTTCATGTAACGGCAGTCACTTTTCAGCTCAAACGAACTACGTCGTTCACGAAGCTCACACGTTTCTGATCTTAACTGACAAGCATTGGATGTTAGAGCACCAGTGCTTTGTATAAGTTTCGGAAGCAGAGTTGGACTACATATGGTCCTTATGTGTAGGAAACATCGTTCTTTTGTTCTCAGCACACTCACGTTTCATGCTGTCTTAGAGCCTCTAGAAAGCAAGAGCGTGCTTCTTGCTCTAAAGCAGAGTGTGATACATGGATGGGAACTATGCTGTGTGTTTCCCTTCAAAAATGGTGATAAATCCCAGGCTCTGTGTCTTCCTACAAGCAAGACTTCGTTTCAGGTAAGGTCAGTCACTTTTCAGCTCAAACAAACTACATCATTCACGAAGCTCACACGTTTCTCATCTTAACTGACAAGCATTGGATGTTAGAGGACCTGTGGTTTGTTTCAAATTCAGAAGCAGAATTTAACTGGATATGGTCCATATGTGTAGGAAACCCCGTTCTTTTGTTTGAGCACACTCACTTTTCCTGCTGTATCAGAGATACTAGAAAGCAAGAGCGTGCGTCTCGCTCTAAAGCAGAGTGTGTTCAATCGATGAGAACACTTCTGTGTGTTTCTATTCAGAAAAGGTTTTAAATCCCTGGCTCTGAGTCTTCCTAAAAGCAAGAATTCTTTTCAGGTTAGGGCAGGCAGTTTCTTTACAGCTCAAACGATCTACATCGTTCAGGAAGCTCACACGTTTCTCATCTTAACTGACAAGCTTTGGATGTTAGAGGACCAGTGCTTTGTATCCGTTTCAGATACAGAGTTGGACTAGACATGGTCCGTATGTGTAGGAAACACCATTCTTTTGTTCTCAGCACACTCACGTTTCCTGCTGTCTTAGTGACTCTAGAAAGCAAGAGCATGCTTCTTGTTCTAAAGCAGAATGTGATCAATGGATGAGAACTCTTATGTGTGTTTCACTTCAGAAAAGGAGTTAAATCCCTGGCTCTGAGTCTTCCTAAAAGCAAGAATTCTTTTCAGGTAAGGGCAGTTTCTTTACAGCTCAAACGAACTACATCGTTCAGGAAGCTCACACGTTTCTCATCTTAACTGACATGCATTGGATGATAGAGGACCTGTGGTTTGTTTCATTTTCAGAAGCAGAGTTGAACTAGATAGGGTCCGTATGTGCAGGAAACATCGTTCTTTTGTTCTCAGCACACTCACGTTTCAATGCTGACTTAGAGCCTCTAGAAAGCAAGAGGATGCTTTTGTTCTCAAGCAAAGTGTGATCAATGGATGAGAACTCTGCTGTGTGTTTCACTTCAGAAATGTATTTAAATCCCAGGCTCTATTTCTTCCTACAAGCAAGACTTCCTTTCAGGTAAGGGCAGTTTCTTTACAGTTCAAACGAACTACATCGTTCACGAAACTCACATATTTCTCATCTTAACTGACAAGCATTGGATATTAGAGGACCACTGCTTTGTATCAGTTTCAGAAGCAGAGTTGGACTACATATGGTCCATATGTGTAGGAAACATCGTTCTTTTGTTCTCAGCACACTCATGTTTCATGCTGCCCTAGAGCCTCTAGAAAGCAAGAGCGTGCTTCTTGCTCTAAAGCAGAGTGTGATCCATGGATGAGAACTATTCTGTGTGTTTCCCTTCAGAAATGGAGTTAAATCCCAGGCTCTGTGTCTTCCTACAAGCAAGACTTCGTTTCAGGTAAGGGCAGTCACTTTTCAGCTCAAACGAACTACATCATTCACAAAGCTCACACAATTCTCATCTTAATTGACAAGCATTGGATGTTAGAGGACCTGTGGTTTATTTCATTTTCAGAAGCAGAGTTTAACATGATATGGTCCATATGTGTAGGAAACACCGTTCTTTTGTTCTGAGCACACTCCCATTTCCTGCTTTATTAGAGACGCTAGAAAGCAATTCTGTCCTTCTCGCTCTAAAGCCGAGTGTGATCCATGGTTGAGAACTATGCTGTTTGTTTCCCTTCAGAAATGGAGTTAAATCCCAGGCTCTGATTCTTCCTACAAGCAAGACTTCGTTTCAGGTAAGGACAGTCACTTTACAGCTCAAACGAACTACATCGTTCACGAAGCGCACATGTTTCTCATCTTAACTGACAAGCATTGGATGTTAGAGGACCTGTGGTTTGTTTCAGTTTCAGAAGCAGAGTTTAACTAGATATGGTCCATATGTGTACGAAACCCCGTTCTTTTGTTCTGAGCTCACTCACTTTTCCTGCTGTATTAGAGACACTAGAAAGCAAGAGCGTGCTTCTCGCTCTAAAGGAGAGTGTGATCAATGGATGAGAACTCTTCTGTGTGTTTCACTTCAGAAAAGGTGTTAAATCCCTGGGTCTGAGTCTTCCTAAAAGCAAGAATTCTTTTCAGGTTAGGGCAGTTTCTTTACAGCGCAAAAGAACTACATCATTCAGGAAGCTCACACGTTTCTCATCTTAACTGACAAGCATTGGATGTTAGAGGACCAGTGCTTTGTATCTGTTTCAGATACAGAGTTGGACTAGACATGGTCCGTATGTGTAGGAAACACCATTCTTTTGTTCTCAGCACACTCACGTTTCCTGCTGTCTTAGTGATTCTAGAAAGCAAGAGCATGGTTCTTGTTCTAAAGCAGAGTGTGATCAATGGATGAGAACTCTTATGTGTGTTTCACTTCAGAAAAGGAGTTAAATCCCTGGCTCTGAGTCTTCCTAAAAGCAAGAATTCTTTTCAGGTAAGGGCAGTTTCTTTACAGCTCAAAGAACAACATCGTTCAGGAAGCTCACACGTTTCTCATCTTAACTGACATGCATTGGATGTTAGAGGACCAGTGTTTTGTATCAGTTTCAGAATGAGAGTTGGACTACATATGGTCCTTATGTGTAGGAAACATCGTTCTTTTGTTCTCAGCACACTCATGTTTCATGCTGCCCTAGAGCCTCTAGAAAGCAAGAGCGTGCTTCTTGCTCAAAAGCAGAGTGTGATCCATGGATGAGAACTCTGCTGTGTGTTTCACTTCAGAAATGGAGTTAAATCCCAGTCTCTGTGTCTTCCTACAATTAAGACTTCGTTTCAGGTAAGGGAAGTCACTTTTCAGCTCAAACGAACTACATCATTCACGAAGCTCACACATTTCTCATCTTAATTGACAAGCATTGGATGTTAGAGGTCCGGTGCTTTGTATCAGTTTCAGAAGCAGAGTTGGACTAGATATGGTCCGTATGTGTAGGAAACACCTTTCCTTTCTTCTCAGCACACTCATGTTTCCTGCGGTCTTAGAGACTCTAGAAAGCAAGAGCGTGCCTCTTGCTCTAAAGCAGAGTGTGATCAGTGGATGAGAACTCTGCTGTGTGTTTCAATTCAGACATGGAGTTAAATCCCAGTCTCTGTGTCTTCCTACAATGAAGACTTCGTTTCAGGTAAGGGAAGTCACTTTTCAGCTCAAACGAACTACATCATTCACGAAGCTCACACGTTTCTCATCTAAAATGACAAGCATTGGATGATAGAGGACTTGTGGTTTGTTTCAGTTTCAGAAGCAGAGTTGAACTAGATAGGGTACGTATGTGTAGGAAACATCGTTCTTTTGTTCTCAGCACACTCACATTTCAATGAAGTCTTAGAGCCTCTAGAAAGCAAGAGCATGCTTCTGGTTCTAAAGCAGAGTGTGATCCATGGATGGGAACTATGCTGTGTATTTCCCTTCAAAAATGGTGATAAATCCCAGGCTCTGTGTCTTCCTACAAGCAAGCCTTCGTTTCAGGTAAGGTCAGTCTCTTTTCAGCTCAAACGAACTACATCATTCACGAAGCTCACACGTTTCTCATCTTAATTGACAAGCATTGGATGTTAGAGGACCTGTGGTTTGTTTCAAATTCAGAAGCAGAATTTAACTGGATATGGTCCATATGTGTAGGAAACCCCGTTCTTTTGTTTGAGCACACTCACTTTTCCTGCTGTATCAGAGATACTAGAAAGCAAGAGCGTGCTTCTCACTCTAAAGCAGAGTGTGATCAATGGATGAGAACAGTTCTGTGTGTTTCTATTCAGAAAAGGTGTTAAATCCCTGGCTCTGAGTCTTCCTAAAAGCAAGAATTCTTTTCAGGTTAGGGCAGTTTCTTTACAGCTCAAACGAACTACATATTTCAGGAAGCTCACACGTTTCTCATCTTAACTGACAAGCATTGGATGTTAGAGGACCAGTGCTTTGTATCCGTTTCAGATACAGAGTTGGACTAGACATGGTCCGTATGTGTAGGAAACACCATTCTTTTGTTCTCAGCACACTCACGTTTCCTGCTGTCTTAGTGACTCTAGAAAGCAAGAGCATGCTTATTGTTCTAAAGCAGAATGTGATCAATGGATGAGAACTCTTATGTGTGTTTCACTTCAGAAAAGGAGTTAAATCCCTGGCTCGGAGTCTTCCTAAAAGCAAGAATTCTTTTCAGGTAAGGGCAGTTTCTTTACAGTTCAAACGAACTACATCATTCACGAAACTCACATATTTCTCATCTTAGCTGACAAGCATTGGATATTAGAGGACCACTGCTTTGTATCAGTTTCAGAAGCAGAGTTGGACTACATATGGTCCGTATGTGTAGGAAACATCGTTCTTTTGTTCTCAGCACACTCATGTTTCATGCTGCCCTAGAGCCTCTAGAAAGCAAGAGCGTGCTTCTTGCTCAAAAGCAGAGTGTGATCCATGGATGAGAACTATTCTGTGTGTTTCCCTTCAGAAATGGAGTTAAATCCCAGGCTCTGTGTCTTCCTACATGCAAGAATTCGTTTCAGGTAAGGGCAGTCACTTTTCAGCTCAAACGAACTACATCATTCACGAAGCTCACACAATTCTCATCTTAATTGACAAGCATTGGATGTTAGAGGACCTGTGGTTTATTTCATTTTCAGAAGCAGAGTTTAACAAGATATGGTCCATATGTGTAGGAAACACCGTTCATTTGTTCTGAGCACACTCACATTTCCTGCTGAATTTGAGACACTAGAAAGCAAGAGCGTGCCTCTTGCTCTAAAGCAGATTGTGATCCATGGATGAGAACTATGCTGTTTGTTTCCCTTCAGAAATGGAGTTAAATCCCAGGCTCTGATTCTTCCTACAAGCAAGACTTCGTTTCAGGTAACTGCAGTTTCTTTCCAGCTCAAACGAACAACATTATTTACGAAGCTCACACGTTTCTCATCTTAACTAACAAGCACAGGATGTTAGAGGCCCTGTGGTTTGTTTCAGTTTCAGAAGCAGAGTTGAACTTGATATGGTCCCTATGTGTAGGAAACACCATTCTTTTGTTCTGAGCACACTCTGATTTCCTGCTGTATTAGAATAACTAGAAAGCAAGAGTGTCCTGCTCGCTCTAAAGCCGAGTGTGATCCATGGATGATAACTGTGCTGTGTGTTTCCCTTCAGAAATGGAGTTAAATCCCAGGCTCTGTGTCTTCCTACAATGAAGACTTCGTTTCAGGTAAGGGAAGTCACTTTTCAGCTCAAACGAACTACATCATTCACCAAGCTCACACATTTCTCATCTTAATTGACAAGCATTGGATGTTAGAGGACCAGTGCTTTGTATCAGTTTCAGAAGCAGAGTTGGACTAGATATGGTCCGTATGTGTAGGAAACACCGTTCTTTTCTTCTCAGCACACTCACGTTTCCTGCGGTCTTAGAGACTCTAGAAAGCAAGAGCGTCCCTCTTGCTCTAAAGCAGAGTGTGATCAGTGGATGAGAACTCTGCTGTGTGTTTCAATTCAGACATGGAGTTAAATCCTAGGCTCTGTGTCTTCCTACAAGCAAGACTACGTTTCAGTTAAGGGCAGATTCTTTACTGCTCAAACGAACAACATTGTTTAAGAAGCTCACACGTTTCTCATCTTAACTGACAAGCATTGGATGTTAGAGGACCTGTGTTTGTATCTGTTTCAGAATCAGAGTTGGACTAGACATGGTCCGTATGTGTAGGAAACACCATTCTTTTGTTCTCAGCACACTCATGTTTCCTGCTGTCTTAGTGACTCTAGAAAGAAAGAGCGTGCATGTTGTTCTAAAGCAGTGTGTGATCAATGGATGAGAACTCTTCTGTGTGTTTCACTTCAGAAAAGGAGTTAAATCCAAGGCTCTGAGTCTTCTTAAAAGCAAGAATTCTTTTCAGGTAAGGGCAGTTTCTGTACAGCTCAAACGAACTACATTGTTCACGAAGCTCACATGATTCTCACCTAAACTGACAAGCATTGGATGATAGAGGACCTGTGGTTTGTTTCAGTTTCAGAAGCAGAGTTGAACTAGATAGGGTACGTATGTGTAGGAAACATCGATCTTTTGTTCTCAGCACACTCACATTTCAATGCAGTCTTAGAGCCTCTAGAAAGCAAGAGCATGCTTCTGGTTCTAAAGCAGAGTGTGATCAATAGATGAGAACTGTGCTGTGTGTCTCACTTCAGAAATGTAGTTAAATCCCAGGCTCCGTGTCTTCCTACAAGCAAGACTTCCTTTCAGGTAAGGGCAGTTTCTTTACAGTTCAAACGAACTACATCGTTCACAAAACTCACATGTTTCTCATCTTAACTGACAAGCATTGGATGTTAGAGGTCCAGTGCTTTGTATCAGTTTCAGAAGCAGAGTTGGACTAGTTATGGTCTGTATGTGTAGGAAACACCGTTCCTTTCTTCTCAGCACACTCACGTTTCCTACGGTCTTAGAGACTCTAGAAAGCAAGAGCGTGCCTCTTGCTCTAAAGCAGAGTGTGATCAGTGGATGAGAATTCTGCTGTGTGTTTCAATTCAGACATGGAGTTAAATCCCAGGCTCTGTGTCTTCCTACAAGCAAGACTACGTTTCAGTTAAGGGCAGTTTCTTTACAGCTCAAACGAACAACATTGTTTAAGAAGCTCACACGTTTCTCATCTTAACTGACAAGCATTGGATGTTAGAGGACCAGTGTTTGTATCCGTTTCAGAATCAGAGTTGGACTAGACATGGTCCATATGTGTAGGAAACACCATTCTTTTGTTCTCAGCACACTCACGTTTCCTGCTCTCTTAGTGACTCTAGAAAGAAAGAGGGTGAATGTTGTTCTAAAGCAGTGTGTGATCAATGGATGAGAACTCTTCTGTGTGTTTCACTTCAGAAAAGGAGTTAAATCCCAGGCTGTGTGTCTTCCTACAAGCAAGACGTCGTTTCAGGTAAGGGCTTGTACTTTACAGCTCAAACGAACTACAACGTTCACGAAGCTCACACGTTTCTCATCTTAAATGACAAGCATTGGATGTTAGAGGACCTGTGCTTTGTATCATTTTCAGAGGCAGAGTTGGACTAGATAAGGTCCATATGTGTAGGAAACACCGTTCTTTTGTTCTCAGCACACTCACGTTTCCTGCTGTCTTGGAGACTCTAGAAAGCAAGAGCGTGCTTGTTGCTCTAAAGCAGAGTGTGATCCATGGATGAGAACTATGCTGTGTGTTTCCCTTCACAAATGGAGTTAAATCCCAGGCTGTGTGTCTTCCTACAAGCAAGACTTTGTTTCAGGTAAGGGCATGTACTTTACAGCTCATAGGAATTACATCGTACACGGAGCTCACACCATTCTCGGTATTAATTGAAAAGCATTGGATGTTACAGGACCTGTGCTTTGAGTCAGTTTCAAAAGAATATTTGAACTAGTTATGGTCTGTATGTTTAGGAAACACAGTTCTTTTGTTCTGAGCACAATCACGTTTCCTGCTATATTAGAGACTCTAGAAAGGAAGAGCGTGGTTCCTGCTCTAAAGCAGAGTGTGATCCATGGATGAGAACTATGCTGTGTGTTCCACTACATAAATGGAGTTAAATCCCAGGCTCTGAGTCTTCCTACAAGCAAGACTTCGTTTCAGGTAAGGGCAGGTACTTTACAGCCTCAAGGAACTACAAAGTTCACGAAGCTCACACGTTTCTCATGTTAAATGACAAGCATTGGATGTTAGAGGACCTGTGCTTTGTATCATTTTCAGAGGCAGAGTTGGACTAGATAAGGTCCGTATATGTAGGAAACACCGTTCTTTTGTTCTCAGCACATTCACGTTTCCTGCTGTCTTGGAGACTCTAGAAAGCAAGAGCGTGCTTGTTGCTCTAAAGCAGAGTGTGATCCATGGATGAGAACTATGCTGTGTGTTTCCCTTCAGAGATGGAGTTAAATCCCAGGCTCTGAGTCTTCCTACAAGCAAGACTTCGTTTCAGGTAAGGGCATTTACTTTACAGCTCAAAGGAACTACATCGTACAGGAAGATCGCAGCTTTCTCGGTCTTAATTGAAAAGCATTGGATATTAGAGGACCTGTGCTTTGAGTCAGTTTCAAAAGAATAGTTGAACTAGATATGGTCCATATGTGTAGGAAACACAGTTCTGTTGTTCTGAGCACACTCACGTTTCCTGCTGTATTAGAGACTCTAGAAAGCAATAGCGTTCTTCTTGCTCTAAAGCAGAGTGTGATCCATGGATGAGAACTCTGCTGTGTGTTTCCCTTCAGAAAAGGAGTTAAATCCCAGGCTCTGTGTCTTCCTACATGCAAGACTTCATTTGAGGTAAGGGCAGTCACTTTTCAGCTCAAAGGAACTACATCGTTCACGAAGCTCACACGTTTCTCATCTTAAATGACAAGCATTGGATGTTAGAGGCCCTGTGCTTTGTATCATTTTCAGAGGCAGAGTTGGACTAGATATGGTCTGTATGTGTAGGAAACACCGTTCTTTTGTTCTCTGCACACTCACATTTCCTGCTGTCTTAGGGACTCTAGAAAGCAAGAGCATGCTTCTTGCTCTAAAGCTGAGTGTGATCCATGGATGAGAACTATGCTGTGTGTTTCCCATCAGAAATGGAGTTAAATCCCAGGCTCTGTGTATTCCTACATGCAAGACATCGTTTCAGGTAAGGGCAGTCACTTTTCAGCTCAAAAGAACTACATCGTACAAGAAGCTCACACCTTTGTCGATCTTAATTGAAAAGCATTCGATGTTACAGGACCTGTGCTTTGAGTCAGTTTCAAAAGAATAGTTGAACTAGATATGGTCCGTATGTCTAGGAAACACAGTTCTTTTGTTCTGACCACACTCACGTTTCCTGCTGTCTTAGAGACTCTAGAAAGGAAGAGCGTGCTTCTTGCTCTAAAGCAGAGTGTGATTCACAGATGAGAACTGTGCTGTGTGTTTCCTTTCAGAAATGGAGATAAATCCCAGGCTCTGCGTCTTCCTACAAGCAAGACTTCGTTTCAGGTAAGGGCAGGTAATTTACAGCTCAAACGAACTACATTGTTCACGAAGCTCACACGTTTCTCATCTTAACTGACAAGCATTGGATGTTAGAGGACCTGTGGTTTGTTTCAGTTTCAGAAGCAGGGTTGAACTAGATATGGTCTGTAAGTGTAGGGAACACTGTTCTATGGTTCTGAGCACAATCACGTTTCCTGCAGTATTAGAGACTCTAGAAAGGAAGAGTGTGCTTCTTGCTCTAAAGCAGAGTGTGACCAATGGATGAGAACTCTGGTGTGTGTTCCACTTCAGAAATGGAGTTAAATCCCAGGCTCTGAGTCTTCCCACAAGCAAGACTTCGTTTCAGGTAAGGGCAGTTACTTTACAGCTCAAAGGAACTACATCGTTCACGTAACTCACACGTTTCTTGGTCTTAATTGAAAAGCATTGGATGTTACAGGACCTATGCGTTGTGTCATTTTCAGAATAAGAGTTGAACTAGATATGGTCCGTATGTGTAGGAAACACCGTTCTTTGGTTCTGACCACATTCACGTTTCCTGCTGTCTTAGAGACTCTAGAATGCAATAGCGTTCTTCTTGCTCTAAAGCAGAGTGTGATCCATGGATGAGAACTATGCTGTGTGTTCCACTTCATAAATGGTGTTAAATCCCAGGCTCTGAGTCTTCCTACAAGCAAGATTTCGTTTCAGGTAATGGCATTTACTTTACAGCTCAAAGGAACTACATCGTACACGAAGCTCACACCTTTCTCGGTCTTAATTGAAAAGCATTGGATGTTACAGGACCTGTGCTTTGAGTCAGTTTCAAAAGAATATTTGAACTAGATATGGTCCGTATGTGTAGGAAACACAGTTCTTTTGTTCTGAGCGCAATCACGTTTCCTGCTATATTAGAGACTCTAGAAAGAAGAGTGTGCTTCTTGCTCTAAAGCAGAGTGTGATCCATGGATGAGAACTATGCTGTGTGTTTCCCTTCAGAAATGGAGTTAAATCCCAGGCTGTGTGTCTTCCTACAAGCAAGACTTCGTTTCAGGTAAGGGCAGGCAATTTACAGCTCAAACGAACTACATTGTTCACGAAGCTCACACGTTTCTCATCTTAACTGACAAGCATTGGATGTTAGAGGACCTGTGGTTTGTTTCAGTTTCAGAAGCAGGGTTGAACTAGATATGGTCTGTAAGTGTAGGGAACACCGTTCTATGGTTCTGAGCACAATCACGTTTCCTGCAGTATTAGAGACTCTAGAAAGGAAGAGCGTGCTTCTTGCTCTAAAGCACAGTGTGATTCATGCATGAGAACTGTGCTGTGTGTTTCCCTTCAGAAATGGAGTTAAATCCCAGGCTCTGTGTCTTCCTACAAGCAAGACTTCGTTTCAGGTAAGGGCAGTCACTTTTCAGCTCAAACGAACTACATCGTTCACGAAGCACACACGTTTCCCATCTTAACTGACAATCATTGGATGTTAGAGGACCAGTGCTTTGTATCAGTTTAAGAAGCAGAGTTGGACTAGATATGGTCTGTATGTGTAGGAAACACCGTTCTTTTGTTCTCAGCACACTCACCTTTCCTGCTGTCTTAGAGACTCTAGAAAGCAAGAGCGTGCTTCTTGCTCTAAAGCAGAGTGTGACCAATGGATGAGAACTCTGGTGTGTGTTCCACTTCAGAAATGGTGTTAAATCCCAGGCTCTGAGTCTTCCTACAAGCAAGACTTCGTTTCAGGTAAGGGCAGTTACTTTACAGCTCAAAGGAACTACATTGTTCACAAAGCTCACACGTTTCTCGGTCTTAATTGAAAAGCATTGGATGTTACAGGACGTATGCGTTGTGTCATTTTCAGAATAAGAGTTGAACTAGATATGGTCCGTATGTGTAGGAAACACCGTTCTTTGGTTCTGACCACACTCACGTTTCCTGCTGTCTTAGAGACTCTAGAATGCAATAGCGTTCTTCTTGCTCTAAAGCAGAGTGTGATCTATGGATGAGAACTATGCTGTGTGTTCCACTTCATAAATGGAGTTAAATCCCAAGCTCTGAGTCTTCCTACAAGCAAGATTTCGTTTCAGGTAATGGCAGTTACTTTACAGCTCAAACGAACAACATTGTTTAAGAAGCTCACACGTTTCTCATCTTAACTGACAAGCATTGGATGTTAGAGGATCAGAGTTTGTATCCGTTTCAGAAGCAGAGTTGGAATAGACATGGTCCGTATGTGTAGGAAACACCATTCTTTTGTTCTCAGCACACTCATGTTTCCTGCTGTCTTAGTGACTCTAGAAAGAAAGACCGTGCATGTTGTTCTAAAGCAGTGTGTGATCAATGGGTGAGAACTCTTCTGTGTGTTTCACTTCAGAAAAGGAGTTAAATCCAAGGCTCTGAGTCTTCTTAAAAGCAAGAATTCTTTTCAGGTAAGGGCAGTTTCTGTACAGCTCAAACGAACTACATTGTTCACGATGCTCACACATTTCTCATCTAAAATGACAAGCATTGGATGATAGAGGACCTGTGGTTTGTTTCAGTTTTAGAAGCAGAGTTGAACTAGATAGGGTACGTATGTGTAGGAAACATCGTTCTTTTGTTCTCAGCACACTCACATTTCAATGCAGTCTTAGAGCCTCTAGAAAGCAAGAGCATGCTTCTGGTTCTAAAGCAGAGTGTGATCAATGGATGAGAACTCTGCTGTGTGTTTCACCTCAGAAATGTAGTTAAATCCTAGGCTCCGTGTCTTCCTAGAAGCAAGACTTCCTTTCAGGTAAGGGCAGTTTCTTTACAGTTCAAACGAACTACATCGTTCACGAAACTCACATGTTTCTCATCTTAACTGACAAGCATTGGATGTTAGAGGACCAGTGCTTTTTATCAGTTTCAGAAGGAGAGTTGGACTACATATGGTCCTTATGTGTAGGAAACATCGTTCTTTTCTTCTCAGCACACTCATGTTTCATGCTGCCCTAGAGCCTCTAGAAAGCAAGAGCGTGCTTCTTGCTCAAAAGCAGAGTGTGATCCATGGATGAGAACTATGCTGTGTGTTTCACTTCAGAAATGGAGTTAAATCCCAGGCTCTGTGTCTTCCTACAAGCAAGACTTCGTTTCATGTAACGGCAGTCACTTTTCAGCTCAAACGAACTACGTCGTTCACGAAGCTCACACGTTTCTCATCTTAACTGACAAGCATTGGATGTTAGAGCACCAGTGCTTTGTATAAGTTTCGGAAGCAGAGTTGGACTACATATGGTCCTTATGTGTAGGAAACATCGTTCTTTTGTTCTCAGCACACTCACGTTTCATGCTGTCTTAGAGCCTCTAGAAAGCAAGAGCGTGCTTCTTGCTCTAAAGCAGAGTGTGATACATGGATGGGAACTATGCTGTGTGTTTCCCTTCAAAAATGGTGATAAATCCCAGGCTCTGTGTCTTCCTACAAGCAAGACTTCGTTTCAGGTAAGGTCAGTCACTTTTCAGCTCAAACGAACTACATCATTCACGAAGCTCACACGTTTCTCATCTTAACTGACAAGCATTGGATGTTAGAGGACCTGTGGTTTGTTTCAAATTCAGAAGCAGAATTTAACTGGATATGGTCCATATGTGTAGGAAACCCCGTTCTTTTGTTTGAGCACACTCACTTTTCCTGCTGTATCAGAGATACTAGAAAGCAAGAGCGTGCGTCTCGCTCTAAAGCAGAGTGTGTTCAATCGATGAGAACACTTCTGTGTTTTTCTATTCAGAAAAGGTTTTAAATCCCTGGCTCTGAGTCTTCCTAAAAGCAAGAATTCTTTTCAGGTTAGGGCAGGCAGTTTCTTTACAGCTCAAACGAACTACATCGTTCAGGAAGCTCACACGTTTCTCATCTTAACTGACAAGCTTTGGATGTTAGAGGACCAGTGCTTTGTATCCGTTTCAGATACAGAGTTGGACTAGACATGGTCCGTATGTGTAGGAAACACCATTCTTTTGTTCTCAGCACACTCACGTTTCCTGCTGTCTTAGTGACTCTAGAAAGCAAGAGCATGCTTCTTGTTCTAAAGCAGAATGTGATCAATGGATGAGAACTCTTATTTGTGTTTCACTTCAGAAAAGGAGTTAAATCCCTGGCTCTGAGTCTTCCTAAAAGCAAGAATTCTTTTCAGGTAAGGGCAGTTTCTTTACAGCTCAAACGAACTACATCGTTCAGGAAGCTCACACGTTTCTCATCTTAACTGACATGCATTGGATGATAGAGGACCTGTGGTTTGTTTCATTTTCAGAAGCAGAGTTGAACTAGATAGGGTCCGTATGTGCAGGAAACATCGTTCTTTTGTTCTCAGCACACTCACGTTTCAATGCTGACTTAGAGCCTCTAGAAAGCAAGAGGATGCTTTTGTTCTCAAGCAGAGTGTGATCAATGGATGAGAACTCTGCTGTGTGTTTCACTTCAGAAATGTAGTTAAATCCCAGGCTCTATTTCTTCCTACAAGCAAGACTTCCTTTCAGGTAAGGGCAGTTTCTTTACAGTTCAAACGAACTACATCGTTCACGAAACTCACATATTTCTCATCTTAACTGACAAGCATTGGATATTAGAGGACCACTGCTTTGTATCAGTTTCAGAAGCAGAGTTGGACTACATATGGTCCATATGTGTAGGAAACATCGTTCTTTTCTTCTCAGCACACTCATGTTTCATGCTGCCCTAGAGCCTCTAGAAAGCAAGAGCGTGCTTCTTGCTCTAAAGCAGAGTGTGATCCATGGATGAGAACTATTCTGTGTGTTTCCCTTCAGAAATGGAGTTAAATCCCAGGCTCTGTGTCTTCCTACAAGCAAGACTTCGTTTCAGGTAAGGGCAGTCACTTTTCAGCTCAAACGAACTACATCATTCACAAAGCTCACACAATTCTCATCTTAATTGACACGCATTGGATGTTAGAGGACCTGTGGTTTATTTCATTTTCAGAAGCAGAGTTTAACAAGATATGGTCCATATGTGTAGGAAACACCGTTCTTTTGTTCTGAGCACACTCCCATTTCCTGCTTTATTAGAGACGCTAGAAAGCAATTCTGTCCTTCTCGCTCTAAAGCCGAGTGTGATCCATGGTTGAGAACTATGCTGTTTGTTTCCCTTCAGAAATGGAGTTAAATCCCAGGCTCTGATTCTTCCTACAAGCAAGACTTCGTTTCAGGTAAGGACAGTCACTTTACAGCTCAAACGAACTACATCGTTCACGAAGCGCACATGTTTCTCATCTTAACTGACAAGCATTGGATGTTAGAGGACCTGTGGTTTGTTTCAGTTTCAGAAACAGAGTTGAACTAGATAGGGTACGTATGTGTAGGAAACATCGTTCTTTTGTTCTCAGCACACTCACATTTCAATGCAGTCTTAGAGCCTCTAGAAAGCAAGAGCATGCTTCTGGTTCTAAAGCAGAGTGTGATCAATGGATGAGAACTCTGCTGTGTGTTTCACTTCAGAAATGTAGTTAAATCCTAGGCTCCGTGTCTTCCTACAAGCAAGACTTCCTTTCAGGTAAGGGCAGTTTCTTTACAGTTCAAACGAACTACATCGTTCACGAAACTCACATGTTTCACATCTTAACTGACAAGCTTTGGATGTTAGAGGACCAGTGCTTTGTATCAGTTTCAGAAGCAGAGTTGGACTACATATGGTCCGTATGTGTAGGAAACATCGTTCTTTTCTTCTCAGCACACTCATGTTTCATGCTGCCCTAGAGCCTCTAGAAAGCAAGAGCGTGCTTCTTGCTCTAAAGAAGAGTGTGATCCATGGATGAGAACTATGCTGTGTGTTTCCCTTCAGAAATGGAGTTAAATCCCAGGCTCTGTGTCTTCCTACAAGCAAGACTTCGTTTCAGGTAAGGGCAGTCACTTTTTAGCTCAAACGAACTACATCATTCACGAAGCTCACACATTTCTCATCTTAATTGACAAGCATTGGATGTTAGAGGACCTGTGGTTTATTTCATTTTCAGAAGCAGAGTTTAACAAGATATGGTCCATATGTGTAGGAAACACGGTTCTTTTGTTCTGAGCACACTCACATTTCCTGCTTAATTAGACACACTAGAAAGCAAGAGCGTGCCTCTTGCTCTAAAGCAGATTGTGATCCATGGATGATAACTGTGCTGTGTGTTTCCCTTCAGAAATGGAGTTAAATCCCAGGCTCTGTGTCTTCCTACAAGCAAGACTTCGTTTCAGGTAAGGACAGTCACTTTACAGCTCAAACGAACTACATCGTTCACGAAGCTCACATGTTTCTCATCTTAACTGACAAGCATTGGATGTTAGAGGTCCTGTGGTTTGTTTCAGTTTCAGAAGCAGATTTTAACTAGATATGGTCCATATGTGTACGAAACCCCGTTCTTTTGTTCTGAGCTCACTCACTTTTCCTGCTGTATTAGAGACACTAGAAAGCAAGAGCGTGCTTCTCGCTCTAAAGCAGAGTGTGATCCATGGATGAGAACTATGCTGTGTGTTTCCCTTCAAAAATGGAGATAAATCCCAGGCTCTGTGTCTTCCTACAAGCAAGACTTCGTTTCAGGTAAGGTCAGTCACTTTTCAGCTCAAACGAACTACATCATTCACGAAGCTCACACATTCCTCATCTTAATTGAGAAGCATTGGATGTTAGAGGACCTGTGGTTTATTTCATTTTCAGAAGCAGAGTTTAACAAGATATGGTCCATATGTGTAGGAAACACCGTTCTTTTGTTCTGAGCACACTCACATTTCCTGCTGAATTAGAGACACTAGAAAGCAAGAGCGTGCCTCCTGCTCTAAAGCAGAGTGTGATCAGTGGATGAGAACTCTGCTGTGTGTTTCAATTCAGACATGGAGTTAAATCCCAGGCTCTGTGTCTTCCTACAAGCAAGACTACGTTTCAGTTAAGGGCAGTTTCTTTACAGCGCAAATGAACAACATTGTTTAAGAAGCTCACACGTTTCTCATCTTAACTGACAAGCATTGGATGTTAGAGGACCAGTGTTTGTATCCGTTTCAGAATCAGAGTTGTACTAGACATGGTCCGTATGTGTAGGAAACACCATCATTTTGTTCTCAGCACACTCACGTTTCCTGCTGTCTTAGTGACTCTAGAAAGAAAGTGCATGCATGTTGTTCTAAAGCAGTGTGTGATCAATGGATGAGAACTCTTCTGTGTGTTTCACTTCAGAAAAGGAGTTAAATCCAAGGCGCTAAGTCTTCTTAAAAGCAAGAATTCTTTTCAGGTAAGGGCAGTTTCTGTGCAGCTCAAACGAACTACATTGTTCACGAAGCTCACATGTTTCTCATCTAAAATGACAAGAATTGGATGATAGAGGACCTGTGGTTTGTTTCAGTTTCAGTAGCAGAGTTGAACTAGATAGGGTACGTATGTGTAGGAAACATCGTTCTTTTGTTCTCAGCACACTCACATTTCAATGCAGTCTTAGAGCCTCTAGAAAGCAAGAGCATGCTTCTGGTTCTAAAGCAGAGTGTGACCAATGGATGAGAACTCTGCTGTGTGTTTCACTTCAGAAATGTAGTTAAATCCTAGGCTCCGTGTCTTCCTACAAGCAAGACTTCCTTTCAGGTAAGGGCAGTCTCTTTACAGTTCAAACGAACTACATCGTTCACGAAACTCACATGTTTCACATCTTAACTGACAAGCTTTGGATGTTAGAGGACCAGTGCTTTGTATCAGTTTCAGAAGCAGAGTTGGACTACATATGGTCTGTATGTGTAGGAAACATCGTTCTTTTCTTCTCAGCACACTCATGTTTCAAGCTGCCCTAGAGCCTCTAGAAAGCAAGAGCGTGCTTCTTGCTCTAAAGAAGAGTGTGATCCATGGATGAGAACTATGCTGTGTGTTTCCCTTCAGAAATGGAGTTAAATCCCAGGCTCTGTGTCTTCCTACAAGCAAGACTTCGTTTCAGGTAAGGGCAGTCACTTTTTAGCTCAAACGAACTATATCATTCACGAAGCTCACACATTTCTCATCTTAATTGACAAGCATTGGATGTTAGAGGACCTGTGGTTTATTTCATTTTCAGAAGCAGAGTTTAACAAGATATGGTCCATATGTGTAGGAAACACCGTTCTTTTGTTCTGAGCACACTCACATTTCCTGCTGAATTAGAGACACTAGAAAGCAAAAGCGTGCCTCTTGCTCTAAAGCAGATTGTGATCCATGGATGAGAACTATGCTGTTTGTTTCCCTTCAGAAATGGAGTTAAATCCCAGGCTCTGATTCTTCCTACAAGCAATACTTCGTTTCAGGTAACTGGAGTTTCTTTCCAGCTCAAACGAACAACATTATTTACGAAGCTCACACGTTTCTCATCTTAACTAACAAGCATAGGATGTTAGAGGACCTGTGGTTTGTTTCAGTTTCAGAAGCAGTGTTGAACTTGATATGGTCCCTATGTGTAGGAAATACCATTCTTTTGTTCTGAGCACACTCAGATTTCCTGCTGTATTAAAAGCGCTAGAAAGCAAGAGCATCCTGCTCGCTCTAAAGCCGAGTGTGATCCATGGATGATAACTGTGCTGTGTGTTTCTCTTCAGAAATGGAGTTAAATCCCAGGCTCTGTGTCTTTCTACAAGCAAGACTTCGTTTCAGGTAAGGACAGTCACTTTACAGCTCAAACAAACTACATCGTTCACGAAGCTCTCATGTTTCTCATCTTAACTGACAAGCATTGGATGTTAGAGGACCTGTGGTTTGTTTCATTTTCAGAAGCAGAGTTGAACTAGATAGGGTCCGTATGTGCAGGAAACATCGTTCTTTTGTTCTCAGCACACTCACGTTTCAATGCTGACTTAGAGCCTCTAGAAAGCAATAGGATGCTTTTGTTCTCAAGCAGAGTGTGATCAATGGATGAGAACTCTGCTGTGTGTTTCACTTCAGAAATGTAGTTAAATCCCAGGCTCTATTTCTTCCTACAAGCAAGACTTCCTTTCAGGTAAGGGCAGTTTCTTTACAGTTCAAACGAACTACATCGTTCACGAAACTCACATATTTCTCATCTTAACTGACAAGCATTGGATATTAGAGGACCACTGCTTTGTATCAGTTTCAGAAGCAGAGTTGGACTACATATGGTCCATATGTGTAGGAAACATCGTTCTTTTCTTCTCAGCACACTCATGTTTCATGCTGCCCTAGAGCCTCTAGAAAGCAAGAGCGTGCTTCTTGCTCTAAAGCAGAGTGTGATCCATGGATGAGAACTATTCTGTGTGTTTCCCTTCAGAAATGGAGTTAAATCCCAGGCTCTGTGTCTTCCTACAAGCAAGACTTCGTTTCAGGTAAGGGCAGTCACTTTTCAGCTCAAACGAACTACATCATTCACAAAGCTCACACAATTCTCATCTTAATTGACACGCATTGGATGTTAGAGGACCTGTGGTTTATTTCATTTTCAGAAGCAGAGTTTAACAAGATATGGTCCATATGTGTAGGAAACATCGTTCTTTTGTTCTGAGCACACTCCCATTTCCTGCTTTATTAGAGACGCTAGAAAGCAATTCTGTCCTTCTCGCTCTAAAGCCGAGTGTGATCCATGGTTGAGAACTATGCTGTTTGTTTCCCTTCAGAAATGGAGTTAAATCCCAGGCTCTGATTCTTCCTACAAGCAAGACTTCGTTTCAGGTAAGGACAGTCACTTTACAGCTCAAACGAACTACATCGTTCACGAAGCGCACATGTTTCTCATCTTAACTGACAAGCATTGGATGTTAGAGGACCTGTGGTTTGTTTCAGTTTCAGAAACAGAGTTGAACTAGATAGGGTACGTATGTGTAGGAAACATCGTTCTTTTGTTCTCAGCACACTCACATTTCAATGCAGTCTTAGAGCCTCTAAAAAGCAAGAGCATGCTTCTGGTTCTAAAGCAGAGTGTGATCAATGGATGAGAACTCTGCTGTGTGTTTCACTTCAGAAATGTAGTTAAATCCTAGGCTCCGTGTCTTCCTACAAGCAAGACTTCCTTTCAGGTAAGGGCAGTTTCTTTACAGTTCAAACGAACTACATCGTTCACGAAACTCACATGTTTCACATCTTAACTGACAAGCTTTGGATGTTAGAGGACCAGTGCTTTGTATCAGTTTCAGAAGCAGAGTTGGACTACATATGGTCCGTATGTGTAGGAAACATCGTTCTTTTCTTCTCAGCACACTCATGTTTCATGCTGCCCTAGAGCCTCTAGAAAGCAAGAGCGTGCTTCTTGCTCTAAAGAAGAGTGTGATCCATGGATGAGAACTATGCTGTGTGTTTCCCTTCAGAAATGGAGTTAAATCCCAGGCTCTGTGTCTTCCTACAAGCAAGACTTCGTTTCAGGTAAGGGCAGTCACTTTTTAGCTCAAACGAACTACATCATTCACGAAGCTCACACATTTCTCATCTTAATTGACAAGCATTGGATGTTAGAGGACCTGTGGTTTATTTCATTTTCAGAAGCAGAGTTTAACAAGATATGGTCCATATGTGTAGGAAACACGGTTCTTTTGTTCTGAGCACACTCACATTTCCTGCTTAATTAGACACACTAGAAAGCAAGAGCGTGCCTCTTGCTCTAAAGCAGATTGTGATCCATGGATGATAACTGTGCTGTGTGTTTCCCTTCAGAAATGGAGTTAAATCCCAGGCTCTGTGTCTTCCTACAAGCAAGACTTCGTTTCAGGTAAGGACAGTCACTTTACAGCTCAAACGAACTACATCGTTCACGAAGCTCACATGTTTCTCATCTTAACTGACAAGCATTGGATGTTAGAGGTCCTGTGGTTTGTTTCAGTTTCAGAAGCAGATTTTAACTAGATATGGTCCATATGTGTACGAAACCCCGTTCTTTTGTTCTGAGCTCACTCACTTTTCCTGCTGTATTAGAGACACTAGAAAGCAAGAGCGTGCTTCTCGCTCTAAAGCAGAGTGTGATCCATGGATGAGAACTATGCTGTGTGTTTCCCTTCAAAAATGGAGATAAATCCCAGGCTCTGTGTCTTCCTACAAGCAAGACTTCGTTTCAGGTAAGGTCAGTCACTTTTCAGCTCAAACGAACTACATCATTCACGAAGCTCACACATTCCTCATCTTAATTGAGAAGCATTGGATGTTAGAGGACCTGTGGTTTATTTCATTTTCAGAAGCAGAGTTTAACAAGATATGGTCCATATGTGTAGGAAACACCGTTCTTTTGTTCTGAGCACAAGCACATTTCCTGCTGAATTAGAGACACTAGAAAGCAAGAGCGTGCCTCCTGCTCTAAAGCAGAGTGTGATCAGTGGATGAGAACTCTGCTGTGTGTTTCAATTCAGACATGGAGTTAAATCCCAGGCTCTGTGTCTTCCTACAAGCAAGACTACGTTTCAGTTAAGGGCAGTTTCTTTACAGCGCAAATGAACAACATTGTTTAAGAAGCTCACACGTTTCTCATCTTAACTGACAAGCATTGGATGTTAGAGGACCAGTGTTTGTATCCGTTTCAGAATCAGAGTTGTACTAGACATGGTCCGTATGTGTAGGAAACACCATCATTTTGTTCTCAGCACACTCACGTTTCCTGCTGTCTTAGTGACTCTAGAAAGAAAGTGCGTGCATGTTGTTCTAAAGCAGTGTGTGATCAATGGATGAGAACTCTTCTGTGTGTTTCACTTCAGAAAAGGAGTTAAATCCAAGGCGCTAAGTCTTCTTAAAAGCAAGAATTCTTTTCAGGTAAGGGCAGTTTCTGTGCAGCTCAAACGAACTACATTGTTCACGAAGCTCACATGTTTCTCATCTAAAATGACAAGAATTGGATGATAGAGGACCTGTGGTTTGTTTCAGTTTCAGTAGCAGAGTTGAACTAGATAGGGTACGTATGTGTAGGAAACATCGTTCTTTTGTTCTCAGCACACTCACATTTCAATGCAGTCTTAGAGCCTCTAGAAAGCAAGAGCATGCTTCTGGTTCTAAAGCAGAGTGTGACCAATGGATGAGAACTCTGCTGTGTGTTTCACTTCAGAAATGTAGTTAAATCCTAGGCTCCGTGTCTTCCTACAAGCAAGACTTCCTTTCAGGTAAGGGCAGTCTCTTTACAGTTCAAACGAACTACATCGTTCACGAAACTCACATGTTTCACATCTTAACTGACAAGCTTTGGATGTTAGAGGACCAGTGCTTTGTATCAGTTTCAGAAGCAGAGTTGGACTACATATGGTCTGTATGTGTAGGAAACATCGTTCTTTTCTTCTCAGCACACTCATGTTTCAAGCTGCCCTAGAGCCTCTAGAAAGCAAGAGCGTGCTTCTTGCTCTAAAGAAGAGTGTGATCCAAGGATGAGAACTATGCTGTGTGTTTCCCTACAGAAATGGAGTTAAATCCCAGGCTCTGTGTCTTCCTACAAGCAAGACTTCGTTTCAGGTAAGGGCAGTCACTTTTTAGCTCAAACGAACTATATCATTCACGAAGCTCACACATTTCTCATCTTAATTGACAAGCATTGGATGTTAGAGGACCTGTGGTTTATTTCATTTTCAGAAGCAGAGTTTAACAAGATATGGTCCATATGTGTAGGAAACACCGTTCTTTTGTTCTGAGCACACTCACATTTCCTGCTGAATTAGAGACACTAGAAAGCAAGAGCGTGTCTCTTGCTCTAAAGCAGAGTGTGATCAGTGGATGAGAACTCTGCTGTGTGTTTCAATTCAGACATGGAGTTAAATCCCAGGCTCTGTGTCTTCCTACACGCAAGACTACGTTTCAGTTAAGGGCAGTTTCTTTACAGCTCAAACGAACAACATTGTTTAAGAAGCTCACACGATTCTCATTTTAAATGACAAGCATTGGATGTTAGAGGACCTGTGGTTTATTTCATTTTCAGAAGCAGAGTTTAACAAGATATGGTCCATATATGTAGGAAACACCGTTCTTTTGTTCTGAGCACACTCACATTTCCTGCTGAATTAGAGACACTAGAAAGCAAGAGCGTGCCACTTGCTCTAAAGCAGATTGTGATCCATGGATGAGAACTATGCTGTGTGTTTCCCTTCAGAAATGGAGTTAAATCCCAGGCTCTGATTCTTCCTACAAGCACTACTTCGTTTCAGGTAACTGCAGTTTCTTTCCAGCTCAAACGAACAACATTATTTACGAAGCTCACATGTTTCTCATCTTAACTAACAAGCATAGGATGTGAGAGGACCTGTGGTTTGTTTCAGTTTCAGAAGCAGAGTTGAACTTGATATGGTCCCTATGTGTAGGAAACACCATTCTTTTGTACTGAGCACACTCTGATTTCCTGCTGTATTAGAATCGCTAGAAAGCAAGAGCGGCCTGCTCGCTCTAAAGCCGAGTGTGATCCATGGATGATAACTGTGCTGTGTGTTTCCCTTCAGAAATGGAGTTAAATCCCAGGCTCTGTGTCTTCCTACAAGCAAGACTTCGTTTCAGGTAAGGACAGTCACTTTAAAGCTCAAACGAACTACATCGTTCACAAAGCTCACATGTTTCTCATCTTAAATGGCAAGCATTGGATGTTAGAGGTCCTGTGGTTTGTTTCAGTTTCAGAAGCAGATTTTAACTAGATATGGTCCAAATGTGTACGAAACCCCGTTCTTTTGTTCTGAGCTCACTCACTTTTCCTGTTGTATTCGAGACACTAGAAAGCAAGAGCGTGCTTCTCGCTCTAAAGCAGAGTGTGATCAATGGATGAGAACTCTTCTGTGTGTTATACTTCAGAAAAGGTGTTAAATCCCTGGCTCTGAGTCTTCCTAAAAGCAAGAATTCTTTTCAGGTTAGGGCAGTTTCTTTACAGCTCAAACGAACTACATCGTTCAGGAAGCTCACACGTTCCTCATCTTAACTGACAAGAATTGGATGTTAGAGGACCAGTGCATTGTATCCGTTTCAGATACAGAGTTGGACTAGACATGGTCCGTATGTGTAGGAAACACCATTCTTTTGTTCTCAGCACACTCACGTTTCATGCTGTCTTAGAGCCTCTAGAAAGCAAGAGCGTGCTTCTTGCTCTAAAGCAGAGTGTGATCCATGGATGAGAACTATGCTGTGTGTTTCCCTTCAAAAATGGAGATAAATCCCAGGCTCTGTGTCTTCCTACATGCAAGACTTCGTTTCAGGTAAGGTCAGTCACTTTTCAGCTCAAACGAACTACATCATTCACGAAGCTCACACTTTCCTCATCTTAATTGACAAGCATTGGATGTTAGAGGACCTGTGGTTTTTTTCATTTTCAGAAGCAGAGTTTAACAAGATATGGTCCATATGTGTAGGAAACACCGTTCTTTTGTTCTGAGCACACTCACATTTCCTGCTGAATTAGAGACACTAGAAAGCAAGAGCATGCCTCTTGCTCTAAAGCAGAGTGTGATCAGTGGATGAGAACTCTGCTGTGTGTTTCAATTCAGACATGGAGTTAAATCCCAGGCTCTGTGTCTTCCTACAAGCAAGACTACGTTTCAGTTAAGGGCAGATTCTTTACAGCTCAAACGAACAACATTGTTTAAGAAGCTCACACGTTTCTCATCTTAACTGACAAGCATTGGATGTTAGAGGACCAGTGTTTGTATCCGTTTCAGAATTAGAGGTGTAATAGACATGGTCCGTATGTGTAGGAAACACCATCATTTTGTTCTCAGCACACACACGTTTCCTGCTGTCTTAGTGACTCTAGAAAGAAAGAGCGTGCATGTTGTTCTAAAGCAGTGTGTGATCAATGGATGAGAACTCTTCTGTGTGTTTCACTTCAGAAAAGGAGTTAAATCCAAGGCTCTGAGTCTTCTTAAAAGCAAGAATTCTTTTCAGGTAAGGGCAGTTTCTGTACAGCTCAAACGAACTACATTGTTCACGATGCTCACACATTTCTCATCTAAAATGACAAGCATTGGATGATAGAGGACCTGTGGTTTGTTTCAGTTTTAGAAGCAGAGTTGAACTAGATTGGGTACGTATGTGTAGGAAACATCGTTCTTTTGTTCTCAGCACACTCACATTTCAATGCAGTCTTAGAGCCTCTAGAAAGCAAGAGCATGCTTCTGGTTCTAAAGCAGAGTGTGATCAATGGATGAGAACTCTGCTGTGTGTTTCACCTCAGAAATGTAGTTAAATCCTAGGCTCCGTGTCTTCCTAGAAGCAAGACTTCCTTTCAGGTAAGGGCACTTTCTTTACAGTTCAAACGAACTACATCGTTCACGAAACTCACATGTTTCTCATCTTAACTGACAAGCATTGGATGTTAGAGGACCAGTGCTTTGTATCAGTTTCAGAAGGAGAGTTGGACTACATATGGTCCTTATGTGTAGGAAACATCGTTCTTTTCTTCTCAGCACACTCATGTTTCATGCTGCCCTAGAGCCTCTAGAAAGCAAGAGCGTGCTTCTTGCTCAAAAGCAGAGTGTGATCCATGGATGAGAACTATGCTGTGTGTTTCACTTCAGAAATGGAGTTAAATCCCAGGCTCTGTGTCTTCCTACAAGCAAGACTTCGTTTCATGTAACGGCAGTCACTTTTCAGCTCAAACGAACTACGTCGTTCACGAAGCTCACACGTTTCTGATCTTAACTGACAAGCATTGGATGTTAGAGCACCAGTGCTTTGTATAAGTTTCGGAAGCAGAGTTGGACTACATATGGTCCTTATGTGTAGGAAACATCGTTCTTTTGTTCTCAGCACACTCACGTTTCATGCTGTCTTAGTGACTCTAGAAAGCAAGAGCATGCTTCTTGTTCTAAAGCAGAATGTGATCAATGGATGAGAACTCTTATGTGTGTTTCACTTCAGAAAAGGAGTTAAATCCCTGGCTCTGAGTCTTCCTAAAAGCAAGAATTCTTTTCAGGTAAGGGCAGTTTCTTTACAGCTCAAACGAACTACATCGTTCAGGAAGCTCACACGTTTCTCATCTTAACTGACATGCATTGGATGATAGAGGACCTGTGGTTTGTTTCATTTTCAGAAGCAGAGTTGAACTAGATAGGGTCCGTATGTGCAGGAAACATCGTTCTTTTGTTCTCAGCACACTCACGTTTCAATGCTGACTTAGAGCCTCTAGAAAGCAAGAGGATGCTTTTGTTCTCAAGCAGAGTGTGATCAATGGATGAGAACTCTGCTGTGTGTTTCACTTCAGAAATGTAGTTAAATCCCAGGCTCTATTTCTTCCTACAAGCAAGACTTCCTTTCAGGTAAGGGCAGTTTCTTTACAGTTCAAACGAACTACATCGTTCACGAAACTCACATATTTCTCATCTTAACTGACAAGCATTGGATATTAGAGGACCACTGCTTTGTATCAGTTTCAGAAGCAGAGTTGGACTACATATGGTCCATATGTGTAGGAAACATCGTTCTTTTGTTCTCAGCACACTCATGTTTCATGCTGCCCTAGAGCCTCTAGAAAGCAAGAGCGTGCTTCTTGCTCTAAAGCAGAGTGTGATCCATGGATGAGAACTATTCTGTGTGTTTCCCTTCAGAAATGGAGTTAAATCCCAGGCTCTGTGTCTTCCTACAAGCAAGACTTCGTTTCAGGTAAGGGCAGTCACTTTTCAGCTCAAACGAACTACATCATTCACAAAGCTCACACAATTCTCATCTTAATTGACAAGCATTGGATGTTAGAGGACCTGTGGTTTATTTCATTTTCAGAAGCAGAGTTTAACAAGATATGGTCCATATGTGTAGGAAACACCGTTCTTTTGTTCTGAGCACACTCCCATTTCCTGCTTTATTAGAGACGCTAGAAAGCAATTCTGTCCTTCTCGCTCTAAAGCCGAGTGTGATCCATGGTTGAGAACTATGCTGTTTGTTTCCCTTCAGAAATGGAGTTAAATCCCAGGCTCTGATTCTTCCTACAAGCAAGACTTCGTTTCAGGTAAGGACAGTCACTTTACAGCTCAAACGAACTACATCGTTCACGAAGCGCACATGTTTCTCATCTTAACTGACAAGCATTGGATGTTAGAGGACCTGTGGTTTGTTTCAGTTTCAGAAGCAGAGTTTAACTAGATATGGTCCATATGTGTACGAAACCCCGTTCTTTTGTTCTGAGCTCACTCACTTTTCCTGCTGTATTAGAGACACTAGAAAGCAAGAGCGTGCTTCTCGCTCTAAAGGAGAGTGTGATCAATGGATGAGAACTCTTCTGTGTGTTTCACTTCAGAAAAGGTGTTAAATCCCTGGGTCTGAGTCTTCCTAAAAGCAAGAATTCTTTTCAGGTTAGGGCAGTTTCTTTACAGCGCAAACGAACTACATCATTCAGGAAGCTCACACGTTTCTCATCTTAACTGACAAGCATTGGATGTTAGAGGACCAGTGCTTTGTATCTGTTTCAGATACAGAGTTGGACTAGACATGGTCCGTATGTGTAGGAAACACCATTCTTTTGTTCTCAGCACACTCACGTTTCCTGCTGTCTTAGTGATTCTAGAAAGCAAGAGCATGGTTCTTGTTCTAAAGCAGAGTGTGATCAATGGATGAGAACTCTTATGTGTGTTTCACTTCAGAAAAGGAGTTAAATCCCTGGCTCTGAGTCTTCCTAAAAGCAAGAATTCTTTTCAGGTAAGGGCAGTTTCTTTACAGCTCAAAGAACAACATCGTTCAGGAAGCTCACACGTTTCTCATCTTAACTGACATGCATTGGATGTTAGAGGACCAGTGTTTTGTATCAGTTTCAGAATGAGAGTTGGACTACATATGGTCCTTATGTGTAGGAAACATCGTTCTTTTGTTCTCAGCACACTCATGTTTCATGCTGCCCTAGAGCCTCTAGAAAGCAAGAGCGTGCTTCTTGCTCAAAAGCAGAGTGTGATCCATGGATGAGAACTATGCTGTGTGTTTCACTTCAGAAATGGAGTTAAATCCCAGTCTCTGTGTCTTCCTACAATTAAGACTTCGTTTCAGGTAAGGGAAGTCACTTTTCAGCTCAAACGAACTACATCATTCACGAAGCTCACACATTTCTCATCTTAATTGACAAGCATTGGATGTTAGAGGTCCGGTGCTTTGTATCAGTTTCAGAAGCAGAGTTGGACTAGATATGGTCCGTATGTGTAGGAAACACCTTTCCTTTCTTCTCAGCACACTCATGTTTCCTGCGGTCTTAGAGACTCTAGAAAGCAAGAGCGTGCCTCTTGCTCTAAAGCAGAGTGTGATCAGTGGATGAGAACTCTGCTGTGTGTTTCAATTCAGACATGGAGTTAAATCCCAGGTTCTGTGTCTTCCTACAAGCAAGACTACGTTTCAGTTAAGGGCAGTTTCTTTACAGCTCAAACGAACAACATTGTTTAAGAAGCTCACACGTTTCTCATCTTAACTGACAAGCATTGGATGTTAGAGGACCAGTGTTTGTATCCATTTCAGAATCAGAGTTGGACTAGACATGGTCCATATGTGTAGGAAACACCATTCTTTTGTTCTCAGCACACTCATGTTTCCTGCTGTCTTAGTGACTCTAGAAAGAAAGAGCGTGCATGTTGTTCTAAAGCAGTGTGTGATCAATGGATGAGAACTCTTCTGTGTGTTTCACTTCAGAAATGAAGTTAAATCCAAGGCTCTGAGTCTTCTTAAAAGCAAGAATTCTTTTCAGGTAAGGGCAGTTTCTGTACAGCTCAAACGAACTACATTGTTCACAAAGCTCACACGATTCTCACCTAAACTGACAAGCATTGGATGATAGAAGACCTGTGGTTTGTTTCAGTTTCAGAAGCAGAGTTGAACTAGATAGGGTACGTATGTGTAGGAAACATCGTTCTTTTGTTCTCAGCACACTCACATTTCAATGCAGTCTTAGAGCCTCTAGAAAGCAAGAGCATGCTTCTGGTTCTAAAGCAGAGTGTGATCAATGGATGAGAACTCTGCTGTGTGTTTCACTTCAGAAATGTAGTTAAATCCCAGGCTCCGTGTCTTCCTACAACCAAGACTTCCTTTTAGGTAAGGGCAGTTTCTTTAGAGTTCAAAAGAACTACATCGTTCACAAAACTCACATGTTTCTCATCTTAACTGACAAGCATTGGATGTTAGAGGACCAGTGTTTTGTATCAGTTTCAGAAGGAGAGTTGGACTACATATGGTCCTTATGTGTAGGAAACATCGTTCTTTTCTTCTCAGCACACTCATGTTTTATGCTGCCCTAGAGCCTGTATGAAGCAAGAGCGTGCTTCTTGCTCAAAAGCAGAGTGTGATCCATGGATGAGAACTATGCTGTGTGTTTCACTTCAGCAATGGAGTTAAATCCCAGTCTCTGTGTCTTCCTACAATGAAGACTTCGTTTCAGGTAAGGGAAGTCACTTTTCAGCTCAAACGAACTACATCATTCACGAAGCTCACACGTTTCTCATCTAAAATGACAAGCATTGGATGATAGAGGACTTGTGGTTTGTTTCAGTTTCAGAAGCAGAGTTGAACTAGATAGGGTACGTATGTGTAGGAAACATCGTTCTTTTGTTCTCAGCACACTCACATTTCAATGAAGTCTTAGAGCCTCTAGAAAGCAAGATCATGCTTCTGGTTCTAAAGCAGAGTGTGATCCATGGATGGGAACTATGCTGTGTATTTCCCTTCAAAAATGGTGATAAATCCCAGGCTCTGTGTCTTCCTACAAGCAAGCCTTCGTTTCAGGTAAGGTCAGTCTCTTTTCAGCTCAAACGAACTACATCATTCACGAAGCTCACACGTTTCTCATCTTAATTGACAAGCATTGGATGTTAGAGGACCTGTGGTTTGTTTCAAATTCAGAAGCAGAATTTAACTGGATATGGTCCATATGTGTAGGAAACCCCGTTCTTTTGTTTGAGCACACTCACTTTTCCTGCTGTATCAGAGATACTAGAAAGCAAGAGCGTGCTTCTCACTCTAAAGCAGAGTGTGATCAATGGATGAGAACAGTTCTGTGTGTTTCTATTCAGAAAAGGTGTTAAATCCCTGGCTCTGAGTCTTCCTAAAAGCAAGAATTCTTTTCAGGTTAGGGCAGTTTCTTTACAGCTCAAACGAACTACATATTTCAGGAAGCTCACACGTTTCTCATCTTAACTGACAAGCATTGGATGTTAGAGGACCAGTGCTTTGTATCCGTTTCAGATACAGAGTTGGACTAGACATGGTCCGTATGTGTAGGAAACACCATTCTTTTGTTCTCAGCACACTCACGTTTCCTGCTGTCTTAGTGACTCTAGAAAGCAAGAGCATGCTTATTGTTCTAAAGCAGAATGTGATCAATGGATGAGAACTCTTATGTGTGTTTCACTTCAGAAAAGGAGTTAAATCCCTGGCTCGGAGTCTTCCTAAAAGCAAGAATTCTTTTCAGGTAAGGGCAGTTTCTTTACAGCTCAAACGAACTACATCGTTCAGGAAGCTCACACGTTTCTCATCTTAACTGACATGCATTGGATGATAGAGGACCTGTGGTTTGTTTCAGTTTCAGAAGCAGAGTTGAACTAGATAGTGTCTGTATGTGCAGGAAACATCGTTCTTTTGTTCTCAGCACACTCACGTTTCAATGCTGACTTAGAGCCTCTAGAAAGCAAGAGGATGCTTTTGTTCTCAAGCAGAGTGTGATCCATGGATGAGAACTCTGCTGTGTGTTTCACTTCAGAAATGTAGTTAAATCCCAGGCTCTATTTCTTCCTACAAGCAAGACTTCCTTTCAGGTAAGGGCAGTTTCTTTACAGTTCAAACGAACTACATCATTCACGAAACTCACATATTTCTCATCTTAACTGACAAGCATTGGATATTAGAGGACCACTGCTTTGTATCAGTTTCAGAAGCAGAGTTGGACTACATATGGTCCGTATGTGTAGGAAACATCGTTCTTTTGTTCTCAGCACACTCATGTTTCATGCTGCCCTAGAGCCTCTAGAAAGCAAGAGCGTGCTTCTTGCTCAAAAGCAGAGTGTGATCCATGGATGAGAACTATTCTGTGTGTTTCCCTTCAGAAATGGAGTTAAATCCCAGGCTCTGTGTCTTCCTACAAGCAAGAATTCGTTTCAGGTAAGGGCAGTCACTTTTCAGCTCAAACGAACTACATCATTCACGAAGCTCACACAATTCTCATCTTAATTGACAAGCTTTGGATGTTAGAGGACCTGTGGTTTATTTCATTTTCAGAAGCAGAGTTTAACAAGATATGGTCCATATGTGTAGGAAACACCGTTCATTTGTTCTGAGCACACTCACATTTCCTGCTGAATTTGAGACACTAGAAAGCAAGAGCGTGCCTCTTGCTCTAAAGCAGATTGTGATCCATGGATGAGAACTATGCTGTTTGTTTCCCTTCAGAAATGGAGTTAAATCCCAGGCTCTGATTCTTCCTACAAGCAAGACTTCGTTTCAGGTAACTGCAGTTTCTTTCCAGCTCAAACGAACAACATTATTTACGAAGCTCACACGTTTCTCATCTTAACTAACAAGCACAGGATGTTAGAGGCCCTGTGGTTTGTTTCAGTTTCAGAAGCAGAGTTGAACTTGATATGGTCCCTATGTGTAGGAAACACCATTCTTTTGTTCTGAGCACACTCTGATTTCCTGCTGTATTAGAATAACTAGAAAGCAAGAGTGTCCTGCTCGCTCTAAAGCCGAGTGTGATCCATGGATGATAACTTTGCTGTGTGTTTCCCTTCAGAAATGGAGTTAAATCCCAGGCTCTGTGTCTTCCTACAATGAAGACTTCGTTTCAGGTAAGGGAAGTCACTTTTCAGCTCAAACGAACTACATCATTCACCAAGCTCACACATTTCTCATCTTAATTGACAAGCATTGGATGTTAGAGGACCAGTGCTTTGTATCAGTTTCAGAAGCAGAGTTGGACTAGATATGGTCCGTATGTGTAGGAAACACCGTTCTTTTCTTCTCAGCACACTCACGTTTCCTGCGGTCTTAGAGACTCTAGAAAGCAAGAGCGTGCCTCTTGCTCTAAAGCAGAGTGTGATCAGTGGATGAGAACTCTGCTGTGTGTTTCAATTCAGACATGGAGTTAAATCCCAGGCTCTGTGTCTTCCTACAAGCAAGACTACGTTTCAGTTAAGGGCAGATTCTTTACTGCTCAAACGAACAACATTGTTTAAGAAGCTCACACGTTTCTCATCTTAACTGACAAGCATTGGATGTTAGAGGACCTGTGTTTGTATCCGTTTCAGAATCAGAGTTGGACTAGACATGGTCCGTATGTGTAGGAAACACCATTCTTTTGTTCTCAGCACACTCATGTTTCCTGCTGTCTTAGTGACTCTAGAAAGAAAGAGCGTGCATGTTGTTCTAAAGCAGTGTGTGATCAATGGATGAGAACTCTTCTGTGTGTTTCACTTCAGAAAAGGAGTTAAATCCAAGGCTCTGAGTCTTCTTAAAAGCAAGAATTCTTTTCAGGTAAGGGCAGTTTCTGTACAGCTCAAACGAACTACATTGTTCACGAAGCTCACACGATTCTCACCTAAACTGACAAGCATTGGATGATAGAGGACCTGTGGTTTGTTTCAGTTTCAGAAGCAGAGTTGAACTAGATAGGGTACGTATGTGTAGGAAACATCGATCTTTTGTTCTCAGCACACTCACATTTCAATGCAGTCTTAGAGCCTCTAGAAAGCAAGAGCATGCTTCTGGTTCTAAAGCAGAGTGTGATCAATAGATGAGAACTGTGCTGTGTGTCTCACTTCAGAAATGTAGTTAAATCCCAGGCTCCGTGTCTTCCTACAAGCAAGACTTCCTTTCAGGTAAGGGCAGTTTCTTTACAGTTCAAACGAACTACATCGTTCACACAACTCACATGTTTCTCATCTTAACTGACAAGCATTGGATGTTAGAGGTCCAGTGCTTTGTATCAGTTTCAGAAGCAGAGTTGGACTAGTTATGGTCTGTATGTGTAGGAAACACCGTTCCTTTCTTCTCAGCACACTCACGTTTCCTACGGTCTTAGAGACTCTAGAAAGCAAGAGCGTGCCTCTTGCTCTAAAGCAGAGTGTGATCAGTGGATGAGAATTCTGCTGTGTGTTTCAATTCAGACATGGAGTTAAATCCCAGGCTCTGTGTCTTCCTACAAGCAACACTACGTTTCAGTTAAGGGCAGTTTCTTTACAGCTCAAACGAACAACATTGTTTAAGAAGCTCACACGTTTCTCATCTTAACTGACAAGCATTGGATGTTAGAGGACCAGTGTTTGTATCCATTTCAGAATCAGAGTTGGACTAGACATGGTCCGTATGTGTAGGAAACACCATTCTTTTGTTCTCAGCACACTCACGTTTCCTGCTCTCTTAGTGACTCTAGAAAGAAAGAGGGTGAATGTTGTTCTAAAGCAGTGTGTGATCAATGGATGAGAACTCTTCTGTGTGTTTCACTTCAGAAAAGGAGTTAAATCCCAGGCTGTGTGTCTTCCTACAAGCAAGACGTCGTTTCAGGTAAGGGCTTGTACTTTACAGCTCAAACGAACTACAACGTTCACGAAGCTCACACGTTTCTCATCTTAAATGACAAGCATTGGATGTTAGAGGACCTGTGCTTTGTATCATTTTCAGAGGCAGAGTTGGACTAGATAAGGTCCATATGTGTAGGAAACACCGTTCTTTTGTTCTCAGCACACTCACGTTTCCTGCTGTCTTGGAGACTCTAGAAAGCAAGAGCGTGCTTGTTGCTCTAAAGCAGAGTGTGATCCATGGATGAGAACTACGCTGTGTGTTTCCCTTCACAAATGGAGTTAAATCCCAGGCTGTGTGTCTTCCTACAAGCAAGACTTTGTTTCAGGTAAGGGCATGTACTTTACAGCTCATAGGAATTACATCGTACACGGAGCTCACACCATTCTCGGTATTAATTGAAAAGCATTGGATGTTACAGGACCTGTGCTTTGAGTCAGTTTCAAAAGAATATTTGAACTAGTTATGGTCTGTATGTTTAGGAAACACAGTTCTTTTGTTCTGAGCACAATCACGTTTCCTGCTATATTAGAGACTCTAGAAAGGAAGAGCGTGGTTCCTGCTCTAAAGCAGAGTGTGATCCATGGATGAGAACTATGCTGTGTGTTCCACTACATAAATGGAGTTAAATCCCAGGCTCTGAGTCTTCCTACAAGCAAGACTTCGTTTCAGGTAAGGGCAGGTACTTTACAGCCTCAAGGAACTACAAAGTTCACGAAGCTCACACGTTTCTCATGTTAAATGACAAGCATTGGATGTTAGAGGACCTGTGCTTTGTATCATTTTCAGAGGCAGAGTTGGACTAGATAAGGTCCGTATATGTAGGAAACACCGTTCTTTTGTTCTCAGCACATTCACGTTTCCTGCTGTCTTGGAGACTCTAGAAAGCAAGAGCGTGCTTGTTGCTCTAAAGCAGAGTGTGATCCATGGATGAGAACTATGCTGTGTGTTTCCCTTCAGAGATGGAGTTAAATCCCAGGCTCTGAGTCTTCCTACAAGCAAGACTTCGTTTCAGGTAAGGGCATTTACTTTACAGCTCAAAGGAACTACATCGTACAGGAAGATCGCAGCTTTCTCGGTCTTAATTGAAAAGCATTGGATATTAGAGGACCTGTGCTTTGAGTCAGTTTCAAAAGAATAGTTGAACTAGATATGGTCCATATGTGTAGGAAACACAGTTCTGTTGTTCTGAGCACACTCACGTTTCCTGCTGTATTAGAGACTCTAGAAAGCAATAGCGTTCTTCTTGCTCTAAAGCAGAGTGTGATCCATGGATGAGAACTCTGCTGTGTGTTTCCCTTCAGAAAAGGAGTTAAATCCCAGGCTCTGTGTCTTCCTACATGCAAGACTTCATTTGAGGTAAGGGCAGTCACTTTTCAGCTCAAAGGAACTACATCGTTCACGAAGCTCACACGTTTCTCATCTTAAATGACAAGCATTGGATGTTAGAGGCCCTGTGCTTTGTATCATTTTCAGAGGCAGAGTTGGACTAGATATGGTCTGTATGTGTAGGAAACACCGTTCTTTTGTTCTCTGCACACTCACATTTCCTGCTGTCTTAGGGACTCTAGAAAGCAAGAGCATGCTTCTTGCTCTAAAGCTGAGTGTGATCCATGGATGAGAACTATTCTGTGAGTTTCCCATCAGAAATGGAGTTAAATCCCAGGCTCTGTGTATTCCTACATGCAAGACATCGTTTCAGGTAAGGGCAGTCACTTTTCAGCTCAAAAGAACTACATCGTACAAGAAGCTCACACCTTTGTCGATCTTAATTGAAAAGCATGGGATGTTACAGGACCTGTGCTTTGAGTCAGTTTCAAAAGAATAGTTGAACTAGATATGGTCCGTATGTCTAGGAAACACCATTCTTTTGTTCTCAGCACACTCACGTTTCCTGCTCTCTTAGTGACTCTAGAAAGAAAGAGGGTGAATGTTGTTCTAAAGCAGTGTGTGATCAATGGATGAGAACTCTTCTGTGTGTTTCACTTCAGAAAAGGAGTTAAATCCCAGGCTGTGTGTCTTCCTACAAGCAAGACGTCGTTTCAGGTAAGGGCTTGTACTTTACAGCTCAAACGAACTACAACGTTCACGAAGCTCACACGTTTCTCATCTTAACTGACAAGCATTGGATGTTAGAGGACCTGTGGTTTGTTTCAGTTTCAGAAGCAGGGTTGAACTAGATATGGTCTGTAAGTGTAGGGAACACCGTTCTATGGTTCTGAGCACAATCACGTTTCCTGCAGTATTAGAGACTCTAGAAAGGAAGAGCGTGCTTCTTGCTCTAAAGCACAGTGTGATTCATGCATGAGAACTGTGCTGTGTGTTTCCCTTCAGAAATGGAGTTAAATCCCAGGCTCTGTGTCTTCCTACAAGCAAGACTTCGTTTCAGGTAAGGGCAGTCACTTTTCAGCTCAAACGAACTACATCGTTCACGAAGCTCACACGTTTCCCATCTTAACTGACAATCATTGGATGTTAGAGGACCAGTGCTTTGTATCAGTTTAAGAAGCAGAGTTGGACTAGATATGGTCTGTATGTGTAGGAAACACCGTTCTTTTGTTCTCAGCACACTCACCTTTCCTGCTGTCTTAGAGACTCTAGAAAGCAAGAGCGTGCTTCTTGCTCTAAAGCAGAGTGTGACCAATGGATGAGAACTCTGGTGTGTGTTCCACTTCAGAAATGGTGTTAAATCCCAGGCTCTGAGTCTTCCTACAAGCAAGACTTCGTTTCAGGTAAGGGCAGTTACTTTACAGCTCAAAGGAACTACATTGTTCACAAAGCTCACACGTTTCTCGGTCTTAATTGAAAAGCATTGGATGTTACAGGACGTATGCGTTGTGTCATTTTCAGAATAAGAGTTGAACTAGATATGGTCCGTATGTGTAGGAAACACCGTTCTTTGGTTCTGACCACACTCACGTTTCCTGCTGTCTTAGAGACTCTAGAATGCAATAGCGTTCTTCTTGCTCTAAAGCAGAGTGTGATCTATGGATGAGAACTATGCTGTGTGTTCCACTTCATAAATGGAGTTAAATCCCAGGCTCTGAGTCTTCCTACAAGCAAGATTTCGTTTCAGGTAATGGCAGTTACTTTACAGCTCAAACGAACAACATTGTTTAAGAAGCTCACACGTTTCTCATCTTAACTGACAAGCATTGGATGTTAGAGGATCAGAGTTTGTATCCGTTTCAGAAGCAGAGTTGGACTAGACATGGTCCGTATGTGTAGGAAACACCATTCTTTTGTTCTCAGCACACTCATGTTTCCTGCTGTCTTAGTGACTCTAGAAAGAAAGAGCGTGCATGTTGTTCTAAAGCAGTGTGTGATCAATGGGTGAGAACTCTTCTGTGTGTTTCACTTCAGAAAAGGAGTTAAATCCAAGGCTCTGAGTCTTCTTAAAAGCAAGAATTCTTTTCAGGTAAGGGCAGTTTCTGTACAGCTCAAACGAACTACATTGTTCACGATGCTCACACATTTCTCATCTAAAATGACAAGCATTGGATGATAGAGGACCTGTGGTTTGTTTCAGTTTTAGAAGCAGAGTTGAACTAGATAGGGTACGTATGTGTAGGAAACATCGTTCTTTTGTTCTCAGCACACTCACATTTCAATGCAGTCTTAGAGCCTCTAGAAAGCAAGAGCATGCTTCTGGTTCTAAAGCAGAGTGTGATCAATGGATGAGAACTCTGCTGTGTGTTTCACCTCAGAAATGTAGTTAAATCCTAGGCTCCGTGTCTTCCTAGAAGCAAGACTTCCTTTCAGGTAAGGGCAGTTTCTTTACAGTTCAAACGAACTACATCGTTCACGAAACTCACATGTTTCTCATCTTAACTGACAAGCATTGGATGTTAGAGCACCAGTGCTTTGTATAAGTTTCGGAAGCAGAGTTGGACTACATATGGTCCTTATGTGTAGGAAACATCGTTCTTTTGTTCTCAGCACACTCACGTTTCATGCTGTCTTAGAGCCTCTAGAAAGCAAGAGCGTGCTTCTTGCTCTAAAGCAGAGTGTGATACATGGATGGGAACTATGCTGTGTGTTTCCCTTCAAAAATGGTGATAAATCCCAGGCTCTGTGTCTTCCTACAAGCAAGACTTCGTTTCAGGTAAGGTCAGTCACTTTTCAGCTCAAACGAACTACATCTTTCACGAAGCTCACACGTTTCTCATCTTAACTGACAAGCATTGGATGTTAGAGGACCTGTGGTTTGTTTCAAATTCAGAAGCAGAATTTAACTGGATATGGTCCATATGTGTAGGAAACCCCGTTCTTTTGTTTGAGCACACTCACTTTTCCTGCTGTATCAGAGATACTAGAAAGCAAGAGCGTGCGTCTCGCTCTAAAGCAGAGTGTGTTCAATCGATGAGAACACTTCTGTGTGTTTCTATTCAGAAAAGGTTTTAAATCCCTGGCTCTGAGTCTTCCTAAAAGCAAGAATTCTTTTCAGGTTAGGGCAGGCAGTTTCTTTACAGCTCAAACGAACTACATCGTTCAGGAAGCTCACACGTTTCTCATCTTAACTGACAAGCTTTGGATGTTAGAGGACCAGTGCTTTGTATCCGTTTCAGATACAGAGTTGGACTAGACATGGTCCGTATGTGTAGGAAACACCATTCTTTTGTTCTCAGCACACTCACGTTTCCTGCTGTCTTAGTGACTCTAGAAAGCAAGAGCATGCTTCTTGTTCTAAAGCAGAATGTGATCAATGGATGAGAACTCTTATGTGTGTTTCACTTCAGAAAAGGAGTTAAATCCCTGGCTCTGAGTCTTCCTAAAAGCAAGAATTCTTTTCAGGTAAGGGCAGTTTCTTTACAGCTCAAACGAACTACATCGTTCAGGAAGCTCACACGTTTCTCATCTTAACTGACATGCATTGGATGATAGAGGACCTGTGGTTTGTTTCATTTTCAGAAGCAGAGTTGAACTAGATAGGGTCCGTATGTGCAGGAAACATCGTTCTTTTGTTCTCAGCACACTCACGTTTCAATGCTGACTTAGAGCCTCTAGAAAGCAAGAGGATGCTTTTGTTCTCAAGCAGAGTGTGATCAATGGATGAGAACTCTGCTGTGTGTTTCACTTCAGAAATGTAGTTAAATCCCAGGCTCTATTTCTTCCTACAAGCAAGACTTCCTTTCAGGTAAGGGCAGTTTCTTTACAGTTCAAACGAACTACATCGTTCACGAAACTCACATATTTCTCATCTTAACTGACAAGCATTGGATATTAGAGGACCACTGCTTTGTATCAGTTTCAGAAGCAGAGTTGGACTACACATGGTCCATATGTGTAGGAAACATCGTTCTTTTCTTCTCAGCACACTCATGTTTCATGCTGCCCTAGAGCCTCTAGAAAGCAAGAGCGTGCTTCTTGCTCTAAAGCAGAGTGTGATCCATGGATGAGAACTATTCTGTGTGTTTCCCTTCAGAAATGGAGTTAAATCCCAGGCTCTGTGTCTTCCTACAAGCAAGACTTCGTTTCAGGTAAGGGCAGTCACTTTTCAGCTCAAACGAACTACATCATTCACAAAGCTCACACAATTCTCATCTTAATTGACACGCATTGGATGTTAGAGGACCTGTGGTTTATTTCATTTTCAGAAGCAGAGTTTAACAAGATATGGTCCATATGTGTAGGAAACACCGTTCTTTTGTTCTGAGCACACTCCCATTTCCTGCTTTATTAGAGACGCTAGAAAGCAATTCTGTCCTTCTCGCTCTAAAGCCGAGTGTGATCCATGGTTGAGAACTATGCTGTTTGTTTCCCTTCAGAAATGGAGTTAAATCCCAGGCTCTGATTCTTCCTACAAGCAAGACTTCGTTTCAGGTAACTGCAGTTTCTTTCCAGCTCAAACGAACAACATTATTTACGAAGCTCACACGTTTCTCATCTTAACTAACAAGCATAGGATGTTAGAGGCCCTGTGGTTTGTTTCAGTTTCAGAAGCTGAGTTGAACTTGATATGGTCCCTATGTGTAGGAAACACCATTCTTTTGTTCTGAGCACACTCTGATTTCCTGCTGTATTAGAATAACTAGAAAGCAAGAGTGTCCTGCTCGATCTAAAGCCGAGTGTGATCCATGGATGATAACTGTGCTGTGTGTTTCCCTTCAGAAATGGAGTTAAATCCCAGGCTCTGTGTCTTCCTACAATGAAGACTTCGTTTCAGGTAAGGGAAGTCACTTTTCAGCTCAAACGAACTACATCATTCACCCAGCTCACACATTTCTCATCTTAATTGACAAGCATTGGATGTTAGAGGTCCAGTGCTTTGTATCAGTTTCAGAAGCAGAGTTGGACTAGATATGGTCCGTATGTGTAGGAAACACCGTTCTTTTCTTCTCAGCACACTCACGTTTCCTGCGGTCTTAGAGACTCTAGAAAGCAAGAGCGTGCCTCTTGCTCTAAAGCAGAGTGTGATCAGTGGATGAGAACTCTGCTGTGTGTTTCAATTCAGACATGGAGTTAAATCCCAGGCTCTGTGTCTTCCTACAAGCAAGACTACGTTTCAGTTAAGGGCAGATTCTTTACTGCTCAAACGAACAACATTGTTTAAGAAGCTCACACGTTTCTCATTTTAACTGACAAGCATTGGATGTTAGAGGACCTGTGTTTGTATCCGTTTCAGAATCAGAGTTGGACTAGACATGGTCCGTATGTGTAGGAAACACCATTCTTTTGTTCTCAGCACACTCATGTTTCCTGCTGTCTTAGTGACTCTAGAAAGAAAGAGCGTGCATGTTGTTCTAAAGCAGTGTGTGATCAATGGATGAGAACTCTTCTGTGTGTTTCACTTCAGAAAAGGAGTTAAATCCAAGGCTCTGAGTCTTCTTAAAAGCAAGAATTCTTTTCAGGTAAGGGCAGTTTCTGTACAGCTCAAACGAACTACATTGTTCACGAAGCTCACACGATTCTCACCTAAACTGACAAGCATTGGATGATAGAGGACCTGTGGTTTGTTTCAGTTTCAGAAGCAGAGTTGAACTAGATAGGGTACGTATGTGTAGGAAACATCGATCTTTTGTTCTCAGCACACTCACATTTCAATGCAGTCTTAGAGCCTCTAGAAAGCAAGAGCATGCTTCTGGTTCTAAAGCAGAGTGTGATCAATAGATGAGAACTGTGCTGTGTGTCTCACTTCAGAAATGTAGTTAAATCCCAGGCTCCGTGTCTTCCTACAAGCAAGACTTCCTTTCAGGTAAGGGCAGTTTCTTTACAGTTCAAACGAACTACATCGTTCACAAAACTCACATGTTTCTCATCTTAACTGACAAGCATTGGATGTTAGAGGTCCAGTGCTTTGTATCAGTTTCAGAAGCAGAGTTGGACTAGTTATGGTCTGTATGTGTAGGAAACACCGTTCCTTTCTTCTCAGCACACTCACGTTTCCTACGGTCTTAGAGACTCTAGAAAGCAAGAGCGTGCCTCTTGCTCTAAAGCAGAGTGTGATCAGTGGATGAGAATTCTGCTGTGTGTTTCAATTCAGACATGGAGTTAAATCCCAGGCTCTGTGTCTTCCTACAAGCAAGACTACGTTTCAGTTAAGGGCAGTTTCTTTAAAGCTCAAACGAACAACATTGTTTAAGAAGCTCACACGTTTCTCATCTTAACTGACAAGCATTGGATGTTAGAGGACCAGTGTTTGTATCCGTTTCAGAATCAGAGTTGGACTAGACATGGTCCGTATGTGTAGGAAACACCATTCTTTTGTTCTCAGCACACTCACGTTTCCTGCTCTCTTAGTGACTCTAGAAAGAAAGAGGGTGAATGTTGTTCTAAAGCAGTGTGTGATCAATGGATGAGAACTCTTCTGTGTGTTTCACTTCAGAAAAGGAGTTAAATCCCAGGCTGTGTGTCTTCCTACAAGCAAGACGTCGTTTCAAGTAAGGGCTTGTACTTTACAGCTCAAACGAACTACAACGTTCACGAAGCTCACACGTTTCTCATCTTAACTGACAAGCATTGGATGTTAGAGGACCTGTGGTTTGTTTCAGTTTCAGAAGCAGGGTTGAACTAGATATGGTCTGTAAGTGTAGGGAACACCGTTCTATGGTTCTGAGCACAATCACGTTTCCTGCAGTATTAGAGACTCTAGAAAGGAAGAGCGTGCTTCTTGCTCTAAAGCACAGTGTGATTCATGCATGAGAACTGTGCTGTGTGTTTCCCTTCAGAAATGGAGTTAAATCCCAGGCTCTGTGTCTTCCTACAAGCAAGACTTCGTTTCAGGTAAGGGCAGTCACTTTTCAGCTCAAACGAACTACATCGTTCACGAAGCTCACACGTTTCCCATCTTAACTGACAATCATTGGATGTTAGAGGACCAGTGCTTTGTATCAGTTTAAGAAGCAGAGTTGGACTAGATATGGTCTGTATGTGTAGGAAACACCGTTCTTTTGTTCTCAGCACACTCACCTTTCCTGCTGTCTTAGAGACTCTAGAAAGCAAGAGCGTGCTTCTTGCTCTAAAGCAGAGTGTGACCAATGGATGAGAACTCTGGTGTGTGTTCCACTTCAGAAATGGTGTTAAATCCCAGGCTCTGAGTCTTCCTACAAGCAAGACTTCGTTTCAGGTAAGGGCAGTTACTTTACAGCTCAAAGGAACTACATTGTTCACAAAGCTCACACGTTTCTCGGTCTTAATTGAAAAGCATTGGATGTTACAGGACGTATGCGTTGTGTCATTTTCAGAATAAGAGTTGAACTAGATATGGTCCGTATGTGTAGGAAACACCGTTCTTTGGTTCTGACCACACTCACGTTTCCTGCTGTCTTAGAGACTCTAGAATGCAATAGCGTTCTTCTTGCTCTAAAGCAGAGTGTGATCTATGGATGAGAACTATGCTGTGTGTTCCACTTCATAAATGGAGTTAAATCCCAGGCTCTGAGTCTTCCTACAAGCAAGATTTCGTTTCAGGTAATGGCAGTTACTTTACAGCTCAAACGAACAACATTGTTTAAGAAGCTCACACGTTTCTCATCTTAACTGACAAGCATTGGATGTTAGAGGATCAGAGTTTGTATCCGTTTCAGAAGCAGAGTTGGACTAGACATGGTCCGTATGTGTAGGAAACACCATTCTTTTGTTCTCAGCACACTCATGTTTCCTGCTGTCTTAGTGACTCTAGAAAGAAAGAGCGTGCATGTTGTTCTAAAGCAGTGTGTGATCAATGGGTGAGAACTCTTCTGTGTGTTTCACTTCAGAAAAGGAGTTAAATCCAAGGCTCTGAGTCTTCTTAAAAGCAAGAATTCTTTTCAGGTAAGGGCAGTTTCTGTACAGCTCAAACGAACTACATTGTTCACGATGCTCACACATTTCTCATCTAAAATGACAAGCATTGGATGATAGAGGACCTGTGGTTTGTTTCAGTTTTAGAAGCAGAGTTGAACTAGATAGGGTACGTATGTGTAGGAAACATCGTTCTTTTGTTCTCAGCACACTCACATTTCAATGCAGTCTTAGAGCCTCTAGAAAGCAAGAGCATGCTTCTGGTTCTAAAGCAGAGTGTGATCAATGGATGAGAACTCTGCTGTGTGTTTCACCTCAGAAATGTAGTTAAATCCTAGGCTCCGTGTCTTCCTAGAAGCAAGACTTCCTTTCAGGTAAGGGCAGTTTCTTTACAGTTCAAACGAACTACATCGTTCACGAAACTCACATGTTTCTCATCTTAACTGACAAGCATTGGATGTTAGAGCACCAGTGCTTTGTATAAGTTTCGGAAGCAGAGTTGGACTACATATGGTCCTTATGTGTAGGAAACATCGTTCTTTTGTTCTCAGCACACTCACGTTTCATGCTGTCTTAGAGCCTCTAGAAAGCAAGAGCGTGCTTCTTGCTCTAAAGCAGAGTGTGATACATGGATGGGAACTATGCTGTGTGTTTCCCTTCAAAAATGGTGATAAATCCCAGGCTCTGTGTCTTCCTACAAGCAAGACTTCGTTTCAGGTAAGGTCAGTCACTTTTCAGCTCAAACGAACTACATCTTTCACGAAGCTCACACGTTTCTCATCTTAACTGACAAGCATTGGATGTTAGAGGACCTGTGGTTTGTTTCAAATTCAGAAGCAGAATTTAACTGGATATGGTCCATATGTGTAGGAAACCCCGTTCTTTTGTTTGAGCACACTCACTTTTCCTGCTGTATCAGAGATACTAGAAAGCAAGAGCGTGCGTCTCGCTCTAAAGCAGAGTGTGTTCAATCGATGAGAACACTTCTGTGTGTTTCTATTCAGAAAAGGTTTTAAATCCCTGGCTCTGAGTCTTCCTAAAAGCAAGAATTCTTTTCAGGTTAGGGCAGGCAGTTTCTTTACAGCTCAAACGAACTACATCGTTCAGGAAGCTCACACGTTTCTCATCTTAACTGACAAGCTTTGGATGTTAGAGGACCAGTGCTTTGTATCCGTTTCAGATACAGAGTTGGACTAGACATGGTCCGTATGTGTAGGAAACACCATTCTTTTGTTCTCAGCACACTCACGTTTCCTGCTGTCTTAGTGACTCTAGAAAGCAAGAGCATGCTTCTTGTTCTAAAGCAGAATGTGATCAATGGATGAGAACTCTTATGTGTGTTTCACTTCAGAAAAGGAGTTAAATCCCTGGCTCTGAGTCTTCCTAAAAGCAAGAATTCTTTTCAGGTAAGGGCAGTTTCTTTACAGCTCAAACGAACTACATCGTTCAGGAAGCTCACACGTTTCTCATCTTAACTGACATGCATTGGATGATAGAGGACCTGTGGTTTGTTTCATTTTCAGAAGCAGAGTTGAACTAGATAGGGTCCGTATGTGCAGGAAACATCGTTCTTTTGTTCTCAGCACACTCACGTTTCAATGCTGACTTAGAGCCTCTAGAAAGCAAGAGGATGCTTTTGTTCTCAAGCAGAGTGTGATCAATGGATGAGAACTCTGCTGTGTGTTTCACTTCAGAAATGTAGTTAAATCCCAGGCTCTATTTCTTCCTACAAGCAAGACTTCCTTTCAGGTAAGGGCAGTTTCTTTACAGTTCAAACGAACTACATTGTTCACGAAACTCACATATTTCTCATCTTAACTGACAAGCATTGGATATTAGAGGACCACTGCTTTGTATCAGTTTCAGAAGCAGAGTTGGACTACACATGGTCCATATGTGTAGGAAACATCGTTCTTTTCTTCTCAGCACACTCATGTTTCATGCTGCCCTAGAGCCTCTAGAAAGCAAGAGCGTGCTTCTTGCTCTAAAGCAGAGTGTGATCCATGGATGAGAACTATTCTGTGTGTTTCCCTTCAGAAATGGAGTTAAATCCCAGGCTCTGTGTCTTCCTACAAGCAAGACTTCGTTTCAGGTAAGGGCAGTCACTTTTCAGCTCAAACGAACTACATCATTCACAAAGCTCACACAATTCTCATCTTAATTGACACGCATTGGATGTTAGAGGACCTGTGGTTTATTTCATTTTCAGAAGCAGAGTTTAACAAGATATGGTCCATATGTGTAGGAAACACCGTTCTTTTGTTCTGAGCACACTCCCATTTCCTGCTTTATTAGAGACGCTAGAAAGCAATTCTGTCCTTCTCGCTCTAAAGCCGAGTGTGATCCATGGTTGAGAACTATGCTGTTTGTTTCCCTTCAGAAATGGAGTTAAATCCCAGGCTCTGATTCTTCCTACAAGCAAGACTTCGTTTCAGGTAACTGCAGTTTCTTTCCAGCTCAAACGAACAACATTATTTACGAAGCTCACACGTTTCTCATCTTAACTAACAAGCATAGGATGTTAGAGGCCCTGTGGTTTGTTTCAGTTTCAGAAGCAGAGTTGAACTTGATATGGTCCCTATGTGTAGGAAACACCATTCTTTTGTTCTGAGCACACTCTGATTTCCTGCTGTATTAGAATAACTAGAAAGCAAGAGTGTCCTGCTCGATCTAAAGCCGAGTGTGATCCATGGATGATAACTGTGCTGTGTGTTTCCCTTCAGAAATGGAGTTAAATCCCAGGCTCTGTGTCTTCCTACAATGAAGACTTCGTTTCAGGTAAGGGAAGTCACTTTTCAGCTCAAACGAACTACATCATTCACCCAGCTCACACATTTCTCATCTTAATTGACAAGCATTGGATGTTAGAGGTCCAGTGCTTTGTATCAGTTTCAGAAGCAGAGTTGGACTAGATATGGTCCGTATGTGTAGGAAACACCGTTCTTTTCTTCGCAGCACACTCACGTTTCCTGCGGTCTTAGAGACTCTAGAAAGCAAGAGCGTGCCTCTTGCTCTAAAGCAGAGTGTGATCAGTGGATGAGAACTCTGCTGTGTGTTTCAATTCAGACATGGAGTTAAATCCCAGGCTCTGTGTCTTCCTACAAGCAAGACTACGTTTCAGTTAAGGGCAGATTCTTTACTGCTCAAACGAACAACATTGTTTAAGAAGCTCACACGTTTCTCATCTTAACTGACAAGCATTGGATGTTAGAGGACCTGTGTTTGTATCCGTTTCAGAATCAGAGTTGGACTAGACATGGTCCGTATGTGTAGGAAACACCATTCTTTTGTTCTCAGCACACTCATGTTTCCTGCTGTCTTAGTGACTCTAGAAAGAAAGAGCGTGCATGTTGTTCTAAAGCAGTGTGTGATCAATGGATGAGAACTCTTCTGTGTGTTTCACTTCAGAAAAGGAGTTAAATCCAAGGCTCTGAGTCTTCTTAAAAGCAAGAATTCTTTTCAGGTAAGGGCAGTTTCTGTACAGCTCAAACGAACTACATTGTTCACGAAGCTCACACGATTCTCACCTAAACTGACAAGCATTGGATGATAGAGGACCTGTGGTTTGTTTCAGTTTCAGAAGCAGAGTTGAACTAGATAGGGTACGTATGTGTAGGAAACATCGATCTTTTGTTCTCAGCACACTCACATTTCAATGCAGTCTTAGAGCCTCTAGAAAGCAAGAGCATGCTTCTGGTTCTAAAGCAGAGTGTGATCAATAGATGAGAACTGTGCTGTGTGTCTCACTTCAGAAATGTAGTTAAATCCCAGGCTCCGTGTCTTCCTACAAGCAAGACTTCCTTTCAGGTAAGGGCAGTTTCTTTACAGTTCAAACGAACTACATCGTTCACAAAACTCACATGTTTCTCATCTTAACTGACAAGCATTGGATGTTAGAGGTCCAGTGCTTTGTATCAGTTTCAGAAGCAGAGTTGGACTAGTTATGGTCTGTATGTGTAGGAAACACCGTTCCTTTCTTCTCAGCACACTCACGTTTCCTACGGTCTTAGAGACTCTAGAAAGCAAGAGCGTGCCTCTTGCTCTAAAGCAGAGTGTGATCAGTGGATGAGAATTCTGCTGTGTGTTTCAATTCAGACATGGAGTTAAATCCCAGGCTCTGTGTCTTCCTACAAGCAAGACTACGTTTCAGTTAAGGGCAGTTTCTTTAAAGCTCAAACGAACAACATTGTTTAAGAAGCTCACACGTTTCTCATCTTAACTGACAAGCATTGGATGTTAGAGGACCAGTGTTTGTATCCGTTTCAGAATCAGAGTTGGACTAGACATGGTCCGTATGTGTAGGAAACACCATTCTTTTGTTCTCAGCACACTCACGTTTCCTGCTCTCTTAGTGACTCTAGAAAGAAAGAGGGTGAATGTTGTTCTAAAGCAGTGTGTGATCAATGGATGAGAACTCTTCTGTGTGTTTCACTTCAGAAAAGGAGTTAAATCCCAGGCTGTGTGTCTTCCTACAAGCAAGACGTCGTTTCAGGTAAGGGCTTGTACTTTACAGCTCAAACGAACTACAACGTTCACAAAGCTCACACGTTTCTCATCTTAACTGACAAGCATTGGATGTTAGAGGACCTGTGGTTTGTTTCAGTTTCAGAAGCAGGGTTGAACTAGATATGGTCTGTAAGTGTAGGGAACACCGTTCTATGGTTCTGAGCACAATCACGTTTCCTGCAGTATTAGAGACTCTAGAAAGGAAGAGCGTGCTTCTTGCTCTAAAGCACAGTGTGATTCATGCATGAGAACTGTGCTGTGTGTTTCCCTTCAGAAATGGAGTTAAATCCCAGGCTCTGTGTCTTCCTACAAGCAAGACTTCGTTTCAGGTAAGGGCAGTCACTTTTCAGCTCAAACGAACTACATCGTTCACGAAGCTCACACGTTTCCCATCTTAACTGACAATCATTGGATGTTAGAGGACCAGTGCTTTGTATCAGTTTAAGAAGCAGAGTTGGACTAGATATGGTCTGTATGTGTAGGAAACACCGTTCTTTTGTTCTCAGCACACTCACCTTTCCTGCTGTCTTAGAGACTCTAGAAAGCAAGAGCGTGCTTCTTGCTCTAAAGCAGAGTGTGACCAATGGATGAGAACTCTGGTGTGTGTTCCACTTCAGAAATGGTGTTAAATCCCAGGCTCTGAGTCTTCCTACAAGCAAGACTTCGTTTCAGGTAAGGGCAGTTACTTTACAGCTCAAAGGAACTACATTGTTCACAAAGCTCACACGTTTCTCGGTCTTAATTGAAAAGCATTGGATGTTACAGGACGTATGCGTTGTGTCATTTTCAGAATAAGAGTTGAACTAGATATGGTCCGTATGTGTAGGAAACACCGTTCTTTGGTTCTGACCACACTCACGTTTCCTGCTGTCTTAGAGACTCTAGAATGCAATAGCGTTCTTATTGCTCTAAAGCAGAGTGTGATCTATGGATGAGAACTATGCTGTGTGTTCCACTTCATAAATGGAGTTAAATCCCAGGCTCTGAGTCTTCCTACAAGCAAGATTTCGTTTCAGGTAATGGCAGTTACTTTACAGCTCAAACGAACAACATTGTTTAAGAAGCTCACACGTTTCTCATCTTAACTGACAAGCATTGGATGTTAGAGGATCAGAGTTTGTATCCGTTTCAGAAGCAGAGTTGGACTAGACATGGTCCGTATGTGTAGGAAACACCATTCTTTTGTTCTCAGCACACTCATGTTTCCTGCTGTCTTAGTGACTCTAGAAAGAAAGAGCGTGCATGTTGTTCTAAAGCAGTGTGTGATCAATGGGTGAGAACTCTTCTGTGTGTTTCACTTCAGAAAAGGAGTTAAATCCAAGGCTCTGAGTCTTCTTAAAAGCAAGAATTCTTTTCAGGTAAGGGCAGTTTCTGTACAGCTCAAACGAACTACATTGTTCACGATGCTCACACATTTCTCATCTAAAATGACAAGCATTGGATGATAGAGGACCTGTGGTTTGTTTCAGTTTTAGAAGCAGAGTTGAACTAGATAGGGTACGTATGTGTAGGAAACATCGTTCTTTTGTTCTCAGCACACTCACATTTCAATGCAGTCTTAGAGCCTCTAGAAAGCAAGAGCATGCTTCTGGTTCTAAAGCAGAGTGTGATCAATGGATGAGAACTCTGCTGTGTGTTTCACCTCAGAAATGTAGTTAAATCCTAGGCTCCGTGTCTTCCTAGAAGCAAGACTTCCTTTCAGGTAAGGGCAGTTTCTTTACAGTTCAAACGAACTACATCGTTCACGAAACTCACATGTTTCTCATCTTAACTGACAAGCATTGGATGTTAGAGCACCAGTGCTTTGTATAAGTTTCGGAAGCAGAGTTGGACTACATATGGTCCTTATGTGTAGGAAACATCGTTCTTTTGTTCTCAGCACACTCACGTTTCATGCTGTCTTAGAGCCTCTAGAAAGCAAGAGCGTGCTTCTTGCTCTAAAGCAGAGTGTGATACATGGATGGGAACTATGCTGTGTGTTTCCCTTCAAAAATGGTGATAAATCCCAGGCTCTGTGTCTTCCTACAAGCAAGACTTCGTTTCAGGTAAGGTCAGTCACTTTTCAGCTCAAACGAACTACATCTTTCACGAAGCTCACACGTTTCTCATCTTAACTGACAAGCATTGGATGTTAGAGGACCTGTGGTTTGTTTCAAATTCAGAAGCAGAATTTAACTGGATATGGTCCATATGTGTAGGAAACCCCGTTCTTTTGTTTGAGCACACTCACTTTTCCTGCTGTATCAGAGATACTAGAAAGCAAGAGCGTGCGTCTCGCTCTAAAGCAGAGTGTGTTCAATCGATGAGAACACTTCTGTGTGTTTCTATTCAGAAAAGGTTTTAAATCCCTGGCTCTGAGTCTTCCTAAAAGCAAGAATTCTTTTCAGGTTAGGGCAGGCAGTTTCTTTACAGCTCAAACGAACTACATCGTTCAGGAAGCTCACACGTTTCTCATCTTAACTGACAAGCTTTGGATGTTAGAGGACCAGTGCTTTGTATCCGTTTCAGATACAGAGTTGGACTAGACATGGTCCGTATGTGTAGGAAACACCATTCTTTTGTTCTCAGCACACTCACGTTTCCTGCTGTCTTAGTGACTCTAGAAAGCAAGAGCATGCTTCTTGTTCTAAAGCAGAATGTGATCAATGGATGAGAACTCTTATGTGTGTTTCACTTCAGAAAAGGAGTTAAATCCCTGGCTCTGAGTCTTCCTAAAAGCAAGAATTCTTTTCAGGTAAGGGCAGTTTCTTTACAGCTCAAACGAACTACATCGTTCAGGAAGCTCACACGTTTCTCATCTTAACTGACATGCATTGGATGATAGAGGACCTGTGGTTTGTTTCATTTTCAGAAGCAGAGTTGAACTAGATAGGGTCCGTATGTGCAGGAAACATCGTTCTTTTGTTCTCAGCACACTCACGTTTCAATGCTGACTTAGAGCCTCTAGAAAGCAAGAGGATGCTTTTGATCTCAAGCAGAGTGTGATCAATGGATGAGAACTCTGCTGTGTGTTTCACTTCAGAAATGTAGTTAAATCCCAGGCTCTATTTCTTCCTACAAGCAAGACTTCCTTTCAGGTAAGGGCAGTTTCTTTACAGTTCAAACGAACTACATCGTTCACGAAACTCACATATTTCTCATCTTAACTGACAAGCATTGGATATTAGAGGACCACTGCTTTGTATCAGTTTCAGAAGCAGAGTTGGACTACACATGGTCCATATGTGTAGGAAACATCGTTCTTTTCTTCTCAGCACACTCATGTTTCATGCTGCCCTAGAGCCTCTAGAAAGCAAGAGCGTGCTTCTTGCTCTAAAGCAGAGTGTGATCCATGGATGAGAACTATTCTGTGTGTTTCCCTTCAGAAATGGAGTTAAATCCCAGGCTCTGTGTCTTCCTACAAGCAAGACTTCGTTTCAGGTAAGGGCAGTCACTTTTCAGCTCAAACGAACTACATCATTCACAAAGCTCACACAATTCTCATCTTAATTGACACGCATTGGATGTTAGAGGACCTGTGGTTTATTTCATTTTCAGAAGCAGAGTTTAACAAGATATGGTCCATATGTGTAGGAAACACCGTTCTTTTGTTCTGAGCACACTCCCATTTCCTGCTTTATTAGAGACGCTAGAAAGCAATTCTGTCCTTCTCGCTCTAAAGCCGAGTGTGATCCATGGTTGAGAACTATGCTGTTTGTTTCCCTTCAGAAATGGAGTTAAATCCCAGGCTCTGATTCTTCCTACAAGCAAGACTTCGTTTCAGGTAACTGCAGTTTCTTTCCAGCTCAAACGAACAACATTATTTACGAAGCTCACACGTTTCTCATCTTAACTAACAAGCATAGGATGTTAGAGGCCCTGTGGTTTGTTTCAGTTTCAGAAGCAGAGTTGAACTTGATATGGTCCCTATGTGTAGGAAACACCATTCTTTTGTTCTGAGCACACTCTGATTTCCTGCTGTATTAGAATAACTAGAAAGCAAGAGTGTCCTGCTCGCTCTAAAGCCGAGTGTGATCCATGGATGATAACTGTGCTGTGTGTTTCCCTTCAGAAATGGAGTTAAATCCCAGGCTCTGTGTCTTCCTACAATGAAGACTTCGTTTCAGGTAAGGGAAGTCACTTTTCAGCTCAAACGAACTACATCATTCACCAAGCTCACACATTTCTCATCTTAATTGACAAGCATTGGATGTTAGAGGTCCAGTGCTTTGTATCAGTTTCAGAAGCAGAGTTGGACTAGATATGGTCCGTATGTGTAGGAAACACCGTTCTTTTCTTCTCAGCACACTCACGTTTCCTGCGGTCTTAGAGACTCTAGAAAGCAAGAGCGTGCCTCTTGCTCTAAAGCAGAGTGTGATCAGTGGATGAGAACTCTGCTGTGTGTTTCAATTCAGACATGGAGTTAAATCCCAGGCTCTGTGTCTTCCTACAAGCAAGACTACGTTTCAGTTAAGGGCAGATTCTTTACTGCTCAAACGAACAACATTGTTTAAGAAGCTCACACGTTTCTCATCTTAACTGACAAGCATTGGATGTTAGAGGACCTGTGTTTGTATCCGTTTCAGAATCAGAGTTGGACTAGACATGGTCCGTATGTGTAGGAAACACCATTCTTTTGTTCTCAGCACACTCATGTTTCCTGCTGTCTTAGTGACTCTAGAAAGAAAGAGCGTGCATGTTGTTCTAAAGCAGTGTGTGATCAATGGATGAGAACTCTTCTGTGTGTTTCACTTCAGAAAAGGAGTTAAATCCAAGGCTCTGAGTCTTCTTAAAAGCAAGAATTCTTTTCAGGTAAGGGCAGTTTCTGTACAGCTCAAACGAACTACATTGTTCACGAAGCTCACACGATTCTCACCTAAACTGACAAGCATTGGATGATAGAGGACCTGTGGTTTGTTTCAGTTTCAGAAGCAGAGTTGAACTAGATAGGGTACGTATGTGTAGGAAACATCGATCTTTTGTTCTCAGCACACTCACATTTCAATGCAGTCTTAGAGCCTCTAGAAAGCAAGAGCATGCTTCTGGTTCTAAAGCAGAGTGTGATCAATAGATGAGAACTGTGCTGTGTGTCTCACTTCAGAAATGTAGTTAAATCCCAGGCTCCGTGTCTTCCTACAAGCAAGACTTCCTTTCAGGTAAGGGCAGTTTCTTTACAGTTCAAACGAACTACATCATTCACAAAACTCACATGTTTCTCATCTTAACTGACAAGCATTGGATGTTAGAGGTCCAGTGCTTTGTATCAGTTTCAGAAGCAGAGTTGGACTAGTTATGGTCTGTATGTGTAGGAAACACCGTTCCTTTCTTCTCAGCACACTCACGTTTCCTACGGTCTTAGAGACTCTAGAAAGCAAGAGCGTGCCTCTTGCTCTAAAGCAGAGTGTGATCAGTGGATGAGAATTCTGCTGTGTGTTTCAATTCAGACATGGAGTTAAATCCCAGGCTCTGTGTCTTCCTACAAGCAAGACTACGTTTCAGTTAAGGGCAGTTTCTTTAAAGCTCAAACGAACAACATTGTTTAAGAAGCTCACACGTTTCTCATCTTAACTGGCAAGCATTGGATGTTAGAGGACCAGTGTTTGTATCCGTTTCAGAATCAGAGTTGGACTAGACATGGTCCGTATGTGTAGGAAACACCATTCTTTTGTTCTCAGCACACTCACGTTTCCTGCTCTCTTAGTGACTCTAGAAAGAAAGAGGGTGAATGTTGTTCTAAAGCAGTGTGTGATCAATGGATGAGAACTCTTCTGTGTGTTTCACTTCAGAAAAGGAGTTAAATCCCAGGCTGTGTGTCTTCCTACAAGCAAGACGTCGTTTCAGGTAAGGGCTTGTACTTTACAGCTCAAACGAACTACAACGTTCACGAAGCTCACACGTTTCTCATCTTAACTGACAAGCATTGGATGTTAGAGGACCTGTGGTTTGTTTCAGTTTCAGAAGCAGGGTTGAACTAGATATGGTCTGTAAGTGTAGGGAACACCGTTCTATGGTTCTGAGCACAATCACGTTTCCTGCAGTATTAGAGACTCTAGAAAGGAAGAGCGTGCTTCTTGCTCTAAAGCACAGTGTGATTCATGCATGAGAACTGTGCTGTGTGTTTCCCTTCAGAAATGGAGTTAAATCCCAGGCTCTGTGTCTTCCTACAAGCAAGACTTCGTTTCAGGTAAGGGCAGTCACTTTTCAGCTCAAACGAACTACATCGTTCACGAAGCTCACACGTTTCCCATCTTAACTGACAATCATTGGATGTTAGAGGACCAGTGCTTTGTATCAGTTTAAGAAGCAGAGTTGGACTAGATATGGTCTGTATGTGTAGGAAACACCGTTCTTTTGTTCTCAGCACACTCACCTTTCCTGCTGTCTTAGAGACTCTAGAAAGCAAGAGCGTGCTTCTTGCTCTAAAGCAGAGTGTGACCAATGGATGAGAACTCTGGTGTGTGTTCCACTTCAGAAATGGTGTTAAATCCCAGGCTCTGAGTCTTCCTACAAGCAAGACTTCGTTTCAGGTAAGGGCAGTTACTTTACAGCTCAAAGGAACTACATTGTTCACAAAGCTCACACGTTTCTCGGTCTTAATTGAAAAGCATTGGATGTTACAGGACGTATGCGTTGTGTCATTTTCAGAATAAGAGTTGAACTAGATATGGTCCGTATGTGTAGGAAACACCGTTCTTTGGTTCTGACCACACTCACGTTTCCTGCTGTCTTAGAGACTCTAGAATGCAATAGCGTTCTTCTTGCTCTAAAGCAGAGTGTGATCTATGGATGAGAACTATGCTGTGTGTTCCACTTCATAAATGGAGTTAAATCCCAGGCTCTGAGTCTTCCTACAAGCAAGATTTCGTTTCAGGTAATGGCAGTTACTTTACAGCTCAAACGAACAACATTGTTTAAGAAGCTCACACGTTTCTCATCTTAACTGACAAGCACTGGATGTTAGAGGATCAGAGTTTGTATCCGTTTCAGAAGCAGAGTTGGACTAGACATGGTCCGTATGTGTAGGAAACACCATTCTTTTGTTCTCAGCACACTCATGTTTCCTGCTGTCTTAGTGACTCTAGAAAGAAAGAGCGTGCATGTTGTTCTAAAGCAGTGTGTGATCAATGGGTGAGAACTCTTCTGTGTGTTTCACTTCAGAAAAGGAGTTAAATCCAAGGCTCTGAGTCTTCTTAAAAGCAAGAATTCTTTTCAGGTAAGGGCAGTTTCTGTACAGCTCAAACGAACTACATTGTTCACGATGCTCACACATTTCTCATCTAAAATGACAAGCATTGGATGATAGAGGACCTGTGGTTTGTTTCAGTTTTAGAAGCAGAGTTGAACTAGATAGGGTACGTATGTGTAGGAAACATCGTTCTTTTGTTCTCAGCACACTCACATTTCAATGCAGTCTTAGAGCCTCTAGAAAGCAAGAGCATGCTTCTGGTTCTAAAGCAGAGTGTGATCAATGGATGAGAACTCTGCTGTGTGTTTCACCTCAGAAATGTAGTTAAATCCTAGGCTCCGTGTCTTCCTAGAAGCAAGACTTCCTTTCAGGTAAGGGCAGTTTCTTTACAGTTCAAACGAACTACATCGTTCACGAAACTCACATGTTTCTCATCTTAACTGACAAGCATTGGATGTTAGAGCACCAGTGCTTTGTATAAGTTTCGGAAGCAGAGTTGGACTACATATGGTCCTTATGTGTAGGAAACATCGTTCTTTTGTTCTCAGCACACTCACGTTTCATGCTGTCTTAGAGCCTCTAGAAAGCAAGAGCGTGCTTCTTGCTCTAAAGCAGAGTGTGATACATGGATGGGAACTATGCTGTGTGTTTCCCTTCAAAAATGGTGATAAATCCCAGGCTCTGTGTCTTCCTACAAGCAAGACTTCGTTTCAGGTAAGGTCAGTCACTTTTCAGCTCAAACGAACTACATCTTTCACGAAGCTCACACGTTTCTCATCTTAACTGACAAGCATTGGATGTTAGAGGACCTGTGGTTTGTTTCAAATTCAGAAGCAGAATTTAACTGGATATGGTCCATATGTGTAGGAAACCCCGTTCTTTTGTTTGAGCACACTCACTTTTCCTGCTGTATCAGAGATACTAGAAAGCAAGAGCGTGCGTCTCGCTCTAAAGCAGAGTGTGTTCAATCGATGAGAACACTTCTGTGTGTTTCTATTCAGAAAAGGTTTTAAATCCCTGGCTCTGAGTCTTCCTAAAAGCAAGAATTCTTTTCAGGTTAGGGCAGGCAGTTTCTTTACAGCTCAAACGAACTACATCGTTCAGGAAGCTCACACGTTTCTCATCTTAACTGACAAGCTTTGGATGTTAGAGGACCAGTGCTTTGTATCCGTTTCAGATACAGAGTTGGACTAGACATGGTCCGTATGTGTAGGAAACACCATTCTTTTGTTCTCAGCACACTCACGTTTCCTGCTGTCTTAGTGACTCTAGAAAGCAAGAGCATGCTTCTTGTTCTAAAGCAGAATGTGATCAATGGATGAGAACTCTTATGTGTGTTTCACTTCAGAAAAGGAGTTAAATCCCTGGCTCTGAGTCTTCCTAAAAGCAAGAATTCTTTTCAGGTAAGGGCAGTTTCTTTACAGCTCAAACGAACTACATCGTTCAGGAAGCTCACACGTTTCTCATCTTAACTGACATGCATTGGATGATAGAGGACCTGTGGTTTGTTTCATTTTCAGAAGCAGAGTTGAACTAGATAGGGTCCGTATGTGCAGGAAACATCGTTCTTTTGTTCTCAGCACACTCACGTTTCAATGCTGACTTAGAGCCTCTAGAAAGCAAGAGGATGCTTTTGTTCTCAAGCAGAGTGTGATCAATGGATGAGAACTCTGCTGTGTGTTTCACTTCAGAAATGTAGTTAAATCCCAGGCTCTATTTCTTCCTACAAGCAAGACTTCCTTTCAGGTAAGGGCAGTTTCTTTACAGTTCAAACGAACTACATCGTTCACGAAACTCACATATTTCTCATCTTAACTGACAAGCATTGGATATTAGAGGACCACTGCTTTGTATCAGTTTCAGAAGCAGAGTTGGACTACACATGGTCCATATGTGTAGGAAACATCGTTCTTTTCTTCTCAGCACACTCATGTTTCATGCTGCCCTAGAGCCTCTAGAAAGCAAGAGCGTGCTTCTTGCTCTAAAGCAGAGTGTGATCCATGGATGAGAACTATTCTGTGTGTTTCCCTTCAGAAATGGAGTTAAATCCCAGGCTCTGTGTCTTCCTACAAGCAAGACTTCGTTTCAGGTAAGGGCAGTCACTTTTCAGCTCAAACGAACTACATCATTCACAAAGCTCACACAATTCTCATCTTAATTGACACGCATTGGATGTTAGAGGACCTGTGGTTTATTTCATTTTCAGAAGCAGAGTTTAACAAGATATGGTCCATATGTGTAGGAAACACCGTTCTTTTGTTCTGAGCACACTCCCATTTCCTGCTTTATTAGAGACGCTAGAAAGCAATTCTGTCCTTCTCGCTCTAAAGCCGAGTGTGATCCATGGTTGAGAACTATGCTGTTTGTTTCCCTTCAGAAATGGAGTTAAATCCCAGGCTCTGATTCTTCCTACAAGCAAGACTTCGTTTCAGGTAACTGCAGTTTCTTTCCAGCTCAAACGAACAACATTATTTACGAAGCTCACACGTTTCTCATCTTAACTAACAAGCATAGGATGTTAGAGGCCCTGTGGTTTGTTTCAGTTTCAGAAGCAGAGTTGAACTTGATATGGTCCCTATGTGTAGGAAACACCATTCTTTTGTTCTGAGCACACTCTGATTTCCTGCTGTATTAGAATAACTAGAAAGCAAGAGTGTCCTGCTCGATCTAAAGCCGAGTGTGATCCATGGATGATAACTGTGCTGTGTGTTTCCCTTCAGAAATGGAGTTAAATCCCAGGCTCTGTGTCTTCCTACAATGAAGACTTCGTTTCAGGTAAGGGAAGTCACTTTTCAGCTCAAACGAACTACATCATTCACCCAGCTCACACATTTCTCATCTTAATTGACAAGCATTGGATGTTAGAGGTCCAGTGCTTTGTATCAGTTTCAGAAGCAGAGTTGGACTAGATATGGTCCGTATGTGTAGGAAACACCGTTCTTTTCTTCTCAGCACACTCACGTTTCCTGCGGTCTTAGAGACTCTAGAAAGCAAGAGCGTGCCTCTTGCTCTAAAGCAGAGTGTGATCAGTGGATGAGAACTCTGCTGTGTGTTTCAATTCAGACATGGAGTTAAATCCCAGGCTCTGTGTCTTCCTACAAGCAAGACTACGTTTCAGTTAAGGGCAGATTCTTTACTGCTCAAACGAACAACATTGTTTAAGAAGCTCACACGTTTCTCATCTTAACTGACAAGCATTGGATGTTAGAGGACCTGTGTTTGTATCCGTTTCAGAATCAGAGTTGGACTAGACATGGTCCGTATGTGTAGGAAACACCATTCTTTTGTTCTCAGCACACTCATGTTTCCTGCTGTCTTAGTGACTCTAGAAAGAAAGAGCGTGCATGTTGTTCTAAAGCAGTGTGTGATCAATGGATGAGAACTCTTCTGTGTGTTTCACTTCAGAAAAGGAGTTAAATCCAAGGCTCTGAGTCTTCTTAAAAGCAAGAATTCTTTTCAGGTAAGGGCAGTTTCTGTACAGCTCAAACGAACTACATTGTTCACGAAGCTCACACGATTCTCACCTAAACTGACAAGCATTGGATGATAGAGGACCTGTGGTTTGTTTCAGTTTCAGAAGCAGAGTTGAACTAGATAGGGTACGTATGTGTAGGAAACATCGATCTTTTGTTCTCAGCACACTCACATTTCAATGCAGTCTTAGAGCCTCTAGAAAGCAAGAGCATGCTTCTGGTTCTAAAGCAGAGTGTGATCAATAGATGAGAACTGTGCTGTGTGTCTCACTTCAGAAATGTAGTTAAATCCCAGGCTCCGTGTCTTCCTACAAGCAAGACTTCCTTTCAGGTAAGGGCAGTTTCTTTACAGTTCAAACGAACTACATCGTTCACAAAACTCACATGTTTCTCATCTTAACTGACAAGCATTGGATGTTAGAGGTCCAGTGCTTTGTATCAGTTTCAGAAGCAGAGTTGGACTAGTTATGGTCTGTATGTGTAGGAAACACCGTTCCTTTCTTCTCAGCACACTCACGTTTCCTACGGTCTTAGAGACTCTAGAAAGCAAGAGCGTGCCTCTTGCTCTAAAGCAGAGTGTGATCAGTGGATGAGAATTCTGCTGTGTGTTTCAATTCAGACATGGAGTTAAATCCCAGGCTCTGTGTCTTCCTACAAGCAAGACTACGTTTCAGTTAAGGGCAGTTTCTTTAAAGCTCAAACGAACAACATTGTTTAAGAAGCTCACACGTTTCTCATCTTAACTGACAAGCATTGGATGTTAGAGGACCAGTGTTTGTATCCGTTTCAGAATCAGAGTTGGACTAGACATGGTCCGTATGTGTAGGAAACACCATTCTTTTGTTCTCAGCACACTCACGTTTCCTGCTCTCTTAGTGACTCTAGAAAGAAAGAGGGTGAATGTTGTTCTAAAGCAGTGTGTGATCAATGGATGAGAACTCTTCTGTGTGTTTCACTTCAGAAAAGGAGTTAAATCCCAGGCTGTGTGTCTTCCTACAAGCAAGACGTCGTTTCAGGTAAGGGCTTGTACTTTACAGCTCAAACGAACTACATTGTTCACGAAGCTCACACGTTTCTCATCTTAACTGACAAGCATTGGATGTTAGAGGACCTGTGGTTTGTTTCAGTTTCAGAAGCAGGGTTGAACTAGATATGGTCTGTAAGTGTAGGGAACACCGTTCTATGGTTCTGAGCACAATCACGTTTCCTGCAGTATTAGAGACTCTAGAAAGGAAGAGCGTGCTTCTTGCTCTAAAGCACAGTGTGATTCATGCATGAGAACTGTGCTGTGTGTTTCCCTTCAGAAATGGAGTTAAATCCCAGGCTCTGTGTCTTCCTACAAGCAAGACTTCGTTTCAGGTAAGGGCAGTCACTTTTCAGCTCAAACGAACTACATCGTTCACGAAGCTCACACGTTTCCCATCTTAACTGACAATCATTGGATGTTAGAGGACCAGTGCTTTGTATCAGTTTAAGAAGCAGAGTTGGAATAGATATGGTATGTATGTGTAGGAAACACCGTTCTTTTGTTCTCAGCACACTCACCTTTCCTGCTGTCTTAGAGACTCTAGAAAGCAAGAGCGTGCTTCTTGCTCTAAAGCAGAGTGTGACCAATGGATGAGAACTCTGGTGTGTGTTCCACTTCAGAAATGGTGTTAAATCCCAGGCTCTGAGTCTTCCTACAAGCAAGACTTCGTTTCAGGTAAGGGCAGTTACTTTACAGCTCAAAGGAACTACATTGTTCACAAAGCTCACACGTTTCTCGGTCTTAATTGAAAAGCATTGGATGTTACAGGACGTATGCGTTGTGTCATTTTCAGAATAAGAGTTGAACTAGATATGGTCCGTATGTGTAGGAAACACCGTTCTTTGGTTCTGACCACACTCACGTTTCCTGCTGTCTTAGAGACTCTAGAATGCAATAGCGTTCTTCTTGCTCTAAAGCAGAGTGTGATCTATGGATGAGAACTATGCTGTGTGTTCCACTTCATAAATGGAGTTAAATCCCAGGCTCTGAGTCTTCCTACAAGCAAGATTTCGTTTCAGGTAATGGCAGTTACTTTACAGCTCAAACGAACAACATTGTTTAAGAAGCTCACACGTTTCTCATCTTAACTGACAAGCATTGGATGTTAGAGGATCAGAGTTTGTATCCGTTTCAGAAGCAGAGTTGGACTAGACATGGTCCGTATGTGTAGGAAACACCATTCTTTTGTTCTCAGCACACTCATGTTTCCTGCTGTCTTAGTGACTCTAGAAAGAAAGAGCGTGCATGTTGTTCTAAAGCAGTGTGTGATCAATGGGTGAGAACTCTTCTGTGTGTTTCACTTCAGAAAAGGAGTTAAATCCAAGGCTCTGAGTCTTCTTAAAAGCAAGAATTCTTTTCAGGTAAGGGCAGTTTCTGTACAGCTCAAACGAACTACATTGTTCACGATGCTCACACATTTCTCATCTAAAATGACAAGCATTGGATGATAGAGGACCTGTGGTTTGTTTCAGTTTTAGAAGCAGAGTTGAACTAGATAGGGTACGTATGTGTAGGAAACATCGTTCTTTTGTTCTCAGCACACTCACATTTCAATGCAGTCTTAGAGCCTCTAGAAAGCAAGAGCATGCTTCTGGTTCTAAAGCAGAGTGTGATCAATGGATGAGAACTCTGCTGTGTGTTTCACCTCAGAAATGTAGTTAAATCCTAGGCTCCGTGTCTTCCTAGAAGCAAGACTTCCTTTCAGGTAAGGGCAGTTTCTTTACAGTTCAAACGAACTACATCGTTCACGAAACTCACATGTTTCTCATCTTAACTGACAAGCATTGGATGTTAGAGGACCAGTGCTTTTTATCAGTTTCAGAAGGAGAGTTGGACTACATATGGTCCTTATGTGTAGGAAACATCGTTCTTTTCTTCTCAGCACACTCATGTTTCATGCTGCCCTAGAGCCTCTAGAAAGCAAGAGCGTGCTTCTTGCTCAAAAGCAGAGTGTGATCCATGGATGAGAACTATGCTGTGTGTTTCACTTCAGAAATGGAGTTAAATCCCAGGCTCTGTGTCTTCCTACAAGCAAGACTTCGTTTCATGTAACGGCAGTCACTTTTCAGCTCAAACGAACTACGTCGTTCACGAAGCTCACACGTTTCTCATCTTAACTGACAAGCATTGGATGTTAGAGCACCAGTGCTTTGTATAAGTTTCGGAAGCAGAGTTGGACTACATATGGTCCTTATGTGTAGGAAACATCGTTCTTTTGTTCTCAGCACACTCACGTTTCATGCTGTCTTAGAGCCTCTAGAAAGCAAGAGCGTGCTTCTTGCTCTAAAGCAGAGTGTGATACATGGATGGGAACTATGCTGTGTGTTTCCCTTCAAAAATGGTGATAAATCCCAGGCTCTGTGTCTTCCTACAAGCAAGACTTCGTTTCAGGTAAGGTCAGTCACTTTTCAGCTCAAACGAACTACATCATTCACGAAGCTCACACGTTTCTCATCTTAACTGACAAGCATTGGATGTTAGAGGACCTGTGGTTTGTTTCAAATTCAGAAGCAGAATTTAACTGGATATGGTCCATATGTGTAGGAAACCCCGTTCTTTTGTTTGAGCACACTCACTTTTCCTGCTGTATCAGAGATACTAGAAAGCAAGAGCGTGCGTCTCGCTCTAAAGCAGAGTGTGTTCAATCGATGAGAACACTTCTGTGTGTTTCTATTCAGAAAAGGTTTTAAATCCCTGGCTCTGAGTCTTCCTAAAAGCAAGAATTCTTTTCAGGTTAGGGCAGGCAGTTTCTCTACAGCTCAAACGAACTACATCGTTCAGGAAGCTCACACGTTTCTCATCTTAACTGACAAGCTTTGGATGTTAGAGGACCAGTGCTTTGTATCCGTTTCAGATACAGAGTTGGACTAGACATGGTCCGTATGTGTAGGAAACACCATTCTTTTGTTCTCAGCACACTCACGTTTCCTGCTGTCTTAGTGACTCTAGAAAGCAAGAGCATGCTTCTTGTTCTAAAGCAGAATGTGATCAATGGATGAGAACTCTTATGTGTGTTTCACTTCAGAAAAGGAGTTAAATCCCTGGCTCTGAGTCTTCCTAAAAGCAAGAATTCTTTTCAGGTAAGGGCAGTTTCTTTACAGCTCAAACGAACTACATCGTTCAGGAAGCTCACACGTTTCTCATCTTAACTGACATGCATTGGATGATAGAGGACCTGTGGTTTGTTTCATTTTCAGAAGCAGAGTTGAACTAGATAGGGTCCGTATGTGCAGGAAACATCGTTCTTTTGTTCTCAGCACACTCACGTTTCAATGCTGACTTAGAGCCTCTAGAAAGCAAGAGGATGCTTTTGTTCTCAAGCAGAGTGTGATCAATGGATGAGAACTCTGCTGTGTGTTTCACTTCAGAAATGTAGTTAAATCCCAGGCTCTATTTCTTCCTACAAGCAAGACTTCCTTTCAGGTAAGGGCAGTTTCTTTACAGTTCAAACGAACAACATCGTTCACGAAACTCACATATTTCTCATCTTAACTGACAAGCATTGGATATTAGAGGACCACTGCTTTGTATCAGTTTCAGAAGCAGAGTTGGACTACATATGGTCCATATGTGTAGGAAACATCGTTCTTTTGTTCTCAGCACACTCATGTTTCATGCTGCCCTAGAGCCTCTAGAAAGCAAGAGCGTGCTTCTTGCTCTAAAGCAGAGTGTGATCCATGGATGAGAACTATTCTGTGTGTTTCCCTTCAGAAATGGAGTTAAATCCCAGGCTCTGTGTCTTCCTACAAGCAAGACTTCGTTTCAGGTAAGGGCAGTCACTTTTCAGCTCAAAGGAACTACATCATTCACAAAGCTCACACAATTCTCATCTTAATTGACAAGCATTGGATGTTAGAGGACCTGTGGTTTATTTCATTTTCAGAAGCAGAGTTTAACAAGATATGGTCCATATGTGTAGGAAACACCGTTCTTTTGTTCTGAGCACACTCCCATTTCCTGCTTTATTAGAGACGCTAGAAAGCAATTCTGTCCTTCTCGCTCTAAAGCCGAGTGTGATCCATGGTTGAGAACTATGCTGTTTGTTTCCCTTCAGAAATGGAGTTAAATCCCAGGCTCTGATTCTTCCTACAAGCAAGACTTCGTTTCAGGTAACTGCAGTTTCTTTCCAGCTCAAACGAACAACATTATTTACGAAGCTCACACGTTTCTCATCTTAACTAACAAGCATAGGATGTTAGAGGCCCTGTGGTTTGTTTCAGTTTCAGAAGCAGAGTTGAACTTGATATGGTCCCTATGTGTAGGAAACACCATTCTTTTGTTCTGAGCACACTCTGATTTCCTGCTGTATTAGAATAACTAGAAAGCAAGAGTGTCCTGCTCGCTCTAAAGCCGAGTGTGATCCATGGATGATAACTGTGCTGTGTGTTTCCCTTCAGAAATGGAGTTAAATCCCAGGCTCTGTGTCTTCCTACAATGAAGACTTCGTTTCAGGTAAGGGAAGTCACTTTTCAGCTCAAACGAACTACATCATTCACCAAGCTCACACATTTCTCATCTTAATTGACAAGCATTAGATGTTAGAGGTCCAGTGCTTTGTATCAGTTTCAGAAGCAGAGTTGGACTAGATATGGTCCTTATGTGTAGGAAACACCGTTCTTTTCTTCTCAGCACACTCACGTTTCCTGCGGTCTTAGAGACTCTAGAAAGCAAGAGCGTGCCTCTTGCTCTAAAGCAGAGTGTGATCAGTGGATGAGAACTCTGCTGTGTGTTTCAATTCAGACATGGAGTTAAATCCCAGGCTCTGTGTCTTCCTACAAGCAAGACTACGTTTCAGTTAAGGGCAGATTCTTTACTGCTCAAACGAACAACATTGTTTAAGAAGCTCACACGTTTCTCATCTTAACTGACAAGCATTGGATGTTAGAGGACCTGTGTTTGTATCCGTTTCAGAATCAGAGTTGGACTAGACATGGTCCGTATGTGTAGGAAACACCATTCTTTTGTTCTCAGCACACTCATGTTTCCTGCTGTCTTAGTGACTCTAGAAAGAAAGAGCGTGCATGTTGTTCTAAAGCAGTGTGTGATCAATGGATGAGAACTCTTCTGTGTGTTTCACTTCAGAAAAGGAGTTAAATCCAAGGCTCTGAGTCTTCTTAAAAGCAAGAATTCTTTTCAGGTAAGGGCAGTTTCTGTACAGCTCAAACGAACTACATTGTTCACGAAGCTCACACGATTCTCACCTAAACTGACAAGCATTGGATGATAGAGGACCTGTGGTTTGTTTCAGTTTCAGAAGCAGAGTTGAACTAGATAGGGTACGTATGTGTAGGAAACATCGATCTTTTGTTCTCAGCACACTCACATTTCAATGCAGTCTTAGAGCCTCTAGAAAGCAAGAGCATGCTTCTGGTTCTAAAGCAGAGTGTGATCAATAGATGAGAACTGTGCTGTGTGTCTCACTTCAGAAATGTAGTTAAATCCCAGGCTCCGTGTCTTCCTACAAGCAAGACTTCCTTTCAGGTAAGGGCAGTTTCTTTACAGTTCAAACGAACTACATCGTTCACAAAACTCACATGTTTCTCATCTTAACTGACAAGCATTGGATGTTAGAGGTCCAGTGCTTTGTATCAGTTTCAGAAGCAGAGTTGGACTAGTTATGATCTGTATGTGTAGGAAACACCGTTCCTTTCTTCTCAGCACACTCACGTTTCCTACGGTCTTAGAGACTCTAGAAAGCAAGAGCGTGCCTCTTGCTCTAAAGCAGAGTGTGATCAGTGGATGAGAATTCTGCTGTGTGTTTCAATTCAGACATGGAGTTAAATCCCAGGCTCTGTGTCTTCCTACAAGCAAGACTACGTTTCAGTTAAGGGCAGTTTCTTTACAGCTCAAACGAACAACATTGTTTAAGAAGCTCACACGTTTCTCATCTTAACTGACAAGCATTGGATGTTAGAGGACCAGTGTTTGTATCCGTTTCAGAATCAGAGTTGGACTAGACATGGTCCGTATGTGTAGGAAACACCATTCTTTTGTTCTCAGCACACTCACGTTTCCTGCTCTCTTAGTGACTCTAGAAAGAAAGAGGGTGAATGTTGTCCTAAAGCAGTGTGTGATCAATGGATGAGAACTCTTCTGTGTGTTTCACTTCAGAAAAGGAGTTAAATCCCAGGCTGTGTGTCTTCCTACAAGCAAGACGTCGTTTCAGGTAAGGGCTTGTACTTTACAGCTCAAACGAACTACATTGTTCACGAAGCTCACACGTTTCTCATCTTAACTGACAAGCATTGGATGTTAGAGGACCTGTGGTTTGTTTCAGTTTCAGAAGCAGGGTTGAACTAGATATGGTCTGTAAGTGTAGGGAACACCGTTCTATGGTTCTGAGCACAATCACGTTTCCTGCAGTATTAGAGACTCTAGAAAGGAAGAGCGTGCTTCTTGCTCTAAAGCACAGTGTGATTCATGCATGAGAACTGTGCTGTGTGTTTCCCTTCAGAAATGGAGTTAAATCCCAGGCTCTGTGTCTTCCTACAAGCAAGACTTCGTTTCAGGTAAGGGCAGTCACTTTTCAGCTCAAACGAACTACATCGTTCACGAAGCTCACACGTTTCCCATCTTAACTGACAATCATTGGATGTTAGAGGACCAGTGCTTTGTATCAGTTTAAGAAGCAGAGTTGGACTAGATATGGTCTGTATGTGTAGGAAACACCGTTCTTTTGTTCTCAGCACACTCACCTTTCCTGCTGTCTTAGAGACTCTAGAAAGCAAGAGTGTGCTTCTTGCTCTAAAGCAGAGTGTGACCAATGGATGAGAACTCTGGTGTGTGTTCCACTTCAGAAATGGAGTTAAATCCCAGGCTCTGAGTCTTCCCACAAGCAAGACTTCGTTTCAGGTAAGGGCAGTTACTTTACAGCTCAAAGGAACTACATCGTTCACGTAACTCACACGTTTCTTGGTCTTAATTGAAAAGCATTGGATGTTACAGGACCTATGCGTTGTGTCATTTTCAGAATAAGAGTTGAACTAGATATGGTCCGTATGTGTAGGAAACACCGTTCTTTGGTTCTGACCACACTCACGTTTCCTGCTGTCTTAGAGACTCTAGAATGCAATAGCGTTCTTCTTGCTCTAAAGCAGAGTGTGATCCATGGATGAGAACTATGCTGTGTGTTCCACTTCATAAATGGTGTTAAATCCCAGGCTCTGAGTCTTCCTACAAGCAAGATTTCGTTTCAGGTAATGGCATTTACTTTACAGCTCAAAGGAACTACATCGTACACGAAGCTCACACCTTTCTCGGTCTTAATTGAAAAGCATTGGATGTTACAGGACCTGTGCTTTGAGTCAGTTTCAAAAGAATATTTGAACTAGATATGGTCCGTATGTGTAGGAAACACAGTTCTTTTGTTCTGAGCGCAATCACGTTTCCTGCTATATTAGAGACTCAAGAAAGAAGAGTGTGCTTCTTGCTCTAAAGCAGAGTGTGATCCATGGATGAGAACTATGCTGTGTGTTTCCCTTCAGAAATGGAGTTAAATCCCAGGCTGTGTGTCTTCCTACAAGCAAGACGTCGTTTCAGGTAAGGGCAGGTAATTTACAGCTCAAACGAACTACATTGTTCACGAAGCTCACACGTTTCTCATCTTAACTGACAAGCATTGGATGTTAGAGGACCTGTGGTTTGTTTCAGTTTCAGAAGCAGGGTTGAACTAGATATGGTCTGTAAGTGTAGGGAACACCGTTCTATGGTTCTGAGCACAATCACGTTTCCTGCAGTATTAGAGACTCTAGAAAGGAAGAGCGTGCTTCTTGCTCTAAAGCACAGTGTGATTCATGCATGAGAACTGTGCTGTGTGTTTCCCTTCAGAAATGGAGTTAAATCCCAGGCTCTGTGTCTTCCTACAAGCAAGACTTCGTTTCAGGTAAGGGCAGTCACTTTTCAGCTCAAACGAACTACATCGTTCACGAAGCTCACACGTTTCCCATCTTAACTGACAATCATTGGATGTTAGAGGACCAGTGCTTTGTATCAGTTTAAGAAGCAGAGTTGGACTAGATATGGTCTGTATGTGTAGGAAACACCGTTCTTTTGTTCTCAGCACACTCACCTTTCCTGCTGTCTTAGAGACTCTAGAAAGCAAGAGCGTGCTTCTTGCTCTAAAGCAGAGTGTGACCAATGGATGAGAACTCTGGTGTGTGTTCCACTTCAGAAATGGTGTTAAATCCCAGGCTCTGAGTCTTCCTACAAGCAAGACTTCGTTTCAGGTAAGGGCAGTTACTTTACAGCTCAAAGGAACTACATTGTTCACAAAGCTCACACGTTTCTCGGTCTTAATTGAAAAGCATTGGATGTTACAGGACGTATGCGTTGTGTCATTTTCAGAATAAGAGTTGAACTAGATATGGTCCGTATGTGTAGGAAACACCGTTCTTTGGTTCTGACCACACTCACGTTTCCTGCTGTCTTAGAGACTCTAGAATGCAATAGCGTTCTTCTTGCTCTAAAGCAGAGTGTGATCTATGGATGAGAACTATGCTGTGTGTTCCACTTCATAAATGGAGTTAAATCCCAGGCTCTGAGTCTTCCTACAAGCAAGATTTCGTTTCAGGTAATGGCAGTTACTTTACAGCTCAAACGAACAACATTGTTTAAGAAGCTCACACGTTTCTCATCTTAACTGACAAGCATTGGATGTTAGAGGATCAGAGTTTGTATCCGTTTCAGAAGCAGAGTTGGACTAGACATGGTCCGTATGTGTAGGAAACACCATTCTTTTGTTCTCAGCACACTCATGTTTCCTGCTGTCTTAGTGACTCTAGAAAGAAAGAGCGTGCATGTTGTTCTAAAGCAGTGTGTGATCAATGGGTGAGAACTCTTCTGTGTGTTTCACTTCAGAAAAGGAGTTAAATCCAAGGCTCTGAGTCTTCTTAAAAGCAAGAATTCTTTTCAGGTAAGGGCAGTTTCTGTACAGCTCAAACGAACTACATTGTTCACGATGCTCACACATTTCTCATCTAAAATGACAAGCATTGGATGATAGAGGACCTGTGGTTTGTTTCAGTTTTAGAAGCAGAGTTGAACTAGATAGGGTACGTATGTGTAGGAAACATCGTTCTTTTGTTCTCAGCACACTCACATTTCAATGCAGTCTTAGGGCCTCTAGAAAGCAAGAGTGTGCTTCTTGCTCTAAAGCAGAGTGTGACCAATGGATGAGAACTCTGGTGTGTGTTCCACTTCAGAAATGGAGTTAAATCCCAGGCTCTGAGTCTTCCCACAAGCAAGACTTCGTTTCAGGTAAGGGCAGTTACTTTACAGCTCAAAGGAACTACATCGTTCACGTAACTCACACGTTTCTTGGTCTTAATTGAAAAGCATTGGATGTTACAGGACCTATGCGTTGTGTCATTTTCAGAATAAGAGTTGAACTAGATATGGTCCGTATGTGTAGGAAACACCGTTCTTTGGTTCTGACCACACTCACGTTTCCTGCTGTCTTAGAGACTCTAGAATGCAATAGCGTTCTTCTTGCTCTAAAGCAGAGTGTGATCCATGGATGAGAACTATGCTGTGTGTTCCACTTCATAAATGGTGTTAAATCCCAGGCTCTGAGTCTTCCTACAAGCAAGATTTCGTTTCAGGTAATGGCATTTACTTTACAGCTCAAAGGAACTACATCGTACACGAAGCTCACACCTTTCTCGGTCTTAATTGAAAAGCATTGGATGTTACAGGACCTGTGCTTTGAGTCAGTTTCAAAAGAATATTTGAACTAGATATGGTCCGTATGTGTAGGAAACACAGTTCTTTTGTTCTGAGCGCAATCACGTTTCCTGCTATATTAGAGACTCTAGAAAGAAGAGTGTGCTTCTTGCTCTAAAGCAGAGTGTGATCCATGGATGAGAACTATGCTGTGTGTTTCCCTTCAGAAATGGAGTTAAATCCCAGGCTGTGTGTCTTCCTACAAGCAAGACTTCGTTTCAGGTAAGGGCAGGTAATTTACAGCTCAAACGAACTACATTGTTCACGAAGCTCACACGTTTCTCATCTTAACTGACAAGCATTGGATGTTAGAGGACCTGTGGTTTGTTTCAGTTTCAGAAGCAGGGTTGAACTAGATATGGTCTGTAAGTGTAGGGAACACCGTTCTATGGTTCTGAGCACAATCACGTTTCCTGCAGTATTAGAGACTCTAGAAAGGAAGAGCGTGCTTCTTGCTCTAAAGCACAGTGTGATTCATGCATGAGAACTGTGCTGTGTGTTTCCCTTCAGAAATGGAGTTAAATCCCAGGCTCTGTGTCTTCCTACAAGCAAGACTTCGTTTCAGGTAAGGGCAGTCACTTTTCAGCTCAAACGAACTACATCGTTCACGAAGCTCACACGTTTCCCATCTTAACTGACAATCATTGGATGTTAGAGGACCAGTGCTTTGTATCAGTTTAAGAAGCAGAGTTGGACTAGATATGGTCTGTATGTGTAGGAAACACCGTTCTTTTGTTCTCAGCACACTCACCTTTCCTGCTGTCTTAGAGACTCTAGAAAGCAAGAGCGTGCTTCTTGCTCTAAAGCAGAGTGTGACCAATGGATGAGAACTCTGGTGTGTGTTCCACTTCAGAAATGGTGTTAAATCCCAGGCTCTGAGTCTTCCTACAAGCAAGACTTCGTTTCAGGTAAGGGCAGTTACTTTACAGCTCAAAGGAACTACATTGTTCACAAAGCTCACACGTTTCTCGGTCTTAATTGAAAAGCATTGGATGTTACAGGACGTATGCGTTGTGTCATTTTCAGAATAAGAGTTGAACTAGATATGGTCCGTATGTGTAGGAAACACCGTTCTTTGGTTCTGACCACACTCACGTTTCCTGCTGTCTTAGAGACTCTAGAATGCAATAGCGTTCTTCTTGCTCTAAAGCAGAGTGTGATCTATGGATGAGAACTATGCTGTGTGTTCCACTTCATAAATGGAGTTAAATCCCAGGCTCTGAGTCTTCCTACAAGCAAGATTTCGTTTCAGGTAATGGCAGTTACTTTACAGCTCAAACGAACAACATTGTTTAAGAAGCTCACACGTTTCTCATCTTAACTGACAAGCATTGGATGTTAGAGGATCAGAGTTTGTATCCGTTTCAGAAGCAGAGTTGGACTAGACATGGTCCGTATGTGTAGGAAACACCATTCTTTTGTTCTCAGCACACTCATGTTTCCTGCTGTCTTAGTGACTCTAGAAAGAAAGAGCGTGCATGTTGTTCTAAAGCAGTGTGTGATCAATGGGTGAGAACTCTTCTGTGTGTTTCACTTCAGAAAAGGAGTTAAATCCAAGGCTCTGAGTCTTCTTAAAAGCAAGAATTCTTTTCAGGTAAGGGCAGTTTCTGTACAGCTCAAATGAACTACATTGTTCACGATGCTCACACATTTCTCATCTAAAATGACAAGCATTGGATGATAGAGGACCTGTGGTTTGTTTCAGTTTTAGAAGCAGAGTTGAACTAGATAGGGTACGTATGTGTAGGAAACATCGTTCTTTTGTTCTCAGCACACTCACATTTCAATGCAGTCTTAGAGCCTCTAGAAAGCAAGAGCATGCTTCTGGTTCTAAAGCAGAGTGTGATCAATGGATGAGAACTCTGCTGTGTGTTTCACCTCAGAAATGGAGTTAAATCCCAGGCTCTGTGTCTTCCTACAAGCAAGACTTCGTTTCATGTAACGGCAGTCACTTTTCAGCTCAAACGAACTACGTTGTTCACGAAGCTCACACGTTTCTGATCTTAACTGACAAGCATTGGATGTTAGAGCACCAGTGCTTTGTATAAGTTTCGGAAGCAGAGTTGGACTACATATGGTCCTTATGTGTAGGAAACATCGTTCTTTTGTTCTCAGCAAACTCACGTTTCATGCTGTCTTAGAGCCTCTAGAAAGCAAGAGCGTGCTTCTTGCTCTAAAGCAGAGTGTGATACATGGATGGGAACTATGCTGTGTGTTTCCCTTCAAAAATGGTGATAAATCCCAGGCTCTGTGTCTTCCTACAAGCAAGACTTCGTTTCAGGTAAGGTCAGTCACTTTTCAGCTCAAACGAACTACATCATTCACGAAGCTCACACGTTTCTCATCTTAACTGACAAGCATTGGATGTTAGAGGACCTGTGGTTTGTTTCAAATTCAGAAGCAGAATTTAACTGGATATGGTCCATATGTGTAGGAAACCCCGTTCTTTTGTTTGAGCACACTCACTTTTCCTGCTGTATCAGAGATACTAGAAAGCAAGAGCGTGCGTCTCGCTCTAAAGCAGAGTGTGTTCAATCGATGAGAACACTTCTGTGTGTTTCTATTCAGAAAAGGTTTTAAATCCCTGGCTCTGAGTCTTCCTAAAAGCAAGAATTCTTTTCAGGTTAGGGCAGGCAGTTTCTTTACAGCTCAAACGAACTACATCGTTCAGGAAGCTCACACGTTTCTCATCTTAACTGACAAGCTTTGGATGTTAGAGGACCAGTGCTTTGTATCCGTTTCAGATACAGAGTTGGACTAGACATGGTCCGTATGTGTAGGAAACACCATTCTTTTGTTCTCAGCACACTCACGTTTCCTGCTGTCTTAGTGACTCTAGAAAGCAAGAGCATGCTTCTTGTTCTAAAGCAGAATGTGATCAATGGATGAGAACTCTTATGTGTGTTTCACTTCAGAAAAGGAGTTAAATCCCTGGCTCTGAGTCTTCCTAAAAGCAAGAATTCTTTTCAGGTAAGGGCAGTTTCTTTACAGCTCAAACGAACTACATCGTTCAGGAAGCTCACACGTTTCTCATCTTAACTGACATGCATTGGATGATAGAGGACCTGTGGTTTGTTTCATTTTCAGAAGCAGAGTTGAACTAGATAGGGTCCGTATGTGCAGGAAACATCGTTCTTTTGTTCTCAGCACACTCACGTTTCAATGCTGACTTAGAGCCACTAGAAAGCAAGAGGATGCTTTTGTTCTCAAGCAGAGTGTGATCAATGGATGAGAACTCTGCTGTGTGTTTCACTTCAGAAATGTAGTTAAATCCCAGGCTCTATTTCTTCCTACAAGCAAGACTTCCTTTCAGGTAAGGGCAGTTTCTTTACAGTTCAAACGAACTACATCGTTCACGAAACTCACATATTTCTCATCTTAACTGACAAGCATTGGATATTAGAGGACCACTGCTTTGTATCAGTTTCAGAAGCAGAGTTGGACTACATATGGTCCATATGTGTAGGAAACATCGTTCTTTTCTTCTCAGCACACTCATGTTTCATGCTGCCCTAGAGCCTCTAGAAAGCAAGAGCGTGCTTCTTGCTCTAAAGAGGAGTGTGATCCATGGATGAGAACTATGCTGTGTGTTTCCCTTCAGAAATGGAGTTAAATCCCAGGCTCTGTGTCTTCCTACAAGCAAGACTTCGTTTCAGGTAAGGGCAGTCACTTTTTAGCTCAAACGAACTACATCATTCACGAAGCTCACACATTTCTCATCTTAATTGACAAGCATTGGATGATAGAGGACCTGTGGTTTGTTTCATTTTCAGAAGCAGAGTTGAACTAGATAGGGTCCGTATGTGCAGGAAACATCGTTCTTTTGTTCTCAGCACACTCACGTTTCAATGCTGACTTAGAGCCTCTAGAAAGCAAGAGGATGCTTTTGTTCTCAAGCAGAGTGTGATCAATGGATGAGAACTCTGCTGTGTGTTTCACTTCAGAAATGTAGTTAAATCCCAGGCTCTATTTCTTCCTACAAGCAAGACTTCCTTTCAGGTAAGGGCAGTTTCTTTACAGTTCAAACGAACTACATCGTTCACGAAACTCACATATTTCTCATCTTAACTGACAAGCATTGGATATTAGAGGACCACTGCTTTGTATCAGTTTCAGAAGCAGAGTTGGACTACATATGGTCCATATGTGTAGGAAACATCGTTCTTTTCTTCTCAGCACACTCATGTTTCATGCTGCCCTAGAGCCTCTAGAAAGCAAGAGCGTGCTTCTTGCTCTAAAGAGGAGTGTGATCCATGGATGAGAACTATGCTGTGTGTTTCCCTTCAGAAATGGAGTTAAATCCCAGGCTCTGTGTCTTCCTACAAGCAAGACTTCGTTTCAGGTAAGGGCAGTCACTTTTTAGCTCAAACGAACTACATCATTCACGAAGCTCACACATTTCTCATCTTAATTGACAAGCATTGGATGTTAGAGGACCTGTGGTTTATTTCATTTTCAGAAGTAGAGTTTAACAAGATATGGTCCATATGTGTAGGAAACACCGTTCTTTTGTTCTGAGCACACTCACATTTCCTGCTGAATTAGAGACACTAGAAAGCAAGAGCGTGCCTCTTGCTCTAAAGCAGATTGTGATCCATGGATGAGAACTATGCTGTTTGTTTCCCTTCAGAAATGGAGTTAAATCCCAGGCTCTGATTCTTCCTACAAGCAAGACTTCGTTTCAGGTAACTGCAGTTTCTTTCCAGCTCAAACGAACAACATTATTTACGAAGCTCACACGTTTCTCATCTTAACTAACAAGCATAGGATGTTAGAGGACCTGTGGTTTGTTTCAGTTTCAGAAGCAGAGTTGAACTTGATATGGTCCCTATGTGTAGGAAATACCATTCTTTTGTTCTGAGCACACTCAGATTTCCTGCTGTATTAGAAGCGCTAGAAAGCAAGAGCGTCCTGCTCGCTCTAAAGCCGAGTGTGATCCATGGATGATAACTGTGCTGTGTGTTTCTCTTCAGAAATGGAGTTAAATCCCAGGCTCTGTGTCTTCCTACAATGAAGACTTCGTTTCAGGTAAGGGCAGTTTCTTTAGAGCTCAAACGAACTACATCGTTCAGGAAGCTCACACGTTTCTCATCTTAACTGACAAGCATTGGATGTTAGAGGACCAGTGCTTTGTATCCGTTTCAGATACAGAGTTGGACTAGACATGGTCCGTATGGGTAGGAAACACCATTCTTTTGTTCTCAGCACACTCACGTTTCCTGCTGTCTCAGTGACTCTAGAAAGCAAGAGCATGCTTATTGTTCTAAAGCAGAATGTGATCAATGGATGAGAACTCTTATGTGTGTTTCACTTCAGAAAAGGAGTTAAATCCCTGGCTCTGAATCTTCCTAAAAGCAAGAATTATTTTCATGTAAGGGCAGTTTCTTTACAGCTCAAACGAACTACATCGTTCAGGAAGCTCACACGTTTCTCATCTTAACTGACATGCATTGGATGATAGAGGACCTGTGGTTTGTTTCAGTTTCAGAAGCAGAGTTGAACTAGATAGGGTCCGTACGTGCAGGAAACATCGTTCTTTTGTTCTCAGCACACTCACGTTTCAACGCTGTCTTAGAGCCTCCAGAAAGCAAGAGGATGCTTTTATTCTCAAGCAGAGTGTGATCAATGGATGAGAACTCTGCTGTGTGTTTCACTTCAGAAATGTAGTTAAATCCCAGGCTCTATTTCTTCCTACAAGCAAGACTTCCTTTCAGGTAAGCGCAGTTTCTTTACAGTTCAAACGAACTACATCATTCACGAAACTCACATGTTTCTCATCTTAACTGACAAGCATTGGATATTAGAGGACCACTGCTTTGTATCAGTTTCAGAAGCAGAGTTGGACTACATATGGTCCGTATGTGTAGGAAACATCGTTCTTTTGTTCTCAGCACACTCATGTTTCATGCTGCCCTAGAGCCTCTAGAAAGCAAGAGTGTGCTTCTTGCTCTAAAGCAGAGTGTGATCCATGGATGAGAACTATTCTGTGTGTTTCCCTTCAGAAATGGAGTTAAATCCCAGGCTCTTTGTCTTCCTACAAGCAAGACTTCGTTTCAGGTAAGGGCAGTCACTTTTCAGCTCAAACGAACTACATCATTCACAAAGCTCACACATTTCTCATCTTAATTGACAAGCATTGCATGTTAGAGGACCTGTGGTTTATTTCATTTTCAGAAGCAGAGTTTAACAAGATATGGTCCATATGTGTAGGAAACACCGTTCTTTTGTTCTGAGCACACTCACATTTCCTGCTGAATTAGAGATGCTAGAAAGCAATTCTGTCCTTCTCGCTCTAAAGCCGAGTGTGATCCATGGTTGAGAACTATGCTGTTTGTTTCCCTTCAGAAATGGAGTTAAATCCCAGGCTCTGATTCTTCCTACAAGCAAGACTTCGTTTCAGGTAACTGCAGTTTCTTTCCAGCTCAAACGAACAACATTATTTACGAAGCTCACACGTTTCTCATCTTAACTAACAAGCATAGGATGTTAGAGGCCCTGTGGTTTGTTTCAGTTTCAGAAGCAGAGTTGAACTTGATATGGTCCCTATGTGTAGGAAACACCATTCTTTTGTTCTGAGCACACTCTGATTTCCTGCTGTATTAGAATAACTAGAAAGCAAGAGTGTCCTGCTCGCTCTAAAGCCGAGTGTGATCCATGGATGATAACTGTGCTGTGTGTTTCCCTTCAGAAATGGAGTTAAATCCCAGGCTCTGTGTCTTCCTACAATGAAGACTTCGTTTCAGGTAAGGGAAGTCACTTTTCAGCTCAAACGAACTACATCATTCACCAAGCTCACACATTTCTCATCTTAATTGACAAGCATTGGATGTTAGAGGTCCAGTGCTTTGTATCAGTTTCAGAAGCAGAGTTGGACTAGATATGGTCCGTATGTGTAGGAAACACCGTTCTTTTCTTCTCAGCACACTCACGTTTCCTGCGGTCTTAGAGACTCTAGAAAGCAAGAGCGTGCCTCTTGTTCTAAAGCAGAGTGTGATCAGTGGATGAGAACTCTGCTGTGTGTTTCAATTCAGACATGGAGTTAAATCCCAGGCTCTGTGTCTTCCTACAAGCAAGACTACGTTTCAGTTAAGGGCAGATTCTTTACTGCTCAAACGAACAACATTGTTTAAGAAGCTCACACGTTTCTCATCTTAACTGACAAGCATTGGATGTTAGAGGACCTGTGTTTGTATCCGTTTCAGAATCAGAGTTGGACTAGACATGGTCCGTATGTGTAGGAAACACCATTCTTTTGTTCTCAGCACACTCATGTTTCCTGCTGTCTTAGTGACTCTAGAAAGAAAGAGCGTGCATGTTGTTCTAAAGCAGTGTGTGATCAATGGATGAGAACTCTTCTGTGTGTTTCACTTCAGAAAAGGAGTTAAATCCAAGGCTCTGAGTCTTCTTAAAAGCAAGAATTCTTTTCAGGTAAGGGCAGTTTCTGTACAGCTCAAACGAACTACATTGTTCACGAAGCTCACACGATTCTCACCTAAACTGACAAGCATTGGATGATAGAAGACCTGTGGTTTGTTTCAGTTTCAGAAGCAGAGTTGAACTAGATAGGGTACGTATGTGTAGGAAACATCGATCTTTTGTTCTCAGCACACTCACATTTCAATGCAGTCTTAGAGCCTCTAGAAAGCAAGAGCATGCTTCTGGTTCTAAAGCAGAGTGTGATCAATAGATGAGAACTGTGCTGTGTGTCTCACTTCAGAAATGTAGTTAAATCCCAGGCTCCGTGTCTTCCTACAAGCAAGACTTCCTTTCAGGTAAGGGCAGTTTCTTTACAGTTCAAACGAACTACATCGTTCACAAAACTCACATGTTTCTCATCTTAACTGACAAGCATTGGATGTTAGAGGTCCAGTGCTTTGTATCAGTTTCAGAAGCAGAGTTGGACTAGTTATGGTCTGTATGTGTAGGAAACACCGTTCCTTTCTTCTCAGCACACTCACGTTTCCTACGGTCTTAGAGACTCTAGAAAGCAAGAGCGTGCCTCTTGCTCTAAAGCAGAGTGTGATCAGTGGATGAGAATTCTGCTGTGTGTTTCAATTCAGACATGGAGTTAAATCCCAGGCTCTGTGTCTTCCTACAAGCAAGACTACGTTTCAGTTAAGGGCAGTTTCTTTACAGCTCAAACGAACAACATTGTTTAAGAAGCTCACACGTTTCTCATCTTAACTGACAAGCATTGGATGTTAGAGGACCAGTGTTTGTATCCGTTTCAGAATCAGAGTTGGACTAGACATGGTCCGTATGTGTAGGAAACACCATTCTTTTGTTCTCAGCACACTCACGTTTCCTGCTCTCTTAGTGACTCTAGAAAGAAAGAGGGTGAATGTTGTTCTAAAGCAGTGTGTGATCAATGGATGAGAACTCTTCTGTGTGTTTCACTTCAGAAAAGGAGTTAAATCCCAGGCTGTGTGTCTTCCTACAAGCAAGACGTCGTTTCAGGTAAGGGCTTGTACTTTACAGCTCAAACGAACTACATTGTTCACGAAGCTCACACGTTTCTCATCTTAACTGACAAGCATTGGATGTTAGAGGACCTGTGGTTTGTTTCAGTTTCAGAAGCAGGGTTGAACTAGATATGGTCTGTAAGTGTAGGGAACACCGTTCTATGGTTCTGAGCACAATCACGTTTCCTGCAGTATTAGAGACTCTAGAAAGGAAGAGCGTGCTTCTTGCTCTAAAGCACAGTGTGATTCATGCATGAGAACTGTGCTGTGTGTTTCCCTTCAGAAATGGAGTTAAATCCCAGGCTCTGTGTCTTCCTACAAGCAAGACTTCGTTTCAGGTAAGGGCAGTCACTTTTCAGCTCAAACGAACTACATCGTTCACGAAGCTCACACGTTTCCCATCTTAACTGACAATCATTGGATGTTAGAGGACCAGTGCTTTGTATCAGTTTAAGAAGCAGAGTTGGACTAGATATGGTCTGTATGTGTAGGAAACACCGTTCTTTTGTTCTCAGCACACTCACCTTTCCTGCTGTCTTAGAGACTCTAGAAAGCAAGAGCGTGCTTTTTGCTCTAAAGCAGAGTGTGACCAATGGATGAGAACTCTGGTGTGTGTTCCACTTCAGAAATGGTGTTAAATCCCAGGCTCTGAGTCTTCCTACAAGCAAGATTTCGTTTCAGGTAATGGCAGTTACTTTACAGCTCAAACGAACAACATTGTTTAAGAAGCTCACACGTTTCTCATCTTAACTGACAAGCATTGGATGTTAGAGGATCAGAGTTTGTATCCGTTTCAGAAGCAGAGTTGGACTAGACATGGTCCGTATGTGTAGGAAACACCATTCTTTTGTTCTCAGCACACTCATGTTTCCTGCTGTCTTAGTGACTCTAGAAAGAAAGAGCGTGCATGTTGTTCTAAAGCAGTGTGTGATCAATGGGTGAGAACTCTTCTGTGTGTTTCACTTCAGAAAAGGAGTTAAATCCAAGGCTCTGAGTCTTCTTAAAAGCAAGAATTCTTTTCAGGTAAGGGCAGTTTCTGTACAGCTCAAACGAACTACATTGTTCACGATGCTCACACATTTCTCATCTAAAATGACAAGCATTGGATGATAGAGGACCTGTGGTTTGTTTCAGTTTTAGAAGCAGAGTTGAACTAGATAGGGTACGTATGTGTAGGAAACATCGTTCTTTTGTTCTCAGCATACTCACATTTCAATGCAGTCTTAGAGCCTCTAGAAAGCAAGAGTGTGCTTCTTGCTCTAAAGCAGAGTGTGACCAATGGATGAGAACTCTGGTGTGTGTTCCACTTCAGAAATGGAGTTAAATCCCAGGCTCTGAGTCTTCCCACAAGCAAGACTTCGTTTCAGGTAAGGGCAGTTACTTTACAGCTCAAAGGAACTACATCGTTCACGTAACTCACACGTTTCTTGGTCTTAATTGAAAAGCATTGGATGTTACAGGACCTATGCGTTGTGTCATTTTCAGAATAAGAGTTGAACTAGATATGGTCCGTATGTGTAGGAAACACCGTTCTTTGGTTCTGACCACACTCACGTTTCCTGCTGTCTTAGAGACTCTAGAATGCAATAGCGTTCTTCTTGCTCTAAAGCAGAGTGTGATCCATGGATGAGAACTATGCTGTGTGTTCCACTTCATAAATGGTGTTAAATCCCAGGCTCTGAGTCTTCCTACAAGCAAGATTTCGTTTCAGGTAATGGCATTTACTTTACAGCTCAAAGGAACTACATCGTACACGAAGCTCACACCTTTCTCGGTCTTAATTGAAAAGCATTGGATGTTACAGGACCTGTGCTTTGAGTCAGTTTCAAAAGAATATTTGAACTAGATATGGTCCGTATGTGTAGGAAACACAGTTCTTTTGTTCTGAGCGCAATCACGTTTCCTGCTATATTAGAGACTCTAGAAAGAAGAGTGTGCTTCTTGCTCTAAAGCAGAGTGTGATCCATGGATGAGAACTATGCTGTGTGTTTCCCTTCAGAAATGGAGTTAAATCCCAGGCTGTGTGTCTTCCTACAAGCAAGACTTCGTTTCTGGTAAGGGCAGGTAATTTACAGCTCAAACGAACTACATTGTTCACGAAGCTCACACGTTTCTCATCTTAACTGACAAGCATTGGATGTTAGAGGACCTGTGGTTTGTTTCAGTTTCAGAAGCAGGGTTGAACTAGATATGGTCTGTAAGTGTAGGGAACACCGTTCTATGGTTCTGAGCACAATCACGTTTCCTGCAGTATTAGAGACTCTAGAAAGGAAGAGCGTGCTTCTTGCTCTAAAGCACAGTGTGATTCATGCATGAGAACTGTGCTGTGTGTTTCCCTTCAGAAATGGAGTTAAATCCCAGGCTCTGTGTCTTCCTACAAGCAAGACTTCGTTTCAGGTAAGGGCAGTCACTTTTCAGCTCAAACGAACTACATCGTTCACGAAGCTCACACGTTTCCCATCTTAACTGACAATCATTGGATGTTAGAGGACCAGTGCTTTGTATCAGTTTAAGAAGCAGAGTTGGACTAGATATGGTCTGTATGTGTAGGAAACACCGTTCTTTTGTTCTCAGCACACTCACCTTTCCTGCTGTCTTAGAGACTCTAGAAAGCAAGAGCGTGCTTCTTGCTCTAAAGCAGAGTGTGACCAATGGATGAGAACTCTGGTGTGTGTTCCACTTCAGAAATGGTGTTAAATCCCAGGCTCTGAGTCTTCCTACAAGCAAGACTTCGTTTCAGGTAAGGGCAGTTACTTTACAGCTCAAAGGAACTACATTGTTCACAAAGCTCACACGTTTCTCGGTCTTAATTGAAAAGCATTGGATGTTACAGGACGTATGCGTTGTGTCATTTTCAGAATAAGAGTTGAACTAGATATGGTCCGTATGTGTAGGAAACACCGTTCTTTGGTTCTGACCACACTCACGTTTCCTGCTGTCTTAGAGACTCTAGAATGCAATAGCGTTCTTCTTGCTCTAAAGCAGAGTGTGATCTATGGATGAGAACTATGCTGTGTGTTCCACTTCATAAATGGAGTTAAATCCCAGGCTCTGAGTCTTCCTACAAGCAAGATTTCGTTTCAGGTAATGGCAGTTACTTTACAGCTCAAACGAACAACATTGTTTAAGAAGCTCACACGTTTCTCATCTTAACTGACAAGCATTGGATGTTAGAGGATCAGAGTTTGTATCCGTTTCAGAAGCAGAGTTGGACTAGACATGGTCCGTATGTGTAGGAAACACCATTCTTTTGTTCTCAGCACACTCATGTTTCCTGCTGTCTTAGTGACTCTAGAAAGAAAGAGCGTGCATGTTGTTCTAAAGCAGTGTGTGATCAATGGGTGAGAACTCTTCTGTGTGTTTCACTTCAGAAAAGGAGTTAAATCCAAGGCTCTGAGTCTTCTTAAAAGCAAGAATTCTTTTCAGGTAAGGGCAGTTTCTGTACAGCTCAAACGAACTACATTGTTCACGATGCTCACACATTTCTCATCTAAAATGACAAGCATTGGATGATAGAGGACCTGTGGTTTGTTTCAGTTTTAGAAGCAGAGTTGAACTAGATAGGGTACGTATGTGTAGGAAACATCGTTCTTTTGTTCTCAGCACACTCACATTTCAATGCAGTCTTAGGGCCTCTAGAAAGCAAGAGCATGCTTCTGGTTCTAAAGCAGAGTGTGATCAATGGATGAGAACTCTGCTGTGTGTTTCACCTCAGAAATGTAGTTAAATCCTAGGCTCCGTGTCTTCCTAGAAGCAAGACTTCCTTTCAGGTAAGGGCAGTTTCTTTACAGTTCAAACGAACTACATCGTTCACAAAACTCACATGTTTCTCATCTTAACTGACAAGCATTGGATGTTAGAGGACCAGTGCTTTGTATCAGTTTCAGAAGGAGAGTTGGACTACATATGGTCCTTATGTGTAGGAAACATCGTTCTTTTCTTCTCAGCACACTCATGTTTCATGCTGCCCTAGAGCCTCTAGAAAGCAAGAGCGTGCTTCTTGCTCAAAAGCAGAGTGTGATCCATGGATGAGAACTATGCTGTGTGTTTCACTTCAGAAATGGAGTTAAATCCCAGGCTCTGTGTCTTCCTACAAGCAAGACTTCGTTTCATGTAACGGCAGTCACTTTTCAGCTCAAACGAACTACGTCGTTCACGAAGCTCACACGTTTCTGATCTTAACTGACAAGCATTGGATGTTAGAGCACCAGTGCTTTGTATAAGTTTCGGAAGCAGAGTTGGACTACATATGGTCCTTATGTGTAGGAAGCATCGTTCTTTTGTTCTCAGCACACTCACGTTTCATGCTGTCTTAGAGCCTCTAGAAAGCAAGAGCGTGCTTCTTGCTCTAAAGCAGAGTGTGATACATGGATGGGAACTATGCTGTGTGTTTCCCTTCAAAAATGGTGATAAATCCCAGGCTCTGTGTCTTCCTACAAGCAAGACTTCGTTTCAGGTAAGGTCAGTCACTTTTCAGCTCAAACGAACTACATCATTCACGAAGCTCACACGTTTCTCATCTTAACTGACAAGCATTGGATGTTAGAGGACCTGTGGTTTGTTTCAAATTCAGAAGCAGAATTTAACTGGATATGGTCCATATGTGTAGGAAACCCCGTTCTTTTGTTTGAGCACACTCACTTTTCCTGCTGTATCAGAGATACTAGAAAGCAAGAGCGTGCGTCTCGCTCTAAAGCAGAGTGTGTTCAATCGATGAGAACACTTCTTTGTGTTTCTATTCAGAAAAGGTTTTAAATCCCTGGCTCTGAGTCTTCCTAAAAGCAAGAATTCTTTTCAGGTTAGGGCAGGCAGTTTCTTTACAGCTCAAACGAACTACATCGTTCAGGAAGCTCACACGTTTCTCATCTTAACTGACAAGCTTTGGATGTTAGAGGACCAGTGCTTTGTATCCGTTTCAGATACAGAGTTGGACTAGACATGGTCCGTATGTGTAGGAAACACCATTCTTTTGTTCTCAGCACACTCACGTTTCCTGCTGTCTTAGTGACTCTAGAAAGCAAGAGCATGCTTCTTGTTCTAAAGCAGAATGTGATCAATGGATGAGAACTCTTATGTGTGTTTCACTTCAGAAAAGGAGTTAAATCCCTGGCTCTGAGTCTTCCTAAAAGCAAGAATTCTTTTCAGGTAAGGGCAGTTTCTTTACAGCTCAAACGAACTACATCGTTCAGGAAGCTCACACGTTTCTCATCTTAACTGACATGCATTGGATGATAGAGGACCTGTGGTTTGTTTCATTTTCAGAAGCAGAGTTGAACTAGATAGGGTCCGTATGTGCAGGAAACATCGTTCTTTTGTTCTCAGCACACTCACGTTTCAATGCTGACTTAGAGCCTCTAGAAAGCAAGAGGATGCTTTTGTTCTCAAGCAGAGTGTGATCAATGGATGAGAACTCTGTTGTGTGTTTCACTTCAGAAATGTAGTTAAATCCCAGGCTCTATTTCTTCCTACAAGCAAGACTTCCTTTCAGGTAAGGGCAGTTTCTTTACAGTTCAAACGAACTACATCGTTCACGAAACTCACATATTTCTCATCTTAACTGACAAGCATTGGATATTAGAGGACCACTGCTTTGTATCAGTTTCAGAAGCAGAGTTGGACTACATATGGTCCATATGTGTAGGAAACATCGTTCTTTTCTTCTCAGCACACTCATGTTTCATGCTGCCCTAGAGCCTCTAGAAAGCAAGAGCGTGCTTCTTGCTCTAAAGAGGAGTGTGATCCATGGATGAGAACTATGCTGTGTGTTTCCCTTCAGAAATGGAGTTAAATCCCAGGCTCTGTGTCTTCCTACAAGCAAGACTTCGTTTCAGGTAAGGGCAGTCACTTTTTAGCTCAAACGAACTACATCATTCACGAAGCTCACACATTTCTCATCTTAATTGACAAGCATTGGATGATAGAGGACCTGTGGTTTGTTTCATTTTCAGAAGCAGAGTTGAACTAGATAGGGTCCGTATGTGCAGGAAACATCGTTCTTTTGTTCTCAGCACACTCACGTTTCAATGCTGACTTAGAGCCTCTAGAAAGCAAGAGGATGCTTTTGTTCTCAAGCAGAGTGTGATCAATGGATGAGAACTCTGCTGTGTGTTTCACTTCAGAAATGTAGTTAAATCCCAGGCTCTATTTCTTCCTACAAGCAAGACTTCCTTTCAGGTAAGGGCAGTTTCTTTACAGTTCAAACGAACTACATCGTTCACGAAACTCACATATTTCTCATCTTAACTGACAAGCATTGGATATTAGAGGACCACTGCTTTGTATCAGTTTCAGAAGCAGAGTTGGACTACATATGGTCCATATGTGTAGGAAACATCGTTCTTTTCTTCTCAGCACACTCATGTTTCATGCTGCCCTAGAGCCTCTAGAAAGCAAGAGCGTGCTTCTTGCTCTAAAGAGGAGTGTGATCCATGGATGAGAACTATGCTGTGTGTTTCCCTTCAGAAATGGAGTTAAATCCCAGGCTCTGTGTCTTCCTACAAGCAAGACTTCGTTTCAGGTAAGGGCAGTCACTTTTTAGCTCAAACGAACTACATCATTCACGAAGCTCACACATTTCTCATCTTAATTGACAAGCATTGGATGTTAGAGGACCTGTGGTTTATTTCATTTTCAGAAGCAGAGTTTAACAAGATATGGTCCATATGTGTAGGAAACACCGTTCTTTTGTTCTGAGCACACTCACATTTCCTGCTGAATTAGAGACACTAGAAAGCAAGAGCGTGCCTCTTGCTCTAAAGCAGATTGTGATCCATGGATGAGAACTATGCTGTTTGTTTCCCTTCAGAAATGGAGTTAAATCCCAGGCTCTGATTCTTCCTACAAGCAAGACTTCGTTTCAGGTAACTGCAGTTTCTTTCCAGCTCAAACGAACAACATTATTTACGAAGCTCACACGTTTCTCATCTTAACTAACAAGCATAGGATGTTAGAGGACCTGTGGTTTGTTTCAGTTTCAGAAGCAGAGTTGAACTTGATATGGTCCCTATGTGTAGGAAATACCATTCTTTTGTTCTGAGCACACTCAGATTTCCTGCTGTATTAGAAGCGCTAGAAAGCAAGAGCGTCCTGCTCGCTCTAAAGCCGAGTGTGATCCATGGATGATAACTGTGCTGTGTGTTTCTCTTCAGAAATGGAGTTAAATCCCAGGCTCTGTGTCTTCCTACAATGAAGACTTCGTTTCAGGTAAGGGCAGTTTCTTTACAGCTCAAACGAACTACATCGTTCAGGAAGCTCACACGTTTCTCATCTTAACTGACAAGCATTGGATGTTAGAGGACCAGTGCTTTGTATCCGTTTCAGATACAGAGTTGGACTAGACATGGTCCGTATGGGTAGGAAACACCATTCTTTTGTTCTCAGCACACTCACGTTTCCTGCTGTCTCAGTGACTCTAGAAAGCAAGAGCATGCTTATTGTTCTAAAGCAGAATGTGATCAATGGATGAGATATCTGCTGTGTGTTTCACTTCAGAAATGTAGTTAAATCCCAGGCTCTATTTCTTCCTACAAGCAAGACTTCCTTTCAGGTAAGGGCAGTTTCTTTACAGTTCAAACGAACTACATCGTTCACGAAACTCACATATTTCTCATCTTAACTGACAAGCATTGGATATTAGAGGACCACTGCTTTGTATCAGTTTCAGAAGCAGAGTTGGACTACATATGGTCCATATGTGTAGGAAACATCGTTCTTTTGTTCTCAGCACACTCATGTTTCATGCTGCCCTAGAGCCTCTAGAAAGCAAGAGCGTGCTTCTTGCTCTAAAGCAGAGAATGATCCATGGATGAGAACTATTCTGTGTGTTTCCCTTCAGAAATGGAGTTAAATCCCAGGCTCTGTGTCTTCCTACAAGCAAGACTTCGTTTCAGGTAAGGGCAGTCACTTTTCAGCTCAAACGAACTACATCATTCACAAAGCTCACACAATTCTCATCTTAATTGACAAGCATTGGATGTTAGAGGACCTGTGGTTTATTTCATTTTCAGAAGCAGAGTTTAACAAGATATGGTCCATATGTGTAGGAAACACCGTTCTTTTGTTCTGAGCACACTCCCATTTCCTGCTTTATTAGAGACGCTAGAAAGCAATTCTGTCCTTCTCGCTCTAAAGCCGAGTGTGATCCATGGTTGAGAACTATGCTGTTTGTTTCCCTTCAGAAATGGAGTTAAATCCCAGGCTCTGATTCTTCCTACAAGCAAGACTTCGTTTCAGGTAACTGCAGTTTCTTTCCAGCTCAAACGAACAACATTATTTACGAAGCTCACACGTTTCTCATCTTAACTAACAAGCATAGGATGTTCGAGGCCCTGTGGTTTGTTTCAGTTTCAGAAGCAGAGTTGAACTTGATATGGTCCCTATGTGTAGGAAACACCATTCTTTTGTTCTGAGCACACTCTGATTTCCTGCTGTATTAGAATAACTAGAAAGCAAGAGTGTCCTGCTCGCTCTAAAGCTGAGTGTGATCCATGGATGATAACTGTGCTGTGTGTTTCCCTTCAGAAATGGAGTTAAATCCCAGGCTCTGTGTCTTCCTACAATGAAGACTTCGTTTCAGGTAAGGGAAGTCACTTTTCAGCTCAAACGAACTACATCATTCACCAAGCTCACACATTTCTCATCTTAATTGACAAGCATTGGATGTTAGAGGTCCAGTGCTTTGTATCAGTTTCAGAAGCAGAGTTGGACTAGATATGGTCCATATGTGTAGGAAACACCGTTCTTTTCTTCTCAGCACACTCACGTTTCCTGCGGTCTTAGAGACTCTAGAAAGCAAGAGCGTGCCTCTTGCTCTAAAGCAGAGTGTGATCAGTGGATGAGAACTCTGCTGTGTGTTTCAATTCAGACATGGAGTTAAATCCCAGGCTCTGTGTCTTCCTACAAGCAAGACTACGTTTCAGTTAAGGGCAGATTCTTTACTGCTCAAACGAACAACATTGTTTAAGAAGCTCACACGTTTCTCATCTTAACTGACAAGCATTGGATGTTAGAGGACCTGTGTTTGTATCCGTTTCAGAATCAGAGTTGGACTAGACATGGTCCGTATGTGTAGGAAACACCATTCTTTTGTTCTCAGCACACTCATGTTTCCTGCTGTCTTAGTGACTCTAGAAAGAAAGAGCGTGCATGTTGTTCTAAAGCAGTGTGTGATCAATGGATGAGAACTCTTCTGTGTGTTTCACTTCAGAAAAGGAGTTAAATCCAAGGCTCTGAGTCTTCTTAAAAGCAAGAATTCTTTTCAGGTAAGGGCAGTTTCTGTACAGCTCAAACGAACTACATTGTTCACGAAGCTCACACGATTCTCACCTAAACTGACAAGCATTGGATGATAGAGGACCTGTGGTTTGTTTCAGTTTCAGAAGCAGAGTTGAACTAGATAGGGTACGTATGTGTAGGAAACATCGATCTTTTGTTCTCAGCACACTCACATTTCAATGCAGTCTTAGAGCCTCTAGAAAGCAAGAGCATGCTTCTGGTTCTAAAGCAGAGTGTGATCAATAGATGAGAACTGTGCTGTGTGTCTCACTTCAGAAATGTAGTTAAATCCCAGGCTCCGTGTCTTCCTACAAGCAAGACTTCCTTTCAGGTAAGGGCAGTTTCTTTACAGTTCAAACGAACTACATCGTTCACAAAACTCACATGTTTCTCATCTTAACTGACAAGCATTGGATGTTAGAGGTCCAGTGCTTTGTATCAGTTTCAGAAGCAGAGTTGGACTAGTTATGGTCTGTATGTGTAGGAAACACCGTTCCTTTCTTCTCAGCACACTCACGTTTCCTACGGTCTTAGAGACTCTAGAAAGCAAGAGCGTGCCTCTTGCTCTAAAGCAGAGTGTGATCAGTGGATGAGAATTCTGCTGTGTGTTTCAATTCAGACATGGAGTTAAATCCCAGGCTCTGTGTCTTCCTACAAGCAAGACTACGTTTCAGTTAAGGGCAGTTTCTTTACAGCTCAAACGAACAACATTGTTTAAGAAGCTCACACGTTTCTCATCTTAACTGACAAGCTTTGGATGTTAGAGGACCAGTGTTTGTATCCGTTTCAGAATCAGAGTTGGACTAGACATGGTCCGTATGTGTAGGAAACACCATTCTTTTGTTCTCAGCACACTCACGTTTCCTGCTCTCTTAGTGACTCTAGAAAGAAAGAGGGTGAATGTTGTTCTAAAGCAGTGTGTGATCAATGGATGAGAACTCTTCTGTGTGTTTCACTTCAGAAAAGGAGTTAAATCCCAGGCTGTGTGTCTTCCTACAAGCAAGACGTCGTTTCAGGTAAGGGCTTGTACTTTACAGCTCAAACGAACTACAACGTTCACGAAGCTCACACGTTTCTCATCTTAACTGACAAGCATTGGATGTTAGAGGACCTGTGCTTTGTATCATTTTCAGAGGCAGAGTTGGACTAGATAAGGTCCATATGTGTAGGAAACACCGTTCTTTTGTTCTCAGCACACTCACGTTTCCTGCTGTCTTGGAGACTCTAGAAAGCAAGAGCGTGCTTGTTGCTCTAAAGCAGAGTGTGATCCATGGATGAGAACTATGCTGTGTGTTTCCCTTCACAAATGGAGTTAAATCCCAGGCTGTGTGTCTTCCTACAAGCAAGACTTTGTTTCAGGTAAGGGCATGTACTTTACAGCTCATAGGAATTACATCGTACACGGAGCTCACACCATTCTCGGTATTAATTGAAAAGCATTGGATGTTACAGGACCTGTGCTTTGAGTCAGTTTCAAAAGAATATTTGAACTAGTTATGGTCTGTATGTTTAGGAAACACAGTTCTTTTGTTCTGAGCACAATCACGTTTCCTGCTATATTAGAGACTCTAGAAAGGAAGAGCGTGGTTCCTGTTCTAAAGCAGAGTGTGATCCATGGATGAGAACTATGCTGTGTGTTCCACTACATAAATGGAGTTAAATCCCAGGCTCTGAGTCTTCCTACAAGCAAGACTTCGTTTCAGGTAAGGGCAGGTACTTTACAGCCTCAAGGAACTACAAAGTTCACGAAGCTCACACGTTTCTCATGTTAAATGACAAGCATTGGATGTTAGAGGACCTGTGCTTTGTATCATTTTCAGAGGCAGAGTTGGACTAGATAAGGTCCGTATATGTAGGAAACACCGTTCTTTTGTTCTCAGCACACTCACGTTTCCTGCTGTCTTGGAGACTCTAGAAAGCAAGAGCGTGCTTGTTGCTCTAAAGCAGAGTGTGATCCATGGATGAGAACTATGCTGTGTGTTTCCCTTCAGAGATGGAGTTAAATCCCAGGCTCTGAGTCTTCCTACAAGCAAGACTTCGTTTCAGGTAAGGGCATTTACTTTACAGCTCAAAGGAACTACATCGTACAGGAAGATCGCAGCTTTCTCGGTCTTAATTGAAAAGCATTGGATATTAGAGGACCTGTGCTTTGAGTCAGTTTCAAAAGAATAGTTGAACTAGATATGGTCCATATGTGTAGGAAACACAGTTCTGTTGTTCTGAGCACACTCACGTTTCCTGCTGTATTAGAGACTCTAGAAAGCAATAGCGTTCTTCTTGCTCTAAAGCAGAGTGTGATCCATGGATGAGAACTCTGCTGTGTGTTTCCCTTCAGAAAAGGAGTTAAATCCCAGGCTCTGTGTCTTCCTACATGCAAGACTTCATTTGAGGTAAGGGCAGTCACTTTTCAGCTCAAAGGAACTACATCGTTCACGAAGCTCACACGTTTCTCATCTTAAATGACAAGCATTGGATGTTAGAGGCCCTGTGCTTTGTATCATTTTCAGAGGCAGAGTTGGACTAGATATGGTCTGTATGTGTAGGAAACACCGTTCTTTTGTTCTCAGCACACTCACATTTCCTGCTGTCTTAGGGACTCTAGAAAGCAAGAGCATGCTTCTTGCTCTAAAGCTGAGTGTGATCCATGGATGAGAACTATGCTGTGTGTTTCCCATCAGAAATGGAGTTAAATCCCAGGCTCTGTGTATTCCTACATGCAAGACATCGTTTCAGGTAAGGGCAGTCACTTTTCAGCTCAAAAGAACTACATCGTACAAGAAGCTCACACCTTTGTCGATCTTAATTGAAAAGCATGGGATGTTACAGGACCTGTGCTTTGAGTCAGTTTCAAAAGAATAGTTGAACTAGATATGGTCCGTATGTCTAGGAAACACAGTTCTTTTGTTCTGACCACACTCACGTTTCCTGCTGTCTTAGAGACTCTAGAAAGGAAGAGCGTGCTTCTTGCTCTAAAGCAGAGTGTGATTCACAGATGAGAACTGTGCTGTGTGTTTCCTTTCAGAAATGGAGATAAATCCCAGGCTCTGTGTCTTCCTACAAGCAAGACTTCGTTTCAGGTAAGGGCAGGTAATTTACAGCTCAAACGAACTACATTGTTCACGAAGCTCACACGTTTCTCATCTTAACTGACAAGCATTGGATGTTAGAGGACCTGTGGTTTGTTTCAGTTTCAGAAGCAGGGTTGAACTAGATATGGTCTGTAAGTGTAGGGAACATTGTTCTATGGTTCTGAGCACAATCACGTTTCCTGCAGTATTAGAGACTCTAGAAAGGAAGAGTGTGCTTCTTGCTCTAAAGCAGAGTGTGACCAATGGATGAGAACTCTGGTGTGTGTTCCACTTCAGAAATGGAGTTAAATCCCAGGCTCTGAGTCTTCCCACAAGCAAGACTTCGTTTCAGGTAAGGGCAGTTACTTTACAGCTCAAAGGAACTACATCGTTCACGTAACTCACACGTTTCTTGGTCTTAAATGAAAAGCATTGGATGTTACAGGACCTATGCGTTGTGTCATTTTCAGAATAAGAGTTGAACTAGATATGGTCCGTATGTGTAGGAAACACCGTTCTTTGGTTCTGACCACACTCACGTTTCCTGCTGTCTTAGAGACTCTAGAATGCAATAGCGTTCTTCTTGCTCTAAAGCAGAGTGTGATCCATGGATGAGAACTATGCTGTGTGTTCCACTTCATAAATGGTGTTAAATCCCAGGCTCTGAGTCTTCCTACAAGCAAGATTTCGTTTCAGGTAATGGCATTTACTTTACAGCTCAAAGGAACTACATCGTACACGAAGCTCACACCTTTCTCGGTCTTAATTGAAAAGCATTGGATGTTACAGGACCTGTGCTTTGAGTCAGTTTCAAAAGAATATTTGAACTAGATATGGTCCGTATGTGTAGGAAACACAGTTCTTTTGTTCTGAGCGCAATCACGTTTCCTGCTATATTAGAGACTCTAGAAAGAAGAGTGTGCTTCTTGCTCTAAAGCAGAGTGTGATCCATGGATGAGAACTATGCTGTGTGTTTCCCTTCAGAAATGGAGTTAAATCCCAGGCTGTGTGTCTTCCTACAAGCAAGACTTCGTTTCAGGTAAGGGCAGGTAATTTACAGCTCAAACGAACTACATTGTTCACGAAGCTCACACGTTTCTCATCTTAACTGACAAGCATTGGATGTTAGAGGACCTGTGGTTTGTTTCAGTTTCAGAAGCAGGGATGAACTAGATATGGTCTGTAAGTGTAGGGAACACCGTTCTATGGTTCTGAGCACAATCACGTTTCCTGCAGTATTAGAGACTCTAGAAAGGAAGAGCGTGCTTCTTGCTCTAAAGCACAGTGTGATTCATGCATGAGAACTGTGCTGTGTGTTTCCCTTCAGAAATGGAGTTAAATCCCAGGCTCTGTGTCTTCCTACAAGCAAGACTTCGTTTCAGGTAAGGGCAGTCACTTTTCAGCTCAAACGAACTACATCGTTCACGAAGCTCACACGTTTCCCATCTTAACTGACAATCATTGGATGTTAGAGGACCAGTGCTTTGTATCAGTTTAAGAAGCAGAGTTGGACTAGATATGGTCTGTATGTGTAGGAAACACCGTTCTTTTGTTCTCAGCACACTCACCTTTCCTGCTGTCTTAGAGACTCTAGAAAGCAAGAGCGTGCTTCTTGCTCTAAAGCAGAGTGTGACCAATGGATGAGAACTCTGGTGTGTGTTCCACTTCAGAAATGGTGTTAAATCCCAGGCTCTGAGTCTTCCTACAAGCAAGACTTCGTTTCAGGTAAGGGCAGTTACTTTACAGCTCAAAGGAACTACATTGTTCACAAAGCTCACACGTTTCTCGGTCTTAATTGAAAAGCATTGGATGTTACAGGACGTATGCGTTGTGTCATTTTCAGAATAAGAGTTGAACTAGATATGGTCCGTATGTGTAGGAAACACCGTTCTTTGGTTCTGACCACACTCACGTTTCCTGCTGTCTTAGAGACTCTAGAATGCAATAGCGTTCTTCTTGCTCTAAAGCAGAGTGTGATCTATGGATGAGAACTATGCTGTGTGTTCCACTTCATAAATGGAGTTAAATCCCAGGCTCTGAGTCTTCCTACAAGCAAGATTTCGTTTCAGGTAATGGCAGTTACTTTACAGCTCAAACGAACAACATTGTTTAAGAAGCTCACACGTTTCTCATCTTAACTGACAAGCATTGGATGTTAGAGGATCAGAGTTTGTATCCGTTTCAGAAGCAGAGTTGGACTAGACATGGTCCGTATGTGTAGGAAACACCATTCTTTTGTTCTCAGCACACTCATGTTTCCTGCTGTCTTAGTGACTCTAGAAAGAAAGAGCGTGCATGTTGTTCTAAAGCAGTGTGTGATCAATGGGTGAGAACTCTTCTGTGTGTTTCACTTCAGAAAAGGAGTTAAATCCAAGGCTCTGAGTCTTCTTAAAAGCAAGAATTCTTTTCAGGTAAGGGCAGTTTCTGTACAGCTCAAACGAACTACATTGTTCACGAGCTCACATGTTTCTCTTCTAAACTGACAAGCATTGGATAATAGAGGACCTGTGGTTTGTTTCAGTTTCAGAAGCAGAGTTGAACTAGATAGGGTCCGTATGTGTAGGAAACATCGTTCTTTTGTTTTCAGCACACTCACATTTCAATGCAGTCTTAGAGCCTCTAGAAAGCAAGAGCATGCTTCTTGTTCTAAAGCAGAGTGTGATCAATGGATGAGAACTCTGCTGTGTGTTTCACTTCAGAAATGTAGTTAAATCCCAGGCTCCGTGTCTTCCTACAAGCAAGACTTCCTTTCAGGTAAGGGCAGTTTCTTTCCAGTTCAAACGAACTACATCGTTCAAGAAACTCACATGTTTCTCATCTTAACTGACAAGCATTGGATGTTAGAGGACCAGTTCTTTGTATCAGTTTCAGAAGGAGAGTTGGACTACATATGGTCCTTATGTGTAGGAAACATCATTCTTTTCTTCTCAGCACATTCATGTTTCATGCTGCCCTACAGCCTCTAGAAAGCAAGAGCGTGCTTCTTGCTCAAAAGCAGAGTGTGATCTGATCCATGGATGAGAACTATGCTGTGTGTTTCACTTCAGAAATGGAGTTAAATCCCAGGCTCTGTTTCTTCCTAAAAGCAAGACTACCTTTCAGGTAAGGGCAGTTTCTTTACAGTTCAAACGAACTACATCGTTCACGAAACTCACATGTTTCCAATCTTAACTGACAAGCATTGGATTTTAGAGGACCAGTGCTTTGTATCAGTTTCAGAAGCAGAGTTGGACTAGATATGGTCCGTATGTGTAGGAAACACCGTTCTCTTCTTCTGAGCACACTCATATTTCCTGCTGTATTAGAGAAGGTAGATAGCAAGAGTGTGCTTCTCGCTCTAAAGCAGAGTGTGTTCCATGGATGAGAACTCTTCTGTGTGTTTCACTTCAGAAAAGGAGTTAAAACCCAGGCTCTGAGTCTCCCTAAAAGCAAGAATTCTTTGCAGATAACGGCAGTTTCTTTACAGATCAAACGAAGTACATAGTTCACGAAACTCACTCGTTCCTCATCTTAACAGACAAGAACTGGATTTTAGAGGATCAGTGCTTTGTATCAGTTTCAGAAGCAGAGTTGGACTAGACATGGTCCGTATGTGTAGGAAACACCGTTCTTTTGTTCTCAGCATACTCACGTTTCCTGCTGTCTTTGAGACTCTAGAAAGCAAGAGCGTGCTTGCTGTTCTAAAGCAGAGTGTGATCAATGGATGAGAACTCTTCTGTGTGTTTCACTTCAGAAAAGGAGTTAAATCCAAGGCTCTAAGTCTTCCTAAAAGCAAGAATTCTCTTCATGTAAGGGCAGTTATTTTACAGCTCAAAGTAACTACATCGTTCAGGAAGCTCACTCATTTCTCATCTTAACTGACAAGCATTGGATGTTAGAGGACCTGTGGTTTGTTTCATTTCAGAAGCAGAGTTGAACTAGATATGGTCCCTATGTGTAGGAAACACCCTTCTTTTGTTCTGAGTACACTCAGATTTCCTGCTGTATTAGAGACGATAGAAAGCAAGAGTGTGCTTCTCGCTTTAAAGCAGAGTGTGATCCATGGATGAGAACTATGCTGTGTGTTTCACTTCAGAAATGGAGATAAATCCCAGGCTCTGTGTCTTCCTACAAGCAAGACTTCGTTTCAGGTAACGGCAGTTACTTTTCAGCTCAAACGAACTACGTCGTTCACGAAGCTCACACGTTTCTGATCTTAACTGACAAGCATTGTATGTTAGAGCACCAGTGCTTTGTATCAGTTTCAGAAGCAGAGTTGGACTACATATGGTCCTTATGTGTAGGAAACATCGTTCTTTTGTTCTCAGCACACTCACGTTTCATGCAGTCTTAGAGCCTCTAGAAAGCAAGAGCGTGCTTCTTGCTCTAAAGCAGAGTGTGATCCATGGATGAGAACTATGCTGTGTGTTTCCCTTCAGAAATGGAGTTAAATCCCAGGCTCTGTGTCTTCCTACAAGCAAGATTTCGTTTCAGGTAAGTGCAGTCACTTTTTAGCTCAAACGAACTACATCATTCACGAAGCTCACACATTTCTCATCTTAATTGACAAGCATTGGATGTTAGAGGACCTGTGGTTTATTTCATTTTCAGAAGCAGAGTTTAACAAGATATGGTCCATATGTTTAGGAAACACCGTTCATTTGTTCTGAGCACACTCACATTTCCTGCTGAATTAGAGACAGTAGAAAGAAAGAGCATGCCACTTGCTCTAAAGCAGATTGTGATCCATGGATGAGAACTATGCTGTTTGTTTCCCTTCAGAAATGGAGTTAAATCCCAGGCTCTGATTCTTCCTACAAGCAAGACTTCCTTTCAGGTAAGCGCAGTTTCTTTACAGTTCAAACGAACTACATCATTCACGAAACTCACATGTTTCTCATCTTAACTGACAAGCATTGGATATTAGAGGACCACTGCTTTGTATCAGTTTCAGAAGCAGAGTTGGACTACATATGGTCCGTATGTGTAGGAAACATCGTTCTTTTGTTCTCAGCACACTCATGTTTCATGCTGCCCTAGAGCCTCTAGAAAGCAAGAGTGTGCTTCTTGCTCTAAAGCAGAGTGTGATCCATGGATGAGAACTATTCTGTGTGTTTCCCTTCAGAAATGGAGTTAAATCCCAGGCTCTTTGTCTTCCTACAAGCAAGACTTCGTTTCAGGTAAGGGCAGTCACTTTTCAGCTCAAACGAACTACATCATTCACAAAGCTCACACATTTCTCATCTTAATTGACAAGCATTGCATGTTAGAGGACCTGTGGTTTATTTCATTTTCAGAAGCAGAGTTTAACAAGATATGGTCCATATGTGTAGGAAACACCGTTCTTTTTTTCTGAGCACACTCACATTTCCTGGTGAATTAGAGACACTAGAAAGCAAGAGCGTGCCTCTTGATCTAAAGCAGAGTGTGATCAGTGGATGAGAACTCTGCTGTGTGTTTCAATTCAGACATGGAGGTAAATCCCTGGCTCTGTGTCTTCCTACAAGCAAGACTACGTTTCAGTTAAGGGCAGTTTCTTTATAGCTCAAACGAACAACATTGTTTAAGAATTTCACACGTTTCTAATCTTAACTGACAAGCATTGGATGTTAGAGGACCAGTGTTTGTATCCGTTTCAGAATCAGAGTTGGACTAGACATGGTCCGTATGTGTAGGAAACACCATTTTTTGTTCTCAGCACACTCACGTTTTCTGCTGTCTTAGGGACTCTAGAAAGAAACAGCGTGCATGTTGTTCTAAAGCAGTGTGTGATCAATGGATGAGAACTCTTCTGTGTGTTTCACTTCAGAAAAGGAGTTAAATCCAAGGCTCTGAGTCTTCTTAAAAGCAAGAATTCTTTTCAGGTAAGGGCAGTTTCTGTACAGCTCAAACGGACTACATTGTTCACGAAGCTCACACGTTTCTCATCTAAAATGACATGCATTGGATGATAGAGGACCTGTGGTTTGTTTCAGTTTCAGAAGCAGAGTTGAACTAGATAGGGTCTGTATGTGCAGGAAACATCGATCTTTTGTTCTGAGCACACTCACATTTCCTGCTGAATTAGAGACACTAGAAAGCAAGAGCGTGCCTCTTGCTCTAAAGCAGATTGTGATCCATGGATGAGAACTATGCTGTTTGTTTCCCTTCAGAAATGGAGTTAAATCCCAGGCTCTGATTCTTCCTACAAGCAAGACTTCGTTTCAGGTAAGGGCAGTCACTTTTCAGCTCAAACGAACTACATCATTCGCGAAGCTCACACATTTCTCATCTAAAATGACATGCATTGGATGATAGAGGACCTGTGGTTTGTTTCAGTTTCAGAAGCAGAGTTGAACTAGATAGGGTCCGTATGTGCAGGAAACATCGATCTTTTGTTCTCAGCACACTCACGTTTCAATGCTGTCTTAGAGTCTCTAGAAAGCAAGAGGATGCTTTTGTTCTCAAGCAGAGTGTGAACAATGGATGAGAACTCTGCTGTGTGTTTCACTTCAGAAATGTAGTTAAATCCCAGGCTCTATTTCTTCCTACCAGCAAGACTTCCTTTCAGGTAAGGGCAGTTTCTTTACAGTTCAAACGAACTACATCGTTCAACTCACATATTTCTCATCTTAACTGACAAGCATTGGATATTAGAGGACCACTGCTTTGTATCAGTTTCAGAAGCAGAGTTGGACTACATATGGTCCGTATGTGTAGGAAACATCGTTCTTGTATTCTCAGCACACTCATGTTTCATGCTGCCCTAGAGCCTCTAGAAAGCAAGAGCGTGCTTCTTGCTCTAAAGAAGAGTGTGATCCATGGATGAGAACTATGCTGTGTGTTTCCCTTCAGAAATGGAGTTAAATCCCAGGCTCTGTGTCTTCCTACAAGCAAGACTTCGTTTCAGGTAAGGGCAGTCACTTTTCAGCTCAAAGGAACTACATCATTCACGAAGCTCACACATTTCTCATCTTAATTGACAAGCATTGGATGTTAGAGGACCTGTGGTTTATTTCATTTTCAGAAGCAGAGTTTAACAAGATATGGTCCATATGTGTAGGAAACACCGTTCTTTTGTTCTGAGCACACTCACATTTCCTGCTGAATTAGAGACACTTGAAAGCAAGAGCGTGCCTCTAGATCTAAAGCAGAGTGTGATCAGTGGATGAGAACTCTGCTGTGTGTTTCAATTCAGACATGGAGTTAAATCCCAGGCTCTGTGTCTTCTTACAAGCAAGACTACATTTCAGTTAAGGGCAGTTTCTTTACAGCTCAAACGAACAACATTGTTTAAGAAGCTCACACGTTTCTCATCTTAACTGACAAGCATTGGATGTTAGAGGACCAGTGTTTGTATCCGTTTCAGAATCAGAGTTGGACTAGACATGGTCCGTATGTGTAGGAAACACCATTCTTTTGTTCTCAGCACACTCATGTTTCCTGCTGTCTTAGTGACTCTAGAAAGAAAGAGCGTGCATGTTGTAATAAAGCAGTGTGTGATCAATGGATGAGAACTCTTCTGTGTGTTTCACTTCAGAAAAGGAGTTAAATCCAAGGCTCTGAGTCTTCTTAAAAGCAAGAATTCTTTTCAGGTAAGGGCAGTTTCTGTACAGCTCAAACGAACTACATTGTTCACGAAGCTCACACGTTTCTCATCTAAAATGACAAGCATTGGATGATAGAGGACCTGGGGTTTGTTTCAGTTTCAGAAGCAGAGTTGAACTAGATAGGGTACGTATGTGTAGGAAACATCGTTCTTTTGTTCTCAGCACACTCACATTTCAATGCAGTCTTAGAGCCTCTAGAAAGCAAGAGCCTGCTTCTGGTTCTAAAGAAGAGTGTGATCAATGGATGAGAACTCTGCTGTGTGTTTCACTTCAGAAAAGTAGTTAAATCTTAGGCTCCGTGTCTTCCTACAAGCAAGACTTCCTTTCAGGTAAGGGCAGTTTCTTTACAGTTCAATCGAACTACATCGTTCACGAAACTCACATGTTTCACATCTTAACTGACAAGCTTTGGATGTTAGAGGACCAGTGCTTTGTATCAGTTTCAGAAGCAGAGTTGGACTACATATGGTCCGTATGTGTAGGAAACATCGTTCTTTTCTTCTCAGCACACTCATGTTTCATGCTGCCCTAGAGCCTCTAGAAAGCAAGAGCGTGCTTCAAGCTCTAAAGCAGAGTGTGATCCATGGATGAGAACTATGCTGTGTGTTTCCCTTCATAAATGGAGATAAATCCCAGGCTCTGTGTCTTCCTTAAAGCAAGACTTCGTTTCAGGTAAGGGCAGTCACTTTTCAGCTCAAACGAACTACATCATTCACGAAGCTCACTCGTTTCTCATCTTAACTGACATGAATTGGATGTTAGAGGACCTGTAGTTTGTTTCAGTTTCAGAAGCAGAGTTGAACTTGATATGGTTCCTATGTGTAGGAAATACCCTTCTTTTGTTCTGAGCACACTCAGATTTCCTGCTGTATTAGAGACGCTAGAAAGCAAGAGCGTGCTTCTCGCTTTAAAGCAGAGTGTGATCCATGGATGAGAACTATGCTGTGTGTTTCACTTCAGAAATGGAGTTAAATCCCAGGCTCTGTTAGAGCACCAGTGCTTTGTATAAGTTTCGGAAGCAGAGTTGGACTACATATGGTCCTTATGTGTAGGAAACATCGTTCTTTTGTTCTCAGCACACTCACGTTTCATGCTGTCTTAGAGCCTCTAGAAAGCAAGAGCGTGCTTCTTGCTCTAAGGCAGAGTGTGATCCATGGATGAGAACTATGCTGTTTGTTTCCCTTCAAAAATGGAGATAAATCCCAGGCTCTGTGTCTTCCTACAAGCAAGACTTCGTTTCAGGTAAGGTCAGTCACTTTTCAGCTCAAACGAACTACATCATTCACGAAGCTCACACGTTTCTCATCTTAACTGACAAGCATTGGATGTTAGAGGACCTGTGGTTTGTTTCAAATTCAGAAGCAGAATTTAACTGGATATGGTCCATATGTGTAGGAAACCCCGTTCTTTTGTTTGAGCACACTCACTTTTCCTGCTGTATCAGAGATACTAGAAAGCAAGAGCGTGCATCTCGCTCTAAAGCAGAGTGTGATCAATGGATGAGAACTCTGCTGTGTGTTTCACTTCAGAAAAGGAGTTAAATCCAAGGCTCTGAGTCTTCTTAAAAGCAAGAATTCTTTTCAGGTAAGGGCAGTTTCTGTACAGCTCAAACGAACTACATTGTTCACGAAGCTCACACGTTTCTCATCTAAAATGACAAGCATTGGATGATAGAGGACCTGTGGTTTGTTTCAGTTTCAGAAACAGAGTTGAACTAGATAGGGTACGTATGTGTAGGAAACATCGTTCTTTTGTTCTCAGCACACTCACATTTCAATGCAGTCTTAGAGCCTCTAGAAAGCAAGAGCATGCTTCTGGTTCTAAAGCAGAGTGTGATCAATGGATGAGAACTCTGCTGTGTGTTTCACTTCAGAAATGTAGTTAAATCCTAGGCTCCGTGTCTTCCTACAAGCAAGACTTCCTTTCAGGTAAGGGCAGTTTCTTTACAGTTCAAACGAACTACATCGTTCACGAAACTCACATGTTTCACATCTTAACTGACAAGCTTTGGATGTCAGAGGACCAGTGCTTTGTATCAGTTTCAGAAGCAGAGTTGGACTACATATGGTCCGTATGTGTAGGAAACATCGTTCTTTTCTTCTCAGCACACTCATGTTTCATGCTGCCCTAGAGCCTCTAGAAAGCAAGAGCGTGCTTCTTGCTCTAAAGAAGAGTGTGATCCATGGATGAGAACTATGCTGTGTGTTTCCCTTCAGAAATGGAGTTAAATCCCAGGCTCTGTGTCTTCCTACAAGCAAGACTTCGTTTCATGTAAGGGCAGTCACTTTTTAGCTCAAACGAACTACATCATTCACGAAGCTCACACATTTCTCATCTTAATTGACAAGCATTGGATGTTAGAGGACCTGTGGTTTATTTCATTTTCAGAAGCAGAGTTTAACAAGATATGGTCCATATGTGTAGGAAACACGGTTCTTTTGTTCTGAGCACACTCACATTTCCTGCTTAATTAGACACACTAGAAAGCAAGAGCGTGCCTCTTGCTCTAAAGCAGATTGTGATCCATGGATGATAACTGTGCTGTGTGTTTCCCTTCAGAAATGGAGTTAAATCCCAGGCTCTGTGTCTTCCTACAAGCAAGACTTCGTTTCAGGTAAGGACAGTCACTTTACAGCTCAAACGAACTACATCGTTCACGAAGCTCACATGTTTCTCATCTTAACTGACAAGCATTGGATGTTAGAGGTCCTGTGGTTTGTTTCAGTTTCAGAAGCAGATTTTAACTAGATATGGTCCATATGTGTACGAAACCCCGTTCTTTTGTTCTGAGCTCACTCACTTTTCCTGCTGTATTAGAGACACTAGAAAGCAAGAGCGTGCTTCTCGCTCTAAAGCAGAGTGTGATCCATGGATGAGAACTATGCTGTGTGTTTCCCTTCAAAAATGGAGAAAAATCCCAGGCTCTGTGTCTTCCTACAAGCAAGACTTCGTTTCAGGTAAGGTCAGTCACTTTTCAGCTCAAACGAACTACATCATTCACGAAGCTCACACATTCCTCATCTTAATTGAGAAGCATTGGATGTTAGAGGACCTGTGGTTTATTTCATTTTCAGAAGCAGAGTTTAACAAGATATGGTCCATATGTGTAGGAAACACCGTTCTTTTGTTCTGAGCACACTCACATTTCCTGCTGAATTAGAGACACTAGAAAGCAAGAGCGTGCCTCCTGCTCTAAAGCAGAGTGTGATCAGTGGATGAGAACTCTGCTGTGTGTTTCAATTCAGACATGGAGTTAAATCCCAGGCTCTGTGTCTTCCTACAAGCAAGACTACGTTTCAGTTAAGGGCAGTTTCTTTACAGCGCAAACGAACAACATTGTTTAAGAAGCTCACACGTTTCTCATCTTAACTGACAAGCATTGGATGTTAGAGGACCAGTGTTTGTATCCGTTTCAGAATCAGAGTTGTACTAGACTTGGTCCGTATGTGTAGGAAACACCATCATTTTGTTCTCAGCACACTCACGTTTCCTGCTGTCTTAGTGACTCTAGAAAGAAAGTGCGTGCATGTTGTTCTAAAGTAGTGTGTGATCAATGGATGAGAACTCTTCTGTGTGTTTCACTTCAGAAAAGGAGTTAAATCCAAGGCTCTAAGTCTTCTTAAAAGCAAGAATTCTTTTCAGGTAAGGGCAGTTTCTGTGCAGCTCAAACGAACTACATTGTTCACGAAGCTCACATGTTTCTCATCTAAAATGACAAGAATTGGATGATAGAGGACCTGTGGTTTGTTTCAGTTTCAGTAGCAGAGTTGAACTAGATAGGGTACATATGTGTAGGAAACATCGTTCTTTTGTTCTCAGCACACTCACATTTCAATGCAGTCTTAGAGCCTCTAGAAAGCAAGAGCATGCTTCTGGTTCTAAAGCAGAGTGTGACCAATGGATGAGAACTCTGCTGTGTGTTTCCCTTCAGAAATGTAGTTAAATCCTAGGCTCCCTGTCTTCCTACAAGCAAGACTTCCTTTCAGGTAAGGGCAGTCTCTTTACAGTTCAAACGAACTACATCGTTCATGAAACTCACATGTTTCACATCTTAACTGACAAGCTTTGGATGTTAGAGGACCAGTGCTTTGTATCAGTTTCAGAAGCAGAGTTGGACTACATATGGTCCGTATGTGTAGGAAACACCGTTCTTTTGTTCTGAGCACACTCACATTTCCTGCTGAATTAGAGACACTAGAAAGCAAGAGCGTGCCTCTTGCTCTAATGCAGAGTGTGATCAGTGGATGAGAACTCTGCTGTGTGTTTCAATTCAGACATGGAGTTAAATCCCAGGCTCTGTGTCTTCCTACACGCAAGACTACGTTTCAGTTAAGGGCAGTTTCTTTACAGCTCAAACGAACAACATTGTTTAAGAAGCTCACACGATTCTCATTTTAAATGACAAGCATTGGATGTTAGAGGACCTGTGGTTTATTTCATTTTCAGAAGCAGAGTTTAACAAGATATGGTCCATATATGTAGGAAACACCGTTCTTTTGTTCTGAGCACACTCACATTTCCTGCTGAATTAGAGACACTAGAAAGCAAGAGCGTGCCACTTGCTCTAAAGCAGATTGTGATCCATGGATGAGAACTATGCTGTGTGTTTCCCTTCAGAAATGGAGTTAAATCCCAGGCTCTGATTCTTCCTACAAGCACTACTTCGTTTCAGGTAACTGCAGTTTCTTTCCAGCTCAAACGAACAACATTATTTACGAAGCTCACACGTTTCTCATCTTAACTAACAAGCATAGGATGTGAGAGGACCTGTGGTTTGTTTCAGTTTCAGAAGCAGAGTTGAACTTGATATGGTCCCTATGTGTAGGAAACACCATTCTTTTGTTCTGAGCACACTCAGATTTCCTGCTGTATTAGAATCGCTAGAAAGCAAGAGCGGCCTGCTCGCTCTAAAGCCGAGTGTGATCCATGGATGATAACTGTGCTGTGTGTTTCCCTTCAGAAATGGAGTTAAATCCCAGGCTCTGTGTCTTCCTACAAGCAAGACTTCGTTTCAGGTAAGGACAGTCACTTTAAAGCTCAAACGAACTACATCGTTCACAAAGCTCACATGTTTCTCATCTTAAATGGCAAGCATTGGATGTTAGAGGTCCTGTGGTTTGTTTCAGTTTCAGAAGCAGATTTTAACTAGATATGGTCCATATGTGTACGAAACCCCGTTCTTTTGTTCTGAGCTCACTCACTTTTCCTGTTGTATTAGAGACACTAGAAAGCAAGAGCGTGCTTCTCGCTCTAAAGCAGAGTGTGATCAATGGATGAGAACTCTTCTGTGTGTTTCACTTCAGAAAAGGTGTTAAATCCCTGGCTCTGAGTCTTCCTAAAAGCAAGAATTCTTTTCAGGTTAGGGCAGTTTCTTTACAGCTCAAACGAACTACATCGTTCAGGAAGCTCACACGTTTCTCATCTTAACTGACAAGCATTGGATGTTAGAGGACCAGTGCATTGTATCCGTTTCAGATACAGAGTTGGACTAGACATGGTCCGTATGTGTAGGAAACACCATTCTTTTGTTCTCAGCACACTCACGTTTCATGCTGTCTTAGAGCCTCTAGAAAGCAAGAGCGTGCTTCTTGCTCTAAAGCAGAGTGTGATCCATGGATGAGAACTATGCTGTGTGTTTCCCTTCAAAAATGGAGATAAATCCCAGGCTCTGTGTCTTCCTACATGCAAGACTTCGTTTCAGGTAAGGTCAGTCACTTTTCAGCTCAAACGAACTACATCATTCACGAAGCTCACACTTTCCTCATCTTAATTGACAAGCATTGGATGTTAGAGGACCTGTGGTTTTTTTCATTTTCAGAAGCAGAGTTTAACAAGATATGGTCCATATGTGTAGGAAACACCGTTCTTTTGTTCTGAGCACACTCACATTTCCTGCTGAATTAGAGACACTAGAAAGCAAGAGCATGCCTCTTGCTCTAAAGCAGAGTGTGATCAGTGGATGAGAACTCTGCTGTGTGTTTCAATTCAGACATGGAGTTAAATCCCAGGCTCTGTGTCTTCCTACAAGCAAGACTACGTTTCAGTTAAGGGCAGATTCTTTACAGCTCAAACGAACAACATTGTTTAAGAAGCTCACACGTTTCTCATCTTAACTGACAAGCATTGGATGTTAGAGGACCAGTGTTTGTATCCGTTTCAGAATCAGAGTTGTAATAGACATGGTCCGTATGTGTAGGAAACACCATCATTTTGTTCTCAGCACACACACGTTTCCTGCTGTCTTAGTGACTCTAGAAAGAAAGAGCGTGCATGTTGTTCTAAAGCAGTGTGTGATCAATGGATGAGAACTCTTCTGTGTGTTTCACTTCAGAAAAGGAGTTAAATCCAAGGCTCTGAGTCTTCTTAAAAGCAAGAATTCTTTTCAGGTAAGGGCAGTTTCTGTACAGCTCAAACGAACTACATTGTTCACGATGCTCACACATTTCTCATCTAAAATGACAAGCATTGGATGATAGAGGACCTGTGGTTTGTTTCAGTTTTAGAAGCAGAGTTGAACTAGATAGGGTACGTATGTGTAGGAAACATCGTTCTTTTGTTCTCAGCACACTCACATTTCAATGCAGTCTTAGAGCCTCTAGAAAGCAAGAGCATGCTTCTGGTTCTAAAGCAGAGTGTGATCAATGGATGAGAACTCTGCTGTGTGTTTCACCTCAGAAATGTAGTTAAATCCTAGGCTCCGTGTCTTCCTAGAAGCAAGACTTCCTTTCAGGTAAGGGCAGTTTCTTTACAGTTCAAACGAACTACATCGTTCACGAAACTCACATGTTTCTCATCTTAACTGACAAGCATTGAATGTTAGAGGACCAGTGCTTTGTATCAGTTTCAGAAGGAGAGTTGGACTACATATGGTCCTTATGTGTAGGAAACATCGTTCTTTTCTTCTCAGCACACTCATGTTTCATGCTGCCCTAGAGCCTCTAGAAAGCAAGAGCGTGCTTCTTGCTCAAAAGCAGAGTGTGATCCATGGATGAGAACTATGCTGTGTGTTTCACTTCAGAAATGGAGTTAAATCCCAGGCTCTGTGTCTTCCTACAAGCAAGACTTCGTTTCATGTAACGGCAGTCACTTTTCAGCTCAAACGAACTACGTCGTTCACGAAGCTCACACGTTTCTGATCTTAACTGACAAGCATTGGATGTTAGAGCACCAGTGCTTTGTATAAGTTTCGGAAGCAGAGTTGGACTTCATATGGTCCTTATGTGTAGGAAACATCGTTCTTTTGTTCTCAGCACACTCACGTTTCATGCTGTCTTAGAGCCTCTAGAAAGCAAGAGCGTACTTCTTGCTCTAAAGCAGAGTGTGATACATGGATGGGAACTATGCTGTGTGTTTCCCTTCAAAAATGGTGATAAATCCCAGGCTCTGTGTCTTCCTACAAGCAAGACTTCGTTTCAGGTAAGGTCAGTCACTTTTCAGCTCAAACAAACTACATCATTCACGAAGCTCACACGTTTCTCATCTTAACTGACAAGCATTGGATGTTAGAGGACCTGTGGTTTGTTTCAAATTCAGAAGCAGAATTTAACTGGATATGGTCCATATGTGTAGGAAACCCCGTTCTTTTGTTTGAGCACACTCACTTTTCCTGCTGTATCAGAGATACTAGAAAGCAAGAGCGTGCGTCTCGCTCTAAAGCAGAGTGTGTTCAATCGATGAGAACACTTCTGTGTGTTTCTATTCAGAAAAGGTTTTAAATCCCTGGCTCTGAGTCTTCCTAAAAGCAAGAATTCTTTTCAGGTTAGGGCAGGCAGTTCCTTTACAGCTCAAACGAACTACATCGTTCAGGAAGCTCACACGTTTCTCATCTTAACTGACAAGCTTTGGATGTTAGAGGACCAGTGCTTTGTATCCGTTTCAGATACAGAGTTGGACTAGACATGGTCCGTATGTGTAGGAAACACCATTCTTTTGTTCTCAGCACACTCACGTTTCCTGCTGTCTTAGTGACTCTAGAAAGCAAGAGCATGCTTCTTGTTCTAAAGCAGAATGTGATCAATGGATGAGAACTCCTATGTGTGTTTCACTTCAGAAAAGGAGTTAAATCCCTGGCTCTGAGTCTTCCTAAAAGCAAGAATTCTTTTCAGGTAAGGGCAGTTTCTTTACAGCTCAAACGAACTACATCGTTCAGGAAGCTCACACGTTTCTCATCTTAACTGACATTCATTGGATGATAGAGGACCTGTGGTTTGTTTCATTTTCAGAAGCAGAGTTGAACTAGATAGGGTCCGTATGTGCAGGAAACATCGTTCTTTTGTTCTCAGCACACTCACGTTTTAATGCTGACTTAGAGCCTCTAGAAAGCAAGAGGATGCTTTTGTTCTCAAGCAGAGTGTGATCAATGGATGAGAACTCTGCTGTGTGTTTCACTTCAGAAATGTAGTTAAATCCCAGGCTCTATTTCTTCCTACAAGCAAGACTTCCTTTCAGGTAAGGGCAGTTTCTTTACAGTTCAAACGAACTACATCGTTCACGAAACTCACATATTTCTCATCTTAACTGACAAGCATTGGATATTAGAGGACCACTGCTTTGTATCAGTTTCAGAAGCAGAGTTGGACTACATATGGTCCATATGTGTAGGAAACATCGTTCTTTTGTTCTCAGCACACTCATGTTTCATGCTGCCCTAGAGCCTCTAGAAAGCAAGAGCGTGCTTCTTGCTCTAAAGCAGAGTGTGATCCATGGATGAGAACTATTCTGTGTGTTTCCCTTCAGAAATGGAGTTAAATCCCAGGCTCTGTGTCTTCCTACAAGCAAGACTTCGTTTCAGGTAAGGGCAGTCACTTTTCAGCTCAAAGGAACTACATCATTCACAAAGCTCACACAATTCTCATCTTAATTGACAAGCATTGGATGTTAGAGGACCTGTGGTTTATTTCATTTTCAGAAGCAGAGTTTAACAAGATATGGTCCATATGTGTAGGAAACACCGTTCTTTTGTTCTGAGCACACTCCCATTTCCTGCTTTATTAGAGACGCTAGAAAGCAATTCTGTCCTTCTCGCTCTAAAGCCGAGTGTGATCCATGGTTGAGAACTATGCTGTTTGTTTCCCTTCAGAAATGGAGTTAAATCCCAGGCTCTGATTCTTCCTACAAGCAAGACTTCGTTTCAGGTAAGGACAGTCACTTTACAGCTCAAACGAACTACATCGTTCACGAAGCGCACATGTTTCTCATCTTAACTGACAAGCATTGGATGTTAGAGGACCTGTGGTTTATTTCATTTTCAGAAGCAGAGTTTAACAAGATATGGTCCATATGTGTAGGAAACACCGTTCTTTTGTTCTGAGCACACTCCCATTTCCTGCTTTATTAGAGACGCTAGAAAGCAATTCTGTCCTTCTCGCTCTAAAGCCGAGTGTGATCCATGGTTGAGAACTATGCTGTTTGTTTCCCTTCAGAAATGGAGTTAAATCCCAGGCTCTGATTCTTCCTACAAGCAAGACTTCGTTTCAGGTAAGGACAGTCACTTTACAGCTCAAACGAACTACATCGTTCACGAAGCGCACATGTTTCTCATCTTAACTGACAAGCATTGGATGTTAGAGGACCTGTGGTTTGTTTCAGTTTCAGAAGCAGAGTTTAACTAGATATGGTCCATATGTGTACGAAACCCCGTTCTTTTGTTCTGAGCTCACTCACTTTTCCTGCTGTATTAGAGACACTAGAAAGCAAGAGCATGCTTCTCGCTCTAAAGCAGAGTGTGATCAATGGATGAGAACTCTTCTGTGTGTTTCACTTCAGAAAAGGTGTTAAATCCCTGGGTCTGAGTCTTCCTAAAAGCAAGAATTCTTTTCAGGTTAGGGCAGTTTCTTTACAGCGCAAACGAACTACATCATTCAGGAAGCTCACACGTTTCTCATCTTAACTGACAAGCATTGGATGTTAGAGGACCAGTGCTTTGTATCCGTTTCAGATACAGAGTTGGACTAGACATGGTCCGTATGTGTAGGAAACACCATTCTTTTGTTCTCAGCACACTCACGTTTCCTGCTGTCTTAGTGATTCTAGAAAGCAAGAGCATGGTTCTTGTTCTAAAGCAGAGTGTGATCAATGGATGAGAACTCTTATGTGTGTTTCACTTCAGAAAAGGAGTTAAATCCCTGGCTCTGAGTCTTCCTAAAAGCAAGAATTCTTTTCAGGTAAGGGCAGTTTCTTTACAGCTCAAAGAACAACATCGTTCAGGAAGCTCACACGTTTCTCATCTTAACTGACATGCATTGGATGTTAGAGGACCAGTGTTTTGTATCAGTTTCAGAATGAGAGTTGGACTACATATGGTCCTTATGTGTAGGAAACATCGTTCTTTTGTTCTCAGCACACTCATGTTTCATGCTGCCCTAGAGACTCTAGAAAGCAAGAGCGTGCTTCTTGCTCAAAAGCAGAGTGTGATCCATGGATGAGAACTATGCTGTGTGTTTCACTTCAGAAATGGAGTTAAATCCCAGTCTCTGTGTCTTCCTACAATTAAGACTTCGTTTCAGGTAAGGGAAGTCACTTTTCAGCTCAAACGAACTACATCATTCACGAAGCTCACACATTTCTCATCTTAATTGACAAGCATTGGATGTTAGAGGTCCGGTGCTTTGTATCAGTTTCAGAAGCAGAGTTGGACTAGATATGGTCCGTATGTGTAGGAAACACCTTTCCTTTCTTCTCAGCACACTCATGTTTCCTGCGGTCTTAGAGACTCTAGAAAGCAAGAGCGTGCCTCTTGCTCTAAAGCAGAGTGTGATCAGTGGATGAGAACTCTGCTGTGTGTTTCAATTCAGACATGGAGTTAAATCCCAGGTTCTGTGTCTTCCTACAAGCAAGACTACGTTTCAGTTAAGGGCAGTTTCTTTACAGCTCAAACGAACAACATTGTTTAAGAAGCTCACACGTTTCTCATCTTAACTGACAAGCATTGGATGTTAGAGGACCAGTGTTTGTATCCATTTCAGAATCAGACTTGGACTAGACATGGTCCATATGTGTAGGAAACACCATTCTTTTGTTCTCAGCACACTCATGTTTCCTGCTGTCTTAGTGACTCTAGAAAGAAAGAGCGTGCATGTTGTTCTAAAGCAGTGTGTGATCAATGGATGAGAACTCTTCTGTGTGTTTCACTTCAGAAATGAAGTTAAATCCAAGGCTCTGAGTCTTCTTAAAAGCAAGAATTCTTTTCAGGTAAGGGCAGTTTCTGTACAGCTCAAACGAACTACATTGTTCACAAAGCTCACACGATTCTCACCTAAACTGACAAGCATTGGATGATAGAAGACCTGTGGTTTGTTTCAGTTTCAGAAGCAGAGTTGAACTAGATAGGGTCCGTATGTGTAGGAAACATCGTTCTTTTGTTCTCAGCACACTCACATTTCAATGCAGTCTTAGAGCCTCTAGAAAGCAAGAGCATGCTTCTTGTTCTAAAGCAGAGTGTGATCAATGGATGAGAACTCTGCTGTGTGTTTCACTTCAGAAATGTAGTTAAATCCCAGGCTCCGTGTCTTACTACAAGCAAGACTTCCTTTCAGGTAAGGGCAGTTTCTTTCCAGTTCAAACGAACTACATCGTTCACGAAACTCACATGTTTCTCATCTTAACTGACAAGCATTGGATGTTAGAGGACCAGTTCTTTGTATCAGTTTCAGAAGGAGAGTTGGACTACATATGGTCCTTATGTGTAGGAAACATCATTCTTTTCTTCTCAGCTCATTCATGTTTCATGCTGCCCTACAGCCTCTAGAAAGCAAGAGCGTGCTTCTTGCTCAAAAGCAGAGTGTGATCTGATCCATGGATGAGAACTATGCTGTGTGTTTCACTTCAGAAATGGAGTTAAATCCCAGGCTCTGTTTCTTCCTAAAAGCAAGACTACCTTTCAGGTAAGGGCAGTTTCTTTACAGTTCAAACGAACTACATCGTTCACGAAACTCACATGTTTCCAATCTTAACTGACAAGCATTGGATTTTAGAGGACCAGTGCTTTGTATCAGTTTCAGAAGCAGAGTTGGACTAGATATGGTCCGTATGTGTAGGAAACACCGTTCTCTTCTTCTGAGCACACTCATATATCCTGCTGTATTAGAGAAGGTAGATAGCAAGAGTGTGCTTCTCGCTCTAAAGCAGAGTGTGTTCCATGGATGAGAACTCTTCTGTGTGTTTCACTTCAGAAAAGGAGTTAAAACCCAGGCTCTGAGTCTCCCTAAAAGCAAGAATTCTTTGCAGATAACGGCAGTTTCTTTACAGATCAAACGAAGTACATAGTTCACGAAACTCACTCGTTCCTCATCTTAACAGACAAGAACTGGATTTTAGAGGATCAGTGCTTTGTATCAGTTTCAGAAGCAGAGTTGGACTAGACATGGTCCGTATGTGTAGGAAACACCGTTCTTTTGTTCTCAGCATACTCACGTTTCCTGCTGTCTTTGAGACTCTAGAAAGCAAGAGCGTGCTTGCTGTTCTAAAGCAGAGTGTGATCAATGGATGAGAACTCTTCTGTGTGTTTCACTTCAGAAAAGGAGTTAAATCCAAGGCTCTAAGTCTTCCTAAAAGCAAGAATTCTCTTCATGTAAGGGCAGTTTCTTTACAGCTCAAAGTAACTACATCGTTCAGGAAGCTCACTCATTTCTCATCTTAACTGACAAGCATTGGATGTTAGAGGACCTGTGGTTTGTTTCATTTCAGAAGCAGAGTTGAACTAGATATGGTCCCTATGTGTAGGAAACACCCTTCTTTTGTTCTGAGTACACTCAGATTTCCTGCTGTATTAGAGACGATAGAAAGCAAGAGTGTGCTTCTCGCTTTAAAGCAGAGTGTGATCCATGGATGAGAACTATGCTGTGTGTTTCACTTCAGAAATGGAGATAAATCCCAGGCTCTGTGTCTTCCTACAAGCAAGAGTTCGTTTCAGGTAACGGCAGTTACTTTTCAGCTCAAACGAACTACGTCGTTCACGAAGCTCACACGTTTCTGATCTTAACTGACAAGCATTGTATGTTAGAGCACCAGTGCTTTGTATCAGTTTCGGAAGCAGAGTTGGACTACATATGGTCCTTATGTGTAGGAAACATCGTTCTTTTGTTCTCAGCACACTCACGTTTCATGCAGTCTTAGAGCCTCTAGAAAGCAAGAGCCTGCTTCTTGCTCGAAAGCAGAGTGTGATCCATGGATGAGAACTATGCTGTGTGTTTCACTTCAGAAATGGAGTTAAATCCCAGGCTCTGTGTATTCCTACAAGGAAGACTTCGTTTCAGGTAAGGGCAGTCACTTTTCAGCTCAAACGAACTACATCATTCACGAAGCTCACACATTTCTCATCTTAATTGACAAGCATTGGATGTTAGAGGACCTGTGGTTTATTTCATTTTCAGAAGCAGAGTTTAGCTAGATATGGTCCATATGTGTAGGAAACACCGTTCTCTTGTTCTGAGCACACTCATATTTCCTGCTGTATTAGAGAAGATAGAAAGCAAGAGCGTGCTTCTCGCTCTAAAGCAGAGTGTGTTCCATGGATGAACTATGCTGTGTGTTTCACTTCAGAAATGGAGTTAAATCCCAGGCTCTGTGTCTTCCTACAAGCAAGACTTCGTTTCAGGTAAGGGCAGTCACTTTTCAGCTCAAACGAACTACGTCGTTCACGAAGCTCACACGTTTCTCATCTTAACTGACAAGCATTGGATGATACAGGACCAGTGCTTTGTATCAGTTTCAAAAGCAGAGTTTGACTAGACATGGTCCGTATGTGTAGGAAACACTGTTCTTTTGTTCTCAGCACACTCACGTTTCCTGCTGTCTTAGAGAATCTACAAAGCAAGAGCGTGCTTGTTGTTGTAAAGCAGAGTGTGATCAATGGATGAGAACTCTTCTGTGTGTTTCACTTCAAAAAAGGAGTGAAATCCCAAGCTCTGAGTCTTCCTACAAGGAAGACTTCATTTCCGGAAAGGGCAGTTACTTTACATATCAAACGATATACGTCATTCACGAAGCTCACACGCCTCTCATCTTAACTGACCAGCATTGGATGTTAGAGGACCTGTGGTTTGTTTCAGTATCAGAAGCAGAGTTGAACTACATATGGTCCTTATGTGTAGGAAACACCGTTCTTTTGTTCTCAGCACACTCACGTTTCCTGCTGTCTTAGAGAATCTAGAAATCAAGAGCATGATTCTTGTTCTAAAGCAGAGTTTGATCAATGGATTAGAACTCTGCTGTGTGTTTTCCTTCAGAAATGGAGTTAAATCCCAGGCTCTGAGTCTTCCTACAAGCAAGACTTCGTTTCCAAAAAGGGCAGTTACTTTTCAGCTCAAGCAAAGTGCATCGTTCACAAATCTCACACGTTTCTCATCTTAACTGACAAGCATTGGATGTTACAGGACCAGGGCTTTGTATCAGTTTCAGAAGCAGAGTTGGACTAGATATGGTCTGTATGTGTAGGAAACACCGATCTTTTGTTCTCAGCACACTCATGTTTCCTGCTGTCTTAGAGATTCTAGAAAGCAAGAGCATGCTTCTTGTTCTAAAGAAGAGTGTGATCCATGGATGAGAACTCTGCTGTGTGTTTCACTTCAGAAATGTAGTTAAATCCCAGGCTCTGTGTCTTCCTACAAGCAAGACTTCCTTTCAGGTAAGGGCATGTTTCTTTTCAGTTCAAACGAACTACATCGTTCATGAAACTCACATGTTTCTCATCTTAACTGACAAGCATTGGATGTTAGAGGACCTGTGGTTTGTTTCACTTTCAGAAGCAGAGTTGAACTAGATATGGTCCGTATATGTAGGAAACACCGTTCTCTTGTCCTGAGCACACTCAGATTTCCTGCTGTTTTAGAGACACTAGAAAGCAAGAGCGTGCTTTTGTTCTAAAGCAGAGTGTGATCCATGGATGAGAACTATGCTGTGTGTTTCACTTCAGAAATGGAGTTAAATCCTAGGCTCTGTGTCTTCCTACAAGCAAGACTTCGTTTCATGTAACGGCAGTCACTTTTCAGCTCAAACGAACTACGTCGTTCACGAAGCTCACACGTTTCTGATCTTAACTGACAAGCATTGGATGTTAGAGCACCAGTGCTTTGTATAAGTTTCGGAAGCAGAGTTGGACTTCATATGGTCCTTATGTGTAGGAAACATCGTTCTTTTGTTCTCAGCACACTCACGTTTCATGCTGTCTTAGAGCCTCTAGAAAGCAAGAGCGTACTTCTTGCTCTAAAGCAGAGTGTGATACATGGATGGGAACTATGCTGTGTGTTTCCCTTCAAAAATGGTGATAAATCCCAGGCTCTGTGTCTTCCTACAAGCAAGACTTCGTTTCAGGTAAGGTCAGTCACTTTTCAGCTCAAACAAACTACATCATTCACGAAGCTCACACGTTTCTCATCTTAACTGACAAGCATTGGATGTTAGAGGACCTGTGGTTTGTTTCAAATTCAGAAGCAGAATTTAACTGGATATGGTCCATATGTGTAGGAAACCCCGTTCTTTTGTTTGAGCACACTCACTTTTCCTGCTGTATCAGAGATACTAGAAAGCAAGAGCGTGCGTCTCGCTCTAAAGCAGAGTGTGTTCAATCGATGAGAACACTTCTGTGTGTTTCTATTCAGAAAAGGTTTTAAATCCCTGGCTCTGAGTCTTCCTAAAAGCAAGAATTCTTTTCAGGTTAGGGCAGGCAGTTCCTTTACAGCTCAAACGAACTACATCGTTCAGGAAGCTCACACGTTTCTCATCTTAACTGACAAGCTTTGGATGTTAGAGGACCAGTGCTTTGTATCCGTTTCAGATACAGAGTTGGACTAGACATGGTCCGTATGTGTAGGAAACACCATTCTTTTGTTCTCAGCACACTCACGTTTCCTGCTGTCTTAGTGACTCTAGAAAGCAAGAGCATGCTTCTTGTTCTAAAGCAGAATGTGATCAATGGATGAGAACTCCTATGTGTGTTTCACTTCAGAAAAGGAGTTAAATCCCTGGCTCTGAGTCTTCCTAAAAGCAAGAATTCTTTTCAGGTAAGGGCAGTTTCTTTACAGCTCAAACGAACTACATCGTTCAGGAAGCTCACACGTTTCTCATCTTAACTGACATTCATTGGATGATAGAGGACCTGTGGTTTGTTTCATTTTCAGAAGCAGAGTTGAACTAGATAGGGTCCGTATGTGCAGGAAACATCGTTCTTTTGTTCTCAGCACACTCACGTTTTAATGCTGACTTAGAGCCTCTAGAAAGCAAGAGGATGCTTTTGTTCTCAAGCAGAGTGTGATCAATGGATGAGAACTCTGCTGTGTGTTTCACTTCAGAAATGTAGTTAAATCCCAGGCTCTATTTCTTCCTACAAGCAAGACTTCCTTTCAGGTAAGGGCAGTTTCTTTACAGTTCAAACGAACTACATCGTTCACGAAACTCACATATTTCTCATCTTAACTGACAAGCATTGGATATTAGAGGACCACTGCTTTGTATCAGTTTCAGAAGCAGAGTTGGACTACATATGGTCCATATGTGTAGGAAACATCGTTCTTTTGTTCTCAGCACACTCATGTTTCATGCTGCCCTAGAGCCTCTAGAAAGCAAGAGCGTGCTTCTTGCTCTAAAGCAGAGTGTGATCCATGGATGAGAACTATTCTGTGTGTTTCCCTTCAGAAATGGAGTTAAATCCCAGGCTCTGTGTCTTCCTACAAGCAAGACTTCGTTTCAGGTAAGGGCAGTCACTTTTCAGCTCAAAGGAACTACATCATTCACAAAGCTCACACAATTCTCATCTTAATTGACAAGCATTGGATGTTAGAGGACCTGTGGTTTATTTCATTTTCAGAAGCAGAGTTTAACAAGATATGGTCCATATGTGTAGGAAACACCGTTCTTTTGTTCTGAGCACACTCCCATTTCCTGCTTTATTAGAGACGCTAGAAAGCAATTCTGTCCTTCTCGCTCTAAAGCCGAGTGTGATCCATGGTTGAGAACTATGCTGTTTGTTTCCCTTCAGAAATGGAGTTAAATCCCAGGCTCTGATTCTTCCTACAAGCAAGACTTCGTTTCAGGTAAGGACAGTCACTTTACAGCTCAAACGAACTACATCGTTCACGAAGCGCACATGTTTCTCATCTTAACTGACAAGCATTGGATGTTAGAGGACCTGTGGTTTATTTCATTTTCAGAAGCAGAGTTTAACAAGATATGGTCCATATGTGTAGGAAACACCGTTCTTTTGTTCTGAGCACACTCCCATTTCCTGCTTTATTAGAGACGCTAGAAAGCAATTCTGTCCTTCTCGCTCTAAAGCCGAGTGTGATCCATGGTTGAGAACTATGCTGTTTGTTTCCCTTCAGAAATGGAGTTAAATCCCAGGCTCTGATTCTTCCTACAAGCAAGACTTCGTTTCAGGTAAGGACAGTCACTTTACAGCTCAAACGAACTACATCGTTCACGAAGCGCACATGTTTCTCATCTTAACTGACAAGCATTGGATGTTAGAGGACCTGTGGTTTGTTTCAGTTTCAGAAGCAGAGTTTAACTAGATATGGTCCATATGTGTACGAAACCCCGTTCTTTTGTTCTGAGCTCACTCACTTTTCCTGCTGTATTAGAGACACTAGAAAGCAAGAGCATGCTTCTCGCTCTAAAGCAGAGTGTGATCAATGGATGAGAACTCTTCTGTGTGTTTCACTTCAGAAAAGGTGTTAAATCCCTGGGTCTGAGTCTTCCTAAAAGCAAGAATTCTTTTCAGGTTAGGGCAGTTTCTTTACAGCGCAAACGAACTACATCATTCAGGAAGCTCACACGTTTCTCATCTTAACTGACAAGCATTGGATGTTAGAGGACCAGTGCTTTGTATCCGTTTCAGATACAGAGTTGGACTAGACATGGTCCGTATGTGTAGGAAACACCATTCTTTTGTTCTCAGCACACTCACGTTTCCTGCTGTCTTAGTGATTCTAGAAAGCAAGAGCATGGTTCTTGTTCTAAAGCAGAGTGTGATCAATGGATGAGAACTCTTATGTGTGTTTCACTTCAGAAAAGGAGTTAAATCCCTGGCTCTGAGTCTTCCTAAAAGCAAGAATTCTTTTCAGGTAAGGGCAGTTTCTTTACAGCTCAAAGAACAACATCGTTCAGGAAGCTCACACGTTTCTCATCTTAACTGACATGCATTGGATGTTAGAGGACCAGTGTTTTGTATCAGTTTCAGAATGAGAGTTGGACTACATATGGTCCTTATGTGTAGGAAACATCGTTCTTTTGTTCTCAGCACACTCATGTTTCATGCTGCCCTAGAGACTCTAGAAAGCAAGAGCGTGCTTCTTGCTCAAAAGCAGAGTGTGATCCATGGATGAGAACTATGCTGTGTGTTTCACTTCAGAAATGGAGTTAAATCCCAGTCTCTGTGTCTTCCTACAATTAAGACTTCGTTTCAGGTAAGGGAAGTCACTTTTCAGCTCAAACGAACTACATCATTCACGAAGCTCACACATTTCTCATCTTAATTGACAAGCATTGGATGTTAGAGGTCCGGTGCTTTGTATCAGTTTCAGAAGCAGAGTTGGACTAGATATGGTCCGTATGTGTAGGAAACACCTTTCCTTTCTTCTCAGCACACTCATGTTTCCTGCGGTCTTAGAGACTCTAGAAAGCAAGAGCGTGCCTCTTGCTCTAAAGCAGAGTGTGATCAGTGGATGAGAACTCTGCTGTGTGTTTCAATTCAGACATGGAGTTAAATCCCAGGTTCTGTGTCTTCCTACAAGCAAGACTACGTTTCAGTTAAGGGCAGTTTCTTTACAGCTCAAACGAACAACATTGTTTAAGAAGCTCACACGTTTCTCATCTTAACTGACAAGCATTGGATGTTAGAGGACCAGTGTTTGTATCCATTTCAGAATCAGACTTGGACTAGACATGGTCCATATGTGTAGGAAACACCATTCTTTTGTTCTCAGCACACTCATGTTTCCTGCTGTCTTAGTGACTCTAGAAAGAAAGAGCGTGCATGTTGTTCTAAAGCAGTGTGTGATCAATGGATGAGAACTCTTCTGTGTGTTTCACTTCAGAAATGAAGTTAAATCCAAGGCTCTGAGTCTTCTTAAAAGCAAGAATTCTTTTCAGGTAAGGGCAGTTTCTGTACAGCTCAAACGAACTACATTGTTCACAAAGCTCACACGATTCTCACCTAAACTGACAAGCATTGGATGATAGAAGACCTGTGGTTTGTTTCAGTTTCAGAAGCAGAGTTGAACTAGATAGGGTCCGTATGTGTAGGAAACATCGTTCTTTTGTTCTCAGCACACTCACATTTCAATGCAGTCTTAGAGCCTCTAGAAAGCAAGAGCATGCTTCTTGTTCTAAAGCAGAGTGTGATCAATGGATGAGAACTCTGCTGTGTGTTTCACTTCAGAAATGTAGTTAAATCCCAGGCTCCGTGTCTTACTACAAGCAAGACTTCCTTTCAGGTAAGGGCAGTTTCTTTCCAGTTCAAACGAACTACATCGTTCACGAAACTCACATGTTTCTCATCTTAACTGACAAGCATTGGATGTTAGAGGACCAGTTCTTTGTATCAGTTTCAGAAGGAGAGTTGGACTACATATGGTCCTTATGTGTAGGAAACATCATTCTTTTCTTCTCAGCTCATTCATGTTTCATGCTGCCCTACAGCCTCTAGAAAGCAAGAGCGTGCTTCTTGCTCAAAAGCAGAGTGTGATCTGATCCATGGATGAGAACTATGCTGTGTGTTTCACTTCAGAAATGGAGTTAAATCCCAGGCTCTGTTTCTTCCTAAAAGCAAGACTACCTTTCAGGTAAGGGCAGTTTCTTTACAGTTCAAACGAACTACATCGTTCACGAAACTCACATGTTTCCAATCTTAACTGACAAGCATTGGATTTTAGAGGACCAGTGCTTTGTATCAGTTTCAGAAGCAGAGTTGGACTAGATATGGTCCGTATGTGTAGGAAACACCGTTCTCTTCTTCTGAGCACACTCATATATCCTGCTGTATTAGAGAAGGTAGATAGCAAGAGTGTGCTTCTCGCTCTAAAGCAGAGTGTGTTCCATGGATGAGAACTCTTCTGTGTGTTTCACTTCAGAAAAGGAGTTAAAACCCAGGCTCTGAGTCTCCCTAAAAGCAAGAATTCTTTGCAGATAACGGCAGTTTCTTTACAGATCAAACGAAGTACATAGTTCACGAAACTCACTCGTTCCTCATCTTAACAGACAAGAACTGGATTTTAGAGGATCAGTGCTTTGTATCAGTTTCAGAAGCAGAGTTGGACTAGACATGGTCCGTATGTGTAGGAAACACCGTTCTTTTGTTCTCAGCATACTCACGTTTCCTGCTGTCTTTGAGACTCTAGAAAGCAAGAGCGTGCTTGCTGTTCTAAAGCAGAGTGTGATCAATGGATGAGAACTCTTCTGTGTGTTTCACTTCAGAAAAGGAGTTAAATCCAAGGCTCTAAGTCTTCCTAAAAGCAAGAATTCTCTTCATGTAAGGGCAGTTTCTTTACAGCTCAAAGTAACTACATCGTTCAGGAAGCTCACTCATTTCTCATCTTAACTGACAAGCATTGGATGTTAGAGGACCTGTGGTTTGTTTCATTTCAGAAGCAGAGTTGAACTAGATATGGTCCCTATGTGTAGGAAACACCCTTCTTTTGTTCTGAGTACACTCAGATTTCCTGCTGTATTAGAGACGATAGAAAGCAAGAGTGTGCTTCTCGCTTTAAAGCAGAGTGTGATCCATGGATGAGAACTATGCTGTGTGTTTCACTTCAGAAATGGAGATAAATCCCAGGCTCTGTGTCTTCCTACAAGCAAGAGTTCGTTTCAGGTAACGGCAGTTACTTTTCAGCTCAAACGAACTACGTCGTTCACGAAGCTCACACGTTTCTGATCTTAACTGACAAGCATTGTATGTTAGAGCACCAGTGCTTTGTATCAGTTTCGGAAGCAGAGTTGGACTACATATGGTCCTTATGTGTAGGAAACATCGTTCTTTTGTTCTCAGCACACTCACGTTTCATGCAGTCTTAGAGCCTCTAGAAAGCAAGAGCCTGCTTCTTGCTCGAAAGCAGAGTGTGATCCATGGATGAGAACTATGCTGTGTGTTTCACTTCAGAAATGGAGTTAAATCCCAGGCTCTGTGTATTCCTACAAGGAAGACTTCGTTTCAGGTAAGGGCAGTCACTTTTCAGCTCAAACGAACTACATCATTCACGAAGCTCACACATTTCTCATCTTAATTGACAAGCATTGGATGTTAGAGGACCTGTGGTTTATTTCATTTTCAGAAGCAGAGTTTAGCTAGATATGGTCCATATGTGTAGGAAACACCGTTCTCTTGTTCTGAGCACACTCATATTTCCTGCTGTATTAGAGAAGATAGAAAGCAAGAGCGTGCTTCTCGCTCTAAAGCAGAGTGTGTTCCATGGATGAACTATGCTGTGTGTTTCACTTCAGAAATGGAGTTAAATCCCAGGCTCTGTGTCTTCCTACAAGCAAGACTTCGTTTCAGGTAAGGGCAGTCACTTTTCAGCTCAAACGAACTACGTCGTTCACGAAGCTCACACGTTTCTCATCTTAACTGACAAGCATTGGATGATACAGGACCAGTGCTTTGTATCAGTTTCAAAAGCAGAGTTTGACTAGACATGGTCCGTATGTGTAGGAAACACTGTTCTTTTGTTCTCAGCACACTCACGTTTCCTGCTGTCTTAGAGAATCTACAAAGCAAGAGCGTGCTTGTTGTTGTAAAGCAGAGTGTGATCAATGGATGAGAACTCTTCTGTGTGTTTCACTTCAAAAAAGGAGTGAAATCCCAAGCTCTGAGTCTTCCTACAAGGAAGACTTCGTTTCCGGAAAGGGCAGTTACTTTACATATCAAACGATATACGTCATTCACGAAGCTCACACGCCTCTCATCTTAACTGACCAGCATTGGATGTTAGAGGACCTGTGGTTTGTTTCAGTATCAGAAGCAGAGTTGAACTACATATGGTCCTTATGTGTAGGAAACACCGTTCTTTTGTTCTCAGCACACTCACGTTTCCTGCTGTCTTAGAGAATCTAGAAATCAAGAGCATGATTCTTGTTCTAAAGCAGAGTTTGATCAATGGATTAGAACTCTGCTGTGTGTTTTCCTTCAGAAATGGAGTTAAATCCCAGGCTCTGAGTCTTCCTACAAGCAAGACTTCGTTTCCAGAAAGGGCAGTTACTTTTCAGCTCAAGCAAAGTGCATCGTTCACAAATCTCACACGTTTCTCATCTTAACTGACAAGCATTGGATGTTACAGGACCAGGGCTTTGTATCAGTTTCAGAAGCAGAGTTGGACTAGATATGGTCTGTATGTGTAGGAAACACCGATCTTTTGTTCTCAGCACACTCATGTTTCCTGCTGTCTTAGAGATTCTAGAAAGCAAGAGCATGCTTCTTGTTCTAAAGAAGAGTGTGATCCATGGATGAGAACTCTGCTGTGTGTTTCACTTCAGAAATGTAGTTAAATCCCAGGCTCTGTGTCTTCCTACAAGCAAGACTTCCTTTCAGGTAAGGGCATGTTTCTTTTCAGTTCAAACGAACTACATCGTTCATGAAACTCACATGTTTCTCATCTTAACTGACAAGCATTGGATGTTAGAGGACCTGTGGTTTGTTTCACTTTCAGAAGCAGAGTTGAACTAGATATGGTCCGTATATGTAGGAAACACCGTTCTCTTGTCCTGAGCACACTCAGATTTCCTGCTGTATTAGAGACACTAGAAAGCAAGAGCGTGCTTTTGTTCTAAAGCAGAGTGTGATCCATGGATGAGAACTATGCTGTGTGTTTCACTTCAGAAATGGAGTTAAATCCTAGGCTCTGTGTCTTCCTACAAGCAAGACTTCGTTTCAGGTACCGGCAGTCACTTTTCAGCTCAAAAGATCTACATCGTTCAGGAAGCTCACACGTTTCTCATCTTAACTGACAGGAATTGGATGTTTTGAAGACCAGTGCTTTGTATCAGTTTCAGAAGCAGAGTTGGACTACATATGGTCCGTATGTGTAGGAAACATCATTCTTTTGTTCTCACCACACTCACGTTTCCTGCTGTCTTAGAGCATCTAGAAAGCAAGAGCGTGCTTCTTGCTCTAAAGCAGAGTGTGATCAATGGATGAGAAATCTGCTGTGTGTTTCACTTCAGAAATGGAGTGAAATCCCAAGCTCTGAGTCTTCCTAAATGCCAGAATTCTTTTCAGGTAGGGCAGTTTCTTTAATGCTCAAACGAAATACATCGTTCACGAAGCTCACACGTTTCTCATCTTAACTGACAAGCATTGGATGTTAGAGGACCTGTGGTTTGTTTCCGTTTCAGAAGCAGAGTTGAACTAGATATGGTCCGTTTGTGTAGGAAACACCGTTCTCTTGTTCTGAGCACACTCAGATTTCCTGCTGTATTAGAGACGCAAGAAAGCAAGAGCGTGCTTCTCGCTCTAAAGCAGAGTGTGATCCATGGAAGAGAACTATGCTGTGTGTTTCACTTCAGAAATGGAGTTAAATCCCAGGCTCTGTGTCTTCCTACAAGCAAGACTTCGTTTCAGGTAAGGGCAGTCACTTTTCAGCTCAAACGAACTACGTCATTCACGAAGCTCACACGTTTCTCATCTTAACTGACAAGCATTGGATGATACAGGACCAGTGCTTTGTATCAGTTTGAAAAGCAGAGTTTGACTAGACATGGTCCGTATGTGTAGGAAACACTGTTCTTTTGTTCTCAGCACACTCACGTTTCCTGCTGTCTTAGAGAATCTACAAAGCAAGAGCGTGCTTGTTGTTGTAAAGCAGAGTGTGATCAATGGATGAGAACTCTTCTGTGTGTTTCACTTCAAAAAAGGAGTGAAATCCCAAGCTCTGAGTCTTCCTACAAGGAAGACTTCGTTTCCGGAAAGGGCAGTTACTTTACATATCAAACGATATACGTCATTCACGAAGCTCACACGCCTCTCATCTTAACTGACCAGCATTGGATGTTAGAGGACCTGTGGTTTGTTTCAGTATCAGAAGCAGAGTTGAACTACATATGGTCCTTATGTGTAGGAAACACCGTTCTTTTGTTCTCAGCACACTCACGTTTCCTGCTGTCTTAGAGAATCTAGAAATCAAGAGCATGATTCTTGTTCTAAAGCAGAGTTTGATCAATGGATTAGAACTCTGCTGTGTGTTTTCCTTCAGAAATGGAGTTAAATCCCAGGATCTGAGTCTTCCTACAAGCAAGACTTCGTTTCCAGAAAGGGCAGTTACTTTTCAGCTCAAGCAAAGTACATCGTTCACAAATCTCACACGTTTCTCATCTTAACTGACAAGCATTGGATGTTACAGGACCAGGGCTTTGTATCAGTTTCAGAAGCAGAGTTGGACTAGATATGGTCTGTATGTGTAGGAAACACCGATCTTTTGTTCTCAGCACACTCATGTTTCCTGCTGTCTTAGAGATTCTAGAAAGCAAGAGCATGCTTCTTGTTCTAAAGAAGAGTGTGATCCATGGATGAGAACTCTGCTGTGTGTTTCACTTCAGAAATGTAGTTAAATCCCAGGCTCTGTGTCTTCCTACAAGCAAGACTTCCTTTCAGGTAAGGGCATGTTTCTTTTCAGTTCAAACGAACTACATCGTTCATGAAACTCACATGTTTCTCATCTTAACTGACGAGCATTGGATGTTAGAGGACCTGTGGTTTGTTTCACTTTCAGAAGCAGAGTTGAACTAGATATGGTCCGTATATGTAGGAAACACCGTTCTCTTGTCCTGAGCACACTCAGATTTCCTGCTGTATTAGAGACACTAGAAAGCAAGAGCGTGCTTTTGTTCTAAAGCAGAGTGTGATCCATGGATGAGAACTATGCTGTGTGTTTCACTTCAGAAATGGAGTTAAATCCTAGGCTCTGTGTCTTCCTACAAGCAAGACTTCGTTTCCGGTACCGGCAGTCACTTTTCAGCTCAAACGATCTACATCGTTCAGGAAGCTCACACGTTTCTCATCTTAACTGACAGGAATTGGATGTTTTGAAGAACAGTGCTTTGTATCAGTTTCAGAAGCAGAGTTGTACTACATATGGTCCGTATGTGTAGGAAACATCATTCTTTTGTTCTCAGCACACTCACGTTTCATGCTGTCTTAGAGCATCTAGAAAGCAAGAGCTTGCTTCTTGCTCTAAAGCAGAGTGTGATCAATGGATGAGAAATCTGCTGTGTGTTTCACTTCAGAAATGGAGTGAAATCCCAAGCTCTGAGTCTTCCTAAATGCAAGAATTCTTTTCAGGTAGGGCAGTTTCTTTACTGCTCAAACGAAATACATCGTTCACGAAGCTCACACGTTTCTCATCTTAACTGACAAGCATTGGATGTTAGAGGACCTGTGGTTTGTTTCCGTTTCAGAAGCAGAGTTGAACTAGATATGGTCCGTTTGTGTAGGAAACACCGTTCTCTTGTTCTGAGCACACTCAGATTTCCTGCTGTATTAGAGACGCAAGAAAGCAAGAGCGTGCTTCTCGCTCTAAAGCAGAGTGTGATCCATGGAAGAGAACTATGCTGTGTGTTTCACTTCAGAAATGGAGTTAAATCCCAGGCTCTGTGTCTTCCTACAAGCAAGACTTCGTTTCAGGTAAGGGCAGTCACTTTTCAGCTCAAAGGAACTACGTCGTTCACGAAGCTCATACGTTTCTCATCTTAACTGACAAGCATTGGATGTTACAGGACCAGTTCTTTTTATCAGTTTCAGAAGCAGAGTTGGACTAGATATGGTCTGTATGTGTAGGAAACACCGTTCTTTTGTTCTCAGCACACTCAGATATCCTGCTCTATTAGAGACGCTAGAAAGCAAGAGCGTGCTTCTCGCTCTAAAGGAGAGTGTGATCCATGGATGAGAACAATGCTCTGTGTTTCACTTCAGAAATGGAGTTAAATCCCAGGCTCTGTGTCTTCCTACAAGCAAGACTTCGTTTCAGGTAAGGGCAGTCACTTTTCAGCTCAAATGAACTACATCGTTCACGAAGCTCACACGTTTCTCATCTTAAATGACAAGCATTGGATGTTAGAGGTCCAGTGCTTTGTATCACTTTCGAAAGCAGAGTTGGACTACATATGGTCCTTATGTGTGGGAAACACCGTTCTTTTGTTCTGAGCACACACACGTTTCCTGCTGTCTTAGAGACTCTAGAAAGCAAGAGCATGATTCTTGTTCTAAAGCAGAGTGTGATCAATGGATGAGAACTCTGCTGTGTGTTTCCCTTCAGAAATGGAGTTAAATCCCAGGCTCTGAGTCTTCCTACAAGCAAGACTTCGTTTCTGGAATGGGCAGTTACTTTTCAGCTCTAACTAACTACATCGTTCAGGAAGCTCACACGTTTCTCATCTTAACTGACAGGAATTGGATGTTTTGAAGACCAGTGCTTTGTATCAGTTTCAGAAGCAGAGTTGGACTTCATATGGTCTGTATGTGTAGGAAACATCATTCATTTGTTCTCAGCACACTCACATTTCCTGCTGTCTTAGAGCATCTAGAAAGCAAGAGCGTGCTTCTTGCTCTAAAGCAGAGTGTGATCAATGGATGAGAAATCTGCTGTGTGTTTCACTTCAGAAATGGAGTTAAATCCCAAGCTCTGAGTCTTGCTACAGGGAAGACTTCTTTTCTTGAAAGGGCAGTTACTTCACATCTCAAACAATATACGTCGTTCACGAAACTCACACGATTCTCATCTTAACTGACAAGCATTGGATGTTAGAGTACCAGTTCTTCCTATCAGTTTCAGAAGCAGAGTTGGACTAGATATGGTCCGTATGTGCAGGAAACACCGTTCTTTTGTTCTCAGCACACTCACATTTCCTGCTGTCTTAGAGAATCGAGAAAGCAAGAGGATTCTTCTTGTTCGAAAGAAGAGTGTGATCAATGGATGAGAACTCTGCTGTGTGTTTCACTTCAGAAATGGAGTTAAATCCCAGGCTCTGAGTATTCCTAAAAACTAGACTTCTTTTCAGGTAAGGGCAGTTTCTTTACAGCACAAATGAACTACATCGTTCACAAAGCTCACACGTTTCTCATCTTAAGTGACAAGCATTGGATGTTAGAGGACCTGTGATTTGTTTCAGTTTCAGAAGCAGTGTTGAACTAGATATGGTCCATATGTGTAGGAAACACCGTTCTTTTGTTCTCAGCACACTCACGTTTCCTGCTGATTTACTGACTCCAGAAAGCAAGAGCGTGCTTCTTGCTCTAAAGCAGAGTGTGGTCAATGGATGAGAACTCTGCTGTGTGTTTTACTTCAGAAATGGAGTTAAATCCCAGGCTCTGAGTCTTCCTACAAAAAAGACTTCCTTTTAGGTTAGGGCAGCCACTTTACATCTCAAAAGAACTATGTCGTCCACGAAGCTCACATGTTTCTCATCTAAACTGACAAGCATTGGATAATAGAGGACCTGTGGTTTGTTTCAGTTTCAGAAGCAGAGTTTAACTAGATATGGTCCATATGTGTACGAAACCCCGTTCTTTTGTTCTGAACACAGTCTCTTTTCCTTTTGTATTAGAGACTCTAGAAAGCAAGAGCGTGCTTCTCATTCTAAAGCAGAGTGTGATCAATGGATGAGAACTCTGCTGTGTGTTTCACTTCAGAAATGGAGTTAAATCCCAGGCTCTGAGTCTTCCTACAAGGAAGACTTCGTTTCCGCAAAGGGTAGTTACTTTACATCTCAAACGAAATACGTCATTCACGAAGCTCACACGATTCTCATCTTAACTGACAAGCATTGGACGTTAGAGGACCAGTGCTTTGTATCAGTTTCAGAAGCAGAGTTGGGCTAGATAGGGTCCGTATGTGCAGTAAACACCGTTCTTTTGTTCTCAGCACACTCACATTTCCTGCTGTCTTAGAGACTCTAGAAAGCAAGAGCATGCTTCTTGTTCGAAGGAAGAGTGTGATCAATGGATGAGAACTCTGCTGTGTGTTTCACTTCAGAAATGTGGTTAAATCCCAGGCTCTGTGGTTTCCTACAAGAAAGACTTCGTTTCAGGTAAGGGCAGTTTCTTTACAGTTCAAACAACCTACATCGTTCACGAAACTCACATGTTTCTCATCTTAACTGACAAGCATTGGATGTTAGAGGACCACTGCTTTGTACCAGTTTCAGAAGCAGAGTTGGACTACATATGGTCCGTATGTGTAGGAAACACCGTTCTTTTGTTCTCAGCACACTCACGTTTCCTGCTGACTTAGTGACTCCAGGAAGCAAGAGCGTGGGTCTTGCTCTAAAGCAGAGTGTGATCAGTGGATGAGAACTCAACAGTGTGTTTCACTTCAGAAATGGAGTGAAATTCCAGGCTCTGAGTCTTCTTAAAAACAAGACTTCTTTTCAGGTAAGGGCAGTTTCTTTACTGCTCAAACGAACTACATCGTTCACAAAGCTCACACATTTCTCATCTTAACTGACAAGCATTGGATGTTAGAGGACCTGTGGTTTGTTTCAGTTTCAGAAGCAGAGTTGAACTAGATATGGTCCGTATGTGTAGGAAACACCGTTCTCTTGTTCTGAGCACACTCAGATTTCCTGCTGTATTAGAGACGCTAGAAAGCAAGAGCGTGCTTCTCGCTCTAAAGCAGAGTGTGATCCATGGAAGAGAACTATGCTGTGTGTTTCACTTCAGAAATGGAGTTAAATCCCAGGCTCTGTGTCTTCCTACAAGCAAGACTTCGTTTCAGGTAAGGGCAGTCACTTTTCAGCTCAAAGGAACTACGTCGTTCACGAAGCTCACACGTTTCTCATCTTAACTGACAAGCATTGGATGTTACAGGACCAGTTCTTTTTTTTAGTTTCAGAAGCAGAGTTGGACTAGATATGGTCTGTATGTGTAGGAAACACCGTTTTTTTGTTCTTAGCACATTCAGATATCCTGCTCTATTAGAGACACTAGAAAGCAAGAGCGTGCTTCTCGCTCTAAAGGAGAGTGTGATCCATGGATGGGAACAATGCTCTGTGTTTCACTTCAGAAATGGAGTTAAATCCCAGGCTCTGTGTCTTCTTACAAGCAAGACTTCGTTTCAGGTAAGGGCAGTCACTTTTCAGCTCAAACGAACTACATCGTTCACGAAGCTCACACGTTTCTCATCTTAAATGACAAGCATTGGATGTTAGAGGTCCAGTGCTTTGTATCACTTTCGAAAGCAGAGTTGGACTACATATAGTCCTTATGTGTAGGAAACACCGTTCTTTTGTTCTGAGCACACACAAGTTTCCTGCTGTCTTAGAGACTCTAGAAAGCAAGAGCATGATTCTTGTTCTAAAGCAGAGTGTGATCAATGGATGAAAACTCTGCTGTGTGTTTCCCTTCAGAAATGGAGTTAAATCCCAGGTTCTGAGTCTTCCTAAAGCAAGAATTCTTTTCAGGTAAGGGCAGTTTCTTTACAGCTCAACGAACTACATCGTTCACGAAGCTCACACTTTTCTCATCTTAACTCACAAGCATTGGATGTTAGAGGACCTGTGGTTTGTTTCAGTTTCAGAAGCAGAGTTGAACTAGATATGGTCCGTATGTGTAGGAAACACCGTTCTCTTCTTCTGAGAACACTCAGATTTCCTGCTGTATTAGAGACGCTAGAAAGCAAGAGCGTGCTTCTCGCTCTAAAGCAGAGTGTGATCCATGGAAGAGAACTATGCTGTGTGTTTCACTTCAGAAATGGAGTTAAAGCCCAGGCTCTGTGTCTTCCTCCAAGCAAGATTTTGTTTCAGGTAAGGGCAGTCACTTTTCAGCTCAAACGAACTACATCGTTCAGGAAGCTCACACGTTTCTCATCTTAACTGACAGGAATTGGATGTTTTGAAGACCAGTGCTTTGTATCAGTTTCAGAAGCAGAGTTGGACTACATATGGTCCATATGTGTAGGAAACTCCGTTCTTTTGTTCTCAGCACACTCACGTTTCCTGCTGACTTAGTGACTCCAGAAAGCAAGAGCGTGCTTCTTGCTCTAAAGCAGAGTGTGGTCAATGGATGAGAACTCTGCTGTGTGTTTCCCTTCAGAAATGGAGTTAAATCCCAGGCTCTGAGTCTTCCTACAAGCAAGACTTCATTTCCGGAAAGGGCAGTTACTTTTCAGCTTAAGTGAACTACATCTTTCATGAAGCTCACATGTTTCTCATCTTAACTGACAAGCATTGGATGTTACAGGACCTGTGGTTTGTTTCAGTATCAGAAGCAGAATTGAACTAGATATGGTCCATATGTGTAGGAAACACCGTTCTTTTCTTCTCAGAACACTCACGTTTCCTGCTGTCTTAGAGACTCTAGAAAGCAAGAGCATGATTCTTGTTCTAAAGCAGAGTGTGTTCAATGGATGAGAACTGTGCTGTGTGTTTCCCTTCAGAAATGGAGTTAAATCCCAGGCTCTGAGTCTTCCTACAATCAAGACTTCGTTTCCAGAAAGGGCAGTTACTTTTCAGCTCAAGCGAACTACATCATTCACGAAGCTCACACGTTTCTCATCTTAACTGACAAGCATTGGATGTTACAGGACCTGTGGTTTGTTTCAGTTTCAGAAGGAGAGTTGAACTAGATATGGTCCGTATGTGTAGGAACCACTGTTCTCTTGTTCTGATCACACTCAGATTTCCTGCTGTATTAGAGAAGCTAGAAAGCAAGCGTGTGCTTCTCGCTCTACAGCAGAGTGTGATCCATGGATGAGAACTATGCTGTGTGTTTCTCTTCAGAAATGGAGTTAAATTCCAGGCTCTGTGTCTTTCTACAAGCAAGACTTCGTTTCAGGTAAGGGCAGTCACTTTTCAGCTCACAAGAACTACGTCGTTCACGAAGCTCACACGTTTCTCATCTTAACTGACAAGCATTGGATATTACAGGACCAGTGCTTTGTATCAGTTTCAGAAGCAGAGTTGGACTAGACATGGGCTGTATGTGTAGGAAACACTATTCATTTGTTCTCAGCACACTCACGTTTCCTGCTGACTTAGAGACTCTAGAAAGCAAGAGCATGCTTTTTGTTCTAAAGCAGAGTTTGTTCAATGGATGAGAACTCTTCTGTGTGTTTCACTTCAAAAAAGGAGTTAAATCCCAAGCTCTGAGTCTTCCTACAAGGAAGACTTCGTTTCCAGAAAGGGCAGTTACTTTACATCTCAAACGAAATACGTCGTTCAGGAAGCTCACACGTTTCTCATCTTAACTGTCAAGCATTGGATGTTACAGGACCAGTGCTTTGTATCAGTTTTGAAAGCAGAGTTGGACTACATATGGTCCTTATGTGTAGGAAACATCGTCCTATTGTTCTCAGCACACTCACATTTCATGCTGTCTTAGAGCCTCTAGAAAGCAAGAGCGTGCTTCTTACTCTAAAGCAGAGTGTGATCAATGGATGAGAACTCTGCTGTGTTTTTCCCTTCAGAAATGGAGTTAAATCCCAGGCTCTGAGTCTTCCTACAAGCAAGGATCGTTTCCGGAAAGGGCAGTTACTTTTCAGCTCAAGCAAACTACGTCTTTCATGAAGCTCACACGTTTCTCATCTTAACTGACAAGCATTGGATGTTACAGGACCAGTGCTTTGTATCAGTTTCGAAAGCAGAGTTGGACTACATATGGTCCTTATGTAGGAAACACCGTTCTTTTGTTCTCAGCACACTCACGTTTCCTGCTGTCTTAGAGACTCTAGAAAGCAGGAGCATGATTCTTGTTCTAAAGCAGAGTGTGATCAATTGATGAGAACTCTGCTGTGTGTTTCCCTTCAGAAATGGAGTTAAATCCCAGGCTCTGAGTCTTCCTAAAGCAAGAATTCTTTTCAGGTAAGGGCAGTTTCTTTACAGCTCAAACGAACTACATCGTTCACGAAGCTCACACTTTTCTCATCTTAACTCACAAGCATTGGATGTTACAGGACCTGTGGTTTGTTTCAGTTTCAGAAGCAGAGTTGAACTAGATATGGTCCGTATGTGTAGGAAACACCGTTCTCTTCTTCTGAGAACACTCAGATTTCCTGCTGTATTAGAGAAGCTAGAAAGCAAGAGCGTGTTTTCGCTCTAAAGCAGAGTGTGATCCATGGATGAGAACTATGCTGTTTGTTTCCCTTCAGAAATGGAGTTAAATCCCAGGCTCTGTGTCTTCCTACAAGCAACACTACGTTTCAGGTAAGGGCAGTCACTTCTCAGCTCAAACGAACTACATCGTTCACGAAGCTCACACGTTTCTCATCTTAAATGACAAGCATTGGATGTTAGAGGACCAGTGCTTTGTATCAGTTTCAGAAGCAGAGTTGGAGTACATATGGTCCGTATGTGTAGGAAACGTCGTTCTTTTGTTCTCAGCACACTCACTTTTCATGCTCTCTTAGAGCCTCTAGAAAGCAAGAGCGTGCTTCTTGCTCTAAAGCAGAGTGTGGTCAATGGATGAGAACTCTGCTGTGTGTTTTACTTCAGAAATGGAGTTAAATCCCAGGCTCTGAGTCTTCCTACAAGCAAGACTTCGTTTCAGGTAACGGCAGTCACTTTTCAGCTCAAACGAACTACATCTTTCACGAAGCTCACACGTTTCTCATCTTAACTGACAAGCATTGGATGTTAGAGAACCTGTGGTTTGTTTCAGTATCAGAAGCAGAGTTGAACTAGATATGGTCCATATGTGTAGGAAACACCGTTCTTTTCTTCTCAGAACACTCACGTTTCCTGCTGTCTTAGAGACTCTAGAAAGCAAGATCATGATTCTTGTTCTAAAGCAGAGTGTGTTCAATGGATGAGAACTGTGCTGTGTGTTTCCCTTCAGAAATGGAGTTAAATCCCAGGCTCTGAGTCTTCCTACAATCAAGACTTCGTTTCCGGAAAGGGCAGTTACTTTTCAGCTCAAGCGAACTACATCGTTAACAAAGCTCACACGTTTCTCATCTCAACTGACAAGCATTGGATGTAACAGGACCAGTGCTTTGTACCAGTTTCAGAAGCAGAGTTGGACTAGACATGGTCTGTATGTGTAGGAAACACCATTCTTTTGTCTCAGCTCACTCACATTTCCTGCTGTCTTAGAGACTCTAGAAAGAGGAGCATGATTCTTGTTCTAAAGCAGAGTGTGATCAATTGATGAGAACTGTGCTGTGTGTTTCCCTTCAGAAATGGAGTTAAATCCCAGGCTCTGAGTCTTCTTACAATCAAGACTTCGTTTCCGGAAAGGGCAGTTACTTTTCAGCTCAAGCGAACTACATCGTTCACGAAGCTCACACGTTTCTCATCTTAACTGACAAGCATTGTATGTTAGAGGACCTGTGGTTTGTTTCAGTTTCAGAAGCAGAGTTGAACTAGATATGGTCCGTATGTGTAGGAACCACAGTTCTCTTGTGCTGAGTACACTCAGATTTCCTGCAGTATTAGAGATGCTAGAAAGCAAGAGTGTGCTTCTCGCTCTACAGCAGAGTGTGATCCATGGATGAGAACTATGCTGTGTGTTTCTCTTCAGAAATGGAGTTAAATTCCAGGCTCTGTGTCTTCCTACATGGAAGACTTCGTATCCAGAAAGGGCAGTTACTTTACATCTCAAACGAAATACGTCCTTCAGGAAGCTCACACGTTTCTCATCTTAAATGACAAGCATTGGATGTTACAGGACCAGTGCTTTGTATCAGTTTCGAAAGCAGAGTTGGACTACATATGGTCCTTAAGTAGGAAACACCGTTCTTTTGTTCTCAGCACACTCACGTTTCCTGCTGTCTTAGAGACTCTAGAAAGCAGGAGCATGATTCCTGTTCTAAAGCAGAGTGTGATCAATTGATGAGAACTCTGCTGTGTGTTTCCCTTCAGAAATAGAGTTAAATCCCAGGCTCTGAGTCTTCCTAAAGCAAGAATTCTTTTCAGGTAAGGGCAGTTTCTTAACAGCTCAAACGAACTACATCGTTCACGAAGCTCACACTTTTCTCATCTTAACTCACAAGCATTGGATGTTAGAGGACCTGTGGTTTGTTTCAGTTTCAGAAGCAGAGTTGAACTAGATATGGTCCGTATGTGTAGGAACCACCGTTCTCTTGTTCTGAGCACACTCAGATTTCCTGCTGTATTAGAGACGCTAGAAAGCAAGATTGTGCTTCTCGCACTACAGCAGAGTGTGATCCATGGATGAGAACTATGCTGTGTGTTTCTCTTCAGAAATGGAGTTATATCCAAGGCTCTGAGTCTTCCTACAAGCAAGAATTCGTTTCAGGTAACGGCAGTCACTTTTCAGCTCAAACGAACTACATCGTTCACGAAGGTCACACGTTTCTCATCTTAACTGGCAAGCATTGGATGTTAGAGGACCTGTGGTTTGTTTCAGTATCAGAAGCAGAGTTGAACTAGATATGGTCCATATGTGTAGGAAACACCGTTCTTTTCTTCTCAGAACACTCACGTTTCCTGCTGTCTTAGAGACTCTAGAAAGCAAGAGCATGATTCCTGTACTAAAGCAGAGTGTGTTCAATGGATGAGAACTGTGCTGTGTGTTTCCCTTCAGAAATGGAGTTAAATCCCAGGCTCTGAGTCTTCTTACAATCAAGACTTCGTTTCTGGAAAGGGCAGTTACTTTTCAGCTCAAGCGAACTACATCGTTCACAAAGCTCACACGTTTCTCATCTTAACTGACAAGCATTGGATGTTACAGGACCAGTGCTTTGTACCAGTTTCAGAAGTAGAGTTGGACTAGACATGGTCTGTATGTGTAGGAAACACCGTTCTTTTGTTCTCAGCTCACTCACGTTTCCTGCTGTCTTACAGACTCTAGAAAGCAAGAGCGTGCTTGTTGTTCTAAAGCAGAGTGTGATCAATGGATGAGAACTCTGCTGTGTGTTTCACTTCAGAAATGTAGTTAAATCCCAGACTCTGAGTCTTCCTAAAAACAATACTTCTTTTCAGGTAAGGGCAGTTTCTTTACAGCTTAAATGAACTACATCATTCACGAAGCTCACATGTTTCTCATATTAACTGACAAGCATTGCATGTTAGAGGACATGTTATTTGTTTCAGTTTCAGAAGCAGTGTTGAACTAGATATGGTCCATATGTGTAGGAATCTCCGTTCTTTTGTTCTCAGCACACTCACGTTTCCTGCTGACTTAGTGACTCCAGAAAGCAAGAGCGTGCGTCTTGCTCTAAAGCAGAGTGTGATCAGTGGATGAGAACTCTGCTGTGTGTTTCACTTCAGAAAAAGAGTTAAATCCCAAGCTCTAAGTCTTCCTAAAAGCAAAAATTCTTTTTTTAGGTAAGGGCAGTTTCCTTACAGCTCAAATGAACTACATCGTTCACGAAGCTCACACGTTTCTCATCTTAACTGACAAGCATTGAATGTTACAGGACCAGTGCTTTGTATCAGTTTTGAAAGCAGAGTTGGACTACATATGGTCCTTATGTAGGAAACACCGTTCTTTTGTTCTCAGCACACTCAAGTTTCCTGCTGTCTTAGAGACTCTAGAAAGCAGGAGCATGATTATTGTTCTAAAGCAGAGTGTGATCAATTGATGAGAACTCTGCTGTGTGTTTCCCTTCAGAAATGGAGTTAAATCCCAGGCTCTGAGTCTTCCTAAAGCAAGAATTCTTTTCAGGTAAGGGCAGTCACTTCTCAGCTCAAACGAACTACATCGTTCACGAAGCTCACACGTTTCTCATCTTAAATGACAAGCATTGGATGTTAGAGGACCAGTGCTTTGTATCAGTTTCAGAAGCAGAGTTGGAGTACATATGGTCCGTATGTGTAGGAAATGTCGTTCTTTTGTTCTCAGCACACTCACTTTTCATGCTCTCTTAGAGCCTCTAGAAAGCAAGAGCGTGCTTCTTGCTCTAAAGCAGAGTGTGGTCAATGGATGAGAACTCTGCTGTGTGTTTTACTTCAGAAATGGTGTTAAATCCCAGGCTCTGAGTCTTCCTACAAGCAAGACTTCGTTTCAGGTAACGGCAGTCACTTTTCAGCTCAAACGAACTACATCTTTCACGAAGCTCACACGTTTCTCATCTTAACTGACAAGCATTGGATGTTAGAGAACCTGTGGTTTGTTTCAGTATCAGACGCAGAGTTGAACTAGATATGGTCCATATGTGTAGGAAACACCGTCCTTTTCTTCTCAGAACACTCACGTTTCCTGCTGTCTTAGAGACTCTAGAAAGCAAGAGCATGATTCCTGTACTAAGGCAGAGTGTGTTCAATGGATGAGAACTGTGCTGTGTGTTTCCCTTCAGAAATGGAGTTAAATCCCAGGCTCTGAGTCTTCTTACAATCAAGACTTCGTTTCCGGAAAGGGCAGTTACTTTTCAGCTCAAGCGAACTACATCGTTCACAAAGCTCACACGTTTCTCATCTTAACTGACAAGCATTGGATGTTACAGGACCAGTGCTTTGTACCAGTTTCAGAAGCAGAGTTGGACTAGACATGGTCTGTATGTGTAGGAAACACCGTTCTTTTGTTCTCAGCTCACTCACGTTTCCTGCTGTCTTACAGACTCTAGAAAGCAAGAGCGTGCTTGTTGTTCTAAAGCAGAGTGTGATCAATGGATGAGAACTCTGCTGTGTGTTTCACTTCAGAAATGTAGTTAAATCCCAGACTCTGAGTCTTCCTAAAAACAATACTTCTTTTCAGGTAAGGGCAGTTTCTTTACAGCTTAAATGAACTACATCGTTCACGAAGCTCACATGTTTCTCATATTAACTGACAAGCATTGCATGTTAGAGGACTTGTTATTTGTTTCAGTTTCAGAAGCAGTGTTGAACTAGATATGGTCCGTATGTGTAGGAATCTCTGTTCTTTTGTTCTCAGCACACTCACGTTTCCTGCTGACTTAGTGACTCCAGAAAGCAAGAGCGTGCGTCTTGCTCTAAAGCAGAGTGTGATCAGTGGATGAGAACTCTGCTGTGTGTTTCACTTCAGAAATGGAGTTAAATCCAAAGCTCTAAGTCTTCCTAAAAGCAAAAATTCTTTTTTTAGGTAAGGGCAGTTTCCTTACAGCTCAAATGAACTACATCGTTCACGAAGCTCACACGTTTCTCATCTTAACTGACAAGCATTGTATGTTAGAGGACCTGTGGTTTGTTTCAGTTTCAGAAGCAGAGTTGAACTAGATATGGTCCGTATGTGTAGGAACCACCGTTCTCTTGTGCTGAGCACACTCAGATTTCCTGCTGTATTAGAGACGCTAGAAAGCAAGAGTGTGCTTCTCGCTCTACAGCAGAGTGTGATCCATGGATGAGAACTATGCTGTGTGTTTCTCTTCAGAAATGGAGTTAAATTCCAGGCTCTGTGTCTTCCTACAAGGAAGACTTCGTATCCAGAAAGGGCAGTTACTTTACATCTCAAACGAAATACGTCCTTCAGGAAGCTCACACGTTTCTCATCTTAACTGACAAGCATTGGATGTTACAGAACCAGTGCTTTGTATCAGTTTCGAAAGCAGAGTTGGACTACATATGGTCCTTATGTAGGAAACACCGTTCTTTTGTTCTCAGCACACTCACGTTTCCTGCTGTCTTAGAGACTCTAGAAAGCAGGAGCATGATTCTTGTTCTAAAGCAGAGTGTGATCAATTGATGAGAACTCTGCTGTGTGTTTCCCTTCAGAAATGGAGTTAAATCCCAGGCTCTGAGTCTTCCTAAAGCAAGAATTCTTTTCAGGTAAGGGCAGTTTCTTTACAGCTCAAACGAACGACATCGTTCACGAAGCTCACACTTTTCTCATCTTAACTCACAAGCATTGGATGCTAGAGGACCTGTGGTTTGTTTCAGTTTCAGAAGCAGAGTTGAAGTAGATATGGTCCGTATGTGTAGGAACCACCATTCTCTTGTTCTGAGCACACTCAGATTTCCTGATGTATTAGAGACGCTAGAAAGCAAGAGTGTGCTTCTCGCTCTACAGCAGAGTGTGATCCATGGATGAGAACTATGCTGTGTTTTTCTCTTCAGAAATGGAGTTAAATTCCAGGCTCTGTGTCTTCCTACAAGCAAGACTTCGTTTCAGGTAAGGGCAGTCACTTTTCAGCTCAAACAAACTACATCGTTCACGAAGCTCACACGTTTCTCATCTTAACTGACAAGCATTGGATGTTACAGGACCAGTGCTTTGTATCAGTTTCAGAAGCAGAGTTGGACTAGACATGGTCTGTATGTGTAGGAAACACCGTTCTTTTGTTCTCAGCTCACTCACGTTTCCTGCTGTCTTACAGACTCTAGAAAGCAAGAGCGTGCCTGTTGTTCTAAAGCAGAGTGTGATCAATGGATGAGAACTCTGCTGTGTGTTTCACTTCAGAAATGTAGTTAAATCCCAGACTCTGAGTCTTCCTAAAAACAATACTTCTTTTCAGGTAAGGGCAGTTTCTTTACAGCTCAAATGAACTACATCGTTCACGAAGCTCACATGTTTCTCATATTAACTGTCAAGCATTGCATGTTAGAGGAACTGTGATTTGTTTCAGTTTCAGAAGGAGTGTTGAACTAGATATGGTCCGTATGTGTAGGAATCTCCGTTCTTTTGTTCTCAGCACACTCATGTTTCCTGCTGACTTAGTGAATCCAGAAAGCAAGAGCGTGCGTCTTGCTCTAAAGCAGAGTGTGATCAGTGGATGAGAACTCTGCTGTGTGTTTCACTTCAGAAAAGGAGTTAAATCCCAAGCTCTAAGTCTTCCTAAAAGCAAGAATTCTTTTTTTAGGTAAGGGCAGTTTCCTTACAGCTCAAATGAACTACATCGTTCAGGAAGCTCACACGTTTCTCATCTTAACTAACAAGCATTGGATGTTAGAGGACCTGTGGTTTGTTTCAGTTTCAGAAGCAGAGTTGAACTAGATATGGTCCGTATGTGTAGGAACCACCGTTCTCTTGTTCTGAGCACACTCAGATTTCCTGCTGTATTAGAGACGCTAGAAAGCAAGAGTGTGCTTCTCGCTCTAGAGCAGAGTGTAATCCATGGATGAGAACTATGCTGTGTGTTTCTCTTCAGAAATGGAGTTAAATTCCAGGCTCTGTGTCTTCCTACAAGCAAGACTTCGTTTCAGGTAATGGCAGTCACTTTTCAGCTCAAACGAACTACGTCGTTCACGAAGCTCACACGTTTCTCATCTTAACTGACAAGCATTGGATGTTACAGGACCAGTGCTTTGTATCAGTTTCAGAAGCAGAGTTGGACTAGACATGGTCTGTATGTGTAGGAAACACCGTTCATTTGTTCTCAGCACACTCACGTTTCCTGCTGTCTTAGAGACTCTAGTAAGCAAGAGCATGCTTTTTGTTCTAAAGCAGAGTTTGATCAATGGATGAGAACTCTTCTGTGTGTTTCACTTCAAAAAAGGAGTTAAATCCCAAGCTCTGAGTCTTCCTCCAAGGATGACTTCGTTTCCAGAAAGGGCAGTTACTTTACATCTCAAACGAAATAGGTCGTTCAGGAAGCTCACACGTTTCTCATCTTAACTGACAAGCATTGGATGTTACAGGACCAGTGCTTTGTATCAGTTTCGAAAGCAGAGTTGGACTACATATGGTCCTTATGTAGGAAACACCGTTCTTTTGTTCTCAGCACACTCACGTTTCCTGCTGTCGTAGAGACTCTAGAAAGCAGGAGCATGATTCTTGTTCTAAAGCAGAGTGTGATCAATTGATGAGAACTCTGCTGTGTGTTTCCCTTCAGAAATGGAGTTAAATCCCAGGCTCTGAGTCTTCCTAAAGCAAGAATTCTTTTCAGGTAAGGGCAGTTTCTTTACAGCTCAAACGAACGACATCGTTCACGAAGCTCACACTTTTCTCATCTTAACTCACAAGCATTGGATGTTAGAGGACCTGTGGTTTGTTTCAGTTTCAGAAGCAGAGTTGAACTAGATATGGTCCGTATGTGTAGGAACCACCGTTCTCTTGTTCTGAGCACACTCAGATTTCCTGCTGTATTAGAGACGCTAGAAAGCAAGAGTGTGCTTCTCGCTCTACAGCAGAGTGTGATCCATGGATGAGAACTATGCTGTGTGTTTCTCTTCAGAAATGGAGTTAAATTCCAGGCTCTGTGTCTTCCTACAAGCAAGACTTCGTTTCAGGTAAGGGCAGTCACTTTTCAGCTCAAACGAACTACGTCGTTCACGAAGCTCACACGTTTCTCATCTTAACTGACAAGCATTGGATGTTACAGGACCAGTGCTTTGTATCAGTTTCAGAAGCAGAGTTGGACTAGACATGGTCTGTATGTGTAGGAAACTCCGTTCATTTGTTCTCAGCACACTCACGTTTCCTGCTGTCTTAGAGACTCTAGAAAGCAAGAGCATGCTTTTTGTTCTAAAGCAGAGTTTGATCAATGGATGAGAACTCTTCTGTGTGTTTCACTTCAAAAAAGGAGTTAAATCCCAAGCTCTGAGTCTTCCTGCAAGGAAGACTTCGTTTCCAGAAAGGGCAGTTACTTTACATCTCAAACGAAATACGTCGTTCAGGAAGCTCACACGATTCTCATCTTAACTGACAAGCATTGGATGTTACAGGACCAGTGCTTTGTATCAGTTTTGAAAGCAGAGTTGGACTACATATGGTCCTTATGTGTAGGAAACATCGTCCTTTTGTTCTCAGCACACTCACGTTTCATGCTGTCTTAGAGCCTCGAGAAAGCAAGAGCGTGCTTCTTACTCTAAAGCAGAGTGTGATCAATGGATGAGAACTCTGCTGTGTGTTTCCCTTCAGAAATGGAGTTAAATCCCAGGCTCTGAGTCTTCCTACAAGCAAGGATCGTTTCTGGAAAGGGCAGTTACTTTTCAGCTCAAGCAAACTACGTCTTTCATGAAGCTCACACGTTTCTCATCTTAACTGACAAGCATTGAATGTTACAGGACCAGTGCTTTGTATCAGTTTTGAAAGCAGAGTTGGACTACATATGGTCCTTATGTAGGAAACACCGTTCTTTTGTTCTCAGCACACTCAAGTTTCCTGCTGTCTTAGAGACTCTAGAAAGCAGGAGCATGATTATTGTTCTAAAGCAGAGTGTGATCAATTGATGAGAACTCTGCTGTGTGTTTCCCTTCAGAAATGGAGTTAAATCCCAGGCTCTGAGTCTTCCTAAAGCAAGAATTCTTTTCAGGCAAGGGCAGTTTCTTTACAGCTCAAACGAACTACATCGTTCACGAAGCACACACTTTTCTCATCTTAACTCACAAGCATTGGATGTTAGAGGACCTGTGGTTTGTTTCAGTTTCAGAAGCAGAGTTGAACTAGATATGGTTCGTATGTGTAGGAAACACCGTTCTCTTGTTCTGAGAACACTCAGATTTCCTGCTGTATTAGAGAAGCTAGAAAGCAAGAGCGTGTTTTCGCTCTGAAGCAGAGTGTGATCCATGGATGAGAACTATGCTGTTTGTTTCCCTTCCGAAATGGAGTTAAATCCCAGGCTCTGTGTCTTCCTACAAGCAACACTTCGTTTCAGGTAAGGGCAGTCACTTCTCAGCTCAAACGAACTACATCGTTCACGAAGCTCACACGTTTCTCATCTTAAATGACAAGCATTGGATGTTAGAGGACCAGTGCTTTGTATCAGTTTCAGAAGCAGAGTTGGAGTACATATGGTCCGTATGTGTAGGAAATGTCGTTCTTTTGTTCTCAGCACACTCACTTTTCATGCTCTCTTAGAGACTCTAGAAAGCAGCAGCATGATTCTTGTTCTAAAGCAGAGTGTGATCAATTGATGAGAACTCTGCTGTGTGTTTCCCTTCAGAAATGGAGTTAAATCCCAGGCTCTGAGTCTTCCTAAAGCAAGAATTCTTTTCAGGTAAGGGCAGTTTCTTTACTGCTCCAACGAACTACATCGTTCACGAAGCTCACACTTTTCTCATCTTAACTGACAAGCATTGGATGTTAGAGGACCTGTGGTTTGTTTCAGTTTCAGAAGCAGAGTTGAACTAGATATGGTCCGTACGTGTAGGACCCACCGTTCTCTTGTGCTGAGCACACTCAGATTTCCTGCTGTATTAGAGACGCAAGAAAGCAAGAGTGTGCTTCTCGCTCTACAGCAGAGTGTGATCCATGGATGAGAACTATGCTGTGTGTTTCTCTTCAGAAATGGAGTTAAATTCCAGGCTCTGTGTCTTCCTACAAGGAAGACTTCGTATCCAGAAAGGGCAGTTACTTTACATCTCAAACGAAATACGTCGTTCAGGAAGCTCACACGTTTCTCATCTTAACTGACAAGCATTGGATGTTACAGGACCAGTGCTTTGTATCAGTTTCGAAAGCAGAGTTGGACTACATATGGTCCTTATGTAGGAAACACCGTTCTTTTGTTCTCAGCACACTCACGTTTCCTGCTGTCTTAGAGACTCTAGAAACAAGAGCATGCTTTTTGTTCTAAAGCAGAGTTTGATCAATGGATGAGAACTCTTCTGTGTGTTTCACTTCAAAAAAGGAGTTAAATCACAAGCTCTGAGTCTTCCTACAAGGAAGACTTCGTTTCCAGAAAGGGCAGTTACTTTACATCTCAAACGAAATACGTCGTTCAGGAAGCTCACACGTTTCTCATCTTAACTGACAAGCATTGGATGTTACAGGACCAGTGCTTTGAATCAGTTTTGAAAGCAGAGTTGGACTACATATGGTCCTTATATAGGAAACATCATCCTTTTGTTCTCAGCACACTCACGTTTCTTGCTGTCTTAGAGCCTCTAGAAAGCAAGAGCGTGCTTCTTACTCTAAAGCAGAGTGTGATCAATGGATGAGAACTCTGCTGTGTGTTTCCCTTCAGAAATGGAGTTAAATCCCAGGCTCTGAGTCTTCCTACAAGCAAGGATCGTTTCGGGAAATGGCAGTTACTTTTCAGCTCAAGCAAACTACGTCTTTCATGAAGCTCACACTTTTCTCATCTTAACTGACAAGCATTGGATGTTAGAGGACCTGTGGTTTGTTTCAGTTTCAGAAGCAGAGTTGAACTAGATATGGTCCGTATGTGTAGGAACCACCGTTCTCTTGTTCTGAGCACACTCAGATTTCCTGCTGTATTAGAGACGCTAGAAAGCAAGAGTGTGCTTCTCGCTCTACAGCAGAGTGTGATCCATGGATGAGAACTATGTTGTCTGTTTCTCTTCAGAAATGGAGTTAAATTCCAGGCTCTGTGTCTTCCTACAAGCAAGACTTCGTTTCAGGTAAGGGCAGTCACTTTTCAGCACAAACGAACTATGTCGTTCACGAAGCTCACACGTTTCTCATCTTAACTGACAAGCATTGGATGTTACAGGACCAGTGCTTTGTATCAGTTTCAGAAGCAGAGTTGGACTAGACATGGTCTGTATGTGTAGGAAACTCCGTTCATTTGTTCTCAGCACACTCACGTTTCCTGCTGTCTTAGAGACTCTAGAAAGCAAGAGCATGCTTTTTGTTCTAAAGCAGAGTTTGATCAATGGATGAGAACTCTTCTGTGTGTTTCACTTCAAAAAAGGAGTTAAATCCCAAGCTCTGAGTCTTCCTACAAGGAAGACTTCGTTTCCAGAAAGGGCAGTTACTTTACATCTCAAACGAAATACATCGTTCAGGAAGCTCACACGTTTCTCATCTTAACTGACAAGCATTGGATGTTACAGGACCAGTGCTTTGTATCAGTTTTGAAAACAGAGTTGGACTACATATGGTCCTTATGTGTAGGAAACATCGTCCTTTTGTTCTCAGCACACTCACGTTTCATGCTGTCTTAGAGCCTCTAGAAAGCAAGAGCGTGCTTCTTACTCTAAAGCAGAGTGTGATCAGTGGATGAGAACTCTGCTGTGTGTTTCCCTTCAGAAATGGAGTTAAATCCCAGGCTCTGAGTCTTCCTACAAGCAAGGATCGTTTCTGGAAAGGGCAGTTACTTTTCAGCTCAAGCAAACTACGTCTTTCATGAAGCTCACACGTTTCTCATCTTAACTGCCAAGCATTGGATGTTACAGGACCAGTGCTTTGTATCAGTTTCGAAAGCAGAGTTGGACTACATATGGTCCTTATGTAGGAAACACCGTTCTTTTGTTCTCAGCACACTCACGTTTCCTGCTGTCTTAGAGACTCTAGAAAGCAGCAGCATGATTCTTGTTCTAAAGCAGAGTGTGATCAATTGATGAGAACTCTGCTGTGTGTTTCCCTTCAGAAATGGAGTTAAATCCCAGGCTCTGAGTCTTCCTAAAGCAAGAATTCTTTTCAGGTAAGGGCAGTTTCTTTACTGCTCCAACGAACTACATCGTTCACGAAGCTCACACTTTTCTCATCTTAACTGACAAGCATTGGATGTTAGAGGACCTGTGGTTTGTTTCAGTTTCAGAAGCAGAGTTGAACTAGATATGGTCCGTATGTGTAGGAAACACCGTTCTCTTCTTCTGAGCACACTCAGATTTCCTGCTGTATTAGAGAAGCTCGAAAGCAAGAGCGTGTTCTCGCTCTAAAGCAGAGTGTGATCCATGGATGAGAACTATCCTGTTTGTTTCCCTTCAGAAATGGAGTTAAATCCCAGGCTATGTGTCTTCCTACAAGCAACACTTCGTTTCAGGTAAGGGCAGTCACTACTCAGCTCAAACGAAGTACATCGTTCACGAAGCTGACACGTTTCTCATCTTAAATGACAAGCATTGGATGTTAGAGGACCAGTGCTTTGTATCAGTTTCAGAAGCAGAGTTGGAGTACATATGGTCCGTATGTGTAGGAAACGTCGTTCTTTTGTTCTCAGCACACTCACGTTTCATGCTGTCTTAGAGCCTCTAGAAAGCAAGAGCGTGCTTCTTACTCTAAAGCAGAGTGTGATCAATGGATGAGAACTCTGCTGTGTGTTTCCCTTCAGAAATGGAGTTAAATCCCAGGCTCTGAGTCTTCCTACAAGCAAGGATCGTTTCTGGAAAGGGCAGTTACTTTTCAGCTCAAGCAAACTACGTCTTTCATGAAGCTCACACGTTTCTCATCTTAACTGCCAAGCATTGGATGTTACAGGACCAGTGCTTTGTATCAGTTTTGAAAGCAGAGTTGTACTACATATGGTCCTTATGTAGGAAACACCGTTCTTTTGTTCTCAGCACACTCACGTTTCCTGCTGTCTTAGAGACTCTATAAAGCAGGAGCATGATTCTTGTTCTAAAGCAGAGTGTGATCAATTGATGAGAACTCTGCTGTGTGTTTCCCTTCAGAAATGGACTTAAATCCCAGGCTCTGAGTCTTCCTAAAGCAAGAATTCTTTTCAGGTAAGGGCAGTTTCTTTACAGCTCAAACGAACTACATCGTTCACGAAGCTCACACTTTTCTCATCTTAACTCACAAGCATTGGATGTTAGAGGACCTGTGGTTTGTTTCAGTATCAGAAGCAGAGTTGAACTAGATATGGTCCGTATGTGTAGGAACCACCGTTCTCTTGTTCTGAGCACACTCAGATTTCCTGCTGTATTAGAGACGCTAGAAAGCAAGAGTGTGCTTCTCGCTCTACAGCAGAGTGTGATCCATGGATGAGAACTATGCTGTGTGTTTCTCTTCAGAAATGGAGTTAAATTCCAGGCTATGTGTCTTCCTACAAGCAACACTTCGTTTCAGGTAAGGGCAGTCACTTTTCAGCACAAACGAACTATGTCATTCACGAAGCTCACACGTTTCTCATCTTAACTGACAAGCATTGGATGTTACAGGACCAGTGCTTTGTATCAGTTTCAGAAGCAGTGTTGGACTAGACATGGTCTGTATGTGTAGGAAACTCCGTTCATTTGTTCTCAGCACAATCACGTTTCCTCCTGTCTTAGAGACTCTAGAAAGCAAGAGCATGCTTTTTGTTCTAAAGCAGAGTTTGATTAATGGATGAGAACTCTTCTGTGTGTTTCACTTCAAAAAAGGAGTTAAATCCCAAGCTCTGAGTCTTCCTACAAGGAAGACTTCGTTTCCAGAAAGGGCAGTTACTTTACATCTCAAACGAAATACGTCGTTCAGGAAGCTCACACGTTTCTCATCTTAACTGACAAGCATTGGATGTTACAGGACCAGTGCTTTGTATCAATTTTGAAAGCAGAGTTGGACTACATATGGTCCTTATGTGTAGCAAACATCGTCCTTTTGTTCTCAGCACACTCACGTTTCATGCTGTCTTAGAGCCTCTAGAAAGCAAGAGCGTGCTTCTTACTCTAAAGCAGAGTGTGATCAATGGATGAGAACTCTGCTGTGTGTTTCCCTTCAGAAATGGAGTTAAATCCCAGGCTCTGAGTCTTCCTACAAGCAAGGATCGTTTCTGGAAAGGGCAGTTACTTTTCAGCTCAAGCAAACTACGTCTTTCATGAAGCTCACACGTTTCTCATCTTAACTGCCAAGCATTGGATGTTACAGGACCAGTGCTTTGTATCAGTTTCGAAAGCAGAGTTGGACTACATATGGTCCTTATGTAGGAAACACCGTTCTTTTGTTCTCAGCACACTCACGTTTCCTGCTGTCTTAGAGACTCTAGAAAGCAGGAGCATGATTCTTGTTCTAAAGCAGAGTGTGATCAATTGATGAGAACTCTGCTGTGTGTTTCCCTTCAGAAATGGAGTTAAATCCCAGGCTCTGAGTCTTCCTAAAGCAAGAATTCTTTTCTGGTAAGGGCAGTTTCTTTACTGCTCCAACGAACCAAATCGTTCACGAAGCTCACACTTTTCTCATCTTAACTGACAAGCATTGGATGTTAGAGGACCTGTGGTTTGTTTCAGTTTCAGAAGCAGAGTTGAACTAGATATGGTCCGTATGTGTAGGAAACACCGTTCTCTTCTTCTGAGCACACTCAGATTTCCTGCTGTATTAGAGAAGCTAGAAAGCAAGAGCGTGTTCTCGCTCTAAAGCAGAGTGTGATCCATGGATGAGAACTATCCTGTTTGTTTCCCTTCAGAAATGGAGTTAAATCCCAGGCTCTGTGTCTTCCTACAAGCAACACTTCGTTTCAGGTAAGGGCAGTCACTTCTCAGCTCAAACGAACTACATCGTTCACGAAGCTCACACGTTTCTCATCTTAAATGACAAGCATTGGATGTTAGAGGACCAGTGCTTTGTATCAGTTTCAGAAGCAGAGTTGGAGTACATATGGTCCGTATGTGTAGGAAACGTCGTTCTTTTGTTCTCAGCACACTCACGTTTCATGCTCTCTTAGAGCCTCTAGAAAGCAAGAGCGTGCTTCTTACTCTAAAGCAGAGTGTGATCAATGGATGAGAACTCTGCTGTGTGTTTCCCTTCAGAAATGGAGTTAAATCCCAGGCTCTGAGTCTTCCTACAAACAAGGATCTTTTCTGGAAATGGCAGTTACTTTTCAGCTCAAGCAAACTACGTCTTTCATGAAGCTCACACGTTTCTCATCTTAACTGCCAAGCATTGGATGTTACAGGACCAGTGCTTTGTATCAGTTTCGAAAGCAGAGTTGGACTACATATGGTCCTTATGTAGGAAACACCGTTCTTTTGTTCTCAGCACACTCACGTTTCCTGCTGTCTTAGAGATTCTAGAAAGCAGGAGCATGATTCTTGTTCTAAGGCAGAGTGTGATCAATTGATGAGAACTCTGCTGTTTGTTTCCCGTCAGAAATGGAGTTAAATCCCAGGCTCTGAGTCTTCCTAAAGCAAGAATTCTTTTCAGGTAAGGGCAGTTTCTTTACAGCTCAAACGAACTACATCGTTCACGAAGCTCACACTTTTCTCATCTTAACTGACAAGCATTGGATGTTAGAGGACCTGTGGTTTGTTTCAGTATCAGAAGCAGAGTTGAACTAGATAGGGTCCATATGTGTAGGAAACACCGTTCTTTTCTTCTCAGAACACTCACGTATCCTGCTGTCTTAGAGACTCTAGAAAGCAAGATCATGATTCTTGTTCTAAAGCAGAGTGTGTTCAATGGATGAGAACTGTGCTGTGTGTTTCCCTTCAGAAATGGAGTTAAATCCCAGGCTCTGAGTCTTCCTACAATCAAGACTTCATTTCCGGAAAGGGCAGTTACTTTTCAGCTCAAGCGAACTACATCATTCACAAAGCTCACCCGTTTCTCATCTCAACTGACAAGCATTGGAGGTTACAGGACCAGTTCTTTGTACCAGTTTCAGAAGCAGAGTTGGACTAGACATGGTCTGTATGTGTAGGAAACACCGTTCTTTTGTTCTCAGCTCACTCACGTTTCCTGCTGTCTTACAGACTCTAGAAAGCAAGAGCGTGCTTGTTGTTCTAAAGCAGAGTGTGATCAATGGATGAGAACTCTGCTGTGTGTTTCACTTCAGAAATGTAGTTAAATCCCAGACTCTGAGTCTTCCTAAAAACAATACTTCTTTTCAGGTAAGGGCAGTTTCTTTACAGCTCAAATGAACTACATCGTTCACGAAGCTCACATGTTTCTCATATTAACTGTCAAGCATTGCATGTTAGAGGACCTGTGATTTGTTTCAGTTTCAGAAGCAGTGTTGAACTAGATATGGTCCATATGTGTAGGAATCTCCGTTCTTTTGTTCTCAGCACACTCACGTTTCCTGCTGACTTAGTGACTCCAGAAAGCAAGAGCGTGCGTCTTGCTCTAAAGCAGAGTGTGATCAGTGGATGAGAACTCTGCTGTGTGTTTCACTTCAGAAAAGGAGTTAAATCCCAAGCTCTAAGTCTTCCTAAAAGCAAGAATTCTTTTTTTAGGTAAGGGCAGTTTCCTTACAGCTCAAATGAACTACATCGTTCAGGAAGCTCACACGTTTCTCATCTTAACTGACAAGCATTGGATGTTAGAGGACCTGTGGTTTGTTTCAGTTTCAGAAGCAGAGTTGAACTAGATATGGTCCGTATGTGTAGGAACCACCGTTCTCTTGTTCTGAGCACACTCAGATTTCCTGCTGTATTAGAGACGCTAGAAAGCAAGAGTGTGCTTCTCGCTCTACAGCAGAGTGTGATCCATGGATGAGAACTATGCTGTGTGTTTCTCTTCAGAAATGGAGTTAAATTCCAGGCTCTGTGTCTTCCTACAAGCAAGACTTCGTTTCAGGTAAGGGCAGTCACTTTTCAGCTCAAACGAACTACGTCGTTCACGAAGCTCACACGTTTCTCATCTTAACTGACAAGCATTGGATGTTACAGGACAAGTGCTTTGTATCAGTTTCAGAAGCAGAGTTGGACTAGACATGGTCTGTATGTGTAGGAAACACCGTTCATTTGTTCTCAGCACACTCACGTTTCCTGCTGTCTTAGAGACTCTAGAAAGCAAGAGCATGCTTTTTGTTCTAAAGCAGAGTTTGATCAATGGATGAGAACTCTTCTGTGTGTTTCACTTCAAAAAAGGAGTTAAATCCCAAGCTCTGAGTCTTCCTACAAGGAAGACTTCGTTTCCAGAAAGGGCAGTTACTTTACATCTCAAACGAAATACGTCGTTCAGGAAGCTCACACGTTTCTCATCTTAACTGACAAGCATTGGATGTTACAGGACCAGTGCTTTGTATCAGTTTCGAAAGCAGAGTTGGACTACATATGGTCCTTATGTAGGAAACACCGTTCTTTTGTTCTCAGCACACTCACGTTTCCTGCTGTCTTAGAGACTCTAGAAAGCAGGAGCATGATTCTTGTTCTAAAGCAGAGTGTGATCAATTGATGAGAACTCTGCTGTGTGTTTCCCTTCAGAAATGGAGTTAAATCCCAGGCTCTGAGTCTTCCTAAAGCAAGAATTCTTTTCAGGTAAGGGCAGTTTCTTTACAGCTCAAACGAACTACATCGTTCACGAAGCTCACACTTTTCTCATCTTAACTGACAAGCATTGGATGTTAGAGGACCTGTGGTTTGTTTCAGTATCAGAAGCAGAGTTGAACTAGATAGGGTCCATATGTGTAGGAAACACCGTTCTATTCTTCTCAGAACACTCACGTATCCTGCTGTCTTAGAGACTCTAGAAAGCAAGATCATGATTCTTGTTCTAAATCAGAGTGTGTTCAATGGATGAGAACTGTGCTGTGTGTTTCCCTTCAGATATGGAGTTAAATCCCAGGCTCTGAGTCTTCCTACAATCAAGACTTCATTTCCGGAAAGGGCAGTTACTTTTCAGCTCAAGCGAACTACATCATTCACAAAGCTAACCCGTTTCTCCTCTCAACTGACAAGCATTGGATGTTACAGGACCAGTGCTTTGTACCAGTTTCAGAAGCAGAGTTGGACTAGACATGGTCTGTATGTGTAGGAAACACCGTTCTTTTGTTCTCAGCTGACTCACGTTTCCTGCTGTCTTACAGACTCTAGAAAGCAAGAGCGTGCTTGTTGTTCTAAAGCAGAGTGTGATCAATGGATGAGAACTCTGCTGTGTGTTTCACTTCAGAAATGTAGTTAAATCCCAGACTCTGAGTCTTCCTAAAAACAATACTTCTTTTCAGGTAAGGGCAGTTTCTTTACAGCTCAAATGAACTACATCGTTCACGAAGCTCACATGTTTCTCATATTAACTGTCAAGCATAGCATGTTAGAGGACCTGTGATTTGTTTCAGTTTCAGAAGCAGTGTTGAACTAGATATGGTCCGTATGTGTAGGAATCTCCGTTCTTTTGTTCTCAGCACACTCACGTTTCCTGCTGACTTAGTGACTCCAGAAAGCAAGAGCGTGCGTCTTGCTCTAAAGCAGAGTGTGATCAGTGGATGAGAACTCTGCTGTGTGTTTCACTTCAGAAAAGGAGTTAAATCCCAAGCTCTAAGTCTTCCTAAAAGCAAGAATTCTTTTTTTAGGTAAGGGCAGTTTCCTTACAGCTCAAATGAACTACATCGTTCACGAAGCTCACACGTTTCTCATCTTAAATGACAAGCATTGGATGTTAGAGGACCTGTGGTTTGTTTCAGTTTCAGAAGCAGAGTTGAACTAGATATGGTCCGTATGTGTAGGAACCACCGTTCTCTTGTTCTGAGCACACTCAGATTTCCTGCTTTATTAGAGACGCTAGAAAGCAAGAGTGTGCTTCTCGCTCTACAGCAGAGTGTGATCCATGGATGAGAACTATGCTGTGTGTTTCTCTTCAGAAATGGAGTTAAATTCCAGGCTCTGTGTCTTCCTACAAGCAAGACTGCGTTTCAGGTAAGGGCAGTCACTTTTCATCTCAAACGAACTACGTCGTTCACGAAGCTCACACGTTTCTCATCTTAACTGACAAGCATTGGATGTTACAGGACCAGTGCTTTTTATCAGTTTCAGAAGCAGAGTTGGACTAGACATGGTCTGTATGTGTAGGAAACACCGTTCATTTGTTCTCAGCACACTCACGTTTCCTGCTGTCTTAGAGACTCTAGAAAGCAGGAGCATGATTCTTGTTCTAAAGCAGAGTGTGATCAATTGATGAGAACTCTGCTGTGTGTTTCCCTTCAGAAATGGACTTAAATCCCAGGCTCTGAGTCTTCCTAAAGCAAGAATTCTTTTCAGGTAAGGGCAGTTTCTTTACAGCTCAAACGAACTACATCATTCACGAAGCTCACACTTTTCTCATCTTAACTCACAAGCATTGGATGTTAGAGGACCTGTGGTTTGTTTCAGTTTCAGAAGCAGAGTTGAAATAGATATGGTCCGTATGTGTAGGAACCACCGTTCTCTTGTTCTGAGCACACTCAGATTTCCTGCTGTATTAGAGAAGCTAGAAAGCAAGAGCGTGTTCTCGCTCTAAAGCAGAGTGTGATCCATGGATGAGAACTATCCTGTTTGTTTCCCTTCAGAAATGGAGTTAAATCCCAGGCTCTGTGTCTTCCTACAAGCAACACTTCGTTTCAGGTAAGGGCAGTCACTTCTCAGCTCAAACGAACTACATCGTTCACGAAGCTCACACGTTTCTCATCTTAAATGACAAGCATTGGATGTTAGAGGACCAGTGCTTTGTATCAGTTTCAGAAGCAGAGTTGGAGTACATATGGTCCGTATGTGTAGGAAACGTCGTTCTTTTGTTCTCAGCACACTCACATTTCATGCTGTCTTAGAGCCTCTAGAAAGAAAGAGCGTGCTCCTTACTCTAAAGCAGAGTGTGATCAATGGATGAGAACTCTGCTGTGTGTTTCCCTTCAGAAATGGAGTTAAATCCCAGGCTCTGAGTCTTCCTACAAACAAGGATCATTTCTGGAAATGGCAGTTACTTTTCAGCTCAAGCAAACTACGTCTTTCATGAAGCTCACACGTTTCTCATCTTAACTGCCAAGCATTCAATGTTACAGGACCAGTGCTTTGTATCAGTTTCGAAAGCAGAGTTGGACTACATATGGTCCTTATGTAGGAAACACCGTTCTTTTGTTCTCAGCACACTCACGTTTCCTGCTGTCTTAGAGACTCTAGAAAGCAGGAGCATGATTCTTGTTCTAAAGCAGAGTGTGATCAATTGATGAGAACTCTGCTGTGTGTTTCCCTTCAGAAATGGAGTTAAATCCCAGGCTCTGAGTCTTCCTAAAGCAAGAATTCTTTTCAGGTAAGGGCAGTTTCTTTACAGCTCAAACGAACTACATCGTTCACGAAGCTCACACTTTTCTCATCTTAACTGACAAGCATTGGATGTTAGAGGACCTGTGGTTTGTTTCAGTATCAGAAGCAGAGTTGAACTAGATAGGGTCCATATGTGTAGGAAACACCGTTCTATTCTTCTCAGAACACTCACGTATCCTGCTGTCTTAGAGACTCTAGAAAGCAAGATCATGATTCTTGTTCTAAATCAGAGTGTGTTCAATGGATGAGAACTGTGCTGTGTGTTTCCCTTCAGATATGGAGTTAAATCCCAGGCTCTGAGTCTTCCTACAATCAAGACTTCATTTCCGGAAAGGGCAGTTACTTTTCAGCTCAAGCGAACTACATCATTCACAAAGCTCACCCGTTTCTCCTCTCAACTGACAAGCATTGGATGTTACAGGACCAGTGCTTTGTACCAGTTTCAGAAGCAGAGTTGGACTAGACATGGTCTGTATGTGTAGGAAACACCGTTCTTTTGTTCTCAGCTGACTCACGTTTCCTGCTGTCTTACAGACTCTAGAAAGCAAGAGCGTGCTTGTTGTTCTAAAGCAGAGTGTGATCAATGGATGAGAACTCTGCTGTGTGTTTCACTTCAGAAATGTAGTTAAATCCCAGACTCTGAGTCTTCCTAAAAACAATACTTCTTTTCAGGTAAGGGCAGTTTCTTTACAGCTCAAATGAACTACATCGTTCACGAAGCTCACATGTTTCTCATATTAACTGTCAAGCATAGCATGTTAGAGGACCTGTGATTTGTTTCAGTTTCAGAAGCAGTGTTGAACTAGATATGGTCCGTATGTGTAGGAATCTCCGTTCTTTTGTTCTCAGCACACTCACGTTTCCTGCTGACTTAGTGACTCCAGAAAGCAAGAGCGTGCGTCTTGCTCTAAAGCAGAGTGTGATCAGTGGATGAGAACTCTGCTGTGTGTTTCACTTCAGAAAAGGAGTTAAATCCCAAGCTCTAAGTCTTCCTAAAAGCAAGAATTCTTTTTTTAGGTAAGGGCAGTTTCCTTACAGCTCAAATGAACTACATCGTTCACGAAGCTCACACGTTTCTCATCTTAAATGACAAGCATTGGATGTTAGAGGACCTGTGGTTTGTTTCAGTTTCAGAAGCAGAGTTGAACTAGATATGGTCCGTATGTGTAGGAACCACCGTTCTCTTGTTCTGAGCACACTCAGATTTCCTGCTTTATTAGAGACGCTAGAAAGCAAGAGTGTGCTTCTCGCTCTACAGCAGAGTGTGATCCATGGATGAGAACTATGCTGTGTGTTTCTCTTCAGAAATGGAGTTAAATTCCAGGCTCTGTGTCTTCCTACAAGCAAGACTGCGTTTCAGGTAAGGGCAGTCACTTTTCATCTCAAACGAACTACGTCGTTCACGAAGCTCACACGTTTCTCATCTTAACTGACAAGCATTGGATGTTACAGGACCAGTGCTTTTTATCAGTTTCAGAAGCAGAGTTGGACTAGACATGGTCTGTATGTGTAGGAAACACCGTTCATTTGTTCTCAGCACACTCACGTTTCCTGCTGTCTTAGAGACTCTAGAAAGCAGGAGCATGATTCTTGTTCTAAAGCAGAGTGTGATCAATTGATGAGAACTCTGCTGTGTGTTTCCCTTCAGAAATGGACTTAAATCCCAGGCTCTGAGTCTTCCTAAAGCAAGAATTCTTTTCAGGTAAGGGCAGTTTCTTTACAGCTCAAACGAACTACATCATTCACGAAGCTCACACTTTTCTCATCTTAACTCACAAGCATTGGATGTTAGAGGACCTGTGGTTTGTTTCAGTTTCAGAAGCAGAGTTGAAATAGATATGGTCCGTATGTGTAGGAACCACCGTTCTCTTGTTCTGAGCACACTCAGATTTCCTGCTGTATTAGAGACGCTAGAAAGCAAGAGTGTGCTTCTCGCTCTACAGCAGAGTGTGATCCATGGATGAGAACTATGCTGTGTGTTTCTCTTCAGAAATGGAGTTAAATTCCAGGCTCTGTGTCTTCCTACAAGCAAGACTTCGTTTCAGGTAACGGCAGTCACTTTTCAGCACAAACGAACTACGTCGTTCACGAAGCTCACACGTTTCTCCTCTTAACTGACAAGCATTGGATGTTACAGGACCAGTGCTTTGTTTCAGTTTCAGAAGCAGAGTTGGACTAGACATGGTCTGTATGTGTAGGAAACTCCGTTCATTTGTTCTCAGCACACTCACGTTTCCTGCTGTCTTAGAGACTCTAGAAAGCAAGAGCATGCTTTTTGTTCTAAAGCAGAGTTTGATCAATGGATGAGAACTCTTCTGTGTGTTTCACTTCAAAAAAGGAGTTAAATCCCAAGCTCTGAGTCTTCCTACAAGGAAGACTTCGTTTCCAGGAAGGGCAGTTACTTTACATCTCAAACGAAATACGTCGTTCAGGAAGCTCACACGTTTCTCATCTTAACTGACAAGCATTGGATGTTACAGGACCAGTGCTTTGTATCAGTTTTGAAAGCAGAGTTGGACTACATATGGTCCTTATGTGTAGGAAACATCGTCCTTTTGTTCTCAGCACACTCACGTTTCATGCTGTCTTAGAGCCTCTAGAAAGCAAGAGCGTGCTTCTTACTCTAAAGCAGAGTGTGATCAATGGATGAGAACTCTGCTGTGTGTTTCCCTTCAGAAATGGAGTTAAATCCCAGGCTCTGAGTCTTCCTACAAGCAAGGATCGTTTCTGGAAAGGGCAGTTACTTTTCAGCTCAAGCAAACTACGTCTTTCATGAAGCTCACACGTTTCTCATCTTAACTGCCAAGCATTGGATGTTACAGGACAAGTGCTTTGTATCAGTTTCGAAAGCAGAGTTGGACTACATATGGTCCTTATGTAGGAAACACCGTTCTTTTGTTCTCAGCACACTCACGTTTCCTGCTGTCTTAGAGACTCTAGAAAGCAGGAGCATGATTCTTGTTCTAAAGCAGAGTGTGATCAATTGATGAGAACTCTGCTGTGTGTTTCCCTTCAGAAATGGAGTTAAATCCCAGGCTCTGAGTCTTCCTAAAGCAAGAATTCTTTTCAGGTAAGGGCAGTTTCTTTACTGCTCCAACGAACTACATCGTTCACGAAGCTCACACTTTTCTCATCTTAACTGACAAGCATTGGATGTTAGAGGACCTGTGGTTTGTTTCAGTTTCAGAAGCAGAGTTGAACTAGATATGGTCCGTATGTGTAGGAAACACCGTTCTCTTCTTCTGAGCACACTCAGATTTCCTGTTGTATTAGAGAAGCTCGAAAGCAAGAGCGTGTTCTCGCTCTAAAGCAGAGTGTGATCCATGGATGAGAACTATCCTGTTTGTTTCCCTTCAGAAATGGAGTTAAATCCCAGGCTCTGTGTCTTCCTACAAGCAACACTTCGTTTCAGGTAAGGGCAGTCACTTCTCAGCTCAAACGAACTACATCGTTCACGAAGCTCACACGTTTCTCATCTTAAATGACAAGCATTGGATGTTAGAGGACCAGTGCTTTGTATCAGTTTCAGAAGCAGAGTTGGAGTACATATGGTCCGTATGTGTAGGAAACGTCGTTCTTTTGTTCTCAACACACTCACGTTTCATGCTGTCTTAGAGCCTCTAGAAAGCAAGAGCGTGCTTCTTACTCTAAAGCAGAGTGTGATCAATTGATGAGAACTCTGCTGTGTGTTTCCCTTCAGAAATGGAGTTAAATCCCAGGCTCTGAGTCTTCCTAAAGCAAGAATTCTTTTCAGGTAAGGGCAGTATCTTTACAGCTCAAACGAACTACATCGTTCACGAAGCTCACACTTCTCTCATCTTAACTGACAAGCATTGGATGTTAGAGGACCTGTGGTTTGTTTCAGTATCAGAAGCAGAGTTGAACTAGATATGGTCCATATGTGTAGGAAACACCGTTCTTTTCTTCTCAGAACACTCACGTTTCCTGCTGTCTTAGAGACACTAGAAAGCAAGAGCATAATTCTTGTTCTAAAGCAGAGTGTGTTCAATGGATGAGAACTGTGCTGTGTGTTTCCCTTCAGAAATGGAATTAAATCCCAGGCTCTGAGTCTTCCTACAATCAAGATTTCGTTTCCGGAAAGGGCAGTTACTTTTCAGCTCAAGCGAACTACATCGTTCACAAAGCTCACACGTTTCTCATCTCAACTGACAAGCATTGGATGTTACAGGACCAGTGCTTTGTACCAGTTTCAGAAGCAGAGTTGGACTAGACATGGTCTGTATGTGTAGGAAACACCGTTCTGTTGTTCAGCTCACTCACGTTTCCTGCTGTCTTACAGACTCTAGAAAGCAAGAGCGTGCTTGTTGTTCTAAAGCAGAGTGTGATCAATGGATGAGAACTCTGCTGTGTGTTTCACTTCAGAAATGTAGTTAAATCCCAGACTCTGAATCTTCCTAAAAACAATACTTCTTTTCAGGTAAGGGCAGTTTCTTTACAGCTCAAATGAACTACATCGTTCATGAAGCTCACATGTTTCTCATATTAACTGTCAAGCATTGCATGTTAGAGGACCTGTGATTTGTTTCAGTTTCAGAAGCAGTGTTGAACTAGATATGGTCCGTATGTGTAGGAATCTCCGTTCTTTTGTTCTCAGCACACTCACGTTTCCTGTTGACTTAGTGACTCCAGAAAGCAAGAGCGTGCGTCTTGCTCTAAAGCAGAGTGTGATCAGTGGATGAGAACTCTGCTGTGTGTTTCACTTCAGAAAAGGAGTTAAATCCCAAGCTCTAAGTCTTCCTAAAAGCAAGAATTCTTTTTTTAGGTAAGGGCAGTTTCCTTACAGCTCAAATGAAGTACATCGTTCACCAAGCTCACACGTTTCTCATCTTAACTGACAAGCATTGGATGTTAGAGGACCTGTGGTTTGTTTCAGTTTCAGAAGCAGAGTTGAACTAGATATGGTCCGTACGTGTAGGAACCACCGTTCTCTTGTTCTGAGCACACTCAGATTTCCTGCTGTATTAGAGACGCTAGAAAGCAAGAGTGTGCTTCTCGCTCTACAGCAGAGTGTGATCCATGGATGAGAACTATGCTGTGTGTTTCTCTTCAGAAATGGAGTTAAATTCCAGGCTCTGTGTCTTCCTACAAGCAAGACTTCGTTTCAGGTAAGGGCAGTCACTTTTCAGCTCAATCGAACTACATTGTTCACGAAGCTCACACGTTTATCATCTTAACTGACAAGCATTGGATGTTACAGGACCAGTGCTTTGTATCAGTTTCAGAAGCAGAGTTGGACTAGACATGGTCTGTATGTGTAGGAAACTCCGTTCATTTGTTCTCAGCACACTCACGTTTCCTGCTGTCTTAGAGACTCTAGAAAGCAAGAGCATGCTTTTTGTTCTAATGCAGAGTTTGATCAATGGATGAGAACTCTTCTGTGTGTTTCACTTCAAAAAAGGAGTTAAATCCCAAGCTCTGAGTCTTCCTACAAGGAAGACTTCGTTTCCAGAAAGGGCAGTTACTTTACATCTTAAACGAAATATGTCGTTCACGAAGCTCACATGATTCTCATCTTAACTGACAAGCATTGGATGTTACAGGACCAGTGCTTTGTATCAGTTTTGAAAGCAGAGTTGGACTACATATGGTTATTATGTGTAGGAAACATCGTCCTTTTGTTCTCAGCACACTCACGTTTCATGCTGTCTTAGAGCCTCTAGAAAGCAAGAGCGTGCTTCTTACTCTAAAGCAGAGTGTGGTCAATGGATGAGAACTCTGCTGTGTGTTTTACTTCAGAAATGGAGTTAAATCCCAGGCTCTGAGTCTTCCTACAAGCAAGACTTCATTTCAGGTAACGGCAGTCACTTTTCAGCTCAAACGAACTACATCGTTCACGAAGGTCACACGTTTCTCATCTTAACTGACAAGCATTGGATGTTAGAGGACCTGTGGTTTGTTTCAGTATCAGAAGCAGAGTTGAACTAGATATGGTCCATATGTGTAGGAAACACCGTTCTTTTCTTCTCAGAACACTCAGGTTTCCTGCTGTCTTAGAGACTCTAGAAAGCACGAGCATGATTCTTGTTCTAAAGCAGAGTGTGTTCAATGGATGAGAACTGTGCTGTGTGTTTCACTTCAGAAATGGAGTTAAATCCCAGGCTCTGAGTCTTCTTACAATCAAGGATGGTTTCTGGAAAGGGCAGCTACTTTTGAGCTCAAGCAAACTACGTCTTTCATGAAGCTCACACGTTTCTCATCTTAACTGCCAAGCATTCAATGTTACAGGACCAGTGCTTTGTATCAGTTTCGAAAGCAGAGTTGGACTACATATGGTCCTTATGTAGGAAACACCGTTCTTTTGTTCTCAGCACACTCACGTTTCCTGCTGTCTTAGAGACTCTAGAAAGCAGGAGCATGATTCTTGTTCTAAAGCAGAGTGTGATCAATTGATGAGAACTCTGCTGTGTGTTTCCCTTCAGAAATGGAGTTAAATCCCAGGCTCAGAGTCTTCCTAAATCAAGAATTCTTTTCAGGTAAGTGCAGTTTCTTTACAGCTCAAACGAACTACATCGTTCACGAAGCTCACACTTTTCTCATCTTAACTGACAAGCATTGGATGTTAGAGGACCTGTGGTTTGTTTCAGTTTCAGAAGCAGAGTTGAACTAGATATGGTCCGTATGTGTAGGAACCACCGTTCTCCTGTTCTGAGCACACTCAGATTTCCTGCTGTATTAGAGATGCTAGAAAGCAAGAGTGTGCTTCTCGCTCTACAGCAGAGTGTGATCCATGGATGAGAACTATGCTGTGTGTTTCTCTTCAGAAGTGGAGTTAAATTCCAGGCTCTGTGTCTTCCTACAAGCAAGACTTCGTTTCAGGTAAGGGCAGTCACTTTTCAGCTCAAACGAACTACGTCGTTCACGAAGCTCACACGTTTCTCATCTTAACTGACAAGCATTGGATGTTACAGGACCAGTGCTTTGTATCAGTTTCAGAAGCAGAGTTGGACTAGACATGGTCCGTATGTGTAGGATACTCCGTTCATTTGTTCTCAGCACACTCACGTTTCCTGCTGTCTTAGAGACTCTAGAAAGCAAGAGCATGCTTTTTGTTCTAAAGCAGAGTTTGATCAATGGATGAGAACTCTTCTGTGTGTTTCACTTCAAAAAAGGAGTTAAATCCCAAGCTCTGAGTCTTCCTACAAGGAAGACTTCGTTTCCAGAAAGGGCAGTTACTTTACATCTTAAACGAAATATGTCGTTCACGAAGCTCACATGATTCTCATCTTAACTGACAAGCATTGGATGTTACAGGACCAGTGCTTTGTATCAGTTTTGAAAGCAGAGTTGGACTACATATGGTTATTATGTGTAGGAAACATCGTCCTTTTGTTCTCAGCACACTCACGTTTCATGCTGTCTTAGAGCCTCTAGAAAGCAAGAGCGTGCTTCTTACTCTAAAGCAGAGTGTGGTCAATGGATGAGAACTCTGCTGTGTGTTTTACTTCAGAAATGGAGTTAAATCCCAGGCTCTGAGTCTTCCTACAAGCAAGACTTCATTTCAGGTAACGGCAGTCACTTTTCAGCTCAAACGAACTACATCGTTCACGAAGGTCACACGTTTCTCATCTTAACTGACAAGCATTGGATGTTAGAGGACCTGTGGTTTGTTTCAGTATCAGAAGCAGAGTTGAACTAGATATGGTCCATATGTGTAGGAAACACCGTTCTTTTCTTCTCAGAACACTCAGGTTTCCTGCTGTCTTAGAGACTCTAGAAAGCACGAGCATGATTCTTGTTCTAAAGCAGAGTGTGTTCAATGGATGAGAACTGTGCTGTGTGTTTCACTTCAGAAATGGAGTTAAATCCCAGGCTCTGAGTCTTCTTACAATCAAGGATCGTTTCTGGAAAGGGCAGCTACTTTTGAGCTCAAGCAAACTACGTCTTTCATGAAGCTCACACGTTTCTCATCTTAACTGCCAAGCATTCAATGTTACAGGACCAGTGCTTTGTATCAGTTTCGAAAGCAGAGTTGGACTACATATGGTCCTTATGTAGGAAACACCGTTCTTTTGTTCTCAGCACACTCACGTTTCCTGCTGTCTTAGAGACTCTAGAAAGCAGGAGCATGATTCTTGTTCTAAAGCAGAGTGTGATCAATTGATGAGAACTCTGCTGTGTGTTTCCCTTCAGAAATGGAGTTAAATCCCAGGCTCAGAGTCTTCCTAAATCAAGAATTCTTTTCAGGTAAGTGCAGTTTCTTTACAGCTCAAACGAACTACATCGTTCACGAAGCTCACACTTTTCTCATCTTAACTGACAAGCATTGGATGTTAGAGGACCTGTGGTTTGTTTCAGTTTCAGAAGCAGAGTTGAACTAGATATGGTCCGTACGTGTAGGAACCACCGTTCTCTTGTTCTGAGCACACTCAGATTTCCTGCTGTATTAGAGACGCTAGAAAGCAAGAGTGTGCTTCTCGCTCTACAGCAGAGTGTGATCCATGGATGAGAACTATGCTGTGTGTTTCTCTTCAGAAATGGAGTTAAATTCCAGGCTCTGTGTCTTCCTACAAGCAAGACTTCGTTTCAGGTAAGGGCAGTCACTTTTCAGCTCAAACGAACTACATTGTTCACGAAGCTCACACGTTTATCATCTTAACTGACAAGCATTGGATGTTAGAGGACCAGTGCTTTGCATCAGTTTCAGAAGCAGAGTTGGACTAGACATGGTCTGTATGTGTAGGAAACACCTTTCATTTGTTCTCAGCACACTCACGTTTCCTGCTGTCTTACAGACTCTAGAAAGCAAGAGCGTGCTTGTTGTTCTAAAGCAGAGTGTGATCAATGGATGAGAACTCTGCTGTGTGTTTCACTTCAGAAATGTAGTTAAATCCCAGACTCTGAATCTTCCTAAAAACAATACTTCTTTTCAGGTAAGGGCAGTTTCTTTACAGCTCAAATGAACTACATCGTTCATGAAGCTCACATGTTTCTCATATTAACTGTCAAGCATTGCATGTTAGAGGACCTGTGATTTGTTTCAGTTTCAGAAGCAGTGTTGAACTAGATATGGTCCGTATGTGTAGGAATCTCCGTTCTTTTGTTCTCAGCACACTCACGTTTCCTGTTGACTTAGTGACTCCAGAAAGCAAGAGCGTGCGTCTTGCTCTAAAGCAGAGTGTGATCAGTGGATGAGAACTCTGCTGTGTGTTTCACTTCAGAAAAGGAGTTAAATCCCAAGCTCTAAGTCTTCCTAAAAGCAAGAATTCTTTTTTTAGGTAAGGGCAGTTTCCTTACAGCTCAAATGAAGTACATCGTTCACCAAGCTCACACGTTTCTCATCTTAACTGACAAGCATTGGATGTTAGAGGACCTGTGGTTTGTTTCAGTTTCAGAAGCAGAGTTGAACTAGATATGGTCCGTACGTGTAGGAACCACCGTTCTCTTGTTCTGAGCACACTCAGATTTCCTGCTGTATTAGAGACGCTAGAAAGCAAGAGTGTGCTTCTCGCTCTACAGCAGAGTGTGATCCATGGATGAGAACTATGCTGTGTGTTTCTCTTCAGAAATGGAGTTAAATTCCAGGCTCTGTGTCTTCCTACAAGCAAGACTTCGTTTCAGGTAAGGGCAGTCACTTTTCAGCTCAATCGAACTACATTGTTCACGAAGCTCACACGTTTATCATCTTAACTGACAAGCATTGGATGTTACAGGACCAGTGCTTTGTATCAGTTTCAGAAGCAGAGTTGGACTAGACATGGTCTGTATGTGTAGGAAACTCCGTTCATTTGTTCTCAGCACACTCACGTTTCCTGCTGTCTTAGAGACTCTAGAAAGCAAGAGCATGCTTTTTGTTCTAATGCAGAGTTTGATCAATGGATGAGAACTCTTCTGTGTGTTTCACTTCAAAAAAGGAGTTAAATCCCAAGCTCTGAGTCTTCCTACAAGGAAGACTTCGTTTCCAGAAAGGGCAGTTACTTTACATCTTAAACGAAATATGTCGTTCACGAAGCTCACATGATTCTCATCTTAACTGACAAGCATTGGATGTTACAGGACCAGTGCTTTGTATCAGTTTTGAAAGCAGAGTTGGACTACATATGGTTATTATGTGTAGGAAACATCGTCCTTTTGTTCTCAGCACACTCACGTTTCATGCTGTCTTAGAGCCTCTAGAAAGCAAGAGCGTGCTTCTTACTCTAAAGCAGAGTGTGGTCAATGGATGAGAACTCTGCTGTGTGTTTTACTTCAGAAATGGAGTTAAATCCCAGGCTCTGAGTCTTCCTACAAGCAAGACTTCATTTCAGGTAACGGCAGTCACTTTTCAGCTCAAACGAACTACATCGTTCACGAAGGTCACACGTTTCTCATCTTAACTGACAAGCATTGGATGTTAGAGGACCTGTGGTTTGTTTCAGTATCAGAAGCAGAGTTGAACTAGATATGGTCCATATGTGTAGGAAACACCGTTCTTTTCTTCTCAGAACACTCAGGTTTCCTGCTGTCTTAGAGACTCTAGAAAGCACGAGCATGATTCTTGTTCTAAAGCAGAGTGTGTTCAATGGATGAGAACTGTGCTGTGTGTTTCACTTCAGAAATGGAGTTAAATCCCAGGCTCTGAGTCTTCTTACAATCAAGGATGGTTTCTGGAAAGGGCAGCTACTTTTGAGCTCAAGCAAACTACGTCTTTCATGAAGCTCACACGTTTCTCATCTTAACTGCCAAGCATTCAATGTTACAGGACCAGTGCTTTGTATCAGTTTCGAAAGCAGAGTTGGACTACATATGGTCCTTATGTAGGAAACACCGTTCTTTTGTTCTCAGCACACTCACGTTTCCTGCTGTCTTAGAGACTCTAGAAAGCAGGAGCATGATTCTTGTTCTAAAGCAGAGTGTGATCAATTGATGAGAACTCTGCTGTGTGTTTCCCTTCAGAAATGGAGTTAAATCCCAGGCTCAGAGTCTTCCTAAATCAAGAATTCTTTTCAGGTAAGTGCAGTTTCTTTACAGCTCAAACGAACTACATCGTTCACGAAGCTCACACTTTTCTCATCTTAACTGACAAGCATTGGATGTTAGAGGACCTGTGGTTTGTTTCAGTTTCAGAAGCAGAGTTGAACTAGATATGGTCCGTATGTGTAGGAACCACCGTTCTCCTGTTCTGAGCACACTCAGATTTCCTGCTGTATTAGAGATGCTAGAAAGCAAGAGTGTGCTTCTCGCTCTACAGCAGAGTGTGATCCATGGATGAGAACTATGCTGTGTGTTTCTCTTCAGAAGTGGAGTTAAATTCCAGGCTCTGTGTCTTCCTACAAGCAAGACTTCGTTTCAGGTAAGGGCAGTCACTTTTCAGCTCAAACGAACTACGTCGTTCACGAAGCTCACACGTTTCTCATCTTAACTGACAAGCATTGGATGTTACAGGACCAGTGCTTTGTATCAGTTTCAGAAGCAGAGTTGGACTAGACATGGTCCGTATGTGTAGGATACTCCGTTCATTTGTTCTCAGCACACTCACGTTTCCTGCTGTCTTAGAGACTCTAGAAAGCAAGAGCATGCTTTTTGTTCTAAAGCAGAGTTTGATCAATGGATGAGAACTCTTCTGTGTGTTTCACTTCAAAAAAGGAGTTAAATCCCAAGCTCTGAGTCTTCCTACAAGGAAGACTTCGTTTCCAGAAAGGGCAGTTACTTTACATCTTAAACGAAATATGTCGTTCACGAAGCTCACATGATTCTCATCTTAACTGACAAGCATTGGATGTTACAGGACCAGTGCTTTGTATCAGTTTTGAAAGCAGAGTTGGACTACATATGGTTATTATGTGTAGGAAACATCGTCCTTTTGTTCTCAGCACACTCACGTTTCATGCTGTCTTAGAGCCTCTAGAAAGCAAGAGCGTGCTTCTTACTCTAAAGCAGAGTGTGGTCAATGGATGAGAACTCTGCTGTGTGTTTTACTTCAGAAATGGAGTTAAATCCCAGGCTCTGAGTCTTCCTACAAGCAAGACTTCATTTCAGGTAACGGCAGTCACTTTTCAGCTCAAACGAACTACATCGTTCACGAAGGTCACACGTTTCTCATCTTAACTGACAAGCATTGGATGTTAGAGGACCTGTGGTTTGTTTCAGTATCAGAAGCAGAGTTGAACTAGATATGGTCCATATGTGTAGGAAACACCGTTCTTTTCTTCTCAGAACACTCAGGTTTCCTGCTGTCTTAGAGACTCTAGAAAGCACGAGCATGATTCTTGTTCTAAAGCAGAGTGTGTTCAATGGATGAGAACTGTGCTGTGTGTTTCACTTCAGAAATGGAGTTAAATCCCAGGCTCTGAGTCTTCTTACAATCAAGGATCGTTTCTGGAAAGGGCAGCTACTTTTGAGCTCAAGCAAACTACGTCTTTCATGAAGCTCACACGTTTCTCATCTTAACTGCCAAGCATTCAATGTTACAGGACCAGTGCTTTGTATCAGTTTCGAAAGCAGAGTTGGACTACATATGGTCCTTATGTAGGAAACACCGTTCTTTTGTTCTCAGCACACTCACGTTTCCTGCTGTCTTAGAGACTCTAGAAAGCAGGAGCATGATTCTTGTTCTAAAGCAGAGTGTGATCAATTGATGAGAACTCTGCTGTGTGTTTCCCTTCAGAAATGGAGTTAAATCCCAGGCTCAGAGTCTTCCTAAATCAAGAATTCTTTTCAGGTAAGTGCAGTTTCTTTACAGCTCAAACGAACTACATCGTTCACGAAGCTCACACTTTTCTCATCTTAACTGACAAGCATTGGATGTTAGAGGACCTGTGGTTTGTTTCAGTTTCAGAAGCAGAGTTGAACTAGATATGGTCCGTACGTGTAGGAACCACCGTTCTCTTGTTCTGAGCACACTCAGATTTCCTGCTGTATTAGAGACGCTAGAAAGCAAGAGTGTGCTTCTCGCTCTACAGCAGAGTGTGATCCATGGATGAGAACTATGCTGTGTGTTTCTCTTCAGAAATGGAGTTAAATTCCAGGCTCTGTGTCTTCCTACAAGTAAGACTTCGTTTCAGGTAAGGGCAGTCACTTTTCAGCTCAAACGAACTACATTGTTCACGAAGCTCACACGTTTATCATCTTAACTGACAAGCATTGGATGTTAGAGGACCAGTGCTTTGCATCAGTTTCAGAAGCAGAGTTGGACTAGACATGGTCTGTATGTGTAGGAAACACCTTTCATTTGTTCTCAGCACACTCACGTTTCCTGCTGTCTTAGAGACTCTAGAAAGCAAGAGCATGCTTTTTGTTCTAAAGCAGAGTTTGATCAATGGAAGAGAACTCTTCTGTGTGTTTCACTTCAAAAAAGGAGTTAAATCCCAAGCTCTGAGTCTTCCTACAAGGAAGACTTCATTTCCAGAAAGGGCAGTTACTTTACATCTCAAACGAAATACGTCGTTCAGGAAGCTCACACGTTTCTCATCTTCACTGACAAGCATTGGATGTTACAGGACCAGTGCTTTGTATCAGTTTCGAAAGCAGAGTTGGACTACATATGGTCCTTATGTAGGAAACACCGTTCTTTTGTTCTCAGCACACTCACGTTTCCTGCTGTCTTAGAGACTCTAGAAAGCAGGAGCATGATTCTTGTTCTAAAGCAGAGTGTGATCAATTGATGAGAACTCTGCTGTGTGTTTCCCTTCAGAAATGGAGTTAAATCCCAGGCTCTGAGTCTTCCTAAAGCAAGAATTCTTTTCAGGTAAGGGCAGTTTCTTTACAGCTCAAACGAACTACATCGTTCACGAAGCTCACACTTTTCTCATCTTAACTCACAAGCATTGGATGTTAGAGGACCTGTGGTTTGTTTCAGTTTCAGAAGCAGAGTTGAACTAGATATGGTCCGTATGTGTAGGAACCACCGTTCTCTTGTTCTGAGCACACTCAGATTTCCTGCTGTATTAGAGACGCTAGAAAGCAAGAGTGTGCTTCTCGCTCTACAGCAGAGTGTGTTCCATGGATGAGAACTATGCTGTGTGTTTCTCTTCAGAAATGGAGTTAAATTCCAGGCTCTGTGTCTTCCTACAAGCAAGACTTCGTTTCAGGTAAGGGCAGTCACTTTTCAGCTCAAACGAACTACATTGTTCACGAAGCTCACACGTTTATCATCTTAACTGACAAGCATTGGATGTTAGAGGACCAGTGCTTTGCATCAGTTTCAGAAGCAGAGTTGGACTAGACATGGTCTGTATGTGTAGGAAACACCTTTCATTTGTTCTCAGCACACTCACGTTTCCTGCTGTCTTAGAGACTCTAGAAAGCAAGAGCATGCTTTTTGTTCTAAAGCAGAGTTTGATCAATGGAAGAGAACTCTTCTGTGTGTTTCACTTCAAAAAAGGAGTTAAATCCCAAGCTCTGAGTCTTCCTACAAGGAAGACTTCATTTCCAGAAAGGGCAGTTACTTTACATCTCAAACGAAATACGTCGTTCAGGAAGCTCACACGTTTCTCATCTTCATTGACAAGCATTGGATGTTACAGGACCAGTGCTTTGTATCAGTTTCGAAAGCAGAGTTGGACTACATATGGTCCTTATGTAGGAAACACCGTTCTTTTGTTCTCAGCACACTCACGTTTCCTGCTGTCTTAGAGACTCTAGAAAGCAGGAGCATGATTCTTGTTCTAAAGCAGAGTGTGATCAATTGATGAGAACTCTGCTGTGTGTTTCCCTTCAGAAATGGAGTTAAATCCCAGGCTCTGAGTCTTCCTAAAGCAAGAATTCTTTTCAGGTAAGGGCAGTTTCTTTACAGCTCAAACGAACTACATCGTTCACGAAGCTCACACTTTTCTCATCTTAACTCACAAGCATTGGATGTTAGAGGACCTGTGGTTTGTTTCAGTTTCAGAAGCAGAGTTGAACTAGATATGGTCCGTATGTGTAGGAACCACCGTTCTCTTGTTCTGAGCACACTCAGATTTCCTGCTGTATTAGAGACGCTAGAAAGCAAGAGTGTGCTTCTCGCTCTACAGCAGAGTGTGTTCCATGGATGAGAACTATGCTGTGTGTTTCTCTTCAGAAATGGAGTTAAATTCCAGGCTCTGTGTCTTCCTACAAGCAAGACTTCGTTTCAGGTAAGGGCAGTCACTTTTCAGCACAAACGAACTACGTCGTTCACGAAGCTCACACGTTTCTCATCTTAACTGACAAGCATTGGATGTTAGAGGACCAGTGCTTTGTATCAGTTTCAGAAGCAGAGTTGGACTAGACATGGTCTGTATGTGTAGGAAACTCCGTTCATTTGTTCTCAGCACACTCACGTTTCCTGCTGTCTTAGAGACTCTAGAAAGCAAGAGCATGCTTTTTGTTCTAAAGCAGAGTTTGATAAATGGATGAGAACTCTTCTGTGTGTTTCACTTCAAAAAAGGAGTTAAATCCCAAGCTCTGAGTCTTCCTACAAGGAAGACTTCGTTTCCAGAAAGGGCAGTTACTTTACATCTCAAACGAAATACGTCGTTCAGGAAGCTCACACGTTTCTCATCTTAACTGACAAGCATTGGATGTTACAGTACCAGTGCTTTGTATCAGTTTTGAAAGCAGAGTTGGACTACATATGGTCCTTATGTGTAGGAAACATCGTCCTTTTGTTCTCAGCACACTCACGTTTCATGCTGTCTTAGAGCCTCTAGAAAGCAAGAGCGTGCTTCTTACTCTAAAGCAGAGTGTGATCAATGGATGAGAACTCTGCTGTGTGTTTCCCTTCAGAAATGGAGTTAAATCCCAGGCTCTGAGTCTTCCTAAAGCAAGAATTCTTTTCAGGTAAGGGCAGTTTCTTTACTGCTCCAACGAACTACATCGTTCACGAAGCTCACACTTTTCTCATCTTAATTGACAAACATTGGATGTTAGAGGACCTGTGGTTTGTTTCAGTTTCAGAAGCAGAGTTGAAATAGATATGGTCCGTATGTGTAGGAAACACCGTTCTCTTCTTCTGAGCACACTCAGATTTCCTGCTGTATTAGAGAAGCTAGAAAGCAAGAGCGTGTTCTCGCTCTAAAGCAGAGTGTGATCCATGGATGAGAAGTATCCTGTTTGTTTCCCTTCAGAAATGGATTTAAATCCCAGGCTCTGTGTCTTCCTACAAGCAACACTTCGTTTCAGGTAAGGGCAGTCACTTCTCAGCTCAAATGAACTACATCGTTCACGAAGCTCACACGTTTCTCATCTTAAATGACAAGCATTGGTTGTTAGAGGACCAGTGCTTTGTATCAGTTTCAGAAGCAGAGTTGGAGTACATATGGTCCGTATGTGTAGGAAACGTCGTTCTTTTGTTCTCAGCACACTCACGTTTCATGCTGTCTTAGAGCCTCTAGAAAGCAAAAGCGTGCTTCTTACTCTAAAGCAGAGTGTGATCAATTGATGAGAACTCTGCTGTGTGTTTCCCTTCAGAAATGGGGTTAAATCCCAGGCTCTGAGTCTTCCTCAAGCAAGAATTCTTTTCAGGTAAGGGCAGTTTCTTTACAGCTCAAACGAACTACATCGTTCACGAAGCTCACACTTTTCTCATCTTAACTGACAAGCATTGGATGTTAGAGGACCTGTGGTTTGTTTCAGTATGAGAAGCAGAGTTGAACTAGATATGGTCCATATGTGTAGGAAACACCGTTCTTTTCTTCTCAGACCACTCACGTTTCCTGCTGTCTTAGAGACACTAGAAAGCAAGAGCATAATTCTTGTTCTACAGCAGAGTGTGTTCAATGGATGAGAACTGTGCTGTGTGTTTCCATTCAGAAATGGAGTTAAATCCCAGGCTCTGAGTCTTCCTACAATCAAGACTTCGTTTCCGGAAAGGGCAGTTACTTTTCAGCTCAAGCGAACTACATCGTTCACAAAGCTCACACGTTTCTCATCTCAACTGACAAGCATTGGATGTTACAGGACCAGTGCTTTGTACCAGTTTCAGAAGCAGAGTTGGACTAGACATGGTCTGTATGTGTAGGAAACACCGTTCTTTTGTTCAGCTCACTCACGTTTCCTGCTGTCTTACAGACTCTAGAAAGCAAGAGCGTGCTTGTTGTTCTAAAGCAGAGTGTGATCAATGGATGAGAACTCTGCTGTGTGTTTCACTTCAGAAATGTAGTTAAATCCCAGACTCTGAATCTTCGTAAAAACAATACTTCTTTTCAGGTAAGGGCAGTTTCTTTACAGCTCAAATGAACTACATTGTTCACGAAGCTCACACGTTTATCATCTTAACTGACAAGCATTGGATGTTAGAGGACCAGTGCTTTGCATCAGTTTCAGAAGCAGAGTTGGACTAGACATGGTCTGTATGTGTAGGAAACACCTTTCATTTGTTCTCAGCACACTCACGTTTCCTGCTGTCTTAGAGACTCTAGAAAGCAAGAGCATGCTTTTTGTTCTAAAGCAGAGTTTGATCAATGGAAGAGAACTCTTCTGTGTGTTTCACTTCAAAAAAGGAGTTAAATCCCAAGCTCTGAGTCTTCCTACAAGGAAGACTTCATTTCCAGAAAGGGCAGTTACTTTACATCTCAAACGAAATACGTCGTTCAGGAAGCTCACACGTTTCTCATCTTCACTGACAAGCATTGGATGTTACAGGACCAGTGCTTTGTATCAGTTTTGAAAGCAGAGTTGGACTACATATGGTTATTATGTGTAGGAAACATCGTCCTTTTGTTCTCAGCACACTCACGTTTCATGCTGTCTTAGAGCCTCTAGAAAGCAAGAGCGTGCTTCTTACTCTAAAGCAGAGTGTGGTCAATGGATGAGAACTCTGCTGTGTGTTTTACTTCAGAAATGGAGTTAAATCCCAGGCTCTGAGTCTTCCTACAAGCAAGACTTCATTTCAGGTAACGGCAGTCACTTTTCAGCTCAAACGAACTACATCGTTCACGAAGGTCACACGTTTCTCATCTTAACTGACAAGCATTGGATGTTAGAGGACCTGTGGTTTGTTTCAGTATCAGAAGCAGAGTTGAACTAGATATGGTCCATATGTGTAGGAAACACCGTTCTTTTCTTCTCAGAACACTCAGGTTTCCTGCTGTCTTAGAGACTCTAGAAAGCACGAGCATGATTCTTGTTCTAAAGCAGAGTGTGTTCAATGGATGAGAACTGTGCTGTGTGTTTCACTTCAGAAATGGAGTTAAATCCCAGGATCTGAGTCTTCTTACAATCAAGGATCGTTTCTGGAAAGGGCAGCTACTTTTGAGCTCAAGCAAACTACGTCTTTCATGAAGCTCACACGTTTCTCATCTTAACTGCCAAGCATTCAATGTTACAGGACCAGTGCTTTGTATCAGTTTCGAAAGCAGAGTTGGACTACATATGGTCCTTATGTAGGAAACACCGTTCTTTTGTTCTCAGCACACTCACGTTTCCTGCTGTCTTAGAGACTCTAGAAAGCAGGAGCATGATTCTTGTTCTAAAGCAGAGTGTGATCAATTGATGAGAACTCTGCTGTGTGTTTCCCTTCAGAAATGGAGTTAAATCCCAGGCTCAGAGTCTTCCTAAATCAAGAATTCTTTTCAGGTAAGTGCAGTTTCTTTACAGCTCAAACGAACTACATCGTTCACGAAGCTCACACTTTTCTCATCTTAACTGACAAGCATTGGATGTTAGAGGACCTGTGGTTTGTTTCAGTTTCAGAAGCAGAGTTGAACTAGATATGGTCCGTACGTGTAGGAACCACCGTTCTCTTGTTCTGAGCACACTCAGATTTCCTGCTGTATTAGAGACGCTAGAAAGCAAGAGTGTGCTTCTCGCTCTACAGCAGAGTGTGATCCATGGATGAGAACTATGCTGTGTGTTTCTCTTCAGAAATGGAGTTAAATTCCAGGCTCTGTGTCTTCCTACAAGCAAGACTTCGTTTCAGGTAAGGGCAGTCACTTTTCAGCTCAAACGAACTACATTGTTCACGAAGCTCACACGTTTATCATCTTAACTGACAAGCATTGGATGTTAGAGGACCAGTGCTTTGCATCAGTTTCAGAAGCAGAGTTGGACTAGACATGGTCTGTATGTGTAGGAAACACCTTTCATTTGTTCTCAGCACACTCACGTTTCCTGCTGTCTTAGAGACTCTAGAAAGCAAGAGCATGCTTTTTGTTCTAAAGCAGAGTTTGATCAATGGAAGAGAACTCTTCTGTGTGTTTCACTTCAAAAAAGGAGTTAAATCCCAAGCTCTGAGTCTTCCTACAAGGAAGACTTCATTTCCAGAAAGGGCAGTTACTTTACATCTCAAACGAAATACGTCGTTCAGGAAGCTCACACGTTTCTCATCTTCACTGACAAGCATTGGATGTTACAGGACCAGTGCTTTGTATCAGTTTCGAAAGCAGAGTTGGACTACATATGGTCCTTATGTAGGAAACACCGTTCTTTTGTTCTCAGCACACTCACGTTTCCTGCTGTCTTAGAGACTCTAGAAAGCAGGAGCATGATTCTTGTTCTAAAGCAGAGTGTGATCAATTGATGAGAACTCTGCTGTGTGTTTCCCTTCAGAAATGGAGTTAAATCCCAGGCTCTGAGTCTTCCTAAAGCAAGAATTCTTTTCAGGTAAGGGCAGTTTCTTTACAGCTCAAACGAACTACATCGTTCACGAAGCTCACACTTTTCTCATCTTAACTCACAAGCATTGGATGTTAGAGGACCTGTGGTTTGTTTCAGTTTCAGAAGCAGAGTTGAACTAGATATGGTCCGTATGTGTAGGAACCACCGTTCTCTTGTTCTGAGCACACTCAGATTTCCTGCTGTATTAGAGACGCTAGAAAGCAAGAGTGTGCTTCTCGCTCTACAGCAGAGTGTGTTCCATGGATGAGAACTATGCTGTGTGTTTCTCTTCAGAAATGGAGTTAAATTCCAGGCTCTGTGTCTTCCTACAAGCAAGACTTCGTTTCAGGTAAGGGCAGTCACTTTTCAGCTCAAACGAACTACATTGTTCACGAAGCTCACACGTTTATCATCTTAACTGACAAGCATTGGATGTTAGAGGACCAGTGCTTTGCATCAGTTTCAGAAGCAGAGTTGGACTAGACATGGTCTGTATGTGTAGGAAACACCTTTCATTTGTTCTCAGCACACTCACGTTTCCTGCTGTCTTAGAGACTCTAGAAAGCAAGAGCATGCTTTTTGTTCTAAAGCAGAGTTTGATCAATGGAAGAGAACTCTTCTGTGTGTTTCACTTCAAAAAAGGAGTTAAATCCCAAGCTCTGAGTCTTCCTACAAGGAAGACTTCATTTCCAGAAAGGGCAGTTACTTTACATCTCAAACGAAATACGTCGTTCAGGAAGCTCACACGTTTCTCATCTTCACTGACAAGCATTGGATGTTACAGGACCAGTGCTTTGTATCAGTTTCGAAAGCAGAGTTGGACTACATATGGTCCTTATGTAGGAAACACCGTTCTTTTGTTCTCAGCACACTCACGTTTCCTGCTGTCTTAGAGACTCTAGAAAGCAGGAGCATGATTCTTGTTCTAAAGCAGAGTGTGATCAATTGATGAGAACTCTGCTGTGTGTTTCCCTTCAGAAATGGAGTTAAATCCCAGGCTCTGAGTCTTCCTAAAGCAAGAATTCTTTTCAGGTAAGGGCAGTTTCTTTACAGCTCAAACGAACTACATCGTTCACGAAGCTCACACTTTTCTCATCTTAACTCACAAGCATTGGATGTTAGAGGACCTGTGGTTTGTTTCAGTTTCAGAAGCAGAGTTGAACTAGATATGGTCCGTATGTGTAGGAACCACCGTTCTCTTGTTCTGAGCACACTCAGATTTCCTGCTGTATTAGAGACGCTAGAAAGCAAGAGTGTGCTTCTCGCTCTACAGCAGAGTGTGTTCCATGGATGAGAACTATGCTGTGTGTTTCTCTTCAGAAATGGAGTTAAATTCCAGGCTCTGTGTCTTCCTACAAGCAAGACTTCGTTTCAGGTAAGGGCAGTCACTTTTCAGCACAAACGAACTACGTCGTTCACGAAGCTCACACGTTTCTCATCTTAACTGACAAGCATTGGATGTTAGAGGACCAGTGCTTTGTATCAGTTTCAGAAGCAGAGTTGGACTAGACATGGTCTGTATGTGTAGGAAACTCCGTTCATTTGTTCTCAGCACACTCACGTTTCCTGCTGTCTTAGAGACTCTAGAAAGCAAGAGCATGCTTTTTGTTCTAAAGCAGAGTTTGATAAATGGATGAGAACTCTTCTGTGTGTTTCACTTCAAAAAAGGAGTTAAATCCCAAGCTCTGAGTCTTCCTACAAGGAAGACTTCGTTTCCAGAAAGGGCAGTTACTTTACATCTCAAACGAAATACGTCGTTCAGGAAGCTCACACGTTTCTCATCTTAACTGACAAGCATTGGATGTTACAGTACCAGTGCTTTGTATCAGTTTTGAAAGCAGAGTTGGACTACATATGGTCCTTATGTGTAGGAAACATCGTCCTTTTGTTCTCAGCACACTCACGTTTCATGCTGTCTTAGAGCCTCTAGAAAGCAAGAGCGTGCTTCTTACTCTAAAGCAGAGTGTGATCAATGGATGAGAACTCTGCTGTGTGTTTCCCTTCAGAAATGGAGTTAAATCCCAGGCTCTGAGTCTTCCTAAAGCAAGAATTCTTTTCAGGTAAGGGCAGTTTCTTTACTGCTCCAACGAACTACATCGTTCACGAAGCTCACACTTTTCTCATCTTAATTGACAAACATTGGATGTTAGAGGACCTGTGGTTTGTTTCAGTTTCAGAAGCAGAGTTGAAATAGATATGGTCCGTATGTGTAGGAAACACCGTTCTCTTCTTCTGAGCACACTCAGATTTCCTGCTGTATTAGAGAAGCTAGAAAGCAAGAGCGTGTTCTCGCTCTAAAGCAGAGTGTGATCCATGGATGAGAAGTATCCTGTTTGTTTCCCTTCAGAAATGGATTTAAATCCCAGGCTCTGTGTCTTCCTACAAGCAACACTTCGTTTCAGGTAAGGGCAGTCACTTCTCAGCTCAAATGAACTACATCGTTCACGAAGCTCACACGTTTCTCATCTTAAATGACAAGCATTGGTTGTTAGAGGACCAGTGCTTTGTATCAGTTTCAGAAGCAGAGTTGGAGTACATATGGTCCGTATGTGTAGGAAACGTCGTTCTTTTGTTCTCAGCACACTCACGTTTCATGCTGTCTTAGAGCCTCTAGAAAGCAAAAGCGTGCTTCTTACTCTAAAGCAGAGTGTGATCAATTGATGAGAACTCTGCTGTGTGTTTCCCTTCAGAAATGGGGTTAAATCCCAGGCTCTGAGTCTTCCTCAAGCAAGAATTCTTTTCAGGTAAGGGCAGTTTCTTTACAGCTCAAACGAACTACATCGTTCACGAAGCTCACACTTTTCTCATCTTAACTGACAAGCATTGGATGTTAGAGGACCTGTGGTTTGTTTCAGTATGAGAAGCAGAGTTGAACTAGATATGGTCCATATGTGTAGGAAACACCGTTCTTTTCTTCTCAGACCACTCACGTTTCCTGCTGTCTTAGAGACACTAGAAAGCAAGAGCATAATTCTTGTTCTACAGCAGAGTGTGTTCAATGGATGAGAACTGTGCTGTGTGTTTCCATTCAGAAATGGAGTTAAATCCCAGGCTCTGAGTCTTCCTACAATCAAGACTTCGTTTCCGGAAAGGGCAGTTACTTTTCAGCTCAAGCGAACTACATCGTTCACAAAGCTCACACGTTTCTCATCTCAACTGACAAGCATTGGATGTTACAGGACCAGTGCTTTGTACCAGTTTCAGAAGCAGAGTTGGACTAGACATGGTCTGTATGTGTAGGAAACACCGTTCTTTTGTTCAGCTCACTCACGTTTCCTGCTGTCTTACAGACTCTAGAAAGCAAGAGCGTGCTTGTTGTTCTAAAGCAGAGTGTGATCAATGGATGAGAACTCTGCTGTGTGTTTCACTTCAGAAATGTAGTTAAATCCCAGACTCTGAATCTTCGTAAAAACAATACTTCTTTTCAGGTAAGGGCAGTTTCTTTACAGCTCAAATGAACTACATTGTTCACGAATCTCACACGTTTATCATCTTAACTGACAAGCATTGGATGTTAGAGGACCAGTGCTTTGCATCAGTTTCAGAAGCAGAGTTGGACTAGACATGGTCTGTATGTGTAGGAAACACCTTTCATTTGTTCTCAGCACACTCACGTTTCCTGCTGTCTTAGAGACTCTAGAAAGCAAGAGCATGCTTTTTGTTCTAAAGCAGAGTTTGATCAATGGAAGAGAACTCTTCTGTGTGTTTCACTTCAAAAAAGGAGTTAAATCCCAAGCTCTGAGTCTTCCTACAAGGAAGACTTCATTTCCAGAAAGGGCAGTTACTTTACATCTCAAACGAAATACGTCGTTCAGGAAGCTCACACGTTTCTCATCTTCACTGACAAGCATTGGATGTTACAGGACCAGTGCTTTGTATCAGTTTTGAAAGCAGAGTTGGACTACATATGGTTATTATGTGTAGGAAACATCGTCCTTTTGTTCTCAGCACACTCACGTTTCATGCTGTCTTAGAGCCTCTAGAAAGCAAGAGCGTGCTTCTTACTCTAAAGCAGAGTGTGGTCAATGGATGAGAACTCTGCTGTGTGTTTTACTTCAGAAATGGAGTTAAATCCCAGGCTCTGAGTCTTCCTACAAGCAAGACTTCATTTCAGGTAACGGCAGTCACTTTTCAGCTCAAACGAACTACATCGTTCACGAAGGTCACACGTTTCTCATCTTAACTGACAAGCATTGGATGTTAGAGGACCTGTGGTTTGTTTCAGTATCAGAAGCAGAGTTGAACTAGATATGGTCCATATGTGTAGGAAACACCGTTCTTTTCTTCTCAGAACACTCAGGTTTCCTGCTGTCTTAGAGACTCTAGAAAGCACGAGCATGATTCTTGTTCTAAAGCAGAGTGTGTTCAATGGATGAGAACTGTGCTGTGTGTTTCACTTCAGAAATGGAGTTAAATCCCAGGCTCTGAGTCTTCTTACAATCAAGGATCGTTTCTGGAAAGGGCAGCTACTTTTGAGCTCAAGCAAACTACGTCTTTCATGAAGCTCACACGTTTCTCATCTTAACTGCCAAGCATTCAATGTTACAGGACCAGTGCTTTGTATCAGTTTCGAAAGCAGAGTTGGACTACATATGGTCCTTATGTAGGAAACACCGTTCTTTTGTTCTCAGCACACTCACGTTTCCTGCTGTCTTAGAGACTCTAGAAAGCAGGAGCATGATTCTTGTTCTAAAGCAGAGTGTGATCAATTGATGAGAACTCTGCTGTGTGTTTCCCTTCAGAAATGGAGTTAAATCCCAGGCTCAGAGTCTTCCTAAATCAAGAATTCTTTTCAGGTAAGTGCAGTTTCTTTACAGCTCAAACGAACTACATCGTTCACGAAGCTCACACTTTTCTCATCTTAACTGACAAGCATTGGATGTTAGAGGACCTGTGGTTTGTTTCAGTTTCAGAAGCAGAGTTGAACTAGATATGGTCCGTACGTGTAGGAACCACCGTTCTCTTGTTCTGAGCACACTCAGATTTCCTGCTGTATTAGAGACGCTAGAAAGCAAGAGTGTGCTTCTCGCTCTACAGCAGAGTGTGATCCATGGATGAGAACTATGCTGTGTGTTTCTCTTCAGAAATGGAGTTAAATTCCAGGCTCTGTGTCTTCCTACAAGCAAGACTTCGTTTCAGGTAAGGGCAGTCACTTTTCAGCTCAAACGAACTACATTGTTCACGAAGCTCACACGTTTATCATCTTAACTGACAAGCATTGGATGTTAGAGGACCAGTGCTTTGCATCAGTTTCAGAAGCAGAGTTGGACTAGACATGGTCTGTATGTGTAGGAAACACCTTTCATTTGTTCTCAGCACACTCACGTTTCCTGCTGTCTTAGAGACTCTAGAAAGCAAGAGCATGCTTTTTGTTCTAAAGCAGAGTTTGATCAATGGAAGAGAACTCTTCTGTGTGTTTCACTTCAAAAAAGGAGTTAAATCCCAAGCTCTGAGTCTTCCTACAAGGAAGACTTCATTTCCAGAAAGGGCAGTTACTTTACATCTCAAACGAAATACGTCGTTCAGGAAGCTCACACGTTTCTCATCTTCACTGACAAGCATTGGATGTTACAGGACCAGTGCTTTGTATCAGTTTCGAAAGCAGAGTTGGACTACATATGGTCCTTATGTAGGAAACACCGTTCTTTTGTTCTCAGCACACTCACGTTTCCTGCTGTCTTAGAGACTCTAGAAAGCAGGAGCATGATTCTTGTTCTAAAGCAGAGTGTGATCAATTGATGAGAACTCTGCTGTGTGTTTCCCTTCAGAAATGGAGTTAAATCCCAGGCTCTGAGTCTTCCTAAAGCAAGAATTCTTTTCAGGTAAGGGCAGTTTCTTTACAGCTCAAACGAACTACATCGTTCACGAAGCTCACACTTTTCTCATCTTAACTCACAAGCATTGGATGTTAGAGGACCTGTGGTTTGTTTCAGTTTCAGAAGCAGAGTTGAACTAGATATGGTCCGTATGTGTAGGAACCACCGTTCTCTTGTTCTGAGCACACTCAGATTTCCTGCTGTATTAGAGACGCTAGAAAGCAAGAGTGTGCTTCTCGCTCTACAGCAGAGTGTGTTCCATGGATGAGAACTATGCTGTGTGTTTCTCTTCAGAAATGGAGTTAAATTCCAGGCTCTGTGTCTTCCTACAAGCAAGACTTCGTTTCAGGTAAGGGCAGTCACTTTTCAGCTCAAACGAACTACATTGTTCACGAAGCTCACACGTTTATCATCTTAACTGACAAGCATTGGATGTTAGAGGACCAGTGCTTTGCATCAGTTTCAGAAGCAGAGTTGGACTAGACATGGTCTGTATGTGTAGGAAACACCTTTCATTTGTTCTCAGCACACTCACGTTTCCTGCTGTCTTAGAGACTCTAGAAAGCAAGAGCATGCTTTTTGTTCTAAAGCAGAGTTTGATCAATGGAAGAGAACTCTTCTGTGTGTTTCACTTCAAAAAAGGAGTTAAATCCCAAGCTCTGAGTCTTCCTACAAGGAAGACTTCATTTCCAGAAAGGGCAGTTACTTTACATCTCAAACGAAATACGTCGTTCAGGAAGCTCACACGTTTCTCATCTTCACTGACAAGCATTGGATGTTACAGGACCAGTGCTTTGTATCAGTTTCGAAAGCAGAGTTGGACTACATATGGTCCTTATGTAGGAAACACCGTTCTTTTGTTCTCAGCACACTCACGTTTCCTGCTGTCTTAGAGACTCTAGAAAGCAGGAGCATGATTCTTGTTCTAAAGCAGAGTGTGATCAATTGATGAGAACTCTGCTGTGTGTTTCCCTTCAGAAATGGAGTTAAATCCCAGGCTCTGAGTCTTCCTAAAGCAAGAATTCTTTTCAGGTAAGGGCAGTTTCTTTACAGCTCAAACGAACTACATCGTTCACGAAGCTCACACTTTTCTCATCTTAACTCACAAGCATTGGATGTTAGAGGACCTGTGGTTTGTTTCAGTTTCAGAAGCAGAGTTGAACTAGATATGGTCCGTATGTGTAGGAACCACCGTTCTCTTGTTCTGAGCACACTCAGATTTCCTGCTGTATTAGAGACGCTAGAAAGCAAGAGTGTGCTTCTCGCTCTACAGCAGAGTGTGTTCCATGGATGAGAACTATGCTGTGTGTTTCTCTTCAGAAATGGAGTTAAATTCCAGGCTCTGTGTCTTCCTACAAGCAAGACTTCGTTTCAGGTAAGGGCAGTCACTTTTCAGCACAAACGAACTACGTCGTTCACGAAGCTCACACGTTTCTCATCTTAACTGACAAGCATTGGATGTTAGAGGACCAGTGCTTTGTATCAGTTTCAGAAGCAGAGTTGGACTAGACATGGTCTGTATGTGTAGGAAACTCCGTTCATTTGTTCTCAGCACACTCACGTTTCCTGCTGTCTTAGAGACTCTAGAAAGCAAGAGCATGCTTTTTGTTCTAAAGCAGAGTTTGATAAATGGATGAGAACTCTTCTGTGTGTTTCACTTCAAAAAAGGAGTTAAATCCCAAGCTCTGAGTCTTCCTACAAGGAAGACTTCGTTTCCAGAAAGGGCAGTTACTTTACATCTCAAACGAAATACGTCGTTCAGGAAGCTCACACGTTTCTCATCTTAACTGACAAGCATTGGATGTTACAGTACCAGTGCTTTGTATCAGTTTTGAAAGCAGAGTTGGACTACATATGGTCCTTATGTGTAGGAAACATCGTCCTTTTGTTCTCAGCACACTCACGTTTCATGCTGTCTTAGAGCCTCTAGAAAGCAAGAGCGTGCTTCTTACTCTAAAGCAGAGTGTGATCAATGGATGAGAACTCTGCTGTGTGTTTCCCTTCAGAAATGGAGTTAAATCCCAGGCTCTGAGTCTTCCTAAAGCAAGAATTCTTTTCAGGTAAGGGCAGTTTCTTTACTGCTCCAACGAACTACATCGTTCACGAAGCTCACACTTTTCTCATCTTAATTGACAAACATTGGATGTTAGAGGACCTGTGGTTTGTTTCAGTTTCAGAAGCAGAGTTGAAATAGATATGGTCCGTATGTGTAGGAAACACCGTTCTCTTCTTCTGAGCACACTCAGATTTCCTGCTGTATTAGAGAAGCTAGAAAGCAAGAGCGTGTTCTCGCTCTAAAGCAGAGTGTGATCCATGGATGAGAAGTATCCTGTTTGTTTCCCTTCAGAAATGGATTTAAATCCCAGGCTCTGTGTCTTCCTACAAGCAACACTTCGTTTCAGGTAAGGGCAGTCACTTCTCAGCTCAAATGAACTACATCGTTCACGAAGCTCACACGTTTCTCATCTTAAATGACAAGCATTGGTTGTTAGAGGACCAGTGCTTTGTATCAGTTTCAGAAGCAGAGTTGGAGTACATATGGTCCGTATGTGTAGGAAACGTCGTTCTTTTGTTCTCAGCACACTCACGTTTCATGCTGTCTTAGAGCCTCTAGAAAGCAAAAGCGTGCTTCTTACTCTAAAGCAGAGTGTGATCAATTGATGAGAACTCTGCTGTGTGTTTCCCTTCAGAAATGGGGTTAAATCCCAGGCTCTGAGTCTTCCTCAAGCAAGAATTCTTTTCAGGTAAGGGCAGTTTCTTTACAGCTCAAACGAACTACATCGTTCACGAAGCTCACACTTTTCTCATCTTAACTGACAAGCATTGGATGTTAGAGGACCTGTGGTTTGTTTCAGTATGAGAAGCAGAGTTGAACTAGATATGGTCCATATGTGTAGGAAACACCGTTCTTTTCTTCTCAGACCACTCACGTTTCCTGCTGTCTTAGAGACACTAGAAAGCAAGAGCATAATTCTTGTTCTACAGCAGAGTGTGTTCAATGGATGAGAACTGTGCTGTGTGTTTCCATTCAGAAATGGAGTTAAATCCCAGGCTCTGAGTCTTCCTACAATCAAGACTTCGTTTCCGGAAAGGGCAGTTACTTTTCAGCTCAAGCGAACTACATCGTTCACAAAGCTCACACGTTTCTCATCTCAACTGACAAGCATTGGATGTTACAGGACCAGTGCTTTGTACCAGTTTCAGAAGCAGAGTTGGACTAGACATGGTCTGTATGTGTAGGAAACACCGTTCTTTTGTTCAGCTCACTCACGTTTCCTGCTGTCTTACAGACTCTAGAAAGCAAGAGCGTGCTTGTTGTTCTAAAGCAGAGTGTGATCAATGGATGAGAACTCTGCTGTGTGTTTCACTTCAGAAATGTAGTTAAATCCCAGACTCTGAATCTTCGTAAAAACAATACTTCTTTTCAGGTAAGGGCAGTTTCTTTACAGCTCAAATGAACTACATTGTTCACGAAGCTCACACGTTTATCATCTTAACTGACAAGCATTGGATGTTAGAGGACCAGTGCTTTGCATCAGTTTCAGAAGCAGAGTTGGACTAGACATGGTCTGTATGTGTAGGAAACACCTTTCATTTGTTCTCAGCACACTCACGTTTCCTGCTGTCTTAGAGACTCTAGAAAGCAAGAGCATGCTTTTTGTTCTAAAGCAGAGTTTGATCAATGGAAGAGAACTCTTCTGTGTGTTTCACTTCAAAAAAGGAGTTAAATCCCAAGCTCTGAGTCTTCCTACAAGGAAGACTTCATTTCCAGAAAGGGCAGTTACTTTACATCTCAAACGAAATACGTCGTTCAGGAAGCTCACACGTTTCTCATCTTCACTGACAAGCATTGGATGTTACAGGACCAGTGCTTTGTATCAGTTTCGAAAGCAGAGTTGGACTACATATGGTCCTTATGTAGGAAACACCGTTCTTTTGTTCTCAGCACACTCACGTTTCCTGCTGTCTTAGAGACTCTAGAAAGCAGGAGCATGATTCTTGTTCTAAAGCAGAGTGTGATCAATTGATGAGAACTCTGCTGTGTGTTTCCCTTCAGAAATGGAGTTAAATCCCAGGCTCTGAGTCTTCCTAAAGCAAGAATTCTTTTCAGGTAAGGGCAGTTTCTTTACAGCTCAAACGAACTACATCGTTCACGAAGCTCACACTTTTCTCATCTTAACTCACAAGCATTGGATGTTAGAGGACCTGTGGTTTGTTTCAGTTTCAGAAGCAGAGTTGAACTAGATATGGTCCGTATGTGTAGGAACCACCGTTCTCTTGTTCTGAGCACACTCAGATTTCCTGCTGTATTAGAGACGCTAGAAAGCAAGAGTGTGCTTCTCGCTCTACAGCAGAGTGTGTTCCATGGATGAGAACTATGCTGTGTGTTTCTCTTCAGAAATGGAGTTAAATTCCAGGCTCTGTGTCTTCCTACAAGCAAGACTTCGTTTCAGGTAAGGGCAGTCACTTTTCAGCACAAACGAACTACGTCGTTCACGAAGCTCACACGTTTCTCATCTTAACTGACAAGCATTGGATGTTAGAGGACCAGTGCTTTGTATCAGTTTCAGAAGCAGAGTTGGACTAGACATGGTCTGTATGTGTAGGAAACTCCGTTCATTTGTTCTCAGCACACTCACGTTTCCTGCTGTCTTAGAGACTCTAGAAAGCAAGAGCATGCTTTTTGTTCTAAAGCAGAGTTTGATAAATGGATGAGAACTCTTCTGTGTGTTTCACTTCAAAAAAGGAGTTAAATCCCAAGCTCTGAGTCTTCCTACAAGGAAGACTTCGTTTCCAGAAAGGGCAGTTACTTTACATCTCAAACGAAATACGTCGTTCAGGAAGCTCACACGTTTCTCATCTTAACTGACAAGCATTGGATGTTACAGTACCAGTGCTTTGTATCAGTTTTGAAAGCAGAGTTGGACTACATATGGTCCTTATGTGTAGGAAACATCGTCCTTTTGTTCTCAGCACACTCACGTTTCATGCTGTCTTAGAGCCTCTAGAAAGCAAGAGCGTGCTTCTTACTCTAAAGCAGAGTGTGATCAATGGATGAGAACTCTGCTGTGTGTTTCCCTTCAGAAATGGAGTTAAATCCCAGGCTCTGAGTCTTCCTAAAGCAAGAATTCTTTTCAGGTAAGGGCAGTTTCTTTACTGCTCCAACGAACTACATCGTTCACGAAGCTCACACTTTTCTCATCTTAATTGACAAGCATTGGATGTTAGAGGACCTGTGGTTTGTTTCAGTTTCAGAAGCAGAGTTGAAATAGATATGGTCCGTATGTGTAGGAAACACCGTTCTCTTCTTCTGAGCACACTCAGATTTCCTGCTGTATTAGAGAAGCTCGAAAGCAAGAGCGTGTTCTCGCTCTAAAGCAGAGTGTGATCCATGGATGAGAAGTATCCTGTTTGTTTCCCTTCAGAAATGGATTTAAATCCCAGGCTCTGTGTCTTCCTACAAGCAACACTTCGTTTCAGGTAAGGGCAGTCACTTCTCAGCTCAAACGAACTACATCGTTCACGAAGCTCACACGTTTCTCATCTTAAATGACAAGCATTGGTTGTTAGAGGACCAGTGCTTTGTATCAGTTTCAGAAGCAGAGTTGGAGTACATATGGTCCGTATGTGTAGGAAACGTCGTTCTTTTGTTCTCAGCACACTCACGTTTCATGCTGTCTTAGAGCCTCTAGAAAGCAAAAGCGTGCTTCTTACTCTAAAGCAGAGTGTGATCAATTGATGAGAACTCTGCTGTGTGTTTCCCTTCAGAAATGGGGTTAAATCCCAGGCTCTGAGTCTTCCTCAAGCAAGAATTCTTTTCAGGTAAGGGCAGTTTCTTTACAGCTCAAACGAACTACATCGTTCACGAAGCTCACACTTTTCTCATCTTAACTGACAAGCATTGGATGTTAGAGGACCTGTGGTTTGTTTCAGTATGAGAAGCAGAGTTGAACTAGATATGGTCCATATGTGTAGGAAACACCGTTCTTTTCTTCTCAGACCACTCACGTTTCCTGCTGTCTTAGAGACACTAGAAAGCAAGAGCATAATTCTTGTTCTACAGCAGAGTGTGTTCAATGGATGAGAACTGTGCTGTGTGTTTCCATTCAGAAATGGAGTTAAATCCCAGGCTCTGAGTCTTCCTACAATCAAGACTTCGTTTCCGGAAAGGGCAGTTACTTTTCAGCTCAAGCGAACTACATCGTTCACAAAGCTCACACGTTTCTCATCTCAACTGACAAGCATTGGATGTTACAGGACCAGTGCTTTGTACCAGTTTCAGAAGCAGAGTTGGACTAGACATGGTCTGTATGTGTAGGAAACACCGTTCTTTTGTTCAGCTCACTCACGTTTCCTGCTGTCTTACAGACTCTAGAAAGCAAGAGCGTGCTTGTTGTTCTAAAGCAGAGTGTGATCAATGGATGAGAACTCTGCTGTGTGTTTCACTTCAGAAATGTAGTTAAATCCCAGACTCTGAATCTTCCTAAAAACAATACTTCTTTTCAGGTAAGGGCAGTTTCTTTACAGCTCAAATGAACTACATCGTTCACGAAGCTCACATGTTTCTCATCTTAACTGTCAAGCATTGCATGTTAGAGGACCTGTAATTTGTTTCAGTTTCAGAAGCAGTGTTGAACTAGATATGGTCCATATGTGTAGGAATCTCCGTTCTTTTGTTCTCAGCACACTCACGTTTCCTGCTGACTTAGTGACTCCAGAAAACAAGAGCGTGCGTCTTGCTCTAAAGCAGAGTGTGATCAGTGGATGAGAACTCTGCTGTGTGTTTCACTTCAGAAAAGGAGTTAAATCCCAAGCTCTAAGTCTTCCTAAAAGCAAGAATACTTTTTTTAGGTAAGGGCAGTTTCCTTACAGCTCAAATGAACTACATCGTTCACGAAGCTCACACGTTTCTCATCTTAACTGACAAGCATTGGATGTTAGAGGACCTGTGGTTTGTTTCAGTATCAGAAGCAGAGTTGAACTAGATATGGTCCGTACGTGTAGGAACCACCGATCTCTTGTTCTGAGCACACTCAGATTTCCTGCTGTATTAGAGACGCTAGAAAGCAAGAGTTTTCTTCTCGCTCTACAGCAGAGTGTGATCCATGGATGAGAACTATGCTGTGTGTTTCTCTTCAGAAATGGAGTTAAATTCCAGGCTCTGTGTCTTCCTACAAGCAAGACTTCGTTTCAGGTAAGGGCAGTCACTTTTCAGCTCAAACAAACTACGTCGTTCACGAAGCTCACACGTTTCTCATCTTAACTGACAAGCATTGGATGTTAGAGGACCAGTGCTTTGCATCAGTTTCAGAAGCAGAGTTGGACTAGACATGGTCTGTATGTGTAGGAAACACCGTTCATTTGTTCTCAGCACACTCACGTTTCCTGCTGTCTTAGAGACTCTAGAAAGCAAGAGCATGCTTTTTGTTCTAAAGCAGAGTTTGATCAATGGATGAGAACTCTTCTGTGTGTTTCACTTCAAAAAAGGAGTTAAATCCCAAGCTCTGAGTCTTCCTACAAGGAAGACTTCGTTTCCAGAAAGGGCAGTTACTTTACATCTTAAACGAAATATGTCGTTCACGAAGCTCACATGATTCTCATCTTAACTGACAAGCATTGGATGTTACAGGACCAGTGCTTTGTATCAGTTTTGAAAGCAGAGTTGGACTACATATGGTTATTATGTGTAGGAAACATCGTCCTTTTGTTCTCAGCACACTCACGTTTCATGCTGTCTTAGAGCCTCTAGAAAGCAAGAGCGTGCTTCTTACTCTAAAGCAGAGTGTGGTCAATGGATGAGAACTCTGCTGTGTGTTTTACTTCAGAAATGGAGTTAAATCCCAGGCTCTGAGTCTTCCTACAAGCAAGACTTCATTTCAGGTAACGGCAGTCACTTTTCAGCTCAAACGAACTACATCGTTCACGAAGGTCACACGTTTCTCATCTTAACTGACAAGCATTGGATGTTAGAGGACCTGTGGTTTGTTTCAGTATCAGAAGCAGAGTTGAACTAGATATGGTCCATATGTGTAGGAAACACCGTTCTTTTCTTCTCAGAACACTCAGGTTTCCTGCTGTCTTAGAGACTCTAGAAAGCACGAGCATGATTCTTGTTCTAAAGCAGAGTGTGTTCAATGGATGAGAACTGTGCTGTGTGTTTCACTTCAGAAATGGAGTTAAATCCCAGGCTCTGAGTCTTCTTACAATCAAGGATCGTTTCTGGAAAGGGCAGCTACTTTTGAGCTCAAGCAAACTACGTCTTTCATGAAGCTCACACGTTTCTCATCTTAACTGCCAAGCATTCAATGTTACAGGACCAGTGCTTTGTATCAGTTTCGAAAGCAGAGTTGGACTACATATGGTCCTTATGTAGGAAACACCGTTCTTTTGTTCTCAGCACACTCACGTTTCCTGCTGTCTTAGAGACTCTAGAAAGCAGGAGCATGATTCTTGTTCTAAAGCAGAGTGTGATCAATTGATGAGAACTCTGCTGTGTGTTTCCCTTCAGAAATGGAGTTAAATCCCAGGCTCAGAGTCTTCCTAAATCAAGAATTCTTTTCAGGTAAGTGCAGTTTCTTTACAGCTCAAACGAACTACATCGTTCACGAAGCTCACACTTTTCTCATCTTAACTGACAAGCATTGGATGTTAGAGGACCTGTGGTTTGTTTCAGTATCAGAAGCAGAGTTGAACTAGATATGGTCCATATGTGTAGGAAACACCGTTCTTTTCTTCTCAGAACACTCACGTTTCCTGCTGTCTTAAAGACACTAGAAAGCAAGAGCATGATTCTTGTTCTAAAGCAGAGTGTGTTCAATGGATGAGAACTGTGCTGTGTGTTTCCCTTCAGAAATGGAGTTAAATCCCAGGCTCTGAGTCTTCCTACAATCAAGACTTCGTTTCCGGAAAGGGCAGTTACTTTTCAGCTCAAGCGAACTACATCGTTCACAAAGCTCACACGTTTCTCATCTCAACTGACAAGCATTGGATGTTACAGGACCAGTGCTTTGTACCAGTTTCAGAAGCAGAGTTGGACTAGACATGGTCTGTATGTGTAGGAAACACCGTTCATTTGTTCTCAGCACACTCACGTTTCCTGCTTTCTTAGAGATTCTAGAAAGCAAGAGCATGCTTTTTGTTCTGAAGCAGAGTTTGATCAATGGATGAGAACTCTTCTGTGTGTTTCACTTCAAAAAAGGAGTTAAATCCCAAGCTCTGAGTCTTCCTACAAGGAAGACTTCGTTTCCAGAAAGGGCAGTTACTTTACATCTCAAACGAAATACGTCGTTCAGGAAGCTCACACGTTTCTCATCTTCACTGACAAGCATTGGATGTTACAGGACCAGTGCTTTGTATCAGTTTCGAAAGCAGAGTTGGACTACATATGGTCTTTATGTAGGAAACACCGTTCTTTTGTTCTCAGCACACTCACGTTTCCTGCTGTCTTAGAGACTCTAGAAAGCAGGAGCATGATTCTTGTTCTAAAGCAGAGTGTGATCAATTGATGAGAACTCTGCTGTGTTTTTCCCTTCAGAAATGGAGTTAAATCCCAGGCTCTGAGTCTTCCTAAAGCAAGAATCTTTTCAGGTAACGGCAGTCACTTTTCAGCTCAAACGAACTACATCGTTCACGAAGGTCACACGTTTCTCATCTTAACTGACAAGCATTGGATGTTAGAGGACCTGTGGTTTGTTTCAGTATCAGAAGCAGAGTTGAACTAGATATGGTCCATATGTGTAGGAAACACCGTTCTTTTCTTCTCAGAACACTCAGGTTTCCTGCTGTCTTAGAGACTCTAGAAAGCAAGAGCATGATTCTTGTTCTAAAGCAGAGTGTGTTCAATGGATGAGAACTGTGCTGTGTGTTTCACTTCAGAAATGGAGTTAAATCCCAGGCTCTGAGTCTTCTTACAATCAAGGATCGTTTCTGGAAAGGGCAGTTACTTTTCAGCTCAAGCAAACTACGTCTTTCATGAAGCTCACACGTTTCTCATCTTAACTGCCAAGCATTCAATGTTACAGGACCAGTGGTTTGTATTAGTTTCGAAAGCAGAGTTGGACTACATATGGTCCTTATGTAGGAAACACCGTTCTTTTGTTCTCAGCACACTCACGTTTCCTGCTGTTAGAGACTCTAGAAAGCAAGAGCATGCTTTTTGTTCTAAAGCAGAGTTTGATCAATGGATGAGAACTCTTCTGTGTGTTTCACTTCAAAAAAGGAGTTAAATCCCAAGCTCTGAGTCTTCCTACAAGGAAGACTTCGTTTCCAGAAAGGGCAGTTACTTTACATCTTAAACGAAATACGTCGTTCACGAAGCTCACATGATTCTCATCTTAACTGACAAGCATTGGATGTTACAGGACCAGTGCTTTGTATCAGTTTTGTAAGCAGATTTGGACTACATATGGTTATTATGTGTGGGAAACAACGTCCTTTTGTTCTCAGCACACTCACGTTTCATGCTGTCTTAGAGCCTCTAGAAAGCAAGAGCGTGCTTCTTACTCTAAAGCAGAGTGTGGTCAATGGATGAGAACTCTGCTGTGTGTTTTACTTCAGAAATGGAGTTAAATCCCAGGCTCTGAGTCTTCCTACAAGCAAGACTTCGTTTCAGATAACGGCAGTCACTTTTCAGCTCAAACGAACTACATCGTTCACGAAGGTCACATGTTTCTCATCTTAACTGACAAGCATTGGATGTTAGAGGACCTGTGGTTTGTTTCAGTATCAGAAGCAGAGTTGAACTAGATCTGGTCCATATGTGTAGGAAACACCGTTCTTTTCTTCTCAGAACACTCAGATTTCCTGCTGTATTAGAGACGCTAGAAAGCAAGAGTGTGCTTCTCGCTCTACAGCAGAGTGTGATCCATGGATGAGAACTATGCTGTGTGTTTCTCTTCAGAAATGGAGTTAAATTCCAGGCTCTGTGTCTTCCTACAAGCAAGACTTCGTTTCAGGTAAGGGCAGTCACTTTTCAGCTCAAACGAACTACATCGTTCACGAAGCTCACACGTTTCTCATCTTAACTGACAAGCATTGGATGTTACAGGACCAGTGCTTTGCATCAGTTTCAGAAGCAGAGTTGGACTAGACATGGTCTGTATTTGTAGGAAACACCGTTCATTTGTTCTCAGCACACTCACGTTTCCTGCTTTCTTAGAGATTCTAGAAAGCAAGAGCATGCTTTTTGTTCTGAAGCAGAGTTTGATCAATGGATGAGAACTCTTCTGTGTGTTTCACTTCAAAAAAGGAGTTAAATCCCAAGCTCTGAGTCTTCCTACAAGGAAGACTTCGTTTCCAGAAAGGGCAGTTACTTTACATCTCAAACGAAATACGTCGTTCAGGAAGCTCACACGTTTCTCATCTTCACTGACAAGCATTGGATGTTACAGGACCAGTGCTTCGTATCAGTTTTGAAAGCAGAGTTGGACTACATATGGTCCTTATGTGTAGGAAACATCGTCCTTTTGTTCTCAGCACACTCACGTTTCATGCTGTCTTAGAGCCTCTAGAAAGCAAGAGCGTGCTTCTTACTCTAAAGCAGAGTGTGATCAATGGATGAGAACTCTGCTGTGTGTTTCCCTTCAGAAATGGAGTTAAATCCCAGGCTCTGAGTCTTCTTACAATCAAGGATCGTTTCTGGAAAGGGCAGTTACTTTTCAGCTCAAGCAAACTACGTCTTTCATGAAGCTCACACGTTTCTCATCTTAACTGCCAAGCATTCAATGTTACAGGACCAGTGGTTTGTATTAGTTTCGAAAGCAGAGTTGGACTACATATGGTCCTTATGTAGGAAACACCGTTCTTTTGTTCTCAGCACACTCACGTTTCCTGCTGTTAGAGACTCTAGAAAGCAAGAGCATGCTTTTTGTTCTAAAGCAGAGTTTGATCAATGGATGAGAACTCTTCTGTGTGTTTCACTTCAAAAAAGGAGTTAAATCCCAAGCTCTGAGTCTTCCTACAAGGAAGACTTCGTTTCCAGAAAGGGCAGTTACTTTACATCTTAAACGAAATACGTCGTTCACGAAGCTCACATGATTCTCATCTTAACTGACAAGCATTGGATGTTACAGGACCAGTGCTTTGTATCAGTTTTGTAAGCAGATTTGGACTACATATGGTTATTATGTGTAGGAAACAACGTCCTTTTGTTCTCAGCACACTCACGTTTCATGCTGTCTTAGAGCCTCTAGAAAGCAAGAGCGTGCTTCTTACTCTAAAGCAGAGTGTGGTCAATGGATGAGAACTCTGCTGTGTGTTTTACTTCAGAAATGGAGTTAAATCCCAGGCTCTGAGTCTTCCTACAAGCAAGACTTCGTTTCAGATAACGGCAGTCACTTTTCAGCTCAAACGAACTACATCGTTCACGAAGGTCACATGTTTCTCATCTTAACTGACAAGCATTGGATGTTAGAGGACCTGTGGTTTGTTTCAGTATCAGAAGCAGAGTTGAACTAGATCTGGTCCATATGTGTAGGAAACACCGTTCTTTTCTTCTCAGAACACTCAGATTTCCTGCTGTATTAGAGACGCTAGAAAGCAAGAGTGTGCTTCTCGCTCTACAGCAGAGTGTGATCCATGGATGAGAACTATGCTGTGTGTTTCTCTTCAGAAATGGAGTTAAATTCCAGGCTCTGTGTCTTCCTACAAGCAAGACTTCGTTTCAGGTAAGGGCAGTCACTTTTCAGCTCAAACGAACTACATCGTTCACGAAGCTCACACGTTTCTCATCTTAACTGACAAGCATTGGATGTTACAGGACCAGTGCTTTGCATCAGTTTCAGAAGCAGAGTTGGACTAGACATGGTCTGTATTTGTAGGAAACACCGTTCATTTGTTCTCAGCACACTCACGTTTCCTGCTTTCTTAGAGATTCTAGAAAGCAAGAGCATGCTTTTTGTTCTGAAGCAGAGTTTGATCAATGGATGAGAACTCTTCTGTGTGTTTCACTTCAAAAAAGGAGTTAAATCCCAAGCTCTGAGTCTTCCTACAAGGAAGACTTCGTTTCCAGAAAGGGCAGTTACTTTACATCTCAAACGAAATACGTCGTTCAGGAAGCTCACACGTTTCTCATCTTCACTGACAAGCATTGGATGTTACAGGACCAGTGCTTCGTATCAGTTTTGAAAGCAGAGTTGGACTACATATGGTCCTTATGTGTAGGAAACATCGTCCTTTTGTTCTCAGCACACTCACGTTTCATGCTGTCTTAGAGCCTCTAGAAAGCAAGAGCGTGCTTCTTACTCTAAAGCAGAGTGTGATCAATGGATGAGAACTCTGCTGTGTGTTTCCCTTCATAAATGGAGTTAAATCCCAGGCTCTGAGTCTTCCTGCAAGCAAGGATCGTTTCTGGAAAGGGCAGTTACTTTTCAGCTCAAGCAAACTACGTCTTTCATGAAGCTCACACGTTTCTCATCTTAACTGCCAAGCATTCAATGTTACAGGACCAGTGCTTTGTATCAGTTTCGAAAGCAGAGTTGGACTACATATGGTCCTAATGTAGGAAACACCGTTCTTTGTTCTCAGCACACTCACGTTTCCTGCTGTCTTAGAGACTCTAGAAAGCAGGAGCATGATTCTTGTTCTAAAACAGAGTGTGATGAATTGATGAGAACTCTGCTGTGTGTTTCCCTTCAGAAATGGAGTTAAATCCCAGGCTCTGAGTCTTCCTAAAGCAAGAATTCTTTTCAGGTAAGGGCAGTTTCTTTACAGCTCAAACGAACTACATCGTTCACGAAGCTCACACTTTTCTCATCTTAACTGACAAGGATTGGATGTTAGAGGACCTGTGGTTTGTTTCAGTTTCAGAAGCAGAGTTGAACTAGATATGGTCCGTATGTGTAGGAAACACCGTTCTCTTCTTCTGAGCACACTCAGATTTCCTGCTGTATTAGAGAATCTAGAAAGCAAGAGCGTGTTCTCGCTCTAAAGCAGAGTGTGATCCATGGATGAAAACTATCCTGTTTGTTTCCCTTCAGAAATGGAGTTAAATCCCAGGCTCTGTGTCTTCCTACAATCAAGACTTCGTTTCCGGAAAGGGCAGTTACTTTTCAGCTCAAACGAACTACGTCGTTCACGAAGCTCACACATTTCTCATCTTAACTGACAAGCATTGGATGTTACAGGACCAGTGCTTTGTATCAATTTCGAAAGCAGAGTTGGACTACATATGGTCCTTATGTAGGAAACACCGTTCTTTTGTTCTCTGCACACTCACGTTTCCTGCTGTCTTAGAGACTCTAGAAAGCAGGAGCATGATTCTTGTTCTAAAGCCGAGTGTGAGCAATGGATGAGAACTCTGCTGTGTGTTTCACTTCAGAAATGTAGTTAAATCCCAGACTCTGAGTCTTCCTAAAAACAATACTTCTTTTCAGGTAAGGGCAGTTTCTTTACAGCTCAAATGAACTACATTGTTCACGAAGCTCACATGTTTCTCATATTAACTGACAAGCATTGCATGTTAGAGGACCTGTGATTTGTTTCAGTTTCAGAAGCAGTGTTGACCTAGATATGGTCCGTATGTGTAGGAAACTCCGTTCTTTTGTTCTCAGCACACTCACGTTTCCTGCTGACTTAGTGACTCCAGAAAGCAAGAGCGTGCGTCTTGCTCTAAAGCAGAGTGTGATCAGTGGATGAGAACTCTGCTGTGTGTTTCACTTCAGAAAAGGAGTTAATTCCCAAGCTCTAAGTCTTCCTAAAAGCAAGAATTCTTTTCAGGTAAGGGCAGTTTCCTTAAAGCTCAAACGAACTACATCGTTCACGAAGCTCACACTTTTCTCATCTTAACTGACAAGCATTGGATTTTAGAGGACCTGTGGTTTGTTTCAATTTCAGAAGCAGAGTTGAACTAGATATGGTCTGTATGTGTAGGAACCACCGTTCTCTTGTTCTGAGCACACTCAGATTTCCTGCTGTATTAGAGACGCTAGAAAGCAAGAGTGTGCTTCTCGCTCTACAGCAGAGTGTGATCCATGGATGAGAACTATGCTGTGTGTTTCTCTTCAGAAATGGAGTCAAATTCCAGGCTCTGTGTCTTCCTACAAGCAAGACTTCGTTTCAGGTAAGGGCAGTCACTTTTCAGCTCAAATGAACTACATCGTTCACGAAGCTCACACGTTTCTCATCTTAACTGACAAGCATTGGATGTTACAGGACCAGTGCTTTGTATCAGTTTCAGAAGCAGAGTTGGACTAGACATGGTCTGTATGTGTAGGAAACTCCGTTCATTTGTTCTCAGCACACTCACGTTTCCTGCTGTCTTAGAGACTCTAGAAAGCAAGAGCATGCTTTTTGTTCTAAAGCAGAGTTTGATCAATGGATGAGAACTCTTCTGTGTGTTTCACTTCAAAAAAGGAGATAAATCCCAAGCTCTGAGTCTTCCTACAAGGAAGACTTCGTTTCCAGAAAGGGCAGTTACTTTACAGCTTAAACGAAATACGTCGTTCACGAAGCTCACATGATTCTCACCTTAACTGACAAGCATTGCATGTTACAGGACCAGTGCTTTGTATCAGTTTTGAAAGCAGAGTTGGACTACATATGGTTATTATGTGTAGGAAACATCGTCCTTTTGTTCTCAGCACACTCACGTTTCATGCTGTCTTAGAGCCTCTAGAAAGCAAGAGCGTGCTTCTTGCTCTAAAGCAGAGTGTGATCCATGGATGAGAACTCTGCTGTGTGTTTCACTTCAGAAATGTAGTTAAATCCCAGACTCTGAGTCTTCCTAAAAACAATACTTCTTTTCAGATAAGGGCAGTTTCTTTAAAGCTCAAATGAACTACATCGTTCACGAAGCTCACACGTTTCTCATCTTAACTGACAAGCATTGGACGTTGGAGGACCTGTGGTTTGTTTCAGTTTCAGAAGCAGTGTTGAACTAGATATGGTCCGTATGTGTAGGAAACACCGTTCTCTTGTTCTGAGCACACTCAGATTTCCTTTTGTATTAGAGATGCTAGAAGGCAAGAGCATGCTTCTCGCTCTAAAGCAGAGTGTGATCCATGGAAGAGAACTATGCTGTGTGTTTCACTTCAGAAATGGAGTTAAAGCCCAGGCTCTGTGTCTTCCTCCAAGCAAGATTTCGTTTCAGGTAAGGGAATTCACTTTTCAGCTCAAAGGAACTACGTCATTCACAAAGCTCACACGTTTCTCATCTTAACTGACAAGAATTGGATGTTACAGGACCAGTGCTTTTTATCAGTTTCTGAAGCAGAGTTGGACTAGATATGGTCTGTATGTGTAGGAAACACCGTTCTTTTGTTCTCAGCACACTCAGATATCCTGCTCTATTAGAGACGCTAGAAAGCAAGAGCGTGCTTCTCGCTCTAAAGGAGAGTGTGATCCATGGATGAGAACAATGCTCTGTGTTTCACTTCAGAAATGGAGTTAAATCCCAGGCTCTGTGTTTTCCTACAAGCAAGACTTCGTTTCAGGTAAGGTCAGTCACTTTTCAGCTCAAACGAAATACATCGTTCAGGAAGCTCACACGTTTCTCATCTTAACTGACAGGAATTGGATGTTTTGAAGACCAGTGCTTTGTTTCAGTTTCAGAAGCAGAGTTGGACTACATATGGTCCGTATGTGTAGGAAACTCCGTTCTTTTGTTCTCAGCACACTCACGTTTCCTGCTGACTTAGTGACTCCAGAAAGCAAGAGTGTGCTTCTTGCTCTAAAGCAGAGTGTGGTCAATGGATGACAACTCTGCTGTGTGTTTTACTTCAGAAATGGAGTTAAATCCCAGGCTCTGAGTCTTCCTACAAAAAAGACTTCCTTTTAGGTTAGGGCAGCCACTTTACATCTCAAACGAACTATGTCGTCCACAAAGCTCACACGATTCTCATCTTAACTGACAAGCATTGGATGTTAGAGGACCTGTGGTTTGTTTCAGTTTCAGAAGCAGAGTTTAACTAGATATGGTCCGTATGTGTAGGAAACACCATTCTTTTGTTCTGAGCACAGTCTCGTTTCCTTTTGTATTAGAGACTCTAGAAAGCAAGAGCGTGCTTCTCATTCTAAAGCAGAGTGTGATCAATGGATGAGAACTCTGCTGTGTGTTTCACTTCAGAAATGGAGTTAAATCCCAAGCTCTGAGTCTTCCTACAAGGAAGACTTCGTTTCCGGAAAGGGTAGTTACTTTACATCTCAAACGAAATACGTCGCTCACGAAGCTCACACGATTCTCATCTTAACTGACAAGCATTGGACGTTAGAGGACTAGTGCTTTGTATCAGTTTCAGAAGCAGAGTTGGACTAGATATGGTCCGTATGTGCAGGAAACACCGTTCTTTTGTTCTCAGCACACTCACATTTCCTGCTGTCTTAGAGACTCTAGAAAGCAAGAGCATGCTTCTTGTTCGAAAGAAGAGTGTGATCAATGGATGAGAACTCTGCTGTGTGTTTCACTTCAGAAATGTAGTTAAATCCCAGGCTCTGTGGTTTCCTACAAGAAAGACTTCCTTTCAGGTAAGGGCAGTTTCTTTACAGTTCAAACAACCTACATCTTTCACGAAACTCACATGTTTCTCATCTTAACTGACAAACATTGGATGTTAGAGGACCACTGCTTTGTACCAGTTTCAGAAGCAGAGTTGGACTACATATGGTCCGTATGTGTAGGAAACACCGTTCTTTTGTTCTCAGCACACTCACATTTCCTGCTGACTTAGTGACTCCAGGAAGCAAGAGCGTGCTTCTTGCTCTAAAGCAGAGTGTGATCAGTGGATGAGAACTCAACAGTGTGTTTCACTTCAGAAATGGAGTGAAATTCCAGGCTCTGAGTCTTCCTAAAAACAAGACTTCTTTTCAGGTAAGGGCAGTTTCTTTACAGCTCAAATGAATTACATCGTTCACGAAGCTCACACGTTTCTCATCTTAAATGACAAGCATTGGATGTTAGAGGACCTGTGATTTGTTTCAGTTTCAGAAGCAGTGTTGAACTAGATATGGTCTGTATGTGTAGGAAACACCGTTATTTTGTTCTCAGCACACTCACGTTTCCTGCTATCTTAGAGACACTAGAAAGAAAGAGCCTGATTCTTGTTCTAAAGCAGAGTGTGATCAATGGATGAGAACTCTGCTGTGTGTTTCCCTTCAGAAATGGAGTTAAATCCCAGGCTCTGAGTCTTCCTACAAGCAAGACTTCGTTTCCGGAAAGGGCAGTTACTTTTCAGCTCAAGCGAACTACATCTTTCATGAAGCTCACACGTTTCTCATCTTAACTGACAAGCATTGGATGTTAGAGGACCCGTGGTTTGTTTCAGTTTCAGAAGCAGAGTTGAACTAGATATGGTCCGTATGTGTAGGAAACACCGTTCTCTTCTCCTGAGAACACTCAGATTTCCTGCTGTATTAGAGAAGCTAGAAAGCAAGAGCGTGTTTTCGCTCTAAAGCAGAGTGTGATCCATGGATGAGAACTATCCTGTTTGTTTCCCTTCAGAAATGGAGTTAAATCCCAGGCTCTGTGTCTTCCTACAAGCAACACTTTGTTTCAGGTAAGGGCAGTCACTTCTCAGCTCAAACGAACTACATCGTTCACGAAGCTCACACGTTTCTCATCTTAAATGACAAGCATTGGATGTTAGAGGACCAGTGCTTTGTATCAGTTTCAGAAGCAGAGTTGGAGTACATATGGTCCGTATGTGTAGGAAACGTCGTTCTTTTGTTCTCAGCACACTCACTTTTCATGCTCTCTTAGAGCCTCTAGAAAGCAAGAGCGTGCTTCTTGCTCTAAAGCAGAGTGTGGTCAATGGATGAGAACTCTACTGTGTGTTTTACTTCAGAAATGGAGTTAAATCCCAGGCTCTGAGTCTTCCTACAAGCAAGACTTCGTTTCAGGTAATGGCAGTCACTCTTCAGCTCAAACGAACTACATCGTTCACGAAGGTCACACCTTTCTCATCTTAACTGACAAGCATTGGATGTTACAGGACCAGTGCTTTGTATCAGTTTCAGAAGCAGAGTTGGACTAGACATGGTCTGTATGTGTAGGAAACTCCGTTCATTTGTTCTCAGCACACTCACGTTTCCTGCTGTCTTAGAGACTCTAGAAAGCAAGAGCATGCTTTTTGTTCTAAAGCAGAGTTTGATCAATGGATGAGAACTCTTCTGTGTGTTTCACTTCAAAAAAGGATTTAAATCCCAAGCTCTGAGTCTTCCTACAAGGAAGACTTCGTTTCCAGAAAGGGCAGTTACTTTACATCTTAAACGAAATACGACGTTTACGAAGCTCACATGATTCTCATCTTAACTGACAAGCATTGGATGTTACAGGACCAGTGCTTTGTATCAGTTTTGAAAGCAGAGTTGGACTACATATGGTTATTATGTGTAGGAAACATCGTCCTTTTGTTCTCAGCACACTCACGTTTCATGGTGTCTTAGAGCCTCTAGAAAGCAAGAGCGTGCTTCTTACTCTAAAGCAGAGTGTGGTCAATGGATGAGAACTCTGCTGTGTGTTTTACTTCAGAAATGGAGTTAAATCCCAGGCTCTGAGTCTTCCTACAAGCAAGACTTCGTTTCAGATAACGGCAGTCACTTTTCAGCTCAAACGAACTACATCGTTCACGAAGGTCACACGTTTCTCATCTTAACTGACAAGCATTGGATGTTAGAGGACCTGTGGTTTGTTTCAGTATCAGAAGCAGAGTTGAACTAGATATGGTCCATATGTGTAGGAAACACCATTCTTTTCTTCTCAGAACACTCACGTTTCCTGCTGTCTTAGAGACTCTAGAAAGCAAGAGCATTATTCTTGTTCTAAAGCAGAGTGTGCTCAATGGATGAGAACTGTGCTGTGTGTTTCACTTCAGAAATGGAGTTAAATCCCAGGCTCTGAGTCTTCTTACAATCAAGACTTCCTTTCCGGAAAGGGCAGTTACTTTTCAGCTAAAGCGAACTACATCGTTCACAAAGCTCACACGTTTCTCATCTTAACTGTCAAGCATTGGATGTACAGGACCAGTGCTTTGTACCAGTTTCAGAAGCAGAGTTGGACTTGACATGGTCTGTTTGTGTAGGAAACACCGTTCTTTTGTTCTCAGCTCACTCACGTTTCCTGCTGTCTTACAGACTCTAGAAAGCAAGAGCGTGCTTGTTGTTCTAAAGCAGAGTGTGATCAATGGATGAGAACTCTGCTGTGTGTTTCACTTCAGAAATGTAGTTAAATCCCAGACTCTGAGTCTTCCTAAAAACAATACTTCTTTTCAGGTAAGGGCAGTTTCTTTACAGCTCAAATGAACTACATCGTTCACGAAGCTCACACGTTTCTCATCTTAACTGACAAGCATTGGATGTTAGAGGACCTGTGGTTTGTTTCAGTTTCAGAAGCAGTGTTGAACTAGATATGGTCCGTATGTGTAGGAAACACCGTTCTCTTGTTCTGAGCACACTCAGATTTCCTTTTGTATTAGAGATGCTAGAAAGCAAGAGCGTGCTTCTCGCTCTAAAGCAGAGTGTGATCCATGGAAGAGAACTATGCTGTGTGTTTCACTTCAGAAATGGAGTTAAAGCCCAGGCTCTGTGTCTTCCTCCAAGCAAGATTTCGTTTCAGGTAAGGGAAGTCACTTTTCAGCTAAAGGAACTACGTCGTTCACAAAGCTCACACGTTTCTCATCTTAACTGACAAGAATTGGATGTTACAGGACCAGTGCTTTTTATCAGTTTCAGAAGCAGAGTTGGACTAGATATGGTCTGTATGTGTAGGAAACACCGTTCTTTTGTTCTCAGCACACTCAGATATCCTGCTCTATTAGAGACGCTAGAAAGCAAGAGCGTGCTTCTCGCTCTAAAGGAGAGTGTGATCCATGGATGAGAACAATGCTCTGTGTTTCACTTCAGAAATGGAGTTAAATCCCAGGCTCTGTGTCTTCCTACAAGCAAGACTTCGTTTCAGGTAAGGGCAGTCACTTTTCAGCTCAAACGAAATACATCGTTCAGGAAGCTCACACGTTTCTCATCTTAACTGACAGGAATTGGATGTTTTGAAGACCAGTGCTTTGTTTCAGTTTCAGAAGCAGAGTTGGACTACATATGGTCCGTATGTGTAGGAAACTCCGTTCTTTTGTTCTCAGCACACTCACGTTTCCTGCTGACTTAGTGACTCCAGAAAGGAAGAGTGTGCTTCTCGTTCTAAAGCAGAGTGTGATCAATGGATGAGAACTCTGCTGTGTGTTTCACTTCAGAAATGGAGTTAAATCCCAAGATCTGAGTCTTCCTACAAGGAAGACTTCGTTTCCGGAAAGGGTAGTTACTTTACATCTCAAACGAAATACGTTGTTCACGAAGCTCACACGATTCTCATCTTAACTGACAAGCATTGGACGTTAGAGGACCAGTGCTTTGTATCAGTTTCAGAAGGAGATTTGGACTAGATATGGTCCGTATGTGCAGGAAACACCGTTCTTTTGTTCTCAGCACACTCACATTTCCTGCTGTCTTAGAGACTCTTGAAAGCAAGGGCATGCTTCTTGTTCGAAAGAAGAGTGTGATCAATGGATGAGAACTCTGCTGTGTGTTTCACTTCAGAAATGTAGTTAAATCCCAGACTCTGTGGTTTCCTACAAGAAAGACTTCCTTTCAGGTAAGGGCAGTTTCTTTACAATTCAAACAACCTACATCGTTCACGAAACTCACATGTTTCTCATCTTAACTGACAAGCATTGGATGTTAGAGGACCACTGCTTTGTACCAGTTTCAGAAGCAGAGTTGGACTACATATGGTCCGTATGTGTAGGAAACACCGTTCTTTTGTTCTCAGCACACTCACGTTTCCTGCTGACTTAGTGAATCCAGGAAGCAAGAGCGTGCTTCTTGCTCTAAAGCAGAGTGTGATCAGTGGATGAGAACTCAACAGTGTGTTTCACTTCAGAAATGGAGTTAAATCCCAGGCTCTGAGTCTTCCTACAAGCAAGAGTTCGTTTCCGGAAAGGGCAGTTACTTTTCAGCTCAAGCGAACTACATCTTTCACGAAGCTCACAAGTTTCTCATATTAACTGACAAGCATTGGATGTTAGAGGACCCGTGGTTTGTTTCAGTTTCAGAAGCAGAGTTGAACTAGATATGGTCCGTATGTGTAGGAAACACCGTTCTCTTCTTCTGAGAACACTCAGATTTCCTGCTGTATTAGAGAAGCTAGAAAGCAAGAGCGTGTTCTCGCTCTAAAGCAGAGTGTGATCCATGGATGAGAACTATCCTGTTTGTTTCCCTTCAGAAATGGAGATAAATCCCAGGCTCTGTGTCTTCCTACAAGCAACACTTCGTTTCAGGTAAGGGCAGTCACTTCTCAGCTCAAACGAACTACATCGCTCACGAAGCTCACACGTTTCTCATCTTAAATGACAAGCATTGGATGTTAGAGGACCAGTGCTTTGTATCAGTTTCAGAAGCAGAGTTGGACTACATATGGTCCGTATGTGTAGGAAACGTCGTTCTTTTGTTCTCAGCACACTCACTTTTCATGCTCTCTTAGAGCCTCTAGAAAGCAAGAGCATGCTTTTTGTTCTAAAGCAGAGTTTGATCAATGGATGAGAACTCTTCTGTGTGTTTCACTTCAAAAAAGGAGTTAAATCCCAAGCTCTGAGTCTTCCTACAAGGAAGACTTCGTTTCCAGAAAGGGCAGTTACTTTACATCTCAAATGAAATACGTCGTTCAGGAAGCTCACACGTTTCTCATCTTAACTGACAAGCATTGGATGTTACAGGACCAGTGCTTTGTATCAGTTTTGAAAGCAGAGTTGGACTACATATGGTCCTTATGTGTAGGAAACATCGTCCTTTTGTTCTCAGCACACTCACATTTCATGCTGTCTTAGAGCCTCTAGAAAGCAAGAGCGTGATTCTTACTCTAAAGCAGAGTGTGATCAATGGATGAGAACTCTGCTGTGTGTTTCCCTTCAGATATGGAGTTAAATCCCAGGCTCCGAGTCTTCCTACAAGCAAGGATCGTTTCCGGAAAGGGCAGTTACTTTTCAGCTCAAGCAAACTACGTCTTTCATGAAGCTCACACGTTTCTCATCTTTACTGACAAGCATTGGATGTTACAGGACCAGTGCTTTGTATCAGTTTCGAAAGCAGAGTTGGACTACATATGGTCCTTATGTAGGAAACACCGTTCTTTTGTTCTCAGTACACTCACGTTTCCTGCTGTCTTAGAGACTCTAGAAAGCAGGAGCATGATTCTTGTTCTAAAGCAGAGTGTGATCAATAGATGAGAACTCTGCTGTATGTTTCCCTTCAGAAATGGAGTTAAATCCCAGGCTCTGAGTCTTCCTAAAGAAGAATTCTTTTCAGGTAAGGGCAGTTTCTTTACAGCTCAAACGAACTACATCATTCACGAAGCTCACACTTTTCTCATCTTAACTCACAAGCATTGGATGTTAGAATACCTGTGGTTTGTTTCAGTTTCAGAAGCAGAGTTGAACTAGATATGGTCCATATGTGTAGGAAACACCGTTCTCTTCTTCTGAGCACACTCAGATTTCCTGCTGTATTAGAGAAGCTCGAAAGCAAGAGCGTGTTCTCGCTCTAAAGCAGAGTGTGATCCATGGATGAGAACTATGCTGTTTGTTTCCCTTCAGAAATGGAGTTAAATCCCAGGCTCTGTGTCTTCCTACAAGCAACACTTCGTTTCAGGTAAGGGCAGTCACTTCTCAGCTCAAACGAACTACATCGTTCACGAAGCTCACACGTTTCTCATCTTAAATGACAAGCATTGGATGTTAGAGGACCAGTGCTTTGTATCAGTTTCAGAAGCAGAGTTGGACTACATATGGTCCGTATGTGTAGGAAACGTCGTTCTTTTGTTCTCAGCACACTCACGTTTCATGCTCTCTTAGAGCCTCTAGAAAGCAAGAGCGTGCTTCTTGCTCTAAAGAAGAGTGTGATCAATGGATGAGAACTCTGCTGTGTGTTTCACTTCAGAAATGTAGTTAAATCCCAGACTCTGTGGTTTCCTACAAGAAAGACTTCCTTTCAGGTAAGGGCAGTTTCTTTACAGTTCAAACAACCTACATCGTTCACGAAACTCACATGTTTCTCATCTTAACTGACAAGCATTGGATGTTAGAGGACCACTGCTTTGTACCAGTTTCAGAAGCAGAGTTGGACTACATATGGTCCGTATGTGTAGGAAACACCGTTCTTTTGTTCTCAGCACACTCACGTTTCCTGCTGACTTAGTGAATCCAGGAAGCAAGAGCGTGCTTCTTGCTCTAAAGCAGAGTGTGATCAGTGGATGAGAACTCAACAGTGTGTTTCACTTCAGAAATGGAGTTAAATCCCAGGCTCTGAGTCTTCCTACAAGCAAGAGTTCGTTTCCGGAAAGGGCAGTTACTTTTCAGCTCAAGCGAACTACATCTTTCACGAAGCTCACAAGTTTCTCATATTAACTGACAAGCATTGGATGTTAGAGGACCCGTGGTTTGTTTCAGTTTCAGAAGCAGAGTTGAACTAGATATGGTCCGTATGTGTAGGAAACACCGTTCTCTTCTTCTGAGAACACTCAGATTTCCTGCTGTATTAGAGAAGCTAGAAAGCAAGAGCGTGTTCTCGCTCTAAAGCAGAGTGTGATCCATGGATGAGAACTATCCTGTTTGTTTCCCTTCAGAAATGGAGATAAATCCCAGGCTCTGTGTCTTCCTACAAGCAACACTTCGTTTCAGGTAAGGGCAGTCACTTCTCAACTCAAACGAACTACATCGCTCACGAAGCTCACACGTTTCTCATCTTAAATGACAAGCATTGGATGTTAGAGGACCAGTGCTTTGTATCAGTTTCAGAAGCAGAGTTGGACTACATATGGTCCGTATGTGTAGGAAACGTCGTTCTTTTGTTCTCAGCACACTCACTTTTCATGCTCTCTTAGAGCCTCTAGAAAGCAAGAGCATGCTTTTTGTTCTAAAGCAGAGTTTGATCAATGGATGAGAACTCTTCTGTGTGTCACTTCAAAAAAGGAGTTAAATCCCAAGCTCTGAGTCTTCCTACAAGGAAGACTTCGTTTCCAGAAAGGGCAGTTACTTTACATCTCAAATGAAATACGTCGTTCAGGAACCTCACACGTTTCTCATCTTAACTGACAAGCATTGGATGTTACAGGACCAGTGCTTTGTATCAGTTTTGAAAGCAGAGTTGGACTACATATGGTCCTTATGTGTAGGAAACATCGTCCTTTTGTTCTCAGCACACTCACATTTCATGCTGTCTTAGAGCCTCTAGAAAGCAAGAGCGTGATTCTTACTCTAAAGCAGAGTGTGATCAATGGATGAGAACTCTGCTGTGTGTTTCCCTTCAGATATGGAGTTAAACCCCAGGCTCCGAGTCTTCCTACAAGCAAGGATCGTTTCCGGAAAGGGCAGTTACTTTTCAGCTCAAGCAAACTACGTCTTTCATGAAGCTCACACGTTTCTCATCTTTACTGACAAGCATTGGATGTTACAGGACCAGTGCTTTGTATCAGTTTCGAAAGCAGAGTTGGACTACATATGGTCCTTATGTAGGAAACACCGTTCTTTTGTTCTCAGTACACTCACGTTTCCTGCTGTCTTAGAGACTCTAGAAAGCAGGAGCATGATTCTTGTTCTAAAGCAGAGTGTGATCAATAGATGAGAACTCTGCTGTATGTTTCCCTTCAGAAATGGAGTTAAATCCCAGGCTCTGAGTCTTCCTAAAGAAGAATTCTTTTCAGGTAAGGGCAGTTTCTTTACAGCTCAAACGAACTACATCATTCACGAAGCTCACACTTTTCTCATCTTAACTCACAAGCATTGGATGTTAGAATACCTGTGGTTTGTTTCAGTTTCAGAAGCAGAGTTGAACTAGATATGGTCCATATGTGTAGGAAACACCGTTCTCTTCTTCTGAGCACACTCAGATTTCCTGCTGTATTAGAGAAGCTCGAAAGCAAGAGCGTGTTCTCGCTCTAAAGCAGAGTGTGATCCATGGATGAGAACTATGCTGTTTGTTTCCCTTCAGAAATGGAGTTAAATCCCAGGCTCTGTGTCTTCCTACAAGCAACACTTCGTTTCAGGTAAGGGCAGTCACTTCTCAGCTCAAACGAACTACATCGTTCACGAAGCTCACACGTTTCTCATCTTAAATGACAAGCATTGGATGTTAGAGGACCAGTGCTTTGTATCAGTTTCAGAAGCAGAGTTGGAGTACATATGGTCCGTATGTGTAGGAAACGTCGTTCTTTTGTTCTCAGCACACTCACGTTTCATGCTCTCTTAGAGCCTCTAGAAAGCAAGAGCGTGCTTCTTGCTCTAAAGAAGAGTGTGGTCAATGGATGAGAACTCTGCTGTGTGTTTTACTTCAGAAATGGAGTTAAATCCCAGGCTCTGAGTCTTCCTACAAGCAAGACTTCGTTTCAGGTAACGGCAGTCACTTTTCAGCTCAAACGAACTACATCGTTCACGAAGCTCACACGTTTCTCAACTTAACTGACAAGCATTGGATGTTAGAGGACCTGTGGTTTGTTTCAGTATCAGAAGCAGAGTTGAACTAGATATGTTCCATATGTGTAGGAAACACCGTTCTTTTCTTCTCAGCACACTCACGTTTCCTGCTGTCTTAGAGACTCTAGAAAGCAAGAGCATGATTCTTGTTCTAAAGCAGAGTGTGTTCAATGGATGAGAACTGTGCTGTGTGTTTCCCTTCAGAAATGGAGTTAAATCCCAGGCTCTGAGTCTTCCTACAATCAAGACTTCGTTTCCGGAAAGGGCAGTTACTTTTCAGCTCAAGCGAACTACATCGTTCACAAAGCTCACACGTTTCTCATCTTAACTGACAAGCATTGGATGTTACAGGACCAGTGCTTTGTACCAGTTTCAGAAGCAGAGTTGGACTAGACATGGTCTGTATGTGTAGGAAACACCGTTCTTTTGTTCTCAGCTCACTCACGTTTCCTGCTGTCCTACAGAATCTAGAAAGCAAGAGCGTGCTTGTTGGTCTATAGCAGAGTGTGATCAATGGATGAGAACTCTGCTGTGTGTTTCACTTCAGAAATGTAGTTATATCCCAGACTCTGAGTCTTTAAAAACAATACTTATTTTCAGGTAAGGGCAGTTTCTTTACAGCTCAAACGAACTACGTCATTCACGAAGTTCACACGTTTCTCATCTTAACTGACAAGCATAGGATGTTACAGGACCAGAACTTTGTACCAGTTTCAGAAGCAGAGTTGGACTAGACATGGTCTGTATGTGTAGGAAACACCGTTCTTTTGTTCTCAGCTCACTCACCTTTCCTGCTGTCTTACAGACTCTAGAAAACAAGAGCGTGCTTGTTGTTCTAAAGCAGAGTGTGATCAATGGATGAGAACTCTGCTGTGTATTTCACTTCAGAAATGTAGTTAAATCCCAGACTCTGAGTCTTCCTAAAAACAATACTTATTTTCAGATAAGGGCAGGTTCTTTAAAGCTCAAATGAACTACATCGTTCACGAAGCTCACACGTTTCTCATATTAACTGACAAGCATTGCATGTTAGAGTACCTGTGATTTGTTTCAGTTTCAGAAGCAGTGTTGAACTAGATATGGTCCGTATGTGTAGGAAACTCCGTTCTTTTGTTCTCAGCACACTCACGTTTCCTGCTGACTTAGTGACTCCAGAAAGAAAGAGCGTGCGTCTTGCTCTAAAGCAGAGTGTGATCAGTGGATGAGAACTCTGCTGTGTGTTTCACTTCAGAAAAGGAGTTAAATCCCAAGCTCTAAGTCTTCCTAAAAGCAAGAATTCTTTTCAGGTAAGGGCAGTTTCCTTACAGCTCAAACGAACTACATCGTTCACGAAGCTCACACGTTTCTCATCTTAACTGACAAGCATTGGATGTTAGAGGACCTGTGGTTTGTTTCAGTTTCAGAAGCAGAGTTGAACTAGATATGTTCCGTATGTGTAGGAACCACCGTTCTCTTGTTCTGAGCACACTCAGATTTCCTGCTGTATTAGAGAAGCTAGAAAGCAAGAGTGTGCTTCTCGCTCTACAGCAGACTGTGATCCATGGATGAGAACTATGCTGTGTGTTTCTCTTCAGAAATGGAGTTAAATTCCAGGCTCTGTGTCTTCCTACATGCAAGACTTCGTTTCAGGTAAGGGCAGTCACTTTTCAGCTCAAACGAAATACGTCGTTCACGAAGCTCACATGTTTCTCATCTTAACTGACAAGCATTGGATGTTACAGGACCAGTGCTTTGTATCAGTTTCAGAAGCAGAGTTGGACTAGACATGGTCTGTATGTGTAAGAAACTCCGTTCATTTGTTCTCAGCACACTCACGTTTCCTGCTGTCTTAGAGACTCTAGAAAGCAAGAGCGTGCTTCTTACTCTAAAGCAGAGTGTGATCAATGGAGGAGAACTCTGCTGTGTGTTTCCCTTCAGATATGGAGTTAAATCCCAGGCTCTGAGTCTTCCTACAAGCAAGGATCGTTTCCGGAAAGGGCAGTTACTTTTCAGCTCAAGCAAACTACGTCTTTCATGAAGCTCACACGTTTCTCATCTTTACTGACAAGCATTGGATGTTACAGGACCAGTGCTTTGTATCAGTTTCGAAAGCGGAGTTGGACTACATATGGTCCTTATGTAGGAAACACCGTTCTTTTGTTCTCAGTACACTCACGTTTCCTGCTGTCTTAGAGACTCTAGAAAGCAGGAGCATGATTCTTGTTCTAAAGCAGAGTGTGATCAATAGATGAGAACTCTGCTGTGTGTTTCCCTTCAGAAATGGAGTTAAATCCCAGGCTCTGAGTCTTCCTAAAGAAGAATTCTTTTCAGGTAAGGACAGTTTCTTTACAGCTCAAACGAACTACATCATTCACGAAGCTCACACTTTTCTCATCTTAACTCACAAGCATTGGATGTTAGAATACCTGTGGTTTGTTTCAGTTTCAGAAGCAGAGTTGAACTAGATATAGTCCATATGTGTAGGAAACACCGTTCTCTTCTTCTGAGCACACTCAGATTTACTGCTGTATTAGAGAAGCTCGAAAGCAAGAGCGTGTTCTCGCTCTAAAGCAGAGTGTGATCCATGGATGAGAACTATGCTGTTTGTTTCCCTTCAGAAATGGAGTTAAATCCCAGGCTCTGTGTCTTCCTACAAGCAATACTTCGTTTCAGGTAAGGGCAGTCACTTCTCAGCTCAAACGAAGTACATCGTTCACGAAGCTCACACGTTTCTCATCTTAAATGACAAGCATTGGATGTTAGAGGACCAGTGCTTTGTATCAGTTTCAGAAGCAGAGTTGGAGTACATATGGTCCGTATGTGTAGGAAACGTCGTTCTTTTGTTCTCAGCACACTCACGTTTCATGCTCTCTTAGAGCCTCTAGAAAGCAAGAGCGTGCTTCTTGCTCTAAAGCAGAGTGTGGTCAATGGATGAGAACTCTGCTGTGTGTTTTACTTCAGAAATGGAGTTAAATCCCAGGCTCTGAGTCTTCCTACAAGCAAGACTTCGTTTCAGGTAACGGCAGTCACTTTTCAGCTCAAACGAACTACATCGTTCACGAAGGTCACACGTTTCTCAACTTAACTGACAAGCATTGGATGTTAGAGGACCTGTGGTTTGTTTCAGTATCAGAAGCAGAGTTGAACTAGATATGGTCCATATCTGTAGGAAACACTGTTCTTTTCTTCTCAGCACACTCACGTTTCCTGCTGTCTTCGAGACTCTAGAAAGCAAGAGCATGATTCTTGTTCTAAAGCAGAGTGTGTTCAATGGATGAGAACTGTGCTGTGTGTTTCCCTTCAGAAATGGAGTTAAATCCCAGGCTCTGAGTCTTCCTACAATCAAGACTTCGTTTCCGGAAAGGGCAGTTACTTTTCAGCTCAAGCGAACTACATCGTTCACAAAGCTCACATGTTTCTCATCTTAACTGACAAGCATTGGATGTTACAGGACCAGTGCTTTGTACCAGTTTCAGAAGCAGAGTTGGACTAGACATGGTCTGTATGTGTAGGAAACACCGTTCTTTTGTTCTCAGCTCACTCACGTTTCCTGCTGTCCTACAGAATCTAGAAAGCAAGAGCGTGCTTGTTGGTCTATAGCAGAGTGTGATCAATGGATGAGAACTCTGCTGTGTGTTTCACTTCAGAAATGTAGTTATATCCCAGACTCTGAGTCTTTAAAAACAATACTTATTTTCAGGTAAGGGCAGTTTCTTTACAGCTCAAACGAACTACGTCATTCACGAAGGTCACACGTTTCTCATCTTAACTGACAAGCATTGGATGTTACAGGACCAGTGCTTTGTACCAGTTTCAGAAGCAGAGTTGGACTAGACATGGTCTGTATGTGTAGGAAACACCGTTCTTTTGTTCTCAGCTCACTCACCTTTCCTGCTGTCTTACAGACTCTAGAAAGCAAGAGCGTGCTTGTTGTTCTAAAGCAGAGTGTGATCAATGGATGAGAACTCTGCTGTGTATTTCACTTCAGAAATGTAGTTAAATCCCAGACTCTGAGTCTTCCTAAAAACAACACTTATTTTCAGATAAGGGCAGTTTCTTTAAAGCTCAAATGAACTACATCGTTCACGAAGCTCACACGTTTCTCATATTAACTGACAAGCATTGCATGTTAGAGTACCTGTGATTTGTTTCAGTTTCAGAAGCAGTGTTGAACTAGATATGGTCCGTATGTGTAGGAAACTCCATTCTTTTGTTCTCAGCACACTCACGTTTCCTGCTGACTTAGTGACTCCAGAAAGAAAGAGCGTGCGTCTTGCTCTAAAGCAGAGTGTGATCAGTGGATGAGAACTCTGCTGTGTGTTTCACTTCAGAAAAGGAGTTAAATCCCAAGCTCTAAGTCTTCCTAAAAGCAAGAATTCTTTTCAGGTAAGGGCAGTTTCCTTACAGCTCAAACGAACTACATCGTTCACGAAGCTCACACGTTTCTCATCTTAACTGACAAGCATTGGATGTTAGAGGACCTGTGGTTTGTTTCAGTTTCAGAAGCAGAGTTGAACTAGATATGTTCCGTATGTGTAGGAACCACCGTTCTCTTGTTCTGAGCACACTCAGATTTCCTGCTGTATTAGAGACGCTAGAAAGCAAGAGTGTGCTTCTCGCTCTACAGCAGACTGTGATCCATGGATGAGAACTATGCTGTGTGTTTCTCTTCATAAATGGAGTTAAATTCCAGGCTCTGTGTCTTCCTACATGCAAGACTTCGTTTCAGGTAAGGGCAGTCACTTTTCAGCTCAAACGAAATACGTCGTTCACGAAGCTCACATGTTTCTCATCTTAACTGACAAGCATTGGATGTTACAGGACCAGTGCTTTGTATCAGTTTCAGAAGCAGAGTTGGACTAGACATGGTCTGTATGTGTAGGAAACTCCGTTCATTTGTTCTCAGCACACTCACGTTTCCTGCTGTCTTAGAGACTCTAGAAAGCAAGAGCGTGCTTCTTACTCTAAAGCAGAGTGTGATCAATGGATGAGGACTCTGCTGTGTGTTTCCCTTCAGAATTGGAGTTAAATCCCAGGCTCTGAGTCTTCCTACAAGCAAGGATCGTTTCCGGAAAGGGCAGTTACTTTTCAGCTAAAGCAAACTATGCCCCTCATGAAGCTCACACGTTTCTCATCTTAACTGACAAGCATTGGATGTTACAGGACCAGTGCTTTGTATCAGTTTCGAAAGCACAGTTGGACTACATATGGTCCTTATGTAGGAAACACTGTTCTTTTATTCTCAGCACACTCACGTTTCCTGCTGTATTAGAGACTCTAGAAAGCAGGAGCATGATTCTTGCTCTAAAGCAGAGTGTGATCAATGGATGAGAACTCTGCTGTGTATTACACTTCAGAAATGTAGTTAAATCCCAGACTCTGATTCTTCCTAAAAACAATACTTATTTTCAGGTAAGGGCAGTTTCTTTACAGCTCAAATGAACTACATCGTTCACGAAGCTCACACGTTTCTCATATTAACTGACAAGCCTTGCATGTTAGAGGACCTGTGATTTGTTTCAGTTTCAGAAGCAGTGTTGAACTAGATATGGTCCGTATGTGTAGGAAACTCCGTTCTTTTGTTCTCAGCACACTCACGTTTCCTGCTGACTTAGTGACTCCAGAAAGAAAGAGCGTGTGTCTTGCTCTAAAGCAGAGTGTGATCAGTGGATGAGAACTCTGCTGTGTGTTTCACTTCAGAAAAGGAGTTAAATCCCAAGCTCTAAGTCTTCCTAAAAGCAAGAATTCTTTTCAGGTAAGGGCAGTTTCCTTACGGCTCAAACGAACTACATCGTTCACGAAGCTCACACGTTTCTCACCTTAACTGACAAGCATTGGATGTTAGAGGACCTGTGGTTTGTTTCAGTTTCAGAAGCAGAGTTTAACTAGATATGGTCCATATGTGTAGGAAACACCGTTCTTTTGTTCTGAGCACAGTCACGTTTCCTTTTGTATTAGAGATTCTAGAAAGCAAGAGCGTGCTTCTCGTTCTAAAGCAGAGTGTGATCAATGGATGAGAACTCTGCTGTGTGTTTCACTTCAGAAATGGAGTTAAATCCCAAGCTCTGAGTCTTCCTAAAAGGAACACTTCGTTTCCGGAAAGGGCAGTTACTTTACATCTCAAACGAAATACGTCGTTCACAAAGCTCACACGATTCTCATATTAACTGAAAAGCATTGGATGTTAGAGGACCAGTGCTTTGTATCAGTTTCAGAAGCAGAGTTGGACTACATATGGTCCGTATGTGTAGGATACACCGTTCTTTTGTTCTCAGCACACTCACATTTCCTGCTGTCTTAGAGACTCTAGAAAGCAAAAGCGTGCTTGTAATTCTAAAGCAGAGTGTGATCCATGGATGAGACCTCTTCTGTGTGTTTCACCTCAGAAAAGGAGTTAAATCCAAGGCTCTGAGTCTTCCTAAAAGCAAGAATTCTTTTCAGGTAAGGGCAGTTTCCTTACAGCTCAAACGAACTACATCGTTCACGAAGATCACACGTTTCTCATCTTAACTGACAAGCATTTGATGTTAGAGGACCAGTGGTTTGTTTCAGTTTCAAAAGCAGAGTTGGACTACATATGATCCGTATGTGTAGGAAACATCGTTCTTTGGTCTCAGCACACACATGTTTCATGCTGTCCTAGAGCCTCTAGAAAGCAAGAGAGTGCATCTTGCTCTAAAGCAGAGTGTGATCAGTGGATGAGAACTCAACTGTGTGTTTCACTTCTGAAATGGAGTGAAATTCCAGGCTCTGAGTCTTCCTAAAAACAAGACTTCTTTTCAGGTAAGGGCAGTTTCTTTACAGCTCAAATGAATTACATCGTTCCCGAAGCTCACACGTTTCTCATCGTAAATGACAAGCATTGGATGTTAGAGGACCTGTGATTTGTTTCAGTTTCAGAAGCAGTGTTGAACTAGATATGGTCTGTATGTGTAGGAAACACCGTTCTTTTGTTCTCAGCACACTCACGTTTCCTGCTGTCTTAGAGACTCTAGAAAGCAAGAGCATGATTCTTGTTCTAAAGCAGAGTGTGATCAATGGATGAGAACTCTGCTGTGTGTTTCCCTTCAGAAATGGAGTTAAATCCCAGGCTCTGAGTCTTCCTAAAGCAAGAATTCTTTTCAGGTAAGTGCAGTTTCTTTACAGCTCAAATGAACTACATCGTTCACGAAGCTGACACTTTTCTCATCTTAACTCACAAGCATTGGATGTTAGAGGACCTGTGGTTTGTTTCAGTTTCAGAAGCAGAGTTGAACTAGATATGGTCCATATGTGTTGGAAACACCGTTCTCTTCTTCTGAGCACACTCAGATTTCCTGCTGTATTAGAGAAGCTAGAAAGCAAGAGCGTGTTCTCGCTCTAAAGCAGAGTGTGATCCATGGATGAGAACTATGCTGTTTGTTTCCCTTCAGAAATGGAGTTAAATCCCAGGCTCTGTGTCTTCCTAGAAGCAACACTTCGTTTCAGGTAAGGGCAGTCACTTCTCAGCTCAAAAGAACTACATCGTTCACGAAGCTCACACGTTTCTCATCTGAAATGACAAGCATTGGATGTTAGAGGACCAGTGCTTTGTACCAGTTTCAGAAGCAGATTTGGACTAGACATGGTCTGTTTGTGTAGGAAACACCGTTCTTTTGTTCTCAGCTCACTCACGTTTCATGCTGTCTTACAGAATCTAGAAAGCAAGAGCGTGCTTGTTGTTCTAAAGCAGAGTGTGATCAATGGATGAGAACTCTGCTGTGTGTTTCCCTTCAGAAATGGAGTTAAATCCCAGGCTCTGAGTCTTCCTACAAGCAAGACTTCGTTTCCGGATAGGGCAGTTACTTTTCAGCTCAAGCGAAGTACATCTTTCATGAAGCTCACACGTTTCTCATCTTAACTGACAAGCATTGGATGTTACAGGACCAGTGCTTTGTATCAGTTTCGAAAGCAGAGTTGGACTACATATGGTCCTTATGTATAGGAAACACCGTTCTTTTGTTCTCAGCTCACTCACGTTTCATGCTGTCTTACAGAATCTAGAAAGCAAGAGCGTGCTTGTTGTTCTAAAGCAGAACGTGATCAATGGATGAGAACTCTGCTGTGTGTTTCCCTTCAGAAATGGAGTTAAATCCCAGGCTCTGAGTCTTCCTACAAGCAAGACTTCGTTTCAGGTAACGGCAGTCACTTTTCAGCTCAAACGAACTACATCGTTCACGAAGGTCACACGTTTCTCATCTTAACTGACAAGCATTGGATGTTACAGGACCAGTGCTTTGTACCAGTTTCAGAAGCAGAGTTGGACTAGACATGGTCTGTATGTGTAGGAAACACCGTTCTTTTGTTCTCAGCTCACTCACGTTTCCTGCTGTCTTACAGAATCTAGAAAGCAAGATTATGCTTGTTGTTCTAAAGCAGAGTGTGATCAATGGATGAGAACTCTGCTGTGTATTTCACTTCAGAAATGTAGTTGAATCCCAGACTCTGAGTCTTCCTAAAAACAATACTTATTTTCAGGTAAGGGCAGTTTCTTTACAGCTCAAATGAACTACATCGTTCACGAAGCTCACACGTTTCTCATATTAACTGACAAGCATTGCATGTTAGAGGACCTGTGATTTGCTTCAGTTTCAGAAGCAGTGTTGAACTAGATATGGTCCGTATGTGTAGGAAACTCCGTTCTTTTGTTCTCAGCACACTCACGTTTCCTGCTGACTTAGTGACTCCAGAAAGAAAGAGCGTGTGTCTTGCTCTAAAGCAGAGTGTGATCAGTGGATGAGAACTCTGCTGTGTGTTTCACTTCAGAAAAGGAGTTAAATCCCAAGCTCTAAGTCTTCCTAAAAGCAAGAATTCTTTTCAGGTAAGGGCAGTTTCCTTACGGCTCAAACGAACTACATCGTTCACGAAGCTCACACGTTTCTCACCTTAACTGACAAGCATTGGATGTTAGAGGACCTGTGGTTTGTTTCAGTTTCAGAAGCAGAGTTTAACTAGATATGGTCCATATGTGTAGGAAACACCGTTCTTTTGTTCTGAGCACAGTCACGTTTCCTTTTGTATTAGAGATTCTAGAAAGCAAGAGCGTGCTTCTCGTTCTAAAGCAGAGTGTGATCAATGGATGAGAACTCTGCTGTGTGTTTCACTTCAGAAATGGAGTTAAATCCCAAGCTCTGAGTCTTCCTAAAAGGAACACTTCGTTTCCGGAAAGGGCAGTTACTTTACATCTCAAACGAAATACGTCGTTCACAAAGCTCACACGATTCTCATATTAACTGAAAAGCATTGGATGTTAGAGGACCAGTGCTTTGTATCAGTTTCAGAAGCAGAGTTGGACTACATATGGTCCGTATGTGTAGGATACACCGTTCTTTTGTTCTCAGCACACTCACATTTCCTGCTGTCTTAGAGACTCTAGAAAGCAAAAGCGTGCTTGTAATTCTAAAGCAGAGTGTGATCCATGGATGAGACCTCTTCTGTGTGTTTCACCTCAGAAAAGGAGTTAAATCCAAGGCTCTGAGTCTTCCTAAAAGCAAGAATTCTTTTCAGGTAAGGGCAGTTTCCTTACAGCTCAAACGAACTACATCGTTCACGAAGATCACACGTTTCTCATCTTAACTGACAAGCATTTGATGTTAGAGGACCAGTGGTTTGTTTCAGTTTCAAAAGCAGAGTTGGACTACATATGATCCGTATGTGTAGGAAACATCGTTCTTTGGTTTCAGCACACACATGTTTCATGCTGTCCTAGAGCCTCTAGAAAGCAAAAGAGTGCATCTTGCTCTAAAGCAGAGTGTGATCAGTGGATGAGAACTCAACTGTGTGTTTCACTTCTGAAATGGAGTGAAATTCCAGGCTCTGAGTCTTCCTAAAAACAAGACTTCTTTTCAGGTAAGGGCAGTTTCTTTACAGCTCAAATGAATTACATCGTTCCCGAAGCTCACACGTTTCTCATCGTAAATGACAAGCATTGGATGTTAGAGGACCTGTGATTTGTTTCAGTTTCAGAAGCAGTGTTGAACTAGATATGGTCTGTATGTGTAGGAAACACCGTTCTTTTGTTCTCAGCACACTCACGTTTCCTGCTGTCTTAGAGACTCTAGAAAGCAAGAGCATGATTCTTGTTCTAAAGCAGAGTGTGATCAATGGATGAGAACTCTGCTGTGTGTTTCCCTTCAGAAATGGAGTTAAATCCCAGGCTCTGAGTCTTCCTAAAGCAAGAATTCTTTTCAGGTAAGTGCAGTTTCTTTACAGCTCAAATGAACTACATCGTTCACGAAGCTCACACTTTTCTCATCTTAACTCACAAGCATTGGATGTTAGAGGACCTGTGGTTTGTTTCAGTTTCAGAAGCAGAGTTGAACTAGATATGGTCCATATGTGTTGGAAACACCGTTCTCTTCTTCTGAGCACACTCAGATTTCCTGCTGTATTAGAGAAGCTAGAAAGCAAGAGCGTGTTCTCGCTCTAAAGCAGAGTGTGATCCATGGATGAGAACTATGCTGTTTGTTTCCCTTCAGAAATGGAGTTAAATCCCAGGCTCTGTGTCTTCCTAGAAGCAACACTTCGTTTCAGGTAAGGGCAGTCACTTCTCAGCTCAAAAGAACTACATCGTTCACGAAGCTCACACGTTTCTCATCTGAAATGACAAGCATTGGATGTTAGAGGACCAGTGCTTTGTACCAGTTTCAGAAGCAGATTTGGACTAGACATGGTCTGTTTGTGTAGGAAACACCGTTCTTTTGTTCTCAGCTCACTCACGTTTCATGCTGTCTTACAGACTCTAGAAAGCAAGAGCGTGCTTGTTGTTCTAAAGCAGAGTGTGATCAATGGATGAGAACTCTGCTGTGTGTTTCCCTTCAGAAATGGAGTTAAATCCCAGGCTCTGAGTCTTCCTACAAGCAAGACTTCGTTTCCGGATAGGGCAGTTACTTTTCAGCTCAAGCGAAGTACATCTTTCATGAAGCTCACACGTTTCTCATCTTAACTGACAAGCATTGGATGTTACAGGACCAGTGCTTTGTATCAGTTTCGAAAGCAGAGTTGGACTACATATGGTCCTTATGTATAGGAAACACCATTCTTTTGTTCTCAGCACACTCACGTTTCCTGCTGTCTTAGAGACTCTAGAAAGCAGGAGCATGTTTCTTGTTCTAAAGCAGAACGTGATCAATGGATGAGAACTCTGCTGTGTGTTTCCCTTCAGAAATGGAGTTAAATCCCAGGCTCTGAGTCTTCCTACAAGCAAGACTTCGTTTCAGGTAACGGCAGTCACTTTTCAGCTCAAACGAACTACATCGTTCACGAAGGTCACACGTTTCTCATCTTAACTGACAAGCATTGGATGTTACAGGACCAGTGCTTTGTACCAGTTTCAGAAGCAGAGTTGGACTAGACATGGTCTGTATGTGTAGGAAACACCGTTCTTTTGTTCTCAGCTCACTCACGTTTCCTGCTGTCTTACAGACTCTAGAAAGCAAGATTATGCTTGTTGTTCTAAAGCAGAGTGTGATCAATGGATGAGAACTCTGCTGTGTATTTCACTTCAGAAATGTAGTTAAATCCCAGACTCTGAGTCTTCCTAAAAACAATACTTATTTTCAGGTAAGGGCAGTTTCTTTACAGCTCAAATGAACTACATCGTTCACGAAGCTCACACGTTTCTCATATTAACTGACAAGCATTGCATGTTAGAGGACCTGTGATTTGCTTCAGTTTCAGAAGCAGTGTTGAACTAGATATGGTCCGTATGTGTAAATAACTCCGTTCTTTTGTTCTCAGCACACTCACGTTTCCTGCTGAATTAGTGACTCCAGAAAGAAAGAGCGTGTGTCTTGCTCTAAAGCAGAGTGTGATCAGTGGATGAGAACTCTGCTGTGTGTTTCACTTCAGAAAAGGAGTTAAATCCCAAGCTCTACGTCTTCCTAAAAGCAAGAATTCTTTTCAGGTAAGGGCAGTTTCCTTACGGCTCAAACGAAGTACAACGTTCACGAAGCTCACACGTTTCTCACCTTAACTGACAAGCATTGGATGTTAGAGGACCTGTGGTTTGTTTCAGTTTCAGAAGCAGAGTTGAACTAGATATGGTCCGTATGTGTAGGAAACACCGTTCTTTTGTTCTGAGAACAGTCACGTTTCCTTTTGTATTAGAGATTCTAGAAAGCAAGAGCGTGCTTCTTGTTCTAAAGCAGAGTGTGATACATGGATGAGAACTATGCTGTTTGATTCCCTTCAGAAATGGAGTTAAATCCCAGGCTCTGTGTCTTCCTACAAGCAACACTTCGTTTCAGGTAAGGGCAGTCACTTCTCAGCTCAAACGAACTACATCGTTAACGAAGCTCACACGTTTCTCATCTTAAATGACAAGTATTGGAAGTTAGAGGACCAGTGCTTTGTATCAGTTTCAGAAGCAGAGTTGGACTACATATGATCCGTATGTGTAGGAAACATCGTTCTTTGGTCTCAGCACACTCACATTTCATGCTGTCCTAGAGCCTCTAGAAAGCAAGAGCGTGCGTCTTGCTCTAAAGCAGAGTGTGATCAGTGGATGAGAACTCTGCTTTGTGTTTCCCTTCAGAAATGGAGTTAAATCCTAGGCTCTGAGTCTTCCTACAAGCAAGACTTCGTTTCCGGAAAGGGCAGTTACTTTTCAGCTCAAGCGAAGTACATCTTTCATGAAGCTCACACGTTTCTCATCTTAACTGACAAGCATTGGATGTTACAGGACCAGTGCTTTGTATCAGTTTCGAAAGCAGAGTTGGACTACATATGGTCCTTATGTGTAGGAAACACCGTTCTTTTGTTCTCAGCACACTCACGTTTCCTGCTGTCTTAGAGACTCTAGAAAGCAGGAGCATGATTCTTGTTCTAAAGCAGAATGCGATCAATGGATGAGAACTCTGCTGTGTGTTTCCCTTCAGAAATGGAGTTAAATCCCAGGCTCTGAGTCTTCCTAAAGCAAGAATTCTTTTCAGGTAAGGGCAGTTTCTTTACAGCTCAAACGAACTACATCGTTCACGAAGCTCACACTTTTCTCATCTTAACTCACAAGCATTGGATGTTAGAGGACCTGTGGTTTGTTTCAGTTTCAGAAGCAGAGTTGAACTAGATATGGTCCGTATGTGTAGGAAACACCGTTCTCTTGTTCTGAGCACACTCAGATTTCCTGCTGTATTAGAGACGCTAGAAAGCAAGAGCGTGCTTCTCGCTCTACAGCAGAGTGTGACCCATGGATGAGAACTATGCTGTGTGTTTCTCTTCAGAAATGGAGTTAAATTCCAGGCTCTGTGTCTTCCTACAAGCAAGACTTCGTTTCAGGTAAGGGCAGTCACTTTTCAGCTCAAACGAACTACATCGTTCACGAAGCTCACACGTTTCTCATCTTATCTGACAAGCATTGGATGTTACAGGACCAGTGCTTTGTATCAGTTTCAGAAGCAGAGTTGGACTAGACATGGTCTGTATGTGTACGAAACACCGTTCATTTGTTCTCAGCACACTCACGTTTCCTGCTGTCTTAGAGACTCTAGAAAGCAAGAGCATGCTTTTTGTTCTAAAGCAGAGTTTGATCAGTGGATTAGAACTCTTCTGTGTGTTTCACTTCAAAAAAGGAGTTAAATCCCAAGCTCTGACTCTTCCTACAAGGAAGACTTCGTTTCCAGAAAGGGCAGTTACTTTACATCTCAAACGAAATATGTCGTTCACAAAGCTCACATGATTCTCATCTTAACTGACAAGCATTGGATGTTAGAGGACCAGTGCTTTGTATCAGTTTCACAAGCAGAGTTGGACTACATATGGTCCGTATGTGTAGGAAACATCGTTCTTTTGTTCTCAGCACACTCACGTTTCATGCTGTCTTAGAGCATCTAGAAAGCAGGAGCGTGCTTCTTGCTCTAAAGCAGAGTGTGATCAGTGGATGAGAACTCTGCTTTGTGTTTCACTTCAGAAAAGGAATTAAATCCCAGGCTCTGAGTCTTCCTAAAAGCAAGAATACTTTTCAGGTAAGGGCAGTTTCTTTACAGCTCAAACGAACTACATCGTTCACGAAGCTCACACGTTTCTCATCTTAACTCACAAGCATTGGATGTTAGAGGACCTGTGGTTTGTTTCAGTTTCAGAAGCAGAGTTGAACTAGATATGGTCCGTATGTGTAGGAAACACCGTTCTCTTGTTCTGAGCACACTCAGATTTCCTGCTCTATTAGAGACGCTAGAAAGCAAGAGCGTGCTTCTCGCTCTAAAGCAGAGTGTGATTCATTGATGAGAACTCTTCTGTGTGTTTCACTTCAGAAATGGAGTTAAATCCCATGCTCTGTGTCTTCCTATAAGCAAGACTTCGTTTCAGGTAAGGGCAGTCACTTTTCAGCTCAAACGAACTACGTCATTCACAAAGCTCACACGTTTCTCATCTTAACTGACAAGCATTGGATGTTACAGGACCAGTGCTTTGTATCAGTTTCAGAAGCAGAGTTGGACTAGACATGGTCTGTATGTGTAGGAAACACCGTTCTTTTGTTCTCAGCAAACTCAGATATCCTGCTCTATTAGAGACGCTAGAAAGCAAGAGCGTGCTTCTTTCTCTAAAGCAGAGTGTGATCCATGGATGAGAACAATGCTCTGTTTTTCACTTCAGAAATGGAGTTAAATCCCAGGCTCTGTGTCTTCCTACAAGCAAGAATTCTTTTCAGGTAAGGGCAGTTTCTTTACAGCTCAAACGAACTACATCATTCACGAAGATCACGTTTCTCATCTTAACTGACAAGCATTTGATGTTAGAGGACCAGTGCTTTGTATCAGTTTCAGAAGCAGAGTTGGACTACATATGATCTGTATGTGTAGGAAACATCGTTCTTTGGTCTCAGCACACTCATGTTTCATGCTGTCCTAGAGCCTCTAGAAAGCAAGAGCGTGCATCTTGCTCTAAAGCAGAGTGTGATCAGTGGATGAGAACTCAACTGTGTGTTTCACTTCTGAAATGGAGTGAAATTCCAGGCTCTGAGTCTTCCTAAAAACAAGACTACTTTTCAGGTAAGGGCAGTTTCTTTACAGCTCAAATGAATTACATCGTTCCCGAAGCTCACACGTTTCTCATCGTAAATGACAAGCATTGGATGTTAGAGGACCTGTGATTTGTTTCAGTTTCAGAAGCAGTGTTGAACTAGATATGGTCTGTATGTGTAGGAAACATCGTTCTTTGGTCTCAGCACACTCACATTTCATGCTGTCCTAGAGCCTCTAGAAAGCAAGAGCGTGCGTCTTGCTCTAAAGCAGAGTGTGATCAGTGGATGAGAACTCTGCTGTGTGTTTCACTTCAGAAAAGGAGTTAAATCCCAAGCTCTAAGTCTTCCTAAAAGCAAGAATTCTTTTCAGGTAAGGGCAGTTTCCTTACGGCTCAAACGAAGTACATCGTTCACGAAGCTCACACGTTTCTCACCTTAACTGACAAGCATTGGATGTTAGAGGACCTGTGGTTTGTTTCAGTTTCAGAAGCAGAGTTGAACTAGATATGGTCCGTATGTGTAGGAAACACCGTTCTTTTGTTCTGAGCACAGTCACGTTTCCTTGTGTATTAGAGATTCTAGAAAGCAAGAGCGTGCTTCTCGTTCTAAAGCAGAGTGTGATCAATGGATGAGAACTCTGCTGTGTGTTTCACTTCAGAAATGGAGTTAAATCCCAAGCTCTGAGTCTTCCTAAAAGGAACACTTCGTTTCCGGAAAGGGCAGTTACTTTACATCTCAAACGAAATACGTCGTTCACAAAGCTCACACGATTCTCATATTAACTGAAAAGCATTGGATGTTAGAGGACCAGTGCTTTGTATCAGTTTCAGAAGCAGAGTTGGACTACATATGGTCCGTATGTGTAGGATACACCGTTCTTTTGTTCTCAGCACACTCACATTTCCTGCTGTCTTAGAGACTCTAGAAAGCAAAAGCGTGCTTGTAATTCTAAAGCAGAGTGTGATCCATGGATGAGACCTCTTCTGTGTGTTTCACCTCAGAAAAGGAGTTAAATCCAAGGCTCTGAGTCTTCCTAAAAGCAAGAATTCTTTTCAGGTAAGGGCAGTTTCCTTACAGCTCAAACGAACTACATCGTTCACGAAGATCACACGTTTCTCATCTTAACTGACAAGCATTTGATGTTAGAGGACCAGTGGTTTGTTTCAGTTTCAAAAGCAGAGTTGGACTACATATGATCCGTATGTGTAGGAAACATCGTTCTTTGGTCTCAGCACACACATGTTTCATGCTGTCCTAGAGCCTCTAGAAAGCAAGAGAGTGCATCTTGCTCTAAAGCAGAGTGTGATCAGTGGATGAGAACTCAACTGTGTGTTTCACTTCTGAAATGGAGTGAAATTCCAGGCTCTGAGTCTTCCTAAAAACAAGACTTCTTTTCAGGTAAGGGCAGTTTCTTTACAGCTCAAATGAATTACATCGTTCCCGAAGCTCACACGTTTCTCATCGTAAATGACAAGCATTGGATGTTAGAGGACCTGTGATTTGTTTCAGTTTCAGAAGCAGTGTTGAACTAGATATGGTCTGTATGTGTAGGAAACACCGTTCTTTTGTTCTCAGCACACTCACGTTTCCTGCTGTATTAGAGACTCTAGAAAGCAAGAGCATGATTCTTGTTCTAAAGCAGAGTGTGATCAATGGATGAGAACTCTGCTGTGTGTTTCCCTTCAGAAATGGAGTTAAATCCCAGGCTCTGAGTCTTCCTAAAGCAAGAATTCTTTTCAGGTAAGTGCAGTTTCTTTACAGCTCAAATGAACTACATCGTTCACGAAGCTCACACTTTTCTCATCTTAACTCACAAGCATTGGATGTTAGAGGACCTGTGGTTTGTTTCAGTTTCAGAAGCAGAGTTGAACTAGATATGGTCCATATGTGTTGGAAACACCGTTCTCTTCTTCTGAGCACACTCAGATTTCCTGCTGTATTAGAGAAGCTAGAAAGCAAGAGCGTGTTCTCGCTCTAAAGCAGAGTGTGATCCATGGATGAGAACTATGCTGTTTGTTTCCCTTCAGAAATGGAGTTAAATCCCAGGCTCTGTGTCTTCCTAGAAGCAACACTTCGTTTCAGGTAAGGGCAGTCACTTCTCAGCTCAAAAGAACTACATCGTTCACGAAGCTCACACGTTTCTCATCTGAAATGACAAGCATTGGATGTTAGAGGACCAGTGCTTTGTACCAGTTTCAGAAGCAGATTTGGACTAGACATGGTCTGTTTGTGTAGGAAACACCGTTCTTTTGTTCTCAGCTCACTCACGTTTCATGCTGTCTTACAGACTCTAGAAAGCAAGAGCGTGCTTGTTGTTCTAAAGCAGAGTGTGATCAATGGATGAGAACTCTGCTGTGTGTTTCCCTTCAGAAATGGAGTTAAATCCCAGGCTCTGAGTCTTCCTACAAGCAAGACTTCGTTTCCGGATAGGGCAGTTACTTTTCAGCTCAAGCGAAGTACATCTTTCATGAAGCTCACACGTTTCTCATCTTAACTGACAAGCATTGGATGTTACAGGACCAGTGCTTTGTATCAGTTTCGAAAGCAGAGTTGGACTACATATGGTCCTTATGTATAGGAAACACCGTTCTTTTGTTCTCAGCACACTCACGTTTCCTGCTGTCTTAGAGACTCTAGAAAGCAGGAGCATGTTTCTTGTTCTAAAGCAGAACGTGATCAATGGATGAGAACTCTGCTGTGTGTTTCCCTTCAGAAATGGAGTTAAATCCCAGGCTCTGAGTCTTCCTACAAGCAAGACTTCGTTTCAGGTAACGGCAGTCACTTTTCAGCTCAAACGAACTACATCGTTCACGAAGGTCACACGTTTCTCATCTTAACTGACAAGCATTGGATGTTACAGGACCAGTGCTTTGTACCAGTTTCAGAAGCAGAGTTGGACTAGACATGGTCTGTATGTGTAGGAAACACCGTTCTTTTGTTCTCAGCTCACTCACGTTTCCTGCTGTCTTACAGACTCTAGAAAGCAAGATTATGCTTGTTGTTCTAAAGCAGAGTGTGATCAATGGATGAGAACTCTGCTGTGTATTTCACTTCAGAAATGTAGTTAAATCCCAGACTCTGAGTCTTCCTAAAAACAATACTTATTTTCAGGTAAGGGCAGTTTCTTTACAGCTCAAATGAACTACATCATTCACGAAGCTCACACGTTTCTCATATTAACTGACAAGCATTGCATGTTAGAGGACCTGTGATTTGCTTCAGTTTCAGAAGCAGTGTTGAACTAGATATGGTCCGTATGTGTAAATAACTCCGTTCTTTTGTTCTCAGCACACTCACGTTTCCTGCTGAATTAGTGACTCCAGAAAGAAAGAGCGTGTGTCTTGCTCTAAAGCAGAGTGTGATCAGTGGATGAGAACTCTGCTGTGTGTTTCACTTCAGAAAAGGAGTTAAATCCCAAGCTCTACGTCTTCCTAAAAGCAAGAATTCTTTTCAGGTAAGGGCAGTTTCCTTACGGCTCAAACGAAGTACAACGTTCACGAAGCTCACACGTTTCTCACCTTAACTGACAAGCATTGGATGTTAGAGGACCTGTGGTTTGTTTCAGTTTCAGAAGCAGAGTTGAACTAGATATGGTCCGTATGTGTAGGAAACACCGTTCTTTTGTTCTGAGAACAGTCACGTTTCCTTTTGTATTAGAGATTCTAGAAAGCAAGAGCGTGCTTCTTGTTCTAAAGCAGAGTGTGATACATGGATGAGAACTATGCTGTTTGATTCCCTTCAGAAATGGAGTTAAATCCCAGGCTCTGTGTCTTCCTACAAGCAACACTTCGTTTCAGGTAAGGGCAGTCACTTCTCAGCTCAAACGAACTACATCGTTAACGAAGCTCACACGTTTCTCATCTTAAATGACAAGTATTGGAAGTTAGAGGACCAGTGCTTTGTATCAGTTTCAGAAGCAGAGTTGGACTACATATGATCCGTATGTGTAGGAAACATCGTTCTTTGGTCTCAGCACACTCACATTTCATGCTGTCCTAGAGCCTCTAGAAAGCAAGAGCGTGCGTCTTGCTCTAAAGCAGAGTGTGATCAGTGGATGAGAACTCTGCTTTGTGTTTCCCTTCAGAAATGGAGTTAAATCCTAGGCTCTGAGTCTTCCTACAAGCAAGACTTCGTTTCCGGAAAGGGCAGTTACTTTTCAGCTCAAGCGAAGTACATCTTTCGTGAAGCTCACACGTTTCTCATCTTAACTGACAAGCATTGGATGTTACAGGACCAGTGCTTTGTATCAGTTTCGAAAGCAGAGTTGGACTACATATGGTCCTTATGTGTAGGAAACACCGTTCTTTTGTTCTCAGCACACTCACGTTTCCTGCTGTCTTAGAGACTCTAGAAAGCAGGAGCATGATTCTTGTTCTAAAGCAGAATGCGATCAATGGATGAGAACTCTGCTGTGTGTTTCCCTTCAGAAATGGAGTTAAATCCCAGGCTCTGAGTCTTCCTAAAGCAAGAATTCTTTTCAGGTAAGGGCAGTTTCTTTACAGCTCAAACGAACTACATCGTTCACGAAGCTCACACTTTTCTCATCTTAACTCACAAGCATTGGATGTTAGAGGACCTGTGGTTTGTTTCAGTTTCAGAAGCAGAGTTGAACTAGATATGGTCCGTATGTGTAGGAAACACCGTTCTCTTGTTCTGAGCACACTCAGATTTCCTGCTGTATTAGAGACGCTAGAAAGCAAGAGCGTGCTTCTCGCTCTACAGCAGAGTGTGACCCATGGATGAGAACTATGCTGTGTGTTTCTCTTCAGAAATGGAGTTAAATTCCAGGCTCTGTGTCTTCCTACAAGCAAGACTTCGTTTCAGGTAAGGGCAGTCACTTTTCAGCTCAAACGAACTACATCGTTCACGAAGCTCACACGTTTCTCATCTTATCTGACAAGCATTGGATGTTACAGGACCAGTGCTTTGTATCAGTTTCAGAAGCAGAGTTGGACTAGACATGGTCTGTATGTGTACGAAACACCGTTCATTTGTTCTCAGCACACTCACGTTTCCTGCTGTCTTAGAGACTCTAGAAAGCAAGAGCATGCTTTTTGTTCTAAAGCAGAGTTTGATCAGTGGATTAGAACTCTTCTGTGTGTTTCACTTCAAAAAAGGAGTTAAATCCCAAGCTCTGACTCTTCCTACAAGGAAGACTTCGTTTCCAGAAAGGGCAGTTACTTTACATCTCAAACGAAATATGTCGTTCACAAAGCTCACATGATTCTCATCTTAACTGACAAGCATTGGATGTTAGAGGACCAGTGCTTTGTATCAGTTTCACAAGCAGAGTTGGACTACATATGGTCCGTATGTGTAGGAAACATCGTTCTTTTGTTCTCAGCACACTCACGTTTCATGCTGTCTTAGAGCATCTAGAAAGCAGGAGCGTGCTTCTTGCTCTAAAGCAGAGTGTGATCAGTGGATGAGAACTCTGCTTTGTGTTTCACTTCAGAAAAGGAATTAAATCCCAGGCTCTGAGTCTTCCTAAAAGCAAGAATACTTTTCAGGTAAGGGCAGTTTCTTTACAGCTCAAACGAACTACATCGTTCACGAAGCTCACACGTTTCTCATCTTAACTCACAAGCATTGGATGTTAGAGGACCTGTGGTTTGTTTCAGTTTCAGAAGCAGAGTTGAACTAGATATGGTCCGTATGTGTAGGAAACACCGTTCTCTTGTTCTGAGCACACTCAGATTTCCTGCTCTATTAGAGACGCTAGAAAGCAAGAGCGTGCTTCTCGCTCTAAAGCAGAGTGTGATTCATTGATGAGAACTCTTCTGTGTGTTTCACTTCAGAAATGGAGTTAAATCCCATGCTCTGTGTCTTCCTATAAGCAAGACTTCGTTTCAGGTAAGGGCAGTCACTTTTCAGCTCAAACGAACTACGTCATTCACGAAGCTCACACGTTTCTCATCTTAACTGACAAGCATTGGATGTTACAGGACCAGTGCTTTGTATCAGTTTCAGAAGCAGAGTTGGACTAGACATGGTCTGTATGTGTAGGAAACACCGTTCTTTTGTTCTCAGCAAACTCAGATATCCTGCTCTATTAGAGACGCTAGAAAGCAAGAGCGTGCTTCTTGCTCTAAAGCAGAGTGTGATCCATGGATGAGAACAATGCTCTGTTTTTCACTTCAGAAATGTAGTTAAATCCCAGGCTCTGTGTCTTCCTACAAGCAAGAATTCTTTTCAGGTAAGGGCAGTTTCTTTACAGCTCAAACGAACTACATCATTCACGAAGATCAGGTTTCTCATCTTAACTGACAAGCATTTGATGTTAGAGGACCAGTGCTTTGTATCAGTTTCAGAAGCAGAGTTGGACTACATATGATCTGTATGTGTAGGAAACATCGTTCTTTGGTCTCAGCACACTCATGTTTCATGCTGTCCTAGAGCCTCTAGAAAGCAAGAGCGTGCATCTTGCTCTAAAGCAGAGTGTGATCAGTGGATGAGAACTCAACTGTGTGTTTCACTTCTGAAATGGAGTGAAATTCCAGGCTCTGAGTCTTCCTAAAAACAAGACTACTTTTCAGGTAAGGGCAGTTTCTTTACAGCTCAAATGAATTACATCGTTCCCGAAGCTCACACGTTTCTCATCGTAAATGACAAGCATTGGATGTTAGAGGACCTGTGATTTGTTTCAGTTTCAGAAGCAGTGTTGAACTAGATATGGTCTGTATGTGTAGGAAACATCGTTCTTTGGTCTCAGCACACTCACATTTCATGCTGTCCTAGAGCCTCTAGAAAGCAAGAGCGTGCGTCTTGCTCTAAAGCAGAGTGTGATCAGTGGATGAGAACTCTGCTGTGTGTTTCACTTCAGAAAAGGAGTTAAATCCCAAGCTCTAAGTCTTCCTAAAAGCAAGAATTCTTTTCAGGTAAGGGCAGTTTCCTTACGGCTCAAACGAAGTACATCGTTCACGAAGCTCACACGTTTCTCACCTTAACTGACAAGCATTGGATGTTAGAGGACCTGTGGTTTGTTTCAGTTTCAGAAGCAGAGTTGAACTAGATATGGTCCGTATGTGTAGGAAACACCGTTCTTTTGTTCTGAGCACAGTCACGTTTCCTTGTGTATTAGAGATTCTAGAAAGCAAGAGCGTGCTTCTCGTTCTAAAGCAGAGTGTGATCAATGGATGAGAACTCTGCTGTGTGTTTCACTTCAGAAATGGAGTTAAATCCCAAGCTCTGAGTCTTCCTAAAAGGAACACTTCGTTTCCGGAAAGGGCAGTTACTTTACATCTCAAACGAAATACGTCGTTCACAAAGCTCACACGATTCTCATATTAACTGAAAAGCATTGGATGTTAGAGGACCAGTGCTTTGTATCAGTTTCAGAAGCAGAGTTGGACTACATATGGTCCGTATGTGTAGGATACACCGTTCTTTTGTTCTCAGCACACTCACATTTCCTGCTGTCTTAGAGACTCTAGAAAGCAAAAGCGTGCTTGTAATTCTAAAGCAGAGTGTGATCCATGGATGAGACCTCTTCTGTGTGTTTCACCTCAGAAAAGGAGTTAAATCCAAGGCTCTGAGTCTTCCTAAAAGCAAGAATTCTTTTCAGGTAAGGGCAGTTTCCTTACAGCTCAAACGAACTACATCGTTCACGAAGATCACACGTTTCTCATCTTAACTGACAAGCATTTGATGTTAGAGGACCAGTGGTTTGTTTCAGTTTCAAAAGCAGAGTTGGACTACATATGATCCGTATGTGTAGGAAACATCGTTCTTTGGTCTCAGCACACACATGTTTCATGCTGTCCTAGAGCCTCTAGAAAGCAAGAGAGTGCATCTTGCTCTAAAGCAGAGTGTGATCAGTGGATGAGAACTCAACTGTGTGTTTCACTTCTGAAATGGAGTGAAATTCCAGGCTCTGAGTCTTCCTAAAAACAAGACTTCTTTTCAGGTAAGGGCAGTTTCTTTACAGCTCAAATGAATTACATCGTTCCCGAAGCTCACACGTTTCTCATCGTAAATGACAAGCATTGGATGTTAGAGGACCTGTGATTTGTTTCAGTTTCAGAAGCAGTGTTGAACTAGATATGGTCTGTATGTGTAGGAAACACCGTTCTTTTGTTCTCAGCACACTCACGTTTCCTGCTGTATTAGAGACTCTAGAAAGCAAGAGCATGATTCTTGTTCTAAAGCAGAGTGTGATCAATGGATGAGAACTCTGCTGTGTGTTTCCCTTCAGAAATGGAGTTAAATCCCAGGCTCTGAGTCTTCCTAAAGCAAGAATTCTTTTCAGGTAAGTGCAGTTTCTTTACAGCTCAAATGAACTACATCGTTCACGAAGCTCACACTTTTCTCATCTTAACTCACAAGCATTGGATGTTAGAGGACCTGTGGTTTGTTTCAGTTTCAGAAGCAGAGTTGAACTAGATATGGTCCATATGTGTTGGAAACACCGTTCTCTTCTTCTGAGCACACTCAGATTTCCTGCTGTATTAGAGAAGCTAGAAAGCAAGAGCGTGTTCTCGCTCTAAAGCAGAGTGTGATCCATGGATGAGAACTATGCTGTTTGTTTCCCTTCAGAAATGGAGTTAAATCCCAGGCTCTGTGTCTTCCTAGAAGCAACACTTCGTTTCAGGTAAGGGCAGTCACTTCTCAGCTCAAAAGAACTACATCGTTCACGAAGCTCACACGTTTCTCATCTGAAATGACAAGCATTGGATGTTAGAGGACCAGTGCTTTGTACCAGTTTCAGAAGCAGATTTGGACTAGACATGGTCTGTTTGTGTAGGAAACACCGTTCTTTTGTTCTCAGCTCACTCACGTTTCATGCTGTCTTACAGACTCTAGAAAGCAAGAGCGTGCTTGTTGTTCTAAAGCAGAGTGTGATCAATGGATGAGAACTCTGCTGTGTGTTTCCCTTCAGAAATGGAGTTAAATCCCAGGCTCTGAGTCTTCCTACAAGCAAGACTTCGTTTCCGGATAGGGCAGTTACTTTTCAGCTCAAGCGAAGTACATCTTTCATGAAGCTCACACGTTTCTCATCTTAACTGACAAGCATTGGATGTTACAGGACCAGTGCTTTGTATCAGTTTCGAAAGCAGAGTTGGACTACATATGGTCCTTATGTATAGGAAACACCGTTCTTTTGTTCTCAGCACACTCACGTTTCCTGCTGTCTTAGAGACTCTAGAAAGCAGGAGCATGTTTCTTGTTCTAAAGCAGAACGTGATCAATGGATGAGAACTCTGCTGTGTGTTTCCCTTCAGAAATGGAGTTAAATCCCAGGCTATGAGTCTTCCTACAAGCAAGACTTCGTTTCAGGTAACGGCAGTCACTTTTCAGCTCAAACGAACTACATCGTTCACGAAGGTCACACGTTTCTCATCTTAACTGACAAGCATTGGATGTTACAGGACCAGTGCTTTGTACCAGTTTCAGAAGCAGAGTTGGACTAGACATGGTCTGTATGTGTAGGAAACACCGTTCTTTTGTTCTCAGCTCACTCACGTTTCCTGCTGTCTTACAGACTCTAGAAAGCAAGATTATGCTTGTTGTTCTAAAGCAGAGTGTGATCAATGGATGAGAACTCTGCTGTGTATTTCACTTCAGAAATGTAGTTAAATCCCAGACTCTGAGTCTTCCTAAAAACAATACTTATTTTCAGGTAAGGGCAGTTTCTTTACAGCTCAAATGAACTACATCGTTCACGAAGCTCACACGTTTCTCATATTAACTGACAAGCATTGCATGTTAGAGGACCTGTGATTTGCTTCAGTTTCAGAAGCAGTGTTGAACTAGATATGGTCCGTATGTGTAAATAACTCCGTTCTTTTGTTCTCAGCACACTCACGTTTCCTGCTGAATTAGTGACTCCAGAAAGAAAGAGCGTGTGTCTTGCTCTAAAGCAGAGTGTGATCAGTGGATGAGAACTCTGCTGTGTGTTTCACTTCAGAAAAGGAGTTAAATCCCAAGCTCTACGTCTTCCTAAAAGCAAGAATTCTTTTCAGGTAAGGGCAGTTTCCTTACGGCTCAAACGAAGTACAACGTTCACGAAGCTCACACGTTTCTCACCTTAACTGACAAGCATTGGATGTTAGAGGACCTGTGGTTTGTTTCAGTTTCAGAAGCAGAGTTGAACTAGATATGGTCCGTATGTGTAGGAAACACCGTTCTTTTGTTCTGAGAACAGTCACGTTTCCTTTTGTATTAGAGATTCTAGAAAGCAAGAGCGTGCTTCTTGTTCTAAAGCAGAGTGTGATACATGGATGAGAACTATGCTGTTTGATTCCCTTCAGAAATGGAGTTAAATCCCAGGCTCTGTGTCTTCCTACAAGCAACACTTCGTTTCAGGTAAGGGCAGTCACTTCTCAGCTCAAACGAACTACATCGTTAACGAAGCTCACACGTTTCTCATCTTAAATGACAAGTATTGGAAGTTAGAGGACCAGTGCTTTGTATCAGTTTCAGAAGCAGAGTTGGACTACATATGATCCGTATGTGTAGGAAACATCGTTCTTTGGTCTCAGCACACTCACATTTCATGCTGTCCTAGAGCCTCTAGAAAGCAAGAGCGTGCGTCTTGCTCTAAAGCAGAGTGTGATCAGTGGATGAGAACTCTGCTTTGTGTTTCCCTTCAGAAATGGAGTTAAATCCTAGGCTCTGAGTCTTCCTACAAGCAAGACTTCGTTTCCGGAAAGGGCAGTTACTTTTCAGCTCAAGCGAAGTACATCTTTCATGAAGCTCACACGTTTCTCATCTTAACTGACAAGCATTGGATGTTACAGGACCAGTGCTTTGTATCAGTTTCGAAAGCAGAGTTGGACTACATATGGTCCTTATGTGTAGGAAACACCGTTCTTTTGTTCTCAGCACACTCACGTTTCCTGCTGTCTTAGAGACTCTAGAAAGCAGGAGCATGATTCTTGTTCTAAAGCAGAATGCGATCAATGGATGAGAACTCTGCTGTGTGTTTCCCTTCAGAAATGGAGTTAAATCCCAGGCTCTGAGTCTTCCTAAAGCAAGAATTCTTTTCAGGTAAGGGCAGTTTCTTTACAGCTCAAACGAACTACATCGTTCACGAAGCTCACACTTTTCTCATCTTAACTCACAAGCATTGGATGTTAGAGGACCTGTGGTTTGTTTCAGTTTCAGAAGCAGAGTTGAACTAGATATGGTCCGTATGTGTAGGAAACACCGTTCTCTTGTTCTGAGCACACTCAGATTTCCTGCTGTATTAGAGACGCTAGAAAGCAAGAGCGTGCTTCTCGCTCTACAGCAGAGTGTGACCCATGGATGAGAACTATGCTGTGTGTTTCTCTTCAGAAATGGAGTTAAATTCCAGGCTCTGTGTCTTCCTACAAGCAAGACTTCGTTTCAGGTAAGGGCAGACACTTTTCAGCTCAAACGAACTACATCGTTCACGAAGCTCACACGTTTCTCATCTTATCTGACAAGCATTGGATGTTACAAGACCAGTGCTTTGTATCAGTTTCAGAAGCAGAGTTGGACTAGACATGGTCTGTATGTGTACGAAACACCGTACATTTGTTCTCAGCACACTCACGTTTCCTGCTGTCTTAGAGACTCTAGAAAGCAAGAGCATGCTTTTTGTTCTAAAGCAGAGTTTGATCCATGGATTAGAACTCTTCTGTGTGTTTCACTTCAAAAAAGGAGTTAAATCCCAAGCTCTGACTCTTCCTACAAGGAAGACTTCGTTTCCAGAAAGGGCAGTTACTTTACATCTCAAACGAAATATGTCGTTCACAAAGCTCACATGATTCTCATCTTAACTGACAAGCATTGGATGTTAGAGGACCAGTGCTTTGTATGAGTTTCACAAGCAGAGTTGGACTACATATGGTCCGTATGTGTAGGAAACATCGTTCTTTTGTTCTCAGCACACTCACGTTTCATGCTGTCTTAGAGCATCTAGAAAGCAGGAGCGTGCTTCTTGCTCTAAAGCAGAGTGTGATCAGTGGATGAGAACTCTGCTTTGTGTTTCACTTCAGAAAAGGAATTAAATCCCAGGCTCTGAGTCTTCCTAAAAGCAAGAATACTTTTCAGGTAAGGGCAGTTTCTTTACAGCTCAAACGAACTACATCGTTCACGAAGCTCACACGTTTCTCATCTTAACTCACAAGCATTGGATGTTAGAGGACCTGTGGTTTGTTTCAGTTTCAGAAGCAGAGTTGAAGTAGATATGGTCCGTATGTGTAGGAAACACCGTTCTCTTGTTCTGAGCACACTCAGATTTCCTGCTCTATTAGAGACGCTAGAAAGCAAGAGCGTGCTTCTCGCTCTAAAGCAGAGTGTGATCCATTGATGAGAACTCTTCTGTGTGTTTCACTTCAGAAATGGAGTTAAATCCCATGCTCTGTGTCTTCCTATAAGCAAGACTTCGTTTCAGGTAAGGGCAGTCACTTTTCAGCTCAAACGAACTACGTCATTCACGAAGCTCACACGTTTCTCATCTTAACTGACAAGCATTGGATGTTACAGGACCAGTGCTTTGTATCAGTTTCAGAAGCAGAGTTGGACTAGACATGGTCTGTATGTGTAGGAAACACCGTTCTTTTGTTCTCAGCAAACTCAGATATCCTGCTCTATTAGAGATGCTAGAAAGCAAGAGCGTGCTTCTTGCTCTAAAGCAGAGTGTGATCCATGGATGAGAACAATGCTCTGTTTTTCACTTCAGAAATGGAGTTAAATCCCAGGCTCTGTGTCTTCCTACAAGAAAGAATTCTTTTCAGGTAAGGGCAGTTTCTTTACAGCTCAAACGAACTACATCATTCACGAAGATCACGTTTCTCATCTTAACTGACAAGCATTTGATGTTAGAGGACCAGTGCTTTGTATCAGTTTCAGAGGCAGAGTTGGACTACATATGATCTGTATGTGTAGGAAACATCGTTCTTTGGTCTCAGCACACTCATGTTTCATGCTGTCCTAGAGCCTCTAGAAAGCAAGAGCGTGCATCTTGCTCTAAAGCAGAGTGTGATCAGTGGATGAGAACTCAACTGTGTGTTTCACTTCTGAAATGGAGTGAAATTCCAGGCTCTGAGTCTTCCTAAAAACAAGACTACTTTTCAGGTAAGGGCAGTTTCTTTACAGCTCAAATGAATTACATCGTTCCCGAAGCTCACACGTTTCTCATCGTAAATGACAAGCATTGGATGTTAGAGGACCTGTGATTTGTTTCAGTTTCAGAAGCAGTGTTGAACTAGATATGGTCTGTATGTGTAGGAAACATCGTTCTTTGGTCTCAGCACACTCACATTTCATGCTGTCCTAGAGCCTCTAGAAAGCAAGAGCGTGCGTCTTGCTCTAAAGCAGAGTGTGATCAGTGGATGAGAACTCTGCTTTGTGTTTCCCTTCAGAAATGGAGTTAAATCCTAGGCTCTGAGTCTTCCTACAAGCAAGACTTCGTTTCCGGAAAGGGCAGTTACTTTTCAGCTCAAGCGAAGTACATCTTTCATGAAGCTCACACCTTTCTCATCTTAACTGACAAGCATTGGATGTTACAGGACCAGTGCTTTGTATCAGTTTTGAAAGCAGAGTTGGACTACATATGGTCCTTATGTGTAGGAAACACCGTTCTTTTGTTCTCAGCACACTCACGTTTCCTGCTGTCTTAGAGACTCTAGAAAGCAGGAGCATGATTCTTGTTCTAAAGCAGAATGTGATCAATGGATGAGAACTCTGCTGTGTGTTTCCCTTCAGAAATGGAGTTAAATCCCAGGCTCTGAGTCTTCCTAAAGCAAGAATTCTTTTCAGGTAAGGGCAGTTTCTTTACAGCTCAAACGAACTACATCGTTCACGAAGCTCACACTTTTCTCATCTTAACTCACAAGCATTGGATGTTAGAGGACCTGTGGTTTGTTTCAGTTTCAGAAGCAGAGTTGAACTAGATATGGTCCGTATGTGTAGGAAACACCGTTCTCTTGTTCTGAGCACACTCAGATTTCCTGCTGTATTAGAGACGCTAGAAAGCAAGAGCGTGCTTCTCGCTCTACAGCAGAGTGTGATCCATGGATGAGAACTATGCTGTGTGTTTCTCTTCAGAAATGGAGTTAAATTCCAGGCTCTGTGTCTTCCTACAAGCAAGACTTCGTTTCAGGTAAGGGCAGTCACTTTTTAGCTCAAACGAACTACATCGTTCACGAAGCTCACACGTTTCTCATCTTATCTGACAAGCATTGGATGTTACAGGACCAGTGCTTTGTATCAGTTTCAGAAGCAGAGTTGGACTAGACATGGTCTGTATGTGTACGAAACACCGTTCATTTGTTCTCAGCACACTCACGTTTCCTGCTGTCTTAGAGACTCTAGAAAGCAAGAGCATGCTTTTTGTTCTAAAGCAGAGTTTGATCAATGGATTAGAACTCTTCTGTGTGTTTCACTTCAAAAAAGGAGTTAAATCCCAAGCTCTGACTCTTCCTACAAGGAAGACTTCGTTTCCAGAAAGGGCAGTTACTTTACATCTCAAACGAAATACGTCGTTCACAAAGCTCACACGATTCTCATCTTAACTGACAAGCATTGGATGTTAGAGGACCAGTGCTTTGTATCAGTTTCACAAGCAGAGTTGGACTACATATGGTCCGTATGTGTAGGAAACATCGTTCTTTTGTTCTCAGCACACTCACGTTTCATGCTGTCTTAGAGCATCTAGAAAGCAGGAGCGTGCTTCTTGCTCTAAAGCAGAGTGTGATCAGTGGATGAGAACTCTGCTGTGTGTTTCACTTCAGAAAAGGAGTTAAATCCCAGGCTCTGAGTCTTCCTAAAAGCGAGAATTCTTTTCAGGTAAGGGCAGTTTCTTTACAGCTCAAACGAACTACATCGTTCACGAAGCTCACACGTTTCTCATCTTAACTGACAAGCATTGGATGTTAGAGGACCTGTGGTTTGTTTCAGTTTCAGAAGCAGAGTTGAACTAGATATGGTCCGTATGTGTAGGAAACACCGTTCTCTTGTTCTGAGCACACTCAGATTTCCTGCTCTATTAGAGACACTAGAAAGCAAGAGCGTGCTTCTCGCTCTAAAGCAGAGTGTGATCCATTGATGAGAACTATGCTGTGTGTTTCACTTGAGAAATGGAGTTAAATCCCAGGCTCTGTGTCTTCCTACAAGCAACACTTCGTTTCAGGTAAGGGCAGTCACTTCTCAGCTCAAACGATCTACATAGTTAACGAAGCTCACACGTTTCTCATCTTAAATGACAAGTATTGGAAGTTAGAGGACCAGTGCTTTATATCAGTTTCAGAAGCAGAGTTGGACTACATATGATCCGTATGTGTAGGAAACATCGTTCTTTGGTCTCAGCACACTCATGTTTCATGCTGTCCTAGAGCCTCTAGAAAGCAAGAGCGTGCATCTTGCTCTAAAGCAGAGTGTGATCAATGGAAGAGAACTCTGCTGTGTGTTTCACTTCAGAAATGGAGTTAAATCCCAAGCTCTGAGTCTTCCTAAAAGGAACACTTCGTTTCCGGAAAGGGCAGTTACTTTACATCTCAAACGAAATACGTCGTTCACGAAGCTCACACGTTTCTCATATTAACTGACAAGCATTGGATGTTAGAGGACCAGTGCTTTGTATCAGTTTCAGAAGCAGAGTTGGACTACATATGGTCCGTATGTGTAGGAAGCACCGTTCTTTTGTTCTCAGCACACTCACGTTTCCTGCTGTCTTAGAGACTCTAGAAAGCAAAAGCGTGCTTGTAGTTCTAAAGCAGAGTGTGATCCATGGATGAGACCTCTTCTGTGTGTTTCACCTCAGAAAAGGAGTTAAATCCAAGGCTCTGAGTCTTCCTAAAAGCAAGAATTCTTTTCAGGTAAGGGCAGTTTCTTTACAGCTCAAACGAACTACATCGTTCACGAAGATCACGTTTCTCATCTTAACTGACAAGCATTTGATGTTAGAGGACCAGTGCTTTGTATCAGTTTCAGAAGCAGAGTTGGACTACATATGATCCGTATGTGTAGGAAACATCGTTCTTTGGTCTCAGCACACTCATGTTTCATGCTGTCCTAGAGCCTCTAGAAAGCAAGAGCGTGCATCTTGCTCTAAAGCAGAGTGTGATCAGTGGATGAGAACTCAACTGTGTGTTTCACTTCTGAAATGGAGTGAAATTCCAGGCTCTGAGTCTTCCTAAAAACAAGACTACTTTTCAGGTAAGGGCAGTTTCTTTACAGCTCAAATGAATTACATCGTTCCCGAAGCTCACACGTTTCTCATCGTAAATGACAAGCATTGGATGTTAGAGGACCTGTGATTTGTTTCAGTTTCAGAAGAAGTGTTGAACTAGATATGGTCTGTATGTGTAGGAAACATCGTTCTTTGGTCTCAGCACACTCACATTTCATGCTGTCCTAGAGCCTCTAGAAAGCAAGAGCGTGCGTCTTGCTCTAAAGCAGAGTGTGATCAGTGGATGAGAACTCTGCTTTGTGTTTCCCTTCAGAAATGGAGTTAAATCCTAGGCTCTGAGTCTTCCTACAAGCAAGACTTCGTTTCCGGAAAGGGCAGTTACTTTTCAGCTCAAGCGAAGTACATCTTTCATGAAGCTCACACGTTTCTCATCTTAACTGACAAGCATTGGATGTTACAGGACCAGTGCTTTGTATCAGTTTCGAAAGCAGAGTTGGACTACATATGGTCCTTATGTGTAGGAAACACCGTTCTTTTGTTCTCAGCACACTCACGTTTCCTGCTGTCTTAGAGACTCTAGAAAGCAGGAGCATGATTCTTGTTCTAAAGCAGAATGCGATCAATGGCTGAGAACTCTGCTGTGTGTTTCCCTTCAGAAATGGAGTTAAATCCCAGGCTCTGAGTCTTCCTAAAGCAAGAATTCTTTTCAGGTAAGGGCAGTCTCTTTACAGCTAAAACGAACTACATCGTTCACGAAGCTCACACTTTTCTCATCTTAACTCACAAGCATTGGATGTTAGAGGACCTGTGGTTTGTTTCAGTTTCAGAAGCAGAGTTGAACTAGATATGGTCCGTATGTGTAGGAAACACCGTTCTCTTGTTCTGAGCACACTCAGATTTCCTGCTGTATTAGAGACGCTAGAAAGCAAGAGCGTGCTTCTCGCTCTACAGCAGAGTGTGACCCATGGATGAGAACTATGCTGTGTGTTTCTCTTCAGAAATGGAGTTAAATTCCAGGCTCTGTGTCTTCCTACAAGCAAGACTTCGTTTCAGGTAAGGGCAGTCACTTTTCAGCTCAAACGAACTACATCGTTCACGAAGCTCACACGTTTCTCATCTTATCTGACAAGCATTGGATGTTACAGGACCAGTGCTTTGTATCAGTTTCAGAAGCAGAGTTGGACTAGACATGGTCTGTATGTGTACGAAACACCGTTCATTTGTTCTCAGCACACTCACGTTTCCTGCTGTCTTAGAGACTCTAGAAAGCAAGAGCATGCTTTTTGTTCTAAAGCAGAGTTTGATCAATGGATTAGAACTCTTCTGTGTGTTTCACTTCAAAAAAGGAGTTAAATCCCAAGCTCTGACTCTTCCTACAAGGAAGACTTCGTTTCCAGAAAGGGCAGTTACTTTACATCTCAAACGAAATACGTCGTTCACAAAGCTCACATGATTCTCATCTTAACTGACAAGCATTGGATGTTAGAGGACCAGTGCTTTGTATCAGTTTCGAAAGCAGAGTTGGACTACATATGGTCCGTATGTGTAGGAAACATCGTTCTTTTGTTCTCAGCACACTCACGTTTCATGCTGTCTTAGAGCATCTAGAAAGCAGGAGCGTGCTTCTTGCTCTAAAGCAGAGTGTGATCAGTGGATGAGAACTCTGCTTTGTGTTTCACTTCAGAAAAGGAATTAAATCCCAGGCTCTGAGTCTTCCTAAAAGCAAGAATACTTTTCAGGTAAGGGCAGTTTCTTTACAGCTCAAACGAACTACATCGTTCACGAAGCTCACACGTTTCTCATCTTAACTGACAAGCATTGGATGTTACAGGACCAGTGCTTTGTATCAGTTTCAGAAGCAGAGTTGGACTAGACATGGTCTGTATGTGTAGGAAACACCGTTCTTTTGTTCTCAGCAAACTCAGATATCCTGCTCTATTAGAGACGCTAGAAAGCAAGAGCGTGCTTCTTGCTCTAAAGCAGAGTGTGATCCATGGATGAGAACAATGCTCTGTTTTTCACTTCAGAAATGGAGTTAAATCCCAGGCTCTGTGTCTTCCTACAAGCAAGAATTCTTTTCAGGTAAGGGCAGTTTCTTTACAGCTCAAACGAACTACATCGTTCACGAAGATCACGTTTCTCATCTTAACTGACAAGCATTTGATGTTAGAGGACCAGTGCTTTGTATCAGTTTCAGAAGCAGAGTTGGACTACATATGATCTGTATGTGTAGGAAACATCGTTCTTTGGTCTCAGCACACTCATGTTTCATGCTGTCCTAGAGCCTCTAGAAAGCAAGAGCGTGCATCTTGCTCTAAAGCAGAGTGTGATCAGTGGATGAGAACTCAACTGTGTGTTTCACTTCTGAAATGGAGTGAAATTCCAGGCTCTGAGTCTTCCTAAAAACAAGACTACTTTTCAGGTAAGGGCAGTTTCTTTACAGCTCAAATGAATTACATCGTTCCCGAAGCTCACACGTTTCTCATCGTAAATGACAAGCATTGGATGTTAGAGGACCTGTGATTTGTTTCAGTTTCAGAAGCAGTGTTGAACTAGATATGGTCTGTATGTGTAGGAAACATCGTTCTTTGGTCTCAGCACACTCACATTTCATGCTGTCCTAGAGCCTCTAGAAAGCAAGAGCGTGCGTCTTGCTCTAAAGCAGAGTGTGATCAGTGGATGAGAACTCTGCTTTGTGTTTCCCTTCAGAAATGGAGTTAAATCCTAGGCTCTGAGTCTTCCTACAAGCAAGACTTCGTTTCCGGAAAGGGCAGTTACTTTTCAGCTCAAGCGAAGTACATCTTTCATGAAGCTCACACCTTTCTCATCTTAACTGACAAGCATTGGATGTTACAGGACCAGTGCTTTGTATCAGTTTTGAAAGCAGAGTTGGACTACATATGGTCCTTATGTGTAGGAAACACCGTTCTTTTGTTCTCAGCACACTCACGTTTCCTGCTGTCTTAGAGACTCTAGAAAGCAGGAGCATGATTCTTGTTCTAAAGCAGAATGTGATCAATGGATGAGAACTCTGCTGTGTGTTTCCCTTCAGAAATGGAGTTAAATCCCAGGCTCTGAGTCTTCCTAAAGCAAGAATTCTTTTCAGGTAAGGGCAGTTTCTTTACAGCTCAAACGAACTACATCGTTCACGAAGCTCACACTTTTCTCATCTTAACTCACAAGCATTGGATGTTAGAGGACCTGTGGTTTGTTTCAGTTTCAGAAGCAGAGTTGAACTAGATATGGTCCGTATGTGTAGGAAACACCGTTCTCTTGTTCTGAGCACACTCAGATTTCCTGCTGTATTAGAGACGCTAGAAAGCAAGAGCGTGCTTCTCGCTCTACAGCAGAGTGTGATCCATGGATGAGAACTATGCTGTGTGTTTCTCTTCAGAAATGGAGTTAAATTCCAGGCTCTGTGTCTTCCTACAAGCAAGACTTCGTTTCAGGTAAGGGCAGTCACTTTTTAGCTCAAACGAACTACATCGTTCACGAAGCTCACACGTTTCTCATCTTATCTGACAAGCATTGGATGTTACAGGACCAGTGCTTTGTATCAGTTTCAGAAGCAGAGTTGGACTAGACATGGTCTGTATGTGTACGAAACACCGTTCATTTGTTCTCAGCACACTCACGTTTCCTGCTGTCTTAGAGACTCTAGAAAGCAAGAGCATGCTTTTTGTTCTAAAGCAGAGTTTGATCAATGGATTAGAACTCTTCTGTGTGTTTCACTTCAAAAAAGGAGTTAAATCCCAAGCTCTGACTCTTCCTACAAGGAAGACTTCGTTTCCAGAAAGGGCAGTTACTTTACATCTCAAACGAAATACGTCGTTCACAAAGCTCACACGATTCTCATCTTAACTGACAAGCATTGGATGTTAGAGGACCAGTGCTTTGTATCAGTTTCACAAGCAGAGTTGGACTACATATGGTCCGTATGTGTAGGAAACATCGTTCTTTTGTTCTCAGCACACTCACGTTTCATGCTGTCTTAGAGCATCTAGAAAGCAGGAGCGTGCTTCTTGCTCTAAAGCAGAGTGTGATCAGTGGATGAGAACTCTGCTGTGTGTTTCACTTCAGAAAAGGAGTTAAATCCCAGGCTCTGAGTCTTCCTAAAAGCGAGAATTCTTTTCAGGTAAGGGCAGTTTCTTTACAGCTCAAACGAACTACATCGTTCACGAAGCTCACACGTTTCTCATCTTAACTGACAAGCATTGGATGTTAGAGGACCTGTGGTTTGTTTCAGTTTCAGAAGCAGAGTTGAACTAGATATGGTCCGTATGTGTAGGAAACACCGTTCTCTTGTTCTGAGCACACTCAGATTTCCTGCTCTATTAGAGACACTAGAAAGCAAGAGCGTGCTTCTCGCTCTAAAGCAGAGTGTGATCCATTGATGAGAACTATGCTGTGTGTTTCACTTGAGAAATGGAGTTAAATCCCAGGCTCTGTGTCTTCCTACAAGCAACACTTCGTTTCAGGTAAGGGCAGTCACTTCTCAGCTCAAACGATCTACATAGTTAACGAAGCTCACACGTTTCTCATCTTAAATGACAAGTATTGGAAGTTAGAGGACCAGTGCTTTATATCAGTTTCAGAAGCAGAGTTGGACTACATATGATCCGTATGTGTAGGAAACATCGTTCTTTGGTCTCAGCACACTCATGTTTCATGCTGTCCTAGAGCCTCTAGAAAGCAAGAGCGTGCATCTTGCTCTAAAGCAGAGTGTGATCAATGGAAGAGAACTCTGCTGTGTGTTTCACTTCAGAAATGGAGTTAAATCCCAAGCTCTGAGTCTTCCTAAAAGGAACACTTCGTTTCCGGAAAGGGCAGTTACTTTACATCTCAAACGAAATACGTCGTTCACGAAGCTCACACGTTTCTCATATTAACTGACAAGCATTGGATGTTAGAGGCCCAGTGCTTTGTATCAGTTTCAGAAGCAGAGTTGGACTACATATGGTCCGTATGTGTAGGAAGCACCGTTCTTTTGTTCTCAGCACACTCACGTTTCCTGCTGTCTTAGAGACTCTAGAAAGCAAAAGCGTGCTTGTAGTTCTAAAGCAGAGTGTGATCCATGGATGAGACCTCTTCTGTGTGTTTCACCTCAGAAAAGGAGTTAAATCCAAGGCTCTGAGTCTTCCTAAAAGCAAGAATTCTTTTCAGGTAAGGGCAGTTTCTTTACAGCTCAAACGAACTACATCGTTCACGAAGATCACGTTTCTCATCTTAACTGACAAGCATTTGATGTTAGAGGACCAGTGCTTTGTATCAGTTTCAGAAGCAGAGTTGGACTACATATGATCCGTATGTGTAGGAAACATCGTTCTTTGGTCTCAGCACACTCATGTTTCATGCTGTCCTAGAGCCTCTAGAAAGCAAGAGCGTGCATCTTGCTCTAAAGCAGAGTGTGATCAGTGGATGAGAACTCAACTGTGTGTTTCACTTCTGAAATGGAGTGAAATTCCAGGCTCTGAGTCTTCCTAAAAACAAGACTACTTTTCAGGTAAGGGCAGTTTCTTTACAGCTCAAATGAATTACATCGTTCCCGAAGCTCACACGTTTCTCATCGTAAATGACAAGCATTGGATGTTAGAGGACCTGTGATTTGTTTCAGTTTCAGAAGAAGTGTTGAACTAGATATGGTCTGTATGTGTAGGAAACATCGTTCTTTGGTCTCAGCACACTCACATTTCATGCTGTCCTAGAGCCTCTAGAAAGCAAGAGCGTGCGTCTTGCTCTAAAGCAGAGTGTGATCAGTGGATGAGAACTCTGCTTTGTGTTTCCCTTCAGAAATGGAGTTAAATCCTAGGCTCTGAGTCTTCCTACAAGCAAGACTTCGTTTCCGGAAAGGGCAGTTACTTTTCAGCTCAAGCGAAGTACATCTTTCATGAAGCTCACACGTTTCTCATCTTAACTGACAAGCATTGGATGTTACAGGACCAGTGCTTTGTATCAGTTTCGAAAGCAGAGTTGGACTACATATGGTCCTTATGTGTAGGAAACACCGTTCTTTTGTTCTCAGCACACTCACGTTTCCTGCTGTCTTAGAGACTCTAGAAAGCAGGAGCATGATTCTTGTTCTAAAGCAGAATGCGATCAATGGATGAGAACTCTGCTGTGTGTTTCCCTTCAGAAATGGAGTTAAATCCCAGGCTCTGAGTCTTCCTAAAGCAAGAATTCTTTTCAGGTAAGGGCAGTCTCTTTACAGCTAAAACGAACTACATCGTTCACGAAGCTCACACTTTTCTCATCTTAACTCACAAGCATTGGATGTTAGAGGACCTGTGGTTTGTTTCAGTTTCAGAAGCAGAGTTGAACTAGATATGGTCCGTATGTGTAGGAAACACCGTTCTCTTGTTCTGAGCACACTCAGATTTCCTGCTGTATTAGAGACGCTAGAAAGCAAGAGCGTGCTTCTCGCTCTACAGCAGAGTGTGACCCATGGATGAGAACTATGCTGTGTGTTTCTCTTCAGAAATGGAGTTAAATTCCAGGCTCTGTGTCTTCCTACAAGCAAGACTTCGTTTCAGGTAAGGGCAGTCACTTTTCAGCTCAAACGAACTACATCGTTCACGAAGCTCACACGTTTCTCATCTTATCTGACAAGCATTGGATGTTACAGGACCAGTGCTTTGTATCAGTTTCAGAAGCAGAGTTGGACTAGACATGGTCTGTATGTGTACGAAACACCGTTCATTTGTTCTCAGCACACTCACGTTTCCTGCTGTCTTAGAGACTCTAGAAAGCAAGAGCATGCTTTTTGTTCTAAAGCAGAGTTTGATCAATGGATTAGAACTCTTCTGTGTGTTTCACTTCAAAAAAGGAGTTAAATCCCAAGCTCTGACTCTTCCTACAAGGAAGACTTCGTTTCCAGAAAGGGCAGTTACTTTACATCTCAAACGAAATACGTCGTTCACAAAGCTCACATGATTCTCATCTTAACTGACAAGCATTGGATGTTAGAGGACCAGTGCTTTGTATCAGTTTCGAAAGCAGAGTTGGACTACATATGGTCCGTATGTGTAGGAAACATCGTTCTTTTGTTCTCAGCACACTCACGTTTCATGCTGTCTTAGAGCATCTAGAAAGCAGGAGCGTGCTTCTTGCTCTAAAGCAGAGTGTGATCAGTGGATGAGAACTCTGCTTTGTGTTTCACTTCAGAAAAGGAATTAAATCCCAGGCTCTGAGTCTTCCTAAAAGCAAGAATACTTTTCAGGTAAGGGCAGTTTCTTTACAGCTCAAACGAACTACATCGTTCACGAAGCTCACACGTTTCTCATCTTAACTCACAAGCATTGGATGTTAGAGGACCTGTGGTTTGTTTCAGTTTCAGAAGCAGAGTTGAACTAGATATGGTCCGTATGTGTAGGAAACACCGTTCTCTTGTTCTGAGCACACTCAGATTTCCTGCTCTATTAGAGACGCTAGAAAGCAAGAGCGTGCTTCTCGCTCTAAAGCAGAGTGTGATCCATTGATGAGAACTCTTCTGTGTGTTTCACTTCAGAAATGGAGTTAAATCCCATGCTCTGTGTCTTCCTATAAGCAAGACTTCGTTTCAGGTAAGGGCAGTCACTTTTCAGCTCAAACGAACTACGTTATTCACGAAGCTCACACGTTTCTCATCTTAACTGACAAGCATTGGATGTTACAGGACCAGTGCTTTGTATCAGTTTCAGAAGCAGAGTTGGACTAGACATGGTCTGTATGTGTAGGAAACACCGTTCTTTTGTTCTCAGCAAACTCAGATATCCTGCTCTATTAGAGACGCTAGAAAGCAAGAGCGTGCTTCTTGCTCTAAAGCAGAGTGTGATCCATGGATGAGAACAATGCTCTGTTTTTCACTTCAGAAATGGAGTTAAATCCCAGGCTTTGTGTTTTCCTACAAGCAAGAATTCTTTTCAGGTAAGGGCAGTTTCTTTACAGCTCAAACGAACTACATCGTTCACGAAGATCACGTTTCTCATCTTAACTGACAAGCATTTGATGTTAGAGGACCAGTGCTTTGTATCAGTTTCAGAAGCAGAGTTGGACTACATATGATCTGTATGTGTAGGAAACATCGTTCTTTGGTCTCAGCACACTCATGTTTCATGCTGTCCTAGAGCCTCTAGAAAGCAAGAGCGTGCATCTTGCTCTAAAGCAGAGTGTGATCAGTGGATGAGAAGTCAACTGTGTGTTTCACTTCTGAAATGGAGTGAAATTCCAGGCTCTGAGTCTTCCTAGAAACAAGACTACTTTTCAGGTAAGGGCAGTTTCTTTACAGCTCAAATGAATTACATCGTTCCCGAAGCTCACACGTTTCTCATCGTAAATGACAAGCATTGGATGTTAGAGGACCTGTGATTTGTTTCAGTTTCAGAAGCAGTGTTGAACTAGATATGGTCTGTATTGTAGGAAACATCGTTCTTTGGTCTCAGCACACTCACATTTCATGCTGTCCTAGAGCCTCTAGAAAGCAAGAGCGTGCGTCTTGCTCTAAAGCAGAGTGTGATCAGTGGATGAGAACTCTGCTTTGTGTTTCCCTTCAGAAATGGAGTTAAATCCTAGGCTCTGAGTCTTCCTACAAGCAAGACTTCGTTTCCGGAAAGGGCAGTTACTTTTCAGCTCAAGCGAAGTACATCTTTCCTGAAGCTCACACCTTTCTCATCTTAACTGACAAGCATTGGATGTTACAGGACCAGTGCTTTGTATCAGTTTCGAAAGCAGAGTTGAACTAGATATGGTCCTTATGTGTAGGAAACACCGTTCTTTTGTTCTCAGCACACTCACGTTTCCTGCTGTCTTAGAGACTCTAGAAAGCAGGAGCATGATTATTGTTCTAAAGCAGAATGTGATCAATGGATGAGAACTCTGCTGTGTGTTTCCCTTCAGAAATGGAGTTAAATCCCAGGCTCTGAGTCTTCCTAAAGCAAGAATTCTTTTCAGGTAAGGGCAGTTTCTTTACAGCTCAAACGAACTACATTGTTCACGAAGCTCACACTTTTCTCATCTTAACTCACAAGCATTGGATGTTAGAGGACCTGTGGTTTGTTTCAGTTTCAGAAGCAGAGTTGAACTAGATATGGTCCGTATGTGTAGGAAACACCGTTCTCTTGTTCTGAGCACACTCAGATTTCCTGCTGTATTAGAGACGCTAGAAAGCAAGAGCGTGCTTCTCGCTCTACAGCAGAGTGTGATCCATGGATGAGAACTATGCTGTGTGTTTCTCTTCAGAAATGGAGTTAAATTCCAGGCTCTGTGTCTTCCTACAAGCAAGACTTCGTTTCAGGTAAGGGCAGTCACTTTTCAGCTCAAACGAACTACATCGTTCACGAAGCTCACACGTTTCTCATCTTATCTGACAAGCATTGGATGTTACAGGACCAGTGCTTTGTATCAGTTTCAGAAGCAGAGTTGGACTAGACATGGTCTGTATGTGTACGAAACACCGTTCATTTGTTCTCAGCACACTCACGTTTCCTGCTGTCTTAGAGACTCTAGAAAGCAAGAGCATGCTTTTTGTTCTAAAGCAGAGTTTGATCAATGGATTAGAATTCTTCTGTGTGTTTCACTTCAAAAAAGGAGTTAAATCCCAAGCTCTGACTCTTCCTACAAGGAAGACTTCGTTTCCAGAAAGGGCAGTTACTTTACATCTCAAACGAAATACGTCGTTCACAAAGCTCACACGATTCTCATCTTAACTGACAAGCATTGGATGTTAGAGGACCAGTGCTTTGTATCAGTTTCACAAGCAGAGTTGGACTACATATGGTCCGTATGTTTAGGAAACATCGTTCTTTTGTTCTCAGCACACTCACGTTTCATGCTGTCTTAGAGCATCTAGAAAGCAGGAGCGTGCTTCTTGCTCTAAAGCAGAGTGTGATCAGTGGATGAGAACTCTGCTGTGTGTTTCACTTCAGAAAAGGAGTTAAATCCCAGGCTCTGAGTCTTCCTAAAAGCAAGAATTCTTTTCAGGTAAGGGCAGTTTCTTTACAGCTCAAACGAACTACATCGTTCACGAAGCTCACACGTTTCTCATCTTAACTGACAAGCATTGGATGTTAGAGGACCTGTGGTTTGTTTCAGTTTCAGAAGCAGAGTTGAACTAGATATGGTCCGTATGTGTAGGAAACACCGTTCTCTTGTTCTGAGCACACTCAGATTTCCTGCTCTATTAGAGACACTAGAAAGCAAGAGCGTGCTTCTCGCTCTAAAGCAGAGTGTGATCCATTGATGAGAACTATGCTGTGTGTTTCACTTGAGAAATGGAGTTAAATCCCAGGCTCTGTGTCTTCCTATAAGCAAGACTTCGTTTCAGGTAAGGGCAGTCACTTTTCAGCTCAAACGAACTACGTCATTCACGAAGCTCCCACGTTTCTCATCTTAACTGACAAGCATTGGATGTTACAGGACCAGTGCTTTGTATCAGTTTCAGAAGCAGAGTTGGACTAGACATGGTCTATATGTGTAGGAAACACCATTCTTTTGTTCTCAGCAAACTCAGATATCCTGCTCTATTAGAGACGCTAGAAAGCAAGAGCGTGCTTCTTGCTCTAAAGCAGAGTGTGATCCATGGATGAGAACAATGCTCTGTTTTTCACTTCAGAAATGGAGTTAAATCCCAGGCTCTGTGTCTTCCTACAAGCAAGACTTCGTTTCAGGTAAGGGCAGTCACTTTTCAGCTCAAACCAACTACATCGTTCACGAAGCTCACACGTTTCTCATCTTAAATGACAAGCATTGGATGTTACAGGACCAGTGCTTTGTATCACTTTCGAAAGCAGAGTTGGACTACATATGATCCATATGTGTAGGAAACATCGTTCTTTGGTCTCAGCACACTCACATTTCATTTTGTCCTAGAGCCTCTAGAAAGCAAGAGCGTGCGTCTTGCTCTAAAGCAGAGCGTGATCAGTGGATGAGAACTCTGCTTTGTTTTTCCCTTCAGAAATGGAGTTAAATCCTAGTCTCTGAGTCTTCCTACAAGCAAGACTTCGTTTCCGGAAAGGGCAGTTACTTTTCAGCTCAAGCGAAGTACATCTTTCATGAAGCTCACACGTTTCTCATCTTAACTGACAAGCATTGGATGTTACAGGACCAGTGCTTTGTATCAGTTTCGAAAGCAGAGTTGGACTACATATGGTCCTTATGTGTAGGAAACACCGTTCTTTTGTTCTCAGCACACTCACGTTTCCTGCTGTCTTAGAGACTCTAGAAAGCAAGAGCATGCTTGTTTTTCTAAAGTAGAGTGTGATCAATGGATGAGAACTCTTCTGTGTGTTTCACTTCAAAAATGTGTTAAATCCCAAGCTCTGAGTCTTCCTACAAGGAAGACTTCGTTCCCGGAAAGGGCAGTTACTTTGCATCTCAAACGATATACGTTGTTCACGAAGCTCACAATTTTCTCATCTTAACTCACAAGCATTGGATGTTAGAGGACCTGTGGTTTGTTTCAGTTTCAGAAGCAGAGTTGAACTAGATATGGTCCGTATGTGTAGGAAACACCGTTCTCTTGTTCTGAGCACACTCAGATTTCCTGCTGTATTAGAGACGCTAGAAAGCAAGAGTGTGCTTCTCGCTCTACAGCAGAGTGTGATCCATGGATGAGAACTATGCTGTGTGTTTCTCTTCAGAAATGGAGTTAAATTCCAGGCTCTGTGTCTTCCTACAAGCAAGACTTCGTTTCAGGTAAGGGCAGTCACTTTTCAGCTCAAACGAACTACATCGTTCACGAAGCTCACACGTTTCTCATCTTATCTGACAAGCATTGGATGTTACAGGACCAGTGCTTTGTATCAGTTTCAGAAGCAGAGTTGGACTAGACATGGTCTGTATGTGTACGAAACACCGTTCATTTGTTCTCAGCACACTCACGTTTCCTGCTGTCTTAGAGACTCTAGAAAGCAAGAGCATGCTTTTTGTTCTAAAGCAGAGTTTGATCAATGGATTAGAACTCTTCTGTGTGTTTCACTTCAAAAAAGGAGTTAAATCCCAAGCTCTGACTCTTCCTACAAGGAAGACTTCGTTTCCAGAAAGGGCAGTTACTTTACATCTCAAACGAAATACGTCATTCACAAAGCTCACACGATTCTCATCTTAACTGACAAGCATTGGATGTTAGAGGACCAGTGCTTTGTATCAGTTTCACAAGCAGAGTTGGACTACATATGGTCCGTATGTGTAGGAAACATCGTTCTTTTGTTCTCAGCACACTCACGTTTCATGCTGTCTTAGAGCATCTAGAAAGCAGGAGCGTGCTTCTTGCTCTAAAGCAGAGTGTGATCAGTGGATGAGAACTCTGCTGTGTGTTTCACTTCAGAAAAGGAGTTAAATCCCAGGCTCTGAGTCTTCCTAAAAGCAAGAATTCTTTTCAGGTAAGGGCAGTTTCTTTACAGCTCAAACGAACTACATCGTTCACGAAGCTCACACGTTTCTCATCTTAACTGACAAGCATTGGATGTTAGAGGACCTGTGGTTTGTTTCAGTTTCAGAAGCAGAGTTGAACTAGATATGGTCCGTATGTGTAGGAAACACCGTTCTCTTGTTCTGAGCACACTCAGATTTCCTGCTCTATTAGAGACACTAGAAAGCAAGAGCGTGCTTCTCGCTCTAAAGCAGAGTGTGATCCATTGATGAGAACTATGCTGTGTGTTTCACTTGAGAAATGGAGTTAAATCCCATGCTCTGTGTCTTCCTATAAGCAAGACTTCGTTTCAGGTAAGGGCAGTCACTTTTCAGCTCAAACGAACTACGTCATTCACGAAGCTCACACGTTTCTCATCTTAACTGACAAGCATTGGATGTTACAGGACCAGTGCTTTGTATCAGTTTCAGAAGCAGAGTTGGACTAGACATGGTCTGTATGTGTAGGAAACACCGTTCTTTTGTTCTCAGCAAACTCAGATATCCTGCTCTATTAGAGACGCTAGAAAGCAAGAGCGTGCTTCTTGCTCTAAAGCAGAGTGTGATCCATGGATGAGAACAATGCTCTGTTTTTCACTTCAGAAATGGAGTTAAATCCCAGGCTCTGTGTCTTCATACAAGCAAGACTTCGTTTCAGGTAAGGGCAGTCACTTTTCAGCTCAAACGAACTACATCGTTCACGAAGCTCACACGTTTCTCATCTTAAATGACATGCATTGGATGTTACAGGACCAGTGCTTTGTATCACTTTCGAAAGCAGAGTTGGACTACATATGATCCGTATGTGTAGGAAACATCGTTCTTTGGTCTCAGCACACTCACATTTCATGCTGTCCTAGAGCCTCTAGAAAGCAAGAGCGTGCGTCTTGCTCTAAAGCAGAGCGTGATCAGTGGATGAGAACTCTGCTTTGTTTTTCCCTTCAGAAATGGAGTTAAATCCTAGGCTCTGAGTCTTCCTACAAGCAAGACTGCGTTTCCGGAAAGGGCAGTTACTTTTCAGCTCAAGCGAAGTACATCTTTCATGAAGCTCACACGTTTCTCATCTTAACTGACAAGCATTGGATGTTACAGGACCAGTGCTTTGTATCAGTTTCGAAAGCAGAGTTGGACTACATATGGTCCTTATGTGTAGGAAACACCGTTCTTTTGTTCTCAGCACACTCACGTTTCCTGCTGTCTTAGAGACTCTAGAAAGCAAGAGCATGCTTGTTTTTCTAAAGCAGAGTGTGATCAATGGATGAGAACTCTTCTGTGTGTTTCACTTCAAAAAGGTGTTAAATCCCAAGCTCTGAGTCTTCCTACAAGGAAGACTTCGTTCCCGGAAAGGGCAGTTACTTTACATCTCAAACGATATACCTTGTTCACGAAGCTCACAATTTTCTCATCTTAACTCACAAGCATTGGATGTTAGAGGACCTGTGGTTTGTTTCAGTTTCAGAAGCAGAGTTGAACTAGATATGGTCCGTATGTGTAGGAACCACCGTTCTCTTGTTCTGAGCACACTCAGATTTCCTGCTGTATTAGAGACGCTAGAAAGCAAGAGCGTGCTTCTCGCTCTACAGCAGAGTGTGATCCATGGATGAGAACTATGCTGTGTGTTTCTCTTCAGAAATGGAGTTAAATTCCAGGCTCTGTGTCTTCCTACAAGCAAGACTTCGTTTCAGGTAAGGGCAGTCACTTTTCAGCTCAAACGAACTACATCGTTCACGAAGCTCACACGTTTCTCATCTTATCTGACAAGCATTGGATGTTACAGGACCAGTGCTTTGTATCAGTTTCAGAAGCAGAGTTGGACTAGACATGGTCTGTATGTGTACGAAACACCGTTCATTTGTTCTCAGCACACTCACGTTTCCTGCTGTCTTAGAGACTCTAGAAAGCAAGAGCATGCTTTTTGTTCTAAAGCAGAGTTTGATCAATGGATTAGAACTCTTCTGTGTGTTTCACTTCAAAAAAGGAGTTAAATCCCAAGCTCTGACTCTTCCTACAAGGAAGACTTCGTTTCCAGAAAGGGCAGTTACTTTACATCTCAAACGAAATACGTCGTTCACAAAGCTCACACGATTCTCATCTTAACTGACAAGCATTGGATGTTAGAGGACCAGTGCTTTGTATCAGTTTCACAAGCAGAGTTGGACTACATATGGTCCGTATGTGTAGGAAACATCGTTCTTTTGTTCTCAGCACACTCACGTTTCATGCTGTCTTAAAGCATCTAGAAAGCAGGAGCGTGCTTCTTGCTCTAAAGCAGAGTGTGATCAGTGGATGAGAACTCTGCTGTGTGTTTCACTTCAGAAAAGGAGTTAAATCCCAGGCTCTGAGTCTTCCTAAAAGCAAGAATTCTTTTCAGGTAAGGGCAGGTTCTTTACAGCTCAAACGAACTACATCGTTCACGAAGCTCACACGATTCTCATCTTAACTGAGAAGCATTGGATGTTAGAGGACCTGTGGTTTGTTTCAGTTTCAGAAGCAGAGTTGAACTAGATATGGTCCGTATGTGTAGGAAACACCGTTCTCTTGTTCTGAGCACACTCAGATTTCCTGCTCTATTAGAGACACTAGAAAGCAAGAGCGTGCTTCTCGCTCTAAAGCAGAGTGTGATCCATTGATGAGAACTATGCTGTGTGTTTCACTTGAGAAATGGAGTTAAATCCCATGCTCTGTGTCTTCCTATAAGCAAGACTTCGTTTCAGGTAAGGGCAGTCACTTTTCAGCTCAAACGAACTACGTCATTCACGAAGCTCCCACGTTTCTCATCTTAACTGACAAGCATTGGATGTTACAGGACCAGTGCTTTGTATCAGTTTCAGAAGCAGAGTTGGACTAGACATGGTCTATATGTGTAGGAAACACCATTCTTTTGTTCTCAGCAAACTCAGATATCCTGCTCTATTAGAGACGCTAGAAAGCAAGAGCGTGCTTCTTGCTCTAAAGCAGAGTGTGATCCATGGATGAGAACAATGCTCTGTTTTTCACTTCAGAAATGGAGTTAAATCCCAGGCTCTGTGTCTTCCTACAAGCAAGACTTCGTTTCAGGTAAGGGCAGTCACTTTTCAGCTCAAACCAACTACATCGTTCACGAAGCTCACACGTTTCTCATCTTAAATGACAAGCATTGGATGTTACAGGACCAGTGCTTTGTATCACTTTCGAAAGCAGAGTTGGACTACATATGATCCATATGTGTAGGAAACATCGTTCTTTGGTCTCAGCACACTCACATTTCATTTTGTCCTAGAGCCTCTAGAAAGCAAGAGCGTACGTCTTGCTCTAAAGCAGAGCGTGATCAGTGGATGAGAACTCTGCTTTGTTTTTCCCTTCAGAAATGGAGTTAAATCCTAGTCTCTGAGTCTTCCTACAAGCAAGACTTCGTTTCCGGAAAGGGCAGTTACTTTTCAGCTCAAGCGAAGTACATCTTTCATGAAGCTCACACGTTTCTCATCTTAACTGACAAGCATTGGATGTTACAGGACCAGTGCTTTGTATCAGTTTCGAAAGCAGAGTTGGACTACATATGGTCCTTATGTGTAGGAAACACCGTTCTTTTGTTCTCAGCACACTCACGTTTCCTGCTGTCTTAGAGACTCTAGAAAGCAAGAGCATGCTTGTTTTTCTAAAGTAGAGTGTGATCAATGGATGAGAACTCTTCTGTGTGTTTCACTTGAGAAATGGAGTTAAATCCCATGCTCTGTGTCTTCCTATAAGCAAGACTTCGTTTCAGGTAAGGGCAGTCACTTTTCAGCTCAAACGAACTACGTCATTCACGAAGCTCACACGTTTCTCATCTTAACTGACAAGCATTGGATGTTACAGGACCAGTGCTTTGTATCAGTTTCAGAAGCAGAGTTGGACTAGACATGGTCTGTATGTGTAGGAAACACCGTTCTTTTGTTCTCAGCAAACTCAGATATCCTGCTCTATTAGAGACGCTAGAAAGCAAGAGCGTGCTTCTTGCTCTAAAGCAGAGTGTGATCCATGGATGAGAACAATGCTCTGTTTTTCACTTCAGAAATGGAGTTAAATCCCAGGCTCTGTGTCTTCATACAAGCAAGACTTCGTTTCAGGTAAGGGCAGTCACTTTTCAGCTCAAACGAACTACATCGTTCACGAAGCTCACACGTTTCTCATCTTAAATGACATGCATTGGATGTTACAGGACCAGTGCTTTGTATCACTTTCGAAAGCAGAGTTGGACTACATATGATCCGTATGTGTAGGAAACATCGTTCTTTGGTCTCAGCACACTCACATTTCATGCTGTCCTAGAGCCTCTAGAAAGCAAGAGCGTGCGTCTTGCTCTAAAGCAGAGCGTGATCAGTGGATGAGAACTCTGCTTTGTTTTTCCCTTCAGAAATGGAGTTAAATCCTAGGCTCTGAGTCTTCCTACAAGCAAGACTGCGTTTCCGGAAAGGGCAGTTACTTTTCAGCTCAAGCGAAGTACATCTTTCATGAAGCTCACACGTTTCTCATCTTAACTGACAAGCATTGGATGTTACAGGACCAGTGCTTTGTATCAGTTTCGAAAGCAGAGTTGGACTACATATGGTCCTTATGTGTAGGAAACACCGTTCTTTTGTTCTCAGCACACTCACGTTTCCTGCTGTCTTAGAGACTCTAGAAAGCAAGAGCATGCTTGTTTTTCTAAAGCAGAGTGTGATCAATGGATGAGAACTCTTCTGTGTGTTTCACTTCAAAAAGGTGTTAAATCCCAAGCTCTGAGTCTTCCTACAAGGAAGACTTCGTTCCCGGAAAGGGCAGTTACTTTACATCTCAAACGATATACCTTGTTCACGAAGCTCACAATTTTCTCATCTTAACTCACAAGCATTGGATGTTAGAGGACCTGTGGTTTGTTTCAGTTTCAGAAGCAGAGTTGAACTAGATATGGTCCGTATGTGTAGGAAACACCGTTCTCTTGTTCTGAGCACACTCAGATTTCCTGCTGTATTAGAGACGCTAGAAAGCAAGAGCGTGCTTCTCGCTCTACAGCAGAGTGTGATCCATGGATGAGAACTATGCTGTGTGTTTCTCTTCAGAAATGGAGTTAAATTCCAGGCTCTGTGTCTTCCTACAAGCAAGACTTCGTTTCAGGTAAGGGCAGTCACTTTTCAGCTCAAACGAACTACATCGTTCACGAAGCTCACACGTTTCTCATCTTATCTGACAAGCATTGGATGTTACAGGACCAGTGCTTTGTATCAGTTTCAGAAGCAGAGTTGGACTAGACATGGTCTGTATGTGTACGAAACACCGTTCATTTGTTCTCAGCACACTCACGTTTCCTGCTGTCTTAGAGACTCTAGAAAGCAAGAGCATGCTTTTTGTTCTAAAGCAGAGTTTGATCAATGGATTAGAACTCTTCTGTGTGTTTCACTTCAAAAAAGGAGTTAAATCCCAAGCTCTGACTCTTCCTACAAGGAAGACTTCGTTTCCAGAAAGGGCAGTTACTTTACATCTCAAACGAAATACGTCGTTCACAAAGCTCACACGATTCTCATCTTAACTGACAAGCATTGGATGTTAGAGGACCAGTGCTTTGTATCAGTTTCACAAGCAGAGTTGGACTACATATGGTCCGTATGTGTAGGAAACATCGTTCTTTTGTTCTCAGCACACTCACGTTTCATGCTGTCTTAAAGCATCTAGAAAGCAGGAGCGTGCTTCTTGCTCTAAAGCAGAGTGTGATCAGTGGATGAGAACTCTGCTGTGTGATTCACTTCAGAAAAGGAGTTAAATCCCAGGCTCTGAGTCTTCCTAAAAGCAAGAATTCTTTTCAGGTAAGGGCAGGTTCTTTACAGCTCAAACGAACTACATCGTTCACGAAGCTCACACGATTCTCATCTTAACTGAGAAGCATTGGATGTTAGAGGACCTGTGGTTTGTTTCAGTTTCAGAAGCAGAGTTGAACTAGATATGGTCCGTATGTGTAGGAAACACCGTTCTCTTGTTCTGAGCACACTCAGATTTCCTGCTCTATTAGAGACACTAGAAAGCAAGAGCGTGCTTCTCGCTCTAAAGCAGAGTGTGATCCATTGATGAGAACTATGCTGTGTGTTTCACTTGAGAAATGGAGTTAAATCCCATGCTCTGTGTCTTCCTATAAGCAAGACTTCGTTTCAGGTAAGGGCAGTCACTTTTCAGCTCAAACGAACTACGTCATTCACGAAGCTCACACGTTTCTCATCTTAACTGACAAGCATTGGATGTTACAGGACCAGTGCTTTGTATCAGTTTCAGAAGCAGAGTTGGACTAGACATGGTCTGTATGTGTAGGAAACACCGTTCTTTTGTTCTCAGCAAACTCAGATATCCTGCTCTATTAGAGACGCTAGAAAGCAAGAGCGTGCTTCTTGCTCTAAAGCAGAGTGTGATCCATGGATGAGAACAATGCTCTGTTTTTCACTTCAGAAATGGAGTTAAATCCCAGGCTCTGTGTCTTCCTACAAGCAAGACTTCGTTTCAGGTAAGGGCAGTCACTTTTCAGCTCAAACGAACTACATCGTTCACGAAGCTCACACGTTTCTCATCTTAAATGACATGCATTGGATGTTACAGGACCAGTGCTTTGTATCACTTTCGAAAGCAGAGTTGGACTACATATGATCCGTATGTGTAGGAAACATCGTTCTTTGGTCTCAGCACACTCACATTTCATGCTGTCCTAGAGCCTCTAGAAAGCAAGAGCGTGCGTCTTGCTCTAAAGCAGAGCGTGATCAGTGGATGAGAACTCTGCTTTGTTTTTCCCTTCAGAAATGGAGTTAAATCCTAGGCTCTGAGTCTTCCTACAAGCAAGACTGCGTTTCCGGAAAGGGCAGTTACTTTTCAGCTCAAGCGAAGTACATCTTTCATGAAGCTCACACGTTTCTCATCTTAACTGACAAGCATTGGATGTTACAGGACCAGTGCTTTGTATCAGTTTCGAAAGCAGAGTTGGACTACATATGGTCCTTATGTGTAGGAAACACCGTTCTTTTGTTCTCAGCACACTCACGTTTCCTGCTGTCTTAGAGACTCTAGAAAGCAAGAGCATGCTTGTTTTTCTAAAGCAGAGTGTGATCAATGGATGAGAACTCTTCTGTGTGTTTCACTTCAAAAAGGTGTTAAATCCCAAGCTCTGAGTCTTCCTACAAGGAAGACTTCGTTCCCGGAAAGGGCAGTTACTTTACATCTCAAACGATATACCTTGTTCACGAAGCTCACAATTTTCTCATCTTAACTCACAAGCATTGGATGTTAGAGGACCTGTGGTTTGTTTCAGTTTCAGAAGCAGAGTTGAACTAGATATGGTCCGTATGTGTAGGAAACACCGTTCTCTTGTTCTGAGCACACTCAGATTTCCTGCTGTATTAGAGACGCTAGAAAGCAAGAGCGTGCTTCTCGCTCTACAGCAGAGTGTGATCCATGGATGAGAACTATGCTGTGTGTTTCTCTTCAGAAATGGAGTTAAATTCCAGGCTCTGTGTCTTCCTACAAGCAAGACTTCGTTTCAGGTAAGGGCAGTCACTTTTCAGCTCAAACGAACTACATCGTTCACGAAGCTCACACGTTTCTCATCTTATCTGACAAGCATTGGATGTTACAGGACCAGTGCTTTGTATCAGTTTCAGAAGCAGAGTTGGACTAGACATGGTCTGTATGTGTACGAAACACCGTTCATTTGTTCTCAGCACACTCACGTTTCCTGCTGTCTTAGAGACTCTAGAAAGCAAGAGCATGCTTTTTGTTCTAAAGCAGAGTTTGATCAATGGATTAGAACTCTTCTGTGTGTTTCACTTCAAAAAAGGAGTTAAATCCCAAGCTCTGACTCTTCCTACAAGGAAGACTTCGTTTCCAGAAAGGGCAGTTACTTTACATCTCAAACGAAATACGTCGTTCACAAAGCTCACACGATTCTCATCTTAACTGACAAGCATTGGATGTTAGAGGACCAGTGCTTTGTATCAGTTTCACAAGCAGAGTTGGACTACATATGGTCCGTATGTGTAGGAAACATCGTTCTTTTGTTCTCAGCACACTCACGTTTCATGCTGTCTTAGAGCATCTAGAAAGCAGGAGCGTGCTTCTTGCTCTAAAGCAGAGTGTGATCAGTGGATGAGAACTCTGCTGTGTGTTTCACTTCAGAAAAGGAGTTAAATCCCAGGCTCTGAGTCTTCCTAAAAGCAAGAATTCTTTTCAGGTAAGGGCAGTTTCTTTACAGCTCAAACGAACTACACCGTTCACGAAGCTCACACGTTTCTCATCTTAACTGACAAGCATTGGATGTTAGAGGACCTGTGGTTTGTTTCAGTTTCAGAAGCAGAGTTGAACTAGATATGGTCCGTATGTGTAGGAAACACCGTTCTCTTGTTCTGAGCACACTCAGATTTCCTGCTCTATTAGAGACACTAGAAAGCAAGAGCGTGCTTCTCGCTCTAAAGCAGAGTGTGATCCATTGATGAGAACTATGCTGTGTGTTTCACTTCAGAAATGGAGTTAAATCCCATGCTCTGTGTCTTCCTATAAGCAAGACTTCGTTTCAGGTAAGGGCAGTCACTTTTCAGCTCAAACGAACTACGTCATTCACGAAGCTCACACGTTTCTCATCTTAACTGACAAGCATTGGATGTTACAGGACCAGTGCTTTGTATCAGTTTCAGAAGCAGAGTTGGACTAGACATGGTCTGTATGTGTAGGAAACACCGTTCTTTTGTTCTCAGCAAACTCAGATATCCTGCTCTATTAGAGACGCTAGAAAGCAAGAGCGTGCTTCTTGCTCTAAAGCAGAGTGTGATCCATGGATGAGAACAATGCTCTGTTTTTCACTTCAGAAATGGAGTTAAATCCCAGGCTCTGTGTCTTCCTACAAGCAAGACTTCGTTTCATGTAAGGGCAGTCACTTTTCAGCTCAAACGAACTACATCGTTCACGAAGCTCACACGTTTCTCATCTTAAATGACATGCATTGGATGTTACAGGACCAGTGCTTTGTATCACTTTCGAAAGCAGAGTTGGACTACATATGATCCGTATGTGTAGGAAACATCGTTCTTTGGTCTCAGCACACTCACATTTCATGCTGTCCTAGAGCCTCTAGAAAGCAAGAGCGTGCGTCTTGCTCTAAAGCAGAGCGTGATCAGTGGATGAGAACTCTGCTTTGTTTTTCCCTTCAGAAATTGAGTTAAATCCTAGGCTCTGAGTCTTCCTACAAGCAAGACTTCCTTTCCGGAAAGGGCAGTTACTTTTCAGCTCAAGCGAAGTACATCTTTCATGAAGCTCACACGTTTCTCATCTTAACTGACAAGCATTGGATGTTACAGGACCAGTGCTTTGTATCAGTTTCGAAAGCAGAGTTGGACTACATATGGTCCTTATGTGTAGGAAACACCGTTCTTTTGTTCTCAGCACACTCACGTTTCCTGCTGTCGTAGAGACTCTAGAAAGCAAGAGCATGCTTGTTTTTCTAAAGCAGAGTGTGATCAATGGATGAGAACTCTTCTGTGTGTTTCACTTCAAAAAGGTGTTAAATCCCAAGCTCTGAGTCTTCCTACAAGGAAGACTTCGTTCCCGGAAAGGGCAGTTACTTTACATCTCAAACGATATATGTTGTTCACGAAGCTCACAATTTTCTCATCTTAACTCACAAGCATTGGATGTTAGAGGACCTGTGGTTTGTTTCAGTTTCAGAAGCAGAGTTGAACTAGATATGGTCCGTATGTGTAGGAACCACCGTTCTCTTGTTCTGAGCACACTCAGATTTCCTGCTGTATTAGAGACGCTAGAAAGCAAGAGCGTGCTTCTCGCTCTACAGCAGAGTGTGATCCATGGATGAGAACTATGCTGTGTGTTTCTCTTCAGAAATGGAGTTAAATTCCAGGCTCTGTGTCTTCCTACAAGCAAGACTTCGTTTCAGGTAAGGGCAGTCACTTTTCAGCTCAAACGAACTACATCGTTCACGAAGCTCACACGTTTCTCATCTTATCTGACAAGCATTGGATGTTACAGGACCAGTGCTTTGTATCAGTTTCAGAAGCAGAGTTGGACTAGACATGGTCTGTATGTGTACGAAACACCGTTCATTTGTTCTCAGCACACTCACGTTTCCTGCTGTCTTAGAGACTCTAGAAAGCAAGAGCATGCTTTTTGTTCTAAAGCAGAGTTTGATCAATGGATTAGAACTCTTCTGTGTGTTTCACTTCAAAAAAGGAGTTAAATCCCAAGCTCTGACTCTTCCTACAAGGAAGACTTCGTTTCCAGAAAGGGCAGTTACTTTACATCTCAAACGAAATACGTCGTTCACAAAGCTCACACGATTCTCATCTTAACTGACAAGCATTGGATGTTAGAGGACCAGTGCTTTGTATCAGTTTCACAAGCAGAGTTGGACTACATATGGTCCGTATGTGTAGGAAACACCGTTCTTTTGTTCTCAGCACACTCACGTTTCATGCTGTCTTAGAGCATCTAGAAAGCAGGAGCGTGCTTCTTGCTCTAAAGCAGAGTGTGATCAGTGGATGAGAACTCTGCTGTGTGTTTCACTTCAGAAAAGGAGTTAAATCCCAGGCTCTGAGTCTTCCTAAAAGCAAGAATTCTTTCCAGGTAAGGGCAGTTTCTTTACAGCTCAAACTAACTACATCGTTCACGAAGCTCACACGTTTCTCATCTTAACTGACAAGCATTGGATGTTAGAGGACCTGTGGTTTGTTTCAGTTTCAGAAGCAGAGTTGAACTAGATATGGTCCGTATGTGTAGGAAACACCGTTCTCTTGTTCTGAGCACACTCAGATTTCCTGCTCTATTAGAGACACTAGAAAGCAAGAGCGTGCTTCTCGCTCTAAAGCAGAGTGTGATCCATTGATGAGAACTATGCTGTGTGTTTCACTTGAGAAATGGAGTTAAATCCCATGCTCTGTGTCTTCCTATAAGCAAGACTTCGTTTCAGGTAAGGGCAGTCACTTTTCAGCTCAAACGAACTACGTCATTCACGAAGCTCACACGTTTCTCATCTTAACTGACAAGCATTGGATGTTACAGGACCAGTGCTTTGTATCAGTTTCAGAAGCAGAGTTGGACTAGACATGGTCTGTATGTGTAGGAAACACCGTTCTTTTGTTCTCAGCAAACTCAGATATCCTGCTCTATTAGAGACGCTAGAAAGCAAGAGCGTGCTTCTTGCTCTAAAGCAGAGTGTGATCCATGGATGAGAACAATGCTCTGTTTTTCACTTCAGAAATGGAGTTAAATCCCAGGCTCTGTGTCTTCCTACAAGCAAGACTTCGTTTCATGTAAGGGCAGTCACTTTTCAGCTCAAACGAACTACATCGTTCACGAAGCTCACACGTTTCTCATCTTAAATGACATGCATTGGATGTTACAGGACCAGTGCTTTGTATCACTTTCAAAAGCAGAGTTGGACTACATATGATCCGTATGTGTAGGAAACATCGTTCTTTGGTCTCAGCACACTCACATTTCATGCTGTCCTAGAGCCTCTAGAAAGCAAGAGCGTGCGTCTTGCTCTAAAGCAGAGCGTGATCAGTGGATGAGAACTCTGCTTTGTTTTTCCCTTCAGAAATGGAGTTAAATCCTGGGCTCTGAGTCTTCCTACAAGCAAGACTTCGTTTCCGGAAAGGGCAGTTACTTTTCAGCTCAAGCGAAGTACATCTTTCATGAAGCTCACATGTTTCTCATCTTAACTGACAAGCATTGGATGTTACAGGACCAGTGCTTTGTATCAGTTTCGAAAGCAGAGTTGGACTACATATGGTCCTTATGTGTAGGAAACACCGTTCTTTTGTTCTCAGCACACTCACGTTTCCTGCTGTCTTAGAGACTCTAGAAAGCAAGAGCATGCTTGTTTTTCTAAAGCAGAGTGTGATCAATGGATGAGAACTCTTCTGTGTGTTTCACTTCAAAAAGGTGTTAAATCCCAAGCTCTGAGTCTTCCTACAAGGAAGACTTCGTTCCCGGAAAGGGCAGTTACTTTACATCTCAAACGATATACGTTGTTCACGAAGCTCACAATTTTCTCATCTTAACTCACAAGCATTGGATGTTAGAGGACCTGTGGTTTGTTTCAGTTTCAGAAGCAGAGTTGAACTAGATATGGTCCGTATGTGTAGGAAACACCGTTCTCTTGTTCTGAGCACACTCAGATTTCCTGCTGTATTAGAGACGCTAGAAAGCAAGAGCGTGCTTCTCGCTCTACAGCAGAGTGTGATCCATGGATGAGAACTATGCTGTGTGTTTCTCTTCAGAAATGGAGTTAAATTCCAGGCTCTGTGTCTTCCTAAAAGCAAGACTTCGTTTCAGGTAAGGGCAGTCACTTTTAAGCTCAAACGAACTACATCGTTCACGAAGCTCACACGTTTCTCATCTTATCTGACAAGCATTGGATGTTACAGGACCAGTGCTTTGTATCAGTTTCAGAAGCAGAGTTGGACTAGACATGGTCTGTATGTGTACGAAACACCGTTCATTTGTTCTCAGCACACTCACGTTTCCTGCTGTCTTAGAGACTCTAGAAAGCAAGAGCATGCTTTTTGTTCTAAAGCAGAGTTTGATCAATGGATTAGAACTCTTCTGTGTGTTTCACTTCAAAAAAGGAGTTAAATCCCAAGCTCTGACTCTTCCTACAAGGAAGACTTCGTTTCCAGAAAGGGCAGTTACTTTACATCTCAAACGAAATACGTCGTTCACAAAGCTCACACGATTCTCATCTTAACTGACAAGCATTGGATGTTAGAGGACCAGTGCTTTGTATCAGTTTCACAAGCAGAGTTGGACTACATATGGTCCGTATGTGTAGGAAACACCGTTCTTTTGTTCTCAGCACACTCACGTTTCATGCTGTCTTAGAGCATCTAGAAAGCAGGAGCGTGCTTCTTGCTCTAAAGCAGAGTGTGATCAGTGGATGAGAACTCTGCTGTGTGTTTCACTTCAGAAAAGGAGTTAAATCCCAGGCTCTGAGTCTTCCTAAAAGCAAGAATTCTTTTCAGGTAAGGGCAGTTTCTTTACAGCTCAAACGAACTACATCGTTCACGAAGCTCACACGTTTCTCATCTTAACTGACAAGCATTGGATGTTAGAGGACCTGTGGTTTGTTTCAGTTTCAGAAGCAGAGTTGAACTAGATATGGTCCGTATGTGTAGGAAACACCGTTCTCTTGTTCTGAGCACACTCAGATTTCCTGCTCTATTAGAGACACTAGAAAGCAAGAGCGTGCTTCTCGCTCTAAAGCAGAGTGTGATCCATTGATGAGAACTATGCTGTGTGTTTCACTTGAGAAATGGAGTTAAATCCCATGCTCTGTGTCTTCCTATAAGCAAGACTTCATTTCAGGTAAGGGCAGTCACTTTTCAGCTCTAACGAACTACTTCATTCACAAAGCTCACACGTTTCTCATCTTAACTGACAAGCATTGGATGTTACAGGACCAGTGCTTTGTATCAGTTTCAGAAGCAGAGTTGGACTAGACATGGTCTGTATGTGTAGGAAACACCGTTCTTTTGTTCTCAGCAAACTCAGATATCCTGCTCTATTAGAGACGCTAGAAAGCAAGAGCGTGCTTCTTGCTCTAAAGCAGAGTGTGATCCATGGATGAGAACAATGCTCTGTTTTTCACTTCAGAAATGGAGTTAAATCCCAGGCTCTGTGTCTTCCTACAAGCAAGACTTCGTTTCATGTAAGGGCAGTCACTTTTCAGCTCAAACGAACTACATCGTTCACGAAGCTCACACGTTTCTCATCTTAAATGACATGCATTGGATGTTACAGGACCAGTGCTTTGTATCACTTTCGAAAGCAGAGTTGGACTACATATGATCCGTATGTGTAGGAAACATCGTTCTTTGGTCTCAGCACACTCACATTTCATGCTGTCCTAGAGCCTCTAGAAAGCAAGAGCGTGCGTCTTGCTCTAAAGCAGAGCGTGATCAGTGGATGAGAACTCTGCTTTGTTTTTCCCTTCAGAAATGGAGTTAAATCCTAGGCTCTGAGTCTTCCTACAAGCAAGACTTCGTTTCCGGAAAGGGCAGTTACTTTTCAGCTCAAGCGAAGTACATCTTTCATGAAGCTCACATGTTTCTCATCTTAACTGACAAGCATTGGATGTTACAGGACCAGTGCTTTGTATCAGTTTCGAAAGCAGAGTTGGACTACATATGGTCCTTATGTGTAGGAAACACCGTTCTTTTGTTCTCAGCACACTCACGTTTCCTGCTGTCTTAGAGACTCTAGAAAGCAAGAGCATGCTTGTTTTTCTAAAGCAGAGTGTGATCAATGGATGAGAACTCTTCTGTGTGTTTCACTTCAAAAAGGTGTTAAATCCCAAGCTCTGAGTCTTCCTACAAGGAAGACTTCGTTCCCGGAAATGGCAGTTACTTTACATCTCAAACGATATACGTTGTTCACGAAGCTCACAATTTTCTCATCTTAACTCACAAGCATTGGATGTTAGAGGACCTGTGGTTTGTTTCAGTTTCAGAAGCAGAGTTGAACTAGATATGGTCCGTATGTGTAGGAACCACCGTTCTCTTGTTCTGAGCACACTCAGATTTCCTGCTGTATTAGAGACGCTAGAAAGCAAGAGTGTGCTTCTCGCTCTACAGCAGAGTGTGATCCATGGATGAGAACTATGCTGTGTGTTTCTCTTCAGAAATGGAGTTAAATTCCAGGCTCTGTGTCTTCCTACAAGCAAGACTTCGTTTCAGGTAAGGGCAGTCACTTTTCAGCACAAACGAACTACATCGTTCACGAAGCTCACACGTTTCTCATCTTATCTGACAAGCATTGGATGTTACAGGACCAGTGCTTTGTATCAGTTTCAGAAGCAGAGTTGGACTAGACATGGTCTGTATGTGTACGAAACACCGTTCATTTGTTCTCAGCACACTCACGTTTCCTGCTGTCTTAGAGACTCTAGAAAGCAAGAGCATGCTTTTTGTTCTAAAGCAGAGTTTGATCAATGGATTAGAACTCTTCTGTGTGTTTCACTTCAAAAAAGGAGTTAAATCCCAAGCTCTGAGTCTTCCTACAAGGAAGACTTCGTTTCCAGAAAGGGCAGTTACTTTACATCTCAAACGAAATACGTCGTTCACAAAGCTCACACGATTCTCATCTTAACTGACAAGCATTGGATGTTAGAGGACCAGTGCTTTGTATCAGTTTCACAAGCAGAGTTGGACTACATATGGTCCGTATGTGTAGGAAACACCGTTCTTTTGTTCTCAGCACACTCACGTTTCATGCTGTCTTAGAGCATCTAGAAAGCAGGAGCGTGCTTCTTGCTCTAAATCAGAGTGTGATCAGTGGATGAGAACTCTGCTGTGTGTTTCACTTCAGAAAAGGAGTTAAATCCCAGGCTCTGAGTCTTCCTAAAAGCAAGAATTCTTTCCAGGTAAGGGCAGTTTCTTTACAGCTCAAACGAACTACATCGTTCACGAAGCTCACACGTTTCTCATCTTAACTGACAAGCATTGGATGTTAGAGGACCTGTGGTTTGTTTCAGTTTCAGAAGCAGAGTTGAACTAGATATGGTCCGTATGTGTAGGAAACACCGTTCTCTTGTTCTGAGCACACTCAGATTTCCTGCTCTATTAGAGACACTAGAAAGCAAGAGCGTGCTTCTCGCTCTAAAGCAGAGTGTGATCCATTGATGAGAACTATGCTGTGTGTTTCACTTGAGAAATGGAGTTAAATCCCATGCTCTGTGTCTTCCTATAAGCAAGACTTCGTTTCAGGTAAGGGCAGTCACTTTTCAGCTCAAACGAACTACGTCATTCACGAAGCTCACACGTTTCTCATCTTAACTGACAAGCATTGGATGTTACAGGACCAGTGCTTTGTATCAGTTTCAGAAGCAGAGTTGGACTAGACATGGTCTGTATGTGTAGGAAACACCGTTCTTTTGTTCTCAGCAAACTCAGATATCCTGCTCTATTAGAGACGCTAGAAAGCAAGAGCGTGCTTCTTGCTCTAAAGCAGAGTGTGATCCATGGATGAGAACAATGCTCTGTTTTTCACTTCAGAAATGGAGTTAAATCCCAGGCTCTGTGTCTTCCTACAAGCAAGACTTCGTTTCATGTAAGGGCAGTCACTTTTCAGCTCAAACGAACTACATCGTTCACGAAGCTCACACGTTTCTCATCTTAAATGACATGCATTGGATGTTACAGGACCAGTGCTTTGTATCACTTTCGAAAGCAGAGTTGGACTACATATGATCCGTATGTGTAGGAAACATCGTTCTTTGGTCTCAGCACACTCACATTTCATGCTGTCCTAGAGCCTCTAGAAAGCAAGAGCGTGCGTCTTGCTCTAAAGCAGAGCGTGATCAGTGGATGAGAACTCTGCTTTGTTTTTCCCTTCAGAAATGGAGTTAAATCCTAGGCTCTGAGTCTTCCTACAAGCAAGACTTCGTTTCCGGAAAGGGCAGTTACTTTTCAGCTCAAGCGAAGTACATCTTTCATGAAGCTCACATGTTTCTCATCTTAACTGACAAGCATTGGATGTTACAGGACCAGTGCTTTGTATCAGTTTCGAAAGCAGAGTTGGACTACATATGGTCCTTATGTGTAGGAAACACCGTTCTTTTGTTCTCAGCACACTCACGTTTCCTGCTGTCTTAGAGACTCTAGAAAGCAAGAGCATGCTTGTTTTTCTAAAGCAGAGTGTGATCAATGGATGAGAACTCTTCTGTGTGTTTCACTTCAAAAAGGTGTTAAATCCCAAGCTCTGAGTCTTCCTACAAGGAAGACTTCGTTCCCGGAAAGGGCAGTTACTTTACATCTCAAACGATATACCTTGTTCACGAAGCTCACAATTTTCTCATCTTAACTCACAAGCATTGGATGTTAGAGGACCTGTGGTTTGTTTCAGTTTCAGAAGCAGAGTTGAACTAGATATGGTCCGTATGTGTAGGAACCACCGTTCTCTTGTTCTGAGCACACTCAGATTTCCTGCTGTATTAGAGACGCTAGAAAGCAAGAGCGTGCTTCTCGCTCTACAGCAGAGTGTGATCCATGGATGAGAACTATGCTGTGTGTTTCTCTTCCGAAATGGAGTTAAATTCCAGGCTCTGTGTCTTCCTACAAGCAAGACTTCGTTTCAGGTAAGGGCAGTCACTTTTCAGCTCAAACGAACTACATCGTTCACGAAGCTCACACGTTTCTCATCTTATCTGACAAGCATTGGATGTTACAGGACCAGTGCTTTGTATCAGTTTCAGAAGCAGAGTTGGACTAGACATGGTCTGTATGTGTACGAAACACCGTTCATTTGTTCTCAGCACACTCACGTTTCCTGCTGTCTTAGAGACTCTAGAAAGCAAGAGCATGCTTTTTGTTCTAAAGCAGAGTTTGATCAATGGATTAGAACTCTTCTGTGTGTTTCACTTCAAAAAAGGAGTTAAATCCCAAGCTCTGAGTCTTCCTACAAGGAAGACTTCGTATCCAGAAAGGGCAGTTACTTTACATCTCAAACGATATACGTCGTTCACAAAGCTCACACGATTCTCCTCTTAACTGACAAGCATTGGATGTTAGAGGACCAGTGCTTTGTATCAGTTTCACAAGCAGAGTTGGACTACATATGGTCCGTATGTGTAGGAAACACCGTTCTTTTGTTCTCAGCACACTCACGTTTCATGCTGTCTTAGAGCATCTAGAAAGCAGGAGCGTGCTTCTTGCTCTAAAGCAGAGTGTGATCTGTGGATGAGAACTCTGCTGTGTGTTTCACTTCAGAAAAGGAGTTAAATCCCAGGCTCTGAGTCTTCCTAAAAGCAAGAATTCTTTTCAGGTAAGGGCAGTTTCTTTACAGCTCAAACGAACTACATCGTTCATGAAGCTCACACGTTTCTCATCTTAACTGACAAGCATTGGATGTTAGAGGACCTGTGGTTTGTTTCAGTTTCAGAAGCAGAGTTGAACTAGATATGGTCCGTATGTGTAGGAAACACCGTTCTCTTGTTCTGAGCACACTCAGATTTCCTGCTCTATTAGAGACACTAGAAAGCAAGAGCGTGCTTCTCGCTCTAAAGCAGAGTGTGATCCATTGATGAGAACTATGCTGTGTGTTTCACTTGAGAAATGGAGTTAAATCCCATGCTCTGTGTCTTCCTATAAGCAAGACTTCGTTTCAGGTAAGGGCAGTCACTTTTCAGCTCAAACGAACTACGTCATTCACGAAGCTCACACGTTTCTCATCTTAACTGACAAGCATTGGATGTTACAGGACCAGTGCTTTGTATCAGTTTCAGAAGCAGAGTTGGACTAGACATGGTCTGTATGTGTAGGAAACACCGTTCTTTTGTTCTCAGCAAACTCAGATATCCTGCTCTATTAGAGACCCTAGAAAGCAAGAGCGTGCTTCTTGCTCTAAAGCAGAGTGTGATCCATGAATGAGAACAATGCTCTGTTTTTCACTTCAGAAATGGAGTTAAATCCCAGGCTCTGTGTCTTCCTACAAGCAAGACTTCATTTCATGTAAGGGCAGTCACTTTTTAGCTCAAACGAACTACATCGTTCACAAAGCTCACACGTTTCTCATCTTAAATGACAAGCATTGGATGTTACAGGACCAGTGCTTTGTATCACTTTCGAAAGCAGAGTTGGACTACATATGGTCCTTATGATTAGGAAACACCGTTCTTTTGTTCTGAGCACACTCTCGTTTCCTGCTGTCTCAGAGAATCAAGAAAGCAAGAGCACGATTCTTGTTCTAAAGCAGAGTGTGATCAATGGATGAGAACTCTGCTGTGTGTTTCCCTTCAGAAATGGAGTTAAATCCCAGGCTCTGAGTCTTCCTACATGCAAGACTTCTTTTTCGGGAAAGGGCAGTTACTTTTCAGCTCAAACGAACTACATCATTCACGAAGCTCACACGTTTCTCATCTTAACTGACAAGCAATCGATGTTACAGGACCAGGGCTTTGTATCAGTTTTGAAAGCAGAGTTGGACTACATATCGTTCTTATGTGTAGGAAACATCGTTCTTTTGTTCTCAGCACACTCACGTTCCATGCTGTCCTAGAGCCTCTAGAAAGCAAGAGCGTGCTTCTTGCTCTAAAGCAGAGTGTGATCAGTGGATGAGAACTCTGCTGTGTGTTTCACTTCAGAAATGTAGTTAAATCCGAGACTATGAGTCTTCCTAAAAACAGGACTTCTTTTCAGGTAAGGGCAGTTTCTTTACAGCTCAAATGAACTACATCGTTCACGAAGCACACACGTTTCTCATCTTAACTGACAAGCATTGGATGTTACAGGACCAGTGCTTTGTATCAGTTTCGAAAGCAGAGTTGGACTACATATGGTCCTTATGTGTAGGAAACACTGTTCTTTTGTTCTCAGCACACTCACGATTCCTGCTGTCTCAGAGACTCTAGAAAGCAAGAGCATGATTCTTGTTCTAAAGCAGAGTGTGATCAATGGATGAGAACTCTGCTGTGTGTTTCCCTTCAGAAATGGAGTTAAATCCCAGGCTCTGAGTCTTCCTAAAGCAAGAATTCTTTTCAGGTAAGGGCAGTGTCTTTACAGCTCAAACGAACTGCATCGTTCACGAAGCTCACACCTTTCTCATCTTAACTGACAAGCATTTGATGTTAGAGGACCAGTGGTTTGTTTCAGTTTCAAAAGCAGAGTTGAACTAGATATGGTCTGTATGTGTAGGAAACACCGTTCTTTGGTCTCAGCACACTCACATTTCATGCTGTCCTAGAGCCTCTAGAAAGCAAGAGCGTGCGTCTTGCTCTAAAGCAGAGCGTGATCAGTGGATGAGAACTCTGCTTTGTTTTTCCCTTCAGAAATGGAGTTAAATCCTAGGCTCTGAGTCTTCCTACAAGCAAGACTGCGTTTCCGGAAAGGGCAGTTACTTTTCAGCTCAAGCGAAGTACATCTTTCATGAAGCTCACATGTTTCTCATCTTAACTGACAAGCATTGGATGTTACAGGACCAGTGCTTTGTATCAGTTTCGAAAGCAGAGTTGGACTACATATGGTCCTTATGTGTAGGAAACACCGTTCTTTTGTTCTCAGCACACTCACGTTTCCTGCTGTCTTAGAGACTCTAGAAAGCAAGAGCATGCTTGTTTTTCTAAAGCAGAGTGTGATCAATGGATGAGAACTCTTCTGTGTGTTTCACTTCAAAAAGGTGTTAAATCCCAAGCTCTGAGTCTTCCTACAAGGAAGACTTCGTTCCCGGAAAGGGCAGTTACTTTACATCTCAAACGATATACCTTGTTCACGAAGCTCACAATTTTCTCATCTTAACTCACAAGCATTGGATGTTAGAGGACCTGTGGTTTGTTTCAGTTTCAGAAGCAGAGTTGAACTAGATATGGTCCGTATGTGTAGGAACCACCGTTCTCTTGTTCTGAGCACACTCAGATTTCCTGCTGTATTAGAGACGCTAGAAAGCAAGAGCGTGCTTCTCGCTCTACAGCAGAGTGTGATCCATGGATGAGAACTATGCTGTGTGTTTCTCTTCAGAAATGGAGTTAAATTCCAGGCTCTGTGTCTTCCTACAAGCAAGACTTCGTTTCAGGTAAGGGCAGTCACTTTTCAGCTCAAACGAACTACATCGTTCACGAAGCTCACACGTTTCTCATCTTATCTGACAAGCATTGGATGTTACAGGACCAGTGCTTTGTATCAGTTTCAGAAGCAGAGTTGGACTAGACATGGTCTGTATGTGTACGAAACACCGTTCATTTGTTCTCAGCACACTCACGTTTCCTGCTGTCTTAGAGACTCTAGAAAGCAAGAGCATGCTTTTTGTTCTAAAGCAGAGTTTGATCAATGGATTAGAACTCTTCTGTGTGTTTCACTTCAAAAAAGGAGTTAAATCCCAAGCTCTGAGTCTTCCTACAAGGAAGACTTCGTTTCCAGAAAGGGCAGTTACTTTACATCTCAAACGAAATACGTCGTTCACAAAGCTCACACGATTCTCATCTTAACTGACAAGCATTGGATGTTAGAGGACCAGTGCTTTGTATCAGTTTCACAAGCAGAGTTGGACTACATATGGTCCGTATGTGTAGGAAACACCGTTCTTTTGTTCTCAGCACACTCACGTTTCATGCTGTCTTAGAGCATCTAGAAAGCAGGAGCGTGCTTCTTGCTCTAAAGCAGAGTGTGATCAGTGGATGAGAACTCTGCTGTGTGTTTCACTTCAGAAAAGGAGTTAAATCCCAGGCTCTGAGTCTTCCTAAAAGCAAGAATTCTTTTCAGGTAAGGGCAGTTTCTTTACAGCTCAAACGAACTACATCGTTCACGAAGCTCACACGTTTCTCATCTTAACTGACAAGCATTGGATGTTAGAGGACCTGTGGTTTGTTTCAGTTTCAGAAGCAGAGTTGAACTAGATATGGTCTGTATGTGTAGGAAACACCGTTCTCTTGTTCTGAGCACACTCAGATTTCCTGCTCTATTAGAGACACTAGAAAGCAAGAGCGTGCTTCTCGCTCTAAAGCAGAGTGTGATCCATTGATGAGAACTATGCTGTGTGTTTCACTTGAGAAATGGAGTTAAATCCCATGCTCTGTGTCTTCCTATAAGCAAGACTTCATTTCAGGTAATGGCAGTCACTTTTCAGCTCTAACGAACTACGTCATTCACAAAGCTCACACGTTTCTCATCTTAACTGACAAGCATTGGATGTTACAGGACCAGTGCTTTGTATCAGTTTCAGAAGCAGAGTTGGACTAGACATGGTCTGTATGTGTAGGAAACACCGTTCTTTTGTTCTCAGCAAACTCAGATATCCTGCTCTATTAGAGACGCTAGAAAGCAAGAGCGTGCTTCTTGCTCTAAAGCAGAGTGTGATCCATGGATGAGAACAATGCTCTGTTTTTCACTTCAGAAATGGAGTTAAATCCCAGGCTCTGTGTCTTCCTACAAGCAAGACTTCGTTTCATGTAAGGGCAGTCACTTTTCAGCTCAAACGAACTACATCGTTCACGAAGCTCACACGTTTCTCATCTTAAATGACATGCATTGGATGTTACAGGACCAGTGCTTTGTATCACTTTCGAAAGCAGAGTTGGACTACATATGATCCGTATGTGTAGGAAACATCGTTCTTTGGTCTCAGCACACTCACATTTCATGCTGTCCTAGAGCCTCTAGAAAGCAAGAGCGTGCGTCTTGCTCTAAAGCAGAGCGTGATCAGTGGATGAGAACTCTGCTTTGTTTTTTCCTTCAGAAATGGAGTTAAATCCTAGGCTCTGAGTCTTCCTACAAGCAAGACTTCGTTTCCGGAAAGGGCAGTTACTTTTCAGCTCAAGCGAAGTACATCTTTCATGAAGCTCACATGTTTCTCATCTTAACTGACAAGCATTGGATGTTACAGGACCAGTGCTTTGTATCAGTTTCGAAAGCAGAGTTGGACTACATATGGTCCTTATGTGTAGGAAACACCGTTCTTTTGTTCTCAGCACACTCACGTTTCCTGCTGTCTTAGAGACTCTAGAAAGCAAGAGCATGCTTGTTTTTCTAAAGCAGAGTGTGATCAATGGATGAGAACTCTGCTGTGTGTTTCCCTTCAGAAATGGAGTTAAATCCCAGGCTCTGAGTCTTCCTACAAGCAAGACTTCGTTTCCGGAAAGGGCAGTTACTTTTAAGCTCAAGCGAAAGACATCTTTCACGAAGCTCACACGTTTCTCATCTTAACTGACAATCAATCGATGTTACAGGACCAGGGCTTTGTATCAGTTTTGAAAGCAGAGTTGGACTACATATCGTTCTTATGTGTAGGAAACATCGTTCTTTTGTTCTCAGCACACTCACGTTTCATGCTGTCCTAGAGCCTCTAGAAAGCAAGAGCGTGCTTCTTGCTCTAAAGCATAGTGTGATCAGTGGATGAGAACTCTGCTGTGTGTTTCACTTCAGAAATGTAGTTAAATCCGAGACTATGAGTCTTCCTAAAAACAGGACTTCTTTTCAGGTAAGGGCAGTTTCTTTACAGCTCAAATGAACTACATCGTTCACGAAGCACACACGTTTCTCATCTTAACTGACAAGCATTGAATGTTAGAGGACCTGTGATTTGTTTCAGTTTCAGAAGCAGTGTTGAACTAGATATGGTCTGTATGTGTAGGAAACACCGTACTTTTGTTCTCAGCACACTCACGTTTCCTGCTGACTTAGTGACTCCAGAAAGCAAGAGGGTGCGTCTTGCTCTAAAGCAGAGTGTGATCAGTGGATGAGAACTCTGCTGTGCGTTTCATTTCAGAAAAGGAGTTAAATCCCAAGCTCTAAGTCTTCCTAAAAGCAAGAATTCTTTTCAGGTAAGGGCAGTTTCTTTACAGCTCAAATGAACTACATCGTTCACAAACCTCACACGTTTCTCATCTTAAATGACAAGCATTGGATGTTAGAGGACCTGTGATTTGTTTCAGTTTCAGAAGCAGTGTTGAACTAGATATGGTCCGTATGTGTAGGAAACACCGTTCTTTTGTTCTAAGCACACTCACGTTTCCTGCTGACTTAGTGATTCGAGAAAGCAAGAGCGTGCTTCTTGCTCTAAAGCAGAGTGTAATCCGTGGATGAGAACTCTGCTGTGTGTTTCACTTCAGAAAAAGAGTTAAATCCCAGGCTCTGAGTCTTCCTAAAAGCAAGAATTCTTTTCAGGTAAGGGCAGTTTCTTTACAGCTCAAACGAACTACATCGTTCACGAAACTCACACGTTTCTCATCTTAAATGACAAGCATTGGATGTTAGAGGACCAGTGCTTTGTATCAGTTTCGAAAGCAGATTTGGACTAAATATGGTCCTTATGTGTAGGAAACACCGTTCTTTTGTTCTCAGCACACTCACGTTTCCTGCTGTCTTAGAGACTCTAGAAAGCAAGAGCATGATTCTTGTTCTAAAGCAGGGTGTGATCAATAGATGAGAACTCTGCTGTGTGTTTCCCTTCAGAAATGGAGTTAAATCCCAGGCTCTGAGTCTTCGTGCAAGCAAGACTTCGTTTCCGGAAAGGGCAGTTACTTTTCAGCTCAAGCGAACTACATCTTTCATGAAGCTCACACGTTTCTCATCTTAACTGACAAGCATTGGATGTTACAGGACCAGTGCTTTGTATCAGTTTTGAAAGCAGAGTTGGACTACATATGGTCCTTACTTGTAGGAAACACCGTTCTTTTGTTCTCAGCACACTCACGTTTCCTGCTGTCTTAGAGACTCTAGAAAGCAAGAGCATGCTTGTTGTTCTAAAGCAGAGTGTGATCAATGGATGAGAACTCTTCTGTGTGTTTCACTTCAAAAAAGGTGTTAAATCCCAAGCTCTGAGTCTTCCTACAAGGAAGACTTCGTTCCCGGAAAGGGCAGTTACTTTACATCTCAAACGATATACGTCGTTCACAAAGCTCACACGATTCTCATCTTAACTGACAAGCATTGGATGTTAGATGACCAGTGCCTTGTATCAGTTTCAGAAGCAGAGTTTAACTAGATATGGTCCGTATGTGTAGGAAACACAGTTCTTTTGTTCTGAGCACAGTCACGTTTCCTTTTTATTAGAGAATCTAGAAAGCAAGAGCGTGGTTCTCCTTCTAACAGAGAGTGTGATCCATGGATGAGAACTCTGCTGTGTATTTCACTTCAGAAATGGAGTTAAATCCCAGGCTCTGTGTCTTCCTACAAGCAAGACTTCATTTCAGGTAAGGGCAGTCACTTTTCAGCTCAAACGAACTACGTCGTTCACGAAGCTCACACGATTCTCATCTTAACTGACAAGCATTGGATGTTAGAGGACCTGTGGTTTGTTTCAGTTTCAGAAGCAGAGTTGAACTAGATATGGTCCGTATGTGTAGGAAACACCGTTCTCTTGTTCTGAGCACACTCAGATTTCCTGCTCTATTAGAGACGCTAGAAAGCAAGAGCGTGCTTCTCGCTCTAAAGCAGAGTGTGATCCATTGATGAGAACTATGCTGTGTGTTTCACTTCAGAAATGGAGTTAAATCCCATGCGCTGTGTCTTCCTATAAGCAAGACTTCGTTTCAGGTAAGGGCAGTCACTTTTCAGCTCAAACGAACTACGTCATTCACGAAGCTCACACGTTTCTCATCTTAACTGACAAGCATTGGATGTTACAGGACCAGTGCTTTGTATCAGTTTCAGAAGCAGAGTTGGACTAGACATGGTCTGTATGTGTAGGAAACACCGTTCTTTTGTTCTCAGCAAACTCAGATATCCTGCTCTATTAGAGACGCTAGAAAGCAAGAGCGTGCTTCTTGCTCTAAAGCAGAGTGTGATCCATGGATGAGAACAATGCTCTGTTTTTCACTTCAGAAATGGAGTTAAATCCCAGGCTCTGTGTCTTCCTACAATCAAGACTTCGTTTCAGGTAAGGGCAGTCACTTTTCAGCTCAAACGTACTACATCGTTCACGAAGCTCACACGTTTCTCATCTTAAATGACAAGCATTGGATGTTACAGGACCAGTGCTTTGTATCACTTTCCAAAGCAGAGTTGGACTACATATGGTCCTTATGATTAGGAAACACTGTTCTTTTGTTCTGAGCACACTCACGTTTCCTGCTGTCTTAGAGAATCAAGAAAGCAAGAGCACGATTCTTGTTCTAAAGCAGAGTGTGATCAATGGATGAGAACTCTGCTGTGTGCTTCCCTTCAGAAATGGAGTTAAATCCCAGGCTCTGAGTCTTCCTACAAGCAAGACTTCGTTTCCGGAAAGGGCAGTTACTTTTCAGCTCAAGCGAACGACATCTTTCACGAAGCTCACACGTTTCTCATCTTAACTGACAATCAATCGATGTTACAGGACCAGGGCTTTGTATCAGTTTTGAAAGCAGAGTTGGACTACATATCGTTCTTATGTGTAGGAAACATCGTTCTTTTGTTCTCAGCACACTCACGTTTCATGCTGTCCTAGAGCCTCTAGAAAGCAAGAGCGTGCTTCTTGCTCTAAAGCAGAGTGTGATCAGTGGATGAGAACTCTGCTGTGTGTTTCACTTCAGAAATGTAGTTAAATCCGAGACTATGAGTCTTCCTAAAAACAGGACTTCTTTTCAGGTAAGGGCAGTTTCTTTACAGCTCAAATGAACTACATCGTTCACGAAGCACACACGTTTCTCATCTTAACTGACAAGCATTGAATGTTAGAGGACCTGTGATTTGTTTCAGTTTCAGAAGCAGTGTTGAACTAGATATGGTCCGTATGTGTAGGAAACACCGTTCTTTTGTTCTCAGCACACTCACGTTTCCTGCTGACTTAGTGACTCCAGAAAGCAAGAGGGTGCGTCTTGCTCTAAAGCAGAGTGTGATCAGTGGATGAGAACTCTGCTGTGCGTTTCATTTCAGAAAAGGAGTTAAATCCCAAGCTCTAAGTCTTCCTAAAAGCAAGAATTCTTTTCAGGTAAGGGCAGTTTCTTTACAGCTCAAACGAACTACATCGTTCACGAAGCTCACACGTTTCTCATCTTAACTGACAAGCATTGGATGTTAGAGGACCTGTGGTTTGTTTCAGTTTCAGAAGCAGAGTTGAACTAGATATGGTCCGTATGTGTAGGAAACACCGTTCTCTTGTTCTGAGCACACTCAGATTTCCTGCTGTCTTAGAGACTCTAGAAAGCAAGAGCATGATTCTTGTTCTAAAGCAGAGTGTGATCAATGGATGAGAACTCTGCTGTGTGTTTCCCTTCAGAAATGGAGTTAAATCCCAGGCTCTGAGTCTTCCTACAATCAAGACTTCGTTTCCGGAAAGGGCAGTTACTTTTCAGCTCAAGCGAACTACATCTTTCACGAAGCTCACACGTTTCTCATCTTAACTGACAAGCATTGGATGCACAGGACCAGTGCTTTGTATCAGTTTAGAAAGCAGAGTTGGACTACATATGGTCCTTATGTGTAGGAAACACTGTTCTTTTGTTCTCAGCACACTCACGATTCCTGCTGTCTCAGAGACTCTAGAAAGCAAGAGCATGATTCTTGTTCTAAAGCAGAGTGTGATCAATGGATGAGAACTCTGCTGTGTGTTTCCCTTCAGAAATGGAGTTAAATCCCAGGCTCTGAGTCTTCCTAAAGCAAGAATTCTTTTCAGGTAAGGGCAGTTTCTTTACATCTCAAACGAACTACATCGTTCACGAAGTTCCCACTTTTCTCATCTTAACTGACAAGCATTGGATGTTAGAGGACCTGTGGTTTGTTTCAGTTTCAGAAGCAGAGTTTAACTAGATATGGTCCGTATGTGTAGGAAACACCGTTCTTTTGTTCTGAGCACAGTCAGGTTTCCTTTTGTATTAGAGACTCTAGAAAGCAAGAGCGTGCTTCTTGCTCTAAAGCAGAGTGTGATAAATGGATGAGAAATCTGCTGTGTGTTTCACTTCAGAAATGGAGTTAAATCCCAAGTTCTGAGTCTTCCTACAAGGAAGATATCGTTTCCGGAAAGGGCAGTTACTTTACATCTCAAATGATATACGTCCTTCACGAAGCTCACACGATTCTCATCTTAACTGACAAGCATTGGATGTTAGAGGACCAGTGCTTTGTATCAGTTTCAGAAGCAGAGTTGGACTAGATATGGTCCGTATGTGCAGGAAACACCGTTCTTTTGTTCTCAGCACACTCACATTTCCTGCTGTCTTAGAGACTCTAGAAAGCAAGAGCATGCTTCTTGTTCGAAGAAGAGTGTGATCAATGGATGAGAACTCTGCTGTGTGTTTCACTTCAGAAATGTAGTTAAATCCCAGGCCCTGAGTCTTCCTAAAAACAAGACTTCTTTTCAGGTAAGGGCAGTTTCTTTACAGCTCAAATGAACTACATCATTCACAAACCTCACACGTTTCTCATCTTAAATGACAAGCATTGGATGTTAGAGGACCTGTGATTTGTCTCAGTTTCAGAAGCAGTGTTGAACTAGATATGGTCCGTATGTGTAGGAAACACCGTTCTTTTGTTCTCGGCACACTCACGTTTCCTGCTGACTTAGTGACTCCAGAAAGCAAGAGCGTGCGTCTTGCTCTAAAGCAGAGTGTAATCCGTGGATGAGAACTCTGCTGTGTGTTTCACTTCAGAAAAGGAGTTAAATCCCAGGCTCTGAGTCTTTGTACAAGCAAGACTTCGTTTCCGGAAAGGGCAGTTACTTTTCAGCTCAAGGGAACTACATCTTTCACGAAGCTCACACGTTTCTCATCTTAACTGGCAAGCATCGGATGTTACAGGACCAGTGCTTTGTATCAGTTTTGAAAGCAGAGTTGGACTACATATGGTCCTTATGTGTAGGAAACACCGTTCTTTTGTTCTCAGCACACTCACGTTTCCTGCTGTCTTAGAGACTCTAGAAAGCAAGAGCATGCTTGTTGTTCTAAAGCAGAGTGTGATCAATGGATGAGAACTCTTCTGTGTGTTTCACTTCAAAAAAGGTGTTAAATCCCAAGCTCTGAGTCTTCCTATAGGGAAGACTTCGTTCCCGGAAAGGGCAGTTACTTTACATCTCAAACGATATACGTCGTTCACAAAGCTCACCGATTCTCATCTTAACTGACAAGCATTGGATGTTAGATGACCAGTGCCTTGTATCAGTTTCAGAAGCAGAGTTTAACTAGATATGGTCCGTATGTGTAGGAAACACCGTTCTTTTGTTCTGAGCACAGTCACGTTTCCTTTTTATAAGAGAATCTAGAAAGCAAGAGCGTGGTTCTCCTTCTAACGCAGAGTGTGATCCATGGATGAGAACTATGCTGTGTATTTCACTTCAGAAATGGAGTTAAATCCCAGGCTCTGTGTCTTCCTACAAGCAAGACTTCATTTCAGGTAAGGGCAGTCACTTTTCAGCTCAAACGAACTACGACGTTCACGAAGCTCACACGATTCTCATCTTAACTGACAAGTATTGGATGTTACAGGACCAGTGCTTTGTATCAGATTCAGAAGCAGAGTTGGACTACATATGGTCCGTATGTGTTGTAAACATCGTTCTTTGGTCTCAGCACAATCACGTTTCATGCTGTCCTATAGCCTCTAGAAAGCAAGAGCGTGCTTCTTGCTCTAAAGCAGAGTGTGATCAGTGGATGAGAACTCTGCTGTGTGTTTCACTTCAGAAATGGAGTTAAATTCCATGCTCTGAGTCTTCCTAAAAACAAGACTTCTTTTCAGGTAAGGGCAGGTTCTTTACAGCTCAAATGAATTACATCGTTCACGACGCTCACACGATTCTCATCTTAAATGACAAGCATTGGATGTTAGAGGACCAGTGCTTTGTATCAGTTTCAGAATCAGAGTTTGAATAGACATGGTCCGTATGTGTAGGAAACACCTTTCTTTTGTTCTCAGCACACTCACGTTTCCTGCTGTCTTAGAGACTCTAGAAAGCAAGAGCGTGCTTGTTGTTCTAAAGCAGAGTGTGATCCATGGATGAGAACTCTTCTGTGTGTTTCACCTCAGAAAAGGAGTTAAATCCAAGGCTCTGAGTCTTCCTAAAAGCAAGAATTCTTTTCAGGTAAGGGCAGTCTCTTTACAGCTCAAACGAACTACATCGTTCACGAAGCTCATACGATTCTCATCTTAACTGACAAGCATTGGATGTTACAGGACCAGTGCTTTGTATCAGATTCAGAAGCAGAGTTGGAGTAGACATGGTCTGTATGTGTAGGAAACACCGTTCTTTTGTTCTCAGCACACTCACGTTTCCTGCTGTCTTAGAGACTCTAGAAAGCAAGAGCATGCTTGTTGTTCTAAAGCAGAGTGTGATCAATGGATGAGAACTCTTCTGTGTGTTTCACTTCAAAAACGGTGTTAAATCCCAAGCTCTGAGTCTTCCTACAGGGAAGACGTCGTTCCCGGAAAGGGCAGTTACTTTACATCTCAAACGATATACGTCGTTCACAAAGCTCACCGATTCTCATCTTAACTGACAAGCATTGGATGTTAGAGGACCAGTGCTTTGTATCAGTTTCAGAAGCAGAGTTGGACTACATATGGTCCGTATGTGTTGTAAACATCGTTCTTTGGTCTCAGCACACTCACGTTTCATGCTGTCCTAGAGCCTCTAGAAAGCAAAAGCGTGCTTCTTGCTCTAAAGCAGAGTGTGATCAGTGGATGAGAACTCTGCTGTGTGTTTCACTTCAGAAATGGAGTTAAATTCCAAGCTCTGAGTCTTCCTAAAAACAAGACTTCTTTTCAGGTAAGGGCAGGTTCTTTACAGCTCAAATGAATTACATCGTTCACGACGCTCACACGATTCTCATCTTAAATGACAAGCATTGGATGTTAGAGGACCAGTGCTTTGTATCAGTTTCAGAATCAGAGTTTGAATAGACATGGTCCGTATGTGTAGGAAACACCTTTCTTTTGTTCTCAGCACACTCACGTTTCCTGCTGTCTTAGAGACTCTAGAAAGCAAGAGCGTGCTTGTTGTTCTAAAGCAGAGTGTGATCCATGGATGAGAACTCTTCTGTGTGTTTCACCTCAGAAAAGGAGTTAAATCCAAGGCTCTGAGTCTTCCTAAAAGCAAGAATTCTTTTCAGGTAAGGGCAGTCTCTTTACAGCTCAAACGAACTACATCGTTCACGAAGCTCATACGATTCTCATCTTAACTGACAAGCATTGGATGTTACAGGACCAGTGCTTTGTATCAGATTCAGAAGCAGAGTTGGAGTAGACATGGTCTGTATGTGTAGGAAACACCGTTCTTTTGTTCTCAGCACACTCACGTTTCCTGCTGTCTTAGAGACTCTAGAAAGCAAGAGCATGCTTGTTGTTCTAAAGCAGAGTGTGATCAATGGATGAGAACTCTTCTGTGTGTTTCACTTCAAAAAAGGTGTTAAATCCCAAGCTCTGAGTCTTCCTACAGGGAAGACTTCGTTCCCGGAAAGGGCAGTTACTTTACATCTCAAACGATATACGTCGTTCACAAAGCTCACCGATTCTCATCTTAACTGACAAGCATTGGATGTTAGAGGACCAGTGCTTTGTATCAGTTTCAGAAGCAGAGTTGGACTACATATGGTCCGTATGTGTTGTAAACATCGTTCTTTGGTCTCAGCACACTCACGTTTCATGCTGTCCTAGAGCCTCTAGAAAGCAAAAGCGTGCTTCTTGCTCTAAAGCAGAGTGTGATCAGTGGATGAGAACTCTGCTGTGTGTTTCACTTCAGAAATGGAGTTAAAATCCAAGCTCTGAGTCTTCCTAAAAACAAGACTTCTTTTCAGGTAAGGGCAGGTTCTTTACAGCTCAAATGAATTACATCGTTCACGAAGCTCACACGTTTCTCATCTTAAATGACAAGCATTGGATGTTAAGGGCCTGTGATTTGTTTCAGTTTCAGAAGCAGTGTTTAACTAGACATGGTCCGTATGTGTAGGAAACACCGTTCTCTTCTTCTGAGCACACTCAGATTTCCTGCTGTATTAGAGAAGTTAGAAAGCAAGAGCGTGCTTCTCACTCTAAAGCAGAGTGTGATCCATGGATGAGAACTATGCTGTTTGTTTCCCTTCAGAAATGGAGTTAAATCCCAGGCTCTGCGTCTTCCTACAAGCAACACTTCGTTTCAGGTAAGGGCAGTCACTTCTCAGCTCAAAGAAACTATGTCGTTCACGAAGCTCACACGTTTCTCATCTTAAATGACAAGCATTGGATGTTACAGGACCAGTGCTTTGTATGAGTTTCAGAAGCAGAGTTGGACTACATATGGTCCGTATGTGTAGGAAACATCGATCTTTGGTTCTCAGCACACTCCCGTTTCATGCTGTCTTAGAGCCTCTAGAAAGCAAGAGCGTGCTTCTTGCTCTAAAGCAGAGTGTGGTCAATGGATGAGAACTCTGCTGTGTGTTTTACTTCAGAAATGTAGTTAAAACTCAGGCTCTGTGTCTTCCTACAAGCAAGACATCCTTTCAGGTAAGGGCAGTTTCTTTACAGTTCAAACGAACTACATCGTTCACGAAACTCACATGTTTCTCATCTTAACTGACAAGCATTGGATGTTACAGGACCAGTGCTTTGTATCAGATTCAGAAGCAGAGTTGGAGTAGACATGGTCTGTATGTGTAGGAAACACCGTTCTTTTGTTCTCAGCACACTCACGTTTCCTGCTGTCTTAGAGACTCTAGAAAGCAAGAGCATGCTTGTTGTTCTAAAGCAGAGTTTGATCAATGGATTAGAACTCTTCTGTGTGTTTCACTTCAAAAAAGGAGTTAAATCCCAAGCTCTGACTCTTCCTACAAGGAAGACTTCGTTTCCAGAAAGGGCAGTTACTTTACATCTCAAACGAAATACGTCGTTCACAAAGCTCACACGATTCTCATCTTAACTGACAAGCATTGGATGTTAGAGGACCAGTGCTTTGTATCAGTTTCAGAAGCAGAGTTGGACTACATATGGTCCGTATGTGTTGTAAACATCGTTCTTTGGTCTCAGCACACTCACGTTTCATGCTGTCATAGAGCCTCTAGAAAGCAAAAGCGTGCTTCTTGCTCTAAAGCAGAGTGTGATCAGTGGATGAGAACTCTGCTGTGTGTTTCACTTCAGAAATGGAGTTAAATTCCAAGCTCTGAGTCTTCCTAAAAACCAGACTTCTTTTCAGGTAAGGGCAGGTTCTTTACAGCTCAAATGAATTACATCGTTCACGACGCTCACACGATTCTCATCTTAAATGACAAGCATTGGATGTTAGAGGACCAGTGCTTTGTATCAGTTTCAGAATCAGAGTTTGAATAGACATGGTCCGTATGTGTAGGAAACACCTTTCTTTTGTTCTCAGCACACTCACGTTTCCTGCTGTCTTAGAGACTCTAGAAAGCAAGAGCGTGCTTATTGTTCTAAAGCAGAGTGTGATCCATGGATGAGAACTCTTCTGTGTGTTTCACCTCAGAAAAGGAGTTAAATCCAAGGCTCTGAGTCTTCCTAAAAGCAAGAATTCTTTTCAGGTAAGGGCAGTCTCTTTACAGCTCAAACGAACTACATCGTTCACGAAGCTCATACGATTCTCATCTTAACTGACAAGCATTGGATGTTACAGGACCAGTGCTTTGTATCAGATTCAGAAGCAGAGTTGGAGTAGACATGGTCTGTATGTGTAGGAAACACCGTTCTTTTGTTCTCAGCACACTCACGTTTCCTGCTGTCTTAGAGACTCTAGAAAGCAAGAGCATGCTTGTTGTTCTAAAGCAGAGTGTGATCAATGGATGAGAACTCTTCTGTGTGTTTCACTTCAAAAAAGGTGTTAAATCCCAAGCTCTGAGTCTTCCTACAGGGAAGACTTCGTTCCCGGAAAGGGCAGTTACTTTACATCTCAAACGATATACGTCGTTCACAAAGCTCACCGATTCTCATCTTAACTGACAAGCATTGGATGTTAGAGGACCAGTGCTTTGTATCAGTTTCAGAAGCAGAGTTGGACTACATATGGTCCGTATGTGTTGTAAACATCGTTCTTTGGTCTCAGCACACTCACGTTTCATGCTGTCCTAGAGCCTCTAGAAAGCAAAAGCGTGCTTCTTGCTCTAAAGCAGAGTGTGATCAGTGGATGAGAACTCTGCTGTGTGTTTCACTTCAGAAATGGAGTTAAATTCCAAGCTCTGAGTCTTCCTAAAAACAAGACTTCTTTTCAGGTAAGGGCAGGTTCTTTACAGCTCAAATGAATTACATCGTTCACGAAGCTCACACGTTTCTCATCTTAAATGACAAGCATTGGATGTTAAGGGCCTGTGATTTGTTTCAGTTTCAGAAGCAGTGTTTAACTAGACATGGTCCGTATGTGTAGGAAACACCGTTCTCTTCTTCTGAGCACACTCAGATTTCCTGCTGTATTAGAGAAGTTAGAAAGCAAGAGCGTGCTTCTCACTCTAAAGCAGAGTGTGATCCATGGATGAGAACTATGCTGTTTGTTTCCCTTCAGAAATGGAGTTAAATCCCAGGCTCTGCGTCTTCCTACAAGCAACACTTCGTTTCAGGTAAGGGCAGTCACTTCTCAGCTCAAAGAAACTATGTCGTTCACGAAGCTCACACGTTTCTCATCTTAAATGACAAGCATTGGATGTTACAGGACCAGTGCTTTGTATGAGTTTCAGAAGCAGAGTTGGACTACATATGGTCCGTATGTGTAGGAAACATCGATCTTTGGTTCTCAGCACACTCCCGTTTCATGCTGTCTTAGAGCCTCTAGAAAGCAAGAGCGTGCTTCTTGCTCTAAAGCAGAGTGTGGTCAATGGATGAGAACTCTGCTGTGTGTTTTACTTCAGAAATGTAGTTAAAACTCAGGCTCTGTGTCTTCCTACAAGCAAGACATCCTTTCAGGTAAGGGCAGTTTCTTTACAGTTCAAACGAACTACATCGTTCACGAAACTCACATGTTTCTCATCTTAACTGACAAGCATTGGATGTTAGAGGACCAGAGCTTTGTATCACTTTCAGAAGCAGAGTTGGACTACATATGGTCCGTATGTGTAGGAAACATCGTTCTTTTGTTCTCAGCACACTCACGTTTCATGCTGTCCTAGAGCCTCTGAAAGCAAGAGTGTGCTTCTCGCTCTAAAGCAGAGTGTGATCCATGGATGAGAACTATGCTGTGTGTTTCACTTCAGAAATGGAGTTAAATCCCAGGCTCTGTGTCTTCCTACAAGCAAGACTTCGTTTCAGCTAAGGGCAGTCACTTTTCAGCTCAAACGAACTATGTCGTTCACGAAGCTCCCACGTTTCTCATCTTAACTGACAAGCATTGGATGTTACAGGACCAGTGCTTTGTATCAGTTTCAGAAGCAGAGTTGGACTAGATATGGTCTGTATGTGTAGGAAACACCGTTCTTTTGTTCTCAGCGCACTCACATTTCATGCTGTCTTTGAGACTCTAGAAAGCAAGAGCATTCTTGTTGTCCTAAAGCAGAGTGTGATCAATGGAGGAGAACTCTTCTGTGTGTTTCACTTCAGAAAAGGAGTTAAATCCCAGCCTCTGAGTCTTCCTACAAGCAAGAATTCGTTTCAGGTAAGGGCAGTTTCTTTACAGTTCAAACGAACTACATCATTCAAAAAACTCACATGTTTCTCATCTTAACTGACAGGCATTGGATGTTAGAGGACCAATGCTTTGTATCAGTTTCAGAAGCAGAGATGAACTAGATATGGTCCGCATGTGTAGGCAACATGATTCTTTTGTTCTGAGCACACTCAGATTTCCTGCTGTATTAGAGACTTTAGAAAGCAAGAGCGTGCTTCTCGCTCTAAAGCAGAGTGTGAATCATGGATGATAACTATGCTGTGTGTTTCACTTCAGAAATGGAGTTAAATCCCAGGCTCTGTGTCTTCCTACAAGCAAGACTTCCTTTCAGGTAAGGGCAGTCACTTCTCAGCTCAAACGCACTACATCGTTCACGAAGCTCACACGTTTCTCATCTTAACTGCCAAGCATTGGGTGTTAGTGGACCAGTGCTTTGTATCAGTTTCAGAAGCAGAGTTGGACTAGACATGGTCTGTATGCGTAGGAAACCCCGTTCTTTTGTTCTCAGCACACTCACGTTTCCTGCTGTCTTAGAGACTCTAGAAAGCAAGAGCGTGCTTGTTGTTCTAAAGCAGAGTGTGATCAATGGATGAGAACTCTTCTGTGTGTTTCACCTCAGAAAAGGAGTTAAATCCCAAGCTCTGAGTCTTCGTACAAGGAAGACTTCATTTCCGGAAAGGGCAGTTACTTTACATCTCAAACGAAATACATCGTTCACGAAGCTCACACGATTCCATCTTAACTGACAAGTATTGGATATTAGAGGACCTTTGCTTTGTATGAATTTCAGAAACAGAGTTGAACTAGATATGGTCAGTATGTTTAGGAAACACTGTTGTTTTGTTCTGAGCACACTCAGATATCCTGCTGTATTAGAGACACAGGAAAGCAAGACCGTGCTTTTCGCTCTAAAGCAGAGTGTGATCCATGGATGAGAACTATGCTGTGTGTTTCACTTCAGAAATGGAGTTAAATCCCAGGCTCTGTGTCTTCCTACAAGCAAGACTTCGTTTCAGGTAAGGGCAGTCACTTTTCAGCTCAAACGATCTACATCGTTCACGAAGCTCACACGTTTCTCATCTTAAATGACAAGCATTGGATGTTAGAGGACCAGTGCTTTGTATCAGTTTCGAAAGCAGATTTGGACTACATATGGTCCTTATGTGTAGGAAGCACCGTTCATTTGTTCTCAGCACACTCACGTTTCCTGCTGTCTTAGAGACTCTAGAAAGCAAGAGCATGATTCTTGTTCTAAAGCAGAGTGTGGTCAATGGATGAGAACTCTGCTGTGTGTTTCCCTTCAGAAATGGTGTTAAATCCCAGGCTCTGAGTCCTCCTAAAGCAAGAATTCTTTTCAGGTAAGGGCAGTTTCTTTACAGCTCAAATGATCAACATCATTCACGAAGCTCACACATTTCTCATCTTAACTGACAAGCATTGGATATTAGAGGACCTGTGGTTTGTTTCAGTTTCAGAAGCAGAGTTTGACTGGACATGGTCCATATGTATAGGAAACACCGTTCTTTTGTTCTCAGCACACTCACGTTTCCTGCTGTCTTTGAGACTCTAGAAAGCAAGAGCATGCTTGTTGTTCTAAAGCAGAGTGTGATCAATGGATGAGAACTCTTCTGTGTGTTTCACTTCAGAAAAGGAATTAAATACCAGGCTCTGAGTCTTCCTAAAAGCAAGAATACTTTTCAGATAAGGGCAGTTTCTTTACAGCTCAAACGAATAACATTGTTCACGAATTTCACACGTTTCTCATCTTAACTGACAAGCATTGGATGTTAGAGGACCTGTGGTTTGATTGAGTATCAGAAGCAGAGTTGTACTAGATATGGTCCTTATGTGTAGGAAACACCGTTCTTTTGTTCTAAGCACACTAAAGTTTCCTGCTGTCTTAGAGACTCTAGAAAGCAAGAGCATGATTCTTCTTCTAAAGCAGAGTGTGATCAATGGATGAGAACTCTGCTGTGTGTTTCCCTTCAGAAATGGAGTAAAATCCCAGGCTCTGAGTCTTCCTAAAGCAAGATTTCTTTTCAGGTAAGGGCAGTTTCTTTACAGCTCAAACGAACTACATCGTTCACGAAGCTCACACGTTTCTCATCTTAAATGACAATCATTGGATGTTAGAGGACCAGTGCTTTGTATCAGTTTCAGAAGCAGAGTTGGACTAGATATGGTCCGTATGTGCAGGAAACACCGTTCTTTTGTTCTCAGCACACTCACATTTCCTGCTGTCTTAGAGACTCTAGAAAGCAAGAGCATGCTTCTTGTTCGAAGAAGAGTGTGATCAATGGATGAGAACTCTGCTGTGTGTTTCACTTCAGAAATGTAGTTAAATCCCAGGCCCTGAGTCTTCCTAAAAACAAGACTTCTTTTCAGGTAAGGGCAGTTTCTTTACAGCTCAAATGAACTACATCATTCACAAACCTCACACGTTTCTCATCTTAAATGACAAGCATTGGATGTTAGAGGACCTGTGATTTGTCTCAGTTTCAGAAGCAGTGTTGAACTAGATATGGTCCGTATGTGTAGGAAACACCGTTCTTTTGTTCTCGGCACACTCACGTTTCCTGCTGACTTAGTGACTCCAGAAAGCAAGAGCGTGCGTCTTGCTCTAAAGCAGAGTGTAATCCGTGGATGAGAACTCTGCTGTGTGTTTCACTTCAGAAAAGGAGTTAAATCCCAGGCTCTGAGTCTTTGTACAAGCAAGACTTCGTTTCCGGAAAGGGCAGTTACTTTTCAGCTCAAGGGAACTACATCTTTCACGAAGCTCACACGTTTCTCATCTTAACTGGCAAGCATCGGATGTTACAGGACCAGTGCTTTGTATCAGTTTTGAAAGCAGAGTTGGACTACATATGGTCCTTATGTGTAGGAAACACCGTTCCTTTGTTCTCAGCACACTCACGTTTCCTGCAGTCTTAGAGACTCTAGAAAGCAAGAGCATGCTTGTTGTTCTAAAGCAGAGTGTGATCAATGGATTAGAACTCTTCTGTGTGTTTCACTTCAAAAAAGGAGTTAAATCCCAAGCTCTGACTCTTCCTACAAGGAAGACTTCGTTTCCAGAAAGGGCAGTTACTTTACATCTCAAACGAAATACGTCGTTCACAAAGCTCACACGATTCTCATCTTAACTGACAAGCATTGGATGTTAGAGGACCAGTGCTTTGTATCAGTTTCAGAAGCAGAGTTGGACTACATATGGTCCGTATGTGTTGTAAACATCGTTCTTTGGTCTCAGCACACTCACGTTTCATGCTGTCATAGAGCCTCTAGAAAGCAAAAGCGTGCTTCTTGCTCTAAAGCAGAGTGTGATCAGTGGATGAGAACTCTGCTGTGTGTTTCACTTCAGAAATGGAGTTAAATTCCAAGCTCTGAGTCTTCCTAAAAACCAGACTTCTTTTCAGGTAAGGGCAGGTTCTTTACAGCTCAAATGAATTACATCGTTCACGACGCTCACACGATTCTCATCTTAAATGACAAGCATTGGATGTTAGAGGACCAGTGCTTTGTATCAGTTTCAGAATCAGAGTTTGAATAGACATGGTCCGTATGTGTAGGAAACACCTTTCTTTTGTTCTCAGCACACTCACGTTTCCTGCTGTCTTAGAGACTCTAGAAAGCAAGAGCGTGCTTATTGTTCTAAAGCAGAGTGTGATCCATGGATGAGAACTCTTCTGTGTGTTTCACCTCAGAAAAGGAGTTAAATCCAAGGCTCTGAGTCTTCCTAAAAGCAAGAATTCTTTTCAGGTAAGGGCAGTCTCTTTACAGCTCAAACGAACTACATCGTTCACGAAGCTCATACGATTCTCATCTTAACTGACAAGCATTGGATGTTACAGGACCAGTGCTTTGTATCAGATTCAGAAGCAGAGTTGGAGTAGACATGGTCTGTATGTGTAGGAAACACCGTTCTTTTGTTCTCAGCACACTCACGTTTCCTGCTGTCTTAGAGACTCTAGAAAGCAAGAGCATGCTTGTTGTTCTAAAGCAGAGTGTGATCAATGGATGAGAACTCTTCTGTGTGTTTCACTTCAAAAAAGGTGTTAAATCCCAAGCTCTGAGTCTTCCTACAGGGAAGACTTCGTTCCCGGAAAGGGCAGTTACTTTACATCTCAAACGATATACGTCGTTCACAAAGCTCACCGATTCTCATCTTAACTGACAAGCATTGGATGTTAGAGGACCAGTGCTTTGTATCAGTTTCAGAAGCAGAGTTGGACTACATATGGTCCGTATGTGTTGTAAACATCGTTCTTTGGTCTCAGCACACTCACGTTTCATGCTGTCCTAGAGCCTCTAGAAAGCAAAAGCGTGCTTCTTGCTCTAAAGCAGAGTGTGATCAGTGGATGAGAACTCTGCTGTGTGTTTCACTTCAGAAATGGAGTTAAATTCCAAGCTCTGAGTCTTCCTAAAAACAAGACTTCTTTTCAGGTAAGGGCAGGTTCTTTACAGCTCAAATGAATTACATCGTTCACGAAGCTCACACGTTTCTCATCTTAAATGACAAGCATTGGATGTTAAGGGCCTGTGATTTGTTTCAGTTTCAGAAGCAGTGTTTAACTAGACATGGTCCGTATGTGTAGGAAACACCGTTCTCTTCTTCTGAGCACACTCAGATTTCCTGCTGTATTAGAGAAGTTAGAAAGCAAGAGCGTGCTTCTCACTCTAAAGCAGAGTGTGATCCATGGATGAGAACTATGCTGTTTGTTTCCCTTCAGAAATGGAGTTAAATCCCAGGCTCTGCGTCTTCCTACAAGCAACACTTCGTTTCAGGTAAGGGCAGTCACTTCTCAGCTCAAAGAAACTATGTCGTTCACGAAGCTCACACGTTTCTCATCTTAAATGACAAGCATTGGATGTTACAGGACCAGTGCTTTGTATGAGTTTCAGAAGCAGAGTTGGACTACATATGGTCCGTATGTGTAGGAAACATCGATCTTTGGTTCTCAGCACACTCCCGTTTCATGCTGTCTTAGAGCCTCTAGAAAGCAAGAGCGTGCTTCTTGCTCTAAAGCAGAGTGTGGTCAATGGATGAGAACTCTGCTGTGTGTTTTACTTCAGAAATGTAGTTAAAACTCAGGCTCTGTGTCTTCCTACAAGCAAGACATCCTTTCAGGTAAGGGCAGTTTCTTTACAGTTCAAACGAACTACATCGTTCACGAAACTCACATGTTTCTCATCTTAACTGACAAGCATTGGATGTTAGAGGACCAGAGCTTTGTATCACTTTCAGAAGCAGAGTTGGAGTAGACATGGTCTGTATGTGTAGGAAACACCGTTCTTTTGTTCTCAGCACACTCACGTTTCCTGCTGTCTTAGAGACTCTAGAAAGCAAGAGCATGCTTGTTGTTCTAAAGCAGAGTTTGATCAATGGATTAGAACTCTTCTGTGTGTTTCACTTCAAAAAAGGAGTTAAATCCCAAGCTCTGACTCTTCCTACAAGGAAGACTTCGTTTCCAGAAAGGGCAGTTACTTTACATCTCAAACGAAATACGTCGTTCACAAAGCTCACACGATTCTCATCTTAACTGACAAGCATTGGATGTTAGAGGACCAGTGCTTTGTATCAGTTTCAGAAGCAGAGTTGGACTACATATGGTCCGTATGTGTTGTAAACATCGTTCTTTGGTCTCAGCACACTCACGTTTCATGCTGTCATAGAGCCTCTAGAAAGCAAAAGCGTGCTTCTTGCTCTAAAGCAGAGTGTGATCAGTGGATGAGAACTCTGCTGTGTGTTTCACTTCAGAAATGGAGTTAAATTCCAAGCTCTGAGTCTTCCTAAAAACCAGACTTCTTTTCAGGTAAGGGCAGGTTCTTTACAGCTCAAATGAATTACATCGTTCACGACGCTCACACGATTCTCATCTTAAATGACAAGCATTGGATGTTAGAGGACCAGTGCTTTGTATCAGTTTCAGAATCAGAGTTTGAATAGACATGGTCCGTATGTGTAGGAAACACCTTTCTTTTGTTCTCAGCACACTCACGTTTCCTGCTGTCTTAGAGACTCTAGAAAGCAAGAGCGTGCTTATTGTTCTAAAGCAGAGTGTGATCCATGGATGAGAACTCTTCTGTGTGTTTCACCTCAGAAAAGGAGTTAAATCCAAGGCTCTGAGTCTTCCTAAAAGCAAGAATTCTTTTCAGGTAAGGGCAGTCTCTTTACAGCTCAAACGAACTACATCGTTCACGAAGCTCATACGATTCTCATCTTAACTGACAAGCATTGGATGTTACAGGACCAGTGCTTTGTATCAGATTCAGAAGCAGAGTTGGAGTAGACATGGTCTGTATGTGTAGGAAACACCGTTCTTTTGTTCTCAGCACACTCACGTTTCCTGCTGTCTTAGAGACTCTAGAAAGCAAGAGCATGCTTGTTGTTCTAAAGCAGAGTGTGATCAATGGATGAGAACTCTTCTGTGTGTTTCACTTCAAAAAAGGTGTTAAATCCCAAGCTCTGAGTCTTCCTACAGGGAAGACTTCGTTCCCGGAAAGGGCAGTTACTTTACATCTCAAACGATATACGTCGTTCACAAAGCTCACCGATTCTCATCTTAACTGACAAGCATTGGATGTTAGAGGACCAGTGCTTTGTATCAGTTTCAGAAGCAGAGTTGGACTACATATGGTCCGTATGTGTTGTAAACATCGTTCTTTGGTCTCAGCACACTCACGTTTCATGCTGTCCTAGAGCCTCTAGAAAGCAAAAGCGTGCTTCTTGCTCTAAAGCAGAGTGTGATCAGTGGATGAGAACTCTGCTGTGTGTTTCACTTCAGAAATGGAGTTAAATTCCAAGCTCTGAGTCTTCCTAAAAACAAGACTTCTTTTCAGGTAAGGGCAGGTTCTTTACAGCTCAAATGAATTACATCGTTCACGAAGCTCACACGTTTCTCATCTTAAATGACAAGCATTGGATGTTAAGGGCCTGTGATTTGTTTCAGTTTCAGAAGCAGTGTTTAACTAGACATGGTCCGTATGTGTAGGAAACACCGTTCTCTTCTTCTGAGCACACTCAGATTTCCTGCTGTATTAGAGAAGTTAGAAAGCAAGAGCGTGCTTCTCACTCTAAAGCAGAGTGTGATCCATGGATGAGAACTATGCTGTTTGTTTCCCTTCAGAAATGGAGTTAAATCCCAGGCTCTGCGTCTTCCTACAAGCAACACTTCGTTTCAGGTAAGGGCAGTCACTTCTCAGCTCAAAGAAACTATGTCGTTCACGAAGCTCACACGTTTCTCATCTTAAATGACAAGCATTGGATGTTACAGGACCAGTGCTTTGTATGAGTTTCAGAAGCAGAGTTGGACTACATATGGTCCGTATGTGTAGGAAACATCGATCTTTGGTTCTCAGCACACTCCCGTTTCATGCTGTCTTAGAGCCTCTAGAAAGCAAGAGCGTGCTTCTTGCTCTAAAGCAGAGTGTGGTCAATGGATGAGAACTCTGCTGTGTGTTTTACTTCAGAAATGTAGTTAAAACTCAGGCTCTGTGTCTTCCTACAAGCAAGACATCCTTTCAGGTAAGGGCAGTTTCTTTACAGTTCAAACGAACTACATCGTTCACGAAACTCACATGTTTCTCATCTTAACTGACAAGCATTGGATGTTAGAGGACCAGAGCTTTGTATCACTTTCAGAAGCAGAGTTGGACTACATATGGTCCGTATGTGTAGGAAACATCGTTCTTTTGTTCTCAGCACACTCACGTTTCATGCTGTCCTAGAGCCTCTGAAAGCAAGAGTGTGCTTCTCGCTCTAAAGCAGAGTGTGATCCATGGATGAGAACTATGCTGTGTGTTTCACTTCAGAAATGGAGTTAAATCCCAGGCTCTGTGTCTTCCTACAAGCAAGACTTCGTTTCAGCTAAGGGCAGTCACTTTTCAGCTCAAACGAACTATGTCGTTCACGAAGCTCCCACGTTTCTCATCTTAACTGACAAGCATTGGATGTTACAGGACCAGTGCTTTGTATCAGTTTCAGAAGCAGAGTTGGACTAGATATGGTCTGTATGTGTAGGAAACACCGTTCTTTTGTTCTCAGCGCACTCACATTTCATGCTGTCTTTGAGACTCTAGAAAGCAAGAGCATTCTTGTTGTCCTAAAGCAGAGTGTGATCAATGGAGGAGAACTCTTCTGTGTGTTTCACTTCAGAAAAGGAGTTAAATCCCAGCCTCTGAGTCTTCCTACAAGCAAGAATTCGTTTCAGGTAAGGGCAGTTTCTTTACAGTTCAAACGAACTACATCATTCAAAAAACTCACATGTTTCTCATCTTAACTGACAGGCATTGGATGTTAGAGGACCAATGCTTTGTATCAGTTTCAGAAGCAGAGATGAACTAGATATGGTCCGCATGTGTAGGCAACATGATTCTTTTGTTCTGAGCACACTCAGATTTCCTGCTGTATTAGAGACTTTAGAAAGCAAGAGCGTGCTTCTCGCTCTAAAGCAGAGTGTGAATCATGGATGATAACTATGCTGTGTGTTTCACTTCAGAAATGGAGTTAAATCCCAGGCTCTGTGTCTTCCTACAAGCAAGACTTCCTTTCAGGTAAGGGCAGTCACTTCTCAGCTCAAACGCACTACATCGTTCACGAAGCTCACACGTTTCTCATCTTAACTGCCAAGCATTGGGTGTTAGTGGACCAGTGCTTTGTATCAGTTTCAGAAGCAGAGTTGGACTAGACATGGTCTGTATGCGTAGGAAACCCCGTTCTTTTGTTCTCAGCACACTCACGTTTCCTGCTGTCTTAGAGACTCTAGAAAGCAAGAGCGTGCTTGTTGTTCTAAAGCAGAGTGTGATCAATGGATGAGAACTCTTCTGTGTGTTTCACCTCAGAAAAGGAGTTAAATCCCAAGCTCTGAGTCTTCGTACAAGGAAGACTTCATTTCCGGAAAGGGCAGTTACTTTACATCTCAAACGAAATACATCGTTCACGAAGCTCACACGATTCCATCTTAACTGACAAGTATTGGATATTAGAGGACCTTTGCTTTGTATGAATTTCAGAAACAGAGTTGAACTAGATATGGTCAGTATGTTTAGGAAACACTGTTGTTTTGTTCTGAGCACACTCAGATATCCTGCTGTATTAGAGACACAGGAAAGCAAGACCGTGCTTTTCGCTCTAAAGCAGAGTGTGATCCATGGATGAGAACTATGCTGTGTGTTTCACTTCAGAAATGGAGTTAAATCCCAGGCTCTGTGTCTTCCTACAAGCAAGACTTCGTTTCAGGTAAGGGCAGTCACTTTTCAGCTCAAACGATCTACATCGTTCACGAAGCTCACACGTTTCTCATCTTAAATGACAAGCATTGGATGTTAGAGGACCAGTGCTTTGTATCAGTTTCGAAAGCAGATTTGGACTACATATGGTCCTTATGTGTAGGAAGCACCGTTCATTTGTTCTCAGCACACTCACGTTTCCTGCTGTCTTAGAGACTCTAGAAAGCAAGAGCATGATTCTTGTTCTAAAGCAGAGTGTGGTCAATGGATGAGAACTCTGCTGTGTGTTTCCCTTCAGAAATGGTGTTAAATCCCAGGCTCTGAGTCCTCCTAAAGCAAGAATTCTTTTCAGGTAAGGGCAGTTTCTTTACAGCTCAAATGATCAACATCATTCACGAAGCTCACACATTTCTCATCTTAACTGACAAGCATTGGATATTAGAGGACCTGTGGTTTGTTTCAGTTTCAGAAGCAGAGTTTGACTGGACATGGTCCATATGTATAGGAAACACCGTTCTTTTGTTCTCAGCACACTCACGTTTCCTGCTGTCTTTGAGACTCTAGAAAGCAAGAGCATGCTTGTTGTTCTAAAGCAGAGTGTGATCAATGGATGAGAACTCTTCTGTGTGTTTCACTTCAGAAAAGGAATTAAATACCAGGCTCTGAGTCTTCCTAAAAGCAAGAATACTTTTCAGATAAGGGCAGTTTCTTTACAGCTCAAACGAATAACATTGTTCACGAATTTCACACGTTTCTCATCTTAACTGACAAGCATTGGATGTTAGAGGACCTGTGGTTTGATTGAGTATCAGAAGCAGAGTTGTACTAGATATGGTCCTTATGTGTAGGAAACACCGTTCTTTTGTTCTAAGCACACTAAAGTTTCCTGCTGTCTTAGAGACTCTAGAAAGCAAGAGCATGATTCTTCTTCTAAAGCAGAGTGTGATCAATGGATGAGAACTCTGCTGTGTGTTTCCCTTCAGAAATGGAGTAAAATCCCAGGCTCTGAGTCTTCCTAAAGCAAGATTTCTTTTCAGGTAAGGGCAGTTTCTTTACAGCTCAAACGAACTACATCGTTCACGAAGCTCACACGTTTCTCATCTTAAATGACAATCATTGGATGTTAGAGGACCAGTGCTTTGTATCAGTTTCAGAAGCAGAGTTGGACTAGATATGGTCCGTATGTGCAGGAAACACCGTTCTTTTGTTCTCAGCACACTCACATTTCCTGCTGTCTTAGAGACTCTAGAAAGCAAGAGCATGCTTCTTGTTCGAAGAAGAGTGTGATCAATGGATGAGAACTCTGCTGTGTGTTTCACTTCAGAAATGTAGTTAAATCCCAGGCCCTGAGTCTTCCTAAAAACAAGACTTCTTTTCAGGTAAGGGCAGTTTCTTTACAGCTCAAATGAACTACATCATTCACAAACCTCACACGTTTCTCATCTTAAATGACAAGCATTGGATGTTAGAGGACCTGTGATTTGTCTCAGTTTCAGAAGCAGTGTTGAACTAGATATGGTCCGTATGTGTAGGAAACACCGTTCTTTTGTTCTCGGCACACTCACGTTTCCTGCTGACTTAGTGACTCCAGAAAGCAAGAGCGTGCGTCTTGCTCTAAAGCAGAGTGTAATCCGTGGATGAGAACTCTGCTGTGTGTTTCACTTCAGAAAAGGAGTTAAATCCCAGGCTCTGAGTCTTTGTACAAGCAAGACTTCGTTTCCGGAAAGGGCAGTTACTTTTCAGCTCAAGGGAACTACATCTTTCACGAAGCTCACACGTTTCTCATCTTAACTGGCAAGCATCGGATGTTACAGGACCAGTGCTTTGTATCAGTTTTGAAAGCAGAGTTGGACTACATATGGTCCTTATGTGTAGGAAACACCGTTCTTTTGTTCTCAGCACACTCACGTTTCCTGCTGTCTTAGAGACTCTAGAAAGCAAGAGCATGCTTGTTGTTCTAAAGCAGAGTGTGATCAATGGATGAGAACTCTTCTGTGTGTTTCACTTCAAAAAAGGTGTTAAATCCCAAGCTCTGAGTCTTCCTATAGGGAAGACTTCGTTCCCGGAAAGGGCAGTTACTTTACATCTCAAACGATATACGTCGTTCACAAAGCTCACCGATTCTCATCTTAACTGACAAGCATTGGATGTTAGATGACCAGTGCCTTGTATCAGTTTCAGAAGCAGAGTTTAACTAGATATGGTCCGTATGTGTAGGAAACACCGTTCTTTTGTTCTGAGCACAGTCACGTTTCCTTTTTATAAGAGAATCTAGAAAGCAAGAGCGTGGTTCTCCTTCTAACGCAGAGTGTGATCCATGGATGAGAACTATGCTGTGTATTTCACTTCAGAAATGGAGTTAAATCCCAGGCTCTGTGTCTTCCTACAAGCAAGACTTCATTTCAGGTAAGGGCAGTCACTTTTCAGCTCAAACGAACTACGACGTTCACGAAGCTCACACGATTCTCATCTTAACTGACAAGTATTGGATGTTACAGGACCAGTGCTTTGTATCAGATTCAGAAGCAGAGTTGGACTACATATGGTCCGTATGTGTTGTAAACATCGTTCTTTGGTCTCAGCACAATCACGTTTCATGCTGTCCTATAGCCTCTAGAAAGCAAGAGCGTGCTTCTTGCTCTAAAGCAGAGTGTGATCAGTGGATGAGAACTCTGCTGTGTGTTTCACTTCAGAAATGGAGTTAAATTCCATGCTCTGAGTCTTCCTAAAAACAAGACTTCTTTTCAGGTAAGGGCAGGTTCTTTACAGCTCAAATGAATTACATCGTTCACGACGCTCACACGATTCTCATCTTAAATGACAAGCATTGGATGTTAGAGGACCAGTGCTTTGTATCAGTTTCAGAATCAGAGTTTGAATAGACATGGTCCGTATGTGTAGGAAACACCTTTCTTTTGTTCTCAGCACACTCACGTTTCCTGCTGTCTTAGAGACTCTAGAAAGCAAGAGCGTGCTTGTTGTTCTAAAGCAGAGTGTGATCCATGGATGAGAACTCTTCTGTGTGTTTCACCTCAGAAAAGGAGTTAAATCCAAGGCTCTGAGTCTTCCTAAAAGCAAGAATTCTTTTCAGGTAAGGGCAGTCTCTTTACAGCTCAAACGAACTACATCGTTCACGAAGCTCATACGATTCTCATCTTAACTGACAAGCATTGGATGTTACAGGACCAGTGCTTTGTATCAGATTCAGAAGCAGAGTTGGAGTAGACATGGTCTGTATGTGTAGGAAACACCGTTCTTTTGTTCTCAGCACACTCACGTTTCCTGCTGTCTTAGAGACTCTAGAAAGCAAGAGCATGCTTGTTGTTCTAAAGCAGAGTGTGATCAATGGATGAGAACTCTTCTGTGTGTTTCACTTCAAAAACGGTGTTAAATCCCAAGCTCTGAGTCTTCCTACAGGGAAGACGTCGTTCCCGGAAAGGGCAGTTACTTTACATCTCAAACGATATACGTCGTTCACAAAGCTCACCGATTCTCATCTTAACTGACAAGCATTGGATGTTAGAGGACCAGTGCTTTGTATCAGTTTCAGAAGCAGAGTTGGACTACATATGGTCCGTATGTGTTGTAAACATCGTTCTTTGGTCTCAGCACACTCACGTTTCATGCTGTCCTAGAGCCTCTAGAAAGCAAAAGCGTGCTTCTTGCTCTAAAGCAGAGTGTGATCAGTGGATGAGAACTCTGCTGTGTGTTTCACTTCAGAAATGGAGTTAAATTCCAAGCTCTGAGTCTTCCTAAAAACAAGACTTCTTTTCAGGTAAGGGCAGGTTCTTTACAGCTCAAATGAATTACATCGTTCACGACGCTCACACGATTCTCATCTTAAATGACAAGCATTGGATGTTAGAGGACCAGTGCTTTGTATCAGTTTCAGAATCAGAGTTTGAATAGACATGGTCCGTATGTGTAGGAAACACCTTTCTTTTGTTCTCAGCACACTCACGTTTCCTGCTGTCTTAGAGACTCTAGAAAGCAAGAGCGTGCTTGTTGTTCTAAAGCAGAGTGTGATCCATGGATGAGAACTCTTCTGTGTGTTTCACCTCAGAAAAGGAGTTAAATCCAAGGCTCTGAGTCTTCCTAAAAGCAAGAATTCTTTTCAGGTAAGGGCAGTCTCTTTACAGCTCAAACGAACTACATCGTTCACGAAGCTCATACGATTCTCATCTTAACTGACAAGCATTGGATGTTACAGGACCAGTGCTTTGTATCAGATTCAGAAGCAGAGTTGGAGTAGACATGGTCTGTATGTGTAGGAAACACCGTTCTTTTGTTCTCAGCACACTCACGTTTCCTGCTGTCTTAGAGACTCTAGAAAGCAAGAGCATGCTTGTTGTTCTAAAGCAGAGTGTGATCAATGGATGAGAACTCTTCTGTGTGTTTCACTTCAAAAAAGGTGTTAAATCCCAAGCTCTGAGTCTTCCTACAGGGAAGACTTCGTTCCCGGAAAGGGCAGTTACTTTACATCTCAAACGATATACGTCGTTCACAAAGCTCACCGATTCTCATCTTAACTGACAAGCATTGGATATTAGAGGACCTGTGGTTTGTTTCAGTTTCAGAAGCAGAGTTTGACTGGACATGGTCCATATGTATAGGAAACACCGTTCTTTTGTTCTCAGCACACTCACGTTTCCTGCTGTCTTTGAGACTCTAGAAAGCAAGAGCATGCTTGTTGTTCTAAAGCAGAGTGTGATCAATGGATGAGAACTCTTCTGTGTGTTTCACTTCAGAAAAGGAATTAAATACCAGGCTCTGAGTCTTCCTAAAAGCAAGAATACTTTTCAGATAAGGGCAGTTTCTTTACAGCTCAAACGAATAACATTGTTCACGAATTTCACACGTTTCTCATCTTAACTGACAAGCATTGGATGTTAGAGGACCTGTGGTTTGATTGAGTATCAGAAGCAGAGTTGTACTAGATATGGTCCTTATGTGTAGGAAACACCGTTCTTTTGTTCTAAGCACACTAAAGTTTCCTGCTGTCTTAGAGACTCTAGAAAGCAAGAGCATGATTCTTCTTCTAAAGCAGAGTGTGATCAATGGATGAGAACTCTGCTGTGTGTTTCCCTTCAGAAATGGAGTAAAATCCCAGGCTCTGAGTCTTCCTAAAGCAAGATTTCTTTTCAGGTAAGGGCAGTTTCTTTACAGCTCAAACGAACTACATCGTTCACGAAGCTCACACGTTTCTCATCTTAAATGACAATCATTGGATGTTAGAGGACCAGTGCTTTGTATCAGTTTCAGAAGCAGAGTTGGACTAGATATGGTCCGTATGTGCAGGAAACACCGTTCTTTTGTTCTCAGCACACTCACATTTCCTGCTGTCTTAGAGACTCTAGAAAGCAAGAGCATGCTTCTTGTTCGAAGAAGAGTGTGATCAATGGATGAGAACTCTGCTGTGTGTTTCACTTCAGAAATGTAGTTAAATCCCAGGCCCTGAGTCTTCCTAAAAACAAGACTTCTTTTCAGGTAAGGGCAGTTTCTTTACAGCTCAAATGAACTACATCATTCACAAACCTCACACGTTTCTCATCTTAAATGACAAGCATTGGATGTTAGAGGACCTGTGATTTGTCTCAGTTTCAGAAGCAGTGTTGAACTAGATATGGTCCGTATGTGTAGGAAACACCGTTCTTTTGTTCTCGGCACACTCACGTTTCCTGCTGACTTAGTGACTCCAGAAAGCAAGAGCGTGCGTCTTGCTCTAAAGCAGAGTGTAATCCGTGGATGAGAACTCTGCTGTGTGTTTCACTTCAGAAAAGGAGTTAAATCCCAGGCTCTGAGTCTTTGTACAAGCAAGACTTCGTTTCCGGAAAGGGCAGTTACTTTTCAGCTCAAGGGAACTACATCTTTCACGAAGCTCACACGTTTCTCATCTTAACTGGCAAGCATCGGATGTTACAGGACCAGTGCTTTGTATCAGTTTTGAAAGCAGAGTTGGACTACATATGGTCCTTATGTGTAGGAAACACCGTTCTTTTGTTCTCAGCACACTCACGTTTCCTGCTGTCTTAGAGACTCTAGAAAGCAAGAGCATGCTTGTTGTTCTAAAGCAGAGTGTGATCAATGGATGAGAACTCTTCTGTGTGTTTCACTTCAAAAAAGGTGTTAAATCCCAAGCTCTGAGTCTTCCTATAGGGAAGACTTCGTTCCCGGAAAGGGCAGTTACTTTACATCTCAAACGATATACGTCGTTCACAAAGCTCACCGATTCTCATCTTAACTGACAAGCATTGGATGTTAGATGACCAGTGCCTTGTATCAGTTTCAGAAGCAGAGTTTAACTAGATATGGTCCGTATGTGTAGGAAACACCGTTCTTTTGTTCTGAGCACAGTCACGTTTCCTTTTTATAAGAGAATCTAGAAAGCAAGAGCGTGGTTCTCCTTCTAACGCAGAGTGTGATCCATGGATGAGAACTATGCTGTGTATTTCACTTCAGAAATGGAGTTAAATCCCAGGCTCTGTGTCTTCCTACAAGCAAGACTTCATTTCAGGTAAGGGCAGTCACTTTTCAGCTCAAACGAACTACGACGTTCACGAAGCTCACACGATTCTCATCTTAACTGACAAGTATTGGATGTTACAGGACCAGTGCTTTGTATCAGATTCAGAAGCAGAGTTGGACTACATATGGTCCGTATGTGTTGTAAACATCGTTCTTTGGTCTCAGCACAATCACGTTTCATGCTGTCCTATAGCCTCTAGAAAGCAAGAGCGTGCTTCTTGCTCTAAAGCAGAGTGTGATCAGTGGATGAGAACTCTGCTGTGTGTTTCACTTCAGAAATGGAGTTAAATTCCATGCTCTGAGTCTTCCTAAAAACAAGACTTCTTTTCAGGTAAGGGCAGGTTCTTTACAGCTCAAATGAATTACATCGTTCACGACGCTCACACGATTCTCATCTTAAATGACAAGCATTGGATGTTAGAGGACCAGTGCTTTGTATCAGTTTCAGAATCAGAGTTTGAATAGACATGGTCCGTATGTGTAGGAAACACCTTTCTTTTGTTCTCAGCACACTCACGTTTCCTGCTGTCTTAGAGACTCTAGAAAGCAAGAGCGTGCTTGTTGTTCTAAAGCAGAGTGTGATCCATGGATGAGAACTCTTCTGTGTGTTTCACCTCAGAAAAGGAGTTAAATCCAAGGCTCTGAGTCTTCCTAAAAGCAAGAATTCTTTTCAGGTAAGGGCAGTCTCTTTACAGCTCAAACGAACTACATCGTTCACGAAGCTCATACGATTCTCATCTTAACTGACAAGCATTGGATGTTACAGGACCAGTGCTTTGTATCAGATTCAGAAGCAGAGTTGGAGTAGACATGGTCTGTATGTGTAGGAAACACCGTTCTTTTGTTCTCAGCACACTCACGTTTCCTGCTGTCTTAGAGACTCTAGAAAGCAAGAGCATGCTTGTTGTTCTAAAGCAGAGTGTGATCAATGGATGAGAACTCTTCTGTGTGTTTCACTTCAAAAACGGTGTTAAATCCCAAGCTCTGAGTCTTCCTACAGGGAAGACGTCGTTCCCGGAAAGGGCAGTTACTTTACATCTCAAACGATATACGTCGTTCACAAAGCTCACCGATTCTCATCTTAACTGACAAGCATTGGATGTTAGAGGACCAGTGCTTTGTATCAGTTTCAGAAGCAGAGTTGGACTACATATGGTCCGTATGTGTTGTAAACATCGTTCTTTGGTCTCAGCACACTCACGTTTCATGCTGTCCTAGAGCCTCTAGAAAGCAAAAGCGTGCTTCTTGCTCTAAAGCAGAGTGTGATCAGTGGATGAGAACTCTGCTGTGTGTTTCACTTCAGAAATGGAGTTAAATTCCAAGCTCTGAGTCTTCCTAAAAACAAGACTTCTTTTCAGGTAAGGGCAGGTTCTTTACAGCTCAAATGAATTACATCGTTCACGACGCTCACACGATTCTCATCTTAAATGACAAGCATTGGATGTTAGAGGACCAGTGCTTTGTATCAGTTTCAGAATCAGAGTTTGAATAGACATGGTCCGTATGTGTAGGAAACACCTTTCTTTTGTTCTCAGCACACTCACGTTTCCTGCTGTCTTAGAGACTCTAGAAAGCAAGAGCGTGCTTGTTGTTCTAAAGCAGAGTGTGATCCATGGATGAGAACTCTTCTGTGTGTTTCACCTCAGAAAAGGAGTTAAATCCAAGGCTCTGAGTCTTCCTAAAAGCAAGAATTCTTTTCAGGTAAGGGCAGTCTCTTTACAGCTCAAACGAACTACATCGTTCACGAAGCTCATACGATTCTCATCTTAACTGACAAGCATTGGATGTTACAGGACCAGTGCTTTGTATCAGATTCAGAAGCAGAGTTGGAGTAGACATGGTCTGTATGTGTAGGAAACACCGTTCTTTTGTTCTCAGCACACTCACGTTTCCTGCTGTCTTAGAGACTCTAGAAAGCAAGAGCATGCTTGTTGTTCTAAAGCAGAGTGTGATCAATGGATGAGAACTCTTCTGTGTGTTTCACTTCAAAAAAGGTGTTAAATCCCAAGCTCTGAGTCTTCCTACAGGGAAGACTTCGTTCCCGGAAAGGGCAGTTACTTTACATCTCAAACGATATACGTCGTTCACAAAGCTCACCGATTCTCATCTTAACTGACAAGCATTGGATGTTAGAGGACCAGTGCTTTGTATCAGTTTCAGAAGCAGAGTTGGACTACATATGGTCCGTATGTGTTGTAAACATCGTTCTTTGGTCTCAGCACACTCACGTTTCATGCTGTCCTAGAGCCTCTAGAAAGCAAAAGCGTGCTTCTTGCTCTAAAGCAGAGTGTGATCAGTGGATGAGAACTCTGCTGTGTGTTTCACTTCAGAAATGGAGTTAAAATCCAAGCTCTGAGTCTTCCTAAAAACAAGACTTCTTTTCAGGTAAGGGCAGGTTCTTTACAGCTCAAATGAATTACATCGTTCACGAAGCTCACACGTTTCTCATCTTAAATGACAAGCATTGGATGTTAAGGGCCTGTGATTTGTTTCAGTTTCAGAAGCAGTGTTTAACTAGACATGGTCCGTATGTGTAGGAAACACCGTTCTCTTCTTCTGAGCACACTCAGATTTCCTGCTGTATTAGAGAAGTTAGAAAGCAAGAGCGTGCTTCTCACTCTAAAGCAGAGTGTGATCCATGGATGAGAACTATGCTGTTTGTTTCCCTTCAGAAATGGAGTTAAATCCCAGGCTCTGCGTCTTCCTACAAGCAACACTTCGTTTCAGGTAAGGGCAGTCACTTCTCAGCTCAAAGAAACTATGTCGTTCACGAAGCTCACACGTTTCTCATCTTAAATGACAAGCATTGGATGTTACAGGACCAGTGCTTTGTATGAGTTTCAGAAGCAGAGTTGGACTACATATGGTCCGTATGTGTAGGAAACATCGATCTTTGGTTCTCAGCACACTCCCGTTTCATGCTGTCTTAGAGCCTCTAGAAAGCAAGAGCGTGCTTCTTGCTCTAAAGCAGAGTGTGGTCAATGGATGAGAACTCTGCTGTGTGTTTTACTTCAGAAATGTAGTTAAAACTCAGGCTCTGTGTCTTCCTACAAGCAAGACATCCTTTCAGGTAAGGGCAGTTTCTTTACAGTTCAAACGAACTACATCGTTCACGAAACTCACATGTTTCTCATCTTAACTGACAAGCATTGGATGTTACAGGACCAGTGCTTTGTATCAGATTCAGAAGCAGAGTTGGAGTAGACATGGTCTGTATGTGTAGGAAACACCGTTCTTTTGTTCTCAGCACACTCACGTTTCCTGCTGTCTTAGAGACTCTAGAAAGCAAGAGCATGCTTGTTGTTCTAAAGCAGAGTTTGATCAATGGATTAGAACTCTTCTGTGTGTTTCACTTCAAAAAAGGAGTTAAATCCCAAGCTCTGACTCTTCCTACAAGGAAGACTTCGTTTCCAGAAAGGGCAGTTACTTTACATCTCAAACGAAATACGTCGTTCACAAAGCTCACACGATTCTCATCTTAACTGACAAGCATTGGATGTTAGAGGACCAGTGCTTTGTATCAGTTTCAGAAGCAGAGTTGGACTACATATGGTCCGTATGTGTTGTAAACATCGTTCTTTGGTCTCAGCACACTCACGTTTCATGCTGTCATAGAGCCTCTAGAAAGCAAAAGCGTGCTTCTTGCTCTAAAGCAGAGTGTGATCAGTGGATGAGAACTCTGCTGTGTGTTTCACTTCAGAAATGGAGTTAAATTCCAAGCTCTGAGTCTTCCTAAAAACCAGACTTCTTTTCAGGTAAGGGCAGGTTCTTTACAGCTCAAATGAATTACATCGTTCACGACGCTCACACGATTCTCATCTTAAATGACAAGCATTGGATGTTAGAGGACCAGTGCTTTGTATCAGTTTCAGAATCAGAGTTTGAATAGACATGGTCCGTATGTGTAGGAAACACCTTTCTTTTGTTCTCAGCACACTCACGTTTCCTGCTGTCTTAGAGACTCTAGAAAGCAAGAGCGTGCTTATTGTTCTAAAGCAGAGTGTGATCCATGGATGAGAACTCTTCTGTGTGTTTCACCTCAGAAAAGGAGTTAAATCCAAGGCTCTGAGTCTTCCTAAAAGCAAGAATTCTTTTCAGGTAAGGGCAGTCTCTTTACAGCTCAAACGAACTACATCGTTCACGAAGCTCATACGATTCTCATCTTAACTGACAAGCATTGGATGTTACAGGACCAGTGCTTTGTATCAGATTCAGAAGCAGAGTTGGAGTAGACATGGTCTGTATGTGTAGGAAACACCGTTCTTTTGTTCTCAGCACACTCACGTTTCCTGCTGTCTTAGAGACTCTAGAAAGCAAGAGCATGCTTGTTGTTCTAAAGCAGAGTGTGATCAATGGATGAGAACTCTTCTGTGTGTTTCACTTCAAAAAAGGTGTTAAATCCCAAGCTCTGAGTCTTCCTACAGGGAAGACTTCGTTCCCGGAAAGGGCAGTTACTTTACATCTCAAACGATATACGTCGTTCACAAAGCTCACCGATTCTCATCTTAACTGACAAGCATTGGATGTTAGAGGACCAGTGCTTTGTATCAGTTTCAGAAGCAGAGTTGGACTACATATGGTCCGTATGTGTTGTAAACATCGTTCTTTGGTCTCAGCACACTCACGTTTCATGCTGTCCTAGAGCCTCTAGAAAGCAAAAGCGTGCTTCTTGCTCTAAAGCAGAGTGTGATCAGTGGATGAGAACTCTGCTGTGTGTTTCACTTCAGAAATGGAGTTAAATTCCAAGCTCTGAGTCTTCCTAAAAACAAGACTTCTTTTCAGGTAAGGGCAGGTTCTTTACAGCTCAAATGAATTACATCGTTCACGAAGCTCACACGTTTCTCATCTTAAATGACAAGCATTGGATGTTAAGGGCCTGTGATTTGTTTCAGTTTCAGAAGCAGTGTTTAACTAGACATGGTCCGTATGTGTAGGAAACACCGTTCTCTTCTTCTGAGCACACTCAGATTTCCTGCTGTATTAGAGAAGTTAGAAAGCAAGAGCGTGCTTCTCACTCTAAAGCAGAGTGTGATCCATGGATGAGAACTATGCTGTTTGTTTCCCTTCAGAAATGGAGTTAAATCCCAGGCTCTGCGTCTTCCTACAAGCAACACTTCGTTTCAGGTAAGGGCAGTCACTTCTCAGCTCAAAGAAACTATGTCGTTCACGAAGCTCACACGTTTCTCATCTTAAATGACAAGCATTGGATGTTACAGGACCAGTGCTTTGTATGAGTTTCAGAAGCAGAGTTGGACTACATATGGTCCGTATGTGTAGGAAACATCGATCTTTGGTTCTCAGCACACTCCCGTTTCATGCTGTCTTAGAGCCTCTAGAAAGCAAGAGCGTGCTTCTTGCTCTAAAGCAGAGTGTGGTCAATGGATGAGAACTCTGCTGTGTGTTTTACTTCAGAAATGTAGTTAAAACTCAGGCTCTGTGTCTTCCTACAAGCAAGACATCCTTTCAGGTAAGGGCAGTTTCTTTACAGTTCAAACGAACTACATCGTTCACGAAACTCACATGTTTCTCATCTTAACTGACAAGCATTGGATGTTAGAGGACCAGAGCTTTGTATCACTTTCAGAAGCAGAGTTGGACTACATATGGTCCGTATGTGTAGGAAACATCGTTCTTTTGTTCTCAGCACACTCACGTTTCATGCTGTCCTAGAGCCTCTGAAAGCAAGAGTGTGCTTCTCGCTCTAAAGCAGAGTGTGATCCATGGATGAGAACTATGCTGTGTGTTTCACTTCAGAAATGGAGTTAAATCCCAGGCTCTGTGTCTTCCTACAAGCAAGACTTCGTTTCAGCTAAGGGCAGTCACTTTTCAGCTCAAACGAACTATGTCGTTCACGAAGCTCCCACGTTTCTCATCTTAACTGACAAGCATTGGATGTTACAGGACCAGTGCTTTGTATCAGTTTCAGAAGCAGAGTTGGACTAGATATGGTCTGTATGTGTAGGAAACACCGTTCTTTTGTTCTCAGCGCACTCACATTTCATGCTGTCTTTGAGACTCTAGAAAGCAAGAGCATTCTTGTTGTCCTAAAGCAGAGTGTGATCAATGGAGGAGAACTCTTCTGTGTGTTTCACTTCAGAAAAGGAGTTAAATCCCAGCCTCTGAGTCTTCCTACAAGCAAGAATTCGTTTCAGGTAAGGGCAGTTTCTTTACAGTTCAAACGAACTACATCATTCAAAAAACTCACATGTTTCTCATCTTAACTGACAGGCATTGGATGTTAGAGGACCAATGCTTTGTATCAGTTTCAGAAGCAGAGATGAACTAGATATGGTCCGCATGTGTAGGCAACATGATTCTTTTGTTCTGAGCACACTCAGATTTCCTGCTGTATTAGAGACTTTAGAAAGCAAGAGCGTGCTTCTCGCTCTAAAGCAGAGTGTGAATCATGGATGATAACTATGCTGTGTGTTTCACTTCAGAAATGGAGTTAAATCCCAGGCTCTGTGTCTTCCTACAAGCAAGACTTCCTTTCAGGTAAGGGCAGTCACTTCTCAGCTCAAACGCACTACATCGTTCACGAAGCTCACACGTTTCTCATCTTAACTGCCAAGCATTGGGTGTTAGTGGACCAGTGCTTTGTATCAGTTTCAGAAGCAGAGTTGGACTAGACATGGTCTGTATGCGTAGGAAACCCCGTTCTTTTGTTCTCAGCACACTCACGTTTCCTGCTGTCTTAGAGACTCTAGAAAGCAAGAGCGTGCTTGTTGTTCTAAAGCAGAGTGTGATCAATGGATGAGAACTCTTCTGTGTGTTTCACCTCAGAAAAGGAGTTAAATCCCAAGCTCTGAGTCTTCGTACAAGGAAGACTTCATTTCCGGAAAGGGCAGTTACTTTACATCTCAAACGAAATACATCGTTCACGAAGCTCACACGATTCCATCTTAACTGACAAGTATTGGATATTAGAGGACCTTTGCTTTGTATGAATTTCAGAAACAGAGTTGAACTAGATATGGTCAGTATGTTTAGGAAACACTGTTGTTTTGTTCTGAGCACACTCAGATATCCTGCTGTATTAGAGACACAGGAAAGCAAGACCGTGCTTTTCGCTCTAAAGCAGAGTGTGATCCATGGAAGAGAACTATGCTGTGTGTTTCACTTCAGAAATGGAGTTAAATCCCAGGCTCTGTGTCTTCCTACAAGCAAGACTTCGTTTCAGGTAAGGGCAGTCACTTTTCAGCTCAAACGATCTACATCGTTCACGAAGCTCACACGTTTCTCATCTTAAATGACAAGCATTGGATGTTAGAGGACCAGTGCTTTGTATCAGTTTCGAAAGCAGATTTGGACTACATATGGTCCTTATGTGTAGGAAGCACCGTTCATTTGTTCTCAGCACACTCACGTTTCCTGCTGTCTTAGAGACTCTAGAAAGCAAGAGCATGATTCTTGTTCTAAAGCAGAGTGTGGTCAATGGATGAGAACTCTGCTGTGTGTTTCCCTTCAGAAATGGTGTTAAATCCCAGGCTCTGAGTCCTCCTAAAGCAAGAATTCTTTTCAGGTAAGGGCAGTTTCTTTACAGCTCAAATGATCAACATCATTCACGAAGCTCACACATTTCTCATCTTAACTGACAAGCATTGGATATTAGAGGACCTGTGGTTTGTTTCAGTTTCAGAAGCAGAGTTTGACTGGACATGGTCCATATGTATAGGAAACACCGTTCTTTTGTTCTCAGCACACTCACGTTTCCTGCTGTCTTTGAGACTCTAGAAAGCAAGAGCATGCTTGTTGTTCTAAAGCAGAGTGTGATCAATGGATGAGAACTCTTCTGTGTGTTTCACTTCAGAAAAGGAATTAAATACCAGGCTCTGAGTCTTCCTAAAAGCAAGAATACTTTTCAGATAAGGGCAGTTTCTTTACAGCTCAAACGAATAACATTGTTCACGAATTTCACACGTTTCTCATCTTAACTGACAAGCATTGGATGTTAGAGGACCTGTGGTTTGATTGAGTATCAGAAGCAGAGTTGTACTAGATATGGTCCTTATGTGTAGGAAACACCGTTCTTTTGTTCTAAGCACACTAAAGTTTCCTGCTGTCTTAGAGACTCTAGAAAGCAAGAGCATGATTCTTCTTCTAAAGCAGAGTGTGATCAATGGATGAGAACTCTGCTGTGTGTTTCCCTTCAGAAATGGAGTAAAATCCCAGGCTCTGAGTCTTCCTAAAGCAAGATTTCTTTTCAGGTAAGGGCAGTTTCTTTACAGCTCAAACGAACTACATCGTTCACGAAGCTCACACGTTTCTCATCTTAAATGACAATCATTGGATATTAGAGGACCTGTGATTTGTTTCAGTTTCAGAAGCAGAGTTGAACTAGATATGGTCCGTATGTGTAGGAAACACCGTTCTTTTGATCTGAGCACACTCAGATTTCCTGCTCTATTAGAGACGCCAGAAAGCAAGAGTGTGCTTCTCGTTCTAAAGCAGAGTGTGATCCATGGATGAGAACTATGCTATGTCTTTCACTTCAGAAATGGAGTTAAATTCCAGGCTCTGTGTCTTCCTACAAGCAAGACTTCCTTTCAGGTAACGGCAGTCACTTTTCAGCTCAAAAGAACTACATCGTTCACGAAGCTCACACGTTTCTTATCTTAACTGACAAGAATTGGATGTTAGAGGACCAGTGCTTTGTATCAGTTTCAGAAGCAGAGTTGGACTACATATGGTCCGTATGTGTAGGAAACATCGTTGTTTTGTTCTGAGCACACTCACGTTTCATGCTCTCTTAGAGCCTCTAGTAAGCAAGAGCGTGCTTCTTGCTCTAAAGCAGAGTGTGATCAATGGATGAGAAATCTGCTGTGTGTTTCACTTCAGAAATGGACTTAAATTCCAAGCTCTGAGTCTTCCTACAAGGAAGACTTCGGTTCCGGAAAGGGCAGTTACTTTACATCTCAAACGAAATACGTCGTTCACAAAGCTCACACGATTCTCATCTTAAGAAACAAGCATTGGATGTTAGAGGACGAGTGCTTTTTATGAGTTTCAGAAGCAGATTTGGACTAGATATGTTCTGTATGTGTAGGAAACACCGTTCTTTTTTTCTCAGCACACTCACGTTTCCTGCTCTCTTAGAGACTCTAGAAAGCAAGAGCGTGCTTGTTGTTCTAAAGCAGAGTGTGATCTATGGATGAGAACTCTGCTGTGTGTTTTACTTCAGAAATGGAGTTAAATCCCAGGCTCTTTCTCTTCCTACAAAAAAGACTTCATTTCAGGTTAGGGCAGTTACTTTACATCTCAAACGAAATACGTTGTTCACGATGCTCACACGTTTCTCTTCTTAACTGACAAGCATTGGATGTTCGAGGACCTGTGGTTTGTTTCAGTTTCAGAAGCAGAGTTTAACTAGATATGGTCCTTATGTGTAGGAAACACCGTTCTTTTGTTCTGAGCACAGTCACGCTTCCTGTTGTATTAGAGCCTCTAGAAAGCAAGAGCGTGCTTCTTGCTCTAAAGCAGAGTGTTATCAATGGATGAGAAATCTGCTGTGTGTTTCATTTCAGAAATGGAGTTAAATCCCAAGCTCTGAGTCTTCCTACAAGGAAGACTTCGTTTCTGGAAAGGGCAGTTACCTTACACCTCAAAAGAAATACGTCGTTAACGAAGCTCACTCGATTCTCATCTTAACTGACAAGCATTGGATGATCGAGGACCTGTGGTTTGTTTCAGTTTCAGAAGCAGAGTTTAACTAGATATGGTCCTTATGTGTAGGAAACACCGTTCTTTTGTTCTGAGCACACTCAGATTTCCTGCTGTATTAGAGACGCTAGAAAGCAAGAGCGTGCTTCTTGTTCTAAAGCAGAGTGTGATCCATGGATGAGAACTATACTGTGTGTTTCACTTCAGAAATTGAGTTAAATCCCAGGCTCTGTGTCTTCCTACAAGCAAGACTTCGTTTCAGGTAAGGGCAGTCACTTTTCAGCACAAACGAACTACAACGTTCTCAAAGCTCACACGTTTCTCATCTTAAATGACAAGCATTGGATGTTAGAGGACCAGTGCTTTGTATCAGTTTCAGAAGCAGAGTTGGACTAGATATGGTCTGTATGTGTAGAAAACACCTTTCTTTTTTAATCAGCACACTCACGTTTCCTGGTGTCTTAGAGACTCTAGAGGGCAATAGCATGCTTCTTGCTCTAAAGCAGAGTGTGTTTCATGGATGAGAACTCTGCTGTGTGTTTCACTTCAGAAATGGAGTTAAATCCCAGGATCTGAGTCTTCCTACAAGCAAGACTTCTTTTCAGGTAAGGGCAGTTTCTTTACAGCTCAAACCAACTACATTGTTCACGAAGCTCACACATTTCTCATCTTAACTGACAAGCATTGGATGTTAGAGGACCAGTGCTTTGTATCAGTTTCAGAAGCAGAGTTGGACTAGATATGGTCTGTACATGGAGGAAACACAGTTCATTTGTTTTGAGCATAATCACCTTTCCGGCTGTATTGGAGAATCTAGAAAGAAGAGCGTGCTTCTTGCTCTAAAGCAGAGTGTGTTTCATGGATGAGAACTCTGCTGTGTGTTTCACTTCAGAAATGGAGTTAAATCCCAGGATCTGAGTCTTCCTACAAGCAAGACTTCTTTTCAGGTAAGGGCAGTTTCTTTACAGCTCAAACCAACTACATTGTTCACGAAGCTCACACATTTCTCATCTTAACTGACAAGCATTGGATGTTAGAGGACCAGTGCTTTGTATCAGTTTCAGAAGCAGAGTTGGACTAGATATGGTCTGTACATGGAGGAAACACAGTTCATTTGTTTTGAGCATAATCACCTTTCCGGCTGTATTGGAGAATCTAGAAAGAAGAGCGTGCTTCTTGCTCTAAAGCAGAGTGTGTTTCATGGATGAGAACTCTGCTGTGTGTTTCACTTCAGAAATGGAGTTAAATCCCAGGATCTGAGTATTCCTACAAGCAAGACTTCATTTCAGGTAAGGGCAGTTACTTTATAGCTGAAAAGAACTACATCGTTCACGAAGCTCACACGTTTCTCATCTTAACTGACAAGCATTGGATGTTAGAGGACCTGTGGTTTGTTTCAGTTTCAGAAAGAATGTTGAACTAGATATGGTCCGAATGCGTAGGAAACATAGTTCATTTGTTATCAGCATAATCACGTTTCCTGCTGTATTAGAGACTCTAGAAAGCAAGAGCATGCATCTTGCTCTAAAGTAGAGAGTGATTCATGGATGAGAAGTGTGCTGTTTGTTTCCCTCCAGAAATGCAGTTAAATCTCAGGCTCTCTGTCTTCCTACAAGCAAACCTTCGTTTCAGGTAAGGGCAGTCACTTTTCAGCTCAAACGAACTACATCGTTCACGAAGCTCACACGTTTCTCATCTTAACTTACAAGTATTAGATGTTAGAGGACCAGTGCTTTGTATCAGTTTCAGAAGCATAGTTTGACTAGATATGGTCCGTATGTGTAGGAAACATCATTCTTTTGTTCTCAGCACACTCACGGTTCCTGTTTTCTTAGAGATTCTACAAAGCAAGAGCATGATTCTTGTTCTGAAGCAGAGTGTGATCAATGGATGAGAACTCTCCTGTGTGTTTCACTTCAGAAATGGAGTTAAATCCCAGGCTCTGAGTCTTCCTACATGCAAGACTTCTTTTCAGGTAAGGGCAGTTTCTTTACAGCTCAAACCAACTACATTGTTCACGAAGCTCACACATTTCTCATCTTAACTGACAAGCATTGGATGTTAGAGGACCAGTGCTTTGTATCAGTTTCAGAAGCAGAGTTGGACTAGATATGGTCTGTACATGGAGGAAACACAGTTCATTTGTTCTGAGCATAATCACCTTTCCGGCTGTATTGGAGAATCTAGAAAGAAGAGCGTGCTTCTTGCTCTAAAGCAGAGTGTGTTTCATGGATGAGAACTCTGCTGTGTGTTTCACTTCAGAAATGGAGTTAAATCCCAGGATCTGAGTATTCCTACAAGCAAGACTTCATTTCAGGTAAGGGCAGTTACTTTATAGCTGAAAAGAACTACATCGTTCACGAAGCTCACACGTTTCTCATCTTAACTGACAAGCATTGGATGTTAGAGGACCTGTGGTTTGTTTCAGTTTCAGAAAGAATGTTGAACTAGATATGGTCCGAATGCGTAGGAAACATAGTTCATTTGTTATCAGCATAATCACGTTTCCTGCTGTATTAGAGACTCTAGAAAGCAAGAGCATGCATCTTGCTCTAAAGTAGAGAGTGATTCATGGATGAGAAGTGTGCTGTTTGTTTCCCTCCAGAAATGCAGTTAAATCTCAGGCTCTCTGTCTTCCTACAAGCAAAGCTTCGTTTCAGGTAAGGGCAGTCACTTTTCAGCTCAAACGAACTACATCGTTCACGAAGCTCACACGTTTCTCATCTTAACTTACAAGTATTAGATGTTAGAGGACCAGTGCTTTGTATCAGTTTCAGAAGCATAGTTTGACTAGATATGGTCCGTATGTGTAGGAAACATCATTCTTTTGTTCTCAGCACACTCACGGTTCCTGTTTTCTTAGAGATTCTAGAAAGCAAGAGCATGATTCTTGTTCTGAAGCAGAGTATGATCAATGGATGAGAACTCTCCTGTGTGTTTCACTTCAGAAATGGAGTTAAATCCCAGGCTCTGAGTCTTCCTACATGCAAGACTTCGTTTCAGGTATGGGCAGTCACTTTTCAGTTCAAACGAACTACATCGTTCACGAAGCTCACACGTTTCTCATCTTAACTGACAAGCATTGGATGTTAGAGGACCAGTGGTTTTTGTCAGTTTCAGAAGCAGAGTTGGACTAGATGTGGTCCGTATGTTTAGGAAACATCATTCTTTTGTTTTGAGCACACTCAGGTGTCCTTCTGTATTAGAGAATATAGAAAGAGAATGTAATTCTTGCTCCAAAGCATAGTGTGATCAATGGATGAGAACTCTTCTGTGTGTTTTCCTTCAGAAATGGAGTTAAATCCCAGGCTCTGAGTCTTCCTACAAGCACTACTTCGTTTCAGGTAAGGGCAGTCACTTTCAGCTCAAAGAACTACATCGTTCACGAGTTCACACGTTTCTGATCTTAACTGACAAGCATTGGATGTTAGAGGACCTGTGGTTTGTTTCAGTTTCAGAAGCAGAGATGAACTACATATGATCCGTATGTGTAGGAAACACCGTTCTTTTGTTGTCAGGTTTCCTGCTGTATTAGAGACTCTAGAAAGCAAGAGCGTGCTTCTCGCTCTAAAGCAGAGTGTGATCCATGGATGAGAACTATGCTGTATGTTTCCCATCAGAAATGGAATTAAATCCCAGAGTCTGAGTCTTCCTAAAAGCAAGACTTCATTTCAGGTAAGGGCAGTCACTTTTCAGCTCAAAGGAATTACATCGTTCACGAAGCTCACATGTTTCTCATCTTAACTCACAAGCATTGGATGTTAGAGGACCTGTGGTATGTTTCAGTTTCAGAAGGTTGATGAACTAGATATGGTCCGTATGTGTAGGAAACACTGTTCATTTGTTCTGAGCACAATCAGGTTTCCTGCTGTATTAGAGACTCTAGAAACAAGAGCATGCTTCTTGCTCTAAAGCAGAGAGTGTTTCATGGATGAGAATTCTGCTGTGTGTTTGCCTCCAGAAATGGAGTTAAATCTCAGGATCTGTGTCTTCCTACAAGCAAGACTTCGTTTCAGGTAAGGGCAGTCACTTTTCAGCTCAAATGAACTACATCGCTCACGAAGCTCACATGTTTCTCATCTGAACTGACAAGCATTAGATGTTAGAGGAGGAGTGTTTTGTATCAGTTTCAGAAGCAGAGTTTGACTAGATATGGTCCGTATGTGTAGGAAACATCGTTCTATTGTTCTCAGCACACTCACGGTTCCTGTTGTCTTAGAGACTCTAGAAAGCAAGAGCGTGCTTCTCGCTCTAAAGAAGAGTGTGATCAATGGATGAGAACTATGCTGTGTGTTTCCCTTCAGAAATGGAGTTAAATCCCAAGCTCTATGTCTTCCTACAAGCAATACTTCGTTTCAGGTAACGGCAGTCACTTTTCAGCTCAAACAAACTACATCGTTCCCGAAGTTCACACGTTTCTCATCTTAACTGACAAGCATAGGATGTTAGAGGACCAGTATTTTGTATCAGTTTCAGAAGCAGAGTTGGACTAGATATGGTCCGTATGTGTAGGAAACATCGTTCTTTTGTTCTCAGCACACTCGCTTTTCCTGCTGTCTTAGAGACTCTAGAACTCAAGAATGTGCTTCTTGCTCTAAAGCAGAGTGTGATCAGTGGATGAGAACTCTGCCATGTGTTTCACTTCAGAAAAGGAGTTAAATCCCAGGCTCTGAGTCTTCCTAAAAGCAAGAATTCTTTTCAGGTAAGGGCAGTTTCTTTACAGCTCAAACGACCTACATCGTTCACGAAGCTCACACGTTTCTCATCTTAACTGACAAGCATTGGATGTTAGAGGACCTGTGGTTTGTTTCAGTATCAGAAGCAGAGTTGTACTAGATATGGTCCCTATGTGTAGGTAACACCGTTCTCTTGTTCTGTGCACACTCAGATTTCCTGCTGCATTAGAGACTCTAGAAAGCAAGAGCGTGTTCTCGCTCTAAACCAGAGTATGATCCATGGATGAGAACTATCTTGTTTGTTTCCCTTCAGATATGGAGTTAAATCCCAGGCTCTGTGTCTTCCTACAAGCAAGACTTCGTTTCAGGTAAGGGCAGTCACTTCTCAGCTCAAAAGAACTACATCGTTCACGAAGCTCACACGTCTCTCATCTTAAATGACAAGCATTGGATGTTAGAGACCAGTGCTTTGTATCAGTTTCTGAAGCAGAGTTGGACTACATATCTTCCATATGTGTAGGAAACATCGTTCTTTTGTTCTCAGCACACTCACGTTCATGCTGTCTTAGAGCCTCTAGAAAGCAAGTGCGTGCTTCTTGCTCTAAAGCAGAGTGTGATCAATGGATGAGAACTCTGCTGTGTGTTGTACTTCAGAAATGGAGTTAAATCCCAGGCTCTGACTCTTCCTACAAAAAAGACTTCATTTCTGGTTACGGCAGTTACTTTACATCTCAAACGAAATACGTCGTTCACGAAACCCACACGATTCTCATCTTAACTGACAAGCATTGGATGTTAGAGGACCTGCGGTTTGTTTCAGTTTCAGAACCAGAGTTTAAGTAGATATGGTCCGTATGTGTAGGAAACACCGTTCTTTTGTTCTGAGCATAGTCACGTTTCCTGTTGTATTAGAGCCTCTAGAAAGCAAGAGTGTGCTTCTTGGTCTAAAGCAGAGTGTTATCAATGGATGAGAAATCTGCTGTGTGTTTCACTTCAGAAATGGAGTTAAATCCCAAGCTCTGAGTCTTCCTACAAGGAAGACTTCGTTTCCAGAAAGGGCAGTTACTTTACATCTCAAACGAAATACGTCGTTCACGAAGCTCACACGATTCTCATCTTAACTGACAAGCATTGGATGTTAGAGGACCAGTGCTTTGTATCAGTGTCAGAAGCAGAGTTGGACTAGATATGGTCTGTATGTGTAGGAAACACCGTTCTTTTGTTCTGAGCACACTCAGATTTCCTGCTGTATTAGAGACGCTAGAAAGCAAGAGCGTGCTTCTTGTTCTAAAGCAGAGTGTGATCCATGGATGAGAACTATACTGTGGGTTTCACTTCAGAAATGGAGTTAAATCCCAGGCTCTGTGTCTTCCTACAAGCAAGACTTCGTTTCAGGTAAGGGCAGTCACTTTTCAGCTCAAACGAACTACAACGTTCTCAAAGCTCACCCGTTTCACATCTTAAATGACAAGCATTGGATGTTAGAGGACCAGGGCTTTGTATCAGTTTCAGAAGCAGACTTGGACTACATATGGTCCTTATGTGTAGGAAACACCATTCTCTTGTTCTGAGCACACTCAGATTTCCTGCTGTATTACAGACGCTAGAAAGCAAGAGCGTGATTCTCGCTCTAAAGCAGAGTGTGATCCATGGATGAGAACTATGCTGTGTGTTTCTCTTCAGAAATGGAGTTAAATCCCAGGCTCTGTGTCTTCCTACAAGCATGACTTCGTTTCAGGTTAGGGCAGTCACTTTTCAGCTCCAACGAACTACGTCGTTCACGAAGCTCACACGTTTCTCATCTTAACTAACAAGCATTGGATGTTAGAGGATCAGTGCTTTGTGTCCGTTTCAGAAGCATAATTTGACTAGACATGGTCCGTAAGTGTAGGAAACACCGTTCTTTTGTTCTCAGCACACTCACGTTTCCTGCTGTCTTAGAGACTCTAGAAAGCAAGAGCGTGCTTCTTGCTCTAAAGCAGAGTGTGATCTATGGATGAGAACTCTGCTGAGTTTTTCCCTTCAGAAATGGAGTTAAATCCCAGGTCTGTGTCTTCCTACAAGCAAGACTTCGTTTCAGGTAAGGGCAGTCACTTTTCAGCACAAACGAACTACAACGTTCTCAAAGCTCACACGTTTCTCATCTTAAATGACAAGCATTGGATGTTAGAGGACCAGTGCTTTGTATCAGTTTCAGAAGCAGAGTTGGACTAGATATGGTCTGTATGTGTAGAAAACACCTTTCTTTTTTAATCAGCACACTCACGTTTCCTGGTGTCTTAGAGACTCTAGAGGGCAATAGCATGCTTCTTGCTCTAAAGCAGAGTGTGTTTCATGGATGAGAACTCTGCTGTGTGTTTCACTTCAGAAATGGAGTTAAATCCCAGGATCTGAGTCTTCCTACAAGCAAGACTTCTTTTCAGGTAAGGGCAGTTTCTTTACAGCTCAAACCAACTACATTGTTCACGAAGCTCACACATTTCTCATCTTAACTGACAAGCATTGGATGTTAGAGGACCAGTGCTTTGTATCAGTTTCAGAAGCAGAGTTGGACTAGATATGGTCTGTACATGGAGGAAACACAGTTCATTTGTTCTGAGCATAATCACCTTTCCGGCTGTATTGGAGAATCTAGAAAGAAGAGCGTGCTTCTTGCTCTAAAGCAGAGTGTGTTTCATGGATGAGAACTCTGCTGTGTGTTTCACTTCAGAAATGGAGTTAAATCCCAGGATCTGAGTATTCCTACAAGCAAGACTTCATTTCAGGTAAGGGCAGTTACTTTATAGCTGAAAAGAACTACATCGTTCACGAAGCTCACACGTTTCTCATCTTAACTGACAAGCATTGGATGTTAGAGGACCTGTGGTTTGTTTCAGTTTCAGAAAGAATGTTGAACTAGATATGGTCCGAATGCGTAGGAAACATAGTTCATTTGTTATCAGCATAATCACGTTTCCTGCTGTATTAGAGACTCTAGAAAGCAAGAGCATGCATCTTGCTCTAAAGTAGAGAGTGATTCATGGATGAGAAGTGTGCTGTTTGTTTCCCTCCAGAAATGCAGTTAAATCTCAGGCTCTCTGTCTTCCTACAAGCAAAGCTTCGTTTCAGGTAAGGGCAGTCACTTTTCAGCTCAAACGAACTACATCGTTCACGAAGCTCACACGTTTCTCATCTTAACTTACAAGTATTAGATGTTAGAGGACCAGTGCTTTGTATCAGTTTCAGAAGCATAGTTTGACTAGATATGGTCCGTATGTGTAGGAAACATCATTCTTTTGTTCTCAGCACACTCACGGTTCCTGTTTTCTTAGAGATTCTAGAAAGCAAGAGCATGATTCTTGTTCTGAAGCAGAGTGTGATCAATGGATGAGAACTCTCCTGTGTGTTTCACTTCAGAAATGGAGTTAAATCCCAGGCTCTGAGTCTTCCTACATGCAAGACTTCGTTTCAGGTATGGGCAGTCACTTTTCAGTTCAAACGAACTACATCGTTCACGAAGCTCACACGTTTCTCATCTTAACTGACAAGCATTGGATGTTAGAGGACCAGTGGTTTTTGTCAGTTTCAGAAGCAGAGTTGGACTAGATGTGGTCCGTATGTTTAGGAAACATCATTCTTTTGTTTTGAGCACACTCAGGTGTCCTTCTGTATTAGAGAATATAGAAAGAGAATGTAATTCTTGCTCCAAAGCATAGTGTGATCAATGGATGAGAACTCTTCTGTGTGTTTTCCTTCAGAAATGGAGTTAAATCCCAGGCTCTGAGTCTTCCTACAAGCACTACTTCGTTTCAGGTAAGGGCAGTCACTTTCAGCTCAAAGAACTACATCGTTCACGAGTTCACACGTTTCTGATCTTAACTGACAAGCATTGGATGTTAGAGGACCTGTGGTTTGTTTCAGTTTCAGAAGCAGAGATGAACTACATATGATCCGTATGTGTAGGAAACACCGTTCTTTTGTTGTCAGGTTTCCTGCTGTATTAGAGACTCTAGAAAGCAAGAGCGTGCTTCTCGCTCTAAAGCAGAGTGTGATCCATGGATGAGAACTATGCTGTATGTTTCCCATCAGAAATGGAATTAAATCCCAGAGTCTGAGTCTTCCTAAAAGCAAGACTTCATTTCAGGTAAGGGCAGTCACTTTTCAGCTCAAAGGAATTACATCGTTCACGAAGCTCACATGTTTCTCATCTTAACTCACAAGCATTGGATGTTAGAGGACCTGTGGTATGTTTCAGTTTCAGAAGGTTGATGAACTAGATATGGTCCGTATGTGTAGGAAACACTGTTCATTTGTTCTGAGCACAATCAGGTTTCCTGCTGTATTAGAGACTCTAGAAACAAGAGCATGCTTCTTGCTCTAAAGCAGAGAGTGTTTCATGGATGAGAATTCTGCTGTGTGTTTGCCTCCAGAAATGGAGTTAAATCTCAGGATCTGTGTCTTCCTACAAGCAAGACTTCGTTTCAGGTAAGGGCAGTCACTTTTCAGCTCAAATGAACTACATCGCTCACGAAGCTCACATGTTTCTCATCTGAACTGACAAGCATTAGATGTTAGAGGAGGAGTGTTTTGTATCAGTTTCAGAAGCAGAGTTTGACTAGATATGGTCCGTATGTGTAGGAAACATCGTTCTATTGTTCTCAGCACACTCACGGTTCCTGTTGTCTTAGAGACTCTAGAAAGCAAGAGCGTGCTTCTCGCTCTAAAGAAGAGTGTGATCAATGGATGAGAACTATGCTGTGTGTTTCCCTTCAGAAATGGAGTTAAATCCCAAGCTCTATGTCTTCCTACAAGCAATACTTCGTTTCAGGTAACGGCAGTCACTTTTCAGCTCAAACAAACTACATCGTTCCCGAAGTTCACACGTTTCTCATCTTAACTGACAAGCATAGGATGTTAGAGGACCAGTATTTTGTATCAGTTTCAGAAGCAGAGTTGGACTAGATATGGTCCGTATGTGTAGGAAACATCGTTCTTTTGTTCTCAGCACACTCGCTTTTCCTGCTGTCTTAGAGACTCTAGAACTCAAGAATGTGCTTCTTGCTCTAAAGCAGAGTGTGATCAGTGGATGAGAACTCTGCCATGTGTTTCACTTCAGAAAAGGAGTTAAATCCCAGGCTCTGAGTCTTCCTAAAAGCAAGAATTCTTTTCAGGTAAGGGCAGTTTCTTTACAGCTCAAACGACCTACATCGTTCACGAAGCTCACACGTTTCTCATCTTAACTGACAAGCATTGGATGTTAGAGGACCTGTGGTTTGTTTCAGTATCAGAAGCAGAGTTGTACTAGATATGGTCCCTATGTGTAGGTAACACCGTTCTCTTGTTCTGTGCACACTCAGATTTCCTGCTGCATTAGAGACTCTAGAAAGCAAGAGCGTGTTCTCGCTCTAAACCAGAGTATGATCCATGGATGAGAACTATCTTGTTTGTTTCCCTTCAGATATGGAGTTAAATCCCAGGCTCTGTGTCTTCCTACAAGCAAGACTTCGTTTCAGGTAAGGGCAGTCACTTCTCAGCTCAAAAGAACTACATCGTTCACGAAGCTCACACGTCTCTCATCTTAAATGACAAGCATTGGATGTTAGAGACCAGTGCTTTGTATCAGTTTCTGAAGCAGAGTTGGACTACATATCTTCCATATGTGTAGGAAACATCGTTCTTTTGTTCTCAGCACACTCACGTTCATGCTGTCTTAGAGCCTCTAGAAAGCAAGTGCGTGCTTCTTGCTCTAAAGCAGAGTGTGATCAATGGATGAGAACTCTGCTGTGTGTTGTACTTCAGAAATGGAGTTAAATCCCAGGCTCTGACTCTTCCTACAAAAAAGACTTCATTTCTGGTTACGGCAGTTACTTTACATCTCAAACGAAATACGTCGTTCACGAAGCCCACACGATTGTCATCTTAACTGACAAGCATTGGATGTTAGAGGACCTGCGGTTTGTTTCAGTTTCAGAACCAGAGTTTAAGTAGATATGGTCCGTATGTGTAGGAAACACCGTTCTTTTGTTCTGAGCATAGTCACGTTTCCTGTTGTATTAGAGCCTCTAGAAAGCAAGAGTGTGCTTCTTGGTCTAAAGCAGAGTGTTATCAATGGATGAGAAATCTGCTGTGTGTTTCACTTCAGAAATGGAGTTAAATCCCAAGCTCTGAGTCTTCCTACAAGGAAGACTTCGTTTCCAGAAAGGGCAGTTACTTTACATCTCAAACGAAATACGTCGTTCACAAAGCTCACACGATTCTCATCTTAACTGACAAGCATTGGATGTTAGAGGACCAGTGCTTTGTATCAGTGTCAGAAGCAGAGTTGGACTAGATATGGTCTGTATGTGTAGGAAACACCGTTCTTTTGTTCTGAGCACACTCAGATTTCCTGCTGTATTAGAGACTCTAGAAAGCAAGAGCGTGCTTCTTGTTCTAAAGCAGAGTGTGATCCATGGATGAGAACTATACTGTGGGTTTCACTTCAGAAATGGAGTTAAATCCCAGGCTCTGTGTCTTCCTACAAGCAAGACTTCGTTTCAGGTAAGGGCAGTCACTTTTCAGCTCAAACGAACTACAACGTTCTCAAAGCTCACCCGTTTCACATCTTAAATGACAAGCATTGGATGTTAGAGGACCAGGGCTTTGTATCAGTTTCAGAAGCAGACTTGGACTACATATGTTCCTTATGTGTAGGAAACACCATTCTCTTGTTCTGAGCACACTCAGATTTCCTGCTGTATTACAGACGCCAGAAAGCAAGAGCGTGATTCTCGCTCTAAAGCAGAGTGTGATCCATGGATGAGAACTATGCTGTGTGTTTCTCTTCAGAAATGGAGTTAAATCCCAGGCTCTGTGTCTTCCTACAAGCATGACTTCGTTTCAGGTTAGGGCAGTCACTTTTCAGCTCCAACGAACTACGTCGTTCACGAAGCTCACACGTTTCTCATCTTAACTAACAAGCATTGGATGTTAGAGGATCAGTGCTTTGTGTCCGTTTCAGAAGCATAATTTGACTAGACATGGTCCGTAAGTGTAGGAAACACCGTTCTTTTGTTCTCAGCACACTCACGTTTCCTGCTGTCTTAGAGACTCTAGAAAGCAAGAGCGTGCTTCTTGCTCTAAAGCAGAGTGTGATCTATGGATGAGAACTCTGCTGAGTTTTTCCCTTCAGAAATGGAGTTAAATCCCAGGTCTGTGTCTTCCTACAAGCAAGACTTCGTTTCAGGTAAGGGCAGTCACTTTTCAGCTCAAACGAACTACAACGTTCTCAAAGCTCACCCGTTTCACATCTTAAATTACAAGCATTGGATGTTAGAGGACCAGGGCTTTGTATCAGTTTCAGAAGCAGACTTGGACTACATATGGTCCTTATGTGTAGGAAACACCATTCTCTTGTTCTGAGCACACTCAGATTTCCTGCTGTATTACAGACGCTAGAAAGCAAGAGCGTGATTCTCGCTCTAAAGCAGAGTGTGATCCATGGATGAGAACTATGCTGTGTGTTTCTCTTCAGAAATGGAGTTAAATCCCAGGCTCTGTGTCTTCCTACAAGCATGACTTCGTTTCAGGTTAGGGCAGTCACTTTTCAGCTCCAACGAACTACGTCGTTCACGAAGCTCACACGTTTCTCATCTTAACTAACAAGCATTGGATGTTAGAGGATCAGTGCTTTGTGTCCGTTTCAGAAGCATAATTTGACTAGACATGGTCCGTAAGTGTAGGAAACACCGTTCTTTTGTTCTCAGCACACTCACGTTTCCTGCTGTCTTAGAGACTCTAGAAAGCAAGAGCGTGCTTCTTGCTCTAAAGCAGAGTGTGATCTATGGATGAGAACTCTGCTGAGTTTTTCCCTTCAGAAATGGAGTTAAATCCCAGGTCTGTGTCTTCCTACAAGCAAGACTTCGTTTCAGGTAAGGGCAGTCACTTTTCAGCACAAACGAACTACAACGTTCTCAAAGCTCACACGTTTCTCATCTTAAATGACAAGCATTGGATGTTAGAGGACCAGTGCTTTGTATCAGTTTCAGAAGCAGAGTTGGACTAGATATGGTCTGTATGTGTAGAAAACACCTTTCTTTTTTAATCAGCACACTCACGTTTCCTGGTGTCTTAGAGACTCTAGAGGGCAATAGCATGCTTCTTGCTCTAAAGCAGAGTGTGTTTCATGGATGAGAACTCTGCTGTGTGTTTCACTTCAGAAATGGAGTTAAATCCCAGGATCTGAGTCTTCCTACAAGCAAGACTTCTTATCAGGTAAGGGCAGTTTCTTTACAGCTCAAACCAACTACATTGTTCACGAAGCTCACACATTTCTCATCTTAACTGACAAGCATTGGATGTTAGAGGACCAGTGCTTTGTATCAGTTTCAGAAGCAGAGTTGGACTAGATATGGTCTGTACATGGAGGAAACACAGTTCATTTGTTCTGAGCATAATCACCTTTCCGGCTGTATTGGAGAATCTAGAAAGAAGAGCGTGCTTCTTGCTCTAAAGCAGAGTGTGTTTCATGGATGAGAACTCTGCTGTGTGTTTCACTTCAGAAATGGAGTTAAATCCCAGGATCTGAGTATTCCTACAAGCAAGACTTCATTTCAGGTAAGGGCAGTTACTTTATAGCTGAAAAGAACTACATCGTTCACGAAGCTCACACGTTTCTCATCTTAACTGACAAGCATTGGATGTTAGAGGACCTGTGGTTTGTTTCAGTTTCAGAAAGAATGTTGAACTAGATATGGTCCGAATGCGTAGGAAACATAGTTCATTTGTTATCAGCATAATCACGTTTCCTGCTGTATTAGAGACTCTAGAAAGCAAGAGCATGCATCTTGCTCTAAAGTAGAGAGTGATTCATGGATGAGAAGTGTGCTGTTTGTTTCCCTCCAGAAATGCAGTTAAATCTCAGGCTCTCTGTCTTCCTACAAGCAAACCTTCGTTTCAGGTAAGGGCAGTCACTTTTCAGCTCAAACGAACTACATCGTTCACGAAGCTCACACGTTTCTCATCTTAACTTACAAGTATTAGATGTTAGAGGACCAGTGCTTTGTATCAGTTTCAGAAGCATAGTTTGACTAGATATGGTCCGTATGTGTAGGAAACATCATTCTTTTGTTCTCAGCACACTCACGGTTCCTGTTTTCTTAGAGATTCTAGAAAGCAAGAGCATGATTCTTGTTCTGAAGCAGAGTGTGATCAATGGATGAGAACTCTCCTGTGTGTTTCACTTCAGAAATGGAGTTAAATCCCAGGCTCTGAGTCTTCCTACATGCAAGACTTCGTTTCAGGTATGGGCAGTCACTTTTCAGTTCAAACGAACTACATCGTTCACGAAGCTCACACGTTTCTCATCTTAACTGACAAGCATTGGATGTTAGAGGACCAGTGGTTTTTGTCAGTTTCAGAAGCAGAGTTGGACTAGATGTGGTCCGTATGTTTAGGAAACATCATTCTTTTGTTTTGAGCACACTCAGGTGTCCTTCTGTATTAGAGAATATAGAAAGAGAATGTAATTCTTGCTCCAAAGCATAGTGTGATCAATGGATGAGAACTCTTCTGTGTGTTTTCCTTCAGAAATGGAGTTAAATCCCAGGCTCTGAGTCTTCCTACAAGCACTACTTCGTTTCAGGTAAGGGCAGTCACTTTCAGCTCAAAGAACTACATCGTTCACGAGTTCACACGTTTCTGATCTTAACTGACAAGCATTGGATGTTAGAGGACCTGTGGTTTGTTTCAGTTTCAGAAGCAGAGATGAACTACATATGATCCGTATGTGTAGGAAACACCGTTCTTTTGTTGTCAGGTTTCCTGCTGTATTAGAGACTCTAGAAAGCAAGAGCGTGCTTCTCGCTCTAAAGCAGAGTGTGATCCATGGATGAGAACTATGCTGTATGTTTCCCATCAGAAATGGAATTAAATCCCAGAGTCTGAGTCTTCCTAAAAGCAAGACTTCATTTCAGGTAAGGGCAGTCACTTTTCAGCTCAAAGGAATTACATCGTTCACGAAGCTCACATGTTTCTCATCTTAACTCACAAGCATTGGATGTTAGAGGACCTGTGGTATGTTTCAGTTTCAGAAGGTTGATGAACTAGATATGGTCCGTATGTGTAGGAAACACTGTTCATTTGTTCTGAGCACAATCAGGTTTCCTGCTGTATTAGAGACTCTAGAAACAAGAGCATGCTTCTTGCTCTAAAGCAGAGAGTGTTTCATGGATGAGAATTCTGCTGTGTGTTTGCCTCCAGAAATGGAGTTAAATCTCAGGATCTGTGTCTTCCTACAAGCAAGACTTCGTTTCAGGTAAGGGCAGTCACTTTTCAGCTCAAATGAACTACATCGCTCACGAAGCTCACATGTTTCTCATCTGAACTGACAAGCATTAGATGTTAGAGGAGGAGTGTTTTGTATCAGTTTCAGAAGCAGAGTTTGACTAGATATGGTCCGTATGTGTAGGAAACATCGTTCTATTGTTCTCAGCACACTCACGGTTCCTGTTGTCTTAGAGACTCTAGAAAGCAAGAGCGTGCTTCTCGCTCTAAAGAAGAGTGTGATCAATGGATGAGAACTATGCTGTGTGTTTCCCTTCAGAAATGGAGTTAAATCCCAAGCTCTATGTCTTCCTACAAGCAATACTTCGTTTCAGGTAACGGCAGTCACTTTTCAGCTCAAACAAACTACATCGTTCCCGAAGTTCACACGTTTCTCATCTTAACTGACAAGCATAGGATGTTAGAGGACCAGTATTTTGTATCAGTTTCAGAAGCAGAGTTGGACTAGATATGGTCCGTATGTGTAGGAAACATCGTTCTTTTGTTCTCAGCACACTCGCTTTTCCTGCTGTCTTAGAGACTCTAGAACTCAAGAATGTGCTTCTTGCTCTAAAGCAGAGTGTGATCAGTGGATGAGAACTCTGCCATGTGTTTCACTTCAGAAAAGGAGTTAAATCCCAGGCTCTGAGTCTTCCTAAAAGCAAGAATTCTTTTCAGGTAAGGGCAGTTTCTTTACAGCTCAAACGACCTACATCGTTCACGAAGCTCACACGTTTCTCATCTTAACTGACAAGCATTGGATGTTAGAGGACCTGTGGTTTGTTTCAGTATCAGAAGCAGAGTTGTACTAGATATGGTCCCTATGTGTAGGTAACACCGTTCTCTTGTTCTGTGCACACTCAGATTTCCTGCTGCATTAGAGACTCTAGAAAGCAAGAGCGTGTTCTCGCTCTAAACCAGAGTATGATCCATGGATGAGAACTATCTTGTTTGTTTCCCTTCAGATATGGAGTTAAATCCCAGGCTCTGTGTCTTCCTACAAGCAAGACTTCGTTTCAGGTAAGGGCAGTCACTTCTCAGCTCAAAAGAACTACATCGTTCACGAAGCTCACACGTCTCTCATCTTAAATGACAAGCATTGGATGTTAGAGACCAGTGCTTTGTATCAGTTTCTGAAGCAGAGTTGGACTACATATCTTCCATATGTGTAGGAAACATCGTTCTTTTGTTCTCAGCACACTCACGTTCATGCTGTCTTAGAGCCTCTAGAAAGCAAGTGCGTGCTTCTTGCTCTAAAGCAGAGTGTGATCAATGGATGAGAACTCTGCTGTGTGTTGTACTTCAGAAATGGAGTTAAATCCCAGGCTCTGACTCTTCCTACAAAAAAGACTTCATTTCTGGTTACGGCAGTTACTTTACATCTCAAACGAAATACGTCGTTCACGAAACCCACACGATTCTCATCTTAACTGACAAGCATTGGATGTTAGAGGACCTGCGGTTTGTTTCAGTTTCAGAACCAGAGTTTAAGTAGATATGGTCCGTATGTGTAGGAAACACCGTTCTTTTGTTCTGAGCATAGTCACGTTTCCTGTTGTATTAGAGCCTCTAGAAAGCAAGAGTGTGCTTCTTGGTCTAAAGCAGAGTGTTATCAATGGATGAGAAATCTGCTGTGTGTTTCACTTCAGAAATGGAGTTAAATCCCAAGCTCTGAGTCTTCCTACAAGGAAGACTTCGTTTCCAGAAAGGGCAGTTACTTTACATCTCAAACGAAATACGTCGTTCACGAAGCTCACACGATTCTCATCTTAACTGACAAGCATTGGATGTTAGAGGACCAGTGCTTTGTATCAGTGTCAGAAGCAGAGTTGGACTAGATATGGTCTGTATGTGTAGGAAACACCGTTCTTTTGTTCTGAGCACACTCAGATTTCCTGCTGTATTAGAGACTCTAGAAAGCAAGAGCGTGCTTCTTGTTCTAAAGCAGAGTGTGATCCATGGATGAGAACTATACTGTGGGTTTCACTTCAGAAATGGAGTTAAATCCCAGGCTCTGTGTCTTCCTACAAGCAAGACTTCGTTTCAGGTAAGGGCAGTCACTTTTCAGCTCAAACGAACTACAACGTTCTCAAAGCTCACCCGTTTCACATCTTAAATGACAAGCATTGGATGTTAGAGGACCAGGGCTTTGTATCAGTTTCAGAAGCAGACTTGGACTACATATGTTCCTTATGTGTAGGAAACACCATTCTCTTGTTCTGAGCACACTCAGATTTCCTGCTGTATTACAGACGCCAGAAAGCAAGAGCGTGATTCTCGCTCTAAAGCAGAGTGTGATCCATGGATGAGAACTATGCTGTGTGTTTCTCTTCAGAAATGGAGTTAAATCCCAGGCTCTGTGTCTTCCTACAAGCATGACTTCGTTTCAGGTTAGGGCAGTCACTTTTCAGCTCCAACGAACTACGTCGTTCACGAAGCTCACACGTTTCTCATCTTAACTAACAAGCATTGGATGTTAGAGGATCAGTGCTTTGTGTCCGTTTCAGAAGCATAATTTGACTAGACATGGTCCGTAAGTGTAGGAAACACCGTTCTTTTGTTCTCAGCACACTCACGTTTCCTGCTGTCTTAGAGACTCTAGAAAGCAAGAGCGTGCTTCTTGCTCTAAAGCAGAGTGTGATCTATGGATGAGAACTCTGCTGAGTTTTTCCCTTCAGAAATGGAGTTAAATCCCAGGTCTGTGTCTTCCTACAAGCAAGACTTCGTTTCAGGTAAGGGCAGTTTCTTTACAGCTCAAATGAACAAAATTTTTTACGAAGCTCACACGTTTCTCATCTTAACTAACAAGCATTGGATGTTAGAGGACCTGTGGTTTGTTTCAGTTTCAGGAGCAGATTTGAACTAGATATGGTCGATATGTGTAGGAAACACCGTTCTATTGTTCTGAGCACACTCAGATTTCCTGCTGTATTAGAGACGCTAGGAAGCAAGAGCGTGCTTCTCATTCTAAAGCAGAGTGTGATCCATGGATGAGAACTATGCTGTGTGTTTCACTTCAGAAATGGAGTTAAATCCCAGGCTCTGTGTCTTCCTACAAGCAAGACTACGTTTCAGGTTAGGGCAATCACTTTTCAGCTCAAACGAACTACGTCGTTCACGAATCTCACACGTTTCTCATCTTAACTGACAAGAATTGGATGTTAGAGGACCAGTGCTTTGTATCCGTTTCAGAAGCATAATTTGATTAGACATGGTCCGTAAGTGTATGAAACACCGTTCTTTTGTTCTCAGCACACTGACGTTTCCTGCTGTCTTAGAGACTCTAGAAAGCAAGAGCGTGCTTCTTGCTCTAAAGCAGAGTGTGATCAATGGAAGAGAACTCTGCTGTGTGTTTCACTTCAGAAATGGAGTTAAATCCCAGGCTCTGAGTCTTCCTAAAAGCAAGAATTCTTTTCAGGTAAGGGCAGTTTCTTTACAGCTCAAACGAACTACATCGTTCACAAAGCTCACATGTTTCTCATCTTAACTCACAAGCATTGGATGTTAGAGGACCTGTGGTTTGTTTCAGTATCAGAAGCAGATTTGTACTAGATATGGTCCCTATGTGTAGTTAACACCGTTCTCTTGTTCTGTGCACACTCAGATTTCCTGCTGCATTAGAGACGCTAGAAAGCAAGAGCGTGCTTCTTGCTCTAAAGCAGAGTGTGATCCATGGATGATAACTGTGCTGTGTGTTTCCCTTCAGAAATTGAGATAAATCCCAGGTTCTGTGTATTGCTACAAGCAAGACTTCTTTTCAGGAAAGGGCAGTCACTTTTCAGCTCAAAGGAACTACATCGTTCACGAAGCTCACACGTTTCTCATCTCAACTGACAAGCATTGGATGTCAGAGCACCAGTGCTTTGTATCAGTTTCAGAAGCAGAGTTGGACTAGATATGGTCCGTATGTGTAGGAAACATCCTTCTTTTGTTCTCAGCACACACGTTTCCTGCTGTCTTAGAGAATCTAGAAAGCAAGAGCGTGTTTCTCGCTCTAAAGCAGAGTGTGATCAGTGGATGAGAACTCTGCTGTGAGTTTCACTTCAGAAATTGAGTTAAATCCCAGTCTCTGTGTCTTCCTACAAGCAAGACCTCTTTTCAGGTAAGAACAGTCACTTTTCAGCACAAAGGAACTACATTGTTCAGAAAGCTCACACATTTCTCATCTTAACTGACAAGCATTGGATGTTAGAGGACCAATGCTTTGTATCAGTTTCAGAAGCAGATTTGCTCTACATATGGTTCGTATGTGTAGGCAACTTCGTTCTTTTTTTCTCAGCACATTCACGTTTCATGTTGCCTTAGAGCCTCTAGAAAGCAAGAGCGTGCTTCTTGCTCTAAAGCAGAGTGTGATCAATGGAAGAGAACTCTGCTGTGTGTTTCAATTCAGAAATGGAGTTAAATCCCAGGCTCTGAGTCTTCCTACATGCAAGACTTCCTTTCAGGTAAGGGCAGTTTCTTTATAGCTCAAACAAACTACATCGTTCACGAAACTCACACGTTTCTCCTCTTAACTGACAAGCATTTGATGTTAGAGGACCAGTGTTTTGTATCAGTTTCAGAAGCAGAGTTGGACTAGATATGGTCCGTATGTTTAGGAAACATGGTTCTTTTGCATTTAGCATACTCAGGTGTCCTGATGTATTATAGACGCTAGAAAGCAAGAGCGTGCTTCTCGCTCTAAAGCAGTTTGTGATCCATGGATGAGAACAATGCTGTGTGTTTCCCATCAGAAATAGTGCTAAATCCTAAGCTCTGTGTCTTCCTACAAGCAAGACATCGTGTCAGGTAAGGGCAGTCATTTTTCAGCTCAAACGAACTACATCGTTCACGAATCTCACACTTTTCTCATCTTAACTGACAAGCATTGGATGTCAGAGGACCAGTGCTTTGTATCAGTTTCAGAAGCAGAGTTGGACTAGATATGGTCCGTATGTATAGGAAACTCCGTACTTTTGTTCTCATCACACTCACCTTTCCTGCTGTCTTAGAGACTCTAGAACGCAAGAACGTGCTTCTTGCTCTAGAGCAGAGTGTGATCAGTGGATGAGAACTCTGCCGTGTGTTTCACTTCAGAAATGGAGTTAAATCCCAGGCTCTGTGTCTTCCTACAAACAAGACTTCATTTCAGGTAAGGGCACTCACTTTTCAGCTCAAACGTACTACATCGTTCAGGAAACACACACGTTTCTCATCTTAACTGACAAGCATTGGATGTTAGAGGACCAGTGCTTTGTATCAGTTTCAGAAGCAGAGTTGGACTACATATGGTCCATAGGTGTACGAAACAACGTTCTTTTGTTCTCAGCACACTCACGTTTCAAGCAGATTTAGAGCCTCTAGAAAGAAAGAACGTGCTTCTCGCTCTAAAGCAGAGTGTGATCCATGGATGAGAACTATGCTGTGTGTTTCCCTTCAGAAAAGGTGTTAAATCCCAGGCTCTATGTCTTCCTACAAGCAAGACTTCGTTTCAGGTAAGGGCAGTCACTTCTCAGCTCAAACGCACTACATCGTTCATGAAGCTCACACGTTTCTCATCTTAACTGACAAGCATTGGATGTTAGTGAACCAGTGCTTTGTATCAGTTTCAGAAGCAGAGTTGGACTAGATATGGTCCGTATGTGTAGGAAACACCATTCTTTTGATCTCAACACACTCATGTTTCCTGCTGAATTAGAGATTCCAGAAAGCAAGAGCGTGCTTGTTGTTCTAAAGCAGAGTATGATCAATGGATGAGAACTCTTCTGTGTGTTTCACTTCAGAAAAGGAGTTAAATCCCAGGCTCTGAGTCTTCCTAAAAGCAAGAATTCTTTTCAGGTAAGGGCAGTTTCTTTACAGCAAACGAACTACATCGTTCACGAAGCTCACACGTTTCTCATCTTATCTGACAAGCATTGGATGTTAGAGGACCTGTGGTTTGTTTCAGTTACAGAAGCAGAGTTGAACTAGATATGGTCCGTATGTGTAGGAAACCCTGTTCTCTTGTTCTGAGCATACTCAGATTTCCTGCTGTATTAGAGAAGCTAGAAAGCAAGAGCGTGTTCTCACTCTAAAGCAGAGTGTGATCCATGGATGAGAACTATGTTGTTTGTTTCCCTTTAGAAATGGAGTTAAATCCCAGGCTCTGTGTCTTCCTACAAGCAACACTTCGATTCAGGTAAGGGCAGTCACTTTTCAGCTCAAAAGAACTACATCGTTCACGAAGCTCACACGTTTCTCATCTTAAATGACAAGCATTGGATGTTAGAGACCAGTGCTTTGTATCAGTTTCTGAAGCAGAGTTGGACTACATATCTTCCATATGTGTAGGAAACATCGTTCTTTTGTTCTCAGCACACTCACGTTCATGCTGTCTTAGAGCCTCTAGAAAGCAAGTGCGTGCTTCTTGCTCTAAAGCAGAGTGTGATCAATGGATGAGAACTCTGCTGTGTGTTTTACTTCAGAAATGGAGTTAAATCCCAGGCTCTGACTCTTCCTACAAAAAAGACTTCGTTTCTGGTTACGGCAGTTACTTTACATCTCAAACGAAATACGTCGTTCACAAAGCTCACACGATTCTCATCTTAACTGACAAGCATTGGATGTTAGAGGACCTGCAGTTTGTTTCAGTTTCAGAAGCAGAGTTTAACTAGATATGGTCCGTATGTGTAGGAAACACCGTTCTTTTGTTCTGAGCACAGTCACGTTTCCTGTTGTATTAGAGCCTCTAGAAAGCAAGAGTGTCCTTCTTGGTCTAAAGCAGAGTGTTATCAATGGATGAGAAATCTGCTGTGTGTTTCACTTCAGAAATGGAGTTAAATCCCAAGCTCTGAGTCTTCCTACAAGGAAGACTTCGTTTCCAGAAAAGGCAGTTACTTTACATCTCAAACGAAATACGTCGTTCACGAAGCTCACACGATTCTCATCTTAACTGACAAGCATTGGATGTTAGAGGACCAGTGCTTTGTATCAGTGTCAGAAGCAGAGTTGGACTAGATATGGTCTGTATGTGTAGGAAACACCGTTCTTTTGTTCTGAGCACACTCAGATTTCCTGCTGTATTAGAGACCCTAGAAAGCAAGAGCGTGCTTCTTGTTCTAAAGCAGAGTGTGATCCATGGATGAGAACTATACTGTGGGTTTCACTTCAGAAATGGAGTTAAATCCCAGGCTCTGTGTCTTCCTACAAGCAAGACTTCGTTTCAGGTAAGGGCAGTCACTTTTCAGCTCAAACGAACTACAACGTTCTCAAAGCTCACCCGTTACACATCTTAAATTACAAGCATTGGATGTTAGAGGACCAGTGCTTTGTATCAGTTTCAGAAGCAGACTTGGACTACATATGGTCCTTATGTGTAGGAAACACCATTCTCTTGTTCTGAGCACACTCAGATTTCCTGCTGTATTACAGACGCTAGAAAGCAAGAGCGTGATTCTCGCTCTAAAGCAGAGTGTGATCCATGGATGAGAACTATGCTGTGTGTTTCCCTTCAGAAATGGAGTTAAATCCCAGGCTCTGTGTCTTCCTACAAGGAAGACTTCATTTCAGGTAAGGGCACTCACTTTTCAGCTCAAATGTACTACATCGTTCAGGAAACACACACGTTTCTCATCTTAACTGACAAGCATTGGATGTTAGAGGACCAGTGCTTTGTATCAGTTTCAGAAGCAGAGTTGGACTACATATGGTCCGTAGGTGTAGGAAACAACGTTCTTTTGTTCTCAGCACACTCACGTTTCAAGCAGATTTAGAGCCTCTAGAAAGAAAGAACGTGCTTCTCGCTCTAAAGCAGAGTGTGATCCATGGATGAGAACTATGCTGTGTGTTTCCCTTCAGAAAAGGTGTTAAATCCCAGGCTCTGTGTCTTCCTACAAGCAAGACTTCGTTTCGGGTAAGGGCAGTCACTTCTCAGCTCAAACGCACTACATCGTTCATGAAGCTCACACGTTTCTCATCTTAACTGACAAGCATTGGATGTTAGTTAACCAGTGCTTTGTATCAGTTTCAGAAGCAGAGTTGGACTAGATATGGTCCGTATGTGTAGGAAACACCATTCTTTTGATCTCAACACACTCATGTTTCCTGCTGAATTAGAGATTCCAGAAAGCAAGAGCGTGCTTGTTGTTCTAAAGCAGAGTATGATCAATGGATGAGAACTCTTCTGTGTGTTTCACTTCAGAAAAGGAGTTAAATCCCAGGCTCTGAGTCTTCCTAAAAGCAAGAATTCTTTTCAGGTAAGGGCAGTTTCTTTACAGCAAACAAACTACATCGTTCACGAAGCTCACACGTTTCTCATCTTATCTGACAAGCATTGGATGTTAGAGGACCTGTGGTTTGTTTCAGTTACAGAAGCAGAGTTGAACTAGATATGGTCCGTATGTGTAGGAAACCCCGTTCTCTTGTTCTGAGCATACTCAGATTTCCTGCTGTATTAGAGAAGCTAGAAAGCAAGAGCGTGTTCTCGCTCTAAAGCAGAGTGTGATCCATGGATGAGAACTATGTTGTTTGTTTCCCTTTAGAAATGGAGTTAAATCCCAGGCTCTGTGTCTTCCTACAAGCAACACTTCGATTCAGGTAAGGGCAGTCACTTTTCAGCTCAAAAGAACTACATCGTTCACGAAGCTCACACGTTTCTCATCTTAAATGACAAGCATTGGATGTTAGAGACCAGTGCTTTGTATCAGTTTCAGAAGCAGAGTTGGACTACATATCTTCCATATGTGTAGGAAACATCGTTCTTTTGTTCTCAGCACACTCACGTTCATGCTGTCTTAGAGCCTCTAGAAAGCAAGTGCGTGCTTCTTGCTCTAAAGCAGAGTGTGATCAATGGATGAGAACTCTGCTGTGTGTTTTACTTCAGAAATGGAGTTAAATCCCAGGCTCTGACTCTTCCTACAAAAAAGACTTCGTTTCTGGTTACGGCAGTTACTTTACATCTCAAACTAAATACGTCGTTCACGAAGCTCACACGATTCTCATCTTAACTGACAAGCATTGGATGTTAGAGGACCTGCAGTTTGTTTCAGTTTCAGAAGCAGAGTTTAACTAGATATGGTCCGTATGTGTAGGAAACACCGTTCTTTTGTTCTGAGCACAGTCACGTTTCCTGTTGTATTAGAGCCTCTGGAAAGCAAGAGTGTCCTTCTTGGTCTAAAGCAGAGTGTTATCAATGGATGAGAAATCTGCTGTGTGTTTCACTTCAGAAATGGAGTTAAATCCCAAGCTCTGAGTCTTCCTACAAGGAAGACTTCGTTTCCAGAAAAGGCAGTTACTTTACATCTCAAACGAAATACGTCGTTCACGAAGCTCACACGATTCTCATCTTAACTGACAAGCATTGGATGTTAGAGGACCAGTGCTTTGTATCAGTGTCAGAAGCAGAGTTGGACTAGATATGGTCTGTATGTGTAGGAAACACCGTTCTTTTGTTCTGAGCACACTCAGATTTCCTGCTGTATTAGAGACGCTAGAAAGCAAGAGCGTGCTTCTTGTTCTAAAGCAGAGTGTGATCCATGGATGAGAACTATACTGTGGGTTTCACTTCAGAAATGGAGTTAAATCCCAGGCTCTGTGTCTTCCTACAAGCAAGACTTCGTTTCAGGTAAGGGCAGTCACTTTTCAGCTCAAACGAACTACAACGTTCTCAAAGCTCACCCGTTTCACATCTTAAATTACAAGCATTGGATGTTAGAGGACCAGGGCTTTGTATCAGTTTCAGAAGCAGACTTGGACTACATATGGTCCTTATGTGTAGGAAACACCATTCTCTTGTTCTGAGCACACTCAGATTTCCTGCTGTATTACAGACGCTAGAAAGCAAGAGCGTGATTCTCGCTCTAAAGCAGAGTGTGATCCATGGATGAGAACTATGCTGTGTGTTTCTCTTCAGAAATGGAGTTAAATCCCAGGCTCTGTGTCTTCCTACAAACAAGACTTCGTTTCAGGTTAGGGCAGTCACTTTTCAGCTCAAACGAACTACGTCGTTCACGAAGCTCACACGTTTCTCATCTTAACTGACAAGAATTGGATGTTAGAGGACCAGTGCTTTGTATCCGTTTCAGAAGCATAATTTGATTAGACATGGTCCGTAAGTGTATGAAACACCGTTCTTTTGTTCTCAGCACACTCACGTTTCCTGCTGTCTTAGAGACTCTAGAAAGCAAGAGCGTGCTTATTGCTCTAAAGCAGAGTGTGATCAGTGGATGAGAACTCTGTTTTGTCTTTCACTTCAGAAATGGAGTTAAATCCCAGGCTCTGTGTCTTCCTTCAAGCAAGACTTCGTTTCAGGTAAGGGAAGTCACTTTTCAGCTCAAACGAACTACATCGTTCACGAAGCTCACACGTTTCTCATCTTAACTGACAAGCATTGGATGTTAGAGGACCAGTGCTTTGTATCAGTTGCAGAACTAGAGTTGGACTAGATATGGTCTGTACATGGAGGAAACACAGTTCATTTGTTCTGAGCATAATCACCTTTCCTGCTACATTGGAGAATCTAGAAAGAAGAGCGTGCTTCTTGCTCTAAAGGAGAGTGTGTTTCATGGATGAGAACTCTGCTGTGTGTTTCACTTCAGATATGGAGTTAAATCCCAGGCTCTGAGTCTTCCTACAACCAAGACTTCGTTTCAGGTATGGGCAGTTACTTTACAGCTGAAAAGAACTACATCGTTCACAAAGCTCACACGTTTCTCATCTTATCTGACAAGCATTGGATGTTAGAGGACCTGTGGTTTGTTTCAGTTTCAGAAAGAATGTTGAACTAGATATGGTCCGTATGTGTAGGAAACACAGTTCATTGGTTCTGAGCATAATCACGTTTCCTGCTGTATTAGAGACTCTAGAAAGCAAGAGCGTGCTTCTTGGTCTAAAGCAAAGAGTGTTTCATGGATGAAAAGTGTGCTGTTTGTTTTCCTTCCAGAAATGGAGTTAAATATCAGGCTCTCTGTCTTCCTACAAGCAAGCCTTCGTTTCGGGTAAGGGCAGTCACTTTTCAGCTCAAACGAACTACATCGTTCACGAAGCTCACACGTTCCTCATCTTAACTGACAAACATTGGATGTTAGAGGACCAGTGGTTTGTGTCAGTTTCAGAAGCAGAGTTGGACTAGATATGGTCCGTATGTTTAGGAAACATCATTCTTTTGTTTTGAGCACACTCAGGTGTCCTTCTGTATTAGGGAATCTAGAAAGAGAAAGTACTTCTTGCTCCAAAGCATAGTGTGATCAATGGATGAGAACTCTGCCGTGTGTTTCACTTCATAAATGGCGTTAAATCGCAGGCTCTGTGTCTTCCTACCAGCAAGACTTCATTTCAGGTAAGGGCAGTCACTTTTCAGCTCAAATGTACTACATCGTTCAGGAAACTCACACGTTTCTCATCTTAACTGACAAGCATTGGATGTTAGAGGACCAGTGCTTTGTATCAGTTTCAGAAGCAGAGTTGGACTACATATGGTCTGTAGGTGTAGGAAACATCGTTCTTTTGTTCTCAGCACACTCACGTTTCATGCAGACTTAGAGCCTCTAGAAAGCAAGAACGTGATTCTCGCTCTAAAGCAGAGTGTGATCCATGGATGAGAACTATGCTGTGTGTTTCCCTTCAGAAATGGTGTTAAATCCCAGGCTCTGTGTCTTCCTACAAGCAAGACTTCGTTTCAGGTAAGGGCAGTCACTTCTCAGCTCAAATGCACTACATCGTTCACGAAGCTCACACGTTTCTCATCTTAACTGACAAGCATTGGATGTTAGTGGACCAGTGCTTTGTATCAGTTTCAGAAGCAGAGTTGGACTAGATATGGTCCGTATGTGTAGGAAACACCGTTCTTTTGATCTCAACACACTCACGTTTCCTGCTGAATTAGAGATTCCAGAAAGCAAGAGCTAGCTTGTTGTTCTAAGCAGAGTGTGATCAATGGATGAGAACTCTTCTGTGTGTTTCACTTCAGAAAAGGAGTTAAATCCCATGCTCTGAGTCTTCCTAAAAGCAAGAATTCTTTTGAGGTAAGGGCAGTTTCTTACAGCTCAAACGAACTACATCGTTCACGAAGCTCACATGTTTCTCATCTTAACTGACAAGCATTGGATGTTAGAGGACCTGTGGTTTGTTTCAGTTTCAGAAGCAGAGTTGAACTAGATATTGTCCGTATGTGTAGGAAACCCCGTTCTCTTGTTCTGAGCATACTCAGATTTCCTGCTGTATTAGAGAAGCTAGAAAGCAAGAGCGTGTTCTCGCTCTAAACCAGAGTATGATCCATGGATGAGAACTATCTTGTTTGTTTCCCTTCAGATATGGAGTTAAATCCCAGGCTCTGTGTCTTCCTACAAGCAAGAATTCGTTTCAGGTAAGGGCAGTCACTTCTCAGCTCAAAAGAACTACATCGTTCACGAAGCTCACACATTTCTCATCTTAAATGACAAGCATTGGATGTTAGAGACCAGTGCTTTGTATCAGTTTCTGAAGCAGAGTTGGACTACATATCTTCCATATGTGTAGGAAACATCGTTCTTTTGTTCTCAGCACACTCACGTTCATGCTGTCTTAGAGCCTCTAGAAAGCAACTGCGTGCTTCTTGCTCTAAAGCAGAGTGTGATCAATGGATGAGAACTCTGCTGTGTGTTTTACTTCAGAAATGGAGTTAAATCCCAGGCTCTGACTCTTCCTACAAAAAAGACTTCGTTTCTGGTTACGGCAGTTACTTTACATCTCAAACGAAATACGTCATTCAGGAAACTCACACGATTCTCATCTTAACTGACAAGCATTGGATGTTAGAGGACCTGCGGTTTGTTTCAGTTTCAGAACCAGAGTTTAAGTAGATATGGTCCGTATGTGTAGGATACACCGTTCTTTTGTTCTGAGCATAGTCACGTTTCCTGTTGTATTAGAGCCTCTAGAAAGCAAGAGTGTGCTTCTTGGTCTAAAGCAGAGTGTTATCAATGGATGAGAAATCTGCTGTGTGTTTCACTTCAGAAATGGAGTTAAATCCCAAGCTCTGAGTCTTCCTACAAGGAAGACTTCCTTTCCAGAAAGGGCAGTTACTTTATATCTCAAACGAAATACATCGTTCACGAAGCTCACACGATTATCATCTTAACTGACAAGCATTGGATGTTAGAGGACCAGTGCTTTGTATCAGTGTCAGAAGCAGAGTTGGACTAGATATGGTCTGTATGTGTAGGAAACACCGTACTTTTGTTCTGAGCACACTCAGATTTCCTGCTGTATTAGAGACGCTAGAAAGCAAGAGCGTGCTTCTTGTTCTAAAGCAGAGTGTGATCCATGGATGAGAACTATACTGTGGGTTTCACTTCAGAAATGGAGTTAAATCCCAGGCTCTGTGTCTTCCTACAAGCAAGACTTCGTTTCAGGTAAGGGCAGTCACTTTTCAGCTCAAACGAACTACAACGTTCTCAAAGCTCACCCGTTTCACATCTTAAATTACAAGCATTGGATGTTAGAGGACCAGGGCTTTGTATCAGTTTCAGAAGCAGACTTGGACTACATATGGTCCTTATGTGTAGGAAACACCATTCTCTTGTTCTGAGCACACTCAGATTTCCTGCTGTATTACAGACGCTAGAAAGCAAGAGCGTGATTCTCGCTCTAAAGCAGAGTGTGATCCATGGATGAGAACTATGCTGTGTGTTTCTCTTCAGAAATGGAGTTAAATCCCAGGCTCTGTGTCTTCCTACAAGCATGGCTTCGTTTCAGGTTAGGGCAGTCACTTTTCAGCTCCAACGAACTACGTCGTTCACGAAGCTCACACGTTTCTCATCTTAACTAACAAGCATTGGATGTTAGAGGATCAGTGCTTTGTGTCCGTTTCAGAAGCATAATTTGACTAGACATGGTCCGTAAGTGTAGGAAACACCGTTCTTTTGTTCTCAGCACACTCACGTTTCCTGCTCTCTTAGAGACTCTAGAAAGCAAGAGCGTGCTTCTTGCTCTAAAGCAGAGTGTGATCCATGGATGAGAACTATGCTGTGTGTTTCCCTTCAGAAATGGAGTTAAATCCCAATCTCTGTGTCTTCCTACAAGCAAGACTTCGTTTCAGGTAAGGGCAGTTTCTTTACAGCTCAAATGAACAAAATTGTTTACAAAGCTCACACGTTTCTCATCTTAACTAACAAGCATTGGATGTTAGAGGACCTGTGGTTTGTTTCAGTTTCAGGAGCAGATTTGAACTAGATATGGTCGATATGTGTAGGAAACACCGTTCTATTGTTCTGAGCACACTCAGATTTCCTGCTGTATTAGAGACGCTAGGAAGCAAGAGCGTGCTTCTCATTCTAAAGCAGAGTGTGATCCATGGATGAGAACTATGCTGTGTGTTTCACTTCAGAAATGGAGTTAAATCCCAGGCTCTGTGTCTTCCTACAAGCAAGACTACGTTTCAGGTTAGGGCAGTCACTTTTCAGCTCAAACGAACTACGTCGTTCACGAATCTCACACGTTTCTCATTTTAACTGACAAGAATTGGATGTTAGAGGACCAGTGCTTTGTATCCGTTTCAGAAGCATAATTTGATCAGACATGGTCCGTAAGTGTATGAAACACCGTTCTTTTTTTCTCAGCACACTCACGTTTACTGCTGTCTTAGAGACTCTAGAAAGCAAGAGCGTGTTTCTTGCTCTAATGCAGAGTGTGATCTATGGATGAGAAATCTGCTGTGTGTTGCCCTTCAGAAATGGAGTTAAATCCCAGGTCTGTGTCTTCCTACAAGCAAGACTTCGTTTCAGGTAAGGGCAGTAACTTTTCAGCTCAAACGAACTACATCGTTCACGAAGCTCACACGTTTCTCATCTTAACTGACAAGCATTGGATGTCTGAGCACCAGTGCTTTGTATCTGTTTCAGAAGCAGGTTTGGACTAGATATGGTCCCTATGTATAGGAAACACCGTTCTTTTGTTTCAGCACACTCACCTTTCCTGCTGTCTTAGAGACTCTAGAAAGCAAGAGCGTGCTTTTTGCTCTAAAGCAGAGTGTGATCAGTGGATGAAAACTCTGTTGTGTCTTTCACTTCAGAAATGGAGTTAAATCCCAGGCTCTGTGTCTTCCTACAAGCAAGACTTCGTTTCAGGTAAGGGAAGTAACTTTTCAGCTCAAACGAACTACATCGTTCACGAAGCTCACACGTTTCTCATCTTAACTGACAAGCATTGGATGTTAGAGGACCAGTGCTTTGTATCAGTTTCAGAAGCAGAGTTGGACTACATATGGTCTGTAGGTGTAGGAAACATCGTTCTTTTGTTCTCAGCACACTCACGTTTCATGCAGACTTAGAGCCTCTAGAAAGCAAGTACGTGATTCTCGCTCTAAAGCAGAGTGGGATCCATGGATGAGAACTATGCTGTGTGTTTCCCTTCAGAAATGGTGTTAAATCCCAGGCTCTGTGTCTTCCTACAAGCAAGACTTCGTTTCAGGTAAGGGCAGTCACTTCTCAGCTCAAAAGAACTACATCGTTCACGAAGCTGTCAATTTTCTCATCTTAAATGACAAGCATTGGATGTTAGAGGACCAGTGCTTTGTATCAGTTTCAGAAGCAGAGTTTAACTAGATATGGTCCGTATGTGTAGGAAACACCGTTCTTTTGTTCTGAGCACAGTCACGTTTCTTGTTGTATTAGAGCCTCTAGAAAGCAAGAGTGTGCTTCTTGGTCTAAAGCAGAGTGTTATCAATGGATGAGAAATCTGCTGTGTGTTTCACTTCAGAAATGGAGTTAAATCACAGTCTCTGTGTCTTCCTACAAGCAAGACTTCGTTTCAGGTAAGGGCAGTCACTTTTCAGCTCAAACGAACTACAACGTTCTCAAAGCTCACCCGTTTCACATCTTAAATTACAAGCATTGGATGTTAGAGGACCAGTGCTTTGTATCAGTTTCAGAAGCAGACTTGGACTACATATGGTCCTTATGTGTAGGAAACACCATTCTCTTGTTCTGAGCACACTCAGTTTTCCTGCTGTATTACAGACGCTAGAAAGCAAGAGCGTGATTCTCGCTCTAAAGCAGAGTGTGATCCATGGATGAGAACTATGCTGTGTGTTTCACTTCAGAAATGGAGTTAAATCCCAGGCTCTGTGTCTTCCTATAAGCAAGACTTCGTTTCAGGTTAGGGCAGTCACTTTTCAGCTCCAACGAACTACGTCGTTCACGAAGCTCACACGTTTCTCATCTTAACTGACAAGCATTGGATGGTAGAGGACCAGTGCTTTGTATCCGTTTCAGAAGCATAATTTGACTAGACATGGTCCGTAAGTGTAGGAAACACCGTTCTTTTGTTCTCAGCACACTCACGTTTCCTGCTGTCTTAGAGACTCTAGAAATCAAGAGCGTGCTTCTTGCTCTAAAGCAGAGTGTGATCAATGGAAGAGAACTCTGCTGTGTGTTTCACTTCAGAAATGGAGTTAAATCCCAGGCTCTGAGTCTTCCTAAAAGCAAGAATTCTTTTCAGGTAAGGGCAGTTTCTTTACAGCTCAAACGAACTACATCGTTCACAAAGCTCACATGTTTCTCATCTTAACTCACAAGCATTGGATGTTAGAGGACCTGTGGTTTGTTTCAGTATCAGAAGCAGATTTGTACTAGATATGGTCCCTATGTGTAGTTAACACCGTTCTCTTGTTCTGTGCACACTCAGATTTCCTGCTGCATTAGAGACGCTAGAAAGCAAGAGCGTGCTTCTTCCTCTAAAGCAGAGTGTGATCCATGGATGAGAACTATGCTGTGTGTTTCCCTTCAGAAATGGAGTTAAATCCCAGGCTCTGTGTCTTCCTAGAAGCAAGACTTCGTTTCAGGTAAGGGCAGTCACTTTTCAGCTCAAACCATCTACGTCGTTCACAAAGCTCACACGTTTCTCATCTTAACTGACAAGCATTGGATGTTAGAGGACCAGTGCTTTGTATCCGTTTCAGAAGCAGAATTTGACTAGACCTGGTCCGTATGTGTAGGAAAGTCTATTCTTTTGTTCTGAGCACACTCACGTTTCGTGCTGTTTTAGAGACTATAGAAAGCAAGAGCGTGCATGTTGTTCTAAAGCAGAGTGTGATCAATTGATGAGAACTCTTCTGTGTGTTTCACTTCAGAAATGGAGTTAAATCCCAGGCTCTGAGACTTCCTAAAAGCAAGAATTCTTTTCAGGGAAGGGCAGTTTCTTTATAGCTCAAACAAACTACAAGGTTCACGAAACTCACTCGTTTCTCATCTTAACTCACAAGAATTGGATGTTAGAGGACCTGTGGTTTGTTTCAGTTGCAGAAGCAGTGTTGAACTAGATATGGTCCGTATGTGTAGGAAACACCGTTCTTTTGTTCTCAGCACACTCACGTTTACTGCTGTCTTAGCGACTCTAGAAAGCAAGAGCGTGCTTCTTGCTCTAATGCAGAGTGTGATCTATGGATGAGAAATCTGCTGTGTGTTGCCCTTCAGAAAAGGAGTTAAATCCCAGGTCTGTGTCTTCCTACAAGCAAGACTTCGTTTCAGGTAAGGGCAGTAACTTTTCAGCTCAAACGAACTACATCGTTCACGAAGCTCACACGTTTCTCATCTTAACTGACAAGCATTGGATGTCTGAGCACCAGTGCTTTGTATCTGTTTCAGAAGCAGGTTTGGACTAGATATGGTCCCTATGTATAGGAAACACGGTTCTTTTGTTTCAGCACACTCACCTTTCCTGCTGTCTTAGAGACTCTAGAAAGCAAGAGCGTGCTTTTTGCTCTAAAGCAGAGTGTGATCAGTGGATGAAAACTCTGTTGTGTCTTTCACTTCATAAATGGCGTTAAATCCCAGGCTCTGTGTCTTCCTACAAGCAAGACTTCGTTTCAGGTAAGGGAAGTAACTTTTCAGCTCAAACGAACTACATCGTTCACGAAGTTCACACGTTTCACATCTTAAATTACAAGCATTGGATGTTAGAGGACCAGTGCTTTGTATCAGTTTCAGAAGCAGAGTTGGACTACATATGGTCCTTATGTGTAGGAAACACCATTCTTTTGTGCTCAGCACACTCACGTTTCCTGCTCTCTTAGAGACTCTACAAAACAAGAGCATGATTCTTGTTCTAAAGCAGAGTGTGATCAATGGATGAGAACACTGCTGTGTGTTTAACTTCAGAAATGGAGTTAAAACCCAGGCTCTGAGTCTTCCTACAAGCAAGACTTCGTTTCAGGTAAGGGCAGTTTCTACAGCTCAAATGAACAAAATTGTTTACGAAGCTCACACGGTTCTCATCTTAACTAACAAGCTTTGGATGTTAGAGGACCTGTGGTTTGTTTCAGTTTCAGGAGCAGATTTGAACTAGATATGGTTGATATGTGTAGGAAACACCGTTCTCTTGTTCTGAGCACACTCAGATTTCCTGCTGTATTAGAGACGCTAGGAAGCAAGAGCGTGCTTCTCATTCTAAAGCAGAGTGTGATCCATGGATGAGAACACTGCTGTGTGTTTCACTTCAGAAATGGAGTTAAATCCCAGGCTCTGTGTCTTCCTACAAGCAAGACTTCGTTTCAGGTAAGGGCAGTTTCTTTACAGCTCAAATGAACAAAATTGTTTACGAAGCTCACACGTTTCTCATCTTAACTAACAAGCATTGGATGTTAGAGGACCTGTGGTTTGTTTCAGTTTCAGGAGCAGATTTGATCTAGATATGGTCGATATGTGTAGGAAACACTGTTCTATTGTTCTGAGCACACTCAGATTTCCTGCTGTATTAGAGACGCTAGGAAGCAAGAGCGTGCTTCTCATTCTAAAGCAGAGTGTGATCCATGGATGAGAACTATGCTGTGTGTTTCACTTCAGAAATGGAGTTAAATCCCAGGCTCTGTGTCTTCCTACAAGCAAGACTACGTTTCAGGTTAGGGCAGTCACTTTTCAGCTCAAACGAACTACGGCGTTCAGGAAGCTCACACGTTTCTCATCTTAACTGACAAGAATTGGATGTTAGAGGACCAGTGCTTTGTATCCATTTCAGAAGCATAATTTGATTAGACATGGTCCGTAAGTGTATGAAACACCGTTCTTTTGTTCTCAGCACACTCACGTTTCCTGCTGTCTTAGAGACTCTAGAAAGCAAGAGCGTGCTTCTTGCTCTAATGCAGAGTGTGATCTATGGATGAGAAATCTGCTGTGTGTTTCCCTTCAGAAATGGAGTTAAATCCCAGGTCTGTGTCTTCCTACAAGCAAGACTTCGTTTCAGGTAAGGGCCGTAACTTTTCAGCTCAAACGAACTACATCATTCACGAAGCTCACATGTTTCTCATCTTAACTGACAAGCATTGGATGTCAGAGCACCAGTGCTTTGTATCTGATTCAGAAGCAGGGTTGGACTAGATATGGTCCCTATGTATAGGAAACACCGTTCTTTTGTTTCAGCACACTCACCTTTCCTGCTGTCTTAGAGACTCTAGAAAGCAAGAGCGTGCTTATTGCTCTAAAGCAGAGTGTGATCAGTGGATGAAAACTCTGTTGTGTCCTTCACTTCAGAAATGGAGTTAAATCCCAGGCTCTGTGTCTTCCTACAAGCAAGACTTCGTTTCAGGTAAGGGAAGTCACTTTTCAGCTCAAACGAACTACATCGTTCACGAAGCTCACACGTTTCTCATCTTAACTGACAAGCATTGGATGTTAGAGGACCAGTGCTTTGTATCAGTTTCAGAAGCAGAGTTATACTAGATATGGTCTGTATGTGTAGAAAACACCTTTCTTTTGTAATCAGCACACTCACGTTTCCTTTTGTCTTAGAGACTCTAGAGGGCAATAGCATGCTTCTTGTTCTAAAGCAGAGTGTGATCAATGGATGAGAACTCTGCTGTGTGTTTCAATTCAGAAATGAAGTTAAATCCCAGGCTCTGAGTCTTCCTACAAGCAAGACTTCCTTTCAGGTAAGGGCAGTTTCTTTATAACTCAAACCAACTACATTGTTCACGAAGCTCACACATTCCTCATCTTAACTGACAAGCATTGGATGTTAGAGGACCAGTGCTTTGTATCAGTTGTAGAAGCAGAGTTGGACTAGATATGGTCTGTACATGGAGGAAACACAGTTCGTTTGTTCTGAGCATAATCACCTTTCCTGCTGTATTGGAGAATCTAGAAAGAGAATGTACATCTTGCTCCAAAGCATAGTGTGATCAATGGATGAGAACTCTGCCGTGTGTTTCACTTCATAAATGGCGTTAAATCCCAGGCTCTGTGTCTTCCTACAAGCAAGACTTCATTTCAGGTAAGGGCAGTCACTTTTCAGCTCAAACGTACTACATCGTTCAGGAAACTCACACGTTTCTCATCTTAACTGACAAGCATTGGATGTTAGAGGACCAGTGCTTTGTATCAGTTTTAGAAGCAGAGTTGGACTACATATGGTCTGTAGGTGTAGGAAACATCGTTCTTTTGTTCTCAGCACACTCACGTTTCATGCAGACTTAGAGCCTCTAGAAAGCAAGAACGTGATTCTCGCTCTAAAGCAGAGTGTGATCCATGGATGGGAACTATGCTGTGTGTTTCCCTTCATAAATGGTGTTAAATCCCCGGCTCTGTGTCTTCCTACAAGCAAGACTTCGTTTCAGGTAAGGGCAGTCACTTCTCAGCTCAAACGCACTACATTGTTCACGAAGCTCACACGTTTCTCATCTTAACTGACAAGCATTGGATGTTAGTGGACCAGTGCTTTGTATCAGTTTCAGAAGCAGAGTTGGACTAGATATGGTCCGTATGTGTAGGAAACACCGTTCTTTTGATCTCAACACAGTCACGTTTCCTGCTGAATTAGAGATTCCAGAAAGCAAGAGCGTGCTTGTTGTTCTAAGCAGAGTGTGATCCTTGGATGAGAACTCTTCTGTGTGTTTCACTTCAGAAAAGGAGTTAAATCCCAGGCTCTGAGTCTTCCTAAAAGCAAGAATTCTTTTGAGGTAAGGGCAGTTTCTTTACAGCTCAAACGAACTACATCATTCACGAAGCTCACACTTTTCTCATCTTTACTGACAAGCATTGGATGTTAGAGGACCTGTGGTTTGTTTCAGTTTCAGAAGCAGAGTTGAACTAGATATGGTCCGTATGTGTAGGAAACCCCGTTCTCTTGTTCTGAGCATACTCAGATTTCCTGCTGTATTAGAGAAGCTAGAAAGCAAGAGCGTGTTCTCGCTCTAAACCAGAGTATGATCCATGGATGAGAACTATCTTGTTTGTTTCCCTTCAGAAATGGAGTTAAATCCCAGGCTCTGTGTCTTCCTACAAGCAACACTTCGTTTCAGGTAAGGGCAGTCACTTCTCAGCTCAAAAGAACTACATCGTTCACGAAGCTCACACGTTTCTCATCTTAAATGACAAGCACTGGATGTTAGAGACCAGTGCTTTGTATCAGTTTCTGAAGCAGAGTTGGACTACATATCTTCCATATGTGTAGGAAACATCGTTCTTTTGTTCTCAGCACACTCACGTTTCATGCTGTCTTAGAGCCTCTAGAAAGCAAGAGCGTGCTTATTGCTCTAAAGCAGAGTGTGATCAGTGGATGAAAACTCTGTTGTGTCTTTCACTTCAGAAATGGAGTTAAATCCCAGGCTCTGTGTCTTCCTACAAGCAAGACTTCGTTTCAGGTAAGGGAAGTCACTTTTCAGCTCAAACGAACTACATCGTTCACGAAGCTCACACGTTTCTCATCTTAACTGACAAGCATTGGATGTTAGAGGACCAGTGCTTTGTATCAGTTTCAGAAGCAGAGTTATACTAGATATGGTCTGTATGTGTAGAAAACACCTTTCTTTTGTAATCAGCACACTCACGTTTCCTGATGTATTAGAGACTCTAGAGGGCAATAGCATGCTTCTTGTTCTAAAGCAGAGTGTGATCAATGGATGAGAACTCTGCTGTGTGTTTCAATTCAGAAATGAAGTTAAATCCCAGGCTCTGAGTCTTCCTACAAGCAAGACTTCCTTTCAGGTAAGGGCAGTTTCTTTATAACTCAAACCAACTACATTGTTCACGAAGCTCACACATTCCTCATCTTAACTGACAAGCATTGGATGTTAGAGGACCAGTGCTTTGTATCAGTTGTAGAAGCAGAGTTGGACTAGATATGGTCTGTACATGGAGGAAACACAGTTCGTTTGTTCTGAGCATAATCACCTTTCCTGCTGTATTGGAGAATCTAGAAAGAGAATGTACATCTTGCTCCAAAGCATAGTGTGATCAATGGATGAGAACTCTGCCGTGTGTTTCACTTCATAAATGGCGTTAAATCCCAGGCTCTGTGTCTTCCTACAAGCAAGACTTCATTTCAGGTAAGGGCAGTCACTTTTCAGCTCAAACGAACTACATCGTTCACGAAGCTCACACGTTTCTCATCTTAACTGACAAGCATTGGATGTTAGAGGACCAGTGCTTTGTATCAGTTTTAGAAGCAGAGTTGGACTACATATGGTCTGTAGGTGTAGGAAACATCGTTCTTTTGTTCTCAGCACACTCACGTTTCATGCAGACTTAGAGCCTCTAGAAAGCAAGAACGTGATTCTCGCTCTAAAGCAGAGTGTGATCCATGGATGGGAACTATGCTGTGTGTTTCCCTTCATAAATGGTGTTAAATCCCCGGCTCTGTGTCTTCCTACAAGCAAGACTTCGTTTCAGGTAAGGGCAGTCACTTCTCAGCTCAAATGCACTACATCGTTCACGAAGCTCACACGTTTCTCATCTTAACTGACAAGCATTGGATGTTAGAGGACCAGTGCTTTGTATCAGTTTTAGAAGCAGAGTTGGACTACATATGGTCTGTAGGTGTAGGAAACATCGTTCTTTTGTTCTCAGCACACTCACGTTTCATGCAGACTTAGAGCCTCTAGAAAGCAAGAACGTGATTCTCGCTCTAAAGCAGAGTGTGATCCATGGATGGGAACTATGCTGTGTGTTTCCCTTCATAAATGGTGTTAAATCCCCGGCTCTGTGTCTTCCTACAAGCAAGACTTCGTTTCAGGTAAGGGCAGTCACTTCTCAGCTCAAATGCACTACATTGTTCACGAAGCTCACACGTTTCTCATCTTAACTGACAAGCATTGGATGTTAGTGGACCAGTGCTTTGTATCAGTTTCAGAAGCAGAGTTGGACTAGATATGGTCCGTATGTGTAGGAAACACCGTTCTTTTGATCTGAACACACTCACGTTTCCTGCTGAATTAGAGATTCCAGAAAGCAAGAGCGTGCTTGTTGTTCTAAGCAGAGTGTGATCCTTGGATGAGAACTCTTCTGTGTGTTTCACTTCAGAAAAGGAGTTAAATCCCAGGCTCTGAGTCTTCCTAAAAGCAAGAATTCTTTTGAGGTAAGGGCAGTTTCTTTACAGCTCAAACGAACTACATCATTCACGAAGCTCACTCTTTTCTCATCTTAACTGACAAGCATTGGATGTTAGAGGACCTGTGGTTTGTTTCACTTTCAGAAGCAGAGTTGAACTAGATATGGTCCGTATGTGTAGGAAACCCCGTCCTCTTGTTCTGAGCATACTCAGATTTCCTGATGTATTAGAGAAGCTAGAAAGCAAGAGCGTGTTCTCGCTCTAAACCAGAGTATGATCCATGGATGAGAACTATCTTGTTTGTTTCCCTTCAGAAATGGAGTTAAATCCCAGGCTCTGTGTCTTCCTACAAGCAACACTTCGTTTCAGGTAAGGGCAGTCACTTCTCAGCTCAAAAGAACTACATCGTTCACGAAGCTCACACGTTTCTCATCTTAAATGACAAGCATTGGATGTTAGAGACCAGTGCTTTGTATCAGTTTCTGAAGCAGAGTTGGACTACATATCTTCCATATGTGTAGGAAACATCGTTCTTTTGTTCTCAGCACACTCACGTTTCATGCTGTCTTAGAGCCTCTAGAAAGCAAGTGCGTGCTTCTTGCTCTAAAGCAGAGTGTGATCAATGGATGAGAACTCTGCTGTGTGTTTTACTTCAGAAATGGAGTTATATCCCAGGCTCTGACTCTTCCTACAAAAAAGACTTCGTTTCAGGTTACGGCAGTTACTTTACATCTCAAACGAAATACGTCGTTCACGAAGCTCACACGATTCTCATCTTAACTGACAAGCATTGGATGTTAGAGGACCTGCGGTTTGTTTCAGTTTCAGAAGCAGAGTTTAACTAGATATGGTCTGTATGTGTAGGAAACACCGTTCTTTTGTTCTCAGCACACTCAGATTTCCTGCTGTATTAGAGACGCTAGAAAGCAAGAGCGTGCTTCTTGTTCTAAAGCAGAGTGTGATCCATGGATGAGAACTATACTGTGGGTTTCACTTCAGAAAGGGAGTTAAATCCCAGGCTCTGTGTCTTCCTACAAGCAAGACTTCCTTTCAGGTAAGGGCAGTCACTTTTCAGCTCAAACGAACTACAACGTTCTCAAAGCTCACCCGTTACACATCTTAAATTACAAGCATTGGATGTTAGAGGACCAGTGCTTTGTATCAGTTTCAGAAGCAGACTTGGACTACATATGGTCCTTATGTGTAGGAAACACCATTCCCTTGTTCTGAGCACACTCAGATTTCCTGCTGTATTACAGACGCTAGAAAGCAAGAGCGTGATTCTCGCTCTAAAGCAGAGTGTGATCCATGGATGAGAACTATGCTGTGTGTTTCCCTTCAGAAATGGAGTTAAATCCCAGGATCTGTGTCTTCCTACAAGCAAGACTTCGTTTCAGGTTAGGGCAGTCACTTTTCAGCTCCAACAAACTACGTCGTTCACGAAGCTAACACGTTTCTCATCTTAACTGACAAGCATTGGATGTTAGAGGACCAGTGCTTTGTATCCGTTTCAGAAGCATAATTTGACTAGACATGGTCCGTAAGTGTAGGAAACACCGTTCTTTTGTTCTCAGCACACTCACGTTTCCTGCTCTCTTAGAGACTCTACAAAACAAGAGCATGATTCTTGTTCTAAAGCAGAGTGTGATCAATGGATGAGAACACTGCTGTGTGTTTAACTTCAGAAATGGAGTTAAAACCCAGGCTCTGAGTCTTCCTACAAGCAAGACTTCGTTTCAGGTAAGGGCAGTTTCTTTACAGCTCAAATGAACAAAATTTTTTACGAAGCTCACACGTTTCTCATCTTAACTAACAACCATTGGATGTTAGAGGACCTGTGGTTTGTATCAGTGTCAGGAGCAGATTTGAACTAGATATGGTCGATATGTGTAGGAAACACTGTTCTATTGTTCTGAGCACACTCAGATTTCCTGCTGTATTAGAGACGCTAGAAAGCAAGAGCGTGCTTCTCATTCTAAAGCAGAGTGTGATCCATGGATGAGAACTATGCTGTGTGTTTCACTTCAGAAATGGAGTTAAATCCCAGGCTCTGTGTCTTCCTACAAACAAGACTTCGTTTCAGGTTAGGGCAGTCACTTTTCAGCTCAAACGAACTACGTCGTTCACGAAGCTCACACGTTTCTCATCTTAACTGACAAGAATTGGATGTTAGAGGACCAGTGCTTTGTATCCGTTTCAGAAGCATAATTTGATTAGACATGGTCCGTAAGTGTATGAAACACCGTTCTTTTGTTCTCAGCACACTCACGTTTCCTGCTGTCTTAGAGACTCTAGAAAGCAAGAGCGTGCTTATTGCTCTAAAGCAGAGTGTGATCAGTGGATGAGAACTCTGTTTTGTCTTTCACTTCAGAAATGGAGTTAAATCCCAGGCTCTGTGTCTTCCTTCAAGCAAGAATTCGTTTCAGGTAAGGGAAGTCACTTTTCAGCTCAAACGAACTACATCGTTCACGAAGCTCACACGTTTCTCATCTTAACTGACAAGCATTGGATGTTAGAGGACCAGTGCTTTATATCAGTTGCAGAAGCAGAGTTGGACTAGATAAGGTCTGTACATGGAGGAAACACAGTTCATTTGTTCTGAGCATAATCACCTTTCCTGCTACATTGGAGAATCTAGAAAGAAGAGCGTGCTTCTTGCTCTAAAGGAGAGTGTGTTTCATGGATGAGAACTCTGCTGTGTGTTTCACTTCAGATATGGAGTTAAATCCCAGGCTCTGAGTCTTCCTACAACCAAGACTTCGTTTCAGGTATGGGCAGTTACTTTACAGCTGAAAAGAACTACATCGTTCACAAAGCTCACACGTTTCTCATCTTAACTGACAAGCATTGGATGTTAGAGGACCTGTGGTTTGTTTCAGTTTCAGAAAGAATGTTGAACTAGATATGGTCCGTATGTGTAGGAAACACAGTTCATTGGTTCTGAGCATAATCACGTTTCCTGCTGTATTAGAGACTCTAGAAAGCAAGAGCGTGCTTCTTGCTCTAAAGCAGAGAGTGTTTCATGGATGAAAAGTGTGCTGTTTGTTTCCCTCCAGAAATGGAGTTAAATATCAGGCTCTCTGTCTTCCTACAAGCAAGCCTTCGTTTCGGGTAAGGGCAGTCACTTTTCAGCTCAAACGAACTACATCGTTCACGAAGCTCACACGTTTCTCATCTTAACTGACAAGCATTGGATGTTAGAGGACCAGTGGTTTGTGTCAGTTTCAGAAGCAGAGTTGGACTAGATATGGTCCGTATGTTTAGGAAACATCATTCTTTTGTTTTGAGCACACTCAGGTGTCCTTCTGTATTAGAGAATCTAGAAAGAGAATGTACTTCTTGCTCCAAAGCATAGTGTGATCAATGGATGAGAACTCTGCCGTGTGTTTCACTTCATAAATGGCGTTAAATCCCAGGCTCTGTGTCTTCCTACCAGCAAGACTTCATTTCAGGTAAGGGCAGTCACTTTTCAGCTCAAATGTACTACATCGTTCAGGAAACTCACACGTTTCTCATCTTAACTGACAAGCATTGAATGTTAGAGGACCAGTGCTTTGTATCAGTTTCAGAAGCAGAGTTGGACTACATATGGTCTGTAGGTGTAGGAAACATCGTTCTTTTGTTCTCAGCACACTCTCGTTTCATGCAGACTTAGAGCCTCTAGAAAGCAAGAACGTGATTCTCGCTCTAAAGCAGAGTGTGATCCATGGATGAGAACTATGCTGTGTGTTTCCCTTCAGAAATGGTGTTAAATCCCAGGCTCTGTGTCTTCCTACAAGCAAGACTTCGTTTCAGGTAAGGGCAGTCACTTCTCAGCTCAAACGCACTACATCGTTCACGAAGCTCACACGTTTCTCATCTTAACTGACAAGCATTGGATGTTAGTGGACCAGTGCTTTGTATCAGTTTCAGGAGCAGAGTTGGACTAGATATGGTCCGTATGTGTAGGAAACACCGTTCTTTTGATCTCAACACACTCACGTTTCCTGCTGAATTAGAGATTCCAGAAAGCAAGAGCGTGCTTGTTGTTCTAAGCAGAGTGTGATCAATGGATGAGAACTCTTCTGTGTGTTTCACTTCAGAAAAGGAGTTAAATCCCAGGCTCTGAGTCTTCCTAAAAGCAAGAATTCTTTTGAGGTAAGGGCAGTTTCTTACAGCTCAAACGAACTACATCGTTCACGAAGCTCACACATTCCTCATCTTAACTGACAAGCATTGGATGCTAGAGGACCAGTGCTTTGTATCAGTTGCAGAAGCAGAGTTGGACTAGATATGGTCTGTACATGGAGGAAACACAGTTCATTTGTTCTGAGCATAATCACCTTTCCTGCTACATTGGAGAATCTAGAAAGAAGAGCGTGCTTCTTGCTCTAAAGGAGAGTGTGTTTCATGGATGAGAACTCTGCTGTGTGTTTCACTTCAGATATGGAGTTAAATCCCAGGCTCTGAGTCTTCCTACAACCAAGACTTCGTTTCAGGTATGGGCAGTTACTTTACAGCTGAAAAGAACTACATCGTTCACAAAGCTCACACGTTTCTCATCTTAACTGACAAGCATTGGATGTTAGAGGACCTGTGGTTTGTTTCAGTTTCAGAAAGAATGTTGAACTAGATATGGTCCGTATGTGTAGGAAACACAGTTCATTGGTTCTGAGCATAATCACGTTTCCTGCTGTATTAGAGACTCTAGAAAGCAAGAGCGTGCTTCTTGCTCTAAAGCAGAGAGTGTTTCATGGATGAAAAGTGTGCTGTTTGTTTCCCTCCAGAAATGGAGTTAAATATCAGGCTCTCTGTCTTCCTACAAGCAAGCCTTCGTTTCGGGTAAGGGCAGTCACTTTTCAGCTCAAACGAACTACATCGTTCACGAAGCTCACACGTTTCTCATCTTAACTGACAAGCATTGGATGTTAGAGGACCAGTGGTTTGTGTCAGTTTCAGAAGCAGAGTTGGACTAGATATGGTCCGTATGTTTAGGAAACATCATTCTTTTGTTTTGAGCACACTCAGGTGTCCTTCTGTATTAGAGAATCTAGAAAGAGAATGTACTTCTTGCTCCAAAGCATAGTGTGATCAATGGATGAGAACTCTGCCGTGTGTTTCACTTCATAAATGGCGTTAAATCCCAGGCTCTGTGTCTTCCTACCAGCAAGACTTCATTTCAGGTAAGGGCAGTCACTTTTCAGCTCAAATGTACTACATCGTTCAGGAAACTCACACGTTTCTCATCTTAACTGACAAGCATTGAATGTTAGAGGACCAGTGCTTTGTATCAGTTTCAGAAGCAGAGTTGGACTACATATGGTCTGTAGGTGTAGGAAACATCGTTCTTTTGTTCTCAGCACACTCACGTTTCATGCAGACTTAGAGCCTCTAGAAAGCAAGAACGTGATTCTCGCTCTAAAGCAGAGTGTGATCCATGGATGAGAACTATGCTGTGTGTTTCCCTTCAGAAATGGTGTTAAATCCCAGGCTCTGTGTCTTCCTACAAGCAAGACTTCGTTTCAGGTAAGGGCAGTCACTTCTCAGCTCAAACGCACTACATCGTTCACGAAGCTCACACGTTTCTCATCTTAACTGACAAGCATTGGATGTTAGTGGACCAGTGCTTTGTATCAGTTTCAGAAGCAGAGTTGGACTAGATATGGTCCGTATGTGTAGGAAACACCGTTCTTTTGATCTCAACACACTCACGTTTCCTGCTGAATTAGAGATTCCAGAAAGCAAGAGCGTGCTTGTTGTTCTAAGCAGAGTGTGATCAATGGATGAGAACTCTTCTGTGTGTTTCACTTCAGAAAAGGAGTTAAATCCCAGGCTCTGAGTCTTCCTAAAAGCAAGAATTCTTTTGAGGTAAGGGCAGTTTCTTACAGCTCAAACGCACTACATCGTTCACGAAGCTCACATGTTTCTCATCTTAACTAACAAGCATTGGATGTTAGAGGACCTGTGGTTTGTTTCAGTTTCAGAAGCAGAGTTGAACTAGATATTGTCCGTATGTGTAGGAAACCCCGTTCTCTTGTTCTGAGCATACTCAGATTTCCTGCTGTATTAGAGAAGCTAGAAAGCAAGAGCGTGTTCTCGCTCTAAACCAGAGTATGATCCATGGATGAGAACTATCTTGTTTGTTTCCCTTCAGATATGGAGTTAAATCCCAGGCTCTGTGTCTTCCTACAAGCAAGACTTCGTTTCAGGTAAGGGCAGTCACTTCTCAGCTCAAAAGAACTACATCGTTCACGAAGCTCACACGTTTCTCATCTTAAATGACAAGCATTGGATGTTAGAGACCAGTGCTTTGTATCAGTTTCTGAAGCAGAGTTGGACTACATATCTTCCATATGTGTAGGAAACATCGTTCTTTTGTTCTCAGCACACTCACGTTCATGCTGTCTTAGAGCCTCTAGAAAGCAAGTGCGTGCTTCTTGCTCTAAAGCAGAGTGTGATCAATGGATGAGAACTCTGCTGTGTGTTTTACTTCAGAAATGGAGTTAAATCCCAGGCTCTGACTCTTCCTACAAAAAAGACTTCGTTTCTGGTTACGGCAGTTACTTTACATCTCAAACGAAATACGTCGTTCACGAAACTCACACGATTCTCATCTTAACTGACAAGCATTGGATGTTAGAGGACCTGCGGTTTGTTTCAGTTTCAGAAGCAGAGTTTAACTAGATATGGTCCGTATGTGTAGGAAACACCGTTCTTTTGTTCTGAGCATAGTCACGTTTCCTGTTGTATTAGAGCCTCTAGAAAGCAAGAGTGTGCTTCTTGGTCTAAAGCAGAGTGTTATCAATGGATGAGAAATCTGCTGTGTGTTTCACTTCAGAAATGGAGTTAAATCCCAAGCTCTGAGTCTTCCTACAAGGAAGACTTCGTTTCCAGAAAGGGCAGTTACTTTACATCTCAAACGAATTACGTCGTTCACGAAGCTCACACGATTCTCATCTTAACTGACAAGCATTGGATGTTAGAGGACCAGTGCTTTGTATCAGTGTCAGAAGCAGAGTTGGACTAGATATGGTCTGTATGTGTAGGAAACACCGTTCTTTTGTTCTGAGCACACTCAGATTTCCTGCTGTATTAGAGACGCTAGAAAGCAAGAGCGTGCTTCTTGTTCTAAAGCAGAGTGTGATCCATGGATGAGAACTATACTGTGGGTTTCACTTCAGAAATGGAGGTAAATCCCAGGCTCTGTGTCTTCCTACAAGCAAGACTTTGTTTCAGGTAAGGGCAGTCACTTTTCAGCTCAAACGAACTACAACGTTCTCAAAGCTCACCCGTTTCACATCTTAAATTACAAGCATTGGATGTTAGAGGACCAGGGCTTTGTATCAGTTTCAGAAGCAGACTTGGACTACATATGGTCCTTATGTGTAGGAAACACCATTCTCTTGTTCTGAGCACACTCAGATTTCCTGCTGTATTACAGATGCTAGAAAGCAAGAGCGTGATTCTCGCTCTAAAGCAGAGTGTGATCCATGGATGAGAACTATGCTGTGTGTTTCACTTCAGAAATGGAGTTAAATCCCAGGCTCTGTGTCTTCCTACAAGCATGACTTCGTTTCAGGTTAGGGCAGTCACTTTTCAGCTCCAACAAACTACGTCGTTCACGAAGCTCACACGTTTCTCATCTTAACTAACAAGCATTGGCTGTTAGAGGATCAGTGCTTTGTGTCCGTTTCAGAAGCATAATTTGACTAGACATGGTCCGTAAGTGTAGGAAACACCGTTCTTTTGTTCTCAGCACACTCACGTTTCCTGCTGTCTTAGAGATTCTAGAAAGCAAGAGCGTGCTTCTTGCTCTAAAGCAGAGTGTGATCTATGGATGAGAACTCTGCTGAGTTTTTCCCTTCAGAAATGGAGTTAAATCCCAGGTCTGTGTCTTCCTACAAGCAAGACTTCGTTTCAGGTAAGGGCAGTTTCTTTACAGCTCAAATGAACAAAATTGTTTACGAAGCTCACACGTTTCTCATCTTAACTAACAAGCATTGGATGTTAGAGGACCTGTGGTTTGTTTCAGTTTCAGGAGCAGATTTGAACTAGATATGGTCGATATGTGTAGGAAACACCGTTCTATTGTTCTGAGCACACTCAGATTTCCTGCTGTATTAGAGACGCTAGGAAGCAAGAGCGTGCTTCTCATTCTAAAGCAGAGTGTGATCCATGGATGAGAACTATACTGTGTGTTTCACTTCAGAAATGGAGTTAAATCCCAGGCTCTGTGTCTTCCTCCAAGCAAGACTACGTTTCAGGTTAGGGCAGTCACTTTTCAGCTCAAAGGAACTACGTCGTTCACGAATCTCACACGTTCCTCATCTTAACTGACAAGAATTGGATGTTAGAGGACCAGTGCTTTGTATCAGTTTCAGAAGCAGAGTTGGACTAGATATGGTCCGTATGTGTAGGAAACACCGTTCTTTTGATCTCAACACACTCACGTTTCCTGCTGAATTAGAGATTCCAGAAAGCAAGAGCGTGCTTGTTGTTCTAAGCAGAGTGTGATCAATGGATGAGAACTCTTCTGTGTGTTTCACTTCAGAAAAGGAGTTAAATCCCAGGCTCTGAGTCTTCCTAAAAGCAAGAATTCTTTTGAGGTAAGGGCAGTTTCTTACAGCTCAAACGAACTACATCGTTCACGAAGCTCACACATTCCTCATCTTAACTGACAAGCATTGGATGTTAGAGGACCAGTGCTTTGTATCAGTTGCAGAAGCAGAGTTGGACTAGATATGGTCTGTACATGGAGGAAACACAGTTCATTTGTTCTGAGCATAATCACCTTTCCTGCTACATTGGAGAATCTAGAAAGAAGAGCGTGCTTCTTGCTCTAAAGGAGAGTGTGTTTCATGGATGAGAACTCTGCTGTGTGTTTCACTTCAGATATGGAGTTAAATCCCAGGCTCTGAGTCTTCCTACAACCAAGACTTCGTTTCAGGTATGGGCAGTTACTTTACAGCTGAAAAGAACTACATCGTTCACAAAGCTCACACGTTTCTCATCTTAACTGACAAGCATTGGATGTTAGAGGACCTGTGGTTTGTTTCAGTTTCAGAAAGAATGTTGAACTAGATATGGTCCGTATGTGTAGGAAACACAGTTCATTGGTTCTGAGCATAATCACGTTTCCTGCTGTATTAGAGACTCTAGAAAGCAAGAGCGTGCTTCTTGCTCTAAAGCAGAGAGTGTTTCATGGATGAAAAGTGTGCTGTTTGTTTCCCTCCAGAAATGGAGTTAAATATCAGGCTCTCTGTCTTCCTACAAGCAAGCCTTCGTTTCGGGTAAGGGCAGTCACTTTTCAGCTCAAACGAACTACATCGTTCACGAAGCTCACACGTTTCTCATCTTAACTGACAAGCATTGGATGTTAGAGGACCAGTGGTTTGTGTCAGTTTCAGAAGCAGAGTTGGACTAGATATGGTCCGTATGTTTAGGAAACATCATTCTTTTGTTTTGAGCACACTCAGGTGTCCTTCTGTATTAGAGAATCTAGAAAGAGAATGTACTTCTTGCTCCAAAGCATAGTGTGATCAATGGATGAGAACTCTGCCGTGTGTTTCACTTCATAAATGGCGTTAAATCCCAGGCTCTGTGTCTTCCTACCAGCAAGACTTCATTTCAGGTAAGGGCAGTCACTTTTAAGCTCAAATGTACTACATCGTTCAGGAAACTCACACGTTTCTCATCTTAACTGACAAGCATTGGATGTTAGAGGACCAGTGCTTTGTATCAGTTTCAGAAGCAGAGTTGGACTACATATGGTCTGTAGGTGTAGGAAACATCGTTCTTTTGTTCTCAGCACACTCACGTTTCATGCAGACTTAGAGCCTCTAGAAAGCAAGAACGTGATTCTCGCTCTAAAGCAGAGTGTGATCCATGGATGAGAACTATGCTGTGTGTTTCCCTTCAGAAATGGTGTTAAATCCCAGGCTCTGTGTCTTCCTACAAGCAAGACTTCGTTTCAGGTAAGGGCAGTCACTTCTCAGCTCAAACGCACTACATCGTTCACGAAGCTCACACGTTTCTCATCTTAACTGACAAGCATTGGATGTTAGTGGACCAGTGCTTTGTATCAGTTTCAGAAGCAGAGTTGGACTAGATATGGTCCGTATGTGTAGGAAACACCGTTCTTTTGATCTCAACACACTCACGTTTCCTGCTGAATTAGAGATTCCAGAAAGCAAGAGCGTGCTTGTTGTTCTAAGCAGAGTGTGATCAATGGATGAGAACTCTTCTGTGTGTTTCACTTCAGAAAAGGAGTTAAATCCCAGGCTCTGAGTCTTCCTAAAAGCAAGAATTCTTTTGAGGTAAGGGCAGTTTCTTACAGCTCAAACGCACTACATCGTTCACGAAGCTCACATGTTTCTCATCTTAACTAACAAGCATTGGATGTTAGAGGACCTGTGGTTTGTTTCAGTTTCAGAAGCAGAGTTGAACTAGATATTGTCCGTATGTGTAGGAAACCCCGTTCTCTTGTTCTGAGCATACTCAGATTTCCTGCTGTATTAGAGAAGCTAGAAAGCAAGAGCGTGTTCTCGCTCTAAACCAGAGTATGATCCATGGATGAGAACTATCTTGTTTGTTTCCCTTCAGATATGGAGTTAAATCCCAGGCTCTGTGTCTTCCTACAAGCAAGACTTCGTTTCAGGTAAGGGCAGTCACTTCTCAGCTCAAAAGAACTACATCGTTCACGAAGCTCACACGTTTCTCATCTTAAATGACAAGCATTGGATGTTAGAGACCAGTGCTTTGTATCAGTTTCTGAAGCAGAGTTGGACTACATATCTTCCATATGTGTAGGAAACATCGTTCTTTTGTTCTCAGCACACTCACGTTCATGCTGTCTTAGAGCCTCTAGAAAGCAAGTGCGTGCTTCTTGCTCTAAAGCAGAGTGTGATCAATGGATGAGAACTCTGCTGTGTGTTTTACTTCAGAAATGGAGTTAAATCCCAGGCTCTGACTCTTCCTACAAAAAAGACTTCGTTTCTGGTTACGGCAGTTACTTTACATCTCAAACGAAATACGTCGTTCACGAAACTCACACGATTCTCATCTTAACTGACAAGCATTGGATGTTAGAGGACCTGCGGTTTGTTTCAGTTTCAGAAGCAGAGTTTAACTAGATATGGTCCGTATGTGTAGGAAACACCGTTCTTTTGTTCTGAGCATAGTCACGTTTCCTGTTGTATTAGAGCCTCTAGAAAGCAAGAGTGTGCTTCTTGGTCTAAAGCAGAGTGTTATCAATGGATGAGAAATCTGCTGTGTGTTTCACTTCAGAAATGGAGTTAAATCCCAAGCTCTGAGTCTTCCTACAAGGAAGACTTCGTTTCCAGAAAGGGCAGTTACTTTACATCTCAAACGAATTACGTCGTTCACGAAGCTCACACGATTCTCATCTTAACTGACAAGCATTGGATGTTAGAGGACCAGTGCTTTGTATCAGTGTCAGAAGCAGAGTTGGACTAGATATGGTCTGTATGTGTAGGAAACACCGTTCTTTTGTTCTGAGCACACTCAGATTTCCTGCTGTATTAGAGACGCTAGAAAGCAAGAGCGTGCTTCTTGTTCTAAAGCAGAGTTTGATCCATGGATGAGAACTATACTGTGGGTTTCACTTCAGAAATGGAGGTAAATCCCAGGCTCTGTGTCTTCCTACAAGCAAGACTTCGTTTCAGGTAAGGGCAGTCACTTTTCAGCTCAAACGAACTACAACGTTCTCAAAGCTCACCCGTTTCACATCTTAAATTACAAGCATTGGATGTTAGAGGACCAGGGCTTTGTATCAGTTTCAGAAGCAGACTTGGACTACATATGGTCCTTATGTGTAGGAAACACCATTCTCTTGTTCTGAGCACACTCAGATTTCCTGCTGTATTACAGATGCTAGAAAGCAAGAGCGTGATTCTCGCTCTAAAGCAGAGTGTGATCCATGGATGAGAACTATGCTGTGTGTTTCACTTCAGAAATGGAGTTAAATCCCAGGCTCTGTGTCTTCCTACAAGCATGACTTCGTTTCAGGTTAGGGCAGTCACTTTTCAGCTCCAACAAACTACGTCGTTCACGAAGCTCACACGTTTCTCATCTTAACTAACAAGCATTGGATGTTAGAGGATCAGTGCTTTGTGTCCGTTTCAGAAGCATAATTTGACTAGACATGGTCCGTAAGTGTAGGAAACACCGTACTTTTGTTCTCAGCACACTCACGTTTCCTGCTGTCTTAGAGATTCTAGAAAGCAAGAGCGTGCTTTTTGCTCTAAAGCAGAGTGTGATCAGTGGATGAAAACTCTGTTGTGTCTTTCACTTCATAAATGGCGTTAAATCCCAGGCTCTGTGTCTTCCTACAAGCAAGACTTCGTTTCAGGTAAGGGAAGTAACTTTTCAGCTCAAAGGAACTACATCGTTCACGAAGCTCACACGTTTCTCATCTTAACTGACAAGCATTGGATGTTAGAGGACCAGTGCTTTGTATCAGTTTCAGAAGCAGAGTTGGACTACATATGGTCTGTAGGTGTAGGAAACATCGTTCTTTGTTCTCAGCACACTCACGTTTCATGCAGACTTAGAGCCTCTAGAAAGCAAGAACGTGATTCTCGCTCTAAAGCAGAGTGTGATCCATGGATGAGAACTATGCTGTGTGTTTCCCTTCAGAAATGGTGTTAAATCCCAGGCTCTGTGTCTTCCTACAAGCAAGACTTCGTTTCAGGTAAGGGCAGTCACTTCTCAGCTCAAAAGAACTACATCGTTCACGAAGCTCACAATTTTCTCATCTTAAATGACAAGCATTGGATGTTAGAGGACCAGTGCTTTGTATCAGTTTCTGAAGCAGAGTTGGACTACATATCTTCCATATGTGTAGGAAACATCGTTCTTTTGTTCTCAGCACACTCACGTTTCATGCTGTCTTAGAGCCTCTAGAAAGCAAGTGTGTGCTTCTTGCTCTAAAGCAGAGTGTGATCAATGGATGAGAACTCTGCTGTGTGTTTTACTTCAGAAATGGAGTTAAATCCCAGGCTCTGACTCTTCCTACAAAAAAGACTTCGTTTCTGGTTACGGCAGTTACTTTACATCTCAAACGAAATACGTCGTTCACGAATCTCACAGGATTCTCATCTTAACTGACAAGCATTGGATGTTAGAGGACCTGCGGTTTGTTTCAGTTTCAGAAGCAGAGTTTAACTAGATATGGTCCGTATGTGTAGGAAACACCGTTCTTTTGTTCTGAGCACAGTCACGTTTCCTGTTGTATTAGAGCCTCTAGAAAGCAAGAGTGTTCTTCTTGGTCTAAAGCAGAGTGTGATCCATGGATGAGAACTATACTGTGGGTTTCACTTCAGAAATGGAGTTAAATCCCAGGCTCTGTGTCTTCCTACAAGCAAGACTTCGTTTCAGGTAAGGGCAGTCACTTTTCAGCTCAAACGAACTACAACGTTCTCAAAGCTCACCCGTTTCACATCTTAAATTACAAGCATTGGATGTTAGAGGACCAGGGCTTTGTATCAGTTTCAGAAGCAGACTTGGACTACATATGGTCCTTATGTGTAGGAAACACCATTCTCTTGTTCTGAGCACACTCAGATTTCCTGCTGTATTACAGATGCTAGAAAGCAAGAGCGTGATTCTCGCTCTAAAGCAGAGTGTGATCCATGGATGAGAACTATGCTGTGTGTTTCACTTCAGAAATGGAGTTAAATCCCAGGCTCTGTGTCTTCCTACAAGCATGACTTCGTTTCAGGTTAGGGCAGTCACTTTTCAGCTCCAACAAACTACGTCGTTCACGAAGCTCACACGTTTCTCATCTTAACTAACAAGCATTGGATGTTAGAGGATCAGTGCTTTGTGTCCGTTTCAGAAGCATAATTTGACTAGACATGGTCCGTAAGTGTAGGAAACACCGTACTTTTGTTCTCAGCACACTCACGTTTCCTGCTGTCTTAGAGATTCTAGAAAGCAAGAGCGTGCTTTTTGCTCTAAAGCAGAGTGTGATCAGTGGATGAAAACTCTGTTGTGTCTTTCACTTCATAAATGGCGTTAAATCCCAGGCTCTGTGTCTTCCTACAAGCAAGACTTCGTTTCAGGTAAGGGAAGTAACTTTTCAGCTCAAAGGAACTACATCGTTCACGAAGCTCACACGTTTCTCATCTTAACTGACAAGCATTGGATGTTAGAGGACCAGTGCTTTGTATCAGTTTCAGAAGCAGAGTTGGACTACATATGGTCTGTAGGTGTAGGAAACATCGTTCTTTGTTCTCAGCACACTCACGTTTCATGCAGACTTAGAGCCTCTAGAAAGCAAGAACGTGATTCTCGCTCTAAAGCAGAGTGTGATCCATGGATGAGAACTATGCTGTGTGTTTCCCTTCAGAAATGGTGTTAAATCCCAGGCTCTGTGTCTTCCTACAAGCAAGACTTCGTTTCAGGTAAGGGCAGTCACTTCTCAGCTCAAAAGAACTACATCGTTCACGAAGCTCACAATTTTCTCATCTTAAATGACAAGCATTGGATGTTAGAGGACCAGTGCTTTGTATCAGTTTCTGAAGCAGAGTTGGACTACATATCTTCCATATGTGTAGGAAACATCGTTCTTTTGTTCTCAGCACACTCACGTTTCATGCTGTCTTAGAGCCTCTAGAAAGCAAGTGTGTGCTTCTTGCTCTAAAGCAGAGTGTGATCAATGGATGAGAACTCTGCTGTGTGTTTTACTTCAGAAATGGAGTTAAATCCCAGGCTCTGACTCTTCCTACAAAAAAGACTTCGTTTCTGGTTACGGCAGTTACTTTACATCTCAAACGAAATACGTCGTTCACGAATCTCACAGGATTCTCATCTTAACTGACAAGCATTGGATGTTAGAGGACCTGCGGTTTGTTTCAGTTTCAGAAGCAGAGTTTAACTAGATATGGTCCGTATGTGTAGGAAACACCGTTCTTTTGTTCTGAGCACAGTCACGTTTCCTGTTGTATTAGAGCCTCTAGAAAGCAAGAGTGTTCTTCTTGGTCTAAAGCAGAGTGTGATCCATGGATGAGAACTATACTGTGGGTTTCACTTCAGAAATGGAGTTAAATCCCAGGCTCTGTGTCTTCCTACAAGCAAGACTTCGTTTCAGGTAAGGGCAGTCACTTTTCAGCTCAAACGAACTACAACGTTCTCAAAGCTCACCCGTTTCACATCTTAAATTACAAGCATTGGATGTTAGAGGACCAGTGCTTTGTATCAGTTTCAGAAGCAGACTTGGACTACATATGGTCCTTATGTGTAGGAAACACCATTCTCTTGTTCTGAGCACACTCAGTTTTCCTGCTGTATTACAGACGCTAGAAAGCAAGAGCGTGATTCTCGCTCTAAAGCAGAGTGTGATCCATGGATGAGAACTATGCTGTGTGTTTCACTTCAGAAATGGAGTTAAATCCCAGGCTCTGTGTCTTCCTACAAGCAAGACTTCGTTTCAGGTTAGGGCAGTCACTTTTCAGCTCCAACGAACTACGTCGTTCACGAAGCTCACACGTTTCTCATATTAACTGACAAGCATTGGATGGTAGAGGACCAGTGCTTTGTATCCGTTTCAGAAGCATAATTTGACTAGACATGGTCCGTAAGTGTAGGAAACACCGTTCTTTTGTTCTCAGCACACTCACGTTTCCTGCTGTCTTAGAGACTCTAGAAAGCAAGAGCGTGCTTCTTGCTCTGAAGCAGAGTGTGATCTATGGATGAGAACTCTGCTGTGTTTTTCCCTTCAGAAATGGAGTTAAATCCCAGGTCTGTGTCTTCCTACAAGCAAGACTTCGTTTCAGGTAAGGGCATTAACTTTTCAGCTCAAACGAACTACAACGTTCTCAAAGCTCACACGTTTCACATCTTAAATTACAAGCATTGGATGTTAGAGGACCAGTGCTTTGTATCAGTTTCAGAAGCAGAGTTGGACTAAATATGGTCCTTATGTGTAGGAAACACCATTCTTTTGTTCTCAGCACACTCACGTTTCCTGCTCTCTTAGAGACTCTACAAAACAAGAGCATGATTCTTGTTCTAAAGCAGAGTGTGATCAATGGATGAGAACACTGCTGTGTGTTTCACTTCAGAAATGGAGTTAAAACCCAGGCTCTGAGTCTTCCTACAAGCAAGACTTTGTTTCAGGTAAGGGCAGTTTCTTTACAGCTCAAATGAACAAAATTGTTTACGAAGCTCACACGTTTCTCATCTTAACTAACAAGCATTGGATGTTAGAGGACCTTTGGTTTGTTTCAGTTTCAGGAGCAGATTTGAACTAGATATGGTCGATATGTGTAGGAAACACCGTTCTCTTGTTCTGAGCACACTCAGATTTCCTGCTGTATTAGAGACGCTAGGAAGCAAGAGCGTGCTTCTCATTCTAAAGCAGAGTGTGATCCATGGATGAGAACTATGCTGTGTGTTTCACTTCAGAAATGGAGTTAAATCCCAGGCTCTGTGTCTTCCTACAAGCAAGACTACGTTTCAGGTTAGGGCAGTCACTTTTCAGCTCAAACGAACTACGTCGTTCAAGAAGCTCACACGTTTCTCATCTTAACTGACAAGAATTGGATGTTAGAGGACCAGTGCTTTGTATCCGTTTCAGAAGCATAATTTGATTAGACATGGTCCGTAAGTGTATGAAACACCGTTCTTTTGTTCTCAGCACACTCACGTTTCCTGCTGTCTTAGAGACTCTAGAAAGCAAGAGCGTGCTTCTTGCTCTAATGCAGAGTGTGATCTATGGATGAGAAATCTGCTGTGTGTTTCCCTTCAGAATTGGAGTTAAATCCCAGGTCTGTGTCTTCCTACAAGCAAGACTTCGTTTCAGGTAAGGGCAGTTACTTTACATCTCACACGAAATACGTCGTTCACGAAGCTCACACGATTTTCATCTTAACTGACAAGCATTGGATGTTAGAGGACCTGCGGTTTGTTTCAGTTTCAGAAGCAGAGTTTAACTAGATATGGTCTGTATGTGTAGGAAACACCGTTCTTTTGTTCTCAGCACACTCAGATTTCCTGCTGTATTAGAGACGTTAGAAAGCAAGAGCATGCTTCTTGTTCTAAAGCAGAGTGTGATCCATGGATGAGAACTATACTGTGTGTTTCACTTCAGAAATGGAGTTAAATCCCAGGCTCTGTGTCTTCCTACAAGCAAGACCTCGTTTCAGGTAAGGGCAGTCACTTTTCAGCTCAAACGAACTACAACGTTCTCAAAGCTCACACGTTTCTCATCTTAAATTAGAAGCATTGGATGTTAGAGGACCAGTGCTTTGTATCAGTTTCAGAAGCAGAGTTGGACTAGATATGGTCCTTATGTGTAGGAAACACGGTTCTTTTGTTCTCAGCACACTCACGTTTCCTGCTCTCTTAGAGAGTCTACAAAACAAGAGCATGATTCTTGTTCTAAAGCAGAGTGTGATCAATGGAAGAGAACACTGCTGTGTGTTTCACTTCAGAAATGGAGTTAAAACCCATGCTCTGAGTCTTCCTACATGCAAGACTTCGTTTCATGTGAGGGCAGTTTCTTTACAGCTCAAACGAACAAAATTGTTTACAAAGCTCACACGTTTCTCATCTTAACTAACAACCATTGGATGTTAGAAGACCTGTGGTTTGTTTCAGTTTCAGGAGCAGATTTGAAATAGATATGGTCCGTATGTGTAGGAAACACCGTTCTCTTGTTCTGAGCACACTCAGATTTCCTGCTGTATTAGAGACTCTAGAAAGCAACAGCGTGCTTCTTGCTCTAAAGCACAGTGTGATCCATGGATGAGAACTATGCTGTGGGTTTCCCTTCAAAAATGGAGTTAAATCCCAGGCTCTGTGTCTTCCTACAAGCAAGACTTCGTTTCACTTAAGGGCAGTCACTTTTCAGCTCAAACGAACTACATTGTTCCCTGAGCTCCCACGTTTCTCATATTAACAGACAAGCATTGGATGTTAGAGGACCAGTGCTTTGTATCAGTTTCAGAAGTATAGTTATACTAGATATGGTCTTTATGTGTAGAAAACACCTTTCTTTTGTAATCAGCACACTCACGTTTCCTGCTGTCTTAGAGACTTTAGAAAGCAAGAGCGTGCTTCTCGCTCTAAAGCAGAGTGTGATCCATGCATGAAAACGATGATGTGTGTTTCCCTTCAGAAAAGGAGTTAAATCCCAGGCTCTATGTCTTCCTACAAGCAAGACTTCGTTTCAGGTAAGGTCAGTCATTTTTTGCTCAAAGGAACTACATCGTTCTCGAAGCTCACACGTTTCTCATCTTAACTGACAAGCATTGGATGTTAGAGGAGTAGTGCTTTGTACCAGTTTCAGAAGCAGAGTTGGACTGTATAATGTCTTTATGTGTAGGAAACACCGTTCTTTTGTTCTCAGCACACTCACGTTTCCTGCTGTCTTAGATTCTAGAAAGCAAGATCGTGCTTCTCGCTCTAAAGCAGAGTGTGATCCATGGATGAAAACTATGCTGTGTGTTTCACTTCAGAAATGGCGTTAAATCCCAGGCTCTGAGTCTTCCCACAAGCAAGACTTCGTTTCAGGTAAGGGCAGTCACTTTTTAGCTCAAACGAACTACATCGTTCACTGAGCTCACACGTTTCTCATCTTACCTGACAAGCTTTGGATGATAGAGGGTCAGTGCTTTGTATCAGTTTCAGAAGCAGATTTGGAATACATATGGTCCATATGTGTAGGAATCACCGTTCTTTTGTTCTGGGCAAACTCAGATTTCCTGCTGTATTAGAGACTCTAGAAAGCAAGAGCGTGCTTCTTGCTCTAAAGCAGAGTGTGATCCATGGATGAGAACTATGCTGTGTGTTTCCCTTCAGAAATGGAGTTAAACCCCAGGCTCTGTGTCTTCCTACAGGCAAGACTTCGTTTCAGATAAGGGCAGTCACTTTTCAGCTCAAACGAACTACATCATTCACGATGCTCACACGTTTCTCATCTTAACAGACAAGCATTGGCTGTTAGAGGACCAGTGCTTTGTATCATTTTCAGAAGCAGAGTTGGACTAGATATGGTCCATATGTGTAGGAAACACCGTTCTTTTGTTCTCAGCACACTCACGTTTCCTGCTGTCTTAGAGACTCTAGAAAGCAAGAGCGTGCTTCTTGCTCTAAAGCAGAGTGTGATCCATGGATGAGAACTATGCTGTGTGTTTCCCTTCAGATATGGACTTAAATCCCAGGCTCTGTGTCTTCCTACATGCAAGACTTCCTTTCAGGTAAGGGCAGTCACTTTTCAGCTCAAACGAACTACATCGTTCACTGACCTCACACTTTTCTCATCTTAACAGACAAGCATTGGATGTTAGAGGAAAAGTGCTTTTTATCAGTTTAAGAAGCAGAGTTGGACTAGATATGGTCCGTATGTGTAGGAAACACCGTTCTTTTGTTCTCAGCACACTCACGTTTTCAGCTGTCTTAGAGACTCTGGAAAGCAAGAGCGTGCTTCTTGTTCTTAAGCAGAGTGTGATCAATGGATGAGACAATGCTGTGTGTTTCACTTCAGAAATGGAGTTAAATCCCATGCTCTGAGTCTCCCCACAAGCAAGACTTCGTTTCAGGTAAGGGCAGTCACTTTTCTGCTCAAAGGAACTACATCATTCACGAAGCTCACACGATTCTCATCTTAACTGACAAGCATTGGATGTTAGAGGACCAGTGCATTGTATCAGTTTCAGAAGAAGATTTGGACTACATATAGACCGTATGTGTAGGAAACACCGTTCTTTTGTTCTGGGCACACTCAGATTTCCTGCTGTATTAGAGACTCTAGAAAGCAAGATCGTGCTTCTTGTTCTAAAGCAGAGTGTGATCAATGGATGAGAACACTGCTGTGTGTTTCACTTCAGAAATGGAGTTAAATCCCAGGCTGTGTGTCTTCCTACAAGCAAGACTTCGTTTCAGGTAAGGTCAGTCATTTTTTGCTCAAAGGAACTACATCGTTCTCGAATCTCACACGTTTCTCATCTTAACAGACAAGCATTGGATCTTAGAGGACCAGTGCTTTGTATCAGTTTCAGAAGAAGAGTTGGACTAGATATGGTCCGTATGTGTAGCAAACACCGTTCTTTTGTTCTCAGCACACTCACATTTCCTGCTGTCTTAGAGAATCTAGAAAGCAAGAGCGTGCTTCTCACTCTAAAGCAGAGTGTGATCCATGGATGAGAACTATGCTGTGTGTTTCCCTTCAGAAATGGAGTTAAATCCCAGGCTGTGTGTCTTCCTACAAGCAAGACTTCGTTTCAGGTAAGGTCAGTCATTTTTTGCTCAAAGGAACTACATCTTTCACGAAGCTCACACGTTTCTCATCTTAACTGACAAGCATTGGATGTTAGAGGAGTAGTGCTTTGTACCAGTTTCAGAAGCAGAGTTGGACTATATAATGTCTGTATGTGTAGGAAACACCGTTCTTTTGTTCTCAGCACACTCACGTTTCCTGCTGTCTTAGATTCTAGAAAGCAAGATCGTGCTTCTCGCTCTAAAGCAGAGTGTGATCCATGGATGAAAACTATGCTGTGTGTTTCACTTCAGAAATGGAGTTAAATCCCAGGCTCTGAGTCTTCCCACAAGCAAGACTTCCTTTCTGGTAAGGGCAGTCACTTTTCAGCTCAAACGAACTATATCGTTCCCTGAGCTCACACGTTTCTCATATTAACACACAAGCATTGGATGTTAGAGGACCAGTGCTTTGTATCAGTTTCAGAAGACGAGTTGGACTAGATATGGTCCGTATGTGTAGGAAACACCGTTCTTTTGTTCTCAGCACACTCATGTTTCAAGCTGTCTTAGAGACAATAGAAAGCAAGAGCGGGCTTATCGCTCAAAAGCAGAGTGTGATCCATGGATGAGAACTATGCTGTGTGTTTCACTTCAGAAATGGAGTTAAATCCCAGGCTCTGAGTCTTCCTACAAGCAAGACTTCGTTTCAGGTAAGGGCAGTCACTTTTTAGCTCAAACAAACTACATCGTTCACTGAGCTCACACATTTCTCATCTTACCTGACAAGCTTTGGATGATAGAGGGTCAGTGCTTTGTATCAGTTTCAGAAGCAGATTTGGAATACATATGGTCCATATGTGTAGGAATCACCGTTCTTTTGTTCTGGGCACACTCAGATTTACTGCTGTATTAGAGACTCTAGAAAGCAAGAGCGTGCTTCTTGCTCTAAAGCAGAGTGTGATCCATGGATGAGAACTATGCTGTGTGTTTCCCTTCAAAAATGGAGTTAAATCCCAGCCTCTGCGTCATTCTACAGGCAAGACTTGGTTTCAGGTAAGGGCAGTCACTTTTCAGCTCAAACGAACTACATCGTTCCCTGAGCTCACACGTTTCTCATATTAACAGACAAGCATTGGATGTTAGAGGACCAGTGCTTTGTATCAGTTCAAGAAGCAGAGTTGGACTAGATATGGTCCGTATGTGTAGGAAACACCGTTCTTTTGTTCTCAGCACACTCACGTTTCCTGCTGTCTTAGAGAATCTAGAAAGCAAGAGCGTGCTTCTCGCTCTAAAGCAGAGTGTGATCCATGGATGAATACTATGCTGTGTGTTTCCCTTCAGAAATGGACTTAAATCCCTGGCTCTGTGTCTTACTAAAAGCAAGACTTCGTTTCAGGTAAGGGCAGTCACTTTTCAGTTCAAAGGAACTACATCATTCACAAAGCTCACACGTTTCTCATCTTAACTGACAAGCATTGGATGTTAGAGGACCAGTGCTTTGTATCATTTTCAGAAGCAGAGTTGGACTATATAATGTCTGTATGTGTAGGAAACACCGTTCTTTTGTTCTCAGCACACTCACGTTTCCTGCTGTCTTAGAGACTCTATAAAGCAAGTGCGTGCTTCTCGCTCTAAAGCAGAGTGTGATCCATGGATGAGAACTATGCTGTGTGTTTCCCTTCAGATATGGAGTTAAATCCCAGGCTCTGTGTCTTCCTATAAGCAAGACTTCCTTTCAGGTAAGGGCAGTCACTTTTCAGCTCAAACGAACTACATCGTTCACTGACCTCACACTTTTCTCATCTTAACAGACAAGCATTGGATGTTAGAGGAAAAGTGCTTTTTATCAGTTTAAGAAGCAGAGTTGGACTAGATATGGTCCGTATGTGTAGGAAACACTGTTCTTTTGTTCTCAGCACACTCACGTTTTCAGCTGTCTTAGAGACTCTGGAAAGCAAGAGCGTGCTTCTTGTTCTTAAGCAGAGTGTGATCAATGGATGAGACAATGCTGTGTGTTTCACTTCAGAAATGGAGTTAAATCCCATGCTCTGAGTCTCCCCACAAGCAAGACTTCGTTTCAGGTAAGGGCAGTCACTTTTCTGCTCAAAGAAACTACATAATTCACGAAGCTCACACGATTCTCATCTTAACTGACAAGCATTGGATGTTAGAGGACCAGTGCATTGTATCAGTTTCAGAAGAAGATTTGGACTACATATAGACCATATGTGTAGGAAACACCGTTCTTTTGTTCTGGGCACACTCAGATTTCCGGCTGTATTAGAGACTCTAGAAAGCAAGATCGTGCTTCTTGTTCTAAAGCAGAGTGTGATCAATGGATGAGAACACTGCTGTGTGTTTCACTTCAGAAATGGAGTTAAATCCCAGGCTGTGTGTCTTCCTACAAGCAAGACTTCGTTTCAGGTAAGGTCAGTCATTTTTTGCTCAAACGAACTACATCGTTCACGAAGCTCACACGTTTCTCATCTTAACAGACAAGCATTGGATCTTAGAGGACCAGTGCTTTGTATCAGTTTCAGAAGAAGAGTTGGACTAGATATGGTCCGTATGTATAGGAAACACCGTTCTTTTGTTCTAAGCACACTCACGTTTCCTGCTCTCTTAGAGACTTTAGAAAGCAAGAGCGTGCTTCTCGCTCTAAAGCAGAGTGTGATCCATGGATGAAAACGATGCTTTGTGTTTCCCTTCAGAAAAGGAGTTAAATCCCAGGCTCTGTGTCTTCCTACAAGCAAGACTTCGTTTCAGGTAAGGGCAGTCACTTTTCAGCTCAAACGAACTACATCTTTCACGGAGCTCACACGTTTCTCATCTTAACAGACAAGCATTGGATGTTAGAGGACCAGTGCTTTGTATCATTTTCAGAAGCAGAGTTGGACTAGATATGGTCCGTATGTGTAGGAAACACCGTTCTTTTGTTCTAAGCACACTCACGTTTCCTGTCGTCATAGAGACTCTAGAACGCAAGATCGTGCTTCTTGTTCTAAAGCAGAGTGTGATCAATGTATGAGAACACTGCTGTGTGTTTCACGTCAGAAATGAAGTTAAATCCCAGGCTCCAAGTCTTCCTACAAGCAAGACTTCCTTTCAGGAAAGGGCAATCAGTTTTCTGTTCAAACGAACTACATCGTTCACGAAGCTCACGTGTTTCTCATCTTAACTGACAAGCATTGGATGTTAGAGGACCAGTGCTTTGTATCAGTTTCAGAAGAAGAGTTGGACTAGATATGGTCCGTATGTGTAGGAAACACCGTTCTTTTGTTCTCAGCACACTCACGTTCCTGCTGTCTTAGAGAATCTAGAAAGCAAGAGCGTGCTTCTCGCTCTAAAGCAGAGTGTGATCCATGGATGAATACTATGCTGTGTGTTTCCCTTCAGAAATGGACTTAAATCCCAGGCTCTGTGTCTTACTACAAGGAAGACTTCGTTTCAGGTAAGGGCATTCACTTTTCAGCTCAAACGAACTAAATCTTTCACGGAGCTCACATGTTTCTCATCTTAACAGAAAAGCATTGTATGTTAGAGGACCAGTGCTTTGTATCAGTTCCAGTAGCAGAGTTTGACTAGATATGGTCCGTATGTGTAGGAAATACCGCTCTTTTGTTCTCAGCACACACATGTTTCCTGCTGTCTTAGAGACTCTAGAAAGCAAGAGCATGCTTCTCGCTCTAAAGCAGAGTGTGATCCATGGATGAGACAATGCTGTGTGTTTCACTTCAGAAATGGAGTTATACCCCAGGCTCTGTGTCTTCCTACAAGCACTACTTCGTTTCAGGAAAGGGCAGTCACTTTTCTGCTCAAACGAACTACATCTTTCACGAAGCTCACATGTTTCTCATCTTAACTGACAAGCATTGGATGTTAGAGGAGCAGTGCTTTGTACCAATTTCAGAAGAAGAGTTGGACTATATAATGTCTGTATGTGTAGGAAACACCGTTCTTTTGTTCTCAGCACACTCACGTTTCCTGCTGTCTTAGATTCTAGAAAGCAAGATCGTGCTTCTCGCTCTAAAGCAGAGTGTGATCCATGGATGAGAACTATGCTGTGTGTATCACTTCAGAAATGGAGTTAAATCCCAGGCTCTGAGTCTTCCTACAAGCAAGACTTCGTTTCAGGTAAGGGCAGTCACTTTTTAGCTCAAACGAACTACATCGTTCACTGAGCTCACACGTTTCTCATCTTACCTGACAAGCTTTGGATGATAGAGGTTCAGTGCTTTGTATCAGTTTCAGAAGCAGATTTGGAATACATATGGTCCATATATGTAGGAATCACCGTTCTTTTGTTCTGGGCACACTCAGATTTCCTGCTGTATTAGAGACTCTAGAAAGCAAGAGCGTGCTTCTTGCTCTAAAGCAGAGTGTGATCCATGGATGAGAACTATGCTGTGTGTTTCCCTCAAAAATGGAGTTAAATCCCAGCCTCTGCGTCATTCTACAGGCAAGACTTCGTTTCATGTAAGGGCAGTAACTTTTCAGCTCAAACGAACTACATCGTTCACGAAGCTCACACGTTTCTCATCTTAACAGACAAGCATTGGATGTTAGAGGACCAGTGCGTTGTATCAGTTTCAGAAGAAGAGTTGGACTAGATATGGTCCGTATGTGTAGGAAACACCGTTCTTTTGTTCTCAGCACACTCACGTTTCCTGCTGTCTTAGAGACTCTAGAAAGCAAGAGCGTGCATATCGCTCAAAAGCAGAGTGTGATCCATGGATGAGACAATGCTGTGTGTTTCACTTCAGAAATGCAATTAAATCCCATGCTCTGAGTCTCCCTACAAGCAAGACTTCGTTTCAGGAAAGGGCAGTCACTTTTCTGCTCAAATGAACTACATCTTTCACGAAGCTCACACGTTTCTCATCTTAACTGACAAGCATTGGATGTTAGAGGAGCAGTGCTTTGTACCAGTTTCAGAAGAAGAGTTGGACTATATAATGTCTGTATGTGTAGGAAACACCGTTCTTTTGTTCTCATCACACTCACGTTTCCTGCTGTCTTAGATTCTAGTAAGCAAGATCGTGCTTCTCGCTCTAAAGCAGAGTGTGATCCATGGATGAAAACTATGCTGTGTGTTTCACTTCAGAAATGGAGTTAAATCCCAGGCTCTGAGTCTTCCCATAAGCAAGACTTCCTTTCAGGTAAGGGCAGTCACTTTTCAGCTCAAACGTACTACATCGTTCCCTGAGCTCACACGTTTCTCATATTAACACACAAGCATTGGATGTTAGAGGACCAGTGCTTTGTATCAGTTTCAGAAGAAGAGTTGGACTAGATATGGTCCGTATGTGTAGGAAACACCGTTCTTTTGTTCTCAGCACACTCATATTTCCTGCTGTCTTAGAGACAATAGAAAGCAAGAGCGAACTTATCGCTCAAAAGCAGAGTGTGATCCATGGATGAGAACTATGCTGTGTGTTTCCCTTCAGAAATGGAGTTAAAGTCGAGGCTCTGTGTCTTCCTACAGGCAAGACTTCGTTTCAGATAAGGGCAGTCACTTTTCAGCTCAAACGAACTACATCGTTCACGAAGCTCACACGTTTCTCGTCTTAACAGACAAGCATTGGATGTTAGAGGACCAGTGCTTTGTATCAGTTCAAGAAGCAGAGTAGGACTAGATATGGTCCGTATGTGTAGGAAACACCGTTCTTTTGTTCTCAGCACACTCACGTTTCCTGCTGTCTTAGAGAATCTAGAAAGCAAGAGCGTCCTTCTCGCTCTAAAGCAGAGTGTGATCCATGGATGAGAACTATGCTGTGTGTTTCACTTCAGAAATGGAGTTAAATCCCAGGCTCTGAGTCTTCCTAGAAGCAAGACTTCGTTTCAGGTAAGGGCAGTCACTTTTTAGCTCAAACGAACTACATCGTTCACTGAGCTCACATGTTTCTCATCTTACCTGACAAGCATTGGATGATAGAGGGTCAGTGCTTTGTATCAGTTTCAGAATCAGATATGGAATACATATGGTCCATATGTGTAGGAATCACCGTTCTTTTGTTCTGGGCACACTCAGATTTCCTGCTGTCTTAGAGACTCTAGAAAGCAAGAGCGTGCTTCTTGCTCTAAAGCAGAGTGTGATCCATGGATGAGAACTATGCTGTGTGTTTCCCTTCAAAAATGGAGTTAAATCCCAGCCTCTGTGTCATTCTACAGGCAAGACTTCGTTTCATGTAAGGGCAGTAACTTTTCAGCTCAAACGAACTACATCATTCACGAAGCTCACACGTTTCTCATCTTAACAGACAAGCATTGGATGTTAGAGGACCAGTGCTTTGTATCAGTTTCAGAAGAAGAGTTGGACTAGATATGGTCCGTATGTGTAGGAAACACCGTTCTTTTGTTCTCAGCACACTCACGTTTCCTGCTGTCTTAGAGACTCTAGAAAGCAAGAGCGTGCATATCGCTCAAAAGCAGAGTGTGATCCATGGATGAGACAATGCTGTGTGTTTCACTTCAGAAATGCAATTAAATCCCATGCTCTGAGTCTCCCTACAACCAAGACTTCTTTTCAGGTAAGGACAGTCACTTTTCTGCTCAAAACAACTACATCGTTCACGAAGCTCACACGTTTCTCATCTTAACTGACAAGCATTGGATGTTAGAGGACCAGTGCATTGTATCAGTTTCAGAAGAAGATTTGGACTACATATAGTCCGTATGTGTAGGAAACACCGTTCTTTTGTTCTGGGCACACTCAGATTTCCTGCTGTAGTAGAGACTCTAGAAAGCAAGAGCATGCTTCTTGCTCTAAAGCAGAGTGTGATCCATGGATGAGAACTATGCTGTGTGTTTCCCTTCAGAAATGGAGTTAAACCGCAGGCTCTGTGTCTTCCTACAGGCAAGACTTCGTTTCAGATAAGGGCAGTCACTTTTCAGCTCAAAAGAACTACATCGTTCACGAAGCTCACACGTTTCTCATCTTAACAGACAAGCATTGGATGTTAGAGGACTAGTGCTTTGTATCAGTTTCAGAAGAAGAGTTGGACTAGATGTGGTCCTTATGTGCAGGAAACACCATTCTTTTGTTCTTAGCACACTCACATTTCCTGCTGTCTTAGAGAATCTAGAAAGCAAGAGCATGCTTCTCACTCTAAAGCAGAGTGTGATCCATGGATGAGAACTATGCTGTGTGTTTCCCTTCAGAAATGGAGTTAAATCCCAGGCTCTGAGTCTTCCTACAAGCAAGACTTCGTTTCAGGTAAGGGCAGTCACTTTTTAGCTCAAACGAACTACATCGTTCACTGAGCTCACACGTTTCTCATCTTACCTGACAAGCTTTGGATGATAGAGGTTCAGTGCTTTGTATCAGTTTCAGAAGCAGATTTGGAATACATATGGTCCATATATGTAGGAATCACCGTTCTTTTGTTCTGGGCACACTCAGATTTCCTGCTGTATTAGAGACTCTAGAAAGCAAGAGCGTGCTTCTTGCTCTAAAGCAGAGTGTGATCCATGGATGAGAACTATGCTGTGTGTTTCCCTCAAAAATGGAGTTAAATCCCAGCCTCTGCGTCATTCTACAGGCAAGACCTCGTTTCATGTAAGGGCAGTAACTTTTCAGCTCAAACGAACTACATCGTTCACGAAGCTCACACGTTTCTCATCTTAACAGACAAGCATTGGATGTTAGAGGACCAGTGCGTTGTATCAGTTTCAGAAGAAGAGTTGGACTAGATATGGTCCGTATGTGTAGGAAACACCGTTCTTTTGTTCTCAGCACACTCACGTTTCCTGCTGTCTTAGAGACTCTAGAAAGCAAGAGCGTGCATATCGCTCAAAAGCAGAGTGTGATCCATGGATGAGACAATGCTGTGTGTTTCACTTCAGAAATGCAATTAAAACCCATGCTCTGAGTCTCCCTACAAGCAAGACTTCGTTTCAGGAAAGGGCAGTCACTTTTTAGCTCAAACGAACTACATCGTTCACTGAGCTCACACGTTTCTCATCTTACCTGACAAGCTTTGGATGTTAGAGGGTCAGTGCTTTGCATCAGATTCAGAAGCAGATTTGGAATACATATGGTCCATATGTGTAGGAATCCCCGTTCTTTTGTTCTGGGCACACTCAGATTTCCTGCTGTATTAGAGACTCTAGAAAGCAAGAGCCTGGTTCTTGCTCTAAAGCAGAGTGTGATCCATGGATGAGAACTATGCTGTGTGTTTCCCTTCAAAAATGGAGTTAAATCCCAGCCTCTGCGTCATTCTACAGGCAAGACTTCGTTTCATGTAAGGGCAGTAACTTTTCAGCTCAAACGAACTACATCGTTCACGAAGCTCACACGTTTCTCATCTTAACAGACAAGCATTGGATGTTAGAGGACCAGTGCTTTGTATCAGTTTCAGAAGAAGAGTTGGACTAGATATGGTCCTTATGTGTAGGAAACACCGTTCTTTTGTTCTGGGCACACTCAGATTTCCTGCTGTAGTAGAGACTCTAGAAAGCAAGAGCGTGCTTCTTGCTCTAAAGCAGAGTGTGATCCATGGATGAGAACTATGCTGTGTGTTTCCCTTCAGAAATGGAGTTATACCCCAGGCTCTGTGTCTTCCTACAAGCACTACTTCGTTTCAGGAAAGGGCAGTCACTTTTCTGCTCAAACGAACTACATCTTTCACGAAGCTCACATGTTTCTCATCTTAACTGACAAGCATTGGATGTTAGAGGAGCAGTGCTTTGTACCAATTTCAGAAGAAGAGTTGGACTATATAATGTCTGTATGTGTAGGAAACACCGTTCTTTTGTTCTCAGCACACTCACGTTTCCTGCTGTCTTAGATTCTAGAAAGCAAGATCGTGCTTCTCGCTCTAAAGCAGAGTGTGATCCATGGATGAGAACTATGCTGTGTGTTTCACTTCAGAAATGGAGTTAAATCCCAGGCTCTGAGTCTTCCTACAAGCAAGACTTCGTTTCAGGTAAGGGCAGTCACTTTTTAGCTCAAACGAACTACATCGTTCACTGAGCTCACACGTTTCTCATCTTACCTGACAAGCTTTGGATGATAGAGGTTCAGTGCTTTGTATCAGTTTCAGAAGCAGATTTGGAATACATATGGTCCATATATGTAGGAATCACCATTCTTTTGTTCTGGGCACACTCAGATTTCCTGCTGTATTAGAGACTCTAGAAAGCAAGAGCGTGCTTCTTGCTCTAAAGCAGAGTGTGATCCATGGATGAGAACTATGCTGTGTGTTTCCCTCAAAAATGGAGTTAAATCCCAGCCTCTGCGTCATTCTACAGGCAAGACTTCGTTTCATGTAAGGGCAGTAACTTTTCAGCTCAAACGAACTACATCGTTCACGAAGCTCACACGTTTCTCATCTTAACAGACAAGCATTGGATGTTAGAGGACCAGTGCGTTGTATCAGTTTCAGAAGAAGAGTTGGACTAGATATGGTCCGTATGTGTAGGAAACACCGTTCTTTTGTTCTCAGCACACTCACGTTTCCTGCTGTCTTAGAGACTCTAGAAAGCAAGAGCGTGCATATCGCTCAAAAGCAGAGTGTGATCCATGGATGAGACAATGCTGTGTGTTTCACTTCAGAAATGCAATTAAATCCCATGCTCTGAGTCTCCCTACAAGCAAGACTTCGTTTCAGGAAAGGGCAGTCACTTTTCTGCTCAAATGAACTACATCTTTCACGAAGCTCACACGTTTCTCATCTTAACTGACAAGCATTGGATGTTAGAGGAGCAGTGCTTTGTACCAGTTTCAGAAGAAGAGTTGGACTATATAATGTCTGTATGTGTAGGAAACACCGTTCTTTTGTTCTCATCACACTCACGTTTCCTGCTGTCTTAGATTCTAGTAAGCAAGATCGTGCTTCTCGCTCTAAAGCAGAGTGTGATCCATGGATGAAAACTATGCTGTGTGTTTCACTTCAGAAATGGAGTTAAATCCCAGGCTCTGAGTCTTCCCATAAGCAAGACTTCCTTTCAGGTAAGGGCAGTCACTTTTCAGCTCAAACGTACTACATCGTTCCCTGAGCTCACACGTTTCTCATATTAACACACAAGCATTGGATGTTAGAGGACCAGTGCTTTGTATCAGTTTCAGAAGAAGAGTTGGACTAGATATGGTCCGTATGTGTAGGAAACACCGTTCTTTTGTTCTCAGCACACTCATATTTCCTGCTGTCTTAGAGACAATAGAAAGCAAGAGCGAGCTTATCGCTCAAAAGCAGAGTGTGATCCATGGATGAGAACTATGCTGTGTGTTTCCCTTCAGAAATGGAGTTAAAGTCGAGGCTCTGTGTCTTCCTACAGGCAAGACTTCGTTTCAGATAAGGGCAGTCACTTTTTAGCTCAAACGAACTACATCGTTCACGAAGCTCACACGTTTCTCGTCTTAACAGACAAGCATTGGATGTTAGAGGACCAGTGCTTTGTATCAGTTCAAGAAGCAGAGTAGGACTAGATATGGTCCGTATGTGTAGGAAACACCGTTCTTTTGTTCTCAGCACACTCACGTTTCCTGCTGTCTTAGAGAATCTAGAAAGCAAGAGCGTCCTTCTCGCTCTAAAGCAGAGTGTGATCCATGGATGAGAACTATGCTGTGTGTTTCACTTCAGAAATGGAGTTAAATCCCAGGCTCTGAGTCTTCCTAGAAGCAAGACTTCGTTTCAGGTAAGGGCAGTCACTTTTTAGCTCAAACGAACTACATCGTTCACTGAGCTCACATGTTTCTCATCTTACCTGACAAGCATTGGATGATAGAGGGTCAGTGCTTTGTATCAGTTTCAGAATCAGATATGGAATACATATGGTCCATATGTGTAGGAATCACCGTTCTTTTGTTCTGGGCACACTCAGATTTCCTGCTGTCTTAGAGACTCTAGAAAGCAAGAGCGTGCTTCTTGCTCTAAAGCAGAGTGTGATCCATGGATGAGAACTATGCTGTGTGTTTCCCTTCAAAAATGGAGTTAAATCCCAGCCTCTGTGTCATTCTACAGGCAAGACCTCGTTTCATGTAAGGGCAGTAACTTTTCAGCTCAAACGAACTACATCGTTCACGAAGCTCACACGTTTCTCATCTTAACAGACAAGCATTGGATGTTAGAGGACCAGTGCGTTGTATCAGTTTCAGAAGAAGAGTTGGACTAGATATGGTCCGTATGTGTAGGAAACACCGTTCTTTTGTTCTCAGCACACTCACGTTTCCTGCTGTCTTAGAGACTCTAGAAAGCAAGAGCGTGCATATCGCTCAAAAGCAGAGTGTGATCCATGGATGAGACAATGCTGTGTGTTTCACTTCAGAAATGCAATTAAAACCCATGCTCTGAGTCTCCCTACAAGCAAGACTTCGTTTCAGGAAAGGGCAGTCACTTTTTAGCTCAAACGAACTACATCGTTCACTGAGCTCACACGTTTCTCATCTTACCTGACAAGCTTTGGATGTTAGAGGGTCAGTGCTTTGCATCAGATTCAGAAGCAGATTTGGAATACATATGGTCCATATGTGTAGGAATCCCCGTTCTTTTGTTCTGGGCACACTCAGATTTCCTGCTGTATTAGAGACTCTAGAAAGCAAGAGCCTGGTTCTTGCTCTAAAGCAGAGTGTGATCCATGGATGAGAACTATGCTGTGTGTTTCCCTTCAAAAATGGAGTTAAATCCCAGCCTCTGCGTCATTCTACAGGCAAGACTTCGTTTCATGTAAGGGCAGTAACTTTTCAGCTCAAACGAACTACATCGTTCACGAAGCTCACACGTTTCTCATCTTAACAGACAAGCATTGGATGTTAGAGGACCAGTGCTTTGTATCAGTTTCAGAAGAAGAGTTGGACTAGATATGGTCCTTATGTGTAGGAAACACCGTTCTTTTGTTCTGGGCACACTCAGATTTCCTGCTGTAGTAGAGACTCTAGAAAGCAAGAGCGTGCTTCTTGCTCTAAAGCAGAGTGTGATCCATGGATGAGAACTATGCTGTGTGTTTCCCTTCAGAAATGGAGTTATACCCCAGGCTCTGTGTCTTCCTACAAGCACTACTTCGTTTCAGGAAAGGGCAGTCACTTTTCTGCTCAAACGAACTACATCTTTCACGAAGCTCACATGTTTCTCATCTTAACTGACAAGCATTGGATGTTAGAGGAGCAGTGCTTTGTACCAATTTCAGAAGAAGAGTTGGACTATATAATGTCTGTATGTGTAGGAAACACCGTTCTTTTGTTCTCAGCACACTCACGTTTCCTGCTGTCTTAGATTCTAGAAAGCAAGATCGTGCTTCTCGCTCTAAAGCAGAGTGTGATCCATGGATGAGAACTATGCTGTGTGTTTCACTTCAGAAATGGAGTTAAATCCCAGGCTCTGAGTCTTCCTACAAGCAAGACTTCGTTTCAGGTAAGGGCAGTCACTTTTTAGCTCAAACGAACTACATCGTTCACTGAGCTCACACGTTTCTCATCTTACCTGACAAGCTTTGGATGATAGAGGTTCAGTGCTTTGTATCAGTTTCAGAAGCAGATTTGGAATACATATGGTCCATATATGTAGGAATCACCATTCTTTTGTTCTGGGCACACTCAGATTTCCTGCTGTATTAGAGACTCTAGAAAGCAAGAGCGTGCTTCTTGCTCTAAAGCAGAGTGTGATCCATGGATGAGAACTATGCTGTGTGTTTCCCTCAAAAATGGAGTTAAATCCCAGCCTCTGCGTCATTCTACAGGCAAGACTTCGTTTCATGTAAGGGCAGTAACTTTTCAGCTCAAACGAACTACATCGTTCACGAAGCTCACACGTTTCTCATCTTAACAGACAAGCATTGGATGTTAGAGGACCAGTGCGTTGTATCAGTTTCAGAAGAAGAGTTGGACTAGATATGGTCCGTATGTGTAGGAAACACCGTTCTTTTGTTCTCAGCACACTCACGTTTCCTGCTGTCTTAGAGACTCTAGAAAGCAAGAGCGTGCATATCGCTCAAAAGCAGAGTGTGATCCATGGATGAGACAATGCTGTGTGTTTCACTTCAGAAATGCAATTAAATCCCATGCTCTGAGTCTCCCTACAAGCAAGACTTCGTTTCAGGAAAGGGCAGTCACTTTTCTGCTCAAATGAACTACATCTTTCACGAAGCTCACACGTTTCTCATCTTAACTGACAAGCATTGGATGTTAGAGGAGCAGTGCTTTGTACCAGTTTCAGAAGAAGAGTTGGACTATATAATGTCTGTATGTGTAGGAAACACCGTTCTTTTGTTCTCATCACACTCACGTTTCCTGCTGTCTTAGATTCTAGTAAGCAAGATCGTGCTTCTCGCTCTAAAGCAGAGTGTGATCCATGGATGAAAACTATGCTGTGTGTTTCACTTCAGAAATGGAGTTAAATCCCAGGCTCTGAGTCTTCCCATAAGCAAGACTTCCTTTCAGGTAAGGGCAGTCACTTTTCAGCTCAAACGTACTACATCGTTCCCTGAGCTCACACGTTTCTCATATTAACACACAAGCATTGGATGTTAGAGGACCAGTGCTTTGTATCAGTTTCAGAAGAAGAGTTGGACTAGATATGGTCCGTATGTGTAGGAAACACCGTTCTTTTGTTCTCAGCACACTCATATTTCCTGCTGTCTTAGAGACAATAGAAAGCAAGAGCGAGCTTATCGCTCAAAAGCAGAGTGTGATCCATGGATGAGAACTATGCTGTGTGTTTCCCTTCAGAAATGGAGTTAAAGTCGAGGCTCTGTGTCTTCCTACAGGCAAGACTTCGTTTCAGATAAGGGCAGTCACTTTTTAGCTCAAACGAACTACATCGTTCACGAAGCTCACACGTTTCTCGTCTTAACAGACAAGCATTGGATGTTAGAGGACCAGTGCTTTGTATCAGTTCAAGAAGCAGAGTAGGACTAGATATGGTCCGTATGTGTAGGAAACACCGTTCTTTTGTTCTCAGCACACTCACGTTTCCTGCTGTCTTAGAGAATCTAGAAAGCAAGAGCGTCCTTCTCGCTCTAAAGCAGAGTGTGATCCATGGATGAGAACTATGCTGTGTGTTTCACTTCAGAAATGGAGTTAAATCCCAGGCTCTGAGTCTTCCTAGAAGCAAGACTTCGTTTCAGGTAAGGGCAGTCACTTTTTAGCTCAAACGAACTACATCGTTCACTGAGCTCACATGTTTCTCATCTTACCTGACAAGCATTGGATGATAGAGGGTCAGTGCTTTGTATCAGTTTCAGAATCAGATATGGAATACATATGGTCCATATGTGTAGGAATCACCGTTCTTTTGTTCTGGGCACACTCAGATTTCCTGCTGTCTTAGAGACTCTAGAAAGCAAGAGCGTGCTTCTTGCTCTAAAGCAGAGTGTGATCCATGGATGAGAACTATGCTGTGTGTTTCCCTTCAAAAATGGAGTTAAATCCCAGCCTCTGTGTCATTCTACAGGCAAGACTTCGTTTCATGTAAGGGCAGTAACTTTTCAGCTCAAACGAACTACATCATTCACGAAGCTCACACGTTTCTCATCTTAACAGACAAGCATTGGATGTTAGAGGACCAGTGCTTTGTATCAGTTTCAGAAGAAGAGTTGGACTAGATATGGTCCGTATGTGTAGGAAACACCGTTCTTTTGTTCTCAGCACACTCACGTTTCCTGCTGTCTTAGAGACTCTAGAAAGCAAGAGCGTGCATATCGCTCAAAAGCAGAGTGTGATCCATGGATGAGACAATGCTGTGTGTTTCACTTCAGAAATGCAATTAAATCCCATGCTCTGAGTCTCCCTACAACCAAGACTTCTTTTCAGGTAAGGACAGTCACTTTTCTGCTCAAAACAACTACATCGTTCACGAAGCTCACACGTTTCTCATCTTAACTGACAAGCATTGGATGTTAGAGGACCAGTGCATTGTATCAGTTTCAGAAGAAGATTTGGACTACATATAGTCCGTATGTGTAGGAAACACCGTTCTTTTGTTCTGGGCACACTCAGATTTCCTGCTGTAGTAGAGACTCTAGAAAGCAAGAGCGTGCTTCTTGCTCTAAAGCAGAGTGTGATCCATGGATGAGAACTATGCTGTGTGTTTCCCTTCAGAAATGGAGTTAAACCGCAGGCTCTGTGTCTTCCTACAGGCAAGACTTCGTTTCAGATAAGGGCAGTCACTTTTCAGCTCAAAAGAACTACATCGTTCACGAAGCTCACACGTTTCTCATCTTAACAGACAAGCATTGGATGTTAGAGGACTAGTGCTTTGTATCAGTTTCAGAAGAAGAGTTGGACTAGATGTGGTCCTTATGTGCAGGAAACACCATTCTTTTGTTCTTAGCACACTCACATTTCCTGCTGTCTTAGAGAATCTAGAAAGCAAGAGCATGCTTCTCACTCTAAAGCAGAGTGTGATCCATGGATGAGAACTATGCTGTGTGTTTCCCTTCAGAAAAGGAGTTAAATCCCATGCTCTTCGTCTTCCTACAAGCAAGACTTCGTTTCAGGTAAGGGCAGTCACTTTTTAGCTCAAACGAACTACATCGTTCACTGAGCTCACACGTTTCTCATCTTACCTGACAAGCTTTGGATGTTAGAGGGTCAGTGCTTTGCATCAGATTCAGAAGCAGATTTGGAATACATATGGTCCATATGTGTAGGAATCCCCGTTCTTTTGTTCTGGGCACACTCAGATTTCCTGCTGTATTAGAGACTCTAGAAAGCAAGAGCCTGGTTCTTGCTCTAAAGCAGAGTGTGATCCATGGATGAGAACTATGCTGTGTGTTTCCCTTCAAAAATGGAGTTAAATCCCAGCCTCTGCGTCATTCTACAGGCAAGACTTCGTTTCATGTAAGGGCAGTAACATTTCAGCTCAAACGAACTACATCGTTCACGAAGCTCACACGTTTCTCATCTTAACAGACAAGCATTGGATGTTAGAGGACCAGTGCTTTGTATCAGTTTCAGAAGAAGAGTTGGACTAGATATGGTCCTAATGTGTAGGAAACACCGTTCTTTTGTTCTGGGCACACTCAGATTTCCTGCTGTAGTAGAGACTCTAGAAAGCAAGAGCGTGCTTCTTGCTCTAAAGCAGAGTGTGATCCATGGATGAGAACTATGCTGTGTGTTTCCCTTCAGAAAAGGAGTTAAATCCCAGGCTCTGAGTCTTCCTACAAGCAAGACTTCGTTTCAGGTAAGGGCAGTCACTTTTTAGCTCAAACGAACTACATCGTTCACTGAGCTCACACGTTTCTCATCTTACCTGACAAGCTTTGGATGATAGAGGTTCAGTGCTTTGTATCAGTTTCAGAAGCAGATTTGGAATACATATGGTCCATATATGTAGGAATCACCGTTCTTTTGTTCTGGGCACACTCAGATTTCCTGCTGTATTAGAGACTCTAGAAAGCAAGACCGTGCTTCTTGCTCTAAAGCAGAGTGTGATCCATGGATGAGAACTATGCTGTGTGTTTCCCTCAAAAATGGAGTTAAATCCCAGCCTCTGCGTCATTCTACAGGCAAGACTTCGTTTCATGTAAGGGCAGTAACTTTTCAGCTCAAACGAACTACATCGTTCACGAAGCTCACACGTTTCTCATCTTAACAGACAAGCATTGGATGTTAGAGGACCAGTGCGTTGTATCAGTTTCAGAAGAAGAGTTGGACTAGATATGGTCCGTATGTGTAGGAAACACCGTTCTTTTGTTCTCAGCACACTCACGTTTCCTGCTGTCTTAGAGACTCTAGAAAGCAAGAGCGTGCATATCGCTCAAAAGCAGAGTGTGATCCATGGATGAGACAATGCTGTGTGTTTCACTTCAGAAATGCAATTAAATCCCATGCTCTGAGTCTCCCTACAAGCAAGACTTCGTTTCAGGAAAGGGCAGTCACTTTTCTGCTCAAATGAACTACATCTTTCACGAAGCTCACACGTTTCTCATCTTAACTGACAAGCATTGGATGTTAGAGGAGAAGTGCTTTGTACCAGTTTCAGAAGAAGAGTTGGACTATATAATGTCTGTATGTGTAGGAAACACCGTTCTTTTGTTCTCAGCACACTCACGTTTCCTGCTGTCTTAGATTCTAGTAAGCAAGATCGTGCTTTTCGCTCTAAAGCAGAGTGTGATCCATGGATGAAAACTATGCTGTGTGTTTCAGTTCAGAAATGGAGTTAAATCCCAGGCTCTGAGTCTTCCCATAAGCAAGACTTTCTTTCAGGTAAGGGCAGTCACTTTTCAGCTCAAACGAACTACATCGTTCCCTGAGCTCACACGTTTCTCATATTAACACACAAGCATTGGATGTTAGAGGACCAGTGCTTTGTATCAGTTTCAGAAGAAGAGTTGGACTAGATATGGTCCGTATGTGTAGGAAACACCGTTCTTTTGTTCTCAGCACACTCATGTTTCCTGCTGTCTTAGAGACAATAGAAAGCAAGAGCGGGCTTATCGCTCAAAAGCAGAGTGTGATCCATGGAAGAGAACTATGCTGTGTGTTTCCCTTCAGAAATGGAGTTAAAGTCGAGGCTCTGTGTCTTCCTACAGGCAAGACTTCGTTTCAGATAAGGGCAGTCACTTTTCAGCTCAAACGAACTACATCGTTCACGAAGCTCACACGTTTCTCATCTTAACAGACAAGCATTGGATGTTAGCGGACCAGTGCTTTGTATCAGTTTCAGAAGAAGAGTTGGACTAGATATGGTCCGTATGTGTAGGAAACACCGTTCTTTTGTTCTCAGCACACTCATGTTTCCTGCTGTCTTAGAGACAATAGAAAGCAAGAGCGGGCTTATCGCTCTAAAGCAGAGTGTGATCCATGGATGAGAACTATGCTGTGTGTTTCACTTCAGAAATGGAGTTAAATCCCAGGCTCTGAGTCTTCCTACAAGCAAGACTTCGTTTCAGGTAAGGGCAGTCACTTTTTAGCTCAAACGAACTACATCGTCACTGAGCTCACACGTTTCTCATCTTACCTGACAAGCTTTGGATGTTAGAGGGTCAGTGCTTTGCATCAGATTCAGAAGCAGATTTGGAATACATATGGTCCATATGTGTAGGAATCCCCGTTCTTTTGTTCTGGGCACACTCAGATTTCCTGCTGTATTAGAGACTCTAGAAAGCAAGAGCCTGGTTCTTGCTCTAAAGCAGAGTGTGATCCATGGATGAGAACTATGCTGTGTGTTTCCCTCCAAAAATGGAGTTAAATCCCAGCCTCTGCGTCATTCTACAGGCAAGACTTCGTTTCATGTAAGGGCAGTAACTTTTCAGCTCAAACGAACTACATCGTTCACGAAGCTCACACGTTTCTCATCTTAACAGACAAGCATTGGATGTTAGAGGACCAGTGCTTTGTATCAGTTTCAGAAGAAGAGTTGGACTAGATATGGTCCTTATGTGTAGGAAACACAGTTCTTTTGTTCTGGGCACACTCAGATTTCCTGCTGTAGTAGAGACTCTAGAAAGCAAGAGCGTGCTTCTTGCTCTAAAGCAGAGTGTGATCCATGGATGAGAACTATGCTGTGTGTTTCCCTTCAGAAAAGGAGTTAAATCCCAGGCTCTGAGTCTTCCTACAAGCAAGACTTCGTTTCAGGTAAGGGCAGTCACTTTTTAGCTCAAACGAACTACATCGTTCACTGAGCTCACACGTTTCTCATCTTACCTGACAAGCTTTGGATGATAGAGGTTCAGTGCTTTGTATCAGTTTCAGAAGCAGATTTGGAATACATATGGTCCATATGTGTAGGAATCACCGTTCTTTTGTTCTGGGCACACTCAGATTTCCTGCTGTATTAGAGACTCTAGAAAGCAAGACCGTGCTTCTTGCTCTAAAGCAGAGTGTGATCCATGGATGAGAACTATGCTGTGTGTTTCCCTTCAAAAATGGAGTTAAATCCCAGCCTCTGCGTCATTCTACAGGCAAGACTTCGTTTCATGTAAGGGCAGTAACTTTTCAGCTCAAACGAACTACATCGTTCACGAAGCTCACACGTTTCTCATCTTAACAGACAAGCATTGGATGTTAGAGGACCAGTGCGTTGTATCAGTTTCAGAAGAAGAGTTGGACTAGATATGGTCCGTATGTGTAGGAAACACCGTTCTTTTGTTCTCAGCACACTCACGTTTCCTGCTGTCTTAGAGACTCTAGAAAGCAAGAGCGTGCATATCGCTCAAAAGCAGAGTGTGATCCATGGATGAGACAATGCTGTGTGTTTCACTTCAGAAATGCAATTAAATCCCATGCTCTGAGTCTCCCTACAAGCAAGACTTCGTTTCAGGAAAGGGCAGTCACTTTTCTGCTCAAATGAACTACATCTTTCACGAAGCTCACACGTTTCTCATCTTAACTGACAAGCATTGGATGTTAGAGGAGCAGTGCTTTGTACCAGTTTCAGAAGAAGAGTTGGACTATATAATGTCTGTATGTGTAGGAAACACCGTTCTTTTGTTCTCAGCACACTCACGTTTCCTGCTGTCTTAGATTCTAGTAAGCAAGATCGTGCTTCTCGCTCTAAAGCAGAGTGTGATCCATGGATGAAAACTATGCTGTGTGTTTCAGTTCAGAAATGGAGTTAAATCCCAGGCTCTGAGTCTTCCCATAAGCAAGACTTCCTTTCAGGTAAGGGCAGTCACTTTTCAGCTCAAACGAACTACATCGTTCCCTGAGCTCACACGTTTCTCATATTAACACACAAGCATTGGATGTTAGAGGACCAGTGCTTTGTATCAGTTTCAGAAGAAGAGTTGGACTAGATATGGTCCGTATGTGTAGGAAACACCGTTCTTTTGTTCTCAGCACACTCATGTTTCCTGCTGTCTTAGAGACAATAGAAAGCAAGAGCGGGCTTATCGCTCAAAAGCAGAGTGTGATCCATGGATGAGAACTATGCTGTGTGTTTCCCTTCAGAAATGGAGTTAAAGTCGAGGCTCTGTGTCTTCCTACAGGCAAGACTTCGTTTCAGATAAGGGCAGTCACTTTTCAGCTCAAACGAACTACATCGTTCACGAAGCTCACACGTTTCTCGTCTTAACAGACAAGCATTGGATGTTAGAGGACCAGTGCTTTGTATCAGTTCAAGAAGCAGAGTAGGACTAGATATGGTCCGTATGTGTAGGAAACACCGTTCTTTTGTTCTCAGCACACTCACGTTTCCTGCTGTCTTAGAGAATCTAGAAAGCAAGAGCGTCCTTCTCGCTCTAAAGCAGAGTGTGATCCATGGATGAGAACTATGCTGTGTGTTTCACTTCAGAAATGGAGTTAAATCCCAGGCTCTGAGTCTTCCTAGAAGCAAGACTTCGTTTCAGGTAAGGGCAGTCACTTTTTAGCTCAAACGAACTACATCGTTCACTGAGCTCACATGTTTCTCATCTTACCTGACAAGCATTGGATGATAGAGGGTCAGTGCTTTGTATCAGTTTCAGAATCAGATATGGAATACATATGGTCCATATGTGTAGGAATCACCGTTCTTTTGTTCTGGGCACACTCAGATTTCCTGCTGTCTTAGAGACTCTAGAAAGCAAGAGCGTGCTTCTTGCTCTAAATCAGAGTGTGATCCATGGATGAGAACTATGCTGTGTGTTTCCCTTCAAAAATGGAGTTAAATCCCAGCCTCTGTGTCATTCTACAGGCAAGACTTCGTTTCATGTAAGGGCAGTAACTTTTCAGCTCAAACGAACTACATCATTCACGAAGCTCACACGTTTCTCATCTTAACAGACAAGCATTGGATGTTAGAGGACCAGTGCTTTGTATCAGTTTCAGAAGAAGAGTTGGACTAGATATGGTCCGTATGTGTAGGAAACACCGTTCTTTTGTTCTCAGCACACTCACGTTTCCTGCTGTCTTAGAGACTCTAGAAAGCAAGAGCGTGCATATCGCTCAAAAGCAGAGTGTGATCCATGGATGAGACAATGCTGTGTGTTTCACTTCAGAAATGCAATTAAATCCCATGCTCTGAGTCTCCCTACAACCAAGACTTCTTTTCAGGTAAGGACAGTCACTTTTCTGCTCAAAACAACTACATCGTTCACGAAGCTCACACGTTTCTCATCTTAACTGACAAGCATTGGATGTTAGAGGACCAGTGCATTGTATCAGTTTCAGAAGAAGATTTGGACTACATATAGTCCGTATGTGTAGGAAACACCGTTCTTTTGTTCTGGGCACACTCAGATTTCCTGCTGTAGTAGAGACTCTAGAAAGCAAGAGCGTGCTTCTTGCTCTAAAGCAGAGTGTGATCCATGGATGAGAACTATGCTGTGTGTTTCCCTTCAGAAATGGAGTTAAACCGCAGGCTCTGTGTCTTCCTACAGGCAAGACTTCGTTTCAGATAAGGGCAGTCACTTTTCAGCTCAAAAGAACTACATCGTTCACGAAGCTCACACGTTTCTCATCTTAACAGACAAGCATTGGATGTTAGAGGACTAGTGCTTTGTATCAGTTTCAGAAGAAGAGTTGGACTAGATGTGGTCCTTATGTGCAGGAAACACCATTCTTTTGTTCTTAGCACACTCACATTTCCTGCTGTCTTAGAGAATCTAGAAAGCAAGAGCATGCTTCTCACTCTAAAGCAGAGTGTGATCCATGGATGAGAACTATGCTGTGTGTTTCCCTTCAGAAAAGGAGTTAAATCCCATGCTCTTCGTCTTCCTACAAGCAAGACTTCGTTTCAGGTAAGGGCAGTCACTTTTTAGCTCAAACGAACTACATCGTTCACTGAGCTCACACGTTTCTCATCTTACCTGACAAGCTTTGGATGTTAGAGGGTCAGTGCTTTGCATCAGATTCAGAAGCAGATTTGGAATACATATGGTCCATATGTGTAGGAATCCCCGTTCTTTTGTTCTGGGCACACTCAGATTTCCTGCTGTATTAGAGACTCTAGAAAGCAAGAGCCTGGTTCTTGCTCTAAAGCAGAGTGTGATCCATGGATGAGAACTATGCTGTGTGTTTCCCTTCAAAAATGGAGTTAAATCCCAGCCTCTGCGTCATTCTACAGGCAAGACTTCGTTTCATGTAAGGGCAGTAACATTTCAGCTCAAACGAACTACATCGTTCACGAAGCTCACACGTTTCTCATCTTAACAGACAAGCATTGGATGTTAGAGGACCAGTGCTTTGTATCAGTTTCAGAAGAAGAGTTGGACTAGATATGGTCCTAATGTGTAGGAAACACCGTTCTTTTGTTCTGGGCACACTCAGATTTCCTGCTGTAGTAGAGACTCTAGAAAGCAAGAGCGTGCTTCTTGCTCTAAAGCAGAGTGTGATCCATGGATGAGAACTATGCTGTGTGTTTCCCTTCAGAAAAGGAGTTAAATCCCAGGCTCTGAGTCTTCCTACAAGCAAGACTTCGTTTCAGGTAAGGGCAGTCACTTTTTAGCTCAAACGAACTACATCGTTCACTGAGCTCACACGTTTCTCATCTTACCTGACAAGCTTTGGATGATAGAGGTTCAGTGCTTTGTATCAGTTTCAGAAGCAGATTTGGAATACATATGGTCCATATATGTAGGAATCACCGTTCTTTTGTTCTGGGCACACTCAGATTTCCTGCTGTATTAGAGACTCTAGAAAGCAAGACCGTGCTTCTTGCTCTAAAGCAGAGTGTGATCCATGGATGAGAACTATGCTGTGTGTTTCCCTCAAAAATGGAGTTAAATCCCAGCCTCTGCGTCATTCTACAGGCAAGACTTCGTTTCATGTAAGGGCAGTAACTTTTCAGCTCAAACGAACTACATCGTTCACGAAGCTCACACGTTTCTCATCTTAACAGACAAGCATTGGATGTTAGAGGACCAGTGCGTTGTATCAGTTTCAGAAGAAGAGTTGGACTAGATATGGTCCGTATGTGTAGGAAACACCGTTCTTTTGTTCTCAGCACACTCACGTTTCCTGCTGTCTTAGAGACTCTAGAAAGCAAGAGCGTGCATATCGCTCAAAAGCAGAGTGTGATCCATGGATGAGACAATGCTGTGTGTTTCACTTCAGAAATGCAATTAAATCCCATGCTCTGAGTCTCCCTACAAGCAAGACTTCGTTTCAGGAAAGGGCAGTCACTTTTCTGCTCAAATGAACTACATCTTTCACGAAGCTCACACGTTTCTCATCTTAACTGACAAGCATTGGATGTTAGAGGAGAAGTGCTTTGTACCAGTTTCAGAAGAAGAGTTGGACTATATAATGTCTGTATGTGTAGGAAACACCGTTCTTTTGTTCTCAGCACACTCACGTTTCCTGCTGTCTTAGATTCTAGTAAGCAAGATCGTGCTTCTCGCTCTAAAGCAGAGTGTGATCCATGGATGAAAACTATGCTGTGTGTTTCAGTTCAGAAATGGAGTTAAATCCCAGGCTCTGAGTCTTCCCATAAGCAAGACTTCCTTTCAGGTAAGGGCAGTCACTTTTCAGCTCAAACGAACTACATCGTTCCCTGAGCTCACACGTTTCTCATATTAACACACAAGCATTGGATGTTAGAGGACCAGTGCTTTGTATCAGTTTCAGAAGAAGAGTTGGACTAGATATGGTCCGTATGTGTAGGAAACACCGTTCTTTTGTTCTCAGCACACTCATGTTTCCTGCTGTCTTAGAGACAATAGAAAGCAAGAGCGGGCTTATCGCTCAAAAGCAGAGTGTGATCCATGGAAGAGAACTATGCTGTGTGTTTCCCTTCAGAAATGGAGTTAAAGTCGAGGCTCTGTGTCTTCCTACAGGCAAGACTTCGTTTCAGATAAGGGCAGTCACTTTTCAGCTCAAACGAACTACATCGTTCACGAAGCTCACACGTTTCTCATCTTAACAGACAAGCATTGGATGTTAGCGGACCAGTGCTTTGTATCAGTTTCAGAAGAAGAGTTGGACTAGATATGGTCCGTATGTGTAGGAAACACCGTTCTTTTGTTCTCAGCACACTCATGTTTCCTGCTGTCTTAGAGACAATAGAAAGCAAGAGCGGGCTTATCGCTCTAAAGCAGAGTGTAATCCATGGATGAGAACTATGCTGTGTGTTTCACTTCAGAAATGGAGTTAAATCCCAGGCTCTGAGTCTTCCTACAAGCAAGACTTCGTTTCAGGTAAGGGCAGTCACTTTTTAGCTCAAACGAACTACATCGTTCACTGAGCTCACACGTTTCTCATCTTACCTGACAAGCTTTGGATGTTAGAGGGTCAGTGCTTTGCATCAGATTCAGAAGCAGATTTGGAATACATATGGTCCATATGTGTAGGAATCCCCGTTCTTTTGTTCTGGGCACACTCAGATTTCCTGCTGTATTAGAGACTCTAGAAAGCAAGAGCCTGGTTCTTGCTCTAAAGCAGAGTGTGATCCATGGATGAGAACTATGCTGTGTGTTTCCCTCCAAAAATGGAGTTAAATCCCAGCCTCTGCGTCATTCTACAGGCAAGACTTCGTTTCATGTAAGGGCAGTAACTTTTCAGCTCAAACGAACTACATCGTTCACGAAGCTCACACGTTTCTCATCTTAACAGACAAGCATTGGATGTTAGAGGACCAGTGCTTTGTATCAGTTTCAGAAGAAGAGTTGGACTAGATATGGTCCTTATGTGTAGGAAACACAGTTCTTTTGTTCTGGGCACACTCAGATTTCCTGCTGTAGTAGAGACTCTAGAAAGCAAGAGCGTGCTTCTTGCTCTAAAGCAGAGTGTGATCCATGGATGAGAACTATGCTGTGTGTTTCCCTTCAGAAAAGGAGTTAAATCCCAGGCTCTGAGTCTTCCTACAAGCAAGACTTCGTTTCAGGTAAGGGCAGTCACTTTTTAGCTCAAACGAACTACATCGTTCACTGAGCTCACACGTTTCTCATCTTACCTGACAAGCTTTGGATGATAGAGGTTCAGTGCTTTGTATCAGTTTCAGAAGCAGATTTGGAATACATATGGTCCATATGTGTAGGAATCACCGTTCTTTTGTTCTGGGCACACTCAGATTTCCTGCTGTATTAGAGACTCTAGAAAGCAAGACCGTGCTTCTTGCTCTAAAGCAGAGTGTGATCCATGGATGAGAACTATGCTGTGTGTTTCCCTTCAAAAATGGAGTTAAATCCCAGCCTCTGCGTCATTCTACAGGCAAGACTTCGTTTCATGTAAGGGCAGTAACTTTTCAGCTCAAACGAACTACATCGTTCACGAAGCTCACACGTTTCTCATCTTAACAGACAAGCATTGGATGTTAGAGGACCAGTGCGTTGTATCAGTTTCAGAAGAAGAGTTGGACTAGATATGGTCCGTATGTGTAGGAAACACCGTTCTTTTGTTCTCAGCACACTCACGTTTCCTGCTGTCTTAGAGACTCTAGAAAGCAAGAGCGTGCATATCGCTCAAAAGCAGAGTGTGATCCATGGATGAGACAATGCTGTGTGTTTCACTTCAGAAATGCAATTAAATCCCATGCTCTGAGTCTCCCTACAAGCAAGACTTCGTTTCAGGAAAGGGCAGTCACTTTTCTGCTCAAATGAACTACATCTTTCACGAAGCTCACACGTTTCTCATCTTAACTGACAAGCATTGGATGTTAGAGGAGCAGTGCTTTGTACCAGTTTCAGAAGAAGAGTTGGACTATATAATGTCTGTATGTGTAGGAAACACCGTTCTTTTGTTCTCAGCACACTCACGTTTCCTGCTGTCTTAGATTCTAGTAAGCAAGATCGTGCTTCTCGCTCTAAAGCAGAGTGTGATCCATGGATGAAAACTATGCTGTGTGTTTCAGTTCAGAAATGGAGTTAAATCCCAGGCTCTGAGTCTTCCCATAAGCAAGACTTCCTTTCAGGTAAGGGCAGTCACTTTTCAGCTCAAACGAACTACATCGTTCCCTGAGCTCACACGTTTCTCATATTAACACACAAGCATTGGATGTTAGAGGACCAGTGCTTTGTATCAGTTTCAGAAGAAGAGTTGGACTAGATATGGTCCGTATGTGTAGGAAACACCGTTCTTTTGTTCTCAGCACACTCATGTTTCCTGCTGTCTTAGAGACAATAGAAAGCAAGAGCGGGCTTATCGCTCAAAAGCAGAGTGTGATCCATGGATGAGAACTATGCTGTGTGTTTCCCTTCAGAAATGGAGTTAAAGTCGAGGCTCTGTGTCTTCCTACAGGCAAGACTTCGTTTCAGATAAGGGCAGTCACTTTTCAGCTCAAACGAACTACATCGTTCACGAAGCTCACACGTTTCTCGTCTTAACAGACAAGCATTGGATGTTAGAGGACCAGTGCTTTGTATCAGTTCAAGAAGCAGAGTAGGACTAGATATGGTCCGTATGTGTAGGAAACACCGTTCTTTTGTTCTCAGCACACTCACGTTTCCTGCTGTCTTAGAGAATCTAGAAAGCAAGAGCGTCCTTCTCGCTCTAAAGCAGAGTGTGATCCATGGATGAGAACTATGCTGTGTGTTTCACTTCAGAAATGGAGTTAAATCCCAGGCTCTGAGTCTTCCTAGAAGCAAGACTTCGTTTCAGGTAAGGGCAGTCACTTTTTAGCTCAAACGAACTACATCGTTCACTGAGCTCACATGTTTCTCACCTTACCTGACAAGCATTGGATGATAGAGGGTCAGTGCTTTGTATCAGTTTCAGAAGCAGATTTGGAATACATATGGTCCATATGTGTAGGAATCACCGTTCTTTTGTTCTGGGCACACTCAGATTTCCTGCTGTCTTAGAGACTCTAGAAAGCAAGAGCGTGCTTCTTGCTCTAAAGCAGAGTGTGATCCATGGATGAGAACTATGCTGTGTGTTTCCCTTCAAAAATGGAGTTAAATCCCAGCCTCTGTGTCATTCTACAGGCAAGACTTCGTTTCATGTAAGGGCAGTAACTTTTCAGCTCAAACGAACTACATCATTCACAAAGCTCACACGTTTCTCATCTTAACAGACAAGCATTGGATGTTAGAGGACCAGTGCTTTGTATCAGTTTCAGAAGAAGAGTTGGACTAGATATGGTCCGTATGTGTAGGAAACACAGTTCTTTAGTTCTCAGCACACTCACGTTTCCTGCTGTCTTAGAGACTCTAGAAAGCAAGAGCGTGCATATCGCTCAAAAGCAGAGTGTGATCCACGGATGAGACAATGCTGTGTGTTTCACTTCAGAAATGCAATTAAATCCCATGCTCTGGGTCTCCCTACAACCAAGACTTCTTTTCAGGTAAGGACAGTCACTTTTCTGCTCAAAAGAACTACATCGTTCACGAAGCTCACACGTTTCTCATCTTAACAGACAAGCATTGGATGTTAGAGGACCAGTGCTTTGTATCAGTTTCAGAAGAAGAGTTGGACTAGATATGGTCCTTATGTGTAGGAAACACAGTTCTTTTGTTCTGGGCACACTCAGATTTCCTGCTGTAGTAGAGACTCTAGAAAGCAAGAGCGTGCTTCTTGCTCTAAAGCAGAGTGTGATCCATGGATGAGAACTATGCTGTGTGTTTCCCTTCAGAAAAGGAGTTAAATCCCAGGCTCTGAGTCTTCCTACAAGCAAGACTTCGTTTCAGGTAAGGGCAGTCACTTTTTAGCTCAAACGAACTACATCGTTCACTGAGCTCACACGTTTCTCATCTTACCTGACAAGCTTTGGATGATAGAGTTTCAGTGCTTTGTATCAGTTTCAGAAGCAGATTTGGAATACATATGGTCCATATGTGTAGGAATCACCGTTCTTTTGTTCTGGGCACACTCAGATTTCCTGCTGTATTAGAGACTCTAGAAAGCAAGAGCGTGCATATCGCTCAAAAGCAGAGTGTGATCCATGGATGAGACAATGCTGTGTGTTTCACTTCAGAAATGCAATTAAATCCCATGCTCTGAGTCTCCCTACAAGCAAGACTTCGTTTCAGGAAAGGGCAGTCACTTTTCTGCTCAAATGAACTACATCTTTCACGAAGCTCACACGTTTCTCATCTTAACTGACAAGCATTGGATGTTAGAGGAGCAGTGCTTTGTACCAGTTTCAGAAGAAGAGTTGGACTATATAATGTCTGTATGTGTAGGAAACACCGTTCTTTTGTTCTCAGCACACTCACGTTTCCTGCTGTCTTAGATTCTAGTAAGCAAGATCGTGCTTCTCGCTCTAAAGCAGAGTGTGATCCATGGATGAAAACTATGCTGTGTGTTTCAGTTCAGAAATGGAGTTAAATCCCAGGCTCTGAGTCTTCCCATAAGCAAGACTTCCTTTCAGGTAAGGGCAGTCACTTTTCAGCTCAAACGAACTACATCGTTCCCTGAGCTCACACGTTTCTCATATTAACACACAAGCATTGGATGTTAGAGGACCAGTGCTTTGTATCAGTTTCAGAAGAAGAGTTGGACTAGATATGGTCCGTATGTGTAGGAAACACCGTTCTTTTGTTCTCAGCACACTCATGTTTCCTGCTGTCTTAGAGACAATAGAAAGCAAGAGCGGGCTTATCGCTCAAAAGCAGAGTGTGATCCATGGATGAGAACTATGCTGTGTGTTTCCCTTCAGAAATGGAGTTAAAGTCGAGGCTCTGTGTCTTCCTACAGGCAAGACTTCGTTTCAGATAAGGGCAGTCACTTTTCAGCTCAAACGAACTACATCGTTCACGAAGCTCACACGTTTCTCGTCTTAACAGACAAGCATTGGATGTTAGAGGACCAGTGCTTTGTATCAGTTCAAGAAGCAGAGTAGGACTAGATATGGTCCGTATGTGTAGGAAACACCGTTCTTTTGTTCTCAGCACACTCACGTTTCCTGCTGTCTTAGAGAATCTAGAAAGCAAGAGCGTCCTTCTCGCTCTAAAGCAGAGTGTGATCCATGGATGAGAACTATGCTGTGTGTTTCACTTCAGAAATGGAGTTAAATCCCAGGCTCTGAGTCTTCCTAGAAGCAAGACTTCGTTTCAGGTAAGGGCAGTCACTTTTTAGCTCAAACGAACTACATCGTTCACTGAGCTCACATGTTTCTCACCTTACCTGACAAGCATTGGATGATAGAGGGTCAGTGCTTTGTATCAGTTTCAGAAGCAGATTTGGATTACATATGGTCCATATGTGTAGGAATCCCCGTTCTTTTGTTCTGGGCACACTCAGATTTCCTGCTGTATTAGAGACTCTAGAAAGCAAGAGCCTGGTTCTTGCTCTAAAGCAGAGTGTGATCCATGGATGAGAACTATGCTGTGTGTTTCCCTTCAAAAATGGAGTTAAATCCCAGCCTCTGCGTCATTCTACAGGCAAGACTTCGTTTCATGTAAGGGCAGTAACTTTTCAGCTCAAACGAACTACATCGTTCACGAAGCTCACACGATTCTCATCTTAACAGACAAGCATTGGATGTTAGAGGACCAGTGCTTTGTATCAGTTTCAGAAGAAGAGTTGGACTAGATATGGTCCTTATGTGTAGGAAACACCGTTCTTTTGTTCTGGGCACACTCAGATTTCCTGCTGTAGTAGAGACTCTAGAAAGCAAGAGCGTGCTTCTAGCTCTAAAGCAGAGTGTGATCCATGGATGAGAACTATGCTGTGTGTTTCCCTTCAGAAAAGGAGTTAAATTCCAGGCTCTTCGTCTTCCTACAAGCAAGACTTTGTTTCAGGTAAGGGCAGTCACTTTTCAGCTCAAACGAACTACATCGTTCACTGAGCTCACACGTTTCTCATATTAACAGACAAGCATTGGATGTTAGAGGACCAGTGCTTTGTATCAGTTTCAGAAGAAGAGTTGGACTAGATATGGTCCGTATGTGTAGGAAACACCGTTCTTTTGTTTTCAGCACACTCATGTTTCCTGCTGTCTTAGAGACAATAGAAAGCAAGAGCGGGCTTATCACTCAAAAGCAGAGTGTGATCCATGGATGAGAACTATGCTGTGTGTTTCCCTTCAGAAATGGAGTTAAAGTCCAGGCTCTGTGTCTTCCTACAGGCAAGACTTCGTTTCAGATAAGGGCAGTCACTTTTCAGCCCAAACGAACTACATCTTTCACGAAGCTCACACGTTTCTCATCTTAACAGACAAGCATTGGATGTTAGAGGACCAGTGCTTTGTATCAGTTCAAGAAGCAGAGTTGGACTAGATATGGTCCGTATGTGTAGGAAACACCGTTCTTTTGTTCTCAGCACACTCACGTTTCCTGCTGTCTTAGAGAATCTAGAAAGCAAGAGCGTGCTTCTCGCTCTAAAGCAGAGTGTGATCCATGGATGAATACTATTCTGTGTGTTTCCCTTCAGAAATGGACTTAAATCCCTGGCTCTGTGTCTTACTAAAAGCAAGACTTCGTTTCAGGTAAGGGCAGTCACTTTTCAGTTCAAATGAACTACATCATTCACAAAGCTCACACGTTTCTCATCTTAACTGACAAGCATTGGATGTTAGAGGACCAGTGCTTTGTATCTGTTTCAGCAGCAGAGTTGTACTAGATATGGTCCGTATGTGTAGAAACACCGTTCTTTTGTTCTCAGCACACTCAGGTTTCCTGCTGTCTTAGAGACTTTAGAAAGCAAGAGCGTGCTTCTCGCTCTAAAGCAGAGTGTGATCCATGGATGAAAACGATGCTGTGTGTTTCCCTTCAGAAAAGGAGTTAAATCCCAGGCTCTATGTCTTCCTACAAGCAAGACTTCGTTTCAGGTAAGGGCAGTCACTTTTAAGCTCAAAAGAACTACATCTTTCACGGAGCTCACACGTTTCTCATCTTAACAGACAAGCATTGGATGTTAGAGGACCAGTGCTTTGTATCATTTTCAGAAGCAGAGTTGGACTAGATATGGTCCGTATGTGTAGGAAACACCTTTCTTTTGTTCTCAGCACACTCACGTTTCCTGCTGTCTTAGAGACTCTAGAAAGCAAGAGCGTGCTTCTTGCTCTAAAGCAGAGTGTGATCCATGGATGAGAACTATGCTGTGTGTTTCCCTTCAGATATGGAGTTAAATCCTAGGCTCTGTGTCTTCCTACAAGCAATACTTCCTTTCAGGTAAGGGCAGTCACTTTTCAGCTCAAACGAACTACATCGTTCACTGAGCTCACACTTTTCTCATCTTAACAGACAAGCATTGGATGTTAGAGGAAAAGTGCTTTTTATCAGTTTAAGAAGCAGAGTTGGACTAGATATGGTCCGTATGTGTAGGAAACACCGTTCTTTGGTCTCAGCACACTCACGTTTTCAGCTGTCTTAGAGACTCTGGAAAGCAAGAGCGTGCTTCTTGTTCTTAAGCAGAGTGTGATCAATGGATGAGACAATGCTGTGTGTTTCACTTCAGAAATGGAGTTAAATCCCATGCTCTGAGTCTCCCCACAAGCAAGACTTCGTTTCAGGTAAGGGCAGTCACTTTTCTGCTCAAAGGAACTACATCATTCACGAAGCTCACACGATTCTCATCTTAACTGACAAGCATTGGATGTTAGAGGACCAGTGCATTGTATCAGTTTCAGAAGAAGATTTGGACTACATATAGACCGTATGTGTAGGAAACGCCGTTCTTTTGTTCTGGGCACACTCAGATTTCCGGCTGTATTAGAGACTCTAGAAAGCAAGATCGTGCTTCTTGTTCTAAAGCAGAGTGTGATCAATGGATGAGAACACTGCTGTGTGTTTCACTTCAGAAATGGAGTTAAATCCCAGGGTGTGTGTCTTCCTACAAGCAAGACTTCGTTTCAGGTAAGGTCAGTCATTTTTTGCTCAAACGAACTACATCGTTCACGAAGCTCACACGTTTCTCATCTTAACAGACAAGCATTGGATCTTAGAGGACCAGTGCTTTGTATCAGTTTCAGAAGAAGAGTTGGACTAGATATGGTCCGTATGTGTAGGAAACACCGTTCTTTTGTTCTCAGCACACTCACGTTTGCTGCTGTCTTAGAGAATCTAGAAAGCAAGGTCGTGCTTCTCGCTCTAAAGCAGATTGTGATCCATGGATGAATACTATGCTGTGTGTTTCCCTTCAGAAAAGGAGTTAAAACCCATGCTCTATGTCTTCCTACAAGCAAGACTTCTTTTCAGGTAAGGGCAGTCACTTTTCAGCTCAAACGAACTACATCTTTCACGGAGCTCACACGCTTCTCATCTTAACAGACAAGCATTGGATGTTAGAGGACCAGTGCTTTGTATCATTTTCAGAAGCAGAGTTGGACTAGATATGGTCCGTATGTGTCGAAAACACCGTTCTTTTGTTCTAAGCACACTCACTTTTCCTGTTGTCATAGAGACTCTAGAAAGCAAGATCGTGCTTCTTGTTCTAAAGCAGAGTGTGATGAATGTATGAGAACACTGCTGTGTGTTTCACTTCAGAAATGAAGTTAAATCCCAGGCTCCAAGTCTTCCTACAAGTAAGATTTCGTTTCAGGTAAGGGCAGTCAGTTTTCTGCTCAAACGAACTACATCGTTCACGAAGCTCACAAGTTTCTCTTCTTAACAGACAAGCATTGGATGTTAGAGGAACAGGGCTTTGTATCAGTTTCAGAAGAAGAGTTGGACTAGATATGGTCCGTATGTGTAGGAAACACCGTTCTTTTGTTCTCAGCACACTCACGTTCCTGCTGTCTTAGAGAATCTAGAAAGCAAGAGCGTGCTTCTCACTCTAAAGCAGAGTGTGATCCATGGATGAATACTATGCTGTGTGTTTCCCTTCAGAAATGGACTTAAATCCCAGGCTCTGTGTATTACTACAAGGAAGACTTCGTTTCAGGTAAGGGCATTCACTTTTCAGCTCAAACGAACTAAATCTTTCACGGAGCTCACATGTTTTTCATCTTAACAGAAAAGCATTGTATGTTAGAGGACCAGTGCTTTGTATCAGTTCCAGTAGCAGAGTTGGACTAGATATGGTCTGTATGTGTAGGAAACACCGTTCTTTTGTTCTCAGCACACTCATGTTTCCTGCTGTCTTAGAGACTCTAGAAAGCAAGAGCGTGCTTCTCGCTCTAAAGCAGAGTGTGATCCATGGATGAGACAATGCTGTGTGTTTCCCTTCAGATATGGAGTTAAATCCCAGGCTCTGTGTCTTCCTACAATCAAGGCTTCCTTTCAGGTAAGGGCAGTCACTTTTCAGCTCAAACGAACTACATCGTTCACTGAGCTCACACTTTTCTCATCTTAACAGACAAGCATTGGATGTTAGAGGAAAAGTGCTTTTTATCAGTTTAAGAAGCAGAGTTGGACTAGATATGGTCCGTATGTGTAGGAAACACCGTTCTTTTGTTCTCAGCACACTCACGTTTTCAGCTGTCTTAGAGACTCTGGAAAGCAAGAGCGTGCTTCTTGTTCTTAAGCAGAGTGTGATCAATGGATGAGACAATGCTGTGTGTTTCACTTCAGAAATGGAGTTAAATCCCATGCTCTGAGTCTCCCCACAAGCAAGACTTCGTTTCAGGTAAGGGCAGTCACTGTTCAGCTCAAACGAACTACATCTTTCACGAAGCTCACATGATTCTCATCCTAACTGACAAGCATTGGATGTTAGAGGAGCACTGCTTTGTACCAGTTTCAGAAGAAGAGTTGGACTATATAATGTCTGTATGTGTAGGAAACACCGTTCATTTGTTCTCAGCACACTCACGTTTCCTGCTGTCTTAGATTCTAGAAAGCAAGATCGTGCTTCTCGCTCTAAAGCAGAGTGTGATCCATGGATGAGAACTATGCTGTGTGTTTCACTTCAGAAATGGAGTTAAATCCCAGGCTCTGAGTCTTCCTACAAGCAAGACTTCGTTTCAGGTAAGGGCAGTCACTTTTTAGCTCAAACGAACTACATCGTTCACTGAGCTCACACGTTTCTCATCTTACCTGACAAGCTTTGGATGATAGAGGGTCAGTGCTTTCTATCAGTTTCAGAAGCAGATTTCGAATACATATGGTCCATATGTGTAGGAATCACCGTTCTTTTGTTCTGGGCACACTCAGATTTCCTGCTGTATTAGAGACTCTAGAAAGCAAGACCGTGCTTCTTGCTCTAAAGCAGAGTGTGATCCATGGATGAGAACTATGCTGTGTGTTTCCCTTCAAAAATGGAGTTAAATCCCAGCCTCTGCGTCATTCTACAGGCAAGACTTCGTTTCATGTAAGGGCAGTAACTTTTCAGCTCAAACGAACTACATCGTTCACGAAGCTCACACGTTTCTCATCTTAACAGACAAGCATTGGATGTTAGAGGACCAGTGCGTTGTATCAGTTTCAGAAGAAGAGTTGGACTAGATATGGTCCGTATGTGTAGGAAACACCGTTCTTTTGTTCTCAGCACACTCACGTTTCCTGCTGTCTTAGAGACTCTAGAAAGCAAGAGCGTGCATATCGCTCAAAAGCAGAGTGTGATCCATGGATGAGACAATGCGGTGTGTTTCACTTCAGAAATGCAATTAAATCCCATGCTCTGAGTCTCCCTGCAAGCAAGACTTCTTTTCAGGTAAGGACAGTCACTTTTCTGCTCAAAGGAACTACATCGTTCACGAAGCTCACACGTTTCTCATCTTAACAGACAAGCATTGGATGTTAGAGGACCAGTGCATTGTATCAGTTTCAGAAGAAGATTTGGACTACATATAGACCGTATGTGTAGGAAACACCGTTCTTTTGTTCTGGGCACACTCAGATTTCCTGCTGTATTAGAGACTCTAGAAAGCAAGATCGTGCTTCTTGTTCTAAAGCAGAGTGTGATCAATGGATGAGAACACTGCTGTGTGTTTCACTTCAGAAATGAAGTTAAATCCCAGGCTCCAAGTCTTCCTACAAGCAAGACTTCGTTTCAGGTAAGGGCAGTCAGTTTTCTTCTCAAACGAACTACATCGTTCACGAAGCTCACACGTTTCTCATCTTAACTTGCAAGCATTGGATGTTAGAGGACCAGTGCTTTGTATCAGTTTCAGAAGAAGAGTTGGACTAGATATGGTCCGTATGTGTAGGAAACACCGTTCTTTTGTTCTCAGCACACTCACGTTCCTGCTGTCTTAGAGAATCTAGAAAGCAAGAGCGTGCTTCTCGCTCTAAAGCAGAGTGTGATCCATGGATGAATACTATGCTGTGTGTTTCCCTTCAGAAATGGACTTAAATCCCAGGCTCTGTGTCTTACTACAAGGAAGACTTCGTTTCAGGTAAGGGCATTCACTTTTCAGCTCAAACGAACTAAATCTTTCACGGAGCTCACATGTTTCTCATCTTAACAGAAAAGCATTGTATGTTAGAGGACCAGTGCTTTGTACCAGTTTCAGAAGCAGAGTTGGACTAGATATGGTCTGTATGTGTAGGAAACACCGTTTTTTTGTTCTCAGCACACTCATGTTTCCTGCTGTCTTAGAGACTCTAGAAAGCAAGAGCGTGCTTCTCGCTCTAAAGCAGAGTGTGATCCATGGATGAGACAATGCTGTGTGTTTCACTTCAGAAATGGAGTTATACCCCAGGCTCTGTGTCTTCCTACAAGGAAGACTTCGTTTCAGGTAAGGGCAGTCACTGTTCAGCTCAAACGAACTACATCTTTCACGAAGCTCACATGTTTCTCATCTTAACTGACAAGCATTGGATGTTAGAGGAGCAGTGCTTTGTACCAGTTTCAGAAGAAGAGTTGGACTATATAATGTCTGTATGTGTAGGAAACACCGTTCTTTTGTTCTCAGCACACTCACGTTTCCTGCTGTCTTAGAGACTCTAGAAAGCAAGAGCGTGCTTCTTGATCTAAAGCAGAGTGTGATCCATGGATGAGAACTATGCTGTGTGTTTCCCTTCAGATATGGAGTTAAATCCCAGGCTCTGTGTCTTCCTACAAGCAAGACTTCCTTTCAGGTAAGGGCAGTCACTTTTCAGCTCAAACGAACTACATCGTTCACTGAGCTCACACGTTTCTCATCTTACCTGACAAGCTTTGGATGATAGAGGGTCAGTGCTTTGTATCAGTTTCAGAAGCAGATTTCGAATACATATGGTCCATATGTGTAGGAATCACCGTTCTTTTGTTCTGGGCACACTCAGATTTCCTGCTGTAGTAGAGACTCTAGAAAGGAAGACCGTGCTTCTTGCTCTAAAGCAGAGTGTGATCCATGGATGAGAACTATGCTGTGTGTTTCCCTTCAAAAATGGAGTTAAATCCCAGCCTCTGCGTCATTCTACAGGCAAGACTTCGTTTCATGTAAGGGCAGTAACTTTTCAGCTCAAACGAACTACATCGTTCACGAAGCTCACAAGATTCTCATCTTAACAGACAAGCATTGGATGTTAGAAGACCAGTGCTTTGTATCAGTTTCAGAAGAAGAGTTGGACTAGATATGGTCCTTATGTGTAGGAAACACCGTTCTTTTGTTCTCAGCACACTCACGTTTCCTGCTGTCTTAGAGACTCTAGAAAGCAAGAGCGTGCATATCGCTCAAAAGCAGAGTGTGATCCATAGATGAGACAATGCTGTGTGTTTCACTTCAGAAATGCAATTAAATCCCATGCTCTGAGTCTCCCTACAAGCAAGACTTCTTTTCAGGTAAGGACAGTCACTTTTCTGCTCAAAGGAACTACATCGTTCATGAAGCTCACACGTTTCTCATCTTAACAGACAAGCATTGGATTTTAGAGGACCAGTGCATTGTATCAGTTTCAGAAGAAGATTTGGACTACATATAGTCCGTATGTGTAGGAAACACCATTCTTTGGTCTGGGCACACTCAGATTTCCTGCTGTAGTAGAGACTCTAGAAACAAGAGCGTGCTCCTCACTCTAAAGCAGAGTGTGATCCATGGATGAGAACTATGCTGTGTGTTTCCCTTCAGAAATGGAGTTAAATCCCAGGCTCTGTGTCTTCCTACAAGCAAGACTTCGTTTCAGGAAAGGGCAGTCACTTTTCTGCTCAAACGAACTACATCTTTCACGAAGCTCACACGTTTCACATCTTAACAGACAAGCATTGGATGTTAGAGGAGCAGTGCTTTGTACCAGTTTCAGAAGAAGAGTTGGACTATATAATGTCTGTATGTGTAGGAAACACCATTCTTTTGTTCTCAGAACACTCACGTTTCCTGCTGTCTTAGACTCTAGAAAGCAAGATCGTGCTTCTCGCTCTAAAGCAGAGTGTGATCCATGGATGAGAACTATGCTGTGTGTTTCACTTCAGAAATGGAGTTAAATCCCCGGCTCTTAGTCTTCCCACAAGCAAGACTTCGTTTCAGGTAAGGGCAGTCTCTTTTAAGCTCAAACGAACTACATCGTTCACTGAGCTCACAATTTTCTCATCTTAACCGACAAGCATTGGTTGTTAGAGGAAAAGTGCTTTTTATCAGTTTAAGAAACAGAGTTGGACTAGATATGGTCCGTGTGTAGGAAACACCATTCTTTTGTTCTCAGCACACTCATGTTTCCTGCTGTCTTAGAGACTCTAGAAAGCAAGAGCGTGCTTCTTGCTCTAAAGCAGAGTGTGATCCATGGATGAGAACTATGCTGTGTGTTTCCCTTCAGAAAAGGAGTTAAATCCCAGGCTCCAAGTCTGCCTACAAGCAAGACTTTGTTTCAGGTAAGGGCAGTCACTTTTCTGCTCAAAAGAACTACATCGATCACTGAGCTCACACGTTTCTCATCTTAACAGACAAGCATTGGATGTTAGAGGACCAGTGCTTTGTATCAGTTCCAGTAGCAGAGTTGGACTAGATATGGTCTATATGTGTAGGAAACACTGTTCTTTTGTTCTCAGCACACTCATGTTTCCTGCTGTCTTAGAGACTCTAGAAAGCAAGAGCGTGCTTCTCGCTCTAAAGCCGAGTGTGATCCATGGATGAGACAATGCTGTGTGTTTCACTTCAGAAATGCAATTAAATCCCATGCTCTGAGTCTCCCTACAAGCAAGACTACTTTTCAGGTAAGGACAGTCACTTTTCTGCTCAAAGGAACTACGTCGTTCACGAAGCTCACACGTTTCTCATCTTAACAGACAAGCATTGGATGTTAGAGGACCAGTGCATTGTATCAGTTTCAGAAGAAGATTTGGACCACATATAGTCCGTATGTGTAGGAAACACCGTTCTTTTGTTCTGGGCACACTCAGATTTCCTGCTGTAGTAGAGACTCTAGAAAGCAAGAGCGTGCTTCTTGCTCTAAAGCAGAGTGTGATCCATGGATGAGAACTATGCTGTGTGTTTCCCTTCAGAAATGGAGTTAAACCCCAGGCTCTGTGTCTTCCTACAGGCAAGACTTCGTTTCAGATAAGGGCAGTCACTTTTCAGCTCAAACGAACTACACCTTTCACGAAGCTCACACGTTTCTCATCTTAACAGACAAGCATTGGATGTTAGAGGACCAGTGCTTTGTATCAGTTTCAGAAGAAGAGTTGGACTAGATATGGTCCGTAAGTGTAGGAACGACCGTTCTTTTGTTCTCAGCACAGTCATGTTTCCTGCTGTCTTAGAGACAATAGAAAGCAAGAGCGGGCTTATCGCTCAAAAGCAGAGTGTGATCCATGGATGAGAACTATGCTGTGTGTTTCCCTTCAGAAATGGAGTTAAACCCCAGGCTCTGTGTCTTCCTACAGGCAAGACTTCATTTCAGATAAGGGCAGTCACTTTTCAGCTCAAACGAACTACATCGTTCAAGAAGCTCACACGTTTCTCATCTTAACAGACAAGCATTGGATGTTAGAGGACCAGTGCTTTGTATCAGTTCAAGAAGCAGAGTTGGACTAGATATGGTCCGTATGTGTAGGAAACACGGTTCTTTTGTTCTCAGCACACTCACGTTTCCTGCTGTCTTAGAGAATCTAGAAAGCAAGAGCGTGCTTCTCGCTCTAAAGCAGAGTGTGATCCATGGATGAATACTATGCTGTGTGTTTCCCTTCAGAAATGGACTTAAATCCCTGGCTCTGTGTCTTACTAAAAGCAAGACTTCGTTTCAGGTAAGGGCAGTCACTTTTCAGTTCAAAGGAACTACATCATTCACAAAGCTCACACGTTTCTCATCTTAACTGACAAGCATTGGATGTTAGAGGACCAGTGCTTTGTATCTGTTTCAGAAGCAGAGTTGTACTAGATATGGTCCGTATGTGTAGAAACACCGTTCTTTTGTTCTCAGCACACTCAGGTTTCCTGCTGTCTTAGAGACTTTAGAAAGCAAGAGCGTGCTTCTCGCTCTAAAGCAGAGTGTGATCCATGGATGAAAACGATGCTGTATGTTTCAATTCAGAAAAGGAGTTAAATCCCAGGCTCTATGTCTTCCTACAAGCAAGACTTCGTTTCAGGTAAGGGCAGTCACTTTTCAGCTCAAACGAACTACATCTTTCACGGAGCTCACACGTTTCTCATCTTAACAGACGAGCATTGGATGTTAGAGGACCAGTGCTTTGTATCATTTTCAGAAGCAGAGTTGGACTAGATATGGTCCGTATGTGTAGGAAACACCGTTCTTTTGTTCTCAGCACACTCACGTTTCCTGCTGTCTTAGAGACTCTAGAAAGCAAGAGCGTGCTTCTTGCTCTAAAGCAGAGTGTGATCCATGGATAAGACTATGCTGTGTGTTTCACTTCAGAAATGGAGTTAAATCCCCGGCTCTGAGTCTTCCCACAACAAGACTTCGTTTCAGGTAAGGGCAGTCTCTTTTAAGCTCAAACGAACTACATCGTTCACTGAGCTCACAATTTTCTCATCTTAACAGACAAGCATTGGTTGTTAGAGGAAAAGTGCTTTTTATCAGTTTAAGAAACAGAGTTTGACTAGATATGGTCCGTGTGTAGGAAACACCGTTCTTTTGTTCTCAGCACACTCATGTTTCCTGCTGTCTTAGAGACTCTAGAAAGCAAGAGCGTGCTTCTTGCTCTAAAGCAGAGTGTGATCCATGGATGAGAACTATGCTGTGTGTTTCCCTTCAGAAAAGGAGTTAAATCCCAGGCTCCAAGTCTGCCTACAAGCAAGACTTTGTTTCAGGTAAGGGCAGTCACTTTTCAGCTCAAAAGAACTACATCGATCACTGAGCTCACACGTTTCTCATCTTAACAGACAAGCATTGGATGTTAGCGGACCAGTGCTTTGTATCAGTTCCAGTAGCAGAGTTGGACTAGATATGGTCTGTATGTGTAGGAAACACTGTTCTTTCGTTCTCAGCACACTCATGTTTCCTGCTGTCTTAGAGACTCTAGAAAGCAAGAGCGTGCTTCTCGCTCTAAAGCCGAGTATGATCCATGGATGAGACAATGCTGTGTGTTTCACTTCAGAAATGGAGTTATACCCCAGGCTCTGTGTCTTCCTACAAGCAAGACTTCGTTTCAGGTAAGGGCAGTCACTTTTTAGCTCAAACGAACTACATCGTTCACTGAGCTCACACGTTTCTCATCTTACCTGACAAGCTTTGGATGATAGAGGGTCAGTGCTTTGTATCAGTTTCAGAAGCAGATTTGGAATACATATGGTCCATTTGTGTAGGAATCACCGTTCTTTTCTTCTGGGCCCACTCAAATTTCCTGCTGTCTTAGAGACTCTAGAAAGCAAGAGCGTGCATATCGCTCAAAAGCAGAGTGTGATCCATGGATGAGACAATGCTGTGTGTTTCACTTCAGAAATGCAATTAAATCCCATGCTCTGAGTCTCCCTACAAGCAAGACTACTTTTCAGGTAAGGACAGTCACTTTTCTGCTCAAAGGAACTACATCGTTCACGAAGCTCACACGTTTCTCATCTTAACAGACAAGCATTGGATGTTAGAGGACCAGTGCATTGTATCAGTTTCAGAAGAAGATTTGGACTACATATAGTCCGTATGTGTAGGAAACACCGTTCTTTTCTTCTGGGCACACTCAGATTTCCTGCTGTAGTAGAGACTCTAGAAAGCAAGAGCGTGCTTCTTGCTCTAAAGCAGAGTGTGATCCATGGATGAGAACTATGCTGTGTGTTTCCCTTCAGAAATGGAGTTAAACCCCAGGCTCTGTGTCTTCCTACAGGCAAGACTTCGTTTCAGATAAGGGCAGTCACTTTTCAGCTCAAACGTACTACATCTTTCACGAAGCTCACACGTTTCTCATCTTAACAGACAAGCATTGGATGTTAGAGGACCAGTGCTTTGTATCAGTTTCAGAAGAAGAGTTGGACAAGATATGGTCCGTATGTGTAGGAAACACCGTTCTTTTGTTCTCAGCACACTCATGTTTCCTGCTGTCTTAGAGACAATAGAAAGCAAGAGCGGGCTTATCGCTCAAAAGCAGAGTGTGATCCATGGATGAGAACTATGCTGTGTGTTTCCCTTCAGAAATGGAGTTAAATCCCAGGCTCTGTGTCTTACTACAAGCAAGACTTCGTTTCAGGAAAGGGCAGTCACTTTTCTGCTCAAACGAACTACATCTTTCACGAAGCTCACACGTTTCTCATCTTAACTGACAAGCATTGGATGTTAGAGGAGCAGTGCTTTGTACCAGTTTCAGAAGAAGAGTTGGACTATATAATGTCTGTATGTGTAGGAAACACCGTTCTTTTGTTCTCAGAACACTCTCGTTTCCTGCTGTCTTAGACTCTAGAAAGCAAGATCGTGCTTCTCGCTCTAAAGCAGAGTGTGATCCATGGATGAAAACTATGCTGTGTGTTTCACTTCAGAAATGGAGTTAAATCCCAGGCTCTGAGATTTCCCACAAGCAAGACTTCCTTTCAGGTAAGGGCAGTCACTTTTCAGCTCAAACGAACTACATCGTTCACTGAGCTCACAATTTTCTCATCTTAACAGACAAGCATTGGTTGTTAGAGGAAAAGTGCTTTTTATCAGTTTAAGAAACAGAGTTGGTCTAGATATGGTCCGTGTGTAGGAAACACCGTTCTTTTGTTCTGGGCACACTCAGATTTCCTGCTGTAGTAGAGACTCTAGAAAGCAAGAGCGTGCTTCTTGCTCTAAAGCAGAGTGTGATCCATGGATGAGAACTATGCTGTGTGTTTCCCTTCAGAAAAGGAGTTAAATCCCAGGCTCTTCGTCTTCCTACAAGCAAGACTTTGTTTCAGGTAAGGGCAGTCACTTTTCAGCTCAAACGAACTACATCGTTCACTGAGCTCACACGTTTCTCATCTTAACAGACAAGCATTGGATGTTAGCGGACCAGTGCTTTGTATCAGTTTCAGAAGAAGAGTTGGACTAGATATGGTCCGTATGTGTAGGAAACACCGTTCTTTTGTTCTCAGCACAGTCATGTTTCCTGCTGTCTTAGAGACAATAGAAAGCAAGAGCGGGCTTATCGCTCAAAAGCAGAGTGTGATCCATGGATGAGAACTATGCTGTGTGTTTCCCTTCAGAAATGGAGTTAAACTCCAGGCTGTGCGTCTTCCTACAAGCAAGACTTCGTTTCACGTAAGTTCAGTTATTTTTTGCTCAAACGAACTACATCCTAAACGAAGCTCACACGTTTCTCATCTTAAAAGCATTGGATGTTAGAGGACCAGTGCTTTTTATCAGTTTAAGAAGCAGAGTTGGACTAGATATGTTCCCTATGTGTAGGAAACACCGTTCTTTTGTTCTCAGCACACTCACGTTTCCTGCTGTCTTAGAGACTCTAGAAAGCAAGAGCGTGCTTCTTGTTCTAAAGCAGAGTGTGATCAATGGATGAGACAATGCTGTGTGTTTCACTTCAGAAATGGAATTAACACATGCTCTGAGTCTCCCTACAAGCAAGACCTCGTTTCAGGCATGGGCAGTCACTTTTCAGCTCAAACTAACTACATCGTTCATGAAGCTCACACGTTTCTCATCTTAACAGACAAGCATTGGATGTTAGAGTACCAGTGCTTTGTATCAGTTTCAGAAGAAGAGATGGACTAGATATGGTCCGTATGTATAACAAACACCGTTCTTTTGTTCTCAGCACACTCACGTTTCCTGTTGTCTTAGAGACTCTAGAAAGCAAGAGCGTGCTTCTCGCTCTAAAGCAGAGTGTGATCTATGGATGAGACAATGCTGTGTGTTTCCCTTAAGAAAAGGAGTTAAATCCCAGGCTCTATGTCTTCCTACAAGGAAGACTTCGTTTCAGGTAAGGGCATTCACTTTTCAGCTCAAACGAACTACATCTTTCACAGAGCTCACATGTTTCTCATCTTAACAGAAAAGCATTGTATGTTAGAGGACCAGTGCTTTGTATCAGTTTCAGAAGCAGAGTTGGACTAGATATGGTCCGTATGTGTAGGAAACACCGTTCTTTTGTTCTCAGCACACTCAGGTTTCCAGCTCTCTTAGAGACTCTGGAAAGCAAGAGCGTGCTTCTTGTTCTTAAGCAGAGTGTGATCAATGGATGAGACAATGCTGTGTGTTTCACTTAAGAAATGGAGTTAAATCCCATGCTCTGAGTCTCCCCACAAGCAAGACTTCGTTTCAGGTAAGGGCAGTCACTTTTCTGCTCAAAGGAACTACATCATTCACGAAGCTCACACGATTCTCATCTTAACAGACAAGCATTGGATCTTAGAGGACCAGTGCTTTGTATCAGTTTCAGAAGAAGAGTTGGACTAGATATGGTCCGTATGTGTAGCAAACACCGTTCTTTTGTTCTCAGCACACTCACGTTTCCTGCTGTCTTAGAGAATCTAGAAAGCAAGGGCGTGCTTCTCGCTCTAAGCAGATTGTGATCCATGGATGAATACTATGCTGTGTGTTTCACTTCAGAAAAGGAGTTAAATCCCAGGCTCTATGTCTTCTTACAAGCAAGACTTCTTTTCAGGTAAGGGCAGTCACTTTTCAGCTCAAACGAACTACATCTTTCACGGAGCTCACACGCTTCTCATCTTAACAGACCAGCATTTGATGTTAGAGGACCAGTGCTTTGTATCATTTTCAGAAGCAGAGTTGGACTAGATATGTTCCCTATGTGTAGGAAACACCGTTCTTTTGTTCTCAGCACACTCATGTTTCCTTCTGTCTTAGAGACTCTAGAGAGCAAGAGCGTGCTTCTCGCTCTAAAGCAGAATGTGATCCATGGATGAATACTATGCTGTGTGTTTCCCTTCAGAAATGGACTTAAATCCCAGGCTCTGTGTCTTACACAAGGAAGACTTCGTTTCAGGTGAGGGCATTCACTTTTCAGCTCAAACGAACTAAATCTTTCACGGAGCTCACATGTTTCTCATCTTAACAGAAAAGCATTGTATGTTAGAGGACCAGTGCTTTGTATCAGTTTCAGAAGCAGAGTTGGACTAGATATGGTCCGTATGTGTAGGAAACACCGTTCTTTTGTTCTCAGCACACTCATGTTTCCTGCTGTCTTAGAGACTCTAGAAAGCAAGAGCGTGCTTCTCGCTCTAAAGCAGAGTGTGATCCATGAATGAGACAATGCTGTGTGTGTCACTTCAGAAATGGGGTTATACCCCAGGCTCTGTGTCTTCCTACAAGCAAGACTTCGTTTCAGGTAAGGGCAGTCACTTTTCTGCTCAAAGGAACTACATCGTTCACGAAGCTCACACGTTTCTCATCTCAACTGACAAGCATTGGATGTTAGAGGACCAGTGCATTGTATCAGTTTCATAAGAAGATTTGGACTACATATAATCCGTATGTGTAGGAAACAATGTTATTTTGTTCTGGGCACACTCAGATTTCCTGCTGTATTAGAGACTCTAGAAAGCAAGAGCGTGCTTCTTGCTCTAAAGCAGAGTGTGATCCATGGATGAGAACTATGCTGTGTGTTTCCCTTCAGAAATGGAGTTAAATCCCAGGCTCTGTGTCTTCCTACAAGCAAGACTTCGTTTCAGGAAAGGGCAGTCACTTTTCTGCTCAAACGAACTACATCTTTCACGAAGCTCACACGTTTCTCATCTTAACTGACAAGTATTGGATGTTAGAGGAGCAGTGCTTTGTACCAGTTTCAGAAGAAGAGTTGGACTATATAATGTCTGTATGTGTAGGAAACACCGTTCTTTTGTTCTCAGAACACTCACGTTTCCTGCTGTCTTAGACTCTAGAAAGCAAGATCGTGCTTCTCGCTCTAAAGCAGAGTGTGATCCATGGATGAGAACTATGCTGTGTGTTTCACTTCAGAAATGGAGTTAAATCCCCGGCTCTGAGTCTTCCCACAAGCAAGACTTCGTTTCAGGTAAGGGCAGTCTCTTTTAAGCTCAAACGAACTACATCGTTCACTGAGCTCACAATTTTCTCATCTTAACAGACAAGCATTGGTTGTTAGAGGAAAAGTGCTTTTTATCAGTTTAAGAAACAGAGTTGGACTAGATATGGTCCGTGTGTAGGAAACACCGTTCTTTTGTTCTCAGCACACTCATGTTTCCTGCTGTCTTAGAGAATCTAGAAAGCAAGAGCGTGCTTCTTGCTCTAAAGCAGAGTGTGATCCATGGATGAGAACTATGCTGTGTGTTTCCCTTCAGAAAAGGAATTAAATCCCAGGCTCCAAGTCTGCCTACAAGCAAGACTTTGTTTCAGGTAAGGGCAGTCACTTTTCAGCTCAAAAGAACTACATCGATCACTGAGCTCACACGTTTCTCATCTTACCTGACAAGTTTTGGATGATAGAGGGTCAGTGCTTTGTATCAGTTTCAGAAGCAGATTTGGAATACATATGGTCCATTTGTGTAGGAATCACCGTTCTTTTGTTCTGGGCCCACTCAGATTTCCTGCTGTCTTAGAGACTCTAGAAAGCAAGAGCGTGCATATCGCTCAAAAGCAGAGTGTGATCCATGGATGAGACAATGCTGTGTGTTTCACTTCAGAAATGCAATTAAATCCCATGCTCTGAGTCTCCCTACAAGCAAGACTACTTTTCAGGTAAGGACAGTCACTTTTCTGCTCAAAGGAACTACATCGTTCACGAAGCTCACACGTTTCTCATCTTAACAGACAAGCATTGGATGTTAGAGGACCAGTGCATTGTATCAGTTTCAGAAGAAGATTTGGACTACATAAAGTCCGTATGTTTAGGAAACACCGTTCTTTTGTTCTGGGCACACTCAGATTTCCTGCTGTAGTAGAGACTCTAGAAAGGAAGAGCGTGCTTCTTGCTCTAAAGCAGAGTGTGATCCATGGATGAGAACTATGCTGTGTGTTTCCCTTCAGAAATGGAGTTAAACCCCAGGCTCTGTGTCTTCCTACAGGCAAGACTTCGTTTCAGATAAGGGCAGTCACTTTTCAGCTCAAACGAACTACATCTTTCACGAAGCTCACACGTTTCTCATCTTAACAGACAAGCATTGGATGTTAGAGGACCAGTGCTTTGTATCAGTTTCAGAAGAAGAGTTGGACTAGATATGGTCCCTATGTGTAGGAAACACCGTTCTTTTGTTCTCAGCACACTCATGTTTCCTGCTGTCTTAGAGACATTAGAAAGCAAGAGCGGGCTTATCGCTCAAAAGCAGAGTGTGATCCATGGATGAGAACTATGCTGTGTGTTTCCCTTCAGAAATGGAGTTAAACCCCAGGCTCTGTGTCTTCCTACAGGCAAGACTTCATTTCAGATAAGGGCAGTCACTTTTCAGCTCAAACGAACTACATCGTTCAAGAAGCTCACACGTTTCTCATCTTAACAGACAATCATTGGATGTTAGAGGACCAGTGCTTTGTATCAGTTCAAGAAGCAGAGTTGGACTAGATATGGTCCGTATGTGTAGGAAACACGGTTCTTTTGTTCTCAGCACACTCACGTTTCCTGCTGTCTTAGAGAATCTAGAAAGCAAGAGCGTGCTTCTCGCTCTAAAGCAGAGTGTGATCCATGGATGAATACTATGCTGTGTGTTTCCCTTCAGAAATGGACTTAAATCCCTGGCTCTGTGTCTTACTAAAAGCAAGACTTCGTTTCAGGTAAGGGCAGTCACTTTTCAGTTCAAAGGAACTACATCATTCACAAAGCTCACACGTTTCTCATCTTAACTGACAAGCATTGGATGTTAGAGGACCAGTGCTTTGTATCTGTTTCAGAAGCAGAGTTGTACTAGATATGGTCCGTATGTGTAGAAACACCGTTCTTTTGTTCTCAGCACACTCAGGTTTCCTGCTGTCTTAGAGACTTTAGAAAGCAAGAGCGTGCTTCTCGCTCTAAAGCAGAGTGTGATCCATGGATGAAAACGATGCTGTATGTTTCAATTCAGAAAAGGAGTTAAATCCCAGGCTCTATGTCTTCCTACAAGCAAGACTTCGTTTCAGGTAAGGGCAGTCACTTTTCAGCTCAAACGAACTACATCTTTCACGGAGCTCACATGTTTCTCATCTTAACAGACGAACATTGGATGTTAGAGGACCAGTGCTTTGTATCATTTTCAGAAGCAGAGTTGGACTAGATATGGTCCGTATGTGTAGGAAACACCGTTCTTTTGTTCTCAGCACACTCACGTTTCCTGCTGTCTTAGAGACTCTAGAAAGCAAGAGCGTGCTTCTTGCTCTAAAGCAGAGTGTGATCCATCGATAAGAACTATGCTGTGTGTTTCCCTTCAGACATGGAGTTAAATCCCAGGCTCTGTGTCTTCCTACAGGCAAGACTTCGTTCAGATAATGGCAGTCACTTTTCAGCTCAAACGAACTACATCGTTCACGAAGCTCACACGTTTCTCATCTTAACTGACAAGCATTGGATGTTAGAGGAGCAGTGCTTTGTTCCAGTTTCAGAAGAAGAGTTGGACTATATAATGTCTGTATGTGTAGGAAACACCGTTCTTTTGTTCTCAGAACACTCTCATTTCCTGCTGTCTTAGACTCTAGAAAGCAAGATCGTGCTTCTCGCTCTAAAGCAGAGTGTGATCCATGGATGAAAACTATGCTGTGTGTTTCACTTCAGAAATGGAGTTAAATCCCAGGCTCTGAGACTTCCCACAAGCAAGACTTCCTTTCAGGTAAGGGCAGTCACTTTTCAGCTCAAATGAACTACATCGTTCACTGAGCTCACAATTTTCTCATCTTAACAGACAAGCATTGGTTGTTAGAGGAAAAGTGCTTTTTATCAGTTTAAGAAACAGAGTTGGACTAGATATGGTCCGTATGTGTAGGAAACACCGTTCTTTTGTTCTGGGCACACTCAGATTTCCTGCTGTAGTAGAGACTCTAGAAAGCAAGAGCGTGCTTCTTGCTCTAAAGCAGAGTGTGATCCATGGATGAAAACTATGCTGTGTGTTTCACTTCAGAAATGGAGTTAAATCCCAGGCTCTGAGACTTCCCACAAGCAAGACTTCCTTTCAGGTAAGGGCAGTCACTTTTCAGCTCAAACGAACTACATCGTTCACTGAGCTCACACGTTTCTCATCTTAACAGACGAGCATTGGATGTTAGAGGACCAGTGCTTTGTATCATTTTCAGAAGCAGAGTTGGACTAGATATGGTCCGTATGTGTAGGAAACACCGTTCTTTTGTTCTCAGCACACTCACGTTTCCTGCTGTCTTAGAGACTCTAGAAAGCAAGAGCGTGCTTCTTGCTCTAAAGCAGAGTGTGATCCATGGATGAGAACTATGCTGTGTGTTTCCCTTCAGACATGGTGTTAAATCCCAGGCTCTGTGTCTTCCTACAGGCAAGACTTCGTTTCAGATAATGGCAGTCACTTTTCAGCTCAAACGAACTACATCGTTCACGAAGCTCACACGTTTCTCATCTTAACAGACAAGCATTGGATGTTAGAGCACCAGTGCTTTGTATCAGTTTCAGAAGAAGAGTTGGACTAGATGTGGTCCTTATGTGTAGGAAACACCATTCTTTTGTTCTCAGCACACTCACATTTCCTGCTGTCTTAGAGAATCTAGAAAGCAAGAGCGTGCTTCTCACTCTAAAGCAGAGTGTGATCAATGGATGAGAACTATGCTGTGTGTTTCCTTTCGAAATGGAGTTAAATCCCAGGCTCTGTGTCTTACTACAAGCAAGACTTCGTTTCAGGAAAGGGCAGTCACTTTTCTGCTCAAACGAACTACATCTTTCACGAAGCTCACACGTTTCTCATCTAAACTGACAAGCATTGGATGTTAGAGGAGCAGTGCTTTGTACCAGTTTCAGAAGAAGAGTTGGACTATATAATGTCTGTATGTGTAGGAAACACCGTTCTTTTGTTCTCAGAACACTCTCGTTTCCTGCTGTCTTAGACTCTAGAAAGCAAGATCGTGCTTCTCGCTCTAAAGCAGAGTGTGATCCATGGATGAAAACTATGCTGTGTGTTTCACTTCAGAAATGGAGTTAAATCCCAGGCTCTGAGACTTCCCACAAGCAAGACTTCCTTTCTGGTAAGGGCAGTCACTTTTCAGCTCAAACGAACTACATCGTTCACTGAGCTCACAATTTTCTCATCTTAACAGACAAGCATTGGTTGTTAGAGGAAAAGTGCTTTTTATCAGTTTAAGAAACAGAGTTGGTCTAGATATGGTCCGTGTGTAGGAAACACCGTTCTTTTGTTCTGGGCACACTCAGATTTCCTGCTGTAGTAGAGACTCTAGAAAGCAAGAGCATGCTTCTTGCTCTAAAGCAGAGTGTGATCCATGGATGAGAACTATGCTGTGTGTTTCCCTTCAGAAAAGGAGTTAAATCCCAGGCTCTTCGTCTTCTTACAAGCAAGACTTTGTTTCAGGTAAGGGCAGTCACTTTTCAGCTCAAACGAACTACATCGTTCACTGAGCTCACACGTTTCTCATCTTAACAGACAAGCATTGGATGTTAGCGGACCAGTGCTTTGTATCAGTTTCAGAAGAAGTGTTGGACTAGATATGGTCCGTATGTGTAGGAAACACCGTTCTTTTGTTCTCAGCACAGTCATGTTTCCTGCTGTCTTAGAGACAATAGAAAGCAAGAGCGGGCTTATCGCTCAAAAGCAGAGTGTGATCCATGGATGAGAACTATGCTGTGTGTTTCCCTTCAGAAATGGAGTTAAACTCCAGGCTGTGCGTCTTCCTACAAGCAAGACTTCGTTTCACGTAAGTTCAGTTATTTTTTGCTCAAACGAACTACATCGTAAACGAAGCTCACACCTTTCTCATCTTAAAAGCATTGGATGTTAGAGGACCAGTGCTTTTTATCAGTTTAAGAAGCAGAGTTGGACTAGATATGTTCCGTATGTGTAGGAAACACCGTTCTTTTGTTCTCAGCACACTCACGTTTCCTGCTGTCTTAGAGACTCTAGAAAGCAAGATCGTGCTTCTTGTTCTAAAGCAGAGTGTGATCAATGGATGAGACAATGCTGTGTGTTTCACTTCAGAAATGGAATTAACACATGCTGTGAGTCTCCCTACAAGCAAGACTTCGTTTCAGGCAAGGGCAGTCACTTTTCAGCTCAAACTAACTACATCGTTCATGAAGCTCACACGTTTCTCATCTTAACTGACAAGCATTGGATGTTAGAGGAGCAGTGCTTTGTACCAGTTTCAGAAGAAGAGTTGGACTATATAATGTCTGTATGTGTAGGAAACACCGTTCTTTTGTTCTCAGAACACTCTCGTTTCCTGCTGTCTTAGACTCTAGAAAGCAAGATCGTGCTTCTCGCTCTAAAGCAGAGTGTGATCCATGGATGAAAACTATGCTGTGTGTTTCACTTCAGAAATGGAGTTAAATCCCAGGCTCTGAGACTTCCCACAAGCAAGACTTCCTTTCAGGTAAGGGCAGTCACTTTTCAGCTCAAACGAACTACATCGTTCACTGAGCTCACAATTTTCTCATCTTAACAGACAAGCATTGGTTGTTAGAGGAAAAGTGCTTTTTATCAGTTTAAGAAACAGAGTTGGTCTAGATATGGTCCGTGTGTAGGAAACACCGTTCTTTTGTTCTGGGCACACTCAGATTTCCTGCTGTAGTAGAGACTCTAGAAAGCAAGAGCGTGCTTCTTGCTCTAAAGCAGAGTGTGATCCATGGATGAGAACTATGCTGTGTGTTTCCCTTCAGAAAAGGAGTTAAATCCCAGGCTCTTCGTCTTCCTACAAGCAAGACTTTGTTTCAGGTAAGGGCAGTCACTTTTCAGCTCAAACGAACTACATCGTTCACTGAGCTCACACGTTTCTCATCTTAACAGACAAGCATTGGATGTTAGCGGACCAGTGCTTTGTATCAGTTTCAGAAGAAGAGTTGGACCAGATATGGTCCGTATGTGTAGGAAACACCGTTCTTTTGTTCTCAGCACAGTCATGTTTCCTGCTGTCTTAGAGACAATAGAAAGCAAGAGCGGGCTTATCGCTCAAAAGCAGAGTGTGATCCATGGATGAGAACTATGCTGTGTGTTTCCCTTCAGAAATGGAGTTAAACTCCAGGCTGTGCGTCTTCCTACAAGCAAGACTTCGTTTCACGTAAGTTCAGTTATTTTTTGCTCAAACGAACTACATCGTAAACGAAGCTCACACGTTTCTCATCTTAAAAGCATTGGATGTTAGAGGACCAGTGCTTTTTATCAGTTTAAGAAGCAGAGTAGGACTAGATATGTTCCGTATGTGTAGGAAACACCGTTCTTTTGTTCTCAGCACACTCACGTTTCCTGCTGTCTTAGAGACTCTAGAAAGCAAGAGCGTGCTTCTTGTTCTAAAGCAGAGTGTGATCAATGGATGAGACAATGCTGTGTGTTTCACTTCAGAAATGGAATTAACACATGCTGTGAGTCTCCCTACAAGCAAGACTTCATTTCAGGCAAGGGCAGTCACTTTTCAGCTCAAACTAACTACATCGTTCATGAAGCTCACACGTTTCTCATCTTAACTGACAAGCATTGGATGTTAGAGGAGCAGTGCTTTGTACCAGTTTCAGAAGAAGAGTTGGACTATATAATGTCTGTATGTGTAGGAAACACAGTTCTTTTGTTCTCAGAACACTCTCGTTTCCTGCTGTCTTAGACTCTAGAAAGCAAGATCGTGCTTCTCGCTCTAAAGCAGAGTGTGATCCATGGATGAAAACTATGCTGTGTGTTTCACTTCAGAAATGGAGTTAAATCCCAGGCTCTGAGACTTCCCACAAGCAAGACTTCCTTTCAGGTAAGGGCAGTAACTTTTCAGCTCAAACGAACTACATCGTTCACTGAGCTCACAATTTTCTCATCTTAACAGACAAGCATTGGTTGTTAGAGGAAAAGTGCTTTTTATCAGTTTAAGAAACAGAGTTGGTCTAGATATGGTCCATGTGTAGGAAACACCGTTCTTTTGTTCTGGGCACACTCAGATTTCCTGCTGTAGTAGAGACTCTAGAAAGCAAGAGCGTGCTTCTTGCTCTAAAGCAGAGTGTGATCCATGGATGAGAACTATGCTGTGTGTTTCCCTTCAGAAAAGGAGTTAAATCCCAGGCTCTTCGTCTTCCTACAAGCAAGACTTTGTTTCAGGTAAGGGCAGTCACTTTTCAGCTCAAACGAACTACATCGTTCACTGAGCTCACACGTTTCTCATCTTAACAGACAAGCATTGGATGTTAGCGGACCAGTGCTTTGTATCAGTTTCAGAAGAAGAGTTGGACTAGATATGGTCCGTATGTGTAGGAAACACCGTTCTTTTGTTCTCAGCACAGTCATGTTTCCTGCTGTCTTAGAGACAATAGAAAGCAAGAGCGGGCTTATCGGTCAAAAGCAGAGTGTGATCCATGGATGAGAACTATGCTGTGTGTTTCCCTTCAGAAATGGAGTTAAACTCCAGGCTGTGCGTCTTCCTACAAGCAAGACTTCGTTTCACGTAAGTTCAGTTATTTTTTGCTCAAACGAACTACATCGTAAACGAAGCTCACACGTTTCTCATCTTAAAAGCATTGGATGTTAGAGGACCAGTGCTTTTTATCAGTTTAAGAAGCAGAGTTGGACTAGATATGTTCCGTATGTGTAGGAAACACCTTTCTTTTGTTCTCAGCACACTCACGTTTCCTGCTGTCTTAGAGACTCTAGAAAGCAAGAGCGTGCTTCTTGTTCTAAAGCAGAGTGTGATCAATGGATGAGACAATGCTGTGTGTTTCACTTCAGAAATGGAATTAACACATGCTGTGAGTCTCCCTACAAGCAAGACTTCGTTTCAGGCAAGGGCAGTCACTTTTCAGCTCAAACTAACTACATCGTTCATGAAGCTCACACGTTTCTCATCTTAACAGACAAGCATTGGATGTTAGAGTACCAGTGCTTTGTATCAGTTTCAGAAGAAGAGATGGACTAGATATGGTCCGTATGTATAGCAAACACCGTTCTTTTGTTCTCAGCACACTCACGTTTCCTGTTGTCTTAGAGACTCTAGAAAGCAAGAGCGTGCTTCTCGCTCTAAAGCAGAGTGTGATCTATGGATGAGACAATGCTGTGTGTTTCCCTTCAGAAAAGGAGTTAAATCCCATGCTCTGAGTCTCCCCACAAGCAAGACTTCGTTTCAGGTAAGGGCAGTCACTTTTCTGCTCAAAGGAACTACATCCTTCACGAAGCTCACACGTTTCTCATCTTAACAGACAAGCATTGGATGTTAGAGCACCAGTGCTTTGTATCAGTTTCAGAAGAAGAGTTGGACTATATAATGTCTGTATGTGTAGGAAACACCGTTCTTTTGTTCTCAGAACACTCTCATTTCCTGCTGTCTTAGACTCTAGAAAGCAAGATCGTGCTTCTCGCTCTAAAGCAGAGTGTGATCCATGGATGAAAACTATGCTGTGTGTTTCACTTCAGAAATGGAGTTAAATCCCAGGCTCTGAGACTTCCCACAAGCAAGACTTCCTTTCAGGTAAGGGCAGTCACTTTTCAGCTCAAATGAACTACATCGTTCACTGAGCTCACAATTTTCTCATCTTAACAGACAAGCATTGGTTGTTAGAGGAAAAGTGCTTTTTATCAGTTTAAGAAACAGAGTTGGACTAGATATGGTCCGTATGTGTAGGAAACACCGTTCTTTTGTTCTGGGCACACTCAGATTTCCTGCTGTAGTAGAGACTCTAGAAAGCAAGAGCGTGCTTCTTGCTCTAAAGCAGAGTGTGATCCATGGATGAAAACTATGCTGTGTGTTTCACTTCAGAAATGGAGTTAAATCCCAGGCTCTGAGACTTCCCACAAGCAAGACTTCCTTTCAGGTAAGGGCAGTCACTTTTCAGCTCAAACGAACTACATCGTTCACTGAGCTCACACGTTTCTCATCTTAACAGACGAGCATTGGATGTTAGAGGACCAGTGCTTTGTATCATTTTCAGAAGCAGAGTTGGACTAGATATGGTCCGTATGTGTAGGAAACACCGTTCTTTTGTTCTCAGCACACTCACGTTTCCTGCTGTCTTAGAGACTCTAGAAAGCAAGAGCGTGCTTCTTGCTCTAAAGCAGAGTGTGATCCATGGATGAGAACTATGCTGTGTGTTTCCCTTCAGACATGGTGTTAAATCCCAGGCTCTGTGTCTTCCTACAGGCAAGACTTCGTTTCAGATAATGGCAGTCACTTTTCAGCTCAAACGAACTACATCGTTCACGAAGCTCACACGTTTCTCATCTTAACAGACAAGCATTGGATGTTAGAGCACCAGTGCTTTGTATCAGTTTCAGAAGAAGAGTTGGACTAGATGTGGTCCTTATGTGTAGGAAACACCATTCTTTTGTTCTCAGCACACTCACATTTCCTGCTGTCTTAGAGAATCTAGAAAGCAAGAGCGTGCTTCTCACTCTAAAGCAGAGTGTGATCAATGGATGAGAACTATGCTGTGTGTTTCCTTTCGAAATGGAGTTAAATCCCAGGCTCTGTGTCTTACTACAAGCAAGACTTCGTTTCAGGAAAGGGCAGTCACTTTTCTGCTCAAACGAACTACATCTTTCACGAAGCTCACACGTTTCTCATCTAAACTGACAAGCATTGGATGTTAGAGGAGCAGTGCTTTGTACCAGTTTCAGAAGAAGAGTTGGACTATATAATGTCTGTATGTGTAGGAAACACCGTTCTTTTGTTCTCAGAACACTCTCGTTTCCTGCTGTCTTAGACTCTAGAAAGCAAGATCGTGCTTCTCGCTCTAAAGCAGAGTGTGATCCATGGATGACAACTATGCTGTGTGTTTCACTTCAGAAATGGAGTTAAATCCCAGGCTCTGAGACTTCCCACAAGCAAGACTTCCTTTCTGGTAAGGGCAGTCACTTTTCAGCTCAAACGAACTACATCGTTCACTGAGCTCACAATTTTCTCATCTTAACAGACAAGCATTGGTTGTTAGAGGAAAAGTGCTTTTTATCAGTTTAAGAAACAGAGTTGGTCTAGATATGGTCCGTGTGTAGGAAACACCGTTCTTTTGTTCTGGGCACACTCAGATTTCCTGCTGTAGTAGAGACTCTAGAAAGCAAGAGCATGCTTCTTGCTCTAAAGCAGAGTGTGATCCATGGATGAGAACTATGCTGTGTGTTTCCCTTCAGAAAAGGAGTTAAATCCCAGGCTCTTCGTCTTCTTACAAGCAAGACTTTGTTTCAGGTAAGGGCAGTCACTTTTCAGCTCAAACGAACTACATCGTTCACTGAGCTCACACGTTTCTCATCTTAACAGACAAGCATTGGATGTTAGCGGACCAGTGCTTTGTATCAGTTTCAGAAGAAGTGTTGGACTAGATATGGTCCGTATGTGTAGGAAACACCGTTCTTTTGTTCTCAGCACAGTCATGTTTCCTGCTGTCTTAGAGACAATAGAAAGCAAGAGCGGGCTTATCGCTCAAAAGCAGAGTGTGATCCATGGATGAGAACTATGCTGTGTGTTTCCCTTCAGAAATGGAGTTAAACTCCAGGCTGTGCGTCTTCCTACAAGCAAGACTTCGTTTCACGTAAGTTCAGTTATTTTTTGCTCAAACGAACTACATCGTAAACGAAGCTCACACCTTTCTCATCTTAAAAGCATTGGATGTTAGAGGACCAGTGCTTTTTATCAGTTTAAGAAGCAGAGTTGGACTAGATATGTTCCGTATGTGTAGGAAACACCGTTCTTTTGTTCTCAGCACACTCACGTTTCCTGCTGTCTTAGAGACTCTAGAAAGCAAGATCGTGCTTCTTGTTCTAAAGCAGAGTGTGATCAATGGATGAGACAATGCTGTGTGTTTCACTTCAGAAATGGAATTAACACATGCTGTGAGTCTCCCTACAAGCAAGACTTCGTTTCAGGCAAGGGCAGTCACTTTTCAGCTCAAACTAACTACATCGTTCATGAAGCTCACACGTTTCTCATCTTAACTGACAAGCATTGGATGTTAGAGGAGCAGTGCTTTGTACCAGTTTCAGAAGAAGAGTTGGACTATATAATGTCTGTATGTGTAGGAAACACCGTTCTTTTGTTCTCAGAACACTCTCGTTTCCTGCTGTCTTAGACTCTAGAAAGCAAGATCGTGCTTCTCGCTCTAAAGCAGAGTGTGATCCATGGATGAAAACTATGCTGTGTGTTTCACTTCAGAAATGGAGTTAAATCCCAGGCTCTGAGACTTCCCACAAGCAAGACTTCCTTTCAGGTAAGGGCAGTCACTTTTCAGCTCAAACGAACTACATCGTTCACTGAGCTCACAATTTTCTCATCTTAACAGACAAGCATTGGTTGTTAGAGGAAAAGTGCTTTTTATCAGTTTAAGAAACAGAGTTGGTCTAGATATGGTCCGTGTGTAGGAAACACCGTTCTTTTGTTCTGGGCACACTCAGATTTCCTGCTGTAGTAGAGACTCTAGAAAGCAAGAGCGTGCTTCTTGCTCTAAAGCAGAGTGTGATCCATGGATGAGAACTATGCTGTGTATTTCCCTTCAGAAAAGGAGTTAAATCCCAGGCTCTTCGTCTTCCTACAAGCAAGACTTTGTTTCAGGTAAGGGCAGTCACTTTTCAGCTCAAACGAACTACATCGTTCACTGAGCTCACACGTTTCTCATCTTAACAGACAAGCATTGGATGTTAGCGGACCAGTGCTTTGTATCAGTTTCAGAAGAAGAGTTGGACCAGATATGGTCCGTATGTGTAGGAAACACCGTTCTTTTGTTCTCAGCACAGTCATGTTTCCTGCTGTCTTAGAGACAATAGAAAGCAAGAGCGGGCTTATCGCTCAAAAGCAGAGTGTGATCCATGGATGAGAACTATGCTGTGTGTTTCCCTTCAGAAATGGAGTTAAACTCCAGGCTGTGCGTCTTCCTACAAGCAAGACTTCGTTTCACGTAAGTTCAGTTATTTTTTGCTCAAACGAACTACATCGTAAACGAAGCTCACACGTTTCTCATCTTAAAAGCATTGGATGTTAGAGGACCAGTGCTTTTTATCAGTTTAAGAAGCAGAGTAGGACTAGATATGTTCCGTATGTGTAGGAAACACCGTTCTTTTGTTCTCAGCACACTCACGTTTCCTGCTGTCTTAGAGACTCTAGAAAGCAAGAGCGTGCTTCTTGTTCTAAAGCAGAGTGTGATCAATGGATGAGACAATGCTGTGTGTTTCACTTCAGAAATGGAATTAACACATGCTGTGAGTCTCCCTACAAGCAAGACTTCATTTCAGGCAAGGGCAGTCACTTTTCAGCTCAAACTAACTACATCGTTCATGAAGCTCACACGTTTCTCATCTTAACTGACAAGCATTGGATGTTAGAGGAGCAGTGCTTTGTACCAGTTTCAGAAGAAGAGTTGGACTATATAATGTCTGTATGTGTAGGAAACACCGTTCTTTTGTTCTCAGAACACTCTCGTTTCCTGCTGTCTTAGACTCTAGAAAGCAAGATCGTGCTTCTCGCTCTAAAGCAGAGTGTGATCCATGGATGAAAACTATGCTGTGTGTTTCACTTCAGAAATGGAGTTAAATCCCAGGCTCTGAGACTTCCCACAAGCAAGACTTCCTTTCAGGTAAGGGCAGTAACTTTTCAGCTCAAACGAACTACATCGTTCACTGAGCTCACAATTTTCTCATCTTAACAGACAAGCATTGGTTGTTAGAGGAAAAGTGCTTTTTATCAGTTTAAGAAACAGAGTTGGTCTAGATATGGTCCATGTGTAGGAAACACCGTTCTTTTGTTCTGGGCACACTCAGATTTCCTGCTGTAGTAGAGACTCTAGAAAGCAAGAGCGTGCTTCTTGCTCTAAAGCAGAGTGTGATCCATGGATGAGAACTATGCTGTGTGTTTCCCTTCAGAAAAGGAGTTAAATCCCAGGCTCTTCGTCTTCCTACAAGCAAGACTTTGTTTCAGGTAAGGGCAGTCACTTTTCAGCTCAAACGAACTACATCGTTCACTGAGCTCACACGTTTCTCATCTTAACAGACAAGCATTGGATGTTAGAGGACCAGTGCTTTGTATCAGTTTCAGAAGAAGAGTTGGACTAGATATGGTCCGTATGTGTAGGAAACACCGTTCTTTTGTTCTCAGCACAGTCATGTTTCCTGCTGTCTTAGAGACAATAGAAAGCAAGAGCGGGCTTATCGCTCAAAAGCAGAGTGTGATCCATGGATGAGAACTATGCTGTGTGTTTCCCTTCAGAAATGGAGTTAAACTCCAGGCTGTGCGTCTTCCTACAAGCAAGACTTCGTTTCACGTAAGTTCAGTTATTTTTTGCTCAAACGAACTACATCGTAAACGAAGCTCACACGTTTCTCATCTTAAAAGCATTGGATGTTAGAGGACCAGTGCTTTTTATCAGTTTAAGAAGCAGAGTTGGACTAGATATGTTCCGTATGTGTAGGAAACACCGTTCTTTTGTTCTCAGCACACTCACGTTTCCTGCTGTCTTAGAGACTCTAGAAAGCAAGAGCGTGCTTCTTGTTCTAAAGCAGAGTGTGATCAATGGATGAGACAATGCTGTGTGTTTCACTTCAGAAATGGAATTAACACATGCTGTGAGTCTCCCTACAAGCAAGACTTCGTTTCAGGCAAGGGCAGTCACTTTTCAGCTCAAACTAACTACATCGTTCATGAAGCTCACACGTTTCTCATCTTAACAGACAAGCATTGGATGTTAGAGTACCAGTGCTTTGTATCAGTTTCAGAAGAAGAGATGGACTAGATATGGTCCGTATGTATAGCAAACACCGTTCTTTTGTTCTCAGCACACTCACGTTTCCTGTTGTCTTAGAGACTCTAGAAAGCAAGGGCGTGCTTCTTGCTCTAAAGCAGAGTGTGATCTATGGATGAGACAATGCTGTGTGTTTCCCTTCAGAAAAGGAGTTAAATCCCATGCTCTGAGTCTCCCCACAAGCAAGACTTCGTTTCAGGTAAGGGCAGTCACTTTTCTGCTCAAAGGAACTACATCCTTCACGAAGCTCACACGATTCTCATCTTAACAGACAAGCATTGGATCTTAGAGGACCAGTGCTTTGTATCAGTTTCAGAAGAAGAGTTGGACTAGATATGGTCCGTATGTGTAGCAAACACCGTTCTTTTGTTCTCAGCACACTCAGGTTTCCAGCTCTCTTAGAGACTCTGGAAAGCAAGAGCGTGCTTCTTGTTCTTAAGCAGAGTGTGATCAATGGATGAGACAATGCTGTGTGTTTCCCTTCAGAAAAGGAGTTAAATCCCAGGCTGTATGTCTTCCTATAAGCAAGACTTCTTTTCAGGTAAGGGCAGTCACTTTTCAGCTCAAACGAACTACATGTTTCACGGAGCTCACACGCTTCTCATCTTAACAGACCAGCATTTGATGTTAGAGGACCAGTGCTTTGTATCATTTTCAGAAGCAGAGTTGGACTAGATATGGTCCCTATGTGTAGGAAACACCGTTCTTTTGTTCTCAGCACACTCACGTTTCCTGTTGTCATAGAGACTCTAGAAAGCAAGATCGTGCTTCTTGTTCTAAACCAGAGTGTGATCAATGTATGAGAACACTGCTGTGTGTTTCACTTCAGAAATGAAGTTAAATCCCAGGCTCCAATTCTTCCTACAAGCAAGACTTCGTTTCAGGTATGGGCAGTCAGTTTTCTGCTCAAACGAACTACATCGTTCACGAAGCTCACACGTTTCTCATCTTAACTGACAAGCATTGGATGTTAGAGGACCAGTGCTTTGTATCAGTTTCAGAAGAAGAGTTGGACTAGATATGGTCCGTATGTGTAGGAAACACCGTTCTTTTGTTCTCAGCACAATCACGTTCCTGCTGTCTTAGAGAATCTAGAAAGCAAGAGCGTGCTTCTCGCTCTAAAGCAGAATGTGATCCATGGATGAATACTATGCTGTGTGTTTCCCTTCAGAAATGGACTTAAATCCCAGGCTCTGTGTCTTACACAAGGAAGACTTCGTTTCAGGTAAGGGCATTCACTTTTCAGCTCAAACGAACTAAATCTTTCACGGAGCTCACATGTTTCTCATCTTAACAGAAAAGCATTGTATGTTAGAGGACCAGTGCTTTGTATCAGTTTCAGAAGCAGAGTTGGACTAGATATGGTCAGTATGTGTAGGAAACACCGTTCTTTTGTTCTCAGCACACTCATGTTTCCTGCTGTCTTAGAGACTCTAGAAAGCAAGAGCGTGCTTCTCGCTCTAAAGCAGAGTGTGATCCATGAATGAGACAATGCTGTGTGTGTCACTTCAGAAATGGGGTTATACCCCAGGCTCTGTGTCTTCCTACAAGCAAGACTTCGTTTCAGGTAAGGGCAGTCACTGTTCAGCTCAAACGAACTACATTGTTCACTGAGCTCACACGTTTCTCATCTTAACAGAGAAGCATTGGATGTTAGAGGACCAGTGCTTTGTATGAGTTTAAGAAGCAGAGTTGGACTAGATATGGTCCGTATGTGTAGTAAACACCGTTCTTTTGTTCTCAGCACACTCATGTTTCCTTCTGTCTTAGAGACTCTAGAGAGCAAGAGCGTGCTTCTTGTTCTAAAGCAGAGTGTGATCAATGTATGAGACAATTCTGTGTGTTTCACTTCAGAAATGGAGTTAAATCCCATGCTCTGAGTCTCCCTACAAGCAAGACTTCGTTTCAGGTAAGGGCAGTCACTTTTCTGCTCAAAGGAACTACATCGTTCACAAAGCTCACACGTTTCTCATCTCAACTGACAAGCATTGGATGTTAGAGGACCAGTGCATTGTATCAGTTTCAGAAGAAGATTTGGACTACATATAATCCGTATGTGTAGGAAACAATGTTATTTTGTTCTGCGCACACTAAGATTTCCTGCTGTATTAGAGACTCTAGAAAGCAAGAGCGTGCTTCTTGCTCTAAAGAAGAGTTTGATCCATGGATGAGAACTATGCTGTGTGTTTCCCTTCAGAAATGGAGTTTAAACCCAGGCTCTGTGTCTTCCTACAGGCAAGACTTCGTTTCAGGTAATGGCAGTAACTTTTCAGCTCAAACAAACTACATCGTTCACGAAGCTCACACGTTTCTCATCTTACCACACAAGCATTGGATTTTAGAGGACCAGTGCTTTGTATCATTTTCAGAAGCAGAGTTGGACTAGATATGGTCCGTATGTGTAGGAAACACCGTTCTTTTGTTCTCAGCACACTCACGTTTCCTGCTGTCTTAGAGACTCTAGAAAGCAAGAGCGTGCTTCTTGCTCTAAAGCAAAGTGTGATCCATGGATGAGAACTATGCTGTGTGTTTCCCTTCAGATATGGAGGTAAATCCCAGGCTCTGTGTCTTCCCACAAGCAAGACTTCCTTTCAGGTAAGGGCAGTCACTTTTCAGCTCAAACGAACTACATTGTTCACTGAGCTCACACTTTTCTCATCTTAACAGACCAGCATTGGATGTTAGAGGAAAAGTGCTTTTTATCAATTTCAGAAGCAGAGTTGGACTGTATATGGTCCGTAAGTGTAGGAAACACCGTTCTTTTGTTCTCAGCACACTCACGTTTCCAGCTCTCTTAGAGACTGTGGAAAGCAAGAGCGTGCTTCTTGTTCTTAAGCAGAGTGTGATCAATGGATGAGACAATGCTGTGTGTTTCACTTCAGAAATGGAGTTAAATCCCATGCTCTGAGTCTCCCCACAAGCAAGACTTCGTTTCAGGTAAGGGCAGTCACTTTTCTGCTCAAAGGAACTACATCATTCAGGAAGCTCACACGATTCTCATCTTAACTGACAAGCATTGGATTTTAGAGGACCAGTGCTTTGTATCAGATTCAGAAGCAGAGTTGGACTATATAATGTCCTTATGTGTAGGAAACACCGTTCTTTTGTTCTCAGCACACTCACGTTTCCTTCTGTCTTAGAGACTCTAGAAAGCAAGAGCGGGCTTATCGCTCAAAAGCAGAGTGTGATCCATGGATGAGAACTATGCTGTGTGTTTCCCTTCAGAAATGGAGTTAAAGTCCAGGCTCTGTGTCTTCCTACAGGCAAGACTTCGTTTCAGATAAGGGCAGTCACTTTTCAGCCCAAACGAACTACATCGTTCACGAAGCTCACACGTTTCTCATCTTAACAGACAAGCATTGGATGTTAGAGGACCAGTGCTTTGTATCAGTTCAAGAAGCAGAGTTGGACTAGATATGGTCCGTATGTGTAGGAAACACCGTTCTTTTGTTCTCAGCACACTCACGTTTCCTGCTGTCTTAGAGAATCTAGAAAGCAAGAGCGTGCTTCTCGCTCTAAAGCAGAGTGTGATCCATGGATGAATACTATGCTGTGTGTTTCCCTTCAGAAATGGACTTAAATCCCTGGCTCTGTGTCTTACTAAAAGCAAGACTTCGTTTCAGGTAAGGGCAGAAACTTTTCAGTTTAAAGGAACTACATCATTCACAAAGCTCACACGTTTCTCATCTTAAATGACAAGCATTGGATGTTAGAGGACCAGTGCTTTGTATCTGTTTCAGAAGCAGAGTTGTACTAGATATGGTCCGTATGTGTAGAAACACCGTTCATTTGTTCTCAGCACACTCAGTTTTCCTGCTGTCTTAGAGACTTTAGAAAGCATGAGCCTGCTTCTCGCTCTAAAGCAGATTGTGATCCATGGATGAAAACGATTCAGTGTGTTTCCCTTCAGAAAAGGAGTTAAATCCTAGGCTCTATGTCTTCCTACAAGCAAGACTTCGTTTCAGGTAAGGGCAGTCACTTTTAAGCTCAAAAGAACTACATCTTTCACGGAGCTCACATGTTTCTCATTCTAACAGACAAGCATTGGATGTTAGAGGACCAGTGCTTTGTATCATTTTCAGAAGCAGAGTTGGACTAGATATGGTCCGTATGTGTAGGAAACACCGTTCTTTTGTTCTCAGCACACTCACGTTTCCTGCTGTCTTAGAGACTCTAGAAAGCAAGAGCGTGCTTCTTGCTCTAAAGCAGAGTGTGATCCATGGATGAGAACTATGCTGTGTGTTTCCCTTCAGATATGGAGTTAAATCCCAGGCTCTGTGTCTTCCTACAAGCAAGACTTCCTTTCAGGTAAGGGCAGTCACTTTTCAGCTCAAACAAACTACATCGTTCACTGAGCTCACACTTTTCTCATCTTAACAGACAAGCATTGGATGTTAGAGGAGAAGTGCTTTTTATCAGTTTAAGAAGCAGAGTTGGACTAGATATGGTCCGTATGTGTAGGAAACACCGTTCTTTTGTTCTCAGCACACTCACGTTTTCACCTGTCTTAGAGACTCTGGAAAGCAAGAGCGTGCTTCTTGTTCTTAAGCAGAGTGTGATCAATGGATGAGACAATGCTGTGTGTTTCACTTCAGAAATGGAGTTAAATCCCATGCTCTGAGTCTCCCCACAAGCAAGACTTCGTTTCAGGTAAGGGCAGTCACTTTTCTGCTCAAAGGAACTACATCATTCACGAAGCTCACACGATTCTCATCTTAACTGACAAGCATTGGATGTTAGAGGACCAGTGCATTGTATCAGTTTCAGAAGAAGATTTGGACTACATATAGACCGTATGTGTAGGAAACACCGTTCTTTTGTTCTGGGCACACTCAGATTTCCGGCTGTATTAGAGACTCCAGAAAGCAAGATCGTGCTTCTTGTTCTAAAGCAGAGTGTGATCAATGGATGAGAACACTGCTGTGTGTTTCACTTCAGAAATGGAGTTAAATCCCAGGGTGTGTGTCTTCCTACAAGCAAGACTTCGTTTCAGGTAAGGTCAGTCATTTTTTGCTCAAACGAACTACATCGTTCACGAAGCTCACACGTTTCTCATCTTAACAGACAAGCATTGGATCTTAGAGGACCAGTGCTTTGTATCAGTTTCAGAAGAAGAGTTGGACTAGATATGGTCCGTATGTTTAGGAAACACCGTTCTTTTGTTCTCAGCACACTCACGTTTCCTGCTGTCTTAGAGACTGTAGAAAGCAAGAGCGTGCTTCTTGTTCTAAAGCAGAGTGTGATCAATGGATGAGACAATGCTGTGGGTTTCACTTCAGAAATGGAATTAACACATGCTCTGAGTCTCCCTACAAGCAAGACTTCGTTTCAGGTAATGGCAGTAACTTTTCAGCTCAAACAAACTACATCGTTCACGAAGCTCACACGTTTCTCATCTTACCACACAAGCATTGGATTTTAGAGGACCAGTGCTTTGTATCATTTTCAGAAGCAGAGTTGGACTAGATATGGTCCTTATGTGTAGGAAACACCGTTCTTTTGTTCTCAGCACACTCACGTTTCCTGCTGTCTTAGAGACTCTAGAAAGCAAGAGCGTGCTTCTTGCTCTAAAGCAAAGTGTGATCCATGGATGAGAACTATGCTGTGTGTTTCCCTTCAGATATGGAGGTAAATCCCAGGCTCTGTGTCTTCCCACAAGCAAGACTTCCTTTCAGGTAAGGGCAGTCACTTTTCAGCTCAAACGAACTACATTGTTCACTGAGCTCACACTTTTCTCATCTTAACAGACCAGCATTGGATGTTAGAGGAAAAGTGCTTTTTATCAATTTCAGAAGCAGAGTTGGACTGTATATGGTCCGTAAGTGTAGGAAACACCGTTCTTTTGTTCTCAGCACACTCACGTTTCCAGCTCTCTTAGAGACTGTGGAAAGCAAGAGCGTGCTTCTTGTTCTTAAGCAGAGTGTGATCAATGGATGAGACAATGCTGTGTGTTTCACTTCAGAAATGGAGTTAAATCCCATGCTCTGAGTCTCCCCACAAGCAAGACTTCGTTTCAGGTAAGGGCAGTCACTTTTCTGCTCAAAGGAACTACATCATTCAGGAAGCTCACACGATTCTCATCTTAACTGACAAGCATTGGATTTTAGAGGACCAGTGCTTTGTATCAGATTCAGAAGCAGAGTTGGACTATATAATGTCCTTATGTGTAGGAAACACCGTTCTTTTGTTCTCAGCACACTCACGTTTCCTTCTGTCTTAGAGACTCTAGAAAGCAAGAGCGGGCTTATCGCTCAAAAGCAGAGTGTGATCCATGGATGAGAACTATGCTGTGTGTTTCCCTTCAGAAATGGAGTTAAAGTCCAGGCTCTGTGTCTTCCTACAGGCAAGACTTCGTTTCAGATAAGGGCAGTCACTTTTCAGCCCAAACGAACTACATCGTTCACGAAGCTCACACGTTTCTCATCTTAACAGACAAGCATTGGATGTTAGAGGACCAGTGCTTTGTATCAGTTCAAGAAGCAGAGTTGGACTAGATATGGTCCGTATGTGTAGGAAACACCGTTCTTTTGTTCTCAGCACACTCACGTTTCCTGCTGTCTTAGAGAATCTAGAAAGCAAGAGCGTGCTTCTCGCTCTAAAGCAGAGTGTGATCCATGGATGAATACTATGCTGTGTGTTTCCCTTCAGAAATGGACTTAAATCCCTGGCTCTGTGTCTTACTAAAAGCAAGACTTCGTTTCAGGTAAGGGCAGAAACTTTTCAGTTTAAAGGAACTACATCATTCACAAAGCTCACACGTTTCTCATCTTAAATGACAAGCATTGGATGTTAGAGGACCAGTGCTTTGTATCTGTTTCAGAAGCAGAGTTGTACTAGATATGGTCCGTATGTGTAGAAACACCGTTCATTTGTTCTCAGTACACTCAGTTTTCCTGCTGTCTTAGAGACTTTAGAAAGCATGAGCCTGCTTCTCGCTCTAAAGCAGATTGTGATCCATGGATGAAAACGATTCAGTGTGTTTCCCTTCAGAAAAGGAGTTAAATCCTAGGCTCTATGTCTTCCTACAAGCAAGACTTCGTTTCAGGTAAGGGCAGTCACTTTTAAGCTCAAAAGAACTACATCTTTCACGGAGCTCACATGTTTCTCATTCTAACAGACAAGCATTGGATGTTAGAGGACCAGTGCTTTGTATCATTTTCAGAAGCAGAGTTGGACTAGATATGGTCCGTATGTGTAGGAAACACCGTTCTTTTGTTCTCAGCACACTCACGTTTCCTGCTGTCTTAGAGACTCTAGAAAGCAAGAGCGTGCTTCTTGCTCTAAAGCAGAGTGTGATCCATGGATGAGAACTATGCTGTGTGTTTCCCTTCAGATATGGAGTTAAATCCCAGGCTCTGTGTCTTCCTACAAGCAAGACTTCCTTTCAGGTAAGGGCAGTCACTTTTCAGCTCAAACAAACTACATCGTTCACTGAGCTCACACTTTTCTCATCTTAACAGACAAGCATTGGATGTTAGAGGAGAAGTGCTTTTTATCAGTTTAAGAAGCAGAGTTGGACTAGATATGGTCCGTATGTGTAGGAAACACCGTTCTTTTGTTCTCAGCACACTCACGTTTTCACCTGTCTTAGAGACTCTGGAAAGCAAGAGCGTGCTTCTTGTTCTTAAGCAGAGTGTGATCAATGGATGAGACAATGCTGTGTGTTTCACTTCAGAAATGGAGTTAAATCCCATGCTCTGAGTCTCCCCACAAGCAAGACTTCGTTTCAGGTAAGGGCAGTCACTTTTCTGCTCAAAGGAACTACATCATTCACGAAGCTCACACGATTCTCATCTTAACTGACAAGCATTGGATGTTAGAGGACCAGTGCATTGTATCAGTTTCAGAAGAAGATTTGGACTACATATAGACCGTATGTGTAGGAAACACCGTTCTTTTGTTCTGGGCACACTCAGATTTCCGGCTGTATTAGAGACTCCAGAAAGCAAGATCGTGCTTCTTGTTCTAAAGCAGAGTGTGATCAATGGATGAGAACACTGCTGTGTGTTTCACTTCAGAAATGGAGTTAAATCCCAGGGTGTGTGTCTTCCTACAAGCAAGACTTCGTTTCAGGTAAGGTCAGTCATTTTTTGCTCAAACGAACTACATCGTTCACGAAGCTCACACGTTTCTCATCTTAACAGACAAGCATTGGATCTTAGAGGACCAGTGCTTTGTATCAGTTTCAGAAGAAGAGTTGGACTAGATATGGTCCGTATGTTTAGGAAACACCGTTCTTTTGTTCTCAGCACACTCACGTTTCCTGCTGTCTTAGAGACTGTAGAAAGCAAGAGCGTGCTTCTTGTTCTAAAGCAGAGTGTGATCAATGGATGAGACAATGCTGTGGGTTTCACTTCAGAAATGGAATTAACACATGCTCTGAGTCTCCCTACAAGCAAGACTTCGTTTCAGGTAATGGCAGTAACTTTTCAGCTCAAACAAACTACATCGTTCACGAAGCTCACACGTTTCTCATCTTACCACACAAGCATTGGATTTTAGAGGACCAGTGCTTTGTATCATTTTCAGAAGCAGAGTTGGACTAGATATGGTCCTTATGTGTAGGAAACACCGTTCTTTTGTTCTCAGCACACTCACGTTTCCTGCTGTCTTAGAGACTCTAGAAAGCAAGAGCGTGCTTCTTGCTCTAAAGCAAAGTGTGATCCATGGATGAGAACTATGCTGTGTGTTTCCCTTCAGATATGGAGGTAAATCCCAGGCTCTGTGTCTTCCCACAAGCAAGACTTCCTTTCAGGTAAGGGCAGTCACTTTTCAGCTCAAACGAACTACATTGTTCACTGAGCTCACACTTTTCTCATCTTAACAGACCAGCATTGGATGTTAGAGGAAAAGTGCTTTTTATCAATTTCAGAAGCAGAGTTGGACTGTATATGGTCCGTAAGTGTAGGAAACACCGTTCTTTTGTTCTCAGCACACTCACGTTTCCAGCTCTCTTAGAGACTGTGGAAAGCAAGAGCGTGCTTCTTGTTCTTAAGCAGAGTGTGATCAATGGATGAGACAATGCTGTGTGTTTCACTTCAGAAATGGAGTTAAATCCCATGCTCTGAGTCTCCCCACAAGCAAGACTTCGTTTCAGGTAAGGGCAGTCACTTTTCTGCTCAAAGGAACTACATCATTCAGGAAGCTCACACGATTCTCATCTTAACTGACAAGCATTGGATTTTAGAGGACCAGTGCTTTGTATCAGATTCAGAAGCAGAGTTGGACTATATAATGTCCTTATGTGTAGGAAACACCGTTCTTTTGTTCTCAGCACACTCACGTTTCCTTCTGTCTTAGAGACTCTAGAAAGCAAGAGCGGGCTTATCGCTCAAAAGCAGAGTGTGATCCATGGATGAGAACTATGCTGTGTGTTTCCCTTCAGAAATGGAGTTAAAGTCCAGGCTCTGTGTCTTCCTACAGGCAAGACTTCGTTTCAGATAAGGGCAGTCACTTTTCAGCCCAAACGAACTACATCGTTCACGAAGCTCACACGTTTCTCATCTTAACAGACAAGCATTGGATGTTAGAGGACCAGTGCTTTGTATCAGTTCAAGAAGCAGAGTTGGACTAGATATGGTCCGTATGTGTAGGAAACACCGTTCTTTTGTTCTCAGCACACTCACGTTTCCTGCTGTCTTAGAGAATCTAGAAAGCAAGAGCGTGCTTCTCGCTCTAAAGCAGAGTGTGATCCATGGATGAATACTATGCTGTGTGTTTCCCTTCAGAAATGGACTTAAATCCCTGGCTCTGTGTCTTACTAAAAGCAAGACTTCGTTTCAGGTAAGGGCAGAAACTTTTCAGTTTAAAGGAACTACATCATTCACAAAGCTCACACGTTTCTCATCTTAAATGACAAGCATTGGATGTTAGAGGACCAGTGCTTTGTATCTGTTTCAGAAGCAGAGTTGTACTAGATATGGTCCGTATGTGTAGAAACTCCGTTCATTTGTTCTCAGCACACTCAGTTTTCCTGCTGTCTTAGAGACTTTAGAAAGCATGAGCCTGCTTCTCGCTCTAAAGCAGATTGTGATCCATGGATGAAAACGATTCAGTGTGTTTCCCTTCAGAAAAGGAGTTAAATCCTAGGCTCTATGTCTTCCTACAAGCAAGACTTCGTTTCAGGTAAGGGCAGTCACTTTTAAGCTCAAAAGAACTACATCTTTCACGGAGCTCACATGTTTCTCATTCTAACAGACAAGCATTGGATGTTAGAGGACCAGTGCTTTGTATCATTTTCAGAAGCAGAGTTGGACTAGATATGGTCCGTATGTGTAGGAAACACCGTTCTTTTGTTCTCAGCACACTCACGTTTCCTGCTGTCTTAGAGACTCTAGAAAGCAAGAGCGTGCTTCTTGCTCTAAAGCAGAGTGTGATCCATGGATGAGAACTATGCTGTGTGTTTCCCTTCAGATATGGAGTTAAATCCCAGGCTCTGTGTCTTCCTACAAGCAAGACTTCCTTTCAGGTAAGGGCAGTCACTTTTCAGCTCAAACAAACTACATCGTTCACTGAGCTCACACTTTTCTCATCTTAACAGACAAGCATTGGATGTTAGAGGAGAAGTGCTTTTTATCAGTTTAAGAAGCAGAGTTGGACTAGATATGGTCCGTATGTGTAGGAAACACCGTTCTTTTGTTCTCAGCACACTCACGTTTTCACCTGTCTTAGAGACTCTGGAAAGCAAGAGCGTGCTTCTTGTTCTTAAGCAGAGTGTGATCAATGGATGAGACAATGCTGTGTGTTTCACTTCAGAAATGGAGTTAAATCCCATGCTCTGAGTCTCCCCACAAGCAAGACTTCGTTTCAGGTAAGGGCAGTCACTTTTCTGCTCAAAGGAACTACATCATTCACGAAGCTCACACGATTCTCATCTTAACTGACAAGCATTGGATGTTAGAGGACCAGTGCATTGTATCAGTTTCAGAAGAAGATTTGGACTACATATAGACCGTATGTGTAGGAAACACCGTTCTTTTGTTCTGGGCACACTCAGATTTCCGGCTGTATTAGAGACTCCAGAAAGCAAGATCGTGCTTCTTGTTCTAAAGCAGAGTGTGATCAATGGATGAGAACACTGCTGTGTGTTTCACTTCAGAAATGGAGTTAAATCCCAGGGTGTGTGTCTTCCTACAAGCAAGACTTCGTTTCAGGTAAGGTCAGTCATTTTTTGCTCAAACGAACTACATCGTTCACGAAGCTCACACGTTTCTCATCTTAACAGACAAGCATTGGATCTTAGAGGACCAGTGCTTTGTATCAGTTTCAGAAGAAGAGTTGGACTAGATATGGTCCGTATGTTTAGGAAACACCGTTCTTTTGTTCTCAGCACACTCACGTTTCCTGCTGTCTTAGAGACTGTAGAAAGCAAGAGCGTGCTTCTTGTTCTAAAGCAGAGTGTGATCAATGGATGAGACAATGCTGTGGGTTTCACTTCAGAAATGGAATTAACACATGCTCTGAGTCTCCCTACAAGCAAGACTTCGTTTCAGGCAAGGGCAGTCACTTTTCAGCTCAAACGAACTACATCGTTCACGAAGCTCACACGTTTCTCATCTTAACAGACAAGCATTGGATGTTAGAGGACCAGTGCTTTGTATCATTTTCAGAAGAAGAGTTGGACTAGATATGGTCCGTATGTGTAGGAAACACCGTTCTTTTGTTCTCAGCACACTCACGTTTCCTGTTGTCTTAGAGACTCTAGAAAGCAAGAGCGTGCTTCTCGCTCTAAAGCAGAGTGTGATCCATGGATGAGAACTATGCTGTGTGTTTCCCTTCAAAAATGGAGTTAAATCCCAGCCTCTGCGTCATTCTACAGGCAAGACTTCGTTTCATGTAAGGGCAGTAACTTTTCAGCTCAAACGAACTACATCGTTCACGAAGCTCACACGTTTCTCATCTTAACAGACAAGCATTGGATGTTAGAGGACCAGTGCTTTGTATCAGTTTCAGAAGAAGAGTTGGACTAGATATGGTCCTTATGTGTAGGAAACACCGTTCTTTTGTTCTGGGCACACTCAGATTTCCTGCTGTAGTAGAGACTCTAGAAAGCAAGAGCGTGCTTCTTGCTCTAAAGCAGAGTGTGATCCATGGATGAGAACTATGCTGTGTGTTTCCCTTCAGAAAAGGAGTTAAATTCCAGGCTCTTCGTCTTCCTACAAGCAAGACTTTGTTTCAGGTAAGGGCAGTCACTTTTCAGCTCAAACGAACTACATCGTTCACTGAGCTCACATGTTTCTCATATTAACAGACAAGCATTGGATGTTAGAGGACCAGTGCTTTGTATCAGTTTCAGAAGAAGAGTTGGACTAGATATGGTCCATATGTGTAGGAAACACCGTTCTTTTTTTCTCAGCACACTCATGTTTCCTGCTGTCTTAGAGACAATAGAAAGCAAGAGCGGGCTTATCGCTCAAAAGCAGAGTGTGATCCATGGATGAGAACTATGCTGTGTGTTTCCCTTCAGAAATGGAGTTAAAGTCCAGGCTCTGTGTCTTCCTACAGGCAAGACTTCGTTTCAGATAAGGGCAGTCACTTTTCAGCCCAAACGAACTACATCGTTCACGAAGCTCACACGTTTCTCATCTTAACAGACAAGCATTGGATGTTAGAGGACCAGTGCTTTGTATCAGTTCAAAAACAGAGTTGGACTAGATATGGTCCGTATGTGTAGGAAACACCGTTCTTTTGTTCTCAGCACACTCACGTTTCCTGCTGTCTTAGAGAATCTAGAAAGCAAGAGCGTACTTCTCGCTCTAAAGCAGAGTGTGATCCATGGATGAATACTATTCTGTGTGTTTCCCTTCAGAAATGGACTTAAATCCCTGGCTCTGTGTCTTACTAAAAGCAAGACTTCGTTTCAGGTAAGGGCAGAAACTTTTCAGTTCAAAGGAACTACATCATTCACAAAGCTCACACGTTTCTCATCTTAACTGACAAGCATTGGATGTTAGAGGACCAGTGCTTTGTATCTGTTTCAGAAGCAGAGTTGTACTAGATATGGTCCGTATGTGTAGAAACACCGTTCTTTTGTTCTCAGCACACTCAGTTTTCCTGCTGTCTTAGAGACTTTAGAAAGCAAGAGCGTGCTTCTCAGTCTAAAGCAGAGTGTGATCCATGGATGAAAACGATGCTGTGTGTTTCCCTTCAGAAAAGGAGTTAAATCCCAGGCTCTATGTCTTCCTACAAGCAAGACTTCGTTTCAGGTAAGGGCAGTCACTTTTAAGCTCAAAAGAACTACATCTTTCACGGAGCTCACACGTTTCTCATCTTAACAGACAAGCATTGGATGTTAGAGGACCAGTGCTTTGTATCATTTTCAGAAGCAGAGTTGGACTAGATATGGTCCGTATGTGTAGGAAACACCGTTCTTTTGTTCTCAGCACACTCACGTTTCCTGCTGTCTTAGAGACTCTAGAAAGCAAGAGCGTGCTTCTTGCTCTAAAGCAGAGTGTGATCCATGGATGAGAATTATGCTGTGTGTTTCCCTTCAGATATGGAGTTAAATCCCAGGCTCTGTGTCTTCCTACAAGCAAGACTTCCTTTCAGGTAAGGGCAGTCACTTTTCAGCTCAAACGAACTACATCGTTCACTGAGCTCTCACTTTTCTCATCTTAACAGACAAGCATTGGAGTGTAGAGGAAAAGAGCTTTTTATCAGTTTAAGAAGCAGAGTTGGACTAGATATTGTCCGTACGTGTAGGAAACACCGTTCTTTTGTTCTCAGCACACTCACGTTTTCAGCTGTCTTAGAGACTCTGGAAAGCAAGAGCGTGCTTCTTGTTCTTAAGCAGAGTGTGATCAATGGATGAGACAATGCTGTGTGTTTCACTTCAGAAATGGAGTTAAATCCCATGCTCTGAGTCTCCCCACAAGCAAGACTTCGTTTCAGGTAAGGGCAGTCAGTTTTCTGCTAAAAGGATCTACATCATTCACGAAGCTCACACGATTCTCATCTTAACTGACAAGCATTGGATGTTAGAGGACCAGTGCATTGTATCAGTTTCAGAAGAAGATTTGGACTACATATAGACCGTATGTGTAGGAAACACCGTTCTTTTGTTCTGGGCACACTCAGATTTCCGGCTGTATTAGAGACTCTAGAAAGCAAGATCGTGCTTCTTGTTCTAAAGCAGAGTGTGATCAATGGATGAGAACACTGCTGTGTGTTTCACTTCAGAAATGGAGTTAAATCCCAGGGTGTGTGTCTTCCTACAAGCAAGACTTCGTTTCAGGTATGGTCAGTCATTTTTTGCTCAAACGAACTACATCGTTCACGAAGCTCACACGTTTCTCATCTTAACAGACAAGCATTGGATCTTAGAGGACCAGTGCTTTGTATCAGTTTCGGAAGAAGAGTTGGACTAGATATGGTCCGTATGTGTCGGAAACACCATTCTTTTGTTCTAAGCACACTCACGTTTCCTGTTGTCATAGAGACTCTAGAAAGCAAGAGCGTGCTTCTTGTTCTAAAGCAGAGTGTGATCAATGTATGAGAACACTGCTGTGTGTTTCACTTCAGAAATGAAGTTAAATCCCAGGTTCCAAGTCTTCCTACAAGTAAGATTTCGTTTCAGGTAAGGGCAGTCAGTTTTCTGCTCAAACGAACTACATCGTTCACGAAGCTCACACGTTTCTCATCTTAACTTGCAAGCATTGGATGTTAGAGGACCAGTGCTTTGTATCAGTTTCAGAAGAAGAGTTGGACTAGATATGGTCCGTATGTGTAGGAAACACCGTTCTTTTGTTCTCAGCACACTCACGTTCCTGCTGTCTTAGAGAATCTAGAAAGCAAGAGCGTGCTTCTCGCTCTAAAGCAGAGTGTGATCCATGGATGAATACTATGCTGTGTGTTTCCCTTCAGAAATGGACTTAAATCCCATGCTCTGTGTCTTACTACAAGGAAGACTTCCTTTCAGGTAAGGGCATTCACTTTTCATCTCAAACGAACTAATCTTTCACGGAGCTCACATGTTTCTCATCTTAACAGAAAAGCATTGTATGTTAGAGGACCAGTGCTTTGTATCAGTTCCAGTAGCAGAGTTGGACTAGATATGGTCTGTATGTGTAGGAAACACCGTTCTTTGGTCTCAGCACACTCATGTTTCCTGCTGTCTTAGAGACTCTAGAAAGCAAGAGCGTGCTTCTCGCTCTAAAGCAGAGTGTGATCCATGGATGAGACAATGCTGTGTGTTTCACTTCAGAAATGGAGTTATACCCCAGGCTCTGTGTCTTCCTACAAGCAAGACTTCGTTTCAGGTAAGGGCAGTCACTGTTCAGCTCAAACGAACTACATCTTTCACGAAGCTCACATGTTTCTCATCTTAACTGACAAGCATTGGATGTTAGAGGAGCAGTGCTTTGTACCAGTTTCAGAAGAAGAGTTGGACTATATAATGTCTGTATGTGTATGAAACACCGTTCTTTTGTTCTCAGCACACTCACGTTTCCTGCTGTCTTAGATTCTAGAAAGCAAGATCGTGCTTCTCGCTCTAAAGCAGAGTGTGATCCATGGATGAGAACTATGCTGTGTGTTTCACTTCAGAAATGGAGTTAAATCCCAGGCTCTGAATCTTCCTACAAGCAAGACTTCGTTTCAGGTAAGGGCAGTCACGTTTTAGCTCAAACGAACTACATCGTTCACTGAGCTCACACATTTCTCATCTTACCTGACAAGCTATGTATGATAGAGGGTCAGTGCTTTGTATCAGTTTCAGACGCAGATTTCTAATACATATGGTCCATATATGTAGGAATCACCGTTCTTTTGTTCTGGGCACACTCAGATTTCCTGCTGTATTAGAGACTCTAGAAAGCAAGACCGTGCTTCTTGCTCTAAAGCAGAGTGTGATCCATGGATGAGAACTATGCTGTGTGTTTCCCTTCAAAAATGGAGTTAAATCCCAGCCTCTGCGTCATTCTACAGGCAAGACTTCGTTTCATGTAAGGGCAGTAACTTTTCAGCTCAAACGAACTACATCGTTCACGAAGCTCACACGTTTCTCATCTTAGCAGACAAGCATTGGATTTTAGAGGACCAGTGCTTTGTATCAGTTTCAGAAGAAGAGTTGGACTAGATATGGTCCGTATGTGTAGGAAACACCGTTCTTTTGTTCTGGGCACACTCAGATTTCCTGCTGTAGTAGAGACTCTAGAAAGCAAGAGCGTGCTTCTTGCTCTAAAGCAGAGTGTGATCCATGGATGAGAACTATGCTGTGTGTTTCCCTTCAGAAATGGAGTTAAAGTCCAGGCTCTGTGTCTTCCTACAGGCAAGACTTCGTTTCAGATAAGGGCAGTCACTTTTCAGCCCAAACGAACTACATCGTTCACGAAGCTCACACGTTTCTCATCTTAACAGACAAGCATTGGATGTTAGAGGACCAGTGCTTTGTATCAGTTCAAGAAGCAGAGTTGGACTAGATATGGTCCGTATGTGTTGGAAACACCGTTCTTTTGTTCTCAGCACACTCACGTTTCCTGCTGTCTTAGAGAATCTAGAAAGCAACAGTGTGCTTCTCGCTCTAAAGCAGAGTGTGATCCATGGATGAATACTATTCTGTGTGTTTCCCTTCAGAAATGGACTTAAATCCCTGGCTCTGTGTCTTACTAAAAGCAAGACTTCGTTTCAGGTAAGGGCAGTCACTTTTCAGTTCAAAGGAACTACATCATTCACAAAGCTCACACGTTTCTCATCTTAACTGACAAGCATTGGATGTTAGAGGACCAGTGCTTTGTATCTGTTTCAGAAGCAGAGTTGTACTAGATATGGTCCGTATGTGTAGAAACACCGTTCTTTTGTTCTCAGCACACTCAGGTTTCCTGCTGTCTTAGAGACTTTAGAAAGCAAGAGCGTGCTTCTCGCTCTAAAGCAGAGTGTGATCCATGGATGAAAAGGATGCTGTGTGTTTCCCTTCAGAAAAGGAGTTAAATCCCAGGCTCTATGTCTTCCTACAAGCAAGACTTCGTTTCAGGTAAGGGCAGTCACCTTTAAGCTCAAAAGAACTACATCTTTCACGGAGCTCACACGTTTCTCATCTTAACAGACAAGCATTGCATGTTAGAGGACCAGTGCTTTGTATCATTTTCAGAAGCAGAGTTGGACTAGATATGGTCCGTATGTGTAGGAAACACCGTTCTTTTGTTCTCAGCACACTCACGTTTCCTGCTATCTTAGAGACTCTAGAAAGCAAGAGCGTGCTTCTTGCTCTGAAGCAGAGTGTGATCCATGGATGAGAACTATGCTGTGTGTTTCCCTTCAGATATGGAGTTAAATCCCAGGCTCTGTGTCTTCCTACAAGCAAGACTTCCTTTCAGGTAAGGGCAGTCACTTTTCAGCTCAAACGAACTACATCGTTCACTGAGCTCACACTTTTCTCATCTTAACAGACAAGCATTGGATGTTAGAGGAAAAGTGCTTTTTATCAGTTTAAGAAGCAGAGTTGGACTAGATATGGTCCGTATGTGTAGGAAACACCGTTCTTTTGTTCTCAGCACACTCACGTTTTCAGCTGTCTTAGAGACTCTGGAAAGCAAGAGCGTGCTTCTTGTTCTTAAGCAGAGTGTGATCAATGGATGAGACAATGCTGTGTGTTTCACTTCAGAAATGGAGTTAAATCCCATGCTCTGAGTCTCCCCACAAGCAAGACTTCGTTTCAGGTAAGGGCAGTCACTTTTCTGCTCAAAGGAACTACATCATTCACGAAGCTCACACGATTCTCATCTTAACGGACAAGCATTGGATGTTAGAGGACCAGTGCATTGTATCAGTTTCAGAAGAAGATTTGGACTACATATAGACCGTATGTGTAGGAAACACCGTTCTTTTGTTCTGGGCACACTCAGATTTCCGGCTGTATTAGAGACTCTAGAAAGCAAGTTCGTGCTTCTTGTTCTAAAGCAGAGTGTGATCAATGGATGAGAACACTGCTGTGTGTTTCACTTCAGAAATGAAGTTAAATCCCAGGCTCCAAGTCTTCCTACAAGCAAGACTTCGTTTCAGGTAAGGGCAGTCAGTTTTCTGCTCAAAAGAACTACATCGTTCACGAAGCTCACACGTTTCTCATCTTAACTTGCAAGCATTGGATCTTAGAGGACCAGTGCTTTGTATCAGTTTCAGAAGAAGAGTTGGACTAGATATGGTCCGTATGTGTAGGAAACACCGTTCTTTTGTTCTCAGCACACTCACGTTCCTGCTGTCTTAGAGAATCTAGAAAGCAAGAGCGTGCTTCTCGCTCTAAAGCAGAGTGTGATCCATGGATGAATACTATGCTGTGTGTTTCCCTTCAGAAATGGACTTAAATCCCAGGCTCTGTGTCTTACTACAAGGAAGACTTCGTTTCAGGTAAGGGCATTCACTTTTCAGCTCAAACGAACTAAATCTTTCACGGAGCTCACATGTTTCTCATCTTAACAGAAAAGCATTGTATGTTAGAGGACCAGTGCTTAGTATCAGTTCCAGTAGCAGAGTTGGACTAGATATGGTCTGTATGTGTAGTAAACACCGTTCTTTTGTTCTCAGCACACACATGTTTCCTGCTGTCTTAGAGACTCTAGAAAGCAAGAGCGTGCTTCTCGCTCTAAAGCAGAGTGTGATCCATGGATGAGACAATGCTGTGTGTTTCACTTCAGAAATGGAGTTATACCCCAGGCTCTGTGTCTTCCTACAAGCAAGACTTCGTTTCAGGTAAGGGCAGTCACTGTTCAGCTCAAACGAACTACATCTTTCACGAAGCTCACATGTTTCTCATCTTAAGTGACAAGCATTGGATGTCAGAGGAGCAGTGCTTTGTACCAGTTTCAGAAGAAGAGTTGGACTATATAATGTCTGTATGTGTAGGAAACACCGTTCTTTTGTTCTCAGCACACTCACGTTTCCTGCTGTCTTAGATTCTAGAAAGCAAGATCGTGCTTCTCGCTCTAAAGCAGAGTGTGATCCATGGATGAGAACTATGCTGTGTGTTTCACTTCAGAAATGGAGTTAAATCCCAGGCTCTGAGTCTTCCTTCAAGCAAGACTTCGTTTCAGGTAAGGGCAGTCACTTTTTAGCTCAAACGAACTACATCGTTCACTGAGCTCACACGTTTCTCATCTTACCTGACAAGCTTTGGATGATAGGGGGTCAGTGCTTTGTATCAGTTTCAGAAGCAGATTTCGAATACATATGGTCCATATGTGTAGGAATCACCGTTCTTTTGTTCTGGGCACACTCAGATTTCCTGCTGTCTTAGAGACTCTAGAAAGCAAGACCGTGCTTCTTGCTCTAAAGCAGAGTGTGATCCATGGATGAGAACTATGCTGTGGGTTTCCCTTCAAAAATGGAGTTAAATCCCAGCCTCTGCGTCATTCTACAGGCAAGACTTCGTTTCATGTAAGGGCAGTAACTTTTCAGCTCAAACGAACTACATCGTTCACGAAGCTCACACGTTTCTCATCTTAACAGACAAGCATTGGCTGTTAGAGGACCAGTGCTTTGTATCAGTTTCAGAAGAAGAGTTGGACTAGATATGGTCCGTATGTGTAGGAAACACCATTCTTTTGTTCTCAGCACACTCACGTTTCCTGCTGTTTTAGAGACTCTAGAAAGCAAGAGCGTGCATATCGCTCAAAAGCAGAGTGTGATCCATGGATGAGACAATGCTGTGTGTTTCACTTCAGAAATGCAATTAAATCCCATGCTCTGAGTCTCCCTACAAGCAAGACTTCTTTTCAGGTAAGGCCAGTCACTTTGCTGCTCAAAGGAACTACATCGTTCACGAAGCTCACACGTTTCTCATCTTAACAGACAAGCATTGGATGTTAGAGGACCAGTGCATTGTATCAGTTTCAGAAGAAGATTTGGACTACATATAGTCCGTATGTGTAGGAAACACCGTTCTTTTGTTCTGGGCACACTCAGATTTACTGCTCTAGTAGAGACTCTAGAAAGCAAGAGCGTGCTCCTCACTCTAAAGCAGAGTGTGATCCATGGATGAGAACTATGCTGTGTGTTTCCCTTCAGAAATGGAGTTAAATCCCAGGCTCTGTGTCTTCCTACAAGCAAGACTTCGTTTCAGGAAAGGGCAGTCACTTTTCTGCTCAAACGAACTACATCTTTCACGAAGCTCACACGTTTCTCATCTTAACTGACAAGCATTGGATGTTAGAGGAGCAGTGCTTTGTACCAGTTTCAGAAGAAGAGTTGGACTATATAATGTCTGTATGTGTAGGAAACACCGTTCTTTTGTTCTCAGAACACTCATGTTTCCTGCTGTCTTAGACTCTAGAGAGCAAGAGCGTGCTTCTTGTTCTAAAGCAGAGTGTGATCAATGTATGAGACAATTCTGTGTGTTTCACTTCAGAAATGGAGTTAAATCCCAGGCTCTGTGTCTTCCTAAAAGCACTACTTCGTTTCAGGAAAGGGCAGTCACTTTTCTGCTCAAACGAACTACATCATTCACTGAGCTCACACGTTTCTCATCTTACCTGACAAGCTTTGGATGATAGAGGGTCAGTGCTTTGTATCAGTTTCAGAAGCAGATTTGGAATACATATGGTCCATATGTGTAGGAATCACCGTTCTTTTGTTCTGGGCACACTCAGATTTCCTGCTGTATTAGAGACTCTAGAAAGCAAGAGCGTGCTTCTTGCTCTAAAGCAGAGTGTGATCCATGGATGAGAACTATGCTGTGGGTTTCCCTTCAAAAATGGAGTTAAATCCCAGCCTCTGCGTCATTCTACAGGCAAGACTTCGTTTCATGTAAGGGCAGTAACTTTTCAGCTCAAACGAACTACATCATTCACTGAGCTCACACGTTTCTCATCTTAACAGACAAGCATTGGATGTTAGAGGACCAGTGCTTTGTATCAGTTTCAGAAGAAGAGTTGGACTAGATATGGTCCGTATGTGTAGGAAACACCGTTCTTTTGTTCTCAGCACACTCACGTTTCCTGCTGTCTTAGAGACTCTGGAAAGCAAGAGCGTGCATATCGCTCAAAAGCAGAGTGTGATCCATGGATGAGACAATGCTGTGTGTTTCACTTCAGAAATGCAATTAAATCCCATGCTCTGAGTTTCCCTACAAGCAAGACTTCTTTTCAGGTAAGGCCAGTCACTTTTCTGCTCAAAGGAACTACAGCGTTCACGAAGCTCACACGTTTCTCATCTTAACAGACAAGCATTGGATGTTAGAGGACCAGTGCATTGTATCAGTTTCAGAAGAAGATTTGGACTACATATAGTCCGTATGTGTAGGAAACACCGTTCTTTTGTTCTGGGCACACTCAGATTTCCTGCTGTAGTAGAGACTCTAGAAAGCAAGAGCGTGCTTCTTGCTCTAAAGCAGAGTGTGATCCATGGATGAGAACTATGCTGTGTGTTTCCCTTCAGAAATGGAGTTAAACCCCAGGCTCTGTGTCTTCCTACAGGCAAGACTTCGTTTCAGATAAGGGCAGTCACTTTTCAGCTCAAACGAACTACATCTTTCACGAAGCTCACACGTTTCTCATCTTAACAGACAAGCATTGGATGTTAGAGGACCAGTGCTTTGTATCAGTTTCAGAAGAAGAGTTGGAATAGATATGGTCCGTATGTGTAGGAAACACCGTTCTTTTGTTCTCAGCACACTCATGTTTCCTGCTGTCTTAGAGACAATAGAAAGCAAGAGCGGGCTTATTGCTCAAAAGCAGAGTGTGATCCATGGATGACAACTATGCTGTGTGTTTCCCTTCAGAAATGGAGTTAAACCCCAGGCTCTGTGTCTTCCTACAGGCAAGGCTTCGTTTCAGATAAGGGCAGTCACTTTTCAGCTCAAACGAACTACATCTTTCACGAAGCTCACACGTTTCTCATCTTAACAGACAAGCATTGGATGTTAGAGGACCAGTGCTTTGTATCAGTTCAAGAAGCAGAGTTGGACTACATATCTTCCATATGTTGGAAACATTGTTCTTTTGTTCTCAGCACATTCACGTTCATGCTGTCTTAGAGCCTCTAGAAAGCAAGTGCGTGCTTCTTGCTCTAAAGCAGAGTGTGATCAATGGATGAGAACTCTGCTGTGTGTTTTACTTCAGAAATGGAGTTAAATCCCAGGCTCTGACTCTTCCTACAAAATAGACTTCGTTTCTGGTTACGGCAGTTACTTTACATCTCAAACTAAATACGTCGTTCACGAAGCTCACACGATTCTCATCTTAACTGACAAGCATTGGATGTTAGAGGACCTGCAGTTTGTTTCAGTTTCAGAAGCAGAGTTTAACTAGATATGGTCCGTATGTGTAGGAAACACCGTTCTTTTGTTCTGAGCACAGTCACGTTTCCTGTTGTATTAGAGCCTCTAGAAAGCAAGAGTGTCCTTCTTGGTCTAAAGCAGAGTGTTATCAATGGATGAGAAATCTGCTGTGTGTTTCACTTCAGAAATGGAGTTAAATCCCAAGCTCTGAGTCTTCCTACAAGGAAGACTTCGTTTCCAGAAAGGGCAGTTACTTTACATCTCAAACGAAATACGTCGTTCACGAAGCTCACACGATTCTCATCTTAACTGACAAGCATTGGATGTTAGAGGTCCAGTCCTTTGTATCAGTGTCAGAAGCAGAGTTGGACTAGATATGGTCTGTATGTGTAGGAAACACCGTTCTTTTGTTCTGAGCACACTCAGATTTCCTGCTGTATTAGAGACGCTAGAAAGCAAGAGCGTGCTTCTTGTTCTAAAGCAGAGTGTGATCCATGGATGAGAACTATACTGTGGGTTTCACTTCAGAAATGGAGTTAAATCCCAGGCTCTGTGTCTTCCTACAAGCAAGACTTCGTTTCAGGTAAGGGCAGTCACTTTTCAGCTCAAACGAACTACAACGTTCTCAAAGCTCACCCGTTACACATCTTAAATTACAAGCATTGGATGTTAGAGGACCAGTGCTTTGTATCAGTTTCAGAAGCAGACTTGGACTACATATGGTCCTTATGTGTAGGAAACACCATTCTCTTGTTCTGAGCACACTCAGATTTCCTGCTGTATTGCAGACGCTAGAAAGGAAGAGCGTGATTCTCGCTCTAAAGCAGAGTGTGATCCATGGATGAGAACTATGCTGTGTGTTTCCCTTCAGAAATGGAGTTAAATTCCAGGATTTGTGTCTTCCTACAAGCAATACTTCGTTTCAGGTTAGGGCAGTCACTTTTCAGCTCCAACAAACTACGTCGTTCACGAAGCTCACACGTTTCTCATCTGAACTGACAAGCATTGGATGTTAGAGGACCAGTGCTTTGTATCCGTTTCAGAAGCATAATTTGACTAGACATGGTCCGTAAGTGTAGGAAACACCGTTCTTTTGTTCTCAGCACACTCACGTTTCCTGCTCTCTTAGAGAATCTACAAAACAAGAGCATGATTCTTGTTCTAAAGCAGAGTGTGATCAATGGATGAGAACACTGCTGTGTGTTTAACTTCAGAAATGGAGTTAAAACCCAGGCTCTGAGTCTTCCTACAAGCAAGACTTCGTTTCAGGTAAGGGCAGTTTCTTTACAGCTCAAATGAACAAAATTGTATACGAAGCTCACACGTTTCTCATCTTAACTAACAACCATTGGATGTTAGAGGACCTGTGGTTTGTTTCAGTGTCAGGAGCAGATTTGAACTAGATATGGTCGATATGTGTAGGAAACACCGTTCTATTGTTCTGAGCACACTCAGATTTCCTGCTGTATTAGAGACGCTAGAAAGCAAGAGCGTGCTTCTCATTCTAAAGCAGAGTGTGATCCATGGATGAGAACTATGCTGTGTGTTTCCCTTCAGAAATGGAGTTAAATCCCAGGCTCTGTGTCTTCCTACAAACAAGACTTCGTTTCAGGTTAGGGCAGTCACTTTTCAGCTCAAACGAACTACGTCGTTCACGAAGCTCACACGTTTCTCATCTTAACTGACAAGCATTGGATGTTAGAGGACCAGTGCATTGTATCAGTTTCAGAAGAATATTTGGACTACATATAGTCCGTATGTGTAGGAAACACCGTTCTTTTGTTCTGGGCACACTCAGATTTCCTGCTGTATTAGAGACTCTAGAAAGCAAGAGCGTGCTTCTTGCTCTAAAGCAGAGTATGATCCATGGATGAGAACTATGCTGTGTGTTTCCCTTCAGAAATGGAGTTAAACCCCAGGCTCTGTGTCTTCCTACAGGCAAGACTTCGTTTCAGATAAGGGCAGTCACTTCTCAGCTCAAACGAACTACATCGTTCACGAAGCTCACACGTTTCTCATCTTAACAGACAAGCATTGGCTGTTAGAGGACCAGTGCTTTGTATCAGTTTCAGAAGAAGAGTTGGACTAGATGTGGTCCTTATGTGTAGGAAACACCATTCTTTTGTTCTCAGCACACTCACATTTCCTGCTGTCTTAGAGAATCTAGAAAGCAAGAGCGTGCTTCTCACTCTAAAGCAGAGTGTGATCCATGGATGAGAACTATGCTGTGTGTTTAACTTCAGAAATGGAGTTAAATCCCAGGCTCTGTGTCTTCCTACAAGCAAGACTTCGTTTCAGGAAAGGGCAGTCACTTTTCTGCTCAAACGAACTACATCTTTCACGAAGCTCACACGTTTCTCATCTTAACTGACAAGCATTGGATGTTAGAGGAGCAGTGCTTTGTACCAGTTTCAGAAGCAGAGTTGGACTATATAATGTCTGTATGTGTAGGAAACACCGTTCTTTTGTTCTCAGCACACTCACGTTTCCTGTTGTCTTAGATTCTAGAAAGCAAGATCGTGCTTCTCGCTCTAAAGCAGAGTGTGATCCATGGATGAAAACTATGCTGTGTGTTTCACTTCAGAAATGGAGTTAAATCCCAGGCTCTGAGTCTTCCCACAAGCAAGACTTCCTTTCAGGTAAGGGCTGTCACTTTTCAGCTCAAACGAACTACATCGTTCACTGAGCTCACAATTTTCTCATCTTAACAGACAAGCATTGCTTGTTAGAGGAAAAGTGCTTTTTATCAGTTTAAGAAACAGAGTTGGACTAGATATGGTCCGTATGTGTAGGAAACACCGTTCTTTTGTTCTGGGCACACTCAGATTTCCTGCTGTAGTAGAGACTCTAGAAAGCAAGAGCGTGCTTCTTGCTTTAAAGCAGAGTGTGATCCATGGATGAGAACTATGCTGTGTGTTTCCCTTCAGAAAAGGAGTTAAATCCCAGGCTCTTTGTCTTCCTACAAGCAAGACTTTGTTTCAGGTAAGGGCAGTCACTTTTCAGCTCAAACGAACTACATCGTTCACTGAGCTCACACGTTTCTCATCTTAACAGACAAGCATTGGATGTTAGCGGACCAGTGCTTTGTATCATTTTCAGAAGCAGAGTTGGACTATATAATGTCCGTATGTGTAGGAAACACCGTTCTTTTGTTCTCAGCACACTCATGTTTCCTGCTGTCTTAGAGACAATAGAAAGCAAGAGCGGGCTTATCGCTCTAAAGCAGAGTGTGATCCATGGATGAGAACTATGCTGTGTGTTTCACTTCAGAAATGGAGTTAAATCCCAGGCTCTGAGTCTTCCTACAAGCAAGACTTCGTTTCAGGTAAGGGCAGTCACTTTTTAGCTCAAACGAACTGCATCGTTCACTGAGCTCACACGTTTCTCATCTTACCTGACAAGCTTTGGATGTTAGAGGGTCAGTGCTTTGTATCAGATTCAGAAGCAGATTTGGAATACATAGGGTCCATATGTGTAGGAATTACCGTTCTTTTGTTCTGGGCACACTCAGAATTCCTGCTGTATTAGAGACTCCAGAAAGCAAGAGCGTGCTTCTTGCTCTAAAGCAGAGTGTGATCCATGGATGAGAACTATGCTGTGGGTTTCCCTTCAAAAATGGAGTTAAATCCCAGCCTCTGCGTCATTCTACAGGCAAGACTTCGTTTCATGTAAGGGCAGTAACTTTTCAGCTCAAACGGACTACATCGTTCACGAAGCTCACATGTTTCTCATCTTAACAGACAAGCATTGGATGTTAGAGGACCAGTGCTTCGTATCAGTTCAAGAAGCAGAGTTGGACTAGATATGGTCCGTATGTGTAGGAAACACCGTTCTTTTGTTCTCAGCACACTCACGTTTCCTGCTGTCTTAGAGAATCTAGAAAGCAAGAGCGTGCTTCTCGCTCTAAAGCAGAGTGTGATCCATGGATGAATACTATGCTGTGTGTTTCCCTTCAGAAATGGACTTAAATCCCTGGCTCTGTGTCTTACTAAAAGCAAGACATCGTTTCAGGTAAGGGCAGTCACTTTTCAGTTCAAAGGAACTACATCATTCACAAAGCTCACACGTTTCTCATCTTAACTGACAAGCATTGGATGTAAGAGCACCAGTGCTTTGTATCTGTTTCAGAAGCAGAGTTGTACTAGATATGGTCCGTATGTGTAGAAACACCGTTCTTTTGTTCTCAGCACACTCAGGTTTCCTGCTGTCTTAGAGACTTTAGAAAGCAAGAGCGAGCTTCTCGCTCTAAAGCAGAGTGTGATCCATGGATGAAAACGATGCTGTGTGTTTCCCTTCAGAAAAGGAGTTAAATCTCAGGCTCTATGTCTTCCTACAAGCAAGACTTCGTTTCAGGTAAGGGCAGTCACTTTTCAGCTCAAACGAACTACATCTTTCATGGAGCTCACACGTTTCTCATCTTAACAGACAAGCATTGCATGTTAGAGGACCAGTGCTTTGTATCATTTTCAGAAGCAGAGTTGGACTAGATATGGTCCGTATGTGTAGGAAACACCATTCTTTTGTTCTCAGCACACTCACGTTTCCTGCTGTCTTAGAGACTCTAGAAAGCAAGAGCGTGCTTCTTGCTCTAAAGCAGAGTGTGATCCATGGATGAGAACTATGCTGTGTGTTTCCCTTCAGATATGGAGTTAAATCCCAGGCTCTGTGTCTTCCTACATGCAAGACTTCCTTTCAGGTAAGGGCAGTCACTTTTCAGCTCAAACGAACTACATCGTTCACTGAGCTCACACTTTTCTCTTCTTAACAGACAAGCATTGGATGTTAGAGGAAAAGTGCTTTTTATCAGTTTAAGAAGCAGAGTTGGACTAGATATGGTCCGTATGTGTAGGAAACACCGTTCTTTTGTTTTCAGCACACTCACGTTTTCAGCTGTCTTAGAGACTCTGGAAAGCAAGAGCGTGCTTCTTGTTCTTAAGCAGAGTGTGATCAATGGATGAGACAATGCTGAGTGTTTCACTTCAGAAATGGAGTTAAATCCCATGCTCTGAGTCTCCCCACAGGCAAGACTTCGTTTCAGGTAAGGGCAGTCACTTTTTTGCTCAAAGGAACTACATCATTCACGAAGCTCACACGATTCTCATCTTAACTGACAAGCATTGGATGTTAGAGGACCAGTGCATTGTATCAGTTTCAGAAGAAGATTTGGACTACATATACACCGTATGTGTAGGAAACACCGTTCTTTTGTTCTGGGCACACTCAGATTTCCTGCTGTATTAGAGACTCTAGAAAGCAAGATCGTGCTTCTTGTTCTAAAGCAGAGTGTGATCAATGGATGAGAACACTGCTGTGTGTTTCACTTCAGAAATGGAGTTAAATCCCAGGCTGTGTGTCTTCCTACAAGCAAGACTTCGTTTCAGGTAAGGTCAGTCATTTTTTGCTCAAACGAACTACATCGTTCACGAAGCTCACACGTTTCTCATCTTAACAGACAAGCATTGGATCTTAGAGGACCAGTGCTTTGTATCAGTTTCAGAAGAAGAGTTGGACTAGATATGGTCCGTATGTGTAGGAAACACCGTTCTTTTGTTCTCAGCACACTCACGTTTCCTGCTGACTTAGAGATTCTAGAAAGCAAGAGGGTGCTTCTCGCTCTAAAGCAGAGTGTGATCCATGGATGAGAAATATGCTGTGTGTTTCACTTCAAAAATGGAGTTAAATCCCAGGCTCTGAGTCTTCCTACAAGCAAGACTTCGTTTCAGGTAAGGGCAGTCACTTTTTAGCTCAAACGAACTACATCGTTCACTGAGCTCACACGTTTCTCATCTTACCTGACAAGCTTTGGATGATAGAGGGTCAGTGCTTTGTATCAGTTTCAGAAGCAGATTTGGAATACATATGGTCCATATGTGTAGGAATCACCGTTCTTTTGTTCTGGGCACACTCAGATTTCCTGCTGTATTAGAGACTCTAGAAAGCAAGAGCGTGCTTCTTGCTCTAAAGCAGAGTGTGATCCATGGATGAGAACTATGCTGTGTGTTTCACTTCAAAAATGGAGTTAAATCCCAGCCTCTGCGTCATTCTACAGGCAAGACTTCGTTTCATGTAAGGGCAGTAACTTTTCAGCTCAAACGAACTACATCGTTCACGAAGCTCACACGTTTCTCATCTTAACAGACAAGCATTGGATGTTAGAGGACCAGTGCTTTGTATCAGTTTCAGAAGAAGAGTTGGACTAGATATGGTCCGTATGTGTAGGAAACACCGTTCTTTTGTTCTCAGCACACTCACGTTTCCTGCTGACTTAGAGATTCTAGAAAGCAAGAGCGTGCATATCGCTCAAAAGCAGAGTGTGATCCATGGATGAGACAATGCTGTGTGTTTCACTTCAGAAATGCAATTAAATCCCATGCTCTGAGTCTCCCTACAAGCAAGACTTCTTTTCAGTTAAGGACAGTCACTTTTCTGCTCAAAGGAACTACATCGTTCACGAAGCTCACACGTTTCTCATCTTAACTGACAAGAATTGGATGTTAGAGGACCAGTGCATTGTATCAGTTTCAGAAGAAGATTTGGACTACATATAGTCCGTACGTGTAGGAAACATCGTTCTTTTGTTCTGGGCACACTCAGATTTCCTGCTGTAGTAGAGACTCTAGAAAGCAAGAGCGTGCTTCTTGCTCTAAAGCAGAGTGTGATCCATGGATGAGAACTATGCTGTGTGTTTCCCTTCAGAAATGGAGTTAAACCCCAGGCTCTGTGTCTTCCTACAGGCAAGGTTTCGTTTCAGATAAGGGCAGTCACTTTTCAGCTCAAACGAACTACATCGTTCACGAAGCTCACACGATTCTCGTCTTAACAGACAAGCATTGGATGTTAGAGGACCAGTGCTTTGTATCAGTTTCAGAAGAAGAGTTGGACTAGATGTGGTCCTTATGTGTAGGAAACACCATTCTTTTGTTCTCAGCACACTCACATTTCCTGCTGTCTTAGAGAATCTAGAAAGCAAGAGCGTGCTTCTCACTCTAAAGCAGAGTGTGATCCATGGATGAGAACTATGCTGTGTGTTTCCCTTCAGAAATGGAGTTAAATCCCAGGCTCTGTGTCTTCCTACAAGCAAGACTTCGTTTCAGGTAAGGGCAGTCACTTTTTAGCTCAAACGAACTACATCATTCACTGAGCTCACACGTTTCTCATCTTACCTGACAAGCTTTGGATGTTAGAGGGTCAGTGCTTTGTATCAGATTCAGAAGCAGATTTGGAATACATATGGTCCATATGTGTAGGAATCACCGTTCTTTTGTTCTGGGCACACTCAGATTTCCTGCTGTATTAGAGACTCTAGAAAGCAAGAGCGTGCTTCTTGCTCTAAAGCAGAGTGTGATCCATGGATGAGAACTATGCTGTGTGTTTCCCTTCAGAAAAGGAGTTAAATTCCAGGCTCTTCGTCTTCCTACAAGCAAGACTTTGTTTCAGGTAAGGGCAGTCACTTTTCAGCTCAAACGAACTACATCGTTCCCTGAGCTCACACGTTTCTCATATTAACAGACAAGCATTGGATGTTAGAGGACCAGTGCTTTGTATCAGTTCAAGAAGCAGAGTTGGACTAGATATGGTCCGTATGTGTAGGAAACACCGTTCTTTTGTTCTCAGCACACTCAGGTTTCCTGCTGTCTTAGAGACTTTAGAAAGCAAGAGCGTGCTTCTCGCTCTAAAGCAGAGTGTGATCCATGGATGAAAACGATGCTGTGTGTTTCCCTACAGAAAAGGAGTTAAATCCCAGGCTCTATGTCTTCCTACAAACAAGACTTCGTTTCAGGTAAGGGCAGTCACTTTTCAGCTCAAACGAACTACATCTTTCAAGGAGCTCACACGTTTCTCATCTTAACAGACAAGCATTGGATGTTAGAGGACCAGTGCTTTGTATCATTTTCAGAAGGAGAGTTGGACTATATAATGTCCGTATGTGTAGGAAACACCGTTCTTTTGTTCTCCGCACACTCACGTTTCCTGCTGTCTTAGAGACTCTAGAAAGCAAGAGCGTGCTTCTCGCTCTAAAGCAGAGTGTGATCCATGGATGAGAACTATGCTGTGTGTTTCCCTTCAGATATGGAGTTAAATCCCAGGCTCTGTGTCTTCCTACAAGCAAGACATCCTTTCAGGTAAGGGCAGTCACTTTTCAGCTCAAACGAACTACATCGATCACTGAGCTCACACTTTTCTCATCTTAACAGACAAGCATTGGATGTTAGAGGAAAAGTGCTTTTTATCAGTTTAAGAAGCAGAGTTGGACTAGATATGGTCCGTATGTGTAAGAAACACCGTTCTTTTGTTCTCAGCACACTCACGTTTTCAGCTGTCTTAGAGACTCTGGAAAGTAAGAGCATGCTTCTTGTTCTTAAGCAGAGTGTGATCAATGGATGAGACAATGCTGTGTGTTTCACTTCAGAAATGGAGTTAAATCCCATGCTCTGAGTCTCCCCACAAGCAAGACTTCGTTTCAGGTAAGGGCAGTCACTTTTCTGCTCAAAGGAACTACATCATTCACGAAGCTCACACGATTCTCATCTTAACTGACAAGCATTGGATGTTAGAGGACCAGTGCATTGTATCAGTTTCAGAAGAAGATTTGGACTACATATAGACCGTATGTGTAGGAAACACCGTTCTTTTGTTCTGGGCACACTCAGATTTCCTGCTGTTTTAGAGACTCTAGAAAGCAAGATCGTGCTTCTTGTTCTAAAGCAGAGTGTGATCAATGGATGAGAACACTGCTGTGTGTTTCACTTCAGAAATGGAGTTAAATCCCAGGCTGTGTGTCTTCCTACAAGCAAGACTTCGTTTCAGGAAAGGGCAGTCACTTTTCTGCTCAAACGAACTTCATCTTTCACGAAGCTCACACGTTTCTCATCTTAACTGACAAGCATTGGATGTTAGAGGAGTAGTGCTTTGTACCAGTTTCAGAAGCAGAGTTGGACTATATAATGTCTGTATGTGTAGGAAACACCGTTCTTTTGTTCTCAGCACACTCACGTTTCCTGCTGTCTTAGATTCTAGAAAGCAAGATCGTGCTTCTCGCTCTAAAGCAGAGTGTGATCCATGGATGAAAACTATGCTGTGTGTTTCACTTCAGAAATGGAGTTAAATCCCAGGCTCTGAGTCTTCCCACAAGCAAGACTTCCTTTCAGGTAAGGGCAGTCACTTTTCAGCTCAAACGAACTACATCGTTCCCTGAGCTCACACGTTTCTCATATTAACACACAATCATTGGATGTTAGAGGACCAGTGCTTTGTATCAGTTTCAGAAGAAGAGTTGGACTAGATATGATCCGTATGTGTAGGAAACACCGTTCTTTTGTTCGCAGCACACTCATGTTTCCAGCTGTCTTAGAGACAATAGAAAGCAAGAGCGGGCTTATCGCTCAAAAGCAGAGTGTGATCCATGGAAGAGAACTATGCTGTGTGTTTCCCTTCAGAAATGGAGTTAAAGTCCAGGCTCTGTGTCTTCCTACAGGCAAGAATTCGTTTCAGATAAGGGCAGTCACTTTTCAGCTCAAACGAACTACATCGTTCACGAAGCTCACACGTTTCTCATCTTAACAGACAAGCATTGGATGTTAGAGGACCAGTGCTTTGTATCAGTTCAAGAAGCAGAGTTGGACTAGATATGGTCCGTATGTGTAGGAAACACCGTTCTTTTGTTCTCAGCGCACTCACGTTTCCTGCTGTCTTAGAGAATCTAGAAAGCAAGAGGGTGCTTCTCGCTCTAAAGCAGAGTGTGATCCATGGATGAGAACTATGCTGTGTGTTTCACTTCAAAAATGGAGTTAAATCCCAGGCTCTGAGTCTTCCTACAAGCAAGACTTCGTTTCAGGTAAGGGCAGTCACTTTTTAGCTCAAACGAACTACATTGTTCACTGAGCTCACACGTTTCTCATCTTACCTGACAAGCTTTGGATGATAGAGGGTCAGTGCTTTGTATCAGTTTCAGAAGCAGATTTGGAATACATATGGTCCATATGTGTAGGAATCACCGTTCTTTTGTTCTGGGCACACTCAGATTTCCTGCTGTATTAGAGACTCTAGAAAGCAAGACCGTGCTTCTTGCTCTAAAGCAGAGTGTGATCCATGGATGAGAACTATGCTGTGTGTTTCCCTTCAAAAATGGAGTTAAATCCCAGCCTCTGCGTCATTCTACAGGCAAGACTTCGTTTCATGTAAGGGCAGTAACTTTTCAGCTCAAACGAACTACATCGTTCACGAAGCTCACACGTTTCTCATCTTAACAGACAAGCATTGGATGTTAGAGGACCAGTGCTTTGTATCAGTTTCAGAAGCAGAGTTGGACTAGATATGGTCCGTATGTGTAGGAAACACCGTTCTTTTGTTCTCAGCACACTCACGTTTCCTGCTGACTTAGAGACTCTAGAAAGCAAGAGCGTGCATATCGCTCAAAAGCAGAGTGTGATCCATGGATGAGACAATGCTGTGTGTTTCACTTCAGAAATGCAATTAAATCCCATGATCTGAGTCTCCCTACAAGCAAGACTTCTTTTCAGTTAAGGACAGTCACTTTTCTGCTCAAAGGAACTACATCGTTCATGAAGCTCACACGTTTCTCATCTTAACTGACAAGCATTGGATGTTAGAGGACCAGTGCATTGTATCAGTTTCAGAAGAAGATTTGGACTACATATAGTCCGTATGTGTAGGAAACATCGTTCTTTTGTTCTGGGCACACTCAGATTTCCTGCTGTAGTAGAGACTCTAGAAAGCAAGAGCGTGCTTCTTGCTCTAAAGCAGAGTGTGATCCATGGATGAGAACTATGCTGTGTGTTTCCCTTCAGAAATGGAGTTAAACCCCAGGCTCTGTGTCTTCCTACAGGCAAGACTTCGTTTCAGATAAGGGCAGTCACTTTTCACCTCAAACGAACTACATCGTTCACGAAGCTCACACGATTCTCGTCTTAACAGACAAGCATTGGATGTTAGAGGACCAGTGCTTTGTATCAGTTTCAGAAGAAGAGTTGGACTAGATGTGGTCCTTATGTGTAGGAAACACCATTCTTTTGTTCTCAGCACACTCACATTTCCTGCTCTCTTAGAGAATCTAGAAAGCAAGAGCGTGCTTCTCACTCTAAAGCAGAGTGTGATCCATGGATGAGAACTATGCTGTGTGTTTCCCTTCAGAAATGGAGTTAAATCCCAGGCTCTGTGTCTTCCTACAAGCAAGACTTCGTTTCAGGTAAGGGCAGTCACTTTTTAGCTCAAACGAACTACATCGTTCACTGAGCTCACACGTTTCTCATCTTACCTGACAAGCTTTGGATGTTAGAGGGTCAGTGCTTTGTATCAGATTCAGAAGCAGATTTGGAATACATATGGTCCATATGTGTAGGAATCACCGTTCTTTTGTTCTGGGCACACTCAGATTTCCTGCTGTATTAGAGACTCTAGAAAGCAAGAGCGTGCTTCTTGCTCTAAAGCAGAGTGTGATCCATGGATGAGAACTATGCTGTGTGTTTCCCTTCAGAAAAGGAGTTAAATTCCAGGCTCTTCGTCTTCCTACAAGCAAGACTTTGTTTCAGGTAGGGCAGTCACTTTTCAGCTCAAACGAACTACATCGTTCCCTGAGCTCACACGTTTCTCATATTAACAGACAAGCATTGGATGTTAGAGGACCAGTGCTTTGTATCAGTTCAAGAAGCAGAGTTGGACTAGATATGGTCCGTATGTGTAGGAAACACCGTTCGTTTGTTCTCAGCACACTCAGGTTTCCTGCTGTCTTAGAGACTTTAGAAAGCAAGAGCGTGCTTCTCGCTCTAAAGCAGAGTGTGATCCATGGATGAAAACGATGCTGTGTGTTTCCCTACAGAAAAGAGTTAAATCCCAGGCTCTATGTCTTCCTACAAACAAGACTTCGTTTCAGGTAAGGGCAGTCACTTTTCAGCTCAAACGAACTACATCTTTCAAGGAGCTCACACGTTTCTCATCTTAACAGACAAGCATTGGATGTTAGAGTACCAGTGCTTTGTATCATTTTCAGAAGGAGAGTTGGACTATATAATGTCCGTATGTGTAGGAAACACCGTTCTTTTGTTCTCCGCACACTCACGTTTCCTGCTGTCTTAGAGACTCTAGAAAGCAAGAGCGTGCTTCTCGCTCTAAAGCAGAGTGTGATCCATGGATGAGAACTATGCTGTGTGTTTCCCTTCAGATATGGAGTTAAATCCCAGGCTCTGTGTCTTCCTACAAGCAAGACTTCCTTTCAGGTAAGGGCAGTCACTTTTCAGCTCAAACGAACTACATCGTTCACTGAGCTCACACTTTTCTCATCTTAACAGACAAGCTTTGGATGTTAGAGGGTCAGTGCTTTGTATCAGATTCAGAAGCAGATTTGGAATACATAGGGTCCATATGTGTAGGAATTACCGTTCTTTTGTTCTGGGCACACTCAGAATTCCTGCTGTATTAGAGACTCCAGAAAGCAAGAGCGTGCTTCTTGCTCTAAAGCAGAGTGTGATCCATGGATGAGAACTATGCTGTGGGTTTCCCTTCAAAAATGGAGTTAAATCCCAGCCTCTGCGTCATTCTACAGGCAAGACTTCGTTTCATGTAAGGGCAGTAACTTTTCAGCTCAAACGGACTACATCGTTCACGAAGCTCACATGTTTCTCATCTTAACAGACAAGCATTGGATGTTAGAGGACCAGTGCTTCGTATCAGTTCAAGAAGCAGAGTTGGACTAGATATGGTCCGTATGTGTAGGAAACACCGTTCTTTTGTTCTCAGCACACTCACGTTTCCTGCTGTCTTAGAGAATCTAGAAAGCAAGAGCGTGCTTCTCGCTCTAAAGCAGAGTGTGATCCATGGATGAATACTATGCTGTGTGTTTCCCTTCAGAAATGGACTTAAATCCCTGGCTCTGTGTCTTACTAAAAGCAAGACATCGTTTCAGGTAAGGGCAGTCACTTTTCAGTTCAAAGGAACTACATCATTCACAAAGCTCACACGTTTCTCATCTTAACTGACAAGCATTGGATGTAAGAGCACCAGTGCTTTGTATCTGTTTCAGAAGCAGAGTTGTACTAGATATGGTCCGTATGTGTAGAAACACCGTTCTTTTGTTCTCAGCACACTCAGGTTTCCTGCTGTCTTAGAGACTTTAGAAAGCAAGAGCGAGCTTCTCGCTCTAAAGCAGAGTGTGATCCATGGATGAAAACGATGCTGTGTGTTTCCCTTCAGAAAAGGAGTTAAATCTCAGGCTCTATGTCTTCCTACAAGCAAGACTTCGTTTCAGGTAAGGGCAGTCACTTTTCAGCTCAAACGAACTACATCTTTCATGGAGCTCACACGTTTCTCATCTTAACAGACAAGCATTGCATGTTAGAGGACCAGTGCTTTGTATCATTTTCAGAAGCAGAGTTGGACTAGATATGGTCCGTATGTGTAGGAAACACCATTCTTTTGTTCTCAGCACACTCACGTTTCCTGCTGTCTTAGAGACTCTAGAAAGCAAGAGCGTGCTTCTTGCTCTAAAGCAGAGTGTGATCCATGGATGAGAACTATGCTGTGTGTTTCCCTTCAGATATGGAGTTAAATCCCAGGCTCTGTGTCTTCCTACATGCAAGACTTCCTTTCAGGTAAGGGCAGTCACTTTTCAGCTCAAACGAACTACATCGTTCACTGAGCTCACACTTTTCTCTTCTTAACAGACAAGCATTGGATGTTAGAGGAAAAGTGCTTTTTATCAGTTTAAGAAGCATAGTTGGACTAGATATGGTCCGTATGTGTAGGAAACACCGTTCTTTTGTTCTCAGCACACTCACGTTTTCAGCTGTCTTAGAGACTCTGGAAAGCAAGAGCGTGCTTCTTGTTCTTAAGCAGAGTGTGATCAATGGATGAGACAATGCTGAGTGTTTCACTTCAGAAATGGAGTTAAATCCCATGCTCTGAGTCTCCCCACAAGCAAGACTTCGTTTCAGGTAAGGGCAGTCACTTTTTTGCTCAAAGGAACTACATCATTCACGAAGCTCACACGATTCTCATCTTAACTGACAAGCATTGGATGTTAGAGGACCAGTGCATTGTATCAGTTTCAGAAGAAGATTTGGACTACATATACACCGTATGTGTAGGAAACACCGTTCTTTTGTTCTGGGCACACTCAGATTTCCTGCTGTATTAGAGACTCTAGAAAGCAAGATCGTGCTTCTTGTTCTAAAGCAGAGTGTGATCAATGGATGAGAACACTGCTGTGTGTTTCACTTCAGAAATGGAGTTAAATCCCAGGCTGTGTGTCTTCCTACAAGCAAGACTTCGTTTCAGGTAAGGTCAGTCATTTTTTGCTCAAACGAACTACATCGTTCACGAAGCTCACACGTTTCTCATCTTAACAGACAAGCATTGGATCTTAGAGGACCAGTGCTTTGTATCAGTTTCAGAAGAAGAGTTGGACTAGATATGGTCCGTATGTGTAGGAAACACCGTTCTTTTGTTCTCAGCACACTCACGTTTCCTGCTGACTTAGAGATTCTAGAAAGCAAGAGGGTGCTTCTCGCTCTAAAGCAGAGTGTGATCCATGGATGAGACTATGCTGTGTGTTTCACTTCAAAAATGGAGTTAAATCCCAGGCTCTGAGTCTTCCTACAAGCAAGACTTCGTTTCAGGTAAGGGCAGTCACTTTTTAGCTCAAACGAACTACATCGTTCACTGAGCTCACACGTTTCTCATCTTACCTGACAAGCTTTGGATGATAGAGGGTCAGTGCTTTGTATCAGTTTCAGAAGCAGATTTGGAATACATATGGTCCATATGTGTAGGAATCACCGTTCTTTTGTTCTGGGCACACTCAGATTTCCTGCTGTATTAGAGACTCTAGAAAGCAAGAGCGTGCTTCTTGCTCTAAAGCAGAGTGTGATCCATGGATGAGAACTATGCTGTGTGTTTCACTTCAAAAATGGAGTTAAATCCCAGCCTCTGCGTCATTCTACAGGCAAGACTTCGTTTCATGTAAGGGCAGTAACTTTTCAGCTCAAACGAACTACATCGTTCACGAAGCTCACACGTTTCTCATCTTAACAGACAAGCATTGGATGTTAGAGGACCAGTGCTTTGTATCAGTTTCAGAAGAAGAGTTGGACTAGATATGGTCCGTATGTGTAGGAAACACCGTTCTTTTGTTCTCAGCACACTCACGTTTCCTGCTGTCTTAGAGACTCTAGAAAGCAAGAGCGTGCATATCGCTCAAAAGCAGAGTGTGATCCATGGATGAGACAATGCTGTGTGTTTCACTTCAGAAATGCAATTAAATCCCATGCTCTGAGTCTCCCTACAAGCAAGACTTCTTTTCAGTTAAGGACAGTCACTTTTCTGCTCAAAGGAACTACATCGTTCACGAAGCTCACACGTTTCTCATCTTAACTGACAAGAATTGGATGTTAGAGGACCAGTGCATTGTATCAGTTTCAGAAGAAGATTTGGACTACATATAGTCCGTACGTGTAGGAAACATCGTTCTTTTGTTCTGGGCACACTCAGATTTCCTGCTGTAGTAGAGACTCTAGAAAGCAAGAGCGTGCTTCTTGCTCTAAAGCAGAGTGTGATCCATGGATGAGAACTATGCTGTGTGTTTCCCTTCAGAAATGGAGTTAAACCCCAGGCTCTGTGTCTTCCTACAGGCAAGATTTCGTTTCAGATAAGGGCAGTCACTTTTCAGCTCAAACGAACTACATCGTTCACGAAGCTCACACGATTCTCGTCTTAACAGACAAGCATTGGATGTTAGAGGACCAGTGCTTTGTATCAGTTTCAGAAGAAGAGTTGGACTAGATGTGGTCCTTATGTGTAGGAAACACCATTCTTTTGTTCTCAGCACACTCACATTTCCTGCTGTCTTAGAGAATCTAGAAAGCAAGAGCGTGCTTCTCACTCTAAAGCAGAGTGTGATCCATGGATGAGAACTATGCTGTGTGTTTCCCTTCAGAAATGGAGTTAAATCCCAGGCTCTGTGTCTTCCTACAAGCAAGACTTCGTTTCAGGTAAGGGCAGTCACTTTTTAGCTCAAACGAACTACATCATTCACTGAGCTCACACGTTTCTCATCTTACCTGACAAGCTTTGGATGTTAGAGGGTCAGTGCTTTGTATCAGATTCAGAAGCAGATTTGGAATACATATGGTCCATATGTGTAGGAATCACCGTTCTTTTGTTCTGGGCACACTCAGATTTCCTGCTGTATTAGAGACTCTAGAAAGCAAGAGCGTGCTTCTTGCTCTAAAGCAGAGTGTGATCCATGGATGAGAACTATGCTGTGTGTTTCCCTTCAGAAAAGGAGTTAAATTCCAGGCTCTTCGTCTTCCTACAAGCAAGACTTTGTTTCAGGTAAGGGCAGTCACTTTTCAGCTCAAACGAACTACATCGTTCCCTGAGCTCACACGTTTCTCATATTAACAGACAAGCATTGGATGTTAGAGGACCAGTGCTTTGTATCAGTTCAAGAAGCAGAGTTGGACTAGATATGGTCCGTATGTGTAGGAAACACCGTTCTTTTGTTCTCAGCACACTCAGGTTTCCTGCTGTCTTAGAGACTTTAGAAAGCAAGAGCGTGCTTCTCGCTCTAAAGCAGAGTGTGATCCATGGATGAAAACGATGCTGTGTGTTTCCCTACAGAAAAGGAGTTAAATCCCAGGCTCTATGTCTTCCTACAAACAAGACTTCGTTTCAGGTAAGGGCAGTCACTTTTCAGCTCAAACGAACTACATCTTTCAAGGAGCTCACACGTTTCTCATCTTAACAGACAAGCATTGGATGTTAGAGGACCAGTGCTTTGTATCATTTTCAGAAGGAGAGTTGGACTATATAATGTCCGTATGTGTAGGAAACACCGTTCTTTTGTTCTCCGCACACTCACGTTTCCTGCTGTCTTAGAGACTCTAGAAAGCAAGAGCGTGCTTCTCGCTCTAAAGCAGAGTGTGATCCATGGATGAGAACTATGCTGTGTGTTTCCCTTCAGATATGGAGTTAAATCCCAGGCTCTGTGTCTTCCTACAAGCAAGACTTCGTTTCAGGTAAGGGCAGTCACTTTTCAGCTCAAACGAACTACATCGATCACTGAGCTCACACTTTTCTCATCTTAACAGACAAGCATTGGATGTTAGAGGAAAAGTGCTTTTTATCAGTTTAAGAAGCAGAGTTGGACTAGATATGGTCCGTATGTGTAAGAAACACCGTTCTTTGGTTCTCAGCACACTCACGTTTTCAGCTGTCTTAGAGACTCTGGAAAGCAAGAGCATGCTTCTTGTTCTTAAGCAGAGTGTGATCAATGGATGAGACAATGCTGTGTGTTTCACTTCAGAAATGGAGTTAAATCCCATGCTCTGAGTCTCCCCACAAGCAAGACTTCGTTTCAGGTAAGGGCAGTCACTTTTCTGCTCAAAGGAACTACATCATTCACGAAGCTCACACGATTCTCATCTTAACTGACAAGCATTGGATGTTAGAGGACCAGTGCATTGTATCAGTTTCAGAAGAAGATTTGGACTACATATAGACCGTATGTGTAGGAAACACCGTTCTTTTGTTCTGGGCACACTCAGATTTCCTGCTGTTTTAGAGACTCTAGAAAGCAAGATCGTGCTTCTTGTTCTAAGGCAGAGTGTGATCAATGGATGAGAACACTGCTGTGTGTTTCACTTCAGAAATGGAGTTAAATCCCAGGCTGTGTGTCTTCCTACAAGCAAGACTTCGTTTCAGGAAAGGGCAGTCACTTTTCTGCTCAAACGAACTTCATCTTTCACGAAGCTCACACGTTTCTCATCTTAACTGACAAGCATTGGATGTTAGAGGAGTAGTGCTTTGTACCAGTTTCAGAAGCAGAGTTGGACTATATAATGTCTGTATGTGTAGGAAACACCGTTCTTTTGTTCTCAGCACACTCACGTTTCCTGCTGTCTTAGATTCTAGAAAGCAAGATCGTGCTTCTCGCTCTAAAGCAGAGTGTGATCCATGGATGAAAACTATGCTGTGTGTTTCACTTCAGAAATGGAGTTAAATCCCAGGCTCTGAGTCTTCCCACAAGCAAGACTTCCTTTCAGGTAAGGGCAGTCACTTTTCAGCTCAAACGAACTACATCGTTCCCTGAGCTCACACGTTTCTCATATTAACACACAAGCATTGGATGTTAGAGGACCAGTGCTTTGTATCAGTTTCAGAAGAAGAGTTGGACTAGATATGGTCCGTATGTGTAGGAAACACCGTTCTTTTGTTCGCAGCACACTCATGTTTCCAGCTGTCTTAGAGACAATAGAAAGCAAGAGCGGGCTTATCGCTCAAAAGCAGAGTGTGATCCATGGAAGAGAACTATGCTGTGTGTTTCCCTTCAGAAATGGAGTTAAAGTCCAGGCTCTGTGTCTTCCTACAGGCAAGAATTCGTTTCAGATAAGGGCAGTCACTTTTCAGCTCAAACGAACTACATCGTTCACGAAGCTCACACGTTTCTCATCTTAACAGACAAGCATTGGATGTTAGAGGACCAGTGCTTTGTATCAGTTCAAGAAGCAGAGTTGGACTAGATATGGTCCGTATGTGTAGGAAACACCGTTCTTTTGTTCTCAGCGCACTCACGTTTCCTGCTGTCTTAGAGAATCTAGAAAGCAAGAGGGTGCTTCTCGCTCTAAAGCAGAGTGTGATCCATGGATGAGAACTATGCTGTGTGTTTCACTTCAAAAATGGAGTTAAATCCCAGGCTCTGAGTCTTCCTACAAGCAAGACTTCGTTTCAGGTAAGGGCAGTCACTTTTTAGCTCAAACGAACTACATTGTTCACTGAGCTCACACGTTTCTCATCTTACCTGACAAGCTTTGGATGATAGAGGGTCAGTGCTTTGTATCAGTTTCAGAAGCAGATTTGGAATACATATGGTCCATATGTGTAGGAATCACCGTTCTTTTGTTCTGGGCACACTCAGATTTCCTGCTGTATTAGAGACTCTAGAAAGCAAGACCGTGCTTCTTGCTCTAAAGCAGAGTGTGATCCATGGATGAGAACTATGCTGTGTGTTTCCCTTCAAAAATGGAGTTAAATCCCAGCCTCTGCGTCATTCTACAGGCAAGACTTCGTTTCATGTAAGGGCAGTAACTTTTCAGCTCAAACGAACTACATCGTTCACGAAGCTCACACGTTTCTCATCTTAACAGACAAGCATTGGATGTTAGAGGACCAGTGCTTTGTATCAGTTTCAGAAGCAGAGTTGGACTAGATATGGTCCGTATGTGTAGGAAACACCGTTCTTTTGTTCTCAGCACACTCACGTTTCCTGCTGACTTAGAGACTCTAGAAAGCAAGAGCGTGCATATCGCTCAAAAGCAGAGTGTGATCCATGGATGAGACAATGCTGTGTGTTTCACTTCAGAAATGCAATTAAATCCCATGCTCTGAGTCTCCCTACAAGCAAGACTTCTTTTCAGTTAAGGACAGTCACTTTTCTGCTCAAAGGAACTACATCGTTCATGAAGCTCACACGTTTCTCATCTTAACTGACAAGCATTGGATGTTAGAGGACCAGTGCATTGTATCAGTTTCAGAAGAAGATTTGGACTACATATAGTCCGTATGTGTAGGAAACATCGTTCTTTTGTTCTGGGCACACTCAGATTTCCTGCTGTAGTAGAGACTCTAGAAAGCAAGAGCGTGCTTCTTGCTCTAAAGCAGAGTGTGATCCATGGATGAGAACTATGCTGTGTGTTTCCCTTCAGAAATGGAGTTAAACCCCAGGCTCTGTGTCTTCCTACAGGCAAGACTTCGTTTCAGATAAGGGCAGTCACTTTTCACCTCAAACGAACTACATCGTTCACGAAGCTCACACGATTCTCGTCTTAACAGACAAGCATTGGATGTTAGAGGACCAGTGCTTTGTATCAGTTTCAGAAGAAGAGTTGGACTAGATGTGGTCCTTATGTGTAGGAAACACCATTCTTTTGTTCTCAGCACACTCACATTTCCTGCTCTCTTAGAGAATCTAGAAAGCAAGAGCGTGCTTCTCACTCTAAAGCAGAGTGTGATCCATGGATGAGAACTATGCTGTGTGTTTCCCTTCAGAAATGGAGTTAAATCCCAGGCTCTGTGTCTTCCTACAAGCAAGACTTCGTTTCAGGTAAGGGCAGTCACTTTTTAGCTCAAACGAACTACATCGTTCACTGAGCTCACACGTTTCTCATCTTACCTGACAAGCTTTGGATGTTAGAGGGTCAGTGCTTTGTATCAGATTCAGAAGCAGATTTGGAATACATATGGTCCATATGTGTAGGAATCACCGTTCTTTTGTTCTAGGCACACTCAGATTTCCTGCTGTATTAGAGACTCTAGAAAGCAAGAGCGTGCTTCTTGCTCTAAAGCAGAGTGTGATCCATGGATGAGAACTATGCTGTGTGTTTCCCTTCAGAAAAGGAGTTAAATTCCAGGCTCTTCGTCTTCCTACAAGCAAGACTTTGTTTCAGGTAGGGCAGTCACTTTTCAGCTCAAACGAACTACATCGTTCCCTGAGCTCACACGTTTCTCATATTAACAGACAAGCATTGGATGTTAGAGGACCAGTGCTTTGTATCAGTTCAAGAAGCAGAGTTGGACTAGATATGGTCCGTATGTGTAGGAAACACCGTTCGTTTGTTCTCAGCACACTCAGGTTTCCTGCTGTCTTAGAGACTTTAGAAAGCAAGAGCGTGCTTCTCGCTCTAAAGCAGAGTGTGATCCATGGATGAAAACGATGCTGTGTGTTTCCCTACAGAAAAGAGTTAAATCCCAGGCTCTATGTCTTCCTACAAACAAGACTTCGTTTCAGGTAACGGCAGTCACTTTTCAGCTCAAACGAACTACATCTTTCAAGGAGCTCACACGTTTCTCATCTTAACAGACAAGCATTGGATGTTAGAGTACCAGTGCTTTGTATCATTTTCAGAAGGAGAGTTGGACTATATAATGTCCCTATGTGTAGGAAACACCGTTCTTTTGTTCTCCGCACACTCACGTTTCCTGCTGTCTTAGAGACTCTAGAAAGCAAGAGCGTGCTTCTTGTTCTTAAGCAGAGTGTGATCAATGGATGAGACAATGCTGTGTGTTTCACTTCAGAAATGGAGTTAAATCCCATGCTCTGAGTCTCCCCACAAGCAAGACTTCGTTTCAGGTAAGGGCAGTCACTTTTCTGCTCAAAGGAACTACATCATTCACGAAGCTCACACGATTCTCATCTTAACTGACAAGCATTGGATGTTAGAGGACCAGTGCATTGTATCAGTTTCAGAAGAAGATTTGGACTACATATAGACCGTATGTGTAGGAAACACCGTTCTTTTGTTCTGGGCACACTCAGATTTCCTGCTGTATTAGAGACTCTAGAAAGCAAGATCGTGCTTCTTGTTCTAAAGCAGAGTGTGATCAATGGATGAGAACACTGCTGTGTGTTTCACTTCAGAAATGGAGTTAAATCCCAGGCTGTGTGTCTTCCTACAAGCAAGACTTCGTTTCAGGAAAGGGCAGTCACTTTTCTGCTCAAACGAACTTCATCTTTCACGAAGCTCACACGTTTCTCATCTTAACTGACAAGCATTGGATGTTAGAGGAGTAGTGCTTTGTACCAGTTTCAGAAGCAGAGTTGGACTATATAATGTCTGTATGTGTAGGAAACACCGTTCTTTTGTTCTCAGCACACACACGTTTCCTGCTGTCTTAGATTCTAGAAAGCAAGATCGTGCTTCTCGCTCTAAAGCAGAGTGTGATCCATGGATGAAAACTATGCTGTGTGTTTCACTTCAGAAATGGAGTTAAATCCCAGGCTCTGAGTCTTCCCACAAGCAAGACTTCCTTTCTGTTAAGGGCAGTCACTTTTCAGCTCAAACGAACTACATCGTTCCCTGAGCTCACACGTTTCTCATATTAACACACAAGCATTGGATGTTAGAGGACCAAGGCTTTGTATCAGTTTCAGAAGAAGAGTTGGACTAGATATGGTCCGTATGTGTAGGAAACACCGTTCTTTTGTTCTCAGCGCACTCACGTTTCCTGCTGTCTTAGAGAATCTAGAAAGCAAGAGGGTGCTTCTCGCTCTAAAGCAGAGTGTGATCCATGGATGAGAACTATGCTGTGTGTTTCACTTCAAAAATGGAGTTAAATCCCAGGCTCTGAGTCTTCCTACAAGCAAGACTTCGTTTCAGGTAAGGGCAGTCACTTTTTAGCTCAAACGAACTACATTGTTCACTGAGCTCACACGTTTCTCATCTTACCTGACAAGCTTTGGATGATAGAGGGTCAGTGCTTTGTATCAGTTTCAGAAGCAGATTTGGAATACATATGGTCCATATGTGTAGGAATCACCGTTCTTTTGTTCTGGGCACACTCAGATTTCCTGCTGTATTAGAGACTCTAGAAAGCAAGAGCGTGCTTCTTGCTCTAAAGCAGAGTGTGATCCATGGATGAGAACTATGCTGTGTGTTTCCCTTCAAAAATGGAGTTAAATCCCAGCCTCTGCGTCATTCTACAGGCAAGACTTCGTTTCATGTAAGGGCAGTAACTTTTCAGCTCAAACGAACTACATCGTTCACGAAGCTCACACGTTTCTCATCTTAACAGACAAGCATTGGATGTTAGAGGACCAAGGCTTTGTATCTGTTTCAGAAGCAGAGTTGGACTAGATATGGTCCGTATGTGTAGGAAACACCGTTCTTTTGTTCTCAGCACACTCACGTTTCCTGCTGACTTAGAGACTCTAGAAAGCAAGAGCGTGCATATCGCTCAAAAGCAGAGTGTGATCCATGGATGAGACAATGCTGTGTGTTTCACTTCAGAAATGCAATTAAATCCCATGCTCTGAGTCTCCCTACAAGCAAGACTTCTTTTCAGTTAAGTACAGTCACTTTTCTGCTCAAAGGAACTACATCGTTCACGAAGCTCACACGTTTCTCATCTTAACTGACAAGCATTGGATGTTAGAGGACCAGTGCATTGTATCTGTTTCAGAAGAAGATTTGGACTACATATAGTCCGTATGTGTAGGAAACATCGTTCTTTTTTTCTGGGCACACTCAGATTTCCTGCTGTAGTAGAGACTCTAGAAAGCAAGAGCGTGCTTCTCACTCTAAAGCAGAGTGTGATCCATGGATGAGAACTATGCTGTGTGTTTCCCTTCAGAAATGGAGTTAAATCCCAGGCTCTGTGTCTTCCTACAAGCAAGACTTCGTTTCAGGTAAGGGTAGTCACTTTTTAGCTCAAACGAACTACATCGTTCACTGAGCTCACACGTTTCTCATCTTACCTGACAAGCTTTGGATGTTAGAGGGTCAGTGCTTTGTATCAGATTCAGAAGCAGATTTGGAATACATATGGTCCATATGTGTAGGAATCACCGTTCTTTTGTTCTGGGCACACTCAGATTTCCTGCTGTATTAGAGACTCTAGAAAGCAAGAGCGTGCTTCTTGCTCTAAAGCAGAGTGTGATCCATGGATGAGAACTATGCTGTGTGTTTCCCTTCAGAAAAGGAGTTAAATTCCAGGCTCTTCGTCTTCCTACAAGCAAGACTTTGTTTCAGGTAGGGCAGTCACTTTTCAGCTCAAACGAACTACATCGTTCCCTGAGCTCACACGTTTCTCATATTAACAGACAAGCATTGGATGTTAGAGGACCAGTGCTTTGTATCAGTTCAAGAAGCAGAGTTGGACGAGATATGGTCCGTATGTGTAGGAAACACCGTTCTTTTGTTCTCAGCACACTCAGGTTTCCTGCTGTCTTAGAGACTTTAGAAAGCAAGAGCGTGCTTCTCGCTCTAAAGCAGAGTGTGATCCATGGATGAAAACGATGCTGTGTGTTTCCCTACAGAAAAGAGTTAAATCCCAGGCTCTATGTCTTCCTACAAGCAAGACTTCGTTTCAGGTAAGGGCAGTCACTTTTCAGCTAAAACGAACTACATCTTTCATGGAGCACACACGTTTCTCATCTTAACAGACAAGCATTGGATGTTAGAGGACCAGTGCTTTGTATCATTTTCAGAAGCAGAGTTGGACTATATAATGTCCGTATGTGTAGGAAACACCGTTCTTTTGTTCTCCGCACACTCATGTTTCCTGCTGTCTTAGAGACTCTAGAAAGCAAGAGCGTGCTTCTCGCTCTAAAGCAGAGTGTGATCCATGGATGAGAACTATGCTGTGTGTTTCCCTTCAGATATGGAGTTAAATCCCAGGCTCTGTGTCTTCCTACAAGCAAGACTTCCTTTCAGGTAAGGGCAGTCACTTTTCAGCTCTAACGAACTACATCGTTCACTGAGCTCACACTTTTCTCATCTTAACAGACAAGCATTGGATGTTAGAGGAAAAGTGCTTTTTATCAGTTTAAGAAGCAGAGTTGGACTAGATATGGTCCGTATGTGTAAGAAACACCGTTCTTTTGTTCTCAGCACACTCACGTTTTCAGCTGTCTTAGAGACTCTGGAAAGCAAGAGCATGCTTCTTGTTCTTAAGCAGAGTGTGATCAATGGATGAGACAATGCTGTGTGTTTCACTTCAGAAATGGAGTTAAATCCCATGCTCTGAGTCTCCCCACAAGCAAGACTTCGTTTCAGGTAAGGGCAGTCACTTTTCTGCTCAAAGGAACTACATCATTCACGAAGCTCACACGATTCTCATCTTAACTGACAAGCATTGGATGTTAGAGGACCAGTGCATTGTATCAGTTTCGGAAGAAGATTTGGACTACATATAGACCGTATGTGTAGGAAACACCGTTCTTTTGTTCTGGGCACACTCAGATTTCCTGCTGTATTAGAGACTCTAGAAAGCAAGATCGTGCTTCTTGTTCTAAAGCAGAGTGTGATCAATGGATGAGAACACTGCTGTGTGTTTCACTTCAGAAATGGAGTTAAATCCCAGGCTGTGTGTCTTCCTACAAGCAAGACTTCGTTTCAGGAAAGGGCAGTCACTTTTCTGCTCAAACGAACTTCATCTTTCACGAAGCTCACACGTTTCTCATCTTAACTGACAAGCATTGGATGTTAGAGGAGTAGTGCTTTGTACCAGTTTCAGAAGCAGAGTTGGACTATATAATGTCTGTATGTGTAGGAAACACCGTTCTTTTGTTCTCAGCACACTCACGTTTCCTGCTGTCTTAGATTCTAGAAAGTAAGATCGTGCTTCTCGCTCTAAAGCAGAGTGTGATCCATGGATGAAAACTATGCTGTGTGTTTCACTTCAGAAATGGAGTTAAATCCCAGGCTCTGAGTCTTCCCACAAGCAAGACTTCCTTTCAGGTAAGGGCAGTCACTTTTCAGCTCAAACGAACTACATCGTTCCCTGAGCTCACACGTTTCTCATATTAACACACAAGCATTGGATGTTAGAGGACCAGTGCTTTGTATCAGTTTCAGAAGAAGAGTTGGACTAGATATGGTCCGTATGTGTAGGAAACACCGTTCTTTTGTTCTCAGCACACTCAGGTTTCCTGCTGTCTTAGAGACTTTAGAAAGCAAGAGCGTGCTTCTCGCTCTAAAGCAGAGTGTGATCCATGGATGAAAACGATGCTGTGTGTTTCCCTACAGAAAAGAGTTAAATCCCAGGCTCTATGTCTTCCTACAAGCAAGACTTCGTTTCAGGTAAGGGCAGTCACTTTTCAGCTCAAACGAACTACATCTTTCATGGAGCACACACGTTTCTCATCTTAACAGACAAGCATTGGATGTTAGAGGACCAGTGCTTTGTATCATTTTCAGAAGCAGAGTTGGACTATATAATGTCCGTATGTGTAGGAAACACCGTTCTTTTGTTCTCCGCACACTCACATTTCCTGCTTTCTTAGAGAATCTAGATAGCAAGAGCGTGCTTCTCACTCTAAAGCAGAGTGTGATCCATGGATGAGAACTATGCTGTGTGTTTCCCTTCAGAAATGGAGTTAAATCCCAGGCTCTGTGTCTTCCTACAAGCAAGACTTCGTTTCAGGAAAGGGCAGTCACTTTTCTGCTCAAACGAACTACATCTTTCACGAAGCTCACACGTTTCTCATCTTAACTGACAAGCATTGGATGTTAGAGGAGCAGTGCTTTGTACCAGTTTCAGAAGCAGAGTTGGACTATATAATGTCTGTATGTGTAGGAAACACCGTTCTTTTGTTCTCAGCACACTCACGTTTCCTGCTGTCTTAGATTCTAGAAAGCAAGATCGTGCTTCTCGCTCTAAAGCAGAGTGTGATCCATGGATGAAAACTATGCTGTGTGTTTCACTTCAGAAATGGAGTTAAATCCCAGGCTCTGAGTCTACCCACAACCAAGACTTCCTTTCAGGTAAGGGCAGTCACTTTTCAGCTCAAACGAACTACATCGTTCCCTGAGCTCACACGTTTCTCATATTAACACACAAGCATTGGATGTTAGAGGAGCAGTGCTTTGTATCAGTTTCAGAAGAAGAGTTGGAATAGATATGGTCCGTATGTGTAGGAAACACCGTTCTTTTGTTCTCAGCACACTCATGTTTCCTGCTGTCTTAGAGACAATAGAAAGGGGGAGCGGGCTTATCGCTCAAAAGCAGAGTGTGATCCATGGATGAGAACTATGCTGTGTGTTTCCCTTCAGAAATGGACTTAAATCCCAGGCTCTGTGTCTTACTACAAGCAAGACTACGTTTCAGTTAAGGGCAGTCACTTTTTAGCTCAAACGAACTACATCGTTCACTGAGCTCACACGTTTCTCATCTTACCTGACAAGCTTTCGATGATAGAGGGTCAGTGCTTTGTATCAGTTTCAGAAGCAGATTTGGAATACATATGGTCCATATGTGTAGGAATCACCATTCTTTTGTTCTGGGCACACTCAGATTTCCTGCTGTATTAGAGACTCTAGAAAGCAAGAGCGTGCTTCTTGCTCTAAAGCAGAGTGTGATCCATGGATGAGAACTATGCTGTGTGTTTCCCTTCAAAAATGGAGTTAAATCCCAGCCTCTGCGTCATTCTACAGGCAAGACTTCGTTTCATGTAAGGGCAGTAACTTTTCAGCTCAAACGAACTACATCGTTCACGAAGCTCACACGTTTCTCATCTTAACAGACAAGCATTGGATGTTAGAGGACCAGTGCTTTGTATCAGTTTCAGAAGAAGAGTTGGACTAGATATGGTCCGTATGTGTAGGAAACACCGTTCTTTTGTTCTCAGCACACTCACGTTTCCTGCTGTCTTAGAGACTCTAGAAAGCAAGAGCGTGCATATCGCTCAAAAGCAGAGTGTGATCCATGGATGAGACAATGCTGTGTGTTTCACTTCAGAAATGCAATTAAATCCCATGCTCTGAGTCTCCCTACAAGCAAGACTTCTTTTCAGTTAAGGACAGTCACTTTTCAGCTCAAACGAACTACATCTTTCACGGAGCTCACACGTTTCTCATCTTAACAGACAAGCATTGGATGTCAGAGGACCAGTGCTTTGTATCATTTTCAGAAGCAGAGTTGGACTATATAATGTCCGTATGTGTAGGAAACACCGTTCTTTTGTTCTCAGCACACTCACGTTTCCTGCTGTCTTAGAGACTCTAGAAAGCAAGAGCGTGCTTCTCGCTCTAAAGCAGAGTGTGATCCATGGATGAAAACTATGCTGTGTGTTTCACTTCAGAAATGGAGTTAAATCCCAGGCTCTGAGTCTACCCACAAGCAAGACTTCCTTTCAGGTAAGGGCAGTCACTTTTCAGCTCAAACGAACTACATCGTTCCCTGAGCTCACACGTTTCTCATATTAACACACAAGCATTGGATGTTAGAGGAGCAGTGCTTTGTACCAGTTTCAGAAGCAGAGTTGGACTATATAATGTCTGTATGTGTAGGAAACACCGTTCTTTTGTTCTCAGCACACTCACGTTTCCTGCTGTCTTAGATTCTAGAAAGTAAGATCGTGCTTCTCGCTCTAAAGCAGAGTGTGATCCATGGATGAAAACTATGCTGTGTGTTTCACTTCAGAAATGGAGTTAAATCCCAGGCTCTGAGTCTTCCCACAAGCAAGACTTCCTTTCAGGTAAGGGCAGTCACTTTTCAGCTCAAACGAACTACATCGTTCCCTGAGCTCACACGTTTCTCATATTAACACACAAGCATTGGATGTTAGAGGACCAGTGCTTTGTATCAGTTTCAGAAGAAGAGTTGGACTAGATATGGTCCGTATGTGTAGGAAACACCGTTCTTTTGTTCTCAGCACACTCAGGTTTCCTGCTGTCTTAGAGACTTTAGAAAGCAAGAGCGTGCTTCTCGCTCTAAAGCAGAGTGTGATCCATGGATGAAAACGATGCTGTGTGTTTCCCTACAGAAAAGAGTTAAATCCCAGGCTCTATGTCTTCCTACAAGCAAGACTTCGTTTCAGGTAAGGGCAGTCACTTTTCAGCTCAAACGAACTACATCTTTCATGGAGCACACACGTTTCTCATCTTAACAGACAAGCATTGGATGTTAGAGGACCAGTGCTTTGTATCATTTTCAGAAGCAGAGTTGGACTATATAATGTCCGTATGTGTAGGAAACACCGTTCTTTTGTTCTCCGCACACTCACATTTCCTGCTTTCTTAGAGAATCTAGATAGCAAGAGCGTGCTTCTCACTCTAAAGCAGAGTGTGATCCATGGATGAGAACTATGCTGTGTGTTTCCCTTCAGAAATGGAGTTAAATCCCAGGCTCTGTGTCTTCCTACAAGCAAGACTTCGTTTCAGGAAAGGGCAGTCACTTTTCTGCTCAAACGAACTACATCTTTCACGAAGCTCACACGTTTCTCATCTTAACTGACAAGCATTGGATGTTAGAGGAGCAGTGCTTTGTACCAGTTTCAGAAGCAGAGTTGGACTATATAATGTCTGTATGTGTAGGAAACACCGTTCTTTTGTTCTCAGCACACTCACGTTTCCTGCTGTCTTAGATTCTAGAAAGCAAGATCGTGCTTCTCGCTCTAAAGCAGAGTGTGATCCATGGATGAAAACTATGCTGTGTGTTTCACTTCAGAAATGGAGTTAAATCCCAGGCTCTGAGTCTACCCACAACCAAGACTTCCTTTCAGGTAAGGGCAGTCACTTTTCAGCTCAAACGAACTACATCGTTCCCTGAGCTCACACGTTTCTCATATTAACACACAAGCATTGGATGTTAGAGGAGCAGTGCTTTGTATCAGTTTCAGAAGAAGAGTTGGAATAGATATGGTCCGTATGTGTAGGAAACACCGTTCTTTTGTTCTCAGCACACTCATGTTTCCTGCTGTCTTAGAGACAATAGAAAGGGGGAGCGGGCTTATCGCTCAAAAGCAGAGTGTGATCCATGGATGAGAACTATGCTGTGTGTTTCCCTTCAGAAATGGACTTAAATCCCAGGCTCTGTGTCTTACTACAAGCAAGACTACGTTTCAGTTAAGGGCAGTCACTTTTTAGCTCAAACGAACTACATCGTTCACTGAGCTCACACGTTTCTCATCTTACCTGACAAGCTTTGGATGATAGAGGGTCAGTGCTTTGTATCAGTTTCAGAAGCAGATTTGGAATACATATGGTCCATATGTGTAGGAATCACCATTCTTTTGTTCTGGGCACACTCAGATTTCCTGCTGTATTAGAGACTCTAGAAAGCAAGAGCGTGCTTCTTGCTCTAAAGCAGAGTGTGATCCATGGATGAGAACTATGCTGTGTGTTTCCCTTCAAAAATGGAGTTAAATCCCAGCCTCTGCGTCATTCTACAGGCAAGACTTCGTTTCATGTAAGGGCAGTAACTTTTCAGCTCAAACGAACTACATCGTTCACGAAGCTCACACGTTTCTCATCTTAACAGACAAGCATTGGATGTTAGAGGACCAGTGCTTTGTATCAGTTTCAGAAGAAGAGTTGGACTAGATATGGTCCGTATGTGTAGGAAACACCGTTCTTTTGTTCTCAGCACACTCACGTTTCCTGCTGTCTTAGAGACAATAGAAAGGAAGAGCGGGCTTATCGCTCAAAAGCAGAGTGTGATCCATGGATGAGAACTATGCTGTGTGTTTCCCTTCAGAAATGGACTTAAATCCCAGGCTCTGTGTCTTACTACAAGCAAGACTTCGTTTCAGTTAAGGGCAGTCACTTTTTAGCTCAAACGAACTACATCGTTCACTGAGCTCACACGTTTCTCATTTTACCTGACAAGCTTTGGATGATAGAGGGTCAGTGCTTTGTATCAGTTTCAGAAGCAGATTTGGAATACATATGGTCCATATGTGTAGGAATCACCGTTCTTTTGTTCTGGGCACACTCAGATTTCCTGCTGTATTAGAGACTCTAGAAAGCAAGAGCGTGCTTCTTGCTCTAAAGCAGAGTGTGATCCATGGATGAGAACTATGCTGTGTGTTTCCCTTCAAAAATGGAGTTAAATCCCAGCCTCTGCGTCATTCTACAGGCAAGACTTCGTTTCATGTAAGGGCAGTAACTTTTCAGCTCAAACGAACTACATCGTTCACGAAGCTCACACGTTTCTCATCTTAACAGACAAGCATTGGATGTTAGAGGACCAGTGCTTTGTATCAGTTTCAGAAGAAGAGTTGGACTAGATATGGTCCGTATGTGTAGGAAACACCGTTCTTTTGTTCTCAGCACACTCACGTTTCCTGCTGTCTTAGAGACTCTAGAAAGCAAGAGCGTGCATATCGCTCAAAAGCAGAGTGTGATCCATGGATGAGACAATGCTGTGTGTTTCACTTCAGAAATGCAATTAAATCCCATGCTCTGAGTCTCCCTACAAGCAAGACTTCTTTTCAGTTAAGGACAGTCACTTTTCTGCTCAAAGGAACTACATCGTTCATGAAGCTCACACGTTTCTCATCTTAACTGACAAGCATTGGATGTTAGAGGACCAGTGCATTGTATCAGTTTCAGAAGAAGATTTGGACTACATATAGTCCGTATGTTTAGGAAACATCGTTGTTTTGTTCTGGGCACACTCAGATTTCCTGATGTAGTAGAGACTCTAGAAAGCAAGAGCGTGCTTCTGGCTCTAAATCAGAGTGTGATCCATGGATGAGAACTATGCTGTGTGTTTCCCTTCAGAAATGGAGTTAAACCCCAGGCTCTGTGTCTTCCTACAGGCAAGACTTCGTTTCAGATAAGGGCAGTCACTTTTCAGCTCAAACGAACTACATCGTTCACGAAGCTCACACGTTTCTCGTCTTAACAGACAAGCATTGGATGTTAGAGGACCAGTGCTTTGTATCAGTTTCAGAAGAAGAGTTGGACTAGATGTGGTCCTTATGTGTAGGAAACACCATTCTTTTGTTTTCAGCACACTTACATTTCCTGCTGTCATAGAGAATCTAGAAAGCAAGAGCGTGCTTCTCACTCTAAAGCAGAGTGTGATCCATGGATGAGAATTATGCTGTGTGTTTCCAATCAGAAATGGAGTTAAATCCCAGGCTCTGTGTCTTCCTAAAAGCAAGACTTCGTTTCAGGTAAGGGCAGTCACTTTTTAGCTCAAACGAACTACATCGTTCACTGAGCTCACACGTTTCTCATCTTACCTGACAAGCTTTGGATGATAGAGGGTCAGTGCTTTGTATCAGTTTCAGAAGCAGATTTGGAATACATATGGTCCATATGTGTAGGAATCACCGTTCTTTTGTTCTGGGCACACTCAGATTTCCTGCTGTCTTAGAGACTCTAGAAAGCAAGAGCGTGCTTCTTGCTCTAAAGCAGAGTGTGATCCATGGATGAGAACTATGCTGTGGGTTTCCCTTCAAAAATGGAGTTAAATCCCAGCCTCTGCGTCATTCTACAGGCAAGCCTTCGTTTCATGTAAGGGCAGTAACTTTTCAGCTCAAACGAACTACATCGTTCACGAAGCTCACACGTTTCTCATCTTAACAGACAAGCATTGGATGTTAGAGGACCAGTGCTTTGTATCAGTTTCATAAGAAGAGTTGGACTAGATATGGTCCTTATGTGTAGGAAACACCGTTCTTTTGTCTGGGCACACTCAGATTTCCTGCTGTAGTAGAGACTCTAGAAAGCAAGAGCGTGCTTCTTGCTCTAAAGCAGAGTGTGATCCATGGATGAGAACTATGCTGTGTGGTTCCCTTCAGAAAAGGAGGTAAATTCCAGGCTCTTCGTCTTCCTACAAGCAAGACTTTGTTTCAGGTAAGGGCAGTCACTTTTCAGCTCAAACGAACTACATTGTTCCCTGAGCTCACACGTTTCTCATCTTAACAGACAAGCATTGGATGTTAGAGGAAAAGTGCTTTTTATCAGTTTAAGAAGCAGAGTTGGACTAGATATGGTCCGTATGTGTAAGAAACACCGTTCTTTTGTTCTCAGCACACTCACGTTTTCAGCTGTCTTAGAGACTCTGGAAAGCAAGAGCATGCTTCTTGTTCTTAAGCAGAGTGTGATCAATGGATGAGACAATGCTGTGTGTTTCACTTCAGAAATGGAGTTAAATCCCATGCTCTGAGTCTCCCCACAAGCAAGACTTCGTTTCAGGTAAGGGCAGTCACTTTTCTGCTCAAAGGAACTACATCATTCACGAAGCTCACACGATTCTCATCTTAACTGACAAGCATTGGATGTTAGAGGACCAGTGCATTGTATCAGTTTCAGAAGAAGATTTGGACTACATATAGACCGTATGTGTAGGAAACACCGTTCTTTTGTTCTGGGCACACTCAGATTTCCTGCTGTATTAGAGACTCTAGAAAGCAAGATCGTGCTTCTTGTTCTAAAGCAGAGTGTGATCAATGGATGAGAACACTGCTGTGTGTTTCACTTCAGAAATGGAGTTAAATCCCAGGCTGTGCGTCTTCCTACAAGCAAGACTTCGTTTCAGGAAAGGGCAGTCACTTTTCTGCTCAAACGAACTTCATCTTTCACGAAGCTCACATGTTTCTCATCTTAACTGACAAGCATTGGATGTTAGAGGAGTAGTGCTTTGTACCAGTTTCAGAAGCAGAGTTGGACTATATAATGTCTGTATGTGTAGGAAACACCGTTCTTTTGTTCTCAGCACACTCACGTTTCCTGCTGTCTTAGATTCTAGAAAGCAAGATCGTGCTTCTCGCTCTAAAGCAGAGTGTGATCCATGGATGAAAACTATGCTGTGTGTTTCACTTCAGAAATGGAGTTAAATTCCAGGCTCTGAGTCTTCCCACAAGCAAGACTTCCTTTCAGGTAAGGGCAGTCACTTTTCAGCTCAAACGAACTACATCGTTCCCTGAGCTCACACGTTTCTCATATTAACACACAAGCATTGGATGTTAGAGGACCAGTGCTTTGTATCAGTTTCAGAAGAAGAGTTGGACTAGATATGGTCCGTATGTGTAGGAAACACCGTTCTTTTGTTCTCAGCACACTCATGTTTCCAGCTGTCTTAGAGACAATAGAAAGCAAGAGCGGGCTTATCGCTCAAAAGCAGAGTGTGATCCATGGATGAGAACTATGCTGTGTGTTTCCCTTCAGAAATGGAGTTAAAGTCCAGGCTCTGTGTCGTCCTACAGGCAAGACTTCGTTTCAGATAAGGGCAGTCACTTTTCAGCTCAAACGAACTACATCTTTCACGAAGCTCACACGTTTCTCATCTTAACAGACAAGCATTGGATGTTAGAGGACCAGTGCTTTGTATCAGTTCAAGAAGCAGAGTTGGACTAGATATGGTCCGTATGTGTAGGAAACACCGTTCTTTTGTTCTCAGCGCACTCACGTTTCCTGCTGTCTTAGAGAATCTAGAAAGCAAGAGGGTGCTTCTCGCTCTAAAGCAGAGTGTGATCCATGGATGAGAACTATGCTGTGTGTTTCACTTCAGAAATGGAGTTAAATCCCAGGCTCTGAGTCTTCCTACAAGCAAGACTTCGTTTCAGGTAAGGGCAGTCACTTTTTAGCTCAAACGAACTACATCGTTCTCTGAGCTCACATGTTTCTCATCTTACCTGACAAGCTTTGGATGATAGAGGGTCAGTGCTTTGTATCATTTTCAGAAGCAGATTTGGAATACCTATGGTCCATATGTGTAGGAATCACCGTTCTTTTGTTCTGGGCACACTCATATTTCCTGCTGTATTAGAGACTCTAGAAAGCAAGAGCGTGCTTCTTGCTCTAAAGCAGAGTGTGATCCATGGATGAGAACTATGCTGTGTGTTTCCCTTCAAAAATGGAGTTAAATCCCAGCCTCTGCGTCATTCTACAGGCAAGACTTCGTTTCATGTAAGGGCAGTAACTTTTCAGCTCAAACGAACTACATCGTTCACGAAGCTCACACGTTTCTCATCTTAACTGACAAGCATTGGATGTTAGAGGACCAGTGCATTGTATCAGTTTCAGAAGAAGATTTGGACTACATATAGTCCGTATGTGTAGGAAACATCGTTCTTTTGTTCTGGGCACACTCAGATTTCCTGCTGTAGTAGAGACTCTAGAAAGCAAGAGCGTGCTTCTTGCTCTAAAGCAGAGTGTGATCCATGGATGAGAACTATGCTGTGTGTTTCCCTTCAGAAAAGGAGTTAAATTCCAGGCTCTTCGTCTTCCTACAAGCAAGACTTTGTTTCAGGTAGGGCAGTCACTTTTCAGCTCAAACGAACTACATCGTTCCCTGAGCTCACACGTTTCTCGTATTAACAGACAAGCATTGGATGTTAGAGGACCAGTGCTTTGTATCAGTTCAAGAAGCAGAGTTGGACTAGATATGGTCTGTATGTGTAGGAAACACCGTTCTTTTGTTCTCAGCACACTCAGGTTTCCTGCTGTCTTAGAGACTTTAGAAAGCAAGAGCGTGCTTCTCGCTCCAAAGCAGAGTGTGATCCATGGATGAAAACGATGCTGTGTGTTTCCCTACAGAAAAGGAGTTAAATCCCAGGCTCTATGTCTTCCTAAAAGCAAGACTTCGTTTCAGGTAAGGGCAGTCACTTTTCAGCTCAAACGAACTACATCTTTCACGGAGCTCACACGTTTCTCCTCTTAACAGACAAGCATTGGATGTTAGAGGACCAGTGCTTTGTATCATTTTCAGAAGCAGAGTTGGACTATATAATGTCCGTATGTGTAGGAAACACCGTTCTTTTGTTCTCAGCACACTCACGTTTCCTGCTGTCTTAGAGACTCTAGAAAGCAAGAGCGTGCTTCTCGCTCTAAAGCAGAGTGTGATCCATGGATGAGAACTATGCTGTGTGTTTCCCTTCAGATATGGAGTTAAATCCCAGGCTCTGTGTCTTCCTACAAGCAAGAATTCCTTTCAGGTAAGGGCAGTCACTTTTCAGCTCAAACGAACTACATCGTTCACTGAGCTCACACTTTTCTCATCTTAACAGACAAGCATTGGATGTTAGAGGAAAAGTGCTTTTTATCAGTTTAAGAAGCAGAGTTGGACTAGATATTGTCCGTATGTGTAAGAAACACCGTTCTTTTGTTCTCAGCACACTCACGTTTTCAGCTGTCTTAGAGACTCTGGAAAGCAAGAGCATGCTTCTTGTTCTTAAGCAGAGTGTGATCAATGGATGAGACAATGCTGTGTGTTTCACTTCAGAAATGGAGTTAAATCCCATGCTCTGAGTCTCCCCACAAGCAAGACTTCGTTTCAGGTAAGGGCAGTCAGTTTTCTGCTAAAAGGAACTACATCATTCCCGAAGCTCACACGATTCTCATCTTAACTGACAAGCATTGGATGTTAGAGGACCAGTGTATTGTATCAGTTTCAGAAGAAGATTTGGACAACATATAGACCGTATGTGTAGGAAACACCGTTCTTTTGTTCTGGGCACACTCAGATTTCCTGCTGTATTAGAGACTCTAGAAAGCAAGATCGTGCTTCTTGTTCTAAAGCAGAGTGTGATCAATGGATGAGAACACTGCTGTGTGTTTCACTTCAGAAATGGAGTTAAATCCCAGGCTGTGTGTCTTCCTACAAGCAAGACTTCGTTTCAGGTAAGGTCAGTCATTTTTTGCTCAAACGAACTACATCGTTCACGAAGCTCACACGTTTCTCATCTTAACAGACAAGCATTGGATCTTAGAGGACCAGTGCTTTGTATCAGTTTCAGAAGAAGAGTTGGACTAGATATGGTCCGTATGTGTAGCAAACACCGTTCTTTTGTTCTCAGCACACTCACATTTCCTGCTGTCTTAGAGAATCTAGATAGCAAGAGCGTGCTTCTCACTCTAAAGCAGAGTGTGATCCATGGATGAGAACTATGCTGTGTGTTTCCCTTCAGAAATGGAGTTAAATCCCAGGCTCTGTGTCTTCCTACAAGCAAGACTTCGTTTCAGGAAAGGGCAGTCACTTTTCTGCTCAAACGAACTACATCTTTCACGAAGCTCACACGTTTCTCATCTTAACTGACAAGCATTGGATGTTAGAGGAGCAGTGCTTTGTACCAGTTTCAGAAGCAGAGTTGGACTATATAATGTCTGTATGTGTAGGAAACACCGTTCTTTTGTTCTCAGCACACTCACGTTTCCTGCTCTCTTAGATTCTAGAAAGCAAGATCGTGCTTCTCGCTCTAAAGCAGAGTGTGATCCATGGATGAAAACTATGCTGTGTGTTTCACTTCAGAAATGGAGTTAAATCCCAGGCTCTGAGTCTACCCACAAGCAAGACTTCCTTTCAGGTAAGGGCAGTCACTTTTCAGCTCAAACGAACTACATCGTTCCCTGAGCTCACACGTTTCTCATATTAACACACAAGCATTGGATGTTAGAGGAGCAGTGCTTTGTATCAGTTTCAGAAGAAGAGTTGGACTAGATATGGTCCGTATGTGTAGGAAACACCGTTCTTTTGTTCTCAGCACACTCACGTTTCCTGCTGTCTTAGAGACTCTAGAAAGCAAGAGCGTGCATATCGCTCAAAAGCAGAGTGTGATCCATGGATGAGACAATGCTGTGTGTTTCACTTCAGAAATGCAATTAAATCCCATGCTCTGAGTCTCCCTACAAGCAAGACTTCTTTTCAGTTAAGGACAGTCACTTTTCTGCTCAAAGGAACTACATCGTTCACGAAGCTCACACGTTTCTCATCTTAAATGACAAGCATTGGATGTTAGAGGACCAGTGCATTGTATCAGTTTCAGAAGAAGATTTGGACTACATATAGTCCGTATGTTTAGGAAACATCGTTCTTTTGTTCTGGGCACACTCAGATTTCCTGCTGTCTTAGAGAATCTAGAAAGCAAGAGCGTGCTTCTTGCTCTAAAGCAGAGTGTGATCCATGGATGAGAACTATGCTGTGGGTTTCCCTTCAAAAATGGAGTTAAATCCCAGCCTCTGCGTCATTCTACAGGCAAGCCTTCGTTTCATGTAAGGGCAGTAACTTTTCAGCTCAAACGAACTACCTCGTTCACGAAGCTCACACGTTTCTCATCTTAACAGACAAGCATTGGATGTTAGAGGACCAGTGCTTTGTATCAGTTTCATAAGAAGAGTTGGACTAGATATGGTCCTTATGTGTAGGAAACACCGTTCTTTTGTCTGGGCACACTCAGATTTCCTGCTGTAGTAGAGACTCTAGAAAGCAAGAGCGTGCTTCTTGCTCTAAAGCAGAGTGTGATCCATGGATGAGAAATATGCTGTGTGGTTCCCTTCAGAAAAGGAGGTAAATTCCAGGCTCTTCGTCTTCCTACAAGCAAGACTTTGTTTCAGGTAAGGGCAGTCACTTTTCAGCTCAAACGAACTACATTGTTCCCTGAGCTCACACGTTTCTCATCTTAACAGACAAGCATTGGATGTTAGAGGAAAAGTGCTTTTTATCAGTTTAAGAAGCAGAGTTGGACTAGATATGGTCCGTATGTGTAAGAAACACCGTTCTTTTGTTCTCAGCACACTCACGTTTTCAGCTGTCTTAGAGACTCTGGAAAGCAAGAGCATGCTTCTTGTTCTTAAGCAGAGTGTGATCAATGGATGAGACAATGCTGTGTGTTTCACTTCAGAAATGGAGTTAAATCCCATGCTCTGAGTCTCCCCACAAGCAAGACTTCGTTTCAGGTAAGGGCAGTCACTTTTCTGCTCAAAGGAACTACATCATTCACGAAGCTCACACGATTCTCATCTTAACTGACAAGCATTGGATGTTAGAGGACCAGTGCATTGTATCAGTTTCAGAAGAAGATTTGGACTACATATAGACCGTATGTGTAGGAAACACCGTTCTTTTGTTCTGGGCACACTCAGATTTCCTGCTGTATTAGAGACTCTAGAAAGCAAGATCGTGCTTCTTGTTCTAAAGCAGAGTGTGATCAATGGATGAGAACACTGCTGTGTGTTTCACTTCAGAAATGGAGTTAAATCCCAGGCTGTGTGTCTTCCTACAAGCAAGACTTCGTTTCAGGAAACGGCAGTCACTTTTCTGCTCAAACGAACTTCATCTTTCACGAAGCTCACACGTTTCTCATCTTAACTGACAAGCATTGGATGTTAGAGGAGTAGTGCTTTGTACCAGTTTCAGAAGCAGAGTTGGACTATATAATGTCTGTATGTGTAGGAAACACCGTTCTTTTGTTCTCAGCACACTCACGTTTCCTGCTGTCTTAGATTCTAGAAAGCAAGATCGTGCTTCTCGCTCTAAAGCAGAGTGTGATCCATGGATGAAAACTATGCTGTGTGTTTCACTTCAGAAATGGAGTTAAATCCCAGGCTCTGAGTCTTCCCACAAGCAAGACTTCCTTTCAGGTAAGGGCAGTCACTTTTCAGCTCAAACGAACTACATCGTTCCCTGAGCTCACACGTTTCTCATATTAACACACAAGCATTGGATGTTAGAGGACCAGTGCTTTGTATCAGTTTCAGAAGAAGAGTTGGACTAGATATGGTCCGTATGTGTAGGAAACACCGTTCTTTTGTTCTCAGCACACTCATGTTTCCAGCTGTCTTAGAGACAATAGAAAGCAAGAGCGGGCTTATCGCTCAAAAGCAGAGTGTGATCCATGGATGAGAACTATGCTGTGTGTTTCCCTTCAGAAATGGAGTTAAAGTCCAGGCTCTGTGTCGTCCTACAGGCAAGACTTCGTTTCAGATAAGGGCAGTCACTTTTCAGCTCAAACGAACTACATCTTTCACGAAGCTCACACGTTTCTCATCTTAACAGACAAGCATTGGATGTTAGAGGACCAGTGCTTTGTATCAGTTCAAGAAGCAGAGTTGGACTAGATATGGTCCGTATGTGTAGGAAACACCGTTCTTTTGTTCTCAGCGCACTCACGTTTCCTGCTGTCTTAGAGAATCTAGAAAGCAAGAGGGTGCTTCTCGCTCTAAAGCAGAGTGTGATCCATGGATGAGAACTATGCTGTGTGTTTCACTTCAGAAATGGAGTTAAATCCCAGGCTCTGAGTCTTCCTACAAGCAAGACTTCGTTTCAGGTAAGGGCAGTCACTTTTTAGCTCAAACGAACTACATCGTTCTCTGAGCTCACATGTTTCTCATCTTACCTGACAAGCTTTGGATGATAGAGGGTCAGTGCTTTGTATCATTTTCAGAAGCAGATTTGGAATACCTATGGTCCATATGTGTAGGAATCACCGTTCTTTTGTTCTGGGCACACTCATATTTCCTGCTGTATTAGAGACTCTAGAAAGCAAGAGCGTGCATATCGCTCAAAAGCAGAGTGTGATCCATGGATGAGACAATGCTGTGTGTTTCACTTCAGAAATGCAATTAAATCCCATGCTCTGAGTCTCCCTACAAGCAAGACTTCTTTTCAGTTAAGGACAGTCACTTTTCTGCTCAAAGGAACTACATCGTTCACGAAGCTCACACGTTTCTCATCTTAACTGACAAGCATTGGATGTTAGAGGACCAGTGCATTGTATCAGTTTCAGAAGAAGATTTGGACTACATATAGTCCGTATGTGTAGGAAACATCGTTCTTTTGTTCTGGGCACACTCAGATTTCCTGCTGTAGTAGAGACTCTAGAAAGCAAGAGCGTGCTTCTTGCTCTAAAGCAGAGTGTGATCCATGGATGAGAACTATGCTGTGTGTTTCCCTTCAGAAATGGAGTTAAACCCCAGGCTCTGTGTCTTCCTACAGGCAAGACTTCGTTTCAGATAAGGGCAGTCACTTTTCACCTCAAACGAACTACATCGTTCACGAAGCTCACACGATTCTCGTCTTAACAGACAAGCATTGGATGTTAGAGGACCAGTGATTTGTATCAGTTTCAGAAGAAGACTTGGACTAGATGTGGTCCTTATGTGTAGGAAACACCATTCTTTTGTTCTCAGCACACTCACATTTCCTGCTGTCTTAGAGAATCTAGAAAGCAAGAGCGTGCTTCTCACTCTAAAGCAGAGTGTGATCCATGGATGAGAACTATGCTGTGTGTTTCCCTTCAGAAATGGAGTTAAATCCCAGGCTCTGTGTCTTCCTACAAGCAAGACTTCGTTTCAGGTAAGGGCAGTCACTTTTTAGCTCAAACGAACTACATCGTTCACTGAGCTCACACGTTTCTCATCTTACCTGACAAGCTTTGGATGTTAGAGGCTCAGTGCTTTGTATCAGATTCAGAAGCAGATTTGGAATACATATGGTCCATATGTGTAGGAATCACCGTTCTTTTGTTCTGGGCACACTCAGATTTCCTGCTGTATTAGAGACTCTAGAAAGCAAGAGCGTGCTTCTTGCTCTAAAGCAGAGTGTGATCCATGGATGAGAACTATGCTGTGTGTTTCCCTTCAGAAAAGGAGTTAAATTCCAGGCTCTTCGTCTTCCTACAAGCAAGACTTTGTTTCAGGTAGGGCAGTCACTTTTCAGCTCAAACGAACTACATCGTTCCCTGAGCTCACACGTTTCTCGTATTAACAGACAAGCATTGGATGTTAGAGGACCAGTGCTTTGTATCAGTTCAAGAAGCAGAGTTGGACTAGATATGGTCTGTATGTGTAGGAAACACCGTTCTTTTGTTCTCAGCACACTCAGGTTTCCTGCTGTCTTAGAGACTTTAGAAAGCAAGAGCGTGCTTCTCGCTCCAAAGCAGAGTGTGATCCATGGATGAAAACGATGCTGTGTGTTTCCCTACAGAAAAGGAGTTAAATCCCAGGGTCTATGTCTTCCTAAAAGCAAGACTTCGTTTCAGGTAAGGGCAGTCACTTTTCAGCTCAAACGAACTACATCTTTCATGGAGCTCACACGTTTCTCCTCTTAACAGACAAGCATTGGATGTTAGAGGACCAGTGCTTTGTATCATTTTCAGAAGCAGAGTTGGACTATATAATGTCCGTATGTGTAGGAAACACCGTTCTTTTGTTCTCAGCACACTCACGTTTCCTGCTGTCTTAGAGACTCTAGAAAGCAAGAGCGTGCTTCTCGCTCTAAAGCAGAGTGTGATCCATGGATGAGAACTATGCTGTGTGTTTCCCTTCAGATATGGAGTTAAATCCCAGGCTCTGTGTCTTCCTACAAGCAAGAATTCCTTTCAGGTAAGGGCAGTCACTTTTCAGCTCAAATGAACTACATCGTTCACTGAGCTCACACTTTTCTCATCTTAACAGACAAGCATTGGATGTTAGAGGAAAAGTGCTTTTTATCAGTTTAAGAAGCAGAGTTGGACTAGATATTGTCCGTATGTGTAAGAAACACCGTTCTTTTGTTCTCAGCACACTCACGTTTTCAGCTGTCTTAGAGACTCTGGAAAGCAAGAGCATGCTTCTTGTTCTTAAGCAGAGTGTGATCAATGGATGAGACAATGCTGTGTGTTTCACTTCAGAAATGGAGTTAAATCCCATGCTCTGAGTCTCCCCACAAGCAAGACTTCGTTTCAGGTAAGGGCAGTCAGTTTTCTGCTAAAAGGAACTACATCATTCACGAAGCTCACACGATTCTCATCTTAACTGACAAGCATTGGATGTTAGAGGACCAGTGTATTGTATCAGTTTCAGAAGAAGATTTGGACAACATATAGACCGTATGTGTAGGAAACACCGTTCTTTTGTTCTGGGCACACTCAGATTTCCTGCTGTATTAGAGACTCTAGAAAGCAAGAGCGTGCTTCTTGTTCTAAAGCAGAGTGTGATCAATGGATGAGAACACTGCTGTGTGTTTCACTTCAGAAATGGAGTTAAATCCCAGGCTGTGTGTCTTCCTACAAGCAAGACTTCGTTTCAGGTAAGGTCAGTCATTTTTTGCTCAAACGAACTACATCGTTCACGAAGCTCACACGTTTCTCATCTTAACAGACAAGCATTGGATCTTAGAGGACCAGTGCTTTGTATCAGTTTCAGAAGAAGAGTTGGACTAGATATGGTCCGTATGTGTAGCAAACACCGTTCTTTTGTTCTCAGCACACTCACATTTCCTGCTGTCTTAGAGAATCTAGATAGCAAGAGCGTGCTTCTCACTCTAAAGCAGAGTGTGATCCATGGATGAGAACTATGCTGTGTGTTTCCCTTCAGAAATGGAGTTAAATCCCAGTCTCTGTGTCTTCCTACAAGCAAGACTTCGTTTCAGGAAAGGGCAGTCACTTTTCTGCTCAAACGAACTACATCTTTCACGAAGCTCACACGTTTCTCATCTTAACTGACAAGCATTGGATGTTAGAGGAGCAGTGCTTTGTACCAGTTTCAGAAGCAGAGTTGGACTATATAATGTCTGTATGTGTAGGAAACACCGTTCTTTTGTTCTCAGCACACTCACGTTTCCTGCTGTCTTAGATTCTAGAAAGCAAGATCGTGCTTCTCGCTCTAAAGCAGAGTGTGATCCATGGATGAAAACTATGCTGTGTGTTTCACTTCAGAAATGGAGTTAAATCCCAGGCTCTGAGTCTACCCACAAGCAAGACTTCCTTTCAGGTAAGGGCAGTCACTTTTCAGCTCAAACGAACTACATCGTTCCCTGAGCTCACACGTTTCTCATATTAACACACAAGCATTGGATGTTAGAGGAGCAGTGCTTTGTATCAGTTTCAGAAGAAGAGTTGGACTAGATATGGTCCGTATGTGTAGGAAACACCGTTCTTTTGTTCTCAGCACACTCATGTTTCCTGCTGTCTTAGAGACAATAGAAAGGGGGAGCGGGCTTATCGCTCAAAAGCAGAGTGTGATCCATGGATGAGAACTATGCTGTGTGTTTCCCTTCAGAAATGGACTTAAATCCCAGGCTCTGTGTCTTACTACAAGCAAGACTACGTTTCAGTTAAGGGCAGTCACTTTTTAGCTCAAACGAACTACATCGTTCACTGAGCTCACACGTTTCTCATCTTACCTGACAAGCTTTGGATGATAGAGGGTCCGTGCTTTGTATCAGTTTCAGAAGCAGATTTGGAATACATATGGTCCGTATGTGTAGGAATCATCGTTCTTTTGTTCTGGGCACACTCAGATTTCCTGCTGTATTAGAGACTCTAGAAAGCAAGAGCGTGCTTCTTGCTCTAAAGCAGAGTGTGATCCATGGATGAGAACTATGCTGTGTGTTTCCCTTCAAAAATGGAGTTAAATCCCAGCCTCTGCGTCATTCTACAGGCAAGACTTCGTTTCATGTAAGGGCAGTAACTTTTCAGCTCAAACGAACTACATCGTTCACGAAGCTCACACGTTTCTCATCTTAACAGACAAGCATTGGATGTTAGAGGACCAGTGCTTTGTATCAGTTTCAGAAGAAGAGTTGGACTAGATATGGTCCGTATGTGTAGGAAACACCGTTCTTTTGTTCTCAGCACACTCACGTTTCCTGCTGTCTTAGAGACTCTAGAAAGCAAGAGCGTGCATATCGCTCAAAAGCAGAGTGTGATCCATGGATGAGACAATGCTGTGTGTTTCACTTCAGAAATGCAATTAAATCCCATGCTCTGAGTCTCCCTACAAGCAAGACTTCTTTTCAGTTAAGGACAGTCACTTTTCAGCTCAAACGAACTACATCTTTCACGGAGCTCACACGTTTCTCATCTTAACAGACAAGCATTGGATGTCAGAGGACCAGTGCTTTGTATCATTTTCAGAAGCAGAGTTGGACTATATAATGTCCGTATGTGTAGGAAACACCGTTCTTTTGTTCTCAGCACACTCACGTTTCCTGCTGTCTTAGAGACTCTAGAAAGCAAGAGCGTGCTTCTCGCTCTAAAGCAGAGTGTGATCCATGGATGAAAACTATGCTGTGTGTTTCACTTCAGAAATGGAGTTAAATCCCAGGCTCTGAGTCTACCCACAAGCAAGACTTCCTTTCAGGTAAGGGCAGTCACTTTTCAGCTCAAACGAACTACATCGTTCCCTGAGCTCACACGTTTCTCATATTAACACACAAGCATTGGATGTTAGAGGAGCAGTGCTTTGTACCAGTTTCAGAAGCAGAGTTGGACTATATAATGTCTGTATGTGTAGGAAACACCGTTCTTTTGTTCTCAGCACACTCACGTTTCCTGCTGTCTTAGATTCTAGAAAGCAAGATCGTGCTTCTCGCTCTAAAGCAGAGTGTGATCCATGGATGAAAACTATGCTGTGTGTTTCACTTCAGAAATGGAGTTAAATCCCAGGCTCTGAGTCTACCCACAAGCAAGACTTCCTTTCAGGTAAGGGCAGTCACTTTTCAGCTCAAACGAACTACATCGTTCCCTGAGCTCACACGTTTCTCATATTAACACACAAGCATTGGATGTTAGAGGAGCAGTGCTTTGTATCAGTTTCAGAAGAAGAGTTGGACTAGATATGGTCCGTATGTGTAGGAAACACCGTTCTTTTGTTCTCAGCACACTCATGTTTCCTGCTGTCTTAGAGACAATAGAAAGGGGGAGCGGGCTTATCGCTCAAAAGCAGAGTGTGATCCATGGATGAGAACTATGCTGTGTGTTTCCCTTCAGAAATGGACTTAAATCCCAGGCTCTGTGTCTTACTACAAGCAAGACTACGTTTCAGTTAAGGGCAGTCACTTTTTAGCTCAAACGAACTACATCGTTCACTGAGCTCACACGTTTCTCATCTTACCTGACAAGCTTTGGATGATAGAGGGTCAGTGCTTTGTATCAGTTTCAGAAGCAGATTTGGAATACATATGGTCCATATGTGTAGGAATCACCGTTCTTTTGTTCTGGGCACACTCAGATTTCCTGCTGTATTAGAGACTCTAGAAAGCAAGAGCGTGCTTCTTGCTCTAAAGCAGAGTGTGATCCATGGATGAGAACTATGCTGTGTGTTTCCCTTCAAAAATGGAGTTAAATCCCAGCCTCTGCGTCATTCTACAGGCAAGACTTCGTTTCATGTAAGGGCAGTAACTTTTCAGCTCAAACGAACTACATCGTTCACGAAGCTCACACGTTTCTCATCTTAACAGACAAGCATTGGATGTTAGAGGACCAGTGCTTTGTATCAGTTTCAGAAGAAGAGTTGGACTAGATATGGTCCGTATGTGTAGGAAACACCGTTCTTTTGTTCTCAGCACACTCACGTTTCCTGCTGTCTTAGAGACTCTAGAAAGCAAGAGCGTGCATATCGCTCAAAAGCAGAGTGTGATCCATGGATGAGACAATGCTGTGTGTTTCACTTCAGAAATGCAATTAAATCCCATGCTCTGAGTCTCCCTACAAGCAAGACTTCTTTTCAGTTAAGGACAGTCACTTTTCAGCTCAAACGAACTACATCTTTCACGGAGCTCACACGTTTCTCATCTTAACAGACAAGCATTGGATGTCAGAGGACCAGTGCTTTGTATCATTTTCAGAAGCAGAGTTGGACTATATAATGTCCGTATGTGTAGGAAACACCGTTCTTTTGTTCTCAGCACACTCACGTTTCCTGCTGTCTTAGAGACTCTAGAAAGCAAGAGCGTGCTTCTCGCTCTAAAGCAGAGTGTGATCCATGGATGAAAACTATGCTGTGTGTTTCACTTCAGAAATGGAGTTAAATCCCAGGCTCTGAGTCTACCCACAAGCAAGACTTCCTTTCAGGTAAGGGCAGTCACTTTTCAGCTCAAACGAACTACATCGTTCCCTGAGCTCACACGTTTCTCATATTAACACACAAGCATTGGATGTTAGAGGACCAGTGCTTTGTATCAGTTTCAGAAGAAGAGTTGGACTAGATATGGTCCGTATGTGTAGGAAACACCGTTCTTTTGTTCTCAGCACACTCATGTTTCCTGCTGTCTTAGAGACAATAGAAAGGAAGAGCGGGCTTATCGCTCAAAAGCAGAGTGTGATCCATGGATGAGAACTATGCTGTGTGTTTCCCTTCAGAAATGGACTTAAATCCCAGGCTCTGTGTCTTACTACAAGCAAGACTTCGTTTCAGTTAAGGGCAGTCACTTTTTAGCTCAAACGAACTACATCGTTCCCTGAGCTCACACGTTTCTCATATTAACACACAAGCATTGGATGTTAGAGGACCAGTGCTTTGTATCAGTTTCAGAAGAAGAGTTGGACTAGATATGGTCCGTATGTGTAGGAAACACCGTTCTTTTGTTCTCAGCACACTCATGTTTCCTGCTGTCTTAGAGACAATAGAAAGCAAGAGCGTGCTTCTTGCTCTAAAGCAGAGTGTGATCCATGGATGAGAACTATGCTGTGTGTTTCCCTTCAAAAATGGAGTTAAATCCCAGCCTCTGCGTCATTCTACAGGCAAGACTTCGTTTCATGTAAGGGCAGTAACTTTTCAGCTCAAACGAACTACATCGTTCACGAAGCTCACACGTTTCTCATCTTAACAGACAAGCATTGGATGTTAGAGGACCAGTGCTTTGTATCAGTTTCAGAAGAAGAGTTGGACTAGATATGGTCCGTATGTGTAGGAAACACCGTTCTTTTGTTCTCAGCACACTCACGTTTCCTGCTGTCTTAGAGACTCTAGAAAGCAAGAGCGTGCATATCGCTCAAAAGCAGAGTGTGATCCATGGATGAGACAATGCTGTGTGTTTCACTTCAGAAATGCAATTAAATCCCATGCTCTGAGTCTCCCTACAAGCAAGACTTCTTTTCAGTTAAGGACAGTCACTTTTCTGCTCAAAGGAACTACATCGTTCACGAAGCTCACACGTTTCTCATCTTAACTGACAAGCATTGGATGTTAGAGGACCAGTGCATTGTATCAGTTTCAGAAGAAGATTTGGACTACATATAGTCCGTATGTTTAGGAAACATCGTTCTTTTGTTCTGGGCACACTCAGATTTCCTGCTGTAGTAGAGACTCTAGAAAGCAAGAGCGTGCTTCTGGCTCTAAAGCAGAGTGTGATCCATGGATGAGAACTATGCTGTGTGTTTCCCTTCAGAAATGGAGTTAAACCCCAGGCTCTGTGTCTTCCTACAGGCAAGACTTCGTTTCAGATAAGGGCAGTCACTTTTCAGCTCAAACGAACTACATCGTTCACGAAGCTCACACGTTTCTCGTCTTAACAGACAAGCATTGGATGTTAGAGGACCAGTGCTTTGTATCAGTTTCAGAAGAAGAGTTGGACTAGATGTGGTCCTTATGAGTAGGAAACACCATTCTTTTGTTCTCAGCACACTCACATTTCCTGCTGTCATAGAGAATCTAGAAAGCAAGAGCGTGCTTCTCACTCTAAAGCAGAGTGTGATCCATGGATGAGAATTATGCTGTGTGTTTCCAATCAGAAATGGAGTTAAATCCCAGGCTCTGTGTCTTCCTAAAAGCAAGACTTCGTTTCAGGTAAGGGCAGTCACTTTTTAGCTCAAACGAACTACATCGTTCACTGAGCTCACACGTTTCTCATCTTACCTGACAAGCTTTGGATGTTAGAGGGTCAGTGCTTTGTATCAGATTCAGAAGCAGAATTGGAATACATATGGTCCATATGTGTAGGAATCACCGTTCTTTGTTCTAGGCACACTCAGATTTCCTGCTGTCTTAGAGACTCTAGAAAGCAAGAGCGTGCTTCTTGCTCTAAAGCAGAGTGTGATCCATGGATGAGAACTATGCTGTGGGTTTCCCTTCAAAAATGGAGTTAAATCCCAGCCTCTGCGTCATTCTACAGGCAAGCCTTCGTTTCATGTAAGGGCAGTAACTTTTCAGCTCAAACGAACTACATCGTTCACGAAGCTCACACGTTTCTCATCTTAACAGACAAGCATTGGATGTTAGAGGACCAGTGCTTTGTATCAGTTTCATAAGAAGAGTTGGACTAGATATGGTCCTTATGTGTAGGAAACAACGTTCTTTTGTCTGGGCACACTCAGATTTCCTGCTGTAGTAGAGACTCTAGAAAGCAAGAGCGTGCTTCTTGCTCTAAAGCAGAGTGTGATCCATGGATGAGAACTATGCTGTGTGGTTCCCTTCAGAAAAGGAGGTAAATTCCAGGCTCTTCGTCTTCCTACAAGCAAGACTTTGTTTCAGGTAAGGGCAGTCACTTTTCAGCTCAAACGAACTACATTGTTCCCTGAGCTCACACGTTTCTCATATTAACAGACAAGCATTGGATGTTAGAGGACCAGTGCTTTGTATCAGTTTCAGAAGAAGAGTTGGAATAGATATGGTCCGTATGTGTAGGAAACACCGTTCTTTTGTTCTCAGCACACTCAGGTTTCCTGCTGTCTTAGAGACTTTAGAGAGCAAGAGCGTGCATCTCGCTCTAAAGCAGAGTGTGATCCATGGATGAAAACGATGCTGTGTGTTTCCCTTCAGAAAAGGAGTTAAATCCCAGGCTCTATGTCTTCCTACAAGCAAGACTTCGTTTCATGTAAGGGCAGTCACTTTTCAGCTCAAACGAACTACATCTTTCACGGAGCTCACACGTTTCTCATCTTAACAGACAAGCATTGGATGTTAGAGGACCAGTGCTTTGTATCATTTTCAGAAGCAGAGTTGGACTAGATATGGTCCGTATGTGTAGGAAACACCGTTCTTTTGTTCTCAGCACACTCACGTTTCCTGCTGTCTTAGAGACTCTAGAAAGCAAGAGCGTGCTTCTCACTCTAAAGCAGAGTGTGATCCATGGATGAGAACTATGCTGTGTGTTTCCCTTCAGATATGGAGTTAAATCCCAGGCTCTGTGTCTTCCTACAAGCAAGACTTCCTTTCAGGTAAGGGCAGTCACTTTTCAGCTCAAACGAACTACATCGTTCACTGAGCTCACACTTTTCTCATCTAAACAGACAAGCATTGGATGTTAGAGGAAAAGTGCTTTTTATCAGTTTAAGAAGCAGAGTTGGACTAGATATGGTCCGTATATGTAGGAAACACCGTTCTTTTGTTCTCAGCACACTCACGTTTTCAGCTGTCTTAGAGACTCTGGAAAGCAAGAGCATGCTTCTTGTTCTTAAGCAGAGTGTGATCAATGGATGAGACAATGCTGTGTGTTTCACTTCAGAAATGGAGTTAAATCCCATGCTCTGAGTCTCCCCACAAGCAAGACTTCGTTTCAGGTAAGGGCAGTCACTTTTCTGCTCAAAGGAACTACATCATTCACGAAGCTCACACGATTCTCATCTTAACTGACAAGCATTGGATGTTAGAGGACCAGTGCATTGTATCAGTTTCAGAAGAAGATTTGGACTACATATAGACCGTATGTGTAGGAAACACCGTTCTTTTGTTCTCAGCACACTCACGTTTCCTGCTGTCTTAGAGAATCTAGAAAGCAAGGGCGTGCTTCTCGCTCTAAAGCAGATTGTGATCCATGGATGAATACTATGCTGTGTGTTTCCCTTCAGAAAAGGAGTTAAATCCCAGGCTCTATGTCTTCCTACAAGCAAGAATTCTTTTCAGGTAAGGGCAGTCACTTTTCAGCAAAAACGAACTACATCTTTCACGGAGCTCACACGCTTCTCATCTTAACAGACAAGCATTGGATGTTAGAGGACCAGTGCTTTGTATCATTTTCAGAAGCAGAGTTGGACTAGATATGGTCCGTATGTGTAGGAAACACCGTTCTTTTGTTCTAAGCACACTCACGTTTCCTGTCGTCATAGAGACTCTAGAAAGCAAGATCGTGCTTCTTGTTCTAAAGCAGAGTGTGATCAATGTATGAGAACACTGCTGTGTGTTTCACGTCAGAAATGAAGTTAAATCCCAGGCTCCAAGTCTTCCTACAAGCAAGACTTCGTTTCAGGTAAGGGCAGTCAGTTTTTTGTTCAAACGAACTACATCGTTCACGAAGCTCACACGTTTCTCATCTTAACTGACAAGCATTGGATGTTAGAGGACCAGTGCTTTGTAACAGTTTCAGAAGAAGAGTTGGACTAGATATGGTCCGTATGTGTAGGAAACACCGTTCTTTTGCTCTCAGCACACTCACGTTCCTGCTGTCTTAGAGAATCTAGAAAGCAAGAGCGTGCTTCTCGCTCTAAAGCAGAGTGTGATCCATGGATGAGACAATGCTGTGTGTTTCACTTCAGAAAAGGAGTTATACCCCAGGCTCTGTGTCTTCATACAAGCAAGACTTCGTTTCAGGTAAGGGCAGTCACTGTTCAGCTCAAACGAACTACATTGTTCACTGAGCTCACACGTTTCTCATCTTAACAGAGAAGCATTGGATGTTAGAGGACCAGTGCTTTGTATCAGTTTAAGAAGCAGAGTTGGACTAGATATGGTCCGTATGTGTAGGAAACACCGTTCTTTTGTTCTCAGCACACTCACGTTTCCTGCTGTCTTAGATTCTAGAAAGCAAGATCGTGCTTCTCGCTCTAAAGCAGAGTGTGATCCATGGATGAGAACTATGCTGTGTGTTTCACTTCAGAAATGGAGTTAAATCCCAGGCTCTGAGTCTTCCTACAAGCAAGACTTCGTTTCAGGTAAGGGCAGTCACTTTTTAGCTCAAACGAACTACATCGTTCACTGAGCTCACACGTTTCTGATCTTACCTGACAAGCTTTGGATGATAGAGGGTCAGTGCTTTGTATCAGTTTCAGAAGCAGATTTGGAATACATATGGTCCATATGTGTAGGAATCACCGTTCTTTTGTTCTGGGCACACTCAGATTTCCTGCTGTATTAGAGACTCTAGAAAGCAAGACCGTGCTTCTTGCTCTAAAGCAGAGTTTGATCCATGGATGAGAACTATGCTGTGTGTTTCCCTTCAAAAATGGAGTTAAATCCCAGCCTCTGCGTCATTCTACAGGCAAGACTTCATTTCATGTAAGGGCAGTAACTTTTCAGCTCAAACGAACTACATCGTTCACGAAGCTCACACGTTTCTCATCTTCACAGACAAGCATTGCATGTTAGAGGACCAGTGCGTTGTATCAGTTTGAGAAGAAGAGTTGGACTAGATATGGTCCGTATGTGTAGGAAACACCGTTCTTTTGTTCTCAGCACACTCACGTTTCCTGCTGTCTTAGAGACTCTAGAAAGCAAGAGCGTGCATATCGCTCAAAAGCAGAGTGTGATCCATGGATGAGACAATGCTGTGTGTTTCACTTCAGAAATGCAATTAAATCCCATGCTCTGAGTCTCCCTACAAGCAAGACTTCTTTTCAGGTAAGGACAGTCACTTTTCTGCTCAAAGGAACTACATCGTTCACGAAGCTCACACGTTTCTCATCTTAACAGACAAGCATTGGATGTTAGAGGACCAGTGCATTGTATCAGTTTCAGAAGAAGATTTGGACTACATATAGTCCGTATGTGTAGGAAACACCGTTCTTTGTTCTGGGCACACTCAGATTTCCTGCTGTATTAGAGACTCTAGAAAGCAAGATCGTGCTTCTTGTTCTAAAGCAGAGTGTGATCAATGGATGAGAACACTGCTGTGTGTTTCACTTCAGAAATGGAGTTAAATCCCAGGCTGTGTGTCTTCCTACAAGCAAGACTTCGTTTCAGGTAAGGTCAGTCATTTTTTGCTCAAACGAACTACATCGTTCACGAAGCTCACACGTTTCTCTTCTTAACAGGCAAGCATTGGATCTTAGAGGACCAGTGCTTTGTATCAGTTTCAGAAGAAGAGTTGGACTAGTTATGGTCCGTATGTGTAGCAAACACCGTTCTTTTGTTCTCAGCACACTCACATTTCCTGCTGTCTTAGAGAATCTAGAAAGCAAGAGCGTGCTTCTCACTCTAAAGCAGAGTGTGATCCATGGATGAGAACTATGCTGTGTGTTTCCCTTCAGAAATGGATTTAAATCCCAGGCGCTGTGTCTTCCTACAAGCAAGACTTCGTTTCAGGAAAGGGCAGTCACTTTTCTGCTCAAACGAACTACATCTTTCACGAAGCTCACACGTTTCTCATCTTAACTGACAAGCATTGGATGTTAGAGGAGCAGTGTTTTGTACGAGTTTCAGAAGAAGAGTTGGACTATATAATTTCTGTATGTGTAGGAAACACCGTTCTTTTGTTCTCAGCACACTCACGTTTCCTGCTGTCTTAGATTCTAGAAAGCAAGATCGTGCTTCTCGCTCTAAAGCAGAGTGTGATCCATGGATGAAAACTATGCTGTGTGTTTCACTTCAGAAATGGAGTTAAATCCCAGGCTCTGAGTCTTCCCACAAGCAAGACTACCTTTCTGGTAAGGGCAGTCACTTTTCAGCTCAAACGAACTACATCGTTCACGAAGCTCACACGTTTCTCGTCTTAACAGACAAGCATTGGATGTTAGAGGACCAGTGCTTTGTATCAGTTCAAGAAGCAGAGTAGGACTAGATATGGTCTGTATGTGTAGGAAACACCGTTCTTTTGTTCTCAGCACACTCACGTTTCCTGCTTTCTTAGAGAATCTAGAAAGCAAGAGCGTGCTTCTCGCTCTAAAGCAGAGTGTGATCCATGGATGAGAACTATGTTGTGTGTTTCCCTTCAGAAATGGAGTTAAATCCCAGGCTCTGTGTCTTCCTACAAGCAAGACTTCGTTTCAGGTAATGGCAGTCACTTTTTAGCTCAAACGAACTACATCGTTCACTGAGCTCACACGTCTCTCATCTTACCTGACAAGCATTGGATGATAGAGGGTCAGTGCTTTGTATCAGTTTCAGAAGCAGATTTGGAATACATATGGTCCATATGTGTAGGAATCACCGTTCTTTTGTTCTGGGCACACTCAGATTTCCTGCTGTATTAGAGACTCTAGAAAGCAAGAGCGTGCTTCTTGCTCTAAAGCAGAGTGTGATCCATGGATGAGAACTATGCTGTGTGTTTCCCTTCAAAAATGGAGTTAAATCCCAGCCTCTGCGTCATTCTACAGGCAAGACTTCGTTTCATGTAAGGGCAGTAACTTTTCAGCTCAAACGAACTACATCATTCACGAAGCTCACACGTTTCTCATCTTAACAGACAAGCATTGGATGTTAGAGGACCAGTGCTTTGTATCAGTTTCAGAAGAAGAGTTGGACTAGATATGGTCCGTATGTGTAGGAAATACCGTTCTTTTGTTCTCAGCACACTCACGTTTCCTGCTGTCTTAGAGACTCTAGAAAGCAAGAGCGTGCATATCGCTCAAAAGCAGAGTGTGATCCATGGATGAGACAATGCTGTGTGTTTCACTTCAGAAATGCAATTAAATCCCATGCTCTGAGTCTCCCTACAAGCAAGACTTCTTTTCTCGTAAGGACAGTCACTTTTCTGCTCAAAAGAACTACATCGTTCACGAAGCTCACACATTTCTCATCTTAACTGACAAGCATTGGATATTAGAGGACCAGTGCATTGTATCAGTTTCAGAAGAAGATTTGGACTACATAAAGTCCGTATGTGTAGGAAACACCGTTCTTTTGTTCTGGGCACACTCAGATTTCCTGCTGTAGTAGAGACTCTAGAAAGCAAGAGCGTGCTTCTTGCTCTAAAGCAGAGTGTGATCCATGGATGAGAACTATGCTGTGTGTTTCCCTTCAGAAATGGAGTTAAACCCCAGGCTCTGTGTCTTCCTACAGGCAAGACTTCGTTTCAGATAAGGGCAGTCACTTTTCAGCTCAAACGAACTACATCTTTCACGAAGCTCACACGTTTCTCATCTTAACAGACAAGCATTGGATGTTAGAGGACTAGTGCTGTGTATGAGTTTCAGAAGAAGAGTTGGACTAGATGTGGTCCTTATGTGTAGGAAACACCATTCTTTTGTTCTCAGCACACTCACATTTCCTGCTGTCTTAGAGAATCTAGAAAGCAAGAGCGTGCTTCTCACTCTAAAGCAGAGTGTGATCCATGGATGAGAACTATGCTGTATGTTTCCCTTCAGAAATGGAGTTAAATCCCAGGCTCTGTGTCTTCCTACAAGCAAGACTTCATTTCAAGATAGGGCAGTCACTTTTCTGCTCAAACGAACTACATCTTTCACGAAGCTCACACGTTTCTCATCTTAACTGACAAGCATTGGATGTTAGAGGAGCAGTGCTTTGTACCAGTTTCAGAAGCAGAGTTGGACTATATAATGTCTGTATGTGTAGGAAACACCGTTCTTTTGTTCTCAGCACACTCACGTTTCCTGCTGTCTTAGATTCTAGAAAGCAAGATCGTGCTTCTCGCTCTAAAGCAGAGTGTGATCCATGGATGAAAACTATGCTGTGTGTTTCACTTCAGAAATGGAGTTAAATCCCAGGCTCTGAGTCTTCCCACAAGCAAGACTTCCTTTCAGGTAAGGGCAGTCACTTTTCAGCTCAAACGAACTACATCGTTCACTGAGCTCACAATTTTCTCATCTTAACAGACAAGCATTGGATGTTAGCGGACCAGTGCTTTGTATCAGTTTCAGAAGAAGAGTTGGACTAGATATGGTCCGTATGTGTAGGAAACACCGTTCTTTTGTTCTCAGCACACTCATGTTTCCTGCTGTCTTAGAGAATCTAGAAAGCAAGAGCGGGCTTATCGCTCTAAAGCAGAGTGTGATCCATGGATGAGAACTATGCTGTGTGTTTCACTTCAGAAATGGAGTTAAATCCCAGGCTCTGAGTCTTCCTACAAGCAAGACTTCGTTTCAGGTAAGGGCAGTCACTTTTTAGCACAAACGAACTACATCGTTCACTGAGCTCACACGTTTCTCATCTTACCTGACAAGCTTTGGATGTTAGAGGGTCAGTGCTTTGCATCAGATTCAGAAGCAGATTTGGAATACATGTGGTCCATATGTGTAGGAATCACCGTTCTTTTGTTCTGGGCACACTCAGATTTCCTGCTGTCTTAGAGACTCTAGAAAGCAAGATCGTGCTTCTTGTTCTAAAGCAGAGTGTGTTCAATGGATGAGAACACTGCTGTGTGTTTCACTTCAGAAATGGAGTTAAATCCCAGGCTGTGTGTCTTCCTACAAGCAAGACTTCGTTTCAGGTAAGGGCAGTCACTTTTTAGCTCAAACGAACTACATCGTTCTCTGAGCTCACATGTTTCTCATCTTACCTGACAAGCTTTGGATGATAGAGGGTCAGTGCTTTGTATCATTTTCAGAAGCAGATTTGGAATACCTATGGTCCATATGTGTAGGAATCACCGTTCTTTTGTTCTGGGCACACTCATATTTCCTGCTGTATTAGAGACTCTAGAAAGCAAGAGCGTGCTTCTTGCTCTAAAGCAGAGTGTGATCCATGGATGAGAACTATGCTGTGTGTTTCCCTTCAAAAATGGAGTTAAATCCCAGCCTCTGCGTCATTCTACAGGCAAGACTTCGTTTCATGTAAGGGCAGTAACTTTTCAGCTCAAACGAACTACATCGTTCACGAAGCTCACACGTTTCTCATCTTAACAGACAATCATTGGATGTTAGAGGACCAGTGCTTTGTATCAGTTTCAGAAGAAGAGTTGGACTAGATATGGTCCGTATGTGTAGGAAACACCGTTCTTTTGTTCTCAGCACACTCACGTTTCCTGCTGACTTAGAGACTCTAGAAAGCAAGAGCGTGCATATCGCTCAAAAGCAGAGTGTGATCCATGGATGAGACAATGCTGTGTGTTTCACTTCAGAAATGCAATTAAATCCCATGCTCTGAGTCTCCCTACAAGCAAGACTTCTTTTCAGTTAAGGACAGTCACTTTTCTGCTCAAAGGAACTACATCGTTCACGAAGCTCACACGTTTCTCATCTTAACTGACAAGCATTGGATGTTAGAGGACCAGTGCATTGTATCAGTTTCAGAAGAAGATTTGGACTACATATAGTCCGTATGTGTAGGAAACATCGTTCTTTTGTTCTGGGCACACTCAGATTTCCTGCTGTAGTAGAGACTCTAGAAAGCAAGAGCGTGCTTCTTGCTCTAAAGCAGAGTGTGATCCATGGATGAGAACTATGCTGTGTGTTTCCCTTCAGAAATGGAGTTAAACCCCAGGCTCTGTGTCTTCCTACAGGCAAGACTTCGTTTCAGATAAGGGCAGTCACTTTTCACCTCAAACGAACTACATCATTCACGAAGCTCACACGATTCTCGTCTTAACAGACAAGCATTGGATGTTAGAGGACCAGTGCTTTGTATCAGTTTCAGAAGAAGAGTTGGACTAGATGTGGTCCTTATGTGTAGGAAACACCATTCTTTTGTTCTCAGCACACTCACATTTCCTGCTGTCTTAGAGAATCTAGAAAGCAAGAGCGTGCTTCTCACTCTAAAGCAGAGTGTGATCCATGGATGAGAACTATGCTGTGTGTTTCCCTTCAGAAATGGAGTTAAATCCCAGGCTCTGTGTCTTCCTACAAGCAAGACTTCGTTTCAGGTAAGGGCAGTCACTTTTTAGCTCAAACGAACTACATCGTTCACTGAGCTCACACGTTTCTCATCTTACCTGACAAGCTTTGGATGTTAGAGGGTCAGTGCTTTGTATCAGATTCAGAAGCAGATTTGGAATACATATGGTCCATATGTGTAGGAATCACCGTTCTTTTGTTCTGGGCACACTCAGATTTCCTGCTGTATTAGAGACTCTAGAAAGCAAGAGCGTGCTTCTTGCTCTAAAGCAGAGTGTGATCCATGGATGAGAACTATGCTGTGTGTTTCCCTTCAGAAAAGGAGTTAAATTCCAGGCTCTTCGTCTTCCTACAAGCAAGACTTTGTTTCAGGTAGGGCAGTCACTTTTCAGCTCAAACGAACTACATCGTTCCCTGAGCTCACACGTTTCTCGTATTAACAGACAAGCATTGGATGTTAGAGGACCAGTGCTTTGTATCAGTTCAAGAAGCAGAGTTGGACTAGATATGGTCTGTATGTGTAGGAAACACCGTTCTTTTGTTCTCAGCACACTCAGGTTTCCTGCTGTCTTAGAGACTTTAGAAAGCAAGAGCGTGCTTCTCGCTCCAAAGCAGAGTGTGATCCATGGATGAAAACGATGCTGTGTGTTTCCCTACAGAAAAGGAGTTAAATCCCAGGCTCTATGCCTTCCTAAAAGCAAGACTTCGTTTCAGGTAAGGGCAGTCACTTTTCAGCTCAAACGAACTACATCTTTCACGGAGCTCACACGTTTCTCCTCTTAACAGACAAGCATTGGATGTTAGAGGACCAGTGCTTTGTATCATTTTCAGAAGCAGAGTTGGACTATATAATGTCCGTATGTGTAGGAAACACCGTTCTTTTGTTCTCAGCACACTCACGTTTCCTGCTGTCTTAGAGACTCTAGAAAGCAAGAGCGTGCTTCTCGCTCTAAAGCAGAGTGTGATCCATGGATGAGAACTATGCTGTGTGTTTCCCTTCAGATATGGAGTTAAATCCCAGGCTCTGTGTCTTCCTACAAGCAAGAATTCCTTTCAGGTAAGGGCAGTCACTTTTCAGCTCAAACGAACTACATCGTTCACTGAGCTCACACTTTTCTCATCTTAACAGACAAGCATTGGATGTTAGAGGAAAAGTGCTTTTTATCAGTTTAAGAAGCAGAGTTGGACTAGATATTGTCCGTATGTGTAAGAAACACCGTTCTTTTGTTCTCAGCACACTCACGTTTTCAGCTGTCTTAGAGACTCTGGAAAGCAAGAGCATGCTTCTTGTTCTTAAGCAGAGTGTGATCAATGGATGAGACAATGCTGTGTGTTTCACTTCAGAAATGGAGTTAAATCCCATGCTCTGAGTCTCCCCACAAGCAAGACTTCGTTTCAGGTAATGGCAGTCAGTTTTCTGCTAAAAGGAACTACATCATTCACGAAGCTCACACGATTCTCATCTTAACTGACAAGCATTGGATGTTAGAGGACCAGTGTATTGTATCAGTTTCAGAAGAAGATTTGGACAACATATAGACCGTATGTGTAGGAAACACCGTTCTTTTGTTCTGGGCACCCTCAGATTTCCTGCTGTATTAGAGACTCTAGAAAGCAAGATCGTGCTTCTTGTTCTAAAGCAGAGTGTGATCAATGGATGAGAACACTGCTGTGTGTTTCACTTCAGAAATGGAGTTAAATCCCAGGCTGTGTGTCTTCCTACAAGCAAGACTTCGTATCAGGTAAGGTCAGTCATTTTTTGCTCAAACGAACTACATCGTTCACGAAGCTCACACGTTTCTCATCTTAACAGACAAGCATTGGATCTTAGAGGACCAGTGCTTTGTATCAGTTTCAGAAGAAGAGTTGGACTAGATATGGTCCGTATGTGTAGCAAACACCGTTCTTTTGTTCTCAGCACACTCACATTTCCTGCTGTCTTAGAGTATCTAGATAGCAAGAGCGTGCTTCTCACTCTAAAGCAGAGTGTGATCCATGGATGAGAACTATGCTGTGTGTTTCCCTTCAGAAATGGAGTTAAATCCCAGGCTCTGTGTCTTCCTACAAGCAAGACTTCGTTTCAGGAAAGGGCAGTCACTTTTCTGCTCAAACGAACTACATCTTTCACGAAGCTCACACGTTTCTCATCTTAACTGACAAGCATTGGATGGTAGAGGAGCAGTGCTTTGTACCAGTTTCAGAAGCAGAGTTGGACTATATAATGTCTGTATGTGTAGGAAACACCGTTCTTTTGTTCTCAGCACACTCACGTTTCCTGCTGTCTTAGATTCTAGAAAGCAAGATCGTGCTTCTCGCTCTAAAGCAGAGTGTGATCCATGGATGAAAACTATGCTGTGTGTTTCACTTCAGAAATGGAGTTAAATCCCAGGCTCTGAGTCTACCCACAAGCAAGACTTCCTTTCAGGTAAGGGCAGTCACTTTTCAGCTCAAACGAACTACATCGTTCCCTGAGCTCACACGTTTCTCATATTAACACACAAGCATTGGATGTTAGAGGAGCAGTGCTTTGTATCAGTTTCAGAAGAAGAGTTGGACTAGATATGGTCCGTATGTGTAGGAAACACCGTTCTTTTGTTCTCAGCACACTCATGTTTCCTGCTGTCTTAGAGACAATAGAAAGGGGGAGCGGGCTTATCGCTCAAAAGCAGAGTGTGATCCATGGATGAGAACTATGCTGTGTGTTTCCCTTCAGAAATGGACTTAAATCCCAGGCTCTGTGTCTTACTACAAGCAAGACTACGTTTCAGTTAAGGGCAGTCACTTTTTAGCTCAAACGAACTACATCGTTCACTGAGCTCACACGTTTCTCATCTTACCTGACAAGCTTTGGATGATAGAGGGTCAGTGCTTTGTATCAGTTTCAGAAGCAGATTTGGAATACATATGGTCCGTATGTGTAGGAATCACCGTTCTTTTGTTCTGGGCACACTCAGATTTCCTGCTGTATTAGAGACTCTAGAAAGCAAGAGCGTGCTTCTTGCTCTAAAGCAGAGTGTGATCCATGGATGAGAACTATGCTGTGTGTTTCCCTTCAAAAATGGAGTTAAATCCCAGCCTCTGCGTCATTCTACAGGCAAGACTTCGTTTCATGTAAGGGCAGTAACTTTTCAGCTCAAACGAACTACATCGTTCACGAAGCTCACACGTTTCTCATCTTAACAGACAAGCATTGGATGTTAGAGGACCAGTGCTTTGTATCAGTTTCAGAAGAAGAGTTGGACTAGATATGGTCCGTATGTGTAGGAAACACCGTTCTTTTGTTCTCAGCACACTCACGTTTCCTGCTGTCTTAGAGACTCTAGAAAGCAAGAGCGTGCATATCGCTCAAAAGCAGAGTGTGATCCATGGATGAGACAATGCTGTGTGTTTCACTTCAGAAATGCAATTAAATCCCATGCTCTGAGTCTCCCTACAAGCAAGACTTCTTTTCAGTTAAGGACAGTCACTTTTCAGCTCAAACGAACTACATCTTTCACGGAGCTCACACGTTTCTCATCTTAACAGACAAGCATTGGATGTCAGAGGACCAGTGCTTTGTATCATTTTCAGAAGCAGAGTTGGACTATATAATGTCCGTATGTGTAGGAAACACCGTTCTTTTGTTCTCAGCACACTCACGTTTCCTGCTGTCTTAGAGACTCTAGAAAGCAAGAGCGTGCTTCTCGCTCTAAAGCAGAGTGTGATCCATGGATGAAAACTATGCTGTGTGTTTCACTTCAGAAATGGAGTTAAATCCCAGGCTCTGAGTCTACCCACAAGCAAGACTTCCTTTCAGGTAAGGGCAGTCACTTTTCAGCTCAAACGAACTACATCGTTCCCTGAGCTCACACGTTTCTCATATTAACACACAAGCATTGGATGTTAGAGGAGCAGTGCTTTGTACCAGTTTCAGAAGCAGAGTTGGACTATATAATGTCTGTATGTGTAGGAAACACCGTTCTTTTGTTCTCAGCACACTCACGTTTCCTGCTGTCTTAGATTCTAGAAAGCAAGATCGTGCTTCTCGCTCTAAAGCAGAGTGTGATCCATGGATGAAAACTATGCTGTGTGTTTCACTTCAGAAATGGAGTTAAATCCCAGGCTCTGAGTCTACCCACAAGCAAGACTTCCTTTCAGGTAAGGGCAGTCACTTTTCAGCTCAAACGAACTACATCGTTCCCTGAGCTCACACGTTTCTCATATTAACACACAAGCATCGGATGTTAGAGGAGCAGTGCTTTGTATCAGTTTCAGAAGAAGAGTTGGACTAGATATGGTCCGTATGTGTAGGAAACACCGTTCTTTTGTTCTCAGCACACTCATGTTTCCTGCTGTCTTAGAGACAATAGAAAGGGGGAGCGGGCTTATCGCTCAAAAGCAGAGTGTGATCCATGGATGAGAACTATGCTGTGTGTTTCCCTTCAGAAATGGACTTAAATCCCAGGCTCTGTGTCTTACTACAAGCAAGACTACGTTTCAGTTAAGGGCAGTCACTTTTTAGCTCAAACGAACTACATCGTTCACTGAGCTCACACGTTTCTCATCTTACCTGACAAGCTTTGGATGATAGAGGGTCAGTGCTTTGTATCAGTTTCAGAAGCAGATTTGGAATACATATGGTCCATATGTGTAGGAATCACCGTTCTTTTGTTCTGGGCACACTCAGATTTCCTGCTGTATTAGAGACTCTAGAAAGCAAGAGCGTGCTTCTTGCTCTAAAGCAGAGTGTGATCCATGGATGAGAACTATGCTGTGTGTTTCCCTTCAAAAATGGAGTTAAATCCCAGCCTCTGCGTCATTCTACAGGCAAGACTTCGTTTCATGTAAGGGCAGTAACTTTTCAGCTCAAACGAACTACATCGTTCACGAAGCTCACACGTTTCTCATCTTAACAGACAAGCATTGGATGTTAGAGGACCAGTGCTTTGTATCAGTTTCAGAAGAAGAGTTGGACTAGATATGGTCCGTATGTGTAGGAAACACCGTTCTTTTGTTCTCAGCACACTCACGTTTCCTGCTGTCTTAGAGACTCTAGAAAGCAAGAGCGTGCATATCGCTCAAAAGCAGAGTGTGATCCATGGATGAGACAATGCTGTGTGTTTCACTTCAGAAATGCAATTAAATCCCATGCTCTGAGTCTCCCTACAAGCAAGACTTCTTTTCAGTTAAGGACAGTCACTTTTCAGCTCAAACGAACTACATCTTTCATGGAGCTCACACGTTTCTCATCTTAACAGACAAGCATTGGATGTCAGAGGACCAGTGCTTTGTATCATTTTCAGAAGCAGAGTTGGACTATATAATGTCCGTATGTGTAGGAAACACCGTTCTTTTGTTCTCAGCACACTCACGTTTCCTGCTGTCTTAGAGACTCTAGAAAGCAAGAGCGTGCTTCTCGCTCTAAAGCAGAGTGTGATCCATGGATGAAAACTATGCTGTGTGTTTCACTTCAGAAATGGAGTTAAATCCCAGGCTCTGAGTCTACCCACAAGCAAGACTTCCTTTCAGGTAAGGGCAGTCACTTTTCAGCTCAAACGAACTACATCGTTCCCTGAGCTCACACGTTTCTCATATTAACACACAAGCATTGGATGTTAGAGGACCAGTGCTTTGTATCAGTTTCAGAAGAAGAGTTGGACTAGATATGGTCCGTATGTGTAGGAAACACCGTTCTTTTGTTCTCAGCACACTCATGTTTCCTGCTGTCTTAGAGACAATAGAAAGGAAGAGCGGGCTTATCGCTCAAAAGCAGAGTGTGATCCATGGATGAGAACTATGCTGTGTGTTTCCCTTCAGAAATGGACTTAAATCCCAGGCTCTGTGTCTTACTACAAGCAAGACTTCGTTTCAGTTAAGGGCAGTCACTTTTTAGCTCAAACGAACTACATCGTTCACTGAGCTCACACGTTTCTCATTTTACCTGACAAGCTTTGGATGATAGAGGGTCAGTGCTTTGTATCAGTTTCAGAAGCAGATTTGGAATACATATGGTCCATATGTGTAGGAATCACCGTTCTTTTGTTCTGGGCACACTCAGATTTCCTGCTGTATTAGAGACTCTAGAAAGCAAGAGCGTGCTTCTTGCTCTAAAGCAGATTGTGATCCATGGATGAGAACTATGCTGTGTGTTTCCCTTCAAAAATGGAGTTAAATCCCAGCCTCTGCGTCATTCTACAGGCAAGACTTCGTTTCATGTAAGGGCAGTAACTTTTCAGCTCAAACGAACTACATCGTTCACGAAGCTCACACGTTTGTCATCTTAACAGACAAGCATTGGATGTTAGAGGACCAGTGCTTTGTATCAGTTTCAGAAGAAGAGTTGGACTAGATATGGTCTGTATGTGTAGGAAACACCGTTCTTTTGTTCTCAGCACACTCACGTTTCCTGCTGTCTTAGAGACTCTAGAAAGCAAGAGCGTGCATATCGCTCAAAAGCAGAGTGTGATCCATGGATGAGACAATGCTGTGTGTTTCACTTCAGAAATGCAATTAAATCCCATGCTCTGAGTCTCCCTACAAGCAAGACTTCTTTTCAGTTAAGGACAGTCACTTTTCTGCTCAAAGGAACTACATCGTTCACGAAGCTCACACGTTTCTCATCTTAACTGACAAGCATTGGATGTTAGAGGACCAGTGCATTGTATCAGTTTCAGAAGAAGATTTGGACTACATATAGTCCGTATGTTTAGGAAACATCGTTCTTTTGTTCTGGGCACACTCAGATTTCCTGCTGTAGTAGAGACTCTAGAAAGCAAGAGCGTGCTTCTGGCTCTAAAGCAGAGTGTGATCCATGGATGAGAACTATGCTGTGTGTTTCCCTTCAGAAATGGAGTTAAACCCCAGGCTCTGTGTCTTCCTACAGGCAAGACTTCGTTTCAGATAAGGGCAGTCACTTTTCAGCTCAAACGAACTACATCGTTCACGAAGCTCACACGTTTCTCGTCTTAACAGACAAGCATTGGATGTTAGAGGACCAGTGCTTTGTATCAGTTTCAGAAGAAGAGTTGGACTAGATGTGGTCCTTATGAGTAGGAAACACCATTCTTTTGTTCTCAGCACACTCACATTTCCTGCTGTCATAGAGAATCTAGAAAGCAAGAGCGTGCTTCTCACTCTAAAGCAGAGTGTGATCCATGGATGAGAATTATGCTGTGTGTTTCCAATCAGAAATGGAGTTAAATCCCAGGCTCTGTGTCTTCCTAAAAGCAAGACTTCGTTTCAGGTAAGGGCAGTCACTTTTTAGCTCAAACGAACTACATCGTTCACTGAGCTCACACGTTTCTCATCTTACCTGACAAGCTTTGGATGTTAGAGGGTCAGTGCTTTGTATCAGATTCAGAAGCAGAATTGGAATACATATGGTCCATATGTGTAGGAATCACCGTTCTTTGTTCTGGGCACACTCAGATTTCCTGCTGTCTTAGAGACTCTAGAAAGCAAGAGCGTGCTTCTTGCTCTAAAGCAGAGTGTGATCCATGGATGAGAACTATGCTGTGGGTTTCCCTTCAAAAATGGAGTTAAATCCCAGCCTCTGCGTCATTCTACATGCAAGCCTTCGTTTCATGTAAGGGCAGTAACTTTTCAGCTCAAACGAACTACATCGTTCACGAAGCTCACACGTTTCTCATCTTAACAGACAAGCATTGGATGTTAGAGGACCAGTGCTTTGTATCAGTTTCATAAGAAGAGTTGGACTAGATATGGTCCTTATGTGTAGGAAACACCGTTCTTTTGTCTGGGCACACTCAGATTTCCTGCTGTAGTAGAGACTCTAGAAAGCAAGAGCGTGCTTCTTGCTCTAAAGCAGAGTGTGATCCATGGATGAGAACTATGCTGTGTGGTTCCCTTCAGAAAAGGAGGTAAATTCCAGGCTCTTCGTCTTCCTACAAGCAAGACTTTGTTTCATCTAAGGGCAGTCACTTTTCAGCTCAAACGAACTACATTGTTCCCTGAGCTCACACGTTTCTCATATTAACAGACAAGCATTGGATGTTAGAGGACCAGTGCTTTGTATCAGTTTCAGAAGAAGAGTTGGAATAGATATGGTCCGTATGTGTAGGAAACACCGTTCTTTTGTTCTCAGCACACTCAGGTTTCTTGCTGTCTTAGAGACTTTAGAAAGCAAGAGCGTGCATCTCGCTCTAAAGCAGAGTGTGATCCATGGATGAAAACGATGCTGTGTGTTTCCCTTCAGAAAAGGAGTTAAATCCCAGGCTCTATGTCTTCCTACAAGCAAGACTTCGTTTCAGGTAAGGGCAGTCACTTTTCAGCTCTAACGAACTACATCTTTCACGGAGCTCACACGTTTCTCATCTTAACAGACAAGCATTGGATGTTAGAGGACCAGTGCTTTGTATCATTTTCAGAAGCAGAGTTGGACTAGATATGGTCCGTATGTGTAGGAAACACCGTTCTTTTGTTCTCAGCACACTCACGTTTCCTGCTGTCTTAGAGACTCTAGAAAGCAAGAGCGTGCTTCTCACTCTAAAGCAGAGTGTGATCCATGGATGAGAACTATGCTGTGTGTTTCCCTTCAGATATGGAGTTAAATCCCAGGCTCTGTGTCTTCCTACAAGCAAGACTTCCTTTCAGGTAAGGGCAGTCACTTTTCAGCTCAAACGAACTACATCGTTCACTGAGCTCACACTTTTCTCATCTAAACAGACAAGCATTGGATGTTAGAGGAAAAGTGCTTTTTATCAGTTTAAGAAGCAGAGTTGGACTAGATATGGTCCGTATATGTAGGAAACACCGTTCTTTTGTTCTCAGCACACTCACGTTTTCAGCTGTCTTAGAGACTCTGGAAAGCAAGAGCATGCTTCTTGTTCTTAAGCAGAGTGTGATCAATGGATGAGACAATGCTGTGTGTTTCACTTCAGAAATGGAGTTAAATCCCATGCTCTGAGTCTCCCCACAAGCAAGACTTCGTTTCAGGTAAGGGCAGTCACTTTTCTGCTCAAAGGAACTACATCATTCACGAAGCTCACACGATTCTCATCTTAACTGACAAGCATTGGATGTTAGAGGACCAGTGCATTGTATCAGTTTCAGAAGAAAATTTGGACTACATATAGACCGTATGTGTAGGAAACACCGTTCTTTTGTTCTCAGCACACTCACGTTTCCTGCTGTCTTAGAGAATCTAGAAAGCAAGGGCGTGCTTCTCGCTCTAAAGCAGATTGTGATCCATGGATGAATACTATGCTGTGTGTTTCCCTTCAGAAAAGGAGTTAAATCCCAGGCTCTATGTCTTCCTACAAGCAAGAATTCTTTTCAGGTAAGGGCAGTCACTTTTCAGCAAAAACGAACTACATCTTTCACGGAGCTCACACGCTTCTCATCTTAACAGACAAGCATTGGATGTTAGAGGACCAGTGCTTTGTATCATTTTCAGAAGCAGAGTTGGACTAGATATGGTCCGTATGTGTAGGAAACACCGTTCTTTTGTTCTAAGCACACTCACGTTTCCTGTCGTCATAGAGACTCTAGAAAGCAAGATCGTGCTTCTTGTTCTAAAGCAGAGTGTGATCAATGTATGAGAACACTGCTGTGTGTTTCACGTCAGAAATGAAGTTAAATCCCAGGCTCCAAGTCTTCCTACAAGCAAGACTTCGTTTCAGGTAAGGGCAGTCAGTTTTTTGTTCAAACGAACTACATCGTTCACGAAGCTCACACGTTTCTCATCTTAACTGACAAGCATTGGATGTTAGAGGACCCGTGCTTTGTAACAGTTTCAGAAGAAGAGTTGGACTAGATATGGTCCGTATGTGTAGGAAACACCGTTCTTTTGCTCTCAGCACACTCACGTTCCTGCTGTCTTAGAGAATCTAGAAAGCAAGAGCGTGCTTCTCGCTCTAAAGCAGAGTGTGATCCATGGATGAGACAATGCTGTGTGTTTCACTTCAGAAAAGGAGTTATACCCAAGGCTCTGTGTCTTCATACAAGCAAGACTTCGTTTCAGGTAAGGGCAGTCACTGTTCAGCTCAAACGAACTACATTGTTCACTGAGCTCACACGTTTCTCATCTTAACAGAGAAGCATTGGATGTTAGAGGACCAGTGCTTTGTATCAGTTTAAGAAGCAGAGTTGGACTAGATATGGTCCGTATGTGTAGGAAACACCGTTCTTTTGTTCTCAGCACACTCACGTTTCCTGCTGTCTTAGATTCTAGAAAGCAAGATCGTGCTTCTCGCTCTAAAGCAGAGTGTGATCCATGGATGAGAACTATGCTGTGTGTTTCACTTCAGAAATGGAGTTAAATCCCAGGCTCTGAGTCTTCCTACAAGCAAGACTTCGTTTCAGGTAAGGGCAGTCACTTTTTAGCTCAAACGAACTACATCGTTCACTGAGCTCACACGTTTCTGATCTTACCTGACAAGCTTTGGATGATAGAGGGTCAGTGCTTTGTATCAGTTTCAGAAGCAGATTTGGAATACATATGGTCCATATGTGTAGGAATCACCGTTCTTTTGTTCTGGGCACACTCAGATTTCCTGCTGTATTAGAGACTCTAGAAAGCAAGACCGTGCTTCTTGCTCTAAAGCAGAGTGTGATCCATGGATGAGAACTATGCTGTGTGTTTCCCTTCAAAAATGGAGTTAAATCCCAGCCTCTGCGTCATTCTACAGGCAAGACTTCGTTTCATGTAAGGGCAGTAACTTTTCAGCTCAAACGAACTACATCGTTCACGAAGCTCACACGTTTCTCATCTTAACAGACAAGCATTGCATGTTAGAGGACCAGTGCGTTGTATCAGTTTGAGAAGAAGAGTTGGACTAGATATGGTCCGTATGTGTAGGAAACACCGTTCTTTTGTTCTCAGCACACTCACGTTTCCTGCTGTCTTAGAGACTCTAGAAAGCAAGAGCGTGCATATCGCTCAAAAGCAGAGTGTGATCCATGGATGAGACAATGCTGTGTGTTTCACTTCAGAAATGCAATTAAATCCCATGCTCTGAGTCTCCCTACAAGCAAGACTTCTTTTCAGGTAAGGACAGTCACTTTTCTGCTCAAAGGAACTACATCGTTCACGAAGCTCACACGTTTCTCATCTTAACAGACAAGCATTGGATGTTAGAGGATCAGTGCATTGTATCAGTTTCAGAAGAAGATTTGGACTACATATAGTCCGTATGTGTAGGAAACACCGTTCGTTGTTCTGGGCACACTCAGATTTCCTGCTGTATTAGAGACTCTAGAAAGCAAGATCGTGCTTCTTGTTCTAAAGCAGAGTGTGATCAATGGATGAGAACACTGCTGTGTGTTTCCCTTCAGAAATGGATTTAAATCCCAGGCGCTGTGTCTTCCTACAAGCAAGACTTCGTTTCAGGAAAGGGCAGTCACTTTTCTGCTCAAACGAACTACATCTTTCACGAAGCTCACACGTTTCTCATCTTAACTGACAAGCATTGGATGTTAGAGGAGCAGTGTTTTGTACCAGTTTCAGAAGAAGAGTTGGACTATATAATTTCTGTATGTGTAGGAAACACCGTTCTTTTGTTCTCAGCACACTCACGTTTCCTGCTGTCTTAGATTCTAGAAAGCAAGATCGTGCTTCTCGCTCTAAAGCAGAGTGTGATCCATGGATGAAAACTATGCTGTGTGTTTCACTTCAGAAATGGAGTTAAATCCCAGGCTCTGAGTCTTCCCACAAGCAAGACTTCCTTTCTGGTAAGGGCAGTCACTTTTCAGCTCAAACGAACTACATCGTTCACGAAGCTCACACGTTTCTCGTCTTAACAGACAAGCATTGGATGTTAGAGGACCAGTGCTTTGTATCAGTTCAAGAAGCAGAGTAGGACTAGATATGGTCTGTATGTGTAGGAAACACCGTTCTTTTGTTCTCAGCACACTCACGTTTCCTGCTTTCTTAGAGAATCTAGAAAGCAAGAGCGTGCTTCTCGCTCTAAAGCAGAGTGTGATCCATGGATGAGAACTATGCTGTGTGTTTCCCTTCAGAAATGGAGTTAAATCCCAGGCTCTGTGTCTTCCTACAAGCAAGACTTCGTTTCAGGTAAGGGCAGTCACTTTTTAGCTCAAACGAACTACATCGTTCACTGAGCTCACACGTCTCTCATCTTACCTGACAAGCATTGGATGATAGAGGGTCAGTGCTTTGTATCAGTTTCAGAAGCAGATTTGGAATACATATGGTCCATATGTGTAGGAATCACCGTTCTTTTGTTCTGGGCACACTCAGATTTCCTGCTGTATTAGAGACTCTAGAAAGCAAGAGCGTGCTTCTTGCTCTAAAGCAGAGTGTGATCCATGGATGAGAACTATGCTGTGTGTTTCCCTTCAAAAATGGAGTTAAATCCCAGCCTCTGCGTCATTCTACAGGCAAGACTTCGTTTCATGTAAGGGCAGTAACTTTTCAGCTCAAACGAACTACATCATTCACGAAGCTCACACGTTTCTCATCTTAACAGACAAGCATTGGATGTTAGAGGACCAGTGCTTTGTATCAGTTTCAGAAGAAGAGTTGGACTAGATATGGTCCGTATGTGTAGGAAATACCGTTCTTTTGTTCTCAGCACACTCACGTTTCCTGCTGTCTTAGAGACTCTAGAAAGCAAGAGCGTGCATATCGCTCAAAAGCAGAGTGTGATCCATGGATGAGACAATGCTGTGTGTTTCACTTCAGAAATGCAATTAAATCCCATGCTCTGAGTCTCCCTACAAGCAAGACTTCTTTTCAGGTAAGGACAGTCACTTTTCTGCTCAAAGGAACTACATCGTTCACGAAGCTCACACATTTCTCATCTTAACTGACAAGCATTGGATATTAGAGGACCAGTGCATTGTATCAGTTTCAGAAGAAGATTTGGACTACATAAAGTCCGTATGTGTAGGAAACACCATTCTTTTGTTCTGGGCACACTCAGATTTCCTGCTGTAGTAGAGACTCTAGAAAGCAAGAGCGTGCTTCTTGCTCTAAAGCAGAGTGTGATCCATGGATGAGAACTATGCTGTGTGTTTCCCTTCAGAAATGGAGTTAAACCCCAGGCTCTGTGTCTTCCTACAGGCAAGACTTCGTTTCAGATAAGGGCAGTCACTTTTCAGCTCAAACGAACTACATCTTTCACGAAGCTCACACGTTTCTCATCTTAACAGACAAGCATTGGATGTTAGAGGACTAGTGCTGTGTATGAGTTTCAGAAGAAGAGTTGGACTAGATGTGGTCCTTATGTGTAGGAAACACCATTCTTTTGTTCTCAGCACACTCACATTTCCTGCTGTCTTAGAGAATCTAGAAAGCAAGAGCGTGCTTCTCACTCTAAAGCAGAGTGTGATCCATGGATGAGAACTATGCTGTGTGTTTCCCTTCAGAAATGGAGTTAAATCCCAGGCTCTGTGTCTTCCTACAAGCAAGACTTCATTTCAAGATAGGGCAGTCACTTTTCTGCTCAAACGAACTACATCTTTCACGAAGCTCACACGTTTCTCATCTTAACTGACAAGCATTGGATGTTAGAGGAGCAGTGCTTTGTACCAGTTTCAGAAGCAGAGTTGGACTATATAATGTCTGTATGTGTAGGAAACACCGTTCTTTTGTTCTCAGCACACTCACGTTTCCTGCTGTCTTAGATTCTAGAAAGCAAGATCGTGCTTCTCGCTCTAAAGCAGAGTGTGATCCATGGATGAAAACTATGCTGTGTGTTTCACTTCAGAAATGGAGTTAAATCCCAGGCTCTGAGTCTTCCCACAAGCAAGACTTCCTTTCAGGTAAGGGCAGTCACTTTTCAGCTCAAACGAACTACATCGTTCACTGAGCTCACAATTTTCTCATCTTAACAGACAAGCATTGGATGTTAGCGGACCAGTGCTTTGTATCAGTTTCAGAAGAAGAGTTGGACTAGATATGGTCCGTATGTGTAGGAAACACCGTTCTTTTGTTCTCAGCACACTCATGTTTCCTGCTGTCTTAGAGAATCTAGAAAGCAAGAGCGGGCTTATCGCTCTAAAGCAGAGTGTGATCCATGGATGAGAACTATGCTGTGTGTTTCACTTCAGAAATGGAGTTAAATCCCAGGCTCTGAGTCTTCCTACAAGCAAGACTTCGTTTCAGGTAAGGGCAGTCACTTTTTAGCACAAACGAACTACATCGTTCACTGAGCTCACACGTTTCTCATCTTACCTGACAAGCTTTGGATGTTAGAGGGTCAGTGCTTTGCATCAGATTCAGAAGCAGATTTGGAATACATGTGGTCCATATGTGTAGGAATCACCGTTCTTTTGTTCTGGGCACACTCAGATTTCCTGCTGTCTTAGAGACTCTAGAAAGCAAGATCGTGCTTCTTGTTCTAAAGCAGAGTGTGTTCAATGGATGAGAACACTGCTGTGTGTTTCACTTCAGAAATGGAGTTAAATCCCAGGCTGTGTGTCTTCCTACAAGCAAGACTTCGTTTCAGGTAAGGTCAGTCATTTTTTGCTCAAACAAACTACTTCGTTCACGAAGCTCACACGTTTCTCATCTTAACAGACAAGCATTGGATCTTAGAGGACCAGTGCTTTGTATCAGTTTCAGAAGAAGAGTTGGACTAGATATGGTCCGTATGTGTAGCAAACACCGTTATTTTGTTCTCAGCACACTCACATTTCCTGCTGTCTTAGAGAATCTAGAAAGCAAGAGCGTGCTTCTCACTCTAAAGCAGAGTGTGATCCATGGAAGAGAACTATGCTGTGTGTTTCCCTTCAGAAATGGAGTTAAATCCCAGGCTCTGTGTCTTCCTACAATCAAGACTTCGTTTCAGGAAAGGGCAGTCTCTTTTCTGCTCAAACGAACTACATCTTTCACGAAGCTCACACGTTTCTCATCTTAACTGACAAGCATTGGATGTTAGAGGAGTAGTGCTTTGTACCAGATTCAGAAGCAGAGTTGGACTATATAATGTCTGTATGTGTAGGAAACACCGTTCTTTTGTTCTCAGCACACTCATGTTTCCAGCTGTCTTAGAGACAATAGAAAGCAAGAGCGGGCTTATCGCTCAAAAGCAGAGTGTGATCCATGGATGAGAACTATGCTGTGTGTTTCCCTTCAGAAATGGAGTTAAAGTCCAGGCTCTGTGTCTTCCTACATGCAAGACTTCGTTTCAGATAAGGGCAGTCACTTTTCAGCTCAAACGAACTACATCGTTCACGAAGCTCACACGTTTCTCATCTTAACAGACAAGCATTGGATGTTAGAGGACCAGTGCTTTGTATCAGTTCAAGAAGCAGAGTTGGACTAGATATGGTCCGTATGTGTAGGAAACACCGTTCTTTTGTTCTCAGCGCACTCACGTTTCTTGCTGTCTTAGAGAATCTAGAAAGCAAGAGGGTGCTTCTCGCTCTAAAGCAGAGTGTGATCCATGGATGAGAACTATGCTGTGTGTTTCACTTCAGAAATGGAGTTAAATCCCAGGCACTGAGTCTTCCTACAAGCAAGACTTCGTTTCAGGATAGGGCAGTCACTTTTCTGCTCAAACGAACTACATCGTTCACTGAGCTCACACGTTTCTCATCTTAACAGACAAGCATTGGATGTTAGCGGACCAGTGCTTTGTACCAGTTTCAGAAGCAGAGTTGGACTATATAATGTCTGTATGTGTAGGAAACACCGTTCTTTTGTTCTCAGCACACTCACATTTCCTGCTGTCTTAGATTCTAGAAAGCAAGATCGTGCTTCTCGCTCTAAAGCAGAGTGTGATCCATGGATGAAAACTATGCTGTGTGTTTCACTTCAGAAATGGAGTTAAATCCCAGGCTCTGAGTCTTCCCACAAGCAAGACTTCCTTTCAGGTAAGGGCAGTCACTTTTCAGCTCAAACGAACTACATCGTTCACTGAGCTCACAATTTTCTCATCTTAACAGACAAGCATTGCTTGTTAGAGGAAAAGTGCTTTTTATCAGTTTAAGAAACAGAGTTGGACTAGATATGGTCCGTATGTGTAGGAAACCCCGTTCTTTTGTTCTGGGCACACTCAGATTTCCTGCTGTAGTAGAGACTCTAGAAAGCAAGAGAGTGCTTCTTGCTCTAAAGCAGAGTGTGATCCATGGATGAGAACTATGCTGTGTGTTTCCCTTCAGAAAAGGAGTTAAATCCCATGCTCTTCGTCTTCCTACAAGCAAGACTTCCTTTCAGGTAAGGGCAGTCACTTTTCAGCTCAAACGAACTACATCGTTCCCTGAGCTCACACGTTTCTCATATTAACACACAAGCATTGGATGTTAGAGGACCAGTGCTTTGTATCAGTTTCAGAAGAAGAGTTGGACTAGATATGGTCCGTATGTGTAGGAAACACCGTTCTTTTGTTCTCAGCACACTCACATTTCCTGCTGTCTTAGAGAATCTAGAAAGCAAGAGCGTGCTTCTCACTCTAAAGCAGAGTGTGATCCATGGATGAAAACTATGCTGTGTGTTTGACTTCAGAAATGGAGTTAAATCCCAGGCTCTGAGTCTTCCCACAAGCAAGACTTCCTTTCAGGTATGGGCAGTCACTTTTCAGCTCAAACGAACTACATCGTTCACTGAGCTCACAATTTTCTCATCTTAACAGACAAGCATTGCTTGTTAGAGGAAAAGTGCTTTTTATCAGTTTAAGAAACAGAGTTGGACTAGATATGGTCCGTATGTGTAGGAAACACCGTTCTTTTGTTCTGGGCACACTCAGATTTCCTGCTGTAGTAGAGACTCTAGAAAGCAAGAGAGTGCTTCTTGCTCTAAAGCAGAGTGTGATCCATGGATGAGAACTATGCTGTGTGTTTCCCTTCAGAAAAGGAGTTAAATCCCATGCTCTTCGTCTTCCTACAAGCAAGACTTCCTTTCAGGTAAGGGCAGTCACTTTTCAGCTCAAACGAACTACATCGTTCCCTGAGCTCACACGTTTCTCATATTAACACACAAGCATTGGATGTTAGAGGACCAGTGCTTTGTATCAGTTTCAGAAGAAGAGTTGGACTAGATATGGTCCGTATGTGTAGGAAACACCGTTCTTTTGTTCTCAGCACACTCATGTTTCCTGCTGTCTTAGAGACAATAGAAAGCAAGAGCGGGCTTATCGCTCAAAAGCAGAGTGTGATCCATGGATGAGAACTATGCTGTGTGTTTCCCTTCAGAAATGGACTTAAATCCCAGGCTCTGTGTCTTACTACAAGCAAGACTTCGTTTCAGGTAAGGGCAGTCACTTTTTAGCTCAAACGAACTACATCGTTCACTGAGCTCACACGTTTCTCATCTTACCTGACAAGCTTTGGATGATAGAGGGTCAGTGCTTTGTATCAGTTTCAGAAGCAGATTTGGAATACATATGGTCCATATGTGTAGGAATCACCGTTCTTTTGTTCTGGGCACACTCAGATTTCCTGCTGTATTAGAGACTCTAGAAAGCAAGAGCCTGCTTCTTGCTCTAAAGCAGAGTGTGATCCATGGATGAGAACTATGCTGTGTGTTTCCCTTCAAAAATGGAGTTAAATCCCAGCCTCTGCGTCATTCTACAGGTAAGACTTCGTTTCATGTAAGGGCAGTAACTTTTCAGCTCAAACGAACTACATCGTTCACGAAGCTTACACGTTTCTCATCTTAACAGACAAGCATTGGATGTTAGAGGACCAGTGCTTTGTATCAGTTTCAGAAGAAGAGTTGGACTAGATATGGTCCGTATGTGTAGGAAACACCGTTCTTTTGTTCTCAGCACACTCACGTTTCCTGCTCTCTTAGAGACTCTAGAAAGCAAGAGCGTGCATATCGCTCAAAAGCAGAGTGTGATCCAAGGATGAGACCATTCTGTGTGTTTCACTTCAGAAATGCAATTAAATCCCATGCTCTGAGTCTCCCTACAAGCAAGACTTCTTTTCAGTTAAGGACAGTCACTTTTCTGCTCAAAGGAACTACATCGTTCACGAAGCTCACACGTTTCTCATCTTAACTGACAAGCATTGGATGTTAGAAGACCAGTGCTTTGTATCAGTTTCAGAAGAAGAGTTGGACTAGATATGGTCCGTATGTGTAGGAAACACCGTTCTTTTGTTCTCAGCACACTCACGTTTCCTGCTGTCTTAGAGAATCTAGAAAGCAAGAGCGTGCTTCTCACTCTAAAGCAGAGTGTGATCCATGGATGAGAACTATGCTGTGTGTTTCCCTTAGAAATGGAGTTAAATCCCAGGCTCTGTGTCTTCCTACAAGCAAGACTTCGTTTCAGGATAGGGCAGTCACTTTTCTGCTCAAACGAACTACATCGTTCACTGAGCTCACACGTTTCTCATCTTAACAGACAAGCATTGGATGTTAGCGGACCAGTGCTTTGTACCAGTTTCAGAAGCAGAGTTGGACTATATAATGTCTGTATGTGTAGGAAACACCGTTCTTTTGTTCTCAGCACACTCACATTTCCTGCTGTCTTAGATTCTAGAAAGCAAGAGCGTGCTTCTCGCTCTAAAGCAGAGTGTGATCCATGGATGAAAACTATGCTGTGTGTTTCACTTCAGAAATGGAGTTAAATCCCAGGCTCTGAGTCTTCCCACAAGCAAGAATTCCTTTCAGGTAAGGGCAGTCACTTTTCAGCTCAAACGAACTACATCGTTCACTGAGCTCACAATTTTCTCATCTTAACAGACAAGCATTGCTTGTTAGAGGAAAAGTGCTTTTTATCAGTTTAAGAAACAGAGTTGGACTAGATATGGTCCGTATGTGTAGGAAACACCGTTCTTTTGTTCTGGGCACACTCAGATTTCCTGCTGTAGTAGAGACTCTAGAAAGGAAGAGAGTGCTTCTTGCTCTAAAGCAGAGTGTGATCCATGGATGAGAACTATGCTGTGTGTTTCCCTTCAGAAAAGGAGTTAAATCCCATGCTCTTCGTCTTCCTACAAGCAAGACTTCCTTTCAGGTAAGGGCAGTCACTTTTCAGCTCAAACGAACTACATCGTTCCCTGAGCTCACACGTTTCTCATATGTAGTGGGTAGCCATCCCAGCATTGGCCTGGAAGTTTCAACCCCCATTGAGGCTTCAGTAATGATCACGCCCACAAGGCGGGGCAGAGGAAGGAGCGGAGGACCGATGGGGAGGAGGAGGAGGTGCTCGCTTGGTTCCGGGACGCGGGACGCGAGAGGTGGACCGAGCAGAGTTCTCCAGAGAACGCCGCCGGACTCTGCCAGAATCTGCGAACTACCCCTTCATTTGTAAGTTACCCCACAAAATAAACCTCCCTTTTAACTACGTGGAGTGGCCTTAATAATTTCACCAATACTCATATTAACACACAAGCATTGGATGTTAGAGGACCAGTGCTTTGTATCAGTTTCAGAAGAAGAGTTGGACTAGATATGGTCCGTATGTGTAGGAAACACCGTTCTTTTGTTCTCAGCACACTCATGTTTCCTGCTGTCTTAGAGACAATAGAAAGCAAGAGCGGGCTTATCGCTCAAAAGCAGAGTGTGATCCATGGATGAGAACTATGCTGTGTGTTTCCCTTCAGAAATGGACTTAAATCCCAGGCTCTGTGTCTTACTACAAGCAAGACTTCGTTTCAGGTAAGGGCAGTCACTTTTTAGCTCAAACGAACTACATCGTTCACTGAGCTCACACGTTTCTCATCTTACCTGACAAGCTTTGGATGATAGAGGGTCAGTGCTTTGTATCAGTTTCAGAAGCAGATTTGGAATACATATGGTCCATATGTGTAGGAATCACCGTTCTTTTGTTCTGGGCACACTCAGATTTCCTGCTGTATTAGAGACTCTAGAAAGCAAGAGCGTGCTTCTTGCTCTAAAGAAGAGTGTGATCCATGGATGAGAACTATGCTGTGTGTTTCCCTTCAAAAATGGAGTTAAATCCCAGCCTCTGCGTCATTCTACAGGTAAGACTTCGTTTCATGTAAGGGCAGTAACTTTTCAGCTCAAACGAACTACATCGTTCACGAAGCTTACACGTTTCTCATCTTAACAGACAAGCATTGGATGTTAGAGGACCAGTGCTTTGTATCAGTTTCAGAAGAAGAGTTGGACTAGATATGGTCCGTATGTGTAGGAAACACCGTTCTTTTGTTCTCAGCACACTCACGTTTCCTGCTCTCTTAGAGACTCTAGAAAGCAAGAGCGTGCATATCGCTCAAAAGCAGAGTGTGATCCATGGATGAGACAATTCTGTGTGTTTCACTTCAGAAATGCAATTAAATCCCATGCTCTGAGTCTCCCTACAAGCAAGACTTCTTTTCAGTTAAGGACAGTCACTTTTCTGCTCAAAGGAACTACATCGTTCACGAAGCTCACACGTTTCTCATCTTAACTGACAAGCATTGGATGTTAGAGGACCAGTGCATTGTATCAGTTTCAGAAGAAGATTTGGACTACATATAGTCCGTATGTGTAGGAAACATCGTTCTTTTGTTCTGGGCACACTCAGATTTCCTGCTGTAGTAGAGACTCTAGAAAGCAAGAGCGTGCTTCTTGCTCTAAAGCAGAGTGTGATCCATGGATGAGAATTATGCTGTGTGTTTTCCTTCAGAAATGGAGTTAAACCCCAGGCTCTGTGTCTTCCTACAGGCAAGACTTCGTTTCAGATAAGGGCAGTCACTTTTCAGCTCAAACGGACTACATCTTTCACGAAGCTCACACGTTTCTCCTCTTAACAGACAAGCATTGGATGTTAGAGGACCAGTGCTTTGTATCAGTTTCAGAAGAAGAGTTGGACTAGATGTGGTCCTTATGTGTAGGAAACACCATTCTTTTGTTCTCAGCACACTCACATTTCCTGCTGTCATAGAGAATCTAGAAAGCAAGAGCATGCTTCTCACTCTAAAGCAGAGTGTGATCCATGGATGAGAACTATGCTGTGTGTTTCCCTTCAGAAATGGAGTTAAATCCCAGGCTCTGTGTCTTCCTAAAAGCAAGACTTCGTTTCAGGTAAGGGGAGTCACTTTTTAGCTCAAACGAACTACATCGTTCACTGAGCTCACACGTTTCTCATCTTACCTGACAAGCTTTGGATGTTAGAGGGTCAGTGCTTTGTATCAGATTCAGAAGCAGAATTGGAATACATATGGTCCATATGTGTAGGAATCACCGTTCTTTGTTCTGGGCACACTCAGATTTCCTGCTGTATTAGAGACTCTAGAAAGCAAGAGCGTGCTTCTTGCTCTAAAGCAGAGTGTGATCCATGGATGAGAACTATGCTGTGGGTTTCCCTTCAAAAATGGAGTTAAATCCCAGCCTCTGCGTCATTCTACAGGCAAGACTTCGTTTCATGTAAGGGCAGTAACTTTTCAGCTCAAACGAACTACATCGTTCACGAAGCTCACACGTTTCTCATCTTAACAGACAAGCATTGGATGTTAGAGGTCCAGTGCTTTGTATCAGTTTCATAAGAAGAGTTGAACTAGATATGGTCCTTATGTGCAGGAAACACCGTTCTTTTGTCTGGGCACACTCAGATTTCCTGCTGTAGTAGAGACTCTAGAAAGCAAGAGCGTGCTTCTTGCTCTAAAGCAGAGTGTGATCCATGGATGAGAACTATGCTGTGTGGTTCCCTTCAGAAAAGGAGTTAAATTCCAGGCTCTTCGTCTTCCTACAAGCAAGACTTTGTTTCAGGTAAGGGCAATCACTTTTCAGCTCAAACGAACTACATTGTTCCCTGAGCTCACACGTTTCTCATATTAACAGACAAGCATTGGATGTTAGAGGACCAGTGCTTTGTATCAGTTTCAGAAGAAGAGTTGGACTAGATATGGTCCGTATGTGTAGGAAACACCGTTCTTTTGTTCTCAGCACACTCAGGTTTCCTGCTGTCTTAGAGACTTTAGAAAGCAAGAGCGTGCTTCTCGCTCTAAAGCAGAGTGTGATCCATGGATGAAAACGATGCTGTGTGTTTCCCTTCAGAAAAGGAGTTAAATCCCAGGCTCTATGTCTTCCTACGAGCAAGACTTCGTTTCAGGTAAGGGCAGTCACTTTTCAGCTCAAACGAACTACATCTTTCACGGAGCTCACACGTTTCTCATCTTAACAGACAAGCATTGGATGTTAGAGGAAGAGTGCTTTGTATCATTTTCAGAAGCAGAGTTGGACTAGATATGGTCCGTATGTGTAGGAAACACCGTTCTTTTGTTCTCAGCACACTCACGTTTCCTGCTGTCTTAGAGACTCTAGAAAGCAAGATCGTGCTTCTTGCTCTAAAGCAGAGTGTGATCCATGGATGAGAACTATGCTGTGTGTTTCCCTTCAGATATGGAGTTAAATCCCAGGCTCTGTGTCTTCCTACAAGCAAGACTTCCTTTCAGGTAAGGGCAGTCACTTTTCAGCTCAAACGAACTACATCGTTCACTGAGCTCACACTTTTCTCATCTTAACAGACAAGCATTGGATGTTAGAGGAAAAGTGCTTTTTATCAGTTTAAGAAGCAGAGTTGGACTAGATATGGTCCGTATGTGTAGGAAACACCGTTCTTTTGTTCTCAGCACACTCACGTTTTCAGCTGTCTTAGAGACTCTGGAAAGCAAGAGCGTGCTTCTTGTTCTTAAGCAGAGTGTGATCAATGGATGAGACAATGCTGTGTGTTTCACTTCAGAAATGGAGTTAAATCCCATGCTCTGAGTCTCCCCACAAGCAAGACTTCGTTTCAGGTAAGGGCAGTCACTTTTCTGCTCAAAGGAACTACATCATTCACGAAGCTCACACGATTCTCATCTTAACTGACAAGCATTGTATGTTAGAGGACCAGTGCATTGTATCAGTTTCAGAAGAAGATTTGGACTACATATAGACTGTATGTGTAGGAAACACCGTTCTTTTGTTCTCAGCACACTCACGTTTCCTGCTTTCTTAGATTCTAGAAAGCAAGATCGTGCTTCTCGCTCTAAAGCAGAGTGTGATCCATGGATGAGAACTATGCTGTGTGTTTCACTTCAGAAAAGGAGTTAAATCCCAGGCTCTAAGTCTTCCTACAAGCAAGACTTCGTTTCAGGTAAGGGCAGTCACTTTTTAGCTCAAATGAACTACATCGTTCACTGAGCTCACACGTTTCCCATCTTACCTGACAAGCTTTGGATGATAGAGGGTCAGTGCTTTGTATCAGTTTCAGAAGCAGATTTGGAATACATATGGTCCATATGTGTAGGAATCACCGTTCTTTTGTTCTGGGCACACTCAGATTTCCTGCTGTATTAGAGACTCTAGAAAGCAAGACCGTGCTTCTTGCTCTAAAGCAGAGTGTGATCCATGGATGAGAACTATGCTGTGTGTTTCCCTTCAAAAATGGAGTTAAATCCCAGCCTCTGCGTCATTCTACAGGCAAGACTTCGTTTCATGTAAGGGCAGTAACTTTTCAGCTCAAACGAACTACATCATTCACGAAGCTCACACGTTTCTCATCTTAACAGACAAGCATTGGATGTTAGAAGACCAGTGCTTTGTATCAGTTTCAGAAGAAGAGTTGGACTAGATATGGTCCGTATGTGTAGGAAACACCGTTCTTTTGTTCTCAGCACACTCACGTTTCCTGCTGTCTTAGAGAATCTAGAAAGCAAGAGCGTGCTTCTCACTCTAAAGCAGAGTGTGATCCATGGATGAGAACTATGCTGTGTGTTTCCCTTCAGAAATGGAGTTAAATCCCAGGCTCTGTGTCTTCCTACAAGCAAGACTTCGTTTCAGGATAGGGCAGTCACTTTTCTGCTCAAACGAACTACATCGTTCACTGAGCTCACACGTTTCTCATCTTAACAGACAAGCATTGGATGTTAGCGGACCAGTGCTTTGTACCAGTTTCAGAAGCAGAGTTGGACTATATAATGTCTGTATGTGTAGGAAACACCGTTCTTTTGTTCTCAGCACACTCACGTTTCCTGCTTTCTTAGATTCTAGAAAGCAAGATCGTGCTTCTCGCTCTAAAGCAGAGTGTGATCCATGGATGAAAACTATGCTGTGTGTTTCACTTCAGAAATGGAGTTAAATCCCAGGCTCTGAGTCTTCCCACAAGCAAGACTTCCTTTCAGGTAAGGGCAGTCACTTTTCAGCTCAAACGAACTACATCGTTCACTGAGCTCACAATTTTCTCATCTTAACAGACAAGCATTGCTTGTTAGAGGAAAAGTGCTTTTTATCAGTTTAAGAAACAGAGTTGGACTAGATATGGTCCGTATGTGTAGGAAACACCGTTCTTTTGTTCTGGGCACACTCAGATTTCCTGCTGTAGTAGAGACTCTAGAAAGCAAGAGAGTGCTTCTTGCTCTAAAGCAGAGTGTGATCCATGGATGAGAACTATGCTGTGTGTTTCCCTTCAGAAAAGGAGTTAAATCCCATGCTCTTCGTCTTCCTACAAGCAAGACTTTGTTTCAGGTAAGGGCAGTCACTTTTCAGCTCAAACGAACTACATCGTTCACTGAGCTCACACGTTTCTCATCTTAACACACAAGCATTGGATGTTAGCGGACCAGTGCTTTGTATCAGTTTCAGAAGAAGAGTTGGACTAGATATGGTCCGTATGTGTAGGAAACACCGTTCTTTTGTTCTCAGCACACTCACGTTTCCTGCTGTCTTAGAGAATCTAGAAAGCAAGAGCGTGCTTCTCACTCTAAAGCAGAGTGTGATCCATGGATGAAAACTATGCTGTGTGTTTCACTTCAGAAATGGAGTTAAATCCCAGGCTCTGAGTCTTCCCACAAGCAAGACTTCCTTTCAGGTAAGTGCAGTCACTTTTCAGCTCAAACGAACTACATCGTTCACTGAGCTCACAATTTTCTCATCTTAACAGACAAGCATTGCTTGTTAGAGGAAAAGTGCTTTTTATCAGTTTAAGAAACAGAGTTGGACTAGATATGGTCCGTATATGTAGGAAACACCGTTCTTTTGTTCTGGGCACACTCAGATTTCCTGCTGTAGTAGAGACTCTAGAAAGCAAGAGAGTGCTTCTTGCTCTAAAGCAGAGTGTGATCCATGGATGAGAACTATGCTGTGTGTTTCCCTTCAGAAAAGGAGTTAAATCCCATGCTCTTCGTCTTCCTACAAGCAAGACTTTGTTTCAGGTAAGGGCAGTCACTTTTCAGCTCAAACGAACTACATCGTTCACTGAGCTCACACGTTTCTCATCTTAACACACAAGCATTGGATGTTAGCGGACCAGTGCTTTGTATCAGTTTCAGAAGAAGAGTTGGACTAGATATGGTCCGTATGTGTAGGAAACACCGTTCTTTTGATCTCAGCACACTCATGTTTCCTGCTGTCTTAGAGACAATAGAAAGCAAGAGCGGGCTTATCGCTCTAAAGCAGAGTGTGATCCATGGATGAGAACTATGCTGTGTGTTTCACTTCAGAAATGGAGTTAAATCCCAGGCTCTGAGTCTTCCTACAAGCAAGACTTTGTTTCAGGTAAGGGCAATCACTTTTCAGCTCAAACGAACTACATTGTTCCCTGAGCTCACACGTTTCTCATATTAACAGACAAGCATTGGATGTTAGAGGACCAGTGCTTTGTATCAGTTTTAGAAGAAGAGTTGGACTAGATATGGTCCGTATGTGTAGGAAACACCGTTCTTTTGTTCTCAGCACACTCAGGTTTCCTGCTGTCTTAGAGACTTTAGAAAGCAAGAGCGTGCTTCTCGCTCTAAAGCAGAGTGTGATCCATGGATGAAAACGATGCTGTGTGTTTCCCTTCAGAAAAGGAGTTAAATCCCAGGCTCTATGTCTTCCTACAAGCAAGACTTCGTTTCAGGTAAGGGCAGTCACTTTTCAGCTCAAACGAACTACATCTTTCACGGAGCTCACACGTTTCTCATCTTAACAGACAAGCATTGGATGTTAGAGGACCAGTGCTTTGTATCATTTTCAGAAGCAGAGTTGGACTAGATATGGTCCGTATGTGTAGGAAACACCGTTCTTTTGTTCTCAGCACACTCACGTTTCCTGCTGTCTTAGAGACTCTAGAAAGCAAGATCGTGCTTCTTGCTCTAAAGCAGAGTGTGATCCATGGATGAGAACTATGCTGTGTGTTTCCCTTCAGATATGGAGTTAAATCCCAGGCTCTGTGTCTTCCTACATGCAAGACTTCCTTTCAGGTAAGGGCAGTCACTTTTCAGCTCAAACGAACTACATCGTTCACTGAGCTCACACTTTTCTCATCTTAACAGACAAGCATTGGATGTTAGAGGAAAAGTGCTTTTTATCAGTTTAAGAAGCAGAGTTGGACTAGATATGGTCCGTATGTGTAGGAAACACCGTTCTTTTGTTCTCAGCACACTCACGTTTTCAGCTGTCTTAGAGACTCTGGAAAGCAAGAGCGTGCTTCTTGTTCTTAAGCAGAGTGTGATCAATGGATGAGACAATGCTGTGTGTTTCACTTCAGAAATGGAGTTAAATCCCATGCTCTGAGTCTCCCCACAAGCAAGACTTCGTTTCAGGTAAGGGCAGTCACTTTTCTGCTCAAAGGAACTACATCATTCACGAAGCTCACACGATTCTCATCTTAACTGACAAGCATTGGATGTTAGAGGACCAGTGCATTGTATCAGTTTCAGAAGAAGATTTGGACTACATATAGACTGTATGTGTAGGAAACACCGTTCTTTTGTTCTCAGCACACTCACGTTTCCTGCTTTCTTAGATTCTAGAAAGCAAGTTCGTGCTTCTCGCTCTAAAGCAGAGTGTGATCCATGGATGAGAACTATGCTGTGTGTTTCACTTCAGAAAAGGAGTTAAATCCCAGGCTCTAAGTCTTCCTACAAGCAAGACTTCGTTTCAGGTAAGGGCAGTCACTTTTTAGCTCAAATGAACTACATCGTTCACTGAGCTCACACGTTTCCCATCTTACCTGACAAGCTTTGGATGATAGAGGGTCAGTGCTTTGTATCAGTTTCAGAAGCAGATTTGGAATACATATGGTCCATATGTGTAGGAATCACCGTTCTTTTGTTCTGGGCACACTCAGATTTCCTGCTGTATTAGAGACTCTAGAAAGCAAGACCGTGCTTCTTGCTCTAAAGCAGAGTGTGATCCATGGATGAGAACTATACTGTGTGTTTCCCTTCAAAAATGGAGTTAAATCCCAGCCTCTGCGTCACTCTACAGGCAAGACTTCGTTTCATGTAAGGGCAGTAACTTTTCAGCTCAAACGAACTACATCATTCACGAAGCTCACACGTTTCTCATCTTAACAGACAAGCATTGGATGTTAGAAGACCAGTGCTTTGTATCAGTTTCAGAAGAAGAGTTGGACTAGATATGGTCCGTATGTGTAGGAAACACCGTTCTTTTGTTCTCAGCACACTCACGTTTCCTGCTGTCTTAGAGAATCTAGAAAGCAAGAGCGTGCTTCTCACTCTAAAGCAGAGTGTGATCCATGGATGAGAACTATGCTGTGTGTTTCCCTTCAGAAATGGAGTTAAATCCCAGGCTCTGTGTCTTCCTACAAGCAAGACTTCGTTTCAGGATAGGGCAGTCACTTTTCTGCTCAAACGAACTACATCGTTCACTGAGCTCACACGTTTCTCATCTTAACAGACAAGCATTGGATGTTAGCGGACCAGTGCTTTGTACCAGTTTCAGAAGCAGAGTTGGACTATATAATGTCTGTATGTGTAGGAAACACCGTTCTTTTGTTCTCAGCACACTCACATTTCCTGCTGTCTTAGATTCTAGAAAGCAAGATCGTGCTTCTCGCTCTAAAGCAGAGTGTGATCCATGGATGAAAACTATGCTGTGTGTTTCACTTCAGAAATGGAGTTAAATCCCAGGCTCTGAGTCTTCCCACAAGCAAGACTTCCTTTCAGGTAAGGGCAGTCACTTTTCAGCTCAAACGAACTACATCGTTCACTGAGCTCACAATTTTCTCATCTTAACAGACAAGCATTGCTTGTTAGAGGAAAAGTGCTTTTTATCAGTTTAAGAAACAGAGTTGGACTAGATATGGTCCGTATGTGTAGGAAACACCGTTCTTTTGTTCTGGGCACACTCAGATTTCCTGCTGTAGTAGAGACTCTAGAAAGCAAGAGAGTGCTTCTTGCTCTAAAGCAGAGTGTGATCCATGGATGAGAACTATGCTGTGTGTTTCCCTTCAGAAAAGGAGTTAAATCCCATGCTCTTCGTCTTCCTACAAGCAAGACTTTGTTTCAGGTAAGGGCAGTCACTTTTCAGCTCAAACGAACTACATCGTTCACTGAGCTCACACGTTTCTCATCTTAACACACAAGCATTGGATGTTAGCGGACCAGTGCTTTGTATCAGTTTCAGAAGAAGAGTTGGACTAGATATGGTCCGTATGTGTAGGAAACACCGTTCTTTTGTTCTCAGCACACTCATGTTTCCAGCTGTCTTAGAGACAATAGAAAGCAAGAGCGGGCTTATCGCTCTAAAGCAGAGTGTGATCCATGGATGAGAACTATGCTGTGTGTTTCACTTCAGAAATGGAGTTAAATCCCAGGCTCTGAGTCTTCCTACAAGCAAGACTTCGTTTCAGGTAAGGGCAGTCACTTTTTAGCTCAAACGAACTACATCGTTCACTGAGCTCACACGTTTCTCATCTTACCTGACAAGCTTTGGATGTTAGAGGGTCAGTGCTTTGCATCAGATTCAGAAGCAGATTTGGAATACATATGGTCCATATGTGTAGGAATCACCGTTCTTTTGTTCTGGGCACACTCAGATTTCCTGCTGTAGTAGAGACTCTAGAAAGCAAGAGCGTGCTTCTTGCTCTAAAGCACAGTGTGATCCATGGATGAGAAATATGCTGTGTGTTTCCCTTCAAAAATGGAGTTAAATCCCAGCCTCTGCGTCATTCCACAGGCAAGACTTCGTTTCATGTAAGGGCAGTAACTTTTCAGCTCAAACGAACTACATCATTCACGAAGCTCACACGTTTCTCATCTTAACAGACAATCATTGCATGTTAGAAGACCAGTGCTTTGTATCAGTTTCAGAAGAAGAGTTGGACTAGATATCGTCCGTATGTGTAGGAAACACCGTTCTTTTGTTCTCAGCACACTCACGTTTCCTGCTGTCTTAGAGAATCTAGAAAGCAAGAGCGTGCTTCTCACTCTAAAGCAGAGTGTGATCAATGGATGAGAACTATGCTGTGTGTTTCTCTTCAGAAATGGAGTTAAATCCCAGGCTCTGTGTCTTCCTACAAGCAAGACTTCGTTTCAGGATAGGGCAGTCACTTTTCTGCTCAAACGAACTACATCCTTCACTGAGCTCACACGTTTCTCATCTTAACAGACAAGCATTGGATGTTAGCGGACCAGTGCTTTGTACCAGTTTCAGAAGCAGAGTTGGAGTATATAATGTCTGTATGTGTAGGAAACACCGTTCTTTTGTTCTCAGCACACTCAGATTTCCTGCTGTCTTAGATTCTAGAAAGCAAGAGCGTGCTTCTTGCTCTAAAGCACAGTGTGATCCATGGATGAGAAATATGCTGTGTGTTTCCCTTCAAAAATGGAGTTAAATCCCAGCCTCTGCGTCATTCTACAGGCAAGACTTCGTTTCATGTAAGGGCAGTAACTTTTCAGCTCAAACGAACTACATTGTTCACGAAGCTCACACGTTTCTCATCTTAACAGACAAGCATTGGATGTTAGAGGACCAGTGCTTTGTATCAGTTTCAGAAGAAGAGTTGGACTAGATATGGTCCTTATGTGTAGGAAACACCGTTCTTTTGTTCTGGGCACACTCAGATTTCCTGCTGTAGTAGAGACTCTAGAAAGCAAGAGCGTGCTTCTTGCTCTAAAGCAGAGTGTGATCCATGGATGAGAACTATGCTGTGTGTTTCCCTTCAGAAAAGGAGTTAAATTCCAGGCTCTTTGTCTTCCTACAAGCAAGACTTTGTTTCAGGTAAGGGCAGTCACTTTTCAGCTCAAACGAACTACATCGTTCACTGAGCTCACACGTTTCTCATATTAACAGACAAGCATTGGATGTTAGAGGACCAGTGCTTTGTATCAGTTTCAGAAGAAGAGTTGGACTAGATATGGTCCGTATGTGTAGGAAACACCGTTCTTTTGTTCTCAGCACACTCATGTTTCCTGCTGTCTTAGAGACAATAGAAAGCAAGAGCGGGCTTATCACTCAAAAGCAGAGTGTGATCCATGGATGAGAACTATGGTGTGTGTTTCCCTTCAGAAATGGAGTTAAAGTCCAGGCTCTGTGTCTTCCTACAGGCAAGACTTCGTTTCAGATAAGGGCAGTCACTTTTCAGCCCAAACGAACTACATCGTTCACGAAGCTCACACGTTTCTCATCTTAACAGACAAGCATTGGATGTTAGAGGACCAGTGCTTTGTATCAGTTCAAGAAGCAGAGTTGGACTAGATATGGTCCGTATGTGTAGGAAACACCGTTCTTTTGTTCTCAGCACACTCACGTTTCCTGTTGTCTTAGAGAATCTAGAAAGCAAGAGCGTGCTTCTCGCTGTAAAGCAGAGTGTGATCCATGGATGAATACTATTCTGTGTGTTTCCCTTCAGAAATGGACTTAAATCCCTGGCTCTGTGTCTTACTAAAAGCAAGACTTCGTTTCAGGTAAGGGCAGTCACTTTTCAGTTCAAAGGAACTACATCATTCACAAAGCTCACACGTTTCTCATCTTAACTGACAAGCATTGGATGTTAAAGGACCAGTGCTTTGTATCTGTTTCAGAAGCAGAGTTGTACTAGATATGGTCCGTATGTGTAGAAACACCGTTCTTTTGTTCTCAGCACACTCAGGTTTCCTGCTGTCTTAGAGACTTTAGAAAGCAAGAGCGTGCTTCTCGCTCTAAAGCAGAGTGTGATCCATGGATGAAAACGATGCTGTGTGTTTCCCTTCAGAAAAGGAGTTAAATCCCTGGCTCTATGTCTTCCTACAAGCAAGACTTCGTTTCAGGTAAGGGCAGTCACTTTTAAGCTCAAAAGAACTACATCTTTCACGGAGCTCACACGTTTCTCATCTTAACAGACAAGCATTGGATGTTAGAGGACCAGTGCTTTGTATCATTTTCAGAAGCAGAGTTGGACTAGATATGGTCCGTATGTGTAGGAAACACCGTTCTTTTGTTCTCAGCACACTCACGTTTTCAGCTGTCTTAGAGACTCTGGAAAGCAAGAGCGTGCTTCTTGTTCTTAAGCAGAGTGTGATCAATGGATGAGACAATGCTGTGTGTTTCACTTCAGAAATGGAGTTAAATCCCATGCTCTGAGTCTCCCCACAAGCAAGACTTCGTTTCAGGTAAGGGCAGTCACTTTTCTGCTCAAAGGAACTACATCATTCACGAAGCTCACACGATTCTCATCTTAACTGACAAGCATTGGATGTTAGAGGACCAGTGCTTTGTACCAGTTTCATAAGAAGAGTTGCACTATATAATGTCTGTATGTGTAGGAAACACCGTTCTTTTGTTCTCAGCACACTCACGTTTCCTGCTGTCTTAGATTCTAGAAAGCAAGATCGTGCTTCTCGCTCTAAAGCAGAGTGTGATCCATGGATGAGAACTATGCTGTGTGTTTCACTTCAGAAATGGAGTTAAATCCCAGGCTCTGAGTCTTCCTACAAGCAAGACTTCGTTTCAGGTAAGGGCAGTCACTTTTTAGCTCAAACGAACTACATCGTTCACTGAGCTCACACGTTTTTGATCTTACCTGACAAGCTTTGGATGATAGAGGGTCAGTGCTTTGTATCAGTTTCAGAAGCAGATTTGGAATACATATGGTCCATATGTGTAGGAATCACCGTTCTTTTGTTCTGGGCACACTCAGATTTCCTGCTGTATTAGAGACTCTAGAAAGCAAGACCGTGCTTCTTGCTCTAAAGCAGAGTGTGATCCATGGATGAGAACTATGCTGTGTGTTTCCCTTCAAAATGGAGTTAAATCCCAGCCTCTGCGTCATTCTACAGGCAAGACTTCGTTTCATGTAAGGGCAGGAACTTTTCAGCTCAAACGAACTACATCGTTCACGAAGCTCACACGTTTCTCATCTTAACAGACAAGCATTGCATGTTAGAGGACCAGTGCGTTGTATCAGTTTGAGAAGAAGAGTTGGACTAGATATGGTCCGTATGTGTAGGAAACACCGTTCTTTTGTTCTCAGCACACTCACGTTTCCTGCTGTCTTAGAGACTCTAGAAAGCAAGAGCGTGCATATCGCTCAAAAGCAGAGTGTGATCCATGGATGAGACAATGCTGTGTGTTTCACTTCAGAAATGCAATTAAATCCCATGCTCTGAGTCTCCCTACAAGCAAGACTTCTTTTCAGGTAAGGACAGTCACTTTTCTGCTCAAAGGAACTACATCTTTCACGAAGCTCACACGTTTCTCATCTTAACAGACAAGCATTGGATGTTAGAGGACCAGTGCATTGTATCAGTTTCAGAAGAAGATTTGGACTACATATAGTCCGTATGTGTAGGAAACACCGTTCTTTGTTCTGGGCACACTCAGATTTCCTGCTGTATTAGAGACTCTAGAAAGCAAGATCGTGCTTCTTGTTCTAAAGCAGAGTGTGATCAATGGATGAGAACACTGCTGTGTGTTTCACTTCAGAAATGGAGTTAAATCCCAGGCTGTGTGTCTTCCTACAAGCAAGACTTCGTTTCAGGTAAGGTCAGTCATTTTTTGCTCAAACGAACTACATCGTTCACGAAGCTCACACGTTTCTCATCTTAACAGGCAAGCATTGGATCTTAGAGGACCAGTGCTTTGTATCAGTTTCAGAAGAAGAGTTGGACTAGTTATGGTCCGTATGTGTAGCAAACCCCGTTCTTTTGTTCTCAGCACACTCACATTTCCTGCTGTCTTAGAGAATCTAGAAAGCAAGAGCGTGCTTCTCACTCTAAAGCAGAGTGTGATCCATGGATGAGAACTATGCTGTGTGTTTCCCTTCAGAAATGGAGTTAAATCCCAGGCGCTGTGTCTTCCTACAAGCAAGACTTCGTTTCAGGAAAGGGCAGTCACTTTTCTGCTCAAACGAACTACATCTTTCACGAAGCTCACACGTTTCTCATCTTAACTGACAAGCATTGGATGTTAGAGGAGCAGTGCTTTGTACCAGTTTCAGAAGAAGAGTTGGACTATATAATGTCTGTATGTGTAGGAAACACCGTTCTTTTGTTCTCAGCACACTCACGTTTCCTGCTGTCTTAGATTCTAGAAAGCAAGATCGTGCTTCTCGCTCTAAAGCAGAGTGTGATCCATGGATGAAAACTATGCTGTGTGTTTCACTTCAGAAATGGAGTTAAATCCCAGGCTCTGAGTCTTCCCACAAGCAAGACTTCCTTTCTGGTAAGGGCAGTCACTTTTCAGCTCAAACGAACTACATCGTTCACGAAGCTCACACGTTTCTCGTCTTAACAGACAAGCATTGGATGTTAGAAGACCAGTGCTTTGTATCAGTTCAAGAAGCAGAGTAGGACTAGATATGGTCTGTATGTGTAGGAAACACCGTTCTTTTGTTCTCAGCACACTCACGTTTCCTGCTGTCTTAGAGAATCTAGAAAGCAAGAGCGTGCTTCTCGCTCTAAAGCAGAGTGTGCTCCATGGATGAGAACTATGCTGTGTGTTTCCCTTCAGAAATGGAGTTAAATCCCAGGCTCTGAGTCTTCCTACAAGCAAGACTTCGTTTCAGGTAAGGGCAGTCACTTTTTAGCTCGAACGAACTACATCGTTCACTGAGCTCACACGTTTCTCATCTTACCTGACAAGCATTGGATGATAGAGGGTCAGTGCTTTGTATCAGTTTCAGAAGCAGATTTGGAATACATATGGTCCATATGTGTAGGAATCACCGTTCTTTTGTTCTGGGCACACTCAGATTTCCTGCTGTATTAGAGACTCTAGAAAGCAAGAGCGTGCTTCTTGCTCTAAAGCAGAGTGTGATCCATGGATGAGAACTATGCTGTGTGTTTCCCTTCAAAAATGGAGTTAAATCCCAGCCTCTGCGTCATTCTACAGGCAAGACTTCGTTTCATGTAAGGGCAGTAACTTTTCAGCTCAAACGAACTACATCATTCACGAAGCTCACACGTTTCTCATCTTAACAGACAAGCATTGGATGTTAGAGGACCAGTGCTTTGTATCAGTTTCAGAAGAAGAGTTGGACTAGATATGGTCCGTATGTGTATGAAACACTGTTCTTTTGTTCTCAGCACACTCACGTTTCCTGCTGTCTTAGAGACTCTAGAAAGCAAGAGCGTGCATATCGCTCAAAAGCAGAGTGTGATCCATGGATGAGACAATGCTGTGTGTTTCACTTCAGAAATGCAATTAAATCCCATGCTCTGAGTCTCCCTACAAGCAAGACTTCTTTTCAGGTAAGGACAGTCACTTTTCTGCTCAAAAGAACTACATCGTTCACGAAGCTCACACATTTCTCATCTTAACTGACAAGCATTGGATGTTAGAGGACCAGTGCATTGTATCAGTTTCAGAAGAAGATTTGGACTACATAAAGTCCGTATGTGTAGGAAACACCGTTCTTTTGTTCTGGGCACACTCAGATTTCCTGCTGTAGTAGAGACTCTAGAAAGCAAGAGCGTGCTTCTTGCCCTAAAGCAGAGTGTGATCCATGGATGAGAACTATGCTGTGTGTTTCCCTTCAGAAATGGAGTTAAACCCCAGGCTCTGTGTCTTCCTACAGGCAAGACTTCGTTTCAGATAAGGGCAGTCACTTTTCAGCTCAAACGAACTACATCTTTCACGAAGCTCACACGTTTCTCATCTTAACAGACAAGCATTGGATGTTAGAGGACTAGTGCTGTGTATCAGTTTCAGAAGAAGAGTTGGACTAGATGTGGTCCTTATGTGTAGCAAACACCGTTCTTTTGTTCTCAGCACACTCACATTTCCTGCTGTCTTAGAGAATCTAGAAAGCAAGAGCGTGCTTCTCACTCTAAAGCAGAGTGTGATCCATGGATGAGAACTATGCTGTGTGTTTCCGTTCAGAAATGGAGTTAAATCCCAGGCTCTGTGTCTTCCTACAAGCAAGACTTCATTTCAGGATAGGGCAGTCACTTTTCTGCTCAAACGAACTACATCTTTCACGAAGCTAACACGTTTCTCATCTTAACTGACAAGCATTGGATGTTAGAGGAGCAGTGCTTTGTACCAGTTTCAGAAGCAGAGTTGGACTATATAATGTCTGTATGTGTAGGAAACACCGTTCTTTTGTTCTCAGCACACTCATGTTTCCTGCTGTCTTAGAGACAATAGAAAGCAAGAGCGGGCTTATCACTCAAAAGCAGAGTGTGATCCATGGATGAGAACTATGGTGTGTGTTTCCCTTCAGAAATGGAGTTAAAGTCCAGGCTCTGTGTCTTCCTACAGGCAAGACTTCGTTTCAGATAAGGGCAGTCACTTTTCAGCCCAAACGAACTACATCGTTCACGAAGCTCACACGTTTCTCATCTTAACAGACAAGCATTGGATGTTAGAGGACCAGTGCTTTGTATCAGTTCAAGAAGCAGAGTTGGACTAGATATGGTCCGTATGTGTAGGAAACACCGTTCTTTTGTTCTCAGCACACTCACGTTTCCTGTTGTCTTAGAGAATCTAGAAAGCAAGAGCGTGCTTCTCGCTGTAAAGCAGAGTGTGATCCATGGATGAATACTATTCTGTGTGTTTCCCTTCAGAAATGGACTTAAATCCCTGGCTCTGTGTCTTACTAAAAGCAAGACTTCGTTTCAGGTAAGGGCAGTCACTTTTCAGTTCAAAGGAACTACATCATTCACAAAGCTCACACGTTTCTCATCTTAACTGACAAGCATTGGATGTTAAAGGACCAGTGCTTTGTATCTGTTTCAGAAGCAGAGTTGTACTAGATATGGTCCGTATGTGTAGAAACACCGTTCTTTTGTTCTCAGCACACTCAGGTTTCCTGCTGTCTTAGAGACTTTAGAAAGCAAGAGCGTGCTTCTCGCTCTAAAGCAGAGTGTGATCCATGGATGAAAACGATGCTGTGTGTTTCCCTTCAGAAAAGGAGTTAAATCCCTGGCTCTATGTCTTCCTACAAGCAAGACTTCGTTTCAGGTAAGGGCAGTCACTTTTAAGCTCAAAAGAACTACATCTTTCACGGAGCTCACACGTTTCTCATCTTAACAGACAAGCATTGGATGTTAGAGGACCAGTGCTTTGTATCATTTTCAGAAGCAGAGTTGGACTAGATATGGTCCGTATGTGTAGGAAACACCGTTCTTTTGTTCTCAGCACACTCACGTTTTCAGCTGTCTTAGAGACTCTGGAAAGCAAGAGCGTGCTTCTTGTTCTTAAGCAGAGTGTGATCAATGGATGAGACAATGCTGTGTGTTTCACTTCAGAAATGGAGTTAAATCCCATGCTCTGAGTCTCCCCACAAGCAAGACTTCGTTTCAGGTAAGGGCAGTCACTTTTCTGCTCAAAGGAACTACATCATTCACGAAGCTCACACGATTCTCATCTTAACTGACAAGCATTGGATGTTAGAGGACCAGTGCTTTGTACCAGTTTCATAAGAAGAGTTGCACTATATAATGTCTGTATGTGTAGGAAACACCGTTCTTTTGTTCTCAGCACACTCACGTTTCCTGCTGTCTTAGATTCTAGAAAGCAAGATCGTGCTTCTCGCTCTAAAGCAGAGTGTGATCCATGGATGAGAACTATGCTGTGTGTTTCACTTCAGAAATGGAGTTAAATCCCAGGCTCTGAGTCTTCCTACAAGCAAGACTTCGTTTCAGGTAAGGGCAGTCACTTTTTAGCTCAAACGAACTACATCGTTCACTGAGCTCACACGTTTTTGATCTTACCTGACAAGCTTTGGATGATAGAGGGTCAGTGCTTTGTATCAGTTTCAGAAGCAGATTTGGAATACATATGGTCCATATGTGTAGGAATCACCGTTCTTTTGTTCTGGGCACACTCAGATTTCCTGCTGTATTAGAGACTCTAGAAAGCAAGACCGTGCTTCTTGCTCTAAAGCAGAGTGTGATCCATGGATGAGAACTATGCTGTGTGTTTCCCTTCAAAATGGAGTTAAATCCCAGCCTCTGCGTCATTCTACAGGCAAGACTTCGTTTCATGTAAGGGCAGGAACTTTTCAGCTCAAACGAACTACATCGTTCACGAAGCTCACACGTTTCTCATCTTAACAGACAAGCATTGCATGTTAGAGGACCAGTGCGTTGTATCAGTTTGAGAAGAAGAGTTGGACTAGATATGGTCCGTATGTGTAGGAAACACCGTTCTTTTGTTCTCAGCACACTCACGTTTCCTGCTGTCTTAGAGACTCTAGAAAGCAAGAGCGTGCATATCGCTCAAAAGCAGAGTGTGATCCATGGATGAGACAATGCTGTGTGTTTCACTTCAGAAATGCAATTAAATCCCATGCTCTGAGTCTCCCTACAAGCAAGACTTCTTTTCAGGTAAGGACAGTCACTTTTCTGCTCAAAGGAACTACATCTTTCACGAAGCTCACACGTTTCTCATCTTAACAGACAAGCATTGGATGTTAGAGGACCAGTGCATTGTATCAGTTTCAGAAGAAGATTTGGACTACATATAGTCCGTATGTGTAGGAAACACCGTTCTTTGTTCTGGGCACACTCAGATTTCCTGCTGTATTAGAGACTCTAGAAAGCAAGATCGTGCTTCTTGTTCTAAAGCAGAGTGTGATCAATGGATGAGAACACTGCTGTGTGTTTCACTTCAGAAATGGAGTTAAATCCCAGGCTGTGTGTCTTCCTACAAGCAAGACTTCGTTTCAGGTAAGGTCAGTCATTTTTTGCTCAAACGAACTACATCGTTCACGAAGCTCACACGTTTCTCATCTTAACAGGCAAGCATTGGATCTTAGAGGACCAGTGCTTTGTATCAGTTTCAGAAGAAGAGTTGGACTAGTTATGGTCCGTATGTGTAGCAAACCCCGTTCTTTTGTTCTCAGCACACTCACATTTCCTGCTGTCTTAGAGAATCTAGAAAGCAAGAGCGTGCTTCTCACTCTAAAGCAGAGTGTGATCCATGGATGAGAACTATGCTGTGTGTTTCCCTTCAGAAATGGAGTTAAATCCCAGGCGCTGTGTCTTCCTACAAGCAAGACTTCGTTTCAGGAAAGGGCAGTCACTTTTCTGCTCAAACGAACTACATCTTTCACGAAGCTCACACGTTTCTCATCTTAACTGACAAGCATTGGATGTTAGAGGAGCAGTGCTTTGTACCAGTTTCAGAAGAAGAGTTGGACTATATAATGTCTGTATGTGTAGGAAACACCGTTCTTTTGTTCTCAGCACACTCACGTTTCCTGCTGTCTTAGATTCTAGAAAGCAAGATCGTGCTTCTCGCTCTAAAGCAGAGTGTGATCCATGGATGAAAACTATGCTGTGTGTTTCACTTCAGAAATGGAGTTAAATCCCAGGCTCTGAGTCTTCCCACAAGCAAGACTTCCTTTCTGGTAAGGGCAGTCACTTTTCAGCTCAAACGAACTACATCGTTCACGAAGCTCACACGTTTCTCGTCTTAACAGACAAGCATTGGATGTTAGAAGACCAGTGCTTTGTATCAGTTCAAGAAGCAGAGTAGGACTAGATATGGTCTGTATGTGTAGGAAACACCGTTCTTTTGTTCTCAGCACACTCACGTTTCCTGCTGTCTTAGAGAATCTAGAAAGCAAGAGCGTGCTTCTCGCTCTAAAGCAGAGTGTGCTCCATGGATGAGAACTATGCTGTGTGTTTCCCTTCAGAAATGGAGTTAAATCCCAGGCTCTGAGTCTTCCTACAAGCAAGACTTCGTTTCAGGTAAGGGCAGTCACTTTTTAGCTCGAACGAACTACATCGTTCACTGAGCTCACACGTTTCTCATCTTACCTGACAAGCATTGGATGATAGAGGGTCAGTGCTTTGTATCAGTTTCAGAAGCAGATTTGGAATACATATGGTCCATATGTGTAGGAATCACCGTTCTTTTGTTCTGGGCACACTCAGATTTCCTGCTGTATTAGAGACTCTAGAAAGCAAGAGCGTGCTTCTTGCTCTAAAGCAGAGTGTGATCCATGGATGAGAACTATGCTGTGTGTTTCCCTTCAAAAATGGAGTTAAATCCCAGCCTCTGCGTCATTCTACAGGCAAGACTTCGTTTCATGTAAGGGCAGTAACTTTTCAGCTCAAACGAACTACATCATTCACGAAGCTCACACGTTTCTCATCTTAACAGACAAGCATTGGATGTTAGAGGACCAGTGCTTTGTATCAGTTTCAGAAGAAGAGTTGGACTAGATATGGTCCGTATGTGTATGAAACACTGTTCTTTTGTTCTCAGCACACTCACGTTTCCTGCTGTCTTAGAGACTCTAGAAAGCAAGAGCGTGCATATCGCTCAAAAGCAGAGTGTGATCCATGGATGAGACAATGCTGTGTGTTTCACTTCAGAAATGCAATTAAATCCCATGCTCTGAGTCTCCCTACAAGCAAGACTTCTTTTCAGGTAAGGACAGTCACTTTTCTGCTCAAAAGAACTACATCGTTCACGAAGCTCACACATTTCTCATCTTAACTGACAAGCATTGGATGTTAGAGGACCAGTGCATTGTATCAGTTTCAGAAGAAGATTTGGACTACATAAAGTCCGTATGTGTAGGAAACACCGTTCTTTTGTTCTGGGCACACTCAGATTTCCTGCTGTAGTAGAGACTCTAGAAAGCAAGAGCGTGCTTCTTGCCCTAAAGCAGAGTGTGATCCATGGATGAGAACTATGCTGTGTGTTTCCCTTCAGAAATGGAGTTAAACCCCAGGCTCTGTGTCTTCCTACAGGCAAGACTTCGTTTCAGATAAGGGCAGTCACTTTTCAGCTCAAACGAACTACATCTTTCACGAAGCTCACACGTTTCTCATCTTAACAGACAAGCATTGGATGTTAGAGGACTAGTGCTGTGTATCAGTTTCAGAAGAAGAGTTGGACTAGATGTGGTCCTTATGTGTAGCAAACACCGTTCTTTGTTCTCAGCACACTCACATTTCCTGCTGTCTTAGAGAATCTAGAAAGCAAGAGCGTGCTTCTCACTCTAAAGCAGAGTGTGATCCATGGATGAGAACTATGCTGTGTGTTTCCGTTCAGAAATGGAGTTAAATCCCAGGCTCTGTGTCTTCCTACAAGCAAGACTTCATTTCAGGATAGGGCAGTCACTTTTCTGCTCAAACGAACTACATCTTTCACGAAGCTAACACGTTTCTCATCTTAACTGACAAGCATTGGATGTTAGAGGAGCAGTGCTTTGTACCAGTTTCAGAAGCAGAGTTGGACTATATAATGTCTGTATGTGTAGGAAACACCGTTCTTTTGTTCTCAGCACACTCAAGTTTCCTACTGTCTTAGATTCTAGAAAGCAAGATCGTGCTTCTCGCTCTAAAGCAGAGTGTGATCCATGGATGAAAACTATGCTGTGTGTTTCACTTCAGAAATGGAGTTAAATCCCAGGCTCTGAGTCTTCAAACAAGCAAGACTTCCTTTCAGGTAAGGGCAGTCACTTTTCAGCTCAAACGAACTACATCGTTCACTGAGCTCACAATTTTCTCATCTTAACAGACAAGCATTGGATGTTAGCGGACCAGTGCTTTGTATCAGTTTCAGAAGAAGAGTTGGACTAGATATGGTCCGTATGTGTAGGAAACACCATTCTTTTGTTCTCAGCACACTCATGTTTCCTGCTGTCTTAGAGACAATAGAAAGCAAGAGCGGGCTTATCGCTCTAAAGCAGAGTGTGATCCATGGATGAGAACTATGCTGTGTGTTTCCCTTCAGAAATGGAGTTAAATCCCAGGCTCTGAGTCTTCCTACAAGCAAGACTTCGTTTCAGGTAAGGGCAGTCACTTTTTAGCTCAAACGAACTACATCGTTCACTGAGCTCACACGTTTCTCATCTTACCTGACAAGAATTGGATGATAGAGGGTCAGTGCTTTGTATCAGTTTCAGAAGCAGATTTGGAATACATATGGTCCATATGTGTAGGAATCACCGTTCTTTTGTTCTGGGCACACTCAGATTTCCTGCTGTATTAGAGACTCTAGAAAGCAAGATCGTGCTTCTTGTTCTAAAGCAGAGTGTGATCAATGGATGAGAACACTGCTGTGTGTTTCACTTCAGAAATGGAGTTAAATCCCAGTCTGTGTGTCTTCCTACAAGCAAGACTTCGTTTCAGGTAAGGTCAGTCATTTTTTGCTCAAACGAACTACATCGTTCACGAAGCTCACACGTTTCTCATCTTAACAGGCAAGCATTGGATGTTAGAGGACCAGTGCATTGTATCAGTTTCAGAAGAAGATTTGGACTACATAAAGACCGTATGTGTAGGAAACACCGTTCTTTTGTTCTGGGCACACTCAGGTTTCCTGCTGTCTTAGAGACTTTAGGAAGCAAGAGCATGCTTCTCGCTCTAAAGCAGAGTGTGATCCATGGATGAAAACGATGCTGTGTGTTTCCCTTCAGAAAAGGAGTTAAATCCCTGGCTCTATGTCTTCCTACAAGCAAGACTTCGTTTCAGGTAAGGGCAGTCACTTTTAAACTCCAAAGAACTACATCTTTCACGGAGCTCACACGTTTCTCATCTTAACAGACAAGCATTGGATGTTAGAGGACCAGTGCTTTGTATCATTTTCAGAAGCAGAGTTGGACTAGATATGGTCAGTATGTGTAGGAAACACCGTTCTTTTGTTCTCAGCACACTCACGTTTTCAGCTGTCTTAGAGACTCTGGAAAGCAAGAGCGTGCTTCTTGTTCTTAAGCAGAGTGTGATCAATGGATGAGACAATGCTGTGTGTTTCACTTCAGAAATGGAGTTAAATCCCATGCTCTGAGTCTCCCCACAAGCAAGACTTCGTTTCAGGTAAGGGCAGTCACTTTTCTGCTCAAAGGAACTACATCATTCACGAAGCTCACACGATTCTCATCTTAACTGACAAGCATTGGATGTTAGAGGACCAGTGCTTTGTACCAGTTTCATAAGAAGAGTTGGACTATATAATGTCTGTATGTGTAGGAAACACCGTTCTTTTGTTCTCAGCACACTCACGTTTCCTGCTGTCTTAGATTCTAGAAAGCAAGATCGTGCTTCTCGCTCTAAAGCAGAGTGTGATCCATGGATGAGAACTATGCTGTGTGTTTCACTTCAGAAATGGAGTTAAATCCCAGGCTCTGAGTCTTCCTACAAGCAAGACTTCGTTTCAGGTAAGGGCAGTCACTTTTTAGCTCAATCGAACTACATCCTTCACTGAGCTCACACGTTTCTGATCTTACCTGACAAGCTTGGATGATAGAGGGTCAGTGCTTTGTATCAGTTTCAGAAGCAGATTTGGAATACATATGGTCCATATGTGTAGGAATCACCGTTCTTTTGTTCTGGGCACACTCAGATTCCCTGCTGTATTAGAGACTCTAGAAAGCAAGACCGTGCTTCTTGCTCTAAAGCAGAGTGTGATCCATGGATGAGAACTATGCTGTGTGTTTCCCTTCAAAAATGGAGTTAAATCCCAGCCTCTGCGTCATTCTACAGGCAAGACTTCGTTTCATGTAAGGGCAGGAACTTTTCAGCTCAAACGAACTACATCGTTCACGAAGCTCACACGTTTCTCATCTTAACAGACAAGCATTGCATGTTAGAGGACCAGTGCGTTGTATCAGTTTGAGAAGAAGAGTTGGACTAGATATGGTCCGTATGTGTAGGAAACACCGTTCTTTTGTTCTCAGCAAACTCACGTTTCCTGCTGTCTTAGAGACTCTAGAAAGCAATAGCGTGCATATCGCTCAAAAGCAGAGTGTGATCCATGGATGAGACAATGCTGTGTGTTTCACTTCAGAAATGCAATTAAATCCCATGCTCTGAGTCTCCCTACAAGCAAGACTTCTTTTCAGGTAAGGACAGTCACTTTTCTGCTCAAAGGAACTACATCGTTCACGAAGCTCACACGTTTCTCATCTTAACAGACAAGCATTGGATGTTAGAGGACCAGTGCATTGTATCAGTTTCAGAAGAAGATTTGGAATACATATAGTCCGTATGTGTAGGAAACACCGTTCTTTGTTCTGGGCACACTCAGATTTCCTGCTGTATTAGAGACTCTAGAAAGCAAGATCGTGCTTCTTGTTCTAAAGCAGAGTGTGATCAATGGATGAGAACACTGCTGTGTGTTTCACTTCAGAAATGGAGTTAAATCCCAGGCTGTGTGTCTTCCTACAAGCAAGACTTCGTTTCAGGTAAGGTCAGTCATTTTTTGCTCAAACGAACTACATCGTTCACGAAGCTCACACGTTTCTCATCTTAACAGGCAAGCATTGGATCTTAGAGGACCAGTGCTTTGTATCAGTTTCAGAAGAAGAGTTGGACTAGTTATGGTCCGTATGTGTAGGAAACACCATTCTTTTGTTCTCAGCACACTCACATTTCCTGCTGTCTTAGAGAATCTAGAAAGCAAGAGCGTGCTTCTCACTCTAAAGCAGAGTGTGATCCATGGATGAGAACTATGCTGTGTGTTTCCCTTCAGAAATGGAGTTAAATCCCAGGCTCTGTGTCTTCCTACAAGCAAGACTTCATTTCAGGATAGGGCAGTCACTTTTCTGCTCAAACGAACTACATCTTTCACGAAGCTCACACGTTTCTCATCTTAACTGACAAGCATTGGATGTTAGAGGAGCAGTGCTTTGTACCAGTTTCAGAAGCAGAGTTGGACTATATAATGTCTGTATGTGTAGGAAACACCGTTCTTTTGTTCTCAGCACACTCACGTTTCCTGCTGTCTTAGATTCTAGAAAGCAAGATCGTGCTTCTCGCTCTAAAGCAGAGTGTGATCCATGGATGAAAACTATGCTGTGTGTTTCACTTCAGAAATGGAGTTAAATCCCAGGCTCTGAGTCTTCCCACAAGCAAGACTTCCTTTCAGGTAAGGGCAGTCACTTTTCAGCTCAAACGAACTACATCGTTCACTGAGCTCACAATTTTCTCATCTTAACAGACAAGCATTGGATGTTAGCGGACCAGTGCTTTGTATCAGTTTCAGAAGAAGAGTTGGACTAGATATGGTCCGTATGTGTAGGAAACACCGTTCTTTTGTTCTCAGCACACTCATGTTTCCTGCTGTCTTAGAGACAATAGAAAGCAAGAGCGGGCTTATCGCTCTAAAGCAGAGTGTGATCCATGGATGAGAACTATGCTGTGTGTTTCACTTCAGAAATGGAGTTAAATCCCAGGCTCTGAGTCTTCCTACAAGCAAGACTTCCTTTCAGGTAAGGGCAGTCACTTTTTAGCACAAACGAACTACATCGTTCACTGAGCTCACACGTTTCTCATCTTACCTGACAAGCTTTGGATGTTAGAGGGTCAGTGCTTTGCATCAGATTCAGAAGCAGATTTGGAATACATATGGTCCATATGTGTAGGAATCACCGTTCATTTGTTCTGGGCACACTCAGATTTCCTGCTGTCTTAGAGACTCTAGAAAACAAGATCGTGCTTCTTGTTCTAAAGCAGAATGTGTTCAATGGATGAGAACACTGCTGTGTGTTTCACTTCAGAAATGGAGTTAAATCCCAGGCTGTGTGTCTTCCTACAAGCAAGACTTCGTTTCAGGTAAGGTCAGTCATTTTTTGCTCAAATAAACTACTTCGTTCACGAAGCTCACACGTTTCTCATCTTAACAGACAAGCATTGGATCTTAGAGGACCAGTGCTTTGTATCAGTTTCAGAAGAAGAGTTGGACTAGATATGGTCCGTATGTGTAGCAAACACCGTTCTTTTGTTCTCAGCACCCTCACATTTCCTGCTGTCTTAGAGAATCTAGAAAGCAAGGGCGTGCTTCTCACTCTAAAGCAGAGTGTGATCCATGGATGAGAACTATGCTGTGTGTTTCCCTTCAGAAATGGAGTTAAATCCCAGGCTCTGTGTCTTCCTACAATCAAGACTTCGTTTCAGGAAAGGGCAGTCACTTTTCTGCTCAAACGAACTACATCTTTCACGAAGCTCACACGTTTCTCATCTTAACTGACAAGCATTGGATGTTAGAGGAGTAGTGCTTTGTACCAGTTTCAGAAGCAGTGTTGGACTATATAATGTCTGTATGTGTAGGAAACACCGTTCTTTTGTTCTCAGCACACTCACGTTTCCTGCTGTCTTAGATTCTAGAAAGCAAGATTGTGCTTCTCGCTCTAAAGCAGAGTGTGATCCATGGATGAAAACTATGCTGTGTGTTTCCCTTCAGAAATGGAGTTAAATCCCAGGCTCTGAGTCTTCCCACAAGCAAGACTTCCTTTCAGGTAAGGGCAGTCACTTTTCAGCTCAAACGAACTACATCGTTCCCTGAGCTCACACGTTTCTCATATTAACACACAAGCATTGGATGTTAGAGGACCAGTGCTTTGTATCAGTTTCAGAAGAAGAGTTGGACTAGATATGGTCCATATGTGTAGGAAACACCGTTCTTTTGTTCTCAGCACACTCATGTTTCCAGCTGTCTTAGAGACAATAGAAAGCAAGAGCGGGCTTATCGCTCAAAAGCAGAGTGTGATCCATGGATGAGAACTATGCTGTGTGTTTCCCTTCAGAAATGGAGTTAAAGTCCAGGCTCTGTGTCTTCCTACATGCAAGACTTCGTTTCAGATAAGGGCAGTCACTTTTCAGCTCAAACGAACTACATCGTTCACGAAGCTCACACGTTTCTCATCTTAACAGACAAGCATTGGATGTTAGAGGACCAGTGCTTTGTATCAGTTCAAGAAGCAGAGTTTGACTAGATATGGTCCGTATGTGTACGAAACACCGTTCTTTTGTTCTCAGCGCACTCACGTTTCCTGCTGTCTTAGAGAATCTAGAAAGCAAGAGGGTGCTTCTCGCTCTAAAGCAGAGTGTGATCCATGGATGAGAACTATGCTGTGTGTTTCACTTCAGAAATGGAGTGAAATCCCAGGCTCTGAGTCTTCCTACAAGCAAGACTTCGTTTCAGGTAAGGGCAGTCACTTTTTAGCTCAAACGAACTACATCGTTCACTGAGCTCACACGTTTCTCATCTTACCTGACAAGCTTTGGATGATAGAGGGTCAGTGCTTTGTATCAGTTTCAGAAGCAGATTTGGAATACATATGGTCCATATGTGTAGGAATCACCGTTCTTTTGTTCTGGGCACACTCAGATTTCCTGCTGTATTAGAGACTCTAGAAAGCAAGAGCGTGCTTCTTGCTCTAAAGCAGAGTGTGATCCATGGATGAGAACTATGCTGTGTGTTTCCCTTCAAAAATGGAGTTAAATCCCAGCCTCTGCGTCATTCTACAGGCAAGACTTCGTTTCATGTAAGGGCAGTAACTTTTCAGCTCAAACGAACTACATCGTTCACGAAGCTCACACGTTTCTCATCTTAACAGACAAGCATTGGATGTTAGAGGACCAGTGCTTTGTATCAGTTTCAGAAGAAGAGTTGGACTAGATGTGGTCCTTATGTGTAGGAAACACCATTCTTTTGTTCTCAGCACACTCAGATTTCCTGCTGTAGTAGAGAATCTAGAAAGCAAGAGCGTGCTTCTCACTCTAAAGCAGAGTGTGATCCATGGATGAGAACTATGCTGTGTGTTTCCCTTCAGAAATGGAGTTAAATCCCAGGCTCTGTGTCTTCCTACAAGCAAGACTTCGTTTCAGGTAAGGGCAGTCACTTTTTAACTCAAATGAACTAAATCGTTCTCTGAGCTCACACGTTTCTCATCTTACCTGACAAGCTTTGGATGTTAGAGGGTCAGTGCTTTGTATCAGATTCAGAAGCAGATTTGGAATACATATGGTTCATATGTGTAGGAATCACCGTTCTTTTGTTCTGGGCACACTCAGATTTCCTGCTGTATTAGAGACTCTAGAAAGCAAGAGCGTGCTTCTTGCTCTAAAGCAGAGTGTGATCCATGGATGAGAACTATGCTGTGTGTTTCCCTTCAGAAAAGGATTTAAATTCCAGGCTCTTCTTCTTCCTACAAGCAAGACTTTGTTTCAGGTAAGGGCAGTCACTTTTCAGCTCAAACGAACTACATCATTCCCTGAGCTCACACGTTTCTCATATTAACAGACAAGCATTGGATGTTAGAGGACCAGTGCTTTGTATCAGTTCAAGAAGCAGAGTTGGACTAGATATGGTCCGTATGTGTAGGATACACCGTTCTTTTGTTCTCAGCACACTCAGGTTTCCTGCTGTCTTAGAGACTTTAGAAAGCAAGAGCATGATTCTCGCTCTAAAGCAGAGTGTGATCCATGGATGAAAACGATGCTGTGTGTTTCCCTACAGAAAAGGAGTTAAATCCCAGGCTCTATGTCTTCCTACAAGCAAGACTTCGTTTCAGGTAAGGGCAGTCACTTTTCAGCTCAAACGAACTACATCTTTCACGGAGCTCACACGTTTCTCATCTTAACAGACAAGCATTGGATGTTAGAGGACCAGTGCTTTGTATCATTTTCAGAAGCAGAGTTGGACTATATAATGTCCGTATGTGTAGGAAACACCGTTCTTTTGTTCTCAGCACACTCACGTTTCCTGCTGTCTTAGAGACTCTAGAAAGCAAGAGCGTGCTTCTCGCTCTAAAGCAGAGTGTGATCCATGGATGAGAACTATGCTGTGTGTTTCCCTTCAGCTATGGAGTTAAATCCCAGGCTCTGTGTCTTCCTACAAGCAAGACTTCCTTTCAGGTAAGGGCAGTCACTTTTCAGCTCAAACGAACTACATCGTTCACTGAGCTCACACTTTTCTCATCTTAACAGACAAGCATTGGATGTTAGAGGAAAAGTGCTTTTTATCAGTTTAAGAAGCAGAGTTGGACTAGATATGGTCCGTATGTGTAGGAAACACCGTTCTTTTGTTCTCAGCACACTCACGTTTTCAGCTGTCTTAGAGACTCTGGAAAGCAAGAGCATGCTTCTTGTTCTTAAGCAGAGTGTGATCAATGGATGAGACAATGCTGTGTGTTTCTCTTCAGAAATGGAGTTAAATCCCATGCACTGAGTCTCCCCACAAGCAAGACTTCGTTTCAGGTAAGGGCAGTCACTTTTCTGCTCAAAGAAACTACATCATTCACGAAGCTCACACGATTCTCATCTTAACTGACAAGCATTGGATGTTAGAGGACCAGTGCATTGTATCAGTTTCAGAAGAAGATTTGGACTACATATAGACCGTATGTGTAGGAAACACCGTTCTTTTGTTCTGGGCACACTCAGATTTCCTGCTGTATTAGAGACTCTAGAAAGCAAGATCGAGCTTCTTGTTCTAAAGCAGAGTGTGATCAATGGATGAGAACACTGCTGTGTGTTTCAATTCAGAAATAGAGTTAAATCCCAGGCTGTGTGTCTTCGTACAAGCAAGACTTCGTTTCAGGTAAGGTCAGTCATTTTTTGCTCAAACGAACTACATCGTTCACGAAGCTCACACGTTTCTCATCTTAACAGACAAGCATTGGATGTTAGAGGACCAGTGCTTTGTATCAGTTTCAGAAGAAGAGTTGGACTAGATATGGTCCATATGTGTAGCAAACACCGTTCTTTTGTTCTCAGCACACTCACATTTCCTGCTGTCTTAGAGAATCTAGATAGCAAGAGCGTGCTTCTCACTCTAAAGCAGAGTGTGATCCATGGATGAGAACTATGCTGTGTGTTTCCCTTCAGAAATGGAGTTAAATCCCAGGCTCTGTGTCTTCCTACAAGCAAGACTTCGTTTCAGGAAAGGGCAGTCACTTTTCTGCTCAAACGAACTACATCTTTCACGAGGCTCACACGTTTCTCATCTTAACTGACAAGCATTGGATGTTAGAGGAGCAGTGCTTTGTACCAGTTTCAGAAGCAGAGTTGGACTATATAATGTCTGTATGTGTAGGAAACACCATTCTTTTGTTCTCAGCACACTCACGTTTCCTGCTGTCTTAGAATCTAGAAAGCAAGATCGTGCTTCTCGCTCTAAAGCAGAGTGTGATCCATGGATGAAAACTATGCTGTGTGTTTCACTTCAGAAATGGAGTTAAATCCCAGGCTCTGAGTCTTCCCACAAGCAAGACTTCCTTTCAGGTAATGGCAGTCACTTTTTAGCTCAAACGAACTACATCGTTCCCTGAGCTCACACGTTTCTCATATTAACACACAAGCATTGGATGTTAGAGGACCAGTGCTTTGTATCAGTTTCAGAAGAAGAGTTGGACTAGATATGGTCCGTATGTGTAGGAAACACCGTTCTTTTGTTCTCAGCACACTCATGTTTCCTGCTGTCTTAGAGACAATAGAAAGCAAGAGCGGGCTTATCGCTCAAAAGCAGAGTGTGATCCATGGATGAGAACTATGCTGTGTGTTTCCCTTCAGAAATGGACTTAAATCCCAGGCTCTGTGTCTTACTACAAGCAAGACTTCGTTTCAGGTAAGGGCAGTCACTTTTTAGCTCAAACGAACTACATCGTTCACTGAGCTCACATGTTTCTCATTTTACCTGACAAGCTTTGTATGATAGAGGGTCAGTGCTTTGTATCAGTTTCAGAAGCAGATTTGGAATACATATGGTCCATATGTGTAGGAATCACTGTTCTTTTGTTCTGGGCACACTCAGATTTCCCGCTGTATTAGAGACTCTAGAAAGCAAGAGCGTGCTTCTTGCTCTAAAGCAGAGTGTGATCCATGGATGAGAACTATGCTGTGTGTTTCCCTTCAAAAATGGAGTTAAATCCCAGCCTCTGCGTCATTCTACAGGTAAGACTTCTTTTCATGTAAGGGCAGTATCTTTTCAGCTCAAACGAACTACATCGTTCACGAAGCTCACACGTTTCTCATCTTAACAGACAAGCATTGGATGTTAGAGGACCAGTGCTTTGTATCAGTTTCATTAGAAGAGTTGGACTAGATATGGTCCTTATGTGTAGGAAACACCGTTCTTTTGTCTGGGCACACTCAGATTTCCTGCTGTAGTAGAGACTCTAGAAAGCAAGAGCGTGCTTCTTGCTCTAAAGCAGAGTGTGATCCATGGATGAGAAGTATGCTGTGTGGTTCCCTTCAGAAAAGGAGTTAAATTCCAGGATCTTCGTCTTCCTACAAGCAAGACTTTGTTTCAGGTAAGGGCAATCACTTTTCAGCTCAAACGAACTACATTGTTCCCTGAGCTCACACGTTTCTCATATTAACAGACAAGCATTGGATGTTAGAGGACCAGTGCTTTGTATCAGTTTCAGAAGAAGAGTTGGACTAGATATGGTCCGTATGTGTAGGAAACACCGTTCTTTTGTTCTCAGCACACTCAGGTTTCCTGCTGTCTTAGAGACTTTAGAAAGCAAGAGCGTGCTTCTCGCTCTAAAGCAGAGTGTGATCCATGGATGAAAACGATGCTGTGTGTTTCCCTTCAGAAAAGGAGTTAAATCCCAGGCTCTATGTCTTCCTACAAGCAAGACTTCGTTTCAGGTAAGGGCAGTCACTTTTCAGCTCAAACGAACTACATCTTTCACGGAGCTCACACGTTTCTCATCTTAACAGACAAGCATTGGATGTTAGAGGACCAGTGCTTTGTATCATTTTCAGAAGCAGAGTTGGACTAGATATGGTCCGTATGTGTAGGAAACACCGTTCTTTTGTTCTCAGCACACTCACGTTTCCTGCTGTCTTAGAGACTCTAGAAAGCAAGATCGTGCTTCTCGCTCTAAAGCAGAGTGTGATCCATGGATGAGAACTATGCTGTGTGTTTCCCTTCAGATATGGAGTTAAATCCCAGGCTCTGTGTCTTCCTACAAGCAAGACTTCCTTTCAGGTAAGGGCAGTCACTTTTCAGTTCAAACGAACTACATCGTTCACTGAGCTCACACTTTTCTCATCTTAACAGACAAGCATTGGATGTTAGAGGAAAAGTGCTTTTTATCAGTTTAAGAAGCAGAGTTGGACTAGATATGGTCCGTATGTGTAGGAAACACCTTTCTTTTGTTCTCAGCACACTCACGTTTTCCGCTGTCTTAGAGACTCTGGAAAGCAAGAGCGTGCTTCTTGTTCTTAAGCAGAGTGTGATCAATGGATGAGACAATGCTGTGTGTTTCACTTCAGAAATGGAGTTAAATCCCATGCTCTGAGTCTCCCCACAAGCAAGACTTCGTTTCAGGTAAGGGCAGTTTCTTTTCTGCTCAAAGGAACTACATCATTCACGAAGCTCACACGATTCTCATCTTAACTGACAAGCATTGGATGTTAGAGGACCAGTGCATTGTATCAGTTTCAGAAGAAGATTTGGACTACATATAGACTGTATGTGTAGGAAACACCGTTCTTTTGTTCTCAGCACACTCACGTTTCCTGCTTTCTTAGATTCTAGAAAGCAAGATCGTGCTTCTCGCTCTAAAGCAGAGTGTGATCCATGGATGAGAACTATGCTGTGTGTTTCACTTCAGAAAAGGAGTTAAATCCCAGGCTCTAAGTCTTCCTACAAGCAAGACTTCGTTTCAGGTAAGGGCAGTCACTTTTTAGCTCAAACGAACTACATCGTTCACTGAGCTCACACGTTTCCCATCTTACCTGACAAGCTTTGGATGATAGAGGGTCAGTGCTTTGTATCAGTTTCAGAAGCAGATTTGGAATACATATGGTCCATATGTGTAGGAATCACCGTTCTTTTGTTCTGGGCACACTCAGATTTCCTGCTGTATTAGAGACTCTAGAAAGCAAGACCGTGCTTCTTGCTCTAAAGCAGAGTGTGATCCATGGATGAGAACTATGCTGTGTGTTTCCCATCAAAATGGAGTTAAATCCCAGCCTCTGCGTCATTCTACAGGCAAGACTTCGTTTCATGTAAGGGCAGTAACTTTTCAGCTCAAACGAACTACATCGTTCACGGAGCTCACACGTTTCTCATCTTAACAGACAAGCATTGGATGTTAGAGGACCAGTGCGTTGTATCAGTTTAAGAAGAAGAGTTGGACTAGATATGGTCCGTATGTGTAGGAAACACCGTTCTTTTGTTCTCAGCACACTCACGTTTCCTGCTGTCTTAGAGACTCTAGAAAGCAAGAGCGTGCATATCGCTCAAAAGCAGAGTGTGATCCATGGATGAGACAATGCTGTGTGTTTCACTTCAGAAATGCAATTAAATCCCATGCTCTGAGTCTCCCTACAAGCAAGACTTCTTTTCAGGTAAGGACAGTCACTTTTCTGCTCAAAGGAACTACATCGTTCACGAAGTTCACACGTTTCTCATCTTAACAGACAAGCATTGGATGTTGGAGGACCAGTGCATTGTATCAGTTTCAGAAGAAGATTTGGACTACATATAGACCGTATGTGTAGGAAACACCGTTCTTTTGTTCTGGGCACACTCAGATATCCTGCTGTATTAGAGACTCTAGAAAGCAAGATCGTGCTTCTTGTTCTAAAGCAGAGTGTGATCAATGGATGAGAACACTGCTGTGTGTTTCACTTCAGAAATGGAGTTAAATCCCAGGCTGTGTGTCTTCCTACAAGCAAGACTTCGTTTCAGGTAAGGTCAGTCATTTTTTGCTCAAACGAACTACATCGTTCAAGAAGCTCACACGTTTCTCATCTTAACAGACAAGCATTGGATGTTAGAGGACCAGTGCTTTGTATCAGTTTCAGAAGAAGAGTTGGACAAGATATGGTCCGTATGTGTAGCAAACACCGTTATTTTGTTCTCAGCACACTCACATTTCCTGCTGTCTTAGAGAATCTAGAAAGCAAGAGCGTGCTTCTCACTCTAAAGCAGAGTATGATCCATGAATGAGAACTATGCTGTGTGTTTCCCTTCAGAAATGGAGTTAAATCCCAGGCTCTGTGTCTTCCTACAAGCAAGACTTCGTTTCAGGAAAGGGCAGTCACTTTTCTGCTCAAACGAACTACATCTTTCACGAAGCTCACACGTTTCTCATCATAACTGACAAGCATTGGATGTTAGAGGAGCAGTGCTTTGTACCAGTTTCAGAAGAAGAGTTGGACTATATAATGTCTGTATGTGTAGTAAACACCGTTCTTTTGTTCTCAGCACACTCACGTTTCCTGCTGTCTTAGATTCTAGAAAGCAAGATCGTGCTTCTCGCTCTAAAGCAGAGTGTGATCCATGGATGAAAACTATGCTGTGTGTTTCACTTCAGAAATGGAGTTAAATCCCAGGCTCTGAGTCTTCCCACAAGCAAGACTTCCTTTCAGGTAAGGGCAGTCACTTTTCAGCTCAAACGAACTACATCGTTCACGAAGCTCACACGTTTCTCGTCTTAACGGACAAGCATTGGATGTTAGAGGACCAGTGCTTTGTATCAGTTCAAGAAGCAGAGTAGGACTAGATATGGTCCGTATGTGTAGGAAACACGGTTCTTTTGTGCTCAGCACACTCACGTTTCCTGCTGTCTTAGAGAATCTAGAAAGCAAGAGCGTGCTTCTCGCTCTAAAGCAGAGTGTGATCCATGGATGAGAACTATGCTGTGTGTTTCACTTCAGAAATGGAGTTAAATCCCAGGCTCTGAGTCTTCCTACAAGCAAGACTTCGTTTCAGGTAAGGGCAGTCACTTTTTAGCTCAAAGGAACTACATCGTTCACTGAGCTCACACGTTTCTCATCTTACCTGACAAGCATTGGATGATAGAGGGTCAGTGCTTTGTATCAGTTTCAGAAGCAGATTTGGAATACATATGGTCCATATGTGTAGGAATCACCGTTCTTTTGTTCTGGGCACACTCAGATTTCCTGCTGTATTAGAGACTCTAGAAAGCAAGAGCGTGCTTCTTGCTCTAAAGCACAGTGTGATCCATGGATGAGAAATATGCTGTGTGTTTCCCTTCAAAAATGGAGTTAAATCCCAGCCTCTGCGTCATTCTACAGGCAAGACTTCGTTTCATGTAAGGGCAGTAACTTTTCAGCTCAAACGAACTACATCATTCACGAAGCTCACACGTTTCTCATCTTAACAGACAAGCATTGGATGTTAGAAGACCAGTGCTTTGTATCAGTTTCAGAAGAAGAGTTGGACTAGATATGGTCCGTATGTGTAGGAAACACCGTTCTTTTGTTCTCAGCACACTCACGTTTCCTGCTGTCTTAGAGAATCTAGAAAGCAAGAGCGTGCTTCTCACTCTAAAGCAGAGTGTGATCCATGGATGAGAACTATGCTGTGTGTTTCCCTTCAGAAATGGAGTTAAATCCCAGGCTCTGTGTCTTCCTACAAGCAAGACTTCGTTTCAGGATAGGGCAGTCACTTTTCTGCTCAAACGAACTACATCGTTCACTGAGCTCACACGTTTCTCATCTTAACAGACAAGCATTGGATGTTAGCGGACCAGTGCTTTGTACCAGTTTCAGAAGCAGAGTTGGACTATATAATGTCTGTATGTGTAGGAAACACCGTTCTTTTGTTCTCAGCACACTCACATTTCCTGCTGTCTTAGATTCTAGAAAGCAAGATCGTGCTTCTCGCTCTAAAGCAGAGTGTGATCCATGGATGAAAACTATGCTGTGTGTTTCACTTCAGAAATGGAGTTAAATCCCAGGCTCTGAGTCTTCCCACAAGCAAGACTTCCTTTCAGGTAAGGGCAGTCACTTTTCAGCTCAAACGAACTACATCGTTCACTGAGCTCACAATTTTCTCATCTTAACAGACAAGCATTGCTTGTTAGAGGAAAAGTGCTTTTTATCAGTTTAAGAAACAGAGTTGGACTAGATATGGTCCGTATGTGTAGGAAACACCATTCTTTTGTTCTGGGCACACTCAGATTTCCTGCTGTAGTAGAGACTCTAGAAAGGAAGAGAGTGCTTCTTGATCTAAAGCAGAGTGTGATCCATGGATGAGAACTATGCTGTGTGTTTCCCTTCAGAAAAGGAGTTAAATCCCATGCTCTTCGTTTTCCTACAAGCAAGACTTTGTTTCAGGTAAGGGCAGTCACTTTTCAGCTCAAACGAACTACATCGTTCACTGAGCTCACACGTTTCTCATCTTAACACACAAGCATTGGATGTTAGCGGACCAGAGCTTTGTATCAGTTTCAGAAGAAGAGTTGGACTAGATATGGTCCGTATGTGTAGGAAACACCGTTCTTTTGTTCTCAGCACACTCATGTTTCCTGCTGTCTTAGAGACAATAGAAAGCAAGAGCGGGCGTATCGCTCTAAAGCAGAGTGTGATCCATGGATGAGAACTATGCTGTGTGTTTCACTTCAGAAATGGAGTTAAATCCCAGGCTCTGAGTCTTCCTACAAGCAAGACTTCGTTTCAGGTAAGGGCAGTCACTTTTTAGCTCAAACGAACTACATCGTTCACTGAGCTCACACGTTTCTCATCTTACCTGACAAGCTTTGGATGTTAGAGGGTCAGTGCTTTGCATCAGATTCAGAAGCAGATTTGAAATACATATGGTCCATATGTGTAGGAATCACCATTCTTTTGTTCTGGGCACACTCAGATTTCCTGCTGTATTAGAGACTCTAGAAAGCAAGAGCGTGCTTCTTGCTCTAAAGCACAGTGTGATCCATGGATGAGAAATATGCTGTGTGTTTCCCTTCAAAAATGGAGTTAAATCCCAGCCTCTGCGTCATTCTACAGGCAAGACTTCGTTTCATGTAAGGGCAGTAACTTTTCAGCTCAAACGAACTACATCATTCACGAAGCTCACACGTTTCTCATCTTAACAGACAAGCATTGGATGTTAGAAGACCAGTGCTTTGTATCAGTTTCAGAAGAAGAGTTGGACTAGATATGGTCCGTATGTGTAGGAAACACCGTTCTTTTGTTCTGGGCACACTCAGATTTCCTGCTGTAGTAGAGACTCTAGAAAGCAAGAGAGTGCTTCTTGCTCTAAAGCAGAGTGTGATCCAAAGATGAGAACTATGCTGTGTGTTTCCCTTCAGAAAAGGAGTTAAATCCCATGCTCTTCGTCTTCCTACAAGTAAGACTTTGTTTCAGGTAAGGGCAGTCACTTTTCAGCTCAAACGAACTACATCGTTCACTGAGCTCACACGTTTCTCATCTTAACACACAAGCATTGGATGTTAGCGGACCAGTGCTTTGTATCAGTTTCAGAAGAAGAGTTGGACTAGATATGGTCCGTATGTGTAGGAAACACCGTTCTTTTGTTCTGGGCACACTCAGATTTCCTGCTGTAGTAGAGACTCTAGAAAGCAAGAGTGTGCTTCTTGCTCTAAAGCAGAGTGTGATCCATGGATGAGAACTATGCTGTGTGTTTCCCTTCAGAAAAGGAGTTAAATTCCAGGCTTTTCGTCTTCCTACAAGCAAGACTTTGTTTCAGGTAAGGGCAGTCACTTTTCAGCTCAAACGAACTACATCGTTCACTGAGCTCACACGTTTCTCATATTAACAGACAAGCATTGGATGTTAGAGGACCAGTGCTTTGTATCAGTTTCAGAAGAAGAGTTGGACTAGATATGGTCCGTATGTGTAGGAAACACCGTTCTTTTGTTCTCAGCACACTCATGTTTCCTGCTGTCTTAGAGACAATAGAAAGCAAGAGCGGGCTTATCACTCAAAAGCAGAGTGTGATCCATGGATGAGAACTATGCTGTGTGTTTCCCTTCAGAAATGGAGTTAAAGTCCAGGCTCTGTGTCTTCCTACAGGCAAGACTTCGTTTCAGATAAGGGCAGTCACTTTTCAGCCCAAACGAACTACATCGTTCACGAAGCTCACACGTTTCTCATCTTAACAGACAAGCATTGGATGTTAGAGGACCAGTGCTTTGTATCAGTTCAAGAAGCAGAGTTGGACTAGATATGGTCCGTATGTGTAGGAAACACCGTTCTTTTGTTCTCAGCACACTCACGTTTCCTGTTGTCTTAGAGAATCTAGAAAGCAAGAGCGTGCTTCTCGCTGTAAAGCAGAGTGTGATCCATGGATGAATACTATTCTGTGTGTTTCCCTTCAGAAATGGACTTAAATCCCTGGCTCTGTGTCTTACTAAAAGCAAGACTTCGTTTCAGGTAAGGGCAGTCACTTTTCAGTTCAAAGGAACTACATCATTCACAAAGCTCACACGTTTCTCATCTTAACTGACAAGCATTGGATGTTAGAGGACCAGTGCTTTGTATCTGTTTCAGAAGCAGAGTTGTACTAGATATGGTCCGTATGTGTAGAAACACCGTTCTTTTGTTCTCAGCACACTCAGGTTTCCTGCTGTCTTAGAGACTTTAGAAAGCAAGAGTGTGCTTCTTGCTCTAAAGCAGAGTGTGATCCATGGATGAAAACGATGCTGTGTGTTTCCCTTCAGAAAAGGAGTTAAATCCCTGGCTCTATGTCTTCCTACAAGCAAGACTTCGTTTCAGGTAAGGGCATTCACTTTTAAGCTCAAAAGAAATACATCTTTCACGGAGCTCACACGTTTCTCATCTTAACAGACAAGCATTGGATGTTAGAGGACCAGTGCTTTGTATCATTTTCAGAAGCAGAGTTGGACTAGATATGGTCCGTATGTGTAGGAAACACCGTTCTTTTGTTCTCAGCACACTCACGTTTTCAGCTGTCTTAGAGACTCTGGAAAGCAAGAGCGTGCTTCTTGTTCTTAAGCAGAGTGTGATCAATGGATGAGACAATGCTGTGTGTTTCACTTCAGAAATGGAGTTAAATCCCATGCTCTGAGTCTCCCCACAAGCAAGACTTCGTTTCAGGTAAGGGCAGTCACTTTTCTGCTCAAAGGAACTACATCATTCACGAAGCTCACAGGATTCTCATCTTAACTGACAAGCATTGGATGTTAGAGGACCAGTGCATTGTATCAGTTTCAGAAGAAGATTTGGACTACATATAGACCGTATGTGTAGGAAACACCGTTCTTTTGTTCTGGGCACACTCAGATTTCCGGCTGTATTAGAGACTCTAGAAAGCAAGATCGTGCTTCTTGTTCTAAAGCAGAGTGTGATCAATGGATGAGAACACTGCTGTGTGTTTCACTTCAGAAATGGAGTTAAATCCCAGGGTGTGTGTCTTCCTACAAGCAAGACTTCGTTTCAGGTAAGGTCAGTCATTTTTTGCTCAAACGAACTACATCGTTCACGAAGCTCACACGTTTCTCATCTTAACAGACAAGCATTGGATCTTAGAGGACCAGTGCTTTGTATCAGTTTCAGAAGAAGAGTTGGACTAGATATGGTCCGTATGTGTAGGAAACACCGTTCTTTTGTTCTCAGCACACTCACGTTTCCTGCTGTCTTAGAGAATCTAGAAAGCAAGGTCGTGCTTCTCGCTCTAAAGCAGATTGTGATCCATGGATGAATACTATTCTGTGTGTTTCCCTTCAGATATGGAGTTAAATCCCAGGCTCTGTGTCTTCCTACAAGCAAGACTTCCTTTCAGGTAAGGGCAGTCACTTTTCAGCTCAAACGAACTACATCGTTCACTGAGCTCACACTTTTCTCATCTTAACAGACAAGCATTGGATGTTAGAGGAAAAGTGCTTTTTATCAGTTTAAGAAGCAGAGTTGGACTAGATATGGTCCGTATGTGTAGGAAACACCGTTCTTTTGTTCTCAGCACACTCACGTTTTCAGCTGTCTTAGAGACTCTGGAAAGCAAGAGCGTGCTTCTTGTTCTTAAGCAGAGTGTGATCAATGGATGAGAACACTGCTGTGTGTTTCACTTCAGAAATGGAGTTAAATCCCATGCTCTGAGTCACCCACAAGCAAGACTTCGTTTCAGGTAAGGGCAGTCACTTTTCTGCTCAAAGGAACTACATCATTCACGAAGCTCACACGATTCTCATCTTAACTGACAAGCATTGGATGTAGGAGGACCAGTGCATTGTATCAGTTTCAGAAGAAGATTTGGACTACATATAGACCGTATGTGTAGGAAACACCGTTCTTTTGTTCTGGGCACACTCAGATTTCCGGCTGTATTAGAGACTCTAGAAAGCAAGATCGTGCTTCTTGTTCTAAAGCAGAGTGTGATCAATGGATGAGAACACTGCTGTGTGTTTCACTTCAGAAATGGAGTTAAATCCCAGGGTGTGTGTCTTCCTACAAGCAAGACTTCGTTTCAGGTAAGGTCAGTCATTTTTTGCTCAAACGAACTACATCGTTCACGAAGCTCACACGTTTCTCATCTTAACAGACAAGCATTGGATCTTAGAGGACCAGTGCTTTGTATCAGTTTCAGAAGAAGAGTTGGACTAGATAGGGTCCGTATGTGTAGGAAACACCGTTCTTTTGTTCTCAGCACACTCACGTTTCCTGCTGTCTTAGAGAATCTAGAAAGCAAGGTCGTGCTTCTCGCTCTAAAGCAGATTGTGATCCATGGATGAATACTATGCTGTGTGTTTCCCTTCAGAAAAGGAGTTAAAACCCAGGCTCTATGTCTTCCTACAAGCAAGACTTCTTTTCAGGTAAGGGCAGTCACTTTTCAGCTCAAACGAACTACATCTTTCACGGAGCTCACACGCTTCTCATCTTAACAGACAAGCATTGGATGTTAGAGGACCAGTGCTTTGTATCATTTTCAGAAGCAGAGTTGGACTAGATATGGTCTGTATGTGTAGGAAACACTGTTCTTTTGTTCTAAGCACACTCACGTTTCCTGTTGTCATAGAGACTCTAGAAAGCAAGATCGTGCTTCTTGTTCTAAAGCAGAGTGTGATCAATGTATGAGAACACTGCTGTGTGTTTCACTTCAGAAATGAAGTTAAATCCCAGGCTCCAAGTCTTCCTACAAGTAAGATTTCGTTTCAGGTAAGGGCAGTCAGTTTTCTGCTCAAACGAACTACATCGTTCACGAAGCTAACACGTTTCTCATATTAACTTGCAAGCATTGGATGTTAGAGGACCAGTGCTTTGTATCAGTTTCAGAAGAAGAGTTGGACTAGATACGGTCCGTATGTGTAGGAAACACCGTTCTTTTGTTCTCAGCACACTCACGTTCCTGCTGTCTTAGAGAATCTAGAAAGCAAGAGCGTGCTTCTCACTCTAAAGCAGAGTGTGATCCATGGATGAATACTATGCTGTGTGTTTCCCTTCAGAAATGGACTTAAATCCCAGGCTCTGTGTCTTACTACAAGGAAGACTTCGTTTCAGGTAAGGGCATTCACTTTTCAGCTCAAACGAACTAAATCTTTCACGGAGCTCACATGTTTCTCATCTTAACAGAAAAGCATTGTATGTTAGAGGACCAGTGCTTTGTATCAGTTCCAGTAGCAGAGTTGGACTAGATATGGTCTGTATGTGTAGGAAACACCGTTCTTTTGTTCTCAGCACACTAATGTTTCCTGCTGTCTTAGAGACTCTGGAAAGCAAGAGCGTGCTTCTCGCTCTAAAGCAGAGTGTGATCCATGGATGAGACAATGCTGTGTGTTTCACTTCAGAAATGGAGTTATACCCCAGGCTCTGTGTCTTCCTACAAGCAAGACTTCGTTTCAGGTAAGGGCAGTCACTGTTCAGCTCAAACGAACTACATCTTTCACGAAGCTCACATGTTTCTCATCTTAACTGACAAGCATTGGATGTTAGAGGAGCAGTGCTTTGTACCAGTTTCAGAAGAAGAGTTGGATTATATAATGTCTGTATGTGTAGGAAACACCGTTCTTTTGTTCTCAGCACACTCACGTTTCCTGCTGTCTTAGATTCTAGAAAGCAAGATCGTGCTTCTCGCTCTAAAGCAGAGTGTGATCCATGGATGAGAACTATGCTGTGTGTTTCACTTCAGAAATGGAGTTAAATCCCAGGCTCTGAGTCTTCCTACAAGCAAGACTTCGTTTCAGGTAAGGGCAGTCACTTTTTAGCTCAAACGAACTACATCGTTCACTGAGCTCACACGTTTCTCATCTTACCTGACAAGCTTTGGATGATAGAGGGTCAGTGCTTTGTATCAGTTTCAGAAGCAGATTTCGAATACATATGGTCCATATGTGTAGGAATCACCGTTCTTTTGTTCTGGGCACACTCAGATTTCCTGCTGTATTAGAGACTCTAGAAAGCAAGACCGTGCTTCTTGCTCTAAAGCAGAGTGTGATCCATGGATGAGAACTATGCTGTGTGTTTCCCTTCAAAAATGGAGTTAAATCCCAGCCTCTGCGTCATTCTACAGGCAAGACTTCGTTTCATGTAAGGGCAGTAACTTTTCAGCTCAAACGAACTACATCGTTCACGTAGCTCACACGTTTCTCATCTTAACAGACAAGCATTGGATGTTAGAGAACCAGTGCGTTGTATCAGTTTCAGAAGAAGAGTTGGACTAGATATGGTCCGTATGTGTAGGAAACACCGTTCTTTTGTTCTCAGCACACTCACGTTTCCTGCTGTCTTAGAGACTCTAGAAAGCAAGAGCGTGCATATCGCTCAAAAGCAGAGTGTGATCCATGGATGAGACAATGCTGTGTGTTTCACTTCAGAAATGCAATTAAATCCCATGCTCTGAGTCTCCCTACAAGCAAGACTTCTTTTCGGGTAAGGACAGTCACTTTTCTGCTCTAAGGAACTACATCGTTCATGAAGCTCACACGGTTCTCATCTTAACAGACAAGCATTGGATGTTAGAGGACCAGTGCATTGTATCAGTTTCAGAAGAAGATTTGGACTACATATAGACCTTATGTGTAGGAAACACCGTTCTTTTGTTCTGGGCACACTCAGATTTCCTGCTGTATTAGAGACTCTAGAAAGCAAGATTGTGCTTCTTGTTCTAAAGCAGAATGTGATCAATGGATGAGAACACTGCTGTGTGTTTCCCTTCAGAAATGGAGTTAAACCCCAGGCTCTGTGTCTTCCTACAGGCAAGACTTCATTTCAGATAAGGGCAGTCACTTTTCAGCTCAAACGAACTACATCTTTCACGAAGCTCACACGTTTCTCATCTTAACAGACAAGCATTGGATGTTAGAGGACCAGTGCTTTGTATCAGTTTCAGAAGAAGAGTTGGACTAGATATGGTCCGTATGTGTAGGAAACACCGTTCTTTTGTTCTCAGCACACTCATGTTTCCTGCTGTCTTAGAGACAATAGAAAGCAAGAGCGGGCTTATCGCTCAAAAGCAGAGTGTGAATCATGGATGAGAACTATGCTGTGTGTTTCCCTTCAGAAATGGAGTTAAACTCCAGGCTCTGTGTCTTCCTACAGGCAAGACTTCATTTCAGATAAGGGCAGTCACTTTTCAGCTCAAACGAACTACATCGTTCAAGAAGCTCACACGTTTCTCCTCTTAACAGACAAGCATTGGATGTTAGAGGACCAGTGCTTTGTATCAGTTCAAGAAGCAGAGTTGGACTAGATACGGTCCGTATGTGTAGGAAACACCGTTCTTTTGTTCTCAGCACACTCACGTTCCTGCTGTCTTAGAGAATCTAGAAAGCAAGAGCGTGCTTCTCGCTCTAAAGCAGAGTGTGATCCATGGATGAATACTATGCTGTGTGTTTCCCTTCAGAAATGGACTTAAATCCCAGGCTCTGTGTCTTACTACAAGGAAGACTTCGTTTCAGGTAAGGGCATTCACTTTTCAGCTCAAACGAACTAAATCTTTCACGGAGCTCACATGTTTCTCATCTTAACAGAAAAGCATTGTATGTTAGAGGACCAGTGCTTTGTATCAGTTCCAGTAGCAGAGTTGGACTAGATATGGTCTGTATGTGTAGGAAACACCGTTCTTTTGTTCTCAGCACACTAATGTTTCCTGCTGTCTTAGAGACTCTAGAAAGCAAGAGCGTGCTTCTCGCTCTAAAGCAGAGTGTGATCCATGGATGAGACAATGCTGTGTGTTTCACTTCAGAAATGGAGTTATACCCCAGGCTCTGTGTCTTCCTACAAGCAAGACTTCGTTTCAGGTAAGGGCAGTCACTGTTCAGCTCAAACGAACTACATCTTTCACGAAGCTCACATGTTTCTCATCTTAACTGACAAGCATTGGATGTTAGAGGAGCAGTGCTTTGTACCAGTTTCAGAAGAAGAGTTGGATTATATAATGTCTGTATGTGTAGGAAACACCGTTCTTTTGTTCTCAGCACACTCACGTTTCCTGCTGTCTTAGATTCTAGAAAGCAAGATCGTGCTTCTCGCTCTAAAGCAGAGTGTGATCCATGGATGAGAACTATGCTGTGTGTTTCACTTCAGAAATGGAGTTAAATCCCATGCTCTGAGTCTTCCTACAAGCAAGACTTCGTTTCAGGTAAGGGCAGTCACTTTTTAGCTCAAACGAACTACATCGTTCACTGAGCTCACACGTTTCTCATCTTTCCTGACAAGCTTTGGATGATAGAGGGTCAGTGCTTTGTATCAGTTTCAGAAGCAGATTTCGAATACATATGGTCCATATGTGTAGGAATCACCGTTCTTTTGTTCTGGGCACACTCAGATTTCCTGCTGTATTAGAGACTCTAGAAAGCAAGACCGTGCTTCTTGCTCTAAAGCAGAGTGTGATCCATGGATGAGAACTATGCTGTGTGTTTCCCTTCAAAAATGGAGTTAAATCCCAGCCTCTGCGTCATTCTACAGGCAAGACTTCGTTTCATGTAAGGGCAGTAACTTTTCAGCTCAAACGAACTACATCGTTCACGAAGCTCACACGTTTCTCATCTTAACAGACAAGCATTGCATGTTAGAGAACCAGTGCGTTGTATCAGTTTCAGAAGAAGAGTTGGACTAGATATGGTCCGTATGTGTAGGAAACACCGTTCTTTTGTTCTCAGCACACTCACGTTTCCTGCTGTCTTAGAGACTCTAGAAAGCAAGAGCGTGCATATCGCTCAAAAGCAGAGTGTGATCCATGGATGAGACAATGCTGTGTGTTTCACTTCAGAAATGCAATTAAATCCCATGCTCTGAGTCTCCCTACAAGCAAGACTTCTTTTCGGGTAAGGACAGTCACTTTTCTGCTCTAAGGAACTACATCGTTCATGAAGCTCACACGGTTCTCATCTTAACAGACAAGCATTGGATGTTAGAGGACCAGTGCATTGTATCAGTTTCAGAAGAAGATTTGGACTACATATAGACCTTATGTGTAGGAAACACCGTTCTTTTGTTCTGGGCACACTCAGATTTCCTGCTGTATTAGAGACTCTAGAAAGCAAGATTGTGCTTCTTGTTCTAAAGCAGAATGTGATCAATGGATGAGAACACTGCTGTGTGTTTCCCTTCAGAAATGGAGTTAAACCCCAGGCTCTGTGTCTTCCTACAGGCAAGACTTCATTTCAGATAAGGGCAGTCACTTTTCAGCTCAAACGAACTACATCTTTCACGAAGCTCACACGTTTCTCATCTTAACAGACAAGCATTGGATGTTAGAGGACCAGTGCTTTGTATCAGTTTCAGAAGAAGAGTTGGACTAGATATGGTCCGTATGTGTAGGAAACACCGTTCTTTTGTTCTCAGCACACTCATGTTTCCTGCTGTCTTAGAGACAATAGAAAGCAAGAGCGGGCTTCTCGCTCTAAAGCAGAGTGTGATCCATGGATGAGAACTATGCTGTGTGTTTCCCTTCAGAAATGGAGTTAAACTCCAGGCTCTGTGTCTTCCTACAGGCAAGACTTCATTTCAGATAAGGGCAGTCACTTTTCAGCTCAAACGAACTACATCGTTCAAGAAGCTCACACGTTTCTCCTCTTAACAGACAAGCATTGGATGTTAGAGGACCAGTGCTTTGTATCAGTTCAAGAAGCAGAGTTGGACTAGATATGGTCCGTATGTGTAGGAAACACCGTTCTTTTGTTCTCAGCACACTCACGTTCCTGCTGTCTTAGAGAATCTAGAAAGCAAGAGCGTGCTTCTCGCTCTAAAGCAGAGTGTGATCCATGGATGAATACTATGCTGTGTGTTTCCCTTCAGAAATGGACTTAAATCCCAGGCTCTGTGTCTTACTACAAGGAAGACTTCGTTTCAGATAAGGGCATTCACTTTTCAGCTCAAACGAACTAAATCTTTCACGGAGCTCACATGTTTCTCATCTTAACAGAAAAGCATTGTATGTTAGAGGACCAGTGCTTTGTATCAGTTCCAGTAGCAGAGTTGGACTAGATATGGTCTGTATGTGTAGGAAACACCGTTCTTTTGTTCTCAGCACACTCATGTTTCCTGCTGTCTTAGAGACTCTAGAAAGCAAGAGCGTGCTTCTCGCTCTAAAGCAGAGTGTGATCCATGGATGAGACAATGCTGTGTGTTTCACTTCAGAAATGGAGTTATACCCCAGGCTCTGTGTCTTCCTACAAGCAAGACTTCGTTTCAGGTAAGGGCAGTCACTGTTCAGCTCAAACGAACTACATCTTTCACGAAGCTCACATGTTTCTCATCTTAACTGACAAGCATTGGATGTTAGAGGAGCAGTGCTTTGTACCAGTTTCAGAAGAAGAGTTGGATTATATAATGTCTGTATGTGTAGGAAACACCGTTCTTTTGTTCTCAGCACACTCACGTTCCTGCTGTCTTAGAGAATCTAGAAAGCAAGAGCGTGCTTCTCGCTCTAAAGCAGAGTGTGATCCATGGATGAATACTATGCTGTGTGTTTCCCTTCAGAAATGGACTTAAATCCCAGGCTCTGTGTCTTCCTACAAGCAAGACTTCGTTTCAGATAAGGGCAGTCACTTTTCAGCTCAAATGAACTACATCGTTCACTGAGCTCACACGTTTCTCATCTTAACAGACAAGCATTGGATGTTAGAGGAAAAGTGCTTTTTATCAGTTTAAGAAACAGAGTTGGACTAGATATGGTCCGTGTGTAGGAAACACCGTTCTTTTCTTCTGGGCACACTCAGATTTCCTGCGGTAGTAGAGACTCTAGAAAGCAAGAGTGTGCTTCTTGCTCTAAAGCAGAGTGTGATCCATGGATGAGAACTATGCTGTGTGTTTCCCTTCAGAAAAGGAGTTAAATCCCAGGCTCTTCGTCTTCCTACAAGCAAGACTTTGTTTCAGGTAAGGGCAGTCACTTTTCAGCTCAAACGAACTACATCGTTCACTGAGCTCACACGTTTCTCATCTTAACAGACAAGCATTGGATGTTAGCGGACCAGTGCTTTGTATCAGTTTCAGAAGAAGAGTTGGACTAGATATGGTCCGTATGTGTAGGAAACACCGTTCTTTTGTTCTCAGCACAGTCATGTTTCCTGCTGTCTTAGAGACAATAGAAAGCAAGAGCGGGCTTATCGCTCAAAAGCAGAGTGTGATCCATGGATGAGAACTATGCTGTGTGTTTCCCTTCAGAAATGGAGTTAAACTCCAGGATGTGCGTCTTCCTACAAGCAAGACTTCGTTTCAGGTAAGTTCAGTTATTTTTTGCTCAAACGAACTACATCGTAAACGAAGCTCACACGTTTCTCATCTTAAAAGCATTGGATGTTAGAGGACCAGTGCTTTGTATCAGTTTCAGAAGCAGAGTTGGACTAGATATGTTCCGTATGTGTAGGAAACACCGTTCTTTTGTTCTCAGCACACTCACGTTTCCTGCTGTCTTAGAGACTCTAGAAAGCAAGAGCGAGCTTCTTGTTCTAAAGCAGAGTGTGATCCATGGATGAGAACTATGCTGTGTGTTCCCCTTCAGAAAAGGAGTTAAATCCCTGGCTCTGCGTCATTCTACAGGCAAGACTTCATTTCATGTAAGGGCAGTAACTTTTCAGCTCAAACGAACTACATCTTTAACGAAGCTCACACGTTTCTCATCTTAACAGACAAGCATTGGATGTTAGAGAACCAGTGCGTTGTATCAGTTTCAGAAGAAGAGTTGGACTAGATATGGTCCGTATGTGTAGGAAACACCGTTCTTTTGTTCTCAGCACACTCACGTTTCCTGCTGTCTTAGAGACTCTAGAAAGCAAGAGCGTGCATATCGCTCAAAAGCAGAGTGTGATCCATGGATGAGACAATGCTGTGTGTTTCACTTCAGAAATGCAATTAAATCCCATGTTCTGAGTCTCCCTACAAGCAAGACTTCTTTTCGGGTAAGGACAGTCACTTTTCTGCTCAAAGGAACTACATCGTTCATGAAGCTCACACGTTTCTCATCTTAACAGACAAGCATTGGATGTTAGAGGACCAGTGCATTGTATCAGTTTCAGAAGAAGATTTGGACTACATATAGACCGTATGTGTAGGAAACACCGTTCTTTTGTTCTGGGCACACTCAGATTTCCTGCTGTATTAGAGACTCTAGAAAGCAAGATCGTGCTTCTTGTTCTAAAGCAGAATGTGATCAATGGATGAGAACACTGCTGTGTGTTTCCCTTCAGAAATGGAGTTAAACCCCAGGCTCTGTGTCTTCCTACAGGCAAGACTTCGTTTCAGATAAGGGCAGTCACTTTTCAGCTCAAACGAACTACATCTTTCACGAAGCTCACACGTTTCTCATCTTAACAGACAAGCATTGGATGTTAGAGGACCAGTGCTTTGTATCAGTTTCAGAAGAAGAGTTGGACTAGATATGGTCCGTATGTGTAGGAAACACCGTTCTTTTGTTCTCAGCACACTCATGTTTCCTGCTGTCTTAGAGACAATAGAAAGCAAGAGCGGGCTTATCGCTCAAAAGCAGAGTGTGATCCATAGATGAGAACTATGCTGTGTGTTTCCCTTCAGAAATGGAGTTAAACTCCAGGCTCTGTGTCTTCCTACAGGCAAGACTTCATTTCAGATAAGGGCAGTCACTTTTCAGCTCAAACGAACTACATCGTTCAAGAAGCTCACACGTTTCTCCTCTTAACAGACAAGCATTGGATGTTAGAGGACCAGTGCTTTGTATCAGTTCAAGAAGCAGAGTTGGACTAGATATGGTCCGTATGTGTAGGAAACACCGTTCTTTTGTTCTCAGCACACTCACGTTTCCTGCTGTCTTAGAGAATCTAGAAAGCAAGAGCATGCTTCTCGCTCTAAAGCAGAGTGTGATCCATGGATGAATACTATGCTGTGTGTTTCCCTTCAGAAATGGACTTAAATCCCTGGCTCTGTGTCTTACTAAAAGCAAGACTTCGTTTCAGGTAAGGGCAGTCACTTTTCAGTTCAAAGGAACTACATCATTCACAAAGCTCACACGTTTCTCATCTTAACTGACAAGCATTGGATGTTAGAGGACCAGTGCTTTGTATCTGTTTCAGAAGCAGAGTTGTACTAGATATGGACCGTATGTGTAGAAACACCGTTCTTTTGTTCTCAGCACACTCAGGTTTCCTGCTGTCTTAGAGATTTTAGAAAGCAAGAGCGTGCTTCTCGCTCTAAAGCAGAGTGTGATCCATGGATGAAAACGATGCTGTATGTTTCCCTTCAGAAAAGGAGTTAAATCCCAGGCTCTATGTCTTCCTACAAGCAAGACTTCGTTTCAGGTAAGGGCAGTCACTTTTCAGCTCAAACGAACTACATCTTTCACGGAGCTCACACGTTTCTCATCTTAACAGACGAGCATTGGATGTTAGAGGACCAGTGCTTTGTATCATTTTCAGAAGCAGAGTTGGACTAGATATGGTCCGTATGTGTAGGAAACACCATTCTTTTGTTCTCAGCACACTCACGTTTCCTGCTGTCTTAGAGACTCTAGAAAGCAAGAGCGTGCATCTTGCTCTAAAGCAGAGTGTGATCCATGGATGAGAACTATGCTGTGTGTTTCCCTTCAGATATGGAGTTAAATCCCAGGCTCTGTGTCTTCCTACAGGCAAGACTTCGTTTCAGATAAGGGCAGTCACTTTTCTGCTCAAACGAACTACATCTTTCATGAAGCTCACACGTTTCTCATCTTAACTGACAAGCATTGGATGTTAGAGGAGCAGTGCTTTGTACCAGTTTCAGAAGAAGAGTTGGACTATATAATGTCTGTATGTGTAGGAAACACCGTTCTTTTGTTCTCAGAACACTCTCGTTTCCTGCTGTCTTAGACTCTAGAAAGCAAGATCGTGCTTCTCGCTCTAAAGCAGAGTGTGATCCATGGATGAAAACTATGCTGTGTGTTTCACTTCAGAAATGGAGTTAAATCCCAGGCTCTGAGTCTTCCCACAAGCAAGACTTCCTTTCAGGTAAGGGCAGTCACTTTTCAGCTCAAACGAACTACATCGTTCACTGAGCTCACAATTTTCTCATCTTAACAGACAAGCATTGGTTGTTAGAGGAAAAGTGCTTTTTATCAGTTTAAGAAAAAGAGTTGGACTAGATATGGTCCGTGTGTAGGAAACACCGTTCTTTTCTTCTGGGCACACTCAGATTTCCTGCTGTAGTAGAGACTCTAGAAAGCAAGAGCGTGCTTCTTGCTCTAAAGCAGAGTGTGATCCATGGATGAGAACTATGCTGTGTGTTCCCCTTCAGAAAAGGAGTTAAATCCCAGGCTCTTCGTCTTCCTACAAGCAAGACTTTGTTTCAGGTAAGGGCAGTCACTTTTCAGCTCAAACGAACTACATCGTTCACTGAGCTCACACGTTTCTCATCTTAACAGACAAGCATTGGATGTTAGCGGACCAGTGCTTTGTATCAGTTTCAGAAGAAGAGTTGGACTAGATATGGTCCGTATGTATAGGAAACACCGTTCTTTTGTTCTCAGCACAGTCATGTTTCCTGCTGTCTTAGAGACAATAGAAAGCAAGAGCGGGCTTATCGCTCAAAAGCAGAGTGTGATCCATGGATGAGAACTATGCTGTGTGTTTCCCTTCAGAAATGGAGTTAAACTCCAGGATGTGCGTCTTCCTACAAGCAAGACTTCGTTTCAGGTAAGTTCAGTTATTTTTTGCTCAAACGAACTACATCGTAAACGAAGCTCACACGTTTCTCATCATAAAAGCATTGGATGTTAGAGGACCAGTGCTTTGTATCAGTTTCAGAAGCAGAGTTGGACTAGATATGTTCCGTATGTGTAGGAAACACCGTTCTTTTGTTCTCAGCACACTCACGTTTCCTGCTGTCTTAGAGACTCTAGAAAGCAAGAGCGAGCTTCTTGTTCTAAAGCAGAGTGTGATCAATGGATGAGACAATGCTGTGTGTTTCACTTCAGAAATGGAATTAACACATGCTCTGAGTCTCCCTACAAGCAAGACTTCGTTTCAGGCAAGGGCAGTCACTTTTCAGCTCAAACGAACTACATCGTTCATGAAGCTCACACGTTTCTCATCTTAACAGACAAGCATTGGATGTTAGAGTACCAGTGCTTTGTATCAGTTTCAGAAGAAGAGTTGGACTAGATATGGTCCGTATGTATAGCAAACACCGTTCTTTTGTTCTCAGCACACTCACGTTTCCTGTTGTCTTAGAGACTCTAGAAAGCAAGAGCGTGCTTCTCGCTCTAAAGCAGAGTGTGATCTATGGATGAGACAATGCTGTGTGTTTCCCTTCAGAAAAGGAGTTAAATCCCAGGCTCTATGTCTTCCTACAAGGAAGACTTCGTTTCAGGTAAGGGCATTCACTTTTCAGCTCAAACGAACTACATCTTTCACAGAGCTCACATGTTTCTCATCTTAACAGAAAAGCATTGTATGTTAGAGGACCAGTGCTTTGTATCAGTTTCAGAAGCAGAGTTGGACTAGATATGGTCCGTATGTGTAGGAAACACCGTTCTTTTGTTCCCAGCACACTCAGGTTTCAAGCTCTCTTAGAGACTCTGGAAAGCAAGAACGTGCTTCTTGTTCTTAAGCAGAGTGTGATCAATGGATGAGACAATGCTGTGTGTTTCACTTAAGAAATGGAGTTAAATCCCATGCTCTGAGTCTCCCCACAAGCAAGACTTCGTTTCAGGTAAGGGCAGTCACTTTTCTGCTCAAAGGAACTACATCATTCACGAAGCTCACACGATTCTCATCTTAACAGACAAGCATTGGATCTTAGAGGACCAGTGCTTTGTATCAGTTCCAGTAGCAGAGTTGGACTAGATATGGTCTGTATGTGTAGGAAACACCGTTCTTTTGTTCTCAGCACACTCATGTTTCCTTCTGTCTTAGAGACTCTAGAAAGCAAGAGCGTGATTCTCCCTCTAAAGCAGAGTGTGATCCATGGATGAGACAATGCTGTGTGTTTCACTTCGGAAATGGAGTTATACCCCAGGCTCTGTGTCTTCCTACAAGCAAGACTTCGTTTCAGGTAAGGGCAGTCACTGTTCAGCTCAAACGAACTACATCTTTCACGAAGCTCACATGTTTCTCATCTTAACTGACAAGCATTGGATGTTAGAGGAGCAGTGCTTTGTACCAGTTTCAGAAGAAGAGTTGGATTATATAATGTCTGTATGTGTAGGAAACACCGTTCTTTTGTTCTCAGCACACTCACGTTTCCTGCTGTCTTAGATTCTAGAAAGCAAGATCGTGCTTCTCGCTCTAAAGCAGAGTGTGATCCATGGATGAGAACTATGCTGTGTGTTTCACTTCAGAAATGGAGTTAAATCCCAGGCTCTGAGTCTTCCTACAAGCAAGACTTCGTTTCAGGTAAGGGCAGTCACTTTTTAGCTCAAACGAACTACATCGTTCACTGAGCTCACACGTTTCTCATCTTACCTGACAAGCTTTGGATGATAGAGGGTCAGTGCTTTGTATCAGTTTCAGAAGCAGATTTCGAATACATATGGTCCATATGTGTAGGAATCACCGTTCTTTTGTTCTGGGCACACTCAGATTTCCTGCTGTATTAGAGACTCTAGAAAGCAAGACCGTGCTTCTTGCTCTAAAGCAGAGTGTGATCCATGGATGAGAACTATGCTGTGTGTTTCCCTTCAAAAATGGAGTTAAATCCCAGCCTCTGCGTCATTCTACAGGCAAGACTTCATTTCATGTAAGGGCAGTAACTTTTCAGCTCAAACGAACTACATCTTTAACGAAGCTCACACGTTTCTCATCTTAACAGACAAGCATTGGATGTTAGAGAACCAGTGCGTTGTATCAGTTTCAGAAGAAGAGTTGGACTAGATATGGTCCGTATGTGTAGGAAACACCGTTCTTTTGTTTTCAGCACACTCACGTTTCCTGCTGTCTTAGAGACTCTAGAAAGCAAGAGCGTGCATATCGCTCAAAAGCAGAGTGTGATCCATGGATGAGACAATGCTGTGTGTTTCACTTCAGAAATGCAATTAAATCCCATGTTCTGAGTCTCCCTACAAGCAAGACTTCTTTTCGGGTAAGGACAGTCACTTTTCTGCTCAAAGGAACTACATCGTTCATGAAGCTCACACGTTTCTCATCTTAACAGACAAGCATTGGATGTTAGAGGACCAGTGCATTGTATCAGTTTCAGAAGAAGATTTGGACTACATATAGACCGTATGTGTAGGAAACACCGTTCTTTTGTTCTGGGCACACTCAGATTTCCTGCTGTATTAGAGACTCTAGAAAGCAAGATCGTGCTTCTTGTTCTAAAGCAGAATGTGATCAATGGATGAGAACACTGCTGTGTGTTTCCCTTCAGAAATGGAGTTAAACCCCAGGCTCTGTGTCTTCCTACAGGCAAGACTTCGTTTCAGATAAGGGCAGTCACTTTTCAGCTCAAACGAACTACATCTTTCACGAAGCTCACACGTTTCTCATCTTAACAGACAAGCATTGGATGTTAGAGGACCAGTGCTTTGTATCAGTTTCAGAAGAAGAGTTGGACTAGATATGGTCCGTATGTGTAGGAAACACCGTTCTTTTGTTCTCAGCACACTCATGTTTCCTGCTGTCTTAGAGACAATAGAAAGCAAGAGCGGGCTTATCGCTCAAAAGCAGAGTGTGATCCATGGATGAGAACTATGCTGTGTGTTTCCCTTCAGAAATGGAGTTAAACTCCAGGCTCTGTGTCTTCCTACAGGCAAGACTTCATTTCAGATAAGGGCAGTCACTTTTCAGCTCAAACGAACTACATCGTTCAAGAAGCTCACACGTTTCTCCTCTTAACAGACAAGCATTGGATGTTAGAGGACCAGTGCTTTGTATCAGTTCAAGAAGCAGAGTTGGACTAGATATGGTCCGTATGTGTAGGAAACACCGTTCTTTTGTTCTCAGCACACTCACGTTTCCTGCTGTCTTAGAGAATCTAGAAAGCAAGAGCATGCTTCTCGCTCTAAAGCAGAGTGTGATCCATGGATGAATACTATGCTGTGTGTTTCCCTTCAGAAATGGACTTAAATCCCTGGCTCTGTGTCTTACTAAAAGCAAGACTTCGTTTCAGGTAAGGGCAGTCACTTTTCAGTTCAAAGGAACTACATCATTCACAAAGCTCACACGTTTCTCATCTTAACTGACAAGCATTGGATGTTAGAGGACCAGTGCTTTGTATCTGTTTCAGAAGCAGAGTTGTACTAGATATGGACCGTATGTGTAGAAACACCGTTCTTTTGTTCTCAGCACACTCAGGTTTCCTGCTGTCTTAGAGATTTTAGAAAGCAAGAGCGTGCTTCTCGCTCTAAAGCAGAGTGTGATCCATGGATGAAAACGATGCTGTATGTTTCCCTTCAGAAAAGGAGTTAAATCCCAGGCTCTATGTCTTCCTACAAGCAAGACTTCGTTTCAGGTAAGGGCAGTCACTTTTCAGCTCAAACGAACTACATCTTTCACGGAGCTCACACGTTTCTCATCTTAACAGACGAGCATTGGATGTTAGAGGACCAGTGCTTTGTATCATTTTCAGAAGCAGAGTTGGACTAGATATGGTCCGTATGTGTAGGAAACACCATTCTTTTGTTCTCAGCACACTCACGTTTCCTGCTGTCTTAGAGACTCTAGAAAGCAAGAGCGTGCATCTTGCTCTAAAGCAGAGTGTGATCCATGGATGAGAACTATGCTGTGTGTTTCCCTTCAGATATGGAGTTAAATCCCAGGCTCTGTGTCTTCCTACAGGCAAGACTTCGTTTCAGATAAGGGCAGTCACTTTTCTGCTCAAACGAACTACATCTTTCATGAAGCTCACACGTTTCTCATCTTAACTGACAAGCATTGGATATTAGAGGAGCAGTGCTTTGTACCAGTTTCAGAAGAAGAGTTGGACTATATAATGTCTGTATGTGTAGGAAACACCGTTCTTTTGTTCTCAGAACACTCTCGTTTCCTGCTGTCTTAGACTCTAGAAAGCAAGATCGTGCTTCTCGCTCTAAAGCAGAGTGTGATCCATGGATGAAAACTATGCTGTGTGTTTCACTTCAGAAATGGAGTTAAATCCCAGGCTCTGAGTCTTCCCACAAGCAAGACTTCCTTTCAGGTAAGGGCAGTCACTTTTCAGCTCAAACGAACTACATCGTTCACTGAGCTCACAATTTTCTCATCTTAACAGACAAGCATTGGTTGTTAGAGGAAAAGTGCTTTTTATCAGTTTAAGAAAAAGAGTTGGACTAGATATGGTCCGTGTGTAGGAAACACCGTTCTTTTCTTCTGGGCACACTCAGATTTCCTGCTGTAGTAGAGACTCTAGAAAGCAAGAGCGTGCTTCTTGCTCTAAAGCAGAGTGTGATCCATGGATGAGAACTATGCTGTGTGTTCCCCTTCAGAAAAGGAGTTAAATCCCAGGCTCTTCATCTTCCTACAAGCAAGACTTTGTTTCAGGTAAGGGCAGTCACTTTTCAGCTCAAACGAACTACATCGTTCACTGAGCTCACACGTTTCTCATCTTAACAGACAAGCATTGGATGTTAGCGGACCAGTGCTTTGTATCAGTTTCAGAAGAAGAGTTGGACTAGATATGGTCCGTATGTGTAGGAAACACCGTTCTTTTGTTCTCAGCACAGTCATGTTTCCTGCTGTCTTAGAGACAATAGAAAGCAAGAGCGGGCTTATCGCTCAAAAGCAGAGTGTGATCCATGGATGAGAACTATGCTGTGTGTTTCCCTTCAGAAATGGAGTTAAACTCCAGGATGTGCGTCTTCCTACAAGCAAGACTTCGTTTCAGGTAAGTTCAGTTATTTTTTGCTCAAACGAACTACATCGTAAACGAAGCTCACACGTTTCTCATCTTAAAAGCATTGGATGTTAGAGGACCAGTGCTTTGTATCAGTTTCAGAAGCAGAGTTGGACTAGATATGTTCCGTATGTGTAGGAAACACCGTTCTTTTGTTCTCAGCACACTCACGTTTCCTGCTGTCTTAGAGACTCTAGAAAGCAAGAGCGTGCATATCGCTCAAAAGCAGAGTGTGATCCATGGATGAGACAATGCTGTGTGTTTCACTTCAGAAATGCAATTAAATCCCATGCTCTGAGTCTCCCTACAAGCAAGACTTCTTTTCGGGTAAGGACAGTCACTTTTCTGCTCAAAGGAACTACATCGTTCATGAAGCTCACACGTTTCTCATCTTAACAGACAAGCATTGGATGTTAGAGGACCAGTGCTTTGTATCAGTTTCAGAAGAAGAGTTGGACTAGATGTGGTCCTTATGTGTAGGAAACACCATTCTTTTGTTCTCAGCACACTCACATTTCCTGCTGTCTTAGAGAATCTAGAAAGCAAGAGCATGCTTCTCACTCTAAAGCAGAGTGTGATCCATGGAGGAGAACTATGCTGTGTGTTTCCCTTCAGAAATGGAGTTAAACTCCAGGCTCTGTGTCTTCCTACAGGCAAGACTTCATTTCAGATAAGGGCAGTCACTTTTCAGCTCAAACGAACTACATCGTTCAAGAAGCTCACACGTTTCTCCTCTTAACAGACAAGCATTGGATGTTAGAGGACCAGTGCTTTGTATCAGTTCAAGAAGCAGAGTTGGACTAGATATGGTCCGTATGTGTAGGAAACACCGTTCTTTTGTTCTCAGCACACTCACGTTTCCTGCTGTCTTAGAGAATCTAGAAAGCAAGAGCATGCTTCTCGCTCTAAAGCAGAGTGTGATCCATGGATGAATACTATGCTGTGTGTTTCCCTTCAGAAATGGACTTAAATCCCTGGCTCTGTGTCTTACTAAAAGCAAGACTTCGTTTCAGGTAAGGGCAGTCACTTTTCAGTTCAAAGGAACTACATCATTCACAAAGCTCACACGTTTCTCATCTTAACTGACAAGCATTGGATGTTAGAGGACCAGTGCTTTGTATCTGTTTCAGAAGCAGAGTTGTACTAGATATGGACCGTATGTGTAGAAACACCGTTCTTTTGTTCTCAGCACACTCAGGTTTCCTGCTGTCTTAGAGATTTTAGAAAGCAAGAGCGTGCTTCTCGCTCTAAAGCAGAGTGTGATCCATGGATGAAAACGATGCTGTATGTTTCCCTTCAGAAAAGGAGTTAAATCCCAGGCTCTATGTCTTCCTACAAGCAAGACTTCGTTTCAGGTAAGGGCAGTCACTTTTCAGCTCAAACGAACTACATCTTTCACGGAGCTCACACGTTTCTCATCTTAACAGACGAGCATTGGATGTTAGAGGACCAGTGCTTTGTATCATTTTCAGAAGCAGAGTTGGACTAGATATGGTCCGTATGTGTAGGAAACACCATTCTTTTGTTCTCAGCACACTCACGTTTCCTGCTGTCTTAGAGACTCTAGAAAGCAAGAGCGTGCATCTTGCTCTAAAGCAGAGTGTGATCCATGGATGAGAACTATGCTGTGTGTTTCCCTTCAGATATGGAGTTAAATCCCAGGCTCTGTGTCTTCCTACAGGCAAGACTTCGTTTCAGATAAGGGCAGTCACTTTTCTGCTCAAACGAACTACATCTTTCATGAAGCTCACACGTTTCTCATCTTAACTGACAAGCATTGGATATTAGAGGAGCAGTGCTTTGTACCAGTTTCAGAAGAAGAGTTGGACTATATAATGTCTGTATGTGTAGGAAACACCGTTCTTTTGTTCTCAGAACACTCTCGTTTCCTGCTGTCTTAGACTCTAGAAAGCAAGATCGTGCTTCTCGCTCTAAAGCAGAGTGTGATCCATGGATGAAAACTATGCTGTGTGTTTCACTTCAGAAATGGAGTTAAATCCCAGGCTCTGAGTCTTCCCACAAGCAAGACTTCCTTTCAGGTAAGGGCAGTCACTTTTCAGCTCAAACGAACTACATCGTTCACTGAGCTCACAATTTTCTCATCGTAACAGACAAGCATTGGTTGTTAGAGGAAAAGTGCTTTTTATCAGTTTAAGAAAAAGAGTTGGACTAGATATGGTCCGTGTGTAGGAAACACCGTTCTTTTCTCCTGGGCACACTCAGATTTCCTGCTGTAGTAGAGACTCTAGAAAGCAAGAGCGTGCTTCTTGCTCTAAAGCAGAGTGTGATCCATGGATGAGAACTATGCTGTGTGTTCCCCTTCAGAAAAGGAGTTAAATCCCAGGCTCTTCGTCTTCCTACAAGCAAGACTTTGTTTCAGGTAAGGGCAGTCACTTTTCAGCTCAAACGAACTACATCGTTCACTGAGCTCACACGTTTCTCATCTTAACAGACAAGCATTGGATGTTAGCGGACCAGTGCTTTGTATCAGTTTCAGAAGAAGAGTTGGACTAGATATGGTCCGTATGTGTAGGAAACACCGTTCTTTTGTTCTCAGCACAGTCATGTTTCCTGCTGTCTTAGAGACAATAGAAAGCAAGAGCGGGCTTATCGCTCAAAAGCAGAGTGTGATCCATGGATGAGAACTATGCTGTGTGTTTCCCTTCAGAAATGGAGTTAAACTCCAGGATGTGCGTCTTCCTACAAGCAAGACTTCGTTTCAGGTAAGTTCAGTTATTTTTTGCTCAAACGAACTACATCGTAAACGAAGCTCACACGTTTCTCATCTTAAAAGCATTGGATGTTAGAGGACCAGTGCTTTGTATCAGTTTCAGAAGCAGAGTTGGACTAGATATGTTCCGTATGTGTAGGAAACACCGTTCTTTTGTTCTCAGCACACTCACGTTTCCTGCTGTCTTAGAGACTCTAGAAAGCAAGAGCGTGCATATCGCTCAAAAGCAGAGTGTGATCCATGGATGAGACAATGCTGTGTGTTTCACTTCAGAAATGCAATTAAATCCCATGCTCTGAGTCTCCCTACAAGCAAGACTTCTTTTCGGGTAAGGACAGTCACTTTTCTGCTCAAAGGAACTACATCGTTCATGAAGCTCACACGTTTCTCATCTTAACAGACAAGCATTGGATGTTAGAGGACCAGTGCTTTGTATCAGTTTCAGAAGAAGAGTTGGACTAGATGTGGTCCTTATGTGTAGGAAACACCATTCTTTTGTTCTCAGCACACTCACATTTCCTGCTGTCTTAGAGAATCTAGAAAGCAAGAGCGTGCTTCTCACTCTAAAGCAGAGTGTGATCCATGGAGGAGAACTATGCTGTGTGTTTCCCTTCAGAAATGGAGTTAAATCCCAGGCTCTGTGTCTTACTACAAGCAAGACTTCGTTTCAGGAAAGGGCAGTCACTTTTCTGCTCAAACGAACTACATCTTTCACGAAGCTCACACGTTTCTCATCTTAACTGACAAGCATTGGATGTTAGAGGAGCAGTGCTTTGTACCAGTTTCAGAAGAAGAGTTGGACTATATAATGTCTGTATGTGTAGGAAACACCGTTCTTTTGTTCTCAGAACACTCTCGTTTCCTGCTGTCTTAGACTCTAGAAAGCAAGATCGTGCTTCTCGCTCTAAAGCAGAGTGTGATCCATGGATGAAAACTATGCTGTGTGTTTCACTTCAGAAATGGAGTTAAATCCCAGGCTCTGAGTCTTCCCACAAGCAAGACTTCCTTTCAGGTAAGGGCAGTCACTTTTCAGCTCAAACGAACTACATCGTTCACTGAGCTCACAATTTTCTCATCTTAACAGACAAGCATTGGTTGTTAGAGGAAAAGTGCTTTTTATCAGTTTAAGAAAAAGAGTTGGACTAGATATGGTCCGTGTGTAGGAAACACCGTTCTTTTGTTCTGGGCACACTCAGATTTCCTGCTGTAGTAGAGACTCTAGAAAGCAAGAGCGAGCTTCTTGCTCTAAAGCAGAGTGTGATCCATGGATGAGAACTATGCTGTGTGTTTCCCTTCAGAAAAGGAGTTAAATCCCAGGCTCTTCGTCTTCCTACAAGCAAGACTTTGTTTCAGGTAAGGGCAGTCACTTTTCAGCTCTAACGAACTACATCGTTCACTGAGCTCACATGTTTCTCATCTTAACAGACAAGCATTGGATGTTAGCGGACCAGTGCTTTGTATCAGTTTCAGAAGAAGAGTTGGACTAGATATGGTCCGTATGTGTAGGAAACACCGTTCTTTTGTTCTCAGCACAGTCATGTTTCCTGCTGTCTTAGAGACAATAGAAAGCAAGAGCGGGCTTATCGCTCAAAAGCAGAGTGTGATCCATGGATGAGAACTATGCTGTGTGTTTCCCTTCAGAAATGGAGTTAAACTCCAGGATGTGCGTCTTCCTACAAGCAAGACTTCGTTTCAGGTAAGGGCAGTCACTTTTTAGCTCAAACGAACTACATCGTTCACTGAGCTCACACGTTTCTCATCTTACCTGACAAGCTTTGGATGATAGAGGGTCAGTGCTTTGTATCAGTTTCAGAAGCAGATTTCGAATACATATGGTCCATATGTGTAGGAATCACCGTTCTTTTTTTCTGGGCACACTCAGATTTCCTGCTGTATTACAGACTCTAGAAAGCAAGACCGTGCTTCTTGCTCTAAAGCAGAGTGTGATCCATGGATGAGAACTATGCTGTGTGTTTCCCTTCAAAACTGGAGTTAAATCCCAGCCTCTGCGTCATTCTACAGGCAAGACTTCATTTCATGTAAGGGCAGTAACTTTTCAGCTCAAACGAACTACATCTTTAACGAAGCTCACACGTTTCTCATCTTAACAGACAAGCATTGGATGTTAGAGAACCAGTGCGTTGTATCAGTTTCAGAAGAAGAGTTGGACTAGATATGGTCCGTATGTGTAGGAAACACCGTTCTTTTGTTCTCAGCACACTCACGTTTCCTGCTGTCTTAGAGACTCTAGAAAGCAAGAGCGTGCATATCGCTCAAAAGCAGAGTGTGATCCATGGATGAGACAATGCTGTGTGTTTCACTTCAGAAATGCAATTAAATCCCATGCTCTGAGTCTCCCTACAAGCAAGACTTCTTTTCGGGTAAGGACAGTCACTTTTCTGCTCAAAGGAACTACATCGTTCATGAAGCTCACACGTTTCTCATCTTAACAGACAAGCATTGGATGTCAGAGGACCAGTGCATTGTATCAGATTCAGAAGAAGATTTGGACTACATATAGACCGTATGTGTAGGAAACACCGTTCTTTTGTTCTGGGCACACTCAGATTTCCTGCTGTATTAGAGACTCTAGAAAGCAAGATCGTGCTTCTTGTTCTAAAGCAGAATGTGATCAATGGATGAGAACACTGCTGTGTGTTTCCCTTCAGAAATGGAGTTAAACCCCAGGCTCTGTGTCTTCCTACAGGCAAGACTTCATTTCAGATAAGGGCAGTCACTTTTCAGCTCAAACGAACTACATCGTTCAAGAAGCTCACACGTTTCTCCTCTTAACAGACAAGCATTGGATGTTAGAGGACCAGTGCTTTGTATCAGTTCAAGAAGCAGAGTTGGACTAGATATGGTCCTTATGTGTAGGAAACACCGTTCTTTTGTTCTCAGCACACTCACGTTTCCTGCTGTCTTAGAGAATCTAGAAAGCAAGAGCATGCTTCTCGCTCTAAAGCAGAGTGTGATCCATGGATGAATACTATGCTGTGTGTTTCCCTTCAGAAATGGACTTAAATCCCTGGCTCTGTGTCTTACTAAAAGCAAGACTTCGTTTCAGGTAAGGGCAGTCACTTTTCAGTTCAAAGGAACTACATCATTCACAAAGCTCACACGTTTCTCATCTTAACTGACAAGCATTGGATGTTAGAGGACCAGTGCTTTGTATCTGTTTCAGAAGCAGAGTTGTACTAGATATGGACCGTATGTGTAGAAACACCGTTCTTTTGTTCTCAGCACACTCAGGTTTCCTGCTGTCTTAGAGATTTTAGAAAGCAAGAGCGTGCTTCTCGCTCTAAAGCAGAGTGTGATCCATGGATGAAAACGATGCTGTATGTTTCCCTTCAGAAAAGGAGTTAAATCCCAGGCTCTATGTCTTCCTACAAGCAAGACTTCGTTTCAGGTAAGGGCAGTCACTTTTCAGCTCAAACGAACTACATCTTTCACGGAGCTCACACGTTTCTCATCTTAACAGACGAGCATTGGATGTTAGAGGACCAGTGCTTTGTATCATTTTCAGAAGCAGAGTTGGACTAGATATGGTCCGTATGTGTAGGAAACACCATTCTTTTGTTCTCAGCACACTCACGTTTCCTGCTGTCTTAGAGACTCTAGAAAGCAAGAGCGTGCATCTTGCTCTAAAGCAGAGTGTGATCCATGGATGAGAACTATGCTGTGTGTTTCACTTCAGAAATGGAGTTAAATCCCAGGCTCTGAGTCTTCCCACAAGCAAGACTTCCTTTCAGGTAAGGGCAGTCACTTTTCAGCTCAAACGAACTACATCGTTCACTGAGCTCACAATTTTCTCATCTTAACAGACAAGCATTGGTTGTTAGAGGAAAAGTGCTTTTTATCAGTTTAAGAAAAAGAGTTGGACTAGATATGGTCCGTGTGTAGGAAACACCGTTCTTTTCTTCTGGGCACACTCAGATTTCCTGCTGTAGTAGAGACTCTAGAAAGCAAGAGCGTGCTTCTTGCTCTAAAGCAGAGTGTGATCCATGGATGAGAACTATGCTGTGTGTTCCCCTTCAGAAAAGGAGTTAAATCCCAGGCTCTTCGTCTTCCTACAAGCAAGACTTTGTTTCAGGTAAGGGCAGTCACTTTTCAGCTCAAACGAACTACATCGTTCACTGAGCTCACACGTTTCTCATCTTAACAGACAAGCATTGGATGTTAGCGGACCAGTGCTTTGTATCAGTTTCAGAAGAAGAGTTGGACTAGATATGGTCCGTATGTGTAGGAAACACCGTTCTTTTGTTCTCAGCACAGTCATGTTTCCTGCTGTCTTAGAGACAATAGAAAGCAAGAGCGGGCTTATCGCTCAAAAGCAGAGTGTGATCCATGGATGAGAACTATGCTGTGTGTTTCCCTTCAGAAATGGAGTTAAACTCCAGGATGTGCGTCTTCCTACAAGCAAGACTTCGTTTCAGGTAAGTTCAGTTATTTTTTGCTCAAACGAACTACATCGTAAACGAAGCTCACACGTTTCTCATCTTAAAAGCATTGGATGTTAGAGGACCAGTGCTTTGTATCAGTTTCAGAAGCAGAGTTGGACTAGATATGTTCCGTATGTGTAGGAAACACCGTTCTTTTGTTCTCAGCACACTCACGTTTCCTGCTGTCTTAGAGACTCTAGAAAGCAAGAGCGTGCATATCGCTCAAAAGCAGAGTGTGATCCATGGATGAGACAATGCTGTGTGTTTCACTTCAGAAATGCAATTAAATCCCATGCTCTGAGTCTCCCTACAAGCAAGACTTCTTTTCGGGTAAGGACAGTCACTTTTCTGCTCAAAGGAACTACATCGTTCATGAAGCTCACACGTTTCTCATCTTAACAGACAAGCATTGGATGTTAGAGGACCAGTGCTTTGTATCAGTTTCAGAAGAAGAGTTGGACTAGATGTGGTCCTTATGTGTAGGAAACACCATTCTTTTGTTCTCAGCACACTCACATTTCCTGCTGTCTTAGAGAATCTAGAAAGCAAGAGCGTGCTTCTCACTCTAAAGCAGAGTGTGATCCATGGAGGAGAACTATGCTGTGTGTTTCCCTTCAGAAATGGAGTTAAACTCCAGGCTCTGTGTCTTCCTACAGGCAAGACTTCATTTCAGATAAGGGCAGTCACTTTTCAGCTCAAACGAACTACATCGTTCAAGAAGCTCACACGTTTCTCCTCTTAACAGACAAGCATTGGATGTTAGAGGACCAGTGCTTTGTATCAGTTCAAGAAGCAGAGTTGGACTAGATATGGTCCGTATGTGTAGGAAACACCGTTCTTTTGTTCTCAGCACACTCACGTTTCCTGCTGTCTTAGAGAATCTAGAAAGCAAGAGCATGCTTCTCGCTCTAAAGCAGAGTGTGATCCATGGATGAATACTATGCTGTGTGTTTCCCTTCAGAAATGGACTTAAATCCCTGGCTCTGTGTCTTACTAAAAGCAAGACTTCGTTTCAGGTAAGGGCAGTCACTTTTCAGTTCAAAGGAACTACATCATTCACAAAGCTCACACGTTTCTCATCTTAACTGACAAGCATTGGATGTTAGAGGACCAGTGCTTTGTATCTGTTTCAGAAGCAGAGTTGTACTAGATATGGACCGTATGTGTAGAAACACCGTTCTTTTGTTCTCAGCACACTCAGGTTTCCTGCTGTCTTAGAGATTTTAGAAAGCAAGAGCGTGCTTCTCGCTCTAAAGCAGAGTGTGATCCATGGATGAAAACGATGCTGTATGTTTCCCTTCAGAAAAGGAGTTAAATCCCAGGCTCTATGTCTTCCTACAAGCAAGACTTCGTTTCAGGTAAGGGCAGTCACTTTTCAGCTCAAACGAACTACATCTTTCACGGAGCTCACACGTTTCTCATCTTAACAGACGAGCATTGGATGTTAGAGGACCAGTGCTTTGTATCATTTTCAGAAGCAGAGTTGGACTAGATATGGTCCGTATGTGTAGGAAACACCATTCTTTTGTTCTCAGCACACTCACGTTTCCTGCTGTCTTAGAGACTCTAGAAAGCAAGAGCGTGCATCTTGCTCTAAAGCAGAGTGTGATCCATGGATGAGAACTATGCTGTGTGTTTCCTTTCAGATATGGAGTTAAATCCCAGGCTCTGTGTCTTCCTACAGGCAAGACTTCGTTTCAGATAAGGGCAGTCACTTTTCTGCTCAAACGAACTACATCTTTCATGAAGCTCACACGTTTCTCATCTTAACTGACAAGCATTGGATATTAGAGGAGCAGTGCTTTGTACCAGTTTCAGAAGAAGAGTTGGACTATATAATGTCTGTATGTGTAGGAAACACCGTTCTTTTGTTCTCAGAACACTCTCGTTTCCTGCTGTCTTAGACTCTAGAAAGCAAGATCGTGCTTCTCGCTCTAAAGCAGAGTGTGATCCATGGATGAAAACTATGCTGTGTGTTTCACTTCAGAAATGGAGTTAAATCCCAGGCTCTGAGTCTTCCCACAAGCAAGACTTCCTTTCAGGTAAGGGCAGTCACTTTTCAGCTCAAACGAACTACATCGTTCACTGAGCTCACAATTTTCTCATCGTAACAGACAAGCATTGGTTGTTAGAGGAAAAGTGCTTTTTATCAGTTTAAGAAAAAGAGTTGGACTAGATATGGTCCGTGTGTAGGAAACACCGTTCTTTTCTTCTGGGCACACTCAGATTTCCTGCTGTAGTAGAGACTCTAGAAAGCAAGAGCGTGCTTCTTGCTCTAAAGCAGAGTGTGATCCATGGATGAGAACTATGCTGTGTGTTCCCCTTCAGAAAAGGAGTTAAATCCCAGGCTCTTCGTCTTCCTACAAGCAAGACTTTGTTTCAGGTAAGGGCAGTCACTTTTCAGCTCAAACGAACTACATCGTTCACTGAGCTCACACGTTTCTCATCTTAACAGACAAGCATTGGATGTTAGCGGACCAGTGCTTTGTATCAGTTTCAGAAGAAGAGTTGGACTAGATATGGTCCGTATGTGTAGGAAACACCGTTCTTTTGTTCTCAGCACAGTCATGTTTCCTGCTGTCTTAGAGACAATAGAAAGCAAGAGCGGGCTTATCGCTCAAAAGCAGAGTGTGATCCATGGATGAGAACTATGCTGTGTGTTTCCCTTCAGAAATGGAGTTAAACTCCAGGATGTGCGTCTTCCTACAAGCAAGACTTCGTTTCAGGTAAGTTCAGTTATTTTTTGCTCAAACGAACTACATCGTAAACGAAGCTCACACGTTTCTCATCTTAAAAGCATTGGATGTTAGAGGACCAGTGCTTTGTATCAGTTTCAGAAGCAGAGTTGGACTAGATATGTTCCGTATGTGTAGGAAACACCGTTCTTTTGTTCTCAGCACACTCACGTTTTCTGCTGTCTTAGAGACTCTAGAAAGCAAGAGCGTGCATATCGCTCAAAAGCAGAGTGTGATCCATGGATGAGACAATGCTGTGTGTTTCACTTCAGAAATGCAATTAAATCCCATGCTCTGAGTCTCCCTACAAGCAAGACTTCTTTTCGGGTAAGGACAGTCACTTTTCTGCTCAAAGGAACTACATCGTTCATGAAGCTCACACGTTTCTCATCTTAACAGACAAGCATTGGATGTTAGAGGACCAGTGCTTTGTATCAGTTTCAGAAGAAGAGTTGGACTAGATGTGGTCCTTATGTGTAGGAAACACCATTCTTTTGTTCTCAGCACACTCACATTTCCTGCTGTCTTAGAGAATCTAGAAAGCAAGAGCGTGCTTCTCACTCTAAAGCAGAGTGTGATCCATGGAGGAGAACTATGCTGTGTGTTTCCCTTCAGAAATGGAGTTAAATCCCAGGCTCTGTGTCTTACTACAAGCAAGACTTCGTTTCAGGAAAGGGCAGTCACTTTTCTGCTCAAACGAACTACATCTTTCACGAAGCTCACACGTTTCTCATCTTAACTGACAAGCATTGGATGTTAGAGGAGCAGTGCTTTGTACCAGTTTCAGAAGAAGAGTTGGACTATATAATGTCTGTATGTGTAGGAAACACCGTTCTTTTGTTCTCAGAACACTCTCGTTTCCTGCTGTCTTAGACTCTAGAAAGCAAGATCGTGCTTCTCGCTCTAAAGCAGAGTGTGATCCATGGATGAAAACTATGCTGTGTGTTTCACTTCAGAAATGGAGTTAAATCCCAGGCTCTGAGTCTTCCCACAAGCAAGACTTCCTTTCAGGTAAGGGCAGTCACTTTTCAGCTCAAACGAACTACATCGTTCACTGAGCTCACAATTTTCTCATCTTAACAGACAAGCATTGGTTGTTAGAGGAAAAGTGCTTTTTATCAGTTTAAGAAAAAGAGTTGGACTAGATATGGTCCGTGTGTAGGAAACACCGTTCTTTTGTTCTGGGCACACTCAGATTTCCTGCTGTAGTAGAGACTCTAGAAAGCAAGAGCGAGCTTCTTGCTCTAAAGCAGAGTGTGATCCATGGATGAGAACTATGCTGTGTGTTTCCCTTCAGAAAAGGAGTTAAATCCCAGGCTCTTCGTCTTCCTACAAGCAAGACTTTGTTTCAGGTAAGGGCAGTCACTTTTCAGCTCAAACGAACTACATCGTTCACTGAGCTCACATGTTTCTCATCTTAACAGACAAGCATTGGATGTTAGCGGACCAGTGCTTTGTATCAGTTTCAGAAGAAGAGTTGGACTAGATATGGTCCCTATGTGTAGGAAACACCGTTCTTTTGTTCTCAGCACAGTCATGTTTCCTGCTGTCTTAGAGACAATAGAAAGCAAGAGCGGGCTTATCGCTCAAAAGCAGAGTGTGATCCATGGATGAGAACTATGCTGTGTGTTTCCCTTCAGAAATGGAGTTAAACTCCAGGATGTGCGTCTTCCTACAAGCAAGACTTCGTTTCAGGTAAGGGCAGTCACTTTTTAGCTCAAACGAACTACATCGTTCACTGAGCTCACACGTTTCTCATCTTACCTGACAAGCTTTGGATGATAGAGGGTCAGTGCTTTGTATCAGTTTCAGAAGCAGATTTCGAATACATATGGTCCATATGTGTAGGAATCACCGTTCTTTTTTTCTGGGCACACTCAGATTTCCTGCTGTATTACAGACTCTAGAAAGCAAGACCGTGCTTCTTGCTCTAAAGCAGAGTGTGATCCATGGATGAGAACTATGCTGTGTGTTTCCCTTCAAAACTGGAGTTAAATCCCAGCCTCTGCGTCATTCTACAGGCAAGACTTCATTTCATGTAAGGGCAGTAACTTTTCAGCTCAAACGAACTACATCTTTAACGAAGCTCACACGTTTCTCATCTTAACAGACAAGCATTGGATGTTAGAGAACCAGTGCGTTGTATCAGTTTCAGAAGAAGAGTTGGACTAGATATGGTCCGTATGTGTAGGAAACACCGTTCTTTTGTTCTCAGCACACTCACGTTTCCTGCTGTCTTAGAGACTCTAGAAAGCAAGAGCGTGCATATCGCTCAAAAGCAGAGTGTGATCCATGGATGAGACAATGCTGTGTGTTTCACTTCAGAAATGCAATTAAATCCCATGCTCTGAGTCTCCCTACAAGCAAGACTTCTTTTCGGATAAGGACAGTCACTTTTCTGCTCAAAGGAACTACATCGTTCATGAAGCTCACACGTTTCTCATCTTAACAGACAAGCATTGGATGTCAGAGGACCAGTGCATTGTATCAGATTCAGAAGAAGATTTGGACTACATATAGACCGTATGTGTAGGAAACACCGTTCTTTTGTTCTGGGCACACTCAGATTTCCTGCTGTATTAGAGACTCTAGAAAGCAAGATCGTGCTTCTTGTTCTAAAGCAGAATGTGATCAATGGATGAGAACACTGCTGTGTGTTTCCCTTCAGAAATGGAGTTAAACCCCAGGCTCTGTGTCTTCCTACAGGCAAGACTTCGTTTCAGATAAGGGCAGTCACTTTTCAGCTCAAACGAACTACATCTTTCACGAAGCTCACACGTTTCTCATCTTAACAGACAAGCATTGGATGTTAGAGGACCAGTGCTTTGTATCAGTTTCAGAAGAAGAGTTGGACTAGATATGGTCCGTATGTGTAGGAAACACCGTTCTTTTGTTCTCAGCACACTCATGTTTCCTGCTGTCTTAGAGACAATAGAAAGCAAGAGCGGGCTTATCGCTCAAAAGCAGAGTGTGATCCATGGATGAGAACTATGCTGTGTGTTTCCCTTCAGAAATGGAGTTAAACTCCAGGCTCTGTGTCTTCCTACAAGCAAGACTTCCTTTAAGGCAAGGGCAGTAACTTTTCAGCTCAAACGAACTACATCGTTCACTGAGCTCACACGTTTCTCATCTTAACAGACAAGCATTGGATGTTAGCGGACCAGTGCTTTGTATCAGTTTCAGAAGAAGAGTTGGACTAGATATGGTCCGTATGTGTAGGAAACACCGTTCTTTTGTTCTCAGCACAGTCATGTTTCCTGCTGTCTTAGAGACAATAGAAAGCAAGAGCGGGCTTATCGCTCAAAAGCAGAGTGTGATCCATGGATGAGAACTATGCTGTGTGTTTCCCTTCAGAAATGGAGTTAAATCCCAGGCTCTGAGTCTTCCCACAAGCAAGACTTCCTTTCAGGTAAGGGCAGTCACTTTTCAGCTCAAACGAACTACATCGTTCACTGAGCTCACAATTTTCTCATCTTAACAGACAAGCATTGGTTGTTAGAGGAAAAGTGCTTTTTATCAGTTTAAGAAACAGAGTTGGACTAGATATGGTCCGTGTGTAGGAAACACCGTTCTTTTCTTCTGGGCACACTCAAATTTCCTGCTGTAGTAGAGACTCTAGAAAGCAAGAGCGTGCTTCTTGCTCTAAAGCAGAGTGTGATCCATGGATGAGAACTATGCTGTGTGTTTCCCTTCAGAAAAGGAGTTAAATCCCAGGCTCTTCGTCTTCCTACAAGCAAGACTTTGTTTCAGGTAAGGGCAGTCACTTTTCAGCTCAAAAGAACTACATCGTTCACTGAGCTCACACGTTTCTCATCTTAACAGACAAGCATTGGATGTTAGTGGACCAGTGCTTTGTATCAGTTTCAGAAGAAGAGTTGGACTAGATATGGTCCGTATGTATAGCAAACACCGTTCTTTTGTTCTCAGCACACTCACGTTTCCTGTTGTCTTAGAGACTCTAGAAAGCAAGAGCGAGCTTCTCGCTCTAAAGCAGAGTGTGATCTATGGATGAGACAATGCTGTGTGTTTCCCTTCAGAAAAGGAGTTAAATCCCAGGCTCTATGTCTTCCTACAAGGAAGACTTCGTTTCAGGTAAGGGCATTCACTTTTCAGCTCAAACGAACTACATCTTTCACAGAGCTCACATGTTTCTCATCTTAACAGAAAAGCATTGTATGTTAGAGGACCAGTGCTTTGTATCATTTTCAGAAGCAGAGTTGGACTAGATATGGTCCGTATGTGTAGGAAACACCGTTCTTTTGTTCTCAGCACACTCAGGTTTCCAGCTCTCTTAGAGACTCTGGAAAGCAAGAGCGTGCTTCTTGTTCTTAAGCAGAGTGTGATCAATGGATGAGACAATGCTGTGTGTTTCACTTAAGAAATGGAGTTAAATCCCATGCTCTGAGTCTCCCTACAAGCAAGACTTCGTTTCAGGTAAGGGCAGTCACTTTTCTGCTCAAAGGAACTACATCATTCACGAAGCTCACACGATTCTCATCTTAACAGACAAGCATTGGATCTTAGAGGACCAGTGCTTTGTATCAGTTTCAGAAGAAGAGTTGGACTAGATATGGTCCGTATGTGTAGGAAACACCGTTCTTTTGTTCTCAGCACAGTCATGTTTCCTGCTGTCTTAGAGACAATAGAAAGCAAGAGCGGGCTTATCGCTCAAAAGCAGAGTGTGATCCATGGATGAGAACTATGCTGTGTGTTTCCCTTCAGAAATGGAGTTAAACTCCAGGCTGTGCGTCTTCCTACAAGCAAGACTTCGTTTCAGGTAAGTTCAGTTATTTTTTGCTCAAACGAACTACATCGTAAACGAAGCTCACACGTTTCTCATCTTAAAAGCATTGGATGTTAGAGGACCAGTGCTTTTTATCAGTTTAAGAAGCAGAGTTGGACTAGATATGTTCCGTATGTGTAGGAAACACCGTTCTTTTGTTCTCAGCACACTCACGTTTCCTGCTGTCTTAGAGACTCTAGAAAGCAAGAGCGTGCTTCTTGTTCTAAAGCAGAGTGTGATCAATGGATGAGACAATGCTGTGTGTTTCACTTCAGAAATGGAATTAACACATGCTCTGAGTCTCCCTACAAGCAAGACTTCGTTTCAGGCAAGGGCAGTCACTTTTCAGCTCAAACGAACTACATCGTTCATGAAGCTCACACGTTTCTCATCTTAACAGACAAGCATTGGATGTTAGAGTACCAGTGCTTTGTATCAGTTTCAGAAGAAGAGTTGGACTAGATATGGTCCGTATGTATAGCAAACACCGTTCTTTTGTTCTCAGCACACTCACGTTTCCTGTTGTCTTAGAGACTCTAGAAAGCAAGAGCGTGCTTCTCGCTCTAAAGCAGAGTGTGATCTATGGATGAGACAATGCTGTGTGTTTCCCTTCAGAAAAGGAGTTAAATCCCAGGCTCTATGTCTTCCTACAAGGAAGACTTCGTTTCAGGTAAGGGCATTCACTTTTCAGCTCAAATGAACTACATCTTTCACAGAGCTCACATGTTTCTCATCTTAACAGAAAAGCATTGTATGTTAGAGGACCAGTGCTTTGTATCATTTTCAGAAGCAGAGTTGGACTAGATATGGTCCGTATGTGTAGGAAACACCGTTCTTTTGTTCTCAGCACACTCAGGTTTCCAGCTCTCTTAGAGACTCTGGAAAGCAAGAGCGTGCTTCTTGTTCTTAAGCAGAGTGTGATCAATGGATGAGACAATGCTGTGTGTTTCACTTAAGAAATGGAGTTAAATCCCATGCTCTGAGTCTCCCTACAAGCAAGACTTCGTTTCAGGTAAGGGCAGTCACTTTTCTGCTCAAAGGAACTACATCATTCAAGAAGCTCACACGATTCTCATCTTAACAGACAAGAATTGGATCTTAGAGGACCAGTGCTTTGTATCAGTTTCAGAAGAAGAGTTGGACTAGGTATGGTCCGTATGTGTAGCAAACACAGTTCTTTTGTTCTCAGCACACTCACGTTTCCTGCTGTCTTAGAGAATCTAGAAAGCAAGGGCGTGCTTCTCGCTCTAAGCAGATTGTGATCCATGGATGAATACTATGCTGTGTGTTTCCCTTCAGAAAAGGAGTTAAATCCCAGGCTCTATGTCTCCCTACAAGCAAGACTTCTTTTCAGGTAAGGGCAGTCACTTTTCAGCTCAAACGAACTACATCTTTCACGGAGCTCACACGCTTCTCATCTTAACAGACAAGCATTTGATGTTAGAGGACCAGTGCTTTGTATCATTTTCAGAAGCAGAGTTGGACTAGATATGGTCCCTATGTGTAGGAAACACCGTTCTTTTGTTCTCAGCACACTCACGTTTCCTGTTTTCATAGAGACTCTAGAAAGCAAGATCGTGCTTCTTGTTCTAAAGCAGAGTGTGATCAATGTATGAGAACACTGCTGTGTGTTTCACTTCAGAAATGAAGTTAAATCCCAGGCTCCAATTCTTCCTACAAGCAAGACTTCGTTTAAGGTAAGGGCAGTCAGTTTTCTGCTCAAACGAACTACATCGTTCACGAAGCTCACACGTTTCTCATCTTAACTGACAAGCATTGGATGTTAGAGGACCAGTGCTTTGTATCAGTTTCAGAAGAAGAGTTGGACTAGATATGGTCCGTATGTGTAGGAAAAACCGTTCTTTTCTTCTCAGCACACTCACGTTCCTGCTGTCTTAGAGAATCTAGAAAGCAAGAGCGTGCTTTTCGCTCTAAAGCAGAGTTTGATCCATGGATGAATACTATGCTGTGTGTTTCCCTTCAGAAATGGACTTAAATCCCTGGCTCTGTGTCTTACTAAAAGCAAGACTTCGTTTCAGGTAAGGGCAGTCACTTTTCAGTTCAAAGGAACTACATCATTCACAAACCTCACACGTTTCTCATCTTAACTGACAAGCATTGGATGTTAGAGGACCAGTGCTTTGTATCTGTTTCAGAAGCAGAGTTGTACTAGATATGGTCCGTATGTGTAGAAACACCGTTCTTTTTTTCTCAGCACACTCAGGTTTCCTGCTGTCTTAGAGACTTTAGAAAGCAAGAGCGTGCTTCTCGCTCTAAAGCAGAGTGTGATCCATGGATGAAAACGATGCTGTATGTTTCCCTTCAGAAAAGGAGTTAAATCCCAGGCTCTATGTCTTCCTACAAGCAAGACTTCGTTTCAGGTAAGGGCAGTCACTTTTCAGCTCAAACGAACTACATCTTTCACGGAGCTCACACGTTTCTCATCTTAACAGACGAGCATTGGATGTTAGAGGACCAGTGCTTTGTATCATTTTCAGAAGCAGAGTTGGACTAGATATGGTCCGTATGTGTAGGAAACACCGTTCTTTTGTTCTCAGCACACTCACGTTTCCTGCTGTCTTAGAGACTCTAGAAAGCAAGAGCGTGCTTCTTGCTCTAAAGCAGAGTGTGATCCATGGATGAGAACTATGCTGTGTGTTTCCCTTCAGATATGGAGTTAAATCCCAGGCTCTGTGTCTTCCTACAGGCAAGACTTCGTTTCAGATAAGGGCAGTCACTTTTCAGCTCAAACGAACTACATCGTTCACGAAGCTCACACTTTTCTCATCTTAACAGACAAGCATTGGATGTTAGAGCACCAGTGCTTTGTATCAGTTTCAGAAGAAGAGTTGGACTAGATGTGGTCCTTATGTGTAGGAAACACCATTCTTTTGTTCTCAGCACACTCACATTTCCTGCTGTCTTAGAGAATCTAGAAAGCAAGAGCGTGCTTCTCACTCTAAAGCAGAGTGTGATCCATGGATGAGAACTATGCTGTGTGTTTCCCTTCAGAAATGGAGTTAAATCCCAGGCTCTGTGTCTTACTACAAGCAAGACTTCGTTTCAGGAAAGGGCAGTCACTTTTCTGCTCAAACGAACTACATCTTTCACGAAGCTCACACGTTTCTCATCTTAACTGACAAGCATTGGATGTTAGAGGAGCAGTGCTTTGTACAAGTTTCAGAAGAAGAGTTGGACTATATAATGTCTGTATGTGTAGGAAACACCGTTCTTTTGTTCTCAGAACACTCTCGTTTCCTGCTGTCTTAGACTCTAGAAAGCAAGATCGTGCTTCTCGCTCTAAAGCAGAGTGTGATCCATGGATGAAAACTATGCTGTGTGTTTCACTTCAGAAATGGAGTTAAATCCCAGGCTCTGAGTCTTCCCACAAGCAAGACTTCCTTTCAGGTAAGGGCAGTCACTTTTCAGCTCAAACGAACTACATCGTTCACTGAGCTCACAATTTTCTCATCTTAACAGACAAGCATTGGTTGTTAGAGGAAAAGTGCTTTTTATCAGTTTAAGAAACAGAGTTGGACTAGATATGGTCCGAGTGTAGGAAACACCGTTCTTTTCTTCTGGGCACACTCAGATTTCCTGCTGTAGTAGAGAATCTAGAAAGCAAGAGCGTGCTTCTTGCTCTAAAGCAGAGTGTGATCCATGGATGAGAACTATGCTGTGTGTTTCCCTTCAGAAAAGGAGTTAAATCCCAGGCTCTTCGTCTTCCTACAAGCAAGACTTTGTTTCAGGTAAGGGCAGTCACTTTTCAGCTCAAACGAACTACATCGTTCACTGAGCTCACACGTTTCTCATCTTAACAGACAAGCATTGGATGTTAGCGGACCAGTGCTTTGTATCAGTTTCAGAAGAAGAGTTGGACTAGATATGGTCCGTATGTGTAGGAAACACCGTTCTTTTGTTCTCAGCACACTCACGTTCCTGCTGTCTTAGAGAATCTAGAAAGCAAGAGCGTGCTTTTCGCTCTAAAGCAGAGTGTGATCCATGGATGAATACTATGCTGTGTGTTTCCCTTCAGAAATGGACTTAAATCCCTGGCTCTGTGTCTTACTAAAAGCAAGACTTCGTTTCAGGTAAGGGCAGTCACTTTTCAGTTCAAAGGAACTACATCATTCACAAAGCTCACACGTTTCTCATCTTAACTGACAAGCATTGGATGTTAGAGGACCAGTGCTTTGTATCTGTTTCAGAAGCAGAGTTGTACTAGATATGGTCCGTATGTGTAGAAACACCGTTCTTTTTTTCTCAGCACACTCAGGTTTCCTGCTGCCTTAGAGACTTTAGAAAGCAAGAGCGTGCTTCTCGCTCTAAAGCAGAGTGTGATCCATGGATGAAAACGATGCTGTATGTTTCCCTTCAGAAAAGGATTTAAATCCCAGGCTCTATGTCTTCCTACAGGCAAGACTTCGTTTCAGGTAATGGCAGTAACTTTTCAGCTCAACAAACTACATAGTTCACGAAGCTCACACGTTTCTCATCTTAACAGACAAGCATTGGATTTTAGAGGACCAGTGCTTTGTATCAGATTCAGAAGCAGAGTTGGACTATATAATGTCCTTCTGTGTAGGAAACACCGTTCTTTTGTTCTCAGCACACTCACGTTTCCTTCTGTCTTAGAGACTCTAGAGAACAAGAGCGTGCTTCTTGTTCTAAAGCAGAGTGTGATCAATGTATGAGACTATTCTGTGTGTTTCACTTCAGAAATGGAGGTAAATCCCGTGCTCTGAGTCTCCCTACAAGCAAGACTTCGTTTCAGGTAAGGGCAGTCACTTTTCTGCTCAAAGGAACTACATCGTTCACGAAGCTCACACGTTTCTCATCTCAACTGACAAGCATTGGATGTTAGAGGACCAGTGCATTGTATCAGTTTCAGAAGAAGATTTGGACTACATATAATCCGTATGTGTAGGAAACAATGTTATTTTGTTCTGGGCACACTCAGATTTCCTGCTGTATTAGAGACTCTAGAAAGCAAGAGCGTGCTTCTTGCTCTAAAGCAGAGTGTGATCCATGGATGAGAACTATGCTGTGTGTTTCCCTACAGAAATGGAGTTAAATCCAAGGCTCTGTGTCTTCCTACAGGCAAGACTTCGTTTCAGGTAATGGCAGTAACTTTTCAGCTCAAACAAACTACATCGTTCATGAAGCTCACACGTTTCTCATCTTACCAGACAAGCATTGGATTTTAGAGGACCCGTGCTTTGTATCAGTTTAAGAAGCAGAGTTGGACTAGATATGGTCCGTATGTGTAGGAAACACCGTTCTTTTGTTCTCAGCCCACTCACGTTTCCTGCTGTCTTAGAGACTCTAGAAAGCAAGAGCGTGCTTCTTGTTCTAAAGCAGGGTGTGATCAATGGATGAGAACACTGCTGTGTGTTTCCCTTCAGAAAAGGAGTTAAATCCCAGGCTCTGAGTCTTCCTACAAGCAAGACTTCGTTTCAGGTATGGGCAGTCAGTTTTCTGTCAAATGAACTACATCGTTCACAAAGCTCACACATTTCTCATCTTAACTGACAAGCATTCGATGTAGAGGACCAGTGCTTTGTTTCAGTTTCAGAAGTCGAGTTGGACTAGATATGGTCCATATGTGTAGGAAACACCGTTCTTTGGTCTCAGCACACTCACGTTTCCTGCTGTCTTAGAGAATCTAGAAAGCAAGAGCGTGCTTCTCGCTCTAAAGCAGAGTGTGATCCATGGATGAGAACTATGATGTGTGTTTCCTTCAGAAGTGGAGTTAAATCCCAGGCTCTGTGTCTTCCTACAAGCACGACTTCGTTTCAGCTAAAGGCAGTCACTTTCCAGCTCAAACGAACTACATCGTTCACTAAGCTCACACGTTTCTCATCTTAACTGACAAGCATTGGATGTAAGAGGACCAGTGCATTATATCAGTTTCAGAAGGAGATTTGGACTACATATGGTCCGTATGTGTAGGAAACACCGTTCTTTTCTTCTCAGCACACTCACATTTCCTGCAGTATTAGAGACTCTAGAAAGCAAGAGCGTGCTTCTTGCTCTAAAGCAGAGTGTGATCCATGGATGAGAACTATGCTGTGTGTTTCCCTTCAGAAATGGAGTTAAATCCCAGGCTCTGTGTCTTCCAACAGGCAAGAATTCGTTTCAGGTAAGGGCAGTCACTTTTCAGTTAAAGGAACTACATCGTTCACTAAGCTCACACGTTTCTCATCTTACCAGACAAGCATTGGATTTTAGAGGACCAGTGCTTTGTATCAGTTTCAGAAGCAGAGTTGGACTATATAATGTCCGCATGTGTAGGAAACACCGTTCTTTTGTTCTCATAACACACACGTTTCCTGCTGTCTTAGAGACTCTAGAACGCAAGAGCGTGCTTCTTGTTCTAAAGCAGAGTGTGATCAATGGATGAGACAATGCTGTGTGTTTCACTTCAGAAATGGAGTTAAATCCCGTGCTCTGAGGCTCCCTACAAGCAAGACTTCGTTTAAGGTAAGGGCAGTCACTTTTCAGTTCAAAGGAACTACATCATTCACAAAGCTCACACGTTTCTCATCTTAACTGACAAGCATTGGATGTTAGAGGACCAGTGCTTTGTATCTGTTTCAGAAGCAGAGTTGGACTAGATATGGTCCGTATGTGTAGGAAACACCGTTCTTTTGTTCTCAGCACACTCACGTTTCCTGCTGTCTTAGAGACTTTAGAAAGCAAGAGCGTGCTTCTCGCTCTAAAGCAGAGTGTGATCCATGGATGAAAACTATGCTGTGTGTTTCCCTTCATAAAAGGAGTTAAATCCCAGGCTCTATGTCTTCCTACAAGCAATACTTCGTTTCAGGCAAGGGCATTCACGTTTCAGCTCAAACGAACTACATCTTTCACAGAGCTCACACGTTCTCATCTTAACAGACAAGCATTGGACGTTAGAGGACCAGTGCTTTGTATCATTTTCAGTAGCAGAGTTGGACTAGATATGGTCCGTATGTGTAGGAAACACCGTTCTTTTGTTCTCAGCAAACTCACGTTTCCTGCTGTCTTAGAGACTCTAGAAAGCAAGAGCGTGCTTCTTTTACTAAAGCAGAGTGTGATCAATGGATGAGAACACTGCTGTGTGTTTCACTTCAGAAATGGAGTTAAATCCCAGGCTCTGAGTCTTCCTAAATGCAAGACTTCGTTTCAGGTAAGGGCAGTCACTTTTCAGCTCAAACGAACTACATTGTTCACTGAGCTCACACGTTTCTCATCTTAACAGAGAAGTATTGGATGTTAGAGGACCAGTGCATTGTATCAGTTTCAGAAGAAGATTTGGACTACATATAATCCGTATGTGTAGGAAACAATGTTATTTTGTTCTGGGCACACTCAGATTTCCTGCTGTATTAGAGACTCTAGAAAGCAAGAGCGTGCTTCTTGCTCTAAAGCAGAGTGTGATCCATGGATGAGAACTATGCTGTGTGTTTCCCTTCAGATATGGAGTTAAATCCCAGGCTCTGTGTCTTCCCACAAGCAAGACTTCCTTTCAGGTAAGGGCAGTCACTTTTCAGCTCAAACGAACTACATTGTTCACTGAGCTCACACTTTTCTCATCTTAACAGACAAGCATTGGATGTTAGAGGAAAAGTGCTTTTTATCAATTTAAGAAGCAGAGTTGGACTGTATATGGTCCGTAAGTGTAGGAAACACCGTTCTTTTGTTAACAGCACACTCACGTTTCCAGCTCTCTTAGAGACTCTGGAAAGCAAGAGCGTGCTTCTTGTTCTTAAGCAGAGTGTGATCAATGGATGAGACAATGCTGTGTGTTTCACTTCAGAAATGGAGTTAAATCCCATGCTCTGAGTCTCCCCACAAGCAAGACTTCGTTTCAGGTAAGGGCAGTCACTTTTCTGCTCAAAGGAACTACATCATTCACGAAGCTCACACGATTCTCATCTTAACTGACAAGCATTGGATTTTGGAGGACCAGTGCTTTGTATCAGATTCAGAAGCAGAGTTGCACTATATAATGTCCTTATGTGTAGGAAACAACGTTCTTTTGTTCTCAGCACACTCACGTTTCCTTCTGTCTTAGAGACTCTAGAAAGCAAGATCGTGCTTCTTGTTCTAAAGCAGAGTGTGATCAATGGATGAGAACACTGCTGTGTGTTTCACTTCAGAAATGGAGTTAAATCCCAGGCTGTGCGTCTTCCTACAAGCAAGACTTCATTTCAGGTAAGGTCAGTCATTTTTTGCTCAAACGAACTACATCGTTCACGAAGCTCACACGTTTCTCATCTTAAAAGCATTGGATGTTAGAGGACCAGTGCTTTGTATCATTTTCAGAAGCAGAGTTGGACTAGATATGGGCCGTATGTGTAGGAAACACCGTTCTTTTGTTCTCAGCACACTCACATTTCCTGCTGTCTTAGAGACTCTAGAAAGCAAGAGCGTGCTTCTTGTTCTAAAGCAGAGTGTGATCAATGGATGAGACAATGCTGTGTGTTTCACTTCAGAAATGGAATTAACCCATGCTCTGAGTCTCACTACAAGCAAGACTTCGTTTCAGGCAAGGGCAGTCACTTTTCAGCTCAAACGAACTACATCGTTCACGAAGCTCACACGTTTCTCATCTTAAGAGACAAGCATTGGATTTTAGAGGACCAGTGCTTTGTATCAGATTCAGAAGCAAGTTGGACTATATAATGTCCTTATGTGTAGGAAACACCATTCTTTTGTTCTCAGCACACTCACGTTTCCTTCTGTCTTAGAGACTCTAGAGATCAAGAGCGTGCTTCTTGTTCTAAAGCAGAGTGTGATCAATGTATGAGACTATTCTGTGTGTTTCACTTCAGAAATGGAGGTAAATCCTGTGCTCTGAGTCTCCCTACAAGCAAGACTTCGTTTCAGGTAAGGGCAGTCACTTTTCTGCTCAAAGGAACTACATCGTTCACGAAGCTCACACGTTTCTCATCTCAACTGACAAGCATTGGATTTTAGAGGACCAGTGCATTGTATCAGTTTCAGAAGAAGATTTGGACTACATATAATCCGTATGTGTAGGAAACAATGTTATTTTGTTCTGGGCACACTCAGATTTCCTGCTGTATTAGAGACTCTAGAAAGCAAGAGCGTGCTTCTTGCTCTAAAGCAGAGTGTGATCCATGGATGAGAAGTATGCTGTGTGTTTCACTTAAGAAATGGAGTTAAATCCAAGGCTCTGTGTCTTCCTACAGGCAAGACTTCGTTTCAGGTAATGGCAGTAACTTTTCAGCTCAAACAAACTACATCGTTCACAAAGCTCACACGTTTCTCATCTTACCAGACAAGCATTGGATTTTAGAGGACCCGTGCTTTGTATCAGTTTAAGAAGCAGAGTTGGACTAGATATGGTCCGTATGTGTAGGAAACACCGTTCTTTTGTTCTCAGCCCACTCACGTTTCCTGCTGTCTTAGAGACTCTAGAAAGCAAGAGCGTGCTTCTTGTTCTAAAGCAGGGTGTGATCAATGGATGAGAACACTGCTGTGTGTTTCCCTTCAGAAAAGGAGTTAAATCCCAGGTTCTGAGTCTTCCTACAAGCAAGACTCGTTTCAGCTAAGGGCAGTCAGTTTTCTGTCAAATGAACTACATCGTTCACGAAGCTCACACGTTTCTCATCTTAACTGACAAGCATTCGATATAGAGGACCAGTGCTTTGTATCAGTTTCAGAAGAAGACTTGGACTAGATATGGTCCGTATGTGTAGGAAACACCGTTCTTTTGTTCTCAGCACGCTCACGTTTCCTGCTGTCTTAGAGAATCTAGAAAGCAAGAGCGTGCTTCTCGCTCTAAAGCAGAGTGTGATCCATGGATGAATACTATGCTGTGTGTTTCCCTTCAGAAATGGACTTAAATCCCAGCCTCTGTGTCTTACTACAAGCAAGACTTCGTTTAAGGTAAGGGCAGTCACTTTTCAGTTCAAAGGAACTACATCATTCACAAAGCTCACACGTTTCTCATCTTAACTGACAAGCATTGGATGTTAGAGGTCCAGTGCTTTGTATCTGTTTGAGAAGCAGGGTTGGACTAGATATGGTCCGTATGTGTAGGAAACACCGTTCTTTTGTTCTCAGCACACTCACGTTTCCTGCTGTCTTAGAGACTTTAGAAGCAAGAGCGTGCTTCTCGCTCTAAAGCAGAGTGTGATCCATGGATGAAAACTATGCTGTGTGTTTCCCTTCATAAAAGGAGTTAAATCCCAGGCTCTACGTCTTCCTACAAGCAAGACTTCATTTCAGGTAAGGGCATTCACTTTTCAGCTCAAACGAACTACATCTTTCACAGAGCTCACACGTTCTCTTCTTAACAGACAAGCATTGGATGTTAGAGGACCAGTGCATTGTATCAGTTTCAGAAGAAGATTTGGACGACATATAATCCGTATGTGTAGGAAACAATGTTATTTTGTTCTGGGCAGACTCAGATTTCCTGCTGTATTAGAGACTCTAGAAAGCAAGAGCGTGCTTCTTGCTCTAAAGCAGAGTGTGATCCATGGATGAGAACTATGCTGTGTGTTTCACTTCAGAAATGGAGTTAAATCCCAGGCTCTGTGTCTTCCTACAGGCAAGACTTCGTTTCAGGTAAGGGCAGTCAGTTTTCTGTCAAATGAACTACATCGTTCACGAAGCTCACACGTTTCTCATCTTAACAGACAAGCATTGGATTTTAGAGGATCAGTGCTTTGTATCAGTTTCAGAAGCAGAGTTGGACTATATAATGTCCGTATGTGTAGGAAACACCGTTCTTTTCTTCTCAGCACACTCACGTTTCCTGCAGTATTAGAGACTCTAGAAAGCAAGAGCGTGCTTCTTGCTCTAAAGCAGAGTGTGATCCATGGATGAGAACTATGCTGTGTGTTTCCCTTCAGAAATGGAGTTAAATCCCAGGCTCTGTGTCTTCCTAAATGCAAGACTTCGTTTCAGGTAAGGGCAGTCACTTTTCAGCTCAAACGAACTACATTGTTCACTGAGCTCACACGTTTCTCATCTTAACAGAGAAGCATTGGATGTTAGAGGACCAGTGCATTGTATCAGTTTCAGAAGAAGATTTGGACTACATATAATCCGTATGTGTAGGAAACAATGTTATTTTGTTCTGGGCACACTCAGATTTCCTGCTGTATTAGAGACCCTAGAAAGCAAGAGCGTGCTTCTTGCTCTAAAGCAGAGTGTGATCCATGAATGAGAACTATGCTGTGTGTTTCCCTTCCAAATGGAGTTAAACTCCAGCTGTGCGTCTTCCTACAAGCAAGACTTCGTTTCAGGTAAGTTCAGTTATTTTTTGCTCAAACGAACTACATCGTTCACGAAGCTCACACGTTTCTCATCTTAAAAGCATTGGATGTTAGAGGACCAGTGCTTTTTATCAGTTTAAGAAGCAGAGTTGGACTAGATATGGTCTGTATGTGTAGGAAACACCGTTCTTTTGGTCTCAGCACACTCACGTTTCCTGCTGTCTTAGAGAATCTAGAAAGCAAGAGCGTGCTTCTTGTTCTAAAGCAGAGTGTGATCAATGGATGAGACAATGCTGTGTGTTTCACTTCAGAAATGGAATTAACACATGCTCTGAGTCTCCCTACAAGCAAGACTTCGTTTAAGGCAAGGGCAGTCACTTTTCAGCTCAAACGAACTACATCGTTCACGAAGCTCACACGTTTCTCATCTTAACAGACAAGCATTGGATGTTAGAGGACCAGTGCTTTGTATCAGTTTCAGAAGAAGAGTTGGACTAGATATGGTCCGTATGTATAGCAAACACCGTTCTTTTGTTTTCAGCACACTCACGTTTCCTGCTGTCTTAGAGACTTTAGAAAGCAAGAGCGTGCTTCTCGCTCTAAAGAAGAGTGTGACCCATGGATGAAAACGATGCTGTGTGTTTCCCTTCAGAAAAGGAGTTAAATCCCAGGCTCTATGTCTTCCTACAAGTAAGACTTCGTTTCAGGTAAGGGCAGTCACTTTTCAGCTCAAACGAACTACATCTTTCACAGAGCTAACACGTTTCTCATCTTAACTGACAAGCATTGGATTTTAGAGGACCAGTGCTTTGTATCAGTTTCAGAAGCAGAGTTGGACTAGATATGGTCCGTATGTGTAGGAAACACCGTTCTTTTGTTCTCAGCACACTAATGTTTCCTGCTGTCTTAGAGACTCTAGAAAGCAAGAGCGTGCTTCTCGCTCTAAAGCAGAGTGTGATCCATGAATGAGACAATGCTGTGTGTTTCACTTCAGAAATGGGGTTATACCCCAGGCTCTGTGTCTTCCTACAAGCAAGACTTCGTTTCAGGTAAGGGCAGTCACTGTTCAGCTCAAACGAACTACATTGTTCACTGAGCTCACACGTTTCTCATCTCAACAGAGAAGCATTGGATGTTAGAGGACCAGTGCTTTGTATCAGTTTAAGAAGCAGAGTTGGACTAGATATGGTCCGTATGTGTAGGAAACACCGTTCTTTTGTTCTCAGCACACTCATGTTTCCTTCTGTCTTAGAGACTCTAGAGAGCAAGAGCGTGCTTCTTGTTCTAAAGCAGAGTGTGATCAATGTATGAGACAATTCTGTGTGTTTCACTTCAGAAATGTAGTTAAATCCCGTGCTCTGAGTCTCCCTACAAGCAAGACTTCGTTTCAGGTAAGGGCAGTCACTTTTCTGCTCAAAGGAACTACATCGTTCACGAAGCTCACACGTTTCTCATCTCAACTGACAAGCATTGGATGTTAGAGGACCAGTGCATTGTATCAGTTTCAGAAGAAGATTTGGACTACATGTAATCCGTATGTGTAGGAAACAATGTTATTTTGTTCTGCGCACACTCAGATTTCCTGCTGTATTAGAGACTCTAGAAAGCAAGAGAGTGCTTCTTGCTCTAAAGCAGAGTGTGATCCATGGATGAGAACTATGCTGTGTGTTTCCCTTCAGAAATGGAGTTAAAACCCAGGCTCTGTGTCTTCCTACAAGCAAGACTTTGTTTCAGGTAAGGGCAGTAACTTTTCAGCTCAAACAAACTACATCGTTCACGAAGCTCACACGTTTCTCATCTTACCACACAAGCATTGGATTTTAGAGGACCAGTGCTTTGTATCAGTTTCAGAAGCAGAGTTGGACTATATAATGTCCGTATGTGTAGGAAACACCGTTCTTTTGTTCTCAGCACACTCACGTTTCCTGCTGTCTTAGAGACTCTAGAAAGCAAGAGCGTGCTTCTTGTTCTAAAGCAGGGTTTGATCAATGGATGAGAACACTGCTGTGTGTTTCCCTTCAGAAATGGAGTTAAATCCCAGGCTCTGTGCCTTCCTACAGGCAAGAATTCGTTTCAGGTAAGGGCAGTCACTTTTCAGTTAAAGGAACTACATCGTTCACTAAGCTCACACGTTTCTCATCTTAACAGACAAGCATTGGATGTTAGAGGACCAGTGCTTTGTATCTGATTCAGAAGCAGAGTTGGACTAGATATGGTCCGTATGTGTAGAAACACCGTTCTTTTGTTCTCAGCACACTCACGTTTCCTGCTGTCTTAGAGACTTTAGAAAGCAAGAGCGTGCTTCTCGCTCTAAAGCAGAGTGTGACCCATGGATGAAAACGATGCTGTGTGTTTCCCTTCAGAAAAGGAGTTAAATCCCAGGCTCTAATGCTTCCTACAAGTAAGAATTCGTTTCAGGTAAGGGCAGTCACTTTTCAGCTCAAAGGAACTACATCTTTCACAGAGCTCACACGTTTCCATCTTAACAGACAAGCATTGGATGTTAGACGACCAGTGCTTTGTATCATTTTCAGAAGCAGAGTTGGACTAGATATGGTCCTTATGTGTAGGAAACACCGTTCTTTTGTTCTCAGCACATTCACGTTTCCTGCTGTCTTAGAGACTCTAGAAAGCAAGAGCGTGCTTCTTGCTCTAAAGCAGAGTGTGATCCATGGATGAGAACTATGCTGTGTGTTTCCCTTCAGATATGGAGTTAAATCCCAGGCTCTGTGTCTTCCCACAAGCAAGACTTCCTTTCAGGTAAGGGCAGTCACTTTTCAGCTCAAACGAACTACATTGTTAACTGAGCTCACACTTTTCTCATCTTAACAGACAAGCATTGGATGTTAGAGGAAAAGTGCTTTTTTATCAATTTAAGAAGCAGAGTTGGACTGTATATGGTCCGTAAGTGTAGGAAACACCGTTCTTTTGTTAACAGCACACTCACGTTTCCAGCTCTCTTAGAGACTCTGGAAAGCAAGAGCGTGCTTCTTGTTCTTAAGCAGAGTGTGATCAATGGATGAGACAATGCTGTGTGTTTCACTTCAGAAAAGGAGTTAAATCCCAGGCTCTAATGCTTCCTACAAGTAAGACTTCGTTTCAGGTAAGGGCAGTCACTTTTCTGCTCAAAGGAACTACATCATTCACGAAGCTCACACGATTCTCATCTTAACTGACAAGCATTGGATGTTAGAGGACCAGTGCATTGTATCAGTTTCAGAAGAAGATTTGGACGACATATAATCCGTATGTGTAGGAAACAATGTTATATTGTTCTGGGCACACTCAGATTTCCTGCTGTATTAGAGACTCTAGAAAGCAAGAGCATGCTTCTTGCTCTAAAGCAGAGTGTGATCCATGGATGAGAACTATGCTGTGTGTTTCCCTACAGAAATGGAGTTAAATCCAAGGATCTGTGTCTTCCTACAGGCAAGACTTCGTTTCAGGTAATGGCAGTAACTTTTCAGCTCAAACAAACTACATCGTTCACGAAGCTCACACGTTTCTCATCTTACCAGACAAGCATTGGATTTTAGAGCACCCCTGCTTTGTATCAGTTTAAGAAGCAGAGTTGGACTAGATATGGTCCGTATGTGTAGGAAACACCGTTCTTTTGTTCTCAGCCCACTCACGTTTCCTGCTGTCTTAGAGACTCTAGAAAGCAAGAGCGTGCTTCTTGTTCTAAAGCAGGGTGTGATCAATGGATGAGAACACTGCTGTGTGTTTCCCTTCAGAAAAGGAGTTAAATCCCAGGCTCTGAGTCTTCCTACAAGCAAGACTTCGTTTCAGGTAAGGGCAGTCACTTTTCAGCTCAAACGAACTACATCTTTCACGGAGCTCACACGTTTCTCATCTTAACAGACAAGCATTGGATGTTAGAGGACCAGTGCTTTGTATCAGTTTCAGAAGAAGAGTTGGACTAGATATGGTCCGTATGTGTAGGAAACACCGTTCTTTTGTTCTCAGCACACTCACGTTTCCTGCTGTCTTAGAGAATCTAGAAAGCAAGAGCGTGCTTCTCGCTCTAAAGCAGAGTGTGATCCATGGATGAATACTATGCTGTGTGTTTCCCTTCAGAAATGGACTTAAATCCCAGCCTCTGTGTCTTACTACAAGCAAGACTTCGTTTAAGGTAAGGGCAGTCACTTTTCAGTTCAAAGGAACTACATCATTCACAAAGCTCACACGTTTCTCACCTTAACTGACAAGCATTGGATGTTAGAGGTCCAGTGCATTGTATCTGTTTGAGAAGCAGTGTTGGACTAGATATGGTCCGTATGTGTAGGAAACACCGTTCTTTTGTTCTGAGCACACTCACGTTTCCTGCTGTCTTAGAGACTTTAGAAAGCAAGAGCGTGCTTCTCGCTCTAAAGCAGAGTGTGATCCATGGATGAAAACTATGCTGTGTGTTTCCCTTCATAAAAGGAGTTAAATCCCATGCTCTATGTCTTCCTACAAGCAAGACTTCATTTCAGGTAAGGGCATTCACTTTTCAGCTCAAACGAACTACATCTTTCACAGAGCTCACACGTTCTCATCTTAAGAGACAAGCATTGGATGTTAGAGGACCAGTGCATTGTATCAGTTTCAGAAGAATATTTGTACGACATATAATCCGTATGTGTAGGAAGCAATTTTATTTTGTTCTGGGCAGACTCAGATTTCCTGCTGTATTAGAGACTCTAGAAAGCAAGAGCATGCTTCTTGCTCTAAAGCAGAGTGTGATCCATGGATGAGAACTATGCTGTGTGTTTCACTTCAGAAATGGAGTTAAATCCCAGGCTCTGTGTCTTCCTACAGGCAAGACTTCGTTTCAGGTAATGGCAGTAACTTTTCAGCTCAACAAACTACATCGTTCACGAAGCTCACACGTTTCTCATCTTAACAGACAAGCATTGGATTTTAGAGGACCAGTGCTTTGCATCAGTTTCAGAAGCAGAGTTGGACTATATAATGTCCGTATGTGTAGGAAACACCGTTCTTTTGTTCTCAGCACAGTCATGTTTCCTGCTGTCTTAGAGACAATAGAAAGCAAGAGCGGGCTTATCGCTCAAAAGCAGAGTGTGATCCATGGATGAGAACTATGCTGTGTGTTTCCCTTCAGAAATGGAGTTAAACTCCAGGCTGTGCGTCTTCCTACAAGCAAGACTTCGTTTCAGGTAAGTTCAGTTATTTTTTGCTCAAACGAACTACATCGTAAACGAAGCTCACACGTTTCTCATCTTAAAAGCATTGGATGTTAGAGGACCAGTGGTTTTTATCAGTTTAAGAAGCAGAGTTGGAGTAGATATGTTCCGTATGTGTAGGAAACACCGTTCTTTTGTTCTCAGCACACTCACGTTTCCTGCTGTCTTAGAGACTCTAGAAAGCAAGAGCGTGCTTCTTGTTCTAAAGCAGAGTGTGATCAATGGATGAGACAATGCTGTGTGTTTCACTTCAGAAATGGAATTAACACATGCTCTGAGTCTCCCTACAAGCAAGACTTCGTTTCAGGCAAGGGCAGTCACTTTTCAGCTCAAACGAACTACATCGTTCATGAAGCTCACACGTTTCTCATCTTAACAGACAAGCATTGGATGTTAGAGTACCAGTGCTTTGTATCAGTTTCAGAAGAAGAGTTGGACTAGATATGGTCCGTATGTATAGCAAACACCGTTCTTTTGTTCTCAGCACACTCACGTTTCCTGTTGTCTTAGAGACTCTAGAAAGCAAGAGCGTGCTTCTCGCTCTAAAGCAGAGTGTGATCTATGGATGAGACAATGCTGTGTGTTTCCCTTCAGAAAAGGAGTTAAATCCCAGGCTCTATGTCTTCCTACAAGGAAGACTTCGTTTCAGGTAAGGGCATTCACTTTTCAGCTCAAATGAACTACATCTTTCACAGAGCTCACATGTTTCTCATCTTAACAGAAAAGCATTGTATGTTAGAGGACCAGTGCTTTGTATCATTTTCAGAAGCAGAGTTGGACTAGATATGGTCCGTATGTGTAGGAAACACCGTTCTTTTGTTCTCAGCACACTCAGGTTTCCAGCTCTCTTAGAGACTCTGGAAAGCAAGAGCGTGCTTCTTGTTCTTAAGCAGAGTGTGATCAATGGATGAGACAATGCTGTGTGTTTCACTTAAGAAATGGAGTTAAATCCCATGCTCTGAGTCTCCCTACAAGCAAGACTTCGTTTCAGGTAAGGGCAGTCACTTTTCTGCTCAAAGGAACTACATCATTCACGAAGCTCACACGATTCTCATCTTAACAGACAAGCATTGGATCTTAGAGGACCAGTGCTTTGTATCAGTTTCAGAAGAAGAGTTGGACTAGATATGGTCCGTATGTGTAGCAAACACAGTTCTTTTGTTCTCAGCACACTCACGTTTCCTGCTGTCTTAGAGAATCTAGAAAGCAAGGGCGTGCTTCTCGCTCTAAGCAGATTGTGATCCATGGATGAATACTATGCTGTGTGTTTCCCTTCAGAAAAGGAGTTAAATCCCAGGCTCTATGTCTCCCTACAAGCAAGACTTCTTTTCAGGTAAGGGCAGTCACTTTTCAGCTCAAACGAACTACATCTTTCACGGAGCTCACACGCTTCTCATCTTAACAGACAAGCATTTGATGTTAGAGGACCAGTGCTTTGTATCATTTTCAGAAGCAGAGTTGGACTAGATATGGTCCCTATGTGTAGGAAACACCGTTCTTTTGTTCTCAGCACACTCACGTTTCCTGTTGTCATAGAGACTCTAGAAAGCAAGATCGTGCTTCTTGTTCTAAAGCAGAGTGTGATCAATGTATGAGAACACTGCTGTGTGTTTCACTTCAGAAATGAAGTTAAATCCCAGGCTCCAATTCTTCCTACAAGCAAGACTTCGTTTAAGGTAAGGGCAGTCAGTTTTCTGCTCAAACGAACTACATCGTTCACGAAGCTCACACGTTTCTCATCTTAACTGACAAGCATTGGATGTTAGAGGACCAGTGCTTTGTATCAGTTTCAGAAGAAGAGTTGGACTAGATATGGTCCGTATGTGTAGGAAAAACCATTCTTTTGTTCTCAGCACACTCACGTTCCTGCTGTCTTAGAGAATCTAGAAAGCAAGAGCGTGCTTTTCGCTCTAAAGCAGAGTGTGATCCATGGATGAATACTATGCTGTGTGTTTCCCTTCAGAAATGGACTTAAATCCCTGGCTCTGTGTCTTACTAAAAGCAAGACTTCGTTTCAGGTAAGGGCAGTCACTTTTCAGTTCAAAGGAACTACATCATTCACAAAGCTCACACGTTTCTCATCTTAACTGACAAGCATTGGATGTTAGAGGACCAGTGCTTTGTATCTGTTTCAGAAGCAGAGTTGTACTAGATATGGTCCGTATGTGTAGAAACACCGTTCTTTTTTTCTCAGCACACTCAGGTTTCCTGCTGTCTTAGAGACTTTAGAAAGCAAGAGCGTGCTTCTCGCTCTAAAGCAGAGTGTGATCCATGGATGAAAACGATGCTGTATGTTTCCCTTCAGAAAAGGAGTTAAATCCCAGGCTCTATGTCTTCCTACAAGCAAGACTTCGTTTCAGGTAAGGGCAGTCACTTTTCAGCTCAAACGAACTACATCTTTCACGGAGCTCACACGTTTCTCATCTTAACAGACGAGCATTGGATGTTAGAGGACCAGTGCTTTGTATCATTTTCAGAAGCAGAGTTGGACTAGATATGGTCCGTATGTGTAGGAAACACCGTTCTTTTGTTCTCAGCACACTCACGTTTCCTGCTGTCTTAGAGACTCTAGAAAGCAAGAGCGTGCTTCTTGCTCTAAAGCAGAGTGTGATCCATGGATGAGAACTATGCTGTGTGTTTCCCTTCAGATATGGAGTTAAATCCCAGGCTCTGTGTCTTCCTACAGGCAAGACTTCGTTTCAGATAAGGGCAGTCACTTTTCAGCTCAAACGAACTACATCGTTCACGAAGCTCACACGTTTCTCATCTTAACAGACAAGCATTGGATGTTAGAGCACCAGTGCTTTGTATCAGTTTCAGAAGAAGAGTTGGACTAGATGTGGTCCTTATGTGTAGGAAACACCATTCTTTTGTTCTCAGCACACTCACATTTCCTGCTGTCTTAGAGAATCTAGAAAGCAAGAGCGTGCTTCTCACTCTAAAGCAGAGTGTGATCCATGGATGAGAACTATGCTGTGTGTTTCCATTCAGAAATGGAGTTAAAGCCCAGGCTCTGTGTCTTACTACAAGCAAGACTTCGTTTCAGGAAAGGGCAGTCACTTTTCTGCTCAAACGAACTACATCTTTCACGAAGCTCACACGTTTCTCATCTTAACTGACAAGCATTGGATGTTAGAGGAGCAGTGCTTTGTACAAGTTTCAGAAGAAGAGTTGGACTATATAATGTCTGTATGTGTAGGAAACACCGTTCTTTTGTTCTCAGAACACTCTCGTTTCCTGCTGTCTTAGACTCTAGAAAGCAAGATCGTGCTTCTCGCTCTAAAGCAGAGTGTGATCCATGGATGAAAACTATGCTGTGTGTTTCACTTCAGAAATGGAGTTAAATCCCAGGCTCTGAGTCTTCCCACAAGCAAGACTTCCTTTCAGGTAAGGGCAGTCACTTTTCAGCTCAAACGAACTACATCGTTCACTGAGCTCACAATTTTCTCATCTTAACAGACAAGCATTGGTTGTTAGAGGAAAAGTGCTTTTTATCAGTTTAAGAAACAGAGTTGGACTAGATATGGTCCGAGTGTAGGAAACACCGTTCTTTTCTTCTGGGCACACTCAGATTTCCTGCTGTAGTAGAGAATCTAGAAAGCAAGAGCGTGCTTCTTGCTCTAAAGCAGAGTGTGATCCATGGATGAGAACTATGCTGTGTGTTTCCCTTCAGAAAAGGAGTTAAATCCCAGGCTCTTCGTCTTCCTACAAGCAAGACTTTGTTTCAGGTAAGGGCAGTCACTTTTCAGCTCAAACGAACTACATCGTTCACTGAGCTCACACGTTTCTCATCTTAACAGACAAGCATTGGATGTTAGCGGACCAGTGCTTTGTATCAGTTTCAGAAGAAGAGTTGGACTAGATATGGTCCGTATGTGTAGGAAACACCGTTCTTTTGTTCTCAGCACACTCACGTTCCTGCTGTCTTAGAGAATCTAGAAAGCAAGAGCGTGCTTTTCGCTCTAAAGCAGAGTGTGATCCATGGATGAATACTATGCTGTGTGTTTCCCTTCAGAAATGGACTTAAATCCCTGGCTCTGTGTCTTACTAAAAGCAAGACTTCGTTTCAGGTAAGGGCAGTCACTTTTCAGTTCAAAGGAACTACATCATTCACAAAGCTCACACGTTTCTCATCTTAACTGACAAGCATTGGATGTTAGAGGACCAGTGCTTTGTATCTGTTTCAGAAGCAGAGTTGTACTAGATATGGTCCGTATGTGTAGAAACACCGTTCTTTTTTTCTCAGCACACTCAGGTTTCCTGCTGCCTTAGAGACTTTAGAAAGCAAGAGCGTGCTTCTCGCTCTAAAGCAGAGTGTGATCCATGGATGAAAACGATGCTGTATGTTTCCCTTCAGAAAAGGAGTTAAATCCCAGGCTCTATGTCTTCCTACAAGCAAGACTTCGTTTCAGGTAAGGGCAGTCACTTTTCAGCTCAAACGAACTACATCTTTCACGGAGCTCACACGTTTCTCATCTTAACAGACGAGCATTGGATGTTAGAGGACCAGTGCTTTGTATCATTTTCAGAAGCAGAGTTGGACTAGATATGGTCCGTATGTGTAGGAAACACCGTTCTTTTATTCTCAGCACACTCACGTTTCCTGCTGTCTTAGAGACTCTAGAAAGCAAGAGCGTGCTTCTTGCTCTAAAGCAGAGTGTGATCCATGGATGAGAACTATGCTGTGTGTTTCCCTTCAGATATGGAGTTAAATCCCAGGCTCTGTGTCTTCCTACAGGCAAGACTTCGTTTCAGATAAGGGCAGTCACTTTTCAGCTCAAACGAACTACATCGTTCACGAAGCTCACACGTTTCTCATCTTAACAGACAAGCATTGGATGTTAGAGCACCAGTGCTTTGTATCAGTTTCAGAAGAAGAGTTGGACTAGATGTGGTCCTTATGTGTAGGAAACACCATTCTTTTGTTCTCAGCACACTCACATTTCCTGCTGTCTTAGAGAATCTAGAAAGCAAGAGCGTGCTTCTCACTCTAAAGCAGAGTGTGATCCATGGATGAGAACTATGCTGTGTGTTTCCCTTCAGATATGGAGTTAAATCCCAGGCTCTGTGTCTTCCTACAGGCAAGACTTCGTTTCAGATAAGGGCAGTCACTTTTCAGCTCAAACGAACTACATCGTTCACGAAGCTCACACGTTTCTCATCTTAACAGACAAGCATTGGATGTTAGAGTACCAGTGCTTTGTATCAGTTTCAGAAGAAGAGTTGGACTAGATATGGTCCGTATGTATAGCAAACACCGTTCTTTTGTTCTCAGCACACTCACGTTTCCTGTTGTCTTAGAGACTCTAGAAAGCAAGAGCGTGCTTCTCGCTCTAAAGCAGAGTGTGATCTATGGATGAGACAATGCTGTGTGTTTCCCTTCAGAAAAGGAGTTAAATCCCAGGCTCTATGTCTTCCTACAAGGAAGACTTCGTTTCAGGTAAGGGCATTCACTTTTCAGCTCAAATGAACTACATCTTTCACAGAGCTCACATGTTTCTCATCTTAACAGAAAAGCATTGTATGTTAGAGGACCAGTGCTTTGTATCATTTTCAGAAGCAGAGTTGGACTAGATATGGTCCGTATGTGTAGGAAACACCGTTCTTTTGTTCTCAGCACACTCAGGTTTCCAGCTCTCTTAGAGACTCTGGAAAGCAAGAGCGTGCTTCTTGTTCTTAAGCAGAGTGTGATCAATGGATGAGACAATGCTGTGTGTTTCACTTAAGAAATGGAGTTAAATCCCATGCTCTGAGTCTCCCTACAAGCAAGACTTCGTTTCAGGTAAGGGCAGTCACTTTTCTGCTCAAAGGAACTACATCATTCACGAAGCTCACACGATTCTCATCTTAACAGACAAGCATTGGATCTTAGAGGACCAGTGCTTTGTATCAGTTTCAGAAGAAGAGTTGGACTAGATATGGTCCGTATGTGTAGCAAACACAGTTCTTTTGTTCTCAGCACACTCACGTTTCCTGCTGTCTTAGAGAATCTAGAAAGCAAGGGCGTGCTTCTCGCTCTAAGCAGATTGTGATCCATGGATGAATACTATGCTGTGTGTTTCCCTTCAGAAAAGGAGTTAAATCCCAGGCTCTATGTCTCCCTACAAGCAAGACTTCTTTTCAGGTAAGGGCAGTCACTTTTCAGCTCAAACGAACTACATCTTTCACGGAGCTCACACGCTTCTCATCTTAACAGACAAGCATTTGATGTTAGAGGACCAGTGCTTTGTATCATTTTCAGAAGCAGAGTTGGACTAGATATGGTCCCTATGTGTAGGAAACACCGTTCTTTTGTTCTCAGCACACTCACGTTTCCTGTTGTCATAGAGACTCTAGAAAGCAAGATCGTGCTTCTTGTTCTAAAGCAGAGTGTGATCAATGTATGAGAACACTGCTGTGTGTTTCACTTCAGAAATGAAGTTAAATCCCAGGCTCCAATTCTTCCTACAAGCAAGACTTCGTTTAAGGTAAGGGCAGTCAGTTTTCTGCTCAAACGAACTACATCGTTCACGAAGCTCACACGTTTCTCATCTTAACTGACAAGCATTGGATGTTAGAGGACCAGTGCTTTGTATCAGTTTCAGAAGAAGAGTTGGACTAGATATGGTCCGTATGTGTAGGAAAAACCATTCTTTTGTTCTCAGCACACTCACGTTCCTGCTGTCTTAGAGAATCTAGAAAGCAAGAGCGTGCTTTTCGCTCTAAAGCAGAGTGTGATCCATGGATGAATACTATGCTGTGTGTTTCCCTTCAGAAATGGACTTAAATCCCTGGCTCTGTGTCTTACTAAAAGCAAGACTTCGTTTCAGGTAAGGGCAGTCACTTTTCAGTTCAAAGGAACTACATCATTCACAAAGCTCACACGTTTCTCATCTTAACTGACAAGCATTGGATGTTAGAGGACCAGTGCTTTGTATCTGTTTCAGAAGCAGAGTTGTACTAGATATGGTCCGTATGTGTAGAAACACCGTTCTTTTTTTCTCAGCACACTCAGGTTTCCTGCTGTCTTAGAGACTTTAGAAAGCAAGAGCGTGCTTCTCGCTCTAAAGCAGAGTGTGATCCATGGATGAAAACGATGCTGTATGTTTCCCTTCAGAAAAGGAGTTAAATCCCAGGCTCTATGTCTTCCTACAAGCAAGACTTCGTTTCAGGTAAGGGCAGTCACTTTTCAGCTCAAACGAACTACATCTTTCACGGAGCTCACACGTTTCTCATCTTAACAGACGAGCATTGGATGTTAGAGGACCAGTGCTTTGTATCATTTTCAGAAGCAGAGTTGGACTAGATATGGTCCGTATGTGTAGGAAACACCGTTCTTTTGTTCTCAGCACACTCACGTTTCCTGCTGTCTTAGAGACTCTAGAAAGCAAGAGCGTGCTTCTTGCTCTAAAGCAGAGTGTGATCCATGGATGAGAACTATGCTGTGTGTTTCCCTTCAGATATGGAGTTAAATCCCAGGCTCTGTGTCTTCCTACAGGCAAGACTTCGTTTCAGATAAGGGCAGTCACTTTTCAGCTCAAACGAACTACATCGTTCACGAAGCTCACACGTTTCTCATCTTAACAGACAAGCATTGGATGTTAGAGCACCAGTGCTTTGTATCAGTTTCAGAAGAAGAGTTGGACTAGATGTGGTCCTTATGTGTAGGAAACACCATTCTTTTGTTCTCAGCACACTCACATTTCCTGCTGTCTTAGAGAATCTAGAAAGCAAGAGCGTGCTTCTCACTCTAAAGCAGAGTGTGATCCATGGATGAGAACTATGCTGTGTGTTTCCCTTCAGAAATGGAGTTAAATCCCAGGCTCTGTGTCTTACTACAAGCAAGACTTCGTTTCAGGAAAGGGCAGTCACTTTTCTGCTCAAACGAACTACATCTTTCACGAAGCTCACACGTTTCTCATCTTAACTGACAAGCATTGGATGTTAGAGGAGCAGTGCTTTGTACAAGTTTCAGAAGAAGAGTTGGACTATATAATGTCTGTATGTGTAGGAAACACCGTTCTTTTGTTCTCAGAACACTCTCGTTTCCTGCTGTCTTAGACTCTAGAAAGCAAGATCGTGCTTCTCGCTCTAAAGCAGAGTGTGATCCATGGATGAAAACTATGCTGTGTGTTTCACTTCAGAAATGGAGTTAAATCCCAGGCTCTGAGTCTTCCCACAAGCAAGACTTCCTTTCAGGTAAGGGCAGTCACTTTTCAGCTCAAACGAACTACATCGTTCACTGAGCTCACAATTTTCTCATCTTAACAGACAAGCATTGGTTGTTAGAGGAAAAGTGCTTTTTATCAGTTTAAGAAACAGAGTTGGACTAGATATGGTCCGAGTGTAGGAAACACCGTTCTTTTCTTCTGGGCACACTCAGATTTCCTGCTGTAGTAGAGAATCTAGAAAGCAAGAGCGTGCTTCTTGCTCTAAAGCAGAGTGTGATCCATGGATGAGAACTATGCTGTGTGTTTCCCTTCAGAAAAGGAGTTAAATCCCAGGCTCTTCGTCTTCCTACAAGCAAGACTTTGTTTCAGGTAAGGGCAGTCACTTTTCAGCTCAAACGAACTACATCGTTCACTGAGCTCACACGTTTCTCATCTTAACAGACAAGCATTGGATGTTAGCGGACCAGTGCTTTGTATCAGTTTCAGAAGAAGAGTTGGACTAGATATGGTCCGTATGTGTAGGAAACACCGTTCTTTTGTTCTCAGCACACTCACGTTCCTGCTGTCTTAGAGAATCTAGAAAGCAAGAGCGTGCTTTTCGCTCTAAAGCAGAGTGTGATCCATGGATGAATACTATGCTGTGTGTTTCCCTTCAGAAATGGACTTAAATCCCTGGCTCTGTGTCTTACTAAAAGCAAGACTTCGTTTCAGGTAAGGGCAGTCACTTTTCAGTTCAAAGGAACTACATCATTCACAAAGCTCACACGTTTCTCATCTTAACTGACAAGCATTGGATGTTAGAGGACCAGTGCTTTGTATCTGTTTCAGAAGCAGAGTTGTACTAGATATGGTCCGTATGTGTAGAAACACCGTTCTTTTTTTCTCAGCACACTCAGGTTTCCTGCTGCCTTAGAGACTTTAGAAAGCAAGAGCGTGCTTCTCGCTCTAAAGCAGAGTGTGATCCATGGATGAAAACGATGCTGTATGTTTCCCTTCAGAAAAGGAGTTAAATCCCAGGCTCTATGTCTTCCTACAAGCAAGACTTCGTTTCAGGTAAGGGCAGTCACTTTTCAGCTCAAACGAACTACATCTTTCACGGAGCTCACACGTTTCTCATCTTAACAGACGAGCATTGGATGTTAGAGGACCAGTGCTTTGTATCATTTTCAGAAGCAGAGTTGGACTAGATATGGTCCGTATGTGTAGGAAACACCGTTCTTTTATTCTCAGCACACTCACGTTTCCTGCTGTCTTAGAGACTCTAGAAAGCAAGAGCGTGCTTCTTGCTCTAAAGCAGAGTGTGATCCATGGATGAGAACTATGCTGTGTGTTTCCCTTCAGATATGGAGTTAAATCCCAGGCTCTGTGTCTTCCTACAGGCAAGACTTCGTTTCAGATAAGGGCAGTCACTTTTCAGCTCAAACGAACTACATCGTTCACGAAGCTCACACGTTTCTCATCTTAACAGACAAGCATTGGATGTTAGAGCACCAGTGCTTTGTATCAGTTTCAGAAGAAGAGTTGGACTAGATGTGGTCCTTATGTGTAGGAAACACCATTCTTTTGTTCTCAGCACACTCACATTTCCTGCTGTCTTAGAGAATCTAGAAAGCAAGAGCGTGCTTCTCACTCTAAAGCAGAGTGTGATCCATGGATGAGAACTATGCTGTGTGTTTCCCTTCAGAAATGGAGTTAAATCCCAGGCTCTGTGTCTTACTACAAGCAAGACTTCGTTTCAGGAAAGGGCAGTCACTTTTCTGCTCAAACGAACTACATCTTTCACGAAGCTCACACGTTTCTCATCTTAACTGACAAGCATTGGATGTTAGAGGAGCAGTGCTTTGTACAAGTTTCAGAAGAAGAGTTGGACTATATAATGTCTGTATGTGTAGGAAACACCGTTCTTTTGTTCTCAGAACACTCTCGTTTCCTGCTGTCTTAGACTCTAGAAAGCAAGATCGTGCTTCTCTCTCTAAAGCAGAGTGTGATCCATGGATGAAAACTATGCTGTGTGTTTCACTTCAGAAATGGAGTTAAATCCCAGGCTCTGAGTCTTCCCACAAGCAAGACTTCCTTTCAGGTAAGGGCAGTCACTTTTCAGCTCAAACGAACTACATCGTTCACTGAGCTCACAATTTTCTCATCTTAACAGACAAGCATTGGTTGTTAGAGGAAAAGTGCTTTTTATCAGTTTAAGAAACAGAGTTGGACTAGATATGGTCCGTGTGTAGGAAACACCGTTCTTTTGTTCTGGGCACACTCAGATTTCCTGCTGTAGTAGAGACTCTAGAAAGCAAGAGCGTGCTTCTTGCTCTAAAGCAGAGTGTGATCCATGGATGAGAACTATGCTGTGTGTTTCCCTTCAGAAAAGGAGTTAAATCCCAGGCTCTTCGTCTTCCTACAAGCAAGACTTTGTTTCAGGTAAGGGCAGTCACTTTTCAGCTCAAACGAACTACATCGTTCACTGAGCTCACACGTTTCTCATCTTAACAGACAAGCATTGGATGTTAGCGGACCAGTGCTTTGTATCAGTTTCAGAAGAAGAGTTGGACTAGATATGGTCCGTATGTGTAGGAAACACCGTTCTTTTGTTCTCAGCACACTCACGTTCCTGCTGTCTTAGAGAATCTAGAAAGCAAGAGCGTGCTTTTCGCTCTAAAGCAGAGTGTGATCCATGGATGAATACTATGCTGTGTGTTTCCCTTCAGAAATGGACTTAAATCCCTGGCTCTGTGTCTTACTAAAAGCAAGACTTCGTTTCAGGTAAGGGCAGTCACTTTTCAGTTCAAAGGAACTACATCATTCACAAAGCTCACACGTTTCTCATCTTAACTGACAAGCATTGGATGTTAGAGGACCAGTGCTTTGTATCTGTTTCAGAAGCAGAGTTGTACTAGATATGGTCCGTATGTGTAGAAACACCGTTCTTTTTTTCTCAGCACACTCAGGTTTCCTGCTGCCTTAGAGACTTTAGAAAGCAAGAGCGTGCTTCTCGCTCTAAAGCAGAGTGTGATCCATGGATGAAAACGATGCTGTATGTTTCCCTTCAGAAAAGGAGTTAAATCCCAGGCTCTATGTCTTCCTACAAGCAAGACTTCGTTTCAGGTAAGGGCAGTCACTTTTCAGCTCAAACGAACTACATCTTTCACGGAGCTCACACGTTTCTCATCTTAACAGACAAGCATTGGATGTTAGAGCACCAGTGCTTTGTATCAGTTTCAGAAGAAGAGTTGGACTAGATGTGGTCCTTATGTGTAGGAAACACCATTCTTTTGTTCTCAGCACACTCACATTTCCTGCTGTCTTAGAGAATCTAGAAAGCAAGAGCGTGCTTCTCACTCTAAAGCAGAGTGTGATCCATGGATGAGAACTATGCTGTGTGTTTCCCTTCAGAAATGGAGTTAAATCCCAGGCTCTGTGTCTTACTACAAGCAAGACTTCGTTTCAGGAAAGGGCAGTCACTTTTCTGCTCAAACGAACTACATCTTTCACGAAGCTCACACGTTTCTCATCTTAACTGACAAGCATTGGATGTTAGAGGAGCAGTGCTTTGTACAAGTTTCAGAAGAAGAGTTGGACTATATAATGTCTGTATGTGTAGGAAACACCGTTCTTTTGTTCTCAGAACACTCTCGTTTCCTGCTGTCTTAGACTCTAGAAAGCAAGATCGTGCTTCTCGCTCTAAAGCAGAGTGTGATCCATGGATGAAAACTATGCTGTGTGTTTCACTTCAGAAATGGAGTTAAATCCCAGGCTCTGAGTCTTCCCACAAGCAAGACTTCCTTTCAGGTAAGGGCAGTCACTTTTCAGCTCAAACGAACTACATCGTTCACTGAGCTCACAATTTTCTCATCTTAACAGACAAGCATTGGTTGTTAGAGGAAAAGTGCTTTTTATCAGTTTAAGAAACAGAGTTGGACTAGATATGGTCCGTGTGTAGGAAACACCGTTCTTTTGTTCTGGGCACACTCAGATTTCCTGCTGTAGTAGAGACTCTAGAAAGCAAGAGCGTGCTTCTTGCTCTAAAGCAGAGTGTGATCCAGGGATGAAAACTATGCTGTGTGTTTCCCTTCAGAAAAGGAGTTAAATCCCAGGCTCTATGTCTTCCTACAAGCAAGACTTCGTTTCAGGTAAGGGCAGTCACTTTTCAGCTCAAACGAACTACATCTTTCACGGAGCTCACACGTTTCTCATCTTAACAGACAAGCATTGGATGTTAGAGGACCAGTGCTTTGTATCAGTTTCAGAAGAAGAGTTGGACTAGATATGGTCCGTATGTGTAGGAAACACCGTTCTTTTGTTCTCAGCACACTCACGTTTCCTGCTGTCTTAGAGAATCTAGAAAGCAAGTGCGTGCTTCTCGCTCTAAAGCAGAGTGTGATCCATGGATGAATACTATGCTGTGTGTTTCCCTTCAGAAATGGACTTAAATCCCAGCCTCTGTGTCTTACTACAAGCAAGACTTCGTTTAAGGTAAGGGCAGTCACTTTTCAGTTCAAAGGAACTACATCATTCACAAAGCTCACACGTTTCTCACCTTAACTGACAAGCATTGGATGTTAGAGGACCAGTGCATTGTATCTGTTTGAGAAGCAGTGTTGGACTAGATATGGTCCGTATGTGTAGGAAACACCGTTCTTTTGTTCTGAGCACACTCACGTTTCCTGCTGTCTTAGAGACTTTAGAAAGCAAGAGCGTGCTTCTCGCTCTAAAGCAGAGTGTGATCCATGGATGAAAACTATGCTGTGTGTTTCCCTTCATAAAAGGAGTTAAATCCCAGGCTCTATGTCTTCCTACAAGCAAGACTTCATTTCAGGTAAGGGCATTCACTTTTCAGCTCAAACGAACTACATCTTTCACAGAGCTCACACGTTCTCATCTTAAGAGACAAGCATTGGATGTTAGAGGACCAGTGCATTGTATCAGTTTCAGAAGAATATTTGTACGACATATAATCCGTATGTGTAGGAAACAATGTTCTTTTGTTCTGGGCACACTCAAATTTCCTGCTGTATTTGAGAATCTAGAAAGCAAGAGCGTGCTTCTTGCTCTAAAGCATAGTGTGATCCATGGATGAGAACTATGCTGTGTGTTTCCCTTCAGAAATGGAGCTAAATCCCAGGCTCTATGTCTTCCTACAAGCAAGACTTCGTTTCAGGCAAGGGCATTCACTTTTCAGCTCAAACGAACTACATCTTTCACAGAGCTCACACGTTCTCATCTTAACAGACAAGCATTGGATGTTAGAGGACCAGTGCTTTGTATCATTTTCAGAAGCAGAGTTGGACTAGATATGGTCCGTATGTGTAGGAAACACCGTTCTTTTGTTCTCAGCAAACTCATGTTTCCTGCTGTCTTAGAGACTCTAGAAAGCAAGAGCGTGCTTCTTTTACTAAAGCAGAGTGTGATCAATGGATGAGAAGACTGCTGTGTGTTTCACTTCAGAAATGGAGTTAAATCCCAGGCTCTGAGTCTTCCTAAATGCAAGACTTCGTTTCAGGTAAGGGCAGTCACTTTTCAGCTCAAACGAACTACATCCTTCACTGAGCTCACACGTTTCTCATCTTAACAGAGAAGCATTGGATGTTAGAGGACCCGTGCATTGTATCAGTTTCAGAAGAAGATTTGGACTACATATCATCCGTATGTGTAGGAAACAATGTTATTTTGTTCTGGGCACACTCAGATTTCCTGCTGTATTAGAGACTCTAGAAAGCAAGAGCATGCTTCTTGCTCTAAAGCAGAGTGTGATCCATGGATGAGAACTATGCTGTGTGTTTCCCTTCAGAAATGGAGTTAAATCCCAGGCTCTGTGTCTTCCTACAGGAAGACTTCGTTTCAGGTAATGGCAGTAACTTTTCAGCTCAAACAAACTACATCGTTCACGAAGCTCACACGTGTCTCATCTTACCAGACAAGCATTGGATTTTAGAGGACCAGTGCTTTGTATCAGTTTCAGAAGCAGAGTTGGACTATATAATGTCCATATGTGTAGGAAACACCGTTCTTTTGTTCTGGACACACTCAGATTTCCTGCAGTATTAGAGACTCTAGAAAGCAAGAGCGTGCTTCTTGCTCTAAAGCAGAGTGTGATCCATGGGTGAGAACTATGCTGTGTGTTTCCCTTCAGAAATGGAGTTAAATCCCAGGCTCTGTGTCTTTCTACAGGCAAGATTTCGTTTAAGGTAAGGGCAGTCACTTTTCAGCTCAAATGAACTACATCGTTCACGAAGCTCACACGTTTCTCATCTTAACAGACAAGCATTGGATTTTAGAGGACCAGTGCTTTGTATCAGTTTAAGAAGCAGAGTTGGACTAGATATGGTCCGTATGTGTAGGAAACACCGTTCTTTTGTTCTCAGCACACTCTACGTTTCCTGCTGTCTTAGAGACTCTAGAAAGCAAGAGCGTGCTTCTTGCTCTAAAGCAGAGTGTGATCCATGGATGAGAACTATGCTGTGTGTTTCACTTCAGAAATGGAGTTAAATCCCAGGCTCTGTGTCTTCCTACAGGCAAGACTTCGTTTCAGGTAATGGCAGTAACTTTTCAGCTCAACAAACTACATAGTTCACGAAGCTCACACGTTTCTCATCTTAACAGACAAGCATTGGATTTTAGAGGACCAGTGCTTTGTATCAGTTTCAGAAGCAGAGTTGGACTATATAATGTCCGTATGTGTAGGAAACACCGTTCTTTTCTTCTCAGCACACTCACGTTTCCTGCTGTCTTAGAGATTCTAGAAAGCAAGAGCGTGCTTCTTGTTCTAAAGCATGGTGTGATCAATGGATGAGAACACTGCTGTGTGTTTCCCTTCAGAAAAGGAGTTAAATCCCAGGCTCTGAGTCTTCCTACAAGCAAGACTTCGTTTCAGGTAAGGGCAGTCAGTTTTCTGTCAAATGAACTACATCGTTCACGAAGCTCACACATTTCTCAACTTAACTGACAAGCATTCGATGTAGAGGACCAGTGCTTTGTTTCAGTTTCAGAAGCCGAGTTGGACTAGATATGGTCCGTATGTGTAGGAAACACCGTTCTTTGGTCTCAGCACACTCACGTTTCCTGCTGTCTTAGAGAATCTAGAAAGCAAGAGCGTGCTTCTCGCTCTAAAGCAGAGTGTGATCCATGGATGAGAACTATGATGTGTGTTTCCTTCAGAAGTGGAGTTAAATCCCAGGCTCTGAGTCTTCCTACAAGCAAGACTTCGTTTCAGCTAAGGGCAGTCACTTTCCAGCTCAAACGGACTACATCATTCACAAAGCTCACACGTTTCTCATCTTAACTGACAAGCATTGGATGTAAGAGGACCAGTGCATTGTATCAGTTTCAGAAGCAGATTTGGACTACATATGTTCCGTATGTGTAGGAAACACCGTTCTTTTCTTCTCAGCACACTCACATTTCCTGCAGTATTAGAGACTCTAGAAAGCAAGAGCGTGCTTCTTGCTCTAAAGCAGAGTGTGATCCATGGATGAGAACTATGCTGTGTGTTTCCCTTCAGAAATGGAGTTAAATCCCAGGCTCTGTGTCTTCCTACAGGCAAGAATTCATTTCAGGTAAGGGCAGTCACTTTTCAGTTAAAGGAACTACATCGTTCACTATTCTCACACGTTTCTCATCTTACCAGACAAGCATTGGATTTTAGAGGACCAGTGCTTTGTATCAGTTTCAGAAGCAGAGTTGGACTATATAATGTCCGCATGTGTAGGAAACACCGTTCTTTTGTTCTCATAACACTCACGTTTCCTGCTGTCTTAGAGACTCTAGAACGCAAGAGCGTGCTTCTTGTTCTAAAGCAGAGTGTGATCAATGGATGAGACAATGCTGTGTGTTTCACTTCAGAAATGGAGTTAAATCCCGTGCTCTGAGGCTCCCTACAAGCAAGACTTCGTTTCAGGTAATGGCAGTCACTTTTCTGCTCAAAGGAACTACATCGTTCACTGAGCTCACACGTTTCTCATCTTAACTGACAAGCATTGGATGTTAGAGGACCAGTGCATTGTATCAGTTTCAGAAGAAGATTTGGACTACATATAATCCGTATGTGTAGGAAACAATGTTCTTTTGTTCTGGGCACACTCAGATTTCCTGCTGTATTTGAGAATCTAGAAAGCAAGAGCGTGCTTCTTGCTCTAAAGCATAGTGTGATCCATGGATGAGAACTATGCTGTGTGTTTCCCTTCAGAAATGGAGTTAAATCCCAGGCTCTGTGTCTTCCTACAGGCAAGCCTTCGTTTCAGGTAATGGCAGTAACTTTTCAGCTCAACCGAACTACATCATTCACAAAGCTCACACGTTTCTCATCTTAACTGACAAGCATTGGATGTTAGAGGACCAGTGCTTTGTATCAGTTTCAGAAGCAGAGTTGGACTAGATATGGTCTGTATGAGTAAGAAACATCGTTCTTTTGTTCTCAGCACACTCACGTTTCCTGCTGTCTTAGAGACTTTAGAAAGCAAGAGCGTGCTTCTCGCTCTAAAGCAGAATGTGATCAATGGATGAGAACACTGCTGTGTGTTTCACTTCAGAAATGGAGTTAACTCCTAGGCTCTGAGTCTTCCTACAAGCAAGACTTCGTTTCAGGTAAGGGCAGTCACTTTTCAGTTAAAGGAACTACATCGTTCACTAAGCTCACACGTTTCTCATCTTAAAAGACAAGCATTGGATGTTAGAGGACCAGTGCTTTGTATAAGTTTCAGAAGCAGAGTTGGACTATATAATGTCCGTATGTGTAGGAAACACTGTTCTTTTGTTCTCAGCACACTCACGTTTCCTGCTGTCTTAGAGACTTTAGAAATCAAGAGCGTGCTTCTCGCTCTAAAGCAGAGTGTGATCCATGGATGAAAACTATGCTGTGTGTTTCCCTTCATAAAATGAGTTAAATCCCAGGCTCTATGTCTTCCTACAAGCAAGACTTCATTTCAGGCAAGGGCATTCACTTTTCAGCTCAAACGAACTACATCTTTCACAGAGCTCACACGTTCTCATCTTAACAGACAAGCATTGGATGTTAGAGGACCAGTGCTTTGTATCATTTTCAGTAGCAGAGTTGGACTAGATATGGTCCGTATGTGTAGGAAACACCGTTCTTTTGTTCTCAGCAAACTCACATTTCCTGCTGTCTTAGAGACTCTAGAAAGCAAGAGCGTGCTTCTTTTACTAAAGCAGAGTGTGATCAATGGATGAGAACACTGCTGTGTGTTTCACTTCAGAAATGGAGTTAAATCCCAGGCTCTGAGTCTTCCTAAATGCAAGACTTCGTTTCAGGTAAGGTCAGTCACTTTTCAGCTCAAACGAACTACATCCTTCACTGAGCTCACACGTTTCTCATCTTAACAGAGAAGCATTGGATTGTAGAGGACCAGTGCTTTGTATCAGTTTCAGAAGCAGAGTTGGACTATATAATGTCCGTATGTGTAGGAAACACCGTTCTTTTCTTCTCAGCACACTCACGTTTCCTGCTGTCTTAGAGACTCTAGAGAGCAAGAGCGTGCTTCTTGTTCTAAAGCATGGTGTGATCAATGGATGAGAACACTGCTGTGTGTTTCCCTTCAGAAAAGGAGTTAAATCCCAGGCTCTGAGTCTTCCTACAAGCAAGACTTCGTTTCAGGTAAGGGCAGTCAGTTTTCTGTCAAATGAACTACATCGTTCACGAAGCTCACACATTTCTCAACTTAACTGACAAGCATTCGATATAGAGGACCAGTGCTTTGTTTCAGTTTCAGAAGCCGAGTTGGACTAGATATGGTCCGTATGTGTAGGAAACACCGTTCTTTGGTCTCAGCACACTCACGTTTCCTGCTGTCTTAGAGAATCTAGAAAGCAAGAGCGTGCTTCTCGCTCTAAAGCAGAGTGTGATCCATGGATGAGAACTATGATGTGTGTTTCCTTCAGAAGTGGAGTTAAATCCCAGGCTCTGAGTCTTCCTACAAGCAAGACTTCGTTTCAGCTAAGGGCAGTCACTTTCCAGCTCAAACGAACTACATCGTTCACAAAGCTCACACGTTTCTCATCTTAACTGACAAGCATTGGATGTAAGAGGACCAGTGCATTGTATCAGTTTCAGAAGCAGATTTGGACTACATATGTTCCGTATGTGTAGGAAACACCGTTCTTTTCTTCTCAGCACACTCACATTTCCTGCAGTATTAGAGACTCTAGAAAGCAAGAGCGTGCTTCTTGCTCTAAAGCAGAGTGTGATCCATGGATGAGAACTATGCTGTGTGTTTCCCTTCAGAAATGGAGTTAAATCCCAGGCTCTGTGTCTTCCTACAGGCAAGAATTCATTTCAGGTAAGGGCAGTCACTTTTCAGTTAAAGGAACTACATCGTTCACTAAGCTCACACGTTTCTCATCTTACCAGACAAGCATTGGATTTTAGAGGACCAGTGCTTTGTATCAGTTTCAGAAGCAGAGTTGGACTATATAATGTCCGCATGTGTAGGAAACACCGTTCTTTTGTTCTCATAACACTCACGTTTCCTGCTGTCTTAGAGACTCTAGAACGCAAGAGCGTGCTTCTTGTTCTAAAGCAGAGTGTGATCAATGGATGAGACAATGCTGTGTGTTTCACTTCAGAAATGGAGTTAAATCCCGTGCTCTGAGGCTCCCTACAAGCAAGACTTCGTTTCAGGTAATGGCAGTCACTTTTCTGCTCAAAGGAACTACATCGTTCACGAAGCTCACACGTTTCTCATCTTAACTGACAAGCATTGGATGTTAGAGGACCAGTGCATTGTATCAGTTTCAGAAGAAGATTTGGACTACATATAATCCGTATGAGTAGGAAACAATGTTCTTTTGTTCTGGGCACACTCAGATTTCCTGCTGTATTTGAGAATCTAGAAAGCAAGAGCGTGCTTCTTGCTCTAAAGCATAGTGTGATCCATGGATGAGAACTATGCTGTGTGTTTCCCTTCAGAAATGGAGTTAAATCCCAGGCTCTGTGTCTTCCTACAGGCAAGCCTTCGTTTCAGGTAATGGCAGTAACTTTTCAGCTCAACCGAACTACATCATTCACAAAGCTCACACGTTTCTCATCTTAACTGACAAGCATTGGATGTTAGAGGACCAGTGCTTTGTATCAGTTTCAGAAGCAGAGTTGGACTAGATATGGTCTGTATGAGTAAGAAACATCGTTCTTTTGTTCTCAGCACACTCACGTTTCCTGCTGTCTTAGAGACTTTAGAAAGCAAGAGCGTGCTTCTCGCTCTAAAGCAGAATGTGATCAATGGATGAGAACACTGCTGTGTGTTTCACTTCAGAAATGGAGTTAACTCCTAGGCTCTGAGTCTTCCTACAAGCAAGACGTCGTTTCAGGTAAGGGCAGTCACTTTTCAGTTAAAGGAACTACATCGTTCACTAAGCTCACACGTTTCTCATCTTAAAAGACAAGCATTGGATGTTAGAGGACCAGTGCTTTGTATAAGTTTCAGAAGCAGAGTTGGACTATATAATGTCCGTATGTGTAGGAAACACCGTTCTTTTGTTCTCAGCACACTCACGTTTCCTGCTGTCTTAGAGACTTTAGAAATCAAGAGCGTGCTTCTCGCTCTAAAGCAGAGTGTGATCCATGGATGAAAACTATGCTGTGTGTTTCCCTTCATAAAATGAGTTAAATCCCAGGCTCTATGTCTTCCTACAAGCAAGACTTCGTTTCAGGCAAGGGCATTCACTTTTCAGCTCAAACGAACTACATCTTTCACAGAGCTCACACGTTCTCATCTTAACAGACAAGCATTGGATGTTAGAGGACCAGTGCTTTGTATCATTTTCAGTAGCAGAGTTGGACTAGATATGGTCCGTATGTGTAGGAAACACCGTTCTTTTGTTCTCAGCAAACTCACATTTCCTGCTGTCTTAGAGACTCTAGAAAGCAAGAGCGTGCTTCTTTTACTAAAGCAGAGTGTGATCAATGGATGAGAACACTGCTGTGTGTTTCACTTCAGAAATGGAGTTAAATCCCAGGCTCTGAGTCTTCCTAAATGCAAGACTTCGTTTCAGGTAAGGTCAGTCACTTTTCAGCTCAAACGAACTACATCCTTCACTGAGCTCACACGTTTCTCATCTTAACAGAGAAGCATTGGATGTTAGAGGACCAGTGCATTGTATCAGTTTCAGAAGAAGATTTGGACTACATATAATCCGTATGTGTAGGAAACAATGTTATTTTGTTCTGGGCACACTCAGATTTCCTGCTGTATTAGAGACTCTAGAAAGCAAGAGCGTGCTTCTTGCTCTAAAGCAGAGTGTGATCCATGGATGAGAACTATGCTGTGTGTTTCGCTTCAGAAATGGAGTTAAATCCCAGGCTCTGTGTCTTCCTACAGGAAGACTTCGTTTCAGGTAATGGCAGTAACTTTTCAGCTCAAACAAACTACATCGTTCACGAAGCTCACACGTTTATCATCTTACCAGACAAGCATTGGATTTTAGAGGACCAGTGCTTTGTATCAGTTTCAGAAGCAGAGTTGGACTATATAATGTCCTTATGTGTAGGAAACACCGTTCTTTGTTCTGGAAACACTCAGATTTCCTGCAGTATTAGAGACTCTAGAAAGCAAGAGCGTGCTTCTTGCTCTAAAGCAGAGTGTGATCCATGGGTGAGAACTATGCTGTGTGTTTCCCTTCAGAAATGGAGTTAAATCCCAGGCTCTGTGTCTTTCTACAGGCAAGATTTCGTTTAAGGTAAGGGCAGTCACTTTTCAGCTCAAACGAACTACATCGTAAACGAAGCTCACACGTTTCTCATCTTAAAAGCATTGGATGTTAGAGGACCAGTGCTTTTTATCAGTTTAAGAAGCAGAGTTGGACTAGATATGTTCCGTATGTGTAGGAAACACCGTTCTTTTGTTCTCAGCACACTCACGTTTCCTGCTGTCTTAGAGACTCTAGAAAGCAAGAGCGTGCTTCTTGTTCTAAAGCAGAGTGTGATCAATGGATGAGACAATGCTGTGTGTTTCACTTCAGAAATGGAGTTAAATCCCATGCTCTGAGTCTCCCCACAAGCAAGACTTCGTTTCAGGTAAGGGCAGTCACTTTTCTGCTCAAAGGAACTACATCATTCACGAAGCTCACACGATTCTCATCTTAACAGACAAGCATTGGATCTTAGAGGACCAGTGCTTTGTATCAGTTTCAGAAGAAGAGTTGGACTAGATATGGTCCGTATGTGTAGCAAACACCGTTCTTTTGTTCTCAGCACACTCACGTTTCCTGCTGTCTTAGAGAATCTAGAAAGCAGGGGCGTGCTTCTCGCTCTAAGCAGATTGTGATCCATGGATGAATACTATGCTGTGTGTTTCCCTTCAGAAAAGGAGTTAAATCCCAGGCTCTATGTCTTCCTACAAGCAAGACTTCTTTTCAGGTAAGGGCAGTCACTTTTCAGCTCAAACGAACTACATCTTTCACGGAGCTCACACGCTTCTCATCTTAACAGACAAGCATTTGATGTTAGAGGACCAGTGCTTTGTATCATTTTCAGAAGCAGAGTTGGACTAGATATGGTCCCTATGTGTAGGAAACACCGTTCTTTTGTTCTCAGCACACTCACGTTTCCTGTTGTCATAGAGACTCTAGAAAGCAAGATCGTGCTTCTTGTTCTAAAGCAGAGTGTGATCAATGTATGAGAACACTGCTGTGTGTTTCACTTCAGAAATGAAGTTAAATCCCAGGCTCCAATTCTTCCTACAAGCAAGACTTCGTTTCAGGTAAGGGCAGTCAGTTTTCTGTTCAAACGAACTACATCGTTCACGAAGCTCACACGTTTCTCATCTTAACTGACAAGCATTGGATGTTAGAAGACCAGTGCTTTGTATCAGTTTCAGAGGAAGAGTTGGACTAGATATGGTCCGTATGTGTAGGAAACACCGTTCTTTTGTTCTCAGCACACTCACGTTCCTGATGTCTTAGAGAATCTAGAAAGCAAGAGCGTGCTTCTTGCTCTAAAGCAGAATGTGATCCATGGATGAATACTATGCTGTGTGTTTCCCTTCAGAAATGGACTTAAATCCCAGGCTCTGTGTCTTACACAAGGAAGACTTCGTTTCAGGTAAGGGCATTCACTTTTCAGCTCAAACGAACTAAATCTTTCACGGAGCTCACATGTTTCTCATCTTAACAGAAAAGCATTGTATGTTAGAGGACCAGTGCTTTGTATCAGTTTCAGAAGAAGAGTTGGACTAGATATGGTCCGTATGTGTAGCAAACACCGTTCTTTTGTTCTCAGCACACTCATGTTTCCTGCTGTCTTAGAGACTCTAGAAAGCAAGAGCGTGCTTCTCACTCTAAAGCAGAGTGTGATCCATGAATGAGACAATGCTGTGTGTTTCACTTCAGAAATGGGGTTATACCCCAGGCTCTGTGTCTTCCTACAAGCAAGACTTCGTTTCAGGTAAGGGCAGTCACTGTTCAGCTCAAACGAAGTACATTGTTCACTGAGCTCACACGTTTCTCATCTTAACAGAGAAGCATTGGATGTTAGAGGACCAGTGCTTTGTATCAGTTTAAGAAGCAGAGTTGGACTAGATATGGTCCGTATGTGTAGGAAACACCGTTCTTTTGTTCTCAGCACACTCATGTTTCCTTCTGTCTTAGAGACTCTAGAGAGCAAGAGCGTGCTTATTGTTCTAAAGCAGAGTGTGATCAATGTATGAGACAATTCTGTGTGTTTCACTTCAGAAATGGAGTTAAATCCCGTGCTCTGAGTCTCCCTACAAGCAAGACTTCGTTTCAGGTAAGGGCAGTCACTTTTCTGCTCAAAGGAAATTACATCGTTCACAAAGCTCACACGTTTCTCATCTCAACTGACAAGCATTGGATGTTAGAGGACCAGTGCATTGTATCAGTTTCAGAAGAAGATTTGGACTACATATAATCCGTATGTGTAGGAAACAATGTTATTTTGTTCTGGGCACACTCAGATTTCCTGCTGTATTAGAGACTCTAGAAAGCAAGAGCGTGCTTCTTGCTCTAAAGCAGATTGTGATCCATGGATGAGAACTATGCTGTGTGTTTCCCTTCAGAAATGGAGTTAAAACCCAGGCTCTGTGTCTTCCTACATGCAAGACTTCGTTTCAGGTAATGGCAGTAACTTTTCAGCTCAAACAAACTACATCGTTCACGAAGCTCACACGTTTCTCATCTTACCACACAAGCATTGGATGTTAGAGGACCAGTGCTTTGTATCAGTTTCAGAAGCAGAGTTGGACTATATAATGTCCGTATGTGTAGGAAACACCGTTCTTTTGTTCTCAGCACACTCACGTTTCCTGCGGTCTTAGAGACTCTAGAAAGCAAGAGCGTGCTTCTTGCTCTAAAGCAGAGTGTGATCCATGGATGAGAACTATGCTGCGTGTTTCCCTTCAGAAATGGAGTTAAATCCCAGGCTCTGTGTCTTCCTACAGGCAAGAATTCGTTTCAGGTAAGGGCAGTCACTTTTCAGTTAAAGGAACTACATCGTTCACTAAGCTCACACGTTTCTCATCTTACCAGACAAGCATTGGATTTTAGAGGACCAGTGCTTTGTATCAGTTTCAGAAGCAGAGTTGGACTATATAATGTCTGCATGTGTAGGAAACACCGTTCTTTTGTTCTCATAACACTCACGTCCTGCTGTCTTAGAGACTCTAGAACGTAAGAGCGTGCTTCTTGTTCTAAAGCAGAGTGTGATCAATGGATGAGACAATGCTGTATGTTTCACTTCAGAAATGGAGTTAAATCCCGTGCTCTGAGGCTCCCTACAAGCAAGACTTCGTTTCAGGTAATGGCAGTCACTTTTCTGCTCAAAGGAACTACATCATTCACGAAGCTCACACGTTTCTCATCTTAACTGACAAGCATTGGATGTTAGAGGACCAGTGCATTGTATCAGTTTCAGAAGAAGATTTGGACTACATATAATCCGTATGTGTAGGAAACAATGTTCTTTTGTTCTGGGCACACTCAGATTTCCTGCTGTATTTGAGAATCTAGAAAGCAAGAGCGTGCTTCTTGCTCTAAAGCATAGTGTGATCCATGGATGAGAACTATGCTGTGTGTTTCCCTTCAGAAATGGAGTTAAATCCCAGGCTCTGTGTCTTCCTACAGGCAAGCCTTCATTTCAGGTAATGGCAGTAACTTTTCAGCTCAACCGAACTACATCATTCACAAAGCTCACACGTTTCTCATCTTAACTGACAAGCATTGGATGTTAGAGGACCAGTGCTTTGTATCAGTTTCAGAAGCAGAGTTGGACTATATAATGTCCTTATGTGTAGGAAACACCGTTCTTTTGTTCTCAGCACACTCACGTTTCCTTCTGTCTTAGAGACTCTAGAAAGCAAGATCGTGCTTCTTGTTCTAAAGCAGAGTGTGATCAATGGATGAGAACACTGCTGTGTGTTTCACTTCAGAAATGGAGTTAAATCCCAGGCTGTGCGTCTTCCTACAAGCAAGACTTCATTTCAGGTAAGGTCAGTCATTTTTTGCTCAAACGAACTACATCGTTCACGAAGCTCACACGTTTCTCATCTTAAAAGCATTGGATGTTAGAGGACCAGTGCTTTGTATCATTTTCAGAAGCAGAGTTGGACTAGATATGGGCCGTATGTGTAGGAAACACCGTTCTTTTGTTCTCAGCACTTACGTTTCCTGCTGTCTTAGACACTCTAGAAAGCAAGAGCGTGCTTCTTGTTCTAAAGCAGAGTGTGATCAATGGATGAGACAATGCTGTGTGTTTCACTTCAGAAATGGAATTAACCCATGCTCTGAGTCTCCCTACAAGCAAGACTTCGTTTCAGGCAAGGGCAGTCACTTTTCAGCTCAAACGAACTACATCGTTCACGAAGCTCACACGTTTCTCATCTTAACAGACAAGCATTGGATTTTAGAGGACCAGTGCTTTGTATCAGATTCAGAAGCAGAGTTGGACTATATAATGTCCTTATGTGTAGGAAACACCGTTCTTTTGTTCTCAGCACACTCACGTTTCCTTCTGTCTTAGAGACTCTAGAAAGCAAGATCGTGCTTCTTGTTCTAAAGCAGAGTGTGATCAATGGATGAGAACACTGCTGTGTGTTTCACTTCAGAAATGGAGTTAAATCCCAGGCTGTGCGTCCTCCTACAAGCAAGACTTCGTTTCAGGTGAGTTCAGTTATTTTTTGCTCAAACGAACTACATCGTTCACGAAGCTCACACGTTTCTCATCTTAAAAGCATTGGATGTTAGAGGACCAGTGCTTTTTATCAGTTTAAGAAGCAGAGTTGGACTAGATATGGTCCGTATGTGTAGGAAACACCGTTCTTTTGTTCTCAGCACACTCACGTTTCCTGCTGTCTTAGAGACTCTACAAAGCAAGAGCGTGCTTCTTGTTCTAAAGCAGAGTGTGATCAATGGATGAGACAATGCTGTGTGTTTCACTTCAGAAATGGAATTAACACATGCTCTGATTCTCCCTACAAGCAAGACTTCGTTTCAGGCAAGGGCAGTCACTTTTCAGCTCAAACGAACTACATCGTTCACGAAGCTCACACGTTTCTCATCTTAACAGACAAGCATTGGATGTTAGAGGACCAGTGCTTTGTATCAGTTTCAGAAGAAGAGTTGGACTAGATATGGTCCGTATGTATAGCAAACACCGTTCTTTTGTTCTCAGCACACTCACGTTTCCTGCTGTCTTAGAGACTTTAGAAAGCAAGAGCGTGCTTCTCGCTCTAAAGCAGAGTGTGACCCATGGATGAAAACGATGCTGTGTGTTTCCCTTCAGAAAAGGAGTTAAATCCCAGGCTCTATGAATCTCCCTACAAGCAAGACTTCGTTTCAGGTAAGGGCAGTCACTTTTCAGCTCAAACGAACTACATCTTTCACAGAGCTCACACGTTTCTCATCTTAACAGACAAGCATTGGATGTTAGAGGAAAAGTGCTTTTTATCAATTTAAGAAGCAGAGTTGGACTGTATATGGTCCGTAAGTGTAGGAAACACCGTTCTTTTGTTCTCAGCACACTCACGTTTCCAGCTCTCTTAGAGACTCTGGAAAGCAAGAGCGTGCTTCTTGTTCTTAAGCAGAGTGTGATCAATGGATGAGACAATGCTGTGTGTTTCACTTCAGAAATGGAGTTAAATCCCATGCTCTGAGTCTCCCCACAAGCAAGACTTCGTTTCAGGTAAGGGCAGTCACTTTTCTGCTCAAAGGAACTACATCATTCACGAAGCTCACACGATTCTCATCTTAACTGACAAGCATTGGATGTTAGAGGACCAGTGCATTTTATCAGTTTCAGAAGAAGATTTGGACTACATATAGACCGTATGTGTAGGTAACATCGTTCTTTTGTTCTGGGCACACTCAGATTTCCTTCTGTCTTAGAGACTCTAGAAAGCAAGATCGTGCTTCTTGTTCTAAAGCAGAGTGTGATCAATGGATGAGAACACTGCTGTGTGTTTCACTTCAGAAATGGAGTTAAATCCCAGGCTGTGCGTCTTCCTACAAGCAAGACTTCGTTTCAGGTAAGGTCAGTCATTTCTTGCTCAAACGAACTACATCGTTCACGAAGTTCACACGTTTCTCATCTTACCAGACAAGCATTGGATTTTAGAGCACCCCTGATTTGTATCAGTTTAAGAAGCAGAGTTGGACTAGATATGGTCCGTATGTGTAGGAAACACCGTTCTTTTGTTCTCAGCCCACTCACGTTTCCTGCTGTCTTAGAGACTCTAGAAAGCAAGAGCGTGCTTCTTGTTCTAAAGCAGGGTGTGATCAATGGATGAGAACACTGCTGTGTGTTTCCCTTCAGAAAAGGAGTTAAATCCCAGGCTCTGAGTCTTCCTACAAGCAAGACTTCGTTTCAGGTAAGGGCAGTCAGTTTTCTGTCAAATGAACTACATCGTTCACGAAGCTCACACGTTTCTCATCTTAACTGACAAGCATTCGATGTAGAGGACCAGTGCTTTGTATCAGTTTCAGAAGAAGAGTTGGACTAGATATGGTCCGTATGTGTAGGAAACACCGTTCTTTTGTTCTCAGCACGCTCACGTTTCCTGCTGTCTTAGAGAATCTAGAAAGCAAGAGCGTGCTTCTCACTCTAAAGCAGAGTGTGATCCAGGGATGAAAACTATGCTGTGTGTTTCCCTTCAGAAAAGGAGTTAAATCCCAGGCTCTATGTCTTCCTACAAGCAAGACTTCGTTTCAGGTAAGGGCAGTCACTTTTCAGCTCAAACGAACTACATCTTTCACGGAGCTCACACGTTTCTCATCTTAACAGACAAGCATTGGATGTTAGAGGACCAGTGCTTTGTATCAGTTTCAGAAGAAGAGTTGGACTAGATATGGTCCGTATGTGTAGGAAACACCGTTCTTTTGTTCTCAGCACACTCACGTTTCCTGCTGTCTTAGAGAATCTAGAAAGCAAGTGCGTGCTTCTCGCTCTAAAGCAGAGTGTGATCCATGGATGAATACTATGCTGTGTGTTTCCCTTCAGAAATGGACTTAAATCCCAGCCTCTGTGTCTTACTACAAGCAAGACTTCGTTTAAGGTAAGGGCAGTCACTTTTCAGTTCAAAGGAACTACATCATTCACAAAGCTCACACGTTTCTCACCTTAACTGACAAGCATTGGATGTTAGAGGACCAGTGCATTGTATCTGTTTGAGAAGCAGTGTTGGACTAGATATGGTCCGTATGTGTAGGAAACACCGTTCTTTTGTTCTGAGCACACTCACGTTTCCTGCTGTCTTAGAGACTTTAGAAAGCAAGAGCGTGCTTCTCGCTCTAAAGCAGAGTGTGATCCATGGATGAAAACTATGCTGTGTGTTTCCCTTCATAAAAGGAGTTAAATCCCAGGCTCTATGTCTTCCTACAAGCAAGACTTCATTTCAGGTAAGGGCATTCACTTTTCAGCTCAAACGAACTACATCTTTCACAGAGCTCACACGTTCTCATCTTAAGAGACAAGCATTGGATGTTAGAGGACCAGTGCATTGTATCAGTTTCAGAAGAATATTTGTACGACATATAATCCGTATGTGTAGGAAACAATGTTCTTTTGTTCTGGGCACACTCAAATTTCCTGCTGTATTTGAGAATCTAGAAAGCAAGAGCGTGCTTCTTGCTCTAAAGCATAGTGTGATCCATGGATGAGAACTATGCTGTGTGTTTCCCTTCAGAAATGGAGCTAAATCCCAGGCTCTATGTCTTCCTACAAGCAAGACTTCGTTTCAGGCAAGGGCATTCACTTTTCAGCTCAAACGAACTACATCTTTCATAGAGCTCACACGTTCTCATCTTAACAGACAAGCATTGGATGTTAGAGGACCAGTGCTTTGTATCATTTTCAGAAGCAGAGTTGGACTAGATATGGTCCGTATGTGTAGGAAACACCGTTCTTTTGTTCTCAGCAAACTCATGTTTCCTGCTGTCTTAGAGACTCTAGAAAGCAAGAGCGTGCTTCTTTTACTAAAGCAGAGTGTGATCAATGGATGAGAAGACTGCTGTGTGTTTCACTTCAGAAATGGAGTTAAATCCCAGGCTCTGAGTCTTCCTAAATGCAAGACTTCGTTTCAGGTAAGGGCAGTCACTTTTCAGCTCAAACGAACTACATCCTTCACTGAGCTCACACGTTTCTCATCTTAACAGAGAAGCATTGGATGTTAGAGGACCCGTGCATTGTATCAGTTTCAGAAGAAGATTTGGACTACATATAATCCGTATGTGTAGGAAACAATGTTATTTTGTTCTGGGCACACTCAGATTTCCTGCTGTATTAGAGACTCTAGAAAGCAAGAGCATGCTTCTTGCTCTAAAGCAGAGTGTGATCCATGGATGAGAACTATGCTGTGTGTTTCCCTTCAGAAATGGAGTTAAATCCCAGGCTCTGTGTCTTCCTACAGGAAGACTTCGTTTCAGGTAATGGCAGTAACTTTTCAGCTCAAACAAACTACATCGTTCACGAAGCTCACATGTGTCTCATCTTACCAGACAAGCATTGGATTTTAGAGGACCAGTGCTTTGTATCAGTTTCAGAAGCAGAGTTGGACTATATAATGTCCATATGTGTAGGAAACACCGTTCTTTTGTTCTGGACACACTCAGATTTCCTGCAGTATTAGAGACTCTAGAAAGCAAGAGCGTGCTTCTTGCTCTAAAGCAGAGTGTGATCCATGGGTGAGAACTATGCTGTGTGTTTCCCTTCAGAAATGGAGTTAAATCCCAGGCTCTGTGTCTTTCTACAGGCAAGATTTCGTTTAAGGTAAGGGCAGTCACTTTTCAGCTCAAATGAACTACATCGTTCACGAAGCTCACACGTTTCTCATCTTAACAGACAAGCATTGGATTTTAGAGGACCAGTGCTTTGTATCAGTTTAAGAAGCAGAGTTGGACTAGATATGGTCCGTATGTGTAGGAAACACCGTTCTTTTGTTCTCAGCACACTCTACGTTTCCTGCTGTCTTAGAGACTCTAGAAAGCAAGAGCGTGCTTCTTGCTCTAAAGCAGAGTGTGATCCATGGATGAGAACTATGCTGTGTGTTTCACTTCAGAAATGGAGTTAAATCCCAGGCTCTGTGTCTTCCTACAGGCAAGACTTCGTTTCAGGTAATGGCAGTAACTTTTCAGCTCAACAAACTACATAGTTCACGAAGCTCACACGTTTCTCATCTTAACAGACAAGCATTGGATTTTAGAGGACCAGTGCTTTGTATCAGTTTCAGAAGCAGAGTTGGACTATATAATGTCCGTATGTGTAGGAAACACCGTTCTTTTCTTCTCAGCACACTCACGTTTCCTGCTGTCTTAGAGACTCTAGAAAGCAAGAGCGTGCTTCTTGTTCTAAAGCATGGTGTGATCAATGGATGAGAACACTGCTGTGTGTTTCCCTTCAGAAAAGGAGTTAAATCCCAGGCTCTGAGTCTTCCTACAAGCAAGACTTCGTTTCAGGTAAGGGCAGTCAGTTTTCTGTCAAATGAACTACATCGTTCACGAAGCTCACACATTTCTCAACTTAACTGACAAGCATTCGATGTAGAGGACCAGTGCTTTGTTTCAGTTTCAGAAGCCGAGTTGGACTAGATATGGTCCGTATGTGTAGGAAACACCGTTCTTTGGTCTCAGCACACTCACGTTTCCTGCTGTCTTAGAGAATCTAGAAAGCAAGAGCGTGCTTCTCGCTCTAAAGCAGAGTGTGATCCATGGATGAGAACTATGATGTGTGTTTCCTTCAGAAGTGGAGTTAAATCCCAGGCTCTGAGTCTTCCTACAAGCAAGACTTCGTTTCAGCTAAGGGCAGTCACTTTCCAGCTCAAACGAACTACATCATTCACAAAGCTCACACGTTTCTCATCTTAACTGACAAGCATTGGATGTAAGAGGACCAGTGCATTGTATCAGTTTCAGAAGCAGATTTGGACTACATATGTTCCGTATGTGTAGGAAACACCGTTCTTTTCTTCTCAGCACACTCACATTTCCTGCAGTATTAGAGACTCTAGAAAGCAAGAGCGTGCTTCTTGCTCTAAAGCAGAGTGTGATCCATGGATGAGAACTATGCTGTGTGTTTCCCTTCAGAAATGGAGTTAAATCCCAGGCTCTGTGTCTTCCTACAGGCAAGAATTCATTTCAGGTAAGGGCAGTCACTTTTCAGTTAAAGGAACTACATCGTTCACTAAGCTCACACGTTTCTCATCTTACCAGACAAGCATTGGATTTTAGAGGACCAGTGCTTTGTATCAGTTTCAGAAGCAGAGTTGGACTATATAATGTCCGCATGTGTAGGAAACACCGTTCTTTTGTTCTCATAACACTCACGTTTCCTGCTGTCTTAGAGACTCTAGAACGCAAGAGCGTGCTTCTTGTTCTAAAGCAGAGTGTGATCAATGGATGAGACAATGCTGTGTGTTTCACTTCAGAAATGGAGTTAAATCCCGTGCTCTGAGGCTCCCTACAAGCAAGACTTCGTTTCAGGTAATGGCAGTCACTTTTCTGCTCAAAGGAACTACATCGTTCACGAAGCTCACACGTTTCTCATCTTAACTGACAAGCATTGGATGTTAGAGGACCAGTGCATTGTATCAGTTTCAGAAGAAGATTTGGACTACATATAATCCGTATGTGTAGGAAACAATGTTATTTTGTTCTGGGCACACTCAGATTTCCTGCTGTATTTGAGAATCTAGAAAGCAAGAGCGTGCTTCTTGCTCTAAAGCATAGTGTGATCCATGGATGAGAACTATGCTGTGTGTTTCCCTTCAGAAATGGAGTTAAATCCCAGGCTCTGTGTCTTCCTACAGGCAAGCCTTCGTTTCAGGTAATGGCAGTAACTTTTCAGCTCAACCGAACTACATCATTCACAAAGCTCACACGTTTCTCATCTTAACTGACAAGCATTGGATGTTAGAGGACCAGTGCTTTGTATCAGTTTCAGAAGCAGAGTTGGACTAGATATGGTCTGTATGAGTAAGAAACATCGTTCTTTTGTTCTCAGCACACTCACGTTTCCTGCTGTCTTAGAGACTTTAGAAAGCAAGAGCGTGCTTCTCGCTCTAAAGCAGAATGTGATCAATGGATGAGAACACTGCTGTGTGTTTCACTTCAGAAATGGAGTTAACTCCTAGGCTCTGAGTCTTCCTACAAGCAAGACTTCGTTTCAGGTAAGGGCAGTCACTTTTCAGTTAAAGGAACTACATCGTTCACTAAGCTCACACGTTTCTCATCTTAAAAGACAAGCATTGGATGTTAGAGGACCAGTGCTTTGTATAAGTTTCAGAAGCAGAGTTGGACTATATAATGTCCGTATGTGTAGGAAACACTGTTCTTTTGTTCTCAGCACACTCACGTTTCCTGCTGTCTTAGAGACTTTAGAAATCAAGAGCGTGCTTCTCGCTCTAAAGCAGAGTGTGATCCATGGATGAAAACTATGCTGTGTGTTTCCCTTCATAAAATGAGTTAAATCCCAGGCTCTATGTCTTCCTACAAGCAAGACTTCATTTCAGGCAAGGGCATTCACTTTTCAGCTCAAACGAACTACATCTTTCACAGAGCTCACACGTTCTCATCTTAACAGACAAGCATTGGATGTTAGAGGACCAGTGCTTTGTATCATTTTCAGTAGCAGAGTTGGACTAGATATGGTCCGTATGTGTAGGAAACACCGTTCTTTTGTTCTCAGCAAACTCACATTTCCTGCTGTCTTAGAGACTCTAGAAAGCAAGAGCGTGCTTCTTTTACTAAAGCAGAGTGTGATCAATGGATGAGAACACTGCTGTGTGTTTCACTTCAGAAATGGAGTTAAATCCCAGGCTCTGAGTCTTCCTAAATGCAAGACTTCGTTTCAGGTAAGGTCAGTCACTTTTCAGCTCAAACGAACTACATCCTTCACTGAGCTCACACGTTTCTCATCTTAACAGACAAGCATTGGATTTTAGAGGACCAGTGCTTTGTATCAGTTTCAGAAGCAGAGTTGGACTATATAATGTCCGTATGTGTAGGAAACACCGTTCTTTTCTTCTCAGCACACTCACGTTTCCTGCTGTCTTAGAGACTCTAGAAAGCAAGAGCGTGCTTCTTGTTCTAAAGCATGGTGTGATCAATGGATGAGAACACTGCTGTGTGTTTCCCTTCAGAAAAGGAGTTAAATCCCAGGCTCTGAGTCTTCCTACAAGCAAGACTTCGTTTCAGGTAAGGGCAGTCAGTTTTCTGTCAAATGAACTACATCGTTCACGAAGCTCACACATTTCTCAACTTAACTGACAAGCATTCGATATAGAGGACCAGTGCTTTGTTTCAGTTTCAGAAGCCGATTTGGACTAGATATGGTCCGTATGTGTAGGAAACACCGTTCTTTGGTCTCAGCACACTCACGTTTCCTGCTGTCTTAGAGAATCTAGAAAGCAAGAGCGTGCTTCTCGCTCTAAAGCAGAGTGTGATCCATGGATGAGAACTATGATGTGTGTTTCCTTCAGAAGTGGAGTTAAATCCCAGGCTCTGAGTCTTCCTACAAGCAAGACTTCGTTTCAGCTAAGGGCAGTCACTTTCCAGCTCAAACGAACTACATCGTTCACAAAGCTCACACGTTTCTCATCTTAACTGACAAGCATTGGATGTAAGAGGACCAGTGCATTGTATCAGTTTCAGAAGCAGATTTGGACTACATATGGTCCGTATGTGTAGGAAACACCGTTCTTTTCTTCTCAGCACACTCACATTTCCTGCAGTATTAGAGACTCTAGAAAGCAAGAGCGTGCTTCTTGCTCTAAAGCAGAGTGTGATCCATGGATGAGAACTATGCTGTGTGTTTCCCTTCAGAAATGGAGTTAAATCCCAGGCTCTGTGTCTTCCTACAGGCAAGAATTCATTTCAGGTAAGGGCAGTCACTTTTCAGTTAAAGGAACTACATCGTTCACTAAGCTCACACGTTTCTCATCTTACCAGACAAGCATTGGATTTTAGAGGACCAGTGCTTTGTATCAGTTTCAGAAGCAGAGTTGGACTATATAATGTCCGCATGTGTAGGAAACACCGTTCTTTTGTTCTCATAACACTCACGTTTCCTGCTGTCTTAGAGACTCTAGAACGCAAGAGCGTGCTTCTTGTTCTAAAGCAGAGTGTGATCAATGGATGAGACAATGCTGTGTGTTTCACTTCAGAAATGGAGTTAAATCCCGTGCTCTGAGGCTCCCTACAAGCAAGACTTCGTTTCAGGTAATGGCAGTCACTTTTCTGCTCAAAGGAACTACATCGTTCACGAAGCTCACACGTTTCTCATCTTAACTGACAAGCATTGGATGTTAGAGGACCAGTGCATTGTATCAGTTTCAGAAGAAGATTTGGACTACATATAATCCGTATGAGTAGGAAACAATGTTCTTTTGTTCTGGGCACACTCAGATTTCCTGCTGTATTTGAGAATCTAGAAAGCAAGAGCGTGCTTCTTGCTCTAAAGCATAGTGTGATCCATGGATGAGAACTATGCTGTGTGTTTCCCTTCAGAAATGGAGTTAAATCCCAGGCTCTGTGTCTTCCTACAGGCAAGCCTTCGTTTCAGGTAATGGCAGTAACTTTTCAGCTCAACCGAACTACATCATTCACAAAGCTCACACGTTTCTCATCTTAACTGACAAGCATTGGATGTTAGAGGACCAGTGCTTTGTATCAGTTTCAGAAGCAGAGTTGGACTAGATATGGTCTGTATGAGTAAGAAACATCGTTCTTTTGTTCTCAGCACACTCACGTTTCCTGCTGTCTTAGAGACTTTAGAAAGCAAGAGCGTGCTTCTCGCTCTAAAGCAGAGTGTGATCCATGGATGAGAACTATGCTGTGTGTTTCACTTCAGAAATGGAGTTAAATCCCAGGCTCTGTGTCTTCCTACAGGCAAGACTTCGTTTCAGGTAATGGCAGTAACTTTTCAGCTCAACAAACTACATAGTTCACGAAGCTCACACGTTTCTCATCTTAACAGACAAGCATTGGATTTTAGAGGACCAGTGCTTTGTATCAGTTTCAGAAGCAGAGTTGGACTATATAATGTCCGTATGTGTAGGAAACACCGTTCTTTTCTTCTCAGCACACTCACGTTTCCTGCTGTCTTAGAGACTCTAGAAAGCAAGAGCGTGCTTCTTGTTCTAAAGCATGGTGTGATCAATGGATGAGAACACTGCTGTGTGTTTCCCTTCAGAAAAGGAGTTAAATCCCAGGCTCTGAGTCTTCCTACAAGCAAGACTTCATTTCAGGTAAGGGCAGTCAGTTTTCTGTCAAATGAACTACATCGTTCACGAAGCTCACACATTTCTCAACTTAACTGACAAGCATTCGATGTAGAGGACCAGTGCTTTGTTTCAGTTTCAGAAGCCGAGTTGGACTAGATATGGTCCGTATGTGTAGGAAACACCGTTCTTTGGTCTCAGCACACTCACGTTTCCTGCTGTCTTAGAGAATCTAGAAAGCAAGAGCGTGCTTCTCGCTCTAAAGCAGAGTGTGATCCATGGATGAGAACTATGATGTGTGTTTCCTTCAGAAGTGGAGTTAAATCCCAGGCTCTGAGTCTTCCTACAAGCAAGACTTCGTTTCAGCTAAGGGCAGTCACTTTCCAGCTCAAACGAACTACATCATTCACAAAGCTCACACGTTTCTCATCTTAACTGACAAGCATTGGATGTAAGAGGACCAGTGCATTGTATCAGTTTCAGAAGCAGATTTGGACTACATATGTTCCGTATGTGTAGGAAACACCGTTCTTTTCTTCTCAGCACACTCACATTTCCTGCAGTATTAGAGACTCTAGAAAGCAAGAGCGTGCTTCTTGCTCTAAAGCAGAGTGTGATCCATGGATGAGAACTATGCTGTGTGTTTCCCTTCAGAAATGGAGTTAAATCCCAGGCTCTGTGTCTTCCTACAGGCAAGAATTCATTTCAGGTAAGGGCAGTCACTTTTCAGTTAAAGGAACTACATCGTTCACTAAGCTCACACGTTTCTCATCTTACCAGACAAGCATTGGATTTTAGAGGACCAGTGCTTTGTATCAGTTTCAGAAGCAGAGTTGGACTATATAATGTCCGCATGTGTAGGAAACACCGTTCTTTTGTTCTCATAACACTCACGTTTCCTGCTGTCTTAGAGACTCTAGAACGCAAGAGCGTGCTTCTTGTTCTAAAGCAGAGTGTGATCAATGGATGAGACAATGCTGTGTGTTTCACTTCAGAAATGGAGTTAAATCCCGTGCTCTGAGGCTCCCTACAAGCAAGACTTCGTTTCAGGTAATGGCAGTCACTTTTCTGCTCAAAGGAACTACATCGTTCACGAAGCTCACACGTTTCTCATCTTAACTGACAAGCATTGGATGTTAGAGGACCAGTGCATTGTATCAGTTTCAGAAGAAGATTTGGACTACATATAATCCGTATGTGTAGGAAACAATGTTCTTTTGTTCTGGGCACACTCAGATTTCCTGCTGTATTTGAGAATCTAGAAAGCAAGAGCGTGCTTCTTGCTCTAAAGCATAGTGTGATCCATGGATGAGAACTATGCTGTGTGTTTCCCTTCAGAAATGGAGTTAAATCCCAGGCTCTGTGTCTTCCTACAGGCAAGCCTTCGTTTCAGGTAATGGCAGTAACTTTTCAGCTCAACCGAACTACATCATTCACAAAGCTCACACGTTTCTCATCTTAACTGACAAGCATTGGATGTTAGAGGACCAGTGCTTTGTATCAGTTTCGGAAGCAGAGTTGGACTAGATATGGTCTGTATGAGTAAGAAACATCGTTCTTTTGTTCTCAGCACACTCACGTTTCCTGCTGTCTTAGAGACTTTAGAAAGCAAGAGCGTGCTTCTCGCTCTAAAGCAGAATGTGATCAATGGATGAGAACACTGCTGTGTGTTTCACTTCAGAAATGGAGTTAACTCCTAGGCTCTGAGTCTTCCTACAAGCAAGACTTCGTTTCAGGTAAGGGCAGTCACTTTTCAGTTAAAGGAACTACATCGTTCACTAAGCTCACACGTTTCTCATCTTAAAAGACAAGCATTGGATGTTAGAGGACCAGTGCTTTGTATAAGTTTCAGAAGCAGAGTTGGACTATATAATGTCCGTATGTGTAGGAAACACTGTTCTTTTGTTCTCAGCACACTCACGTTTCCTGCTGTCTTAGAGACTTTAGAAATCAAGAGCGTGCTTCTCGCTCTAAAGCAGAGTGTGATCCATGGATGAAAACTATGCTGTGTGTTTCCCTTCATAAAATGAGTTAAATCCCAGGCTCTATGTCTTCCTACAAGCAAGACTTCATTTCAGGCAAGGGCATTCACTTTTCAGCTCAAACGAACTACATCTTTCACAGAGCTCACACGTTCTCATCTTAACAGACAAGCATTGGATGTTAGAGGACCAGTGCTTTGTATCATTTTCAGTAGCAGAGTTGGACTAGATATGGTCCGTATGTGTAGGAAACACCGTTCTTTTGTTCTCAGCAAACTCACATTTCCTGCTGTCTTAGAGACTCTAGAAAGCAAGAGCGTGCTTCTTTTACTAAAGCAGAGTGTGATCAATGGATGAGAACACTGCTGTGTGTTTCACTTCAGAAATGGAGTTAAATCCCAGGCTCTGAGTCTTCCTAAATGCAAGACTTCGTTTCAGGTAAGGTCAGTCACTTTTCAGCTCAAACGAACTACATCCTTCACTGAGCTCACACGTTTCTCATCTTAACAGACAAGCATTGGATTTTAGAGGACCAGTGCTTTGTATCAGTTTCAGAAGCAGAGTTGGACTATATAATGTCCGTATGTGTAGGAAACACCGTTCTTTTCTTCTCAGCACACTCACGTTTCCTGCTGTCTTAGAGACTCTAGAAAGCAAGAGCGTGCTTCTTGTTCTAAAGCATGGTGTGATCAATGGATGAGAACACTGCTGTGTGTTCCCCTTCAGAAAAGGAGTTAAATCCCAGGCTCTGAGTCTTCCTACAAGCAAGACTTCGTTTCAGGTAAGGGCAGTCAGTTTTCTGTCAAATGAACTACATCGTTCACGAAGCTCACACATTTCTCAACTTAACTGACAAGCATTCGATATAGAGGACCAGTGCTTTGTTTCAGTTTCAGAAGCCGAGTTGGACTAGATATGGTCCGTATGTGTAGGAAACACCGTTCTTTGGTCTCAGCACACTCACGTTTCCTGCTGTCTTAGAGAATCTAGAAAGCAAGAGCGTGCTTCTCGCTCTAAAGCAGAGTGTGATCCATGGATGAGAACTATGATGTGTGTTTCCTTCAGAAGTGGAGTTAAATCCCAGGCTCTGAGTCTTCCTACAAGCAAGACTTCGTTTCAGCTAAGGGCAGTCACTTTCCAGCTCAAACGAACTACATCGTTCACAAAGCTCACACGTTTCTCATCTTAACTGACAAGCATTGGATGTAAGAGGACCAGTGCATTGTATCAGTTTCAGAAGCAGATTTGGACTACATATGGTCCGTATGTGTAGGAAACACCGTTCTTTTCTTCTCAGCACACTCACATTTCCTGCAGTATTAGAGACTCTAGAAAGCAAGAGCGTGCTTCTTGCTCTAAAGCAGAGTGTGATCCATGGATGAGAACTATGCTGTGTGTTTCCCTTCAGAAATGGAGTTAAATCCCAGGCTCTGTGTCTTCCTACAGGCAAGAATTCATTTCAGGTAAGGGCAGTCACTTTTCAGTTAAAGGAACTACATCGTTCACTAAGCTCACACGTTTCTCATCTTACCAGACAAGCATTGGATTTTAGAGGACCAGTGCTTTGTATCAGTTTCAGAAGCAGAGTTGGACTATATAATGTCCGCATGTGTAGGAAACACCGTTCTTTTGTTCTCATAACACTCACGTTTCCTGCTGTCTTAGAGACTCTAGAACGCAAGAGCGTGCTTCTTGTTCTAAAGCAGAGTGTGATCAATGGATGAGACAATGCTGTGTGTTTCACTTCAGAAATGGAGTTAAATCCCGTGCTCTGAGGCTCCCTACAAGCAAGACTTCGTTTCAGGTAATGGCAGTCACTTTTCTGCTCAAAGGAACTACATCGTTCACGAAGCTCACACGTTTCTCATCTTAACTGACAAGCATTGGATGTTAGAGGACCAGTGCATTGTATCAGTTTCAGAAGAAGATTTGGACTACATATAATCCGTATGAGTAGGAAACAATGTTCTTTTGTTCTGGGCACACTCAGATTTCCTGCTGTATTTGAGAATCTAGAAAGCAAGAGCGTGCTTCTTGCTCTAAAGCATAGTGTGATCCATGGATGAGAACTATGCTGTGTGTTTCCCTTCAGAAATGGAGTTAAATCCCAGGCTCTGTGTCTTCCTACAGGCAAGCCTTCGTTTCAGGTAATGGCAGTAACTTTTCAGCTCAACCGAACTACATCATTCACAAAGCTCACACGTTTCTCATCTTAACTGACAAGCATTGGATGTTAGAGGACCAGTGCTTTGTATCAGTTTCAGAAGCAGAGTTGGACTAGATATGGTCTGTATGAGTAAGAAACATCGTTCTTTTGTTCTCAGCACACTCACGTTTCCTGCTGTCTTAGAGACTTTAGAAAGCAAGAGCGTGCTTCTCGCTCTAAAGCAGAATGTGATCAATGGATGAGAACACTGCTGTGTGTTTCACTTCAGAAATGGAGTTAACTCCTAGGCTCTGAGTCTTCCTACAAGCAAGACGTCGTTTCAGGTAAGGGCAGTCACTTTTCAGTTAAAGGAACTACATCGTTCACTAAGCTCACACGTTTCTCATCTTAAAAGACAAGCATTGGATGTTAGAGGACCAGTGCTTTGTATAAGTTTCAGAAGCAGAGTTGGACTATATAATGTCCGTATGTGTAGGAAACACCGTTCTTTTGTTCTCAGCACACTCACGTTTCCTGCTGTCTTAGAGACTTTAGAAATCAAGAGCGTGCTTCTCGCTCTAAAGCAGAGTGTGATCCATGGATGAAAACTATGCTGTGTGTTTCCCTTCATAAAATGAGTTAAATCCCAGGCTCTATGTCTTCCTACAAGCAAGACTTCGTTTCAGGCAAGGGCATTCACTTTTCAGCTCAAACGAACTACATCTTTCACAGAGCTCACACGTTCTCATCTTAACAGACAAGCATTGGATGTTAGAGGACCAGTGCTTTGTATCATTTTCAGTAGCAGAGTTGGACTAGATATGGTCCGTATGTGTAGGAAACACCGTTCTTTTGTTCTCAGCAAACTCACATTTCCTGCTGTCTTAGAGACTCTAGAAAGCAAGAGCGTGCTTCTTTTACTAAAGCAGAGTGTGATCAATGGATGAGAACACTGCTGTGTGTTTCACTTCAGAAATGGAGTTAAATCCCAGGCTCTGAGTCTTCCTAAATGCAAGACTTCGTTTCAGGTAAGGTCAGTCACTTTTCAGCTCAAACGAACTACATCCTTCACTGAGCTCACACGTTTCTCATCTTAACAGACAAGCATTGGATTTTAGAGGACCAGTGCTTTGTATCAGTTTCAGAAGCAGAGTTGGACTATATAATGTCCGTATGTGTAGGAAACACCGTTCTTTTCTTCTCAGCACACTCACGTTTCCTGCTGTCTTAGAGACTCTAGAAAGCAAGAGCGTGCTTCTTGTTCTAAAGCATGGTGTGATCAATGGATGAGAACACTGCTGTGTGTTTCCCTTCAGAAAAGGAGTTAAATCCCAGGCTCTGAGTCTTCCTACAAGCAAGACTTCGTTTCAGGTAAGGGCAGTCAGTTTTCTGTCAAATGAACTACATCGTTCACGAAGCTCACACATTTCTCAACTTAACTGACAAGCATTCGATATAGAGGACCAGTGCTTTGTTTCAGTTTCAGAAGCCGAGTTGGACTAGATATGGTCCGTATGTGTAGGAAACACCGTTCTTTGGTCTCAGCACACTCACGTTTCCTGCTGTCTTAGAGAATCTAGAAAGCAAGAGCGTGCTTCTCGCTCTAAAGCAGAGTGTGATCCATGGATGAGAACTATGATGTGTGTTTCCTTCAGAAGTGGAGTTAAATCCCAGGCTCTGAGTCTTCCTACAAGCAAGACTTCGTTTCAGCTAAGGGCAGTCACTTTCCAGCTCAAACGAACTACATCGTTCACAAAGCTCACACGTTTCTCATCTTAACTGACAAGCATTGGATGTAAGAGGACCAGTGCATTGTATCAGTTTCAGAAGCAGATTTGGACTACATATGGTCCGTATGTGTAGGAAACACCGTTCTTTTCTTCTCAGCACACTCACATTTCCTGCAGTATTAGAGACTCTAGAAAGCAAGAGCGTGCTTCTTGCTCTAAAGCAGAGTGTGATCCATGGATGAGAACTATGCTGTGTGTTTCCCTTCAGAAATGGAGTTAAATCCCAGGCTCTGTGTCTTCCTACAGGCAAGAATTCATTTCAGGTAAGGGCAGTCACTTTTCAGTTAAAGGAACTACATCGTTCACTAAGCTCACACGTTTCTCATCTTACCAGACAAGCATTGGATTTTAGAGGACCAGTGCTTTGTATCAGTTTCAGAAGCAGAGTTGGACTATATAATGTCCGCATGTGTAGGAAACACCGTTCTTTTGTTCTCATAACACTCACGTTTCCTGCTGTCTTAGAGACTCTAGAACGCAAGAGCGTGCTTCTTGTTCTAAAGCAGAGTGTGATCAATGGATGAGACAATGCTGTGTGTTTCACTTCAGAAATGGAGTTAAATCCCGTGCTCTGAGGCTCCCTACAAGCAAGACTTCGTTTCAGGTAATGGCAGTCACTTTTCTGCTCAAAGGAACTACATCGTTCACGAAGCTCACACGTTTCTCATCTTAACTGACAAGCATTGGATGTTAGAGGACCAGTGCATTGTATCAGTTTCAGAAGAAGATTTGGACTACATATAAACCGTATGAGTAGGAAACAATGTTCTTTTGTTCTGGGCACACTCAGATTTCCTGCTGTATTTGAGAATCTAGAAAGCAAGAGCGTGCTTCTTGCTCTAAAGCATAGTGTGATCCATGGATGAGAACTATGCTGTGTGTTTCCCTTCAGAAATGGAGTTAAATCCCAGGCTCTGTGTCTTCCTACAGGCAAGACTTCGTTTCAGGTAATGGCAGTAACTTTTCAGCTCAACCGAACTACATCATTCACAAAGCTCACACGTTTCTCATCTTAACTGACAAGCATTGGATGTTAGAGGACCAGTGCTTTGTATCAGTTTCAGAAGCAGAGTTGGACTAGATATGGTCTGTATGAGTAAGAAACATCGTTCTTTTGTTCTCAGCACACTCACGTTTCCTGCTGTCTTAGAGACTTTAGAAAGCAAGAGCGTGCTTCTCGCTCTAAAGCAGAATGTGATCAATGGATGAGAACACTGCTGTGTGTTTCACTTCAGAAATGGAGTTAACTCCTAGGCTCTGAGTCTTCCTACAAGCAAGACGTCGTTTCAGGTAAGGGCAGTCACTTTTCAGTTAAAGGAACTACATCGTTCACTAAGCTCACACGTTTCTCATCTTAAAAGACAAGCATTGGATGTTAGAGGACCAGTGCTTTGTATAAGTTTCAGAAGCAGAGTTGGACTATATAATGTCCGTATGTGTAGGAAACACCGTTCTTTTGTTCTCAGCACACTCACGTTTCCTGCTGTCTTAGAGACTTTAGAAATCAAGAGCGTGCTTCTCGCTCTAAAGCAGAGTGTGATCCATGGATGAAAACTATGCTGTGTGTTTCCCTTCATAAAATGAGTTAAATCCCAGGCTCTATGTCTTCCTACAAGCAAGACTTCGTTTCAGGCAAGGGCATTCACTTTTCAGCTCAAACGAACTACATCTTTCACAGAGCTCACACGTTCTCATCTTAACAGACAAGCATTGGATGTTAGAGGACCAGTGCTTTGTATCATTTTCAGTAGCAGAGTTGGACTAGATATGGTCCGTATGTGTAGGAAACACCGTTCTTTTGTTCTCAGCAAACTCACATTTCCTGCTGTCTTAGAGACTCTAGAAAGCAAGAGCGTGCTTCTTTTACTAAAGCAGAGTGTGATCAATGGATGAGAACACTGCTGTGTGTTTCACTTCAGAAATGGAGTTAAATCCCAGGCTCTGAGTCTTCCTAAATGCAAGACTTCGTTTCAGGTAAGGTCAGTCACTTTTCAGCTCAAACGAACTACATCCTTCACTGAGCTCACACGTTTCTCATCTTAACAGAGAAGCATTGGATGTTAGAGGACCAGTGCATTGTATCAGTTTCAGAAGAAGATTTGGACTACATATAATCCGTATGTGTAGGAAACAATGTTATTTTGTTCTGGGCACACTCAGATTTCCTGCTGTATTAGAGACTCTAGAAAGCAAGAGCGTGCTTCTTGCTCTAAAGCAGAGTGTGATCCATGGATGAGAACTATGCTGTGTGTTTCGCTTCAGAAATGGAGTTAAATCCCAGGCTCTGTGTCTTCCTACAGGAAGACTTCGTTTCAGGTAATGGCAGTAACTTTTCAGCTCAAACAAACTACATCGTTCACGAAGCTCACACGTTTATCATCTTACCAGACAAGCATTGGATTTTAGAGGACCAGTGCTTTGTATCAGTTTCAGAAGCAGAGTTGGACTATATAATGTCCTTATGTGTAGGAAACACCGTTCTTTGTTCTGGAAACACTCAGATTTCCTGCAGTATTAGAGACTCTAGAAAGCAAGAGCGTGCTTCTTGCTCTAAAGCAGAGTGTGATCCATGGGTGAGAACTATGCTGTGTGTTTCCCTTCAGAAATGGAGTTAAATCCCAGGCTCTGTGTCTTTCTACAGGCAAGATTTCGTTTAAGGTAAGGGCAGTCACTTTTCAGCTCAAACGAACTACATCGTAAACGAAGCTCACACGTTTCTCATCTTAAAAGCATTGGATGTTAGAGGACCAGTGCTTTTTATCAGTTTAAGAAGCAGAGTTGGACTAGATATGTTCCGTATGTGTAGGAAACACCGTTCTTTTGTTCTCAGCACACTCACGTTTCCTGCTGTCTTAGAGACTCTAGAAAGCAAGAGCGTGCTTCTTGTTCTAAAGCAGAGTGTGATCAATGGATGAGACAATGCTGTGTGTTTCACTTCAGAAATGGAATTAACACATGCTCTGAGTCTCCCTACAAGCAAGACTTCGTTTCAGGCAAGGGCAGTCACTTTTCAGCTCAAACGACTACATCTTTCACAGAGCTCACACGTTTCTCATCTTAACAGATAAGCATTTGATGTTAGAGTACCAGTGCTTTGTATCAGTTTCAGAAGAAGAGTTGGACTAGATATGGTCCGTATGTATAGCAAACACCGTTCTTTTGTTCTCAGCACACTCACGTTTCCTGTTGTCTTAGAGACTCTAGAAAGCAAGAGCGTGCTTCTCGCTCTAAAGCAGAGTGTGATCTATGGATGAGACAATGCTGTGTGTTTCCCTTCAGAAAAGGAGTTAAATCCCAGGCTCTATGTCTTCCTACAAGGAAGACTTCGTTTCAGGTAAGGGCATTCACTTTTCAGCTCAAACGAACTACATCTTTCACAGAGCTCACATGTTTCTCATCTTAACAGAAAAGCATTGTATGTTAGAGGACCAGTGCTTTGTATCATTTTCAGAAGCAGAGTTGGACTAGATATGGTCCGTATGTGTAGGAAACACCGTTCTTTTGTTCTCAGCACACTCAGGTTTCCAGCTCTCTTAGAGACTCTGGAAAGCAAGAGCGTGCTTCTTGTTCTTAAGCAGAGTGTGATCAATGGATGAGACAATGCTGTGTGTTTCACTTCAGAAATGGAGTTAAATCCCATGCTCTGAGTCTCCCCACAAGCAAGACTTCGTTTCAGGTAAGGGCAGTCACTTTTCTGCTCAAAGGAACTACATCATTCACGAAGCTCACACGATTCTCATCTTAAGAGACAAGCATTGGATCTTAGAGGACCAGTGCTTTGTATCAGTTTCAGAAGAAGAGTTGGACTAGATATGGTCCGTATGTGTAGCAAACACCGTTCTTTTGTTCTCAGCACACTCACGTTTCCTGCTGTCTTAGAGAATCTAGAAAGCAGGGGCGTGCTTCTCGCTCTAAGCAGATTGTGATCCATGGATGAATACTATGCTGTGTGTTTCCCTTCAGAAAAGGAGTTAAATCCCAGGCTCTATGTCTTCCTACAAGCAAGACTTCTTTTCAGGTAAGGGCAGTCACTTTTCAGCTCAAACGAACTACATCTTTCACGGAGCTCACACGCTTCTCATCTTAACAGACAAGCATTTGATGTTAGAGGACCAGTGCTTTGTATCATTTTCAGAAGCAGAGTTGGACTAGATATGGTCCCTATGTGTAGGAAACACCGTTCTTTTGTTCTCAGCACACTCACGTTTCCTGTTGTCATAGAGACTCTAGAAAGCAAGATCGTGCTTCTTGTTCTAAAGCAGAGTGTGATCAATGTATGAGAACACTGCTGTGTGTTTCACTTCAGAAATGAAGTTAAATCCCAGGCTCCAATTCTTCCTACAAGCAAGACTTCGTTTCAGGTAAGGGCAGTCAGTTTTCTGTTCAAACGAACTACATCGTTCACGAAGCTCACACGTTTCTCATCTTAACTGACAAGCATTGGATGTTAGAAGACCAGTGCTTTGTATCAGTTTCAGAGGAAGAGTTGGACTAGATATGGTCCGTATGTGTAGGAAACACCGTTCTTTTGTTCTCAGCACACTCACGTTCCTGATGTCTTAGAGAATCTAGAAAGCAAGAGCGTGCTTCTTGCTCTAAAGCAGAATGTGATCCATGGATGAATACTATGCTGTGTGTTTCCCTTCAGAAATGGACTTAAATCCCAGGCTCTGTGTCTTACACAAGGAAGACTTCGTTTCAGGTAAGGGCATTCACTTTTCAGCTCAAACGAACTAAATCTTTCACGGAGCTCACATGTTTCTCATCTTAACAGAAAAGCATTGTATGTTAGAGGACCAGTGCTTTGTATCAGTTTCAGAAGAAGAGTTGGACTAGATATGGTCCGTATGTGTAGCAAACACCGTTCTTTTGTTCTCAGCACACTCATGTTTCCTGCTGTCTTAGAGACTCTAGAAAGCAAGAGCGTGCTTCTCACTCTAAAGCAGAGTGTGATCCATGAATGAGACAATGCTGTGTGTTTCACTTCAGAAATGGGGTTATACCCCAGGCTCTGTGTCTTCCTACAAGCAAGACTTCGTTTCAGGTAAGGGCAGTCACTGTTCAGCTCAAACGAACTACATTGTTCACTGAGCTCACACGTTTCTCATCTTAACAGAGAAGCATTGGATGTTAGAGGACCAGTGCTTTGTATCAGTTTAAGAAGCAGAGTTGGACAAGATATGGTCCGTATGTGTAGGAAACACCGTTCTTTTGTTCTCAGCACACTCATGTTTCCTTCTGTCTTAGAGACTCTAGAGAGCAAGAGCGTGCTTATTGTTCTAAAGCAGAGTGTGATCAATGTATGAGACAATTCTGTGTGTTTCACTTCAGAAATGGAGTTAAATCCCGTGCTCTGAGTCTCCCTACAAGCAAGACTTCGTTTCAGGTAAGGGCAGTCACTTTTCTGCTCAAAGGAAATTACATCGTTCACAAAGCTCACACGTTTCTCATCTCAACTGACAAGCATTGGATGTTAGAGGACCAGTGCATTGTATCAGTTTCAGAAGAAGATTTGGACTACATATAATCCGTATGTGTAGGAAACAATGTTATTTTGTTCTGGGCACACTCAGATTTCCTGCTGTATTAGAGACTCTAGAAAGCAAGAGCGTGCTTCTTGCTCTAAAGCAGATTGTGATCCATGGATGAGAACTATGCTGTGTGTTTCCCTTCAGAAATGGAGTTAAAACCCAGGCTCTGTGTCTTCCTACAGGCAAGACTTCGTTTCAGGTAATGGCAGTAACTTTTCAGCTCAAACAAACTACATCGTTCACGAAGCTCACACGTTTCTCATCTTACCACACAAGCATTGGATGTTAGAGGACCAGTGCTTTGTATCAGTTTCAGAAGCAGAGTTGGACTATATAATGTCCGTATGTGTAGGAAACACCGTTCTTTTGTTCTCAGCACACTCACGTTTCCTGCGGTCTTAGAGACTCTAGAAAGCAAGAGCGTGCTTCTTGCTCTAAAGCAGAGTGTGATCCATGGATGAGAACTATGCTGCGTGTTTCCCTTCAGAAATGGAGTTAAATCCCAGGCTCTGTGTCTTCCTACAGGCAAGAATTCGTTTCAGGTAAGGGCAGTCACTTTTCAGTTAAAGGAACTACATCGTTCACTAAGCTCACACGTTTCTCATCTTACCAGACAAGCATTGGATTTTAGAGGACCAGTGCTTTGTATCAGTTTCAGAAGCAGAGTTGGACTATATAATGTCTGCATGTGTAGGAAACACCGTTCTTTTGTTCTCATAACACTCACGTCCTGCTGTCTTAGAGACTCTAGAACGTAAGAGCGTGCTTCTTGTTCTAAAGCAGAGTGTGATCAATGGATGAGACAATGCTGTATGTTTCACTTCAGAAATGGAGTTAAATCCCGTGCTCTGAGGCTCCCTACAAGCAAGACTTCGTTTCAGGTAATGGCAGTCACTTTTCTGCTCAAAGGAACTACATCATTCACGAAGCTCACACGTTTCTCATCTTAACTGACAAGCATTGGATGTTAGAGGACCAGTGCATTGTATCAGTTTCAGAAGAAGATTTGGACTACATATAATCCGTATGTGTAGGAAACAATGTTCTTTTGTTCTGGGCACACTCAGATTTCCTGCTGTATTTGAGAATCTAGAAAGCAAGAGCGTGCTTCTTGCTCTAAAGCATAGTGTGATCCATGGATGAGAACTATGCTGTGTGTTTCCCTTCAGAAATGGAGTTAAATCCCAGGCTCTGTGTCTTCCTACAGGCAAGCCTTCATTTCAGGTAATGGCAGTAACTTTTCAGCTCAACCGAACTACATCATTCACAAAGCTCACACGTTTCTCATCTTAACTGACAAGCATTGGATGTTAGAGGACCAGTGCTTTGTATCAGTTTCAGAAGCAGAGTTGGACTATATAATGTCCTTATGTGTAGGAAACACCGTTCTTTTGTTCTCAGCACACTCACGTTTCCTTCTGTCTTAGAGACTCTAGAAAGCAAGATCGTGCTTCTTGTTCTAAAGCAGAGTGTGATCAATGGATGAGAACACTGCTGTGTGTTTCACTTCAGAAATGGAGTTAAATCCCAGGCTGTGCGTCTTCCTACAAGCAAGACTTCATTTCAGGTAAGGTCAGTCATTTTTTGCTCAAACGAACTACATCGTTCACGAAGCTCACACGTTTCTCATCTTAAAAGCATTGGATGTTAGAGGACCAGTGCTTTGTATCATTTTCAGAAGCAGAGTTGGACTAGATATGGGCCGTATGTGTAGGAAACACCGTTCTTTTGTTCTCAGCACTTACGTTTCCTGCTGTCTTAGACACTCTAGAAAGCAAGAGCGTGCTTCTTGTTCTAAAGCAGAGTGTGATCAATGGATGAGACAATGCTGTGTGTTTCACTTCAGAAATGGAATTAACCCATGCTCTGAGTCTCCCTACAAGCAAGACTTCGTTTCAGGCAAGGGCAGTCACTTTTCAGCTCAAACGAACTACATCGTTCACGAAGCTCACACGTTTCTCATCTTAACAGACAAGCATTGGATTTTAGAGGACCAGTGCTTTGTATCAGATTCAGAAGCAGAGTTGGACTATATAATGTCCTTATGTGTAGGAAACACCGTTCTTTTGTTCTCAGCACACTCACGTTTCCTTCTGTCTTAGAGACTCTAGAAAGCAAGATCGTGCTTCTTGTTCTAAAGCAGAGTGTGATCAATGGATGAGAACACTGCTGTGTGTTTCACTTCAGAAATGGAGTTAAATCCCAGGCTGTGCGTCCTCCTACAAGCAAGACTTCGTTTCAGGTGAGTTCAGTTATTTTTTGCTCAAACGAACTACATCGTTCACGAAGCTCACACGTTTCTCATCTTAAAAGCATTGGATGTTAGAGGACCAGTGCTTTTTATCAGTTTAAGAAGCAGAGTTGGACTAGATATGGTCCGTATGTGTAGGAAACACCGTTCTTTTGTTCTCAGCACACTCACGTTTCCTGCTGTCTTAGAGACTCTACAAAGCAAGAGCGTGCTTCTTGTTCTAAAGCAGAGTGTGATCAATGGATGAGACAATGCTGTGTGTTTCACTTCAGAAATGGAATTAACACATGCTCTGATTCTCCCTACAAGCAAGACTTCGTTTCAGCTAAGGGCAGTCACTTTCCAGCTCAAACGAACTACATCGTTCACAAAGCTCACACGTTTCTCATCTTAACTGACAAGCATTGGATGTAAGAGGACCAGTGCATTGTATCAGTTTCAGAAGCAGATTTGGACTACATATGGTCCGTATGTGTAGGAAACACCGTTCTTTTCTTCTCAGCACACTCACATTTCCTGCAGTATTAGAGACTCTAGAAAGCAAGAGCGTGCTTCTTGCTCTAAAGCAGAGTGTGATCCATGGATGAGAACTATGCTGTGTGTTTCCCTTCAGAAATGGAGTTAAATCCCAGGCTCTGTGTCTTCCTACAGGCAAGAATTCATTTCAGGTAAGGGCAGTCACTTTTCAGTTAAAGGAACTACATCGTTCACTAAGCTCACACGTTTCTCATCTTACCAGACAAGCATTGGATTTTAGAGGACCAGTGCTTTGTATCAGTTTCAGAAGCAGAGTTGGACTATATAATGTCCGCATGTGTAGGAAACACCGTTCTTTTGTTCTCATAACACTCACGTTTCCTGCTGTCTTAGAGACTCTAGAACGCAAGAGCGTGCTTCTTGTTCTAAAGCAGAGTGTGATCAATGGATGAGACAATGCTGTGTGTTTCACTTCAGAAATGGAGTTAAATCCCGTGCTCTGAGGCTCCCTACAAGCAAGACTTCGTTTCAGGTAATGGCAGTCACTTTTCTGCTCAAAGGAACTACATCGTTCACGAAGCTCACACGTTTCTCATCTTAACTGACAAGCATTGGATGTTAGAGGACCAGTGCATTGTATCAGTTTCAGAAGAAGATTTGGACTACATATAATCCGTATGAGTAGGAAACAATGTTCTTTTGTTCTGGGCACACTCAGATTTCCTGCTGTATTTGAGAATCTAGAAAGCAAGAGCGTGCTTCTTGCTCTAAAGCATAGTGTGATCCATGGATGAGAACTATGCTGTGTGTTTCCCTTCAGAAATGGAGTTAAATCCCAGGCTCTGTGTCTTCCTACAGGCAAGCCTTCGTTTCAGGTAATGGCAGTAACTTTTCAGCTCAACCGAACTACATCATTCACAAAGCTCACACGTTTCTCATCTTAACTGACAAGCATTGGATGTTAGAGGACCAGTGCTTTGTATCAGTTTCAGAAGCAGAGTTGGACTAGATATGGTCTGTATGAGTAAGAAACATCGTTCTTTTGTTCTCAGCACACTCACGTTTCCTGCTGTCTTAGAGACTTTAGAAAGCAAGAGCGTGCTTCTCGCTCTAAAGCAGAATGTGATCAATGGATGAGAACACTGCTGTGTGTTTCACTTCAGAAATGGAGTTAACTCCTAGGCTCTGAGTCTTCCTACAAGCAAGACGTCGTTTCAGGTAAGGGCAGTCACTTTTCAGTTAAAGGAACTACATCGTTCACTAAGCTCACACGTTTCTCATCTTAAAAGACAAGCATTGGATGTTAGAGGACCAGTGCTTTGTATAAGTTTCAGAAGCAGAGTTGGACTATATAATGTCCGTATGTGTAGGAAACACCGTTCTTTTGTTCTCAGCACACTCACGTTTCCTGCTGTCTTAGAGACTTTAGAAATCAAGAGCGTGCTTCTCGCTCTAAAGCAGAGTGTGATCCATGGATGAAAACTATGCTGTGTGTTTCCCTTCATAAAATGAGTTAAATCCCAGGCTCTATGTCTTCCTACAAGCAAGACTTCGTTTCAGGCAAGGGCATTCACTTTTCAGCTCAAACGAACTACATCTTTCACAGAGCTCACACGTTCTCATCTTAACAGACAAGCATTGGATGTTAGAGGACCAGTGCTTTGTATCATTTTCAGTAGCAGAGTTGGACTAGATATGGTCCGTATGTGTAGGAAACACCGTTCTTTTGTTCTCAGCAAACTCACATTTCCTGCTGTCTTAGAGACTCTAGAAAGCAAGAGCGTGCTTCTTTTACTAAAGCAGAGTGTGATCAATGGATGAGAACACTGCTGTGTGTTTCACTTCAGAAATGGAGTTAAATCCCAGGCTCTGAGTCTTCCTAAATGCAAGACTTCGTTTCAGGTAAGGTCAGTCACTTTTCAGCTCAAACGAACTACATCCTTCACTGAGCTCACACGTTTCTCATCTTAACAGAGAAGCATTGGATGTTAGAGGACCAGTGCATTGTATCAGTTTCAGAAGAAGATTTGGACTACATATAATCCGTATGTGTAGGAAACAATGTTATTTTGTTCTGGGCACACTCAGATTTCCTGCTGTATTAGAGACTCTAGAAAGCAAGAGCGTGCTTCTTGCTCTAAAGCAGAGTGTGATCCATGGATGAGAACTATGCTGTGTGTTTCGCTTCAGAAATGGAGTTAAATCCCAGGCTCTGTGTCTTCCTACAGGAAGACTTCGTTTCAGGTAATGGCAGTAACTTTTCAGCTCAAACAAACTACATCGTTCACGAAGCTCACACGTTTATCATCTTACCAGACAAGCATTGGATTTTAGAGGACCAGTGCTTTGTATCAGTTTCAGAAGCAGAGTTGGACTATATAATGTCCTTATGTGTAGGAAACACCGTTCTTTGTTCTGGAAACACTCAGATTTCATGCAGTATTAGAGACTCTAGAAAGCAAGAGCGTGCTTCTTGCTCTAAAGCAGAGTGTGATCCATGGGTGAGAACCAGGCTGTGTGTTTCCCTTCAGAAATGGAGTTAAATCCCAGGCTCTGTGTCTTTCTACAGGCAAGATTTCGTTTAAGGTAAGGGCAGTCACTTTTCAGCTCAAACGAACTACATCGTAAACGAAGCTCACACGTTTCTCATCTTAAAAGCATTGGATGTTAGAGGACCAGTGCTTTTTATCAGTTTAAGAAGCAGAGTTGGACTAGATATGTTCCGTATGTGTAGGAAACACCGTTCTTTTGTTCTCAGCACACTCACGTTTCCTGCTGTCTTAGAGACTCTAGAAAGCAAGAGCGTGCTTCTTGTTCTAAAGCAGAGTGTGATCAATGGATGAGACAATGCTGTGTGTTTCACTTCAGAAATGGAATTAACACATGCTCTGAGTCTCCCTACAAGCAAGACTTCGTTTCAGGCAAGGGCAGTCACTTTTCAGCTCAAACGACTACATCTTTCACAGAGCTCACACGTTTCTCATCTTAACAGATAAGCATTTGATGTTAGAGTACCAGTGCTTTGTATCAGTTTCAGAAGAAGAGTTGGACTAGATATGGTCCGTATGTATAGCAAACACCGTTCTTTTGTTCTCAGCACACTCACGTTTCCTGTTGTCTTAGAGACTCTAGAAAGCAAGAGCGTGCTTCTCGCTCTAAAGCAGAGTGTGATCTATGGATGAGACAATGCTGTGTGTTTCCCTTCAGAAAAGGAGTTAAATCCCAGGCTCTATGTCTTCCTACAAGGAAGACTTCGTTTCAGGTAAGGGCATTCACTTTTCAGCTCAAACGAACTACATCTTTCACAGAGCTCACATGTTTCTCATCTTAACAGAAAAGCATTGTATGTTAGAGGACCAGTGCTTTGTATCATTTTCAGAAGCAGAGTTGGACTAGATATGGTCCGTATGTGTAGGAAACACCGTTCTTTTGTTCTCAGCACACTCAGGTTTCCAGCTCTCTTAGAGACTCTGGAAAGCAAGAGCGTGCTTCTTGTTCTTAAGCAGAGTGTGATCAATGGATGAGACAATGCTGTGTGTTTCACTTCAGAAATGGAGTTAAATCCCATGCTCTGAGTCTCCCCACAAGCAAGACTTCGTTTCAGGTAAGGGCAGTCACTTTTCTGCTCAAAGGAACTACATCATTCACGAAGCTCACACGATTCTCATCTTAAGAGACAAGCATTGGATCTTAGAGGACCAGTGCTTTGTATCAGTTTCAGAAGAAGAGTTGGACTAGATATGGTCCGTATGTGTAGCAAACACCGTTCTTTTGTTCTCAGCACACTCACGTTTCCTGCTGTCTTAGAGAATCTAGAAAGCAGGGGCGTGCTTCTCGCTCTAAGCAGATTGTGATCCATGGATGAATACTATGCTGTGTGTTTCCCTTCAGAAAAGGAGTTAAATCCCAGGCTCTATGTCTTCCTACAAGCAAGACTTCTTTTCAGGTAAGGGCAGTCACTTTTCAGCTCAAACGAACTACATCTTTCACGGAGCTCACACGCTTCTCATCTTAACAGACAAGCATTTGATGTTAGAGGACCAGTGCTTTGTATCATTTTCAGAAGCAGAGTTGGACTAGATATGGTCCCTATGTGTAGGAAACACCGTTCTTTTGTTCTCAGCACACTCACGTTTCCTGTTGTCATAGAGACTCTAGAAAGCAAGATCGTGCTTCTTGTTCTAAAGCAGAGTGTGATCAATGTATGAGAACACTGCTGTGTGTTTCACTTCAGAAATGAAGTTAAATCCCAGGCTCCAATTCTTCCTACAAGCAAGACTTCGTTTCAGGTAAGGGCAGTCAGTTTTCTGTTCAAACGAACTACATCGTTCACGAAGCTCACACGTTTCTCATCTTAACTGACAAGCATTGGATGTTAGAAGACCAGTGCTTTGTATCAGTTTCAGAGGAAGAGTTGGACTAGATATGGTCCGTATGTGTAGGAAACACCGTTCTTTTGTTCTCAGCACACTCACGTTCCTGATGTCTTAGAGAATCTAGAAAGCAAGAGCGTGCTTCTTGCTCTAAAGCAGAATGTGATCCATGGATGAATACTATGCTGTGTGTTTCCCTTCAGAAATGGACTTAAATCCCAGGCTCTGTGTCTTACACAAGGAAGACTTCGTTTCAGGTAAGGGCATTCACTTTTCAGCTCAAACGAACTAAACCTTTCACGGAGCTCACATGTTTCTCATCTTAACAGAAAAGCATTGTATGTTAGAGGACCAGTGCTTTGTATCAGTTTCAGAAGAAGAGTTGGACTAGATATGGTCGTATGTGTAGCAAACACCGTTCTTTTGTTCTCAGCACACTCATGTTTCCTGCTGTCTTAGAGACTCTAGAAAGCAAGAGCGTGCTTCTCACTCTAAAGCAGAGTGTGATCCATGAATGAGACAATGCTGTGTGTTTCACTTCAGAAATGGGGTTATACCCCAGGCTCTGTGTCTTCCTACAAGCAAGACTTCGTTTCAGGTAAGGGCAGTCACTGTTCAGCTCAAACGAACTACATTGTTCACTGAGCTCACACGTTTCTCATCTTAACAGAGAAGCATTGGATGTTAGAGGACCAGTGCTTTGTATCAGTTTAAGAAGCAGAGTTGGACTAGATATGGTCCGTATGTGTAGGAAACACCGTTCTTTTGTTCTCAGCACACTCATGTTTCCTTCTGTCTTAGAGACTCTAGAGAGCAAGAGCGTGCTTATTGTTCTAAAGCAGAGTGTGATCAATGTATGAGACAATTCTGTGTGTTTCACTTCAGAAATGGAGTTAAATCCCGTGCTCTGAGTCTCCCTACAAGCAAGACTTCGTTTCAGGTAAGGGCAGTCACTTTTCTGCTCAAAGGAAATTACATCGTTCACAAAGCTCACACGTTTCTCATCTCAACTGACAAGCATTGGATGTTAGAGGACCAGTGCATTGTATCAGTTTCAGAAGAAGATTTGGACTACATATAATCCGTATGTGTAGGAAACAATGTTATTTTGTTCTGGGCACACTCAGATTTCCTGCTGTATTAGAGACTCTAGAAAGCAAGAGCGTGCTTCTTGCTCTAAAGCAGATTGTGATCCATGGATGAGAACTATGCTGTGTGTTTCCCTTCAGAAATGGAGTTAAAACCCAGGCTCTGTGTCTTCCTACAGGCAAGACTTCGTTTCAGGTAATGGCAGTAACTTTTCAGCTCAAACAAACTACATCGTTCACGAAGCTCACACGTTTCTCATCTTACCACACAAGCATTGGATGTTAGAGGACCAGTGCTTTGTATCAGTTTCAGAAGCAGAGTTGGACTATATAATGTCCGTATGTGTAGGAAACACCGTTCTTTTGTTCTCAGCACACTCACGTTTCCTGCGGTCTTAGAGACTCTAGAAAGCAAGAGCGTGCTTCTTGCTCTAAAGCAGAGTGTGATCCATGGATGAGAACTATGCTGCGTGTTTCCCTTCAGAAATGGAGTTAAATCCCAGGCTCTGTGTCTTCCTACAGGCAAGAATTCGTTTCAGGTAAGGGCAGTCACTTTTCAGTTAAAGGAACTACATCGTTCACTAAGCTCACACGTTTCTCATCTTACCAGACAAGCATTGGATTTTAGAGGACCAGTGCTTTGTATCAGTTTCAGAAGCAGAGTTGGACTATATAATGTCTGCATGTGTAGGAAACACCGTTCTTTTGTTCTCATAACACTCACGTCCTGCTGTCTTAGAGACTCTAGAACGTAAGAGCGTGCTTCTTGTTCTAAAGCAGAGTGTGATCAATGGATGAGACAATGCTGTATGTTTCACTTCAGAAATGGAGTTAAATCCCGTGCTCTGAGGCTCCCTACAAGCAAGACTTCGTTTCAGGTAATGGCAGTCACTTTTCTGCTCAAAGGAACTACATCATTCACGAAGCTCACACGTTTCTCATCTTAACTGACAAGCATTGGATGTTAGAGGACCAGTGCATTGTATCAGTTTCAGAAGAAGATTTGGACTACATATAATCCGTATGTGTAGGAAACAATGTTCTTTTGTTCTGGGCACACACAGATTTCCTGCTGTATTTGAGAATCTAGAAAGCAAGAGCGTGCTTCTTGCTCTAAAGCATAGTGTGATCCATGGATGAGAACTATGCTGTGTGTTTCCCTTCAGAAATGGAGTTAAATCCCAGGCTCTGTGTCTTCCTACAGGCAAGCCTTCATTTCAGGTAATGGCAGTAACTTTTCAGCTCAACCGAAATACATCATTCACAAAGCTCACACGTTTCTCATCTTAACTGACAAGCATTGGATGTTAGAGGACCAGTGCTTTGTATCAGTTTCAGAAGCAGAGTTGGACTATATAATGTCCTTATGTGTAGGAAACACCGTTCTTTTGTTCTCAGCACACTCACGTTTCCTTCTGTCTTAGAGACTCTAGAAAGCAAGATCGTGCTTCTTGTTCTAAAGCAGAGTGTGATCAATGGATGAGAACACTGCTGTGTGTTTCACTTCAGAAATGGAGTTAAATCCCAGGCTGTGCGTCTTCCTACAAGCAAGACTTCATTTCAGGTAAGGTCAGTCATTTTTTGCTCAAACGAACTACATCGTTCACGAAGCTCACACGTTTCTCATCTTAAAAGCATTGGATGTTAGAGGACCAGTGCTTTGTATCATTTTCAGAAGCAGAGTTGGACTAGATATGGGCCGTATGTGTAGGAAACACCGTTCTTTTGTTCTCAGCACTTACGTTTCCTGCTGTCTTAGACACTCTAGAAAGCAAGAGCGTGCTTCTTGTTCTAAAGCAGAGTGTGATCAATGGATGAGACAATGCTGTGTGTTTCACTTCAGAAATGGAATTAACCCATGCTCTGAGTCTCCCTACAAGCAAGACTTCGTTTCAGGCAAGGGCAGTCACTTTTCAGCTCAAACGAACTACATCGTTCACGAAGCTCACACGTTTCTCATCTTAACAGACAAACATTGGATTTTAGAGGACCAGTGCTTTGTATCAGATTCAGAAGCAGAGTTGGACTATATAATGTCCTTATGTGTAGGAAACACCGTTCTTTTGTTCTCAGCACACTCACGTTTCCTTCTGTCTTAGAGACTCTAGAAAGCAAGATCGTGCTTCTTGTTCTAAAGCAGAGTGTGATCAATGGATGAGAACACTGCTGTGTGTTTCACTTCAGAAATGGAGTTAAATCCCAGGCTGTGCGTCCTCCAACAAGCAAGACTTCGTTTCAGGTGAGTTCAGTTATTTTTTGCTCAAACGAACTACATCGTTCACGAAGCTCACACGTTTCTCATCTTAAAAGCATTGGATGTTAGAGGACCAGTGCTTTTTATCAGTTTAAGAAGCAGAGTTGGACTAGATATGGTCCGTATGTGTAGGAAACACCGTTCTTTTGTTCTCAGCACACTCACGTTTCCTGCTGTCTTAGAGACTCTACAAAGCAAGAGCGTGCTTCTTGTTCTAAAGCAGAGTGTGATCAATGGATGAGACAATGCTGTGTGTTTCACTTCAGAAATGGAATTAACACATGCTCTGATTCTCCCTACAAGCAAGACTTCGTTTCAGGCAAGGGCAGTCACTTTTCAGCTCAAACGAACTACATCGTTCACGAAGCTCACACGTTTCTCATCTTAACAGACAAGCATTGGATGTTAGAGGACCAGTGCTTTGTATCAGTTTCAGAAGAAGAGTTGGACTAGATATGGTCCGTATGTATAGCAAACACCGTTCTTTTGTTCTCAGCACACTCACGTTTCCTGCTGTCTTAGAGACTTTAGAAAGCAAGAGCGTGCTTCTCGCTCTAAAGCAGAGTGTGACCCATGGATGAAAACGATGCTGTGTGTTTCCCTTCAGAAAAGGAGTTAAATCCCAGGCTCTATGTCTCCCTACAAGCAAGACTTCATTTCAGGTAAGGGCAGTCACTTTTCAGCTCAAACGAACTACATCTTTCACAGAGCTCACACGTTTCTCATCTTAACAGACAAGCATTGGATGTTAGAGGAAAAGTGCTTTTTATCAATTTAAGAAGCAGAGTTGGACTGTATATGGTCCGTAAGTGTAGGAAACACCGTTCTTTTGTTCTCAGCACACTCACGTTTCCAGCTCTCTTAGAGACTCTGGAAAGCAAGAGCGTGCTTCTTGTTCTTAAGCAGAGTGTGATCAATGGATGAGACAATGCTGTGTGTTTCACTTCAGAAATGGAGTTAAATCCCATGCTCTGAGTCTCCCCACAAGCAAGACTTCGTTTCAGGTAAGGGCAGTCACTTTTCTGCTCAAAGGAACTACATCATTCACGAAGCTCACACGATTCTCATCTTAACTGACAAGCATTGGATGTTAGAGGACCAGTGCATTTTATCAGTTTCAGAAGAAGATTTGGACTACATATAGACCGTATGTGTAGGTAACATCGTTCTTTTGTTCTGGGCACACTCAGATTTCCTTCTGTCTTAGAGACTCTAGAAAGCAAGATCGTGCTTCTTGTTCTAAAGCAGAGTGTGATCAATGGATGAGAACACTGCTGTGTGTTTCACTTCAGAAATGGAGTTAAATCCCAGGCTGTGCGTCTTCCTACAAGCAAGACTTCGTTTCAGGTAAGGTCAGTCATTTCTTGCTCAAACGAACTACATCGTTCACGAAGCTCACACGTTTCTCATCTTACCAGACAAGCATTGGATTTTAGAGCACCCCTGCTTTGTATCAGTTTAAGAAGCAGAGTTGGACTAGATATGGTCCGTATGTGTAGGAAACACCGTTCTTTTGTTCTCAGCCCACTCACGTTTCCTGCTGTCTTAGAGACTCTAGAAAGCAAGAGCGTGCTTCTTGTTCTAAAGCAGGGTGTGATCAATGGATGAGAACACTGCTGTGTGTTTCCCTTCAGAAAAGGAGTTAAATCCCAGGCTCTGAGTCTTCCTACAAGCAAGACTTCGTTTCAGGTAAGGGCAGTCAGTTTTCTGTCAAATGAACTACATCGTTCACGAAGCTCACACGTTTCTCATCTTAACTGACAAGCATTCGATGTAGAGGACCAGTGCTTTGTATCAGTTTCAGAAGAAGAGTTGGACTAGATATGGTCCGTATGTGTAGGAAACACCGTTCTTTTGTTCTCAGCACGCTCACGTTTCCTGCTGTCTTAGAGAATCTAGAAAGCGAGAGCGTGCTTCTCACTCTAAAGCAGAGTGTGATCCAGGGATGAAAACTATGCTGTGTGTTTCCCTTCAGAAAAGGAGTTAAATCCCAGGCTCTATGTCTTCCTACAAGCAAGACTTCGTTTCAGGTAAGGGCAGTCACTTTTCAGCTCAAACGAACTACATCTTTCACGGAGCTCACACGTTTCTCATCTTAACAGACAAGCATTGGATGTTAGAGGACCAGTGCTTTGTATCAGTTTCAGAAGAAGAGTTGGACTAGATATGGTCCGTATGTGTAGGAAACACCGTTCTTTTGTTCTCAGCACACTCACGTTTCCTGCTGTCTTAGAGAATCTAGAAAGCAAGTGCGTGCTTCTCGCTCTAAAGCAGAGTGTGATCCATGGATGAATACTATGTTGTGTGTTTCCCTTCAGAAATGGACTTAAATCCCAGCCTCTGTGTCTTACTACAAGCAAGACTTCGTTTAAGGTAAGGGCAGTCACTTTTCAGTTCAAAGGAACTACATCATTCACAAAGCTCACACGTTTCTCACCTTAACTGACAAGCATTGGATGTTAGAGGACCAGTGCATTGTATCTGTTTGAGAAGCAGTGTTGGACTAGATATGGTCCGTATGTGTAGGAAACACCGTTCTTTTGTTCTGAGCACACTCACGTTTCCTGCTGTCTTAGAGACTTTAGAAAGCAAGAGCGTGCTTCTCGCTCTAAAGCAGAGTGTGATCCATGGATGAAAACTATGCTGTGTGTTTCCCTTCATAAAAGGAGTTAAATCCCAGGCTCTATGTCTTCCTACAAGCAAGACTTCATTTCAGGTAAGGGCATTCACTTTTCAGCTCAAACGAACTACATCTTTCACAGAGCTCACACGTTCTCATCTTAAGAGACAAGCATTGGATGTTAGAGGACCAGTGCATTGTATCAGTTTCAGAAGAAGATTTGGACGACATATAATCCGTATGTGTAGGAAACAATGTTCTTTTGTTCTGGGCACACTCAAATTTCCTGCTGTATTTGAGAATCTAGAAAGCAAGAGCGTGCTTCTTGCTCTAAAGCATAGTGTGATCCATGGATGAGAACTATGCTGTGTGTTTCCCTTCAGAAATGGAGCTAAATCCCAGGCTCTATGTCTTCCTACAAGCAAGACTTCGTTTCAGGCAAGGGCATTCACTTTTCAGATCAAACGAACTACATCTTTCACAGAGCTCACACGTTCTCATCTTAACAGACAAGCATTGGATGTTAGAGGACCAGTGCTTTGTATCATTTTCAGAAGCAGAGTTGGACTAGATATGGTCCGTATGTGTAGGAAACACCGTTCTTTTGTTCTCAGCAAACTCATGTTTCCTGCTGTCTTAGAGACTCTAGAAAGCAAGAGCGTGCTTCTTTTACTAAAGCAGAGTGTGATCAATGGATGAGAAGACTGCTGTGTGTTTCACTTCAGAAATGGAGTTAAATCCCAGGCTCTGAGTCTTCCTAAATGCAAGACTTCGTTTCAGGTAAGGGCAGTCACTTTTCAGCTCAAACGAACTACATCCTTCACTGAGCTCACACGTTTCTCATCTTAACAGAGAAGCATTGGATGTTAGAGGACCCGTGCATTGTATCAGTTTCAGAAGAAGATTTGGACTACATATAATCCGTATGTGTAGGAAACAATGTTATTTTGGTCTGGGCACACTCAGATTTCCTGCTGTATTAGAGACTCTAGAAAGCAAGAGCATGCTTCTTGCTCTAAAGCAGAGTGTGATCCATGGATGAGAACTATGCTGTGTGTTTCCCTTCAGAAATGGAGTTAAATCCCAGGCTCTGTGTCTTCCTACAGGAAGACTTCGTTTCAGGTAATGGCAGTAACTTTTCAGCTCAAACAAACTACATCGTTCACGAAGCTCACACGTGTCTCATCTTACCAGACAAGCATTGGATTTTAGAGGACCAGTGCTTTGTATCAGTTTCAGAAGCAGAGTTGGACTATATAATGTCCATATGTGTAGGAAACACCGTTCTTTTGTTCTGGACACACTCATATTTCCTGCAGTATTAGAGACTCTAGAAAGCAAGAGCGTGCTTCTTGCTCTAAAGCAGAGTGTGATCCATGGGTGAGAACTATGCTGTGTGTTTCCCTTCAGAAATGGAGTTAAATCCCAGGCTCTGTGTCTTTCTACAGGCAAGATTTCGTTTAAGGTAAGGGCAGTTACTTTTCAGCTCAAATGAACTACATCGTTCACGAAGCTCACACGTTTCTCATCTTAACAGACAAGCATTGGATTTTAGAGGACCAGTGCTTTGTATCAGTTTAAGAAGCAGAGTTGGACTAGATATGGTCCGTATGTGTAGGAAACACCGTTCTTTTGTTCTCAGCACACTCTACGTTTCCTGCTGTCTTAGAGACTCTAGAAAGCAAGAGCGTGCTTCTTGCTCTAAAGCAGAGTGTGATCCATGGATGAGAACTATGCTGTGTGTTTCACTTCAGAAATGGAGTTAAATCCCAGGCTCTGTGTCTTCCTACAGGCAAGACTTCGTTTCAGGTAATGGCAGTAACTTTTCAGCTCAACAAACTACATAGTTCACGAAGCTCACACGTTTCTCATCTTAACAGACAAGCATTGGATTTTAGAGGACCAGTGCTTTGTATCAGTTTCAGAAGCAGAGTTGGACTATATAATGTCCGTATGTGTAGGAAACACCGTTCTTTTCTTCTCAGCACACTCACGTTTCCTGCTGTCTTAGAGACTCTAGAAAGCAAGAGCGTGCTTCTTGTTCTAAAGCATGGTGTGATCAATGGATGAGAACACTGCTGTGTGTTTCCCTTCAGAAAAGGAGTTAAATCCCAGGCTCTGAGTCTTCCTACAAGCAAGACTTCGTTTCAGGTAAGGGCAGTCAGTTTTCTGTCAAATGAACTACATCGTTCACGAAGCTCACACATTTCTCAACTTAACTGACAAGCATTCGATGTAGAGGACCAGTGCTTTGTTTCAGTTTCAGAAGCCGAGTTGGACTAGATATGGTCCGTATGTGTAGGAAACACCGTTCTTTGGTCTCAGCACACTCACGTTTCCTGCTGTCTTAGAGAATTTAGAAAGCAAGAGCGTGCTTCTCGCTCTAAAGCAGAGTGTGATCCATGGATGAGAACTATGATGTGTGTTTCCTTCAGAAGTGGAGTTAAATCCCAGGCTCTGAGTCTTCCTACAAGCAAGACTTCGTTTCAGCTAAGGGCAGTCACTTTCCAGCTCAAACGAACTACATCGTTCACAAAGCTCACACGTTTCTCATCTTAACTGACAAGCATTGGATGTAAGAGGACCAGTGCATTGTATCAGTTTCAGAAGCAGATTTGGACTACATATGGTCCGTATGTGTAGGAAACACCGTTCTTTTCTTCTCAGCACACTCACATTTCCTGCAGTATTAGAGACTCTAGAAAGCAAGAGCGTGCTTCTTGCTCTAAAGCAGAGTGTGATCCATGGATGAGAACTATGCTGTGTGTTTCCCTTCAGAAATGGAGTTAAATCCCAGGCTCTGTGTCTTCCTACAGGCAAGAATTCATATCAGGTAAGGGCAGTCACTTTTCAGTTAAAGGAACTACATCGTTCACTAAGCTCACACGTTTCTCATCTTACCAGACAAGCATTGGATTTTAGAGGACCAGTGCTTTGTATCAGTTTCAGAAGCAGAGTTGGACTATATAATGTCCGCATGTGTAGGAAACACCGTTCTTTTGTTCTCATAACACTCACGTTTCCTGCTGTCTTAGAGACTCTAGAACGCAAGAGCGTGCTTCTTGTTCTAAAGCAGAGTGTGATCAATGGATGAGACAATGCTGTGTGTTTCACTTCAGAAATGGAGTTAAATCCCGTGCTCTGAGGCTCCCTACAAGCAAGACTTCGTTTCAGGTAATGGCAGTCACTTTTCTGCTCAAAGGAACTACATCGTTCACGAAGCTCACACGTTTCTCATCTTAACTGACAAGCATTGGATGTTAGAGGACCAGTGCATTGTATCAGTTTCAGAAGAAGATTTGGACTACATATAATCCGTATGAGTAGGAAACAATGTTCTTTTGTTCTGGGCACACTCAGATTTCCTGCTGTATTTGAGAATCTAGAAAGCAAGAGCGTGCTTCTTGCTCTAAAGCATAGTGTGATCCATGGATGAGAACTATGCTGTGTGTTTCCCTTCAGAAATGGAGTTAAATCCCAGGCTCTGTGTCTTCCTACAGGCAAGCCTTCGTTTCAGGTAATGGCAGTAACTTTTCAGCTCAACCGAACTACATCATTCACAAAGCTCACACGTTTCTCATCTTAACTGACAAGCATTGGATGTTAGAGGACCAGTGCTTTGTATCAGTTTCAGAAGCAGAGTTGGACTAGATATGGTCTGTATGAGTAAGAAACATCGTTCTTTTGTTCTCAGCACACTCACGTTTCCTGCTGTCTTAGAGACTTTAGAAAGCAAGAGCGTGCTTCTCGCTCTAAAGCAGAATGTGATCAATGGATGAGAACACTGCTGTGTGTTTCACTTCAGAAATGGAGTTAACTCCTAGGCTCTGAGTCTTCCTACAAGCAAGACGTCGTTTCAGGTAAGGGCAGTCACTTTTCAGTTAAAGGAACTACATCGTTCACTAAGCTCACACGTTTCTCATCTTAAAAGACAAGCATTGGATGTTAGAGGACCAGTGCTTTGTATAAGTTTCCGAAGCAGAGTTGGACTATATAATGTCCGTATGTGTAGGAAACACCGTTCTTTTGTTCTCAGCACACTCACGTTTCCTGCTGTCTTAGAGACTTTAGAAATCAAGAGCGTGCTTCTCGCTCTAAAGCAGAGTGTGATCCATGGATGAAAACTATGCTGTGTGTTTCCCTTCATAAAATGAGTTAAATCCCAGGCTCTATGTCTTCCTACAAGCAAGACTTCGTTTCAGGCAAGGGCATTCACTTTTCAGCTCAAACGAACTACATCTTTCACAGAGCTCACACGTTCTCATCTTAACAGACAAGCATTGGATGTTAGAGGACCAGTGCTTTGTATCATTTTCAGTAGCAGAGTTGGACTAGATATGGTCCGTATGTGTAGGAAACACCGTTCTTTTGTTCTCAGCAAACTAACATTTCCTGCTGTCTTAGAGACTCTAGAAAGCAAGAGCGTGCTTCTTTTACTAAAGCAGAGTGTGATCAATGGATGAGAACACTGCTGTGTGTTTCACTTCAGAAATGGAGTTAAATCCCAGGCTCTGAGTCTTCCTAAATGCAAGACTTCGTTTCAGGTAAGGTCAGTCACTTTTCAGCTCAAACGAACTACATCCTTCACTGAGCTCACACGTTTCTCATCTTAACAGAGAAGCATTGGATGTTAGAGGACCAGTGCATTGTATCAGTTTCAGAAGAAGATTTGGACTACATATAATCCGTATGTGTAGGAAACAATGTTATTTTGTTCTGGGCACACTCAGATTTCCTGCTGTATTAGAGACTCTAGAAAGCAAGAGCGTGCTTCTTGCTCTAAAGCAGAGTGTGATCCATGGATGAGAACTATGCTGTGTGTTTCGCTTCAGAAATGGAGTTAAATCCCAGGCTCTGTGTCTTCCTACAGGAAGACTTCGTTTCAGGTAATGGCAGTAACTTTTCAGCTCAAACAAACTACATCGTTCACGAAGCTCACACGTTTATCATCTTACCAGACAAGCATTGGATTTTAGAGGACCAGTGCTTTGTATCAGTTTCAGAAGCAGAGTTGGACTATATAATGTCCTTATGTGTAGGAAACACCGTTCTTTGTTCTGGAAACACTCAGATTTCCTGCAGTATTAGAGACTCTAGAAAGCAAGAGCGTGCTTCTTGCTCTAAAGCAGAGTGTGATCCATGGGTGAGAACTATGCTGTGTGTTTCCCTTCAGAAATGGAGTTAAATCCCAGGCTCTGTGTCTTTCTACAGGCAAGATTTCGTTTAAGGTAAGGGCAGTCACTTTTCAGCTCAAATGAACTACATCGTTCACGAAGCTCACACGTTTCTCATCTTAACAGACAAGCATTGGATTTTAGAGGACCAGTGCTTTGTATCAGTTTAAGAAGCAGAGTTGGACTAGATATGGTCCGTATGTGTAGGAAACACCGTTCTTTTGTTCTCAGCACACTCAACGTTTCCTGCTATCTTAGAGACTCTAGAAAGCAAGAGCGTGCTTCTTGCTCTAAAGCAGAGTGTGATCCATGGATGAGAACTATGCTGTGTGTTTCACTTCAGAAATGGAGTTAAATCCCAGGCTCTGTGTTCCTACAGGCAAGACTTCATTTCAGGTAATGGCAGTAACTTTTCAGCTCAACAAACTACATCGTTCACGAAGCTCACACGTTTCTCATCTTAAGAGACAAGCATTGGATTTTAGAGGACCAGTGCTTTGTATCAGTTTCAGAAGCAGAGTTGGACTATATAATGTCCGTATGTGTAGGAAACACCGTTCTTTTCTTCTCAGCACACTCACGTTTCCTGCTGTCTTAGAGACTCTAGAAAGTAAGAGCGTGCTTCCTGTTCTAAAGCAGGGTGTGATCAATGGATGAGAACTCTGCTGTGTGTTTCCCTTCAGAAATGGAGTTAAATCCCAGGCTCTGTGTCTTCCTACAGGCAAGAATTCGTTTCAGGTAAGGGCAGTCACTTTTCAGTTAAAGGAACTACATCGTTCACTAAGCTCACACGTTTCTCTTCTTACCAGACAAGCATTGGATTTTAGAGGACCAGTGCTTTGTATCAGTTTCAGAAGCAGAGTTGGACTATATAATGTCCGCATGTGTAGGAAACACCGTTCTTTTGTTCTCATAACACTCACGTTTCCTGCTGTCTTAGAGACTCTAGAACGCAAGAGCGTGCTTCTTGTTCTAAAGCAGAGTGTGATCAATGGATGAGACAATGCTGTGTGTTTCACTTCAAAAATGGAGTTAAATCCCGTGCTCTGAGGCTCCCTACAAGCAAGACTTCGTTTCAGGTAATGGCAGTCACTTTTCTGCTCAAAGGAACTACATCGTTCACGAAGCTCACACGTTTCTCATCTTAACTGACAAGCATTGGATGTTAGAGGACCAGTGCATTGTATCAGTTTCAGAAGAAGATTTGGACTACATATAATCCGTATGTGTGGGAAACAATGTTTTTTTGTTCTGGGCACACTCAGATTTCCTGCTGTATTTGAGAATCTAGAAAGCAAGAGCGTGCTTCTTGCTCTAAAGCATAGTGTGATCCATGGATGAGAACTATGCTGTGTGTTTCCCTTCAGAAATGGAGTTAAATCCCAGGCTCTGTGTCTTCCTACAGGCAAGCCTTCGTTTCAGGTAATGGCAGTAACTTTTCAGCTCAACCAAACTACATCATTCACAAAGCTCACACGTTTCTCATCTTAACTGACAAGCATTGGATGTTAGAGGACCAGTGCTTTGTATCAGTTTCAGAAGCAGAGTTGGACTAGATATGGTCTGTATGAGTAAGAAACATCGTTCTTTTGTTCTCAGCACACTCACGTTTCCTGCTGTCTTAGAGACTTTAGAAAGCAAGAGCGTGCTTCTCGCTCTAAAGCAGAATGTGATCAATGGATGAGAACACTGCTGTGTGTTTCACTTCAGAAATGGAGTTAACTCCTAGGCTCTGAGTCTTCCTACAAGCAAGACTTCGTTTCAGGTAAGGGCAGTCACTTTTCAGTTAAAGGAACTACATCGTTCACGAAGCTCACAGGCTTCTCATCTTAACTGACAAGCATTCGATGTAGAGGACCAGTGCTTTGTGTCAGTTTCAGAAGAAGAGTTGGACTAGATATGGTCCGTATGTGTAGGAAACACCGTTCTTTTGTTCTCAGCACACTCACGTTTCCTGCTGTCCTAGAGAATCTAGAAAGCAAGAGCGTGCTTCTCGCTCTAAAGCAGAGTGTGATCCATGGATGAGAACTATGATGCGTTTTTCCTCCAGAAATGGAGTTAAATCCCAGGTTCTGTGTCTTACTACAAGCAAGATTTCGATTCAGGTAAGGGCAGTCACTTTCCAGCTCAAATGAACTACATCGTTCACTAAGCTCACACGTTTCTCATCTTAACTGACAAGCATTGGATGTAAGAGGACCAGTGCATTGTATCAGTTTCACAAGCAGATTTGGACTACATATGGTCCGTATGTGTAAGAAACACCGTTCTTTTGTTCTCAGCACACTCACATTTCCTGCTCTCTTAGAGACTCTAGAAAACAAGAGCGTGCTTCTTGCTCTAAAGCAGAGTGTGATCCATGGATGAGAACTATGCTGTGTGTTTCCCTTCAGAAATGGAGTTAAATCCCAGGCTCTGTGTCTTCCTACAGGCAAGAATTCTTTTCAGGTAAGGGTAGTCACTTTTCAGTTAAAGGAACTACATCGTTCACTAAGCTCACACGTTTCTCATCTTAACAGACAAGCATTGGATGTTAGAGGACCAGTGCTTTGTATCAGTTTAAGAAGCAGAGTTGGAGTATATATGGTCCGTATGTGTAGGAAACACCGTTCTTTTGTTCTCAGCACACTCACGTTTCCTGCTGTCTTAGAGACTCTAGAAAGCAATAGCGCGCTTCTTGCTCTAAAGCAGAGTGTGATCAATGGATGAGAAAATGCTGTGTGTTTCACTTCAGAAATGGAGTTAAATCCCGTGCTCTGAGTCTCCCTACAAGCAAGACTTCGTTTCATGTAATGGCAGTCACTTTTCTGCTCAAAGGAACTACATCGTTCATGAAGCTCACACGTTTCTCATCTTAACTGACAAGCATTGGATGTTAGAGGACCATTGCATTGTATCAGTTTCAGAAGAAGATTTGGACGACATATAATCCGTATGTGTAGGAAACAATGTTATTTTGTTCTGGGCACACTCAGATTTCCTGCTGTATTAGAGACTCTAGAAAGCAAGAGCGTGCTTCTTGCTCTAAAGCAGAGTGTGATCCATGGATGAGAACTATGCTGTGTGTTTCGCTTCAGAAATGGAGTTAAATCCCAGGCTCTGTGTCTTCCTACAGGAAGACTTCGTTTCAGGTAATGGCAGTAACTTTTCAGCTCAAACAAACTACATCGTTCACGAAGCTCACACGTTTCTCATCTTACCAGACAAGCATTGGATTTTAGAGGACCAGTGCTTTGTATCAGTTTCAGAAGCAGAGTTGGACTATATAATGTCCTTATGTGTAGGAAACACCGTTCTTTTGTTCTGGACACACTCAGATTTCCTGCAGTATTAGAGACTCTAGAAAGCAAGAGCGTGCTTCTTGCTCTAAAGCAGAGTGTGATCCATGGGTGAGAACTATGCTGTGTGTTTCCCTTCAGAAATGGAGTTAAATCCCAGGCTCTGTGTCTTTCTACAGGCAAGATTTCGTTTAAGGTAAGGGCAGTCACTTTTCAGCTCAAATGAACTACATCGTTCACGAAGCTCACACGTTTCTCATCTTAACAGACAAGCATTGGATTTTAGAGTACCAGTGCTTTGTATCAGTTTAAGAAGCAGAGTTGGACTAGATATGGTCCGTATGTGTAGGAAACACCGTTCTTTTGTTCTCAGCACACTCAACGTTTCCTGCTGTCTTAGAGACTCTAGAAAGCAAGAGCGTGCTTCTTGCTCTAAAGCAGAGTGTGATCCATGGATGAGAACTATGCTGTGTGTTTCACTTCAGAAATGGAGTTAAATCCCAGGCTCTGTGTCTTCCTACAGGCAAGACTTCATTTCAGGTAATGGCAGTAACTTTTCAGCTCAACAAACTACATCGTTCACGAAGCTCACACGTTTCTCATCTTAACAGACAAGCATTGGATTTTAGAGGACCAGTGCTTTGTATCAGTTTCAGAAGCAGAGTTGGACTATATAATGTCCGTATGTGTAGGAAACACCGTTCTTTTCTTCTCAGCACACTCACGTTTCCTGCTGTCTTAGAGACTCTAGAAAGCAAGAGCGTGCTTCTTGTTCTAAAGCAGGGTGTGATCAATGGATGAGAACTCTGCTGTGTGTTTCCCTTCAGAAAAGGAGTTAAATCCCAGGCTCTGAGTCTTCCTACAAGCAAGACTTCGTTTCAGGTAAGGGCAGTCAGTTTTCTGTCAAATGAACTACATCGTTCACGAAGCTCACACATTTCTCATCTTAACTGACAAGCATTCGATGTAGAGGACCAGTGCTTTGTATCAGTTTCAGAAGTGGAGTTGGACTAGATATGGTCCGTATGTGTAAGAAAAACACCGTTCTTTGGTCTCAGCACACTCACGTTTCCTGCTGTCTTAGAGAATCTAGAAAGCAAGAGCGTGCTTCTCGCTCTAAAGCAGAGTGTGATCCATGGATGAGAACTATGATGTGTGTTTCCTTCAGAAGTGGAGTTAAGTCCCAGGCTCTGTGTCTTCCTACAGGCAAGAATTCGTTTCAGGTAAGGGCAGTCACTTTTCAGTTAAAGGAACTACATCGTTCACTAAGCTCACACGTTTCTCATCTTACCAGACAAGCATTGGATTTTAGAGGACCAGTGCTTTGTATCAGTTTCAGAAGCAGAGTTGGACTATATAATGTCCGCATGTGTAGGAAACACCGTTCTTTTGTTCTCATAACACTCACGTTTCTGCTGTCTTAGAGACTCTAGAACGCAAGAGCGTGCTTCTTGTTCTAAAGCAGAGTGTGATCAATGGATGAGACAATGCTGTGTGTTTCACTTCAGAAATGGAGTTAAATCCCGTGCTCTGAGGCTCCCTACAAGCAAGACTTCGTTTCAGGTAATGGCAGTCACTTTTCTCCTCAAAGGAACTACATCGTTCACTAAGCTCACACGTTTCTCATCTTAAAAGACAAGCATTGTATGTTAGAGGACCAGTGCTTTGTATAAGTTTCAGAAGCAGAGTTGGACTATATAATGTCCGTATGTGTAGGAAACACCGTTCTTTTCTTCTCAGCACACTCACGTTTCCTGCTGTCTTAGAGACTCTAGAAAGCAAGAGCGTGCTTCTTGTTCTAAAGCAGGGTGTGATCAATGGATGAGACAATGCTTTGTGTTGCCCTTCAGAAAAGGAGTTAAATCCCAGGCTCTGAGTCTTCCTACATGCAAGACTTCGTTTCAGGTAAGGGCAGTCAGTTTTGTGTCAAATGAACTACATCGTTCACGAAGCTCACAGGCTTCTCATCTTAACTGACAAGCATTCGATGTAGAGGACCAGTGCTTTGTATCAGTTTCAGAAGAAGAGTTGGACTAGATATGGTCCGTATGTGTAGGAAACACCGTTCTTTTGTTCTCAGCACACTCACGTTTCCTGCTGTCCTAGAGAATCTAGAAAGCAAGAGCGTGCTTCTCGCTCTAAAGCAGAGTGTGATCCATGGATGAGAACTATGATGCGTGTTTCCTCCAGAAATGGAGTTAAATCCCAGGCTCTGTGTCTTACTACAAGCAAGACTTCGATTCAGGTAAGGGCAGTCACTTTCCAGCTCAAATGAACTACATCGTTCACTAAGCTCACACGTTTCTCATCTTAACTGACAAGCATTGGATGTAAGAGGACCAGTGCATTGTATCAGTTTCACAAGCAGATTTGGACTACATATGGTCCGTATGTGTAAGAAACACCGTTCTTTTGTTCTCAGCACACTCACATTCCCTGCTGTCTTAGAGACTCTAGAAAACAAGAGTGTGCTTCTTGCTCTAAAGCAGAGTGTGATCCATGGATGAGAACTATGCTGTGTGTTTCCCTTCAGAAATGGAGTTAAATCCCAGGCTCTGTGTCTTCCTACAGGCAAGAATTCGTTTCAGGTAAGGGTAGTCACTTTTCAGTTAAAGGAACTACGTCGTTCACTAAGCTCACACGTTTCTCATCTTAACAGACAAGCATTGGATGTTAGAGGACCAGTGCTTTGTATCAGTTAAAAAAGCAGAGTTGGACTAGGTATGGTCCGTATGTGTAGGAAACACCGTTCTTTTGTTCTCAGCACACTCACGTTTCCTGCTGTCTTAGAGACTCTAGAAAGCAATAGCGCGCTTCTTGTTCTAAAGCAGAGTTTGATCAATGGATGAGAACACTGCTGTGTGTTTCACTTCAGAAATGGAGTTAAATCCCAGGCTCTGAGTCTTCCTAAATGCAAGACTTCGTTTCAGGTAAGGTCAGTCACTTTTCAGCTCAAACGAACTACATCCTTCACTGAGCTCACACGTTTCTCATCTTAACAGAGAAGCATTGGATGTTAGAGGACCAGTGCATTGTATCAGTTTCAGAAGAAGATTTGGACTACATATAATCCGTATGTGTAGGAAACAATGTTATTTTGTTCTGGGCACACTCAGATTTCCTGCTGTATTAGAGACTCTAGAAAGCAAGAGCGTGCTTCTTGCTCTAAAGCAGAGTGTAATCCATGGATGAGAACTATGCTGTGTGTTTCGCTTCAGAAATGGAGTTAAATCCCAGGCTCTGTGTCTTCCTACAGGAAGACTTCGTTTCAGGTAATGGCAGTAACTTTTCAGCTCAAACAAACTACATCGTTCACGAAGCTCACAGGTTTATCATCTTACCAGACAAGCATTGGATTTTAGAGGACCAGTGCTTTGTATCAGTTTCAGAAGCAGAGTTGGACTATATAATGTCCTTATGTGTAGGAAACACCGTTCTTTGTTCTGGAAACACTCAGATTTCCTGCAGTATTAGAGACTCTAGAAAGCAAGAGCGTGCTTCTTGCTCTAAAGCAGAGTGTGATCCATGGGTGAGAACTATGCTGTGTGTTTCCCTTCAGAAATGGAGTTAAATCCCAAGCTCTGTGTCTTTCTACAGGCAAGATTTCGTTTAAGGTAAGGGCAGTCACTTTTCAGCTCAAATGAACTACATCGTTCACGAAGCTCACACGTTTCTCATCTTAACAGACAAGCATTGGATTTTAGAGGACCAGTGCTTTGTATCAGTTTAAGAAGCAGAGTTGGACTAGATATGGTCCGTATGTGTAGGAAACACCGTTCTTTTGTTCTCAGCACACTCAACGTTTCCTGCTATCTTAGAGACTCTAGAAAGCAAGAGCGTGCTTCTTGCTCTAAAGCAGAGTGTGATCCATGGATGAGAACTATGCTGTGTGTTTCACTTCAGAAATGGAGTTAAATCCCAGGCTCTGTGTCTTCCTACAGGCAAGACTTCATTTCAGGTAATGGCAGTAACTTTTCAGCTCAACAAACTACATCGTTCACTAAGCTCACATGTTTCTCATCTTAAGAGACAAGCATTGGATTTTAGAGGACCAGTGCTTTGTATCAGTTTCAGAAGCAGAGTTGGACTATATAATGTCCGTATGTGTAGGAAACACCGTTCTTTTCTTCTCAGCACACTCACGTTTCCTGCTGTCTTAGAGACTCTAGAAAGCAAGAGCGTGCTTCTTGTTCTAAAGCAGAGTGTGATCAATGGATGAGACAATGCTGTGTGTTTCACTTCAAAAATGGAGTTAAATCCCGTGCTCTGAGGCTCCCTACAAGCAAGACTTCGTTTCAGGTAATGGCAGTCACTTTTCTGCTCAAAGGAACTACATCGTTCACGAAGCTCACACGTTTCTCATCTTAACTGACAAGCATTGGATGTTAGAGGACCAGTGCATTGTATCAGTTTCAGAAGAAGATTTGGACTACATATAATCCGTATGTGTGGGAAACAATGTTTTTTTGTTCTGGGCACACTCAGATTTCCTGCTGTATTTGAGAATCTAGAAAGCAAGAGCGTGCTTCTTGCTCTAAAGCATAGTGTGATCCATGGATGAGAACTATGCTGTGTGTTTCCCTTCAGAAATGGAGTTAAATCCCAGGCTCTGTGTCTTCCTACAGGCAAGCCTTCGTTTCAGGTAATGGCAGTAACTTTTCAGCTCAACCAAACTACATCATTCACAAAGCTCACACGTTTCTCATCTTAACTGACAAGCATTGGATGTTAGAGGACCAGTGCTTTGTATCAGTTTCAGAAGCAGAGTTGGACTAGATATGGTCTGTATGAGTAAGAAACATCGTTCTTTTGTTCTCAGCACACTCACGTTTCCTGCTGTCTTAGAGACTTTAGAAAGCAAGAGCGTGCTTCTCGCTCTAAAGCAGAATGTGATCAATGGATGAGAACACTGCTGTGTGTTTCACTTCAGAAATGGAGTTAACTCCTAGGCTCTGAGTCTTCCTACAAGCAAGACTTCGTTTCAGGTAAGGGCAGTCACTTTTCAGTTAAAGGAACTACATCGTTCACTAAGCTCACACGTTTCTCATCTTAAAAGACAAGCATTGGATGTTAGAGGACCAGTGCTTTGTATAAGTTTCAGAAGCAGAGTTGGACTATATAATGTCCGTAGGTGTAGGAAACACCGTTCTTTTCTTCTCAGCACACTCACGTTTCCTGCTGTCTTAGAGACTCTAGAAAGCAAGAGCGTGCTTCTTGTTCTAAAGCAGGGTGTGATCAATGGATGAGAACACTGCTGTGTGTTTCCCTTCAGAAAAGGAGTTAAATCCCAGGCTCTGAGTCTTCCTACAAGCAAGACTTCGTTTCAGGTAAGGGCAGTCAGTTTTGTGTCAAATGAACTACATCGTTCACGAAGCTCACAGGCTTCTCATCTTAACTGACAAGCATTCGATGTAGAGGACCAGTGCTTTGTATCAGTTTCAGAAGAAGAGTTGGACTAGATATGGTCCGTATGTGTAGGAAACACCGTTCTTTTGTTCTCAGCACACTCACGTTTCCTGCTGTCCTAGAGAATCTAGAAAGCAAGAGCGTGCTTCTCGCTCTAAAGCAGAGTGTGATCCATGGATGAGAACTATGATGCGTTTTTCCTCCAGAAATGGAGTTAAATCCCAGGTTCTGTGTCTTACTACAAGCAAGATTTCGATTCAGGTAAGGGCAGTCACTTTCCAGCTCAAATGAACTACATCGTTCACTAAGCTCACACGTTTCTCATCTTAACTGACAAGCATTGGATGTAAGAGGACCAGTGCATTGTATCAGTTTCACAAGCAGATTTGGACTACATATGGTCCGTATGTGTAAGAAACACCGTTCTTTTGTTCTCAGCACACTCACATTTCCTGCTCTCTTAGAGACTCTAGAAAACAAGAGCGTGCTTCTTGCTCTAAAGCAGAGTGTGATCCATGGATGAGAACTATGCTGTGTGTTTCCCTTCAGAAATGGAGTTAAATCCCAGGCTCTGTGTCTTCCTACAGGCAAGAATTCATTTCAGGTAAGGGTAGTCACTTTTCAGTTAAAGGAACTACGTCGTTCACTAAGCTCACTCGTTTCTCATCTTAACAGACAAGCATTGGATGTTAGAGGACCAGTGCTTTGTATCAGTTTAAGAAGCAGAGTTGGAGTATATATGGTCCGTATGTGTAGGAAACACCGTTCTTTTGTTCTCAGCACACTCACGTTTCCTGCTGTCTTAGAGACTCTAGAAAGCAATAGCGCGCTTCTTGCTCTAAAGCAGAGTGTGATCAATGGATGAGAAAATGCTGTGTGTTTCACTTCAGAAATGGAGTTAAATCCCGTGCTCTGAGTCTCCCTACAAGCAAGACTTCGTTTCATGTAATGGCAGTCACTTTTCTGCTCAAAGGAACTACATCGTTCATGAAGCTCACACGTTTCTCATCTTAACTGACAAGCATTGGATGTTAGAGGACCATTGCATTGTATCAGTTTCAGAAGAAGATTTGGACGACATATAATCCGTATGTGTAGGAAACAATGTTATTTTGTTCTGGGCACACTCAGATTTCCTGCTGTATTAGAGACTCTAGAAAGCAAGAGTGTGCTTCTTGCTCTAAAGCAGAGTGTGATCCATGGATGAGAACTATGCTGTGTGTTTCGCTTCAGAAATGGAGTTAAATCCCAGGCTCTGTGTCTTCCTACAGGAAGACTTCGTTTCAGGTAATGGCAGTAACTTTTCAGCTCAAACAAACTACATCGTTCACGAAGCTCACACGTTTCTCATCTTACCAGACAAGCATTGGATTTTAGAGGACCAGTGCTTTGTATCAGTTTCAGAAGCAGAGTTGGACTATATAATGTCCTTATGTGTAGGAAACACCGTTCTTTTGTTCTGGACACACTCAGATTTCCTGCAGTATTAGAGACTCTAGAAAGCAAGAGCGTGCTTCTTGCTCTAAAGCAGAGTGTGATCCATGGGTGAGAACTATGCTGTGTGTTTCCCTTCAGAAATGGAGTTAAATCCCAGGCTCTGTGTCTTTCTACAGGCAAGATTTCGTTTAAGGTAAGGGCAGTCACTTTTCAGCTCAAATGAACTACATCGTTCACGAAGCTCACACGTTTCTCATCTTAACAGACAAGCATTGGATTTTAGAGGACCAGTGCTTTGTATCAGTTTAAGAAGCAGAGTTGGACTAGATATGGTCCGTATGTGTAGGAAACACCGTTCTTTTGTTCTCAGCACACTCAACGTTTCCTGCTGTCTTAGAGACTCTAGAAAGCAAGAGCGTGCTTCTTGCTCTAAAGCAGAGTGTGATCCATGGATGAGAACTATGCTGTGTGTTTCACTTCAGAAATGGAGTTAAATCCCAGGCTCTGTGTCTTCCTACAGGCAAGACTTCATTTCAGGTAATGGCAGTAACTTTTCAGCTCAACAAACTACATCGTTCACGAAGCTCACACGTTTCTCATCTTAACAGACAAGCATTGGATTTTAGAGGACCAGTGCTTTGTATCAGTTTCAGAAGCAGAGTTGGACTATATAATGTCCGTATGTGTAGGAAACACCGTTCTTTTCTTCTCAGCACACTCACGTTTCCTGCTGTCTTAGAGACTCTAGAAAGCAAGAGCGTGCTTCTTGTTCTAAAGCAGGGTGTGATCAATGGATGAGAACTCTGCTGTGTGTTTCCCTTCAGAAAAGGAGTTAAATCCCAGGCTCTGAGTCTTCCTACAAGCAAGACTTCGTTTCAGGTAAGGGCAGGCAGTTTTCTGTCAAATGAACTACATCGTTCACGAGGCTCACACATTTCTCATCTTAACTGACAAGCATTCGATGTAGAGGACCAGTGCTTTGTATCAGTTTCAGAAGAAGAGTTGGACTAGATATGGTCCGTATGTGTAGGAAACACCGTTCTTTTGTTCTCAGCACACTCACGTTTCCTGCTGTCCTAGAGAATCTAGAAAGCAAGAGCGTGCTTCTCGCTCTAAAGCAGAGTGTGATCCATGGATGAGAACTATGATGCGTTTTTCCTCCAGAAATGGAGTTAAATCCCAGGTTCTGTGTCTTACTACAAGCAAGATTTCGATTCAGGTAAGGGCAGTCACTTTCCAGCTCAAATGAACTACATCGTTCACTAAGCTCACACGTTTCTCATCTTAACTGACAAGCATTGGATGTAAGAGGACCAGTGCATTGTATCAGTTTCACAAGCAGATTTGGACTACATATGGTCCGTATGTGTAAGAAACACCGTTCTTTTGTTCTCAGCACACTCACATTTCCTGCTCTCTTAGAGACTCTAGAAAACAAGAGCGTGCTTCTTGCTCTAAAGCAGAGTGTGATCCATGGATGAGAACTATGCTGTGTGTTTCCCTTCAGAAATGGAGTTAAATCCCAGGCTCTGTGTCTTCCTACAGGCAAGAATTCGTTTCAGGTAAGGGTAGTCACTTTTCAGTTAAAGGAACTACGTCGTTCACTAAGCTCACTCGTTTCTCATCTTAACAGACAAGCATTGGATGTTAGAGGACCAGTGCTTTGTATCAGTTTAAGAAGCAGAGTTGGAGTATATATGGTCCGTATGTGTAGGAAACACCGTTCTTTTGTTCTCAGCACACTCACGTTTCCTGCTGTCTTAGAGACTCTAGAAAGCAATAGCGCGCTTCTTGCTCTAAAGCAGAGTGTGATCAATGGATGAGAAAATGCTGTGTGTTTCACTTCAGAAATGGAGTTAAATCCCGTGCTCTGAGTCTCCCTACAAGCAAGACTTCGTTTCATGTAATGGCAGTCACTTTTCTGCTCAAAGGAACTACATCGTTCATGAAGCTCACACGTTTCTCATCTTAACTGACAAGCATTGGATGTTAGAGGACCAGTGCTTTGTATCAGTTTCAGAAGCAGAGTTGGACTATATAATGTCCTTATGTGTAGGAAACACCGTTCTTTTGTTCTGGACACACTCAGATTTCCTGCAGTATTAGAGACTCTAGAAAGCAAGAGCGTGCTTCTTGCTCTAAAGCAGAGTGTGATCCATGGGTGAGAACTATGCTGTGTGTTTCCCTTCAGAAATGGAGTTAAATCCCAGGCTCTGTGTCTTTCTACAGGCAAGATTTCGTTTAAGGTAAGGGCAGTCACTTTTCAGCTCAAATGAACTACATCGTTCACGAAGCTCACACGTTTCTCATCTTAACAGACAAGCATTGGATTTTAGAGGACCCGTGCTTTGTATCAGTTTAAGAAGCAGAGTTGGACTAGATATGGTCCGTATGTGTAGGAAACACCGTTCTTTTGTTCTCAGCACACTCAACGTTTCCTGCTGTCTTAGAGACTCTAGAAAGCAAGAGCGTGCTTCTTGCTCTAAAGCAGAGTGTGATCCATGGATGAGAACTATGCTGTGTGTTTCACTTCAGAAATGGAGTTAAATCCCAGGCTCTGTGTCTTCCTACAGGCAAGACTTCATTTCAGGTAATGGCAGTAACTTTTCATCTCAACAAACTACATCGTTCACGAAGCTCACACGTTTCTCATCTTAACAGACAAGCATTGGATTTTAGAGGACCAGTGCTTTGTATCAGTTTCAGAAGCAGAGTTGGACTATATAATGTCCGTATGTGTAGGAAACACCGTTCTTTTCTTCTCAGCACACTCACGTTTCCTGCTGTCTTAGAGACTCTAGAAAGCAAGAGCGTGCTTCTTGTTCTAAAGCAGGGTGTGATCAATGGATGAGACAATGCTGTGTGTTTCACTTCAGAAATGGAGTTAAATCCCAGGCTCTGAGTCTTCCTACAAGCAAGACTTCGTTTCAGGTAAGGGCAGTCAGTTTTCTGTCAAATGAATTACATCATTCACGAAGCTCACACATTTCTCATCTTAACTGACAAGCATTCGATGTAGAGGACCAGTGCTTTGTATCAGTTTCAGAAGTGGAGTTGGACTAGATATGGTCCGTATGTGTAAGAAAAACACCGTTCTTTGGTCTCAGCACACTCACGTTTCCTGCTGTCTTAGAGAATCTAGAAAGCAAGAGCGTGCTTCTCGCTCTAAAGCAGAGTGTGATCCATGGATGAGAACTATGATGTGTGTTTCCTTCAGAAGTGGAGTTAAGTCCCAGGCTCTGTGTCTTCCTACAGGCAAGAATTCGTTTCAGGTAAGGGCAGTCACTTTTCAGTTAAAGGAACTACATCGTTCACTAAGCTCACACGTTTCTCATCTTACCAGACAAGCATTGGATTTTAGAGGAGCAGTGCTTTGTATCAGTTTCAGAAGCAGAGTTGGACTATATAATGTCCGCATGTGTAGGAAACACCGTTCTTTTGTTCTCATAACACTCACGTTTCTGCTGTCTTAGAGACTCCAAAATGCAAGAGCGTGCTTCTTGTTCTAAAGCAGAGTGTGATCAATGGATGAGACAATGCTGTGTGTTTCACTTCAGAAATGGAGTTAAATCCCGTGCTCTGAGGCTCCCTACAAGCAAGACTTCGTTTCAGGTAATGGCAGTCACTTTTCTGCTCAAAGGAACTACATCGTTCACTAAGCTCACACGTTTCTCATCTTAAAAGACAAGCATTGTATGTTAGAGGACCAGTGCTTTGTATAAGTTTCAGAAGCAGAGTTGGACTATATAATGTCCGTATGTGTAGGAAACACCGTTCTTTTCTTCTCAGCACACTCACGTTTCCTGCTGTCTTAGAGACTCTAGAAAGCAAGAGCGTGCTTCTTGTTCTAAAGCAGGGTGTGATCAATGGATGAGACAATGCTTTGTGTTGCCCTTCAGAAAAGGAGTTAAATCCCAGGCTCTGAGTCTTCCTACATGCAGGAGTTCGTTTCAGGTAAGGGCAGTCAGTTTTGTGTCAAATGAACTACATCGTTCACGAAGCTCACAGGCTTCTCATCTTAACTGACAAGCATTCGATGTAGAGGACCAGTGCTTTGTATCAGTTTCAGAAGAAGAGTTGGACTAGATATGGTCCGTATGTGTAGGAAACACCGTTCTTTTGTTCTCAGCACACTCACGTTTCCTGCTGTCCTAGAGAATCTAGAAAGCAAGAGCGTGCTTCTCGCTCTAAAGCAGAGTGTGATCCATGGATGAGAACTATGATGCGTGTTTCCTCCAGAAATGGAGTTAAATCCCAGGCTCTGTGTCTTACTACAAGCAAGACTTCGATTCAGGTAAGGGCAGTCACTTTCCAGCTCAAATGAACTACATCGTTCACTAAGCTCACACGTTTCTCATCTTAACTGACAAGCATTGGATGTAAGAGGACCAGTGCATTGTATCAGTTTCACAAGCAGATTTGGACTACATATGGTCCGTATGTGTAAGAAACACCGTTCTTTTGTTCTCAGCACACTCACATTCCCTGCTGTCTTAGAGACTCTAGAAAACAAGAGCGTGCTTCTTGCTCTAAAGCAGAGTGTGATCCATGGATGAGAACTATGCTGTGTGTTTCCCTTCAGAAATGGAGTTAAATCACAGGCTCTGTGTCTTCCTACAGGCAAGAATTCGTTTCAGGTAAGGGTAGTCACTTTTCAGTTAAAGGAACTACGTCGTTCACTAAGCTCACACGTTTCTCATCTTAACAGACAAGCATTGGATGTTAGAGGACCAGTGCTTTGTATCAGTTTAAGAAGCAGAGTTGGACTAGATATGGTCCGTATGTGTAGGAAACACCGTTCTTTTGTTCTCAGCACACTCACGTTTCCTGCTGTCTTAGAGACTCTAGAAAGCAATAGCGCGCTTCTTGTTCTAAAGCAGAGTGTGATCAATGGATGAGAAAATGCTGTGTGTTTCACTTCAGAAATGGAGTTAAATCCCGTGCTCTGAGTCTCCCTACAAGCAAGACTTCGTTTCATGTAATGGCAGTCACTTTTCTGCTCAAAGGAACTACATCGTTCATGAAGCTCACACGTTTCTCATCTTAACTGACAAGCATTGGATGTTAGAGGACCATTGCATTGTATCAGTTTCAGAAGAAGATTTGGACGACATATAATCCGTATGTGTAGGATACAATGTTATTTTGTTCTGGGCACACTCAGATTTCCTGCTGTATTAGAGACTCTAGAAAGCAAGAGCGTGCTTCTTGCTCTAAAGCAGAGTGTAATCCATGGATGAGAACTATGCTGTGTGTTTCCCTTCAGAAATGGAGTTAAATCCCAGGCTCTGTGTCTTCCTACAGGAAGACTTCATTTCAGGTAATGGCAGTAACTTTTCAGCTCAAACAAACTACATCGTTCACGAAGCTCACACGTTTCTCATCTTACCAGACAAGCATTGGATTTTAGAGGACCAGTGCTTTGTATCAGTTTCAGAAGCAGAGTTGGACTATATAATGTCCTTATGTGTAGGAAACACCGTTCTTTTGTTCTGGACACACTCAGATTTCCTGCAGTATTAGAGACTCTAGAAAGCAAGAGCGTGCTTCTTGCTCTAAAGCAGAGTGTGATCCATGGGTGAGAACTATGCTGTGTGTTTCCCTTCAGAAATGGAGTTAAATCCCAGGCTCTGTGTCTTTCTACAGGCAAGATTTCGTTTAAGGTAAGGGCAGTCACTTTTCAGCTCAAATGAACTACATCGTTCACGAAGCTCACACGTTTCTCATCTTAACAGACAAGCATTGGATTTTAGAGGACCAGTGCTTTGTATCAGTTTAAGAAGCAGAGTTGGACTAGATATGGTCCGTATGTGTAGGAAACACCGTTCTTTTGTTCTCAGCACACTCAACGTTTCCTGCTGTCTTAGAGACTCTAGAAAGCAAGAGCGTGCTTCTTGCTCTAAAGCAGAGTGTGATCAATGGATGAGAACTCTGCTGTGTGTTTCCCTTCAGAAAAGGAGTTAAATCCCAGGCTCTGAGTCTTCCTACAAGCAAGACTTCGTTTCAGGTAAGGGCAGTCATTTTTCTGTCAAATGAACTACATCGTTCACGAAGCTCACACATTTCTCATCTTAACTGACAAGCATTCGATGTAGAGGAACAGTGCTTTGTATCAGTTTCAGAAGCCGAGTTGGACTAGATATGGTCCGTATGTGTAAGAAAAACACCGTTCTATGGTCTCAGCACACTCACGTTTCCTGCTGTCTTAGAGAATCTAGAAAGCAAGAGCGTGCTTCTCGCTCTAAAGCAGAGTGTGATCCATGGATGAGAACTATGATGTGTGTTTCCTTCATAAGTGGAGTTAAGTCCCAGGCTCTGTGTCTTCCTACAAGCAAGACTTCGTTTCAGCTAAGGGCAGTAACTTTCCAGCTCAAACGAACTACATCGTTCACTAAGCTCACACGTTTCTCATCTTAACTGACAAGCATTGGATGTAAGAGGACCAGTGCATTGTATCAGTTTCAGAAGCAGATTTGGACTACATATGGTCCGTATGTGTAGGAAACACCGTTCTTTTCTTCTCAGCACACTCACATTTCCTGCAGTATTAGAGACTCTAGAAAGCAAGAGCGTGCTTCTTGCTCTAAAGCAGAGTGTGATCCATGGATGAGAACTATGCTGTGTGTTTCCCTTCAGAAATGGAGTTAAATCCCAGGCTCTGTGTCTTCCTACACGCAAGAATTCGTTTCAGGTAAGGGCAGTCACTTTTCACTTAAAGGAACTACATCGTTCACTAAGCTCACACGTTTCTCATCTTACCAGACAAGCATTGGATTTTAGAGGACCAGTGCTTTGTATCTGTTTCAGAAGCAGAGTTGGACTATATAATGTCCGCATGTGTAGGAAACACCGTTCTTTTGTTCTCATAACACTCACGTTTCCTGCTGTCTTAGAGACTCTAGAACGCAAGAGCGTGCTTCTTGTTCTAAAGCAGAGTGTGATCAATGGATGAGACAATGCTTTGTGTTTCAGTTCAGCAATGGAGTTAAATCCCGTGCTCTGAGGCTCCCTACAAGCAAGACTTCGTTTCAGGTAATGGCAGTCAGTTTTCTGCTCAAAGGAACTACATCGTTCACGAAGCTCACACGTTTCTCATCTTAACTGACAAGCATTGGATGTTAGAGGACCAGTGCATTGTATCAGTTTCAGAAGAAGATTTGGACAACATATAATCCGTATGTGTAGGAAACAATGTTCTTTTGTTCTGGGCACACTCAGATTTCCTGCTGTATTAGAGACTCTAGAAAGCAAGAGCGTGCTTCTTGCTCTAAAGCATAGTGTGATCCATGGATGAGAACTATGCTGTGTGTTTCCCTTCAGAAATGGAGTTAAATCCCAGGCTCTGTGTCTTCCTACAGGCAAGCCTTCGTTTCAGGTAATGGCAGTAACTTTTCAGCTCAACCAAACTACATCATTCACAAAGCTCACACGTTTCTCATCTTAACTGACAAGCATTGGATGTTAGAGGACCAGTGCTTTGTATCAGTTTCAGAAGCAGAGTTGGACTAGATAGGGTCTGTATGAGTAAGAAACATCGTTCTTTTGTTCTCAGCACACTCACGTTTCCTGCTGTCTTAGAGACTTTAGAAAGCAAGAGCGTGCTTCTCGCTCTAAAGCAGAATGTGATCAATGGATGAGAACACTGCTGTGTGTTTCACTTCAGAAATGGAGTTAACTCCTAGGCTCTGAGTCTTCCTACAAGCAAGACTTCGTTTCAGGTAAGGGCAGTCACTTTTCAGTTAAAGGAACTACATCGTTCACTAAGCTCACACGTTTCTCATCTTAAAAGACAAGCATTGGATGTTAGAGGACCAGTGCTTTGTATAAGTTTCAGAAGCAGAGTTGGACTATATAATGTCCGTATGTGTAGGAAACACCGTTCTTTTCTTCTCAGCACACTCACGTTTCCTGCTGTCTTAGAGACTCTAGAAAGCAAGAGCGTGCTTCTTGTTCTAAAGCAGGGTGTGATCAATGGATGAGAACACTGCTGTGTGTTTCCCTTCAGAAAAGGAGTTAAATCCCAGGCTCTGAGTCTTCCTACAAGCAAGACTTCGTTTCAGGTAAGGGCAGTCAGTTTTGTGTCAAATGAACTACATCGTTCACGAAGCTCACAGGCTTCTCATCTTAACTGACAAGCATTCGATGTAGAGGACCAGTGCTTTGTATCAGTTTCAGAAGAAGAGTTGGACTAGATATGGTCCGTATGTGTAGGAAACACCGTTCTTTTGTTCTCAGCACACTCACGTTTCCTGCTGTCCTAGAGAATCTAGAAAGCAAGAGCGTGCTTCTCGCTCTAAAGAAGAGTGTGATCCATGGATGAGAACTATGATGCGTGTTTCCTCCAGAAATGGAGTTAAATCCCAGGCTCTGTGTCTTACTACAAGCAAGACTTCGATTCAGGTAAGGGCAGTCACTTTCCAGCTCAAATGAACTACATCGTTCACTAAGCTCACACGTTTCTCATCTTAACTGACAAGCATTGGATGTAAGAGGACCAGTGCATTGTATCAGTTTCACAAGCAGATTTGGACTACATATGGTCCGTATGTGTAAGAAACACCGTTCTTTTGTTCTCAGCACACTCACATTTCCTGCTGTCTTAGAGACTCTAGGAAACAAGAGCGTGCTTCTTGCTCTAAAGCAGAGTGTGATCCATGGATGAGAACTATGCTGTGTGTTTCCCTTCAGAAATGGAGTTAAATCCCAGGCTCTGTGTCTTCCTACAGGCAAGAATTCGTTTCAGGTAAGGGTAGTCACTTTTCAGTTAAAGGAACTACCTCGTTCACTAAGCTCACACGTTTCTCATCTTAACAGACAAGCATTGGATGTTAGAGGACCAGTGCTTTGTATCAGTTTAAGAAGCAGAGTTGGAGTATATATGGTCCGTATGTGTAGGAAACACCGTTCTTTTGTTCTCAGCACACTCACGTTTCCTGCTGTCTTAGAGACTCTTGAAAGCAATAGCGCGCTTCTTGTTCTAAAGCAGAGTGTGATCAATGGATGAGAAAATGCTGTGTGTTTCACTTCAGAAATGGAGTTAAATCCCGTGCTCTGAGTCTCCCTACAAGCAAGACTTCGTTTCATGTAATGGCAGTCACTTTTCTGCTCAAAGTAACTACATCGTTCATGAAGCTCACACGTTTCTCATCTTAACTGACAAGCATTGGATGTTAGAGGACCAGTGCATTGTATCAGTTTCAGAAGAAGATTTGGACGACATATAATCCGTATGTGTAGGAAACAATGTTATTTTGTTCTGGGCACACTCAGATTTCCTGCTGTATTAGAGACTCTAGAAAGCAAGAGCGTGCTTCTTGCTCTAAAGAAGAGTGTGATCCATGGATGAGAACTATGCTGTGTGTTTCACTTCAGAAATGGAGTTAAATCCCAAGCTCTGTGTCTTCCTACAGGCAAGACTTCGTTTCAGGTAATGGCAGTCACTTTTCAGCTCAAATGAACTACATCGTTCACGAAGCTCACACGTTTCTCATCTTAACAGACAAGCATTGGATTTTAGAGGACCAGTGCTTTGTATCAGTTTAAGAAGCAGAGTTGGACTAGATATGGTCCGTATGTGTAGGAAACACCGTTCTTTTGTTCTCAGCACACTCAACGTTTCCTGCTGTCTTAGAGACTCTAGAAAGCAAGAGCGTGCTTCTTGCTCTAAAGCAGAGTGTGATCAATGGATGAGAACTCTGCTGTGTGTTTCCCTTCAGAAAAGGAGTTAAATCCCAGGCTCTGAGTCTTCCTACAAGCAAGACTTCGTTTCAGGTAAGGGCAGTCATTTTTCTGTCAAATGAACTACATCGTTCACGAAGCTCACACATTTCTCATCTTAACTGACAAGCATTCGATGTAGAGGACCAGTGCTTTGTATCAGTTTCAGAAGCCGAGTTGGACTAGATATGGTCCGTATGTGTAAGAAAAACACCGTTCTATGGTCTCAGCACACTCACGTTTCCTGCTGTCTTAGAGAATCTAGAAAGCAAGAGCGTGCTTCTCGCTCTAAAGCAGAGTGTGATCCATGGATGAGAACTATGATGCGTGTTTCCTCCAGAAATGGAGTTAAATCCCAGGCTCTGTGTCTTACTACAAGCAAGACTTCGATTCAGGTAAGGGCAGTCACTTTCCAGCTCAAATGATCTACATCGTTCACTAAGCTCACACGTTTCTCATCTTAACTGACAAGCATTGGATGTAAGAGGACCAGTGCATTGTATCAGTTTCAGAAGCAGATTTGGATTACATATGGTCCGTATGTGTAGGAAACACCGTTCTTTTGTTCTGGGCAAACTCAGATTTCCTGCAGTATTAGAGACTCTAGAAAGCAAGAGCATGCTTCTTGCTCTAAAGCACAGTGTGATCCATGGATGAGAACTATGCTGTGTGTTTCCCTTAAGAAATGGAGTTAAATCTCAGTCTCTGAGTCTTCCTACAGGCAAGACTTCGTTTAAGGTAAGGGCAGTCACTTTTCAGTTAAAGGAACTACATCGTTCACTAAGCTCACACGTTTCTCATCTTAACAGACAAGCATTGGATGTTAGAGGACCAGTGCTTTGTATCAGTTTAAGAAGCAGAGTTGGAGTATATATGGTCCGTATGTGTAGGAAACACCGTTCTTTTGTTCTCAGCACACTCACGTTTCCTGCTGTCTTAGAGACTCTAGAAAGCAATAGCGCGCTTCTTGTTCTAAAGCAGAGTGTGATCAATGGATGAGAAAATGCTGTGTGTTTCACTTCAGAAATGGAGTTAAATCCCGTGCTCTGAGTCTCCCTACAAGCAAGACTTCGTTTCAGGTAAGGGCAGTCACTTTTTGCTCAAACGAACTACATCGTTCATGAAGCTCACACGTTTCTCATCTTAACTGACAAGCATTGGATGTTAGAGGACCAGTGCATTGTATCAGTTTCAGAAGAAGATTTGGACGACATATAATCCGTATGTGTAGGAAACAATGTTATTTTGTTCTGGGCACACTCAGATTTCCTGCTGTATTAGAGACTCTAGAAAGCAAGAGCGTGCTTCTTGCTCTAAAGAAGAGTGTGATCCATGGATGAGAACTATGCTGTGTGTTTCACTTCAGAAATGGAGTTAAATCCCAGGCTCTGTGTCTTCCTACAGGCAAGACTTCGTTTCAGGTAATGGCAGTAACTTTTCAGCTCAACAAACTACATCGTTCACGAAGCTCACACGTTTTTCATCTTACCAGAAAAGCATTGGATTTTAGAGGACCAGTGCTTTGTATCTGTTTCAGAAGCAGAGTTGGACTATATAATGTCCGCATGTGTAGGAAACAGCGTTCTTTTGTTTTCAGCACACTCACGTTTCCTGCTGTCTTAGAGACTCTAGAAAGCAAGAGCGTGCTTCTTGTTGTAAAGCAGGTTGTGATCAATGGATGAGAACACTGCTGTGTGTTTCACTTCAGAAATGTAGTTAAATCCCAGGCTCTGTGTCTTCCTACAGGCAAGACTTCCTTTCAGGTAATGGCAGTCACTTTTCAGCTCAAATGGACTACATCGTTCACGAAGCTCACACGTTTCTCATCTTAACAGCAAGCATTGGATTTTAGAGGACCAGTGCTTTGTATCAGTTTAAGAAGCAGAGTTGGACTAGATATGGTCCGTATGTGTAGGAAACACCGTTCTTTTGTTCTCAGCACACTCAACGTTTCCTGCTGTCTTAGAGACTCTAGAAAGCAAGAGCGTGCTTCTTGCTCTAAAGCAGAGTGTGATCAATGGATGAGAACTCTGCTGTGTGTTTCCCTTCAGAAAAGGAGTTAAATCCCAGGCTCTGAGTCTTCCTACAAGCAAGACTTCGTTTCAGGTAAGGGCAGTCATTTTTCTGTCAAATGAACTACATCGTTCACGAAGCTCACACATTTCTCATCTTAACTGACAAGCATTCGATGTAGAGGACCAGTGCTTTGTATCAGTTTCAGAAGCCGAGTTGGACTAGATATGGTCCGTATGTGTAAGAAAAACACCGTTCTATGGTCTCAGCACACTCACGTTTCCTGCTGTCTTAGAGAATCTAGAAAGCAAGAGCGTGCTTCTCGCTCTAAAGCAGAGTGTGATCCATGGATGAGAACTATGATGTGTGTTTCCTTCATAAGTGGAGTTAAGTCCCAGGCTCTGTGTCTTCCTACAAGCAAGACTTCGTTTCAGCTAAGGGCAGTAACTTTCCAGCTCAAACGAACTACATCGTTCACTAAGCTCACACGTTTCTCATCTTAACTGACAAGCATTGGATGTAAGAGGACCAGTGCATTGTATCAGTTTCAGAAGCAGATTTGGACTACATATGGTCCGTATGTGTAGGAAACACCGTTCTTTTCTTCTCAGCACACTCACATTTCCTGCAGTATTAGAGACTCTAGAAAGCAAGAGCGTGCTTCTTGCTCTAAAGCAGAGTGTGATCCATGGATGAGAACTATGCTGTGTGTTTCCCTTCAGAAATGGAGTTAAATCCCAGGCTCTGTGTCTTCCTACAGGCAAGAATTCGTTTCAGGTAAGGGCAGTCACTTTTCACTTAAAGGAACTACATCGTTCACTAAGCTCACACGTTTCTCATCTTACCAGACAAGCATTGGATTTTAGAGGACCAGTGCTTTGTATCTGTTTCAGAAGCAGAGTTGGACTATATAATGTCCGCATGTGTAGGAAACACCGTTCTTTTGTTCTCATAACACTCACGTTTCCTGCTGTCTTAGAGACTCTAGAACGCAAGAGCGTGCTTCTTGTTCTAAAGCAGAGTGTGATCAATGGATGAGACAATGCTTTGTGTTTCAGTTCAGCAATGGAGTTAAATCCCGTGCTCTGAGGCTCCCTACAAGCAAGACTTCGTTTCAGGTAATGGCAGTCAGTTTTCTGCTCAAAGGAACTACATCGTTCACGAAGCTCACACGTTTCTCATCTTAACTGACAAGCATTGGATGTTAGAGGACCAGTGCATTGTATCAGTTTCAGAAGAAGATTTGGACTACATATAATCCGTATGTGTAGGAAACAATGTTCTTTTGTTCTGGGCACACTCAGATTTCCTGCTGTATTAGAGACTCTAGAAAGCAAGAGCGTGCTTCTTGCTCTAAAGCATAGTGTGATCCATGGATGAGAACTATGCTGTGTGTTTCCCTTCAGAAATGGAGTTAAATCCCAGGCTCTGTGTCTTCCTACAGGCAAGCCTTCGTTTCAGGTAATGGCAGTAACTTTTCAGCTCAACCAAACTACATCATTCACAAAGCTCACACGTTTCTCATCTTAACTGACAAGCATTGGATGTTAGAGGACCAGTGCTTTGTATCAGTTTCAGAAGCAGAGTTGGACTAGATAGGGTCTGTATGAGTAAGAAACATCGTTCTTTTGTTCTCAGCACACTCACGTTTCCTGCTGTCTTAGAGACTTTAGAAAGCAAGAGCGTGCTTCTCGCTCTAAAGCAGAATGTGATCAATGGATGAGAACACTGCTGTGTGTTTCACTTCAGAAATGGAGTTAACTCCTAGGCTCTGAGTCTTCCTACAAGCAAGACTTCGTTTCAGGTAAGGGCAGTCACTTTTCAGTTAAAGGAACTACATCGTTCACTAAGCTCACACGTTTCTCATCTTAAAAGACAAGCATTGGATGTTAGAGGACCAGTGCTTTGTATAAGTTTCAGAAGCAGAGTTGGACTATATAATGTCCGTATGTGTAGGAAACACCGTTCTTTTCTTCTCAGCACACTCACGTTTCCTGCTGTCTTAGAGACTCTAGAAAGCAAGAGCGTGCTTCTTGTTCTAAAGCAGGGTGTGATCAATGGATGAGAACACTGCTGTGTGTTTCCCTTCAGAAAAGGAGTTAAATCCCAGGCTCTGAGTCTTACTACAAGCAAGACTTCGTTTCAGGTAAGGGCAGTCAGTTTTGTGTCAAATGAACTACATCGTTCACGAAGCTCACAGGCTTCTCATCTTAACTGACAAGCATTCGATGTAGAGGACCAGTGCTTTGTATCAGTTTCAGAAGAAGAGTTGGACTAGATATGGTCCGTATGTGTAGGAAACACCGTTCTTTTGTTCTCAGCACACTCACGTTTCCTGCTGTCCTAGAGAATCTAGAAAGCAAGAGCGTGCTTCTCGCTCTAAAGAAGAGTGTGATCCATGGATGAGAACTATGATGCGTGTTTCCTCCAGAAATGGAGTTAAATCCCAGGCTCTGTGTCTTACTACAAGCAAGACTTCGATTCAGGTAAGGGCAGTCACTTTCCAGCTCAAATGAACTACATCGTTCACTAAGCTCACACGTTTCACATCTTAACTGACAAGCATTGGATGTAAGAGGACCAGTGCATTGTATCAGTTTCACAAGCAGATTTGGACTACATATGGTCCGTATGTGTAAGAAACACCGTTCTTTTATTCTCAGCACACTCACATTTCCTGCTGTCTTAGAGACTCTAGGAAACAAGAGCGTGCTTCTTGCTCTAAAGCAGATTGTGATCCATGGATGAGAACTATGCTGTGTGTTTCCCTTCAGAAATGGAGTTAAATCCCAGGCTCTGTGTCTTCCTACAGGCAAGAATTCGTTTCAGGTAAGGGTAGTCACTTTTCAGTTAAAGGAACTACATCGTTCACTAAGCTCACACGTTTCTCATCTTAACAGACAAGCATTGGATGTTAGAGGACCAGTGCTTTGTATCAGTTTAAGAAGCAGAGTTGGAGTATATATGGTCCGTATGTGTAGGAAACACCGTTCTTTTGTTCTCAGCACACTCACGTTTCCTGCTGTCTTAGAGACTCTTGAAAGCAATAGCGCGCTTCTTGTTCTAAAGCAGAGTGTGATCAATGGATGAGAAAATGCTGTGTGTTTCACTTCAGAAATGGAGTTAAATCCCGTGCTCTGAGTCTCCCTACAAGCAAGACTTCGTTTCATGTAATGGCAGTCACTTTTCTGCTCAAAGTAACTACATCGTTCATGAAGCTCACACGTTTCTCATCTTAACTGACAAGCATTGGATGTTAGAGGACCAGTGCATTGTATCAGTTTCAGAAGAAGATTTGGACGACATATAATCCGTATGTGTAGGAAACAATGTTATTTTGTTCTGGGCACACTCAGATTTCCTGCTGTATTAGAGACTCTAGAAAGCAAGAGCGTGCTTCTTGCTCTAAAGAAGAGTGTGATCCATGGATGAGAACTATGCTGTGTGTTTCACTTCAGAAATGGAGTTAAATCCCAGGCTCTGTGTCTTCCTACAGGCAAGACTTCGTTTCAGGTAATGGCAGTAACTTTTCAGCTCAACAAACTACATCGTTCACGAAGCTCACACGTTTTTCATCTTACCAGAAAAGCATTGGATTTTAGAGGACCAGTGCTTTGTATCTGTTTCAGAAGCAGAGTTGGACTATATAATGTCCGCATGTGTAGGAAACAGCGTTCTTTTGTTTTCAGCACACTCACGTTTCCTGCTGTCTTAGAGACTCTAGAAAGCAAGAGCGTGCTTCTTGTTGTAAAGCAGGTTGTGATCAATGGATGAGAACACTGCTGTGTGTTTCACTTCAGAAATGGAGTTAAATCCCAGGCTCTGTGTCTTTCTACAAGCAAGACTTCGTTTCAGTTAAGGGCAGTCACTTTCCAGCTCAAACGAACTACATCGTTCACTAAGCTCTCACGTTTCTCATCTTAACTGACAAGCATTGGATGTAAGAGGACCAGTGCATTGTATCAGTTTCAGAAGCAGATTTGGATTACATATGGTCCGTATGTGTAGGAAACACCGTTCTTTTGTTCTGGGCAAACTCAGATTTCCTGCAGTATTAGAGACTCTAGAAAACAAGAGCATGCTTCTTGCTCTAAAGCACAGTGTGATCCATGGATGAGAACTATGCTGTGTGTTTCCCTTAAGAAATGGAGTTAAATCTCAGGCTCTGAGTCTTCCTACAGGCAAGACTTCGTTTAAGGTAAGGGCAGTCACTTTTCAGTTAAAGGAACTACATCATTCACTAAGCTCACACGTTTCTCATCTTAACAGACAAGCATTGGATGTTAGAGGACCAGTGCTTTATATCAGTTTAAGAAGCAGAGTTGGAGTATATATGGTCTGTATGTGTAGGAAACACCGTTCTTTTGTTCTCAGCACACTCACGTTTCCTGCTGTCTTAGAGACTCTAGAAAGCAATAGCGCGCTTCTTGTTCTAAAGCAGAGTGTGATCAATGGATGAGAAAATGCTGTGTGTTTCACTTCAGAAATGGAGTTAAATCCCGTGCTCTGAGTCTCCCTACAAGCAAGACTTCGTTTCATGTAATGGCAGTCACTTTTCTGCTCAAAGGAACTACATCGTTCATGAAGCTCACACGTTTCTCATCTTAACTGACAAGCATTGGATGTTAGAGGACCAGTGCATTGTATCAGTTTCAGAAGAAGATTTGGACGACATATAATCCGTATGTGTAGGAAACAATGTTATTTTGTTCTGGGCACACTCAGATTTCCTGCTGTATTAGAGACTCTAGAAAGCAAGAGCGTGCTTCTTGCTCTAAAGAAGAGTGTGATCCATGGATGAGAACTATGCTGTGTGTTTCACTTCAGAAATGGAGTTAAATCCCAGGCTCTGTGTCTTCCTACAGGCAAGACTTCGTTTCAGGTAATGGCAGTAACTTTTCAGCTCAACAAACTACATCGTTCACGAAGCTCACACGTTTTTCATCTTACCAGAAAAGCATTGGATTTTAGAGGACCAGTGCTTTGTATCTGTTTCAGAAGCAGAGTTGGACTATATAATGTCCGCATGTGTAGGAAACAGCGTTCTTTTGTTTTCAGCACACTCACGTTTCCTGCTGTCTTAGAGACTCTAGAAAGCAAGAGCGTGCTTCTTGTTGTAAAGCAGGTTGTGATCAATGGATGAGAACACTGCTGTGTGTTTCACTTCAGAAATGGAGTTAAATCCCAGGCTCTGTGTCTTTCTACAAGCAAGACTTCGTTTCAGTTAAGGGCAGTCACTTTCCAGCTCAAACGAACTACATCGTTCACTAAGCTCTCACGTTTCTCATCTTAACTGACAAGCATTCGATGTAGAGGACCAGTGCTTTGTATCAGTTTCAGAAGCCGAGTTGGACTAGATATGGTCCGTATGTGTAAGAAAAACACCGTTCTATGGTCTCAGCACACTCACGTTTCCTGCTGTCTTAGAGAATCTAGAAAGCAAGAGCGTGCTTCTCGCTCTAAAGCAGAGTGTGATCCATGGATGAGAACTATGATGTGTGTTTCCTTCATAAGTGGAGTTAAGTCCCAGGCTCTGTGTCTTCCTACAAGCAAGACTTCGTTTCAGCTAAGGGCAGTAACTTTCCAGCTCAAACGAACTACATCGTTCACTAAGCTCACACGTTTCTCATCTTAACTGACAAGCATTGGATGTAAGAGGACCAGTGCATTGTATCAGTTTCAGAAGCAGATTTGGACTACATATGGTCCGTATGTGTAGGAAACACCGTTCTTTTCTTCTCAGCACACTCACATTTCCTGCAGTATTAGAGACTCTAGAAAGCAAGAGCGTGCTTCTTGCTCTAAAGCAGAGTGTGATCCATGGATGAGAACTATGCTGTGTGTTTCCCTTCAGAAATGGAGTTAAATCCCAGGCTCTGTGTCTTCCTACAGGCAAGAATTCGTTTCAGGTAAGGGCAGTCACTTTTCACTTAAAGGAACTACATCGTTCACTAAGCTCACACGTTTCTCATCTTACCAGACAAGCATTGGATTTTAGAGGACCAGTGCTTTGTATCTGTTTCAGAAGCAGAGTTGGACTATATAATGTCCGCATGTGTAGGAAACACCGTTCTTTTGTTCTCATAACACTCACGTTTCCTGCTGTCTTAGAGACTCTAGAACGCAAGAGCGTGCTTCTTGTTCTAAAGCAGAGTGTGATCAATGGATGAGACAATGCTTTGTGTTTCAGTTCAGCAATGGAGTTAAATCCCGTGCTCTGAGGCTCCCTACAAGCAAGACTTCGTTTCAGGTAATGGCAGTCAGTTTTCTGCTCAAAGGAACTACATCGTTCACGAAGCTCACACGTTTCTCATCTTAACTGACAAGCATTGGATGTTAGAGGACCAGTGCATTGTATCAGTTTCAGAAGAAGATTTGGACTACATATAATCCGTATGTGTAGGAAACAATGTTCTTTTGTTCTGGGCACACTCAGATTTCCTGCTGTATTAGAGACTCTAGAAAGCAAGAGCGTGCTTCTTGCTCTAAAGCATAGTGTGATCCATGGATGAGAACTATGCTGTGTGTTTCCCTTCAGAAATGGAGTTAAATCCCAGGCTCTGTGTCTTCCTACAGGCAAGCCTTCGTTTCAGGTAATGGCAGTAACTTTTCAGCTCAACCAAACTACATCATTCACAAAGCTCACACGTTTCTCATCTTAACTGACAAGCATTGGATGTTAGAGGACCAGTGCTTTGTATCAGTTTCAGAAGCAGAGTTGGACTAGATAGGGTCTGTATGAGTAAGAAACATCGTTCTTTTGTTCTCAGCACACTCACGTTTCCTGCTGTCTTAGAGACTTTAGAAAGCAAGAGCGTGCTTCTCGCTCTAAAGCAGAATGTGATCAATGGATGAGAACACTGCTGTGTGTTTCACTTCAGAAATGGAGTTAACTCCTAGGCTCTGAGTCTTCCTACAAGCAAGACTTCGTTTCAGGTAAGGGCAGTCACTTTTCAGTTAAAGGAACTACATCGTTCACTAAGCTCACACGTTTCTCATCTTAAAAGACAAGCATTGGATGTTAGAGGACCAGTGCTTTGTATAAGTTTCAGAAGCAGAGTTGGACTATATAATGTCCGTATGTGTAGGAAACACCGTTCTTTTCTTCTCAGCACACTCACGTTTCCTGCTGTCTTAGAGACTCTAGAAAGCAAGAGCGTGCTTCTTGTTCTAAAGCAGGGTGTGATCAATGGATGAGAACACTGCTGTGTGTTTCCCTTCAGAAAAGGAGTTAAATCCCAGGCTCTGAGTCTTACTACAAGCAAGACTTCGTTTCAGGTAAGGGCAGTCAGTTTTGTGTCAAATGAACTACATCGTTCACGAAGCTCACAGGCTTCTCATCTTAACTGACAAGCATTCGATGTAGAGGACCAGTGCTTTGTATCAGTTTCAGAAGAAGAGTTGGACTAGATATGGTCCGTATGTGTAGGAAACACCGTTCTTTTGTTCTCAGCACACTCACGTTTCCTGCTGTCCTAGAGAATCTAGAAAGCAAGAGCGTGCTTCTCGCTCTAAAGAAGAGTGTGATCCATGGATGAGAACTATGATGCGTGTTTCCTCCAGAAATGGAGTTAAATCCCAGGCTCTGTGTCTTACTACAAGCAAGACTTCGATTCAGGTAAGGGCAGTCACTTTCCAGCTCAAATGAACTACATCGTTCACTAAGCTCACACGTTTCACATCTTAACTGACAAGCATTGGATGTAAGAGGACCAGTGCATTGTATCAGTTTCACAAGCAGATTTGGACTACATATGGTCCGTATGTGTAAGAAACACCGTTCTTTTATTCTCAGCACACTCACATTTCCTGCTGTCTTAGAGACTCTAGGAAACAAGAGCGTGCTTCTTGCTCTAAAGCAGATTGTGATCCATGGATGAGAACTATGCTGTGTGTTTCCCTTCAGAAATGGAGTTAAATCCCAGGCTCTGTGTCTTCCTACAGGCAAGAATTCGTTTCAGGTAAGGGTAGTCACTTTTCAGTTAAAGGAACTACATCGTTCACTAAGCTCACACGTTTCTCATCTTAACAGACAAGCATTGGATGTTAGAGGACCAGTGCTTTGTATCAGTTTAAGAAGCAGAGTTGGAGTATATATGGTCCGTATGTGTAGGAAACACCGTTCTTTTGTTCTCAGCACACTCACGTTTCCTGCTGTCTTAGAGACTCTTGAAAGCAATAGCGCGCTTCTTGTTCTAAAGCAGAGTGTGATCAATGGATGAGAAAATGCTGTGTGTTTCACTTCAGAAATGGAGTTAAATCCCGTGCTCTGAGTCTCCCTACAAGCAAGACTTCGTTTCATGTAATGGCAGTCACTTTTCTGCTCAAAGTAACTACATCGTTCATGAAGCTCACACGTTTCTCATCTTAACTGACAAGCATTGGATGTTAGAGGACCAGTGCATTGTATCAGTTTCAGAAGAAGATTTGGACGACATATAATCCGTATGTGTAGGAAACAATGTTATTTTGTTCTGGGCACACTCAGATTTCCTGCTGTATTAGAGACTCTAGAAAGCAAGAGCGTGCTTCTTGCTCTAAAGAAGAGTGTGATCCATGGATGAGAACTATGCTGTGTGTTTCACTTCAGAAATGGAGTTAAATCCCAGGCTCTGTGTCTTCCTACAGGCAAGACTTCGTTTCAGGTAATGGCAGTAACTTTTCAGCTCAACAAACTACATCGTTCACGAAGCTCACACGTTTTTCATCTTACCAGAAAAGCATTGGATTTTAGAGGACCAGTGCTTTGTATCTGTTTCAGAAGCAGAGTTGGACTATATAATGTCCGCATGTGTAGGAAACAGCGTTCTTTTGTTTTCAGCACACTCACGTTTCCTGCTGTCTTAGAGACTCTAGAAAGCAAGAGCGTGCTTCTTGTTGTAAAGCAGGTTGTGATCAATGGATGAGAACACTGCTGTGTGTTTCACTTCAGAAATGGAGTTAAATCCCAGGCTCTGTGTCTTTCTACAAGCAAGACTTCGTTTCAGTTAAGGGCAGTCACTTTCCAGCTCAAACGAACTACATCGTTCACTAAGCTCTCACGTTTCTCATCTTAACTGACAAGCATTGGATGTAAGAGGACCAGTGCATTGTATCAGTTTCAGAAGCAGATTTGGATTACATATGGTCCGTATGTGTAGGAAACACCGTTCTTTTGTTCTGGGCAAACTCAGATTTCCTGCAGTATTAGAGACTCTAGAAAACAAGAGCATGCTTCTTGCTCTAAAGCACAGTGTGATCCATGGATGAGAACTATGCTGTGTGTTTCCCTTAAGAAATGGAGTTAAATCTCAGGCTCTGAGTCTTCCTACAGGCAAGACTTCGTTTAAGGTAAGGGCAGTCACTTTTCAGTTAAAGGAACTACATCATTCACTAAGCTCACACGTTTCTCATCTTAACAGACAAGCATTGGATGTTAGAGGACCAGTGCTTTATATCAGTTTAAGAAGCAGAGTTGGAGTATATATGGTCTGTATGTGTAGGAAACACCGTTCTTTTGTTCTCAGCACACTCACGTTTCCTGCTGTCTTAGAGACTCTAGAAAGCAATAGCGCGCTTCTTGTTCTAAAGCAGAGTGTGATCAATGGATGAGAAAATGCTGTGTGTTTCACTTCAGAAATGGAGTTAAATCCCGTGCTCTGAGTCTCCCTACAAGCAAGACTTCGTTTCATGTAATGGCAGTCACTTTTCTGCTCAAAGGAACTACATCGTTCATGAAGCTCACACGTTTCTCATCTTAACTGACAAGCATTGGATGTTAGAGGACCAGTGCATTGTATCAGTTTCAGAAGAAGATTTGGACGACATATAATCCGTATGTGTAGGAAACAATGTTATTTTGTTCTGGGCACACTCAGATTTCCTGCTGTATTAGAGACTCTAGAAAGCAAGAGCGTGCTTCTTGCTCTAAAGAAGAGTGTGATCCATGGATGAGAACTATGCTGTGTGTTTCACTTCAGAAATGGAGTTAAATCCCAGGCTCTGTGTCTTCCTACAGGCAAGACTTCGTTTCAGGTAATGGCAGTAACTTTTCAGCTCAACAAACTACATCGTTCACGAAGCTCACACGTTTTTCATCTTACCAGAAAAGCATTGGATTTTAGAGGACCAGTGCTTTGTATCTGTTTCAGAAGCAGAGTTGGACTATATAATGTCCGCATGTGTAGGAAACAGCGTTCTTTTGTTTTCAGCACACTCACGTTTCCTGCTGTCTTAGAGACTCTAGAAAGCAAGAGCGTGCTTCTTGTTGTAAAGCAGGTTGTGATCAATGGATGAGAACACTGCTGTGTGTTTCACTTCAGAAATGGAGTTAAATCCCAGGCTCTGTGTCTTTCTACAAGCAAGACTTCGTTTCAGTTAAGGGCAGTCACTTTCCAGCTCAAACGAACTACATCGTTCACTAAGCTCTCACGTTTCTCATCTTAACAGACAAGCATTGGATGTAAGAGGACCAGTGCATTGTATCAGTTTCAGAAGCAGATTTGGATTACATATGGTCCGTATGTGTAGGAAACACCGTTCTTTTGTTCTCAGCACACTCAGGTTTCCTGCTCTCCTAGAGAATCTAGAAAGCAAGAGCGTGCTTCTCGCTCTAAAGCAGAGTGTGATCCATGGATGAGAACTATGATGCGTGTTTCCTCCAGAAATGGAGTTAAATCCCAGGCTCTGTGTCTTTCTACAAGCAAGACTTCGATTCAGGTAAGGGCAGTCACTTTCCAGCTCAAATGATCTACATCGTTCACTAAGCTCTCACGTTTCTCATCTTAACTGACAAGCATTGGATGTAAGAGGACCAGTGCTTTTTATCAGTTTCAGAAGAAGATTTGGACTACATATGGTCCGTATGTTTACCAAACTCCGTTCTTTTGTTCTGGGCACACTCAGATTTCCTGCAGTATTAGAGACTCTAGAAAGCAAGAGCATGCTTCTTGCTCTAAAGCACAGTGTGATCCATGGATGAGAACTATGCTGTGTGTTTCCCTTAAGAAATGGAGTTAAATCTCAGTCTCTGAGTCTTCCTACAGGCAAGACTTCGTTTAAGGTAAGGGCAGTCACTTTTCAGTTAAAGGAACTACATCGTTCACTAAGCTCACACGTTTCTCATCTTAACAGACAAGCATTGGATGTTAGAGGACCAGTGCTTTGTATCAGTTTAAGAAGCAGAGTTGGAGTATATATGGTCCGTATGTGTAGGAAACACCGTTCTTTTGTTATCAGCACACTCACGTTTCCTGCTGTCTTAGAGACTCTAGAAAGCAATAGCGCGCTTCTTGTTCTAAAGCAGAGTGTGATCAATGGATGAGACAATGCTGTGTGTTTCACTTCAGAAATGGAGTTAAATCCCGTGCTCTGAGTCTCCCTACAAGCAAGACTTCGTTTCATGTAATGGCAGTCACTTTTCTGCTCAAAGGAACTACATCGTTCATGAAGCTCACACGTTTCTCATCTTAACTGACAAGCATTGGATGTTAGAGGACCAGTGCATTGTATCAGTTTCAGAAGAAGATTTGGACGACATATAATCCGTATGTGTAGGAAACAATGTTATTTTGTTCTGGGCACACTCAGATTTCCTGCTGTATTAGAGACTCTAGAAAGCAAGAGCGTGCTTCTTGCTCTAAAGAAGAGTGTGATCCATGGATGAGAACTATGCTGTGTGTTTCACTTCAGAAATGGAGTTAAATCCCAGGCTCTGTGTCTTCCTACAGGCAAGACTTCGTTTCAGGTAATGGCAGTAACTTTTCAGCTCAACAAACTACATCGTTCACGAAGCTCACACGTTTTTCATCTTACCAGAAAAGCATTGGATTTTAGAGGACCAGTGCTTTGTATCTGTTTCAGAAGCAGAGTTGGACTATATAATGTCCGCATGTGTAGGAAACAGCGTTCTTTTGTTTTCAGCACACTCACGTTTCCTGCTGTCTTAGAGACTCTAGAAAGCAAGAGCGTGCTTCTTGTTGTAAAGCAGGTTGTGATCAATGGATGAGAACACTGCTGTGTGTTTCACTTCAGAAATGGAGTTAAATCCCAGGCTCTGTGTCTTTCTACAAGCAAGACTTCGTTTCAGTTAAGGGCAGTCACTTTCCAGCTCAAACGAACTACATCGTTCACTAAGCTCTCACGTTTCTCATCTTAACTGACAAGCATTGGATGTAAGAGGACCAGTGCATTGTATCAGTTTCAGAAGCAGATTTGGATTACATATGGTCCGTATGTGTAGGAAACACCGTTCTTTTGTTCTGGGCAAACTCAGATTTCCTGCAGTATTAGAGACTCTAGAAAGCAAGAGCATGCTTCTTGCTCTAAAGCACAGTGTGATCCATGGATGAGAACTATGCTGTGTGTTTCCCTTAAGAAATGGAGTTAAATCTCAGGCTCTGAGTCTTCCTACAGGCAAGACTTCGTTTAAGGTAAGGGCAGTCACTTTTCAGTTAAAGGAACTACATCGTTCACTAAGCTCACACGTTTCTCATCTTAACAGACAAGCATTGGATGTTAGAGGACCAGTGCTTTGTATCAGTTTAAGAAGAAGAGTTGGAGTATATATGGTCCGTATGTGTAGGAAACACCGTTCTTTTCTTCTCAGCACACTCACGTTTCCTGCTGTCTTAGAGACTCTAGAAAGCAATAGCGCGCTTCTTGTTCTAAAGCAGAGTGTGATCAATGGATGAGAAAATGCTGTGTGTTTCACTTCAGAAATGGAGTTAAATCCCGTGCTCTGAGTCTCCCTACAAGCAAGACTTCGTTTCATGTAATGGCAGTCACTTTTCTGCTCAAAGGAACTACATCGTTCATGAAGCTCACACGTTTCTCATCTTAACTGACAAGCATTGGATGTTAGAGGACCAGTGCATTGTATCAGTTTCAGAAGAAGATTTGGACGACATATAATCCGTATGTGTAGGAAACAATGTTATTTTGTTCTGGGCACACTCAGATTTCCTGCTGTATTAGAGACTCTAGAAAGCAAGAGCGTGCTTCTTGCTCTAAAGAAGAGTGTGATCCATGGATGAGAACTATGCTGTGTGTTTCACTTCAGAAATGGAGTTAAATCCCAGGCTCTGTGTCTTCCTACAGGCAAGACTTCGTTTCAGGTAATGGCAGTAACTTTTCAGCTCAACAAACTACATCGTTCACGAAGCTCACACGTTTTTCATCTTACCAGAAAAGCATTGGATTTTAGAGGACCAGTGCTTTGTATCTGTTTCAGAAGCAGAGTTAGACTATATAATGTCCGCATGTGTAGGAAACTGCGTTCTTTTGTTTTCAGCACACTCACGTTTCCTGCTGTCTTAGAGACTCTAGAAAGCAAGAGCGTGCTTCTTGTTGTAAAGCAGGTTGTGATCAATGGATGAGAACACTGCTGTGTGTTTCACTTCAGAAATGGAGTTAAATCCCAGGCTCTGTGTCTTTCTACAAGCAAGACTTCGTTTCAGTTAAGGGCAGTCACTTTCCAGCTCAAACGAACTACATCGTTCACTAAGCTCTCACGTTTCTCATCTTAACTGACAAGCATTGCATGTAAGAGGACCAGTGCATTGTATCAGTTTCAGAAGCAGATTTGGATTACATATGGTCCGTATGTGTAGGAAACACCGTTCTTTTGTTCTGGGCAAACTCAGATTTCCTGCAGTATTAGAGACTCTAGAAAGCAAGAGCATGCTTCTTGCTCTAAAGCACAGTGTGATCCATGGATGAGAACTATGCTGTGTGTTTCCCTTAAGAAATGGAGTTAAATCTCAGGCTCTGAGTCTTCCTACAGGCAAGACTTCGTTTAAGGTAAGGGCAGTCACTTTTCAGTTAAAGGAACTACATCGTTCACTAAGCTCACACGTTTCTCATCTTAACAGACAAGCATTGGATGTTAGAGGACCAGTGCTTTGTATCAGTTTCAGAAGCAGAGTTGGACTATATAATGTCCGTATGTGTAGGAAACACCGTTCTTTTCTTCTCAGCACACGCACATTTCCTGCTGTCTTAGAGACTCTAGAAAGCAAGAGCGTGCTTCTTGCTCTAAAGCATAGTGTGATCCATGGATGAGAACTATGCTGTGTGTTTCCCTTCAGAAATGGAGTTAAATCCCAGGCTCTGTGTCTTCCTACAGGCAAGCCTTCGTTTCAGGTAATGGCAATAACTTTTCAGCTCAACCGAACTACATCATTCACAAAGCTCACACGTTTCTCATCTTAACTGACAAGCATTGGATGTTAGAGGACCAGTGCTTTGTATCAGTTTCAGAAGCAGAGTTGGACTAGATATGGTCTGTATGAGTAAGAAACATCGTTCTTTTGTTCTCAGCACACTCACGTTTCCTGCTGTCTTAGATACTCTAGAAAGCAAGAGCGTGCTTCTTGTTGTAAAGCAGGTTGTGATCAATGGATGAGAACACTGCTGTGTGTTTCACTTCAGAAATGGAGTTAAATCCCAGGCTCTGTGTCTTTCTACAAGCAAGACTTCGTTTCATTTAAGGGCAGTCACTTTCCAGCTCAAACGAACTACATTGTTCACTAAGCTCTCACGTTTCTCATCTTAACTGACAAGCATTGGATGTAAGAGGACCAGTGCATTGTATCAGTTTCAGAAGCAGATTTGGATTACATATGGTCCGTATGTGTAGGAAACACCATTCTTTTGTTCTGGGCAAACTCAGATTTCCTGCAGTATTAGAGACTCTAGAAAGCAAGAGCGTGCTTCTCACTCTAAAGCAGACTGTGATCCATGGATGAGAACTATGCTGTGTGTTTCCCTTCAGAAATGGAGTTAAATCCCAGGCTCTGTGTCTTCCTACAAGCAAGACTTTGTTTCAGGTAACGGCAGTCACTTTTCAGCTCAAACGAACTACATTGTTCACTGAGCTCACAGATTTCTCATCTTAACAGAGAAGCATTGGATGTTAGAGGACCAGTGGTTTGTATCAGTTTAAGAAGCAGAGTTGGACTAGATATGGTCCATATGTGTAGGAAACACCATTCTTTTGTTCTCAGCACAATCACGTTTCCTGCTGTCTTAGAGACTCTAGAAAGCAAGAGCGTGCTTCTCACTCTAAAGCAGAGTGTGATCCATGGATGAGAACTATGCTGTGTGTTTCCCTTCAGAAATGGAGTTAAATCCCAGGCTCTGTGTCTTCCTACAGGCAAGCCTTCGTTTCAGGTAATGGCAGTAAATTTTCAGCTCAACCGAACTACATCATTCACAAAGCTCAGACGTTTCTCATCTTAACTGACAAGCATTGGATGTTAGAGGACCAGTGCTTTGTATCAGTTTCAGAAGCAGAGTTGGACTAGATATGGTCTGTATGAGTAAGAAACATCGTTCTTTTGTTCTCAGCACACTCACGTTTCCTGCTGTCTTAGAGACTGTAGAAAGCAAGAGCATGCTTCTCGCTCTAAAGCAGAGTGTGATCAATGGATGAGAACACTGCTGTGTGTTTCACTTCAGAAATGGAGTTAACTCCTAGGCTCTGAGTCTTCCTACAAGCAAGACTTCGTTTCAGGTAAGGGCAGTCAGTTTTCAGCTCAAACGAACTACATCGTTCACGAAGCTCACACGTTTCTCATATTAACTGACAAGCATTGGATGTAAGAGGACCAGTGCATTGTATCAGTTTCAGAAGCAGATTTGGATTACATATGGTCCGTATGTGTAGGAAACACCGTTCTTTTGTTCTGGGCAAACTCAGATTTCCTGCAGTATTAGAGACTCTAGAAAGCAAGAGCATGCTTCTTGCTCTAAAGCACAGTGTGATCCATGGATGAGAACTATGCTGTGTGTTTCCCTTAAGAAATGGAGTTAAATCTCAGTCTCTGAGTCTTCCTACAGGCAAGACTTCGTTTAAGGTAAGGGCAGTCACTTTTCAGTTAAAGGAACTACATCGTTCACTAAGCTCACACGTTTCTCATCTTAACAGACAAGCATTGGATGTTAGAGGACCAGTGCTTTGTATCAGTTTAAGAAGCAGAGTTGGAGTATATATGGTCCGTATGTGTAGGAAACACCGTTCTTTTGTTATCAGCACACTCACGTTTCCTGCTGTCTTAGAGACTCTAGAAAGCAATAGCGCGCTTCTTGTTCTAAAGCAGAGTGTGATCAATGGATGAGACAATGCTGTGTGTTTCACTTCAGAAATGGAGTTAAATCCCGTGCTCTGAGTCTCCCTACAAGCAAGACTTCGTTTCATGTAATGGCAGTCACTTTTCTGCTCAAAGGAACTACATCGTTCATGAAGCTCACACGTTTCTCATCTTAACTGACAAGCATTGGATGTTAGAGGACCAGTGCATTGTATCAGTTTCAGAAGAAGATTTGGACGACATATAATCCGTATGTGTAGGAAACAATGTTATTTTGTTCTGGGCACACTCAGATTTCCTGCTGTATTAGAGACTCTAGAAAGCAAGAGCGTGCTTCTTGCTCTAAAGAAGAGTGTGATCCATGGATGAGAACTATGCTGTGTGTTTCACTTCAGAAATGGAGTTAAATCCCAGGCTCTGTGTCTTCCTACAGGCAAGACTTCGTTTCAGGTAATGGCAGTAACTTTTCAGCTCAACAAACTACATCGTTCACGAAGCTCACACGTTTTTCATCTTACCAGAAAAGCATTGGATTTTAGAGGACCAGTGCTTTGTATCTGTTTCAGAAGCAGAGTTGGACTATATAATGTCCGCATGTGTAGGAAACAGCGTTCTTTTGTTTTCAGCACACTCACGTTTCCTGCTGTCTTAGAGACTCTAGAAAGCAAGAGCGTGCTTCTTGTTGTAAAGCAGGTTGTGATCAATGGATGAGAACACTGCTGTGTGTTTCACTTCAGAAATGGAGTTAAATCCCAGGCTCTGTGTCTTTCTACAAGCAAGACTTCGTTTCAGTTAAGGGCAGTCACTTTCCAGCTCAAACGAACTACATCGTTCACTAAGCTCTCACGTTTCTCATCTTAACTGACAAGCATTGGATGTAAGAGGACCAGTGCATTGTATCAGTTTCAGAAGCAGATTTGGATTACATATGGTCCGTATGTGTAGGAAACACCGTTCTTTTGTTCTGGGCAAACTCAGATTTCCTGCAGTATTAGAGACTCTAGAAAGCAAGAGCATGCTTCTTGCTCTAAAGCACAGTGTGATCCATGGATGAGAACTATGCTGTGTGTTTCCCTTAAGAAATGGAGTTAAATCTCAGGCTCTGAGTCTTCCTACAGGCAAGACTTCGTTTAAGGTAAGGGCAGTCACTTTTCAGTTAAAGGAACTACATCGTTCACTAAGCTCACACGTTTCTCATCTTAACAGACAAGCATTGGATGTTAGAGGACCAGTGCTTTGTATCAGTTTAAGAAGAAGAGTTGGAGTATATATGGTCCGTATGTGTAGGAAACACCGTTCTTTTGTTCTCAGCACACTCACGTTTCCTGCTGTCTTAGAGACTCTAGAAAGCAATAGCGCGCTTCTTGTTCTAAAGCAGAGTGTGATCAATGGATGAGAAAATGCTGTGTGTTTCACTTCAGAAATGGAGTTAAATCCCGTGCTCTGAGTCTCCCTACAAGCAAGACTTCGTTTCATGTAATGGCAGTCACTTTTCTGCTCAAAGGAACTACATCGTTCATGAAGCTCACACGTTTCTCATCTTAACTGACAAGCATTGGATGTTAGAGGACCAGTGCATTGTATCAGTTTCAGAAGAAGATTTGGACGACATATAATCCGTATGTGTAGGAAACAATGTTATTTTGTTCTGGGCACACTCAGATTTCCTGCTGTATTAGAGACTCTAGAAAGCAAGAGCGTGCTTCTTGCTCTAAAGAAGAGTGTGATCCATGGATGAGAACTATGCTGTGTGTTTCACTTCAGAAATGGAGTTAAATCCCAGGCTCTGTGTCTTCCTACAGGCAAGACTTCGTTTCAGGTAATGGCAGTAACTTTTCAGCTCAACAAACTACATCGTTCACGAAGCTCACACGTTTTTCATCTTACCAGAAAAGCATTGGATTTTAGAGGACCAGTGCTTTGTATCTGTTTCAGAAGCAGAGTTGGACTATATAATGTCCGCATGTGTAGGAAACAGCGTTCTTTTGTTTTCAGCACACTCACGTTTCCTGCTATCTTAGAGACTCTAGAAAGCAAGAGCGTGCTTCTTGTTGTAAAGCAGGTTGTGATCAATGGATGAGAACACTGCTGTGTGTTTCACTTCAGAAATGGAGTTAAATCCCAGGCTCTGTGTCTTTCTACAAGCAAGACTTCGTTTCAGTTAAGGGCAGTCACTTTCCAGCTCAAACGAACTACATCGTTCACTAAGCTCTCACGTTTCTCATCTTAACTGACAAGCATTGCATGTAAGAGGACCAGTGCATTGTATCAGTTTCAGAAGCAGATTTGGATTACATATGGTCCGTATGTGTAGGAAACACCGTTCTTTTGTTCTGGGCAAACTCAGATTTCCTGCAGTATTAGAGACTCTAGAAAGCAAGAGCATGCTTCTTGCTCTAAAGCACAGTGTGATCCATGGATGAGAACTATGCTGTGTGTTTCCCTTAAGAAATGGAGTTAAATCTCAGGCTCTGAGTCTTCCTACAGGCAAGACTTCGTTTAAGGTAAGGGCAGTCACTTTTCAGTTAAAGGAACTACATCGTTCACTAAGCTCACACGTTTCTCATCTTAACAGACAAGCATTGGATGTTAGAGGACCAGTGCTTTGTATCAGTTTCAGAAGCAGAGTTGGACTATATAATGTCCGTATGTGTAGGAAACACCGTTCTTTTCTTCTCAGCACACGCACATTTCCTGCTGTCTTAGAGACTCTAGAAAGCAAGAGCGTGCTTCTTGCTCTAAAGCATAGTGTGATCCATGGATGAGAACTATGCTGTGTGTTTCCCTTCAGAAATGGAGTTAAATCCCAGGCTCTGTGTCTTCCTACAGGCAAGCCTTCGTTTCAGGTAATGGCAATAACTTTTCAGCTCAACCGAACTACATCATTCACAAAGCTCACACGTTTCTCATCTTAACTGACAAGCATTGGATGTTAGAGGACCAGTGCTTTGTATCAGTTTCAGAAGCAGAGTTGGACTAGATATGGTCTGTATGAGTAAGAAACATCGTTCTTTTGTTCTCAGCACACTCACGTTTCCTGCTGTCTTAGATACTCTAGAAAGCAAGAGCGTGCTTCTTGTTGTAAAGCAGGTTGTGATCAATGGATGAGAACACTGCTGTGTGTTTCACTTCAGAAATGGAGTTAAATCCCAGGCTCTGTGTCTTTCTACAAGCAAGACTTCGTTTCATTTAAGGGCAGTCACTTTCCAGCTCAAACGAACTACATTGTTCACTAAGCTCTCACGTTTCTCATCTTAACTGACAAGCATTGGATGTAAGAGGACCAGTGCATTGTATCAGTTTCAGAAGCAGATTTGGATTACATATGGTCCGTATGTGTAGGAAACACCATTCTTTTGTTCTGGGCAAACTCAGATTTCCTGCAGTATTAGAGACTCTAGAAAGCAAGAGCGTGCTTCTCACTCTAAAGCAGACTGTGATCCATGGATGAGAACTATGCTGTGTGTTTCCCTTCAGAAATGGAGTTAAATCCCAGGCTCTGTGTCTTCCTACAAGCAAGACTTTGTTTCAGGTAACGGCAGTCACTTTTCAGCTCAAACGAACTACATTGTTCACTGAGCTCACAGATTTCTCATCTTAACAGAGAAGCATTGGATGTTAGAGGACCAGTGGTTTGTATCAGTTTAAGAAGCAGAGTTGGACTAGATATGGTCCATATGTGTAGGAAACACCATTCTTTTGTTCTCAGCACAATCACGTTTCCTGCTGTCTTAGAGACTCTAGAAAGCAAGAGCGTGCTTCTCACTCTAAAGCAGAGTGTGATCCATGGATGAGAACTATGCTGTGTGTTTCCCTTCAGAAATGGAGTTAAATCCCAGGCTCTGTGTCTTCCTACAGGCAAGCCTTCGTTTCAGGTAATGGCAGTAAATTTTCAGCTCAACCGAACTACATCATTCACAAAGCTCAGACGTTTCTCATCTTAACTGACAAGCATTGGATGTTAGAGGACCAGTGCTTTGTATCAGTTTCAGAAGCAGAGTTGGACTAGATATGGTCTGTATGAGTAAGAAACATCGTTCTTTTGTTCTCAGCACACTCACGTTTCCTGCTGTCTTAGAGACTGTAGAAAGCAAGAGCATGCTTCTCGCTCTAAAGCAGAGTGTGATCAATGGATGAGAACACTGCTGTGTGTTTCACTTCAGAAATGGAGTTAACTCCTAGGCTCTGAGTCTTCCTACAAGCAAGACTTCGTTTCAGGTAAGGGCAGTCAGTTTTCAGCTCAAACGAACTACATCGTTCACGAAGCTCACACGTTTCTCATATTAACTGACAAGCATTGGATGTAAGAGGACCAGTGCATTGTATCAGTTTCAGAAGCAGATTTGGATTACATATGGTCCGTATGTGTAGGAAACACCGTTCTTTTGTTCTGGGCAAACTCAGATTTCCTGCAGTATTAGAGACTCTAGAAAGCAAGAGCATGCTTCTTGCTCTAAAGCACAGTGTGATCCATGGATGAGAACTATGCTGTGTGTTTCCCTTAAGAAATGGAGTTAAATCTCAGGCTCTGAGTCTTCCTACAGGCAAGACTTCGTTTAAGGTAAGGGCAGTCACTTTTCAGTTAAAGGAACTACATCGTTCACTAAGCTCACACGTTTCTCATCTTAACAGACAAGCATTGGATGTTAGAGGACCAGTGCTTTGTATCAGTTTAAGAAGAAGAGTTGGAGTATATATGGTCCGTATGTGTAGGAAACACCGTTCTTTTGTTCTCAGCACACTCACGTTTCCTGCTGTCTTAGAGACTCTAGAAAGCAATAGCGCGCTTCTTGTTCTAAAGCAGAGTGTGATCAATGGATGAGAAAATGCTGTGTGTTTCACTTCAGAAATGGAGTTAAATCCCGTGCTCTGAGTCTCCCTACAAGCAAGACTTCGTTTCATGTAATGGCAGTCACTTTTCTGCTCAAAGGAACTACATCGTTCATGAAGCTCACACGTTTCTCATCTTAACTGACAAGCATTGGATGTTAGAGGACCAGTGCATTGTATCAGTTTCAGAAGAAGATTTGGACGACATATAATCCGTATGTGTAGGAAACAATGTTATTTTGTTCTGGGCACACTCAGATTTCCTGCTGTATTAGAGAATCTAGAAAGCAAGAGCGTGCTTCTTGCTCTAAAGAAGAGTGTGATCCATGGATGAGAACTATGCTGTGTGTTTCACTTCAGAAATGGAGTTAAATCCCAGGCTCTGTGTCTTCCTACAGGCAAGACTTCGTTTCAGGTAATGGCAGTAACTTTTCAGCTCAACAAACTACATCGTTCACGAAGCTCACACGTTTTTCATCTTACCAGAAAAGCATTGGATTTTAGAGGACCAGTGCTTTGTATCTGTTTCAGAAGCAGAGTTAGACTATATAATGTCCGCATGTGTAGGAAACAGCGTTCTTTTGTTTTCAGCACACTCACGTTTCCTGCTGTCTTAGAGACTCTAGAAAGCAAGAGCGTGCTTCTTGTTGTAAAGCAGGTTGTGATCAATGGATGAGAACACTGCTGTGTGTTTCACTTCAGAAATGGAGTTAAATCCCAGGCTCTGTGTCTTTCTACAAGCAAGACTTCGTTTCAGTTAAGGGCAGTCACTTTCCAGCTCAAACGAACTACATCGTTCACTAAGCTCTCACGTTTCTCATCTTAACTGACAAGCATTGCATGTAAGAGGACCAGTGCATTGTATCAGTTTCAGAAGCAGATTTGGATTACATATGGTCCGTATGTGTAGGAAACACCGTACTTTTGTTCTGGGCAAACTCAGATTTCCTGCAGTATTAGAGACTCTAGAAAGCAAGAGCATGCTTCTTGCTCTAAAGCAGAGTGTGATCCATGGATGAGAACTATGCTGTGTGTTTCCCTTAAGAAATGGAGTTAAATCTCAGGCTCTGAGTCTTCCTACAGGCAAGACTTCGTTTAAGGTAAGGGCAGTCACTTTTCAGTTAAAGGAACTACATCGTTCACTAAGCTCACACGTTTCTCATCTTAACAGACAAGCATTGGATGTTAGAGGACCAGTGCTTTGTATCAGTTTCAGAAGCAGAGTTGGACTATATAATGTCCGTATGTGTAGGAAACACCGTTCTTTTCTTCTCAGCACACGCACATTTCCTGCTGTCTTAGAGACTCTAGAAAGCAAGAGCGTGCTTCTTGCTCTAAAGCATAGTGTGATCCATGGATGAGAACTATGCTGTGTGTTTCCCTTCAGAAATGGAGTTAAATCCCAGGCTCTGTGTCTTCCTACAGGCAAGCCTTCGTTTCAGGTAATGGCAATAACTTTTCAGCTCAACCGAACTACATCATTCACAAAGCTCACACGTTTCTCATCTTAACTGACAAGCATTGGATGTTAGAGGACCAGTGCTTTGTATCAGTTTCAGAAGCAGAGTTGGACTAGATATGGTCTGTATGAGTAAGAAACATCGTTCTTTTGTTCTCAGCACACTCACGTTTCCTGCTGTCTTAGATACTCTAGAAAGCAAGAGCGTGCTTCTTGTTGTAAAGCAGGTTGTGATCAATGGATGAGAACACTGCTGTGTGTTTCACTTCAGAAATGGAGTTAAATCCCAGGCTCTGTGTCTTTCTACAAGCAAGACTTCGTTTCATTTAAGGGCAGTCACTTTCCAGCTCAAACGAACTACATTGTTCACTAAGCTCTCACGTTTCTCATCTTAACTGACAAGCATTGGATGTAAGAGGACCAGTGCATTGTATCAGTTTCAGAAGCAGATTTGGATTACATATGGTCCGTATGTGTAGGAAACACCATTCTTTTGTTCTGGGCAAACTCAGATTTCCTGCAGTATTAGAGACTCTAGAAAGCAAGAGCGTGCTTCTCACTCTAAAGCAGACTGTGATCCATGGATGAGAACTATGCTGTGTGTTTCCCTTCAGAAATGGAGTTAAATCCCAGGCTCTGTGTCTTCCTACAAGCAAGACTTTGTTTCAGGTAACGGCAGTCACTTTTCAGCTCAAACGAACTACATTGTTCACTGAGCTCACAGATTTCTCATCTTAACAGAGAAGCATTGGATGTTAGAGGACCAGTGGTTTGTATCAGTTTAAGAAGCAGAGTTGGACTAGATATGGTCCATATGTGTAGGAAACACCATTCTTTTGTTCTCAGCACAATCACGTTTCCTGCTGTCTTAGAGACTCTAGAAAGCAAGAGCGTGCTTCTCACTCTAAAGCAGAGTGTGATCCATGGATGAGAACTATGCTGTGTGTTTCCCTTCAGAAATGGAGTTAAATCCCAGGCTCTGTGTCTTCCTACAGGCAAGCCTTCGTTTCAGGTAATGGCAGTAAATTTTCAGCTCAACCGAACTACATCATTCACAAAGCTCAGACGTTTCTCATCTTAACTGACAAGCATTGGATGTTAGAGGACCAGTGCTTTGTATCAGTTTCAGAAGCAGAGTTGGACTAGATATGGTCTGTATGAGTAAGAAACATCGTTCTTTTGTTCTCAGCACACTCACGTTTCCTGCTGTCTTAGAGACTGTAGAAAGCAAGAGCATGCTTCTCGCTCTAAAGCAGAGTGTGATCAATGGATGAGAACACTGCTGTGTGTTTCACTTCAGAAATGGAGTTAACTCCTAGGCTCTGAGTCTTCCTACAAGCAAGACTTCGTTTCAGGTAAGGGCAGTCAGTTTTCAGCTCAAACGAACTACATCGTTCACGAAGCTCACACGTTTCTCATATTAACTGACAAGCATTGGATGTTAGAGGACTAGTGCATTGTATCAGTTTCAGAAGAAGATTTGGACTACATATAATCCGTATGTGTAGGAAACAATGTTCTTTTGTTCTGGGCACACTCAGATTTCCTGCTGTATTAGAGACTCTAGAAAGCAAGAGCGTGCTTCTTGCTCTAAAGCATAGTGTGATCCATGGATGAGAACTATGCTGTGTGTTTCCCTTCAGAAATGGAGTTAAATCCCAGGCTCTGTGTCTTCCTACAGGCAAGCCTTCGTTTCAGGTAATGGCAGTAACTTTTCAGCTCAACCAAACTACATCATTCACAAAGCTCACACGTTTCTCATCTTAACTGACAAGCATTGGATGTTAGAGGACCAGTGCTTTGTATCAGTTTCAGAAGCAGATTTGGACTAGATATGGTCTGTATGAGTAAGAAACATCGTTCTTTTGTTCTCAGCACACTCACGTTTCCTGCTGTCTTAGAGACTTTAGAAAGCAAGAGCGTGCTTCTCGCTCTAAAGCAGAATGTGATCAATGGATGAGAACACTGCTGTGTGTTTCACTTCAGAAATGGAGTTAACTCCTAGGCTCTGAGTCTTCCTACAAGCAAGGCTTCGTTTCAGGTAAGGGCAGTCACTTTTCAGTTAAAGGAACTACATCGTTCACTAAGCTCACACGTTTCTCATCTTAACAGACAAGCATTGGATGTTAGAGGACCAGTGCTTTGTATAAGTTTCAGAAGCAGAGTTGGACTATATAATGTCCGTATGTGTAGGAAACACCGTTCTTTTCTTCTCAGCACACTCACGTTTCCTGCTGTCTTAGAGACTCTAGAAAGCAAGAGCGTGCTTCTTGTTCTAAAGCAGGGTGTGATCAATGGATGAGAACACTGCTGTGTGTTTCCCTTCAGAAAAGGAGTTAAATCCCAGGCTCTGAGTCTTCCTACAAGCAAGACTTCGTTTCAGGTAAGGGCAGTCAGTTTTGTGTCAAATGAACTACATCGTTCACGAAGCTCACAGGCTTCTCATCTTAACTGACAAGCATTCGATGTAGAGGACCAGTGCTTTGTATCAGTTTCAGAAGAAGAGTTGGACTAGATATGGTCCGTATGTGTAGGAAACACCGTTCTTTTGTTCTCAGCACACTCACGTTTCCTGCTGTCCTAGAGAATCTAGAAACCAAGAGCGTGCTTCTCGCTCTAAAGCAGAGTGTGATCCATGGATGAGAACTATGATGCGTGTTTCCTCCAGAAATGGAGTTAAATCCCAGGCTCTGTGTCTTACTACAAGCAAGACTTCGATTCAGGAAAGGGCAGTCACTTTCCAGCTCAAATGAACTACATCGTTCACTAAGCTCAAACGTTTCTCATCTTAACTGACAAGCATTGGATGTAAGAGGACCAGTGCATTGTATCAGTTTCACAAGCAGATTTGGACTACATATGGTCCGTATGTGTAAGAAACACCGTTCTTTTGTTCTCAGCACACTCACATTTCCTGCTGTCTTAGAGACTCTAGAAAACAAGAGCGTGCTTCTTGCTCTAAAGCAGAGTGTGATCCATGGATGAGAACTATGCTGTGTGTTTCCCTTCAGAAATGGAGTTAAATCCCAGGCTCTGTGGCTTCCTACAGGCAAGAATTCGTTTCAGGTAAGGGTAGTCACTTTTCAGTTAAAGGAACTACATCGTTCACTAAGCTCACACGTTTCTCATCTTAACAGACAAGCATTGGATGTTAGAGGACCAGTGCTTTGTATCAGTTTAAGAAGCAGAGTTGGAGTATATATGGTCCGTATGTGTAGGAAACACCGTTCTTTTGTTCTCAGCACACTCACGTTTCCTGCTGTCTTAGAGACTCTAGAAAGCAATAGCGCGCTTCTTGTTCTAAAGCAGAGTGTGATCAATGGATGAGAAAATGCTGTGTGTTTCACTTCAGAAATGGAGTTAAATCCCGTGCTCTGAGTCTCCCTACAAGCAAGACTTCGTTTCATGTAATGGCAGTCACTTTTCTGCTCAAAGCAACTACATCGTTCATGAAGCTCACACGTTTCTCATCTTAACTGACAAGCATTGGATGTTAGAGGACCAGTGCATTGTATCAGTTTCAGAAGAAGATTTGGACGACATATAATCCGTATGTGTAGGAAACAATGTTATTTTGTTCTGGGCACACTCAGATTTCCTGCTGTATTAGAGACTCTAGAAAGCAAGAGCGTGCTTCTTGCTCTAAAGAAGAGTGTGATCCATGGATGAGAACTATGCTGTGTGTTTCACTTCAGAAATGGAGTTAAATCCCAGGCTCTGTGTCTTCCTACAGGCAAGACTTCGTTTCAGGTAATGGCAGTAACTTTTCAGCTCAACAAACTACATCGTTCACGAAGCTCACACGTTTTTCATCTTACCAGAAAAGCATTGGATTTTAGAGGACCAGTGCTTTGTATCTGTTTCAGAAGCAGAGTTGGACTATATAATGTCCGCATGTGTAGGAAACAGCGTTCTTTTGTTTTCAGCACACTCACGTTTCCTGCTGTCTTAGAGACTCTAGAAAGCAAGAGCGTGCTTCTTGTTGTAAAGCAGGTTGTGATCAATGGATGAGAACACTGCTGTGTGTTTCACTTCAGAAATGGAGTTAAATCCCAGGCTCTGTGTCTTTCTACAAGCAAGACTTCGTTTCAGTTAAGGGCAGTCACTTTCCAGCTCAAACGAACTACATCGTTCACTAAGCTCTCACGTTTCTCATCTTAACTGACAAGCATTGGATGTAAGAGGACCAGTGCATTGTATCAGTTTCAGAAGCAGATTTGGATTACATATGGTCCGTATGTGTAGGAAACACCGTTCTTTTGTTCTGGGCAAACTCAGATTTCCTGCAGTATTAGAGACTCTAGAAAGCAAGAGCATGCTTCTTGCTCTAAAGCACAGTGTGATCCATGGATGAGAACTATGCTGTGTGTTTCCCTTAAGAAATGGAGTTAAATCTCAGGCTCTGAGTCTTCCTACAGGCAAGACTTCGTTTAAGGTAAGGGCAGTCACTTTCAGTTAAAGGAACTACATCGTTCACTAAGCTCACACGTTTCTCATCTTAACAGACAAGCATTGGATGTTAGAGGACCAGTGCTTTGTATCAGTTTAAGAAGAAGAGTTGGAGTATATATGGTCCGTATGTGTAGGAAACACCGTTCTTTTGTTCTCAGCACACTCACGTTTCCTGCTGTCTTAGAGACTCTAGAAAGCAATAGCGCGCTTCTTGTTCTAAAGCAGAGTGTGATCAATGGATGAGAAAATGCTGTGTGTTTCACTTCAGAAATGGAGTTAAATCCCGTGCTCTGAGTCTCCCTACAAGCAAGACTTCGTTTCATGTAATGGCAGTCACTTTTCTGCTCAAAGGAACTACATCGTTCACGAAGCTCACACGTTTCTCTTCTTAACTGACAAGCATTGGATGTTAGAGGACCAGTGCATTGTATCAGTTTCAGAAGAAGATTTGGACGACATATAATCTGTATGTGTAGGAAACAATGTTATTTTGTTCTGGGCACACTCAGATTTCCTGCTCTATTAGAGACTCTAGAAAGCAAGAGCGTGCTTCTTGCTCTAAAGAAGAGTGTGATCCATGGATGAGAACTATGCTGTGTGTTTCACTTCAGAAATGGAGTTAAATCCCAGGCTCTGTGTCTTCCTACAGGCAAGACTTCGTTTCAGGTAAGGGCAGTAACTTTTCAGCTCAACAAACTACATCGTTCACGAAGCTCACACGTTTTTCATCTTACCAGAAAAGCATTGGATTTTAGAGGACCAGTGCTTTGTATCTGTTTCAGAAGCAGAGTTGGACTATATAATGTCCGCATGTGTAGGAAACAGCGTTCTTTTGTTTTCAGCACACTCACGTTTCCTGCTGTCTTAGAGACTCTAGAAAGCAAGAGAATGCTTCTTGTTGTAAAGCAGGTTGTGATCAATGGATGAGAACACTGCTGTGTGTTTCACTTCAGAAATGGAGTTAAATCCCAGGCTCTGTGTCTTTCTACAAGCAAGACTTCGTTTCAGTTAAGGGCAGTCACTTTCCAGCTCAAACGAACTACAACGTTCACTAAGCTCTCACGTTTCTCATCTTAACTGACAAGCATTGGATGTAAGAGGACCAGTGCATTGTATCAGTTTCAGAAGCAGATTTGGATTACATATGGTCCGTATGTGTAGGAAACACCGTTCTTTTGTTCTGGGCAAACTCAGATTTCCTGCAGTATTAGAGACTCTAGAAAGCAAGAGCATGCTTCTTGCTCTAAAGCACAGTGTGATCCATGGATGAGAACTATGCTGTGTGTTTCCCTTCAGAAATGGAGTTAAATCCCAGGCTCTGTGTCTTCCTACAGGCAAGCCTTCGTTTCAGGTAATGGCAGTAAATTTTCAGCTCAACCGAACTACATCATTCACAAAGCTCAGACGTTTCTCATCTTAACTGACAAGCATTGGATGTTAGAGGACCAGTGCTTTGTATCAGTTTCAGAAGCAGAGTTGGACTAGATATGGTCTGTATGAGTAAGAAACATCGTTCTTTTGTTCTCAGCACACTCACGTTTCCTGCTGTCTTAGAGACTGTAGAAAGCAAGAGCATGCTTCTCGCTCTAAAGCAGAGTGTGATCAATGGATGAGAACACTGCTGTGTGTTTCACTTCAGAAATGGAGTTAACTCCTAGGCTCTGAGTCTTCCTACAAGCAAGACTTCGTTTCAGGTAAGGGCAGTCAGTTTTCAGCTCAAACGAACTACATCGTTCACGAAGCTCACACGTTTCTCATCTTAACTGACAAGCATTGGATGTTAGAGGACCAGTGCATTGTATCAGTTTCAGAAGAAGATTTGGACTACATATAATCCGTATGTGTAGGAAACAATGTTCTTTTGTTCTGGGCACACTCAGATTTCCTGCTGTATTAGAGACTCTAGAAAGCAAGAGCGTGCTTCTTGCTCTAAAGCATAGTGTGATCCATGGATGAGAACTATGCTGTGTGTTTCCCTTCAGAAATGGAGTTAAATCCCAGGCTCTGTGTCTTCCTACAGGCAAGCCTTCGTTTCAGGTAATGGCAGTAACTTTTCAGCTCAACCAAACTACATCATTCACAAAGCTCACACGTTTCTCATCTTAACTGACAAGCATTGGATGTTAGAGGACCAGTGCTTTGTATCAGTTTCAGAAGCAGAGTTGGACTAGATAGGGTCTGTATGAGTAAGAAACATCGTTCTTTTGTTCTCAGCACACTCACGTTTCCTGCTGTCTTAGAGACTTTAGAAAGCAAGAGCGTGCTTCTCGCTCTAAAGCAGAATGTGATCAATGGATGAGAACACTGCTGTGTGTTTCACTTCAGAAATGGAGTTAACTCCTAGGCTCTGAGTCTTCCTACAAGCAAGGCTTCGTTTCAGGTAAGGGCAGTCACTTTTCAGTTAAAGGAACTACATCGTTCACTAAGCTCACATGTTTCTCATCTTAACAGACAAGCATTGGATGTTAGAGGACCAGTGCTTTGTATAAGTTTCAGAAGCAGAGTTGGACTATATAATGTCCGTATGTGTAGGAAACACCGTTCTTTTCTTCTCAGCACACTCACGTTTCCTGCTGTCTTAGAGACTCTAGAAAGCAAGAGCGTGCTTCTTGGTTTAAGCAGGGTGTGATCAATGGATGAGAACACTGCTGTGTGTTTCCCTTCAGAAAAGGAGTTAAATCCCAGGCTCTGAGTCTTCCTACAAGCAAGACTTCGTTTCAGGTAAGGGCAGTCAGTTTTGTGTCAAATGAACTACATCGTTCACGAAGCTCACAGGCTTCTCATCTTAACTGACAAGCATTCGATGTAAGAGGACCAGTGCATTGTATCAGTTTCACAAGCAGATTTGGACTAGATATGGTCCGTATGTGTAAGAAACACCGTTCTTTTGTTCTCAGCACACTCACATTTCCTGCTGTCTTAGAGACTCTAGAAAACAAGAGCGTGCTTCTTGCTCTAAAGCAGAGTGTGATCCATGGATGAGAACTATGCTGTGTGTTTCCCTTCAGAAATGGAGTTAAATCCCAGGCTCTGTGTCTTCCTACAGGCAAGAATTCGTTTCAGGTAAGGGTAGTCACTTTTCAGTTAAAGGAACTACATCGTTCACTAAGCTCACACGTTTCTCATCTTAACAGACAAGCATTGGATGTTAGAGGACCAGTGCTTTGTATCAGTTTAAGAAGCAGAGTTGGAGTATATATGGTCCGTATGTGTAGGAAACACCGTTCTTTTGTTCTCAGCACACTCACGTTTCCTGCTGTCTTAGAGACTCTAGAAAGCAATAGCGCGCTTCTTGTTCTAAAGCAGAGTGTGATCAATGGATGAGAAAATGCTGTGTGTTTCACTTCAGAAATGGAGTTAAATCCCGTGCTCTGAGTCTCCCTACAAGCAAGACTTCGTTTCATGTAATGGCAGTCACTTTTCTGCTCAAAGGAACTACATCGTTCATGAAGCTCACACGTTTCTCATCTTAACTGACAAGCATTGGATGTTAGAGGACCAGTGCATTGTATCAGTTTCAGAAGAAGATTTGGACGACATATAATCCGTATGTGTAGGAAACAATGTTATTTTGTTCTGGGCACACTCAGATTTCCTGCTGTATTAGAGACTCTAGAAAGCAAGAGCGTGCTTCTTGCTCTAAAGAAGAGTGTGATCCATGGATGAGAACTATGCTGTGTGTTTCACTTCAGAAATGGAGTTAAATCCCAGGCTCTGTGTCTTCCTACAGGCAAGACTTCGTTTCAGGTAATGGCAGTAACTTTTCAGCTCAACAAACTACATCGTTCACGAAGCTCACACGTTTTTCATCTTACCAGAAAAGCATTGGATTTTAGAGGACCAGTGCTTTGTATCTGTTTCAGAAGCAGAGTTGGACTATATAATGTCCGCATGTGTAGGAAACAGCGTTCTTTTGTTTTCAGCACACTCACGTTTCCTGCTGTCTTAGAGACTCTAGAAAGCAAGAGCGTGCTTCTTGTTGTAAAGCAGGTTGTGATCAATGGATGAGAACACTGCTGTGTGTTTCACTTCAGAAATGGAGTTAAATCCCAGGCTCTGTGTCTTTCTACAAGCAAGACTTCGTTTCAGTTAAGGGCAGTCACTTTCCAGCTCAAACGAACTACATCGTTCACTAAGCTCTCACGTTTCTCATCTTAACTGACAAGCATTGGATGTAAGAGGACCAGTGCATTGTATCAGTTTCAGAAGCAGATTTGGATTACATATGGTCCGTATGTGTAGGAAACACCGTTCTTTTGTTCTGGGCAAACTCAGATTTCCTGCAGTATTAGAGACTCTAGAAAGCAAGAGCATGCTTCTTGCTCTAAAGCACAGTGTGATCCATGGATGAGAACTATGCTGTGTGTTTCCCTTAAGAAATGGAGTTAAATCTCAGGCTCTGAGTCTTCCTACAGGCAAGACTTCGTTTAAGGTAAGGGCAGTCACTTTTCAGTTAAAGGAACTACATCGTTCACTAAGCTCACACGTTTCTCATCTTAACAGACAAGCATTGGATGTTAGAGGACCAGTGCTTTGTATCAGTTTAAGAAGAAGAGTTGGAGTATATATGGTCCGTATGTGTAGGAAACACCGTTCTTTTGTTCTCAGCACACTCACGTTTCCTGCTGTCTTAGAGACTCTAGAAAGCAATAGCGCGCTTCTTGTTCTAAAGCAGAGTGTGATCAATGGATGAGAAAATGCTGTGTGTTTCACTTCAGAAATGGAGTTAAATCCCGTGCTCTGAGTCTCCCTACAAGCAAGACTTCGTTTCATGTAATGGCAGTCACTTTTCTGCTCAAAGGAACTACATCGTTCATGAAGCTCACACGTTTCTCATCTTAACTGACAAGCATTGGATGTTAGAGGACCAGTGCATAGTATCAGTTTCAGAAGAAGATTTGGACGACATATAATCCGTATGTGTAGGAAACAATGTTATTTTGTTCTGGGCACACTCAGATTTCCTGCTGTATTAGAGACTCTAGAAAGCAAGAGCGTGCTTCTTGCTCTAAAGAAGAGTGTGATCCATGGATGAGAACTATGCTGTGTGTTTCACTTCAGAAATGGAGTTAAATCCCAGGCTCTGTGTCTTCCTACAGGCAAGACTTCGTTTCAGGTAATGGCAGTAACTTTTCAGCTCAACAAACTACATCGTTCACGAAGCTCACACGTTTTTCATCTTACCAGAAAAGCATTGGATTTTAGAGGACCAGTGCTTTGTATCTGTTTCAGAAGCAGAGTTGGACTATATAATGTCCGCATGTGTAGGAAACAGCGTTCTTTTGTTTTCAGCACACTCACGTTTCCTGCTGTCTTAGAGACTCTAGAAAGCAAGAGCGTGCTTCTTGTTGTAAAGCAGGTTGTGATCAATGGATGAGAACACTGCTGTGTGTTTCACTTCAGAAATGGAGTTAAATCCCAGGCTCTGTGTCTTTCTACAAGCAAGACTTCGTTTCAGTTAAGGGCAGTCACTTTCCAGCTCAAACGAACTACATCGTTCACTAAGCTCTCACGTTTCTCATCTTAACTGACAAGCATTGGATGTAAGAGGACCAGTGCATTGTATCAGTTTCAGAAGCAGATTTGGATTACATATGGTCCGTATGTGTAGGAAACACCGTTCTTTTGTTCTGGGCAAACTCAGATTTCCTGCAGTATTAGAGACTCTAGAAAGCAAGAGCATGCTTCTTGCTCTAAAGCACAGTGTGATCCATGGACGAGAACTATGCTGTGTGTTTCCCTTCAGAAATGGAGTTAAATTCCAGGCTCAGTGTCTTCCTACAGGCAACTTCGTTTCAGGTAAGGGCAGTCACTTTTCAGCTCAAACGAACTACATCTTTCACAGAGCTCACACCTTTCTCATCTTAACAGAAAAGCATTGTATGTTAGAGGACCAGTGCTTTGTATCAATTTCAGAAGCAGAGTTGTACTAGATATTGTCCGTATGTGTAGGAAACACCGTTCTTTTCTTCTCAGCACACTCACGTTTCCTGCAGTCTTAGAGACTCTAGAAAGCAAGAGCGTGCTTCTCACTCTAAAGCAGAGTGTGATCCATGGATGAGAACTATGCTGTGTGTTTCCCTTCAGAAATGGAGTTAAATCCCAGGCTCTGTGTCTTCCTACAAGCAAGACTTTGTTTCAGGTAAGGGCAGTCAGTTTTCTGCTCAAACGAACTACATCGTTCACGAAGCTCACACGTTTCTCATCTTAACTGACAAGCATTGGACGTTAGAGGACCAGTGCTATGTATCAGTTTCAGAAGAAGAGTTGGACTAGATATGGTCCGTATGTGTAGGAAACACCGTTCTTTGTTCTCAGCACACTCACGTTTCCTGCTGTCTTAGAGAATCTAGAAAGCAAGAGCGTGCTTCTCGCTCTAAAGCAGAGTGTGATCCATGGATGAATACTATGCTGTGTGTTTCCCTCAGAAATGGACTTAAATCCCAGGCTCTGTGTCTTACTACAAGAAAGACTTCGTTTAAGGTAACGGCAGTCACTTTTCAGTTCAAAGGAACTACATCATTCACAAACCTCACACGTTTCTCATCTTAACTGACAAGCATTGGATGTTAGAGGACTAGTGCTTTGTATCTGTTTCAGAAGCAGAGTTGGACTAGATATGGTCTGTATGTGTAGGAAGCACCGTTATTTTGTTCTCAGCAAACTCAGGTTTCCTGATGTCTTAGAGACTCTAGAAAGCAAGATCGTGCTTCTTGCTCTAAAGCGGAGTGTGATCCATGGATGAGAACTATGCTGTGTATTTCCCTTCAGAAATGGAGTTAAATCCCAGGGTCTGTGTCTTCCTACAGGCAAGAATTCGTTTCAGGTAAGGGCAGTCACTTTTCAGTTAAAGGAACTACATCGTTCACTAAGCTCACACGTTTCTCATCTTAACAGACAAGCATTGGATGTTAGAGGACCAGTGCTTTGTATCAGTTTAAGAAGCAGAGTTGGACTAGATATGGTACGTATGTGTAGGAAACACCGTTCTTTTGTTCTCAGCACACTCACGTTTCCTGCTGTCTTAGAGACTCTAGAAAGCAAGAGCGTGCTTCTTATTCTAAAGCAGAGTGTGATCAATGGATGAGACAATGCTGTGTGTTTCACTTCAGAAATGGAGTTAAATCCCGTGCTCTGAGTCTCCCTACAAGCAAGACTTCGTTTCAGGTAAGGGCAGTCACTTTTCTGCTCAAATGAACTACATTGTTCACGAAGCTCACACGTTTCTCATCTTAACTGAAAAGCATTGGATGTTAGAGGACGAGTGCATTGTATAGTTTCAGAAGAAGATTTGGACTACATATAATCCGTATGTGTAGGAATCAATGTTCTTTTGTTCTGGGCACACTCAGATTTACTGCTGTATTTGAGAATCTAGAAAGCAAGAGCGTGCTTCTTGCTCTAAAGCATAGTGTGATCCATGGATGAGAACTATGCTGTGTGTTTCCCTTCAGAAATGGAGTTAAATCCCAGGCTCTGTGTCTTCCTACAGGCAAGACTTCGTTTCAGGTAATGGCAATAACTTTTCAGCTCAACCGAACTACATCATTCACAAAGCTCACACGTTTCTCATCTTAACTGACAAGCATTGGATGTTAGAGGACCAGTGCTTTGTATCAGTTTCAGAAGCAGAGTTGGACTAGATATGGTCTGTATGAGTAAGAAACATCGTTCTTTTGTTCTCAGCACACTCACGTTTCCTGCTGTCTTAGAGACTTTAGAAAGCAAGAGCATGCTTCTCGCTCTAAAGCAGAGTGTGATCAATGGATGAGAACACTGCTGTGTGTTTCACTTCAGAAATGGAGTTAACTCCTAGGCTCTGAGTCTTCCTACAAGCAAGACTTCGTTTCAGGTAAGGGCAGTCAGTTTTCAGCTCAAACGAACTACATCGTTCACGAAGCTCACACGTTTCTCATCTTACCAGAAAAGCATTGGATTTTAGAGGACCAGTGCTTTGTATCAGTTTCAGAAGCAGAGTTGGACTATATAATGTCCGCATGTGTAGGAAACACCGTTCTTTTGTTTTCAGCACACTCACGTTTCCTGCTGTCTTAGAGACTCTAGAAAGCAAGAGCGTGCTTCTTGTTGTAAAGCAGGTTGTGATCAATGGATGAGAACACTGCTGTGTGTTTCACTTCAGAAATGGAGTTAAATCCCAGGCTCTGTGTCTTTCTACAAGCAAGACTTCGTTTCAGTTAAGGGCAGTCACTTTCCAGCTTAAACGAACTACATCGTTCACTAAGCTCTCACGTTTCTCATCTTAACTGACAAGCATTGGATGTAAGAGGACCAGTGCATTGTATCAGTTTCAGAAGCAGATTTGGATTACATATGGTCCGTATGTGTAGGAAACACCATTCTTTTGTTCTGGGCAAACTCAGATTTCCTGCAGTATTAGAGACTCTAGAAAGCAAGAGCGTGCTTCTCACTCTAAAGCAGACTGTGATCCATGGATGAGAACTATGCTGTGTGTTTCCCTTCAGAAATGGAGTTAAATCCCAGGCTCTGTGTCTTCCTACAAGCAAGACTTTGTTTCAGGTAACGGCAGTCACTTTTCAGCTCAAACGAACTACATCGTTCACTGAGCTCACACATTTCTCATCTTAACAGAGAAGCATTGGATGTTAGAGGACCAGTGGTTTGTATCAGTTTAAGAAGCAGAGTTGGACTAGATATGGTCCATATGTGTAGGAAACACCATTCTTTTGTTCTCAGCACAATCACGTTTCCTGCTGTCTTAGAGACTCTAGAAAGCAAGAGCGTGCTTCTCACTCTAAAGCAGAGTGTGATCCATGGATGAGAACTATGCTGTGTGTTTCCCTTCAGAAATGGAGTTAAATCCCAGGCTCTGTGTCTTCCTACAGGCAAGCCTTCGTTTCAGGTAATGGCAGTAAATTTTCAGCTCAACCGAACTACATCATTCACAAAGCTCAGACGTTTCTCATCTTAACTGACAAGCATTGGATGTTAGAGGACCAGTGCTTTGTATCAGTTTCAGAAGCAGAGTTGGACTAGATATGGTCTGTATGAGTAAGAAACATCGTTCTTTTGTTCTCAGCACACTCACGTTTCCTGCTGTCTTAGAGACTGTAGAAAGCAAGAGCATGCTTCTCGCTCTAAAGCAGAGTGTGATCAATGGATGAGAACACTGCTGTGTGTTTCACTTCAGAAATGGAGTTAACTCCTAGGCTCTGAGTCTTCCTACAAGCAAGACTTCGTTTCAGGTAAGGGCAGTCAGTTTTCAGCTCAAACGAACTACATCGTTCACGAAGCTCACACGTTTCTCATCTTAACTGACAAGCATTGGATGTTAGAGGACCAGTGCATTGTATCAGTTTCAGAAGAAGATTTGGACTACATATAAGCCGTATGTGTAGGAAACAATGTTCTTTTGTTCTGGGCACACTCAGATTTCCTGCTGTATTAGAGACTCTAGAAAGCAAGAGCGTGCTTCTTGCTCTAAAGCATAGTGTGATCCATGGATGAGAACTATGCTGTGTGTTTCACTTCAGAAATGGAGTTAACTCCTAGGCTCTGAGTCTTCCTACAAGCAAGACTTCGTTTCAGGTAAGGGCAGTCACTTTTCAGTTAAAGGAACTACATCGTTCACTAAGCTCCCACGTTTCTCATCTTAACAGACAAGCATTGGATGTTAGAGGACCAGTGCTTTGTATAAGTTTCAGAAGCAGAGTTGGACTATATAATGTCCGTATGTGTAGGAAACACCGTTCTTTTCTTCTCAGCACACTCACGTTTCCTGCTGTCTTAGAGACTCTAGAAAACAAGAGCGTGCTTCTTGTTCTAAAGCAGGGTGTGATCAATGGATGAGAACACTGCTGTGTGTTTCCCTTCAGAAAAGGAGTTAAATCCCAGGCTCTGAGTCTTCCTACAAGCAAGACTTCGTTTCAGGTAAGGGCAGTCAGTTTTGTGTCAAATGAACTACATCGTTCACTAAGCTCACAGGCTTCTCATCTTAACTGACAAGCATTCGATGTAGAGGACCAGTGCTTTGTATCAGTTTCAGAAGAAGAGTTGGACTAGATATGGTCCGTATGTGTAGGAAACCCCGTTCTTTTGTTCTCAGCACACTCACGTTTCCTGCTGTCCTAGAGAATCTAGAAAGCAAGAGCGTGCTTCTCGCTCTAAAGCAGAGTGTGATCCATGGATGAGAACTATGATGCGTGTTTCCTCCAGAAATGTAGTTAAATCCCAGGCTCTGTGTCTTACTACAAGCAAGACTTCGATTCAGGTAAGGGCAGTCACTTTCCAGCTCAAATGAACTACATCGTTCACTAAGCTCACACGTTTCTCATCTTAACTGACAAGCATTGGATGTAAGAGGACCAGTGCATTGTATCAGTTTCACAAGCAGATTTGGACTACATATGGTCCGTATGTGTAAGAAACACCGTTCTTTTGTTCTCAGCACACTCACATTTCCTGCTGTCTTAGAGACTCTAGAAAACAAGAGCGTGCTTCTTGCTCTAAAGCAGAGTGTGATCCATGGATGAGAACTATGCTGTGTGTTTCACTTCAGAAATGGAGTTAAATCCCAGGCTCTGTGTCTTCCTACAGGCAAGAATTCGTTTCAGGTAAGGGTAGTCACTTTTCAGTTAAAGGAACTACATCGTTCACTAAGCTCACACGTTTCTCATCTTAACAGACAAGCATTGGATGTTAGAGGACCAGTGCTTTGTATCAGTTTAAGAAGCAGAGTTGGAGAATATATGGTCCGTATGTGTAGGAAACACCATTCTTTTGTTCTCAGCACACTCACGTTTCCTGCTGTCTTAGAGACTCTAGAAAGCAATAGCGCGCTTCTTGTTCTAAAGCAGAGTGTGATCAATGGATTAGAAAATGCTGTGTGTTTCACTTCAGAAATGGAGTTAAATCCCGTGCTCTGAGTCTCCCTACAAGCAAGACTTCGTTTCATGTAATGGCAGTCACTTTTCTGCTCAAAGGAACTACATCGTTCATGAAGCTCACACGTTTCTCATCTTAACTGACAAGCATTGGATGTTAGAGGACCAGTGCATTGTATCAGTTTCAGAAGAAGATTTGGACGACATATAATCCGTATGTGTAGGAAACAATGTTATTTTGTTCTGGGCACACTCAGATTTCCTGCTGTATTAGAGACTCTAGAAAGCAAGAGCGTGCTTCTTGCTCTAAAGAAGAGTGTGATCCATGGATGAGAACTATGCTGTGTGTTTCACTTCAGAAATGGAGTTAAATCCCAGGCTCTGTGTCTTCCTACAGGCAAGACTTCGTTTCAGGTAATGGCAGTAACTTTTCAGCTCAACAAACTACATCGTTCACGAAGCTCACACGTTTTTCATCTTACCAGAAAAGCATTGGATTTTAGAGGACCAGTGCTTTGTATCTGTTTCAGAAGCAGAGTTGGACTACTACTAAATCTCAGGCTCTGAGTCTTCCTACAGGCAAGACTTCGTTTAAGGTAAGGGCAGTCACTTTTCAGTTAAAGGAACTACATCGTTCACTAAGCTCACACGTTTCTCATCTTAACAGACAAGCATTGCATGTTAGAGGACCAGTGCTTTGTATCAGTTTAAGAAGAAGAGCTGGAGTATATATGGTCCGTATGTGTAGGAAACACCGTTCTTTTGTTCTCAGCACACTCACGTTTCCTGCTGTCTTAGAGACTCTAGAAAGCAATAGCGCGCTTCTTGTTCTAAAGCAGAGTGTGATCAATGGATGAGAAAATGCTGTGTGTTTCACTTCAGAAATGGAGTTAAATCCCGTGCTCTGAGTCTCCCTACAAGCAAGACTTCGTTTCATGTAATGGCAGTCACTTTTCTGCTCAAAGGAACTACATCGTTCATGAAGCTCACACGTTTCTCATCTTAACTGACAAGCATTGGATGTTAGAGGACCAGTGCATTGTATCAGTTTCAGAAGAAGATTTGGACGACATATAATCCGTAAGTGTAGGAAACAATGTTATTTTGTTCTGGGCACACTCAGATTTCCTGCTGTATTAGAGACTCTAGAAAGCAAGAGCGTGCTTCTTGCTCTAAAGAAGAGTGTGATCCATGGATGAGAACTATGCTGTGTGTTTCACTTCAGAAATGGAGTTAAATCCCAGGCTCTGTGTCTTCCTACAGGCAAGACTTCGTTTCAGGTAATGGCAGTAACTTTTCAGCTCAACAAACTACATCGTTCACGAAGCTCACACGTTTTTCATCTTACCAGAAAAGCATTGGATTTTAGAGGACCAGTGCTTTGTATCTGTTTCAGAAGCAGAGTTGGACTATATAATGTCCGCATGTGTAGGAAACAGCGTTCTTTTGTTTTCAGCACACTCACGTTTCCTGCTGTCTTAGAGACTCTAGAAAGCAAGAGCGTGCTTCTTGTTGTAAAGCAGGTTGTGATCAATGGATGAGAACACTGCTGTGTGTTTCACTTCAGAAATGGAGTTAAATCCCAGGCTCTGTGTCTTTCTACAAGCAAGACTTTGTTTCAGTTAAGGGCAGTCATTTTCCAGCTCAAACGAACTACATCGTTCACTAAGCTCTCACGTTTCTCATCTTAACTGACAAGCATTGGATGTAAGAGGACCAGTGCATTGTATCAGTTTCAGAAGCAGATTTGGATTACATATGGTCCGTATGTGTAGGAAACACCGTTCTTTTGTTCTGGGCAAACTCAGATTTCCTGCAGTATTAGAGACTCTAGAAAGCAAGAGCATGCTTCTTGCTCTAAAGCACAGTGTGATCCATGGATGAGAACTATGCTGTGTGTTTCCCTTAAGAAATGGAGTTAAATCTCAGGCTCTGAGTCTTCCTACAGGCAAGACTTCGTTTAAGGTAAGGGCAGTCACTTTTCAGTTAAAGGAACTACATCGTTCACTAAGCTCACACGTTTCTCATCTTAACAGACAAGCATTGGATGTTAGAGGACCAGTGCTTTGTATCAGTTTAAGAAGAAGAGTTGGAGTATATATGGTCCGTATGTGTAGGAAACACCGTTCTTTTGTTCTCAGCACACTCACGTTTCCTGCTGTCTTAGAGACTCTAGAAAGCAATAGCGCGCTTCTTGTTCTAAAGCAGAGTGTGATCAATGCATGAGAAAATGCTGTGTGTTTCACTTCAGAAATGGAGTTAAATCCCGTGCTCTGAGTCTCCCTACAAGCAAGACTTCGTTTCATGTAATGGCAGTCACTTTTCTGCTCAAAGGAACTACATCGTTCATGAAGCTCACACGTTTCTCATCTTAACTGACAAGCATTGGATGTTAGAGGACCAGTGCATTGTATCAGTTTCAGAAGAAGATTTGGACGACATATAATCCGTATGTGTAGGAAACAATGTTATTTTGTTCTGGGCACACTCAGATTTCCTGCTGTATTAGAGACTCTAGAAAGCAAGAGCGTGCTTCTTGCTCTAAAGAAGAGTGTGATCCATGGATGAGAACTATGCTGTGTGTTTCACTTCAGAAATGGAGTTAAATCCCAGGCTCTGTGTCTTCCTACAGGCAAGACTTCGTTTCAGGTAATGGCAGCAACATTTCAGCTCAACAAACTACATCGTTCACGAAGCTCACACGTTTTTCATCTTACCAGAAAAGCATTGGATTTTAGAGGACCAGTGCTTTGTATCTGTTTCAGAAGCAGAGTTGGACTATATAATGTCCACATGTGTAGGAAACAGCGTTCTTTTGTTTTCAGCACACTCATGTTTCCTGCTGTCTTAGAGACTCTAGAAAGCAAGAGCGTGCTTCTTGTTGTAAAGCAGGTTGTGATCAATGGATGAGAACACTGCTGTGTGTTTCACTTCAGAAATGGAGTTAAATCCCAGGCTCTGTGTCTTTCTACAAGCAAGACTTCGTTTCAGTTAAGGGCAGTCACTTTCTAGCTCAAACGAACTACATCGTTCACTAAGCTCTCACGTTTCTCATCTTAACTGACAAGCATTGGATGTAAGAGGACCAGTGCATTGTATCAGTTTCAGAAGCAGATTTGGATTACATATGGTCCGTATGTGTAGGAAACACCGTTCTTTTGTTCTGGGCAAACTCAGATTTCCTGCAGTATTAGAGACTCTAGAAAGCAAGAGCATGCTTCTTGCTCTAAAGCACAGTGTGATCCATGGATGAGAACTATGCTGTGTGTTTCCCTTAAGAAATGGAGTTAAATCTCAGGCTCTGAGTCTTCCTACAGGCAAGACTTCGTTTAAGGTAAGGGCAGTCACTTTTCAGTTAAAGGAACTACATCGTTCACTAAGCTCACACGTTTCTCATCTTAACAGACAAGCATTGGATGTTAGAGGACCAGTGCTTTGTATCAGTTTCAGAAGCAGAGTTGGACTATATAATGTCCGTATGTGTAGGAAACACCGTTCTTTTCTTCTCAGCACACGCACATTTCCTGCTGTCTTAGAGACTCTAGAAAGCAAGAGCGTGCTTCTTGCTCTAAAGCAGAGTGTGATCCATGGACGAGAACTATGCTGTGTGTTTCCCTTCAGAAATGGAGTTAAATTCCAGGCTCAGTGTCTTCCTACAGGCAACTTCGTTTCAGGTAAGGGCAGTCACTTTTAAGCTCAAACGAACTACATCTTTCACGGAGCTCACACCTTTCTCATCTTAACAGAAAAGCATTGTATGTTAGAGGACCAGTGCTTTGTATCAGTTTCAGAAGCAGAGTTGTACTAGATATTGTCCATATGTGTAGGAAACACCGTTCTTTTCTTCTCAGCACACTCACGTTTCCTGCAGTCTTAGAGACTCTAGAAAGCAAGAGCGTGCTTCTCACTCTAAAGCAGAGTGTGATCCATGGATGAGAACTATGCTGTGTGTTTCCCTTCAGAAATGGAGTTAAATCCCAGGCTCTGTGTCTTCCTACAAGCAAGACTTTGTTTCAGGTAAGGGCAGTCAGTTTTCTGCTCAAAAGAACTACATCGTTCACGAAGCTCACACGTTTCTCATCTTAACTGACAAGCATTGGACGTTAGAGGACCAGTGCTATGTATCAGTTTCAGAAGAAGAGTTGGACTAGATATGGTCCGTATGTGTAGGAAACACCGTTCTTTGTTCTCAGCACACTCACGTTTCCTGCTGTCTTAGAGAATCTAGAAAGCAAGAGCGTGCTTCTCGCTCTAAAGCAGAGTGTGATCCATGGATGAATACTATGCTGTGTGTTTCCCTCAGAAATGGACTTAATTCCCAGGCTCTGTGTCTTACTACAAGAAAGACTTCGTTTAAGGTAACGGCAGTCACTTTTCAGTTCAAAGGAACTACATCATTCACAAACCTCACACGTTTCTCATCTTAACTGACAAGCATTGGATGTTAGAGGACTAGTGCTTTGTATCTGTTTCAGAAGCAGAGTTGGACTAGATATGGTCTGTATGTGTAGGAAGCACCGTTATTTTGTTCTCAGCAAACTCACGTTTCCTGATGTCTTAGAGACTCTAGAAAGCAAGATCGTGCTTCTTGCTCTAAAGCGGAGTGTGATCCATGGATGAGAACTATGCTGTGTGTTTCCCTTCAGAAATGGAGTTAAATCCCAGGGTCTATGTCTTCCTACAGGCAAGAATTCGTTTCAGGTAAGGGCAGTCACTTTTCAGTTAAAGGAACTACATCGTTCACTAAGCTCACACGTTTCTCATCTTAACAGACAAGCATTGGATGTTAGAGGACCAGTGCTTTGTATCAGTTTAAGAAGCAGAGTTGGACTAGATATGGTACGTATGTGTAGGAAACACCGTTCTTTTGTTCTCAGCACACTCACGTTTCCTGCTGTCTTAGAGACTCTAGAAAGCAAGAGCGTGCTTCTTATTCTAAAGCAGAGTGTGATCAATGGATGAGACAATGCTGTGTGTTTCACTTCAGAAATGGAGTTAAATCCCGTGCTCTGAGTCTCCCTACAAGCAAGACTTCGTTTCAGGTAAGGGCAGTCACTTTTCTGCTCAAATGAACTACATTGTTCACGAAGCTCACACGTTTCTCATCTTAACTGAAAAGCATTGGATGTTAGAGGACGAGTGCATTGTATAGTTTCAGAAGAAGATTTGGAATACATATAATCCGTATGTGTAGGAATCAATGTTCTTTTGTTCTGGGCACACTCAGATTTCCTGCTGTATTTGAGAATCTAGAAAGCAAGAGCGTGCTTCTTGCTCTAAAGCATAGTGTGATCCATGGATGAGAACTATGCTGTGTGTTTCCCTTCAGAAATGGAGTTAAATCCCAGGCTCTGTGTCTTCCTACAGGCAAGCCTTCGTTTCAGGTAATGGCAATAACTTTTCAGCTCAACCAAACTACATCATTCACAAAGCTCACACGTTTCTCATCTTAACTGACAAGCATTGGATGTTAGAGGACCAGTGCTTTGTATCAGTTTCAGAAGCAGAGTTGGACTAGATATGGTCTGTATGAGTAAGAAACATCGTTCTTTTGTTCTCAGCACACTCACGTTTCCTGCTGTCTTAGAGACTTTAGAAAGCAAGAGCATGCTTCTCGCTCTAAAGCAGAGTGTGATCAATGGATGAGAACACTGCTGTGTGTTTCACTTCAGAAATGGAGTTAACTCCTAGGCTCTGAGTCTTCCTACAAGCAAGACTTCGTTTCAGGTAAGGGCAGTCAGTTTTCAGCTCAAACGAACTACATCGTTCACGAAGCTCACACGTTTCTCATCTTACCAGAAAAGCATTGGATTTTAGAGGACCAGTGCATTGTATCAGTTTCAGAAGCAGATTTGGATTACATATGGTCCGTATGTGTAGGAAACACCATTCTTTTGTTCTGGGCAAACTCAGATTTCCTGCAGTATTAGAGACTCTAGAAAGCAAGAGCGTGCTTCTCACTCTAAAGCAGACTGTGATCCATGGATGAGAACTATGCTGTGTGTTTCCCTTCAGAAATGGAGTTAAATCCCAGGCTCTGTGTCTTCCTACAAGCAAGACTTTGTTTCAGGTAACGGCAGTCACTTTTCAGCTCAAACGAACTACATCGTTCACTGAGCTCACACATTTCTCATCTTAACAGAGAAGCATTGGATGTTAGAGGACCAGTGGTTTGTATCAGTTTAAGAAGCAGAGTTGGACTAGATATGGTCCGTATGTGTAGGAAACACCATTCTTTTGTTCTCAGCACAATCACGTTTCCTGCTGTCTTAGAGACTCTAGAAAGCAAGAGCGTGCTTCTCACTCTAAAGCAGAGTGTGATCCATGGATGAGAACTATGCTGTGTGTTTCCCTTCAGAAATGGAGTTAAATCCCAGGCTCTGTGTCTTCCTACAGGCAAGCCTTCGTTTCAGGTAATGGCAGTAAATTTTCAGCTCAACCGAACTACATCATTCACAAAGCTCAGACGTTTCTCATCTTAACTGACAAGCATTGGATGTTAGAGGACCAGTGCTTTGTATCAGTTTCAGAAGCAGAGTTGGACTAGATATGGTCTGTATGAGAAAGAAACATCGTTCTTTTGTTCTCAGCACACTCACGTTTCCTGCTGTCTTAGAGACTGTAGAAAGCAAGAGCGTGCTTCTCGCTCTAAAGCAGAGTGTGATCAATGGATGAGAACACTGCTGTGTGTTTCACTTCAGAAATGGAGTTAACTCCTAGGCTCTGAGTCTTCCTACAAGCAAGACTTCGTTTCAGGTAAGGGCAGTCAGTTTTCTGCTCAAATGAACTACATCGTTCACAAAGCTCACACGTTTCTCATCTTAACTGACAAGCATTCGATGTTAGAGGACCAGTGCTTTTTATCAGTTTCAGAAGAAGAGTTGGACTAGATATGGTCTGAATGTGTAGGAAACACCGTTCTTTTGTTCTCAGCAAACTCACGTTTCCTGCTGTCTTAAAGAATCTAGAAATCAAGAGCGTGCTTCTCGCTCTAAAGCAGAGTGTGATCCATGGATGAGAACTATGCTGTGTGTTTCCCTTCAGAAATGGAGTTAAATCCCAGGCTCTGTGTCTTCCTATAGGCAAGACTTCGTTTCAGGTAAGGGCAGTCAGTTTTCAGTAAAAGGAACTACATCGTTCACTAAGCTCACACGTTTCTCATCTTAACAGACAAGCATTGGATGTTAGAGGACCAGTGCTTTGTATCAGTTTCAGAAGAAGAGTTGGACTAGATATGGTCTGAATGTGTAGGAAACACCGTTCTTTTGTTCTCAGCACACTCACGTTTCCTGCTGTCTTAAAGAATCTAGAAATCAAGAGCGTGCTTCTCGCTCTAAAGCAGAGTGTGATCCATGGATGAGAACTATGATGTGTGTTTCCTTCAGAAATGGAGTTAAATCCCAGGCTCTGTGTCTTCCTACATGCAAGACTTCGTTTCAGGTAAGGGCAGTCACTTTTCAGTTAAAGGATCTACATCGTTCACTAAGCTCACACGTTTCTCATCTTAAAAGACAAGCATTGGATGTTAGAGGACCAGTGCTTTTTATCAGTTTCAGAAGAAGATTTGGACTACATATGGTCCGTATGTGTAGGAAATACCGTTCTTTTGTTCTGGGCACACTCAGATTTCCTGCAGTATTAGAGACTCTAGAAAGCAAGAGCATGCTTCTTGCTCTAAAGCACAGTGTGATCCATGGATGAGAACTATGCTGTGTGTTTCCCTTCAGAAATGGAGTTAAATCCCAGGCTCTGTGTCTTCCTATAGGCAAGACTTCGTTTCAGGTAAGGGCAGTCAGTTTTCAGTTAAAGGAACTACATCGTTCACTAAGCTCACACGTTTCTCATCTTAACAGACAAGCATTGGATGTTAGAGGACCAGTGCTTTGTATCAGTTTAAGAAGCAGAGTTGGACTATATAATGTCCGTCTGTGTAGGAAACACCGTTCTTTTCTTCTCAGCACACTCACATTTCCTGCTGTCTTAGAGACTCTAGAAAGCAAGAGCGTGCTTCTTGCTCTAAAGCAGAGTGTGATCCATGGACGAGAACTATGCTGTGTGTTTCCCTTCAGAAATGGAGTTAAATCCCAGGCTCAGTGTCTTCCTACAGGCAACTTCGTTTCAGGTAAGGGCAGTCACTTTTCAGCTCAAACGAACTACATCTTTCACGGAGCTCACACCTTTCTCATCTTAACAGAAAAGCATTGTATGTTAGAGGACCAGTGCTTTGTATCAGTTTCAGAAGCAGAGTTGTACTAGATATTGTCCGTATGTGTAGGAAACACCGTTCTTTTCTTCTCAGCACACTCACGTTTCCTGCTGTCTTAGAGACTCTAGAAAGCAAGAGCGTGCTTCTTGCTCTTAAGCAGAGTGTGATCCATGGATGAATACTATGCTGTGTGTTTCCCTCAGAAATGGACTTAAATCCCAGGCTCTGTGTCTTACTACAAGAAAGACTTCGTTTAAGGTAACGGCAGTCACTTTTCAGTTCAAAGGAACTACATCATTCACAAACCTCACACGTTTCTCATCTTAACTGACAAGCATTGGATGTTAGAGGACTAGTGCTTTGTATCTGTTTCAGAAGCAGAGTTGGACTAGATATGGTCTGTATGTGTAGGAAGCACCGTTATTTTGTTCTCAGCAAACTCAGGTTTCCTGATGTCTTAGAGACTCTAGAAAGCAAGAACGTGCTTCTTGCTCTAAAGCGGAGTGTGATGCATGGATGAGAACTATGCTGTGTGTTTCCATTCAGAAATGGAGTTAAATCCCGTGCTCTGAGTCTCCCTACAAGCAAGACCTCGTTTCAGGTAAGGGCAGTCACTTTTCTGCTCAAACGAACTACATTGTTCACGAAGCTCACACGTTTCTCATCTTAACTGAAAAGCATTGGATGTTAGAGGACGAGTGCATTGTATAGTTTCAGAAGAAGATTTGGACTACATATAATCCGTATGTGTAGGAATCAATGTTCTTTTGTTCTGGGCACACTCAGATTTCCTGCTGTATTTGAGAATCTAGAAAGCAAGAGCGTGCTTCTTGCTCTAAAGCATAGTGTGATCCATGGATGAGAACTATGCTGTGTGTTTCCCTTCAGAAATGGAGTTAAATCCCAGGCTCTGTGTCTTCCTACAGGCAAGCCTTCGTTTCAGGTAATGGCAATAACTTTTCAGCTCAACCGAACTACATCATTCACAAAGCTCACACGTTTCTCATCTTAACTGACAAGCATTGGATGTTAGAGGACCAGTGCTTTGTATCAGTTTCAGAAGCAGAGTTGGACTAGATATGGTCTGTATGAGTAAGAAACATCGTTCTTTTATTCTCAGCACACTCACGTTTCCTGCTGTCTTAGAGACTTTAGAAAGCAAGAGCGTGCTTCTCGCTCTAAAGCAGAGTGTGATCAATGGATGAGAACACTGCTGTGTGTTTCACTTCAGAAATGGAGTTAACTCCTAGGCTCTGAGTCTTCCTACAAGCAAGACTTCGTTTCAGGTAAGGGCAGTCAGTTTTCAGCTCAAACGAACTACATCGTTCACGAAGCTCACACGTTTCTCATCTTACCAGAAAAGCATTGGATTTTAGAGGACCAGTGCTTTGTATCAGTTTCAGAAGCAGAGTTGGACTATATAATGTCCGCATGTGTAGGAAACACCGCTCTTTTGTTTTCAGCACACTCACGTTTCCTGCTGTCTTAGAGACTCTAGAAAGCAAGAGCATGCTTCTTGTTGTAAAGCAGGTTGTGATCAATGGATGAGAACACTGCTGTGTGTTTCACTTCAGAAATGGAGTTAAATCCCAGGCTCTGTGTCTTTCTACAAGCAAGACTTCGTTTCAGTTAAGGGCAGTCACTTTCTAGCTCAAACGAACTACATCGTTCACTAAGCTCTCACGTTTCTCATCTTAACTGACAAGCATTGGATGTAAGAGGACCAGTGCATTGTATCAGTTTCAGAAGGAGATTTGGATTACATATGGTCTGTATGTGTAGGAAACACCGTTCTTTTGTTCTGGGCAAACTCAGATTTCCTGCAGTATTAGAGACTCTAGAAAGCAAGAGCATGCTTCTTGCTCTAAAGCACAGTGTGATCCATGGATGAGAACTATGCTGTGTGTTTCCCTTAAGAAATGGAGTTAAATCTCAGGCTCTGAATCTTCCTACAGGCAAGACTTCGTTTCAGGTAAGGGCAGTCACTTTTCAGTTAAAGGAACTACATCGTTCACTAAGCTCACACGTTTCTCATCTTAACAGACAAGCATTGGATGTTAGAGGACCAGTGCTTTGTATCAGTTTCAGAAGAAGAGTTGGACTATATAATGTCCGTATGTGTAGGAAACACCGTTCTTTTCTTCTCAGCACACGCACATTTCCTGCTGTCTTAGACTCTAGAAAGCAAGAGCGTGCTTCTTGCTCTAAAGCAGAGTGTGATCCATGGACGAGAACTATGCTGTGTGTTTCCCTTCAGAAATGGAGTTAATTCCCAGGCTCTGTGTCTTCCTACAGGCAAACTTCGTTTCAGGTAAGGGCAGTCACTTTTCAGCTCAAACGAACTACATCTTTCACGGAGCTCACACCTTTCTCATCTTAACAGAAAAGCATTGTATGTTAGAGGACCAGTGCTTTGTATCAATTTCAGAAGCAGAGTTGTACTAGATATTTTCCGTATGTGTAGGAAACACCATTCTTTTGTTCTCAGCACCCTCACGTTTCCTGCTGTCTTAGAGACTCTAGAAAGCAAGAGCGTGCTTCTCACTCTAAAGCAGAGTGTGATCCATGGATGAGAACTATGCTGTGTGTTTCCCTTCAGAAATGGAGTTAAATCCCAGGCTCTGTGTCTTCCTACAAGCAAGACTTTGTTTCAGGTAACGGCAGTCACTTTTCAGCTCAAACGAACTACATCGTTCACTGAGCTCACACATTTCTCATCTTAACAGAGAAGCATTGGATGTTAGAGGACCAGTGGTTTGTATCAGTTTAAGAAGCAGAGTTGGACTAGATATGGTCCGTATGTGTAGGAAACACCGTTCTTTTCTTCTCAGCACACTCACGTTTCCTGCAGTCTTAGAGACTCTAGAAAGCAAGAGCGTGCTTCTCACTCTAAAGCAGAGTGTGATCCATGCATGAGAACTATGCTGTGTGTTTCCCTTCAGAAATGGAGTTAAATCCCAGGCTCTGTGTCTTCCTACAAGCAAGACTTTGTTTCAGGTAAGGGCAGTCAGTTTTCTGCTCAAAAGAACTAAATCGTTCACGAAGCTCACACGTTTCTCATCTTAACTGACAAGCATTGGACGTTAGAGGACCAGTGCTATGTATCAGTTTCAGAAGAAGAGTTGGACTAGATATGGTCCGTATGTGTAGGAAACACCGTTCTTTGTTCTCAGCACACTCACGTTTCCTGCTGTCTTAGAGAATCTAGAAAGCAAGAGCGTGCTTCTCGCTCTAAAGCAGAGTGTGATCCATGGATGAATACTATGCTGTGTGTTTCCCTCAGAAATGGACTTAAATCCCAGGCTCTGTGTCTTACTACAAGAAAGACTTCGTTTAAGGTAACGGCAGTCACTTTTCAGTTCAAAGGAACTACATCATTCACAAACCTCACACGTTTCTCATCTTAACTGACAAGCATTGGATGTTAGAGGACTAGTGCTTTGTATCTGTTTCAGAAGCAGAGTTGGACTAGATATGGTCTGTATGTGTAGGAAGCACCGTTATTTTGTTCTCAGCAAACTCACGTTTCCTGATGTCTTAGAGACTCTAGAAAGCAAGATCGTGCTTCTTGCTCTAAAGCGGAGTGTGATCCATGGATGAGAACTATGCTGTGTGTTTCCCTTCAGAAATGGAGTTAAATCCCAGGGTCTATGTCTTCCTACAGGCAAGAATTCGTTTCAGGTAAGGGCAGTCACTTTTCAGTTAAAGGAACTACATCGTTCACTAAGCTCACACGTTTCTCATCTTAACAGACAAGCATTGGATGTTAGAGGACCAGTGCTTTGTATCAGTTTAAGAAGCAGAGTTGGACTAGATATGGTACGTATGTGTAGGAAACACCGTTCTTTTGTTCTCAGCACACTCACGTTTCCTGCTGTCTTAGAGACTCTAGAAAGCAAGAGCGTGCTTCTTATTCTAAAGCAGAGTGTGATCAATGGATGAGACAATGCTGTGTGTTTCACTTCAGAAATGGAGTTAAATCCCGTGCTCTGAGTCTCCCTACAAGCAAGACTTCGTTTCAGGTAAGGGCAGTCACTTTTCTGCTCAAATGAACTACATTGTTCACGAAGCTCACACGTTTCTCATCTTAACTGAAAAGCATTGGATGTTAGAGGACGAGTGCATTGTATAGTTTCAGAAGAAGATTTGGAATACATATAATCCGTATGTGTAGGAATCAATGTTCTTTTGTTCTGGGCACACTCAGATTTCCTGCTGTATTTGAGAATCTAGAAAGCAAGAGCGTGCTTCTTGCTCTAAAGCATAGTGTGATCCATGGATGAGAACTATGCTGTGTGTTTCCCTTCAGAAATTGAGTTAAATCCCAGGCTCTGTGTCTTCCTACAGGCAAGCCTTCGTTTCAGGTAATGGCAATAACTTTTCAGCTCAACCAAACTACATCATTCACAAAGCTCACACGTTTCTCATCTTAACTGACAAGCATTGGATGTTAGAGGACCAGTGCTTTGTATCAGTTTCAGAAGCAGAGTTGGACTAGATATGGTCTGTATGAGTAAGAAACATCGTTCTTTTGTTCTCAGCACACTCACGTTTCCTGCTGTCTTAGAGACTTTAGAAAGCAAGAGCATGCTTCTCGCTCTAAAGCAGAGTGTGATCAATGGATGAGAACACTGCTGTGTGTTTCACTTCAGAAATGGAGTTAACTCCTAGGCTCTGAGTCTTCCTACAAGCAAGACTTCGTTTCAGGTAAGGGCAGTCAGTTTTCAGCTCAAACGAACTACATCGTTCACGAAGCTCACACGTTTCTCATCTTACCAGAAAAGCATTGGATTTTAGAGGACCAGTGCTTTGTATCAGTTTCAGAAGCAGAGTTGGACTATATAATGTCCGCATGTGTAGGAAACACCGTTCTTTTGTTTTCAGCACACTCACGTTTCCTGCTGTCTGAGAGACTCTAGAAAGCAAGAGCGTGCTTCTTGTTGTAAAGCAGGTTGTGATCAATGGATGAGAACACTGCTGTGTGTTTCACTTCAGAAATGGAGTTAAATCCCAGGCTCTGTGTCTTTCTACAAGCAAGACTTCGTTTCAGTTAAGGGCAGTCACTTTCCAGCTCAAACGAACTACATCGTTCACTAAGCTCTCACGTTTCTCATCTTAACTGACAAGCATTGGATGTAAGAGGACCAGTGCATTGTATCAGTTTCAGAAGCAGATTTGGATTACATATGGTCTGTATGTGTAGGAAACACCATTCTTTTGTTCTGGGCAAACTCAGATTTCCTGCAGTATTAGAGACTCTAGAAAGCAAGAGCGTGCTTCTCACTCTAAAGCAGACTGTGATCCATGGATGAGAACTATGCTGTGTGTTTCCCTTCAGAAATGGAGTTAAATCCCAGGCTCTGTGTCTTCCTACAAGCAAGACTTTGTTTCAGGTAACGGCAGTCACTTTTCAGCTCAAACGAACTACATCGTTCACTGAGCTCACACATTTCTCATCTTAACAGAGAAGCATTGGATGTTAGAGGACCAGTGGTTTGTATCAGTTTAAGAAGCAGAGTTGGACTAGATATGGTCCGTATGTGTAGGAAACACCATTCTTTTGTTCTCAGCACAATCACGTTTCCTGCTGTCTTAGAGACTCTAGAAAGCAAGAGCGTGCTTCTCACTCTAAAGCAGAGTGTGATCCATGGATGAGAACTATGCTGTGTGTTTCCCTTCAGAAATGGAGTTAAATCCCAGGCTCTGTGTCTTCCTACAGGCAAGCCTTCGTTTCAGGTAATGGCAGTAAATTTTCAGCTCAACCGAACTACATCATTCACAAAGCTCAGACGTTTCTCATCTTAACTGAGAAGCATTGGATGTTAGAGGACCAGTGCTTTGTATCAGTTTCAGAAGCAGAGTTGGACTAGATATGGTCTGTATGAGTAAGAAACATCGTTCTTTTGTTCTCAGCACAGTCACGTTTCCTGCTGTCTTAGAGACTGTAGAAAGCAAGAGCGTGCTTCTCGCTCTAAAGCAGAGTGTGATCAATGGATGAGAACACTGCTGTGTGTTTCACTTCAGAAATGGAGTTAACTCCTAGGCTCTGAGTCTTCCTACAAGCAAGACTTCGTTTCAGGTAAGGGCAGTCAGTTTTCTGCTCAAATGAACTACATCGTTCACAAAGCTCACACGTTTCTCATCTTAACTGACAAGCATTCGATGTTAGAGGACCAATGCTTTTTATCAGTTTCAGAAGAAGAGTTGGACTAGATATGGTCTGAATGTGTAGGAAACACCGTTCTTTTGTTCTCAGCAAACTCACGTTTCCTGCTGTCTTAAAGAATCTAGAAATCAAGAGCGTGCTTCTTGCTCTAAAGCAGAGTGTGATCCATGGATGAGAACTATGCTGTGTGTTTCCCTTCATAAATGGAGTTAAATCCCAGGCTCTGTGTCTTCCTATAGGCAAGACTTCGTTTCAGGTAAGGGCAGTCAGTTTTCAGTAAAAGGAACTACATCGTTCACTAAGCTCACACGTTTCTCATCTTAACAGACAAGCATTGGATGTTAGAGGACCAGTGCTTTGTATCAGTTTCAGAAGAAGAGTTGGACTAGATATGGTCTGAATGTGTAGGAAACACCGTTCTTTTGTTCTCAGCACACTCACGTTTCCTGCTGTCTTAAAGAATCTAGAAATCAAGAGCGTGCTTCTCGCTCTAAAGCAGAGTGTGATCCATGGATGAGAACTATGATGTGTGTTTCCTTCAGAAATGGAGTTAAATTGCAGGCTCTGTGTCTTCCTACATGCAAGACTTCGTTTCAGGTAAGGGCAGTCACTTTTCAGTTAAAGGAACTACATCGTTCACTAAGCTCACACGTTTCTCATCTTAAAAGACAAGCATTGGATGTTAAGGACCAGTGCTTTTTATCAGTTTCAGAAGAAGATTTGGACTACATATGGTCCGTATGTTTAGGAAATACCGTTCTTTTGTTCTGGGCACACTCAGATTTCCTGCAGTATTAGAGACTCTAGAAAGCCTGAGCATGCTTCTTGCTCTAAAGCACAGTGTGATCCATGGATGAGAACTATGCTGTGTGTTTCCCTTCAGAAATGGAGTTAAATCCCAGGCTCTGTGTCTTCCTATAGGCAAGACTTCGTTTCAGGTAAGGGCAGTCAGTTTTCAGTTAAAGGAACTACATCGTTCACTAAGCTCACACGTTTCTCATCTTAACAGACAAGCATTGGATGTTAGAGGACCAGTGCTTTGTATCAGTTTAAGAAGCAGAGTTGGACTATATAATGTCCGTCTGTGTAGGAAACACCGTTCTTTTCTTCTCAGCACACTCACATTTCCTGCTGTCTTAGAGACTCTAGAAAGCAAGAGCGTGCTTCTTGCTCTAAAGCACAGTGTGATCCATGGACGAGAACTATGCTGTGTGTTTCCCTTCAGAAATGGAGTTAAATCCCAGGCTCAGTGTCTTCCTACAGGCAACTTCGTTTCAGGTAAGGGCAGTCACTTTTCAGCTCAAACGAACTACATCTTTCACGGAGCTCACACCTTTCTCATCTTAACAGAAAAGCATTGTATGTTAGAGGACCAGTGCTTTGTATCAGTTTCAGAAGCAGAGTTGTACTAGATATTGTCCGTATGTGTAGGAAACACCGTTCTTTTCTTCTCAGCACACTCACGTTTCCTGCTGTCTTAGAGACTCTAGAAAGCAAGAGCGTGCTTCTTGCTCTTAAGCAGAGTGTGATCCATGGATGAATACTATGCTGTGTGTTTCCCTCAGAAATGGACTTAAATCCCAGGCTCTGTGTCTTACTACAAGAAAGACTTCGTTTAAGGTAACGGCAGTCACTTTTCAGTTCAAAGGAACTACATCATTCACAAACCTCACACGTTTCTCATCTTAACTGACAAGCATTGGATGTTAGAGGACTAGTGCTTTGTATCTGTTTCAGAAGCAGAGTTGGAATAGATATGGTCTGTATGTGTAGGAAGCACCGTTATTTTGTTCTCAGCAAACTCAGGTTTCCTGATGTCTTAGAGACTCTAGAAAGCAAGAGCATGCTTCTTGTTGTAAAGCAGGTTGTGATCAATGGATGAGAACACTGCTGTGTGTTTCACTTCAGAAATGGAGTTAAATCCCAGGCTCTGTGTCTTTCTACAAGCAAGACTTCGTTTCAGTTAAGGGCAGTCACTTTCCAGCTCAAACGAACTACATCGTTCACTAAGCTCTCACGTTTCTCATCTTAACTGACAAGCATTGGATGTAAGAGGACCAGTGCATTGTATCAGTTTCAGAAGCAGATTTGGATTACATATGGTCTGTATGTGTAGGAAACACCGTTCTTTTGTTCTGGGCAAACTCAGATTTCCTGCAGTATTAGAGACTCTAGAAAGCAAGAGCATGCTTCTTGCTCTAAAGCACAGTGTGATCCATGGATGAGAACTATGCTGTGTGTTTCCCTTAAGAAATGGAGTTAAATCTCAGGCTCTGAGTCTTCCTACAGGCAAGACTTCGTTTCAGGTAAGGTCAGTCACTTTTCAGTTAAAGGAACTACATCGTTCACTAAGCTCACACGTTTCTCATCTTAACAGACAAGCATTGGATGTTAGAGGACCAGTGCTTTGTATCAGTTTCAGAAGCAGAGTTGGACTATATAATGTCCGTATGTGTAGGAAACACCGTTCTTTTCTTCTCAGCACACGCACATTTCCTGCTGTCTTAGACTCTAGAAAGCAAGAGCGTGCTTCTTGCTCTAAAGCAGAGTGTGATCCATGGACGAGAACTATGCTGTGTGTTTCCCTTCAGAAATGGAGTTAATTCCCAGGCTCTGTGTCTTCCTACAGGCAAACTTCGTTTCAGGTAAGGGCAGTCACTTTTCAGCTCAAACGAACTACATCTTTCACGGAGCTCACACCTTTCTCATCTTAACAGAAAAGCATTGTATGTTAGAGGACCAGTGCTTTGTATCAATTTCAGAAGCAGAGTTGTACTAGATATTTTCCGTATGTGTAGGAAACACCGTTCTTTTGTTCTCAGCACACTCACGTTTCCTGCTGTCTTAGAGACTCTAGAAGGCAAGAGCGTGCTTCTCACTCTAAAGCAGAGTGTGATCCATGGATGAGAACTATGCTGTGTGTTTCCCTTCAGAAATGGAGTTAAATCCCAGGCTCTGTGTCTTCCTACAAGCAAGACTTTGTTTCAGGTAACGGCAGTCACTTTTCAGCTCAAACGAACTACATCGTTCACTGAGCTCACACGTTTCTCATCTTAACTGAAAAGCATTGGATGTTAGAGGACGAGTGCATTGTATAGTTTCAGAAGAAGATTTGGTCTACATATAATCCGTATGTGTAGGAATCAATGTTCTTTTGTTCTGGGCACACTCAGATTTCCTGCTGTATTTGAGAATCTAGAAAGCAAGAGCGTGCTTCTTGCTCTAAAGCATAGTGTGATCCATGGATGAGAACTATGCTGTGTGTTTCCCTTCAGAAATGGAGTTAAATCCCAGGCTCTGTGTCTTCCTACAGGCAAGCCTTCGTTTCAGGTAATGGCAATAACTTTTCAGCTCAACCGAACTACATCATTCACAAAGCTCACACGTTTCTCATCTTAACTGACAAGCATTGGATGTTAGAGGACCAGTGCTTTGTATCAGTTTCAGAAGCAGAGTTGGACTAGATATGGTCTGTATGAGTAAGAAACATCGTTCTTTTATTCTCAGCACACTCACGTTTCCTGCTGTCTTAGAGACTTTAGAAAGCAAGAGCGTGCTTCTCGCTCTAAAGCAGAGTGTGATCAATGGATGAGAACACTGCTGTGTGTTTCACTTCAGAAATGGAGTTAACTCCTAGGCTCTGAGTCTTCCTACAAGCAAGACTTCGTTTCAGGTAAGGGCAGTCAGTTTTCAGCTCAAACGAACTACATCGTTCACGAAGCTCACACGTTTCTCATCTTACCAGAAAAGCATTGGATTTTAGAGGACCAGTGCTTTGTATCAGTTTCAGAAGCAGAGTTGGACTATATAATGTCCGCATGTGTAGGAAACACCGTTCTTTTGTTTTCAGCACACTCACGTTTCCTGCTGTCTTAGAGACTCTAGAAAGCAAGAGCATGCTTCTTGTTGTAAAGCAGGTTGTGATCAATGGATGAGAACACTGCTGTGTGTTTCACTTCAGAAATGGAGTTAAATCCCAGGCTCTGTGTCTTTCTACAAGCAAGACTTCGTTTCAGTTAAGGGCAGTCACTTTCTAGCTCAAACGAACTACATCGTTCACTAAGCTCTCACGTTTCTCATCTTAACTGACAAGCATTGGATGTAAGAGGACCAGTGCATTGTATCAGTTTCAGAAGCAGATTTGGATTACATATGGTCTGTATGTGTAGGAAACACCGTTCTTTTGTTCTGGGCAAACTCAGATTTCCTGCAGTATTAGAGACTCTAGAAAGCAAGAGCATGCTTCTTGCTCTAAAGCACAGTGTGATCCATGGATGAGAACTATGCTGTGTGTTTCCCTTAAGAAATGGAGTTAAATCTCAGGCTCTGAGTCTTCCTACAGGCAAGACTTCGTTTCAGGTAAGGTCAGTCACTTTTCAGTTAAAGGAACTACATCGTTCACTAAGCTCACACGTTTCTCATCTTAACAGACAAGCATTGGATGTTAGAGGACCAGTGCTTTGTATCAGTTTCAGAAGCAGAGTTGGACTATATAATGTCCGTATGTGTAGGAAACACCGTTCTTTTCTTCTCAGCACACGCACATTTCCTGCTGTCTTAGACTCTAGAAAGCAAGAGCGTGCTTCTTGCTCTAAAGCAGAGTGTGATCCATGGACGAGAACTATGCTGTGTGTTTCCCTTCAGAAATGGAGTTAATTCCCAGGCTCTGTGTCTTCCTACAGGCAAACTTCGTTTCAGGTAAGGGCAGTCACTTTTCAGCTCAAACGAACTACATCTTTCACGGAGCTCACACCTTTCTCATCTTAACAGAAAAGCATTGTATGTTAGAGGACCAGTGCTTTGTATCAATTTCAGAAGCAGAGTTGTACTAGATATTTTCCGTATGTGTAGGAAACACCGTTCTTTTGTTCTCAGCACACTCACGTTTCCTGCTGTCTTAGAGACTCTAGAAGGCAAGAGCGTGCTTCTCACTCTAAAGCAGAGTGTGATCCATGGATGAGAACTATGCTGTGTGTTTCCCTTCAGAAATGGAGTTAAATCCCAGGCTCTGTGTCTTCCTACAAGCAAGACTTTGTTTCAGGTAACGGCAGTCACTTTTCAGCTCAAACGAACTACATCGTTCACTGAGCTCACACATTTCTCATCTTAACAGAGAAGCATTGGATGTTAGAGGACCAGTGGTTTGTATCAGTTTAAGAAGCAGAGTTGGACTAGATATGGTCCGTATGTGTAGGAAACACCATTCTTTTGTTCTCAGCACAATCACGTTTCCTGCTGTCTTAGAGACTCTAGAAAGCAAGAGCGTGCTTCTCACTCTAAAGCAGAGTGTGATCCATGGATGAGAACTATGCTGTGTGTTTCCCTTCAGAAATGGAGTTAAATCCCAGGTTCGGTGTCTTCCTACAGGCAAGCCTTCCTTTCAGGTAATGGCAGTAAATTTTCAGCTCAACCGAACTACATCATTCACAAAGCTCACACGTTTCTCATCTTAACTGACAAGCATTGGATGTTAGAGGACCAGTGCTTTGTATCAGTTTCAGAAGCAGAGTTGGACTATATAATGTCCGCATGTGTAGGAAACACCGTTCTTTTGTTTTCAGCACACTCACGTTTCCTGCTGTCTTAGAGACTCTAGAAAGCAAGAGCATGCTTCTTGTTGTAAAGCAGGTTGTGATCAATGGATGAGAACACTGCTGTGTGTTTCACTTCAGAAATGGAGTTAAATCCCAGGCTCTGTGTCTTTCTACAAGCAAGACTTCGTTTCAGTTAAGGGCAGTCACTTTCCAGCTCAAACGAACTACATCGTTCACTAAGCTCTCACGTTTCTCATCTTAACTGACAAGCATTGGATGTAAGAGGACCAGTGCATTGTATCAGTTTCAGAAGCAGATTTGGATTACATATGGTCTGTATGTGTAGGAAACACCGTTCTTTTGTTCTGGGCAAACTCAGATTTCCTGCAGTATTAGAGACTCTAGAAAGCAAGAGCATGCTTCTTGCTCTAAAGCACAGTGTGATCCATGGATGAGAACTATGCTGTGTGTTTCCCTTAAGAAATGTAGTTAAATCTCAGGCTCTGAGTCTTCCTACAGGCAAGACTTCGTTTCAGGTAAGGTCAGTCACTTTTCAGTTAAAGGAACTACATCGTTCACTAAGCTCACACGTTTCTCATCTTAACAGACAAGCATTGGATGTTAGAGGACCAGTGCTTTGTATCAGTTTCAGAAGCAGAGTTGGACTATATAATGTCCGTATGTGTAGGAAACACTGTTCTTTTCTTCTCAGCACACGCACATTTCCTGCTGTCTTAGACTCTAGAAAGCAAGAGCGTGCTTCTTGCTCTAAAGCAGAGTGTGATCCATGGACGAGAACTATGCTGTGTGTTTCCCTTCAGAAATGGAGTTAATTCCCAGGCTCTGTGTCTTCCTACAGGCAAACTTCGTTTCAGGTAAGGGCAGTCACTTTTCAGCTCAAACGAACTACATCTTTCACGGAGCTCACACCTTTCTCATCTTAACAGAAAAGGATTGTATGTTAGAGGACCAGTGCTTTGTATCAATTTCAGAAGCAGAGTTGTACTAGATATTTTCCGTATGTGTAGGAAACACCGTTCTTTTGTTCTCAGCACACTCACGTTTCCTGCTGTCTTAGAGACTCTAGAAGGCAAGAGCGTGCTTCTCACTCTAAAGCAGAGTGTGATCCATGGATGAGAACTATGCTGTGTGTTTCCCTTCAGAAATGGAGTTAAATCCCAGGCTCTGTGTCTTCCTACAAGCAAGACTTTGTTTCAGGTAACGGCAGTCACTTTTCAGCTCAAACGAACTACATCGTTCACTGAGCTCACACGTTTCTCATCTTAACTGAAAAGCATTGGATGTTAGAGGACGAGTGCATTGTATAGTTTCAGAAGAAGATTTGGTCTACATATAATCCGTATGTGTAGGAATCAATGTTCTTTTGTTCTGGGCACACTCAGATTTCCTGCTGTATTTGAGAATCTAGAAAGCAAGAGCGTGCTTCTTGCTCTAAAGCATAGTGTGATCCATGGATGAGAACTATGCTGTGTGTTTCCCTTCAGAAATGGAGTTAAATCCCAGGCTCTGTGTCTTCCTACAGGCAAGCCTTCGTTTCAGGTAATGGCAATAACTTTTCAGCTCAACCGAACTACATCATTCACAAAGCTCACACGTTTCTCATCTTAACTGACAAGCATTGGATGTTAGAGGACCAGTGCTTTGTATCAGTTTCAGAAGCAGAGTTGGACTAGATATGGTCTGTATGAGTAAGAAACATCGTTCTTTTATTCTCAGCACACTCACGTTTCCTGCTGTCTTAGAGACTTTAGAAAGCAAGAGCGTGCTTCTCGCTCTAAAGCAGAGTGTGATCAATGGATGAGAACACTGCTGTGTGTTTCACTTCAGAAATGGAGTTAACTCCTAGGCTCTGAGTCTTCCTACAAGCAAGACTTCGTTTCAGGTAAGGGCAGTCAGTTTTCAGCTCAAACGAACTACATCGTTCACGAAGCTCACACGTTTCTCATCTTACCAGAAAAGCATTGGATTTTAGAGGACCAGTGCTTTGTATCAGTTTCAGAAGCAGAGTTGGACTATATAATGTCCGCATGTGTAGGAAACACCGTTCTTTTGTTTTCAGCACACTCACGTTTCCTGCTGTCTTAGAGACTCTAGAAAGCAAGAGCATGCTTCTTGTTGTAAAGCAGGTTGTGATCAATGGATGAGAACACTGCTGTGTGTTTCACTTCAGAAATGGAGTTAAATCCCAGGCTCTGTGTCTTTCTACAAGCAAGACTTCGTTTCAGTTAAGGGCAGTCACTTTCTAGCTCAAACGAACTACATCGTTCACTAAGCTCTCACGTTTCTCATCTTAACTGACAAGCATTGGATGTAAGAGGACCAGTGCATTGTATCAGTTTCAGAAGCAGATTTGGATTACATATGGTCTGTATGTGTAGGAAACACCGTTCTTTTGTTCTGGGCAAACTCAGATTTCCTGCAGTATTAGAGACTCTAGAAAGCAAGAGCATGCTTCTTGCTCTAAAGCACAGTGTGATCCATGGATGAGAACTATGCTGTGTGTTTCCCTTAAGAAATGGAGTTAAATCTCAGGCTCTGAGTCTTCCTACAGGCAAGACTTCGTTTCAGGTAAGGTCAGTCACTTTTCAGTTAAAGGAACTACATCGTTCACTAAGCTCACACGTTTCTCATCTTAACAGACAAGCATTGGATGTTAGAGGACCAGTGCTTTGTATCAGTTTCAGAAGCAGAGTTGGACTATATAATGTCCGTATGTGTAGGAAACACCGTTCTTTTCTTCTCAGCACACGCACATTTCCTGCTGTCTTAGACTCTAGAAAGCAAGAGCGTGCTTCTTGCTCTAAAGCAGAGTGTGATCCATGGACGAGAACTATGCTGTGTGTTTCCCTTCAGAAATGGAGTTAATTCCCAGGCTCTGTGTCTTCCTACAGGCAAACTTCGTTTCAGGTAAGGGCAGTCACTTTTCAGCTCAAACGAACTACATCTTTCACGGAGCTCACACCTTTCTCATCTTAACAGAAAAGCATTGTATGTTAGAGGACCAGTGCTTTGTATCAATTTCAGAAGCAGAGTTGTACTAGATATTTTCCGTATGTGTAGGAAACACCGTTCTTTTGTTCTCAGCACACTCACGTTTCCTGCTGTCTTAGAGACTCTAGAAGGCAAGAGCGTGCTTCTCACTCTAAAGCAGAGTGTGATCCATGGATGAGAACTATGCTGTGTGTTTCCCTTCAGAAATGGAGTTAAATCCCAGGCTCTGTGTCTTCCTACAAGCAAGACTTTGTTTCAGGTAACGGCAGTCACTTTTCAGCTCAAACGAACTACATCGTTCACTGAGCTCACACATTTCTCATCTTAACAGAGAAGCATTGGATGTTAGAGGACCAGTGGTTTGTATCAGTTTAAGAAGCAGAGTTGGACTAGATATGGTCCGTATGTGTAGGAAACACCATTCTTTTGTTCTCAGCACAATCACGTTTCCTGCTGTCTTAGAGACTCTAGAAAGCAAGAGCGTGCTTCTCACTCTAAAGCAGAGTGTGATCCATGGATGAGAACTATGCTGTGTGTTTCCCTTCAGAAATGGAGTTAAATCCCAGGTTCGGTGTCTTCCTACAGGCAAGCCTTCCTTTCAGGTAATGGCAGTAAATTTTCAGCTCAACCGAACTACATCATTCACAAAGCTCACACGTTTCTCATCTTAACTGACAAGCATTGGATGTTAGAGGACCAGTGCTTTGTATCAGTTTCAGAAGCAGAGTTGGACTATATAATGTCCGCATGTGTAGGAAACACCGTTCTTTTGTTTTCAGCACACTCACGTTTCCTGCTGTCTTAGAGACTCTAGAAAGCAAGAGCATGCTTCTTGTTGTAAAGCAGGTTGTGATCAATGGATGAGAACACTGCTGTGTGTTTCACTTCAGAAATGGAGTTAAATCCCAGGCTCTGTGTCTTTCTACAAGCAAGACTTCGTTTCAGTTAAGGGCAGTCACTTTCCAGCTCAAACGAACTACATCGTTCACTAAGCTCTCACGTTTCTCATCTTAACTGACAAGCATTGGATGTAAGAAGACCAGTGCATTGTATCAGTTTCAGAAGCAGATTTGGATTACATATGGTCTGTATGTGTAGGAAACACCGTTCTTTTGTTCTGGGCAAACTCAGATTTCCTGCAGTATTAGAGACTCTAGAAAGCAAGAGCATGCTTCTTGCTCTAAAGCACAGTGTGATCCATGGATGAGAACTATGCTGTGTGTTTCCCTTAAGAAATGTAGTTAAATCTCAGGCTCTGAGTCTTCCTACAGGCAAGACTTCGTTTCAGGTAAGGTCAGTCACTTTTCAGTTAAAGGAACTACATCGTTCACTAAGCTCACACGTTTCTCATCTTAACAGACAAGCATTGGATGTTAGAGGACCAGTGCTTTGTATCAGTTTCAGAAGCAGAGTTGGACTATATAATGTCCGTATGTGTAGGAAACACTGTTCTTTTCTTCTCAGCACACGCACATTTCCTGCTGTCTTAGACTCTAGAAAGCAAGAGCGTGCTTCTTGCTCTAAAGCAGAGTGTGATCCATGGACGAGAACTATGCTGTGTGTTTCCCTTCAGAAATGGAGTTAATTCCCAGGCTCTGTGTCTTCCTACAGGCAAACTTCGTTTCAGGTAAGGGCAGTCACTTTTCAGCTCAAACGAACTACATCTTTCACGGAGCTCACACCTTTCTCATCTTAACAGAAAAGCATTGTATGTTAGAGGACCAGTGCTTTGTATCAATTTCAGAAGCAGAGTTGTACTAGATATTTTCCGTATGTGTAGGAAACACCGTTCTTTTGTTCTCAGCACACTCACGTTTCCTGCTGTCTTAGAGACTCTAGAAGGCAAGAGCGTGCTTCTCACTCTAAAGCAGAGTGTGATCCATGGATGAGAACTATGCTGTGTGTTTCCCTTCAGAAATGGAGTTAAATCCCAGGCTCTGTGTCTTCCTACAAGCAAGACTTTGTTTCAGGTAACGGCAGTCACTTTTCAGCTCAAACGAACTACATCGTTCACTGAGCTCACACGTTTCTCATCTTAACTGAAAAGCATTGGATGTTAGAGGACGAGTGCATTGTATAGTTTCAGAAGAAGATTTGGTCTACATATAATCCGTATGTGTAGGAATCAATGTTCTTTTGTTCTGGGCACACTCAGATTTCCTGCTGTATTTGAGAATCTAGAAAGCAAGAGCGTGCTTCTTGCTCTAAAGCATAGTGTGATCCATGGATGAGAACTATGCTGTGTGTTTCCCTTCAGAAATGGAGTTAAATCCCAGGCTCTGTGTCTTCCTACAGGCAAGCCTTCGTTTCAGGTAATGGCAATAACTTTTCAGCTCAACCGAACTACATCATTCACAAAGCTCACACGTTTCTCATCTTAACTGACAAGCATTGGATGTTAGAGGACCAGTGCTTTGTATCAGTTTCAGAAGCAGAGTTGGACTAGATATGGTCTGTATGAGTAAGAAACATCGTTCTTTTATTCTCAGCACACTCACGTTTCCTGCTGTCTTAGAGACTTTAGAAAGCAAGAGCGTGCTTCTCGCTCTAAAGCAGAGTGTGATCAATGGATGAGAACACTGCTGTGTGTTTCACTTCAGAAATGGAGTTAACTCCTAGGCTCTGAGTCTTCCTACAAGCAAGACTTCGTTTCAGGTAAGGGCAGTCAGTTTTCAGCTCAAACGAACTACATCGTTCACGAAGCTCACACGTTTCAAATCTTACCAGAAAAGCATTGGATTTTAGAGGACCAGTGCTTTGTATCAGTTTCAGAAGCAGAGTTGGACTATATAATGTCCGCATGTGTAGGAAACACCGTTCTTTTGTTTTCAGCACACTCACGTTTCCTGCTGTCTTAGAGACTCTAGAAAGCAAGAGCATGCTTCTTGTTGTAAAGCAGGTTGTGATCAATGGATGAGAACACTGCTGTGTGTTTCACTTCAGAAATGGAGTTAAATCCCAGGCTCTGTGTCTTTCTACAAGCAAGACTTCGTTTCAGTTAAGGGCAGTCACTTTCTAGCTCAAACGAACTACATCGTTCACTAAGCTCTCACGTTTCTCATCTTAACTGACAAGCATTGGATGTAAGAGGACCAGTGCATTGTATCAGTTTCAGAAGCAGATTTGGATTACATATGGTCTGTATGTGTAGGAAACACCGTTCTTTTGTTCTGGGCAAACTCAGATTTCCTGCAGTATTAGAGACTCTAGAAAGCAAGAGCATGCTTCTTGCTCTAAAGCACAGTGTGATCCATGGATGAGAACTATGCTGTGTGTTTCCCTTAAGAAATGGAGTTAAATCTCAGGCTCTGAGTCTTCCTACAGGCAAGACTTCGTTTCAGGTAAGGTCAGTCACTTTTCAGTTAAAGGAACTACATCGTTCACTAAGCTCACACGTTTCTCATCTTAACAGACAAGCATTGGATGTTAGAGGACCAGTGCTTTGTATCAGTTTCAGAAGCAGAGTTGGACTATATAATGTCCGTATGTGTAGGAAACACCGTTCTTTTCTTCTCAGCACACGCACATTTCCTGCTGTCTTAGACTCTAGAAAGCAAGAGCGTGCTTCTTGCTCTAAAGCAGAGTGTGATCCATGGACGAGAACTATGCTGTGTGTTTCCCTTCAGAAATGGAGTTAATTCCCAGGCTCTGTGTCTTCCTACAGGCAAACTTCGTTTCAGGTAAGGGCAGTCACTTTTCAGCTCAAACGAACTACATCTTTCACGGAGCTCACACCTTTCTCATCTTAACAGAAAAGCATTGTATGTTAGAGGACCAGTGCTTTGTATCAATTTCAGAAGCAGAGTTGTACTAGATATTTTCCGTATGTGTAGGAAACACCGTTCTTTTGTTCTCAGCACACTCACGTTTCCTGCTGTCTTAGAGACTCTAGAAAGCAAGAGCGTGCTTCTCACTCTAAAGCAGAGTGTGATCCATGGATGAGAACTATGCTGTGTGTTTCCCTTCAGAAATGGAGTTAAATCCCAGGCTCTGTGTCTTCCTACAAGCAAGACTTTGTTTCAGGTAACAGCAGTCACTTTTCAGCTCAAACGAACTACATCGTTCACTGAGCTCACACATTTCTCATCTTAACAGAGAAGCATTGGATGTTAGAGGACCAGTGGTTTGTATCAGTTTAAGAAGCAGAGTTGGACTAGATATGGTCCGTATGTGTAGGAAACACCATTCTTTTGTTCTCAGCACAATCACGTTTCCTGCTGTCTTAGAGACTCTAGAAAGCAAGAGCGTGCTTCTCACTCTAAAGCAGAGTGTGATCCATGGATGAGAACTATGCTGTGTGTTTCCCTTCAGAAATGGAGTTAAATCCCAGGCTCGGTGTCTTCCTACAGGCAAGCCTTCGTTTCAGGTAATGGCAGTAAATTTTCAGCTCAACCGAACTACATCATTCACAAAGCTCACACGTTTCTCATCTTAACTGACAAGCATTGGATGTTAGAGGACCAGTGCTTTGTATCAGTTTCAGAAGCAGAGTTGGACTATATAATGTCCGCATGTGTAGGAAACACCGTTCTTTTGTTTTCAGCACACTCACGTTTCCTGCTGTCTTAGAGACTCTAGAAAGCAAGAGCATGCTTCTTGTTGTAAAGCAGGTTGTGATCAATGGATGAGAACACTGCTGTGTGTTTCACTTCAGAAATGGAGTTAAATCCCAGGCTCTGTGTCTTTCTACAAGCAAGACTTCGTTTCAGTTAAGGGCAGTCACTTTCCAGCTCAAACGAACTACATCGTTCACTAAGCTCTCACGTTTCTCATCTTAACTGACAAGCATTGGATGTAAGAGGACCAGTGCATTGTATCAGTTTCAGAAGCAGATTTGGATTACATATGGTCTGTATGTGTAGGAAACACCGTTCTTTTGTTCTGGGCAAACTCAGATTTCCTGCAGTATTAGAGACTCTAGAAAGCAAGAGCATGCTTCTTGCTCTAAAGCACAGTGTGATCCATGGATGAGAACTATGCTGTGTGTTTCCCTTAAGAAATGGAGTTAAATCTCAGGCTCTGAGTCTTCCTACAGGCAAGACTTCGTTTCAGGTAAGGTCAGTCACTTTTCAGTTAAAGGAACTACATCGTTCACTAAGCTCACACGTTTCTCATCTTAACAGACAAGCATTGGATGTTAGAGGACCAGTGCTTTGTATCAGTTTCAGAAGCAGAGTTGGACTATATAATGTCCGTATGTGTAGGAAACACCGTTCTTTTCTTCTCAGCACACGCACATTTCCTGCTGTCTTCGACTCTAGAAAGCAAGAGCGTGCTTCTTGCTCTAAAGCAGAGTGTGATCCATGGACGAGAACTATGCTGTGTGTTTCCCTTCAGAAATGGAGTTAATTCCCAGGCTCTGTGTCTTCCTACAGGCAAACTTCGTTTCAGGTAAGGGCAGTCACTTTTCAGCTCAAACGAACTACATCTTTCACGGAGCTCACACCTTTCTCATCTTAACAGAAAAGCATTGTATGTTAGAGGACCAGTGCTTTGTATCAATTTCAGAAGCAGAGTTGTACTAGATATTTTCCGTATGTGTAGGAAACACCGTTCTTTTGTTCTCAGCACACTCACGTTTCCTGCTGTCTTAGAGACTCTAGAAGGCAAGAGCGTGCTTCTCACTCTAAAGCAGAGTGTGATCCATGGATGAGAACTATGCTGTGTGTTTCCCTTCAGAAATGGAGTTAAATCCCAGGCTCTGTGTCTTCCTACAAGCAAGACTTTGTTTCAGGTAACGGCAGTCACTTTTCAGCTCAAACGAACTACATCGTTCACTGAGCTCACACATTTCTCATCTTAACAGAGAAGCATTGGATGTTAGAGGACCAGTGGTTTGTATCAGTTTAAGAAGCAGAGTTGGACTAGATATGGTCCGTATGTGTAGGAAACACCATTCTTTTGTTCTCAGCACAATCACGTTTCCTGCTGTCTTAGAGACTCTAGAAAGCAAGAGCGTGCTTCTCACTCTAAAGCAGAGTGTGATCCATGGATGAGAACTATGCTGTGTGTTTCCCTTCAGAAATGGAGTTAAATCCCAGGTTCGGTGTCTTCCTACAGGCAAGCCTTCGTTTCAGGTAATGGCAGTAAATTTTCAGCTCAACCGAACTACATCATTCACACAGCTCACACGTTTCTCATCTTAACTGACAAGCATTGGATGTTAGAGGACCAGTGCTTTGTATCAGTTTCAGAAGCAGAGTTGGACTAGATATGGTCTGTATGAGTAAGAAACATCGTTCTTTTGTTCTCAGCACACTCACGTTTCCTCCTGTCTTAGAGACTGTAGAAAGCAAGAGCGTGCTTCTCGCTCTAAAGCAGAGTGTGATCAATGGATGAGAACACTGCTGTGTGTTTCACTTCAGAAATGGAGTTAACTCCTAGGCTCTGAGTCTTCCTACAAGCAAGACTTCGTTTCAGGTAATGGCAGTCAGTTTTCTGCTCAAATGAACTACATCGTTCACAAAGCTCACACGTTTCTCATCTTAACTCACAAGCATTCGATGTTAGAGGACCAGTGCTTTTTATCAGTTTCAGAAGAAGAGTTGGACTAGATATGGTCTGAATGTGTAGGAAACACCGTTCTTTTGTTCTCAGCACACTCACGTTTCCTGCTGTCTTAAAGAATCTAGAAATCAAGAGCGTGCTTCTCGCTCTAAAGCAGAGTGTGATCCATGGATGAGAACTATGATGTGTGTTTCCTTCAGAAATGGAGTTAAATCCCAGGCTCTGTGTCTTCCTACATGCAAGACTTCGTTTCAGGTAAGGGCAGTCAATTTTCAGTTAAAGGAACTACATCGTTCACTAAGCTCACACGTTTCTCATCTTAAAAGACAAGCATTGGATGTTAGAGGACCAGTGCTTTTTATCAGTTTCAGAAGAAGATTTGGACTACATATGGTCCGTATGTGTAGGAAACACCGTTCTTTTGTTCTGGGCACACTCAGATTTCCTGCAGTATTAGAGACTCTAGAAAGCAAGAGCATGCTTCTTGCTCTAAAGCACAGTGTGATCCATGGATGAGAACTATGCTGTGTGTTTCCCTTCAGAAATGGAGTTAAATCCCAGGCTCTGAGTCTTCCTACAGGCAAGACTTCGTTTCAGGTAAGGGCAGTCACTTTTCAGTTAAAGGAACTACATCGTTCACTAAGCTCACACGTTTCTCATCTTAACAGGCAAGCATTGGATGTTAGAGGACCAGTGCTTTGTATCAGTTTCAGAATCAGAGTTGGACTATATAATGTCCGTATGTGTAGCAAACACCGTTCTTTTCTTCTCAGCACACTCACATTTCCTGCTGTCTTAGAGACTCTAGAAAGCAAGAGCGTGCTTCTTGCTCTAAAGCAGAGTGTGATCCATGGACGAGAACTATGCTGTGTGTTTCCCTTCAGAAAAGGAGTTAAATCCCAGGCTCAGTGTCTTCCTACAGGCAACTTCGTTTCAGGTAAGGGCATTCACTTTTCAGCTCAAACGAACTACATCTTTCACGGAGCTCACACCTTTCTCATCATAACAGAAAAGCATTGTATGTTAGAGGACCAGTGCTTTGTATCAGTTTCAGAAGCAGAGTTGTACTAGATATTGTCCGTATGTGTAGGAAACACCGTTCTTTTCTTCTCAGCACACTCACGTTTCCTGCTGTCTTAGAGACTCTAGAAAGCAAGAGCGTGCTTCTCACTATAAAGCAGAGTGTGATCCATGGATGAGAACTATGCTGTGTGTTTCCCTTCAGAAATGGAGTTAAATCCCAGGCTCTGTGTCTTCCTACAAGCAAGACTTTGTTTCAGGTAAGGGCAGTCACTTTTCAGCTCAAACGAACTACATCGTTCACTGAGCTCACACGTTTGTCATCTTAACAGAGAAGCATTGGATGTTAGAGGAACAGTGCTTTGTATCAGTTTAAGAAGCAGAGTTGATCTAGATATGGTACGTATGTGTAGGAAACACCGTTCTTTTGTTCTCAGCACACTCATGTTTCCTGCTGTCTTAGAGACTCTAGAAAGCAAGAGCGTGCTTCTCACTCTAAAGCAGAGTGTGATCCATGGATGAGAACTATGCTGTGTGTTTCCCTTCAGAAATGGAGCTAAATCCCAGGCTCTGTGTCTTCCTACAGGCAAGCCTTCGTTTCAGGAAATGGCAGTCACTTTTCAGCTCAACCGAACTACATCATTCACAAAGCTCACACGTTTCTCATCTTAACTGACAAGCATTGGATGTTAGAGGACCAGTGCTTTGTATCAGTTTCAGAAGCAGAGTTGGACTAGATATGGTCTGTATGAGTAAGAAACATCGTTCTTTTGTTCTCAGCACACTCACGTTTCCTGCTGTCTTAGAGACTTTAGAAAGCAAGAGAGTGCTTCTCGCTCTAAAGCAGAGTGTGATCAATGGATGAGAACACTGCTGTGTGTTTCATTTCAGAAATGGAGTTAACTCCTAGGCTCTGAGTCTTCCTACAAGCAAGACTTCGTTTCAGGTAAGGGCAGTCACTTTTCAGTTAAAGGAACTACATCGTTCACTAAGCTCACACGTTTCTCATCTTAAAAGACAAGCATTGGATGTTAGAGGACTAGTGCTTTTTATCATCTTCAGAAGCAGAGTTGGAGTATATAATGTCCGTATGTGTAGGAAACACCGTTCTTTTCTTCTCAGCACACTCACGTTTCCTGTTGTCTTAGAGACTCTAGAAAGCAAGAGCGTGTTTCTCGCTCTAAAGCAGAGTGTGATCCATGGATGAGAACTATGCTGTGTGTTTCCCTTCAGAAATGGAGTTAAATCCCAGGCTCTGTGTCTTCCTATAGGCAAGACTTCGTTTCAGGTAAGGGCAGTCAGTTTTCTGCTCAAACGAACTACATCGTTCACGAAGCTCACACGTTACTCATCTTAACTGACAAGCATTGGATGTTAGAGGACCAGTGCTTTGTATCAGTTTCAGAAGAAGAGTTGGACTAGATATGGTCCGTATGTGTAGGAAACACCGTTCTTTGTTCTCAGCACACTCACGTTTCCTGCTGTCTTAGAGAATCTAGAAAGCAAGAGCGTGCTTCTCGCTCTAAAGCAGAGTGTGATCCATGGATGAATACTATGCTGTCTGTTTCCCTCAGAAATGGACTTAAATCCCAGGCTCTGTGTCTTCCTACAGGCAACTTCGTTTCAGGTAAGGGCAGTCACTTTTCAGCTCAAACGAACTACATCTTTCACGGAGCTCACACCTTTCTCATCTTAACAGAAAAGCATTGTATGTTAGAGGACCAGTGCTTTGTATCAGTTTCAGAAGCAGAGTTGTACTAGATATTGTCCGTATGTGTAGGAAACACCGTTCTTTTCTTCTCAGCACACTCACGTTTCCTGCTGTCTTAGAGACTCTAGAAAGCAAGAGCGTGCTTCTTGCTCTAAAGCAGAGTGTGATCCATGGATGAATACTATGCTGTGTGTTTCCCTCAGAAATGGACTTAAATCCCAGGCTCTGGGTCTTACTACAAGAAAGACTTCGTTTAAGGTAACAGCAGTCACTTTTCAGTTCAAAGGAACTAAATCATTCACAAACCTCACACGTTTCTCATCTTAACTGACAAGCATTGGATGTTAGAGGACTAGTGCTTTGTATCTGTTTCAGAAGCAGAGTTGGACTAGATATGGTCTGTATGTGTAGGAAGCACCGTTATTTTGTTCTCAGCAAACTCCGGTTTCCTGATGTCTTAGAGACTCTAGAAAGCAAGATCGTGCTTCTTGCTCTAAAGCGGAGTGTGATCCATGGATGAGAACTATGCTGTGTGTTTCCCTTCAGAAATGGAGTTAAATCCCAGGCTCTATGTCTTCCTACAGGCAAGAATTCGTTTCAGGTAAGGGCAGTCACTTTTCAGTTAAAGGAAGTACATCGTTCACTAAGCTCACACGTTTCTCATCTTAACAGACAAGCATTGGATGTTAGAGGACCAATGCTTTGTATCAGTTTAAGAAGCAGAGTTGGACTAGATATGGTACGTATGTGTAGGAAACACCGTTCTTTTGTTCTCAGCACACTCACGTTTCCTGCTGTCTTAGAGACTCTAGAAAGCAAGAGCGTGCTTCTTATTCTAAAGCAGAGTGTGATCAATGGATGAGACAATGCTGTGTGTTTCACTTCAGAAATGGAGTTAAATCCCGTGCTCTGAGTCTCCCTACAAGCAAGACTTCGTTTCAGGTAAGGGCAGTCACTTTTCTGCTCAAACGAACTACTTTGTTCACGAAGCTCACACGTTTCTCATCTTAACTGAAAAGCATTGGATGTTAGAGGACGAGTGCATTGTATAGTTTCAGAAGAAGATTTGGACTACATATAATCCGTATGTGTAGGAATCAATGTTCTTTTGTTCTGGGCACACTCAGATTTCCTGCTGTATTTGAGAATCTAGAAAGCAAGAGCGTGCTTCTTGCTCTAAAGCATAGTGTGATCCATGGATGAGAACTATGCTGTGTGTTTCCCTTCAGAAATGGAGTTAAATCCCAGGCTCTGTGTCTTCCTACAGGCAAGCCTTCGTTTCAGGTAATGGCAATAACTTTTCAGCTCAACAGAACTACATCATTCACAAAGCTCACACGTTTCTCATCTTAACTGACAAGCATTGGATGTTAGAGGACCAGTGCTTTGTATCAGTTTCAGAAGCAGAGTTGGACTAGATATGGTCTGTATGAGTAAGAAACATCGTTCTTTTATTCTCAGCACACTCACGTTTCCTGCTTTCTTAGAGACTTTAGAAAGCAAGAGCGTGCTTCTCGCTCTAAAGCAGAGTGTGATCAATGGATGAGAACACTGCTGTGTGTTTCACTTCAGAAATGGAGTTAACTCCTAGGCTCTGAGTCTTCCTACAAGCAAGACTTCGTTTCAGGTAAGGGCAGTCAGTTTTCAGCTGAAACGAACTACATCGTTCACGAAGCTCACACGTTCTCATCTTACCAGAAAAGCATTGGATTTTAGAGGACCAGTGCTTTGTATCAGTTTCAGAAGCAGAGTTGGACTATATAATGTCCTCATGTGTAGGAAACACCGTTCTTTTGTTTTCAGCACACTCACGTTTCCTGCTGTCTTAGAGACTCTAGAAAGCAAGAGCGTGCTTCTTGTTGTAAAGCAGGTTGTGATCAATGGATGAGAACACTGCTGTGTGTTTCACTTCAGAAATGGAGTTAAATCCCAGGCTCTGTGTCTTTCTACAAGCAAGACTTCGTTTCAGTTAAGGGCAGTCACTTTCCAGCTGAAACGAACTACATCGTTCACTAAGCTCTCACGTTTCTCATCTTAACTGACAAGCATTGGATGTAAGAGGACCAGTGCATTGTATCAGTTTCAGAAGCAGATTTGGATTACATATGGTCCGTATGTGTAGGAAACACCCTTCTTTTGTTCTGGGCAAACTCAGATTTCCTGCAGTATTAGAGACTCTAGAAAGCAAGAGCATGCTTCTTGCTCTAAAGCACAGTGTGATCCATGGATGAGAACTATGCTGTGTGTTTGCCTTAAGAAATGGAGTTAAATCTCAGGCTCTGAGTCTTCCTACAGGCAAGACTTCGTTTCAGGTAAAGGCAGTCACTTTTCAGTTAAAGGAACTACATCGTTCACTAAGCTCACACGTTTCTCATCTTAACAGACAAGCATTGGATGTTAGAGGACCAGTGCTTTGTATCAGTTTCAGAAGCAGAGTTGGACTATATAATGTCCGTATGTGTAGGAAACACCGTTCTTTTCTTCTCAGCACACGTACATTTCCTGCTGTCTTAGAGACTCTAGAAAGCAAGAGCGTGCTTCTTGCTCTAAATCAGAGTGTGATCCATGGACGAGAACTATGCTGTGTGTTTCCCTTCAGAAATGGAGTTAATTCCCAGGCTCTGTGTCTTCCTACAGGCAAACTTCGTTTCAGGTAAGGGCAGTCACTTTTCAGCTCAAACGAACTACATCTTTCATGGAGCTCACACCTTTCTCATCTTAACAGAAAAGCATTGTATGTTAGAGGACCAGTGCTTTGTATCAATTTCAGAAGCAGAGTTGTACTAGATATTTTCCGTTTGTGTAGGAAACACCGTTCTTTTGTTCTCAGCACACTCACGTTTCCTGCTGTCTTAGAGACTCTAGAAAGCAAGAGCGTGCTTCTCACTCTAAAGCAGAGTGTGATCCATGGATGAGAACTATGCTGTGTGTTTCCCTTCAGAAATGGAGTTAAATCCCAGGCTCTGTGTCTTCCTACAAGCAAGACTTTGTTTCAGGTAACGGCAGTCACTTTTCAGCTCAAACGAACTACATCGTTCACTGAGCTCACACATTTCTCATCTTAACAGAGAAGCATTGGATGTTAGAGGACCAGTGCTTTGTATCAGTTTCAGAAGCAGAGTTGGACTAGATATGGTCTGTATGAGTAAGAAACATCGTTCTTTTGTTCTCAGCACACTCAAGTTTCCTGCTGTCTTAGAGACTTTAGAAAGCAAGAGCGTGCTTCTCGCTCTAAAGCAGAGTGTGATCAATGGATGAGAACACTGCTGTGTGTTTCACTTCAGAAATGGAGTTAACTCCTAGGCTCTGAGTCTTCCTACAAGCAAGACTTCGTTTCAGGTTATTCCAGTCAGTTTTCTGCTCAAATGAACTACATCGTTCACAAAGCTCACACGTTTCTCATCTTAACTGACAAGCATTCGATGTTAGAGGACCAGTGCTTTTTATCAGTTTCAGAAGAAGAGTTGGACTAGATATGGTCTGAATGTGTAGGAAACACCGTTCTTTTGTTCTCAGCACACTCACGTTTCCTGCTGTCTTAAAGAATCTAGAAATCAAGAGCGTGCTTCTCGCTCTAAAGCAGAGTGTGATCCATGGATGAGAACTATGATGTGAGTTTCCTTCAGAAATGGAGTTAAATCCCAGGCTCTGTGTCTTCCTACATGCAAGACTTCGTTTCAGGTAACGGCAGTCACTTTTCAGTTCAAAGGAACTACATCATTCACAAACCTCACACGTTTCTCATCTTAACTGACAAGCATTGGATGTTAGAGGACTAGTGCTTTGTATCTGTTTCAGAAGCAGAGTTGGACTAGATATGGTCTGTATGTGTAGGAAGCACCGTTATTTTGTTCTCAGCAAACTCAGGTTTCCTGATGTCTTAGAGACTCTAGAAAGCAAGATCGTGCTTCTTGCTCTAAAGCGTAGTGTGATCCATGGATGAGAACTATGCTGTGTGTTTCCCTTCAGAAATGGAGTTAAATCCCAGGCTCTATGTCTTCCTACAGGCAAGAATTCGTTTCAGGTAAGGGCAGTCACTTTTCAGTTAAAGGAAGTACATCGTTCACTAAGCTCACACGTTTCTCATCTTAACAGACAAGCATTGGATGTTAGAGGACCAGTGCTTTGTATCAGTTTAAGAAGCAGAGTTGGACTAGATATGGTACGTATGTGTAGGAAACACCGTTCTTTTGTTCTCAGCACACTCACGTTTCCTGCTGTCTTAGAGACTCTAGAAAGCAAGAGCGTGCTTCTTATTCTAAAGCAGAGTGTGATCAATGGATGAGACAATGCTGTGTGTTTCACTTCAGAAATGGAGTTAAATCCCGTGCTCTGAGTCTCCCTACAAGCAAGACTTCGTTTCAGGTAAGGGCAGTCACTTTTCTGCTCAAACGAACTACATTGTTCACGAAGCCCACACGTTTCTCATCTTAACTGAAAAGCATTGGATGTTAGAGGACGAGTGCATTGTATAGTTTCAGAAGAAGATTTGGACTACATATAATCTGTATGTGTAGGAATCAATGTTCTTTTGTTCTGGGCACACTCAGATTTCCTGCTGTATTTGAGAATCTAGAAAGCAAGAGCGTGCTTCTTGCTCTAAAGCAGAGTGTGATCAATGGATGAGAACACTGCTGTGTGTTTCACTTCAGAAATGGAGTTAACTCCTAGGCTCTGAGTCTTCCTACAAGCAAGACTTCGTTTCAGGTAAGGGCAGTCACTTTTCAGTTAAAGGAACTACATCGTTCACTAAGCTCACACGTTTCTCATCTTAAAAGACAAGCATTGGATGTTAGAGGACCAGTGCTTTGTATCATTTTCAGTAGCAGATTTGGACTAGATATGGTCCATATGTGTAGGAAACACCGTTCTTTTGTTCTCAGCAAACTCATGTTTCCTGATGTCTTAGAGACTCTAGAAAGCAAGTTCGTGCTTCTTGTTCTAAAGCAGAGTGTGATCAATGGATGAGAATACTGCTGTGTGTTTCACTTCAGAAATGGAGTTAAATGCCAGGCTCTGTGTCTTCCTACAGGCAAGACTTCGTTTCAGGTAAGGGCAGTCACTTTTCAGTTAAAGGAACTACATCGTTCACTAAGCTCACACGTTTCTCATCTTAAAAGACAAGCATTGGATGTTAGAGGACCAGTGCTTTTTATCAGCTTCAGAAGCAGAGTTGGACTATATAATGTCCGTATGTGTAGGAAACACCGTTCTTTTCTTCTGAGCACACTCACGTTTCCTGTTGTCTTAGAGACTCTAGAAAGCAAGAGCGTGCTACTCGCTCTAAAGCAGAGTGTGATCCATGGATGAGAACTATGCTGTGTGTTTCCCTTCAAAAATGGAGTTAAATCCCAGGCTCTGTGTCTTCCTATAGGCAAGACTTCGTTTCAGGTAAGGGCAGTCACTTTTCAGCTCAAACGAACTACATCCTTCACTGAGCTCACACGTTTCTCATCTTAACAGAGAAGCATTGGATGTTAGAGGACAAGTGCATTGTATCAGTTTCAGAAGAAGATTTGGACTACATATAATCCATATGTGTAGGAAACAATGTTATTTTGTTCTGGGCACACTCAGATTTCCTGCTGTATTAGAGACTCTAGAAAGCAAGAGCGTGCTTCTTGCTCTAAAGCAGAGTGTGATCCATGGATGAGAACTATGCTGTGAGTTTCCCTTCAGAAATGGAATTAAATCCCAGGCTCTGTGTCTTCCTACAGGAAGACTTCGTTTCAGGTAATGGCAGTAACTTTTCAGCTCAAACAAACTACATCGTTCACGAAGCTCACACGTTTCTCATCTTACCAGACAAGCATTGGATTTTAGAGGACCAGTGCTTTGTATCAGTTTCAGAAGCAGAGTTGGACTATATAATGTCCTTATGTGTAGGAAACACCGTTCTTTTGTTCTGGACACACTCAGATTTCCTGCAGTATTAGAGACTCTAGAAAGCAAGAGCGTGCTTCTTGCTCTAAAGCAGAGTGTGATCCATGGGTGAGAACTATGCTGTGTGTTTCCCTTCAGAAATGGAGTTAAATCCCAGGCTCTGTGTCTTTCTACAGGCAAGAATTCGTTTAAGGTAAGGGCAATCACTTTTCAGCTCAAACGAACTACATCGTTCATGAAGCTCACACGTTTCTCATCTTAACAGACAAGCATTGGATTTTAGAGGACCAGTGCTTTGTATCAGTTTAAGAAGCAGAGTTGGACTAGATATGGTCCGTATGTGTAGGAAACACCGTTCTTTTGTTCTCAGCACACTCAACGTTTCCTGCTGTCTTAGAGACTCTAGAAAGCAAGAGCGTGCTTCTTGCTCTAAAGCAGAGTGTGATCCATGGATGAGAACTATGCTGTGTGTTTCACTTCAGAAATGGAGTTAAATCCCAGGCTCTGTGTCTTCCTACAGGCAAGACTTCGTTTCAGGTAATGGCAGTAACTTTTCAGCTCAACAAACTACATAGTTCACGAAGCTCACACGTTTCTCATCTTAACAGACAAGCATTGGATTTTAGAGGACCAGTGCTTTGTATCAGTTTCAGAAGCAGAGTTGGACTATATAATGTCCGTATGTGTAGGAAACACCGTTCTTTTATTCTCAGCACACTCACGTTTCCTGCTGTCTTAGAGACTCTAGAAAGCAAGAGCATGCTTCTTGTTCTAAAGCATGGTGTGATCAATGGATGAGAACACTGCTGTGTGTTTCCCTTCAGAAAAGGAGTTAAATCCCAGGCTCTGAGTCTTCCTACAAGCAAGACTTCGTTTCAGGTAAGGGCAGTCAGTTTTCTGTCAAATGAACTACATCATTCACGAAGCTCACACATTTCTCATCTTAACTGACAAGCATTCGATGTAGAGGACCAGTGCTTTGTTTCAGTTTCAGAAGCCGAGTTGGACTAGATATGGTCCGTATGTGTAGGAAACACCGTTCTTTGGTCTCAGCACACTCACGTTTCCTGCTGTCTTAGAGAATCTAGAAAGCAAGAGCGTGCTTCTCGCTCTAAAGCAGAGTGTGATCCATGGATGAGAACTATGATGTGTGTTTCCTTCAGAAGTGGAGTTAAATCCCAGGCTCTGTGTCTTCCTACAAGCAAGACTTCGTTTCAGCTAAGGGCAGTCACTTTCCAGCTCAAACGAACTACATCGTTCACTAAGCTCACACGTTTCTCATCTTAACTGACAAGCATTGGATGTAAGAGGACCAGTGCATTGTATCAGTTTCAGAAGCAGATTTGGACTACATATGGTCCGTATGTGTAGGAAACACCGTTCTTTTGTTCTCAGCACACTCACGTTTCCTGCTGTCTTAGAGACTCTAGAACGCAAGAGCGTGCTTCTTGTTCTAAAGCAGAGTGTGATCAATGGATGAGAACTATGCTGTGTGTTTCACTTCAGAAATGGAGTTAACTCCTAGGCTCTGAGTCTTCCTACAAGCAAGACTTCGTTTCAGGTAAGGGCAGTCACTTTTCAGTTAAAGGAACTACATCGTTCACTAAGCTCACACGTTTCTCATCTTAAAAGACAAGCATTGGATGTTAGAGGACCAGTGCTTTGTATAAGTTTCTGAAGCAGAGTTGGACTATATAATGTCCGTATGTGTAGGAAACACCGTTCTTTTGTTCTCAGCACACTCACGTTTCCTGCTGTCTTAGAGACTTTAGAAATCATGAGCGTGCTTCTCGCTCTAAAGCAGAGTGTGATCCATGGATGAAAACTATGCTGTGTGTTTCCCTTCATAAAATGAGTTAAATCCCAGGCTCTATGTCTTCCTACAAGCAAGACTTCGTTTCAGGCAAGGGCATTCACTTTTCAGCTCAAACGAACTACATCTTTCACAGAGCTCACACGTTCTCATCTTAACAGACAAGCATTGGATGTTAGAGGACCAGTGCTTTGTATCATTTTCAGTAGCAGAGTTGGACTAGATATGGTCCGTATGTGTAGGAAACACCGTTCTTTTGTTCTCAGCAAATCACATTTCCTGCTGTCTTAGAGACTCTAGAAAGCAAGAGCGTGCTTCTTTTACTAAAGCAGAGTGTGATCAATGGATGAGAACACTGCTGTGTGTTTCACTTCAGAAATGGAGTTAAATCCCAGGCTCTGAGTCTTCCTAAATGCAAGACTTCGTTTCAGGTAAGGGCAGTCACTTTTCAGCTCAAACGAACTACATCCTTCACTGAGCTCACACGTTTCTCATCTTAACAGAGAAGCATTGGATGTTAGAGGACCAGTGCATTGTATCAGTTTCAGAAGAAGATTTGGACTACATATAATCCGTATGTGTAGGAAACAATGTTATTTTGTTCTGGGCACACTCAGATTTCCTGCTGTATTAGAGACTCTAGAAAGCAAGAGCGTGCTTCTTGCTCTAAAGCAGAGTGTGATCCATGGGTGAGAACTATGCTGTGTGTTTCCCTTCAGAAATGGAGTTAAATCCCAGGCTCTGTGTCTTTCTACAGGCAAGATTTCGTTTAAGGTAAGGGCAGTCACTTTTCAGCTCAAATGAACTACATCGTTCACGAAGCTCACACGTTTCTCATCTTAACAGACAAGCATTGGATTTTAGAGGACCAGTGCTTTGTATCAGTTTAAGAAGCAGAGTTGGACTAGATATGGTCCGTATGTGTAGGAAACACCGTTCTTTTGTTCTCAGCACACGCAACGTTTCCTGCTGTCTTAGAGACTCTAGAAAGCAAGAGCGTGCTTCTTGCTCTAAAGCAGAGTGTGATCCATGGATGAGACAATGCTGTGTGTTTCACTTCAGAAATGGAGTTAAATCCCGTGCTCTGAGTCTCCCTACAAGCAAGACTTCGTTTCAGGTAATGGCAGTCACCTTTCTGCTCAAAGGAACTACATCGTTCACGAAGCTCACACGTTTCTCATCTTAACTGACAAGCATTGGATGTTAGAGGACCAGTGCATTGTATCAGTTTCAGAAGAAGATTTGGACTACATATAATCCGTATGTGTAGGAAACAATGTTCTTTTGTTCTGGGCACACTCAGATTTCCTGCTGTATTTGAGAATCTAGAAAGCAAGAGCGTGATTCTTGCTCTAAAGCATAGTGTGATCCATGGATGAGAACTATGCTGTGTGTTTCCCTTCAGAAATGGAGTTAAATCCCAGGCTCTGTGTCTTCCTACAGGCAAGCCTTCGTTTCAGGTAATGGCAGTAACTTTTCAGCTCAACCAAACTACATCATTCACAAAGCTCACACGTTTCTCATCTTAACTGACAAGCATTGGATGTTAGAGGACCAGTGCTTTGTATCAGTTTCAGAAGCAGATTTGGACTAGATATGGTCTCTATGAGTAAGAAACATCGTTCTTTTGTTCTCAGCACACTCACGTTTCCTGCTGTCTTAGAGACTTTAGAAAGCAAGAGCGTGCTTCTCGCTCTAAAGCAGAATGTGATCAATGGATGAGAACACTGCTGTGTGTTTCACTCAGAAATGGAGTTAACTCCTAGGCTCTGAGTCTTCCTACAAGCAAGACTTCGTTTCAGGTAAGGGCAGTCACTTTTCAGTTAAAGGAACTACATCGATCACTAAGCTCACACGTTTCTCATCTTAAAAGACAAGCATTGGATGTTAGAGGACCAGTGCTTTGTATAAGTTTCAGAAGCAGAGTTGGACTATATAATGTCCGTATGTGTAGGAAACACCGTTCTTTTCTTCTCAGCACACTCACGTTTCCTGCTGTCTTAGAGACTCTAGAAAGCAAGAGCGTGCTTCTTGTTCTAAGGCAGGGTGTGATCAATGGATGAGAACACTGCTGTGTGTTTCCCTTCAGAAAAGGAGTTAAATCCCAGGCTCTGAGTCTTCCTACAAGCAAGACTTCGTTTCAGGTAAGGGCAGTCAGTTTTGTGTCAAATGAACTACATCGTTCACGAAGCTCACAGGCTTCTCATCTTAACTGACAAGCATTCGATGTAGAGGACCAGTGCTTTGTATCAGTTTCAGAAGAAGAGTTGGACTAGATATGGTCCGTATGTGTAGGATACACCGTTCTTTTGTTCTCAGCACACTCACGTTTCCTGCTGTCCTAGAGAATCTAGAAAGCAAGAGCGTGCTTCTCGCTCTAAAGCAGAGTGTGATCCATGGATGAGAACTATGATGCGTGTTTCCTCCAGAAATGGAGTTAAATCCCAGGCTCTGTGTCTTACTACAAGCAAGACTTCAATTCAGGTAAGGGCAGTCACTTTCCAGCTCAAATGAACTACATCGTTCACTAAGCTCACACGTTTCTCATCTTAACAGACAAGCATTGGATGTTAGAGGACCAGTGCTTTGTATCAGTTTAAGAAGCAGAGTTGGAGTATATATGGTCCGTATGTGTAGGAAACACCGTTCTTTTGTTCTCAGCACACTCACGTTTCCTGCTGTCTTAGAGACTCTAGAAAGCAAGAGCGTGCTTCTTGTTCTAAAGCAGAGTATGATCAATGGATGAGAACACTGCTGTGTGTTTCACTTCAGAAATGGAGTTAAATCCCGTGCTCTGAGTCTCCCTACAAGCAAGACTTCGTTTCATGTAATGGAAGTCACTTTTCTGCTCAAAGGAACTACATCGTTCATGAAGCTCACATGTTTCTCATCTTAACTGACAAGCATTGGATGTTAGAGGACCATTGCATTGTATCAGTTTCAGAAGAAGATTTGGACGACATATAATCCGTATGTGTAGGAAACAATGTTATTTTGTTCTGGGCACACTCAGATTTCCTGCTGTATTAGAGACTCTAGAAAGCAAGAGCGTGCTTCTTGCTCTAAAGAAGAGTGTGATCCATGGATGAGAACTATGCTGTGTGTTTCACTTCAGAAATGGAGTTAAATCCCAGGCTCTGTGTCTTCCTACAGGCAAGACTTCGTTTCAGGTAATTGCAGTAACTTTTCAGCTCAACAAACTACATCGTTCACGAAGCTCACACGTTTTTCATCTTACCAGAAAAGCATTGGATTTTAGAGGACCAGTGCTTTGTATCAGTTTCAGAAGCAGAGTTGGACTATATAATGTCCGCATGTGTAGGAAACACCGTTCTTTTGTTTTCAGCACACTCACGTTTCCTGCTGTCTTAGAGACTCTAGAAAGCAAGAGCGTGCTTCTTGTTGTAAAGCAGGTTGTGATCAATGGATGAGAACACTGCTGTGTGTTTCACTTCAGAAATGGAGTTAAATCCCAGGCTCTGTGTCTTTCTACAAGCAAGACTTCGTTTCAGTTAAGGGCAGTCACTTTCCAGCTCAAACGAACTACATCGTTCACTAAGCTCTCACGTTTCTCATCTTAACTGACAAGCATTGGATGTAAGAGGACCAGTGCATTGTATCAGTTTCAGAAGCAGATTTGGATTACATATGGTCCATATGTGTAGGAAACACCGTTCTTTTATTCTGGGCAAACTCAGATTTCCTGCAGTATTAGAGACTCTAGAAAGCAAGAGCGTGCTTCTCACTCTAAAGCAGAGTGTGATCCATGGATGAGAACTATGCTGTGTGTTTCCCTTCAGAAATGGAGTTAAATCCCAGGCTCTGTGTCTTCCTACAAGCAAGACTTTGTTTCAGGTAACGGCAGTCACTTTTCAGCTCAAACGAACTACATCGTTCACTGAGCTCACACATTTCTCATCTTAACAGAGAAGCATTGGATGTTAGAGGACCAGAGGTTTGTATCAGTTTAAGAAGCAGAGTTGGACTAGATATGGTCCGTATGTGTAGGAAACACCATTCTTTTGTTCTCAGCACAATCACGTTTCCTGCTGTCTTAGAGACTCTAGAAAGCAAGAGCGTGCTTCTCACTCTAAAGCAGAGTGTGATCCATGGATGAGAACTATGCTGTGTGTTTCCCTTCAGAAATGGAGTTAAATCCCAGGCTCTGTGTCTTCCTACAGGCAAGCCTTCGTTTCAGGTAATGGCAGTAAATTTTCAGCTCAACCGAACTACATCATTCACAAAGCTCACACGTTTCTCATCTTAACTGACAATCATTGGATGTTAGAGGACCAGTGCTTTGTATCAGTTTCAGAAGCAGAGTTGGACTAGATATGGTCTGTATGAGTAAGAAACATCGTTCTTTTGTTCTCAGCACACTCACGTTTCCTGCTGTCTTAGAGACTGTAGAAAGCAAGAGCGTGCTTCTCGCTCTAAAGCAGAGTGTGATCAATGGATGAGAACACTGCTGTGTGTTTCACTTCAGAAATGGAGTTAACTCCTAGGCTCTGAGTCTTCCTACAAGCAAGACTTCGTTTCAGGTAAGGGCAGTCAGTTTTTTGCTCAAATGAACTACATCGTTCACAAAGCTCACACGTTTCTCATCTTAAGTGACAAGCATTCGATGTTAGAGGACCAGTGCTTTTTATCAGTTTCAGAAGAAGAGTTGGACTAGATATGGTCTGAATGTGTAGGAAACACCGTTCTTTGGTCTTAGCACACTCACGTTTCCTGCTGTCTTAAAGAATCTAGAAATCAAGAGCGTGCTTCTCGCTCTAAAGCAGAGTGTGATCCATGGATGAGAACTATGATGTGTGTTTCCTTCAGAAATGGAGTTAAATCCCAGGCTCTGTGTCTTCCTACATGCAAGACATCGTTTCAGGTAAGGGCAGTCACTTTTCAGTTAAAGGAACTACATCGTTCACTAAGCTCACACGTTTCTCATCTTAAAAGACAAGCATTGGATGTTAGAGGACCAGTGCTTTTTATCAGTTTCAGAAGAAGTTTTTTACTACATATGGTCCGTATGTGTAGGAAACACCGTTCTTTTGTTCTGGGCACACTCAGATTTCCTGCAGTATTAGAGACTCTAGAAAGCAAGAGCATGCTTCTTGCTCTAAAACACAGTGTGATCCATGGATGAGAACTATGCTGTGTGTCCCTTCAGAAATGGAGTTAAATCACAGGCTCTGTGTCTTCCTATAGGCAAGACTTCGTTTCAGGTAAGGGCAGTCAGTTTTCAGTTAAAGGAACTACATCGTTCACTAAGCTCACACGTTTCTCATCTTAACAGACAAGCATTGGATGTTAGAGGACTAGTGCTTTGTATCTGTTTCAGAAGCAGAGTTGGACTAGATATGGTCTGTATGTGTAGGAAGCACCGTTATTTTGTTCTCAGCAAACTCAGGTTTCCTGATGTCTTAGAGACTCTAGAAAGCAAGATCGTGCTTCTTGCTCTAAAGCGGAGTGTGATCCATGGATGAGAACTATGCTGTGTGTTTCCCTTCAGATATGGAGTTAAATCCCAGGCTCTATGTCTTCCTACAGGCAAGAATTCGTTTCAGGTAAGGGCAGTCACTTTTCAGTTAAAGGAACTACATCGTTCACTAAGCTCACACGTTTCTCATCTTAACAGACAAGCATTGGATGTTAGAGGACCAGTGCTTTGTATCAGTTTAAGAAGCAGAGTTGGACTAGATATGGTACGTATGTGTGGGAAACACCGTTCTTTTGTTCTCAGCACACTCACGTTTCCTGCTGTCTTAGAGACTCTAGAAAGCAAGAGCGTGCTTCTTATTCTAAAGCAGAGTGTGATCAATGGATGAGACAATGCTGTGTGTTTCACTTCAGAAATGGAGTTAAATCCCGTGCTCTGAGTCTCCCTACAAGCAAGACTTCGTTTCAGGTAACGGCAGTCACTTTCTGCTCAAACGAACTACATTGTTCACGAAGCTCACACGTTTCTCATCTTAACTGAAAAGCATTGGATGTTAGAGGACGAGTGCATTGTATAGTTTCAGAAGAAGATTTGGACTACATATAATCCGTATGTGTAGGAATCAATGTTCTTTTGTTCTGGGCACACTCAGATTTCCTGCTGTATTTGAGAATCTAGAAAGCAAGAGCGTGCTTCTTGCTCTAAAGCATAGTGTGATCCATGGATGAGAACTATGCTGTGTGTTTCCCTTCAGAAATGGAGTTAAATCCCAGGCTCTGTGTCTTCCTACAGGCAAGCCTTCGTTTCAGGTAATGGCAATAACTTTTCAGCTCAACCGAACTACATCATTCACAAAGCTCACACGTTTCTCATCTTAACTGACAAGCATTGGATGTTAGAGGACCAGTGCTTTGTATCAGTTTCAGAAGCAGAGTTGGACTAGATATGGTCTGTATGAGTAAGAAACATCGTTCTTTTGTTCTCAGCACACTCACGTTTCCTGCTGTCTTAGAGACTTTAGAAAGCAAGAGCATGCTTCTCGCTCTAAAGCAGAGTGTGATCAATGGATGAGAACACTGCTGTGTGTTTCACTTCAGAAATGGAGTTAACTCCTAGGCTCTGAGTCTTCCTACAAGCAAGACTTCGTTTCAGGTAAGGGCAGTCAGTTTTCAGCTCAAACGAACTACATCGTTCACGAAGCTCACACGTTTCTCATCTTACCAGAAAAGCATTGGATTTTAGAGGACCAGTGCTTTGTATCAGTTTCAGAAGCAGAGTTGGACTATATAATGTCCGCATGTGTAGGAAACACCGTTCTTTTGTTTTCAGCACACTCACGTTTCCTGCTGTCTGAGAGACTCTAGAAAGCAAGAGCGTGCTTCTTGCTCTAAAGCACAGTGTGATCCATGGATGAGAACTATGCTGTGTGTTTCCCTTAAGAAATGGAGTTAAATCTCAGGCTCTGAGTCTTCCTACAGGCAAGACTTCATTTCAGGTAAGGGCAGTCACTTTTCAGTTAAAGGAACTACATCGTTCACTAAGCTCACACGTTTCTCATCTTATCAGACAAGCATTGGATGTTAGAGGACCAGTGCTTTGTATCAGTTTCAGAAGCAGAGTTGGACTATATAATGTCCGTATGTGTAGGAAACACCGTTCTTTTCTTCTCAGCACACACACATTTCCTGCTGTCTTAGAGACTCTAGAAAGCAAGAGCGTGCTTCTTGCTCTAAAGCAGAGTGTGATCCATGGACGAGAACTATGCTGTGTGTTTCCCTTCAGAAATGGAGTTAATTCCCAGGCTCTGTGTCTTCCTACAGGCAAACTTCGTTTCAGGTAAGGGCAGTCACTTTTCAGCTCAAACGAACTACATCTTTCACGGAGCTCACACCTTTCTCATCTTAACAGAAAAGCATTGTATGTTAGAGGACCAGTGTTTTGTATCAATTTCAGAAGCAGAGTTGTACTAGATATTGTCCGTATGTGTAGGAAACACCGTTCTTTTGTTCTCAGCACACTCACGTTTCCTGCTGTCTTAGAGACTCTAGAAAGCAAGAGCGTGCTTCTCACTCTAAAGCAGAGTGTGATCCATGGATGAGAACTATGCTGTGTGTTTCCCTTCAGAAATGGAGTTAAATCCCAGGCTCTGTGTCTTCCTACAAGCAAGACTTTGTTTCAGGTAACGGCAGTCACTTTTCAGCTCAAACGAACTACATCGTTCACTGAGCTCACACATTTCTCATCTTAACAGAGAAGCATTGGATGTTAGAGGACCAGTGGTTTGTATCAGTTTAAGAAGCAGAGTTGGACTAGATATGGTCCGTATGTGTAGGAAACACCATTCTTTTGTTCTCAGCACAATCACGTTTCCTGCTGTCTTAGAGACTCTAGAAAGCAAGAGCGTGCTTCTCACTGTAAAGCAGAGTGTGATCCATGGATGAGAACTATGCTGTATGTTTCCCTTCAGAAATGGAGTTAAATCCCAGGCTCTGTGTCTTCCTACAGATTAGCCTTCGATTCAGGTAATGTCAGTAAATTTTCAGCTCAACCGAACTACATCATTCACAAAGCTCACACGTTTCTCATCTTAACTGACAAGCATTGGATGTTAGAGGACCAGTGCTTTGTATCAGTTTCAGAAGCAGAGTTGGACTAGATATGGTCTGTATGAGTAAGAAACATCGTTCTTTTCTTCTCAGCACACTCACGTTTCCTGCTGTCTTAGAGACTCTAGAAAGCAAGAGCGTGCTTCTCGCTCTAAAGCAGAGTGTGATCAATGGATGAGAACACTGCTGTGTGTTTCACTTCAGAAATGGAGTTAACTCCTAGGCTCTGAGTCTTCCTACAAGCAAGACTTCGTTTCAGGTAAGGGCAGTCAGTTTTCTGCTCCAATGAACTACATCGTTCACAAAGCTCACATGTTTCTCATCTTAACTGACAAGCATTCGATGTTAGAGGACCAGTGCTTTTTATCAGTTTCAGAAGAAGAGTTGGACTAGATATGGTCTGAATGTGTAGGAAACACCGTTCTTTGTTCTCAGCACACTCACGTTTCCTGCTGTCTTAGAGAATCTAGAAAGCAAGAGCGTGCTTCTCGCTCTAAAGCAGAGTGTGATCCATGGATGAATACTATGCTGTGTGTTTCCCTCAGAAATGGACTTAAATACCAGGCTCTGTGTCTTACTACAAGAAAGAATTCGTTTAAGGTAACGGCAGTCACTTTTCAGTTGAAAGGAACTACATCATTCACAAACCTCACACGTTTCTCATCTTAACTGACAAGCATTGGATGTTAGAGGACTAGTGCTTTGTATCTGTTTCAGAAGCAGAGTTGGACTAGATATGGTCTGTATGTGTAGAAAGCACCGTTATTTTGTTCTCAGCAAACTCAGGTTTCCTGATGTCTTAGAGACTCTAGAAAGCAAGATCGTGCTTCTTGCTCTAAAGCGGAGTGTGATCCATGGATGAGAACTATGCTGTGTGTTTCACTTCAGAAATGGAGTTAAATCCCGTGCTCTGAGGCTCCCTACAAGCAAGACTTCGTTTCAGGTAAGGGCAGTCACTTTTCTGCTCAAACGAACTACATTGTTCACGAAGCTCACACGTTTCTCATCTTAACTGAAAAGCATTGGATGTTAGAGGACGAGTGCATTGTATAGTTTCAGAAGAAGATTTGGACTACATATAATCTGTATGTGTAGGAATCAATGTTCTTTTGTTCTGGGCACACTCAGATTTCCTGCTGTATTTGAGAATCTAGAAAGCAAGAGCGTGCTTCTTGCTCTAAAGCATAGTGTGATCCATGGATGAGAACTATGCTGTGTGTTTCCCTTCAGAAATGGAGTTAAATCCCAGGCTCTGTGTCTTCCTACAGGCAAGCCTTCGTTTCAGGTAATGGCAATAACTTTTCAGCTCAACCAAACTACATCATTCACAAAGCTCACACGTTTCTCATCTTAACTGACAAGCATTGGATGTTAGAGGACCAGTGCTTTGTATCAGTTTCAGAAGCAGAGTTGGACTAGATATGGTCTGTATGAGTAAGAAACATCGTTCTTTTGTTCTCAGCACACTCACGTTTCCTGCTGTCTTAGAGACTTTAGAAAGCAAGAGCATGCTTCTCGCTCTAAAGCAGAGTGTGATCAATGGATGAGAACACTGCTGTGTGTTTCACTTCAGAAATGGAGTTAACTCCTAGGCTCTGAGTCTTCCTACAAGCAAGACTTCGTTTCAGGTAAGGGCAGTCAGTTTTCAGCTCAAACGAACTACATCGTTCACGAAGCTCACACGTTTCAAATCTTACCAGAAAAGCATTGGATTTTAGAGGACCAGTGCTTTGTATCAGTTTCAGAAGCAGAGTTGGACTATATAATGTCCGCATGTGTAGGAAACACCGTTCTTTTGTTTTCAGCACACTCACGTTTCCTGCTGTCTGAGAGACTCTAGAAAGCAAGAGCGTGCTTCTTGTTGTAAAGCAGGTTGTGATCAATGGATGAGAACCCTGCTGTGTGTTTCACTTCAGAAATGGAGTTAAATCCCAGGCTCTGTGTCTTTCTACAAGCAAGACTTCGTTTCAGTTAAGGGCAGTCACTTTCCAGCTCAAACGAACTACCTCGTTCACTAAGCTCTCACGTTTCTCATCTTAACTGATAAGCATTGCATGTTAGAGGACTAGTGCTTTGTATCTGTTTCAGAAGCAGAGTTGGACTAGATATGGTCTGTATGTGTAGGAAGCACCGTTATTTTGTTCTCAGCAAACTCAGGTTTCCTCATGTCTTAGAGACTCTAGAAAGCAAGATCGTGCTTCTTGCTCTAAAGCGGAGTGTGATCCATGGATGAGAACTATGCTGTGTGTTTCCCTTCAGAAATGGAGTTAAATCCCAGGCTCTATGTCTTCCTACAGGCAAGAATTCGTTTCAGGTAAGGGCAGTCACTTTTCAGTTAAAGGAACTACATCGTTCACTAAGCTCACACGTTTCTCATCTTAACAGACAAGCATTGGATGTTAGAGGACCAGTGCTTTGTATCAGTTTAAGAAGCAGAGTTGGACTAGATATGGTACGTATGTGTGGGAAACACCGTTCTTTTGTTCTCAGCACACTCACGTTTCCTGCTGTCTTAGAGACTCTAGAAAGCAAGAGCGTGCTTCTTATTCTAAAGCAGAGTGTGATCAATGGATGAGACAATGCTGTGTGTTTCACTTCAGAAATGGAGTTAAATCCCGTGCTCTGAGGCTCCCTACAAGCAAGACTTCGTTTCAGGTAAGGGCAGTCACTTTTTGCTCAAACGAACTACATTGTTCACGAAGCTCACACGTTTCTCATCTTAACTGAAAAGCATTGGATGTTAGAGGACGAGTGCATTGTATAGTTTCAGAAGAAGATTTGGACTACATATAATCCGTATGTGTAGGAATCAATGTTCTTTTGTTCTGGGCACACTCAGATTTCCTGCTGTATTTGAGAATCTAGAAAGCAAGAGCGTGCTTCTTGCTCTAAAGCATAGTGTGATCCATGGATGAGAACTATGCTGTGTGTTTCCCTTCAGAAATGGAGTTAAATCCCAGGCTCTGTGTCTTCCTACAGGCAAGCCTTCGTTTCAGGTAATGGCAATAACTTTTCAGCTCAACCGAACTACATCATTCACAAAGCTCACACGTTTCTCATCTTAACTGACAAGCATTGGATGTTAGAGGACCAGTGCTTTGTATCAGTTTCAGAAGCAGAGTTGGACTAGATATGGTCTGTATGAGTAAGAAACATCGTTCTTTTGTTCTCAGCACACTCACGTTTCCTGCTGTCTTAGAGACTTTAGAAAGCAAGAGCATGCTTCTCGCTCTAAAGCAGAGTGTGATCAATGGATGAGAACACTGCTGTGTGTTTCACTTCAGAAATGGAGTTAACTCCTAGGCTCTGAGTCTTCCTACAAGCAAGACTTCGTTTCAGGTAAGGGCAGTCAGTTTTCAGCTCAAACGAACTACATCGTTCACGAAGCTCACACGTTTCTCATCTTACCAGAAAAGCATTGGATTTTAGAGGACCAGTGCTTTGTATCAGTTTCAGAAGCAGAGTTGGACTATATAATGTCCGCATGTGTAGGAAACACCGTTCTTTTGTTCTCAGCACACTCAACGTTTCCTGCTGTCTTAGAGACTCTAGAAAGCAAGAGCGTGCTTCTTGCTCTAAAGCAGAGTGTGATCCATGGATGAGAACTATGCTGTGTGTTTCACTTCAGAAATGGAGTTAAATCCCAGGCTCTGTGTCTTCCTACAGGCAAGACTTCGTTTCAGGTAATGGCAGTAACTTTTCAGCTCAACAAACTACATAGTTCACGAAGCTCACACGTTTCTCATCTTAACAGACAAGCATTGGATTTTAGAGGACCAGTGCTTTGTATCAGTTTCAGAAGCAGAGTTGGACTATATAATGTCCGTATGTGTAGGAAACACCGTTCTTTTCTTCTCAGCACACTCACGTTTCCTGCTGTCTTAGAGACTCTAGAAAGCAAGAGCATGCTTCTTGTTCTAAAGCATGGTGTGATCAATGGATGAGAACACTGCTGTGTGTTTCCCTTCAGAAAAGGAGTTAAATCCCAGGCTCTGAGTCTTCCTACAAGCAAGACTTCGTTTCAGGTAAGGGCAGTCAGTTTTCTGTCAAATGAACTACATCGTTCACGAAGCTCACACATTTCTCATCTTAACTGACAAGCATTCGATGTAGAGGACCAGTGCTTTGTTTCAGTTTCAGAAGCCGAGTTGGACTAGATATGGTCCGTATGTGTAGGAAACACCGTTCTTTGGTCTCAGCACACTCACGTTTCCTGCTGTCTTAGAGAATCTAGAAAGCAAGAGCGTGCTTCTCGCTCTAAAGCAGAGTGTGATCCATGGATGAGAACTATGATGTGTGTTTCCTTCAGAAGTGGAGTTAAATCCCAGGCTCTGTGTCTTCCTACAAGCAAGACTTCGTTTCAGCTAAGGGCAGTCACTTTCCAGCTCAAACGAACTACATCGTTCACTAAGCTCACACGTTTCTCATCTTAACTGACAAGCATTGGATGTAAGAGGACCAGTGCATTGTATCAGTTTCAGAAGCAGATTTGGACTACATATGGTCCGTATGTGTAGGAAACACCGTTCTTTTGTTCTCAGCACACTCACGTTTCCTGCTGTCTTAGAGACTCTAGAACGCAAGAGCGTGCTTCTTGTTCTAAAGCAGAGTGTGATCAATGGATGAGAACTATGCTGTGTGTTTCACTTCAGAAATGGAGTTAACTCCTAGGCTCTGAGTCTTCCTACAAGCAAGACTTCGTTTCAGGTAAGGGCAGTCACTTTTCAGTTAAAGGAACTACATCGTTCACTAAGCTCACACGTTTCTCATCTTAAAAGACAAGCATTGGATGTTAGAGGACCAGTGCTTTGTATAAGTTTCTGAAGCAGAGTTGGACTATATAATGTCCGTATGTGTAGGAAACACCGTTCTTTTGTTCTCAGCACACTCACGTTTCCTGCTGTCTTAGAGACTTTAGAAATCATGAGCGTGCTTCTCGCTCTAAAGCAGAGTGTGATCCATGGATGAAAACTATGCTGTGTGTTTCCCTTCATAAAATGAGTTAAATCCCAGGCTCTATGTCTTCCTACAAGCAAGACTTCGTTTCAGGCAAGGGCATTCACTTTTCAGCTCAAACGAACTACATCTTTCACAGAGCTCACACGTTCTCATCTTAACAGACAAGCATTGGATGTTAGAGGACCAGTGCTTTGTATCATTTTCAGTAGCAGAGTTGGACTAGATATGGTCCGTATGTGTAGGAAACACCGTTCTTTTGTTCTCAGCAAATCACATTTCCTGCTGTCTTAGAGACTCTAGAAAGCAAGAGCGTGCTTCTTTTACTAAAGCAGAGTGTGATCAATGGATGAGAACACTGCTGTGTGTTTCACTTCAGAAATGGAGTTAAATCCCAGGCTCTGAGTCTTCCTAAATGCAAGACTTCGTTTCAGGTAAGGGCAGTCACTTTTCAGCTCAAACGAACTACATCCTTCACTGAGCTCACACGTTTCTCATCTTAACAGAGAAGCATTGGATGTTAGAGGACCAGTGCATTGTATCAGTTTCAGAAGAAGATTTGGACTACATATAATCCGTATGTGTAGGAAACAATGTTATTTTGTTCTGGGCACACTCAGATTTCCTGCTGTATTAGAGACTCTAGAAAGCAAGAACGTGCTTCTTGCTCTAAAGCAGAGTGTGATCCATGGGTGAGAACTATGCTGTGTGTTTCCCTTCAGAAATGGAGTTAAATCCCAGGCTCTGTGTCTTTCTACAGGCAAGATTTCGTTTAAGGTAAGGGCAGTCACTTTTCAGCTCAAATGAACTACATCGTTCACGAAGCTCACACGTTTCTCATCTTAACAGACAAGCATTGGATTTTAGAGGACCAGTGCTTTGTATCAGTTTAAGAAGCAGAGTTGGACTAGATATGGTCCGTATGTGTAGGAAACACCGTTCTTTTGTTCTCAGCACACGCAACGTTTCCTGCTGTCTTAGAGACTCTAGAAAGCAAGAGCGTGCTTCTTGCTCTAAAGCAGAGTGTGATCCATGGATGAGACAATGCTGTGTGTTTCACTTCAGAAATGGAGTTAAATCCCGTGCTCTGAGGCTCCCTACAAGCAAGACTTCGTTTCAGGTAATGGCAGTCACCTTTCTGCTCAAAGGAACTACATCGTTCACGAAGCTCACACGTTTCTCATCTTAACTGACAAGCATTGGATGTTAGAGGACCAGTGCATTGTATCAGTTTCAGAAGAAGATTTGGACTACATATAATCCGTATGTGTAGGAAACAATGTTCTTTTGTTCTGGGCACACTCAGATTTCCTGCTGTATTTGAGAATCTAGAAAGCAAGAGCGTGCTTCTTGCTCTAAAGCATAGTGTGATCCATGGATGAGAACTATGCTGTGTGTTTCCCTTCAGAAATGGAGTTAAATCCCAGGCTCTGTGTCTTCCTACAGGCAAGCCTTCGTTTCAGGTAATGGCAGTAACTTTTCAGCTCAACCAAACTACATCATTCACAAAGCTCACACGTTTCTCATCTTAACTGACAAGCATTGGATGTTAGAGGACCAGTGCTTTGTATCAGTTTCAGAAGCAGATTTGGACTAGATATGGTCTGTATGTGTAAGAAACATCGTTCTTTTGTTCTCAGCACACTCACGTTTCCTGCTGTCTTAGAGACTCTAGAAAGCAAGAGCGTGCTTCTTGTTCTAAGGCAGGGTGTGATCAATGGATGAGAACACTGCTGTGTGTTTCCCTTCAGAAAAGGAGTTAAATCCCAGGCTCTGAGTCTTCCTACAAGCAAGACTTCGTTTCAGGTAAGGGCAGTCAGTTTTGTGTCAAATGAACTACATCGTTCACGAAGCTCACAGGCTTCTCATCTTAACTGACAAGCATTCGATGTAGAGGACCAGTGCTTTGTATCAGTTTCAGAAGAAGAGTTGGACTAGATATGGTCCGTATGTGTAGGATACACCGTTCTTTTGTTCTCAGCACACTCACGTTTCCTGCTGTCCTAGAGAATCTAGAAAGCAAGAGCGTGCTTCTCGCTCTAAAGCAGAGTGTGATCCATGGATGAGAACTATGATGCGTGTTTCCTCCAGAAATGGAGTTAAATCCCAGGCTCTGTGTCTTACTACAAGCAAGACTTCGATTCAGGTAAGGGCAGTCACTTTCCAGCTCAAATGAACTACATCGTTCACTAAGCTCACACGTTTCTCATCTTAACAGACAAGCATTGGATGTTAGAGGACCAGTGCTTTGTATCAGTTTAAGAAGCAGAGTTGGAGTATATATGGTCCGTATGTGTAGGAAACACCGTTCTTTTGTTCTCAGCACACTCACGTTTCCTGCTGTCTTAGAGACTCTAGAAAGCAAGAGCGTGCTTCTTATTCTAAAGCAGAGTGTCATCAATGGATGAGACAATGCTGTGTGTTTCACTTCAGAAATGGAGTTAAATCCTGTGCTCTGAGTCTCCCTACAAGCAAGACTTCGTTTCAGGTAAGGGCAGTCACTTTTCTGCTCAAACGAACTACATTGTTCACGAAGCCCACACGTTTCTCATCTTAACTGAAAAGCATTGGATGTTAGAGGACGAGTGCATTGTATAGTTTCAGAAGAAGATTTGGACTACATATAATCTGTATGTGTAGGAATCAATGTTCTTTTGTTCTGGGCACACTCAGATTTCCTGCTGTATTTGAGAATCTAGAAAGCAAGAGCGTGGTTCTTGCTCTAAAGCAGAGTGTGATCAATGGATGAGAACACTGCTGTGTGTTTCACTTCAGAAATGGAGTTAACTCCTAGGCTCTGAGTCTTCCTACAAGCAAGACTTCGTTTCAGGTAAGGGCAGTCAGTTTTCTGCTCAAATGAAGTACATCGTTCACCAAGGTCACATGTTTCTCATCTTAACTGACAAGCATTCGATGTTAGAGGACCAGTGCTTTTTATCAGTTTCAGAAGAAGAGTTGGACTAGATATGGTCCAAATGTGTAGGAAACACCGTTCTTTTGTTCTCAGCACACTCACGTTTCCTGCTGTCTTAAAGAATCTAGAAATCAAGAGCGTGCTTCTCGCTCTAAAGCAGAGTGTGATCCATGGATGAGAACTATGATGTGTGTTTCCTTCAGAAATGGAGTTAAATCCCAGGCTCTGTGTCTTCCTACAGGCAAGACTTCGTTTCAGGTAGGGCAGTCACTTTTCAGCTCAAACGACTACATCTTTCCCGGAGCTCACACGTTTCTCATCTTAACAGACAAGCATTGGATGTTAGAGGACCAGTGCTTTGTATCATTTTCAGTAGCAGATTTGGACTAGATATGGTCCATATGTGTAGGAAACACCGTTCTTTTGTTCTCAGCAAACTCAGGTTTCCTGATGTCTTAGAGACTCTAGAAAGCAAGTTCGTGCTTATTGTTCTAAAGCAGAGTGTGATCAATGGATGAGAATACTGCTGTGTGTTTCACTTCAGAAATGGAGTTAAATGCCAGGCTCTGTGTCTTCCTACAGGCAAGACTTCGTTTCAGGTAAGGGCAGTCACTTTTCAGTTAAAGGAACTACATCGTTCACTAAGCTCACACGTTTCTCATCTTAAAAGACAAGCATTGGATGTTAGAGGACCAGTGCTTTTTATCAGCTTCAGAAGCAGAGTTGGACTATATAATGTCCGTATGTGTAGGAAACACCGTTCTTTTCTTCTGAGCACACTCACGTTTCCTGTTGTCTTAGAGACTCTAGAAAGCAAGAGCGTGCTACTCGCTCTAAAGCAGAGTGTGATCCATGGATGAGAACTATGCTGTGTGTTTCCCTTCAGAAATGGAGTTAAATCCCAGGCTCTGTGTCTTCCTATAGGCAAGACTTCGTTTCAGGTAAGGGCAGTCACTTTTCAGCTCAAAGAACTACATCCTTCACTGAGCTCACACGTTTCTCATCTTAACAGAGAAGCATTGGATGTTAGAGGACAAGTGCATTGTATCAGTTTCAGAAGAAGATTTGGACTACATATAATCCGTATGTGTAGGAAACAATGTTATTTTGTTCTGGGCACACTCAGATTTCCTGCTGTATTAGAGACTCTAGAAAGCAAGAGCGTGCTTCTTGCTCTAAAGCAGAGTGTGATTCATGGATGAGAACTATGCTGTGTGTTTCCCTTCAGAAATGGAATTAAATCCCAGGCTCTGTGTCTTCCTACAGGAAGACTTCGTTTCAGGTAATGGCAGTAACTTTTCAGCTCAAACAAACTACATCGTTCACGAAGCTCACACGTTTCTCATCTTACCAGACAAGCATTGGATTTTAGAGGACCAGTGCTTTGTATCAGTTTCAGAAGCAGAGTTGGACTATATAATGTCCTTATGTGTAGGAAACACCGTTCTTTTGTTCTGGACACACTCAGATTTCCTGCAGTATTAGAGACTCTAGAAAGCAAGAGCGTGCTTCTTGCTCTAAAGCAGAGTGTGATCCATGGACGAGAACTATGCTGTTTGTTTCCCTTCAGAAATTGAGTTAATTCCCAGGCTCTGTGTCTTCCTACAGGCAAACTTCGTTTCAGGTAAGGGCAGTCACTTTTCAGCTCAAACGAACTACATCTTTCACGGAGCTCACACCTTTCTCATCTTAACAGAAAAGCATTGTATGTTAGAGGACCAGTGCTTTGTATCAATTTCAGAATCAGAGTTGTACTAGATATTTTCCGTTTGTGTAGGAAACACCGTTCTTTTGTTCTCAGCACACTCACGTTTCCTGCTGTCTTAGAGAATCTAGAAAGCAAGAGCGTGCTTCTCACTCTAAAGCAGAGTGTGATCCATGGATGAGAACTATGCTGTGTGTTTCCCTTCAGAAATGGAGTTAAATCCCAGGCTCTGTGTCTTCCTACAAGCAAGACTTTGTTTCAGGTAACGGCAGTCACTTTTCAGCTCAAACGAACTACATCGTTCACTGAGCTCACACATTTCTCATCTTAACAGAGAAGCATTGGATGTTAGAGGACCAGTGCTTTGTATCAGTTTCAGAAGCAGAGTTGGACTAGATATGGTCTGTATGAGTAAGAAACATCGTTCTTTTGTTCTCAGCACACTCAAGTTTCCTGCTGTCTTAGAGACTTTAGAAAGCAAGAGCGTGCTTCTCGCTCTAAAGCAGAGTGTGATCAATGGATGAGAACACTGCTGTGTGTTTCACTTCAGAAATGGAGTTAACTCCTAGGCTCTGAGTCTTCCTACAAGCAAGACTTCGTTTCAGGTTATTCCAGTCAGTTTTCTGCTCAAATGAACTACATCGTTCACAAAGCTCACACGTTTCTCATCTTAACTGACAAGCATTCGATGTTAGAGGACCAGTGCTTTTTATCAGTTTCAGAAGAAGAGTTGGACTAGATATGGTCTGAATGTGTAGGAAACACCGTTCTTTTGTTCTCAGCACACTCACGTTTCCTGCTGTCTTAAAGAATCTAGAAATCAAGAGCGTGCTTCTCGCTCTAAAGCAGAGTGTGATCCATGGATGAGAACTATGATGTGTGTTTCCTTCAGAAATGGAGTTAAATCCCAGGCTCTGTGTCTTCCTACATGCAAGACTTCGTTTCAGGTAAGGGCAGTCACTTTTCAGTTAAAGGAACTACATCGTTCACTAAGCTCACACGTTTCTCATCATAAAATACAAGCATTGGATGTTAGAGGACCAGTGCTTTTTATCAGTTTCAGAAGAAGATTTGGACTACATATGGTCCGTATGTGTAGGAAACACCGTTCTTTTGTTCTGGCCACACTCAGATTTCCTGCAGTATTAGAGACTCTAGAAAGCAAGAGCATGCTTCTTGCTCTAAAGCACAGTGTGATCCATGGATGAGAACTATGCTGTGTGTTTCCCTTCAGAAATGGAGTTAAATCCCAGGCTCTGTGTCTTCCTATAGGCAAGACTTCGTTTCAGGTAAGGGCAGTCAGTATTCTGCTCAAACGAACTACATCGTTCACGAAGCTCACACGTTTCTCATCTTAACTGACAAGCATTGGATGTTAGAGGACCAGTGCTTTGTATCAGTTTCAGAAGAAGAGTTGGACTAGATATGGTCCGTATGTGTAGGAAACACCGTTCTTTGTTCTCAGCACACTCACGTTTCCTGCTGTCTTAGAGAATCTAGAAAGCAAGAGCGTGCTTCTCGCTCTAAAGCAGAGTGTGATCCATGGATGAATACTATGCTGTCTTTTTCCCTCAGAAATGGACTTAAATCCCAGGCTCTGTGTCTTACTACAAGAAAGACTTCCTTTAAGGTAACGGCAGTCACTTTTCAGTTCAAAGGAACTACATCATTCACAAACCTCACACGTTTCTCATCTTAACTGACAAGCATTGGATGTTAGAGGACTAGTGCTTTGTATCTGTTTCAGAAGCAGAGTTGGACTAGATATGGTCTGTATGTGTAGGAAGCACCGTTATTTTGTTCTCAGCAAACTCAGGTTTCCTGATGTCTTAGAGACTCTAGAAAGCAAGATCGTGCTTCTTGCTCTAAAGCGTAGTGTGATCCATGGATGAGAACTATGCTGTGTGTTTCCCTTCAGAAATGGAGTTAAATCCCAGGCTCTATGTCTTCCTACAGGCAAGAATTCGTTTCAGGTAAGGGCAGTCACTTTTCAGTTAAAGGAAGTACATCGTTCACTAAGCTCACACGTTTCTCATCTTAACAGACAAGCATTGGATGTTAGAGGACCAGTGCTTTGTATCAGTTTAAGAAGCAGAGTTGGACTAGATATGGTACGTATGTGTAGGAAACACCGTTCTTTTGTTCTCAGCACACTCACGTTTCTTGCTGTCTTAGAGACTCTAGAAAGCAAGAGCGTGCTTCTTATTCTAAAGCAGAGTGTGATCAATGGATGAGACAATGCTGTGTGTTTCACTTCAGAAATGGAGTTAAATCCCGTGCTCTGAGTCTCCCTACAAGCAAGACTTCGTTTCAGGTAAGGGCAGTCACTTTTCTGCTCAAACGAACTACATTGTTCACGAAGCCCACACGTTTCTCATCTTAACTGAAAAGCATTGGATGTTAGAGGACGAGTGCATTGTATAGTTTCAGAAGAAGATTTGGACTACATATAATCTGTATGTGTAGGAATCAATGTTCTTTTGTTCTGGGCACACTCAGATTTCCTGCTGTATTTGAGAATCTAGAAAGCAAGAGCGTGCTTCTTGCTCTAAAGCAGAGTGTGATCAATGGATGAGAACACTGCTGTGTGTTTCACTTCAGAAATGGAGTTAACTCCTAGGCTCTGAGTCTTCCTACAAGCAAGACTTCGTTTCAGGTAAGGGCAGTCAGTTTTCTGCTCAAATGAAGTACATCGTTCACCAAGCTCACACGTTTCTCATCTTAACTGACAAGCATTCGATGTTAGAGGACCAGTGCTTTTTATCAGTTTCAGAAGAAGAGTTGGACTAGATATGGTCCAAATGTGTAGGAAACACCGTTCTTTTGTTCTCAGCACACTCACGTTTCCTGCTGTCTTAAAGAATCTAGAAATCAAGAGCGTGCTTCTCGCTCTAAAGCAGAGTGTGATCCATGGATGAGAACTATGATGTGTGTTTCCTTCAGAAATGGAGTTAAATCCCAGGCTCTGTGTCTTCCTACAGGCAAGACTTCGTTTCAGGTAGGGCAGTCACTTTTCAGCTCAAACGACTACATCTTTCCCGGAGTTCACACGTTTCTCATCTTAACAGACAAGCATTGGATGTTAGAGGACCAGTGCTTTGTATCATTTTCAGTAGCAGATTTGGACTAGATATGGTCCATATGTGTAGGAAACACCGTTCTTTTGTTCTCAGCAAACTCATGTTTCCTGATGTCTTAGAGACTCTAGAAAGCAAGTTCGTGCTTCTTGTTCTAAAGCAGAGTGTGATCAATGGATGAGAATACTGCTGTGTGTTTCACTTCAGAAATGGAGTTAAATGCCAGGCTCTGTGTCTTCCTACAGGCAAGACTTCGTTTCAGGTAAGGGCAGTCACTTTTCAGTTAAAGGAACTACATCGTTCACTAAGCTCACACGTTTCTCATCTTAAAAGACAAGCATTGGATGTTAGAGGACCAGTGCTTTTTATCAGCTTCAGAAGCAGAGTTGGACTATATAATGTCCGTATGTGTAGGAAACACCGTTCTTTTCTTCTGAGCACACTCACGTTTCCTGTTGTCTTAGAGACTCTAGAAAGCTAGAGCGTGCTTCTTGCTCTAAAGCAGAGTGTGATCCATGGATGAGAACTATGCTGTGAGTTTCCCTTCAGAAATGGAATTAAATCCCAGGCTCTGTGTCTTCCTACAGGAAGACTTCGTTTCAGGTAATGGCAGTAACTTTTCAGCTCAAACAAACTACATCGTTCACGAAGCTCACACGTTTCTCATCTTACCAGACAAGCATTGGATTTTAGAGGACCAGTGCTTTGTATCAGTTTCAGAAGCAGAGTTGGACTATATAATGTCCTTATGTGTAGGAAACACCGTTCTTTTGTTCTGGACACACTCAGATTTCCTGCAGTATTAGAGACTCTAGAAAGCAAGAGCGTGCTTCTTGCTCTAAAGCAGAGTGTGATCCATGGGTGAGAACTATGCTGTGTGTTTCCCTTCAGAAATGGAGTTAAATCCCAGGCTCTGTGTCTTTCTACAGGCAAGAATTCGTTTAAGGTAAGGGCAATCACTTTTCAGCTCAAACGAACTACATCGTTCATGAAGCTCACACGTTTCTCATCTTAACAGACAAGCATTGGATTTTATAGGACCAGTGCTTTGTATCAGTTTAAGAAGCAGAGTTGGACTAGATATGGTCCGTATGTGTAGGAAACACCGTTCTTTTGTTCTCAGCACACTCAACGTTTCCTGCTGTCTTAGAGACTCTAGAAAGCAAGAGCGTGCTTCTTGCTCTAAAGCAGAGTGTGATCCATGGATGAGAACTATGCTGTGTGTTTCACTTCAGAAATGGAGTTAAATCCCAGGCTCTGTGTCTTCCTACAGGCAAGACTTCGTTTCAGGTAATGGCAGTAACTTTTCAGCTCAACAAACTACATAGTTCACGAAGCTCACACGTTTCTCATCTTAACAGACAAGCATTGGATTTTAGAGGACCAGTGCTTTGTATCAGTTTCAGAAGCAGAGTTGGACTATATAATGTCCGTATGTGTAGGAAACACCGTTCTTTTCTTCTCAGCACACTCACGTTTCCTGCTGTCTTAGAGACTCTAGAAAGCAAGAGCATGCTTCTTGTTCTAAAGCATGGTGTGATCAATGGATGAGAACACTGCTGTGTGTTTCCCTTCAGAAAAGGAGTTAAATCCCAGGCTCTGAGTCTTCCTACAAGCAAGACTTCGTTTCAGGTAAGGGCAGTCAGTTTTCTGTCAAATGAACTACATCATTCACGAAGCTCACACATTTCTCATCTTAACTGACAAGCATTCGATGTAGAGGACCAGTGCTTTGTTTCAGTTTCAGAAGCCGAGTTGGACTAGATATGGTCCGTATGTGTAGGAAACACCGTTCTTTGGTCTCAGCACACTCACGTTTCCTGCTGTCTTAGAGAATCTAGAAAGCAAGAGCGTGCTTCTCGCTCTAAAGCAGAGTGTGATCCATGGATGAGAACTATGATGTGTGTTTCCTTCAGAAGTGGAGTTAAATCCCAGGCTCTGTGTCTTCCTACAAGCAAGACTTCGTTTCAGCTAAGGGCAGTCACTTTCCAGCTCAAACGAACTACATCGTTCACTAAGCTCACACGTTTCTCATCTTAACTGACAAGCATTGGATGTAAGAGGACCAGTGCATTGTATCAGTTTCAGAAGCAGATTTGGACTACATATGGTCCGTATGTGTAGGAAACACCGTTCTTTTGTTCTCAGCACACTCACGTTTCCTGCTGTCTTAGAGACTCTAGAACGCAAGAGCGTGCTTCTTGTTCTAAAGCAGAGTGTGATCAATGGATGAGAACTATGCTGTGTGTTTCACTTAAGAAATGGAGTTAACTCCTAGGCTCTGAGTCTTCCTACAAGCAAGACTTCGTTTCAGGTAAGGGCAGTCACTTTTCAGTTAAAGGAACTACATCGTTCACTAAGCTCACACGTTTCTCATCTTAAAAGACAAGCATTGGATGTTAGAGGACCAGTGCTTTGTATAAGTTTCTGAAGCAGAGTTGGACTATATAATGTCCGTATGTGTAGGAAACACCGTTCTTTTGTTCTCAGCACACTCACGTTTCCTGCTGTCTTAGAGACTTTAGAAATCATGAGCGTGCTTCTCGCTCTAAAGCAGAGTGTGATCCATGGATGAAAACTATGCTGTGTGTTTCCCTTCATAAAATGAGTTAAATCCCAGGCTCTATGTCTTCCTACAAGCAAGACTTCGTTTCAGGCAAGGGCATTCACTTTTCAGCTCAAACGAACTACATCTTTCACAGAGCTCACACGTTCTCATCTTAACAGACAAGCATTGGATGTTAGAGGACCAGTGCTTTGTATCATTTTCAGTAGCAGAGTTGGACTAGATATGGTCCGTATGTGTAGGAAACACCGTTCTTTTGTTCTCAGCAAATCACATTTCCTGCTGTCTTAGAGACTCTAGAAAGCAAGAGCGTGCTTCTTTTACTAAAGCAGAGTGTGATCAATGGATGAGAACACTGCTGTGTGTTTCACTTCAGAAATGGAGTTAAATCCCAGGCTCTGAGTCTTCCTAAATGCAAGACTTCGTTTCAGGTAAGGGCAGTCACTTTTCAGCTCAAACGAACTACATCCTTCACTGAGCTCACACGTTTCTCATCTTAACAGAGAAGCATTGGATGTTAGAGGACCAGTGCATTGTATCAGTTTCAGAAGAAGATTTGGACTACATATAATCCGTATGTGTAGGAAACAATGTTATTTTGTTCTGGGCACACTCAGATTTCCTGCTGTATTAGAGACTCTAGAAAGCAAGAGCGTGCTTCTTGCTCTAAAGCAGAGTGTGATCCATGGGTGAGAACTATGCTGTGTGTTTCCCTTCAGAAATGGAGTTAAATCCCAGGCTCTGTGTCTTTCTACAGGCAAGATTTCGTTTAAGGTAAGGGCAGTCACTTTTCAGCTCAAATGAACTACATCGTTCACGAAGCTCACACGTTTCTCATCTTAACAGACAAGCATTGGATTTTAGAGGACCAGTGCTTTGTATCAGTTTAAGAAGCAGAGTTGGACTAGATATGGTCCGTATGTGTAGGAAACACCGTTCTTTTGTTCTCAGCACACGCAACGTTTCCTGCTGTCTTAGAGACTCTAGAAAGCAAGAGCGTGCTTCTTGCTCTAAAGCAGAGTGTGATCCATGGATGAGACAATGCTGTGTGTTTCACTTCAGAAATGGAGTTAAATCCCGTGCTCTGAGGCTCCCTACAAGCAAGACTTCGTTTCAGGTAATGGCAGTCACCTTTCTGCTCAAAGGAACTACATCGTTCACGAAGCTCACACGTTTCTCATCTTAACTGACAAGCATTGGATGTTAGAGGACCAGTGCATTGTATCAGTTTCAGAAGAAGATTTGGACTACATATAATCCGTATGTGTAGGAAACAATGTTCTTTTGTTCTGGGCACACTCAGATTTCCTGCTGTATTTGAGAATCTAGAAAGCAAGAGCGTGCTTCTTGCTCTAAAGCATAGTGTGATCCATGGATGAGAACTATGCTGTGTGTTTCCCTTCAGAAATGGAGTTAAATCCCAGGCTCTGTGTCTTCCTACAGGCAAGCCTTCGTTTCAGGTAATGGCAGTAACTTTTCAGCTCAACCAAACTACATCATTCACAAAGCTCACACGTTTCTCATCTTAACTGACAAGCATTGGATGTTAGAGGACCAGTGCTTTGTATCAGTTTCAGAAGCAGATTTGGACTAGATATGGTCTCTATGAGTAAGAAACATCGTTCTTTTGTTCTCAGCACACTCACGTTTCCTGCTGTCTTAGAGACTTTAGAAAGCAAGAGCGTGCTTCTCGCTCTAAAGCAGAATGTGATCAATGGATGAGAACACTGCTGTGTGTTTCACTCAGAAATGGAGTTAACTCCTAGGCTCTGAGTCTTCCTACAAGCAAGACTTCGTTTCAGGTAAGGGCAGTCACTTTTCAGTTAAAGGAACTACATCGATCACTAAGCTCACACGTTTCTCATCTTAAAAGACAAGCATTGGATGTTAGAGGACCAGTGCTTTGTATAAGTTTCAGAAGCAGAGTTGGACTATATAATGTCCGTATGTGTAGGAAACACCGTTCTTTTCTTCTCAGCACACTCACGTTTCCTGCTGTCTTAGAGACTCTAGAAAGCAAGAGCGTGCTTCTTGTTCTAAGGCAGGGTGTGATCAATGGATGAGAACACTGCTGTGTGTTTCCCTTCAGAAAAGGAGTTAAATCCCAGGCTCTGAGTCTTCCTACAAGCAAGACTTCGTTTCAGGTAAGGGCAGTCAGTTTTGTGTCAAATGAACTACATCGTTCACGAAGCTCACAGGCTTCTCATCTTAACTGACAAGCATTCGATGTAGAGGACCAGTGCTTTGTATCAGTTTCAGAAGAAGAGTTGGACTAGATATGGTCCGTATGTGTAGGATACACCGTTCTTTTGTTCTCAGCACACTCACGTTTCCTGCTGTCCTAGAGAATCTAGAAAGCAAGAGCGTGCTTCTCGCTCTAAAGCAGAGTGTGATCCATGGATGAGAACTATGATGCGTGTTTCCTCCAGAAATGGAGTTAAATCCCAGGCTCTGTGTCTTACTACAAGCAAGACTTCAATTCAGGTAAGGGCAGTCACTTTCCAGCTCAAATGAACTACATCGTTCACTAAGCTCACACGTTTCTCATCTTAACAGACAAGCATTGGATGTTAGAGGACCAGTGCTTTGTATCAGTTTAAGAAGCAGAGTTGGAGTATATATGGTCCGTATGTGTAGGAAACACCGTTCTTTTGTTCTAAGCACACTCACGTTTCCTGCTGTCTTAGAGACTCTAGAAAGCAAGAGCGTGCTTCTTGTTCTAAAGCAGAGTATGATCAATGGATGAGAACACTGCTGTGTGTTTCACTTCAGAAATGGAGTTAAATCCCGTGCTCTGAGTCTCCCTACAAGCAAGACTTCGTTTCATGTAATGGAAGTCACTTTTCTGCTCAAAGGAACTACATCGTTCATGAAGCTCACATGTTTCTCATCTTAACTGACAAGCATTGGATGTTAGAGGACCATTGCATTGTATCAGTTTCAGAAGAAGATTTGGACGACATATAATCCGTATGTGTAGGAAACAATGTTATTTTGTTCTGGGCACACTCAGATTTCCTGCTGTATTAGAGACTCTAGAAAGCAAGAGCGTGCTTCTTGCTCTAAAGAAGAGTGTGATCCATGGATGAGAACTATGCTGTGTGTTTCACTTCAGAAATGGAGTTAAATCCCAGGCTCTGTGTCTTCCTACAGGCAAGACTTCGTTTCAGGTAATTGCAGTAACTTTTCAGCTCAACAAACTACATCGTTCACGAAGCTCACACGTTTTTCATCTTACCAGAAAAGCATTGGATTTTAGAGGACCAGTGCTTTGTATCAGTTTCAGAAGCAGAGTTGGACTATATAATGTCCGCATGTGTAGGAAACACCGTTCTTTTGTTTTCAGCACACTCACGTTTCCTGCTGTCTTAGAGACTCTAGAAAGCAAGAGCGTGCTTCTTGTTGTAAAGCAGGTTGTGATCAATGGATGAGAACACTGCTGTGTGTTTCACTTCAGAAATGGAGTTAAATCCCAGGCTCTGTGTCTTTCTACAAGCAAGACTTCGTTTCAGTTAAGGGCAGTCACTTTCCAGCTCAAACGAACTACATCGTTCACTAAGCTCTCACGTTTCTCATCTTAACTGACAAGCATTGGATGTAAGAGGACCAGTGCATTGTATCAGTTTCAGAAGCAGATTTGGATTACATATGGTCCATATGTGTAGGAAACACCGTTCTTTTATTCTGGGCAAAGTCAGATTTCCTGCAGTATTAGAGACTCTAGAAAGCAAGAGCGTGCTTCTCACTCTAAAGCAGAGTGTGATCCATGGATGAGAACTATGCTGTGTGTTTCCCTTCAGAAATGGAGTTAAATCCCAGGCTCTGTGTCTTCCTACAAGCAAGACTTTGTTTCAGGTAACGGCAGTCACTTTTCAGCTCAAACGAACTACATCGTTCACTGAGCTCACACATTTCTCATCTTAACAGAGAAGCATTGGATGTTAGAGGACCAGAGGTTTGTATCAGTTTAAGAAGCAGAGTTGGACTAGATATGGTCCGTATGTGTAGGAAACACCATTCTTTTGTTCTCAGCACAATCACGTTTCCTGCTGTCTTAGAGACTCTAGAAAGCAAGAGCGTGCTTCTCACTCTAAAGCAGAGTGTGATCCATGGATGAGAACTATGCTGTGTGTTTCCCTTCAGAAATGGAGTTAAATCCCAGGCTCTGTGTCTTCCTACAGGCAAGCCTTCGTTTCAGGTAATGGCAGTAAATTTTCAGCTCAACCGAACTACATCATTCACAAAGCACACGTTTCTCATCTTAACTGACAATCATTGGATGTTAGAGGACCAGTGCTTTGTATCAGTTTCAGAAGCAGAGTTGGACTAGATATGGTCTGTATGAGTAAGAAACATCGTTCTTTTGTTCTCAGCACACTCACGTTTCCTGCTGTCTTAGAGACTGTAGAAAGCAAGAGCGTGCTTCTCGCTCTAAAGCAGAGTGTGATCAATGGATGAGAACACTGCTGTGTGTTTCACTTCAGAAATGGAGTTAACTCCTAGGCTCTGAGTCTTCCTACAAGCAAGACTTCGTTTCAGGTAAGGGCAGTCAGTTTTTTGCTCAAATGAACTACATCGTTCACAAAGCTCACACGTTTCTCATCTTAAGTGACAAGCATTCGATGTTAGAGGACCAGTGCTTTTTATCAGTTTCAGAAGAAGAGTTGGACTAGATATGGTCTGAATGTGTAGGAAACACCGTTCTTTGGTCTTAGCACACTCACGTTTCCTGCTGTCTTAAAGAATCTAGAAATCAAGAGCGTGCTTCTCGCTCTAAAGCAGAGTGTGATCCATGGATGAGAACTATGATGTGTGTTTCCTTCAGAAATGGAGTTAAATCCCAGGCTCTGTGTCTTCCTACATGCAAGACATCGTTTCAGGTAAGGGCAGTCACTTTTCAGTTAAAGGAACTACATCGTTCACTAAGCTCACACGTTTCTCATCTTAAAAGACAAGCATTGGATGTTAGAGGACCAGTGCTTTTTATCAGTTTCAGAAGAAGTTTTTTACTACATATGGTCCGTATGTGTAGGAAACACCGTTCTTTTGTTCTGGGCACACTCAGATTTCCTGCAGTATTAGAGACTCTAGAAAGCAAGAGCATGCTTCTTGCTCTAAAACACAGTGTGATCCATGGATGAGAACTATGCTGTGTGTCCCTTCAGAAATGGAGTTAAATCACAGGCTCTGTGTCTTCCTATAGGCAAGACTTCGTTTCAGGTAAGGGCAGTCAGTTTTCAGTTAAAGGAACTACATCGTTCACTAAGCTCACACGTTTCTCATCTTAACAGACAAGCATTGGATGTTAGAGGACTAGTGCTTTGTATCTGTTTCAGAAGCAGAGTTGGACTAGATATGGTCTGTATGTGTAGGAAGCACCGTTATTTTGTTCTCAGCAAACTCAGGTTTCCTGATGTCTTAGAGACTCTAGAAAGCAAGATCGTGCTTCTTGCTCTAAAGCGGAGTGTGATCCATGGATGAGAACTATGCTGTGTGTTTCCCTTCAGATATGGAGTTAAATCCCAGGCTCTATGTCTTCCTACAGGCAAGAATTCGTTTCAGGTAAGGGCAGTCACTTTTCAGTTAAAGGAACTACATCGTTCACTAAGCTCACACGTTTCTCATCTTAACAGACAAGCATTGGATGTTAGAGGACCAGTGCTTTGTATCAGTTTAAGAAGCAGAGTTGGACTAGATATGGTACGTATGTGTGGGAAACACCGTTCTTTTGTTCTCAGCACACTCACGTTTCCTGCTGTCTTAGAGACTCTAGAAAGCAAGAGCGTGCTTCTTATTCTAAAGCAGAGTGTGATCAATGGATGAGACAATGCTGTGTGTTTCACTTCAGAAATGGAGTTAAATCCCGTGCTCTGAGTCTCCCTACAAGCAAGACTTCGTTTCAGGTAACGGCAGTCACTTTCTGCTCAAACGAACTACATTGTTCACGAAGCTCACACGTTTCTCATCTTAACTGAAAAGCATTGGATGTTAGAGGACGAGTGCATTGTATAGTTTCAGAAGAAGATTTGGACTACATATAATCCGTATGTGTAGGAATCAATGTTCTTTTGTTCTGGGCACACTCAGATTTCCTGCTGTATTTGAGAATCTAGAAAGCAAGAGCGTGCTTCTTGCTCTAAAGCATAGTGTGATCCATGGATGAGAACTATGCTGTGTGTTTCCCTTCAGAAATGGAGTTAAATCCCAGGCTCTGTGTCTTCCTACAGGCAAGCCTTCGTTTCAGGTAATGGCAATAACTTTTCAGCTCAACCGAACTACATCATTCACAAAGCTCACACGTTTCTCATCTTAACTGACAAGCATTGGATGTTAGAGGACCAGTGCTTTGTATCAGTTTCAGAAGCAGAGTTGGACTAGATATGGTCTGTATGAGTAAGAAACATCGTTCTTTTGTTCTCAGCACACTCACGTTTCCTGCTGTCTTAGAGACTTTAGAAAGCAAGAGCATGCTTCTCGCTCTAAAGCAGAGTGTGATCAATGGATGAGAACACTGCTGTGTGTTTCACTTCAGAAATGGAGTTAACTCCTAGGCTCTGAGTCTTCCTACAAGCAAGACTTCGTTTCAGGTAAGGGCAGTCAGTTTTCAGCTCAAACGAACTACATCGTTCACGAAGCTCACACGTTTCTCATCTTACCAGAAAAGCATTGGATTTTAGAGGACCAGTGCTTTGTATCAGTTTCAGAAGCAGAGTTGGACTATATAATGTCCGCATGTGTAGGAAACACCGTTCTTTTGTTTTCAGCACACTCACGTTTCCTGCTGTCTGAGAGACTCTAGAAAGCAAGAGCGTGCTTCTTGCTCTAAAGCACAGTGTGATCCATGGATGAGAACTATGCTGTGTGTTTCCCTTAAGAAATGGAGTTAAATCTCAGGCTCTGAGTCTTCCTACAGGCAAGACTTCATTTCAGGTAAGGGCAGTCACTTTTCAGTTAAAGGAACTACATCGTTCACTAAGCTCACACGTTTCTCATCTTAACAGACAAGCATTGGATGTTAGAGGACCAGTGCTTTGTATCAGTTTCAGAAGCAGAGTTGGACTATATAATGTCCGTATGTGTAGGAAACACCGTTCTTTTCTTCTCAGCACACACACATTTCCTGCTGTCTTAGAGACTCTAGAAAGCAAGAGCGTGCTTCTTGCTCTAAAGCAGAGTGTGATCCATGGACGAGAACTATGCTGTGTGTTTCCCTTCAGAAATGGAGTTAATTCCCAGGCTCTGTGTCTTCCTACAGGCAAACTTCGTTTCAGGTAAGGGCAGTCACTTTTCAGCTCAAACGAACTACATCTTTCACGGAGCTCACACCTTTCTCATCTTAACAGAAAAGCATTGTATGTTAGAGGACCAGTGTTTTGTATCAATTTCAGAAGCAGAGTTGTACTAGATATTGTCCGTATGTGTAGGAAACACCGTTCTTTTGTTCTCAGCACACTCACGTTTCCTGCTGTCTTAGAGACTCTAGAAAGCAAGAGCGTGCTTCTCACTCTAAAGCAGAGTGTGATCCATGGATGAGAACTATGCTGTGTGTTTCCCTTCAGAAATGGAGTTAAATCCCAGGCTCTGTGTCTTCCTACAAGCAAGACTTTGTTTCAGTTAACGGCAGTCACTTTTCAGCTCAAACGAACTACATCGTTCACTGAGCTCACACATTTCTCATCTTAACAGAGAAGCATTGGATGTTAGAGGACCAGTGGTTTGTATCAGTTTAAGAAGCAGAGTTGGACTAGATATGGTCCGTATGTGTAGGAAACACCATTCTTTTGTTCTCAGCACAATCACGTTTCCTGCTGTCTTAGAGACTCTAGAAAGCAAGAGCGTGCTTCTCACTGTAAAGCAGAGTGTGATCCATGGATGAGAACTATGCTGTATGTTTCCCTTCAGAAATGGAGTTAAATCCCAGGCTCTGTGTCTTCCTACAGATTAGCCTTCGATTCACGTAATGTCAGTAAATTTTCAGCTCAACCGAACTACATCATTCACAAAGCTCACACGTTTCTCATCTTAACTGACAAGCATTGGATGTTAGAGGACCAGTGCTTTGTATCAGTTTCAGAAGCAGAGTTGGACTAGATATGGTCTGTATGAGTAAGAAACATCGTTCTTTTCTTCTCAGCACACTCACGTTTCCTGCTGTCTTAGAGACTCTAGAAAGCAAGAGCGTGCTTCTCGCTCTAAAGCAGAGTGTGATCAATGGATGAGAACACTGCTGTGTGTTTCACTTCAGAAATGGAGTTAACTCCTAGGCTCTGAGTCTTCCTACAAGCAAGACTTCGTTTCAGGTAAGGGCAGTCAGTTTTCTGCTCCAATGAACTACATCGTTCACAAAGCTCACATGTTTCTCATCTTAACTGACAAGCATTCGATGTTAGAGGACCAGTGCTTTTTATCAGTTTCAGAAGAAGAGTTGGACTAGATATGGTCTGAATGTGTAGGAAACACCGTTCTTTGTTCTCAGCACACTCACGTTTCCTGCTGTCTTAGAGAATCTAGAAAGCAAGAGCGTGCTTCTCGCTCTAAAGCAGAGTGTGATCCATGGATGAATACTATGCTGTGTGTTTCCCTCAGAAATGGACTTAAATACCAGGCTCTGTGTCTTACTACAAGAAAGAATTCGTTTAAGGTAACGGCAGTCACTTTTCAGTTGAAAGGAACTACATCATTCACAAACCTCACACGTTTCTCATCTTAACTGACAAGCATTGGATGTTAGAGGACTAGTGCTTTGTATCTGTTTCAGAAGCAGAGTTGGACTAGATATGGTCTGTATGTGTAGAAAGCACCGTTATTTTGTTCTCAGCAAACTCAGGTTTCCTGATGTCTTAGAGACTCTAGAAAGCAAGATCGTGCTTCTTGCTCTAAAGCGGAGTGTGATCCATGGATGAGAACTATGCTGTGTGTTTCACTTCAGAAATGGAGTTAAATCCCGTGCTCTGAGGCTCCCTACAAGCAAGACTTCGTTTCAGGTAAGGGCAGTCACTTTTCTGCTCAAACGAACTACATTGTTCACGAAGCTCACACGTTTCTCATCTTAACTGAAAAGCATTGGATGTTAGAGGACGAGTGCATTGTATAGTTTCAGAAGAAGATTTGGACTACATATAATCTGTATGTGTAGGAATCAATGTTCTTTTGTTCTGGGCACACTCAGATTTCCTGCTGTATTTGAGAATCTAGAAAGCAAGAGCGTGCTTCTTGCTCTAAAGCATAGTGTGATCCATGGATGAGAACTATGCTGTGTGTTTCCCTTCAGAAATGGAGTTAAATCCCAGGCTCTGTGTCTTCCTACAGGCAAGCCTTCGTTTCAGGTAATGGCAATAACTTTTCAGCTCAACCAAACTACATCATTCACAAAGCTCACACGTTTCTCATCTTAACTGACAAGCATTGGATGTTAGAGGACCAGTGCTTTGTATCAGTTTCAGAAGCAGAGTTGGACTAGATATGGTCTGTATGAGTAAGAAACATCGTTCTTTTGTTCTCAGCACACTCACGTTTCCTGCTGTCTTAGAGACTTTAGAAAGCAAGAGCATGCTTCTCGCTCTAAAGCAGAGTGTGATCAATGGATGAGAACACTGCTGTGTGTTTCACTTCAGAAATGGAGTTAACTCCTAGGCTCTGAGTCTTCCTACAAGCAAGACTTCGTTTCAGGTAAGGGCAGTCAGTTTTCAGCTCAAACGAACTACATCGTTCACGAAGCTCACACGTTTCAAATCTTACCAGAAAAGCATTGGATTTTAGAGGACCAGTGCTTTGTATCAGTTTCAGAAGCAGAGTTGGACTATATAATGTCCGCATGTGTAGGAAACACCGTTCTTTTGTTTTCAGCACACTCACGTTTCCTGCTGTCTGAGAGACTCTAGAAAGCAAGAGCGTGCTTCTTGTTGTAAAGCAGGTTGTGATCAATGGATGAGAACCCTGCTGTGTGTTTCACTTCAGAAATGGAGTTAAATCCCAGGCTCTGTGTCTTTCTACAAGCAAGACTTCGTTTCAGTTAAGGGCAGTCACTTTCCAGCTCAAACGAACTACCTCGTTCACTAAGCTCTCACGTTTCTCATCTTAACTGATAAGCATTGCATGTTAGAGGACTAGTGCTTTGTATCTGTTTCAGAAGCAGAGTTGGACTAGATATGGTCTGTATGTGTAGGAAGCACCGTTATTTTGTTCTCAGCAAACTCAGGTTTCCTCATGTCTTAGAGACTCTAGAAAGCAAGATCGTGCTTCTTGCTCTAAAGCGGAGTGTGATCCATGGATGAGAACTATGCTGTGTGTTTCCCTTCAGAAATGGAGTTAAATCCCAGGCTCTATGTCTTCCTACAGGCAAGAATTCGTTTCAGGTAAGGGCAGTCACTTTTCAGTTAAAGGAACTACATCGTTCACTAAGCTCACACGTTTCTCATCTTAACAGACAAGCATTGGATGTTAGAGGACCAGTGCTTTGTATCAGTTTAAGAAGCAGAGTTGGACTAGATATGGTACGTATGTGTGGGAAACACCGTTCTTTTGTTCTCAGCACACTCACGTTTCCTGCTGTCTTAGAGACTCTAGAAAGCAAGAGCGTGCTTCTTATTCTAAAGCAGAGTGTGATCAATGGATGAGACAATGCTGTGTGTTTCACTTCAGAAATGGAGTTAAATCCCGTGCTCTGAGGCTCCCTACAAGCAAGACTTCGTTTCAGGTAAGGGCAGTCACTTTTTGCTCAAACGAACTACATTGTTCACGAAGCTCACACGTTTCTCATCTTAACTGAAAAGCATTGGATGTTAGAGGACGAGTGCATTGTATAGTTTCAGAAGAAGATTTGGACTACATATAATCCGTATGTGTAGGAATCAATGTTCTTTTGTTCTGGGCACACTCAGATTTCCTGCTGTATTTGAGAATCTAGAAAGCAAGAGCGTGCTTCTTGCTCTAAAGCATAGTGTGATCCATGGATGAGAACTATGCTGTGTGTTTCCCTTCAGAAATGGAGTTAAATCCCAGGCTCTGTGTCTTCCTACAGGCAAGCCTTCGTTTCAGGTAATGGCAATAACTTTTCAGCTCAACCGAACTACATCATTCACAAAGCTCACACGTTTCTCATCTTAACTGACAAGCATTGGATGTTAGAGGACCAGTGCTTTGTATCAGTTTCAGAAGCAGAGTTGGACTAGATATGGTCTGTATGAGTAAGAAACATCGTTCTTTTGTTCTCAGCACACTCACGTTTCCTGCTGTCTTAGAGACTTTAGAAAGCAAGAGCATGCTTCTCGCTCTAAAGCAGAGTGTGATCAATGGATGAGAACACTGCTGTGTGTTTCACTTCAGAAATGGAGTTAACTCCTAGGCTCTGAGTCTTCCTACAAGCAAGACTTCGTTTCAGGTAAGGGCAGTCAGTTTTCAGCTCAAACGAACTACATCGTTCACGAAGCTCACACGTTTCTCATCTTACCAGAAAAGCATTGGATTTTAGAGGACCAGTGCTTTGTATCAGTTTCAGAAGCAGAGTTGGACTATATAATGTCCGCATGTGTAGGAAACACCGTTCTTTTGTTCTCAGCACACTCAACGTTTCCTGCTGTCTTAGAGACTCTAGAAAGCAAGAGCGTGCTTCTTGCTCTAAAGCAGAGTGTGATCCATGGATGAGAACTATGCTGTGTGTTTCACTTCAGAAATGGAGTTAAATCCCAGGCTCTGTGTCTTCCTACAGGCAAGACTTCGTTTCAGGTAATGGCAGTAACTTTTCAGCTCAACAAACTACATAGTTCACGAAGCTCACACGTTTCTCATCTTAACAGACAAGCATTGGATTTTAGAGGACCAGTGCTTTGTATCAGTTTCAGAAGCAGAGTTGGACTATATAATGTCCGTATGTGTAGGAAACACCGTTCTTTTCTTCTCAGCACACTCACGTTTCCTGCTGTCTTAGAGACTCTAGAAAGCAAGAGCATGCTTCTTGTTCTAAAGCATGGTGTGATCAATGGATGAGAACACTGCTGTGTGTTTCCCTTCAGAAAAGGAGTTAAATCCCAGGCTCTGAGTCTTCCTACAAGCAAGACTTCGTTTCAGGTAAGGGCAGTCAGTTTTCTGTCAAATGAACTACATCGTTCACGAAGCTCACACATTTCTCATCTTAACTGACAAGCATTCGATGTAGAGGACCAGTGCTTTGTTTCAGTTTCAGAAGCCGAGTTGGACTAGATATGGTCCGTATGTGTAGGAAACACCGTTCTTTGGTCTCAGCACACTCACGTTTCCTGCTGTCTTAGAGAATCTAGAAAGCAAGAGCGTGCTTCTCGCTCTAAAGCAGAGTGTGATCCATGGATGAGAACTATGATGTGTGTTTCCTTCAGAAGTGGAGTTAAATCCCAGGCTCTGTGTCTTCCTACAAGCAAGACTTCGTTTCAGCTAAGGGCAGTCACTTTCCAGCTCAAACGAACTACATCGTTCACTAAGCTCACACGTTTCTCATCTTAACTGACAAGCATTGGATGTAAGAGGACCAGTGCATTGTATCAGTTTCAGAAGCAGATTTGGACTACATATGGTCCGTATGTGTAGGAAACACCGTTCTTTTGTTCTCAGCACACTCACGTTTCCTGCTGTCTTAGAGACTCTAGAACGCAAGAGCGTGCTTCTTGTTCTAAAGCAGAGTGTGATCAATGGATGAGAACTATGCTGTGTGTTTCACTTCAGAAATGGAGTTAACTCCTAGGCTCTGAGTCTTCCTACAAGCAAGACTTCGTTTCAGGTAAGGGCAGTCACTTTTCAGTTAAAGGAACTACATCGTTCACTAAGCTCACACGTTTCTCATCTTAAAAGACAAGCATTGGATGTTAGAGGACCAGTGCTTTGTATAAGTTTCTGAAGCAGAGTTGGACTATATAATGTCCGTATGTGTAGGAAACACCGTTCTTTTGTTCTCAGCACACTCACGTTTCCTGCTGTCTTAGAGACTTTAGAAATCATGAGCGTGCTTCTCGCTCTAAAGCAGAGTGTGATCCATGGATGAAAACTATGCTGTGTGTTTCCCTTCATAAAATGAGTTAAATCCCAGGCTCTATGTCTTCCTACAAGCAAGACTTCGTTTCAGGCAAGGGCATTCACTTTTCAGCTCAAACGAACTACATCTTTCACAGAGCTCACACGTTCTCATCTTAACAGACAAGCATTGGATGTTAGAGGACCAGTGCTTTGTATCATTTTCAGTAGCAGAGTTGGACTAGATATGGTCCGTATGTGTAGGAAACACCGTTCTTTTGTTCTCAGCAAATCACATTTCCTGCTGTCTTAGAGACTCTAGAAAGCAAGAGCGTGCTTCTTTTACTAAAGCAGAGTGTGATCAATGGATGAGAACACTGCTGTGTGTTTCACTTCAGAAATGGAGTTAAATCCCAGGCTCTGAGTCTTCCTAAATGCAAGACTTCGTTTCAGGTAAGGGCAGTCACTTTTCAGCTCAAACGAACTACATCCTTCACTGAGCTCACACGTTTCTCATCTTAACAGAGAAGCATTGGATGTTAGAGGACCAGTGCATTGTATCAGTTTCAGAAGAAGATTTGGACTACATATAATCCGTATGTGTAGGAAACAATGTTATTTTGTTCTGGGCACACTCAGATTTCCTGCTGTATTAGAGACTCTAGAAAGCAAGAACGTGCTTCTTGCTCTAAAGCAGAGTGTGATCCATGGGTGAGAACTATGCTGTGTGTTTCCCTTCAGAAATGGAGTTAAATCCCAGGCTCTGTGTCTTTCTACAGGCAAGATTTCGTTTAAGGTAAGGGCAGTCACTTTTCAGCTCAAATGAACTACATCGTTCACGAAGCTCACACGTTTCTCATCTTAACAGACAAGCATTGGATTTTAGAGGACCAGTGCTTTGTATCAGTTTAAGAAGCAGAGTTGGACTAGATATGGTCCGTATGTGTAGGAAACACCGTTCTTTTGTTCTCAGCACACGCAACGTTTCCTGCTGTCTTAGAGACTCTAGAAAGCAAGAGCGTGCTTCTTGCTCTAAAGCAGAGTGTGATCCATGGATGAGACAATGCTGTGTGTTTCACTTCAGAAATGGAGTTAAATCCCGTGCTCTGAGGCTCCCTACAAGCAAGACTTCGTTTCAGGTAATGGCAGTCACCTTTCTGCTCAAAGGAACTACATCGTTCACGAAGCTCACACGTTTCTCATCTTAACTGACAAGCATTGGATGTTAGAGGACCAGTGCATTGTATCAGTTTCAGAAGAAGATTTGGACTACATATAATCCGTATGTGTAGGAAACAATGTTCTTTTGTTCTGGGCACACTCAGATTTCCTGCTGTATTTGAGAATCTAGAAAGCAAGAGCGTGCTTCTTGCTCTAAAGCATAGTGTGATCCATGGATGAGAACTATGCTGTGTGTTTCCCTTCAGAAATGGAGTTAAATCCCAGGCTCTGTGTCTTCCTACAGGCAAGCCTTCGTTTCAGGTAATGGCAGTAACTTTTCAGCTCAACCAAACTACATCATTCACAAAGCTCACACGTTTCTCATCTTAACTGACAAGCATTGGATGTTAGAGGACCAGTGCTTTGTATCAGTTTCAGAAGCAGATTTGGACTAGATATGGTCTGTATGTGTAAGAAACATCGTTCTTTTGTTCTCAGCACACTCACGTTTCCTGCTGTCTTAGAGACTCTAGAAAGCAAGAGCGTGCTTCTTGTTCTAAGGCAGGGTGTGATCAATGGATGAGAACACTGCTGTGTGTTTCCCTTCAGAAAAGGAGTTAAATCCCAGGCTCTGAGTCTTCCTACAAGCAAGACTTCGTTTCAGGTAAGGGCAGTCAGTTTTGTGTCAAATGAACTACATCGTTCACGAAGCTCACAGGCTTCTCATCTTAACTGACAAGCATTCGATGTAGAGGACCAGTGCTTTGTATCAGTTTCAGAAGAAGAGTTGGACTAGATATGGTCCGTATGTGTAGGATACACCGTTCTTTTGTTCTCAGCACACTCACGTTTCCTGCTGTCCTAGAGAATCTAGAAAGCAAGAGCGTGCTTCTCGCTCTAAAGCAGAGTGTGATCCATGGATGAGAACTATGATGCGTGTTTCCTCCAGAAATGGAGTTAAATCCCAGGCTCTGTGTCTTACTACAAGCAAGACTTCGATTTAGGTAAGGGCAGTCACTTTCCAGCTCAAATGAACTACATCGTTCACTAAGCTCACACGTTTCTCATCTTAACAGACAAGCATTGGATGTTAGAGGACCAGTGCTTTGTATCAGTTTAAGAAGCAGAGTTGGAGTATATATGGTCCGTATGTGTAGGAAACACCGTTCTTTTGTTCTCAGCACACTCACGTTTCCTGCTGTCTTAGAGACTCTAGAAAGCAATAGCGCGCTTCTTGTTCTAAAGCAGAGTGTGATCAATGGATGAGAAAATGCTGTGTGTTTCACTTCAGAAATGGAGTTAAATCCCGTGCTCTGAGTCTCCCTACAAGCAAGACTTCGTTTCATGTAATGGCAGTCACTTTTCTGCTCAAAGGAACTACATCGTTCATGAAGCTCACATGTTTCTCATCTTAACTGACAAGCATTGGATGTTAGAGGACCATTGCATTGTATCAGTTTCAGAAGAAGATTTGGACGACATATAATCCGTATGTGTAGGAAACAATGTTATTTTGTTCTGGGCACACTCAGATTTCCTGCTGTATTAGAGACTCTAGAAAGCAAGAGCGTGCTTCTTGCTCTAAAGAAGAGTGTGATCCATGGATGAGAACTATGCTGTGTGTTTCACTTCAGAAATGGAGTTAAATCCCAGGCTCTGTGTCTTCCTACAGGCAATACTTCGTTTCAGGTAATTGCAGTAACTTTTCAGCTCAACAAACTACATCGTTCACAAAGCTCACACGTTTTTCATCTTACCAGAAAAGCATTGGATTTTAGAGGACCAGTGCTTTGTATCAGTTTCAGAAGCAGAGTTGGACTATATAATGTCCGCATGTGTAGGAAACACCGTTCTTTTGTTTTCAGCACACTCACGTTTCCTGCTGTCTTAGAGACTCTAGAAAGCAAGAGCGTGCTTCTTGTTGTAAAGCAGGTTGTGATCAATGGATGAGAACACTGCTGTGTGTTTCACTTCAGAAATGGAGTTAAATCCCAGGCTCTGTGTCTTTCTACAAGCAAGACTTCGTTTCAGTTAAGGGCAGTCACTTTCCAGCTCAAACGAACTACATCGTTCACTAAGCTCTCACGTTTCTCATCTTAACTGACAAGCATTGGATGTAAGAGGACCAGTGCATTGTATCAGTTTCAGAAGCAGATTTGGATTACATATGGTCCATATGTGTAGGAAACACCGTTCTTTTATTCTGGGCAAACTCAGATTTCCTGCAGTATTAGAGACTCTAGAAAGCAAGAGCGTGCTTCTCACTCTAAAGCAGAGTGTAATCCATGGATGAGAACTATGCTGTGTGTTTCCCTTCAGAAATGGAGTTAAATCCCAGGCTCTGTGTCTTCCTACAAGCAAGACTTTGTTTCAGGTAACGGCAGTCACTTTTCAGCTCAAACGAACTACATCGTTCACTGAGCTCACACATTTCTCATCTTAACAGAGAAGCATTGGATGTTAGAGGACCAGAGGTTTGTATCAGTTTAAGAAGCAGAGTTGGACTAGATATGGTCCGTATGTGTAGGAAACACCATTCTTTTGTTCTCAGCACAATCACGTTTCCTGCTGTCTTAGAGACTCTAGAAAGCAAGAGCGTGCTTCTCACTCTAAAGCAGAGTGTGATCCATGGATGAGAACTATGCTGTGTGTTTCCCTTCAGAAATGGAGTTAAATCCCAGGCTCTGTGTCTTCCTATAGGCAAGCCTTCGTTTCAGGTAATGGCAGTAAATTTTCAGCTCAACCGAACTACATCATTCACAAAGCTCACACGTTTCTCATCTTAACTGACAATCATTGGATGTTAGAGGACCAGTGCTTTGTATCAGTTTCAGAAGCAGAGTTGGACTAGATATGGTCTGTATGAGTAAGAAACATCGTTCTTTTGTTCTCAGCACACTCACGTTTCCTGCTGTCTTAGAGACTGTAGAAAGCAAGAGCGTGCTTCTCGCTCTAAAGCAGAGTGTGATCAATGGATGAGAACACTGCTGTGTGTTTCACTTCAGAAATGGAGTTAACTCCTAGGCTCTGAGTCTTCCTACAAGCAAGACTTCGTTTCAGGTAAGGGCAGTCAGTTTTTTGCTCAAATGAACTACATCGTTCACAAAGCTCACACGTTTCTCATCTTAAGTGACAAGCATTCGATGTTAGAGGACCAGTGCTTTTTATCAGTTTCAGAAGAAGAGTTGGACTAGATATGGTCTGAATGTGTAGGAAACACCGTTCTTTGGTCTTAGCACACTCACGTTTCCTGCTGTCTTAAAGAATCTAGAAATCAAGAGCGTGCTTCTCGCTCTAAAGCAGAGTGTGATCCATGGATGAGAACTATGATGTGTGTTTCCTTCAGAAATGGAGTTAAATCCCAGGCTCTGTGTCTTCCTACATGCAAGACATCGTTTCAGGTAAGGGCAGTCACTTTTCAGTTAAAGGAACTACATCGTTCACTAAGCTCACACGTTTCTCATCTTAAAAGACAAGCATTGGATGTTAGAGGACCAGTGCTTTTTATCAGTTTCAGAAGAAGTTTTTTACTACATATGGTCCGTATGTGTAGGAAACACCGTTCTTTTGTTCTGGGCACACTCAGATTTCCTGCAGTATTAGAGACTCTAGAAAGCAAGAGCATGCTTCTTGCTCTAAAACACAGTGTGATCCATGGATGAGAACTATGCTGTGTGTTTCCCTTCAGAAATGGAGTTAAATCACAGGCTCTGTGTCTTCCTATAGGCAAGACTTCGTTTCAGGTAAGGGCAGTCAGTTTTCAGTTAAAGGAACTACATCGTTCACTAAGCTCACACGTTTCTCATCTTAACAGACAAGCATTGGATGTTAGAGGACCAGTGCTTTGTATCAGTTTCAGAAGCAGAGTTGGACTATATAATGTCCGTATGTGTAGGAAACACCGTTCTTTTCTTCTCAGCACACTCACATTTCCTGCTGTCTTAGAGACTCTAGAAAGCAAGAGCGTGCTTCTTGCTCTAAAGCAGAGTGTGATCCATGGACGAGAACTATGCTGTGTGTTTCCCTTCAGAAATGGAGTTAAATCCCAGGCTCAGTGTCTTCCTACAGGCAACTTCGTTTCAGGTAAGGGCAGTCACTTTTCAGCTCAAACGAACTACATCTTTCACGGAGCTCACACCTTTCTCATCTTAACAGAAAAGCATTTTATGTTAGAGGACCCGTGCTTTGTATCAGTTTCAGAAGCAGAGTTGTACTAGATATTGTCCGTATGTGTAGGAAACACCGTTCTTTTCTTCTCAGCACACTCACGTTTCCTGCTGTCTTAGAGACTCTAGAAAGCAAGAGCGTGCTTCTCACTCTAAAGCAGAGTGTGATCCATGGATGAGAACTATGCTGTGTGTTTCCCTTCAGAAATGGAGTTAAATCCCAGGCTCAGTGTCTTCCTACAGGCAACTTCGTTTCAGGTAAGGGCAGTCACTTTTCAGCTCAAACGAACTACATCTTTCACGGAGCTCACACCTTTCTCATCTTAACAGAAAAGCATTTTATGTTAGAGGACCCGTGCTTTGTATCAGTTTCAGAAGCAGAGTTGTACTAGATATTGTCCGTATGTGTAGGAAACACCGTTCTTTTCTTCTCAGCACACTCACGTTTCCTGCTGTCTTAGAGACTCTAGAAAGCAAGAGCGTGCTTCTCACTCTAAAGCAGAGTGTGATCCATGGATGAGAACTATGCTGTGTGTTTCCCTTCAGAAATGGAGTTAAATCCCAGGCTCTGTGTCTTCCTACAGGCAAGCCTTCGTTTCAGGTAATGGCAGTAAATTTTCAGCTCAACCGAACTACATCATTCACAAAGCTCACACGTTTCTCATCTTAACTGACAATCATTGGATGTTAGAGGACCAGTGCTTTGTATCAGTTTCAGAAGCAGAGTTGGACTAGATATGGTCTGTATGAGTAAGAAACATCGTTCTTTTGTTCTCAGCACACTCACGTTTCCTGCTGTCTTAGAGACTGTAGAAAGCAAGAGCGTGCTTCTCGCTCTAAAGCAGAGTGTGATCAATGGATGAGAACACTGCTGTGTGTTTCTCTTCAGAAATGGAGTTAACTCCTAGGCTCTGAGTCTTCCTACAAGCAAGACTTCGTTTCAGGTAAGGGCAGTCAGTTTTTTGCTCAAATGAACTACATCGTTCACAAAGCTCACACGTTTCTCATCTTAAGTGACAAGCATTCGATGTTAGAGGACCAGTGCTTTTTATCAGTTTCAGAAGAAGAGTTGGACTAGATATGGTCTGAATGTGTAGGAAACACCGTTCTTTGGTCTTAGCACACTCACGTTTCCTGCTGTCTTAAAGAATCTAGAAATCAAGAGCGTGCTTCTCGCTCTAAAGCAGAGTGTGATCCATGGATGAGAACTATGATGTGTGTTTCCTTCAGAAATGGAGTTAAATCCCAGGCTCTGTGTCTTCCTACATGCAAGACATCGTTTCAGGTAAGGGCAGTCACTTTTCAGTTAAAGGAACTACATCGTTCACTAAGCTCACACGTTTCTCATCTTAAAAGACAAGCATTGGATGTTAGAGGACCAGTGCTTTTTATCAGTTTCAGAAGAAGTTTTTTACTACATATGGTCCGTATGTGTAGGAAACACCGTTCTTTTGTTCTGGGCACACTCAGATTTCCTGCAGTATTAGAGACTCTAGAAAGCAAGAGCATGCTTCTTGCTCTAAAACACAGTGTGATCCATGGATGAGAACTATGCTGTGTGTTTCCCTTCAGAAATGGAGTTAAATCACAGGCTCTGTGTCTTCCTATAGGCAAGACTTCGTTTCAGGTAAGGGCAGTCAGTTTTCAGTTAAAGGAACTACATCGTTCACTAAGCTCACACGTTTCTCATCTTAACAGACAAGCATTGGATGTTAGAGGACTAGTGCTTTGTATCTGTTTCAGAAGCAGAGTTGGACTAGATATGGTCTGTATGTGTAGGAAGCACCGTTATTTTGTTCTCAGCAAACTCAGGTTTCCTGATGTCTTAGAGACTCTAGAAAGCAAGATCGTGCTTCTTGCTCTAAAGCGGAGTGTGATCCATGGATGAGAACTATGCTGTGTGTTTCCCTTCAGATATGGAGTTAAATCCCAGGCTCTATGTCTTCCTACAGGCAAGAATTCGTTTCAGGTAAGGGCAGTCACTTTTCAGTTAAAGGAACTACATCGTTCACTAAGCTCACACGTTTCTCATCTTAACAGACAAGCATTGGATGTTAGAGGACCAGTGCTTTGTATCAGTTTAAGAAGCAGAGTTGGACTAGATATGGTACGTATGTGTGGGAAACACCGTTCTTTTGTTCTCAGCACACTCACGTTTCCTGCTGTCTTAGAGACTCTAGAAAGCAAGAGCGTGCTTCTTATTCTAAAGCAGAGTGTGATCAATGGATGAGACAATGCTGTGTGTTTCACTTCAGAAATGGAGTTAAATCCCGTGCTCTGAGTCTCCCTACAAGCAAGACTTCGTTTCAGGTAACGGCAGTCACTTTCTGCTCAAACGAACTACATTGTTCACGAAGCTCACACGTTTCTCATCTTAACTGAAAAGCATTGGATGTTAGAGGACGAGTGCATTGTATAGTTTCAGAAGAAGATTTGGACTACATATAATCCGTATGTGTAGGAATCAATGTTCTTTTGTTCTGGGCACACTCAGATTTCCTGCTGTATTTGAGAATCTAGAAAGCAAGAGCGTGCTTCTTGCTCTAAAGCATAGTGTGATCCATGGATGAGAACTATGCTGTGTGTTTCCCTTCAGAAATGGAGTTAAATCCCAGGCTCTGTGTCTTCCTACAGGCAAGCCTTCGTTTCAGGTAATGGCAATAACTTTTCAGCTCAACCGAACTACATCATTCACAAAGCTCACACGTTTCTCATCTTAACTGACAAGCATTGGATGTTAGAGGACCAGTGCTTTGTATCAGTTTCAGAAGCAGAGTTGGACTAGATATGGTCTGTATGAGTAAGAAACATCGTTCTTTTGTTCTCAGCACACTCACGTTTCCTGCTGTCTTAGAGACTTTAGAAAGCAAGAGCATGCTTCTCGCTCTAAAGCAGAGTGTGATCAATGGATGAGAACACTGCTGTGTGTTTCACTTCAGAAATGGAGTTAACTCCTAGGCTCTGAGTCTTCCTACAAGCAAGACTTCGTTTCAGGTAAGGGCAGTCAGTTTTCAGCTCAAACGAACTACATCGTTCACGAAGCTCACACGTTTCTCATCTTACCAGAAAAGCATTGGATTTTAGAGGACCAGTGCTTTGTATCAGTTTCAGAAGCAGAGTTGGACTATATAATGTCCGCATGTGTAGGAAACACCGTTCTTTTGTTTTCAGCACACTCACGTTTCCTGCTGTCTGAGAGACTCTAGAAAGCAAGAGCGTGCTAATTGCTCTAAAGCAAAGTGTGATCCATGGATGAGAACTATGCTGTGTGTTTCCCTTAAGAAATGGAGTTAAATCTCAGGCTCTGAGTCTTCCTACACGCAAGACTTCATTTCAGGTAAGGGCAGTCACTTTTCAGTTAAAGGAACTACATCGTTCACTAAGCTCACACGTTTCTCATCTTAACAGACAAGCATTGGATGTTAGAGGACCAGTGCTTTGTATCAGTTTCAGAAGCAGAGTTGGACTATATAATGTCCGTATGTGTAGGAAACACCGTTCTTTTCTTCTCAGCACACACACATTTCCTGCTGTCTTAGAGACTCTAGAAAGCAAGAGCGTGCTTCTTGCTCTAAAGCAGAGTGTGATCCATGGACGAGAACTATGCTGTGTGTTTCCCTTCAGAAATGGAGTTAATTCCCAGGCTCTGTGTCTTCCTACAGGCAAACTTCGTTTCAGGTAAGGGCAGTCACTTTTCAGCTCAAACGAACTACATCTTTCACGGAGCTCACACCTTTCTCATCTTAACAGAAAAGCATTGTATGTTAGAGGACCAGTGTTTTGTATCAATTTCAGAAGCAGAGTTGTACTAGATATTGTCCGTATGTGTAGGAAACACCGTTCTTTTGTTCTCAGCACACTCACGTTTCCTGCTGTCTTAGAGACTCTAGAAAGCAAGAGCGTGCTTCTCACTCTAAAGCAGAGTGTGATCCATGGATGAGAACTATGCTGTGTGTTTCCCTTAAGAAATGGAGTTAAATCCCAGGCTCTGTGTCTTCCTACAGGCAAGACTTCATTTCAGGTAAGGGCAGTCACTTTTCAGTTAAAGGAACTACATCGTTCACTAAGCTCACACGTTTCTCATCTTAACAGACAAGCATTGGATGTTAGAGGACCAGTGCTTTGTATCAGTTTCAGAAGCAGAGTTGGACTATATAATGTCCGTATGTGTAGGAAACACCGTTCTTTTCTTCTCAGCACACACACATTTCCTACTGTCTTAGAGACTCTAGAAAGCAAGAGCGTGCTTCTTGCTCTAAAGCAGAGTGTGATCCATGGACGAGAACTATGCTGTGTGTTTCCCTTCAGAAATGGAGTTAATTCCCAGGCTCTGTGTCTTCCTACAGGCAAACTTCGTTTCAGGTAAGGGCAGTCACTTTTCAGCTCAAACGAACTACATCTTTCACGGAGCTCACACCTTTCTCATCTTAACAGAAAAGCATTGTATGTTAGAGGACCAGTGTTTTGTATCAATTTCAGAAGCAGAGTTGTACTAGATATTGTCCGTATGTGTAGGAAACACCGTTCTTTTGTTCTCAGCACACTCACGTTTCCTGCTGTCTTAGAGACTCTAGAAAGCAAGAGCGTGCTTCTCACTCTAAAGCAGAGTGTGATCCATGGATGAGAACTATGCTGTGTGTTTCCCTTCAGATATGGAGTTAAATCCCAGGCTCTGTGTCTTCCTACAAGCAAGACTTTGTTTCAGGTAACGGCAGTCACTTTTCAGCTCAAACGAACTACATCGTTCACTGAGCTCACACATTTCTCATCTTAACAGAGAAGCATTGGATGTTAGAGGACCAGTGGTTTGTATCAGTTTAAGAAGCAGAGTTGGACTAGATATGGTCCGTATGTGTAGGAAACACCATTCTTTTGTTCTCAGCACAATCACGTTTCCTGCTGTCTTAGAGACTCTAGAAAGCAAGAGCGTGCTTCTCACTCTAAAGCAGAGTGTGATCCATGGATGAGAACTATGCTGTGTGTTTCCCTTCAGAAATGGAGTTAAATCCCAGGCTCTGTGTCTTCCTACAGATTAGCCTTCGATTCAGGTAATGTCAGTAAATTTTCAGCTCAACCGAACTACATCATTCACAAAGCTCACACGTTTCTCATCTTAACTGACAAGCATTGGATGTTAGAGGACCAGTGCTTTGTATCAGTTTCAGAAGCAGAGTTGGACTAGATATGGTCTGTATGAGTAAGAAACATCGTTCTTTTCTTCTCAGCACACTCACGTTTCCTGCTGTCTTAGAGACTCTAGAAAGCAAGAGCGTGCTTCTCGCTCTAAAGCAGAGTGTGATCAATGGATGAGAACACTGCTGTGTGTTTCACTTCAGAAATGGAGTTAACTCCTAGGCTCTGAGTCTTCCTACAAGCAAGACTTCGTTTCAGGTAAGGGCAGTCAGTTTTCTGCTCAAATGAACTACATCGTTCACAAAGCTCACACGTTTCTCATCTTAACTGACAAGCATTCGATGTTAGAGGACCAGTGCTTTTTATCAGTTTCAGAAGAAGAGTTGGACTAGATATGGTCTGAATGTGTAGGAAACACCGTTCTTTGTTCTCAGCACACTCACGTTTCCTGCTGTCTTAGAGAATCTAGAAAGCAAGAGCGTGCTTCTCGCTCTAAAGCAGAGTGTGATCCATGGATGAATACTATGCTGTGTGTTTCCCTCAGAAATGGACTTAAATACCAGGCTCTGTGTCTTACTACAAGAAAGAATTCGTTTAAGGTAACGGCAGTCACTTTTCAGTTGAAAGGAACTACATCATTCACAAACCTCACACGTTTCTCATCTTAACTGACAAGCATTGGATGTTAGAGGACTAGTGCTTTGTATCTGTTTCAGAAGCAGAGTTGGACTAGATATGGTCTGTATGTGTAGAAAGCACCGTTATTTTGTTCTCAGCAAACTCAGGTTTCCTGATGTCTTAGAGACTCTAGAAAGCAAGATCGTGCTTCTTGCTCTAAAGCGGAGTGTGATCCATGGATGAGAACTATGCTGTGTGTTTCACTTCAGAAATGGAGTTAAATCCCGTGCTCTGAGGCTCCCTACAAGCAAGACTTCGTTTCAGGTAAGGGCAGTCACTTTTCTGCTCAAACGAACTACATTGTTCACGAAGCTCACACGTTTCTCATCTTAACTGAAAAGCATTGGATGTTAGAGGACGAGTGCATTGTATAGTTTCAGAAGAAGATTTGGACTACATATAATCCGTATGTGTAGGAATCAATGTTCTTTTGTTCTGGGCACACTCAGATTTCCTGCTGTATTTGAGAATCTAGAAAGCAAGAGCGTGCTTCTTGCTCTAAAGCATAGTGTGATCCATGGATGAGAACTATGCTGTGTGTTTCCCTTCAGAAATGGAGTTAAATCCCAGGCTCTGTGTCTTCCTACAGGCAAGCCTTCGTTTCAGGTAATGGCAATAACTTTTCAGCTCAACCGAACTACATCATTCACAAAGCTCACACGTTTCTCATCTTAACTGACAAGCATTGGATGTTAGAGGACCAGTGCTTTGTATCAGTTTCAGAAGCAGAGTTGGACTAGATATGGTCTGTATGAGTAAGAAACATCGTTCTTTTGTTCTCAGCACACTCACGTTTCCTGCTGTCTTAGAGACTTTAGAAAGCAAGAGCATGCTTCTCGCTCTAAAGCAGAGTGTGATCAATGGATGAGAACACTGCTGTGTGTTTCACTTCAGAAATGGAGTTAACTCCTAGGCTCTGAGTCTTCCTACAAGCAAGACTTCGTTTCAGGTAAGGGCAGTCAGTTTTCAGCTCAAACGAACTACATCGTTCACGAAGCTCACACGTTTCAAATCTTACCAGAAAAGCATTGGATTTTAGAGGACCAGTGCTTTGTATCAGTTTCAGAAGCAGAGTTGGACTATATAATGTCCGCATGTGTAGGAAACACCGTTCTTTTGTTTTCAGCACACTCACGTTTCCTGCTGTCTGAGAGACTCTAGAAAGCAAGAGCGTGCTTCTTGTTGTAAAGCAGGTTGTGATCAATGGATGAGAACCCTGCTGTGTGTTTCACTTCAGAAATGGAGTTAAATCCGAGGCTCTGTGTCTTTCTACAAGCAAGACTTCGTTTCAGTTAAGGGCAGTCACTTTCCAGCTCAAACGAACTACCTCGTTCACTAAGCTCTCACGTTTCTCATCTTAACTGACAAGCATTGGATGTAAGAGGACCAGTGCATTGTATCAGTTTCAGAAGCAGATTTGGATTACATATGGTCCGTATGTGTAGGAAACACCGTTCTTTTGTTCTGGGCAAACTCAGATTTCCTGCAGTATTAGAGACTCTAGAAAGCAAGAGCATGCTTCTTGCTCTAAAGCACAGTGTGATCCATGGATGAGAACTATGCTGTGTGTTTCCCTTAAGAAATGGAGTTAAATCTCAGGCTCTGAGTCTTCCTACAGGCAAGACTTCATTTCAGGTAAGGGCAGTCACTTTTCAGTTAAAGGAACTACATCGTTCACTAAGCTTACACGTTTCTCATCTTAACAGACAAGCATTGGATGTTAGAGGACCAGTGCTTTGTATCAGTTTCAGAAGCAGAGTTGGACTATATAATGTCCGTATGTGTAGGAAACACCGTTCTTTTCTTCTCAGCACACGCACATTTCCTGCTGTCTTAGAGACTCTAGAAAGCAAGAGCGTGCTTCTTGCTCTAAAGCAGAGTGTGATCCATGGACGAGAACTATGCTGTGTGTTTCCCTTCAGAAATGGAGTTAATTCCCAGGCTCTGTGTCTTCCTACAGGCAAACTTCGTTTCAGGTAAGGGCAGTCACTTTTCAGCTCAAACGAACTACATCTTTCACGGAGCTCACACCTTTCTCATCTTAACAGAAAAGCATTGTATGTTAGAGGACCAGTGCTTTGTATCAATTTCAGAAGCAGAGTTGTACTAGATATTGTCCGTATGTGTAGGAAACACCGTTCTTTTGTTCTCAGCACACTCATGTTTCCTGCTGTCTTAGAGACTCTAGAAAGCAAGAGCGTGGTTCTCACTCTAAAGCAGAGTGTGATCCATGGATGAGAACTATGCTGTGTGTTTCCCTTCAGAAATGGAGTTAAATCCCAGGCTCTGTGTCTTCCTACAAGCAAGACTTTGTTTCAGGTAACGGCAGTCACTTTTCAGCTCAAACGAACTACATCGTTCACTGAGCTCACACATTTCTCATCTTAACAGAGAAGAATTGGATGTTAGAGGACCAGTGGTTTGTATCAGTTTAAGAAGCAGAGTTGGACTAGATATGGTCCGTATGTGTAGGAAACACCATTCTTTTGTTCTCAGCACAATCACGTTTCCTGCTGTCTTAGAGACTCTAGAAAGCAAGAGCGTGCTTCTCACTCTAAAGCAGAGTGTGATCCATGGATGAGAACTATGCTGTGTGTTTCCCTTCAGAAATGGAGTTAAATCCCAGGCTCTGTGTCTTCCTACAGATTAGCCTTCGATTCAGGTAATGGCAGTAAATTTTCAGCTCAACCGAACTACATCATTCACAAAGCTCACACGTTTCTCATCTTAACTGACAAGCATTGGATGTTAGAGGACCAGTGCTTTGTATCAGTTTCAGAAGCAGAGTTGAACTAGATATGGTCTGTATGAGTAAGAAACATCGTTCTTTTGTTCTCAGCACACTCACGTTTCCTGCTGTCTTAGAGACTCTAGAAAGCAAGAGCGTGCTTCTCGCTCTAAAGCAGAGTGTGATCAATGGATGAGAAAACTGCTGTGTGTTTCACTTCAGAAATGGAGTTAACTCCTAGGCTCTGAGTCTTCCTACAAGCAAGACTTCGTTTCAGGTAAGGGCAGTCAGTTTTCTGCTCAAATGAACTACATCGTTCACAAAGCTCACACGTTTCTCATCTTAACTGACAAGCATTCGATGTTAGAGGACCAGTGCTTTTTATCAGTTTCAGAAGAAGAGTTGGACTAGGTATGGTCTGAATGTGTAGGAAACACCGTTCTTTTGTTCTCAGCACACTCACGTTTCCTGCTGTCTTAAAGAATCTAGAAATCAAGAGCGTGCTTCTCGCTCTAAAGCAGAGTGTGATCCATGGATGAGAACTATGATGTGTGTTTCCTTCAGAAATGGAGTTAAATCCCAGGCTCTGTGTCTTCCTACATGCAAGACTTCGTTTCAGGTAAGGGCAGTCACTTTTCAGTTAAAGGAACTACATCGTTCACTAAGCTCACACGTTTCTCATCTTAAAAGACAAGCATTGGATGTTAGAGGACCAGTGCTTTGTATCAGTTTCAGAAGAAGATTTGGACTACATATGGTCCGTATGTGTAGGAAATAGCGTTCTTTTGTTCTGGGCACACTCAGATTTCCTGCAGTATTAGAGACTCTAGAAAGCAAGAGCATGCTTCTTGCTCTAAAGCACAGTGTGATCCATGCATGAGAACTATGCTGTGTGTTTCCCTTCAGAAATGGAGTTAAATCCTAGGCTCTGTGTCTTCCTATAGGCAAGACTTCGTTTCAGGTAAGGGCAGTCAGTTTTCAGTTAAAGGAACTACATCGTTCACTAAGCTCACACGTTTCTCATCTTAACAGACAAGCATTGGATGTTAGAGGACCAGTGCTTTGTATCAGTTTCAGAAGCAGAGTTGGACTATATAATGTCTGTATGTGTAGGAAACTCCGTTCTTTTCTTCTCAGCACACTCACATTTCCTGCTGTCTTAGAGACTCTAGAAAGCAAGAGTGTGCTTCTTGCTCTAAAGCAGATTGTGATCCATGGACGAGAACTATGCTGTGTGTTTCCCTTCAGAAATGGAGTTAAATCCCAGGCTCAGTGTCTTCCTACAGGCAACTTCGTTTCAGGTAAGGGCAGTCACTTTTCAGCTCAAACGAACTACATCTTTCACGGAGCTCACACCTTTCTCATCTTAACAGAAAAGCATTGTATGTTAGAGGACCAGTGCTTTGTATCAGTTTCAGAAGCAGAGTTGTACTAGATATTGTCCGTATGTGTAGGAAACACCGTTCTTTTCTTCTCAGCACACTCACGTTTCCTGCTGTCTTAGAGACTCTAGAAAGCAAGAGCGTGCTTCTCGCTCTAAAGCAGAGTGTGATACATGGAGGAATACTATGCTGTGTGTTTCCCTCAGAAATGGACTTAAATCCCAGGCTCTGTGTCTTACTACAAGAAAGACTTCGTTTAAGGTAACGGCAGTCACTTTTCAGTTCAAAGGAACTACATCATTCACAAACCTCACACGTTTCTCATCTTAACTGACAAGCATTGGATGTTAGAGGACTACTGCTTTGTATCTGTTTCAGAAGCAGAGTTGGACTAGATATGGTCTGTATGTGTAGGAAGCACCGTTATTTTGTTCTCAGCAAACTCAGGTTTCCTGATGTCTTAGAGACTCTAGAAAGCAAGATCGTGCTTCTTGCTCTAAAGCGGAGTGTGATCCATGGATGAGAACTATGCTGTGTGTTTCCCTTCAGAAATGGAGTTAAATCCCAGGCTCTATGTCTTCCTACAGGCAAGAATTCGTTTCAGGTAATGCAGTCACTTTTCAGTTAAAGGAACTACATCGTTCACTAAGCTCACACGTTTCTCATTTTAACAGACAAGCATTGGATGTTAGAGGACCAGTGCTTTGTATCAGTTTAAGAAGCAGAGTTGGACTAGATATGGTACGTATGTGTAGGAAACACCGTTCTTTTGTTCTCAGCACACTCACGTTTCCTGCTGTCTTAGAGACTCTAGAAAGCAAGAGCGTGCTTCTTATTCTAAAGCAGAGTGTGATCAATGGATGAGACAATGCTGTGTGTTTCACTTCAGAAATGGAGTTAAATCCCGTGCTCTGAGTCTCCCTACAAGCAAGACTTCGTTTCAGGTAAGGGCAGTCACTTTTCTGCTCAAAGGAACTACATTGTTCACGAAGCTCACACGTTTCTCATCTTAACTGAAAAGCATTGGATGTTAGAGGACGAGTGCATTGTATAGTTTCAGAAGAAGATTTGCACTACATATAATCCGTATGTGTAGGAATCAATGTTCTTTTGTTCTGGGCACACTCAGATTTCCTGCTGTATTTGAGAATCTAGAAAGCAAGAGCGTGCTTCTTGCTCTAAAGCATAGTGTGATCCATGGATGAGAACTATGCTGTGTGTTTCCCTTCAGAAATGGAGTTAAATCCCAGGCTCTGTGTCTTCCTACAGGCAAGCCTTCGTTTCAGGTAATGGCAATAACTTTTCATCTCAACCGAACTACATCATTCACAAAGCTCACACGTTTCTCATCTTAACTGACAAGCATTGGATGTTAGAGGACCAGTGCTTTGTATCAGTTTCAGAAGCAGAGTTGGACTACATATGGTCTGTATGAGTAAGAAACATCGTTCTTTTGTTCTCAGCACACTCACGTTTCCTGCTGTCTTAGAGACTTTAGAAAGCAAGAGCATGCTTCTCACTCTAAAGCAGAGTGTGATCAATGGATGAGAACACTGCTGTGTGTTTCACTTCAGAAATGGAGTTAACTCCTAGGCTCTGAGTCTTCCTACAAGCAAGACTTCGTTTCAGGTAAGGGCAGTCAGTTTTCAGCTCAAACGAACTACATCGTTCACGAAGCTCACACGTTTTTCATCTTACCAGAAAAGCATTGGATTTTAGAGGACCAGTGCTTTGTATCAGTTTCAGAAGCAGAGTTGGACTAGATATGGTCCGTATGTGTAGGAAACACCATTCTTTTGTTCTCAGCACAATCACGTTTCCTGCTGTCTTAGAGACTCTAGAAAGCAAGAGCGTGCTTCTCACTCTAAAGCCGAGTGTGATCCATGGATGAGAACTATGCTGTGTGTTTCCCTTCAGAAATGGAGTTAAATCCCAGGCTCTGTGTCTTCCTACAGGCAAGCCTTCGTTTCAGGTAATGGCAGTAAATTTTCAGCTCAACCGAACTACATCATTCACAAAGCTCACACGTTTCTCATCTTAACTGACAAGCATTGGATGTTAGAGGACCAGTGCTTTGTATCAGTTTCAGAAGCAGAGTTGGACTAGATATGGTCTGTATTAGTAAGTAACATCGTTCTTTTGTTCTCAGCACACTCACGTTTCCTGCTGTCTTAGAGACTCTAGAAAGCAAGAGCGTGCTTCTCGCTCTAAAGCAGAGTGTGATCAATGGATGAGAACACTGCTGTGTGTTTCACTTCAGAAATGGAGTTAACTCCTAGGCTCTGAGTCTTCCTACAAGCAAGACTTCGTTTCAGGTAATGGCAGTCAGTTTTCTGCTCAAATGTACTACATCGTTCACAAAGCTCACACGTTTCTCATCTTAACTGACAAGCATTCGATGTTAGAGGACCAGTGCTTTTTATCAGTTTCAGAAGAAGAGTTGGACTAGATATGGTCTGAATTTGTAGGAAACACCGTTCTTTTGTTCTCACCACACTCACGTTTCCTGCTGACTTAAAGAATCTAGAAATCAAGAGCGTGCTTCTCGCTCTAAAGCAGAGTGTGATCTATGGATGAGAACTATGATGTGTGTTTCCTTCAGAAATGGAGTTAAATCCCAGGCTCTGTGTCTTCCTACATGCAAGACTTCGTTTCAGGTAACGGCAGTCACTTTTCAGTTAAAGGAACTACATCGTTCACTAAGCTCACACGTTTCTCATCTTAAAAGACAGGCATTGGATGTTAGAGGACCAGTGCTTTTTATCAGTTTCAGAAGAAGATTTGGACTACATATGGTCCGTATGTGTAGGAAATACCGTTCTTTTGTTCTGGGCACACTCAGATTTCCTGCAGTATTAGAGACTCTAGAAAGCAAGAGCATGCTTCTTGCTCTAAAGCACAGTGTGATCCATGGATGAGAACTATGCTGTGTGTTTCCCTTCAGAAATGGAGTTAAATCCCAGGCTCTGAGTCTTCCTACAGGCAAGACTTCGTTTCAGGTAAGGGCAGTCACTTTTCAGTTAAAGGAACTACATCGTTCACTAAGCTCACACGTTTCTCATCTTAACAGGCAAGCATTGGATGTTAGAGGACCAGTGCTTTGTATCAGTTTCAGAAGCAGAGTTGGACTATATAATGTCCGTATGTGTAGGAAACACCGTTCTTTTCTTCTCAGCACACTCACATTTCCTGCTGTCTTAGAGACTCTAGAAAGCAAGAGCGTGCTTCTTGCTCTAAAGCAGAGTGTGATCCATCGACGAGAACTATGCTGTGTGTTTCCCTTCAGAAAAGGAGTTAAATCCCAGGCTCAGTGTCTTCCTACAGGCAACTTCGTTTCAGGTAAGGGCAGTCACTTTTCAGCTCAAACGAACTACATCTTTCACGGAGCTCACACCTTTCTCATCTTAACAGAAAAGCATTGTATGTTAGAGGACCAGTGCTTTGTATCAGTTTCAGAAGCAGAGTTGTACTAGATATTGTCCGTATGTGTAGGAAACACCGTTCTTTTCTTCTCAGCACACTCACGTTTCCTGCTGTCTTAGAGACTCTAGAAAGCAAGAGCGTGCTTCTCGCTCTAAAGCAGAGTGTGATACATGGAGGAATACTATGCTGTGTGTTTCCCTCAGAAATGGACTTAAATCCCAGGCTCTGTGTCTTACTACAAGAAAGACTTCGTTTAAGGTAACGGCAGTCACTTTTCAGTTCAAAGGAACTACATCATTCACAAACCTCACACGTTTCTCATCTTAACTGACAAGCATTGGATGTTAGAGGACTACTGCTTTGTATCTGTTTCAGAAGCAGAGTTGGACTAGATATGGTCTGTATGTGTAGGAAGCACCGTTATTTTGTTCTCAGCAAACTCAGGTTTCCTGATGTCTTAGAGACTCTAGAAAGCAAGATCGTGCTTCTTGCTCTAAAGCGGAGTGTGATCCATGGATGAGAACTATGCTGTGTGTTTCCCTTCAGAAATGGAGTTAAATCCCAGGCTCTATGTCTTCCTACAGGCAAGAATTCGTTTCAGGTAATGCAGTCACTTTTCAGTTAAAGGAACTACATCGTTCACTAAGCTCACACGTTTCTCATTTTAACAGACAAGCATTGGATGTTAGAGGACCAGTGCTTTGTATCAGTTTAAGAAGCAGAGTTGGACTAGATATGGTACGTATGTGTAGGAAACACCGTTCTTTTGTTCTCAGCACACTCACGTTTCCTGCTGTCTTAGAGACTCTAGAAAGCAAGAGCGTGCTTCTTATTCTAAAGCAGAGTGTGATCAATGGATGAGACAATGCTGTGTGTTTCACTTCAGAAATGGAGTTAAATCCCGTGCTCTGAGTCTCCCTACAAGCAAGACTTCGTTTCAGGTAAGGGCAGTCACTTTTCTGCTCAAAGGAACTACATTGTTCACGAAGCTCACACGTTTCTCATCTTAACTGAAAAGCATTGGATGTTAGAGGACGAGTGCATTGTATAGTTTCAGAAGAAGATTTGCACTACATATAATCCGTATGTGTAGGAATCAATGTTCTTTTGTTCTGGGCACACTCAGATTTCCTGCTGTATTTGAGAATCTAGAAAGCAAGAGCGTGCTTCTTGCTCTAAAGCATAGTGTGATCCATGGATGAGAACTATGCTGTGTGTTTCCCTTCAGAAATGGAGTTAAATCCCAGGCTCTGTGTCTTCCTACAGGCAAGCCTTCGTTTCAGGTAATGGCAATAACTTTTCATCTCAACCGAACTACATCATTCACAAAGCTCACACGTTTCTCATCTTAACTGACAAGCATTGGATGTTAGAGGACCAGTGCTTTGTATCAGTTTCAGAAGCAGAGTTGGACTACATATGGTCTGTATGAGTAAGAAACATCGTTCTTTTGTTCTCAGCACACTCACGTTTCCTGCTGTCTTAGAGACTTTAGAAAGCAAGAGCATGCTTCTCACTCTAAAGCAGAGTGTGATCAATGGATGAGAACACTGCTGTGTGTTTCACTTCAGAAATGGAGTTAACTCCTAGGCTCTGAGTCTTCCTACAAGCAAGACTTCGTTTCAGGTAAGGGCAGTCAGTTTTCAGCTCAAACGAACTACATCGTTCACGAAGCTCACACGTTTTTCATCTTACCAGAAAAGCATTGGATTTTAGAGGACCAGTGCTTTGTATCAGTTTCAGAAGCAGAGTTGGACTAGATATGGTCCGTATGTGTAGGAAACACCATTCTTTTGTTCTCAGCACAATCACGTTTCCTGCTGTCTTAGAGACTCTAGAAAGCAAGAGCGTGCTTCTCACTCTAAAGCCGAGTGTGATCCATGGATGAGAACTATGCTGTGTGTTTCCCTTCAGAAATGGAGTTAAATCCCAGGCTCTGTGTCTTCCTACAGGCAAGCCTTCGTTTCAGGTAATGGCAGTAAATTTTCAGCTCAACCGAACTACATCATTCACAAAGCTCACACGTTTCTCATCTTAACTGACAAGCATTGGATGTTAGAGGACCAGTGCTTTGTATCAGTTTCAGAAGCAGAGTTGGACTAGATATGGTCTGTATTAGTAAGTAACATCGTTCTTTTGTTCTCAGCACACTCACGTTTCCTGCTGTCTTAGAGACTCTAGAAAGCAAGAGCGTGCTTCTCGCTCTAAAGCAGAGTGTGATCAATGGATGAGAACACTGCTGTGTGTTTCACTTCAGAAATGGAGTTAACTCCTAGGCTCTGAGTCTTCCTACAAGCAAGACTTCGTTTCAGGTAATGGCAGTCAGTTTTCTGCTCAAATGTACTACATCGTTCACAAAGCTCACACGTTTCTCATCTTAACTGACAAGCATTCGATGTTAGAGGACCAGTGCTTTTTATCAGTTTCAGAAGAAGAGTTGGACTAGATATGGTCTGAATTTGTAGGAAACACCGTTCTTTTGTTCTCACCACACTCACGTTTCCTGCTGACTTAAAGAATCTAGAAATCAAGAGCGTGCTTCTCGCTCTAAAGCAGAGTGTGATCTATGGATGAGAACTATGATGTGTGTTTCCTTCAGAAATGGAGTTAAATCCCAGGCTCTGTGTCTTCCTACATGCAAGACTTCGTTTCAGGTAACGGCAGTCACTTTTCAGTTAAAGGAACTACATCGTTCACTAAGCTCACACGTTTCTCATCTTAAAAGACAGGCATTGGATGTTAGAGGACCAGTGCTTTTTATCAGTTTCAGAAGAAGATTTGGACTACATATGGTCCGTATGTGTAGGAAATACCGTTCTTTTGTTCTGGGCACACTCAGATTTCCTGCAGTATTAGAGACTCTAGAAAGCAAGAGCATGCTTCTTGCTCTAAAGCACAGTGTGATCCATGGATGAGAACTATGCTGTGTGTTTCCCTTCAGAAATGGAGTTAAATCCCAGGCTCTGAGTCTTCCTACAGGCAAGACTTCGTTTCAGGTAAGGGCAGTCACTTTTCAGTTAAAGGAACTACATCGTTCACTAAGCTCACACGTTTCTCATCTTAACAGGCAAGCATTGGATGTTAGAGGACCAGTGCTTTGTATCAGTTTCAGAAGCAGAGTTGGACTATATAATGTCCGTATGTGTAGGAAACACCGTTCTTTTCTTCTCAGCACACTCACATTTCCTGCTGTCTTAGAGACTCTAGAAAGCAAGAGCGTGCTTCTTGCTCTAAAGCAGAGTGTGATCCATCGACGAGAACTATGCTGTGTGTTTCCCTTCAGAAAAGGAGTTAAATCCCAGGCTCAGTGTCTTCCTACAGGCAACTTCGTTTCAGGTAAGGGCAGTCACTTTTCAGCTCAAACGAACTACATCTTTCACGGAGCTCACACCTTTCTCATCTTAACAGAAAAGCATTGTATGTTAGAGGACCAGTGCTTTGTATCAGTTTCAGAAGCAGAGTTGTACTAGATATTGTCCGTATGTGTAGGAAACACCGTTCTTTTCTTCTCAGCACACTCACGTTTCCTGCTGTCTTAGAGACTCTAGAAAGCAAGAGCGTGCTTCTCGCTCTAAAGCAGAGTGTGATACATGGAGGAATACTATGCTGTGTGTTTCCCTCAGAAATGGACTTAAATCCCAGGCTCTGTGTCTTACTACAAGAAAGACTTCGTTTAAGGTAACGGCAGTCACTTTTCAGTTCAAAGGAACTACATCATTCACAAACCTCACACGTTTCTCATCTTAACTGACAAGCATTGGATGTTAGAGGACTACTGCTTTGTATCTGTTTCAGAAGCAGAGTTGGACTAGATATGGTCTGTATGTGTAGGAAGCACCGTTATTTTGTTCTCAGCAAACTCAGGTTTCCTGATGTCTTAGAGACTCTAGAAAGCAAGTTCGTGCTTCTTGCTCTAAAGCGGAGTGTGATCCATGGATGAGAACTATGCTGTGTGTTTCCCTTCAGAAATGGAGTTAAATCCCAGGCTCTATGTCTTCCTACAGGCAAGAATTCGTTTCAGGTAATGCAGTCACTTTTCAGTTAAAGGAACTACATCGTTCACTAAGCTCACACGTTTCTCATTTTAACAGACAAGCATTGGATGTTAGAGGACCAGTGCTTTGTATCAGTTTAAGAAGCAGAGTTGGACTAGATATGGTACGTATGTGTAGGAAACACCGTTCTTTTGTTCTCAGCACACTCACGTTTCCTGCTGTCTTAGAGACTCTAGAAAGCAAGAGCGTGCTTCTTATTCTAAAGCAGAGTGTGATCAATGGATGAGACAATGCTGTGTGTTTCACTTCAGAAATGGAGTTAAATCCCGTGCTCTGAGTCTCCCTACAAGCAAGACTTCGTTTCAGGTAAGGGCAGTCACTTTTCTGCTCAAAGGAACTACATTGTTCACGAAGCTCACACGTTTCTCATCTTAACTGAAAAGCATTGGATGTTAGAGGACGAGTGCATTGTATAGTTTCAGAAGAAGATTTGCACTACATATAATCCGTATGTGTAGGAATCAATGTTCTTTTGTTCTGGGCACACTCAGATTTCCTGCTGTATTTGAGAATCTAGAAAGCAAGAGCGTGCTTCTTGCTCTAAAGCATAGTGTGATCCATGGATGAGAACTATGCTGTGTGTTTCCCTTCAGAAATGGAGTTAAATCCCAGGCTCTGTGTCTTCCTACAGGCAAGCCTTCGTTTCAGGTAATGGCAATAACTTTTCATCTCAACCGAACTACATCATTCACAAAGCTCACACGTTTCTCATCTTAACTGACAAGCATTGGATGTTAGAGGACCAGTGCTTTGTATCAGTTTCAGAAGCAGAGTTGGACTACATATGGTCTGTATGAGTAAGAAACATCGTTCTTTTGTTCTCAGCACACTCACGTTTCCTGCTGTCTTAGAGACTTTGGAAAGCAAGAGCATGCTTCTCACTCTAAAGCAGAGTGTGATCAATGGATGAGAACACTGCTGTGTGTTTCACTTCAGAAATGGAGTTAACTCCTAGGCTCTGAGTCTTCCTACAAGCAAGACTTCGTTTCAGGTAAGGGCAGTCAGTTTTCAGCTCAAACGAACTACATCGTTCACGAAGCTCACACGTTTTTCATCTTACCAGAAAAGCATTGGATTTTAGAGGACCAGTGCTTTGTATCAGTTTCAGAAGCAGAGTTGGACTAGATATGGTCCGTATGTGTAGGAAACACCATTCTTTTGTTCTCAGCACAATCACGTTTCCTGCTGTCTTAGAGACTCTAGAAAGCAAGAGCGTGCTTCTCACTCTAAAGCCGAGTGTGATCCATGGATGAGAACTATGCTGTGTGTTTCCCTTCAGAAATGGAGTTAAATCCCAGGCTCTGTGTCTTCCTACAGGCAAGCCTTCGTTTCAGGTAATGGCAGTAAATTTTCAGCTCAACCGAACTACATCATTCACAAAGCTCACACGTTTCTCATCTTAACTGACAAGCATTGGATGTTAGAGGACCAGTGCTTTGTATCAGTTTCTGAAGCAGAGTTGGACTAGATATGGTCTGTATTAGTAAGTAACATCGTTCTTTTGTTCTCAGCACACTCACGTTTCCTGCTGTCTTAGAGACTCTAGAAAGCAAGAGCGTGCTTCTCGCTCTAAAGCAGAGTGTGATCAATGGATGAGAACACTGCTGTGTGTTTCACTTCAGAAATGGAGTTAACTCCTAGGCTCTGAGTCTTCCTACAAGCAAGACTTCGTTTCAGGTAATGGCAGTCAGTTTTCTGCTCAAATGTACTACATCGTTCACAAAGCTCACACGTTTCTCATCTTAACTGACAAGCATTCGATGTTAGAGGACCAGTGCTTTTTATCAGTTTCAGAAGAAGAGTTGGACTAGATATGGTCTGAATTTGTAGGAAACACCGTTCTTTTGTTCTCACCACACTCACGTTTCCTGCTGACTTAAAGAATCTAGAAATCAAGAGCGTGCTTCTCGCTCTAAAGCAGAGTGTGATGTATGGATGAGAACTATGATGTGTGTTTCCTTCAGAAATGGAGTTAAATCCCAGGCTCTGTGTCTTCCTACATGCAAGACTTCGTTTCAGGTAACGGCAGTCACTTTTCAGTTAAAGGAACTACATCGTTCACTAAGCTCACACGTTTCTCATCTTAAAAGACAGGCATTGGATGTTAGAGGACCAGTGCTTTTTATCAGTTTCAGAAGAAGATTTGGACTACATATGGTCCGTATGTGTAGGAAATACCGTTCTTTTGTTCTGGGCACACTCAGATTTCCTGCAGTATTAGAGACTCTAGAAAGCAAGAGCATGCTTCTTGCTCTAAAGCACAGTGTGATCCATGGATGAGAACTATGCTGTGTGTTTCCCTTCAGAAATGGAGTTAAATCCCAGGCTCTGAGTCTTCCTACAGGCAAGACTTCGTTTCAGGTAAGGGCAGTCACTTTTCAGTTAAAGGAACTACATCGTTCACTAAGCTCACACGTTTCTCATCTTAACAGGCAAGCATTGGATGTTAGAGGACCAGTGCTTTGTATCAGTTTCAGAAGCAGAGTTGGACTATATAATGTCCGTATGTGTAGGAAACACCGTTCTTTTCTTCTCAGCACACTCACATTTCCTGCTGTCTTAGAGACTCTAGAAAGCAAGAGCGTGCTTCTTGCTCTAAAGCAGAGTGTGATCCATCGACGAGAACTATGCTGTGTGTTTCCCTTCAGAAAAGGAGTTAAATCCCAGGCTCAGTGTCTTCCTACAGGCAACTTCGTTTCAGGTAAGGGCAGTCACTTTTCAGCTCAAACGAACTACATCTTTCACGGAGCTCACACCTTTCTCATCTTAACAGAAAAGCATTGTATGTTAGAGGACCAGTGCTTTGTATCAGTTTCAGAAGCAGAGTTGTACTAGATATTGTCCGTATGTGTAGGAAACACCGTTCTTTTCTTCTCAGCACACTCACGTTTCCTGCTGTCTTAGAGACTCTAGAAAGCAAGAGCGTGCTTCTCACTCTAAAGCAGAGTGTGATCCATGGATGAGAACTATGCTGTGTGTTTCCCTTCAGAAATGGAGTTAAATCCCAGGCTCTGTGTCTTCCTACAAGCAAGACTTTGTTTCAGGTAAGGGCAGTCACTTTTCAGCTCAAACGAACTACATCGTTCACTGAGCTCACACGTTTCGCATCTTAACAGAGAAGCATTGGATGTTAGAGGACCAGTGCTTTGTATCAGTTTAAGAAGCAGAGTTGGACTAGATATGGTCTGTATGAGTAAGAAACATCGTTCTTTTGTTCTCAGCACACTCACGTTTTCTGCTCTCTTAGAGACTTTAGAAAGCAAGAGAGTGCTTCCCCTCTAAAGCAGAGTGTGATCAATGGATGAGAACACTGCTGTGTGTTTCACTTCAGAAATGGAGTTAACTCCTAGGCTCTGAGTCTTCCTACAAGCAAGACTTCGTTTCAGGTAAGGGCAGTCAGTTTTCTGCTCAAATGAACTACATCGTTCACGAAGCTCACACGTTTCTCATCTTAACTGACAAGCATTCGATGTTAGAGGACCAGTGCTTTTATCAGTTTCAGAAGAAGAGTTGGACTAGATATGGTCCAAATGTGTAGGAAACACCGTTCTTTTGTTCTCAGCACACTCATGTTTCCTGCTGTCTTAAAGAATCTAGAAATCAAGAGCGTGCTTCTTGCTCTAAAACAGAGTGTGATCCATGGATGAGAACTATGATGTGTGTTTCCTTCAGAAATGGAGTTAAATGCCAGGCTCTGTGTCTTCCTACAGGCAAGACTTCGTTTCAGGTAAGGGCAGTCACTTTTCAGTTAAAGGAACTACATCGTTCACTAAGCTCACACGTTTCTCATCTTAAAAGACAAGCATTGGATGTTAGAGGACCAGTGCTTTTTATCAGCTTCAGAAGCAGAGTTGGACTATATAATGTCCGTATGTGTAGGAAACACCGTTCTTTTCTTCTCAGCACACTCACGTTTCCTGTTGTCTTAGAGATTCTAGAAAGCAAGAGCGTGCTTCTCGCTCTAAAGCAGAGTGTGATCCATGGATGAGAACTATGCTGTGTGTTTCCCTTCAGAAATGGAGTTAAATCCCAGGCTCTGTGTCTTCCTATAGGCAAGACTTCGTTTCAGGTAAGGGCAGTCAGTTTTCTGCTCAAACGAACTACATCGTTCACGAAGCTCACACGTTTCTCATCTTAACTGACCAGCATTGGATGTTAGAGGACCAGTGCTTTGTATCAGTTTCAGAAGAAGAGTTGGACTAGATATGGTCCGTATGTGTAGGAAACACCGTTCTTTGTTCTCAGGACCCTCACGTTTCCTGCTGTCTTAGAGAATCTAGAAAGCAAGAGCGTGCTTCTCGCTCTAAAGCAGAGTGTGATACATGGAGGAATACTATGCTGTCTGTTTCCCTCAGAAATGGACTTAAATCCCAGGCTCTGTGTCTTACTACAAGAAAGACTTCGTTTAAGGTAACGGCAGTCACTTTTCAGTTCAAAGGAACTACATCATTCACAAACCTCACACGTTTCTCATCTTAACTGACAAGCATTGGATGTTAGAGGACTAGTGCTTTGTATCTGTTTCAGAAGCAGAGTTGGACTAGATATGGTCTGTATGTGTAGGAAGCACCGTTATTTTGTTCTCAGCAAACTCAGGTTTCCTGATATCTTAGAGACTCTAGAAAGCAAGATCGTGCTTCTTGCTCTAAAGCGGAGTGTGATCCATGGATGAGAACTATGCTGTGCGTTTCCCTTCAGAAATGGAGTTAAATCCCAGGCTCTATGTCTTCCTACAGGCAAGAATTCGTTTCAGGTAAGGGCAGTCACTTTTCAGTTAAAGGAACTACATCGTTCACTAAGCTCACACGTTTCTCATCTTAACAGACAAGCATTGGATGTTAGAGGACCAGTGCTTTGTATCAGTTTAAGAAGCAGAGTTGGACTAGATATGGTACGTATGTGTAGGAAACACCGTTCTTTTGTTCTCAGCACACTCACGTTTCCTGCTGTCTTAGAGACTCTAGAAAGCAAGAGCGTGCTTCTTATTCTAAAGCAGAGTGTGATCAATGGATGAGACAATGCTGTGTGTTTCACTTCAGAAATGGAGTTAAATCCCGTGCTCTGAGTCTCCCTACAAGCAAGACTTCGTTTCAGGTAAGGGCAGTCACTTTTCTGCTCAAACGAACTACATTGTTCACGAAGCTCACATGTTTCTCATCTTAACTGAAAAGCATTGGATGTTAGAGGACGAGTGCATTGTATAGTTTCAGAAGAAGATTTGGACTACATATAATCTGTATGTGTAGGAATCAATGTCCTTTTGTTCTGGGCACACTCAGATTTCCTGCTGTATTTGAGAATCTAGAAAGCAAGAGCGTGCTTCTTGCTCTAAAGCATAGTGTGATCCATGGATGAGAACTATGCTGTGTGTTTCCCTTCAGAAATGGAGTTCAATCCCAGGCTCTGTGTCTTCCTACAGGCAAGCCTTCGTTTCAGGTAATGGCAGTAACTTTTCAGCTCAACCGAACTACATCATTCACAAAGCTCACACGTTTCTCATCTTAACTGACAAGCATTGGATGTTAGAGGACCAGTGCTTTGTATCAGTTTCAGAAGCAGAGTTGGACTAGATATGGTCTGTATGAGTAAGAAACATCGTTCTTTTGTTCTCAGCACACTCACGTTTCCTGCTGTATTAGAGACTTTAGAAAGCAAGAGCGTGCTTCTCGCTCTAAAGCAGAGTGTGATCAATGGATGAGAACACTGCTGTGTGTTTCACTTCAGAAATGGAGTTAACTCCTAGGCTCTGAGTCTTCCTACAAGCAAGACTTCGTTTCAGGTAAGGGCAGTCAGTTTTCTGCTCAAATGAAGTACATCGTTCACCAAGCTCACACGTTTCTCATCTTAACTGACAAGCATTCGATGTTAGAGGACCAGTGCTTTTTATCAGTTTCAGAAGAAGAGTTGGACTAGATATGGTCCAAATGTGTAGGAAACACCGTTCTTTTGTTCTCAGCACACTCACGTTTCCTGCTGTCTTAAAGAATCTAGAAATCAAGAGCGTGCTTCTCGCTCTAAAGCAGAGTGTGATCCATGGATGAGAACTATGATGTGTGTTTCCTTCAGAAATGGAGTTAAATCCCATGCTCTGTGTCTTCCTACAGGCAAGACTTCATTTCAGGTAGGGCAGTCACTTTTCAGTTAAAGGAACTACATCTTTCACGGAGCTCACACGTTTCTCATCTTAACAGAAAAGCATTGTATGTTAGAGGACCAGTGCTTTGTATCTGTTTCAGAAGCAGAGTTGGACTAGATATGGTCCGTATGTGTAGGAAGCACCGTTATTTTATTCTCAGCACACTCACGTTTCCTGCTGTCTTAGAGACTTTAGAAAGCAAGAGCGTGCTTCTCCCTCTAAAGCAGAGTGTGATCCATGGATGAAAACTTTGCTGTGTGTTTCCCTTCAGAAAAGGAGTTAAATCCCAGGCTCAATGTCTTCCTACAAGCAAGACTTTGTTTCAGGTAAGGGCAGTCACTTTTCAGCTCAAACGACTACATCTTTCCCGGAGCTCACACGTTTCTCATCTTAACTGACAAGCATTGGATGTTAGAGGACCAGTGCTTTGTATCATTTTCAGTAGCAGATTTGGACTAGATATGGTCCATATGTGTAGGAAACACTGTTCTTTTGTTCTCAGCAAACTCAGGTTTCCTGATGTCTTAGAGACTCTAGAAAGCAAGTTCGTGCTTCTTGTTCTAAAGCAGAGTGTGATCAATGGATGAGAATACTGCTGTGTGTTTCACTTCAGAAATGGAGTTAAATGCCAGGATCTGTGTCTTCCTACAGGCAAGACTTCGTTTCAGGTAAGGGCAGTCACTTTTCAGTTAAAGGAACTACATCGTTCACTAAGCTCACACGTTTCTCATCTTAAAAGACAAGCATTGGATGTTAGAGGACCAGTGCTTTTTATCAGCTTCAGAAGCAGAGTTGGACTATATAATGTCCGTATGTGTAGGAAATCCGTTCTTTTCTTCTCAGCACACTCACGTTTCCTGTTGTCTTAGAGACTCTAGAAAGCAAGAGCGTGCTTCTCGCTCTAAAGCAGAGTGTGATCCATGGATGAGAACTATGCTGTGTGTTTCCCTTCAGAAATGGAGTTAAATCCCAGGCTCTGTGTCTTCCTATAGGCAAGACTTCGTTTCAGGTAAGGGCAGTCAGTTTTCTGCTCAAACGAACTACATCGTTCACGAAGCTCACACGTTTCTCATCTTAACTGACAAGCATTGGATGTTAGAGGACCAGTGCTTTGTATCAGTTTCAGAAGAAGAGTTGGACTAGATATGGTCCGTATGTGTAGGAAACACCGTTCTTTGTTCTCAGCACACTCACGTTTCCTGCTGTCTTAGAGAATCTAGAAAGCAAGAGCGTGCTTCTCGCTCTAAAGCAGAGTGTGATCTATGGATGAATACTATGCTGTGTGTTTCCCTCAGAAATGGACTTAAATCCCAGGCTCTGTGTCTTACTACAAGAAAGACTTCGTTTAAGGTAACGGCAGTCACTTTTCAGTTCAAAGGAACTACATCATTCACAAACCTCACACGTTTCTCATCTTAACTGACAAGCATTGGATGTTAGAGGACTAGTGCTTTGTATCTGTTTCAGAAGCAGAGTTGGACTAGATATGGTCTGTATGTGTAGGAAGCACCGTTATTTTGATCTCAGCAAACTCAGGTTTCCTGATGTCTTAGAGACTCTAGAAAGCAAGATCGTGCTTCTTGCTCTAAAGCGGAGTGTGATCCATGGATGAGAACTATGCTGTGTGTTTCCCTTCAGAAATGGAGTTAAATCCCAGGCTCTATGTCTTCCTACAGGGAAGAATTCGTTTCAGGTAATGGCAGTCACTTTTCATTTAAAGGAACTACATCGTTCACTAAGCTCACACGTTTCTCATCTTAACAGACAAGCATTGGATGTTAGAGGACCAGTGCTTTGTATCAGTTTAAGAAGCAGAGTTGGACTAGATATGGTACGTATGTGTAGGAAACACCGTTCTTTTGTTCTCAGCACACTCACGTTTCCTGCTGTCTTAGAGACTCTAGAAAGCAAGAGCGTGCTTCTTATTCTAAAGCAGAGTGTGATCAATGGATGAGACAATGCTGTGTGTTTCACTTCAGAAATGGAGTTAAATCCCGTGCTCTGAGTCTCCCTACAAGCAAGACTTCGTTTCAGGTAAGGGCAGTCACTTTTCTGCTCAAACGAACTACATTGTTCACGAAGCTCACACGTTTCTCATCTTAACTGAAAAACATTGGATGTTAGAGGACGAGTGCATTGTATAGTTTCAGAAGAAGATTTGGACTACATATAATCTGTATGTGTAGGAATCAATGTTCTTTTGTTCTGGGCACACTCAGATTTCCTGCTGTATTTGAGAATCTAGAAAGCAAGATCGTGCTTCTTGCTCTAAAGCATAGTGTGATCCATGGATGAGAACTATGCTGTGTGTTTCCCTTCAGAAATGGAGTTAAATCCCAGGCTCTGTGTCTTCCTACAAGCAAGACTTCCTTTCAGGTAAGGGCAGTCAGTTTTCAGCTCAAACAAACTACATCGTTCACTGAGCTCACACGTTTCTCATCTTAACAGAAAAGCATTGTATGTTAGAGGACCAGTGCTTTGTATCAGTTTCCGAAGCAGAGTTGTACTAGATATCGTCCGTATGTGTAGCAAACACTGTTCTTTTGTTCTCAGCACAGTCACGTTTCCTGCTGTCTTAGAGTCTCTAGAAAGCAAGAGCGTGCTTCTCACACTAAAGCAGTGTGTGATCCATGGATGAGAACTATGCTGTGTGTTTCCCTTCAGAAATGGAGTTAAATCCCAGGCTCTGTGTCTTCCTACAAGCAAGACTTCGTTTCAGGTAAGGGCAGTCACTTTTCAGCTCAAACGAACTACATCGTTCACTGAGCTCACAGGTTTCTCATCTTAAGAGAGAAGCATTGGATGTTAGAGGACCAGTGCTTTGTATCAGTTTAAGAAACAGAGTTGGACTAGATAGGGTCCGTATGTGTAGGAAACACCGTTCTTTTGTTCTCAGCACACTCACGTTTCCTGCTGTCTTAGAGACTCTAGAAAGCAAGAGCGTGCTTCTGGTTCTAAAGCAGAGTGTGATCAATGGATGAGACAATGCTGTGTGTTTCACTTCAGAAATGGAGTTAAATCCCGTGCTCTGAGTCTCCCTACAAGCAAGACTTCGTTTCAGGTAATGGCAGTAACTTTTCAGCTCAAACGAACTACATCGTTCACGAAGCTCACAGGTTTCTCATCTTAACTGACAAGCATTGGATGTTAGAGCGTCAGTGTTTTGCATCAGTTTCAGAAGCAGATATGGACTACATATGGTCCATATGTGTAGGAAACACCATTCTTTTGTTCTGGGCACACTCAGATTTCCTGGTGTATTAGAGACTCTAGAAAGTAAGTGTGTGCTTCTCACTCTAAAGCAGAGTGTGATCCATGAATGAGAACCATGCTGTGGGTTTCCCTTCAGAAATGGACTTAAATCCCAAGCTCTGTGTCTTACTACAAGCAAGACTGCGTTTCAGGTAAGGGCAGTCACTTTTCAGTTCAAAGGAATTACATCATTCACAAAGCTCACACGTTTCTCATCTTAACTGACAAGCATTGTATGTTAGAGTACCAGTGCTTTGTATCAGTTTCAGAAGCAGAGTTGGACTAGATATGGTCTGTATGAGTATGAAACACCGTTCTTTTGTTCTCAGCACACTCACGTTTCCTGGTGTCTTAGAGAGTCTAGAAAGCAAGAGCGTGCTTCTCGCTCTAAAGCAGAGTGTGATCCATGGATGAGAACTATGCTGTGTGTTTCCTTCAGAAATGGAGTTAAATCCCAGGCTCTGTGTCTTACTACAAGCAAGTCTTCGTTTCAGGTAAGGGCAGTCACTTTTCAGCTCAAATGAACTACATCGATCACTGAGCTCACACGTTTCTCATCTTAACAGACAAGAATTGGATGTTAGAGGACCAGTGCTTTGTATCAGTTTCAGAAGCAGAGTTGGACTAGATATGGTCTGTATGTGTAGGAAACACCGTTCTTTTGTTCTCAGCACACTCACGTTTCCTGCTGTCTTAGAGACTCTAGAAAGCAAGAGCGTGCTTCTTGTTCTAAAGCAAGGTGTGATCAATGGATGAGAACTCTGCTGTGTGTTTCACTTCAGAAATGTAGTTAAATCCCAGGCTCTGAGTCTTCCTACAAGCAAGACTTCATTTCAGGTAAGGGCAGTTATTCTACAGCTCAAACAAACTACATCTTTCACAAAGCTGACACGTTTCGGATCTTACCTGACAAGCATTGGATGTTAGAGGAACTGTGGGTTGTTTCAGTTTCAGAAGCAGAGTTGAACTAGATATCATCCGTATGTTTAGGAAACACCTTTCTTTTGCTGTGAGCACACTCATGTTTACTGCTGTCTTAGAGACTCTAGAAGCAAGAGCGTGCTTCTTCTTCAAAAGCAGAGTGTGATCAATGGATGAGAACTATGCTGTGTGTTTCCCTTCAGAAATGGAGTTAAATCCCATGCTCTGTGTCTTCCTACAAGCAAGACTTCGTTTCAGGTAAGGGCAGTCACTTTTCAGCTCAAATGAACTACATCGTTCACTGAGCTCACAGGTTTCTCATCTTAACAGAGAAGCATTGGATGTTAGAGGACCAGTGCTTTGTATCAGTTTAAGAAACAGAGTTGGACTATATAATGTCCGTATGTGTAGGAAACACCGTTCTTTTGTTCTCAGCACACTCACGTTTCCTGCTGTCTTAGAGACTCTAGAAGCAAGAGCATGCTTCTTCTTCAAAAGCAGAGTGTGATCAATGGATGAGACAATGCTGTGTGTTTCGCTTCGGAAATGGAGTTAAATCCCAGGCTCCGAGTCTTCCGACAAGCAAGACTTCGTTTCAGGTAAGGGCAGTCACTTTTCAGCTCAAACGAACTACATCGTTCACTGAGCTCACACGTTTCTCATCTTAACTGACAAACATTGGATGTTAGAGGACCAGTGCTTTGTATCTGTTTCAGAAGCAGAGTTGGACTAGATATGGTCCGTATGTGTAGGAAGCACCGTTATTTTGTTCTCAGCACACTCACGTTTCCTGCTGTCTTAGAGACTTTAGAAAGCAAGAGCGTGCTTCTCGCTCTACAGCAGAGTGTGATCCATGGATGAAAACTTTGCTGTGTGTTTCTTTCAGAAAAGGAGTTAAATCCCAGGCTCAATGTCTTCCTACAAGCAAGATTTGTTTCAGGTAAGGGCAGTCACTTTTCAGCTCAAACGAACTACATTGTTCACGAAGCTCACATGTTTCTCATCTTAACTGACAAGCATTGGATGTTAGAGGACCAGTGCTTTGTATCAGTTTCAGAATCAGAGTTGGACTATATAATGTCCACATGTGTAGGAAACACCGTTCTTTTGTTCTCAGCAAACTCAGGTTTCCTGATATCTTAGAGACTCTAGAAAGCAAGATCGTGCTTCTTGTTCTAAAGCAGAGTGTGGTCAATGGATGAGAATACTGCTGTGTGTTTCACTTCAGAAATGGAGTTAAATCCCAGGCTCGGAGTCTTCCTAAAAGCAAGATTTCGTTTCAGGTAAGGGCAGTCAGTTTTCTGCTCAAACGAACTACATTGTTCACGAAGCTCACATGTTTCTCATCTTAACTGACAAGCATTGGATGTTAGAGGACCAGTGCTTTGTATCTGTTTCAGAAGCAGAGTTGGACTAGATATGGTCCGTATGTGTAGGAAACACCGTTATTTTGTTCTCAGCACACTAACGTTTCCTGCTGTCTTAGAGACTTTAGAAAGCATGAGCGTGCTTCTGGCTCTAAAGCAGAGTGTGATCCATGAATGAAAACTATGCTGTGTGTTTCCCTTCAGAAAAGGAGTTAAATCCCAGGCTCTAGGTCTTCCTACAAGCAAGACTTCATTTCAGGTAAGGGCAGTCACTTTTCAGCTGAAACGAACTACATCTTTCACGGAGCTCACATTTTCTCATCTTAACTAAAAAGCATTGTATGTTAGAGGACCAGTGCATTGTATCAGTTTCAGAAGAAGATTTGGACGACATATAATCCGTATGTGTAGGAAACAATGTTATTTTGTTCTGGGCACACTCAGATTTCCTGCTGTATTAGAGACTCTAGAAAGCAAGAGCGTGCTTCTTGCTCTAAAGCAGAGTGTGATTCATGGATGAGAACTATGCTGTGTGTTTCACTTCAGAAATGGAGTTAAATCCCAGGCTCTGTGTCTTCCTACAGGCAAGACTTCGTTTCAGGTAAAGGCAGTAACTTTTTAGCTCAAACAAACTACATCGTTCCCAAAGCTCACACGTTTCTCATCTTACCAGACAAGCATTGGATTTTAGAGGACCAGTGCTTTGTATCAGTTTCAGAATCAGAGTTGGACTATATAATGTCCACATGTGTAGGAAACACCGTTCTTTTGTTCTCAGCACACTCACGTTTCCTGCTGTCTTAGAGAATCTAGAAAGAAAGAGCGTGCTTCTTGTTCTAAAGCAGGGTGTGAACAATGGATGAGAACACTGCTGTGTGTTTCACTTCAGAAATGGAGTTAAATCCCAGGCTCTGTGTCTTCCTACAAGCAAGACTTCGTTTCAGCTAAGGGCAGTCACTTTTCAGCTCAAACGAACTACATCTTTCACGGAGCTCACACGTTTCTCCTCTTAAGAGAAAAGCATTGTATGTTAGAGGACCAGTGCTTTGTATCAGTTTCCGAAGCAGAGTTGTACTAGATATGGTCCGTATGTGTAGGAAACACCGTTCTTTGTTCTCAGCACACTCACGTTTCCTGCTGTCTTAGAGACTCTAGAAAGCAAGAGCGTGCTTCTTGTTCTAAAGCAGAGTGTGATCAATGGATGAGACAATGCTGTGTGTTTCACTTCAGAAATGGAGTTAAATCCCAGGATCCGAGTCTTCCGACAAGCAAGACTTCCTTTCAGGTAAGGGCAGTCACTTTTCAGCTCAAACGAACGACATCGTTCACTGAGCTCACACATTTCTCATCTTAACTGACAAGCATTGGATGTAAGAGAACCAGTGCATTGTATCAGTTTCAGAAGAAGAGTTGGACTAGATATGGTCCGTATGTGTAGGAAACACCGTTCTTTGGTCTCAGCACACTCACGTTTTCTGCTGTCTTAGAGACTCTAGAAAGCAAGAGCGTGCTTCTCGCTCTAAAGCAGAGTGTGATCCATGGATGAATACTATGCTGTGTGTTTCCCTTCAGAAATGGACTTAAATCCCAGGCTCTGTGTCTTACTACAAGAAAGACTTCATTTAAGGTAACGGCAGTCACTTTTCAGTTCAAAGGAACTACATCATTCACAAAGCTCACACGTTTCTCATCTTAACAGACAAGCATTGGATGTTAGAGGACCAGTGCTTTGTATCTGTTTCAGAAGCAGAGTTGGACTAGATATGGTCCGTATGTGTAGGAAACACCGTTATTTTGTTCTCAGCACACTCACGTTTCCTGCTGTCTTAGAGACTCTAGAAGCAAGAGCATGCTTCTTCTTCAAAAGCAGAGTGTGATCAATGGATGAGACAATGCTGTGTGTTTCGCTTCGGAAATGGAGTTAAATCCCAGGCTCCGAGTCTTCCGACAAGCAAGACTTCGTTTCAGGTAAGGGCAGTCACTTTTCAGCTCAAACGAACTACATCGTTCACTGAGCTCACACGTTTCTCATCTTAACTGACAAACATTGGATGTTAGAGGACCAGTGCTTTGTATCTGTTTCAGAAGCAGAGTTGGACTAGATATGGTCCGTATGTGTAGGAAGCACCGTTATTTTGTTCTCAGCACACTCACGTTTCCTGCTGTCTTAGAGACTTTAGAAAGCAAGAGCGTGCTTCTCGCTCTACAGCAGAGTGTGATCCATGGATGAAAACTTTGCTGTGTGTTTCTTTCAGAAAAGGAGTTAAATCCCAGGCTCAATGTCTTCCTACAAGCAAGATTTGTTTCAGGTAAGGGCAGTCACTTTTCAGCTCAAACGAACTACATTGTTCACGAAGCTCACATGTTTCTCATCTTAACTGACAAGCATTGGATGTTAGAGGACCAGTGCTTTGTATCAGTTTCAGAATCAGAGTTGGACTATATAATGTCCACATGTGTAGGAAACACCGTTCTTTTGTTCTCAGCAAACTCAGGTTTCCTGATATCTTAGAGACTCTAGAAAGCAAGATCGTGCTTCTTGTTCTAAAGCAGAGTGTGGTCAATGGATGAGAATACTGCTGTGTGTTTCACTTCAGAAATGGAGTTAAATCCCAGGCTCGGAGTCTTCCTAAAAGCAAGATTTCGTTTCAGGTAAGGGCAGTCAGTTTTCTGCTCAAACGAACTACATTGTTCACGAAGCTCACATGTTTCTCATCTTAACTGACAAGCATTGGATGTTAGAGGACCAGTGCTTTGTATCTGTTTCAGAAGCAGAGTTGGACTAGATATGGTCCGTATGTGTAGGAAACACCGTTATTTTGTTCTCAGGACACTAACGTTTCCTGCTGTCTTAGAGACTTTAGAAAGCATGAGCGTGCTTCTGGCTCTAAAGCAGAGTGTGATCCATGAATGAAAACTATGCTGTGTGTTTCCCTTCAGAAAAGGAGTTAAATCCCAGGCTCTAGGTCTTCCTACAAGCAAGACTTCATTTCAGGTAAGGGCAGTCACTTTTCAGCTGAAACGAACTACATCTTTCACGGAGCTCACATTTTCTCATCTTAACTAAAAAGCATTGTATGTTAGAGGACCAGTGCATTGTATCAGTTTCAGAAGAAGATTTGGACGACATATAATCCGTATGTGTAGGAAACAATGTTATTTTGTTCTGGGCACACTCAGATTTCCTGCTGTATTAGAGACTCTAGAAAGCAAGAGCGTGCTTCTTGCTCTAAAGCAGAGTGTGATTCATGGATGAGAACTATGCTGTGTGTTTCACTTCAGAAATGGAGTTAAATCCCAGGCTCTGTGTCTTCCTACAGGCAAGACTTCGTTTCAGGTAAAGGCAGTAACTTTTTAGCTCAAACAAACTACATCGTTCCCAAAGCTCACACGTTTCTCATCTTACCAGACAAGCATTGGATTTTAGAGGACCAGTGCTTTGTATCAGTTTCAGAATCAGAGTTGGACTATATAATGTCCACATGTGTAGGAAACACCGTTCTTTTGTTCTCAGCACACTCACGTTTCCTGCTGTCTTAGAGAATCTAGAAAGAAAGAGCGTGCTTCTTGTTCTAAAGCAGGGTGTGAACAATGGATGAGAACACTGCTGTGTGTTTCACTTCAGAAATGGAGTTAAATCCCAGGCTCTGTGTCTTCCTACAAGCAAGACTTCGTTTCAGCTAAGGGCAGTCACTTTTCAGCTCAAACGAACTACATCTTTCACGGAGCTCACACGTTTCTCCTCTTAAGAGAAAAGCATTGTATGTTAGAGGACCAGTGCTTTGTATCAGTTTCCGAAGCAGAGTTGTACTAGATATGGTCCGTATGTGTAGGAAACACCGTTCTTTGTTCTCAGCACACTCACGTTTCCTGCTGTCTTAGAGACTCTAGAAAGCAAGAGCGTGCTTCTTGTTCTAAAGCAGAGTGTGATCAATGGATGAGACAATGCTGTGTGTTTCACTTCAGAAATGGAGTTAAATCCCAGGATCCGAGTCTTCCGACAAGCAAGACTTCCTTTCAGGTAAGGGCAGTCACTTTTCAGCTCAAACGAACGACATCGTTCACTGAGCTCACACATTTCTCATCTTAACTGACAAGCATTGGATGTAAGAGAACCAGTGCATTGTATCAGTTTCAGAAGAAGAGTTGGACTAGATATGGTCCGTATGTGTAGGAAACACCGTTCTTTGGTCTCAGCACACTCACGTTTTCTGCTGTCTTAGAGACTCTAGAAAGCAAGAGCGTGCTTCTCGCTCTAAAGCAGAGTGTGATCCATGGATGAATACTATGCTGTGTGTTTCCCTTCAGAAATGGACTTAAATCCCAGGCTCTGTGTCTTACTACAAGAAAGACTTCATTTAAGGTAACGGCAGTCACTTTTCAGTTCAAAGGAACTACATCATTCACAAAGCTCACACGTTTCTCATCTTAACAGACAAGCATTGGATGTTAGAGGACCAGTGCTTTGTATCTGTTTCAGAAGCAGAGTTGGACTAGATATGGTCCGTATGTGTAGGAAACACCGTTATTTTGTTCTCAGCACACTCACGTTTCCTGCTGTCTTAGAGACTTTAGAAAGCAAGAGCGTGCTTCTCGCTCTACAGCAGAGTGTGATCCATGGATGAAAACTTTGCTGTGTGTTTCTTTCAGAAAAGGAGTTACATCCCAGGCTCAATGTCTTCCTACAAGCAAGATTTGTTTCAGGTAAGGGCAGTCACTTTTCAGCTCAAACGAACTACATTGTTCACGAAGCTCACATGTTTCTCATCTTAACTGACAAGCATTGGATGTTAGAGGACCAGTGCTTTGTATCTGTTTCAGAAGCAGAGTTGGACTAGATATGGTCCGTATGTGTAGGAAACACCGTTATTTTGTTCTCAGCACACTCACGTTTCCTGCTGTCTTAGAGACTTTAGAAAGCATGAGCGTGCTTCTGGCTCTAAAGCAGAGTGTGATCCATGAATGAAAACTATGCTGTGTGTTTCCCTTCAGAAAAGGAGTTAAATCCCAGGCTCTAGGTCTTCCTACAAGCAAGACTTCATTTCAGGTAAGGGCAGTCACTTTTCAGCTGAAACGAACTACATCTTTCACGGAGCTCACATTTTCTCATCTTAACTAAAAAGCATTGTATGTTAGAGGACCAGTGCATTGTATCAGTTTCAGAAGAAGATTTGGACGACATATAATCCGTATGTGTAGGAAACAATGTTATTTTGTTCTGGGCACACTCAGATTTCCTGCTGTATTAGAGACTCTAGAAAGCCAGAGCGTGCTTCTTGCTCTAAAGCAGAGTGTGATTCATGGATGAGAACTATGCTGTGTGTTTCACTTCAGAAATGGAGTTAAATCCCAGGCTCTGTGTCTTCCTACAGGCAAGACTTCGTTTCAGGTAAAGGCAGTAACTTTTCAGCTCAAACAAACTACATCGTTCCCAAAGCTCACACGTTTCTCATCTTACCAGACAAGCATTGGATTTTAGAGGACCAGTGCTTTGTATCAGTTTCAGAATCAGAGTTGGACTATATAATGTCCACATGTGTAGGAAACACCGTTCTTTTGTTCTCAGCACACTCACGTTTCCTGCTGTCTTAGAGAATCTAGAAAGAAAGAGCGTGCTTCTTGTTCTAAAGCAGGGTGTGAACAATGGATGAGAACACTGCTGTGTGTTTCACTTCAGAAATGGAGTTAAATCCCAGGCTCTGTGTCTTCCTACAAGCAAGACTTCGTTTCAGCTAAGGGCAGTCACTTTTCAGCTCAAACGAACTACATCTTTCACGGAGCTCACACGTTTCTCCTCTTAACAGAAAAGCATTGTATGTTAGAGGACCAGTGCTTTGTATCAGTTTCCGAAGCAGAGTTGTACAAGATATGGTCCGTATGTGTAGGAAAAACCATTCTTTTGTTCTCAACACAGTCACGTTTCCTGCTGTCTTAGAGACTCTAGAAAGCCAGAGCGTGCTTCTCACACTAAAGCAGAGTGTGATCCATGGATGAGAACTATGCTGTGTGTTTCCCGTCAGAAATGGAGTTAAATCCCAGGCTCTGTGTCTTCCTACAAGCAAGACTTCGTTTCAGGTAAGGGCAGTCACTTTTCAGCTCAAACGAACTACATCTTTCACTGAGCTCACAGGTTTCTCATCTTAACAGAGAAGCATTGGATGTTAGAGGACCAGTGCTTTATATCAGTTTAAGAAACAGAGTTGGACTAGATATGGTCCGTATGTGTAGGAAACACCGTTCTTTTGTTCTCAGCACACTCACGTTTCCTGCTGTCTTAGAGACTCTAGAAAGCAAGAGCGTGCTTCTTGTTCTAAAGCAGAGTGTGATCAATGGATGAGACAATGCTGTGTGTTTCTCTTCAGAAATGGAGTTAAATCCCAGGATCCGAGTCTTCCGACAAGCAAGACTTCCTTTCAGGTAAGGGCAGTCACTTTTCAGCTCAAACGAACGACATCGTTCACTGAGCTCACACGTTTCTCATCTTAACTGACAAGCATTGGATGTAAGAGGACCAGTGCATTGTATCAGTTTCAGAAGAAGAGTTGGACTAGATATGGTCCGTATGTGTAGGAAACACCGTTCTTTGGTCTCAGCACACTCACGTTTTCTGCTGTCTTAGAGACTCTAGAAAGCAAGAGCGTGCTTCTCGCTCTAAAGCAGAGTGTGATCCATGGATGAATACTATGCTGTGTGTTTCCCTTCAGAAATGGACTTAAATCCCAGGCTCTGTGTCTTACTACAAGAAAGACTTCGTTTAAGGTAACGGCAGTCACTTTTCAGTTCAAAGGAACTACATCATTCACAAAGCTCACACGTTTCTCATCTTAACTGACAAGCATTGGATGTTAGAGGACCAGTGCTTTGTATCTGTTTCAGAAGCAGAGTTGGACTAGATATGGTCCGTATGTGTAGGAAGCACCGTTATTTTGTTCTCAGCACACTCACGTTTCCTGCTGTCTTAGAGACTTTAGAAAGCAAGAGCGTGCTTCTCGCTCTACAGCAGAGTGTGATCCATGGATGAAAACTTTGCTGTGTGTTTCTTTCAGAAAAGGAGTTAAATCCCAGGCTCAATGTCTTCCTACAAGCAAGATTTGTTTCAGGTAAGGGCAGTCACTTTTCAGCTCAAACGAACTACATTGTTCACGAAGCTCACATGTTTCTCATCTTAACTGACAAGCATTGGATGTTAGAGGACCAGTGCTTTGTATCTCTTTCAGAAGCAGAGTTGGACTAGATATGGTCCGTATGTGTAGGAAACACCGTTATTTTGTTCTCAGAACACTCACGTTTCCTGCTGTCTTAGAGACTTTAGAAAGCATGAGCGTGCTTCTCGCTCTAAAGCAGAGTGTGATCCATGAATGAAAACTATGCTGTGTGTTTCCCTTCAGAAAAGGAGTTAAATCCCAGGCTCTAGGTCTTCCTACAAGCAAGACTTCATTTCAGGTAAGGGCAGTCACTTTTCAGCTGAAACGAACTACATCTTTCACGGAGCTCACATGTTTCTCATCTTAACTAAAAAGCATTGTATGTTAGAGGACCAGTGCATTGTATCAGTTTCAGAAGAAGATTTGGACGACATATAATCCGTATGTGTAGGAAACAATGTTATTTTGTTCTGGGCACACTTAGATTTCCTGCTGTATTAGAGACTCTAGAAAGCAAGAGCGTGCTTCTTGCTCTAAAGCAGAGTGTGATTCATGGATTAGAACTATGCTGTGTGTTTCACTTCAGAAATGGAGTTAAATCCCAGGCTCTGTGTCTTCCTACAGGCAAGACTTCGTTTCAGGTAAAGGCAGTAACTTTTCAGCTCAAACAAACTACATCGTTCCCAAAGCTCACACGTTTCTCATCTTACCAGACAAGCATTGGATTTTAGAGGACCAGTGCTTTGTATCAGTTTCAGAATCAGAGTTGGACTATATAATGTCCACATGTGTAGGAAACACCGTTCTTTTGTTCTCAGCAAACTCAGGTTTCCTGATATCTTAGAGACTCTAGAAAGCAAGATCGTGCTTCTTGTTCTAAAGCAGAGTGTGGTCAATGGATGAGAATACTGCTGTGTGTTTCACTTCAGAAATGGAGTTAAATCCCAGGCTCGGAGTCTTCCTAAAAGCAAGATTTCGTTTCAGGTAAGGGCAGTCAGTTTTCTGCTCAAACGAACTACATTGTTCACGAAGCTCACATGTTTCTCATCTTAACTGACAAGCATTGGATGTTAGAGGACCAGTGCTTTGTATCTGTTTCAGAAGCAGAGTTGGACTAGATATGGTCCGTATGTGTAGGAAACACCGTTATTTTGTTCTCAGCACACTAACGTTTCCTGCTGTCTTAGAGACTTTAGAAAGCATGAGCGTGCTTCTGGCTCTAAAGCAGAGTGTGATCCATGAATGAAAACTATGCTGTGTGTTTCCCTTCAGAAAAGGAGTTAAATCCCAGGCTCTAGGTCTTCCTACAAGCAAGACTTCATTTCAGGTAAGGGCAGTCACTTTTCAGCTGAAACGAACTACATCTTTCACGGAGCTCACATTTTCTCATCTTAACTAAAAAGCATTGTATGTTAGAGGACCAGTGCATTGTATCAGTTTCAGAAGAAGATTTGGACGACATATAATCCGTATGTGTAGGAAACAATGTTATTTTGTTCTGGGCACACTCAGATTTCCTGCTGTATTAGAGACTCTAGAAAGCAAGAGCGTGCTTCTTGCTCTAAAGCAGAGTGTGATTCATGGATGAGAACTATGCTGTGTGTTTCACTTCAGAAATGGAGTTAAATCCCAGGCTCTGTGTCTTCCTACAGGCAAGACTTCGTTTCAGGTAAAGGCAGTAACTTTTTAGCTCAAACAAACTACATCGTTCCCAAAGCTCACACGTTTCTCATCTTACCAGACAAGCATTGGATTTTAGCGGACCAGTGCTTTGTATCAGTTTCAGAATCAGAGTTGGACTATATAATGTCCACATGTGTAGGAAACACCGTTCTTTTGTTCTCAGCACACTCACGTTTCCTGCTGTCTTAGAGAATCTAGAAAGAAAGAGCGTGCTTCTTGTTCTAAAGCAGGGTGTGAACAATGGATGAGAACACTGCTGTGTGTTTCACTTCAGAAATGGAGTTAAATCCCAGGCTCTGTGTCTTCCTACAAGCAAGACTTCGTTTCAGCTAAGGGCAGTCACTTTTCAGCTCAAACGAACTACATCTTTCACGGAGCTCACACGTTTCTCCTCTTAAGAGAAAAGCATTGTATGTTAGAGGACCAGTGCTTTGTATCAGTTTCAGAAGCAGAGTTGTACTAGATATGGTCCGTATGTGTAGGAAACACCATTCTTTTGTTCTCAGCACAGTCACGTTTCCTGCTGTCTTAGAGACTCTAGAAAGCCAGAGCGTGCTTCTCACACTAAAGCAGAGTGTGATCCATGGATGAGAACTATGCTGTGTGTTTCCCGTCAGAAATGGAGTTAAATCCCAGGCTCTGTGTCTTCCTACAAGCAAGACTTCGTTTCAGGTAAGGGCAGTCACTTTTCAGCTCAAACGAACTACATCTTTCATTGAGCTCACAGGTTTCTCATCTTAACAGAGAAGGATTGGATGTTAGAGGACCAGTGCTTTGTATCAGTTTAAGAAACAGAGTTGGACTAGATATGGTCCGTATGTGTAGGAAACACCGTTCTTTGTTCTCAGCACACTCACGTTTCCTGCTGTCTTAGAGACTCTAGAAAGCAAGAGCGTGCTTCTTGTTCTAAAGCAGAGTGTGATCAATGGATGAGACAATGCTGTGTGTTTCACTTCAGAAATGGAGTTAAATCCCAGGATCCGAGTCTTCCGACAAGCAAGACTTCCTTTCAGGTAAGGGCAGTCACTTTTCAGCTCAAACGAACGACATCGTTCACTGAGCTCACACGTTTCTCATCTTAACTGACAAGCATTGGATGTAAGAGAACCAGTGCATTGTATCAGTTTCAGAAGAAGAGTTGGACTAGATATGGTCCGTATGTGTAGGAAACACCGTTCTTTGGTCTCAGCACACTCACGTTTTCTGCTGTCTTAGAGACTCTAGAAAGCAAGAGCGTGCTTCTCGCTCTAAAGCAGAGTGTGATCCATGGATGAATACTATGCTGTGTGTTTCCCTTCAGAAATGGACTTAAATCCCAGGCTCTGTGTCTTACTACAAGAAAGACTTCATTTAAGGTAACGGCAGTCACTTTTCAGTTCAAAGGAACTACATCATTCACAAAGCTCACACGTTTCTCATCTTAACTGACAAGCATTGGATGTTAGAGGACCAGTGCTTTGTATCTGTTTCAGAAGCAGAGTTGGACTAGATATGGTCCGTATGTGTAGGAAACACCGTTCTTTTGTTCTCAGCACACTCACGTTTCCTGCTGTCTTAGAGACTTTAGAAAGCAAGAGCGTGCTTCTCGCTCTACAGCAGAGTGTGATCCATGGATGAAAACTTTGCTGTGTGTTTCTTTCAGAAAAGGAGTTAAATCCCAGGCTCAATGTCTTCCTACAAGCAAGATTTGTTTCAGGTAAGGGCAGTCACTTTTCAGCTCAAACGAACTACATTGTTCACGAAGCTCACATGTTTCTCATCTTAACTGACAAGCATTGGATGTTAGAGGACCAGTGCTTTGTATCTGTTTCAGAAGCAGAGTAGGACTAGATATGGTCCGTATGTGTAGGAAACACCGTTATTTTGTTCTCAGCACACTCACGTTTCCTGCTGTCTTAGAGACTTTAGAAAGCATGAGCGTGCTTCTCGCTCTAAAGCAGAGTGTGATCCATGAATGAAAACTATGCTGTGTGTTTCCCTTCAGAAAAGGAGTTAAATCCCAGGCTCTAGGTCTTCCTACAAGCAAGAATTCATTTCAGGTAAGGGCAGTCACTTTTCAGCTGAAACGAACTACATCTTTCACGGAGCTCACATGTTTCTCATCTTAACTAAAAAGCATTGTATGTTAGAGGACCAGTACATTGTATCAGTTTCAGAAGAAGATTTGGACGACATATAATCCGTATGTGTAGGAAACAATGTTATTTTGTTCTGGGCACACTCAGATTTCCTGCTGTATTAGAGACTCTAGAAAGCAAGAGCGTGCTTCTTGCTCTAAAGCAGAGTGTGATTCATGGATGAGAACTATGCTGTGTGTTTCACTTCAGAAATGGAGTTAAATCCCAGGCTCTGTGTCTTCCTACAGGCAAGACTTCGTTTCAGGTAAAGGCAGTAACTTTTCAGCTCAAACAAACTACATCGTTCCCAAAGCTCACACGTTTCTCATCTTACCAGACAAGCATTGGATTTTAGAGGACCAGTGCTTTGTATCAGTTTCAGAATCAGAGTTGGACTATATAATGTCCACATGTGTAGGAAACACCGTTCTTTTGTTCTCAGCACACTCACGTTTCCTGCTGTCTTAGAGACTCTAGAAAGCAAGAGCGTGCTTCTTGTTCTAAAGCAGGGTGTGAACAATGGATGAGAACACTGCTGTGTGTTTCACTTCAGAAATGGAGTTAAATCCCAGGCTCTGTGTCTTCCTACAAGCAAGACTTCGTTTCAGGTAAGGGCAGTCACTTTTCAGCTCAAACGAACTACATCTTTCACGGAGCTCACACGTTTCTCATCTTAACAGACAAGCATTGGATGTTAGAGGACCAGTGCTTTGTATCATTTTCAGTAGCAGAGTTGGACTAGATAAGGTCCATATGTGTAGGAAATACCGTTCTTTTGTTCTCAGCAAACTCACGTTTCCTGATATCTTAGAGACTCCAGAAAGCAAGAGTGTGCTTCTTGTTCTAAAGCAGAGTGTGATCAATGGATGAGAATACTGCTGTGTGTTTCACTTCAGAAATGGAGTTAAATCCCAGGCTCGGAGTCTTCCTATAGGCAAGACTTCGTTTCAGGTAAGGGCAGTCAGTTTTCTGCTCAAACGAACTACATCGTTCACGAAGCTCACACGTTTCTCATCTTAACTGACAAGCATTGGATGTTAGAGGACCAGTGCTTTGTATCAGTTTCAGAAGAAGAGTTGGACTAGATATGGTCCGTTTATGTAGGAAACACCGTTCTTTTGTTCTCAGCACACTCACTTTTTCTGCTGTCTTAGAGACTCTAGAAAGCAAGAGCGTGCTTCTCGCTCTAAAGCAGAGTGTGATCCATGGATGAATACTATGCTGTGTGTTTCCCTTCAGAAAAGGAGTTAAATCCCAGGCTCTAGGTCTTCCTACAAGCAAGACTTCGTATCAGGTAAGGGCAGTCACTTTTCAGCTCAAACGAACTACATCTTTCACGGAGCTCACACGTTTCTCCTCTTAACAGAAAAGCATTGTATGTTAGAGGACCAGTGCTTTGTATCAGTTTCCGAAGCAGAGTTGTACTAGATATGGTCCGTATGTGTAGGAAACACCATTCTTTTGTTCTCAGCACAGTCACGTTTCCTGCTGTCTTAGAGACTCTAGAAAGCCAGAGCGTGCTTCTCACACTAAAGCAGAGTGTGATCCATGGATGAGAACTATGCTGTGTGTTTCCCGTCAGAAATGGAGTTAAATCCCAGGCTCTGTGTCTTCCTACAAGCAAGACTTCGTTTCAGGTAAGGGCAGTCACTTTTCAGCTCAAACGAACTACATCTTTCACTGAGCTCACAGGTTTCTCATCTTAACAGAGAAGCATTGGATGTTAGAGGACCAGTGCTTTGTATCAGTTTAAGAAACAGAGTTGGACTAGATATGGTCCGTATGTGTAGGAAACACCGTTCTTTGTTCTCAGCACACTCACGTTTCCTGCTGTCTTAGAGACTCTAGAAAGCAAGAGCGTGCTTCTTGTTCTAAAGCAGAGTGTGATCAATGGATGAGACAATGCTGTGTGTTTCACTTCAGAAATGGAGTTAAATCCCAGGATCCGAGTCTTCCGACAAGCAAGACTTCCTTTCAGGTAAGGGCAGTCACTTTTCAGCTCAAACGAACGACATCGTTCACTGAGCTCACACGTTTCTCATCTTAACTGACAAGCATTGGATGTAAGAGGACCAGTGCATTGTATCAGTTTCAGAAGAAGAGTTGGACTAGATATGGTCCGTATGTGTAGGAAACACCGTTCTTTGGTCTCAGCACACTCACGTTTTCTGCTGTCTTAGAGACTCTAGAAAGCAAGAGCGTGCTTCTCGCTCTAAAGCAGAGTGTGATCCATGGATGAATACTATGCTGTGTGTTTCCCTTCAGAAATGGAAATAAATCCCAGGCTCTGTGTCTTACTACAAGAAAGACTTCGTTTAAGGTAACGGCAGTCACTTTTCAGTTCAAAGGAACTACATCATTCACAAAGCTCACACGTTTCTCATCTTAACTGACAAGCATTGGATGTTAGAGGACCAGTGCTTTGTATCTGTTTCAGAAGCAGAGTTGGACTAGATATGGTCCGTATGTGTAGGAAGCACCGTTATTTTGTTCTCAGCACACTCACGTTTCCTGCTGTCTTAGAGACTTTAGAAAGCAAGAGCGTGCTTCTCGCTCTACAGCAGAGTGTGATCCATGGATGAAAACTTTGCTGTGTGTTTCTTTCAGAAAAGGAGTTAAATCCCAGGCTCAATGTCTTCCTACAAGCAAGATTTGTTTCAGGTAAGGGCAGTCACTTTTCAGCTCAAACGAACTACATTGTTCACAAAGCTCACATGTTTCTCATCTTAACTGACAAGCATTGGATGTTAGAGGACCAGTGCTTTGTATCTGTTTCAGAAGCAGAGTTGGACTAGATATGGTCCGTATGTGTAGGAAACACCGTTATTTTGTTCTCAGCACACTCACGTTTCCTGCTGTCTTAGAGACTTTAGAAAGCATGAGCGTGCTTCTCGCTCTAAAGCAGAGTGTGATCCATGAATGAAAACTATGCTGTGTGTTTCCCTTCAGAAAAGGAGTTAAATCCCAGGCTCTAGGTCTTCCTACAAGCAAGAATTCATTTCAGGTAAGGGCAGTCACTTTTCAGCTGAAACGAACTACATCTTTCACGGAGCTCACATGTTTCTCATCTTAACTAAAAAGCATTGTATGTTAGAGGACCAGTGCATTGTATCAGTTTCAGAAGAAGATTTGGACGACATATAATCCGTATGTGTAGGAAACAATGTTATTTTGTTCTGGGCACACTCAGATTTCCTGCTGTATTAGAGACTCTAGAAAGCAAGAGCGTGCTTCTTGCTCTAAAGCAGAGTGTGATTCATGGATGAGAACTATGCTGTGTGTTTCACTTCAGAAATGGAGTTAAATCCCAGGCTCTGTGTCTTCCTACAGGCAAGACTTCGTTTCAGGTAAAGGCAGTAACTTTTCAGCTCAAACAAACTACATCGTTCCCAAAGCTCACACGTTTCTCATCTTACCAGACAAGCATTGGATTTTAGAGGACCAGTGCTTTGTATCAGTTTCAGAATCAGAGTTGGACTATATAATGTCCACATGTGTAGGAAACACCGTTCTTTTGTTCTCAGCACACTCACGTTTCCTGCTGTCTTAGAGACTCTAGAAAGCAAGAGCGTGCTTCTTGTTCTAAAGCAGGGTGTGAACAATGGATGAGAACACTGCTGTGTGTTTCACTTCAGAAATGGAGTTAAATCCCAGGCTCTGTGTCTTCCTACAAGCAAGACTTCGTTTCAGGTAAGGGCAGTCACTTTTCAGCTCAAACGAACTACATCTTTCACGGAGCTCACACGTTTCTCATCTTAACAGACAAGCATTGGATGTTAGAGGACCAGTGCTTTGTATCAGTTTCAGAAGAAGAGTTGGACTAGATATGGTCCGTTTATGTAGGAAACACCGTTCTTTTGTTCTCAGCACACTCACTTTTTCTGCTGTCTTAGAGACTCTAGAAAGCAAGAGCGTGCTTCTCGCTCTAAAGCAGAGTGTGATCCATGGATGAATACTATGCTGTGTGTTTCCCTTCAGAAAAGGAGTTAAATCCCAGGCTCTAGGTCTTCCTACAAGCAAGACTTCGTTTCAGGTAAGGGCAGTCACTTTTCAGCTCAAACGAACTACATCTTTCACGGAGCTCACATGTTTCTCATCTTAACAGAAAAGCATTGTATGTTAGAGGACCAGTGCATTGTATCAGTTTCAGAAGCAGATTTGGACTACATATGGTCCGTATGTGTAGGAAACACCGTTCTTTTGTTCTGGGCACACCCAGATTTCCTGCAGTATTAGAGACTCTAGAAAGCAAGAGCGTGCTTCTCACTCTAAAGCAGAGTGTGATCCATGGATGAGAACTATGCTGTGTGTTTCCCTTCAGAAAAGGAGTTAAATCCCAGGCTCTAGGTCTTCCTACAAGCAAGACTTCGTTTCAGGTAAGGGCAGTCACTTTTCAGCTCAAACGAACTACATGGTTCACTGAGCTCACACTTTTCTCATCTTAACAGAGAAGCTTTGGATGTTAGAGGACCAGTGCTTTGTATCAGTTTATGAATCAGAGTTGGACTAGATATGGTCCGTATGTGTAGGAAACACCGTTCTTTTGTTCTCAGCACACTCACATTTCCTGCTGTCTTAGAGACTCTAGAAAGCAAGAGCGTGCTTCTCACTCTAAAGCAGAGTGTGATCAATGGATGAGAACACTGCTGTGTGTTTCACTTCAGAAATGGAGTTAACTCCTAGGCTCTGAGTCTTCCTACAAGCAACACTTCGTTTCAGGTATGGGCAGTGAGGTTTCTGCTCAAATGAACTACATCGTTCACGAAGCTCACACGTTTCTCATCTTAACAGACAAGCATTCGATGTTAGAGGACCAGTGCTTTTTATCAGTTTCAGAAGAAGAGTTGGACTAGATATGGTCCGTTTATGTAGGAAACACCGTTCTTTTGTTCTCAGCACACTCACGTTTTCTGCTGTCTTAGAGAATCTAGAAGGCAAGAGCGTGCTTCTCGCTCTAAAGCAGAGTGTGATCCATGGATGAGAACTATGCTGTGTGTTTCCCTTCAGAAATGGACTTAAATCCCAGGCTCTGTGTCTTCCTACAAGCAAGACTTCGTTTCAGGTAAGGGCAGTCACTTTTCAGCTCAAACGACTACATCTTACACGGAGCTCACACGTTTCTCATCTTAACTGACAAGCATTGGATGTTAGAGGACCAGTGCTTTGTATCTGTTTCAGAAGCAGAGTTGGACTAGATATAGTCCGTATGTGTAGGAAACACCGTTCTTTTGTTCCCAGCACAATCACGTTTCTTGATGTCTTAGAGACTCTAGAAAGCAAGAGCGTGCTTCTCGCTCTAAAACAGAGTGTAATCCATGGATGAGACAATGCTGTATGTTTCACTTCCGAAATGGAGTTAAATCCCGTGCTCTGAGTCTCCCTACAAGCAAGACTTCGTTTCAGGTAAGGGCAGTCACTTTTCTGCTCAAACGAACTACATCGTTCACGAAGCTCACATGTTTCTCATCTTTAATGACAAGCATTGGATGTTAGAGGACCAGTGCATTGTATCAGTTTCAGAAGAAGATTTGGACTACATATAATCCGTATGTGTAGGAAACAATGTTCTTTTTTTCTGGGCACACTCAGATTTCCTGCTGTATTAGAGACTCTAGAAAGCAAGAGCGTGCTTCTTGCTCTAAAGCAGAGTGTGTTCCATGGTTGAGAACTATGCTGTGTGTTTCCCTTCAGAAATGGAGTTAAATCCCAGGCTCTGTGTCTTCCTACAGGCAAGACTTCATTTCAGGTAATGGCAGTAACTTTTCAGCTCAAATGAACTACATCGTTCACAAAGCTCACAGGTTTCTCATCTTAACTGACAAGCATTGGATGTTAGAGCGTCAGTGCTTTGCATCAGTTTCAGAAGCAGATTTGGACTACATATGGTCCATATGTGTAGGAAACACCGTTCTTTTGTTCTGGGCACACTCAGTTTTCCAGGTGTATTAGAGACCCTAGAAAGTAAGTGTGTGCTTCTCACTCTAAAGCAGAGTGTGATCCATGAATGAGAACTATGCTGTGTGTTTCCCTTCAGAAATGGACTTAAATCCCAAGCTCTGTGTCTTCCTACAAGCAAGACGTCTTTTCAGGTCAGGGCAGTCACTTTTCTGCTCAAAGGAACTGCATCGTTCATGAAGCTCACACGTTTCTCATCTTAACTGACAAGCATTGGATGTTAGAGGACAAGTGCATTGTATCAGTTTCAGAAGAAGATTTGGACTACATATAATCCATATGTGTAGAAAACAATGTTCTTTTGTTCTGGGCACACTCAGATTTCCTGCTTATTAGAGAATCTAGAAAACAAGAGCGTGCTTCTTGCTCTAAAGCATAGTGTGATCCATGGATGAGAACTATGCTGTGTGTTTCCTTTCAGAAATGGACTTAAATCCCAGGCTCTCTGTCTTACTACAAGCAAGACTTTGTTTCAACTAAGGGCAGTCACTTTTCAGCTCAAACGAACTACATCGTTCACTGAGCTCACACGTTTCTCATCTTAACAGACAAGCATTCGATGTTAGAGGACCAGTGCTTTTTATCAGTTTCAGAAGAAGAGTTGGACTAGATATGGTACAAATGTGTAGGAAACACCGTTCTTTTGTTCTCAGCACACTCACATTTCCGGCTATCTTAAAGAATCTAGAAATCAAGAGCGTGCTTCTTGCTCTAGAACAGAGTGTGATCAATGAATGAGAGCTCTGTTGTGTGTTTCCCTTCAGAAATGGAGTTAAATCCCAGGCTCAATGTCTTCCTACAAGCAAGACTTCGTTTCAGGTAAGGGCAGTCACTTTTCAGCTCAAACGAAGTACATCTTTCACGGAGCTCACACGTTTCTCATCTTAACAGACAAGCATTGGATGTTAGAGGACCAGTGCTTTGTATCATTTTCAGTAGCAGAGTTGGACTAGATAAGGTCCATATGTGTAGGAAATACCGTTCTTTTGTTCTCAGCAATCTCACGTTTCCTGCTGTCTTAGAGACTCCAGAAAGCAAGAGTGTGCTTCTTGTTCTAAAGCAGAGTGTGATCAATGGATGAGAATACTGCTGTGTGTTTCACTTCAGAAATGGAGTTAAATCCCAGGCTCGGAGTCTTCCTATAGGCAAGACTTCGTTTCAGGTAAGGGCAGTCAGTTTTCTGCTCAAACGAACTACATCGTTCACGAAGCTCACACGTTTCTCATCTTAACTGACAAGCATTGGATGTTAGAGGACCAGTGCTTTGTATCAGTTTCAGAAGAAGAGTTGGACTAGATATGGTCCGTTTATGTAGGAAACACCGTTCTTTTGTTCTCAGCACACTCACGTTTTCTGCTGTCTTAGAGAATCTAGAAGGCAAGAGCGTGCTTCTCGCTCTAAAGCAGAGTGTGATCCATGGATGAGAACTATGCTGTGTGTTTCCCTTCAGAAATGGACTTAAATCCCAGGCTCTGTGTCTTCCTACAAGCAAGACTTCGTTTCAGGTAAGGGCAGTCACTTTTCAGCTCAAACGACTACATCTTTCACGGAGCTCACACGTTTCTCATCTTAACTGACAAGCATTGGATGTTAGAGGACCAGTGCATTGTATCTGTTTCAGAAGCAGAGTTGGACTAGATATAGTCCGTATGTGTAGGAAACACCGTTCTTTTGTTCTGGGCACACCCAGATTTCCTGCAGTATTAGAGACTCTAGAAAGCAAGAGCGTGCTTCTCACTCTAAAGCAGAGTGTGATCCATGGATGAGAACTATGCTGTGTGTTTCCCTTCAGAAATGGAGTTAAATCCCAGGCTCTGTGTCTTCCTACAAGCAAGACTTCGTTTCATTTAAGGGCAGTCACTTTTCAGCTCAAACGAACTACATCGTACACTGAGCTCACACTTTTCTCATCTTAACAGAGAAGCTTTGGATGTTAGAGGACCAGTGCTTTGTATCAGTTTATGAATCAGAGTTGGACTAGATATGGTCCGTATGTGTAGGAAACACCGTTCTTTTGTTCTCAGCACACTCACGTTTCCTGCTGTCTTAGAGACTCTAGAAAGCAAGAGCGTGCTTCTCACTCTAAAGCAGAGTGTGATCAATGGATGAGAACACTGCTGTGTGTTTCACTTCAGAAATGGATTTAACTCCTAGGCTCTGAGTCTTCCTACAAGCAACACTTCGTTTCAGGTATGGGCAGTGAGGTTTCTGCTCAAATGAACTACATCGTTCACGAAGCTCACACGTTTCTCATCTTAACAGACAAGCAATGGATGTTAGAGGACCAGTGCTTTGTATCAGTTTCAGAAGCAGAGTTGGACTATATAATGTCCGTATGTGTAGGAAACACCGTTCTTTTGTTCTCAGCACACTCACGTTTCCTGCTGTCTTAGAGACTCCAGAAAGCAAGAGCGTGCTTCTTGCTCTAAAGCAGACTGTGATTCATGGATGAGAACTATGCTGTGGGTTTCCGTTCAGAAATGGAGTTAAATCCCAGGGTCTGTGTCTTCCTACAGGCAAGACTTCGTTTCAGGTAAGGGCAGTCACTTTTCAGCTGAAACGAACTACATCTTTCACGGAGCTCACACGTTTCTCATCTTAACAGAAAAGCATTGTATGTTAGAGGACCAGTGCTTTGTATCAGTTTCCGAAGCAGAGTTGGACTAGATATGGTCCGTATGTGTAGGAAACACCGTTCTTTTGTTCTCAGCACAGTCACGTTTCTTGCTGTCTTAGAGACTCTAGAAAGCAAGAGCGTGCTTCTCACACTAAAGCAGAGTGTGATCCATGGATGAGAACTATGCTGTGTGTTTCCCTTCAGAAATGGAGTTAAATCCCAGGCTCGGTGTCTTCCCACAAGCAAGACTTCGTTTCAGGTATGGGCAGTCACTTTTCAGCTCAAACGAACTACATCGTTTACTGTGCTCACAGGTTTCTCATCTTAACAGAGAAGTATTGGAACTTAGAGGACCAGTGCTTTGTATCAGTTTAAGAAACAGAGTTGGACTAGATATGTTCAGTATGTGTAGGAAACACCGTTCTTTTTTTCTCAGCACACTCACGTTTCCTGCTGTCTTAGAGACTCTAGAAAGCAAGAGCGTGCTTCTTGTTCTAAAGCAGAGTGTGATCAATGGATGAGACAATGCTGTGTGTTTCACTTCAGAAATGGAGTTAAATCCAGTGCTCTGAGTCTCCCTACAAGCAAGACTTCGTTTCAGGTAAGGGCAGTCACTTTTCTGCTCAAAGGAACTACATCGTTCACGAAGCTCACACGTTTCTCATCTTAACTGACAAGCATTGGATGTTAGAGGACCAGTGCATTGTATTAGTTTCAGAAGAAGATTTGGACTACATATAATCCGTATGTGTAGGAAACAATGTTCTTTTGTTCTGGGCACACTCAGATTTCCTGCTTATTACAGAATCTAGACAACAAGAGCGTGCTTCTTGCTCTAAAGCATAGTGTGATCCATGGATGAGAACTATGCTGTGTGTTTCCTTTCAGAAATGGAGTTAAATCCCAGGCTCTGTGTCTTCCTACAGGCAAGACTTCATTTCAGGTAATGGCAGTAACTTTTCAGCAAAAATGAACTACATCGTTCACGAAGCTCACAGGTTTCTCATCTTAACTGACAAGCATTGGATGTTAGAGCGTCAGTGCTTTGCATCAGTTTCAGAAGCAGATTTGGACTACATATGGTCCATATGTGTAGGAAACACCGTTCTTTTGTTCTGGGCACACTCAGATTTCCAGGTGTATTAGAGACCCTAGAAAGTAAGTGTGTGCTTCTCACTCTAAAGCAGAGTGTGATCCATGAATGAGAACTATGCTGTGTGTTTCCCTTCAGAAATGGACTTAAATCCCAAGCTCTGTGTCTTACTACAAGCAAGACTTCGTTTCAGGTAAGGGCAGTCACTTTTCAGTTCAAAGGAACTACATCATTCACAAAGCTCACACGTTTCTCATCTTAACTGACAAGCATTGGCTGTTAGAGTACCAGTGCTTTGTATCAGTTTCTGAAGCAGAGTTGGACTAGATATGGTCTGTATGAGTAGGAAACACCGTTCTTTTGTTCTCAGCACACTCAGGTTTCCTGCTGTCTTAGAGACTTTAGAAAGCAAGAGCGTGCTTCTCGCTCTAAAGCAGAGTGTGATCAATGGATGAGAACACTGCTGTGTGTTTCACTTCAGAAATGGAGTAAAATCCCAGGCTCTGAGTCTTCCTACAAGCAAGACTTCGTTTCAGGTAAGGGCAGTCATTTTCCTGATCAAATGAACTACATCTTTCACAAAGCTGACACGTTTCGGATCTTACCTGACAAGCATTGGATGTTAGAGGAACTGTGGGTTGTTTCAGTTTCAGAAGCAGAGTTGAACTAGATATCATCCGTATGTTTAGGAAACACCTTTCTTTTGCTGTGAGCACACTCATGTTTACTGCTGTCTTAGAGACTCTAGAAGCAAGAGCGTGCTTCTTCTTCAAAAGCAGAGTGTGATCAATGGATGAGAACTATGCTGTGTGTTTCCCTTCAGAAATGGAGTTAAATCCCAGGCTCTGTGTCTTCCTACAAGCAAGACTTCGTTTCAGGTAAGGGCAGTCACTTTTCAGCTCAAATGAACTACATCGTTCACTGAGCTCACAGGTTTCTCATCTTAACAGAGAAGCATTGGATGTTAGAGGACCAGTGCTTTGTATCAGTTTAAGAAACAGAGTTGGACTATATAATGTCCGTATGTGTAGGAAACACCGTTCTTTTGTTCTCAGCACACTCACGTTTCCTGCTGTCTTAGAGACTCTAGAAGCAAGAGCATGCTTCTTCTTCAAAAGCAGAGTGTGATCAATGGATGAGACAATGCTGTGTGTTTCGCTTCGGAAATGGAGTTAAATCCCAGGCTCCGAGTCTTCCGACAAGCAAGACTTCGTTTCAGGTAAGGGCAGTCACTTTTCAGCTCAAACGAACTACATCGTTCACTGAGCTCACACGTTTCTCATCTTAACTGACAAACATTGGATGTTAGAGGACCAGTGCTTTGTATCTGTTTCAGAAGCAGAGTTGGACTAGATATGGTCCGTATGTGTAGGAAGCACCGTTATTTTGTTCTCAGCACACTCACGTTTCCTGCTGTCTTAGAGACTTTAGAAAGCAAGAGCGTGCTTCTCGCTCTACAGCAGAGTGTGATCCATGGATGAAAACTTTGCTGTGTGTTTCTTTCAGAAAAGGAGTTAAATCCCAGGCTCAATGTCTTCCTACAAGCAAGATTTGTTTCAGGTAAGGGCAGTCACTTTTCAGCTCAAACGAACTACATTGTTCACGAAGCTCACATGTTTCTCATCTTAACTGACAAGCATTGGATGTTAGAGGACCAGTGCTTTGTATCAGTTTCAGAATCAGAGTTGGACTATATAATGTCCACATGTGTAGGAAACACCGTTCTTTTGTTCTCAGCAAACTCAGGTTTCCTGATATCTTAGAGACTCTAGAAAGCAAGATCGTGCTTCTTGTTCTAAAGCAGAGTGTGGTCAATGGATGAGAATACTGCTGTGTGTTTCACTTCAGAAATGGAGTTAAATCCCAGGCTCGGAGTCTTCCTAAAAGCAAGATTTCGTTTCAGGTAAGGGCAGTCAGTTTTCTGCTCAAACGAACTACATTGTTCACGAAGCTCACATGTTTCTCATCTTAACTGACAAGCATTGGATGTTAGAGGACCAGTGCTTTGTATCTGTTTCAGAAGCAGAGTTGGACTAGATATGGTCCGTATGTGTAGGAAACACCGTTATTTTGTTCTCAGCACACTAACGTTTCCTGCTGTCTTAGAGACTTTAGAAAGCATGAGCGTGCTTCTGGCTCTAAAGCAGAGTGTGATCCATGAATGAAAACTATGCTGTGTGTTTCCCTTCAGAAAAGGAGTTAAATCCCAGGCTCTAGGTCTTCCTACAAGCAAGACTTCATTTCAGGTAAGGGCAGTCACTTTTCAGCTGAAACGAACTACATCTTTCACGGAGCTCACATTTTCTCATCTTAACTAAAAAGCATTGTATGTTAGAGGACCAGTGCATTGTATCAGTTTCAGAAGAAGATTTGGACGACATATAATCCGTATGTGTAGGAAACAATGTTATTTTGTTCTGGGCACACTCAGATTTCCTGCTGTATTAGAGACTCTAGAAAGCAAGAGCGTGCTTCTTGCTCTAAAGCAGAGTGTGATTCATGGATGAGAACTATGCTGTGTGTTTCACTTCAGAAATGGAGTTAAATCCCAGGCTCTGTGTCTTCCTACAGGCAAGACTTCGTTTCAGGTAAAGGCAGTAACTTTTTAGCTCAAACAAACTACATCGTTCCCAAAGCTCACACGTTTCTCATCTTACCAGACAAGCATTGGATTTTAGAGGACCAGTGCTTTGTATCAGTTTCAGAATCAGAGTTGGACTATATAATGTCCACATGTGTAGGAAACACCGTTCTTTTGTTCTCAGCACACTCACGTTTCCTGCTGTCTTAGAGAATCTAGAAAGAAAGAGCGTGCTTCTTGTTCTAAAGCAGGGTGTGAACAATGGATGAGAACACTGCTGTGTGTTTCACTTCAGAAATGGAGTTAAATCCCAGGCTCTGTGTCTTCCTACAAGCAAGACTTCGTTTCAGCTAAGGGCAGTCACTTTTCAGCTCAAACGAACTACATCTTTCACGGAGCTCACACGTTTCTCCTCTTAAGAGAAAAGCATTGTATGTTAGAGGACCAGTGCTTTGTATCAGTTTCCGAAGCAGAGTTGTACTAGATATGGTCCGTATGTGTAGGAAACACCGTTCTTTGTTCTCAGCACACTCACGTTTCCTGCTGTCTTAGAGACTCTAGAAAGCAAGAGCGTGCTTCTTGTTCTAAAGCAGAGTGTGATCAATGGATGAGACAATGCTGTGTGTTTCACTTCAGAAATGGAGTTAAATCCCAGGATCCGAGTCTTCCGACAAGCAAGACTTCCTTTCAGGTAAGGGCAGTCACTTTTCAGCTCAAACGAACGACATCGTTCACTGAGCTCACACATTTCTCATCTTAACTGACAAGCATTGGATGTAAGAGAACCAGTGCATTGTATCAGTTTCAGAAGAAGAGTTGGACTAGATATGGTCCGTATGTGTAGGAAACACCGTTCTTTGGTCTCAGCACACTCACGTTTTCTGCTGTCTTAGAGACTCTAGAAAGCAAGAGCGTGCTTCTCGCTCTAAAGCAGAGTGTGATCCATGGATGAATACTATGCTGTGTGTTTCCCTTCAGAAATGGACTTAAATCCCAGGCTCTGTGTCTTACTACAAGAAAGACTTCATTTAAGGTAACGGCAGTCACTTTTCAGTTCAAAGGAACTACATCATTCACAAAGCTCACACGTTTCTCATCTTAACAGACAAGCATTGGATGTTAGAGGACCAGTGCATTGTATTAGTTTCAGAAGAAGATTTGGACTACATATAATCCGTATGTGTAGGAAACAATGTTCTTTTGTTCTGGGCACACTCAGATTTCCTGCTTATTACAGAATCTAGACAACAAGAGCGTGCTTCTTGCTCTAAAGCATAGTGTGATCCATGGATGAGAACTATGCTGTGTGTTTCCTTTCAGAAATGGAGTTAAATCCCAGGCTCTGTGTCTTCCTACAGGCAAGACTTCATTTCAGGTAATGGCAGTAACTTTTCAGCAAAAATGAACTACATCGTTCACGAAGCTCACAGGTTTCTCATCTTAACTGACAAGCATTGGATGTTAGAGCGTCAGTGCTTTGCATCAGTTTCAGAAGCAGATTTGGACTACATATGGTCCATATGTGTAGGAAACACCGTTCTTTTGTTCTGGGCACACTCAGATTTCCAGGTGTATTAGAGACCCTAGAAAGTAAGTGTGTGCTTCTCACTCTAAAGCAGAGTGTGATCCATGAATGAGAACTATGCTGTGTGTTTCCCTTCAGAAATGGACTTAAATCCCAAGCTCTGTGTCTTACTACAAGCAAGACTTCGTTTCAGGTAAGGGCAGTCACTTTTCAGTTCAAAGGAACTACATCATTCACAAAGCTCACACGTTTCTCATCTTAACTGACAAGCATTGGCTGTTAGAGTACCAGTGCTTTGTATCAGTTTCTGAAGCAGAGTTGGACTAGATATGGTCTGTATGAGTAGGAAACACCGTTCTTTTGTTCTCAGCACACTCAGGTTTCCTGCTGTCTTAGAGACTTTAGAAAGCAAGAGCGTGCTTCTCGCTCTAAAGCAGAGTGTGATCAATGGATGAGAACACTGCTGTGTGTTTCACTTCAGAAATGGAGTAAAATCCCAGGCTCTGAGTCTTCCTACAAGCAAGACTTCGTTTCAGGTAAGGGCAGTCATTTTCCTGATCAAATGAACTACATCTTTCACAAAGCTGACACGTTTCGGATCTTACCTGACAAGCATTGGATGTTAGAGGAACTGTGGGTTGTTTCAGTTTCAGAAGCAGAGTTGAACTAGATATCATCCGTATGTTTAGGAAACACCTTTCTTTTGCTGTGAGCACACTCATGTTTACTGCTGTCTTAGAGACTCTAGAAGCAAGAGCGTGCTTCTTCTTCAAAAGCAGAGTGTGATCAATGGATGAGAACTATGCTGTGTGTTTCCCTTCAGAAATGGAGTTAAATCCCAGGCTCTGTGTCTTCCTACAAGCAAGACTTCGTTTCAGGTAAGGGCAGTCACTTTTCAGCTCAAATGAACTACATCGTTCACTGAGCTCACAGGTTTCTCATCTTAACAGAGAAGCATTGGATGTTAGAGGACCAGTGCTTTGTATCAGTTTAAGAAACAGAGTTGGACTATATAATGTCCGTATGTGTAGGAAACACCGTTCTTTTGTTCTCAGCACACTCACGTTTCCTGCTGTCTTAGAGACTCTAGAAGCAAGAGCATGCTTCTTCTTCAAAAGCAGAGTGTGATCAATGGATGAGACAATGCTGTGTGTTTCGCTTCGGAAATGGAGTTAAATCCCAGGCTCCGAGTCTTCCGACAAGCAAGACTTCGTTTCAGGTAAGGGCAGTCACTTTTCAGCTCAAACGAACTACATCGTTCACTGAGCTCACACGTTTCTCATCTTAACTGACAAACATTGGATGTTAGAGGACCAGTGCTTTGTATCTGTTTCAGAAGCAGAGTTGGACTAGATATGGTCCGTATGTGTAGGAAGCACCGTTATTTTGTTCTCAGCACACTCACGTTTCCTGCTGTCTTAGAGACTTTAGAAAGCAAGAGCGTGCTTCTCGCTCTACAGCAGAGTGTGATCCATGGATGAAAACTTTGCTGTGTGTTTCTTTCAGAAAAGGAGTTAAATCCCAGGCTCAATGTCTTCCTACAAGCAAGATTTGTTTCAGGTAAGGGCAGTCACTTTTCAGCTCAAACGAACTACATTGTTCACGAAGCTCACATGTTTCTCATCTTAACTGACAAGCATTGGATGTTAGAGGACCAGTGCTTTGTATCAGTTTCAGAATCAGAGTTGGACTATATAATGTCCACATGTGTAGGAAACACCGTTCTTTTGTTCTCAGCAAACTCAGGTTTCCTGATATCTTAGAGACTCTAGAAAGCAAGATCGTGCTTCTTGTTCTAAAGCAGAGTGTGGTCAATGGATGAGAATACTGCTGTGTGTTTCACTTCAGAAATGGAGTTAAATCCCAGGCTCGGAGTCTTCCTAAAAGCAAGATTTCGTTTCAGGTAAGGGCAGTCAGTTTTCTGCTCAAACGAACTACATTGTTCACGAAGCTCACATGTTTCTCATCTTAACTGACAAGCATTGGATGTTAGAGGACCAGTGCTTTGTATCTGTTTCAGAAGCAGAGTTGGACTAGATATGGTCCGTATGTGTAGGAAACACCGTTATTTTGTTCTCAGCACACTAACGTTTCCTGCTGTCTTAGAGACTTTAGAAAGCATGAGCGTGCTTCTGGCTCTAAAGCAGAGTGTGATCCATGAATGAAAACTATGCTGTGTGTTTCCCTTCAGAAAAGGAGTTAAATCCCAGGCTCTAGGTCTTCCTACAAGCAAGACTTCATTTCAGGTAAGGGCAGTCACTTTTCAGCTGAAACGAACTACATCTTTCACGGAGCTCACATTTTCTCATCTTAACTAAAAAGCATTGTATGTTAGAGGACCAGTGCATTGTATCAGTTTCAGAAGAAGATTTGGACGACATATAATCCGTATGTGTAGGAAACAATGTTATTTTGTTCTGGGCACACTCAGATTTCCTGCTGTATTAGAGACTCTAGAAAGCAAGAGCGTGCTTCTTGCTCTAAAGCAGAGTGTGATTCATGGATGAGAACTATGCTGTGTGTTTCACTTCAGAAATGGAGTTAAATCCCAGGCTCTGTGTCTTCCTACAGGCAAGACTTCGTTTCAGGTAAAGGCAGTAACTTTTTAGCTCAAACAAACTACATCGTTCCCAAAGCTCACACGTTTCTCATCTTACCAGACAAGCATTGGATTTTAGAGGACCAGTGCTTTGTATCAGTTTCAGAATCAGAGTTGGACTATATAATGTCCACATGTGTAGGAAACACCGTTCTTTTGTTCTCAGCACACTCACGTTTCCTGCTGTCTTAGAGAATCTAGAAAGAAAGAGCGTGCTTCTTGTTCTAAAGCAGGGTGTGAACAATGGATGAGAACACTGCTGTGTGTTTCACTTCAGAAATGGAGTTAAATCCCAGGCTCTGTGTCTTCCTACAAGCAAGACTTCGTTTCAGCTAAGGGCAGTCACTTTCAGCTCAAACGAACTACATCTTTCACGGAGCTCACACGTTTCTCCTCTTAAGAGAAAAGCATTGTATGTTAGAGGACCAGTGCTTTGTATCAGTTTCCGAAGCAGAGTTGTACTAGATATGGTCCGTATGTGTAGGAAACACCGTTCTTTGTTCTCAGCACACTCACGTTTCCTGCTGTCTTAGAGACTCTAGAAAGCAAGAGCGTGCTTCTTGTTCTAAAGCAGAGTGTGATCAATGGATGAGACAATGCTGTGTGTTTCACTTCAGAAATGGAGTTAAATCCCAGGATCCGAGTCTTCCGACAAGCAAGACTTCCTTTCAGGTAAGGGCAGTCACTTTTCAGCTCAAACGAACGACATCGTTCACTGAGCTCACACATTTCTCATCTTAACTGACAAGCATTGGATGTAAGAGAACCAGTGCATTGTATCAGTTTCAGAAGAAGAGTTGGACTAGATATGGTCCGTATGTGTAGGAAACACCGTTCTTTGGTCTCAGCACACTCACGTTTTCTGCTGTCTTAGAGACTCTAGAAAGCAAGAGCGTGCTTCTCGCTCTAAAGCAGAGTGTGATCCATGGATGAATACTATGCTGTGTGTTTCCCTTCAGAAATGGACTTAAATCCCAGGCTCTGTGTCTTACTACAAGAAAGACTTCATTTAAGGTAACGGCAGTCACTTTTCAGTTCAAAGGAACTACATCATTCACAAAGCTCACACGTTTCTCATCTTAACAGACAAGCATTGGATGTTAGAGGACCAGTGCTTTGTATCTGTTTCAGAAGCAGAGTTGGACTAGATATGGTCCGTATGTGTAGGAAACACCGTTATTTTGTTCTCAGCACACTCACGTTTCCTGCTGTCTTAGAGACTTTAGAAAGCAAGAGCGTGCTTCTCGCTCTACAGCAGAGTGTGATCCATGGATGAAAACTTTGCTGTGTGTTTCTTTCAGAAAAGGAGTTAAATCCCAGGCTCAATGTCTTCCTACAAGCAAGATTTGTTTCAGGTAAGGGCAGTCACTTTTCAGCTCAAACGAACTACATTGTTCACGAAGCTCACATGTTTCTCATCTTAACTGACAAGCATTGGATGTTAGAGGACCAGTGCTTTGTATCTGTTTCAGAAGCAGAGTTGGACTAGATATGGTCCGTATGTGTAGGAAACACCGTTATTTTGTTCTCAGCACACTCACGTTTCCTGCTGTCTTAGAGACTTTAGAAAGCATGAGCGTGCTTCTGGCTCTAAAGCAGAGTGTGATCCATGAATGAAAACTATGCTGTGTGTTTCCCTTCAGAAAAGGAGTTAAATCCCAGGCTCTAGGTCTTCCTACAAGCAAGACTTCATTTCAGGTAAGGGCAGTCACTTTTCAGCTGAAACGAACTACATCTTTCACGGAGCTCACATTTTCTCATCTTAACTAAAAAGCATTGTATGTTAGAGGACCAGTGCATTGTATCAGTTTCAGAAGAAGATTTGGACGACATATAATCCGTATGTGTAGGAAACAATGTTATTTTGTTCTGGGCACACTCAGATTTCCTGCTGTATTAGAGACTCTAGAAAGCCAGAGCGTGCTTCTTGCTCTAAAGCAGAGTGTGATTCATGGATGAGAACTATGCTGTGTGTTTCACTTCAGAAATGGAGTTAAATCCCAGGCTCTGTGTCTTCCTACAGGCAAGACTTCGTTTCAGGTAAAGGCAGTAACTTTTCAGCTCAAACAAACTACATCGTTCCCAAAGCTCACACGTTTCTCATCTTACCAGACAAGCATTGGATTTTAGAGGACCAGTGCTTTGTATCAGTTTCAGAATCAGAGTTGGACTATATAATGTCCACATGTGTAGGAAACACCGTTCTTTTGTTCTCAGCACACTCACGTTTCCTGCTGTCTTAGAGAATCTAGAAAGAAAGAGCGTGCTTCTTGTTCTAAAGCAGGGTGTGAACAATGGATGAGAACACTGCTGTGTGTTTCACTTCAGAAATGGAGTTAAATCCCAGGCTCTGTGTCTTCCTACAAGCAAGACTTCGTTTCAGCTAAGGGCAGTCACTTTTCAGCTCAAACGAACTACATCTTTCACGGAGCTCACACGTTTCTCCTCTTAACAGAAAAGCATTGTATGTTAGAGGACCAGTGCTTTGTATCAGTTTCCGAAGCAGAGTTGTACAAGATATGGTCCGTATGTGTAGGAAAAACCATTCTTTTGTTCTCAACACAGTCACGTTTCCTGCTGTCTTAGAGACTCTAGAAAGCCAGAGCGTGCTTCTCACACTAAAGCAGAGTGTGATCCATGGATGAGAACTATGCTGTGTGTTTCCCGTCAGAAATGGAGTTAAATCCCAGGCTCTGTGTCTTCCTACAAGCAAGACTTCGTTTCAGGTAAGGGCAGTCACTTTTCAGCTCAAACGAACTACATCTTTCACTGAGCTCACAGGTTTCTCATCTTAACAGAGAAGCATTGGATGTTAGAGGACCAGTGCTTTGTATCAGTTTAAGAAACAGAGTTGGACTAGATATGGTCCGTATGTGTAGGAAACACCGTTCTTTTGTTCTCAGCACACTCACGTTTCCTGCTGTCTTAGAGACTCTAGAAAGCAAGAGCGTGCTTCTTGTTCTAAAGCAGAGTGTGATCAATGGATGAGACAATGCTGTGTGTTTCACTTCAGAAATGGAGTTAAATCCCAGGATCCGAGTCTTCCGACAAGCAAGACTTCCTTTCAGGTAAGGGCAGTCACTTTTCAGCTCAAACGAACGACATCGTTCACTGAGCTCACACGTTTCTCATCTTAACTGACAAGCATTGGATGTAAGAGGACCAGTGCATTGTATCAGTTTCAGAAGAAGAGTTGGACTAGATATGGTCCGTATGTGTAGGAAACACCGTTCTTTGGTCTCAGCACACTCACGTTTTCTGCTGTCTTAGAGACTCTAGAAAGCAAGAGCGTGCTTCTCGCTCTAAAGCAGAGTGTGATCCATGGATGAATACTATGCTGTGTGTTTCCCTTCAGAAATGGACTTAAATCCCAGGCTCTGTGTCTTACTACAAGAAAGACTTCGTTTAAGGTAACGGCAGTCACTTTTCAGTTCAAAGGAACTACATCATTCACAAAGCTCACACGTTTCTCATCTTAACTGACAAGCATTGGATGTTAGAGGACCAGTGCTTTGTATCTGTTTCAGAAGCAGAGTTGGACTAGATATGGTCCGTATGTGTAGGAAGCACCGTTATTTTGTTCTCAGCACACTCACGTTTCCTGCTGTCTTAGAGACTTTAGAAAGCAAGAGCGTGCTTCTCGCTCTACAGCAGAGTGTGATCCATGGATGAAAACTTTGCTGTGTGTTTCTTTCAGAAAAGGAGTTAAATCCCAGGCTCAATGTCTTCCTACAAGCAAGATTTGTTTCAGGTAAGGGCAGTCACTTTTCAGCTCAAACGAACTACATTGTTCACGAAGCTCACATGTTTCTCATCTTAACTGACAAGCATTGGATGTTAGAGGACCAGTGCTTTGTATCTCTTTCAGAAGCAGAGTTGGACTAGATATGGTCCGTATGTGTAGGAAACACCGTTATTTTGTTCTCAGAACACTCACGTTTCCTGCTGTCTTAGAGACTTTAGAAAGCATGAGCGTGCTTCTCGCTCTAAAGCAGAGTGTGATCCATGAATGAAAACTATGCTGTGTGTTTCCCTTCAGAAAAGGAGTTAAATCCCAGGCTCTAGGTCTTCCTACAAGCAAGACTTCATTTCAGGTAAGGGCAGTCACTTTTCAGCTGAAACGAACTACATCTTTCACGGAGCTCACATGTTTCTCATCTTAACTAAAAAGCATTGTATGTTAGAGGACCAGTGCATTGTATCAGTTTCAGAAGAAGATTTGGACGACATATAATCCGTATGTGTAGGAAACAATGTTATTTTGTTCTGGGCACACTTAGATTTCCTGCTGTATTAGAGACTCTAGAAAGCAAGAGCGTGCTTCTTGCTCTAAAGCAGAGTGTGATTCATGGATTAGAACTATGCTGTGTGTTTCACTTCAGAAATGGAGTTAAATCCCAGGCTCTGTGTCTTCCTACAGGCAAGACTTCGTTTCAGGTAAAGGCAGTAACTTTTCAGCTCAAACAAACTACATCGTTCCCAAAGCTCACACGTTTCTCATCTTACCAGACAAGCATTGGATTTTAGAGGACCAGTGCTTTGTATCAGTTTCAGAATCAGAGTTGGACTATATAATGTCCACATGTGTAGGAAACACCGTTCTTTTGTTCTCAGCAAACTCAGGTTTCCTGATATCTTAGAGACTCTAGAAAGCAAGATCGTGCTTCTTGTTCTAAAGCAGAGTGTGGTCAATGGATGAGAATACTGCTGTGTGTTTCACTTCAGAAATGGAGTTAAATCCCAGGCTCGGAGTCTTCCTAAAAGCAAGATTTCGTTTCAGGTAAGGGCAGTCAGTTTTCTGCTCAAACGAACTACATTGTTCACGAAGCTCACATGTTTCTCATCTTAACTGACAAGCATTGGATGTTAGAGGACCAGTGCTTTGTATCTGTTTCAGAAGCAGAGTTGGACTAGATATGGTCCGTATGTGTAGGAAACACCGTTATTTTGTTCTCAGCACACTAACGTTTCCTGCTGTCTTAGAGACTTTAGAAAGCATGAGCGTGCTTCTGGCTCTAAAGCAGAGTGTGATCCATGAATGAAAACTATGCTGTGTGTTTCCCTTCAGAAAAGGAGTTAAATCCCAGGCTCTAGGTCTTCCTACAAGCAAGACTTCATTTCAGGTAAGGGCAGTCACTTTTCAGCTGAAACGAACTACATCTTTCACGGAGCTCACATTTTCTCATCTTAACTAAAAAGCATTGTATGTTAGAGGACCAGTGCATTGTATCAGTTTCAGAAGAAGATTTGGACGACATATAATCCGTATGTGTAGGAAACAATGTTATTTTGTTCTGGGCACACTCAGATTTCCTGCTGTATTAGAGACTCTAGAAAGCAAGAGCGTGCTTCTTGCTCTAAAGCAGAGTGTGATTCATGGATGAGAACTATGCTGTGTGTTTCACTTCAGAAATGGAGTTAAATCCCAGGCTCTGTGTCTTCCTACAGGCAAGACTTCGTTTCAGGTAAAGGCAGTAACTTTTTAGCTCAAACAAACTACATCGTTCCCAAAGCTCACACGTTTCTCATCTTACCAGACAAGCATTGGATTTTAGCGGACCAGTGCTTTGTATCAGTTTCAGAATCAGAGTTGGACTATATAATGTCCACATGTGTAGGAAACACCGTTCTTTTGTTCTCAGCACACTCACGTTTCCTGCTGTCTTAGAGAATCTAGAAAGAAAGAGCGTGCTTCTTGTTCTAAAGCAGGGTGTGAACAATGGATGAGAACACTGCTGTGTGTTTCACTTCAGAAATGGAGTTAAATCCCAGGCTCTGTGTCTTCCTACAAGCAAGACTTCGTTTCAGCTAAGGGCAGTCACTTTTCAGCTCAAACGAACTACATCTTTCACGGAGCTCACACGTTTCTCCTCTTAAGAGAAAAGCATTGTATGTTAGAGGACCAGTGCTTTGTATCAGTTTCAGAAGCAGAGTTGTACTAGATATGGTCCGTATGTGTAGGAAACACCATTCTTTTGTTCTCAGCACAGTCACGTTTCCTGCTGTCTTAGAGACTCTAGAAAGCCAGAGCGTGCTTCTCACACTAAAGCAGAGTGTGATCCATGGATGAGAACTATGCTGTGTGTTTCCCGTCAGAAATGGAGTTAAATCCCAGGCTCTGTGTCTTCCTACAAGCAAGACTTCGTTTCAGGTAAGGGCAGTCACTTTTCAGCTCAAACGAACTACATCTTTCATTGAGCTCACAGGTTTCTCATCTTAACAGAGAAGGATTGGATGTTAGAGGACCAGTGCTTTGTATCAGTTTAAGAAACAGAGTTGGACTAGATATGGTCCGTATGTGTAGGAAACACCGTTCTTTGTTCTCAGCACACTCACGTTTCCTGCTGTCTTAGAGACTCTAGAAAGCAAGAGCGTGCTTCTTGTTCTAAAGCAGAGTGTGATCAATGGATGAGACAATGCTGTGTGTTTCACTTCAGAAATGGAGTTAAATCCCAGGATCCGAGTCTTCCGACAAGCAAGACTTCGATTCAGGTAAGGGCAGTCACTTTTCAGCTCAAACGAACGACATCGTTCACTGAGCTCACACGTTTCTCATCTTAACTGACAAGCATTGGATGTAAGAGAACCAGTGCATTGTATCAGTTTCAGAAGAAGAGTTGGACTAGATATGGTCCGTATGTGTAGGAAACACCGTTCTTTGGTCTCAGCACACTCACGTTTTCTGCTGTCTTAGAGACTCTAGAAAGCAAGAGCGTGCTTCTCGCTCTAAAGCAGAGTGTGATCCATGGATGAATACTATGCTGTGTGTTTCCCTTCAGAAATGGACTTAAATCCCAGGCTCTGTGTCTTACTACAAGAAAGACTTCATTTAAGGTAACGGCAGTCACTTTTCAGTTCAAAGGAACTACATCATTCACAAAGCTCACACGTTTCTCATCTTAACTGACAAGCATTGGATGTTAGAGGACCAGTGCTTTGTATCTGTTTCAGAAGCAGAGTTGGACTAGATATGGTCCGTATGTGTAGGAAACACCGTTCTTTTGTTCTCAGCACACTCACGTTTCCTGCTGTCTTAGAGACTTTAGAAAGCAAGAGCGTGCTTCTCGCTCTACAGCAGAGTGTGATCCATGGATGAAAACTTTGCTGTGTGTTTCTTTCAGAAAAGGAGTTAAATCCCAGGCTCAATGTCTTCCTACAAGCAAGATTTGTTTCAGGTAAGGGCAGTCACTTTTCAGCTCAAACGAACTACATTGTTCACGAAGCTCACATGTTTCTCATCTTAACTGACAAGCATTGGATGTTAGAGGACCAGTGCTTTGTATCTGTTTCAGAAGCAGAGTAGGACTAGATATGGTCCGTATGTGTAGGAAACACCGTTATTTTGTTCTCAGCACACTCACGTTTCCTGCTGTCTTAGAGACTTTAGAAAGCATGAGCGTGCTTCTCGCTCTAAAGCAGAGTGTGATCCATGAATGAAAACTATGCTGTGTGTTTCCCTTCAGAAAAGGAGTTAAATCCCAGGCTCTAGGTCTTCCTACAAGCAAGAATTCATTTCAGGTAAGGGCAGTCACTTTTCAGCTGAAACGAACTACATCTTTCACGGAGCTCACATGTTTCTCATCTTAACTAAAAAGCATTGTATGTTAGAGGACCAGTACATTGTATCAGTTTCAGAAGAAGATTTGGACGACATATAATCCGTATGTGTAGGAAACAATGTTATTTTGTTCTGGGCACACTCAGATTTCCTGCTGTATTAGAGACTCTAGAAAGCAAGAGCGTGCTTCTTGCTCTAAAGCAGAGTGTGATTCATGGATGAGAACTATGCTGTGTGTTTCACTTCAGAAATGGAGTTAAATCCCAGGCTCTGTGTCTTCCTACAGGCAAGACTTCGTTTCAGGTAAAGGCAGTAACTTTTCAGCTCAAACAAACTACATCGTTCCCAAAGCTCACACGTTTCTCATCTTACCAGACAAGCATTGGATTTTAGAGGACCAGTGCTTTGTATCAGTTTCAGAATCAGAGTTGGACTATATAATGTCCACATGTGTAGGAAACACCGTTCTTTTGTTCTCAGCACACTCACGTTTCCTGCTGTCTTAGAGACTCTAGAAAGCAAGAGCGTGCTTCTTGTTCTAAAGCAGGGTGTGAACAATGGATGAGAACACTGCTGTGTGTTTCACTTCAGAAATGGAGTTAAATCCCAGGCTCTGTGTCTTCCTACAAGCAAGACTTCGTTTCAGGTAAGGGCAGTCACTTTTCAGCTCAAACGAACTACATCTTTCACGGAGCTCACACGTTTCTCATCTTAACAGACAAGCATTGGATGTTAGAGGACCAGTGCTTTGTATCATTTTCAGTAGCAGAGTTGGACTAGATAAGGTCCATATGTGTAGGAAATACCGTTCTTTTGTTCTCAGCAAACTCACGTTTCCTGATATCTTAGAGACTCCAGAAAGCAAGAGTGTGCTTCTTGTTCTAAAGCAGAGTGTGATCAATGGATGAGAATACTGCTGTGTGTTTCACTTCAGAAATGGAGTTAAATCCCAGGCTCGGAGTCTTCCTATAGGCAAGACTTCGTTTCAGGTAAGGGCAGTCAGTTTTCTGCTCAAACGAACTACATCGTTCACGAAGCTCACACGTTTCTCATCTTAACTGACAAGCATTGGATGTTAGAGGACCAGTGCTTTGTATCAGTTTCAGAAGAAGAGTTGGACTAGATATGGTCCGTTTATGTAGGAAACACCGTTCTTTTGTTCTCAGCACACTCACTTTTTCTGCTGTCTTAGAGACTCTAGAAAGCAAGAGCGTGCTTCTCGCTCTAAAGCAGAGTGTGATCCATGGATGAATACTATGCTGTGTGTTTCCCTTCAGAAAAGGAGTTAAATCCCAGGCTCTAGGTCTTCCTACAAGCAAGACTTCGTTTCAGGTAAGGGCAGTCACTTTTCAGCTCAAACGAACTACAACTTTCACGGAGCTCACACGTTTCTCCTCTTAACAGAAAAGCATTGTATGTTAGAGGACCAGTGCTTTGTATCAGTTTCCGAAGCAGAGTTGTACTAGATATGGTCCGTATGTGTAGGAAACACCATTCTTTTGTTCTCAGCACAGTCACGTTTCCTGCTGTCTTAGAGACTCTAGAAAGCCAGAGCGTGCTTCTCACACTAAAGCAGAGTGTGATCCATGGATGAGAACTATGCTGTGTGTTTCCCGTCAGAAATGGAGTTAAATCCCAGGCTCTGTGTCTTCCTACAAGCAAGACTTCGTTTCAGGTAAGGGCAGTCACTTTTCAGCTCAAACGAACTACATCTTTCACTGAGCTCACAGGTTTCTCATCTTAACAGAGAAGCATTGGATGTTAGAGGACCAGTGCTTTGTATCAGTTTAAGAAACAGAGTTGGACTAGATATGGTCCGTATGTGTAGGAAACACCGTTCTTTGTTCTCAGCACACTCACGTTTCCTGCTGTCTTAGAGACTCTAGAAAGCAAGAGCGTGCTTCTTGTTCTAAAGCAGAGTGTGATCAATGGATGAGACAATGCTGTGTGTTTCACTTCAGAAATGGAGTTAAATCCCAGGATCCGAGTCTTCCGACAAGCAAGACTTCCTTTCAGGTAAGGGCAGTCACTTTTCAGCTCAAACGAACGACATCGTTCACTGAGCTCACACGTTTCTCATCTTAACTGACAAGCATTGGATGTAAGAGGACCAGTGCATTGTATCAGTTTCAGAAGAAGAGTTGGACTAGATATGGTCCGTATGTGTAGGAAACACCGTTCTTTGGTCTCAGCACACTCACGTTTTCTGCTGTCTTAGAGACTCTAGAAAGCAAGAGCGTGCTTCTCGCTCTAAAGCAGAGTGTGATCCATGGATGAATACTATGCTGTGTGTTTCCCTTCAGAAATGGAAATAAATCCCAGGCTCTGTGTCTTACTACAAGAAAGACTTCGTTTAAGGTAACGGCAGTCACTTTTCAGTTCAAAGGAACTGCATCATTCACAAAGCTCACACGTTTCTCATCTTAACTGACAAGCATTGGATGTTAGAGGACCAGTGCTTTGTATCTGTTTCAGAAGCAGAGTTGGACTAGATATGGTCCGTATGTGTAGGAAGCACCGTTATTTTGTTCTCAGCACACTCACGTTTCCTGCTGTCTTAGAGACTTTAGAAAGCAAGAGCGTGCTTCTCGCTCTACAGCAGAGTGTGATCCATGGATGAAAACTTTGCTGTGTGTTTCTTTCAGAAAAGGAGTTAAATCCCAGGCTCAATGTCTTCCTACAAGCAAGATTTGTTTCAGGTAAGGGCAGTCACTTTTCAGCTCAAACGAACTACATTGTTCACAAAGCTCACATGTTTCTCATCTTAACTGACAAGCATTGGATGTTAGAGGACCAGTGCTTTGTATCTGTTTCAGAAGCAGAGTTGGACTAGATATGGTCCGTATGTGTAGGAAACACCGTTATTTTGTTCTCAGCACACTCACGTTTCCTGCTGTCTTAGAGACTTTAGAAAGCATGAGCGTGCTTCTCGCTCTAAAGCAGAGTGTGATCCATGAATGAAAACTATGCTGTGTGTTTCCCTTCAGAAAAGGAGTTAAATCCCAGGCTCTAGGTCTTCCTACAAGCAAGAATTCATTTCAGGTAAGGGCAGTCACTTTTCAGCTGAAACGAACTACATCTTTCACGGAGCTCACATGTTTCTCATCTTAACTAAAAAGCATTGTATGTTAGAGGACCAGTGCATTGTATCAGTTTCAGAAGAAGATTTGGACGACATATAATCCGTATGTGTAGGAAACAATGTTATTTTGTTCTGGGCACACTCAGATTTCCTGCTGTATTAGAGACTCTAGAAAGCAAGAGCGTGCTTCTTGCTCTAAAGCAGAGTGTGATTCATGGATGAGAACTATGCTGTGTGTTTCACTTCAGAAATGGAGTTAAATCCCAGGCTCTGTGTCTTCCTACAGGCAAGACTTCGTTTCAGGTAAAGGCAGTAACTTTTCAGCTCAAACAAACTACATCGTTCCCAAAGCTCACACGTTTCTCATCTTACCAGACAAGCATTGGATTTTAGAGGACCAGTGCTTTGTATCAGTTTCAGAATCAGAGTTGGACTATATAATGTCCACATGTGTAGGAAACACCGTTCTTTTGTTCTCAGCACACTCACGTTTCCTGCTGTCTTAGAGACTCTAGAAAGCAAGAGCGTGCTTCTTGTTCTAAAGCAGGGTGTGAACAATGGATGAGAACACTGCTGTGTGTTTCACTTCAGAAATGGAGTTAAATCCCAGGCTCTGTGTCTTCCTACAAGCAAGACTTCGTTTCAGGTAAGGGCAGTCACTTTTCAGCTCAAACGAACTACATCTTTCACGGAGCTCACACGTTTCTCATCTTAACAGACAAGCATTGGATGTTAGAGGACCAGTGCTTTGTATCAGTTTCAGAAGAAGAGTTGGACTAGATATGGTCCGTTTATGTAGGAAACACCGTTCTTTTGTTCTCAGTACACTCACTTTTTCTGCTGTCTTAGAGACTCTAGAAAGCAAGAGCGTGCTTCTCGCTCTAAAGCAGAGTGTGATCCATGGATGAATACTATGCTGTGTGTTTCCCTTCAGAAAAGGAGTTAAATCCCAGGCTCTAGGTCTTCCTACAAGCAAGACTTCGTTTCAGGTAAGGGCAGTCACTTTTCAGCTCAAACGAACTACATCTTTCACGGAGCTCACATGTTTCTCATCTTAACAGAAAAGCATTGTATGTTAGAGGACCAGTGCATTGTATCAGTTTCAGAAGCAGATTTGGACTACATATGGTCCGTATGTGTAGGAAACACCGTTATTTTGTTCTGGGCACACCCAGATTTCCTGCAGTATTAGAGACTCTAGAAAGCAAGAGCGTCCTTCTCACTCTAAAGCAGAGTGTGATCCATGGATGAGAACTATGCTGTGTGTTTCCCTTCAGAAAAGGAGTTAAATCCCAGGCTCTAGGTCTTCCTACAAGCAAGACTTCGTTTCAGGTAAGGGCAGTCACTTTTCAGCTCAAACGAACTACATGGTTCACTGAGCTCACACTTTTCTCATCTTAACAGAGAAGCTTTGGATGTTAGAGGACCAGTGCTTTGTATCAGTTTATGAATCAGAGTTGGACTAGATATGGTCCGTATGTGTAGGAAACACCGTTCTTTTGTTCTCAGCACACTCACATTTCCTGCTGTCTTAGAGACTCTAGAAAGCAAGAGCGTGCTTCTCACTCTAAAGCAGAGTGTGATCAATGGATGAGAACACTGCTGTGTGTTTCACTTCAGAAATGGAGTTAACTCCTAGGCTCTGAGTCTTCCTACAAGCAACACTTCGTTTCAGGTATGGGCAGTGAGGTTTCTGCTCAAATGAACTACATCGTTCACGAAGCTCACACGTTTCTCATCTTAACAGACAAGCATTCGATGTTAGAGGACCAGTGCTTTTTATCAGTTTCAGAAGAAGAGTTGGACTAGATATGGTCCGTTTATGTAGGAAACACCGTTCTTTTGTTCTCAGCACACTCACGTTTTCTGCTGTCTTAGAGAATCTAGAAGGCAAGAGCGTGCTTCTCGCTCTAAAGCAGAGTGTGATCCATGGATGAGAACTATGCTGTGTGTTTCCCTTCAGAAATGGACTTAAATCCCAGGCTCTGTGTCTTCCTACAAGCAAGACTTCGTTTCAGGTAAGGGCAGTCACTTTTCAGCTCAAACGACTACATCTTACACGGAGCTCACACGTTTCTCATCTTAACTGACAAGCATTGGATGTTAGAGGACCAGTGCTTTGTATCTGTTTCAGAAGCAGAGTTGGACTAGATATAGTCCGTATGTGTAGGAAACACCGTTCTTTTGTTCCCAGCACAATCACGTTTCTTGATGTCTTAGAGACTCTAGAAAGCAAGAGCGTGCTTCTCGCTCTAAAACAGAGTGTAATCCATGGATGAGACAATGCTGTATGTTTCACTTCCGAAATGGAGTTAAATCCCGTGCTCTGAGTCTCCCTACAAGCAAGACTTCGTTTCAGGTAAGGGCAGTCACTTTTCTGCTCAAACGAACTACATCGTTCACGAAGCTCACATGTTTCTCATCTTTAATGACAAGCATTGGATGTTAGAGGACCAGTGCATTGTATCAGTTTCAGAAGAAGATTTGGACTACATATAATCCGTATGTGTAGGAAACAATGTTCTTTTTTTCTGGGCACACTCAGATTTCCTGCTGTATTAGAGACTCTAGAAAGCAAGAGCGTGCTTCTTGCTCTAAAGCAGAGTGTGTTCCATGGTTGAGAACTATGCTGTGTGTTTCCCTTCAGAAATGGAGTTAAATCCCAGGCTCTGTGTCTTCCTACAGGCAAGACTTCATTTCAGGTAATGGCAGTAACTTTTCAGCTCAAATGAACTACATCGTTCACAAAGCTCACAGGTTTCTCATCTTAACTGACAAGCATTGGATGTTAGAGCGTCAGTGCTTTGCATCAGTTTCAGAAGCAGATTTGGACTACATATGGTCCATATGTGTAGGAAACACCGTTCTTTTGTTCTGGGCACACTCAGTTTTCCAGGTGTATTAGAGACCCTAGAAAGTAAGTGTGTGCTTCTCACTCTAAAGCAGAGTGTGATCCATGAATGAGAACTATGCTGTGTGTTTCCCTTCAGAAATGGACTTAAATCCCAAGCTCTGTGTCTTCCTACAAGCAAGACGTCTTTTCAGGTCAGGGCAGTCACTTTTCTGCTCAAAGGAACTGCATCGTTCATGAAGCTCACACGTTTCTCATCTTAACTGACAAGCATTGGATGTTAGAGGACAAGTGCATTGTATCAGTTTCAGAAGAAGATTTGGACTACATATAATCCATATGTGTAGAAAACAATGTTCTTTTGTTCTGGGCACACTCAGATTTCCTGCTTATTAGAGAATCTAGAAAACAAGAGCGTGCTTCTTGCTCTAAAGCATAGTGTGATCCATGGATGAGAACTATGCTGTGTGTTTCCTTTCAGAAATGGACTTAAATCCCAGGCTCTCTGTCTTACTACAAGCAAGACTTTGTTTCAACTAAGGGCAGTCACTTTTCAGCTCAAACGAACTACATCGTTCACTGAGCTCACACGTTTCTCATCTTAACAGACAAGCATTCGATGTTAGAGGACCAGTGCTTTTTATCAGTTTCAGAAGAAGAGTTGGACTAGATATGGTACAAATGTGTAGGAAACACCGTTCTTTTGTTCTCAGCACACTCACATTTCCGGCTATCTTAAAGAATCTAGAAATCAAGAGCGTGCTTCTTGCTCTAGAACAGAGTGTGATCAATGAATGAGAGCTCTGTTGTGTGTTTCCCTTCAGAAATGGAGTTAAATCCCAGGCTCAATGTCTTCCTACAAGCAAGACTTCGTTTCAGGTAAGGGCAGTCACTTTTCAGCTCAAACGAACTACATCTTTCACGGAGCTCACACGTTTCTCATCTTAACAGACAAGCATTGGATGTTAGAGGACCAGTGCTTTGTATCATTTTCAGTAGCAGAGTTGGACTAGATAAGGTCCATATGTGTAGGAAATACCGTTCTTTTGTTCTCAGCAATCTCACGTTTCCTGCTGTCTTAGAGACTCCAGAAAGCAAGAGTGTGCTTCTTGTTCTAAAGCAGAGTGTGATCAATGGATGAGAATACTGCTGTGTGTTTCACTTCAGAAATGGAGTTAAATCCCAGGCTCGGAGTCTTCCTATAGGCAAGACTTCGTTTCAGGTAAGGGCAGTAAGTTTTCTGCTCAAACGAACTACATCGTTCATGAAGCTCACACGTTTCTCATCTTAACTGACAAGCATTGGATGTTAGAGGACCAGTGCTTTGTATCAGTTTCAGAAGAAGAGTTGGACTAGATATGGTCCGTTTATGTAGGAAACACCGTTCTTTTGTTCTCAGCACACTCACGTTTTCTGCTGTCTTAGAGAATCTAGAAGGCAAGAGCGTGCTTCTCGCTCTAAAGCAGAGTGTGATCCATGGATGAGAACTATGCTGTGTGTTTCCCTTCAGAAATGGACTTAAATCCCAGGCTCTGTGTCTTCCTACAAGCAAGACTTCGTTTCAGGTAAGGGCAGTCACTTTTCAGCTCAAACGACTACATCTTTCACGGAGCTCACACGTTTCTCATCTTAACTGACAAGCATTGGATGTTAGAGGACCAGTGCATTGTATCTGTTTCAGAAGCAGAGTTGGACTAGATATAGTCCGTATGTGTAGGAAACACCGTTCTTTTGTTCTGGGCACACCCAGATTTCCTGCAGTATTAGAGACTCTAGAAAGCAAGAGCGTGCTTCTCACTCTAAAGCAGAGTGTGATCCATGGATGAGAACTATGCTGTGTGTTTCCCTTCAGAAATGGAGTTAAATCCCAGGCTCTGTGTCTTCCTACAAGCAAGACTTCGTTTCATTTAAGGGCAGTCACTTTTCAGCTCAAACGAACTACATCGTACACTGAGCTCACACTTTTCTCATCTTAACAGAGAAGCTTTGGATGTTAGAGGACCAGTGCTTTGTATCAGTTTATGAATCAGAGTTGGACTAGATATGGTCCGTATGTGTAGGAAACACCGTTCTTTTGTTCTCAGCACACTCACGTTTCCTGCTGTCTTAGAGACTCTAGAAAGCAAGAGCGTGCTTCTCACTCTAAAGCAGAGTGTGATCAATGGATGAGAACACTGCTGTGTGTTTCACTTCAGAAATGGATTTAACTCCTAGGCTCTGAGTCTTCCTACAAGCAACACTTCGTTTCAGGTATGGGCAGTGAGGTTTCTGCTCAAATGAACTACATCGTTCACGAAGCTCACACGTTTCTCATCTTAACAGACAAGCAATGGATGTTAGAGGACCAGTGCTTTGTATCAGTTTCAGAAGCAGAGTTGGACTATATAATGTCCGTATGTGTAGGAAACACCGTTCTTTTGTTCTCAGCACACTCACGTTTCCTGCTGTCTTAGAGACTCCAGAAAGCAAGAGCGTGCTTCTTGCTCTAAAGCAGACTGTGATTCATGGATGAGAACTATGCTGTGGGTTTCCGTTCAGAAATGGAGTTAAATCCCAGGGTCTGTGTCTTCCTACAGGCAAGACTTCGTTTCAGGTAAGGGCAGTCACTTTTCAGCTGAAACGAACTACATCTTTCACGGAGCTCACACGTTTCTCATCTTAACAGAAAAGCATTGTATGTTAGAGGACCAGTGCTTTGTATCAGTTTCCGAAGCAGAGTTGGACTAGATATGGTCCGTATGTGTAGGAAACACCGTTCTTTTGTTCTCAGCACAGTCACGTTTCTTGCTGTCTTAGAGACTCTAGAAAGCAAGAGCGTGCTTCTCACACTAAAGCAGAGTGTGATCCATGGATGAGAACTATGCTGTGTGTTTCCCTTCAGAAATGGAGTTAAATCCCAGGCTCGGTGTCTTCCCACAAGCAAGACTTCGTTTCAGGTATGGGCAGTCACTTTTCAGCTCAAACGAACTACATCGTTTACTGTGCTCACAGGTTTCTCATCTTAACAGAGAAGTATTGGAACTTAGAGGACCAGTGCTTTGTATCAGTTTAAGAAACAGAGTTGGACTAGATATGTTCAGTATGTGTAGGAAACACCGTTCTTTTTTTCTCAGCACACTCACGTTTCCTGCTGTCTTAGAGACTCTAGAAAGCAAGAGCGTGCTTCTTGTTCTAAAGCAGAGTGTGATCAATGGATGAGACAATGCTGTGTGTTTCACTTCAGAAATGGAGTTAAATCCAGTGCTCTGAGTCTCCCTACAAGCAAGACTTCGTTTCAGGTAAGGGCAGTCACTTTTCTGCTCAAAGGAACTACATCGTTCACGAAGCTCACACGTTTCTCATCTTAACTGACAAGCATTGGATGTTAGAGGACCAGTGCATTGTATCAGTTTCAGAAGAAGATTTGGACGACATATAATCCGTATGTGTAGGAAACAATGTTATTTTGTTCTGGGCACACTCAGATTTCCTGCTGTATTAGAGACTCTAGAAAGCAAGAGCGTGCTTCTTGCTCTAAAGCAGAGTGTGATTCATGGATGAGAACTATGCTGTGTGTTTCACTTCAGAAATGGAGTTAAATCCCAGGCTCTGTGTCTTCCTACAGGCAAGACTTCGTTTCAGGTAAAGGCAGTAACTTTTCAGCTCAAACAAACTACATCGTTCCCAAAGCTCACACGTTTCTCATCTTACCAGACAAGCATTGGATTTTAGAGGACCAGTGCTTTGTATCAGTTTCAGAATCAGAGTTGGACTATATAATGTCCACATGTGTAGGAAACACCGTTCTTTTGTTCTCAGCACACTCACGTTTCCTGCTGTCTTAGAGACTCTAGAAAGCAAGAGCGTGCTTCTTGTTCTAAAGCAGGGTGTGAACAATGGATGAGAACACTGCTGTGTGTTTCACTTCAGAAATGGAGTTAAATCCCAGGCTCTGTGTCTTCCTACAAGCAAGACTTCGTTTCAGGTAAGGGCAGTCACTTTTCAGCTCAAACGAACTACATCTTTCACGGAGCTCACACGTTTCTCATCTTAACAGACAAGCATTGGATGTTAGAGGACCAGTGCTTTGTATCAGTTTCAGAAGAAGAGTTGGACTAGATATGGTCCGTTTATGTAGGAAACACCGTTCTTTTGTTCTCAGCACACTCACTTTTTCTGCTGTCTTAGAGACTCTAGAAAGCAAGAGCGTGCTTCTCGCTCTAAAGCAGAGTGTGATCCATGGATGAATACTATGCTGTGTGTTTCCCTTCAGAAAAGGAGTTAAATCCCAGGCTCTAGGTCTTCCTACAAGCAAGACTTCGTTTCAGGTAAGGGCAGTCACTTTTCAGCTCAAACGAACTACATCTTTCACGGAGCTCACATGTTTCTCATCTTAACAGAAAAGCATTGTATGTTAGAGGACCAGTGCATTGTATCAGTTTCAGAAGCAGATTTGGACTACATATGGTCCGTATGTGTAGGAAACACCGTTCTTTTGTTCCCAGCACAATCACGTTTCTTGATGTCTTAGAGACTCTAGAAAGCAAGAGCGTGCTTCTCGCTCTAAAACAGAGTGTAATCCATGGATGAGACAATGCTGTATGTTTCACTTCCGAAATGGAGTTAAATCCCGTGCTCTGAGTCTCCCTACAAGCAAGACTTCGTTTCAGGTAAGGGCAGTCACTTTTCTGCTCAAACGAACTACATCGTTCACGAAGCTCACATGTTTCTCATCTTTAATGACAAGCATTGGATGTTAGAGGACCAGTGCATTGTATCAGTTTCAGAAGAAGATTTGGACTACATATAATCCGTATGTGTAGGAAACAATGTTCTTTTTTTCTGGGCACACTCAGATTTCCTGCTGTATTAGAGACTCTAGAAAGCAAGAGCGTGCTTCTTGCTCTAAAGCAGAGTGTGTTCCATGGTTGAGAACTATGCTGTGTGTTTCCCTTCAGAAATGGAGTTAAATCCCAGGCTCTGTGTCTTCCTACAGGCAAGACTTCATTTCAGGTAATGGCAGTAACTTTTCAGCTCAAATGAACTACATCGTTCACAAAGCTCACAGGTTTCTCATCTTAACTGACAAGCATTGGATGTTAGAGCGTCAGTGCTTTGCATCAGTTTCAGAAGCAGATTTGGACTACATATGGTCCATATGTGTAGGAAACACCGTTCTTTTGTTCTGGGCACACTCAGTTTTCCAGGTGTATTAGAGACCCTAGAAAGTAAGTGTGTGCTTCTCACTCTAAAGCAGAGTGTGATCCATGAATGAGAACTATGCTGTGTGTTTCCCTTCAGAAATGGACTTAAATCCCAAGCTCTGTGTCTTCCTACAAGCAAGACGTCTTTTCAGGTCAGGGCAGTCACTTTTCTGCTCAAAGGAACTGCATCGTTCATGAAGCTCACACGTTTCTCATCTTAACTGACAAGCATTGGATGTTAGAGGACAAGTGCATTGTATCAGTTTCAGAAGAAGATTTGGACTACATATAATCCATATGTGTAGAAAACAATGTTCTTTTGTTCTGGGCACACTCAGATTTCCTGCTTATTAGAGAATCTAGAAAACAAGAGCGTGCTTCTTGCTCTAAAGCATAGTGTGATCCATGGATGAGAACTATGCTGTGTGTTTCCTTTCAGAAATGGACTTAAATCCCAGGCTCTCTGTCTTACTACAAGCAAGACTTTGTTTCAACTAAGGGCAGTCACTTTTCAGCTCAAACGAACTACATCGTTCACTGAGCTCACACGTTTCTCATCTTAACAGACAAGCATTCGATGTTAGAGGACCAGTGCTTTTTATCAGTTTCAGAAGAAGAGTTGGACTAGATATGGTACAAATGTGTAGGAAACACCGTTCTTTTGTTCTCAGCACACTCACATTTCCGGCTATCTTAAAGAATCTAGAAATCAAGAGCGTGCTTCTTGCTCTAGAACAGAGTGTGATCAATGAATGAGAGCTCTGTTGTGTGTTTCCCTTCAGAAATGGAGTTAAATCCCAGGCTCAATGTCTTCCTACAAGCAAGACTTCGTTTCAGGTAAGGGCAGTCACTTTTCAGCTCAAACGAACTACATCTTTCACGGAGCTCACACGTTTCTCATCTTAACAGACAAGCATTGGATGTTAGAGGACCAGTGCTTTGTATCATTTTCAGTAGCAGAGTTGGACTAGATAAGGTCCATATGTGTAGGAAATACCGTTCTTTTGTTCTCAGCAATCTCACGTTTCCTGCTGTCTTAGAGACTCCAGAAAGCAAGAGTGTGCTTCTTGTTCTAAAGCAGAGTGTGATCAATGGATGAGAATACTGCTGTGTGTTTCACTTCAGAAATGGAGTTAAATCCCAGGCTCGGAGTCTTCCTATAGGCAAGACTTCGTTTCAGGTAAGGGCAGTCAGTTTTCTGCTCAAACGAACTACATCGTTCACGAAGCTCACACGTTTCTCATCTTAACTGACAAGCATTGGATGTTAGAGGACCAGTGCTTTGTATCAGTTTCAGAAGAAGAGTTGGACTAGATATGGTCCGTTTATGTAGGAAACACCGTTCTTTTGTTCTCAGCACACTCACGTTTTCTGCTGTCTTAGAGAATCTAGAAGGCAAGAGCGTGCTTCTCGCTCTAAAGCAGAGTGTGATCCATGGATGAGAACTATGCTGTGTGTTTCCCTTCAGAAATGGACTTAAATCCCAGGCTCTGTGTCTTCCTACAAGCAAGACTTCGTTTCAGGTAAGGGCAGTCACTTTTCAGCTCAAACGACTACATCTTTCACGGAGCTCACACGTTTCTCATCTTAACTGACAAGCATTGGATGTTAGAGGACCAGTGCATTGTATCTGTTTCAGAAGCAGAGTTGGACTAGATATAGTCCGTATGTGTAGGAAACACCGTTCTTTTGTTCTGGGCACACCCAGATTTCCTGCAGTATTAGAGACTCTAGAAAGCAAGAGCGTGCTTCTCACTCTAAAGCAGAGTGTGATCCATGGATGAGAACTATGCTGTGTGTTTCCCTTCAGAAATGGAGTTAAATCCCAGGCTCTGTGTCTTCCTACAAGCAAGACTTCGTTTCATTTAAGGGCAGTCACTTTTCAGCTCAAACGAACTACATCGTACACTGAGCTCACACTTTTCTCATCTTAACAGAGAAGCTTTGGATGTTAGAGGACCAGTGCTTTGTATCAGTTTATGAATCAGAGTTGGACTAGATATGGTCCGTATGTGTAGGAAACACCGTTCTTTTGTTCTCAGCACACTCACGTTTCCTGCTGTCTTAGAGACTCTAGAAAGCAAGAGCGTGCTTCTCACTCTAAAGCAGAGTGTGATCAATGGATGAGAACACTGCTGTGTGTTTCACTTCAGAAATGGATTTAACTCCTAGGCTCTGAGTCTTCCTACAAGCAACACTTCGTTTCAGGTATGGGCAGTGAGGTTTCTGCTCAAATGAACTACATCGTTCACGAAGCTCACACGTTTCTCATCTTAACAGACAAGCAATGGATGTTAGAGGACCAGTGCTTTGTATCAGTTTCAGAAGCAGAGTTGGACTATATAATGTCCGTATGTGTAGGAAACACCGTTCTTTTGTTCTCAGCACACTCACGTTTCCTGCTGTCTTAGAGACTCCAGAAAGCAAGAGCGTGCTTCTTGCTCTAAAGCAGACTGTGATTCATGGATGAGAACTATGCTGTGGGTTTCCGTTCAGAAATGGAGTTAAATCCCAGGGTCTGTGTCTTCCTACAGGCAAGACTTCGTTTCAGGTAAGGGCAGTCACTTTTCAGCTGAAACGAACTACATCTTTCACGGAGCTCACACGTTTCTCATCTTAACAGAAAAGCATTGTATGTTAGAGGACCAGTGCTTTGTATCAGTTTCCGAAGCAGAGTTGGACTAGATATGGTCCGTATGTGTAGGAAACACCGTTCTTTTGTTCTCAGCACAGTCACGTTTCTTGCTGTCTTAGAGACTCTAGAAAGCAAGAGCGTGCTTCTCACACTAAAGCAGAGTGTGATCCATGGATGAGAACTATGCTGTGTGTTTCCCTTCAGAAATGGAGTTAAATCCCAGGCTCGGTGTCTTCCCACAAGCAAGACTTCGTTTCAGGTATGGGCAGTCACTTTTCAGCTCAAACGAACTACATCGTTTACTGTGCTCACAGGTTTCTCATCTTAACAGAGAAGTATTGGAACTTAGAGGACCAGTGCTTTGTATCAGTTTAAGAAACAGAGTTGGACTAGATATGTTCAGTATGTGTAGGAAACACCGTTCTTTTTTTCTCAGCACACTCACGTTTCCTGCTGTCTTAGAGACTCTAGAAAGCAAGAGCGTGCTTCTTGTTCTAAAGCAGAGTGTGATCAATGGATGAGACAATGCTGTGTGTTTCACTTCAGAAATGGAGTTAAATCCAGTGCTCTGAGTCTCCCTACAAGCAAGACTTCGTTTCAGGTAAGGGCAGTCACTTTTCTGCTCAAAGGAACTACATCGTTCACGAAGCTCACACGTTTCTCATCTTAACTGACAAGCATTGGATGTTAGATTACCAGTGCATTGTATTAGTTTCAGAAGAAGATTTGGACTACATATAATCCGTATGTGTAGGAAACAATGTTCTTTTGTTCTGGGCACACTCAGATTTCCTGCTTATTACAGAATCTAGACAACAAGAGCGTGCTTCTTGCTCTAAAGCATAGTGTGATCCATGGATGAGAACTATGCTGTGTGTTTCCTTTCAGAAATGGAGTTAAATCCCAGGCTCTGTGTCTTCCTACAGGCAAGACTTCATTTCAGGTAATGGCAGTAACTTTTCAGCAAAAATGAACTACATCGTTCACGAAGCTCACAGGTTTCTCATCTTAACTGACAAGCATTGGATGTTAGAGCGTCAGTGCTTTGCATCAGTTTCAGAAGCAGATTTGGACTACATATGGTCCATATGTGTAGGAAACACCGTTCTTTTGTTCTGGGCACACTCAGATTTCCAGGTGTATTAGAGACCCTAGAAAGTAAGTGTGTGCTTCTCACTCTAAAGCAGAGTGTGATCCATGAATGAGAACTATGCTGTGTGTTTCCCTTCAGAAATGGACTTAAATCCCAAGCTCTGTGTCTTACTACAAGCAAGACTTCGTTTCAGGTAAGGGCAGTCACTTTTCAGTTCAAAGGAACTACATCATTCACAAAGCTCACACGTTTCTCATCTTAACTGACAAGCATTGGCTGTTAGAGTACCAGTGCTTTGTATCAGTTTCTGAAGCAGAGTTGGACTAGATATGGTCTGTATGAGTAGGAAACACCGTTCTTTTGTTCTCAGCACACTCAGGTTTCCTGCTGTCTTAGAGACTTTAGAAAGCAAGAGCGTGCTTCTCGCTCTAAAGCAGAGTGTGATCAATGGATGAGAACACTGCTGTGTGTTTCACTTCATAAATGGAGTTAAATCCCAGGCTCTGAGTCTTCCTACAAGCAAGACTTCGTTTCAGGTAAGGGCAGTCATTTTCCTGATCAAATGAACTACATCGTTCACGAAGCTCACACGTTTCTCATCTTAACTGACAAGCATTGGAAGTTAGAGGACCAGAGCTTTGTATCAGTTTCAGAAGCAGAGTTGGACTAGATATGGTCTGTATGTGTAGGAAACACCGTTCTTTTGTTCTCAGCACACTCACGTTTCCTGCTGTCTTAGAGAATCTAGAAAGCAAGAGCGTGTTTCTCGCTCTAAAGCAGAGTGTGATCCATGGATGAGAACTATGCTGTGTGTTTCCTTCAGAAATGGAGTTAAATCCCAGGCTCTGTGTCTTACTACAAGCAAGACTTCGTTTCAGGTAAGGGCAGTCACTTTTCAGCTCAAATGAACTACATCGATCACTGAGCTCACACGTTTCTCATCTTAACAGACAAGAATTGGATGTTAGAGGACCAGTGCTTTGTATCAGTTTAAGAAGCAGATTTGGACTAAATATGGTCCATATGTGTAGGAAACACCGTTCTTTTGTTCTCAGCACACTTATGTTTCCTGCTGTCTTAGAGACTCTAGAAAGCAAGAGCGTGCTTCTTGTTCTAAAGCAGAGTGTGATCAATGGATGAGAACTCTGCTGTGTGTTTCACTTCAGAAATGTAGTTAAATCCCAGGCTCTGAGTCTTCCTACAAGCAAGACTTCATTTCAGGTAAGGGCAGTTATTCTACAGCTCAAATAAACTACATCTTTCACAAAGCTGACACGTTTCGGATCTTACCTGACAAGCATTGGATGTTAGAGGAACTGTGGGTTGTTTCAGTTTCAGAAGCAGAGTTGAAGTAGATATGGTCCGTATGTTTAGGAAACACCGTTCTTTTGTTGTGAGCACACTCAAGTTTCCTGCTGTCTTAGAGCCTCAGGAAAGCAAGAGCGTGCTTCTCGCTCTAAAGCAGAGTGTGATCCATGGATGAGAACTATGCTGTGTTTTTCCCTTCAGAAATGGACTTAAATCCCAGGCTCTGTGTCTTCCTACAAGCAAGACTTCGTTTCAGCTAAGGGCAGTCAATTTTCAGCTCAAACGAACTACATCGTTCACTGAGCTCACACGTTTCTCATCTTAACAGACAAGCATTGGATGTTAGAGGACTAGTGCTTTTTATCAGTTTAAGAAGCAGAGTTGGACTAGATATGGTCCATATGTGTAGGAAACACCGTTCTTTGGTCTCAGCACACTCACGTTTCCTGCTATCTTAGAGACTCTAGAAAGCAAGAGAGTGCTTCTTGTTCTAAAGCAGAGTGGGATCAATGGATGAGAACACTGCTGTGTGTTTCACTTCAGAAATGGACTTAAATCCCAGGCTCTGAGTCTTCCGACAAGCAAGACTTCGTTTCAGGTAAGGGCAGTCACTTTTCAGCTCAAACGAACTACATCGTTCACTGACCTCACACGTTTCTCATCTTAACTGACAAGCATTGGATGTAAGAGGACCAGTGCATTGTATCAGTTTCAGAAGCAGATTTGGACTACATATGGTCCGTATGTGTAGGAAACACCGTTCTTTTGTTCTGGGCACACTCAGATTTTCTGCAGTATTAGAAACACTAGAAAGCAAGAGCCTGCTTCTTGCTCTAAATCAGAGTGTGATCCATGGATGAGAACTATGCTGTGTGTTTCCCTTCAGAAATGGAGTTAAATCCCATGCTCTGTGTCTTCCTACAGGCAAGACTTCGTTTCAGGTAAGGGCAGTAACTTTTCAGCTCAAACGAACTACATCGTTCAAGAAGCTCACACGTTTCTCATCTTAACTGACAAGCATTGGATGTTAGAGCGTCAGTGTTTTGTATCAGTTTCAGAAGCAGATTTGGACTACATATGGTCCATATGTGTAAGAAACACCGTTCTTTGGTTCTGGGCACACTCAGATTTCCTCCTGTATTAGAGACTCTAGAAAGCAAGAGTGTGCTTCTCGCTCTAAAGCAGAGTGTGATCCATGGATGAGAACCATGCTGTGTGTTTCCTTCAGAAATGGAGTTAAATCCCAGGCTCTGTGTCTTACTACAAGCAAGACTTCGTTTCAGGTAAGGGCAGTCACTTTTCAGCTCAAATGAACTACATCGATCACTGAGCTCACACGTTTCTCATCTTATCAGACAAGAATTGGATGTTAGAGGACCAGTGCTTTGTATCATTTTCAGTAGCAGAGTTGGACTAGATAAGGTCCATATGTGTAGGAAATACCGTTCTTTTGTTCTCAGCAATCTCACGTTTCCTGCTGTCTTAGAGACTCCAGAAAGCAAGAGTGTGCTTCTTGTTCTAAAGCAGAGTGTGATCAATGGATGAGAATACTGCTGTGTGTTTCACTTCAGAAATGGAGTTAAATCCCAGGCTCGGAGTCTTCCTATAGGCAAGACTTCGTTTCAGGTAAGGGCAGTCAGTTTTCTGCTCAAACGAACTACATCGTTCACGAAGCTCACACGTTTCTCATCTTAACTGACAAGCATTGGATGTTAGAGGACCAGTGCTTTGTATCAGTTTCAGAAGAAGAGTTGGACTAGATATGGTCCGTTTATGTAGGAAACACCGTTCTTTTGTTCTCAGCACACTCACGTTTTCTGCTGTCTTAGAGAATCTAGAAGGCAAGAGCGTGCTTCTCGCTCTAAAGCAGAGTGTGATCCATGGATGAGAACTATGCTGTGTGTTTCCCTTCAGAAATGGACTTAAATCCCAGGCTCTGTGTCTTCCTACAAGCAAGACTTCGTTTCAGGGAAGGGCAGTCACTTTTCAGCTCAAACGACTACATCTTTCACGGAGCTCACACGTTTCTCATCTTAACTGACAAGCATTGGATGTTAGAGGACCAGTGCATTGTATCTGTTTCAGAAGCAGAGTTGGACTAGATATAGTCCGTATGTGTAGGAAACACCGTTCTTTTGTTCTGGGCACACCCAGATTTCCTGCAGTATTAGAGACTCTAGAAAGCAAGAGCGTGCTTCTCACTCTAAAGCAGAGTGTGATCCATGGATGAGAACTATGCTGTGTGTTTCCCTTCAGAAATGGAGTTAAATCCCAGGCTCTGTGTCTTCCTACAAGCAAGACTTCGTTTCATTTAAGGGCAGTCACTTTTCAGCTCAAACGAACTACATCGTACACTGAGCTCACACTTTTCTCATCTTAACAGAGAAGCTTTGGATGTTAGAGGACCAGTGCTTTGTATCAGTTTATGAATCAGAGTTGGACTAGATATGGTCCGTATGTGTAGGAAACACCGTTCTTTTGTTCTCAGCACACTCACGTTTCCTGCTGTCTTAGAGACTCTAGAAAGCAAGAGCGTGCTTCTCACTCTAAAGCAGAGTGTGATCAATGGATGAGAACACTGCTGTGTGTTTCACTTCAGAAATGGATTTAACTCCTAGGCTCTGAGTCTTCCTACAAGCAACACTTCGTTTCAGGTATGGGCAGTGAGGTTTCTGCTCAAATGAACTACATCGTTCACGAAGCTCACACGTTTCTCATCTTAACAGACAAGCAATGGATGTTAGAGGACCAGTGCTTTGTATCAGTTTCAGAAGCAGAGTTGGACTATATAATGTCCGTATGTGTAGGAAACACCGTTCTTTTGTTCTCAGCACACTCACGTTTCCTGCTGTCTTAGAGACTCCAGAAAGCAAGAGCGTGCTTCTTGCTCTAAAGCAGACTGTGATTCATGGATGAGAACTATGCTGTGGGTTTCCGTTCAGAAATGGAGTTAAATCCCAGGGTCTGTGTCTTCCTACAGGCAAGACTTCGTTTCAGGTAAGGGCAGTCACTTTTCAGCTGAAACGAACTACATCTTTCACGGAGCTCACACGTTTCTCATCTTAACAGAAAAGCATTGTATGTTAGAGGACCAGTGCTTTGTATCAGTTTCCGAAGCAGAGTTGGACTAGATATGGTCCGTATGTGTAGGAAACACCGTTCTTTTGTTCTCAGCACAGTCACGTTTCTTGCTGTCTTAGAGACTCTAGAAAGCAAGAGCGTGCTTCTCACACTAAAGCAGAGTGTGATCCATGGATGAGAACTATGCTGTGTGTTTCCCTTCAGAAATGGAGTTAAATCCCAGGCTCGGTGTCTTCCCACAAGCAAGACTTCGTTTCAGGTATGGGCAGTCACTTTTCAGCTCAAACGAACTACATCGTTTACTGTGCTCACAGGTTTCTCATCTTAACAGAGAAGTATTGGAACTTAGAGGACCAGTGCTTTGTATCAGTTTAAGAAACAGAGTTGGACTAGATATGTTCAGTATGTGTAGGAAACACCGTTCTTTTTTTCTCAGCACACTCACGTTTCCTGCTGTCTTAGAGACTCTAGAAAGCAAGAGCGTGCTTCTTGTTCTAAAGCAGAGTGTGATCAATGGATGAGACAATGCTGTGTGTTTCACTTCAGAAATGGAGTTAAATCCAGTGCTCTGAGTCTCCCTACAAGCAAGACTTCGTTTCAGGTAAGGGCAGTCACTTTTCTGCTCAAAGGAACTACATCGTTCACGAAGCTCACACGTTTCTCATCTTAACTGACAAGCATTGGATGTTAGAGGACCAGTGCATTGTATTAGTTTCAGAAGAAGATTTGGACTACATATAATCCGTATGTGTAGGAAACAATGTTCTTTTGTTCTGGGCACACTCAGATTTCCTGCTTATTACAGAATCTAGACAACAAGAGCGTGCTTCTTGCTCTAAAGCATAGTGTGATCCATGGATGAGAACTATGCTGTGTGTTTCCTTTCAGAAATGGAGTTAAATCCCAGGCTCTGTGTCTTCCTACAGGCAAGACTTCATTTCAGGTAATGGCAGTAACTTTTCAGCAAAAATGAACTACATCGTTCACGAAGCTCACAGGTTTCTCATCTTAACTGACAAGCATTGGATGTTAGAGCGTCAGTGCTTTGCATCAGTTTCAGAAGCAGATTTGGACTACATATGGTCCATATGTGTAGGAAACACCGTTCTTTTGTTCTGGGCACACTCAGATTTCCAGGTGTATTAGAGACCCTAGAAAGTAAGTGTGTGCTTCTCACTCTAAAGCAGAGTGTGATCCATGAATGAGAACTATGCTGTGTGTTTCCCTTCAGAAATGGACTTAAATCCCAAGCTCTGTGTCTTACTACAAGCAAGACTTCGTTTCAGGTAAGGGCAGTCACTTTTCAGTTCAAAGGAACTACATCATTCACAAAGCTCACACGTTTCTCATCTTAACTGACAAGCATTGGCTGTTAGAGTACCAGTGCTTTGTATCAGTTTCTGAAGCAGAGTTGGACTAGATATGGTCTGTATGAGTAGGAAACACCGTTCTTTTGTTCTCAGCACACTCAGGTTTCCTGCTGTCTTAGAGACTTTAGAAAGCAAGAGCGTGCTTCTCGCTCTAAAGCAGAGTGTGATCAATGGATGAGAACACTGCTGTGTGTTTCACTTCATAAATGGAGTTAAATCCCAGGCTCTGAGTCTTCCTACAAGCAAGACTTCGTTTCAGGTAAGGGCAGTCATTTTCCTGATCAAATGAACTACATCGTTCACGAAGCTCACACGTTTCTCATCTTAACTGACAAGCATTGGAAGTTAGAGGACCAGAGCTTTGTATCAGTTTCAGAAGCAGAGTTGGACTAGATATGGTCTGTATGTGTAGGAAACACCGTTCTTTTGTTCTCAGCACACTCACGTTTCCTGCTGTCTTAGAGAATCTAGAAAGCAAGAGCGTGTTTCTCGCTCTAAAGCAGAGTGTGATCCATGGATGAGAACTATGCTGTGTGTTTCCTTCAGAAATGGAGTTAAATCCCAGGCTCTGTGTCTTACTACAAGCAAGACTTCGTTTCAGGTAAGGGCAGTCACTTTTCAGCTCAAATGAACTACATCGATCACTGAGCTCACACGTTTCTCATCTTAACAGACAAGAATTGGATGTTAGAGGACCAGTGCTTTGTATCAGTTTAAGAAGCAGATTTGGACTAAATATGGTCCATATGTGTAGGAAACACCGTTCTTTTGTTCTCAGCACACTTATGTTTCCTGCTGTCTTAGAGACTCTAGAAAGCAAGAGCGTGCTTCTTGTTCTAAAGCAGAGTGTGATCAATGGATGAGAACTCTGCTGTGTGTTTCACTTCAGAAATGTAGTTAAATCCCAGGCTCTGAGTCTTCCTACAAGCAAGACTTCATTTCAGGTAAGGGCAGTTATTCTACAGCTCAAATAAACTACATCTTTCACAAAGCTGACACGTTTCGGATCTTACCTGACAAGCATTGGATGTTAGAGGAACTGTGGGTTGTTTCAGTTTCAGAAGCAGAGTTGAAGTAGATATGGTCCGTATGTTTAGGAAACACCGTTCTTTTGTTGTGAGCACACTCAAGTTTCCTGCTGTCTTAGAGCCTCAGGAAAGCAAGAGCGTGCTTCTCGCTCTAAAGCAGAGTGTGATCCATGGATGAGAACTATGCTGTGTTTTTCCCTTCAGAAATGGACTTAAATCCCAGGCTCTGTGTCTTCCTACAAGCAAGACTTCGTTTCAGCTAAGGGCAGTCAATTTTCAGCTCAAACGAACTACATCGTTCACTGAGCTCACACGTTTCTCATCTTAACAGACAAGCATTGGATGTTAGAGGACTAGTGCTTTTTATCAGTTTAAGAAGCAGAGTTGGACTAGATATGGTCCATATGTGTAGGAAACACCGTTCTTTGGTCTCAGCACACTCACGTTTCCTGCTATCTTAGAGACTCTAGAAAGCAAGAGAGTGCTTCTTGTTCTAAAGCAGAGTGGGATCAATGGATGAGAACACTGCTGTGTGTTTCACTTCAGAAATGGACTTAAATCCCAGGCTCTGAGTCTTCCGACAAGCAAGACTTCGTTTCAGGTAAGGGCAGTCACTTTTCAGCTCAAACGAACTACATCGTTCACTGACCTCACACGTTTCTCATCTTAACTGACAAGCATTGGATGTAAGAGGACCAGTGCATTGTATCAGTTTCAGAAGCAGATTTGGACTACATATGGTCCGTATGTGTAGGAAACACCGTTCTTTTGTTCTGGGCACACTCAGATTTTCTGCAGTATTAGAAACACTAGAAAGCAAGAGCCTGCTTCTTGCTCTAAATCAGAGTGTGATCCATGGATGAGAACTATGCTGTGTGTTTCCCTTCAGAAATGGAGTTAAATCCCATGCTCTGTGTCTTCCTACAGGCAAGACTTCGTTTCAGGTAAGGGCAGTAACTTTTCAGCTCAAACGAACTACATCGTTCAAGAAGCTCACACGTTTCTCATCTTAACTGACAAGCATTGGATGTTAGAGCGTCAGTGTTTTGTATCAGTTTCAGAAGCAGATTTGGACTACATATGGTCCATATGTGTAAGAAACACCGTTCTTTGGTTCTGGGCACACTCAGATTTCCTCCTGTATTAGAGACTCTAGAAAGCAAGAGTGTGCTTCTCGCTCTAAAGCAGAGTGTGATCCATGGATGAGAACCATGCTGTGTGTTTCCTTCAGAAATGGAGTTAAATCCCAGGCTCTGTGTCTTACTACAAGCAAGACTTCGTTTCAGGTAAGGGCAGTCACTTTTCAGCTCAAATGAACTACATCGATCACTGAGCTCACACGTTTCTCATCTTATCAGACAAGAATTGGATGTTAGAGGACCAGTGCTTTGTATCAGTTTAAGAAGCAGATTTGGACTAAATATGGTCCATATGTGTAGGAAACACCATTCTTTTGTACTCAGCACACTTATGTTTCCTGCTGTCTTAGACACTTTAGAAAGCAAGAGCGTGCTTCTTGTTCTAAAGCAGAGTTTGATCAATGGATGATTACACTGCTGTGTGTTTTACTTCATAAATGGAGTTAAATCCCAGGCTCTGAGTATTCCTACAAGCAAGACTTCAATTCAGGTAAGGGCAGTCACTTTTCAATTCAAAGGACCTACATCATTCACTAAGCTCACACGTTTCTCATCTTAACTGACAAGCATTGGATGTTAGAGGACCAGTGCTTTGTATCACTTTCAGAAGCAGAGTTGGACTAGATATGGTCCGTATATGTAGGAAACACTGTTCTTTTGTTCTCAGCACACTCACGTTTCCTGCTGTGTTAGAGACTGTAGAAAGCAAGAGCGTGCTTCTCGCTCTAAAGCAGAGTGTGATCCGTGGATGAGAACTATGCTGTGTGTTTCCCTTCAGAAAAGGAGTTAAATCCCAGGCTGTGTGTCTTCCTACAAGCAAGACTTCGTTTCAGGTAAGGGCAGTCACTTTTCAGCTCAAACGAACTACATCATTCACTGAGCTCACACGTTTCTCATCTTAACTGACAAGCATTGGATGTAAGAGGACCAGTGCATTGTATCAGTTTCAGAAGCAGATTTGGACTACATATGGTCCGTATGTGTAGGAAACACCGTTCTTTTGTTCTGGGCACACTCAGATTTCCTGCAGTATTAGAAACACTAGAAAGCAAGGGCCTGCTTCTTGCTCTAAAGCAGAGTGTGATCCATGGATGAGAACTATGCTGTGTGTTTCCCTTCAGAAATGGAGTTAAATCCCATGCTCTGTGTCTTCCTACAGGCAAGACTTCGTTTCAGGTAAGGGCAGTAACTTTTCAGCTCAAACGAACTACATCGTTCAAGAAGCTCACACGTTTCTCATCTTAACTGACAAGCATTGGATGTTAGAGCGTCAGTGTTTTGTATCAGTTTCAGAAGCAGATTTGGACTACATATGGTCCATATGTGTAGGAAACACCGTTCTTTTGTTCTGGGCACACTCAGATTTCCTCCTGTATTAGAGACTCTAGAAAGCAAGAGTGTGCTTCTCGCTCTAAAGCATAGTGTGATCCATGGATGAGAACCATGCTGTGTGTTTCCTTCAGAAATGGAGTTAAATCCCAGGCTCTGTGTCTTACTACAAGCAAGACTTCGTTTCAGGTAAGGGCAGTCACTTTTCAGCTCAAATGAACTACATCGATCACTGAGCTCACATGTTTCTCATCTTAACAGACAAGAATTGGATGTTAGAGGACCAGTGCTTTGTATCAGTTTAAGAAGCAGATTTGGACTAAATATGGTCCATATGTGTAGAAAACACCGTTCTTTTGTACTCAGCACACTTATGTTTCCTGCTGTCTTAGACACTTTAGAAAGCAAGAGCGTGCTTCTTGTTCTAAAGCAGAGTTTGATCAATGGATGATTACACTGCTGTGTGTTTTACTTCATAAATGGAGTTAAATCCCAAGCTCTGAGTCTTCCTACAAGCAAGACTTCAATTCAGGTAAGGGCAGTCACTTTTCAATTCAAAGGACCTACATCATTCACTAAGCTCACACGTTTCTCATCTTAACTGACAAGCATTGGATGTTAGAGGACCAGTGCTTTGTATCACTTTCAGAAGCAGAGTTGGACTAGATATGGTCTGTATATGTAGGAAACACTGTTCTTTTGTTCTCAGCACACTCACATTTCCTGCTGTGTTAGAGACTGTAGAAAGCAAGAGCGTGCTTCTCGCTCTAAAGCAGAGTGTGATCCATGGATGAGAACTATGCTGTGTGTTTCCCTTCAGAAAAGGAGTTAAATCCCAGGCTCTGTGTCTTCCTACAAGCAAGACTTCGTTTCAGGTAAGGGCAGTCACTTTTCAGCTCCAACGAACGACATCGTTCACGGAGTTCACACGTTTCTCATCTTAACAGACAAGCATTGGATGTTAGAGGACCAGTGCTTTGTATCAGTTTCAGAAGCATAGTTGGACTAGATATGGTCTGTATTTTTAGGAAACACCGTTCTTTTGTTCTCAGCAAACTCACGTTTCCTGCTGTCTTAGAGACTCTAGAAAGCACGATTGTGCTTCTTCTTCTAAAGCAGAGTGTGATCAATGGTTGAGAACACTGCTTTGTGTTTCACTTCAGAAATGGAGTTAAATCCCATGCTCTGTGTCTTCCTACAAGCAAGACTTCTTTTCAGGTAAGGGCAGTCACTTTTCAGTTCAAAGGAACTACATCATTCAGTAAGCTCACACAGTTCTCATCTTAACTGACAAGCATTGGATGTTAGAGGACCAGTGCTTTGTATCACTTTCAGACGCAGAGTTGGACTATATAATGTCCGTAATTGTAGGATACACTGTTCTTTTGTTCTCAGAACACTCACGTTTCCTGCTGTCTTAGAGAAACTAGAAAGGAAGAGCATGCTTCTTGTTCTAAAGCAGAGTGTGATCAATGGATGTTTACACTGCTGTGTGTTTTACTTCAGGAATGGAGTTAAATCCCAGGCTCTGATTCTTCCTACAAGCAAGACTTCAATTCAGGTAAGGGCAGTCACTTTTCTGCTCAAAGGAACTACATCGTTCTCGAAGCTCACACGTTTCTCATCTTAACTGACAACCATTGGATGTTAGAGGGTCAGTGCTTTGTATCAGTTTCAGAAGCAGATTTGGACTACATATGGTCCATATGTGTAGGAAACACCGATCTTTTGTTCTGTGCACACTCACGTTTCCTGCTGTCTTAGAGACTCTAGAAAGCAAGAGCGTGCTTCTCGCTCTAAAACAGAGTGTGATCCATGGATGAGACTATGCTGTGTGTTTCACTTCAGAAATGGAGTTAAATCCCATGAACTGTGTCTCCCTACAAGCAAGACTTCTTTTCAGGTAAGGGCAGTCACTTTTCTGCTCAAAGGAACTACATGGTTCACGAAGCTCACAGGTTTCTCATCTTAACTGACAATCATTGGATGTTAGAGGACCAGTGCTTTGTATCTGTTTCAGAAGCAGAGTTGGACTAGATATGGTCCCTATGTGTAGGAAATACCGTTATTTTGTTCTCAGCACACTCACGTTTCCTGCTGTCTTAGAGAATTTAGAAAGCAAGAGCGTGCTTCTCGCTCTAAAACAGAGTGTGATCCATGGATGAGAACACAGCTGTGTGTTTCACATCAGAAATGGAGTTAAATCCCAGGCACTGAGTCTTCCTACAAGCAAGACTTCGTTTCAGGTAAGGGCAGTCACTATTCAGCTCAAACGAACTACATCGTTCACTGAGCTCACACATTTCTCTTGTTCACAGACAAGCATTGGATGTTAGAGGACCAGTGCTTTGTATCAGTTTAAGAAGGAGAGTTGGACAAGATATGGTCCGTATGTGTAGGAAACACTGTTCTTTTGTTCTGAGCACACTCACGTTTCCTGCTGTCTTAGAGACTGTGGAAATCAAGAGCGTGCTTCTAGTTCTAAAGCAGAGTGTGATCAATGGATGAGAACACTGCTGTGTGTTTCACTTCAGAAATCGAGTTAAATCCCAGGCTCTGAGTCTTCCTACAAGCAAGACTTCGTTTCAGGTAAGGGCAGTCACTTTCCTGCTCAAACGAACTACATCGTTCACGAAGATCACACGTTTCTCAACTTAACTGACAAGCATTGGATGTTAGAGGACCAGTGCATTGTGCCAGTTTCAGAAGCAGATGTGGACTACATATGGTCCGTATGTGTACGAATCACCGTTCTTTTGTTCTGGGCACACTCAGATTACCTGCTGTATTAGAGACTCTAGAAAGCAAGAGCATGCTTCTTGCTCTAAAGCAGAGTGTGATCCATAGATGAGAAGTATGCTGTGTGTTTCCATTCAGAAAGGGAGTTAAATCCCAGGCTCTGTGTCTTCCTACAAGCAAGACTTCTTTTCAGGTAAGGGCAGTCACTTTTCTGCTCAAACGAACTACATCGTTCACAAAGCTCAAACGTTTCTCATCTTAACTGACAAGCATAGGATGTTAGAGGACCAGTGCTTTGTATCAGTTTCAGAAGCAGAGTTGGACTAGATATGGTCCGTATGTGTAGGAAACTCCGTTCTATTGTTCTCAGCACACTCACGTTTCCTGCTGTCTTAGAGACTCCAGAAATCAAGAGCGTGCTTCTCGCTCTAAAGCAGAGTGTGATCCATGGATGAGAACTATGCTGTGTGTTTCCCTTCAGAGATGGAGTTAAATCCCAGGCTCTGGGTCTTAGTACAAGCAAGAATTCGTTTCAGGTAAGGGCAGTCAGTTTTCAGCTCAAAGGAACTACATCATTCACAAAGCTCAAACGTTTCTCATCTTAACTGACAAGCATAGGATGTTAGAGGACCAGTGCTTTGTATCAGTTTCAGAAGCAGAGTTGGACTAGATATGGTCCGTATGTGTAGGAAACAGCGTTCTTTTGTTCTCAGCACACTCACGTTTCCTGCTGTCTTAGAGACTCTAGAAAGCAAGAGCGTGATTCTTGTTCTAAAGCAGAGTGTGATCAATGGATGATTACACTGCTGTGTGTTTCACTTCAGAAATGGAGTTAAATCCCAGGCTCTGAGTCTTCCAACAAGCAAGACTTCGTTTCAGGTAAGGGCAGTCACTATTCAGCTCAAACGAACTACATCGTTCACTGAGCTCACACATTTCTCTTGTTAACAGACAAGCATTGGATGTTAGAGGACCAGTGCTTTGTATCAGTTTAAGAAGGAGAGTTGGACAAGATATGGTCTGTATGTGTAGGAAACACTGTTCTTTTGTTCTGAGCACACTCACGTTTCCTGCTGTCTTAGAGACTCTAGAAAGCAAGAGCGTGCATCTAGTTCTAAAGCAGAGTGTGATCAATGGATGAGAACACTGCTGTGTGTTTCACTTCAGAAATGGAGTTAAATCCCAGCCTCTGAGTCTTCCAACAAGCAAGACTTCGTTTCAGGTAAGGGCAGTCACTTTTCTGCTCAAACGAACTACATCGTTCACTAAGATCACACGTTTCTCATCTTAACTGACAAGCATTGGATGTTAGAGGACCAGTGCATTGTACCAGTTTCAGAAGCAGATTTGGACTACATATGGTCCGTATGTGTAGGAAACACCGTTCTTTTGTTCTGGGCACACTCAGATTACCTGCTGTATTAGAGACTAGAAAGCAAGAGCATGCTTCTCGCTCTAAAGCAGAGTGTGATCCATGGATTAGAACTCTGCTGTGTGTTTCCCTTCAGAGATGGAGTTAAATCCCAGGCTCTGGGTCTTAGTACAAGCAAGAATTCGTTTCAGGTAAGGGCAGTCACTTTTCAGCTCAAACGAACTACATCGTTCATGAAGCTCACACGTTTCCCATCTTAACTGACAAGCATTGGATGTTAGAGGACCAGTGCTTTGTATCAGTTTCAGAAAAAGAGTTGGACTAGATATGGTCCGTATATGTAGGAAACACCGTTCTTTTGTACTCAGCACACTCACGTTTCCTGCTGTGTTAGAGACTCCAGAAAGCAAGAGCGTGCTTCTCGCTCTAAAGCAGTGTGTGATCCATGGATGAGAACTATGCTGTGTGTTTCCCGTCAGAGATGGAGTTAAATCCCAGGCTCTGTGTCTTACTTCAAGCAAGACTTCGTTACAGGTGAGGGCACTCACTTTTCAGTTCAAAGGAACTACATCATTCTCAAAGCTCACACATTTCTCATCTTAACTGACAAGCATTGGATGTTAGAGGACCAGTGCTTTGTGTCAGTTTCAGAAACAGAGTTGGACTAGATATGGTCCAAATATGTAGAAAACACCGTTCTTTTGTTCTCAGCACACTCATGTTTCCTGCTGTGTTAGAGACTCCAGAAAGCAAGAGCGTGCTTCTGGCTCTAAAGCAGAGTGTGATCCATGGATTAGAACTCTGCTGTGTGTTTCCCTTCAGAGATGGAGTTAAATCCCAGGCTCTGTGTCTTACTACAAGCAAGACTTCGTTACAGGTGAGGGCACTCACTTTTCAGTTCAAAGGAACTACATCATTCTCAAAGCTCACTCGTTTCTCATCTTAACTGACAAGCATTGGATGTTAGAGGCCCAGTGCTTTGTGTCAGTTTCAGAAACAGAGTTGGACTAGATATGTCCGTATGTGTAGGAAACACCGTTCTTTTGTTCTCAGCACACACACACGTTTCCTGCTGTCTTAGAGACTCCACATAGCAAGAGCGTGCTTCTTGTTCTAAAGCAGAGTATGATCAATGGATGTAACACTGCTGTGTGTTTCACTTCAGAAATGGAGTTAAATCCCAGGCTCTGTGTCTTCCTACAAGCAAGACTTCGATTAAGGTAAGGGCATTCACTTTTCTGCTCAAACGAACTACATCGTTCATGAAGCTCACATGTTTCCCATCTTAACTGACAAGCATTGGATGTTAGAGGACCAGTGCTTTGTATCAGTTTCAGAAGAAGAGAAGGACTAGATGTGGTCCGTATATGTAGGAAACACCGTTCTTTTGTTCTCAGCACACTCACGTTTCCTGCTCTGATAGAGACTCCAGAAAACAAGAGCGTGCTTCTTGTTCTAAAGCAGAGTGCGATCAAAGAATGACTACACTGCTGTGTGTTTCACTACAGAAATGGAGTTAAATCCCAGGCTCTGAGTCTTCCTACACACAAGACTTCGATTCAGATAAGGACAGTCACTTTTCTGCTCAAACGAACTACATCGTCCACAAAGATCACACGTTTGTCATCTTAACTGACAAGCATTGGATGTTAGAGGGTCAATGCTTTGTATCAGTTTCAGAAGCAGAGTTGAACTAGATATGGTCCGTATGTGTAGGAAACACCGTTCTTCTGTTCTCAGCACACTCACGTTTCCTGCTGTCTTAGACAATTTAGAAAGCAAGAGCGTGCTTCTTGTTCTAAAGCAGAGTTTGATCAATGGATGATTACACTGCTGTGTGTTTTACTTCATAAATGGAGTTAAATCCCAGGCTCTGAGTCTTCCTACAAGCAAGACTTCAATTCAGGTAAGGGCAGTCACTTTTCAGTTCAAAGGACCTACATCATTCACTAAGCTCACACGTTTCTCATCTTAACTGACAAGCATTGGATGTTAGAGGACCAGTGCTTTGTATCACTTTCAGAAGCAGAGTTGGACTAGATATGGTCCGTATATGTAGGAAACACTGTTCTTTTGTTCTCAGCACACTCACGTTTCCTGCTGTGTTAGAGACTGTAGAAAGCAAGAGCGTGCTTCTCGCTCTAAAGCAGAGTGTGATCCATGGATGAGAACTATGCTGTGTGTTTCCCTTCAGAAAAGGAGTTAAATCCCAGGCTCTGTGTCTTCCTACAAGCAAGACTTCGTTTCAGGTAAGGGCAGTCACTTTTCAGCTCAAACGAACGACATCGTTCACGGAGTTCACACGTTTCTCATCTTAACAGACAAGCATTGGATGTTAGAGGACCAGTGCTTTGTATCAGTTTCAGAAGCATAGTTGGACTAGATATGATCCGTATGTATAGGAAACACCGTTCTTTTGTTCTCAGCAAACACACATTTCCTGCTGTCTTAGAGACTCTAGAAAGCACGATCGTGCTTCTTCTTCTAAAGCAGAGTGTGATCAATGGATGAGAACACTGCTTTGTGTTTCACTTCAGAAATGGAGTTCAATCCCATGCTCTGAGTCTTCCTACAAGCAAGACTTCGTTTCAGGTTAGGGCACTCACTTTTCTGCTCAAAGGAACTACATCCTTCACGAAGCTCACACGTTTCTCATCTTAACTGACAACCATTGGATGTTAGAGGACCAGTGCATTGTATCAGTTTCAGAAGAAGATTTGGACTACATATAGTCCGTATGTGTAGGAAACACCGTTTTTTTGTTCTGGGCACACTCAGATTTCCTGCTGTATTAGAGAATCTAGAAAGCAAGAGCGTGCTTCTTGCTTTAAAGTAGAGTGTGATCCATGGATGAGAAATATGCTGTGTGTTTCCCTTCAGAAATGGAGTTAAATCCCAGGCTCTGTGTCTTCCTACAGGCAAGACTTCGTTTCAGGTAAGGGCAGTCACTTTTCTGCTCAAACTACATCGTTCACGAAGCTCAAACGTTTCTCATCTTAATTGACAAGCATTGGATGTTAGAGGACCAGTGTTTTGTATCAGTTTCAGAAGAAGAGTTGGACTAGATATCGTCCATATGTGTAGGAAACACCTTTCTTTTGTTCTCAGCACACTCACGTTTCCTACTGGCTTAGAGACTTTAGAAAGCAAGAGCGTGCTTCTCGCTCTAAAGCAGAGTGTGATCCATGGATGAGAACTATGCAGTGTGTTTCCCTTCAGAAATGGCGTTAAATCCCAGGCTGTGTGTCTTCCTACAAGCAAGACTTCATTTCAGGTAACGGCAGTCACTATTCAGCTCAAACGAACTACATCGTTCACTGAGCTCACACATTTCTCTTGTTCACAGACAAGCATTGGATGTTAGAGGACCAGTGCTTTGTATCAGTTTAAGAAGGAGAGTTGGACAAGATATGGTCCGTATGTGTAGGAAACACTGTTCTTTTGTTCTGAGCACACTCACGTTTCCTGCTGTCTTAGAGACTCTGGAAAGCAAGAGCGTGCTTCTAGTTCTAAAGCAGAGTGTGATCAATGGATGAGAACACTGCTGTGTGTTTCACTTCAGAAATCGAGTTAAATCCCAGGCTCTGAGTCTTCCTACAAGCAAGACTTCGTTTCAGGTAAGGGCAGTCACTTTTCTGCTCAAACGAACTACATCGTTCACGAAGATCACATGTTTCTCAACTTAACTGACAAGCATTGGATGTTAGAGGACCAGTGCATTGTGCCAGTTTCAGAAGCAGATTTGGACTACATATGGTCCGTATGTGTACAAATCACCATTCTTTTGTTCTGGGCACACTCAGATTACCTGCTGTATTAGAGACTCTAGAAAGCAAGAGCATGCTTCTTGCTCTAAAGCAGAGTGTGATCCATAGATGAGAAGTATGCTGTGTGTTTCCATTCAGAAAGGGAGTTAAATCCCAGGCTCTGTGTCTTCCTACAAGCAAGACTTCTTTTCAGGTAAGGGCAGTCACTTTTCAGCTCAAACGAACTACATCGTTCACGAAGCTCACACGTTTCTCATCTTAACAGACAAGCATTGTATGTTAGAGGACCAGTGCTTTGTATCAGTTTCAGAAGCAGAGTTGAACTAGATATGGTTCGTATGTTTAGGAAACACAGTTCTTTTGTTCTCAGCACACACACGTTTCCTGCTGTCTTAGATACTCTAGAAAGCAAGAGATTGGTTCTTGTTCTAAAGCAGAGTGTGATCAATGGATGATTACACTGCTGTGTGATACACTTCAGAAATGGAGTTAAATCCCAGGCTCTGAGTCTTCCTACAAGCAAGACTTCGTTTCAGGTAAGGGCAGTCTCTTTTCTGCTCAAACGAACTACATCTTTCACGAAGCTCACACGTTTCTCATCTTACTGGCAAGCATTGGATGTTAGCGGGTCAGTGCTTTGTATCAGTTTCAGAATAAGTGTTGGACTAGATATGGTCAGTACGTGTAGGAAACTCCGTTCTATTGTTCTCAGCACACTCACGTTTCCTGCTGTGTTAGAGACTCCAGAAAGCAAGAGCGTGCTTCTCGCTCTAAAAGAGAGTGTGATCCATGGATGAGAACTATGCTGTGTGTTTCCCTTCAGAGATGGAGTTAAATCCCAGGCTCTGGGTCTTAGTACAAGCAAGAATTCGTTTCAGGTAAGGGCAGTCACTTTTCAGCTCAAAGGAACTACATCATTCACAAAGCTCAAACGTTTCTCAACTTAACTGACAAGCATAGGATGTTAGAGGACCAGTGCTTTGTATCAGTTTCAGAAGCAGAGTTGGACTAGATATGGTCCGTATGTGTAGGAAACAGCGTTCTTTTGTTCTCAGCACACTCACGTTTCCTGCTGTCTTAGAGACTCTAGAAAGCAAGAGCGTGATTCTTGTTCTAAAGCAGAGTGTGATCAATGGATGAATACACTGCTGTGTGTTTCACTTCAGAAATGGAGTTAAATCCCAGGCTCTGAGTCTTCCAACAACAAGACTTCGTTTCAGGTAAGGGCAGTCACTATTCAGCTCAAACGAACTACATCGTTCACTGAGCTCACACATTTCTCTTGTTAACAGACAAGCATTGGATGTTAGAGGACCAGTTCTTTGTATCAGTTTAAGAAGGAGAGTTGGACAAGATATGGTCCGTATGTGTAGGAAACACTGTTCTTTTGTTCTGAGCACACTCACGTTTCCTGCTGTCTTAGAGACTCTAGAAAGCAAGAGCGTGCATCTAGTTCTAAAGCAGAGTGTGATCAATGGATGAGAACACTGCTGTGTGTTTCACTTCAGAAATGGAGTTAAATCCCAGGCTCTGTGTCTTCCAACAAGCAAGACTTCATTTCAGGTAAGGGCAGTCACTTTTCTGCTCAAACGAACTACATCGTTCACGAAGATCACACGTTTCTCATCTTAACTGACAAGCATTGGATGTTAGAGGACTAGTGCATTGTACCAGTTTCAGAAGCAGATTTGGACTACATATGGTCCGTATGTGTAGGAATCACCGTTCTTTTGTTCTGGGCACACTCAGATTACCTGCTGTATTAGAGACTAGAAAGCAAGAGCGTGCTTCTCGCTCTAAAGCAGAGTGTGATCCATGGATTAGAACTCTGCTGTGTGTTTCCCTTCAGAGATGGAGTTAAATCCCAGGCTCTGGGTCTTAGTACAAGCAAGAATTCGTTTCAGGTAAGGGCAGTCACTTTTCAGCTCAAACGAACTACATCGTTCATGAAGCTCACACGTTTCCCATCTTAACTAACAAGCATTGGATGTTAGAGGACCAGTGCATTGTACCAGTTTCAGAAGCAGATTTGGACTACATATGGTCCGTATGTGTAGGAATCACCGTTCTTTTGTTCTGCGCACACTCAGATTACCTGCAGTATTAGAGACTAGAAAGCAAGAGCGTGCTTCTCGCTCTAAAGCAGAGTGTGATCCATGGATTAGAACTCTGCTGTGTGTTTCCCTTCAGAGATGGAGTTAAATCCCAGGCTCTGGGTCTTAGTACAAGCAAGAATTCGTTTCAGGTAAGGGCAGTCACTTTTCAGCTCAAACGAACTACATCGTTCATGAAGCTCACACGTTTCCCATCTTAACTGACAAGCATTGGATGTTAGAGGACCAGTGCTTTGTATCAGTTTCAGAAAAAGAGTTGGACTAGATATGGTCCGTATATGTAGGAATCACCGTTCTTTTGTACTCAGCACACTCACGTTTCCTGCTGTGTTAGAGACTCCAGAAAGCAAGAGCGTGCTTCTCGCTCTAAAGCAGAGTGTGATCCATGGATGAGAAGTATGCTGTGTGTTTCCCGTCAGAAATGGAGTTAAATCCCAATCTCTGTGTCTTCCTACAAGCAAGACTTCGTTTCAGGTAACGGCAGTCACTTTTCAGTTCAAAGGAACTACATCATTCTCAAAGCTCACACATTTCTCATCTTAACTGACAAGCATTGGATGTTAGAGGACCAGTGCTTTGTGTCAGTTTCAGAAACAGAGTTGGACTAGATATGGTCCAAATATGTAGAAAACACCGTTCTTTTGTTCTCAGCACACTCATGTTTCCTGCTGTGTTAGAGACTCCAGAAAGCAAGAGCGTGCTTCTGGCTCTAAAGCAGAGTGTGATCCATGGATTAGAACTCTGCTGTGTGTTTCCCTTCAGAGATGGAGTTAAATCCCAGGCTCTGTGTCTTACTACAAGCAAGACTTCGTTACAGGTGAGGGCACTCACTTTTCAGTTCAAAGGAACTACATCATTCTCAAAGCTCACACGTTTCTCATCTTAACTGAAAAGCATTGGATGTTAGAGGCCCAGTGCTTTGTGTCAGTTTCAGAAACAGAGTTGGACTAGATATGTCCGTATGTGTAGGAAACACCGTTCTTTTGTTCTCAGCACACACACACGTTTCCTGCTGTCTTAGAGACTCCACAAAGCAAGAGCGTGCTTCTTGTTCTAAAGCAGAGTATGATCAATGGATGTAACACTGCTGTGTGTTTCACTTCAGAAATGGAGTTAAATCCCAGGCTCTGTGTCTTCCTACAAGCAAGACTTCGTTTAAGGTAAGGGCATTCACTTTTCTGCTCAAACGAACTACATCGTTCATGAAGCTCACATGTTTCCCATCTTAACTGACAAGCATTGGATGTTAGAGGACCAGTGCTTTGTATCAGTTTCAGAAGAAGAGAAGGACTAGATGTGGTCCGTATATGTAGGAAACACCGTTCTTTTTTTCTCAGCACACTCACGTTTCCTGCTCTGATAGAGACTCCAGAAAACAAGAGCGTGCTTCTTGTTCTAAAGCAGAGTGCGATCAAAGAATGACTACAGTGCTGTGTGTTTCACTACAGAAATGGAGTTAAATCCCAGGCTCTGAGTCTTCCTACACACAAGACTTCGATTCAGATAAGGACAGTCACTTTTCTGCTCAAACGAACTACATCGTCCACAAAGATCACACGTTTGTCATCTTAACTGACAAGCATTGGATGTTAGAGGGTCAATGCTTTGTATCAGTTTCAGAAGCAGAGTTGAACTAGATATGGTCCGTATGTGTAGGAAACACCGTTCTTCTGTTCTCAGCACACTCACGTTTCCTGCTGTCTTAGACACTTTAGAAAGCAAGAGCGTGCTTCTTGTTCTAAAGCAGAGTTTGATCAATGGATGATTACACTGCTGTGTGTTTTACTTCATAAATGGAGTTAAATCCCAGGCTCTGAGTCTTCCTACAAGCAAGACTTCAATTCAGGTAAGGGCAGTCACTTTTCAGTTCAAAGGACCTACATCATTCACTAAACTCACACGTTTCTCATCTTAACTGACAAGCATTGGATGTTAGAGGACCAGTGCTTTGTATCACTTTCAGAAGCAGAGTTGGACTAGATATGGTCCGTATATGTAGGAAACACTGTTCTTTTGTTCTCAGCACACTCACGTTTCCTGCTGTGTTAGAGACTGTAGAAAGCAAGAGCGTGCTTCTCGCTCTAAAGCAGAGTGTGATCCATGGATGAGAACTATGCTGTGTGTTTCCCTTCAGAAAAGGAGTTAAATCCCAGGCTCTGTGTCTTCCTACAAGCAAGACTTCGTTTCAGGTAAGGGCAGTCACTTTTCAGCTCAAACGAACGACATCGTTCACGGAGTTCACACGTTTCTCATCTTAACAGACAAGCATTGGATGTTAGAGGACCAGTGCTTTGTATCAGTTTCAGAAGCATAGTTGGACTAGATATGGTCCGTATGTATAGGAAACACCGTTCTTTTGTTCTCAGCAAACTCACATTTCCTGCTGTCTTAGAGACTAGAAAGCACGATCGTGCTTCTTCTTCTAAAGCAGAGTGTGATCAATGGATGAGAACACTGCTTTGTGTTTCACTTCAGAAATGGAGTTCAATCCCATGCTCTGAGTCTTCCTACAAGCAAGACTTCGTTTCAGGTTAGGGCAGTCACGTTTCTGCTCAAAGGAACTACATCCTTCACGAAGCTCACACGTTTCTCATCTTAACTGACAACCATTGGATGTTAGAGGACCAGTGCATTGTATCAGTTTCAGAAGAAGTTTTGGACTACATATAGTCCGTATGTGTAGGAAACACCGTTTTTTTGTTCTGGGCACACTCAGATTTCCTGCTGTATTAGAGAATCTAGAAAGCAAGAGCGTGCTTCTTGCTTTAAAGTAGAGTGTGATCCATGGATGAGAAATATGCTGTGTGTTTCCCTTCAGAAATGGAGTTAAATCCCAGGCTCTGTGTCTTCCTACAGGCAAGACTTCGTTTCAGGTAAGGGCAGTCACTTTTCTGCTCAAACTACATCGTTCACGAAGCTCAAACGTTGCTCATCTTAATTGACAAGCATTGGATGTTAGAGGACCAGTGTTTTGTATCAGTTTCAGAAGAAGAGTTGGACTAGATATCGTCCATATGTGTAGGAAACACCTTTCTTTTGTTCTCAGCACACTCACGTTTCCTGCTGTCTTAGAGAATCTAGAAAGCAAGAGTGTGCTTCTTGCTCTAAAGCAGAGTGTGATCAATGGATGAGACCTCTGCTGTGTGTTTCATGTGAGAAATGGAGGTAAATCCCAGGCTCTGAGTCTTCCTACAAGCAAGACTTCGTTTCAGGTAAGGGCAGTTACTTTACAGCTCAAACGAACTGCATTGTTCAAGAAGCTCCCAAGTTTCTCATCTTAAATGACAAGCTTTGGATGTTAGAGGACCTGTGCTTTGTTTCAATTTCAGAGGCAGAGTTGGACTAGATATGGTCCGTATGAGTAGAAAACACAGTTCTTTTGTTCTCAACACACTCACGTTTCCTGCTGTCTTAGAGACTCTATAAAGCAAGAGCGTGCTTCTTGCACTAAAGCAGAACAGGATCCATGGATGATAACTTTGCTGTGTGTTTCCATTCAGATATGGAGTTAAATCCCAGGCTCTGAGTCTTCCTACAAGCAAGACTTCGTTTCAGGTAAGGGCAGTTACTTTACAGCTCAAACAAACTACTTCATACATGAAGCTAACACGATTCTCGGTCTTAATTCAAAAGCATTCGATGTTACAGGACCTGTGCTTTGTGTCAGTTTCAGAATAAGAGTTGAACTAGATATGCTCCGTATGTGTAGGAAACACCGTTCTTTTTTTCTGTGAACAATCACGTTTGCTCCTGTATTAGAGAATCTGGAAAGGAAGAGCGTGATTCTTGCTCTAAAGCAGATTGTGATATATGGATGAGAACTATGCTGTGTGTTTCATGGCAGTAATGGACTCAAGTCCCAGGCTCTGAGTCTTCCTACAAGCAAGATTTCGTTTCAGGTAAGGGCAGTCACTTTTCAGCTCAAATGAACTACATCTTTCACGAAGCTAACACGTTTCTCATCTAAACTGACAAGCATTGGATGTTAGAGGACCTGTGGTTTGTATCAGTTTCAGAAGCAAAGTTGGACTAGATATGATCCGTAAGTGTAGGAAACACCATTCTTTTCTTCTCAGCACACTCACGTTTCCTGCTCTCTTAGAGACTCTAGAAAGCAAGAGCATTCTTCTTGGTCTAAAGCAGAGTGTGATCAATGGATGAGAACTCTGTTGTGTGTTTTACTTCAGAAATGGAGTTAAATTCCAGGTTCTGAGAGTTCCTACAAGCAAGACTTCGTTTCAGGTAAGGGCAGTTACTTTATACCTCAAATGAAGTACATCGTTCACGAAGCTCACACGATTCTCATATAAACTGACAAGCATTGGATGTTAGAGGACCAGTGCTTTGTATGAGTTTCAGAAGCAGATTTGGATTAGATATGGTCCGTATGTGTAGGAAACACCATTCATTTTTTCTCAACACACTCATGTTTCCTGCTGTCTTAGAGACTCTAGAAAGCAAGAGCGTGCTTCTTGCTCTAAAGCAGAGTGTGATCTATGGATGAGAACACTGCTGTGTGTTTCACTTCAGAAATGGAGTTAAATCCCGAGCTCTGAGTCTTCCTACAGGTAAGATTTCCTTTCAGGTAAGGGCAGTAACTCTTCAGCTCAAATGAACTACATCGTTCACGAAGCTCACACGTTTCTCATCTTATCTGACAAGCATTGGATGTTAGAGGACCAGTGCTTTGTATGAGCTTCAGAAGCAGATTTGGATTAGATATGGTCCGTATGTGTAGGAAACACCATTCTTTTGTCCTTAGCACACTCACGTTTCCTGCTGTCTTAGAGAATCTAGAAAGCAAGAGTGTGCTTCTTGCTCTAAAGCAGAGTGTGATCAATGGATGAGACCTCTGCTGTGTGTTTCATGTGAGAAATGGAGGTAAATCCCAGGCTCTGAGTCTTCCTACAAGCAAGACTTCGTTTCAGGTAAGGGCAGTTACTTTACAGCTCAAACGAACTACATTGTACACGAAGCTCACATGATTCTTGGTCTTAATTCAAAAGCATTGGATGTTACAGGACCTGTGCTTTGTGTCAGTTTCAGAATAAGAGTTGAACTTGTTATGGTCCGTATGTGTATGAAACACCGTTCGTTTGTTCTCAGCACATTCACGTTTCCTGCAGTCTTAGAGACTGTAGAAAGCAAGAGCGTGCTTCTTGTTCTAAAGCAGAGTGTGATCAATGGATGATTACACTGCTGTGTGTTTTACTTCAGAAAAGGAGTTAAATCCCAGGCTCTGAGTCTTCCTACAAGCAAGACTTCGTTTCAGGTAAGGGCAGTCACTTTTCAGCTCAAATGAACTACATCGTTCACAGACCTCACACGTTTCTCATCTTAACAGACAAGCATTGGATGTTAGAGGACCAGTGCTTTGTATCAGTTTCAGAAGCAGAGTTGGACTAGATATGGTCCGTATGTGTATGAAACACCGTTCTTTTGTTCTCAGCAAAATCACGTTTCCTGCTGTCTTAGAGACTCTAGAAAGAAGAGCATGCTTCTAGTTCAAATGCAGAGTGTGATCAATGGACGAGAAAACTGCTGTGTGTTTCACTTCAGAAATGGAGTTAAATCCCAGGCTCTGAGTCTTCCTACAAGCAAGACTTCGTTTCAGGTAAGGGCAGTCAGTTTTCTGCTCAAACGAACTACATTGTTCACGAAGCTCACACGTTTCTCATCTTAACTGACAACCATTGGATGTTAGAGGGTCAGTGCTTTGTATCAGTTTCAGAAGCAGATTTGGACTACATATGGTCCATATGTGTAGGAAACACCGATCATTGTTCTGTGCACACTCACGTTTCCTGCTGTCTTAGAGACTCTAGAAAGCAAGAGCGTGCTTCTCGCTCTAAAACAGAGTGTGATCCATGGATGAGACTATGCTGTGTGTTTCACTTCAGAAATGGAGTTAAATCCCATGAACTGTGTCTCCCTACAAGCAAGACTTCTTTTCAGGTAAGGGCAGTCACTTTTCTGCTCAAAGGAACTACATGGTTCACAAAGCTCACAGGTTTCTCATCTTAACTGACAATCATTGGATGTTAGAGGACCAGTGCTTTGTATCTGTTTCAGAAGCAGAGTTGGACTAGATATGGTCCCTATGTGTAGGAAACACCGTTATTTTGTTCTCAGCACACTCACGTTTCCTGCTGTCTTAGAGACTCTAGAAAGCACAATCATGCTTCTTCTACTAAAGCAGAGTGTGATCAATGGATGCGAACACTGCTTTGTGTTTCACTTCAGAAATGGAGTAAATCCCATGCTCTGAGTCTTCCTACAAGCAAGACTTCGTTTCAGGTAAGGGCAGTCACTTTTCTGCTCAAAGGAACTACATCCTTCACGAAGCTCACACGTTTCTCATCTTAACTGACAACCATTGGATGTTAGAGGACCAGTGCATTGTATCAGTTTCAGAAGAAGATTTGGACTACATATAGTCCGTATGTGTAGGAAACACCGTTTTTTTGTTCTGGGCACACTCAGATTTCCTGCTGTATTAGAGAATCTAGAAAGCAAGAGCGTGCTTCTTGCTCTAAAGTAGAGTGTGATCCATGGATGAGAAATATGCTGTGTGTTTCCCTTCAGAAATGGAGTTAAATCCCAGGCTCTGTGTCTTCCTACAGGCAAGAATTCGTTTCAGGTAAGGGCAGTCACTTTTCTGCTCAAACTACATCGTTCACGAAGCTCAAACGTTTCTCATCTTAATTGACAAGCATTGGATGTTAGAGGACCAGTGCATTGTATCAGTTTCAGAAGAAGAGTTGGACTACATATAGTCAGTATATGTAGGAAACACTGTTCTTTTGTTCTGGGCACACTCAGATTTCCTGCTGTCTTAGAGACTCTAGAAAGCAAGAGCGTGCTTCTTGCTCTAAAGCAGAGTGTGATCCATTGATGAGAACTATGCTGTATGTTTCCCTTCAGAAATGGAGTTAAATCCCAGACTCTGTGTCTTCCTACAGGCAAGACTTCGTTTCAGGTAAGGGCAGTCACTTTTCAGCTCAAAGGAACTACATCATTCACTAAGCTCACACGTTTCTCATCTTATCTGACAAGCATTGGATGTTAGAGGACCAGTGCTTTGTATCACTCTCAGAAGCAGAGTTGGACTAGATATGGTCTGTATGTGTAGGAAACACCGTTCTTTTGTTCTCAGCACACTCACGTTTCCTGCAGTCTTAGAGACTGTAGAAAGCAAGAGCGTGCTTCTTGTTCTAAAGCAGAGTGTGATCAATGGATGATTACACTGCTGTGTGTTTTACTTCAGAAAAGGAGTTAAATCCCAGGCTCTGAGTCTTCCTACAAGCAAGACTTCATTTCAGGTAAGGGCAGTCACTTTTCAGCTCAAACGAACTACATCGTTCACGGACCTCACACGTTTCTCATCTTAACAGACAAGCATTGGATGTTAGAGGACCAGTGCTTTGTATCAGTTTCAGAAGCAGAGTTGGACTAGATATGGTCCGTATGTGTATGAAACACCGTTCTTTTGTTCTCAGCAAACTCACGTTTCCTGCTGTCTTAGAGACTCTAGAAAGAAGAGCATGCTTCTTGTTCAAATGCAGAGTATGATCAATGGACGAGAAAACTGCTGTGTGTTTCACTTCAGAAATGGAGTTAAATCCCAGGCTCTGAGTCTTCCTACAAGCAAGACTTCGTTTCAGGTAAGGGCAGTCAGTTTTCTGCTCAAACGAACTACATTGTTCACGAAGCTCACACGTTTCTCATCTTAACTGACAACCATTGGATGTTAGAGGGTCAGTGCTTTGTATCATTTTCAGAAGCAGATTTGGACTACATATGGTCCATATGTGTAGGAAACACCGATCTTTTGTTCTCTGCACACTCACGTTTCCTGCTGTCTTAGAGACTCTAGAAAGCAAGAGCGTGCTTCTCGCTCTAAAACAGAGTGTGATCCATGGATGAGACTATGCTGTGTGTTTCACTTCAGAAATGGAGTTAAATCCCATGAACTGTGTCTCCCTACAAGCAAGACTTCTTTTCAGGTAAGGGCAGTCACTTTTCTGCTCAAAGGAACTACATGGTTCACGAAGCTCACAGGTTTGTCATCTTAACTGGCAATCATTGGATGTTAGAGGACCAGTGCTTTGTATCTGTTTCAGAAGCAGAGTTGGACTAGATATGGTCCCTATGTGTAGGAAATACCGTTATTTTGTTCTTAGCACACTCACGTTTCCTGCTGTCTTAGAGACTTTAGAAAGCAAGAGCGTGCTTCTCGCTCTAAAACAGAGTGTGATCCATGGATGAGAACACAGCTGTGTGTTTCACATCAGAAATGGAGTTAAATCCCAGGCTCTGAGTCTTCCTACAAGCAAGACTTCGTTTCAGGTAAGGGCAGTCACTTTTCTGCTCAAACGAACTACATCGTTCACGAAGCTCACACGTTTCTCATCTTAATTGAGAAGCATTGGATGTTAGAGGACCAGTGCTTTGTATCAGTTTCAGAAGCAGAGTTGGACTAGATATGGTCCGTATGTGTAGGAAACACCGTTCTTCTGTTCTCAGCACACTCACGTTTCCTGCTGTCTTAGACAATTTAGAAAGCAAGAGCGTGCTTCTTGTTCTAAAGCAGAGTTTGATCAATGGATGATTACACTGCTGTGTGTTTTACTTCATAAATGGAGTTAAATCCCAGGCTCTGAGTCTTCCTACAAGCAAGACTTCAATTCAGGTAAGGGCAGTCACTTTTCAGTTCAAAGGACCTACATCATTCACTAGGCTCACACGTTTCTCATCTTAACTGACAAGCATTGGATGTTAGAGGACCAGTGCTTTGTATCACTTTCAGAAGCAGAGTTGGACTAGATATGGTCCGTATATGTAGGAAACACCGTTCTTTTGTTCTCAGCACACTCACGTTTCCTGCTGTTTTAGAGACTGTAGAAAGCAAGAGCGTGCTTCTCGCTCTAAAGCAGAGTGTGATCCATGGATGAGAACTATGCTGTGTGTTTCCCTTCAGAAAAGGAGTTAAATCCCAGGCTCTGTGTCTTCCTACAAGCAAGACTTCGTTTCAGGTAAGGGCAGTCACTTTTCAGCTCAAACGAACGACATCGTTCACGGAGTTCACACGTTTCTCATCTTAACAGACAAGCATTGGATGTTAGAGGACCAGTGCTTTGTATCAGTTTCAGAAGCATAGTTGGACTAGATATGGTCCGTATGTATAGGAAACACCGTTCTTTTGTTCTCAGCAAACACACGTTTCCTGCTGTCTTAGAGACTCTAGAAAGCACGATCGTGCTTCTTCTTCTAAAGCAGAGTGTGATCAATGGATGAGAACACGGCTTTGTGTTTCACTTCAGAAATGGAGTTCAATCCCATGCTCTGAGTCTTCCTACAAGCAAGACTTCGTTTCAGGTTAGGGCAGTCACGTTTCTGCTCAAAGGAACTACATCCTTCACGAAGCTCACACGTTTCTCATCTTAACTGACAACCATTGGATGTTAGAGGACCAGTGCATTGTATCAGTTTCAGAAGAAGATTTGGACTACATATAGTCCGTATGTGTAGGAAACACCGTTTTTTTGTTCTGGGCACACTCAGATTTCCTGCTGTATTAGAGAATCTAGAAAGCAAGAGCGTGCTTCTTGCTTTAAAGTAGAGTGTGATCCATGGATGAGAAATATGCTGTGTGTTTCCCTTCAGAAATGGAGTTAAATCCCAGGCTCTGTGTCTTCCTACAGGCAAGACTTCGTTTCAGGTAAGGGCAGTCACTTTTCTGCTCAAACTACATCGTTCACGAAGCTCAAACGTTTCTCATCTTAATTGACAAGCATTGGATGTTAGAGGACCAGTGTTTTGTATCAGTTTCAGAAGAAGAGTTGGACTAGATATCGTCCTAATGTGTAGGAAACACCTTTCTTTTGTTCTCAGCACACTCACGTTTCCTGCTGGCTTAGAGACTTTAGAAAGCAAGAGCGTGCTTCTCGCTCTAAAGCAGAGTGTGATCCATGGATGAGAACTATGCTGTGTGTTTCCCTTCAGAAATGGCGTTAAATCCCAGGCTGTGTGTCTTCCTACAAGCAAGACTTCATTTCAGGTAACGGCAGTCACTATTCAGCTCAAACGAACTACATCGTTCACTGAGCTCACACATTTCTCTTGTTCACAGACAAGCATTGGATGTTAGAGGACCAGTGCTTTGTATCAGTTTAAGAAGGAGAGTTGGACAAGATATGGTCCGTATGTGTAGGAAACACTGTTCTTTTGTTCTGAGCACACTCACGTTTCCTGCTGTCTTAGAGACTCTGGAAAGCAAGAGCGTGCTTCTAGTTCTAAAGCAGAGTGTGATCAATGGATGAGAACACTGCTGTGTGTTTCACTTCAGAAATCGAGTTAAATCCCAGGCTCTGAGTCTTCCTACAAGCAAGACTTCGTTTCAGGTAAGGGCAGTCACTTTTCTGCTCAAAGGAACTACATGGTTCACGAAGCTCACAGGTTTCTCATCTTAACTGACAATCATTGGATGTTAGAGGACCAGTGCTTTGTATCTGTTTCAGAAGCAGAGTTGGACTAGATATGGTCCCTATGTGTAGGAAACACCGTTATTTTGTTCTCAGCACACTCACGTTTCCTGCTGTCTTAGAGACTCTAGAAAGCACAATCATGCTTCTTCTACTAAAGCAGAGTGTGATCAATGGATGCGAACACTGCTTTGTGTTTCACTTCAGAAATGGAGTAAATCCCATGCTCTGAGTCTTCCTACAAGCAAGACTTCGTTTCAGGTAAGGGCAGTCACTTTTCTGCTCAAAGGAACTACATCCTTCACGAAGCTCACACGTTTCTCATCTTAACTGACAACCATTGGATGTTAGAGGACCAGTGCATTGTATCAGTTTCAGAAGAAGATTTGGACTACATATAGTCCGTATGTGTAGGAAACACCGTTTTTTTGTTCTGGGCACACTCAGATTTCCTGCTGTATTAGAGAATCTAGAAAGCAAGAGCGTGCTTCTTGCTCTAAAGTAGAGTGTGATCCATGGATGAGAAATATGCTGTGTGTTTCCCTTCAGAAATGGAGTTAAATCCCAGGCTCTGTGTCTTCCTACAGGCAAGAATTCGTTTCAGGTAAGGGCAGTCACTTTTCTGCTCAAACTACATCGTTCACGAAGCTCAAACGTTTCTCATCTTAATTGACAAGCATTGGATGTTAGAGGACCAGTGCATTGTATCAGTTTCAGAAGAAGAGTTGGACTACATATAGTCAGTATATGTAGGAAACACTGTTCTTTTGTTCTGGGCACACTCAGATTTCCTGCTGTCTTAGAGACTCTAGAAAGCAAGAGCGTGCTTCTTGCTCTAAAGCAGAGTGTGATCCATTGATGAGAACTATGCTGTATGTTTCCCTTCAGAAATGGAGTTAAATCCCAGACTCTGTGTCTTCCTACAGGCAAGACTTCGTTTCAGGTAAGGGCAGTCACTTTTCAGCTCAAAGGAACTACATCATTCACTAAGCTCACACGTTTCTCATCTTATCTGACAAGCATTGGATGTTAGAGGACCAGTGCTTTGTATCACTCTCAGAAGCAGAGTTGGACTAGATATGGTCTGTATGTGTAGGAAACACCGTTCTTTTGTTCTCAGCACACTCACGTTTCCTGCAGTCTTAGAGACTGTAGAAAGCAAGAGCGTGCTTCTTGTTCTAAAGCAGAGTGTGATCAATGGATGATTACACTGCTGTGTGTTTTACTTCAGAAAAGGAGTTAAATCCCAGGCTCTGAGTCTTCCTACAAGCAAGACTTCATTTCAGGTAAGGGCAGTCACTTTTCAGCTCAAACGAACTACATCGTTCACGGACCTCACACGTTTCTCATCTTAACAGACAAGCATTGGATGTTAGAGGACCAGTGCTTTGTATCAGTTTCAGAAGCAGAGTTGGACTAGATATGGTCCGTATGTGTATGAAACACCGTTCTTTTGTTCTCAGCAAACTCACGTTTCCTGCTGTCTTAGAGACTCTAGAAAGAAGAGCATGCTTCTTGTTCAAATGCAGAGTATGATCAATGGACGAGAAAACTGCTGTGTGTTTCACTTCAGAAATGGAGTTAAATCCCAGGCTCTGAGTCTTCCTACAAGCAAGACTTCGTTTCAGGTAAGGGCAGTCAGTTTTCTGCTCAAACGAACTACATTGTTCACGAAGCTCACACGTTTCTCATCTTAACTGACAACCATTGGATGTTAGAGGGTCAGTGCTTTGTATCATTTTCAGAAGCAGATTTGGACTACATATGGTCCATATGTGTAGGAAACACCGATCTTTTGTTCTCTGCACACTCACGTTTCCTGCTGTCTTAGAGACTCTAGAAAGCAAGAGCGTGCTTCTCGCTCTAAAACAGAGTATGATCCATGGATGAGACTATGCTGTGTGTTTCACTTCAGAAATGGAGTTAAATCCCATGAACTGTGTCTCCCTACAAGCAAGACTTCTTTTCAGGTAAGGGCAGTCACTTTTCTGCTCAAAGGAACTACATGGTTCACGAAGCTCACAGGTTTGTCATCTTAACTGGCAATCATTGGATGTTAGAGGACCAGTGCTTTGTATCTGTTTCAGAAGCAGAGTTGGACTAGATATGGTCCCTATGTGTAGGAAATACCGTTATTTTGTTCTTAGCACACTCACATTTCCTGCTGTCTTAGAGACTTTAGAAAGCAAGAGCGTGCTTCTCGCTCTAAAACAGAGTGTGATCCATGGATGAGAACACAGCTGTGTGTTTCACATCAGAAATGGAGTTAAATCCCAGGCTCTGAGTCTTCCTACAAGCAAGACTTCGTTTCAGGTAAGGGCAGTCACTTTTCTGCTCAAACGAACTACATCGTTCACGAAGCTCACACGTTTCTCATCTTAATTGAGAAGCATTGGATGTTAGAGGACCAGTGCTTTGTATCAGTTTCAGAAGCAGAGTTGGACTAGATATGGTCCGTATGTGTAGGAAACACCGTTCTTCTGTTCTCAGCACACTCACGTTTCCTGCTGTCTTAGACAATTTAGAAAGCAAGAGCGTGCTTCTTGTTCTAAAGCAGAGTTTGATCAATGGATGATTACACTGCTGTGTGTTTTACTTCATAAATGGAGTTAAATCCCAGGCTCTGAGTCTTCCTACAAGCAAGACTTCAATTCAGGTAAGGGCAGTCACTTTTCAGTTCAAAGGACCTACATCATTCACTAGGCTCACACGTTTCTCATCTTAACTGACAAGCATTGGATGTTAGAGGACCAGTGCTTTGTATCACTTTCAGAAGCAGAGTTGGACTAGATATGGTCCGTATATGTAGGAAACACCGTTCTTTTGTTCTCAGCACACTCACGTTTCCTGCTGTTTTAGAGACTGTAGAAAGCAAGAGCGTGCTTCTCGCTCTAAAGCAGAGTGTGATCCATGGATGAGAACTATGCTGTGTGTTTCCCTTCAGAAAAGGAGTTAAATCCCAGGCTCTGTGTCTTCCTACAAGCAAGACTTCGTTTCAGGTAAGGGCAGTCACTTTTCAGCTCAAACGAACGACATCGTTCACGGAGTTCACACGTTTCTCATCTTAACAGACAAGCATTGGATGTTAGAGGACCAGTGCTTTGTATCAGTTTCAGAAACATAGTTGGACTAGATATGATCCGTATGTATAGGAAACACCGTTCTTTTGTTCTCAGCAAACACACGTTTCCTGCTGTCTTAGAGACTCTAGAAAGCACGATCGTGCTTCTTCTTCTAAAGCAGAGTGTGATCAATGGATGAGAACACGGCTTTGTGTTTCACTTCAGAAATGGAGTTCAATCCCATGCTCTGAGTCTTCCTACAAGCAAGACTTCGTTTCAGGTTAGGGCAGTCACTTTTCTGCTCAAAGGAACTACATCCTTCACGAAGCTCACACGTTTCTCATCTTAACTGACAACCATTGGATGTTAGAGGACCAGTGCATTGTATCAGTTTCAGAAGAAGATTTGGACTACATATAGTCCGTATGTGTAGGAAACACCGTTTTTTTGTTCTGGGCACACTCAGATTTCCTGCTGTATTAGAGAATCTAGAAAGCAAGAGCGTGCTTCTTGCTTTAAAGTAGAGTGTGATCCATGGATGAGAAATATGCTGTGTGTTTCCCTTCAGAAATGGAGTTAAATCCCAGGCTCTGTGTCTTCCTACAGGCAAGACTTCGTTTCAGGTAAGGGCAGTCACTTTTCTGCTCAAACTACATCGTTCACGAAGCTCAAACGTTTCTCATCTTAATTGACAAGCATTGGATGTTAGAGGACCAGTGTTTTGTATCAGTTTCAGAAGAAGAGTTGGACTAGATATCGTCCTAATGTGTAGGAAACACCTTTCTTTTGTTCTCAGCACACTCACGTTTCCTGCTGGCTTAGAGACTTTAGAAAGCAAGAGCGTGCTTCTCGCTCTAAAGCAGAGTGTGATCCATGGATGAGAACTATGCTGTGTGTTTCCCTTCAGAAATGGCGTTAAATCCCAGGCTGTGTGTCTTCCTACAAGCAAGACTTCATTTCAGGTAACGGCAGTCACTATTCAGCTCAAACGAACTACATCGTTCACTGAGCTCACACATTTCTCTTGTTCACAGACAAGCATTGGATGTTAGAGGACCAGTGCTTTGTATCAGTTTAAGAAGGAGAGTTGGACAAGATATGGTCCGTATGTGTAGGAAACACTGTTCTTTTGTTCTGAGCACACTCACGTTTCCTGCTGTCTTAGAGACTCTGGAAAGCAAGAGCGTGCTTCTAGTTCTAAAGCAGAGTGTGATCAATGGATGAGAACACTGCTGTGTGTTTCACTTCAGAAATCGAGTTAAATCCCAGGCTCTGAGTCTTCCTACAAGCAAGACTTCGTTTCAGGTAAGGGCAGTCACTTTTCTGCTCAAACGAACTACATCGTTCACGAAGATCACACGTTTCTCAACTTAACTGACAAGCATTGGATGTTAGAGGACCAGTGCATTGGGCCAGTTTCAGAAGCAGATTTGGACTACATATGGTCCGTATGTGTACGAATCACCGTTCTTTTGTTCTCGGCACACTCAGATTACCTGCTGTATTAGAGACTCTAGAAAGCAAGAGCATGCTTCTTGCTCTAAAGCAGAGTGTGATCCATAGATGAGAAGTATGCTGTGTGTTTCCATTCAGAAAGGGAGTTAAATCCCAGGCTCTGTGTCTTCCTACAAGCAAGACGTCTTTTCAGGTAAGGGCAGTCACTTTTCAGCTCAAACGAACTACATCGTTCACGAAGCTCACACGTTTCTCATCTTAACAGACAAGCATTGTATGTTAGAGGACCAGTGCTTTGTATCAGTTTCAGAAGCAGAGTTGAACTAGATATGGTCCGTATGTTTAGGAAACACAGTTCTTTTGTTCTCAGCACACACATTTCCTGCTGTCTTAGAGACTCTAGAAAGCAAGAGCGTGATTCTTGTTCTAAAGCAGAGTGTGATCAATGGATGAATACACTGCTGTGTGATACACTTCAGAAATGGAGTTAAATCCCAGGCTCTGAGTCTTCCTACAAGCAAGACTTCGTTTCAGGTAAGGGCAGTCTCTTTTCTGCTCAAACGAACTACATCTTTCACAAAGCTCACACGTTTCTCATCTTACTGGCAAGCATTGGATGTTAGCGGGTCAGTGCTTTGTATCAGTTTCAGAAGCAGAGTTGGACTAGATATGGTCCATATGTGTAGGAAACTCCGTTCTATTGTTCTCAGCACACTCACGTTTCCTGCTGTCTTAGAGACTCCAGAAATCAAGAGCGTGCTTCTCGCTCTAAAGCAGAGTGTGATCCATGGATGAGAACTATGCTGTGTGTTTCCCTTCAGAGATGGAGTTAAATCCCAGGCTCTGGGTCTTATTACAAGCAAGAATTCGTTTCAGGTAAGGGCAGTCACTTTTCAGCTCAAAGGAACTACATCATTCACAAAGCTCAAACGTTTCTCATCTTAACTGACAAGCATAGGATGTTAGAGGACCAGTGCTTTGTATCAGTTTCAGAAGCAGAGTTGGACTAGATATGGTCCGTATGTTTAGGAAACAGCGTTCTTTTGTTCTCACCACACTCACGTTTCCTGCTGTCTTAGAGACTCTAGAAAGCAAGAGCGTGATTCTGGTTCTAAAGCAGAGTGTGATCAATGGATGAATACACTGCTGTGTGTTTCACTTCAGAAATGGAGTTAAATCCCAGGCTCTGTGTCTTCCTACAAGCAAGACTTCTTTTCAGGTAAGGGCAGTCACTTTTCAGCTCAAACGAACTACATCGTTCACGGAGTTCACACGTTTCTCATCTTAACAGACAAGCATTGGATGTTAGAGGACCAGTGCTTTGTATCAGTTTCAGAAGCATAGTTGGACTAGATATGATCCGTATGTATAGGAAACACCGTTCTTTTGTTCTCAGCAAACTCACGTTTCCTGCTGTCTTAGAGACTCTAGAAAGCACGATCGTGCTTCTTCTTCTAAAGCAGAGTGTGATCAATGGATGAGAACACTGCTTTGTGTTTCACTTCAGAAATGGAGTTCAATCCCATGCTCTGAGTCTTCCTACAAGCAAGACTTCGTTTCAGGTTAGGGCAGTCACTTTTCTGCTCAAAGGAACTACATCCTTCACGAAGCTCACACGTTTCTCATCTTAACTGACAACCATTGGATGTTAGAGGACCAGTGAATTGTATCAGTTTCAGAAGAAGATTTGGACTACAGATAGTCCGTATGTGTAGGAAACACCGTTTTTTTGTTCTGGGCACACTCAGATTTCCTGCTGTATTAGAGAATCTAGAAAGCAAGAGCGTGCTTCTTGCTTTAAAGTAGAGTGTGATCCATGGATGAGAAATATGCTGTGTGTTTCCCTTCAGAAATGGAGTTAAATCCCAGGCTCTGTGTCTTCCTACAGGCAAGACTTCGTTTCAGGTAAGGGCAGTCACTTTTCTGCTCAAACTACATCGTTCACGAAGCTCAAACGTTTCTCATCTTAATTGACAAGCATTGGATGTTAGAGGACCAGTGTTTTGTATCAGTTTCAGAAGAAGAGTTGGACTAGATATCGTCCATATGTGTAGGAAACACCTTTCTTTTGTTCTCAGCACACTCACGTTTCCTACTGGCTTAGAGACTTTAGAAAGCAAGAGCGTGCTTCTCGCTCTAAAGCAGAGTGTGATCCATGGATGAGAACTATGCTGTGTGTTTCCCTTCAGAAATGGCGTTAAATCCCAGGCTGTGTGTCTTCCTACAAGCAAGACTTCATTTCAGGTAACGGCAGTCACTATTCAGCTCAAACGAACTACATCGTTCACTGAGCTCACACATTTCTCTTGTTCACAGACAAGCATTGGATGTTAGAGGACCAGTGCTTTGTATCAGTTTAAGAAGGAGAGTTGGACAAGATATGGTCCGTATGTGTAGGAAACACTGTTCTTTTGTTCTGAGCACACTCACGTTTCCTGCTGTCTTAGAGACTCTAGAAAGCAAGAGCGTGCATCTAGTTCTAAAGCAGAGTGTGATCAATGGATGTAACACTGCTGTGTGTTTCACTTCAGAAATGGAGTTAAATCCCAGGCTCTGTGTCTTCCTACAAGCAAGACTTCGTTTAAGGTAAGGGCATTCATTTTCTGCTCAAACGAAATACATCGTTCATGAAGCTCACATGTTTCCCATCTTAACTGTCAAGCATTGGATGTTAGAGGACCAGTGCATTGTATCAGTTTCAGAAACAGAGAAGGACTAGATATGGTCCGTATATGTAGGAAACACCGTTCTTTTGTTCTCAGCACACTCACGTTTCCTGCTCTGATAGAGACTCCAGAAAACAAGAGCGTGCTTCTTGTTCTAAAGCAGAGTGCGATCAAAGAATGACAACACTGCTGTGTGTTTCACTACAGAAATGGAGTTAAATCCCAGGCTCTGAGTCTTCCTACACACAAGACTTCGATTCAGATAAGGACAGTCACTTTTCTGCTCAAACGAACTACATCGTCCACCAAGATCACACGTTTGTCATCTTAACTGACAAGCATTGGATGTTAGAGGGTCAATGCTTTGTATCAGTTTCAGAAGCAGAGTTGAACTAGATATGGTCCGTATGTGTAGGAAACACCGTTCTTCTGTTCTCAGCACACTCACGTTTCCTGCTGTCTTAGACACTTTAGAAAGCAAGAGCGTGCTTCTTGTTCTAAAGCAGAGTTTGATCAATGGATGATTACACTGCTGTGTGTTTTACTTCATAAATGGAGTTAAATCCCAGGCTCTGAGTCTTCCTACAAACAAGACTTCAATTCAGGTAAGGGCAGTCACTTTTCAGTTCAAAGGACCTACATCATTCACTAAGCTCACACGTTTCTCATCTTAACTGACAAGCATTGGATGTTAGAGGACCAGTGCTTTGTATCACTTTCAGAAGCAGAGTTGGACTAGATATGGTCCGTATATGTAGGAAACACTGTTCTTTTGTTCTCAGCACACTCACGTTTCCTGCTGTTTTAGAGACTGTAGAAAGCAAGAGCGTGCTTCTCGCTCTAAAGCAGAGTGTGATCCATGGATGAGAACTATGCTGTGTGTTTCCCTTCAGAAAAGGAGTTAAATCCCAGGCTCTGTGTCTTCCTACAAGCAAGACTTCGTTTCAGGTAAGGGCAGTCACTTTTCAGCTCAAACGAACGACATCGTTCACGGAGTTCACACGTTTCTCATCTTAACAGACAAGCATTGGATGTTAGAGGACCAGTGCTTTGTATCAGTTTCAGAAGCATAGTTGGACTAGATATGGTCCGTATGTATAGGAAACACCGTTCTTTTGTTCTCAGCAAACTCACGTTTCCTGCTGTCTTAGAGACTCTAGAAAGCACGATCGTGCTTCTTCTTCTAAAGCAGAGTGTGATCAATGGATGAGAACACTGCTTTGTGTTTCACTTCAGAAATGGAGTTCAATCCCATGCTCTGAGTCTTCCTACAAGCAAGACTTCGTTTCAGGTTAGGGCAGTCACGTTTCTGCTCAAAGGAACTACATCCTTCACGAAGCTCACACGTTTCTCATCTTAACTGACAACCATTGGATGTTAGAGGACCAGTACATTGTATCAGTTTCAGAAGAAGTTTTGGACTACATATAGTCCGTATGTGTAGGAAACACCGTTTTTTTGTTCTGGGCACACTCAGATTTCCTGCTGTATTAGAGAATCTAGAAAGCAAGAGCGTGCTTCTTGCTTTAAAGTAGAGTGTGATCCATGGATGAGAAATATGCTGTGTGTTTCCCTTCAGAAATGGAGTTAAATCCCAGGCTCTGTGTCTTCCTACATGCAAGACTTCGTTTCAGGTAAGGGCAGTCACTTTTCTGCTCAAACTACATCGTTCACGAAGCTCAAACGTTTCTCATCTTAATTGACAAGCATTGGATGTTAGAGGACCAGTGTTTTGTATCAGTTTCAGAAGAAGAGTTGGACTAGATATCGTCCATATGTGTAGGAAACACCTTTCTTTTGTTCTCAGCACACTCACGTTTCCTGCTGGCTTAGAGACTTTAGAAAGCAACAGCGTGCTTCTCGCTCTAAAGCAGAGTGTGATCCATGGATGAGAACTATGCTGTGTGTTTCCCTTCAGAAATGGCGTTAAATCCCAGGCTGTGTGTCTTCCTACAAGCAAGACTTCATTTCAGGTAACGGCAGTCACTATTCAGCTCAAACGAACTACATCGTTCACTGAGCTCACACATTTCTCTTGTTCACAGACAAGCATTGGATGTTAGAGGACCAGTGCTTTGTATCAGTTTAAGAAGGAGAGTTGGACAAGATATGGTCCGTATGTGTAGGAAACACTGTTCTTTTGTTCTGAGCACACTCACGTTTCCTGCTGTCTTAGAGACTCTGGAAAGCAAGAGCGTGCTTCTAGTTCTAAAGCAGAGTGTGATCAATGGATGAGAACACTGCTGTGTGTTTCACTTCAGAAATCGAGTTAAATCCCAGGCTCTGAATCTTCCTACAAGCAAGACTTCGTTTCAGGTAAGGGCAGTCACTTTTCTGCTCAAACGAACTACATCGTTCACGAAGATCACACGTTTCTCAACTTAACTGACAAGCATTGGATGTTAGAGGACCAGTGCATTGTGCCAGTTTCAGAAGCAGATTTGGACTACATATGGTCCGTATGTGTACGAATCACCGTTCTTTTGTTCTGGGCACACTCAGATTACCTGCTGTATTAGAGACTCTAGAAAGCAAGAGCATGCTTCTTGCTCTAAAGCAGAGTGTGATCCATAGATGAGAAGTATGCTGTGTGTTTCCATTCAGAAAGGGAGTTAAATCCCAGGCTCTGTGTCTTCCTACAAGCAAGACTTCTTTTCAGGTAAGGGCAGTCACTTTTCAGCTCAAACGAACGACATCGTTCACGGAGTTCACACGTTTCTCATCTTAACAGACAAGCATTGGATGTTAGAGGACCAGTGCTTTGTATCAGTTTCAGAAGCATAGTTGGACTAGATATGATCCGTATGTATAGGAAACACCGTTCTTTTGTTCTCAGCAAACACACATTTCCTGCTGTCTTAGAGACTCTAGAAAGCACGATCGTGCTTCTTCTTCTAAAGCAGAGTGTGATCAATGGATGAGAACACTGCTTTGTGTTTCACTTCAGAAATGGAGTTCAATCCCATGCTCTGAGTCTTCCTACAAGCAAGACTTCGTTTCAGGTTAGGGCAGTCACTTTTCTGCTCAAAGGAACTACATCCTTCACGAAGCTCACACGTTTCTCATCTTAACTGACAACCATTGGATGTTAGAGGACCAGTGCATTGTATCAGTTTCAGAAGAAGATTTGGACTACATAGAGTCCGTATGTGTAGGAAACACCGTTTTTTTGTTCTGGGCACACTCAGATTTCCTGCTGTATTAGAGAATCTAGAAAGCAAGAGCGTGCTTCTTGCTTTAAAGTAGAGTGTGATCCATGGATGAGAAATATGCTGTGTGTTTCCCTTCAGAAATGGAGTTAAATCCCAGGCTCTGTGTCTTCCTACAGGCAAGACTTCGTTTCAGGTAAGGGCAGTCACTTTTCTGCTCAAACTACATCGTTCACGAAGCTCAAACGTTTCTCATCTTAATTGACAAGCATTGGATGTTAGAGGACCAGTATTTTGTATCAGTTTCAGAAGAAGAGTTGGACTAGATATCGTCCATATGTGTAGGAAACACCTTTCTTTTGTTCTCAGCACACTCACGTTTCCTACTGGCTTAGAGACTTTAGAAAGCAAGAGCGTGCTTCTCGCTCTAAAGCAGAGTGTGATCCATGGATGAGAACTATGCAGTGTGTTTCCCTTCAGAAATGGCGTTAAATCCCAGGCTGTGTGTCTTCCTACAAGCAAGACTTCATTTCAGGTAACGGCAGTCACTATTCAGCTCAAACGAACTACATCGTTCACTGAGCTCACACATTTCTCTTGTTCACAGACAAGCATTGGATGTTAGAGGACCAGTGCTTTGTATCAGTTTAAGAAGGAGAGTTGGACAAGATATGGTCCGTATGTGTAGGAAACACTGTTCTTTTGTTCTGAGCACACTCACGTTTCCTGCTGTCTTAGAGACTCTGGAAAGCAAGAGCGTGCTTCTAGTTCTAAAGCAGAGTGTGATCAATGGATGAGAACACTGCTGTGTGTTTCACTTCAGAAATCGAGTTAAATCCCAGGCTCTGGTTCTTCCTACAAGCAAGACTTCGTTTCAGGTAAGGGCAGTCACTTTTCTGCTCAAACGAACTACATCGTTCACGAAGATCACATGTTTCTCAACTTAACTGACAAGCATTGGATGTTAGAGGACCAGTGCATTGTGCCAGTTTCAGAAGCAGATTTGGACTACATATGGTCCGTATGTGTACGAATCACCATTCTTTTGTTCTGGGCACACTCAGATTACCTGCTGTATTAGAGACTCTAGAAAGCAAGAGCATGCTTCTTGCTCTAAAGCAGAGTGTGATCCATAGATGAGAAGTATGCTGTGTGTTTCCATTCAGAAAGGGAGTGAAATCCCAGGCTCTGTGTCTTCCTACAAGCAAGACTTCTTTTCAGGTAAGGGCAGTCACTTTTCAGCTCAAACGAACTACATCGTTCACGAAGCTCACACGTTTCTCATCTTAACAGACAAGCATTGTATGTTAGAGGACCAGTGCTTTGTATCAGTTTCAGAAGCAGAGTTGAACTAGATATGGTCCGTATGTTTAGGAAACACAGTTCTTTTGTTCTCAGCACACACACGTTTCTTGCTGTTTTAGATACTCTAGAAAGCAAGAGCTTGGTTCTTGTTCTAATGCAGAGTGTGATCAATGGATGATTACACTGCTGTGTGATACACTTCAGAAATGGAGTTAAATCCCAGGCTCTGAGTCTTCCTACAAGCAAGACTTCGTTTCAGGTAAGGGCAGTCTCTTTTCTGCTCAAACGAACTACATCTTTCACGAAGCTCACACGTTTCTCATCTTACTGGCAAGCATTGGATGTTAGCGGGTCAGTGCTTTGTATCAGTTTCAGAATAAGTGTTGGACTAGATATGGTCAGTACGTGTAGGAAACTCCGTTCTATTGTTCTCAGCACACTCACGTTTCCTGCTGTGTTAGAGACTCCAGAAAGCAAGAGCGTGCTTCTCGCTCTAAAAGAGAGTGTGATCCATGGATGAGAACTATGCTGTGTGTTTCCCTTCAGAGATGGAGTTAAATCCCAGGCTCTGGGTCTTAGTACAAGCAAGAATTCGTTTCAGGTAAGGGCAGTCACTTTTCAGCTCAAAGGAACTACATCATTCACAAAGCTCAAACGTTTCTCAACTTAACTGACAAGCATATGATGTTAGAGGACCAGTGCTTTGTATCAGTTTCAGAAGCAGAGTTGCACTAGATATGGTCCGTATGTGTAGGAAACAGCGTTCTTTTGTTCTCAGCACACTCACGTTTCCTGATGTCTTAGAGACTCTAGAAAGCAAGAGCGTGATTCTTGTTCTAAAGCAGAGTGTGATCAATGGATGAATACACTGCTGTGTGTTTCACTTCAGAAATGGAGTTAAATCCCAGGCTCTGAGTCTTCCAACAACAAGACTTCGTTTCAGGTAAGGGCAGTCACTATTCAGCTCAAACGAACTACATCGTTCACTGAGCACACACATTTCTCTTGTTAACAGACAAGCATTGGATGTTAGAGGACCAGTTCTTTGTATCAGTTTAAGAAGGAGAGTTGGACAAGATATGGTCCGTATGTGTAGGAAACACTGTTCTTTTGTTCTGAGCACACTCACGTTTCCTGCTGTCTTAGAGACTCTAGAAAGCAAGAGCGTGCATCTAGTTCTAAAGCAGAGTGTGATCAATGGATGAGAACACTGCTGTGTGTTTCACTTCAGAAATGGAGTTAAATCCCAGGCTCTGTGTCTTCCAACAAGCAAGACTTCATTTCAGGTAAGGGCAGTCACTTTTCTGCTCAAACGAACTACATCGTTCACGAAGATCACACGTTTCTCATCTTAACTGACAAGCATTGGATGTTAGAGGACTAGTGCATTGTACCAGTTTCAGAAGCAGATTTGGACTACATATGGTCCGTATGTGTAGGAATCACCGTTCTTTTGTTCTGGGCACACTCAGATTACCTGCTGTATTAGAGACTAGAAAGCAAGAGCGTGCTTCTCGCTCTAAAGCAGAGTGTGATCCATGGATTAGAACTCTGCTGTGTGTTTCCCTTCAGAGATGGAGTTAAATCCCAGGCTCTGGGTCTTAGTACAAGCAAGAATTCGTTTCAGGTAAGGGCAGTCACTTTTCAGCTCAAACGAACTACATCGTTCATGAAGCTCACACGTTTCCCATCTTAACTGACAAGCATTGGATGTTAGAGGACCAGTGCATTGTACCAGTTTCAGAAGCAGATTTGGACTACATATGGTCCGTATGTGTAGGAATCACCGTTCTTTTGTTCTGGGCACACTCAGATTACCTGCTGTATTAGAGACTAGAAAGCAAGAGCGTGCTTCTCGCTCTAAAGCAGAGTGTGATCCATGGATTAGAACTCTGCTGTGTGTTTCCCTTCAGAGATGGAGTTAAATCCCAGGCTCTGGGTCTTAGTACAAGCAAGAATTCGTTTCAGGTAAGGGCAGTCACTTTTCAGCTCAAACGAACTACATCGTTCATGAAGCTCACACGTTTCCCATGTTAACTGACAAGCATTGTATGTTAGAGGACCAGTGCTTTGTATCAGTTTCAGAAGCAGAGTTGAACTAGATATGGTCCGTATGTTTAGGAAACACAGTTCTTTTGTTCTCAGCACACACACGTTTCCTGCTGTCTTAGAGACTCTAGAAAGCAAGAGCGTGATTCTTGTTCTAAAGCAGAGTGTGATCAATGGATGAATACACTGCTGTGTGATACACTTCAGAAATGGAGTTAAATCCCAGGCTCTGAGTCTTCCTACAAGCAAGACTTCGTTTCAGGTAAGGGCAGTCTCTTTTCTGCTCAAAAGAACTACATCTTTCACAAAGCTCACACGTTTCTCATCTTACTGGCAAGCATTGGATGTTAGCGGGTCAGTGCTTTGTATCAGTTTCAGAAGCAGAGTTGGACTAGATATGGTCCGTATGTGTAGGAAACTCCGTTCTATTGTTCTCAGCACACTCACGTTTCCTGCTGTCTTAGAGACTCCAGAAATCAAGAGCGTGCTTCTCGCTCTAAAGCAGAGTGTGATCCATGGATGAGAACTATGCTGTGTGTTTCCCTTCAGAGATGGAGTTAAATCCCAGGCTCTGGGTCTTAGTACAAGCAAGAATTCGTTTCAGGTAAGGGCAGTCACTTTTCAGCTCAAAGGAACTACATCATTCACAAAGCTCAAACGTTTCTCATCTTAACTGACAAGCATAGGATGTTAGAGGACCAGTGCTTTGTATCAGTTTCAGAAGCAGAGTTGGACTAGATATGGTCCGTATGTGTAGGAAACAGCGTTCTTTTGTTCTCACCACACTCACGTTTCCTGCTGTCTTAGAGACTCTAGAAAGCAAGAGCGTGATTCTTGTTCTAAAGCAGAGTGTGATCAATGGATGAATACACTGCTGTGTGTTTCACTTCAGAAATGGAGTTAAATCCCAGGCTCTGTGTCTTCCTACAAGCAAGACTTCTTTTCAGGTAAGGGCAGACACTTTTCAGCTCAAACGAACTACATCGTTCACGGAGTTCACACGTTTCTCATCTTAACAGACAAGCATTGGATGTTAGAGGACCAGTGCTTTGTATCAGTTTCAGAAGCATAGTTGGACTAGATATGATCCGTATGTATAGGAAACACCGTTCTTTTGTTCTCAGCAAACTCACGTTTCCTGCTGTCTTAGAGACTCTAGAAAGCACGATCGTGCTTCTTCTTCTAAAGCAGAGTGTGATCAATGGATGAGAACACTGCTTTGTGTTTCACTTCAGAAATGGAGTTCAATCCCATGCTCTGAGTCTTCCTACAAACAAGACTTCGTTTCAGGTTAGGGCAGTCACTTTTCTGCTCAAAGGAACTACATCCTTCACGAAGCTCACACGTTTCTCATCTTAACTGACAACCATTGGATGTTAGAGGACCAGTGAATTGTATCAGTTTCAGAAGAAGATTTGGACTACATATAGTCCGTATGTGTAGGAAACACCGTTTTTTTGTTCTGGGCACACTCAGATTTCCTGCTGTATTAGAGAATCTAGAAAGCAAGAGCGTGCTTCTTGCTTTAAAGTAGAGTGTGATCCATGGATGAGAAATATGCTGTGTGTTTCCCTTCAGAAATGGAGTTAAATCCCTGGCTCTGTGTCTTCCTACAGGCAAGACTTCGTTTCAGGTAAGGGCAGTCACTTTTCTGCTCAAACTACATCGTTCACGAAGCTCAAACGTTTCTCATCTTAATTGACAAGCATTGGATGTTAGAGGACCAGTGTTTTGTATCAGTTTCAGAAGAAGAGTTGGACTAGATATCGTCCATATGTGTAGGAAACACCTTTCTTTTGTTCTCAGCACACTCACGTTTCCTACTGGCTTAGAGACTTTAGAAAGCAAGAGCGTGCTTCTCGCTCTAAAGCAGAGTGTGATCCATGGATGAGAACTATGCTGTGTGTTTCCCTTCAGAAATGGCGTTAAATCCCAGGCTGTGTGTCTTCCTACAAGCAAGACTTCATTTCAGGTAACGGCAGTCACTATTCAGCTCAAACGAACTACATCGTTCACTGAGCTCACACATTTCTCTTGTTCACAGACAAGCATTGGATGTTAGAGGACCAGTGCTTTGTATCAGTTTAAGAAGGAGAGTTGGACAAGATATGGTCCGTATGTGTAGGAAACACTGTTCTTTTGTTCTGAGCACACTCACGTTTCCTGCTGTCTTAGAGACTCTGGAAAGCAAGAGCGTGCTTCTAGTTCTAAAGCAGAGTGTGATCAATGGATGAGAACACTGCTGTGTGTTTAACTTCAGAAATCGAGTTAAATCCCAGGCTCTGAGTCTTCCTACAAGCAAGTCTTCGTTTCAGGTAAGGGCAGTCACTTTTCTGCTCAAACGAACTACATCGTTCACTGAGCTCACACATTTCTCTTGTTAACAGACAAGCATTGGATGTTAGAGGACCAGTGCTTTGTATCAGTTTAAGAAGGAGAGTTGGACAAGATATGGTCCGTATGTGTAGGAAACACTGTTCTTTTGTTCTGAGCACACTCACGTTTCCTGCTGTCTTAGAGACTCTAGAAAGCAAGAGCGTGCATCTAGTTCTAAAGCAGAGTGTGATCAATGGATGTAACACTGCTGTGTGTTTCACTTCAGAAATGGAGTTAAATCCCAGGCTCTGTGTCTTCCTACAAGCAAGACTTCGTTTAAGGTAAGGGCATTCATTTTCTGCTCAAACGAAATACATCGTTCATGAAGCTCACATGTTTCCCATCTTAACTGTCAAGCATTGGATGTTAGAGGACCAGTGCTTTGTATCAGTTTCAGAAGAAGAGAAGGACTAGATATGGTCCGTATATGTAGGAAACACCGTTCTTTTGTTCTCAGCACACTCACGTTTCCTGCTCTGATAGAGACTCCAGAAAACAAGAGCGTGCTTCTTGTTCTAAAGCAGAGTGCGATCAAAGAATGACTACACTGCTGTGTGTTTCACTACAGAAATGGAGTTAAATCCCAGGCTCTGAGTCTTCCTACACACAAGACTTCGATTCAGATAAGGACAGTCACTTTTCTGCTCAAACGAACTACATCGTCCACCAAGATCACACGTTTGTCATCTTAACTGACAAGCATTGGATGTTAGAGGGTCAATGCTTTGTATCAGTTTCAGAAGCACAGTTGAACTAGATATGGTCCGTATGTGTAGGAAACACCGTTCTTCTGTTCTCAGCACACTCACGTTTCCTGCTGTCTTAGACACTTTAGAAAGCAAGAGCGTGCTTCTTGTTCTAAAGCAGAGTTTGATCAATGGATGATTACACTGCTGTGTGTTTTACTTCATAAATGGAGTTAAATCCCAGGCTCTGAGTCTTCCTACAAACAAGACTTCAATTCAGGTAAGGGCATTCACTTTTCAGTTCAAAGGACCTACATCATTCACTAAGCTCACACGTTTCTCATCTTAACTGACAAGCATTGGATGTTAGAGGACCAGTGCTTTGTATCACTTTCAGAAGCAGAGTTGGACTAGATATGGTCCGTATGTGTAGGAAACACCGTTCTTCTGTTCTCAGCACACTCACGTTTCCTGCTGTCTTAGACAATTTAGAAAGCAAGAGCGTGCTTCTTGTTCTAAAGCAGAGTTTGATCAATGGATGATTACACTGCTGTGTGTTTTACTTCATAAATGGAGTTAAATCCCAGGCTCTGAGTCTTGCTACAAGCAAGACTTCAATTCAGGTAAGGGCAGTCACTTTTCAGTTCAAAGGACCTACATCATTCACTAAGCTCACACGTTTCTCATCTTAACTGACAAGCATTGGATGTTAGAGGACCAGTGCTTTGTATCACTTTCAGAAGCAGAGTTGGACTAGATATGGTCCGTATATGTAGGAAACACTGTTCTTTTGTTCTCAGCACACTCACGTTTCCTGCTGTTTTAGAGACTGTAGAAAGCAAGAGCGTGCTTCTCGCTCTAAAGCAGAGTGTGATCCATGGATGAGAACTATGCTGTGTGTTTCCCTTCAGAAAAGGAGTTAAATCCCAGGCTCTGTGTCTTCCTACAAGCAAGACTTCGTTTCAGGTAAGGGCAGTCACTTTTCAGCTCAAACGAACGACATCGTTCACGGAGTTCACACGTTTCTCATCTTAACAGACAAGCATTGGATGTTAGAGGACCAGTGCTTTGTATCAGTTTCAGAAGCATAGTTGGACTAGATATGGTCCGTATGTATAGGAAACACCGTTCTTTTGTTCTCAGCAAACTCACGTTTCCTGCTGTCTTAGAGACTCTAGAAAGCACGATCGTGCTTCTTCTTCTAAAGCAGAGTGTGATCAATGGATGAGAACACTGCTTTGTGTTTCACTTCAGAAATGGAGTTCAATCCCATGCTCTGAGTCTTCCTACAAGCAAGACTTCGTTTCAGGTTAGGGCAGTCACGTTTCTGCTCAAAGGAACTACATCCTTCACGAAGCTCACACGTTTCTCATCTTAACTGACAACCATTGGATGTTAGAGGACCAGTGCATTGTATCAGTTTCAGAAGAAGTTTTGGACTACATATAGTCCGTATGTGTAGGAAACACCGTTTTTTTGTTCTGGGCACACTCAGATTTCCTGCTGTATTAGAGAATCTAGAAAGCAAGAGCGTGCTTCTTGCTTTAAAGTAGAGTGTGATCCATGGATGAGAAATATGCTGTGTGTTTCCCTTCAGAAATGGAGTTAAATCCCAGGCTCTGTGTCTTCCTACAGGCAAGACTTCGTTTCAGGTAAGGGCAGTCACTTTTCTGCTCAAACTACATCGTTCACGAAGCTCAAACGTTTCTCATCTTAATTGACAAGCATTGGATGTTAGAGGACCAGTGTTTTGTATCAGTTTCAGAAGAAGAGTTGGACTAGATATCGTCCATATGTGTAGGAAACACCTTTCTTTTGTTCTCAGCACACTCACGTTTCCTGCTGGCTTAGAGACTTTAGAAAGCAAGAGCGTGCTTCTCGCTCTAAAGCAGAGTGTGATCCATGGATGAGAACTATGCTGTGTGTTTCCCTTCAGAAATGGCGTTAAATCCCAGGCTGTGTGTCTTCCTACAAGCAAGACTTCATTTCAGGTAACGGCAGTCACTATTCAGCTCAAACGAACTACATCGTTCACTGAGCTCACACATTTCTCTTGTTCACAGACAAGCATTGGATGTTAGAGGACCAGTGCTTTGTATCAGTTTAAGAAGGAGAGTTGGACAAGATATGGTCCGTATGTGTAGGAAACACTGTTCTTTTGTTCTGAGCACACTCACGTTTCCTGCTGTCTTAGAGACTCTGGAAAGCAAGAGCGTGCTTCTAGTTCTAAAGCAGAGTGTGATCAATGGATGAGAACACTGCTGTGTGTTTCACTTCAGAAATCGAGTTAAATCCCAGGCTCTGAATCTTCCTACAAGCAAGACTTCGTTTCAGGTAAGGGCAGTCACTTTTCTGCTCAAACGAACTACATCGTTCACGAAGATCACACGTTTCTCAACTTAACTGACAAGCATTGGATGTTAGAGGACCAGTGCATTGTGCCAGTTTCAGAAGCAGATTTGGACTACATATGGTCCGTATGTGTACGAATAACCGTTCTTTTGTTCTGGGCACACTCAGATTACCTGCTGTATTAGAGACTCTAGAAAGCAAGAGCATGCTTCTTGCTCTAAAGCAGAGTGTGATCCATAGATGAGAAGTATGCTGTGTGTTTCCATTCAGAAAGGGAGTTAAATCCCAGGCTCTGTGTCTTCCTACAAGCAAGACTTCTTTTCAGGTAAGGGCAGTCACTTTTCAGCTCAAACGAACGACATCGTTCACGGAGTTCACACGTTTCTCATCTTAACAGACAAGCATTGGATGTTAGAGGACCAGTGCTTTGTATCAGTTTCAGAAGCATAGTTGGACTAGATATGATCCGTATGTATAGGAAACACCGTTCTTTTGTTCTCAGCAAACACACATTTCCTGCTGTCTTAGAGACTCTAGAAAGCACGATCGTGCTTCTTCTTCTAAAGCAGAGTGTGATCAATGGATGAGAACACTGCTTTGTGTTTCACTTCAGAAATGGAGTTCAATCCCATGCTCTGAGTCTTCCTACAAGCAAGACTTCGTTTCAGGTTAGGGCAGTCACTTTTCTGCTCAAAGGAACTACATCCTTCACGAAGCTCACACGTTTCTCATCTTAACTGACAACCATTGGATGTTAGAGGACCAGTGCATTGTATCAGTTTCAGAAGAAGATTTGGACTACATAGAGTCCGTATGTGTAGGAAACACCGTTTTTTTGTTCTGGGCACACTCAGATTTCCTGCTGTATTAGAGAATCTAGAAAGCAAGAGCGTGCTTCTTGCTTTAAAGTAGAGTGTGATCCATGGATGAGAAATATGCTGTGTGTTTCCCTTCAGAAATGGAGTTAAATCCCAGGCTCTGTGTCTTCCTACAGGCAAGACTTCGTTTCAGGTAAGGGCAGTCACTTTTCTGCTCAAACTACATCGTTCACGAAGCTCAAACGTTTCTCATCTTAATTGACAAGCATTGGATGTTAGAGGACCAGTGTTTTGTATCAGTTTCAGAAGAAGAGTTGGACTAGATATCGTCCATATGTGTAGGAAACACCTTTCTTTTGTTCTCAGCACACTCACGTTTCCTACTGGCTTAGAGACTTTAGAAAGCAAGAGCGTGCTTCTCGCTCTAAAGCAGAGTGTGATCCATGGATGAGAACTATGCAGTGTGTTTCCCTTCAGAAATGGCGTTAAATCCCAGGCTGTGTGTCTTCCTACAAGCAAGACTTCATTTCAGGTAACGGCAGTCACTATTCAGCTCAAACGAACTACATCGTTCACGAAGCTCACACGTTTCTCATCTTAACAGACAAGCATTGGATGTTAGAGGACCAGTGCTTTGTATCAGTTTCAGAAGCAGAGTTGAACTAGATATGGTCCGTATGTTTAGGAAACACAGTTCTTTTGTTCTCAGCACACACACGTTTCCTGCTGTCTTAGATACTCTAGAAAGCAAGAGCTTGGTTCTTGTTCTAAAGCAGAGTGTGATCAATGGATGATTACACTGCTGTGTGATACACTTCAGAAATGGAGTTAAATCCCAGGCTCTGAGTCTTCCTACAAGCAAGACTTCGTTTCAGGTAAGGGCAGTCTCTTTTCTGCTCAAACGAACTACATCTTTCACGAAGCTCACACGTTTCTCATCTTACTGGCAAGCATTGGATGTTAGCGGGTCAGTGCTTTGTATCAGTTTCAGAATAAGTGTTGGACTAGATATGGTCAGTACGTGTAGGAAACTCCGTTCTATTGTTCTCAGCACACTCACGTTTCCTGCTGTGTTAGAGACTCCAGAAAGCAAGAGCGTGCTTCTCGCTCTAAAAGAGAGTGTGATCCATGGATGAGAACTATGCTGTGTGTTTCCCTTCAGAGATGGAGTTAAATCCCAGGCTCTGGGTCTTAGTACAAGCAAGAATTCGTTTCAGGTAAGGGCAGTCACTTTTCAGCTCAAAGGAACTACATCATTCACAAAGCTCAAACGTTTCTCAACTTAACTGACAAGCATAGGATGTTAGAGGACCAGTGCTTTGTATCAGTTTCAGAAGCAGAGTTGCACTAGATATGGTCTGTATGTGTAGGAAACAGCGTTCTTTTGTTCTCAGCACACTCACGTTTCCTGCTGTCTTAGAGACTCTAGAAAGCAAGAGCGTGATTCTTGTTCTAAAGCAGAGTGTGATCAATGGATGAATACACTGCTGTGTGTTTCCCTTCAGAAATGGCGTTAAATCCCAGGCTCTGAGTCTTCCAACAACAAGAATTCGTTTCAGGTAAGGGCAGTCACTATTCAGCTCAAACGAACTACATCGTTCACTGAGCTCACACATTTCTCTTGTTAACAGACAAGCATTGGATGTTAGAGGACCAGTTCTTTGTATCAGTTTAAGAAGGAGAGTTGGACAAGATATGGTCCGTATGTGTAGGAAACACTGTTCTTTTGTTCTGAGCACACTCACGTTTCCTGCTGTCTTAGAGACTCTAGAAAGCAAGAGCGTGCATCTAGTTCTAAAGCAGAGTGTGATCAATGGATGAGAACACTGCTGTGTGTTTCACTTCAGAAATGGAGTTAAATCCCAGGCTCTGTGTCTTCCAACAAGCAAGACTTCATTTCAGGTAAGGGCAGTCACTTTTCTGCTCAAACGAACTACATCGTTCACGAAGATCACACGTTTCTCATCTTAACTGACAAGCATTGGATGTTAGAGGACTAGTGCATTGTACCAGTTTCAGAAGCAGATTTGGACTACATATGGTCCGTATGTGTAGGAATCACTGTTCTTTTGTTCTGGGCACACTCAGATTACCTGCTGTATTAGAGACTAGAAAGCAAGAGCGTGCTTCTCGCTCTAAAGCAGAGTGTGATCCATGGATTAGAACTCTGCTGTGTGTTTCCCTTCAGAGATGGAGTTAAATCCCAGGCTCTGGGTCTTAGTACAAGCAAGAATTCGTTTCAGGTAAGGGCAGTCACTTTTCAGCTCAAACGAACTACATCGTTCATGAAGCTCACACGTTTCCCATCTTAACTGACAAGCATTGGATGTTAGAGGACCAGTGCATTGTACCAGTTTCAGAAGCAGATTTGGACTACATATGGTCCGTATGTGTAGGAATCACCATTCTTTTGTTCTGGGCACACTCAGATTACCTGCTGTATTAGAGACTAGAAAGCAAGAGCGTGCTTCTCGCTCTAAAGCAGAGTGTGATCCATGGATTAGAACTCTGCTGTGTGTTTCCCTTCAGAGATGGAGTTAAATCCCAGGCTCTGGGTCTTAGTACAAGCAAGAATTCGTTTCAGGTAAGGGCATTCACTTTTCAGCTCAAACGAACTACATCGTTCATGAAGCTCACACGTTTCCCATGTTAACTGACAAGCATTGGATGTTAGAGGACCAGTGCTTTGTATCAGTTTCAGAAAAAGAGTTGGACTAGATATGGTCCGTATATGTAGGAATCACCGTTCTTTTGTACTCAGCACACTCACGTTTCCTGCTGTGTTAGAGACTCCAGAAAGCAAGAGCGTGCTTCTCGCTCTAAAGCAGAGTGTGATCCATGGATGAGAAGTATGCTGTGTGTTTCCCGTCAGAAATGGAGTTAAATCCCAATCTCTGTGTCTTCCTACAAGAAAGACTTCGTTTCAGGTAACGGCAGTCACTTTTCAGTTCAAAGGAACTACATCATTCTCAAAGCTCACACATTTCTCATCTTAACTGACAAGCATTGGATGTTAGAGGACCAGTGCTTTGTGTCAGTTTCAGAAACAGAGTTGGACTAGATATGGTCCAAATATGTAGAAAACACCGTTCTTTTGTTCTCAGCACACTCATGTTTCCTGCTGTGTTAGAGACTCCAGAAAGCAAGAGCGTGCTTCTGGCTCTAAAGCAGAGTGTGATCCATGGATTAGAACTCTGCTGTGTGTTTCCCTTCAGAGATGGAGTTAAATCCCAGGCTCTGTGTCTTACTACAAGCAAGACTTCGTTACAGGTGAGGGCACTCACTTTTCAGTTCAAAGGAACTACATCATTCTCAAAGCTCACACGTTTCTCATCTTAACTGAAAAGCATTGGATGTTAGAGGCCCAGTGCTTTGTGTCAGTTTCAGAAAGAGAGTTGGACTAGATATGTCCGTATGTGTAGGAAACACCGTTCTTTTGTTCTCAGCACACACACACGTTTCCTGCTGTCTTAGAGACTCCACAAAGCAAGAGCGTGCTTCTTGTTCTAAAGCAGAGTATGATCAATGGATGTAACACTGCTGTGTGTTTCACTTCAGAAATGGAGTTAAATCCCAGGCTCTGTGTCTTCCTACAAGCAAGACTTCGTTTAAGGTAAGGGCATTCACTTTTCTGCTCAAACGAACTACATCGTTCATGAAGCTCACATGTTTCCCATCTTAACTGACAAGCATTGGATGTTAGAGGACCAGTGCTTTGTATCAGTTTCAGAAGAAGAGAAGGACTAGATGTGGTCCGTATATGTAGGAAACACCGTTCTTTTTTTCTCAGCACACTCACGTTTCCTGCTCTGATAGAGACTCCAGAAAACAAGAGCGTGCTTCTTGTTCTAAAGCAGAGTGCGATCAAAGAATGACTACAGTGCTGTGTGTTTCACTACAGAAATGGAGTTAAATCCCAGGCTCTGAGTCTTCCTACACACAAGACTTCGATTCAGATAAGGACAGTCACTTTTCTGCTCAAACGAACTACATCGTCCACAAAGATCACACGTTTGTCATCTTAACTGACAAGCATTGGATGTTAGAGGGTCAATGCTTTGTATCAGTTTCAGAAGCAGAGTTGAACTAGATATGGTCCGTATGTGTAGGAAACACCGTTCTTCTGTTCTCAGCACACTCACGTTTCCTGCTGTCTTAGACACTTTAGAAAGCAAGAGCGTGCTTCTTGTTCTAAAGCAGAGTTTGATCAATGGATGATTACACTGCTGTGTGTTTTACTTCATAAATGGAGTTAAATCCCAGGCTCTGAGTCTTCCTACAAGCAAGACTTCAATTCAGGTAAGGGCAGTCACTTTTCAGTTCAAAGGACCTACATCATTCACTAAACTCACACGTTTCTCATCTTAACTGACAAGCATTGGATGTTAGAGGACCAGTGCTTTGTATCACTTTCAGAAGCAGAGTTGGACTAGATATGGTCCGTATATGTAGGAAACACTGTTCTTTTGTTCTCAGCACACTCACGTTTCCTGCTGTGTTAGAGACTGTAGAAAGCAAGAGCGTGCTTCTCGCTCTAAAGCAGAGTGTGATCCATGGATGAGAACTATGCTGTGTGTTTCCCTTCAGTAAAGGAGTTAAATCCCAGGCTCTGTGTCTTCCTACAAGCAAGACTTCGTTTCAGGTAAGGGCAGTCACTTTTCAGCTCAAACGAACGACATCGTTCACGGAGTTCACACGTTTCTCATCTTAACAGACAAGCATTGGATGTTAGAGGACCAGTGCTTTGTATCAGTTTCAGAAGCATAGTTGGACTAGATATGGTCCGTATGTATAGGAAACACCGTTCTTTTGTTCTCAGCAAACTCACGTTTCCTGCTGTCTTAGAGACTCTAGAAAGCACGATCGTGCTTCTTCTTCTAAAGCAGAGTGTGATCAATGGATGAGAACACTGCTTTGTGTTTCACTTCAGAAATGGAGTTCAATCCCATGCTCTGAGTCTTCCTACAAGCAAGACTTCGTTTCAGGTTAGGGCAGTCACTTTTCTGCTCAAAGGAACTACATCCTTCACGAAGCTCACACGTTTCTCATCTTAACTGACAACCATTGGATGTTAGAGGACCAGTGCATTGTATCAGTTTCAGAAGAAGATTTGGACTACATATAGTCCGTATGTGTAGAAAACTCCGTTTTTTTGTTCTGGGCACACTCAGATTTCCTGCTGTATTAGAGAATCTAGAAAGCAAGAGCGTGCTTCTTGCTTTAAAGTAGAGTGTGATCCATGGATGAGAAATATGCTGTGTGTTTCCCTTCAGAAATGGAGTTAAATCCCAGGCTCTGTGTCTTCCTACATGCAAGACTTCGTTTCAGGTAAGGGCAGTCACTTTTCTGCTCAAACTACATCGTTCACGAAGCTCAAACGTTTCTCATCTTAATTGACAAGCATTGGATGTTAGAGGACCAGTGTTTTGTATCAGTTTCAGAAGAAGAGTTGGACTAGATATCGTCCATATGTGTAGGAAACACCTTTCTTTTGTTCTCAGCACACTCACGTTTCCTGCTGGCTTAGAGACTTTAGAAAGCAAGAGCGTTCTTCTCGCTCTAAAGCAGAGTGTGATCCATGGATGAGAACTATGCTGTGTGTTTCCCTTCAGAAATGGCGTTAAAACCCAGGCTGTGTGTCTTCCTACAAGCAAGACTTCATTTCAGGTAACGGCAGTCACTATTCAGCTCAAACGAACTACATCGTTCACTGAGCTCACACATTTCTCTTGTTCACAGACAAGCATTGGATGTTAGAGGACCAGTGCTTTGTATCAGTTTCAGAAAAAGAGTTGGACTAGATATGGTCCGTATATGTAGGAATCACGTTCTTTTGTACTCAGCACACTCATGTTTCCTGCTGTGTTAGAGACTCCAGAAAGCAAGAGCGTGCTTCTCGCTCTAAAGCAGAGTGTGATCCATGGATGAGAAGTATGCTGTGTGTTTCCCGTCAGAAATGGAGTTAAATCCCAATCTCTGTGTCTTCCTACAAGAAAGACTTCGTTTCAGGTAACGGCAGTAACTTTTCAGTTCAAAGGAACTACATCATTCTCAAAGCTCACACATTTCTCATCTTAACTGACAAGCATTGGATGTTAGAGGACCAGTGCTTTGTGTCAGTTTCAGAAACAGAGTTGGACTAGATATGGTCCAAATATGTAGAAAACACCGTTCTTTTGTTCTCAGCACACTCATGTTTCCTGCTGTGTTAGAGACTCCAGAAAGCAAGAGCGTGCTTCTGGCTCTAAAGCAGAGTGTGATCCATGGATTAGAACTCTGCTGTGTGTTTCCCTTCAGAGATGGAGTTAAATCCCAGGCTCTGTGTCTTACTACAAGCAAGACTTCGTTACAGGTGAGGGCACTCACTTTTCAGTTCAAAGGAACTACATCATTCTCAAAGCTCACACGTTTCTCATCTTAACTGAAAAGCATTGGATGTTAGAGGCCCAGTGCTTTGTGTCAGTTTCAGAAGCATAGTTGGACTAGATATGGTCCGTATGTATAGGAAACACCGTTCTTTTATTCTCAGCAAACTCACGTTTCCTGCTGTCTTAGAGACTCTAGAAAGCACGATCGTGCTTCTTCTTCTAAAGCAGAGTGTGATCAATGGATGAGAACACTGCTTTGTGTTTCACTTCAGAAATGGAGTTCAATCCCATGCTCTGAGTCTTCCTACAAGCAAGACTTCGTTTCAGGTTAGGGCAGTCACTTTTCTGCTCAAAGGAACTACATCCTTCACGAAGCTCACACGTTTCTCATCTTAACTGACAACCATTGGATGTTAGAGGACCAGTGCATTGTATCAGTTTCAGAAGAAGATTTGGACTACATATAGTCCGTATGTGTAGGAAACACCGTTTTTTTGTTCTGGGCACACTCAGATTTCCTGCTGTATTAGAGAATCTAGAAAGCAAGAGCGTGCTTCTTGCTTTAAAGTAGAGTGTGATCCATGGATGAGAAATATGCTGTGTGTTTCCCTTCAGAAATGGAGTTAAATCCCAGGCTCTGTGTCTTCCTACATGCAAGACTTCGTTTCAGGTAAGGGCAGTCACTTTTCTGCTCAAACTACATCGTTCACGAAGCTCAAACGTTTCTCATCTTAATTGACAAGCATTGGATGTTAGAGGACCAGTGTTTTGTATCAGTTTCAGAAGAAGAGTTGGACTAGATATCGTCCATATGTGTAGGAAACACCTTTCTTTTGTTCTCAGCACACTCACGTTTCCTGCTGGCTTAGAGACTTTAGAAAGCAAGAGCGTGCTTCTCGCTCTAAAGCAGAGTGTGATCCATGGATGAGAACTATACTGTGTGTTTCCCTTCAGAAATGGCGTTAAATCCCAGGCTGTGTGTCTTCCTACAAGCAAGACTTCATTTCAGGTAACGGCAGTCACTATTCAGCTCAAACGAACTACATCGTTCACTGAGCTCACACATTTCTCTTGTTCACAGACAAGCATTGGATGTTAGAGGACCAGTGCTTTGTATCAGTTTCAGAAAAAGAGTTGGACTAGATATGGTCCGTATATGTAGGAATCACCGTTCTTTTGTACTCAGCACACTCACGTTTCCTGCTGTGTTAGAGACTCCAGAAAGCAAGAGCGTGCTTCTCGCTCTAAAGCAGAGTGTGATCCATGGATGAGAAGTATGCTGTGTGTTTCCCGTCAGAAATGGAGTTAAATCCCATTCTCTGTGTCTTCCTACAAGAAAGACTTCGTTTCAGGTAACGGCAGTCACTTTTCAGTTCAAAGGAACTACATCATTCTCAAAGCTCACACATTTCTCATCTTAACTGACAAGCATTGGATGTTAGAGGACCAGTGCTTTGTGTCAGTTTCAGAAACAGAGTTGGACTAGATATGGTCCAAATATGTAGAAAACACCGTTCTTTTGTTCTCAGCACACTCATGTTTCCTGCTGTGTTAGAGACTCCAGAAAGCAAGAGCGTGCTTCTGGCTCTAAAGCAGAGTGTGATCCATGGATTAGAACTCTGCTGTGTGTTTCCCTTCAGAGATGGAGTTAAATCCCAGGCTCTGTGTCTTACTACAAGCAAGACTTCGTTACAGGTGAGGGCACTCACTTTTCAGTTCAAAGGAACTACATCATTCTCAAAGCTCACACGTTTCTCATCTTAACTGAAAAGCATTGGATGTTAGAGGCCCAGTGCTTTGTGTCAGTTTCAGAAACAGAGTTGGACTAGATATGTCCGTATGTGTAGGAAACACCGTTCTTTTGTTCTCAGCAAACTCACGTTTCCTGCTGTCTTAGAGACTCTAGAAAGCACGATCGTGCTTCTTCTTCTAAAGCAGAGTGTGATCAATGGATGAGAACACTGCTTTGTGTTTCACTTCAGAAATGGAGTTCAATCCCATGCTCTGAGTCTTCCTACAAGCAAGACTTCGTTTCAGGTTAGGGCAGTCACTTTTCTGCTCAAAGGAACTACATCCTTCACGAAGCTCACACGTTTCTCATCTTAACTGACAACCATTGGATGTTAGAGGACCAGTGCATTGTATCAGTTTCAGAAGAAGATTTGGACTACATATAGTCCGTATGTGTAGAAAACACCGTTTTTTTGTTCTGGGCACACTCAGATTTCCTGCTGTATTAGAGAATCTAGAAAGCAAGAGCGTGCTTCTTGCTTTAAAGTAGAGTGTGATCCATGGATGAGAAATATGCTGTGTGTTTCCCTTCAGAAATGGAGTTAAATCCCAGGCTCTGTGTCTTCCTACATGCAAGACTTCGTTTCAGGTAAGGGCAGTCACTTTTCTGCTCAAACTACATCGTTCACGAAGCTCAAACGTTTCTCATCTTAATTGACAAGCATTGGATGTTAGAGGACCAGTGTTTTGTATCAGTTTCAGAAGAAGAGTTGGACTAGATATCGTCCATATGTGTAGGAAACACCTTTCTTTTGTTCTCAGCACACTCACGTTTCCTGCTGGCTTAGAGACTTTAGAAAGCAAGAGCGTGCTTCTCGCTCTAAAGCAGAGTGTGATCCATGGATGAGAACTATGCTGTGTGTTTCCCTTCAGAAATGGCGTTAAAACCCAGGCTGTGTGTCTTCCTACAAGCAAGACTTCATTTCAGGTAACGGCAGTCACTATTCAGCTCAAACGAACTACATCGTTCACTGAGCTCACACATTTCTCTTGTTCACAGACAAGCATTGGATGTTAGAGGACCAGTGCTTTGTATCAGTTTCAGAAAAAGAGTTGGACTAGATATGGTCCGTATATGTAGGAATCACGTTCTTTTGTACTCAGCACACTCATGTTTCCTGCTGTGTTAGAGACTCCAGAAAGCAAGAGCGTGCTTCTCGCTCTAAAGCAGAGTGTGATCCATGGATGAGAAGTATGCTGTGTGTTTCCCGTCAGAAATGGAGTTAAATCCCAATCTCTGTGTCTTCCTACAAGAAAGACTTCGTTTCAGGTAACGGCAGTAACTTTTCAGTTCAAAGGAACTACATCATTCTCAAAGCTCACACATTTCTCATCTTAACTGACAAGCATTGGATGTTAGAGGACCAGTGCTTTGTGTCAGTTTCAGAAACAGAGTTGGACTAGATATGGTCCAAATATGTAGAAAACACCGTTCTTTTGTTCTCAGCACACTCATGTTTCCTGCTGTGTTAGAGACTCCAGAAAGCAAGAGCGTGCTTCTGGCTCTAAAGCAGAGTGTGATCCATGGATTAGAACTCTGCTGTGTGTTTCCCTTCAGAGATGGAGTTAAATCCTAGGCTCTGTGTCTTACTACAAGCAAGACTTCGTTACAGGTGAGGGCACTCACTTTTCAGTTCAAAGGAACTACATCATTCTCAAAGCTCACACGTTTCTCATCTTAACTGAAAAGCATTGGATGTTAGAGGCCCAGTGCTTTGTGTCAGTTTCAGAAGCATAGTTGGACTAGATATGGTCCGTATGTATAGGAAACACCGTTCTTTTATTCTCAGCAAACTCACGTTTCCTGCTGTCTTAGAGACTCTAGAAAGCACGATCGTGCTTCTTCTTCTAAAGCAGAGTGTGATCAATGGATGAGAACACTGCTTTGTGTTTCACTTCAGAAATGGAGTTCAATCCCATGCTCTGAGTCTTCCTACAAGCAAGACTTCGTTTCAGGTTAGGGCAGTCACTTTTCTGCTCAAAGGAACTACATCCTTCACGAAGCTCACACGTTTCTCATCTTAACTGACAACCATTGGATGTTAGAGGACCAGTGCATTGTATCAGTTTCAGAAGAAGATTTGGACTACATATAGTCCGTATGTGTAGGAAACACCGTTTTTTTGTTCTGGGCACACTCAGATTTCCTGCTGTATTAGAGAATCTAGAAAGCAAGAGCGTGCTTCTTGCTTTAAAGTAGAGTGTGATCCATGGATGAGAAATATGCTGTGTGTTTCCCTTCAGAAATGGAGTTAAATCCCAGGCTCTGTGTCTTCCTACATGCAAGACTTCGTTTCAGGTAAGGGCAGTCACTTTTCTGCTCAAACTACATCGTTCACGAAGCTCAAACGTTTCTCATCTTAATTGACAAGCATTGGATGTTAGAGGACCAGTGTTTTGTATCAGTTTCAGAAGAAGAGTTGGACTAGATATCGTCCATATGTGTAGGAAACACCTTTCTTTTGTTCTCAGCACACTCACGTTTCCTGCTGGCTTAGAGACTTTAGAAAGCAAGAGCGTGCTTCTCGCTCTAAAGCAGAGTGTGATCCATGGATGAGAACTATACTGTGTGTTTCCCTTCAGAAATGGCGTTAAATCCCAGGCTGTGTGTCTTCCTACAAGCAAGACTTCATTTCAGGTAACGGCAGTCACTATTCAGCTCAAACGAACTACATCGTTCACTGAGCTCACACATTTCTCTTGTTCACAGACAAGCATTGGATGTTAGAGGACCAGTGCTTTGTATCAGTTTCAGAAAAAGAGTTGGACTAGATATGGTCCGTATATGTAGGAATCACCGTTCTTTTGTACTCAGCACACTCACGTTTCCTGCTGTGTTAGAGACTCCAGAAAGCAAGAGCGTGCTTCTCGCTCTAAAGCAGAGTGTGATCCATGGATGAGAAGTATGCTGTGTGTTTCCCGTCAGAAATGGAGTTAAATCCCATTCTCTGTGTCTTCCTACAAGAAAGACTTCGTTTCAGGTAACGGCAGTCACTTTTCAGTTCAAAGGAACTACATCATTCTCAAAGCTCACACATTTCTCATCTTAACTGACAAGCATTGGATGTTAGAGGACCAGTGCTTTGTGTCAGTTTCAGAAACAGAGTTGGACTAGATATGGTCCAAATATGTAGAAAACACCGTTCTTTTGTTCTCAGCACACTCATGTTTCCTGCTGTGTTAGAGACTCCAGAAAGCAAGAGCGTGCTTCTGGCTCTAAAGCAGAGTGTGATCCATGGATTAGAACTCTGCTGTGTGTTTCCCTTCAGAGATGGAGTTAAATCCCAGGCTCTGTGTCTTACTACAAGCAAGACTTCGTTACAGGTGAGGGCACTCACTTTTCAGTTCAAAGGAACTACATCATTCTCAAAGCTCACACGTTTCTCATCTTAACTGAAAAGCATTGGATGTTAGAGGCCCAGTGCTTTGTGTCAGTTTCAGAAACAGAGTTGGACTAGATATGTCCGTATGTGTAGGAAACACCGTTCTTTTGTTCTCAGCACACACACACGTTTCCTGCTGTCTTAGAGACTCCACAAAGCAAGAGCGTGCTTCTTGTTCTAAAGCAGAGTATGATCAATGGATGTAACACTGCTGTGTGTTTCACTTCAGAAATGGAGTTAAATCCCAGGCTCTGTGTCTTCCTACAAGCAAGACTTCGTTTAAGGTAAGGGCATTCACTTTTCTGCTCAAACGAACTACATCGTTCATGAAGCTCACATGTTTCCCATCTTAACTGACAAGCATTGGATGTTAGAGGACCAGTGCTTTGTATCAGTTTCAGAAGAAGAGAAGGACTAGATGTGGTCCGTATATGTAGGAAACACCGTTCTTTTTTTCTCAGCACACTCACGTTTCCTGCTCTGATAGAGACTCCAGAAAACAAGAGCGTGCTTCTTGTTCTAAAGCAGAGTGCGATCAAAGAATGACTACAGTGCTGTGTGTTTCACTACAGAAATGGAGTTAAATCCCAGGCTCTGAGTCTTCCTACACACAAGACTTCGATTCAGATAAGGACAGTCACTTTTCTGCTCAAACGAACTACATCGTCCACAAAGATCACACGTTTGTCATCTTAACTGACAAGCATTGGATGTTAGAGGGTCAATGCTTTGTATCAGTTTCAGAAGCAGAGTTGAACTAGATATGGTCCGTATGTGTAGGAAACACCGTTCTTCTGTTCTCAGCACACTCACGTTTCCTGCTGTCTTAGACACTTTAGAAAGCAAGAGCGTGCTTCTTGTTCTAAAGCAGAGTTTGATCAATGGATGATTACACTGCTGTGTGTTTTACTTCATAAATGGAGTTAAATCCCAGGCTCTGAGTCTTCCTACAAGCAAGACTTCAATTCAGGTAAGGGCAGTCACTTTTCAGTTCAAAGGACCTACATCATTCACTAAACTCACACGTTTCTCATCTTAACTGACAAGCATTGGATGTTAGAGGACCAGTGCTTTGTATCACTTTCAGAAGCAGAGTTGGACTAGATATGGTCCGTATATGTAGGAAACACTGTTCTTTTGTTCTCAGCACACTCACGTTTCCTGCTGTGTTAGAGACTGTAGAAAGCAAGAGCGTGCTTCTCGCTCTAAAGCAGAGTGTGATCCATGGATGAGAACTATGCTGTGTGTTTCCCTTCAGAAAAGGAGTTAAATCCCAGGCTCTGTGTCTTCCTACAAGCAAGACTTCGTTTCAGGTAAGGGCAGTCACTTTTCAGCTCAAACGACATCGTTCACGGAGTTCACACGTTTCTCATCTTAACAGACAAGCATTGGATGTTAGAGGACCAGTGCTTTGTATCAGTTTCAGAAGCATAGTTGGACTAGATATGGTCCGTATGTATAGGAAACACCGTTCTTTTGTTCTCAGCAAACTCACGTTTCCTGCTGTCTTAGAGACTCTAGAAAGCACGATCGTGCTTCTTCTTCTAAAGCAGAGTGTGATCAATGGATGAGAACACTGCTTTGTGTTTCACTTCAGAAATGGAGTTCAATCCCATGCTCTGAGTCTTCCTACAAGCAAGACTTCGTTTCAGGTTAGGGCAGTCACTTTTCTGCTCAAAGGAACTACATCCTTCACGAAGCTCACACGTTTCTCATCTTAACTGACAACCATTGGATGTTAGAGGACCAGTGCATTGTATCAGTTTCAGAAGAAGATTTGGACTACATATAGTCCGTATGTGTAGGAAACACCGTTTTTTTGTTCTGGGCACACTCAGATTTCCTGCTGTATTAGAGAATCTAGAAAGCAAGAGCGTGCTTCTTGCTTTAAAGTAGAGTGTGATCCATGGATGAGAAATATGCTGTGTGTTTCCCTTCAGAAATGGAGTTAAATCCCAGGCTCTGTGTCTTCCTACATGCAAGACTTCGTTTCAGGTAAGGGCAGTCACTTTTCTGCTCAAACTACATCGTTCACGAAGCTCAAACGTTTCTCATCTTAATTGACAAGCATTGGATGTTAGAGGACCAGTGTTTTGTATCAGTTTCAGAAGAAGAGTTGGACTAGATATCGTCCATATGTGTAGGAAACACCTTTCTTTTGTTCTCAGCACACTCACGTTTCCTGCTGGCTTAGAGACTTTAGAAAGCAACAGCGTGCTTCTCGCTCTAAAGCAGAGTGTGATCCATGGATGAGAACTATGCTGTGTGTTTCCCTTCAGAAATGGCGTTAAATCCCAGGCTGTGTGTCTTCCTACAAGCAAGACTTCATTTCAGGTAACGGCAGTCACTATTCAGCTCAAACGAACTACATCGTTCACTGAGCTCACACATTTCTCTTGTTCACAGACAAGCATTGGATGTTAGAGGACCAGTGCTTTGTATCAGTTTAAGAAGGAGAGTTGGACAAGATATGATCCGTATGTGTAGGAAACACTGTTCTTTTGTTCTGAGCACACTCACGTTTCCTGCTGTCTTAGAGACTCTGGAAAGCAAGAGCGTGCTTCTAGTTCTAAAGCAGAGTGTGATCAATGGATGAGAACACTGCTGTGTGTTTCACTTCAGAAATCGAGTTAAATCCCAGGCTCTGAATCTTCCTACAAGCAAGACTTCGTTTCAGGTAAGGGCAGTCACTTTTCTGCTCAAACGAACTACATCGTTCACGAAGATCACACGTTTCTCAACTTAACTGACAAGCATTGGATGTTAGAGGACCAGTGCATTGTGCCAGTTTCAGAAGCAGATTTGGACTACATATGGTCTGTATGTGTACGAATCACCGTTCTTTTGTTCTGGGCACACTCAGATTACCTGCTGTATTAGAGACTCTAGAAAGCAAGAGCATGCTTCTTGCTCTAAAGCAGAGTGTGATCCATAGATGAGAAGTATGCTGTGTGTTTCCATTCAGAAAGGGAGTTAAATCCCAGGCTCTGTGTCTTCCTACAAGCAAGACTTCTTTTCAGGTAAGGGCAGTCACTTTTCAGCTCAAATGAACGACATCGTTCACGGAGTTCACATGTTTCTCATCTTAACAGACAAGCATTGGATGTTAGAGGATCAGTGCTTTGTGTCAGTTTCAGAAGCAGAGTTGGAGTATATAATGTCCGTATTTGTAGGAAACAGCGTTCTTTTGATCTCAGCACACTCACGTTTCCTGCTGCCTTAGAGACTCTAGAAAGCAAGAGCGTGCTTCTTGTTCTAAAGCAGAGTGTGATCAATGGATGATTACACTGCTGAGTGTTTCACTTCAGAAATGGAGTTAAATCCCAAGCTCTGAATCTTCCTACATGCAAGACTTCGTTTCAGGTAAGGGCAGTCAATTTTCTGCTCAAACGAACTACATCGTTCATGAAGCTCACACGTTTCTCATCTTAACTGACAAGCATTGGATGTTAGAGGATCAGTGCTTTGTGTCAGTTTCAGAAGCAGATTTGGACTACATATGGTCCCTATGTGTAGGAAACACCGTTCTTTTTTTCTGGGCACACTCAGATTACCTACTGTATTAGAGACTTAGAAAGCAAGAGCGTGTTTCTCGCTCCAAAGCAGAGTGTGATCAATGGATGAGAACACTGCTGTGTGTTTCACTTCAGAAATGGAGTTAAATCCCAGGCTCTGTGTCTTCCTACATGCAAGACTTCGTTTCAGGTAAGGGCAGTCACTTTTCTGCTCAAACTACATCGTTCACGAAGCTCAAACGTTTCTCATCTTAATTGACAAGCATTGGATGTTAGAGGACCAGTGTTTTGTATCAGTTTCAGAAGAAGAGTTGGACTAGATATCGTCCATATGTGTAGGAAACACCTTTCTTTTGTTCTCAGCACACTCACGTTTCCTGCTGGCTTAGAGACTTTAGAAAGCAAGAGCGTGCTTCTCGCTCTAAAGCAGAGTGTGATCCATGGATGAGAACTATGCTGTGTGTTTCCCTTCAGAAATGGCGTTAAATCCCAGGCTGTGTGTCTTCCTACAAGCAAGACTTCATTTCAGGTAACGGCAGTCACTATTCAGCTCAAACGAACTACATCGTTCACTGAGCTCACACATTTCTCTTGTTCACAGACAAGCATTGGATGTTAGAGGACCAGTGCTTTGTATCAGTTTCAGAAAAAGAGTTGGACTAGATATGGTCCGTATATGTAGGAATCACCGTTCTTTTGTACTCAGCACACTCACGTTTCCTGCTGTCTTAGAGACTCTGGAAAGCAAGAGCGTGCTTCTAGTTCTAAAGCAGAGTGTGATCCATGGATGAGAAGTATGCTGTGTGTTTCCCGTCAGAAATGGAGTTAAATCCCAATCTCTGTGTCTTCCTACAAGAAAGACTTCGTTTCAGGTAACGGCAGTCACTTTTCAGTTCAAAGGAACTACATCATTCTCAAAGCTCACACATTTCTCATCTTAACTGACAAGCATTGGATGTTAGAGGACCAGTGCTTTGTGTCAGTTTCAGAAACAGAGTTCGACTAGATATGGTCCAAATATGTAGAAAACACCGTTCTTTTGTTCTCAGCACACTCATGTTTCCTGCTGTGTTAGAGACTCCAGAAAGCAAGAGCGTGCTTCTGGCTCTAAAGCAGAGTGTGATCCATGGATTAGAACTCTGCTGTGTGTTTCCCTTCAGAGATGGAGTTAAATCCCAGGCTCTGTGTCTTACTACAAGCAAGACTTCGTTACAGGTGAGGGCACTCACTTTTCAGTTCAAAGGAACTACATCATTCTCAAAGCTCACACGTTTCTCATCTTAACTGAAAAGCATTGGATGTTAGAGGCCCAGTGCTTTGTGTCAGTTTCAGAAACAGAGTTGGACTAGATATGTCCGTATGTGTAGGAAACACCGTTCTTTTGTTCTCAGCACACACACACGTTTCCTGCTGTCTTAGAGACTCCACAAAGCAAGAGCGTGCTTCTTGTTCTAAAGCAGAGTATGATCAATGGATGTAACACTGCTGTGTGTTTCACTTCAGAAATGGAGTTAAATCCCAGGCTCTGTGTCTTCCTACAAGCAAGACTTCATTTAAGGTAAGGGCATTCACATTTCTGCTCAAGCGAACTACATCGTTCATGAAGCTCACATGTTTCCCATCTTAACTGACAAGCATTGGATGTTAGAGGACCAGTGCTTTGTATCAGTTTCAGAAGAAGAGAAGGACTAGATGTGGTCCGTATATGTAGGAAACACCGTTCTTTTTTTCTCAGCACACTCACGTTTCCTGCTCTGATAGAGACTCCAGAAAACAAGAGCGTGCTTCTTGTTCTAAAGCAGAGTGCGATCAAAGAATGACTACAGTGCTGTGTGTTTCACTACAGAAATGGAGTTAAATCCCAGGCTCTGAGTCTTCCTACACACAAGACTTCGATTCAGATAAGGACAGTCACTTTTCTGCTCAAACGAACTACATCGTCCACAAAGATCACACGTTTGTCATCTTAACTGACAAGCATTGGATGTTAGAGGGTCAATGCTTTGTATCAGTTTCAGAAGCAGAGTTGAACTAGATATGGTCCGTATGTGTAGGAAACACCGTTCTTCTGTTCTCAGCACACTCACGTTTCCTGCTGTCTTAGACACTTTAGAAAGCAAGAGCGTGCTTCTTGTTCTAAAGCAGAGTTTGATCAATGGATGATTACACTGCTGTGTGTTTTACTTCATAAATGGAGTTAAATCCCAGGCTCTGAGTCTTCCTACAAGCAAGACTTCAATTCAGGTAAGGGCAGTCACTTTTCAGTTCAAAGGACCTACATCATTCACTAAACTCACACGTTTCTCATCTTAACTGACAAGCATTGGATGTTAGAGGACCAGTGCTTTGTATCACTTTCAGAAGCAGAGTTGGACTAGATATGGTCCGTATATGTAGGAAACACTGTTCTTTTGTTCTCAGCACACTCACGTTTCCTGCTGTGTTAGAGACTGTAGAAAGCAAGAGCGTGCTTCTCGCTCTAAAGCAGAGTGTGATCCATGGATGAGAACTATGCTGTGTGTTTCCCTTCAGAAAAGGAGTTAAATCCCAGGCTCTGTGTCTTCCTACAAGCAAGACTTCGTTTCAGGTAAGGGCAGTCACTTTTCAGCTCAAACGAACGACATCGTTCACGGAGTTCACACGTTTCTCATCTTAACAGACAAGCATTGGATGTTAGAGGACCAGTGCTTTGTATCAGTTTCAGAAGCATAGTTGGACTAGATATGGTCCGTATGTATAGGAAACACCGTTCTTTTGTTCTCAGCAAACTCACGTTTCCTGCTGTCTTAGAGACTCTAGAAAGCACGATCGTGCTTCTTCTTCTAAAGCAGAGTGTGATCAATGGATGAGAACACTGCTTTGTGTTTCACTTCAGAAATGGAGTTCAATCCCATGCTCTGAGTCTTCCTACAAGCAAGACTTCGTTTCAGGTTAGGGCACTCACTTTTCTGCTCAAAGGAACTACATCCTTCACGAAGCTCACACGTTTCTCATCTTAACTGACAACCATTGGATGTTAGAGGACCAGTGCATTGTATCAGTTTCAGAAGAAGATTTGGACTACATATAGTCCGTATGTGTAGGAAACACCGTTTTTTTGTTCTGGGCACACTCAGATTTCCTGCTGTATTAGAGAATCTAGAAAGCAAGAGCGTGCTTCTTGCTTTAAAGTAGAGTGTGATCCATGGATGAGAAATATGCTGTGTGTTTCCCTTCAGAAATGGAGTTAAATCCCAGGCTCTGTGTCTTCCTACATGCAAGACTTCGTTTCAGGTAAGGGCAGTCACTTTTCTGCTCAAACTACATCGTTCACGAAGCTCAAACGTTTCTCATCTTAATTGACAAGCATTGGATGTTAGAGGACCAGTGTTTTGTATCAGTTTCAGAAGAAGAGTTGGACTAGATATCGTCCATATGTGTAGGAAACACCTTTCTTTTGTTCTCAGCACACTCACGTTTCCTGCTTGCTTAGAGACTTTAGAAAGCAAGAGCGTGCTTCTCGCTCTAAAGCAGAGTGTGATCCATGGATGAGAACTATGCTGTGTGTTTCCCTTCAGAAATGGCGTTAAATCCCAGGCTGTGTGTCTTCCTACAAGCAAGACTTCATTTCAGGTAACGGCAGTCACTATTCAGCTCAAACGAACTACATCGTTCACTGAGCTCACACATTTCTCTTGTTCACAGACAAGCATTGGATGTTAGAGGACCAGTGCTTTGTATCAGTTTAAGAAGGAGAGTTGGACAAGATATGGTCCGTATGTGTAGGAAACACTGTTCTTTTGTTCTGAGCACACTCACGTTTCCTGCTGTCTTAGAGACTCTGGAAAGCAAGAGCGTGCTTCTAGTTCTAAAGCAGAGTGTGATCAATGGATGAGAACACTGCTGTGTGTTTCACTTCAGAAATCGAGTTAAATCCCAGGCGCTGAATCTTCCTACAAGCAAGACTTCGTTTCAGGTAAGGGCAGTCACTTTTCTGCTCAAACGAACTACATCGTTCACGAAGATCACACGTTTCTCAACTTAACTGACAAGCATTGGATGTTAGAGGATCAGTGCTTTGTGTCAGTTTCAGAAGCAGATTTGGACTACATATGGTCCCTATGTGTAGGAAACACCGTTCTTTTTTTCTGGGCACACTCAGATTACCTACTGTATTAGAGACTTAGAAAGCAAGAGCGTGTTTCTCGCTCCAAAGCAGAGTGTGATCAATGGATGAGAACACTGCTGTGTGTTTCACTTCAGAAATGGAGTTAAATCCCAGGCTCTGAGTCTTAATACAAGCAAGACTTCGATTCAGGTAAGGGCAGTCACTTTTCTGCTCAAACGAACTACATCATTCACGAAGCTCACACGTTTCTCATCTTACCTGACAAGCATTGGATGTTAGAGGGTCAGTGCTTTGTATCAGTTTCAGAAGAAGAGTTGGACTACATGTGGTCTGTATGTGTAGGAAACTCCGTTCTTTGTTCTGGGCACACTCAGATTTCCTGCTGTATGAGAGACTCTAGAAAGCAAGAGCGTGCTTCTTGCTGTAAAGCAGAGTGTGATCCATTTGTGAGAACTATGCTATGTGTTTCCCTTCAGAAATGGAGTTAAATCCCAATCTCTTTGTCTTCCTACAAGCAAGACTTCGTTTCAGGTAACGGCAGTCACTTTTCAGCTCAAACGAACTTCATCGTTCACTGAGCTCACACATTTCTCTTCTTAACAGACAAGCATCGGATGTAAGAGGACCAGTGCTTTGTATCAGTTTCAGAAGCAGAGTTGAACTAGATATGGTCCGTATGTGTAGGAATCACCGTTCTTTTGTTCTCAGCACACTCACATTTCCTGCTGTCTTAGAGACTCCAGAAAGCAAGAGCGGGCTTCTCGTTCTAAAGCAGAGTGTGATCCATTGATGAGAACTATGCTGTGTGTTTCCCTTCAGAAATGGAGTTAAATCCCACTCTCTGTGTCTTCCTACAAGCAAGAATTCGTTTCAGGTAATGGCAGTCACTTTTCAGCTCAAACGAACTACATCGTTCAAGAAGATCACACTTTTCTCATCTTAACTGACAAGCATTGGATGTTAGAGGACCAGTGCATTGTATCAGTTTCAGAAACAGAGTTGGACTAGATATGGTCCGTATGTGTAGGAAACACCGTTCTTTTGTTCTCAGCACACACACGTTTCCTGCTGTCTTAGAGAGTCCAGAAAGCAAGAGCGTGCTTCTTGCTGTAAAGCAGAGTGTGATCAATGGATGATTACATTGCTGTGTGTTTCACTTCAGAAATGGAGTTAAATCCCAGCCTCTGAGTCTTCCTACAAGCAAGACTTCGATTCAAGTAATGGCAGTCACTTTTATGCTCAAACGAACTACATCGTTCACGAAGCTCACACGTTTCTCATCTTACCTGACAAGCATTGGATGTTAGAGGGTCAGTGCTTTGTATCAGTTTCAGAAGAAGTGTTGGACTACATGTGGTCTGTATGTGTAGGAAACTCCGTTCTTTGTTCTGGGCACACTCAGATTTCCTGCTGTATGAGAGACTCTAGAAAGCAAGAGCGTGCTTCTTGCTGTAAAGCAGAGTGTGATCCATTTGTGAGAACTATGCTGTGTGTTTCCCTTCAGAAATGGAGTTAAATCCCAATCTCTTTGTCTTCCTACAAGCAAGACTTCGTTTCAGGTAACGGCAGTCACTTTTCAGCTCAAACGAACTTCATCATTCACTGAGCTCACACATTTCTCTTCTTAACAGACAAGCATCGGATGTAAGAGGACCAGTGCTTTGTATCAGTTTCAGAAGAAGAGTTGGACTAGATATGGTCCGTATGTGTAGGAAACACCGTTCTTTTGTTCTCAGCACACTCACGTTTCCTGATGTGTTAGATACTCCAGAAAGCAAGAGTGTGCTTCTCGCTCTAAAGCAGAGTGTGATCCATGGATGAGAACTATGCTGTGTGTTTCCCGTCAGAAATGGAGTTAAATCCCAATCTCTGTGTCTTCCTACAAGCAAGACTTCGTTTCAGGTAACGGCAGTCACTTTTCAGTTCAAAGGAACTACATCGTTCTCAAAGCTCACACATTTCTCATCTTAACTGACAAGCATTGGATGTTAGAGGACCAGTGATTTGTGTCAGTTTCAGAAACAGAGTTGGACTAGATATGGTCCGAATATGTAGAAAACACCGTTCTTTTGTTCTTAGCACACTCACGTTTCCTGCTCTGTTAGAGAATCCAGAAAGCAAGAGCGTGCTTCTTTTTCTAAAGCAGAGTGTGATCAAAGGACGACTACACTGCTGTGTGTTTCACTACAGAAATGGAGTTAAATCCCAGGCTCTGAGTCTTCCTACACGCAAGACTTCGATTCAGATAAGGGCAGTCACTTTTCTGCTCAAACGAACTACATCGTTCACGAAGCTCACACGTTTCTCATCTTAACAGACAAGCATTGGATTTTAGAGGACCAGTGCTTTGTGTCAGTTTCAGAAGCAGAGTTGGAGTATATAATGTCCGTATTTGTAGGAAACAGCGTTCTTTTGATCTCAGCACACTCACGTTTCCTGCTGCCTTAGAGACTCTAGAAAGCAAGAGCGTGCTTCTTGTTCTAAAGCAGAGTGTGATCAATGGATGATTACACTGCTGATTGTTTCACTTCAGAAATGGAGTTAAATCCCAAGCTCTGAGTCTTCCTACATGCAAGACTTCGTTTCAGGTAAGGGCAGTCAATTTTCTGCTCAAACGAACTACATCGTTCATGAAGCTCACACGTTTCTCATCTTAACTGACAAGCATTGGATGTTAGAGGATCAGTGCTTTGTGTCAGTTTCAGAAGCAGATTTGGACTACATATGGTCCCTATGTGTAGGAAACACCGTTCTTTTTTTCTGGGCACACTCAGATTACCTGCTGTATTAGAGACTTAGAAAGCAAGAGCGTGTTTCTCGCTCCAAAGCAGAGTGTGATCAATGGATGAGAACACTGCTGTGTGTTTCACTTCAGAAATGGACTTAAATCCCAGGCTCTGAGTCTTCCTACAAGCAAGACTTCGATTCAGGTAAGGGCAGTCACTTTTCTGCTCAAACGAACTACATCGTTCACGAAGCTCACACGTTTCTCATCTTACCTGACAAGCATTGGATGTTAGAGGGTCAGTGCTTTGTATCAGTTTCAGAAGAAGAGTTGGACTACATGTGGTCTGTATGTGTAGGAAACTCCGTTCTTTGTTCTGGGCACACTCAGATTTCCTTCTGTATGAGAGACTCTAGAAAGCAAGAGCGTGCTTCTTGCTGTAAAGCAGAGTGTGATCCATTTGTGAGAACTATGCTGTGTGTTTCCCTTCAGAAATGGAGTTAAATCCCAATCTCTTTGTCTTCCTACAAGCAAGACTTCGTTTCAGGTAATGGCAGTCACTTTTCATCTCAAACGAACTACATCGTTCACGAAGATCACACTTTTCTCTTCTTAACTGACAAGCATTGGATGTTAGAGGACCAGTGCATTGTATCAGTTTCAGAAACAGAGTTGGACTAGATATGGTCCGTATGTGTAGGAAACACCGTTCTTTTGTTCTCAGCACACACACGTTTCTTGCTGTCTTAGAGAGTCCAGAAAGCAAGAGCGTGCTTCTTGCTGTAAAGCAGAGTGTGATCAATGGATGATTACATTGCTGTGTGTTTCACTTCAGAAATGGAGTTAAATTCCAGCCTCTGAGTCTTCCTACAAGCAAGACTTCGATTCAGGTAATGGCAGTCACTTTTATGCTCAAACGAACTACATCGTTCACGAAGCTCACACGTTTCTCATCTTACCTGACAAGCATTGGATGTTAGAGGGTCAGTGCTTTGTATCAGTTTCAGAAGAAGAGTTGGACTACATGTGGACTGTATGTGTAGGAAACTCCGTTCTTTGTTCTGGGCACACTCAGATTTCCTGCTGTATGAGAGACTCTAGAAAGCAAGAGCGTGCTTCTTGCTGTAAAGCAGAGTGTGATCCATTTGTGAGAACTATGCTGTGTGTTTCCCTTCAGAAATGGAGTTAAATCCCAATCTCTTTGTCTTCCTACAAGCAAGACTTCGTTTCAGGTAACGGCAGTCACTTTTCAGCTCAAACGAACTTCATCGTTCACTGAGCTCACACATTTCTCTTCTTAACAGACAAGCATTGGATGTAAGAGGACCAGTGCTTTGTATCAGTTTAAGAAGCAGAGTTGGACTAGATATGGTCCGTATGTGTAGGAAACACATTTCTTTGGTCTCAGCACACTCACCTTTCCTGCAGTCTTAGAGACTCTAGAAAGCAAGAGCGTGCTTCTTGTTCAAAAGCAGAGTGTGATCAATGGATGAGAACAAAGCTGTGTGTTTCACTTCAGAAATGGAGTTAAATCCCAGGCTCTGAGTCTTCCTATAAGCAAGACTTCATTTCAGGTAAGGGCAGTCACTTTCCTGCTCAAACGAACTACAATGTTCACAAAGATCACACGTTTCTAGTCTTAACTGACAAGCATTGGATGTTAGAGGACCAGTGCTTTGTATCAGTATCAGAGGAAGAGTTGGACTACATTTGGTCCGTATGTGTAGGAAACTCCGTTCTTTTGTTCTGGGCACGCTCAGATTACCTGCTGTATTAGAGACTCTAGAAAGCAAGAGCGTGCTTCTCGCTCTAAAGCAGAGTTTGATCCATGGATTAGAACTCTGCTGTGTGTTTCCCTTCAGAGATGGTGTTAAATACCAGGCTCTGAGTCTTACTACAAGCAAGAATTCGTTTCAGGTAAGGGCAGTCACTTTTCAGTTCAAAGGAACTACATCATTCACAAAGCTCAAACGTTTCTCATCTTAACTGACAAGTATAGGATGTTAGAGGACCAGTGCTTTGTATCAGTTTCAGAAGCAGAGTTGGACTAGATATGGTCCGTATGTGTAGGAAACACCGTTCTTTTGTTCTCAGCACACTCACATTTCCTGCTGTCTTAGAGACTCCAGAAAGCAAGAGCGTGCTTCTCGTTCTAAAGCAGAGTGTGATCCATTGATGAGAACTATGCTGTGTGTTTCCCTTCAGAAATGGAGTTAAATCCCAATCTCTTTGTCTTCCTACAAGCAAGAATTCATTTCAGGTAATGGCAGTCACTTTTCAGCTCAAACGAACTACATCGTTCACGAAGATCACACTTTTCTCATCTTAACTGACAAGCATTGGATGTTAGAGGACCAGTGCATTGTATCAGTTTCAGAAACAGAGTTGGACTAGATATGGTCCGTATGTGTAGGAAACACCGTTCTTTTGTTCTTAGCACACTCACGTTTCCTGCTCTGTTAGAGAATCCAGAAAGCAAGAGCGTGCTTCTTTTTCTAAAGCAGAGTGTGATCAAACGATGACTACACTGCTGTGTGTTTCACTACAGAAATGGAGTTAAATCCCAGGCTCTGAGTCTTCCTACACGCAAGACTTCGATTCAGATAAGGGCAGTCACTTTTCTGCTCAAACGAACTACATCGTTCACGAAGCTCACACGTTTCTCATCTTAACAGACAAGCATTGGATTTTAGAGGACCAGTGCTTTGTGTCAGTTTCAGAAGCAGAGTTGGAGTATATAATGTCCGTATTTGTAGGAAACAGCGTTCTTTTGATCTCAGCACACTCACGTTTCCTGCTGCCTTAGAGACTCTAGAAAGCAAGAGCGTGCTTCTTGTTCTAAAGCAGAGTGTGATCAATGGATGATTACACTGCTGAGTGTTTCACTTCAGAAATGGACTTAAATCCCAAGCTCTGAGTCTTCCTACATGCAAGACTTCGTTTCAGGTAAGGGCAGTCAATTTTCTGCTCAAACGAACTACATCGTTCATGAAGCTCACACGTTTCTCATCTTAACTGACAAGCATTGGATGTTAGAGGATCAGTGCTTTGTGTCAGTTTCAGAAGCAGATTTGGACTACATATGGTCTGTATGTGTAGGAAACACCGTTCCTTTGTTCTGGGCACACTCAGATTACCTGCTATATTAGAGACTCTAAAAGCAAGAGCGTGCTTCTCGCTCTAAAGCAGAGTGTGATCCATTGATGAGAACTATGCTGTGTGTTTCCCTTCAGAAATGGAGTTAAATCCCAATCTCTGTGTCTTCCTACAAGCAAGACTTCTTTCCAGGTAAGGGCAGTCACTTTTCAGCTCACACGAACTACATCGTTCACGAAGCTCACACGTTTCTCATCTTAACAGACAAGCATTGTATGTTAGAGGACCAGTGCTTTGTATCAGTTTCAGAAGCAGAGTTGAACTAGATATGGTCCGTATGTGTAGGAATCACCGTTCTTTTGTTCAGGGCACGCTCAGATTACCTGCTGTATTAGAGACTCTAGAAAGCAAGAGCGTGCTTCTCGCTCTAAATCAGAGTGTGATCCATGGATTAGAACTCTGCTGTGTGTTTCCCTTCAGAGATGGTGTTAAATACCAGGCTCTGAGTCTTACTACAAGCAAGAATTCGTTTCAGGTAAGGGCAGTCACTTTTCAGTTCAAAGGAACTACATCATTCACAAAGCTCAAACGTTTCTCATCTTAACTGACAAGTATAGGATGTTAGAGGACCAGTGCTTTGTATCAGTTTCAGAAGCAGAGTTGGACTAGATATGGTCCGTATGTGTAGGAAACACCGTTCTTTTGTTCTCAGCACACTCACATTTCCTGCTGTCTTAGAGACTCCAGAAAGCAAGAGCGTGCTTCTCGTTCTAAAGCAGAGTGTGATCCATTGATGAGAACTATGCTGTGTGTTTCCCTTCAGAAATGGAGTTAAATCCCAATCTCTGTGTCTTCCTACAAGCAAGAATTCTTTTCAGGTAATGGCAGTCACTTTTCAGCTCAAACGAACTACATCGTTCACGAAGATCACACTTTTCTCATCTTAACTGACAAGCATTGGATGTTAGAGGACCAGTGCATTGTATCAGTTTCAGAAACAGAGTTGGACTAGATATTGTCTGTATGTGTAGGAAACACCGTTCTTTTGTTCTCAGCACACACACGTTTCCTGCTGTCTTAGAGAGTCCAGAAAGCAAGAGCGTGCTTCTTGCTGTAAAGCAGAGTGTGATCAATGGATGATTACATTGCTGTGTGTTTCACTTCAGAAATGGAGTTAAATCCCAGCCTCTGAGTCTTCCTACAAGCAAGACTTCGATTCAGGTAATGGCAGTCACTTTTATGCTCAAACGAACTACACCGTTCACGAAGCTCACACGTTTCTCATCTTACCTGACAAGCATTGGATGTTAGAGGGTCAGTGCTTTGTATCAGTTTCAGAAGAAGAGTTGGACTACATGTGGTCTGTATGTGTAGGAAACTCCGTTCTTTGTTCTGGGCACACTCAGATTTCCTGCTGTATGAGAGACTCTAGAAAGCAAGAGCGTGCTTCTTGCTGTAAAGCAGAGTGTGATCCATTTGTGAGAACTATGCTGTGTGTTTCCCTTCAGAAATGGAGTTAAATCCCAATCTCTTTGTCTTCCTACAAGCAAGACTTCGTTTCAGGTAACGGCAGTCACTTTTCAGCTCAAACGAACTTCATCGTTCACTGAGCTCACACATTTCTCTTCTTAACAGACAAGCATCAGATGTAAGAGGACCAGTGCTTTGTATCAGTTTCAGAAGCAGAGTTGAACTAGATATGGTCCGTATGTGTAGGAATCACCGTTCTTTTGTTCTGGGCACACTCAGATTACCTGCTGTATTAGAGACTCTAGAAAGCAAGAGCGTGCTTCTCGCTCTAAAGCAGAGTTTGATCCATGGATTAGAACTCTGCTGTGTGTTTCCCTTCAGAGATGGTGTTAAATACCAGGCTCTGAGTCTTACTACAAGCAAGAATTCGTTTCAGGTAAGGGCAGTCTCTTTTCCGTTCAAAGGAACTACTTCATTCACAAAGCTCAAACGTTTCTCATCTTAACTGACAAGTATAGGATGTTAGAGGACCAGTGCTTTGTATCAGTTTCAGAAGCAGAGTTGGACTAGATATGGTCCGTATGTGTAGGAAACACCGTTCTTTTGTTCTCAGCACACTCACATTTCCTGCTGTCTTAGAGACTCCAGAAAGCAAGAGCGTGCTTCTCGTTCTAAAGCAGAGTGTGATCCATTGATGAGAACTATGCTGTGTGTTTCCCTTCAGAAATGGAGTTAAATCCCAATCTCTGTGTCTTCCTACAAGCAAGAATTCGTTTCAGGTAATGGCAGTCACTTTTCATCTCAAACGAACTACATCGTTCACGAAGATCACACTTTTCTCATCTTAACTGACAAGCATTGGATGTTAGAGGACCAGTGCATTGTATCAGTTTCAGAAACAGAGTTGGACTAGATATGGTCCGTATGTGTAGGAAACACCGTTCTTTTGTTCTCAGCACACACACGTTTCTTGCTGTCTTAGAGAGTCCAGAAAGCAAGAGCGTGCTTCTTGCTGTAAAGCAGAGTGTGATCAATGGATGATTACATTGCTGTGTGTTTCACTTCAGAAATGGAGTTAAATCCCAGCCTCTGAGTCTTCCTACAAGCAAGACTTCTATTCAGGTAATGGCAGTCACTTTTATGCTCAAACGAACTACATCGTTCACGAAGCTCACACGTTTCTCATCTTACCTGACAAGCATTGGATGTTAGAGGGTCAGTGCTTTGTATCAGTTTCAGAAGAAGAGTTGGACTACATGTGGACTGTATGTGTAGGAAACTCCGTTCTTTGTTCTGGGCACACTCAGATTTCCTGCTGTATGAGAGACTCTAGAAAGCAAGAGCGTGCTTCTTGCTGTAAAGCAGAGTGTGATCCATTTGTGAGAACTATGCTGTGTGTTTCCCTTCAGAAATGGAGTTAAATCCCAATCTCTTTGTCTTCCTACAAGCAAGACTTCGTTTCAGGTAACGGCAGTCACTTTTCAGCTCAAACGAACTTCATCGTTCACTGAGCTCACACATTTCTCTTCGAACAGACAAGCATTGGATGTAAGAGGACCAGTGCTTTGTATCAGTTTAAGAAGCAGAGTTGGACTAGATATGGTCCGTATGTGTAGGAAAAACATTTCTTTTGTTCTCAGCACACTCACCTTTCCTGCAGTCTTAGAGACTCTAGAAAGCAAGAGCGTGCTTCTTGTTCAAAAGCAGAGTGTGATCAATGGATGAGAACAAAGCTGTGTGTTTCACTTCAGAAATGGAGTTAAATCCCAGGCTCTGAGTCTTCCTATAAGCAAGACTTCATTTCAGGTAAGGGCAGTCACTTTCCTGCTCAAACGAACTACAATGTTCACAAAGATCACACGTTTCTAGTCTTAACTGACAAGCATTGGATGTTAGAGGACCAGTGCTTTGTATCAGTATCAGAGGAAGAGTTGGACTACATTTGGTCCGTATGTGTAGGAAACTCCGTTCTTTTGTTCTGGGCACGCTCAGATTACCTGCTGTATTAGAGACTCTAGAAAGCAAGAGCGTGCTTCTCGCTCTAAAGCAGAGTTTGATCCATGGATTAGAACTCTGCTGTGTGTTTCCCTTCAGAGATGGTGTTAAATACCAGGCTCTGAGTCTTACTACAAGCAAGAATTCGTTTCAGGTAAGGGCAGTCACTTTTCAGTTCAAAGGAACTACATCATTCACAAAGCTCAAACGTTTCTCATCTTAACTGACAAGTATAGGATGTTAGAGGACCAGTGCTTTGTATCAGTTTCAGAAGCAGAGTTGGACTAGATATGGTCCGTATGTGTAGGAAACACCGTTCTTTTGTTCTCAGCACACTCACATTTCCTGCTGTCTTAGAGACTCCAGAAAGCAAGAGCGTGCTTCTCGTTCTAAAGCAGAGTGTGATCCATTGATGAGAACTATGCTGTGTGTTTCCCTTCAGAAATGGAGTTAAATCCCAATCTCTGTGTCTTCCTACAAGCAAGAATTCATTTCAGGTAATGGCAGTCACTTTTCAGCTCAAACGAACTACATCGTTCACGAAGATCACACTTTTCTCATCTTAACTGACAAGCATTGGATGTTAGAGGACCAGTGCATTGTATCAGTTTCAGAAACAGAGTTGGACTAGATATGGTCCGTATGTGTAGGAAACACCGTTCTTTTGTTCTTAGCACACTCACGTTTCCTGCTCTGTTAGAGAATCCAGAAAGCAAGAGCGTGCCTCTTTTTCTAAAGCAGAGTGTGATCAAAGGATGACTACACTGCTGTGTGTTTCACTACAGAAATGGAGTTAAATACCAGGCTCTGAGTCTTCCTACACGCAAGACTTCGATTCAGATAAGGGCAGTCACTTTTCTGCTCAAACGAACTACATCGTTCACGAAGCTCACACGTTTCTCATCTTAACAGACAAGCATTGGATTTTAGAGGGTCAGTGCTTTGTATCAGTTTCAGAAGAAGAGTTGGACTACATGTGGTCTGTATGTGTAGGAAACTCCGTTCTTTTGTTCTGGGCACGCTCAGATTACCTGCTGTATTAGAGACTCTAGAAAGCAAGAGCGTGCTTCTCGCTCTAAAGCAGAGTTTGATCCATGGATTAGAACTCTGCTGTGTGTTTCCCTTCAGAGATGGTGTTAAATACCAGGCTCTGAGTCTTACTACAAGCAAGAATTCGTTTCAGGTAATGGCAGTCACTTTTCAGCTCAAACGAAATACATCGTTCACGAAGATCACTCTTTTCTCATCTTAACTGACAAGCATTGGATGTTAGAGGACCAGTGCATTGTATCAGTTTCAGAAACAGAGTTGGACTAGATATGGTCCGTATGTGTAGGAAACACCGTTCTTTTGTTCTCAGCACACACACGTTTCCTGCTGTCTTAGAGAGTCCAGAAAGCAAGAGCGTGCTTCTTGCTGTAAAGCAGAGTGTGATCAATGGATGATTACATTGCTGTGTGTTTCATTTCAGAAATGGAGTTAAATCCCAGCCTCTGAGTCTTCCTACAAGCAAGACTTCGATTCAGGTAATGGCAGTCACTTTTATGCTCAAACGAACTACATCGTTCACGAAGCTCACACGTTTCTCATCTTACCTGACAAGCATTGGATGTTAGAGGGTCAGTGCTTTGTATCAGTTTCAGAAGAAGAGTTGGACTACATGTGGTCTGTATGTGTAGGAAACTCCGTTCTTTGTTCTGGGCACACTCAGATTTCCTGCTGTATGAGAGACTCTAGAAAGCAAGAGCGTGCTTCTTGCTGTAAAGCAGAGTGTGATCCATTTGTGAGAACTATGCTGTGTGTTTCCCTTCAGAAATGGAGTTAAATCCCAATCTCTTTGTCTTCCTACAAGCAAGACTTCGGTTCAGGTAACGGCAGTCACTTTTCAGCTCAAACGAACTTCATCGTTCACAGAGCTCACACATTTCTGTTCTTAACAGAAAAGCATTGGATGTAAGAGGACCAGTGCTTTGTATCAGTTTCAGAAGCAGAGTTGAACTAGATATGGTCCGTATGTGTGGGAATCACCGTTCTTTTGTTCTGGGCACACTCAGATTACCTGCTGTATTAGAGACTCTAGAAAGCAAGAGCGTGCTTCTCGCTCTAAAGCAGAGTTTGATCCATGGATTAGAACTCTGCTGTGTGTTTCCCTTCAGAGATGGTGTTAAATACCAGGCTCTGAGTCTTACTACAAGCAGGAATTCGTTTCAGGTAAGGGCAGTCACTTTTCCGTACAAAGGAACTACATCATTCACAAAGCTCAAACGTTTCTCATCTTAACTGACAAGTATAGGATGTTAGAGGACCAGTGCTTTGTATCAGTTTCAGAAGCAGAGTTGGACTAGATATGGTCCGTATGTGTAGGAAACACCGTTCTTTTGTTCTCAGCACACTCACATTTCCTGCTGTCTTAGAGACTCCAGAAAGCAAGAGCGTGCTTCTCGTTCTAAAGCAGAGTGTGATCCATTGATGAGAACTATGCTGTGTGTTTCCCTTCAGAAATGGAGTTAAATCCCAATCTCTGTGTCTTCCTACAAGCAAGAATTCGTTTCAGGTAATGGCAGTCACTTTTCAGCTCAAACTAAATACATCGTTCACGAAGATCACACTTTTCTCATCTTAACTGACAAGCATTGGATGTTAGAGGACCAGTGCATTGTATCAGTTTCAGAAACAGAGTTGGACTAGATATGGTCCGTATGTGTAGGAAACACCGTTCTTTTGTTCTCAGCACACACAGGTTTCCTGCTGTCTTAGAGAGTCCAGAAAGCAAGAGCGTGCTTCTTGCTGTAAAGCAGAGTGTGATCAATGGATGATTACATTGCTGTGTGTTTCATTTCAGAAATGGAGTTAAACCCCAGCCTCTGAGTCTTCCTACAAGCAAGACTTCTATTCAGGTAATGGCAGTCACTTTTATGCTCAAACGAACTACATCGTTCACGAAGCTCACACGTTTCTCATCTTACCTGACAAGCATTGGATGTTAGAGGGTCAGTGCTTTGTATCAGTTTCAGAAGAAGAGTTGGACTACATGTGGACTGTATGTGTAGGAAACTCCGTTCTTTGTTCTGGGCACACTCAGATTTCCTGCTGTATGAGAGACTCTAGAAAGCAAGAGCGTGCTTCTTGCTGTAAAGCAGAGTGTGATCCATTTGTGAGAACTATGCTGTGTGTTTCCCTTCAGAAATGGAGTTAAATCCCAATCTCTTTGTCTTCCTACAAGCAAGACTTCGTTTCAGGTAACGGCAGTCACTTTTCAGCTCAAACGAACTTCATCGTTCACTGAGCTCACACATTTCTCTTCTTAACAGACAAGCATTGGATGTAAGAGGACCAGTGCTTTGTATCAGTTTAAGAAGCAGAGTTGGACTAGATATGGTCCGTATGTGTAGGAAACACATTTCTTTTGTTCTCAGCACTCTCACCTTTCCTGCAGTCTTAGAGACTCTAGAAAGCAAGAGCGTGCTTCTTGTTCAAAAGCAGAGTGTGATCAATGGATGAGAACAAAGCTGTGTGTTTCACTTCAGAAATGGAGTTAAATCCCAGGCTCTGAGTCTTCCTATATGCAAGACTTCATTTCAGGTAAGGGCAGTCACTTTCCTGCTCAAACGAACTACAATGGTCACAAAGATCACACGTTTCTAGTCTTAACTGACAAGCATTGGATGTTAGAGGACCAGTGCTTTGTATCAGTATCAGAGGAAGAGTTGGACTACATTTGGTCCGTATGTGTAGGAAACTCCGTTCTTTTATTCTGGGCACACTCAGATTTCCTGCTGTATTAGAGACTCTAGAAAGCAAGTGAAAGCTTCTTGCTCTAAAGCAGAGTGTGATCCATGGATGAGAACTATGCTGTGTGTTTCCCTTCAGAAATGGAGTTAAATCCCAGGCTCTGTGTCTTCCTACAAGCAAGACTTCGTTTCAGGTAATGGCAGTCACTTTTCAGCTCAAACGAACTACATCGTTCACGAAGATCACACTTTTCTCATCTTAACTGACAAGCATTGGATGTTAGAGGACCAGTGCATTGTATCAGTTTCAGAAACAGAGTTGGACTAGATATGGTCCGTATGTGTAGGAAACACCATTCTTTTGTTCTCAGCACACACACGTTTCCTGATGTCTTAGAGAGTCCAGAAAGCAAGAGCGTGCTTCTTGCTGTAAAGCAGAGTGTGATCAATGGATGATTACATTGCTGTGTGTTTCACTTCAGAAATGGAGTTAAATCCCAGCCTCTGAGTCTTCCTACAAGCAAGACTTCGATTCAGGTGATGGCAGTCACTTTTATGCTCAAACGAACTACATCGTTCACGAAGCTCACACGTTTCTCATCTTACCTGACAAGCATTGGATGTTAGAGGGTCAGTGCTTTGTATCAGTTTCAGAAGAAGAGTTGGACTACATGTGGTCTGTATGTGTAGGAAACTCCGTTTTTTGTTCTGGGCACACTCAGATTTCCTGCTGTATGAGAGACTCTATAAAGCAAGAGCGTGCTTCTTGCTGTAAAGCAGAGTGTGATCCATTTGTGAGAACTATGCTGTGTGTTTCCCTTCAGAAATGGAGTTAAATCCCAATCTCTTTGTCTTCCTACAAGCAAGACTTCGTTTCAGGTAACGGCAGTCACTTTTCAGCTCAAACGAACTTCATCGTTCACTGAGCTCACACATTTCTCTTCTTAACAGACAAGCATTGGATGTAAGAGGACCAGTGCTTTGTATCAGTTTAAGAAGCAGAGTTGGACTAGATATGGTCCGTATGTGTAGGAAACACATTTCTTTTGTTCTCAGCACACTCACCTTTCCTGCAGTCTTAGAGACTCTAGAAAGCAAGAGCGTGCTTCTTGTTCAAAAGCAGAGTGTGATCAATGGATGAGAACAAAGCTGTGTGTTTCACTTCAGAAACGGAGTTAAATCCCAGGCTCTCAGTCTTCCTATAAGCAAGACTTCATTTCAGGTAAGGGCAGTCACTTTCCTGCTCAAACGAACTACAATGTTCACAAAGATCACACGTTTCTAGTCTTAACTGACAAGCATTGGATGTTAGAGGACCAGTGCTTTGTATCAGTATCAGAGGAAGAGTTGGACTACATTTGGTCCGTATGTGTAGGAAACTCCGTTCTTTTATTCTGGGCACACTCAGATTTCCTGCTGTATTAGAGACTCTATAAAGCAAGTGAAAGCTTCTTGCTCTAAAGCAGAGTGTGATCCATGGATGAGAACTATGCTGTGTGTTTCCCTTCAGAAATGCAGTTAAATCCCAGGCTCTGTGTCTTCCTACAAGCAAGACTTCGTTTCAGGTAAGGGCAGTCACTTTTCAGCTCAAACGAACTACATCGTTCACGGAGCTCACACGTTTCTCATCTTAACAGACAAGCATTGGATGTTAGAGGACCAGTGCTTTGTCTCAGTTTAAGAAGGAGAGTTGGACTAGATATGGTCCGTATGTGTAGGAAACACCGTTCTTTTGTTCTTAGCAAAATCACGTTTCCGCTGTCTTAGAGACTCTAGAAAGCAAGAGCATGCTTCTTGTTCTAAAGCAGAGTATGATCAATGGATGTAACACTGCTGTGTGTTTCACTTCAGAAATGGAGTTAAATCCCAGGCTCTGTGTCTTACTACAAGCAAGACTTCGTTTCAGGTAAGGGCAGTCACTTTTCAGTTCAAAGGAACTACATCATTCACAAAGCTCACACGTTTCTCATCTTAACAGACAAGCATTGGATTTTAGAGGACCAGTGCTTTGTGTCAGTTTCAGAAGCAGAGTTGGAGTATATAATGTCCGTATTTGTAGGAAACAGCGTTCTTTTGATCTCAGCACACTCACGTTTCCTGCTGCCTTAGAGACTCTAGAAAGCAAGAGCGTGCTTCTTGTTCTAAAGCAGAGTGTGATCAATGGATGATTACACTGCTGAGTGTTTCACTTCAGAAATGGAGTTAAATCCCAAGCTCTGAGTCTTCCTACATGCAAGACTTCGTTTCAGGTAAGGGCAGTCAATTTTCTGCTCAAACGAACTACATCGTTCATGAAGCTCACACGTTTCTCATCTTAACTGACAAGCATTGGATGGTAGAGGATCAGTGCTTTGTGTCAGTTTCAGAAGCAGATTTGGACTACATATGGTCCCTATGTGTAGGAAACACCGTTCTTTTGTTCTGGGCACATTCAGATTACCTGCTGTATTAGAGACTTAGAAAGCAAGAGCGTGCTTCTCGCTAAAAAGCAGAGTGTGATCAATGGATGATTACATTGCTGTGTGTTTCATTTCAGAAATGGAGTTAAATCCCAGCCTCTGAGTCTTCCTACAAGCAAGACTTCTATTCAGGTAATGGCAGTCACTTTTATGCTCAAACGAACTACATCGTTCACGAAGCTCACACGTTTCTCATCTTACCTGACAAGCATTGGATGTTAGAGGGTCAGTGCTTTGTATCAGTTTCAGAAGAAGAGTTGGACTACATGTGGACTGTATGTGTAGGAAACTCCGTTCTTTGTTCTGGGCACACTCAGATTTCCTGCTGTATGAGAGACTCTAGAAAGCAAGAGCGTGCTTCTTGCTGTAAAGCAGAGTGTGATCCATTTGTGAGAACTATGCTGTGTGTTTCCCTTCAGAAATGGTGTTAAATCCCAATCTCTTTGTCTTCCTACAAGCAAGACTTCGTTTCAGGTAACGGCAGTCACTTTTCAGCTCAAACGAACTTCATCGTTCACTGAGCTCACACATTTCTCTTCTTAACAGACAAGCATTGGATGTAAGAGGACCAGTGCTTTGTATCAGTTTAAGAAGCAGAGTTGGACTAGATATGGTCTGTATGTGTAGGAAACACATTTCTTTTGTTCTCAGCACTCTCACCTTTCCTGCAGTCTTAGAGACTCTAGAAAGCAAGAGCGTGCTTCTTGTTCAAAAGCAGAGTGTGATCAATGGATGAGAACAAAGCTGTGTGTTTCACTTCAGAAATGGAGTTAAATCCCAGGCTCTGAGTCTTCCTATATGCAAGACTTCATTTCAGGTAAGGGCAGTCACTTTCCTGCTCAAACGAACTACAATGGTCACAAAGATCACACGTTTCTAGTCTTAACTGACAAGCATTGGATGTTAGAGGACCAGTGCTTTGTATCAGTATCAGAGGAAGAGTTGGACTACATTTGGTCCGTATGTGTAGGAAACTCCGTTCTTTTATTCTGGGCACACTCAGATTTCCTGCTGTATTAGAGACTCTAGAAAGCAAGTGAAAGCTTCTTGCTCTAAAGCAGAGTGTGATCCATGGATGAGAACTATGCTGTGTGTTTCCCTTCAGAAATGGAGTTAAATCCCAGGCTCTGTGTCTTCCTACAAGCAAGACTTCGTTTCAGGTAATGGCAGTCCCTTTTCAGCTCAAACGAACTTCATCGTTCACTGAGCTCACACATTTCTCTTCTTAACAGACAAGCATTGGATGTAAGAGGACCAGTGCTTTGTATCAGTTTAAGAAGCAGAGTTGGACTAGATATGGTCCGTATGTGTAGGAAACACATTTCTTTTGTTCTCAGCACTCTCACCTTTCCTGCAGTCTTAGAGACTCTAGAAAGCAAGAGCGTGCTTCTTGTTCAAAAGCAGAGTGTGATCAATGGATGAGAACAAAGCTGTGTGTTTCACTTCAGAAATGGAGTTAAATCCCAGGCTCTGAGTCTTCCTATATGCAAGACTTCATTTCAGGTAAGGGCAGTCACTTTCCTGCTCAAACGAATTACAATGGTCACAAAGATCACACGTTTCTAGTCTTAACTGACAAGCATTGGATGTTAGAGGACCAGTGCTTTGTATCAGTATCAGAGGAAGAGTTGGACTACATTTGGTCCGTATGTGTAGGAAACTCCGTTCTTTTATTCTGGGCACACTCAGATTTCCTGCTGTATTAGAGACTCTAGAAAGCAAGTGAAAGCTTCTTGCTCTAAAGCAGAGTGTGATCCATGGATGAGAACTATGCTGTGTGTTTCCCTTCAGAAATGGAGTTAAATCCCAGGCTCTGTGTCTTCCTACAAGCAAGACTTCGTTTCAGGTAATGGCAGTCACTTTTCAGCTCAAACGAACTACATCGTTCACGAAGATCACACTTTTCTCATCTTAACTGACAAGCATTGGATGTTAGAGGACCAGTGCATTGTATCAGTTTCAGAAACAGAGTTGGACTAGATATGGTCCGTATGTGTAGGAAACACCATTCTTTTGTTCTCAGCACACACACGTTTCCTGATGTCTTAGAGAGTCCAGAAAGCAAGAGCGTGCTTCTTGCTGTAAAGCAGAGTGTGATCAATGGATGATTACATTGCTGTGTGTTTCACTTCAGAAATGGAGTTAAATCCCAGCCTCTGAGTCTTCCTACAAGCAAGACTTCGATTCAGGTGATGGCAGTCACTTTTATGCTCAAACGAACTACATCGTTCACGAAGCTCACATGTTTCTCATCTTACCTGACAAGCATTGGATGTTAGAGGGTCAGTGCTTTGTATCAGTTTCAGAAGAAGAGTTGGACTACATGTGGTCTGTATGTGTAGGAAACTCCGTTTTTTGTTCTGGGCACACTCAGATTTCCTGCTGTATGAGAGACTCTATAAAGCAAGAGCGTGCTTCTTGCTGTAAAGCAGAGTGTGATCCATTTGTGAGAACTATGCTGTGTGTTTCCCTTCAGAAATGGAGTTAAATCCCAATCTCTTTGTCTTCCTACAAGCAAGACTTCGTTTCAGGTAACGGCAGTCACTTTTCAGCTCAAACGAACTTCATCGTTCACTGAGCTCACACATTTCTCTTCTTAACAGACAAGCATTGGATGTAAGAGGACCAGTGCTTTGTATCAGTTTAAGAAGCAGAGTTGGACTAGATATGGTCCGTATGTGTAGGAAACACATTTCTTTTGTTCTCAGCACACTCACCTTTCCTGCAGTCTTAGAGACTCTAGAAAGCAAGAGCGTGCTTCTTGTTCAAAAGCAGAGTGTGATCAATGGATGAGAACAAAGCTGTGTGTTTCACTTCAGAAACGGAGTTAAATCCCAGGCTCTCAGTCTTCCTATAAGCAAGACTTCATTTCAGGTAAGGGCAGTCACTTTCCTGCTCAAACGAACTACAATGTTCACAAAGATCACACGTTTCTAGTCTTAACTGACAAGCATTGGATGTTAGAGGACCAGTGCTTTGTATCAGTATCAGAGGAAGAGTTGGACTACATTTGGTCCGTATGTGTAGGAAACTCCGTTCTTTTATTCTGGGCACACTCAGATTTCCTGCTGTATTAGAGACTCTATAAAGCAAGTGAAAGCTTCTTGCTCTAAAGCAGAGTGTGATCCATGGATGAGAACTATGCTGTGTGTTTCCCTTCAGAAATGCAGTTAAATCCCAGGCTCTGTGTCTTCCTACAAGCAAGACTTCGTTTCAGGTAAGGGCAGTCACTTTTCAGCTCAAACGAACTACATCGTTCACGGAGCTCACACGTTTCTCATCTTAACAGACAAGCATTGGATGTTAGAGGACCAGTGCTTTGTCTCAGTTTAAGAAGGAGAGTTGGACTAGATATGGTCCGTATGTGTAGGAAACACCGTTCTTTTGTTCTCAGCAAAATCACGTTTCCGCTGTCTTAGAGACTCTAGAAAGCAAGAGCATGCTTCTTGTTCTAAAGCAGAGTATGATCAATGGATGTAACACTGCTGTGTGTTTCACTTCAGAAATGGAGTTAAATCCCAGGCTCTGTGTCTTACTACAAGCAAGACTTCGTTTCAGGTAAGGGCAGTCACTTTTCAGTTCAAAGGAACTACATCATTCACAAAGCTCACACGTTTCTCATCTTAACAGACAAGCATTGGATTTTAGAGGACCAGTGCTTTGTGTCAGTTTCAGAAGCAGAGTTGGAGTATATAATGTCCGTATTTGTAGGAAACAGCGTTCTTTTGATCTCAGCACACTCACGTTTCCTGCTGCCTTAGAGACTCTAGAAAGCAAGAGCGTGCTTCTTGTTCTAAAGCAGAGTGTGATCAATGGATGATTACACTGCTGAGTGTTTCACTTCAGAAATGGAGTTAAATCCCAAGCTCTGAGTCTTCCTACATGCAAGACTTCGTTTCAGGTAAGGGCAGTCAATTTTCTGCTCAAACGAACTACATCGTTCATGAAGCTCACACGTTTCTCATCTTAACTGACAAGCATTGGATGGTAGAGGATCAGTGCTTTGTGTCAGTTTCAGAAGCAGATTTGGACTACATATGGTCCCTATGTGTAGGAAACACCGTTCTTTTGTTCTGGGCACATTCAGATTACCTGCTGTATTAGAGACTTAGAAAGCAAGAGCGTGCTTCTCGCTAAAAAGCAGAGTGTGATCAATGGATGAGAACACTGCTGTGTGTTTCACTTCAGAAATGGAGTTAAATCCCAGGCTCTGAGTCTTCCTACAAGCAAGACTTCGATTCAGGTAAGGGCAGTCACTTTTCTGCTCAAACGAACTACATCGTTCACGAAGCTTACACGTTTCTCATCTTAACTGACAAGCATTGGATGTTAGAGGGTCAGTGCTTTGTATCAGTTTCAGAAGCAGATTTGGACTACATATGGTCTGTATGTGTAGGAAACACCGTTCCTTTGTTCTGGGCACACTCAGATTACCTGCTATATTAGAGACTCTAAAAGCAAGAGCGTGCTTCTCGCTCTAAAGCAGAGTGTGATCCATGGATGAGAAAAGTGCTGTGTGTTTCCCTTCAGAAATGGAGTTAAATCCCAGGCTCTGTTTCTTACTACAAGCAAGAGTTCGTTTCAGGTAAGGGCAGTCACTTTTCAGTTCAAAGGAACTACATCATTCACAAAGCTCACACGTTTCTCATCTTAACTGACAAGCATAGGATGTTAGAGGACCAGTGCTTTGTCTCAGTTTAAGAAGGAGAGTTGGACTAGATATGGTCCTTATGTGTAGGAAACACCGTTCTTTTGTTCTCAGCACACTCACGTTTCCTGCTGTCTTAGAGACTTTAGAAAGCAAGAGCGTGCTTCTCGCTCTAAAGCAGAGTGTGATCCATGGATGAGAACTATGCTGTGTGTTTCCCTTCAGAAATGGAGTTAAATCCCAGGCTCTGTGTCTTCCTACAAGCAAGACTTCGTTTCAAGTAAGGGCAGTCACTTTTCAGCTCAAACGAACTACATCGTTCATGAAGCTCACACGTTTCCCATCTTAACTGACAAGCATTGGATGTTAGAGGACCAGTGCTTTGTACCAGTTTCAGAAGAAGAGTAGGACTAGATGTGGTCCGTATATGTAGGAAACACCGTTCTTTTGTTCTCAGCACACTCACGTTTCCTGCTCTGTTAGAGACTCCAGAAAGCAAGAGTGTGCTTCTTGTTCTAAAGCAGAGTGTGATCAAAGGATGACTACACTGCTGTGTGTTTCACTACAGAAATGTAGTTAAATCCAAGGCTCTGAGTCTTCCTACACGCAAGACTTCGATTCAGATAAGGGCAGTCACTTTTCTGCTCAAACGAACAACATCATTCACGAAGATCACACGTTTCTCATCTTAACTGACAAGCATTGGATGTTAGAGGGTCAGTACTTTGTATCAGTTTCAGAAGCAGATTTGGACTACATATGGTCCGTATGTGTAGGAAACAGCGTTCTTTTGTTCTGGGCACACTCAGATTACCTGCTGTATTAGAGACTCTAGAAAGCAAGAGCATGCTTCTTGCTCTAAAGCAGAGTGTGATCCATAGATGAGATGTATGCTGTGTGTTTCCATTCAGAAATGGAGTTAAATCCCAGGCTCTGTGTCTTCCTACAAGCAAGAATTCTTTTCAGGTAAGGGCAGTCACTTTTCAGCTCAAAAGAACTACATCGTTCACAAAGATCACACGTTTCTCATCTTAACAGACAAGCATTGTATGTTAGAGGACCAGTGCTTTGTATCAGTTTCAGAAGCAGATTTGGACTACATATGGTCTGTATGTGTAGGAAACACCGTTCTTTTGTTCTGGGCACACTCAGATTACCTGCTTATTAGAAATTCTAAAAGCAAGAGCGTGCTTCTCGCTCTAAAGCAGAGTGTGATCCATGGATGAGAAAAATGCTGTGTGTTTCCCTTCAGAAATGGAGTTAAATCCCAGGCTCTGTGTCTTACTACAAGCAAGACTTCGTTTCAGGTAAGGGCAGCCACTTTTCAGTTCAAAGGAACTACATCATTCACAAAGCTCACACGTTTCTCATCTTAACAGACAAGCTTTGTATGTTAGAGGACCAGTGTTTTGTATCAGTTTCAGAAGCAGAGTTGAACTAGATATGGTCCGTATGTGTAGGAAACACAGTTCTTTTGTTCTCAGCACACACACGTTTCCTGCTGTCTTAGAGACTCTAGAAAGCAAGAGCGTGGTTCTTGTTCTAAAGCAGAGTGTGATCAATGGATGATTACACTGCTGTGTATTTCACTTCAGAAATGGAGTTAAATCTCAGGCTCTGAGTCTTCCTACAAGCAAGACTTCGATTCAGGTAAGGGCAGTCACTTTTCTGCTCAAAGGAACTACATCGTTCATGAAGCTCACACGTTTTCCATCTTAACTGACAAGCATTGGATGTTAGAGGACCAGTGCTTTGTATCAGTTTCAGAAGAAGAGCTTGACTAGATATGGTCCGTATATGTAGGAAACACAGTTCTTTTGTTCTCAGCACACACAAGTTTCCTGCTGTGTTAGAGACTCCAGAAAGCAAGGGCGTGCTTCTCGCTCTAAAGCAGAGTGTGATCCATGGATGAGAACTATGCTGTGTGTTTCCCGTCAGAAATGGAGTTAAATCCCAATCTCTGTGTCTTCCTACAAGCAAGAATTCGTTTCAGGTAACGGCAGTCACTTTTCAGTTCAAAGGAACTACATCATTCCCAAAGCTCACACATTTCTCATCTTAACTGACAAGCATTGGATGTTAGAGGACCAGTGCTTTGTGTCAGTTTCAGAAACAGAGTTGGACTAGATATGGTCCGAATATGTAGAAAACACCGTTCCTTTGTTGTCAGCACACTCATGTTTCCAGCTCTCTTAGAGACTCCAGAAAGCAAGAGCGTGCTTCTTGCTCTAAAGCAGAATGTGATCCATGGATTAGAACTCTCCTATGTGTTTCCCTTCAGAGATGGAGTTAAATCCCAGGCTCTCTGTCTTACTACAAGCAAGACTTCGTTACAGGTGAGGGCACTCACTTTTCAGTTCAAAGGAACTACATCATTCTCAACGCTCACACGTTTCTCATCTTAACTGACAAGCATTGGATGTTAGAGGACCAGTGCTTTGTGTCAGTTTCAGAAACAGAGTTGGACTAGATATGGTCCGTATGTGTAGGAAACACCATTCTTTTGTTCTCAGCACACACACGTTTCCTGCTGTCTTAGATAGTCCAGAAAGCAAGAGCGTGCTTCTTGCTGTAAAGCAGAGTGTGATCAATGGATGATTACATTGCTGTGTGTTTCACTTCAGAAATGGAGTTAAATCCCAGCCTCTGAGTCTTCCTACAAGCAAGACTTCGATTCAGGTAATGGCAGTCACTTTCATGCTCAAACGAACTACATCTTTCACGAAGCTCACACGTTTCTCATCTTACCTGACAAGCATTGGATGTTAGAGGGTCAGTGCTTTGTATCAGTTTCAGAAGAAGAGTTGGACTACATGTGGTCTGTATGTGTAGGAAACTCCGTTCTTTGTTCTGGACACACTCAGATTTCCTGCTGTATGAGAGACTCTAGAAAGCAAGAGCGTGCTTCTTGCTGTAAAGCAGAGTGTGATCCATTTGTGAGAACTATGCTGTGTGTTTCCCTTCAGAAATGGAGTTAAATCCCAATCTCTTTGTCTTCCTACAAGCAAGACTTCGTTTCAGGTAACGGCAGTCACTTTTCAGCTCAAACGAACTTCATCGTTCACTGAGCTCACACATTTCTGTTCTTAACAGACAAGCATTGGATGTAAGAGCACCATTGCTTTGTATCAGTTTAAGAAGTAGAGTTGGACTAGACATGGTCCGTATGTGTAGGAAACACATTTCTTTTGTTCTCAGCACACTCACCTTTCCTGCTGTCTTAGAGACTCTAGAAAGCAAGAGCGTGCTTCTTGTTCAAAAGCAGAGTGTGATCAATGGATGAGAACAAAGCTGTGTGTTTCACTTCAGAAATGGAGTTAAATCCCAGGCTCTGAGTCTTCCTATAAGCAAGACTTCGTTTCAGGTAAGGGCAGTCACTTTCCTGCTCAAACGAACTACATCGTTCACAAAGATCACACGTTTCTAGTCTTAACTGACAAGCATTGGATGTTAGAGGACCAGTGGTTTGTATCAGTATCAGAGGAAGAGTTGGACTACATTTGGTCCGTATGTGTAGGAAACTCCGTTCTTTTATTCTGGGCACACTCAGATTTCCTGCTGTATTAGAGACTCTAGAAAGCAAGTGAAAGCTTCTTGCTCTAAAGCAGAGTTTGATCCATGGATGAGAACTATGCTGTGTGTTTCCCTTCAGAAATGGAGTTAAATCCCAGGCTCTATGTCTTCCTACAAGCAAGACTTCTTTTCAGGTAAGGGCAGTCACTTTTCAGCTCAAACGAACTACATCGTTCACGAAGCTCACACGTTTCTCATCTTAACAGACAAGCATTGTATGTTAGAGGACCAGTGCTTTGTATCAGTTTCAGAAGCAGAGTTGAACTAGATATGGTCCGTATGTGTAGGAAACACAGTTCTTTTGTTCTCAGCACACACACGTTTCCTGCTGTCTTAGAGACTCTAGAAAGCAAGAGCGTGGTTCTTGTTCTAAAGCAGAGTGTGATCAATGGATGATTACACTGCTGTGTATTTCACTTCAGAAATGGAGTTAAATCCCAGGCTCTGAGTCTTCCTACAAGCAAGACTTTGATTCAGGTAAGGGCAGTCACTTTTCTGCTCAAACGAACTACATCGTTCACAAAGATCACACGTTTCTCATCTTAACTGACAAGCATTGGATGTTATAGGGTCAGTGCTTTGTATCAGTTTCAGAAGCAGATTTGGACTACATATGGTCTGTATGTGTAGGAAACACCGTTCCTTTGTTCTGGGCACACTCAGATTACCTGCTATATTAGAGACTCTAAAAGCAAGAGCGTGCTTCTCGCTCTAAAGCAGAGAGTGATCCATGGATGAGAAAAATGCTGTGTGTTTTCCTTCAGAAATGGAGTTAAATCCTAGGCTCTGTGTCTTACTACAAGCAAGACTTCGTTTCAGGTAATGGCAGTCACTTTTCAGTTCAAAGGAACTACATCATTCACAAAGCTCACACGTTTCTCATCTTAACTGACAAGCATAGGATGTTAGAGGACCAGTGCTTTGTATCAGTTTCAGAAGAAGAGTTGGACTAGATATGGTCCGTATGTGTAGGAAACACCGTTCTTTGTTATCAGCACACTAACGTTTCCTGCTGTCTTACAGATTTTAGAAAGCAAGAGCGTGCTTCTCGCTCTAAAGCAGAGTGTGATCCATGGATGAGAACTATGCTGTGTGTTTCCCTTCAGAAATGGAGTTAAATACCAGGCTCTGTGTCTGCCTACAAGCAAGACTTCTTTCCAGGTAAGGGCAGTCACTTTTCAGCTGAAAGGAACTACATCGTTCACGAAGCTCACACGTTTCTCATCTTAACAGACAAGCATTGGATTTTAGAGGACCATTGCTTTGTATCAGTTTCAGCAGATGATTTGGACTACATATGGTCCGTATGTGTACGAAAATCCGTTCTTTTGTTCTGGACACACTCAGATTTCCTGCTGTATTAGAACTCTAGAAAGCAAGAGCGTGCTTCTTGCTGTAAAGCAGGGTGATCCATGGATGAGAACTATCCTGTGCGTTTCCCATCAGAAATTGAGTTAAATCCCAGGCTCTGTGTCTTCCTACAAGCAAGACTTCTTTTCAGGAAAGGGCATTCACTTTTCAGCTGAAAGGAACTACATCGTTCACGAAGCTCACACGTTTCTCATCTTAACAGACAAGCATTGGATTTTAGAGGACCAGTGCTTTGTATCAGTTTCAGAAGAAGAGTTGGACTATATAATGTCCGTATGTGTAGGAAACACCGTTCTTTTGTTCTCAGCACACTCACGTTTCCTGCTGTCTTAGAGACTTTAGAAAGCAAGAGCGTGCTTCTCGCTCTAAAGCAGAGTGTGATCCATGGATGAGAACTATGCTGTGTGTTTCCCTTCAGAAATGGAGTTAAATCCCAGGCTCTGTGTCTTCCTACAAGCAAGACTTCGTTTCAAGTAAGGGCAGTCACTTTTCAGCTCAAACGAACTACATCGTTCATGAAGCTCACACGTTTCCCATCTTAACTGACAAGCATTGGATGTTAGAGGACCAGTGCTTTGTACCAGTTTCAGAAGAAGAGTAGGACTAGATGTGGTCCGTATATGTAGGAAACACCGTTCTTTTGTTCTCAGCACACTCACGTTTCCTGCTCTGTTAGAGACTCCAGAAAGCAAGAGTGTGCTTCTTGTTCTAAAGCAGAGTGTGATCAAAGGATGACTACACTGCTGTGTGTTTCACTACAGAAATGTAGTTAAATCCAAGGCTCTGAGTCTTCCTACACGCAAGACTTCGATTCAGATAAGGGCAGTCACTTTTCTGCTCAAACGAACAACATCATTCACGAAGATCACACGTTTCTCATCTTAACTGACAAGCATTGGATGTTAGAGGGTCAGTACTTTGTATCAGTTTCAGAAGCAGATTTGGACTACATATGGTCCGTATGTGTAGGAAACAGCGTTCTTTTGTTCTGGGCACACTCAGATTACCTGCTGTATTAGAGACTCTAGAAAGCAAGAGCATGCTTCTTGCTCTAAAGCAGAGTGTGATCCATAGATGAGATGTATGCTGTGTGTTTCCATTCAGAAATGGAGTTAAATCCCAGGCTCTGTGTCTTCCTACAAGCAAGAATTCTTTTCAGGTAAGGGCAGTCACTTTTCAGCTCAAAAGAACTACATCGTTCACAAAGATCACACGTTTCTCATCTTAACAGACAAGCATTGTATGTTAGAGGACCAGTGCTTTGTATCAGTTTCAGAAGCAGATTTGGACTACATATGGTCTGTATGTGTAGGAAACACCGTTCTTTTGTTCTGGGCACACTCAGATTACCTGCTTATTAGAAATTCTAAAAGCAAGAGCGTGCTTCTCGCTCTAAAGCAGAGTGTGATCCATGGATGAGAAAAATGCTGTGTGTTTCCCTTCAGAAATGGAGTTAAATCCCAGGCTCTGTGTCTTACTACAAGCAAGACTTCGTTTCAGGTAAGGGCAGCCACTTTTCAGTTCAAAGGAACTACATCATTCACAAAGCTCACACGTTTCTCATCTTAACAGACAAGCTTTGTATGTTAGAGGACCAGTGTTTTGTATCAGTTTCAGAAGCAGAGTTGAACTAGATATGGTCCGTATGTGTAGGAAACACAGTTCTTTTGTTCTCAGCACACACACGTTTCCTGCTGTCTTAGAGACTCTAGAAAGCAAGAGTGTGGTTCTTGTTCTAAAGCAGAGTGTGATCAATGGATGATTACACTGCTGTGTATTTCACTTCAGATATGGAGTTAAATCTCAGGCTCTGAGTCTTCCTACAAGCAAGACTTCGATTCAGGTAAGGGCAGTCACTTTTCTGCTCAAAGGAACTACATCGTTCATGAAGCTCACACGTTTTCCATCTTAACTGACAAGCATTGGATGTTAGAGGACCAGTGCTTTGTATCAGTTTCAGAAGAAGAGTTTGACTAGATATGGTCCGTATATGTAGGAAACACAGTTCTTTTGTTCTCAGCACACACACGTTTCCTGCTGTGTTAGAGACTCCAGAAAGCAAGGGCGTGCTTCTCGCTCTAAAGCAGAGTGTGATCCATGGATGAGAACTATGGTGTGTGTTTCCCGTCAGAAATGGAGTTAAATCCCAATCTCTGTGTCTTCCTACAAGCAAGAATTCGTTTCAGGTAACGGCAGTCACTTTTCAGTTCAAAGGAACTACATCATTCCCAAAGCTCACACATTTCTCATCTTAACTGACAAGCATTGGATGTTAGAGGACCAGTGCTTTGTGTCAGTTTCAGAAACAGAGTTGGACTAGATATGGTCCGAATATGTAGAAAACACCGTTCCTTTGTTGTCAGCACACTCATGTTTCCAGCTCTCTTAGAGACTCCAGAAAGCAAGAGCGTGCTTCTCGCTCTAAAGCAGAATGTGATCCATGGATTAGAACTCTCCTATGTGTTTCCCTTCAGAGATGGAGTTAAATCCCAGGCTCTCTGTCTTACTACAAGCAAGACTTCGTTACAGGTGAGGGCACTCACTTTTCAGTTCAAAGGAACTACATCATTCTCAACGCTCACACGTTTCTCATCTTAACTGACAAGCATTGGATGTTAGAGTACCAGTGCTTTGTGTCAGTTTCAGAAACAGAGTTGGACTAGATATGGTCCGTATGTGTAGGAAACACCATTCTTTTTTTCTCAGCACACACACGTTTCCTGCTGTCTTAGATAGTCCAGAAAGCAAGAGCGTGCTTCTTGCTGTAAAGCAGAGTGTGATCAATGGATGATTACATTGCTGTGTGTTTCACTTCAGAAATGGAGTTAAATCCCAGCCTCTGAGTCTTCCTACAAGCAAGACTTCGATTCAGGTAATGGCAGTCACTTTCATGCTCAAACGAACTACATCGTTCACGAAGCTCACACGTTTCTCATCTTACCTGACAAGCATTGGATGTTAGAGGGTCAGTGCTTTGTATCAGTTTCAGAAGAAGAGTTGGACTACATGTGGTCTGTATGTGTAGGAAACTCCGTTCTTTGTTCTGGACACACTCAGATTTCCTGCTGTATGAGAGACTCTAGAAAGCAAGAGCGTGCTTCTTGCTGTAAAGCAGAGTGTGATCCATTTGTGAGAACTATGCTGTGTGTTTCCCTTCAGAAATGGAGTTAAATCCCAATCTCTTTGTCTTCCTACAAGCAAGACTTCGTTTCAGGTAACGGCAGTCACTTTTCAGCTCAAACGAACTTCATCGTTCACTGAGCTCACACATTTCTGTTCTTAACAGACAAGCATTGGATGTAAGAGCACCATTGCTTTGTATCAGTTTAAGAAGTAGAGTTGGACTAGACATGGTCCGTATGTGTAGGAAACACATTTCTTTTGTTCTCAGCACACTCACCTTTCCTGCTGTCTTAGAGACTCTAGAAAGCAAGAGCGTGCTTCTTGTTCAAAAGCAGAGTGTGATCAATGGATGAGAACAAAGCTGTGTGTTTCACTTCAGAAATGGAGTTAAATCCCAGGCTCTGAGTCTTCCTATAAGCAAGACTTCGTTTCAGGTAAGGGCAGTCACTTTCCTGCTCAAACGAACTACATCGTTCACAAAGATCACACGTTTCTAGTCTTAACTGACAAGCATTGGATGTTAGAGGACCAGTGGTTTGTATCAGTATCAGAGGAAGAGTTGGACTACATTTGGTCCGTATGTGTAGGAAACTCCGTTCTTTTATTCTGGGCACACTCAGATTTCCTGCTGTATTAGAGACTCTAGAAAGCAAGTGAAAGCTTCTTGCTCTAAAGCAGAGTTTGATCCATGGATGAGAACTATGCTGTGTGTTTCCCTTCAGAAATGGAGTTAAATCCCAGGCTCTATGTCTTCCTACAAGCAAGACTTCTTTTCAGGTAAGGGCAGTCACTTTTCAGCTCAAACGAACTACATCGTTCACGAAGCTCACACGTTTCTCATCTTAACAGACAAGCATTGTATGTTAGAGGACCAGTGCTTTGTATCAGTTTCAGAAGCAGAGTTGAACTAGATATGGTCCGTATGTGTAGGAAACACAGTTCTTTTGTTCTCAGCACACACACGTTTCCTGCTGTCTTAGAGACTCTAGAAAGCAAGAGCGTGGTTCTTGTTCTAAAGCAGAGTGTGATCAATGGATGATTACACTGCTGTGTATTTCCCTTCAGAAATGGAGTTAAATCCCAGGCTCTGAGTCTTCCTACAAGCAAGACTTTGATTCAGGTAAGGGCAGTCACTTTTCTGCTCAAACGAACTACATCGTTCACAAAGATCACACGTTTCTCATCTTAACTGACAAGCATTGGATGTTAGAGGGTCAGTGCTTTGTATCAGTTTCAGAAGCAGATTTGGACTACATATGGTCTGTATGTGTAGGAAACACCGTTCCTTTGTTCTGGGCACACTCAGATTACCTGCTATATTAGAGACTCTAAAAGCAAGAGCGTGCTTCTCGCTCTAAAGCAGAGAGTGATCCATGGATGAGAAAAATGCTGTGTGTTTTCCTTCAGAAATGGAGTTAAATCCTAGGCTCTGTGTCTTACTACAAGCAAGACTTCGTTTCAGGTAAGGGCAGTCACTTTTCAGTTCAAAGGAACTACATCATTCACAAAGCTCACACGTTTCTCATCTTAACTGACAAGCATAGGATGTTAGAGGACCAGTGCTTTGTATCAGTTTCAGAAGAAGAGTTGGACTAGATATGGTCCGTATGTGTAGGAAACACCGTTCTTTGTTATCAGCACACTAACGTTTCCTGCTGTCTTACAGATTTTAGAAAGCAAGAGCGTGCTTCTCGCTCTAAAGCAGAGTGTGATCCATGGATGAGAACTATGCTGTGTGTTTCCCTTCAGAAATGGAGTTAAATACCAGGCTCTGTGTCTGCCTACAAGCAAGACTTCTTTCCAGGTAAGGGCAGTCACTTTTCAGCTGAAAGGAACTACATCGTTCACGAAGCTCACACGTTTCTCATCTTAACAGACAAGCATTGGATTTTAGAGGACCATTGCTTTGTATCAGTTTCAGCAGATGATTTGGACTACATATGGTCCGTATGTGTACGAAAATCCGTTCTTTTGTTCTGGACACACTCAGATTTCCTGCTGTATTAGAACTCTAGAAAGCAAGAGCGTGCTTCTTGCTGTAAAGCAGAGTGTGATCCATGGATGAGAACTATCCTGTGCGTTTCCCATCAGAAATTGAGTTAAATCCCAGGCTCTGTGTCTTCCTACAAGCAAGACTTCTTTTCAGGAAAGGGCATTCACTTTTCAGCTGAAAGGAACTACATCGTTCACGAAGCTCACACGTTTCTCATCTTAACAGACAAGCATTGGATTTTAGAGGACCAGTGCTTTGTATCAGTTTCAGAAGAAGAGTTGGACTATATAATGTCCGTATGTGTAGGAAACACCGTTCTTTTGTTCTCAGCACACTCACGTTTCCTGCTGTCTTAGAGACTTTAGAAAGCAAGAGCGTGCTTCTCGCTCTAAAGCAGAGTGTGATCCATGGATGCGAACTATGCTGTGTGTTTCCCTTCAGAAATGGAGTTAAATCCCAGGCTCTGTGTCTTCCTACAAGCAAGACTTCGTTTCAAGTAAGGGCAGTCACTTTTCAGCTCAAACGAACTACATCGTTCATGAAGCTCACACGTTTCCCATCTTAACTGACAAGCATTGGATGTTAGAGGACCAGTGCTTTGTACCAGTTTCAGAAGCAGATTTGGACTACATATGGTCTGTATGTGTAGGAAACACCGTTCTTTTGTTCTGGGCACACTCAGATTACCTGCTTATTAGAAATTCTAAAAGCAAGAGCGTGCTTCTCGCTCTAAAGCAGAGTGTGATCCATGGATGAGAAAAATGCTGTGTGTTTCCCTTCAGAAATGGAGTTAAATCCCAGGCTCTGTGTCTTACTACAAGCAAGACTTCGTTTCAGGTAAGGGCAGCCACTTTTCAGTTCAAAGGAACTACATCATTCACAAAGCTCACACGTTTCTCATCTTAACAGACAAGCTTTGTATGTTAGAGGACCAGTGTTTTGTATCAGTTTCAGAAGCAGAGTTGAACTAGATATGGTCCGTATGTGTAGGAAACACAGTTCTTTTGTTCTCAGCACACACACGTTTCCTGCTGTCTTAGAGACTCTAGAAAGCAAGAGTGTGGTTCTTGTTCTAAAGCAGAGTGTGATCAATGGATGATTACACTGCTGTGTATTTCACTTCAGATATGGAGTTAAATCTCAGGCTCTGAGTCTTCCTACAAGCAAGACTTCGATTCAGGTAAGGGCAGTCACTTTTCTGCTCAAAGGAACTACATCGTTCATGAAGCTCACACGTTTTCCATCTTAACTGACAAGCATTGGATGTTAGAGGACCAGTGCTTTGTATCAGTTTCAGAAGAAGAGTTTGACTAGATATGGTCCGTATATGTAGGAAACACAGTTCTTTTGTTCTCAGCACACACACGTTTCCTGCTGTGTTAGAGACTCCAGAAAGCAAGGGCGTGCTTCTCGCTCTAAAGCAGAGTGTGATCCATGGATGAGAACTATGGTGTGTGTTTCCCGTCAGAAATGGAGTTAAATCCCAATCTCTGTGTCTTCCTACAAGCAAGAATTCGTTTCAGGTAACGGCAGTCACTTTTCAGTTCAAAGGAACTACATCATTCCCAAAGCTCACACATTTCTCATCTTAACTGACAAGCATTGGATGTTAGAGGACCAGTGCTTTGTGTCAGTTTCAGAAACAGAGTTGGACTAGATATGGTCCGAATATGTAGAAAACACCGTTCCTTTGTTGTCAGCACACTCATGTTTCCAGCTCTCTTAGAGACTCCAGAAAGCAAGAGCGTGCTTCTCGCTCTAAAGCAGAATGTGATCCATGGATTAGAACTCTCCTATGTGTTTCCCTTCAGAGATGGAGTTAAATCCCAGGCTCTCTGTCTTACTACAAGCAAGACTTCGTTACAGGTGAGGGCACTCACTTTTCAGTTCAAAGGAACTACATCATTCTCAACGCTCACACGTTTCTCATCTTAACTGACAAGCATTGGATGTTAGAGTACCAGTGCTTTGTGTCAGTTTCAGAAACAGAGTTGGACTAGATATGGTCCGTATGTGTAGGAAACACCATTCTTTTTTTCTCAGCACACACACGTTTCCTGCTGTCTTAGATAGTCCAGAAAGCAAGAGCGTGCTTCTTGCTGTAAAGCAGAGTGTGATCAATGGATGATTACATTGCTGTGTGTTTCACTTCAGAAATGGAGTTAAATCCCAGCCTCTGAGTCTTCCTACAAGCAAGACTTCGATTCAGGTAATGGCAGTCACTTTCATGCTCAAACGAACTACATCGTTCACGAAGCTCACACGTTTCTCATCTTACCTGACAAGCATTGGATGTTAGAGGGTCAGTGCTTTGTATCAGTTTCAGAAGAAGAGTTGGACTACATGTGGTCTGTATGTGTAGGAAACTCCGTTCTTTGTTCTGGACACACTCAGATTTCCTGCTGTATGAGAGACTCTAGAAAGCAAGAGCGTGCTTCTTGCTGTAAAGCAGAGTGTGATCCATTTGTGAGAACTATGCTGTGTGTTTCCCTTCAGAAATGGAGTTAAATCCCAATCTCTTTGTCTTCCTACAAGCAAGACTTCGTTTCAGGTAACGGCAGTCACTTTTCAGCTCAAACGAACTTCATCGTTCACTGAGCTCACACATTTCTGTTCTTAACAGACAAGCATTGGATGTAAGAGCACCATTGCTTTGTATCAGTTTAAGAAGTAGAGTTGGACTAGACATGGTCCGTATGTGTAGGAAACACATTTCTTTTGTTCTCAGCACACTCACCTTTCCTGCTGTCTTAGAGACTCTAGAAAGCAAGAGCGTGCTTCTTGTTCAAAAGCAGAGTGTGATCAATGGATGAGAACAAAGCTGTGTGTTTCACTTCAGAAATGGAGTTAAATCCCAGGCTCTGAGTCTTCCTATAAGCAAGACTTCGTTTCAGGTAAGGGCAGTCACTTTCCTGCTCAAACGAACTACATCGTTCACAAAGATCACACGTTTCTAGTCTTAACTGACAAGCATTGGATGTTAGAGGACCAGTGGTTTGTATCAGTATCAGAGGAAGAGTTGGACTACATTTGGTCCGTATGTGTAGGAAACTCCGTTCTTTTATTCTGGGCACACTCAGATTTCCTGCTGTATTAGAGACTCTAGAAAGCAAGTGAAAGCTTCTTGCTCTAAAGCAGAGTTTGATCCATGGATGAGAACTATGCTGTGTGTTTCCCTTCAGAAATGGAGTTAAATCCCAGGCTCTATGTCTTCCTACAAGCAAGACTTCTTTTCAGGTAAGGGCAGTCACTTTTCAGCTCAAACGAACTACATCGTTCACGAAGCTCACACGTTTCTCATCTTAACAGACAAGCATTGTATGTTAGAGGACCAGTGCTTTGTATCAGTTTCAGAAGCAGAGTTGAACTAGATATGGTCCGTATGTGTAGGAAACACAGTTCTTTTGTTCTCAGCACACACACGTTTCCTGCTGTCTTAGAGACTCTAGAAAGCAAGAGCGTGGTTCTTGTTCTAAAGCAGAGTGTGATCAATGGATGATTACACTGCTGTGTATTTCCCTTCAGAAATGGAGTTAAATCCCAGGCTCTGAGTCTTCCTACAAGCAAGACTTTGATTCAGGTAAGGGCAGTCACTTTTCTGCTCAAACGAACTACATCGTTCACAAAGATCACACGTTTCTCATCTTAACTGACAAGCATTGGATGTTAGAGGGTCAGTGCTTTGTATCAGTTTCAGAAGCAGATTTGGACTACATATGGTCTGTATGTGTAGGAAACACCGTTCCTTTGTTCTGGGCACACTCAGATTACCTGCTATATTAGAGACTCTAAAAGCAAGAGCGTGCTTCTCGCTCTAAAGCAGAGAGTGATCCATGGATGAGAAAAATGCTGTGTGTTTTCCTTCAGAAATGGAGTTAAATCCTAGGCTCTGTGTCTTACTACAAGCAAGACTTCGTTTCAGGTAAGGGCAGTCACTTTTCAGTTCAAAGGAACTACATCATTCACAAAGCTCACACGTTTCTCATCTTAACTGACAAGCATAGGATGTTAGAGGACCAGTGCTTTGTATCAGTTTCAGAAGAAGAGTTGGACTAGATATGGTCCGTATGTGTAGGAAACACCGTTCTTTGTTATCAGCACACTAACGTTTCCTGCTGTCTTACAGATTTTAGAAAGCAAGAGCGTGCTTCTCGCTCTAAAGCAGAGTGTGATCCATGGATGAGAACTATGCTGTGTGTTTCCCTTCAGAAATGGAGTTAAATACCAGGCTCTGTGTCTGCCTACAAGCAAGACTTCTTTCCAGGTAAGGGCAGTCACTTTTCAGCTGAAAGGAACTACATCGTTCACGAAGCTCACACGTTTCTCATCTTAACAGACAAGCATTGGATTTTAGAGGACCATTGCTTTGTATCAGTTTCAGCAGATGATTTGGACTACATATGGTCCGTATGTGTACGAAAATCCGTTCTTTTGTTCTGGACACACTCAGATTTCCTGCTGTATTAGAACTCTAGAAAGCAAGAGCGTGCTTCTTGCTGTAAAGCAGAGTGTGATCCATGGATGAGAACTATCCTGTGCGTTTCCCATCAGAAATTGAGTTAAATCCCAGGCTCTGTGTCTTCCTACAAGCAAGACTTCTTTTCAGGAAAGGGCATTCACTTTTCAGCTGAAAGGAACTACATCGTTCACGAAGCTCACACGTTTCTCATCTTAACAGACAAGCATTGGATTTTAGAGGACCAGTGCTTTGTATCAGTTTCAGAAGAAGAGTTGGACTATATAATGTCCGTATGTGTAGGAAACACCGTTCTTTTGTTCTCAGCACACTCACGTTTCCTGCTGTCTTAGAGACTTTAGAAAGCAAGAGCGTGCTTCTCGCTCTAAAGCAGAGTGTGATCCATGGATGCGAACTATGCTGTGTGTTTCCCTTCAGAAATGGAGTTAAATCCCAGGCTCTGTGTCTTCCTACAAGCAAGACTTCGTTTCAAGTAAGGGCAGTCACTTTTCAGCTCAAACGAACTACATCGTTCATGAAGCTCACACGTTTCCCATCTTAACTGACAAGCATTGGATGTTAGAGGACCAGTGCTTTGTACCAGTTTCAGAAGAAGAGTAGGACTAGATGTGGTCCGTATATGTAAGAAACACCGTTCTTTTGTTCTCAGCACACTCACGTTTCCTGCTCTGTTAGAGACTCCAGAAAGCAAGAGTGTGCTTCTTGTTCTAAAGCAGAGTGTGATCAAAGGATGACTACACTGCTGTGTGTTTCACTACAGAAATGTAGTTAAATCCAAGGCTCTGAGTCTTCCTACACGCAAGACTTCGATTCAGATAAGGGCAGTCACTTTTCTGCTCAAACGAACAACATCATTCACGAAGATCACACGTTTCTCATCTTAACTGACAAGCATTGGATGTTAGAGGGTCAGTGCTTTGTATCAGTTTCAGAAGCAGATTTGGACTACATATGGTCCGTATGTGTAGGAAACAGCGTTCTTTTGTTCTGGGCACACTCAGATTACCTGCTGTATTAGAGACTCTAGAAAGCAAGAGCATGCTTCTTGCTCTAAAGCAGAGTGTGATCCATAGATGAGATGTATGCTGTGTATTTCCATTCAGAAATGGAGTTAAATCCCAGGCTCTGTGTCTTCCTACAAGCAAGAATTCTTTTCAGGTAAGGGCAGTCACTTTTCAGCTCAAAAGAACTACATCGTTCACAAAGATCACACGTTTCTCATCTTAACAGACAAGCATTGTATGTTAGAGGACCAGTGCTTTGTATCAGTTTCAGAAGCAGATTTGGACTACATATGGTCTGTATGTGTAGGAAACACCGTTCTTTTGTTCTGGGCACACTCAGATTACCTGCTTATTAGAAATTCTAAAAGCAAGAGCGTGCTTCTCGCTCTAAAGCAGAGTGTGATCCATGGATGAGGAAAATGCTGTGTGTTTCCCTTCAGAAATGGAGTTAAATCCCAGGCTCTGTGTCTTACTACAAGCAAGACTTCGTTTCAGGTAAGGGCAGCCACTTTTCAGTTCAAAGGAACTACATCATTCACAAAGCTCACACGTTTCTCATCTTAACAGACAAGCTTTGTATGTTAGAGGACCAGTGTTTTGTATCAGTTTCAGAAGCAGAGTTGAACTAGATATGGTCCGTATGTGTAGGAAACACAGTTCTTTTGTTCTCAGCACACACACGTTTCCTGCTGTCTTAGAGACTCTAGAAAGCAAGAGCGTGGTTCTTGTTCTAAAGCAGAGTGTGATCAATGGATGATTACACTGCTGTGTATTTCACTTCAGAAATGGAGTTAAATCTCAGGCTCTGAGTCTTCCTACAAGCAAGACTTCGATTCAGGTAAGGGCAGTCACTTTTCTGCTCAAAGGAACTACATCGTTCATGAAGCTCACACGTTTTCCATCTTAACTGACAAGCATTGGATGTTAGAGGACCAGTGCTTTGTATCAGTTTCAGAGGAAGAGTTTGACTAGATATGGTCCGTATATGTAGGAAACACAGTTCTTTTGTTCTCAGCACACACACGTTTCCAGCTGTGTTAGAGACTCCAGAAAGCAAGGGCGTGCTTCTCGCTCTAAAGCAGAGTGTGATCCATGGATGAGAACTATGCTGTGTGTTTCCCGTCAGAAATGGAGTTAAATCCCAATCTCTGTGTCTTCCTACAAGCAAGAATTCGTTTCAGGTAACGGCAGTCACTTTTCAGTTCAAAGGAACTACATCATTCCCAAAGCTCACACATTTCTCATCTTAACTGACAAGCATTGGATGTTAGAGGACCAGTGCTTTGTGTCAGTTTCAGAAACAGAGTTGGACTAGATATGGTCCGAATATGTAGAAAACACCGTTCCTTTGTTGTCAGCACACTCATGTTTCCAGCTCTCTTAGAGACTCCAGAAAGCAAGAGCGTGCTTCTCGCTCTAAAGCAGAATGTGATCCATGGATTAGAACTCTCCTATGTGTTTCCCTTCAGAGATGGAGTTAAATCCCAGGCTCTCTGTCTTACTACAAGCAAGACTTCGTTACAGGTGAGGGCACTCACTTTTCAGTTCAAAGGAACTACATCATTCTCAACGCTCACACGTTTCTCATCTTAACTGACAAGCATTGGATGTTAGAGGACCAGTGCTTTGTGTCAGTTTCAGAAACAGAGTTGGACTAGATATGGTCCGTATGTGTAGGAAACACCATTCTTTTGTTCTCAGCACACACACGTTTCCTGCTGTCTTAGATAGTCCAGAAAGCAAGAGCGTGCTTCTTGCTGTAAAGCAGAGTGTGATCAATGGATGATTACATTGCTGTGTGTTTCACTTCAGAAATGGAGTTAAATCCCAGCCTCTGAGTCTTCCTACAAGCAAGACTTCGATTCAGGTAATGGCAGTCACTTTCATGCTCAAACGAACTACATCGTTCACGAAGCTCACACGTTTCTCATCTTACCTGACAAGCATTGGATGTTAGAGGGTCAGTGCTTTGTATCAGTTTCAGAAGAAGAGTTGGACTACATGTGGTCTGTATGTGTAGGAAACTCCGTTCTTTGTTCTGGGCACACTCAGATTTCCTGCTGTATGAGAGACTCTAGAAAGCAAGAGCGTGCTTCTTGCTGTAAAGCAGAGTGTGATCCATTTGTGAGAACTATGCTGTGTGTTTCCCTTCAGAAATGGAGTTAAATCCCAATCTCTTTGTCTTCCTACAAGCAAGACTTCGTTTCAGGTAACGGCAGTCACTTTTCAGCTCAAACGAACTTCATCGTTCACTGAGCTCACACATTTCTGTTCTTAACAGACAAGCATTGGATGTAAGAGCACCATTGCTTTGTATCAGTTTAAGAAGTAGAGTTGGACTAGACATGGTCCGTATGTGTAGGAAACACATTTCTTTTGTTCTCAGCACACTCACCTTTCCTGCTGTCTTAGAGACTCTAGAAAGCAAGAGCGTGCTTCTTGTTCAAAAGCAGAGTGTGATCAATGGATGAGAACAAAGCTGTGTGTTTCACTTCAGAAATGGAGTTAAATCCCAGGCTCTGAGTCTTCCTATAAGCAAGACTTCGTTTCAGGTAAGGGCAGTCACTTTCCTGCTCAAACGAACTACATCGTTCACAAAGATCACACGTTTCTAGTCTTAACTGACAAGCATTGGATGTTAGAGGACCAGTGGTTTGTATCAGTATCAGAGGAAGAGTTGGACTACATTTGGTCCGTATGTGTAGGAAACTCCGTTCTTTTATTCTGGGCACACTCAGATTTCCTGCTGTATTAGAGACTCTAGAAAGCAAGTGAAAGCTTCTTGCTCTAAAGCAGAGTTTGATCCATGGATGAGAACTATGCTGTGTGTTTCCCTTCAGAAATGGAGTTAAATCCCAGGCTCTATATCTTCCTACAAGCAAGACTTCTTTTCAGGTAAGGGCAGTCACTTTTCAGCTCAAACGAACTACATCGTTCACGAAGCTCACACGTTTCTCATCTTAACAGACAAGCATTGTATGTTAGAGGACCAGTGCTTTGTATCAGTTTCAGAAGCAGAGTTGAACTAGATATGGTCCGTATGTGTAGGAAACACAGTTCTTTTGTTCTCAGCACACACACGTTTCCTGCTGTCTTAGAGACTCTAGAAAGCAAGAGCGTGGTTCTTGTTCTAAAGCAGAGTGTGATCAATGGATGATTACACTGCTGTGTATTTCACTTCAGAAATGGAGTTAAATCCCAGGCTCTGAGTCTTCCTACAAGCAAGACTTTGATTCAGGTAAGGGCAGTCACTTTTCTGCTCAAACGAACTACATCGTTCACAAAGATCACACGTTTCTCATCTTAACTGACAAGCATTGGATGTTAGAGGGTCAGTGCTTTGTATCAGTTTCAGAAGCAGATTTGGACTACATATGGTCTGTATGTGTAGGAAACACCGTTCCTTTGTTCTGGGCACACTCAGATTACCTGCTATATTAGAGACTCTAAAAGCAAGAGCGTGCTTCTCGCTCTAAAGCAGAGAGTGATCCATGGATGAGAAAAATGCTGTGTGTTTTCCTTCAGAAATGGAGTTAAATCCCAGGCTCTGTGTCTTACTACAAGCAAGACTTCGTTTCAGGTAAGGGCAGTCACTTTTCAGTTCAAAGGAACTACATCATTCACAAAGCTCACACGTTTCTCATCTTAACTGACAAGCATAGGATGTTAGAGGACCAGTGCTTTGTATCAGTTTCAGAAGAAGAGTTGGACTAGATATGGTCCGTATGTGTAGGAAACACCGTTCTTTGTTATCAGCACACTCACGTTTCCTGCTGCCTTACAGACTTTAGAAAGCAAGAGCGTGCTTCTCGCTCTAAAGCAGAGTGTGATCCATGGATGAGAACTATGCTGTGTGTTTCCCTTCAGAAATGGAGTTAAATACCAGGCTCTGTGTCTGCCTACAAGCAAGACTTCTTTCCAGGTAAGGGCAGTCACTTTTCAGCTCAAACGAACTACATCATTCACGAAGCTCACACGTTTCTCATCTTAACAGACAAGCATTGGATTTTAGAGGACCATTGCTTTGTATCAGTTTCAGCAGATGATTTGGACTACATATGGTCCGTATGTGTACGAAAATCCGTTGTTTTGTTCTGGACACACTCAGATTTCCTGCTGTATTAGAACTCTAGAAAGCAAGAGCGTGCTTCTTGCTGTAAAGCAGAGTGTGATCCATGGATGAGAACTATGCTGTGTGTTTCCCTTCAGAAATGGAGTTAAATCCCAGGCTCTGTGTCTTACTACAAGCAAGACTTCTTTTCAGGAAAGGGCATTCACTTTTCAGCTGAAAGGAACTACATCGTTCACGAAGCTCACACGTTTCTCATCTTAACAGACAAGCATTGGATTTTAGAGGACCAGTGCTTTGTATCAGTTTCAGAAGCAGAGTTGGACTATATAATGTCCGTATGTGTAGGAAACAGCGTTCTTTTGTTCTCAGCACACTCACGTTTCCTGCTGTCTTAGAGACTCTAGAAAGCAAGAGTGTGCTTCTTGTTCTAAAGCAGAGTGTGATCAATGGATGATTACACTGCTGTGTGTTTCACTTCAGAAATGGAGTTAAATCAAAGGCTCTGTGTCTTCCTACAAGCAAGACTTCGTTTAAGGTAAGGGCATTCACTTTTCTGCTCAAAGGAACTACATCGTTCATGAAGCTCACACGTTTTCCATCTTAACTGACAAGCATTGGATGTTAGAGGACCAGTGCTTTGTATCAGTTTAAGAAGAAGAGTTGGACTAGATATGGTCCGTATATGTAGGAAACACCGTTCTTTTGTTCTCAGCACACTCACGTTTCCTGCTGTGTTAGAGACTCCAGAAAGCAAGAGCGTGCTTCTCGCTCTAAAGCAGAGTGTGATCCATGGATGAGAACTATGCTGTGTGTTTCCCGTCAGAAATGGAGTTAAATCCCAATCTCTGTGTCTTCCTACAAGCAAGACTTCGTTTCAGGTAACGGCAGTCACTTTTCAGTTCAAAGGAACTACATCATTCTCAAAGCTCACACATTTCTCATCTTAACTGACAAGCATTGGATGTTAGAGGACCAGTGCTTTTTGTCAGTTTCAGAAACAGAGTTGGACTAGATATGGTCCGAATATGTAGAAAACACCGTTCCTTTGTTGTCAGCACACTCATGTTTCCTGCTCTCTTAGAGACTCCAGAAAGCAAGAGCGTGCTTCTCGCTCTAAAGCAGAATGTGATCCATGGATTAGAACTCTCCTGTGTGTTTCCCTTCAGAGATGGAGTTAAATCCCAGGCTCTCTGTCTTACTACAAGCAAGACTTCGTTACAGGTGAGGGCACTCACTTTTCAGTTCAAAGGAACTACATCATTCTCAACGCTCACACGTTTCTCATCTTAACTGACAAGCATTGGATGTTAGAGGACCAGTGCTTTGTGTCAGTTTCAGAAACAGAGTTGGACTAGATATGGTCCGTATGTGTAGGAAACACCGTTCTTTTGTTCTCAGCACACACACGTTTCCTGCTGTCTTAGAGAGTCCAGAAAGCAAGAGCGTGCTTCTTGCTGTAAAGCAGAGTGTGATCAATGGATGATTACATTGCTGTGTGTTTCACTTCAGAAATGGAGTTAAATCCCAGCCTCTGAGTCTTCCTACAAGCAAGACTTCGATTCAGGTAATGGCAGTCACTTTTATGCTCAAACGAACTACATCGTTCACGAAGCTCACACGATTCTCATCTTACCTGACAAGCATTGGATGTTAGAGGGTCAGTGCTTTGTATCAGTTTCAGAAGAAGAGTTGGACTACATGTGGTCTGTATGTGTAGGTAACTCCGTTCTTTGTTCTGGGCACACTCAGATTTCCTGCTGTATGAGAGACTCTAGAAAGCAAGAGCGTGCTTCTTGCTGTAAAGCAGAGTGTGATCCATTTGTGAGAACTATGCTGTGTGTTTCCCTTCAGAAATGGAGTTAAATCCCAATCTCTTTGTCTTCCTACAAGCAAGACTTCGTTTCAGGTAACGGCAGTCACTTTTCAGCTCAAACGAACTTCATCGTTCACTGAGCTCACACATTTCTCTTCTTAACAGACAAGCATTGGATGTAAGAGGACCAGTGCTTTGTATCAGTTTAAGAAGCAGAGTTGGACTAGATATGGTCCGTATGTGTAGGAAACACATTTCTTTTGTTCTCAGCACACCCACCTTTCCTGCTGTCTTACAGACTTTAGAAAGCAAGAGCGTGCTTCTCGCTCTAAAGCAGAGTGTGATCCATGGATGAGAACTATGCTGTGTGTTTCCCTTCAGATATGGAGTTAAATACCAGGCTCTGTGTCTGCCTACAAGCAAGACTTCTTTCCAGGTAAGGGCAGTCACTTTTCAGCTCAAACGAACTACATCATTCACGAAGCTCACACGTTTCTCATCTTAACAGACAAGCATTGGATTTTAGAGGACCATTGCTTTGTATCAGTTTCAGCAGATGATTTGGACTACATATGGTCCGTATGTGTACGAAAATCCGTTGTTTTGTTCTGGACACACTCAGATTTCCTGCTGTATTAGAACTCTAGAAAGCAAGAGCGTGCTTCTTGCTGTAAAGCAGAGTGTGATCCATGGATGAGAACTATGCTGTGTGTTTCCCTTCAGAAATGGAGTTAAATCCCAGGCTCTGTGTCTTACTACAAGCAAGACTTCTTTTCAGGAAAGGGCATTCACTTTTCAGCTGAAAGGAACTACATCGTTCACGAAGCTCACACGTTTCTCATCTTAACAGACAAGCATTGGATTTTAGAGGACCAGTGCTTTGTATCAGTTTCAGAAGCAGAGTTGGACTATATAATGTCCGTATGTGTAGGAAACAGCGTTCTTTTGTTCTCAGCACACTCACGTTTCCTGCTGTCTTAGAGACTCTAGAAAGCAAGAGTGTGCTTCTTGTTCTAAAGCAGAGTGTGATCAATGGATGATTACACTGCTGTGTGTTTCACTTCAGAAATGGAGTTAAATCAAAGGCTCTGTGTCTTCCTACAAGCAAGACTTCGTTTAAGGTAAGGGCATTCACTTTTCTGCTCAAAGGAACTACATCGTTCATGAAGCTCACACGTTTTCCATCTTAACTGACAAGCATTGGATGTTAGAGGACCAGTGCTTTGTATCAGTTTAAGAAGAAGAGTTGGACTAGATATGGTCCGTATATGTAGGAAACACCGTTCTTTTGTTCTCAGCACACTCACGTTTCCTGCTGTGTTAGAGACTCCAGAAAGCAAGAGCGTGCTTCTCGCTCTAAAGCAGAGTGTGATCCATGGATGAGAAGTATGCTGTGTGTTTCCCGTCAGAAATGGAGTTAAATCCCAATCTCTGTGTCTTCCTACAAGCAAGACTTCGTTTCAGGTAACGGCAGTCACTTTTCAGTTCAAAGGAACTACATCATTCTCAAAGCTCACACATTTCTCATCTTAACTGACAAGCATTGGATGTTAGAGGACCAGTGCTTTTTGTCAGTTTCAGAAACAGAGTTGGACTAGATATGGTCCGAATATGTAGAAAACACCGTTCCTTTGTTGTCAGCACACTCATGTTTCCTGCTCTCTTAGAGACTCCAGAAAGCAAGAGCGTGCTTCTCGCTCTAAAGCAGAATGTGATCCATGGATTAGAACTCTCCTGTGTGTTTCCCTTCAGAGATGGAGTTAAATCCCAGGCTCTCTGTCTTACTACAAGCAAGACTTCGTTACAGGTGAGGGCACTCACTTTTCAGTTCAAAGGAACTACATCATTCTCAACGCTCACACGTTTCTCATCTTAACTGACAAGCATTGGATGTTAGAGGACCAGTGCTTTGTGTCAGTTTCAGAAACAGAGTTGGACTAGATATGGTCCGTATGTGTAGGAAACACCGTTCTTTTGTTCTCAGCACACACACGTTTCCTGCTGTCTTAGAGAGTCCAGAAAGCAAGAGCGTGCTTCTTGCTGTAAAGCAGAGTGTGATCAATGGATGATTACATTGCTGTGTGTTTCACTTCAGAAATGGAGTTAAATCCCAGCCTCTGAGTCTTCCTACAAGCAAGACTTCGATTCAGGTAATGGCAGTCACTTTTATGCTCAAACGAACTACATCGTTCACGAAGCTCACACGATTCTCATCTTACCTGACAAGCATTGGATGTTAGAGGGTCAGTGCTTTGTATCAGTTTCAGAAGAAGAGTTGGACTACATGTGGTCTGTATGTGTAGGTAACTCCGTTCTTTGTTCTGGGCACACTCAGATTTCCTGCTGTATGAGAGACTCTAGAAAGCAAGAGCGTGCTTCTTGCTGTAAAGCAGAGTGTGATCCATTTGTGAGAACTATGCTGTGTGTTTCCCTTCAGAAATGGAGTTAAATCCCAATCTCTTTGTCTTCCTACAAGCAAGACTTCGTTTCAGGTAACGGCAGTCACTTTTCAGCTCAAACGAACTTCATCGTTCACTGAGCTCACACATTTCTCTTCTTAACAGACAAGCATTGGATGTAAGAGGACCAGTGCTTTGTATCAGTTTAAGAAGCAGAGTTGGACTAGATATGGTCCGTATGTGTAGGAAACACATTTCTTTTGTTCTCAGCACACCCACCTTTCCTGCTGTCTTAGAGAATCTAGAAAACAAGAGCGTGCTTCTTGTTCAAAAGCAGAGTGTGATCAATGGATGAGAACAAAGCTGTGTGTTTCACTTCAGAAATGGAGTTAAATCCCAGGCTCTGAGTCTTCCTATAAGCAAGACTTCGTTTCAGGTAAGGGCAGTCACTTTCCTGCTCAAACGAACTACATCGTTCACAAAGATCACACGTTTCTAGTCTTAACTGACAAGCATTGGATGTTAGAGGACCAGTGGTTTGTATCAGTATCAGAGGAAGAGTTGGACTACATTTGGTCCGTATGTGTAGGAAACTCCGATCTTTTATTCTGGGCACACTCAGATTTCCTGCTGTATTAGCGACTCTAGAAAGCAAGTGAAAGCTTCTTGCTCTAAAGCAGAGTGTGATCCATGGATGAGAACTATGCTGTGTGTTTCCATTCAGAAATGGAGTTAAATCCCAGGCTCTGTGTCTTCCTACAAGCAAGACTTCGTTTCAGGTAAGGGCAGTCACTTTTCTGCTCAAAGGAACTACATCGTTCACGAAGCTCACACGTTTCTCATCTTAACTGACAAGCATTGGATGTTAGAGGGTCAGTGCTTTGTATCAGTTTCAGAAGCAGATTTGGACTACATATGGTCTGTATGTGTAGGAAACACCGTTCTTTTGTTCTGGGCACACTCAGATTACCTGCTTATTAGAAATTCTAAAAGCAAGAGCGTGCTTCTCGCTCTAAAGCAGAGTGTGATCCATGGATGAGAAAAATGCTGTGTGTTTCCCTTCAGAAATGGAGTTAAATCCCAGGCTCTGTGTCTTACTACAAGCAAGACTTCGTTTCAGGTAAGGGCAGTCACTTTTCAGTTCAAAGGAACTACATCATTCACAAAGCTCACACGTTTCTCATCTTAACAGACAAGCTTTGTATGTTAGAAGACCAGTGTTTTGTATCAGTTTCAGAAGCAGAGTTGAACTAGATATGGTCCGTATATGTAGGAAACACAGTTCTTTTGTTCTCAGCACACTCACGTTTCCTGCTGTGTTAGAGACTCCAGAAAGCAAGAGCGTGCTTTTCACTCTAAAGCAGAGTGTGATCCATGGATGAGAACTATGCTGTGTGTTTCCCGTCAGAAATGGAGTTAAATCCCAATCTCTGTGTCTTCCTACAAGCAAGACTTCGTTTCAGGTAACGGCAGTCACTTTTCAGTTCAAAGGAACTACATCATTCCCAAAGCTCACACATTTCTCATCTTAACTGACAAGCATTGGATGTTAGAGGACCAGTGCTTTGTTTCAGTTTCAGAAACAGAGTTGGACTAGATATGGTCTGAATATGTAGAAAACACCGTTCCTTTGTTCTCAGCACACTCATGTTTCCTGCTCTCTTAGAGACTCCAGAAAGCAAGAGCGTGCTTCTCGCTCTAAAGCAGAATATGATCCATGGATTAGAACTCTCCTGTGTGTTTCCCTTCAGAGATGGAGTTAAATCCCAGGCTCTGTGTCTTACTACAAGCAAGACTTCGTTACAGGTGAGGGCACTCACTTTTCAGTTCAAAGGTTCTACATCATTCTCAACGCTCACACGTTTCTCATCTTAACTGACAAGCATTGGATGTTAGAGGACCAGTGCTATGTGTCAGTTTCAGAAACAGAGTTGGACTAGATATGGTCCATATGTGTAGGAAACACCATTCTTTTGTTCTCAGCACACACACGTTTCCTGCTGTCTTAGATAGTCCAGAAAGCAAGAGCATGCTTCTTGCTGTAAAGCAGAGTGTGATCAATGGATGATTACATTGCTGTGTGTTTCACTTCAGAAATGGAGTTAAATCCCAGCCTCTGAGTCTTCCTACAAGCAAGACTTCGATTCAGGTAATGGCAGTCACTTTTATGCTCAAACGAACTACATCGTTCACGAAGCTCACACGTTTCTCATCTTACCTGACAAGCATTGGATGTTAGAGGGTCAGTGCTTTGTATCAGTTTCAGAAGAAGAGTTGGACTACATGTGGTCTGTATGTGTAGGAAACTCCGTTCTTTGTTCTGGGCACACTCAGATTTCCTGCTGTATGAGAGACTCTAGAAAGCAAGAGCGTGCTTCTTGCTGTAAAGCAGAGTGTGATCCATTTGTGAGAACTATGCTGTGTGTTTCCCTTCAGAAATGGAGTTAAATCCCAATCTCTTTGTCTACCTACAAGCAAGACTTCGTTTCAGGTAACGGCAGTCACGTTTCAGCTCAAACGAACTTCATCGTTCACTGAGCTCACACATTTCTGTTCTTAACAGACAAGCATTGGATGTAAGAGGACCATTGCTTTGTATCAGTTTAAGAAGCAGAGTTGGACTAGACATGGTCCGTATGTGTAGGAAACACATTTCTTTTGTTCTCAGCACACTCAGCTTTCCTGCTGTCTTAGAGACTCTAGAAAGCAAGAGCGTGCTTCTTGTTCAAAAGCAGAGTGTGATCAATGGATGAGAACAAAGCTGTGTGTTTCACTTCAGAAATGGAGTTAAATCCCAGGCTCTGAGTCTTCCTATAAGCAAGACTTCGTTTCAGGTAAGGGCAGTCACTTTCCTGCTCAAACGAACTACATCGTTCACAAAGATCACACGTTTCTAGTCTTAACTGACAAGCATTGGATGTTAGAGGACCAGTGGTTTGTATCAGTATCAGAGGAAGAGTTGGACTACATTTGGTCCGTATGTGTAGGAAACTCCGTTCTTTTATTCTGGGCACACTCAGATTTCCTGCTGTATTAGAGACTCTAGAAAGCAAGAGCGTGCTTCTCGCTCTAAAGCATAGTGTGATCCATGGATTAGAACTCTGCTGTGTGTTTCCCTTCAGAAATGGAGTTAAATCCCAGGCTCTGTGTCTTCCTACAAGCAAGACTTCTTTTCAGGTAAGGGCAGTCACTTTTCAGCTCAAACGAAATACATCGTTCACGAAGCTCACACGTTTCTCATCTTAACAGACAAGCATTGTATGTTAGGGACCAGTGCTTTGTATCAGTTTCAGAAGCAGAGTTGAACTAGATATGGTCCGTATTTGTAGGAAACACAGTTCTTTTGTTCTCAGCACACACACGTTTACTGCTGTCTTAGAGACTCTAGAAAGCAAGAGCGTGGTTCTTGTTCTAAAGCAGAGTGTGATCAATGGATGATTACACTGCTGTGTATTTCACTTCAGAAATGGAGTTAAATCCCAGGCTCTGAGTCTTCCTACAAGCAAGACTTCGATTCAGGTATGGGCAGTCACTTTTCTGCTCAAACGAACTACATCGTTCACGAAGATCACACGTTTCTCATCTTAACTGACAAGCATTGGATGTTAGAGGGTCAGTGCTTTGTATCAGTTTCAGAAGCAGAGTTGAACTAGATATGGTCCGTATGTGTAGGAATCACCGTTCTTTTGTTCTGAGCACACTCAGATTACCTGCTGTATTAGAGACTCTAGAAAGCAAGAGCGTGCTTCTCGCTCTAAAGCAGAGTGTGATCCATGGATTAGAACTCTGCTGTGTGTTTCCCTTCAGAAATGGAGTTAAATCCCAATCTCTGTGTCTTCCTACAAGCAAGAATTCGTTTCAGGTAATGGCAGTCACTTTTCAGCTCAAACGAACTACATCATTCACGAAGATCACACGTTTCTCATCTTAACTGACAAGCATTGGATGTTAGAGGACCAGTGCATTGTATCAGTTTCAGAAGCAGATTTGTACTACATATGGTCCGTATGTGTAGGAAACACCGTTCTTTTGTTCTGGGCACACCCACCTTTCCTGCTGTCTTAGAGAATCTAGAAAACAAGAGCGTGCTTCTTGTTCAAAAGCAGAGTGTGATCAATGGATGAGAACAAAGCTGTGTGTTTCACTTCAGAAATGGAGTTAAATCCCAGGCTCTGAGTCTTCCTATAAGCAAGACTTCGTTTCAGGTAAGTGCAGTCACTTTCCTGCTCAAACGAACTACATCGTTCACAAAGATCACACGTTTCTAGTCTTAACTGACAAGCATTGGATGTTAGAGGACCAGTGGTTTGTATCAGTATCAGAGGAAGAGTTGGACTACATTTGGTCCGTATGTGTAGGAAACTCCGATCTTTTATTCTGGGCACACTCAGATTTCCTGCTGTATTAGCGACTCTAGAAAGCAAGTGAAAGCTTCTTGCTCTAAAGCAGAGTGTGATCCATGGATGAGAACTATGCTGTGTGTTTCCATTCAGAAATTGAGTTAAATCCCAGGCTCTGTGTCTTACTACAAGCAAGACTTCGTTACAGGTAAGGGCAGTCACTTTTCAGTTCAAAGGAACTACATCATTCTCAAAGCTCACACGTTTCTCATCTTAACAGACAAGCATTGGATTTTAGAGGACCATTGCTTTGTATCAGTTTCAGCAGATGATTTGGACTACATATGGTCCGTATGTGTACGAAAATCCGTTCTTTTGTTCTGGACACACTCAGATTTCCTGCTGTATTAGAACTCTAGAAAGAAAGAGCGTGCTTCTTGCTGTAAAGCAGAGTGTGATCCATGGATGAGAACTATCCTGTGCGTTTCCCATCAGAAATTGAGTTAAATCCCAGGCTCTGTGTCTTCCTACAAGCAAGACTTCTTTTCAGGAAAGGGCATTCACTTTTCAGCTGAAAGGAACTACATCGTTCACGAAGCTCACACGTTTCTCATCTTAACAGACAAGCATTGGATTTTAGAGGACCAGTGCTTTGTATCAGTTTCAGAAGCAGAGTTGGACTATATAATGTCCGTATGTGTAGGAAACAGCGTTCTTTTGTTCTCAGCACACTCACGTTGCCTGCTGTCTTAGAGACTCTAGAAAGCAAGAGTGTGCTTCTTGTTCTAAAGCAGAGTGTGATCAATGGATGATTACACTGCTGTGTGTTTCACTTCAGAAATGGAGTTAAATCAAAGGCTCTGTGTCTTCCTACAAGCAAGACTTCGTTTAAGGTAAGGGCATTCACTTTTCTGCTCAAAGGAACTACATCGTTCATGAAGCTCACACGTTTTCCATCTTAACTGACAAGCATTGGATGTTAGAGGACCAGTGCTTTGTATCAGTTTCAGAAGAAGAGTTGGACTAGATATGGTCCGTATATGTAGGAAACACCATTCTTTTGTTCTCAGCACACTCACGTTTCCTGCTGTGTTAGAGACTCCAGAAAGCAAGAGCGTGCTTCTCGCTCTAAAGCAGAGTGTGATCCATGGATGAGAACTATGCTGTGTGTTTCCCGTCAGAAATTGAGTTAAATCCCAATCTCTGTGTCTTCCTACAAGCAAGACTTCGTTTCAGGTAACGGCAGTCACTTTTCAGTTCAAAGGAACTACATCATTCTCAAAGCTCACACATTTCCCATCTTAACTGACAAGCATTGGATGTTAGAGGACCAGTGCTTTTTGTCAGTTTCAGAAACAGAGTTGGACTAGATATGGTCCGAATATGTAGAAAACACCGTTCCTTTGTTGTCAGCACACTCATGTTTCCTGCTCTCTTAGAGACTCCAGAAAGCAAGAGCGTGCTTCTCGCTCTAAAGCAGAATGTGATCCATGGATTAGAACTCTCCTGTGTGTTTCCCTTCAGAGATGGAGTTAAATCCCAGGCTCTCTGTCTTACTACAAGCAAGACTTCGTTACAGGTGAGGGCACTCACTTTTCAGTTCAAAGGAACTACATCATTCTCAACGCTCACACGTTTCTCATCTTAACTGACAAGCATTGGATGTTAGAGGACCAGTGCTTTGTGTCAGTTTCAGAAACAGAGTTGGACTAGATATGGTCCGTATGTGTAGGAAACACCGTTCTTTTGTTCTCAGCACACACACGTTTCCTGCTGTCTTAGAGAGTCCAGAAAGCAAGAGCGTGCTTCTTGCTGTAAAGCAGAGTGTGATCAATGGATGATTACATTGCTGTGTGTTTCACTTCAGAAATGGAGTTAAATCCCAGCCTCTGAGTCTTCCTACAAGCAAGACTTCGATTCAGGTAATGGCAGTCACTTTTATGCTCAAACGAACTACATCGTTCACGAAGCTCACACGTTTCTCATCTTACCTGACAAGCATTGGATGTTAGAGGGTCAGTGCTTTGTATCAGTTTCAGAAGAAGAGTTGGACTACATGTGGTCTGTATGTGTAGGTAACTCCGTTCTTTGTTCTGGGCACACTCAGATTTCCTGCTGTATGAGAGACTCTAGAAAGCAAGAGCGTGCTTCTTGCTGTAAAGCAGAGTGTGATCCATTTGTGAGAACTATGCTGTGTGTTTCCCTTCAGAAATGGAGTTAAATCCCAATCTCTTTGTCTTCCTACAAGCAAGACTTCGTTTCAGGTAACGGCAGTCACTTTTCAGCTCAAACGAACTTCATCGTTCACTGAGCTCACACATTTCTCTTCTTAACAGACAAGCATTGGATGTAAGAGGACCAGTGCTTTGTATCAGTTTAAGAAGCAGAGTTGGACTAGATATGGTCCGTATGTGTAGGAAACACATTTCTTTTGTTCTCAGCACACCCACCTTTCCTGCTGTCTTAGAGAATCTAGAAAACAAGAGCGTGCTTCTTGTTCAAAAGCAGAGTGTGATCAATGGATGAGAACAAAGCTGTGTGTTTCACTTCAGAAATGGAGTTAAATCCCAGGCTCTGAGTCTTCCTATAAGCAAGACTTCGTTTCAGGTAAGGGCAGTCACTTTCCTGCTCAAACGAACTACATCGTTCACAAAGATCACACGTTTCTAGTCTTAACTGACAAGCATTGGATGTTAGAGGACCAGTGGTTTGTATCAGTATCAGAGGAAGAGTTGGACTACATTTGGTCCGTATGTGTAGGAAACTCCGATCTTTTATTCTGGGCACACTCAGATTTCCTGCTGTATTAGCGACTCTAGAAAGCAAGTGAAAGCTTCTTGCTCTAAAGCAGAGTGTGATCCATGGATGAGAACTATGCTGTGTGTTTCCATTCAGAAATGGAGTTAAATCCCAGGCTCTGTGTCTTCCTACAAGCAAGACTTCGTTTCAGGTAAGGGCAGTCACTTTTCTGCTCAAAGGAACTACATCGTTCACGAAGCTCACACGTTTCTCATCTTAACTGACAAGCATTGGATGTTAGAGGGTCAGTGCTTTGTATCAGTTTCAGAAGCAGATTTGGACTACATATGGTCTGTATGTGTAGGAAACACCGTTCTTTTGTTCTGGGCACACTCAGATTACCTGCTTATTAGAAATTCTAAAAGCAAGAGCGTGCTTCTCGCTCTAAAGCAGAGTGTGATCCATGGATGAGAAAAATGCAGTGTGTTTCCCTTCAGAAATGGAGTTAAATCCAGGCTCTGTGTCTTACTACAAGCAAGACTTCGTTTCAGGTAAGGGCAGTCACTTTTCAGTTCAAAGGAACTACATCATTCACAAAGCTCACACGTTTCTCATCTTAACAGACAAGCTTTGTATGTTAGAAGACCAGTGTTTTGTATCAGTTTCAGAAGCAGAGTTGAACTAGATATGGTCCGTATATGTAGGAAACACAGTTCTTTTGTTCTCAGCACACTCACGTTTCCTGCTGTGTTAGAGACTCCAGAAAGCAAGAGCGTGCTTCTCACTCTAAAGCAGAGTGTGATCCATGGATGAGAACTATGCTGTGTGTTTCCCGTCAGAAATGGAGTTAAATCCCAATCTCTGTGTCTTCCTACAAGCAAGACTTCGTTTCAGGTAACGGCAGTCACTTTTCAGTTCAAAGGAACTACATCATTCCCAAAGCTCACACATTTCTCATCTTAACTGACAAGCATTGGATGTTAGAGGACCAGTGCTTTGTTTCAGTTTCAGAAACAGAGTTGGACTAGATATGGTCTGAATATGTAGAAAACACCGTTCCTTTGTTCTCAGCACACTCATGTTTCCTGCTCTCTTAGAGACTCCAGAAAGCAAGAGCGTGCTTCTCGCTCTAAAGCAGAATATGATCCATGGATTAGAACTCTCCTGTGTGTTTCCCTTCAGAATGGAGTTAAATCCCAGGCTCTGTGTCTTACTACAAGCAAGACTTCGTTACAGGTGAGGGCACTCACTTTTCAGTTCAAAGGTTCTACATCATTCTCAACGCTCACACGTTTCTCATCTTAACTGACAAGCATTGGATGTTAGAGGACCAGTGCTATGTGTCAGTTTCAGAAACAGAGTTGGACTAGATATGGTCCATATGTGTAGGAAACACCATTCTTTTGTTCTCAGCACACACACGTTTCCTGCTGTCTTAGATAGTCCAGAAAGCAAGAGCATGCTTCTTGCTGTAAAGCAGAGTGTGATCAATGGATGATTACATTGCTGTGTGTTTCACTTCAGAAATGGAGTTAAATCCCAGCCTCTGAGTCTTCCTACAAGCAAGACTTCGATTCAGGTAATGGCAGTCACTTTTATGCTCAAACGAACTACATCGTTCACGAAGCTCACACGTTTCTCATCTTACCTGACAAGCATTGCATGTTAGAGGGTCAGTGCTTTGTATCAGTTTCAGAAGAAGAGTTGGACTACATGTGGTCTGTATGTGTAGGAAACTCCGTTCTTTGTTCTGGGCACACTCAGATTTCCTGCTGTATGAGAGACTCTAGAAAGCAAGAGCGTGCTTCTTGCTGTAAAGCAGAGTGTGATCCATTTGTGAGAACTATGCTGTGTGTTTCCCTTCAGAAATGGAGTTAAATCCCAATCTCTTTGTCTTCCTACAAGCAAGACTTCGTTTCAGGTAACGGCAGTCACTTTTCAGCTCAAACGAACTTCATCGTTCACTGAGCTCACACATTTCTCTTCTTAACAGACAAGCATTGGATGTAAGAGGACCAGTGCTTTGTATCAGTTTAAGAAGCAGAGTTGGACTAGATATGGTCCGTATGTGTAGGAAACACATTTCTTTTGTTCTCAGCACACCCACCTTTCCTGCTGTCTTAGAGAATCTAGAAAACAAGAGCGTGCTTCTTGTTCAAAAGCAGAGTGTGATCAATGGATGAGAACAAAGCTGTGTGTTTCACTTCAGAAATGGAGTTAAATCCCAGGCTCTGAGTCTTCCTATAAGCAAGACTTCGTTTCAGGTAAGGGCAGTCACTTTCCTGCTCAAACGAACTACATCGTTCACAAAGATCACACGTTTCTAGTCTTAACTGACAAGCATTGGATGTTAGAGGACCAGTGGTTTGTATCAGTATCAGAGGAAGAGTTGGACTACATTTGGTCCGTATGTGTAGGAAACTCCGATCTTTTATTCTGGGCACACTCAGATTTCCTGCTGTATTAGCGACTCTAGAAAGCAAGTGAAAGCTTCTTGCTCTAAAGCAGAGTGTGATCCATGGATGAGAACTATGCTGTGTGTTTCCATTCAGAAATGGAGTTAAATCCCAGGCTCTGTGTCTTCCTACAAGCAAGACTTCGTTTCAGGTAAGGGCAGTCACTTTTCTGCTCAAAGGAACTACATCGTTCACGAAGCTCACACGTTTCTCATCTTAACTGACAAGCATTGGATGTTAGAGGGTCAGTGCTTTGTATCAGTTTCAGAAGCAGATTTGGACTACATATGGTCTGTATGTGTAGGAAACACCGTTCTTTTGTTCTGGGCACACTCAGATTACCTGCTTATTAGAAATTCTAAAAGCAAGAGCGTGCTTCTCGCTCTAAAGCAGAGTGTGATCCATGGATGAGAAAAATGCTGTGTGTTTCCCTTCAGAAATGGAGTTAAATCCCAGGCTCTGTGTCTTACTACAAGCAAGACTTCGTTTCAGGTAAGGGCAGTCACTTTTCAGTTCAAAGGAACTACATCATTCACAAAGCTCACACGTTTCTCATCTTAACAGACAAGCTTTGTATGTTAGAAGACCAGTGTTTTGTATCAGTTTCAGAAGCAGAGTTGAACTAGATATGGTCCGTATATGTAGGAAACACAGTTCTTTTGTTCTCAGCACACTCACGTTTCCTGCTGTGTTAGAGACTCCAGAAAGCAAGAGCGTGCTTCTCACTCTAAAGCAGAGTGTGATCCATGGATGAGAACTATGCTGTGTGTTTCCCGTCAGAAATGGAGTTAAATCCCAATCTCTGTGTCTTCCTACAAGCAAGACTTCGTTTCAGGTAACGGCAGTCACTTTTCAGTTCAAAAGAACTACATCATTCCCAAAGCTCACACATTTCTCATCTTAACTGACAAGCATTGGATGTTAGAGGACCAGTGCTTTGTTTCAGTTTCAGAAACAGAGTTGGACTAGATATGGTCTGAATATGTAGAAAACACCGTTCCTTTGCTCTCAGCACACTCATGTTTCCTGCTCTCTTAGAGACTCCAGAAAGCAAGAGCATGCTTCTTGCTCTAAAGCAGAATATGATCCATGGATTAGAACTCTCCTGTGTGTTTCCCTTCAGAGATGGAGTTAAATCCCAGGCTCTGTGTCTTACTACAAGCAAGACTTCGTTACAGGTGAGGGCACTCACTTTTCAGTTCAAAGGTTCTACATCATTCTCAACGCTCACACGTTTCTCATCTTAACTGACAAGCATTGGATGTTAGAGGACCAGTGCTATGTGTCAGTTTCAGAAACAGAGTTGGACTAGATATGGTCCATATGTGTAGGAAACACCATTCTTTTGTTCTCAGCACACACACGTTTCCTGCTGTCTTAGATAGTCCAGAAAGCAAGAGCATGCTTCTTGCTGTAAAGCAGAGTGTGATCAATGGATGATTACATTGCTGTGTGTTTCACTTCAGAAATGGAGTTAAATCCCAGCCTCTGAGTCTTCCTACAAGCAAGACTTCGATTCAGGTAATGGCAGTCACTTTTATGCTCAAACGAACTACATCGTTCACGAAGCTCACACGTTTCTCATCTTACCTGACAAGCATTGGATGTTAGAGGGTCAGTGCTTTGTATCAGTTTCAGAAGAAGAGTTGGACTACATGTGGTCTGTATGTGTAGGAAACTCCGTTCTTTGTTCTGGGCACACTCAGATTTCCTGCTGTATGAGAGACTCTAGAAAGCAAGAGCGTGCTTCTTGCTGTAAAGCAGAGTGTGATCCATTTGTGAGAACTATGCTGTGTGTTTCCCTTCAGAAATGGAGTTAAATCCCAATCTCTTTGTCTACCTACAAGCAAGACTTCGTTTCAGGTAACGGCAGTCACTTTTCAGCTCAAACGAACTTCATCGTTCACTGAGCTCACACATTTCTGTTCTTAACAGACAAGCATTGGATGTAAGAGGACCATTGCTTTGTATCAGTTTAAGAAGCAGAGTTGGACTAGACATGGTCCGTATGTGTAGGAAACACATTTCTTTTGTTCTCAGCACACTCACCTTTCCTGCTGTCTTAGAGACTCTAGAAAGCAAGAGCGTGCTTCTTGTTCAAAAGCAGAGTGTGATCAATGGATGAGAACAAAGCTGTGTGTTTCACTTCAGAAATGGAGTTAAATCCCAGGCTCTGAGTCTTCCTATAAGCAAGACTTCGTTTCAGGTAAGGGCAGTCACTTTCCTGCTCAAACGAACTACATCGTTCACAAAGATCACACGTTTCTAGTCTTAACTGACAAGCATTGGATGTTAGAGGACCAGTGGTTTGTATCAGTATCAGAGGAAGAGTTGGACTACATTTGGTCCGTATGTGTAGGAAACTCCGTTCTTTTATTCTGGGCACACTCAGATTTCCTGCTGTATTAGAGACTCTAGAAAGCAAGAGCGTGCTTCTCGCTCTAAAGCAGAGTGTGATCCATGGATTAGAACTCTGCTGTGTGTTTCCCTTCAGAAATGGAGTTAAATCCCAGGCTCTGTGTCTTCCTACAAGCAAGACTTCTTTTCAGGTAAGGGCAGTCACTTTTCAGCTCAAACGAAATACATCGTTCACGAAGCTCACACGTTTCTCATCTTAACAGACAAGCATTGTATGTTAGGGACCAGTGCTTTGTATCAGTTTCAGAAGCAGAGTTGAACTAGATATGGTCCGTATGTGTAGGAAACACAGTTCTTTTGTTCTCAGCACACACACGTTTACTGCTGTCTTAGAGACTCTAGAAAGCAAGAGCGTGGTTCTTGTTCTAAAGCAGAGTGTGATCAATGGATGATTACACTGCTGTGTATTTCACTTCAGAAATGGAGTTAAATCCCAGGCTCTGAGTCTTCCTACAAGCAAGACTTCGATTCAGGTAAGGGCAGTCACTTTTCTGCTCAAACGAACTACATCGTTCACGAAGATCACACGTTTCTCATCTTAACTGACAAGCATTGGATGTTAGATGGTCAGTGCTTTGTATCAGTTTCAGAAGCAGAGTTGAACTAGATATGGTCCGTATGTGTAGGAATCACCGTTCTTTTGTTCTGGGCACACTCAGATTACCTGCTGTATTAGAGACTCTAGAAAGCAAGAGCGTGCTTCTCGCTCTAAAGCAGAGTGTGATCCATGGATTAGAACTCTGCTGTGTGTTTCCCTTCAGAAATGGAGTTAAATCCCAATCTCTGTGTCTTCCTACAAGCAAGAATTCGTTTCAGGTAATGGCAGTCACTTTTCAGCTCAAACGAACTACATCATGCACGAAGATCACACGTTTCTCATCTTAACTGACAAGCATTGGATGTTAGAGGACCAGTGCATTGTATCAGTTTCAGAAGCAGATTTGTACTACATATGGTCCATATGTGTAGGAAACACCGTTCTTTTGTTCTGGGCACACCCACCTTTCCTGCTATCTTAGAGAATCTAGAAAACAAGAGCGTGCTTCTTGTTCAAAAGCAGAGTGTGATCAATGGATGATTACACTGCTGTGTTTCACTTCAGAAATGGAGTTAAATCCCAGGGTCTGAGTCTTCCTACAAGCAAGACCTCGATTCAGGTAAGGGCAGTCACTTTTCTGCTCAAACGAACTACATCGTTCACGAAGCTCACACGTTTCTCATCTTAACTGACAAGCATTGGATGTTAGAGGACCAGTGGTTTGTATCAGTATCAGAGGAAGAGTTGGACTACATTTGGTCCGTATGTGTAGGAAACTCCGATCTTTTATTCTGGGCACACTCAGATTTCCTGCTGTATTAGCGACTCTAGAAAGCAAGTGAAAGCTTCTTGCTCTAAAGCAGAGTGTGATCCATGGATGAGAACTATGCTGTGTGTTTCCATTCAGAAATGGAGTTAAATCCCAGGCTCTGTGTCTTCCTACAAGCAAGACTTCGTTTCAGGTAAGGGCAGTCACTTTTCTGCTCAAAGGAACTACATCGTTCACGAAGCTCACACGTTTCTCATCTTAACTGACAAGCATTGGATGTTAGAGGGTCAGTGCTTTGTATCAGTTTCAGAAGCAGATTTGGACTACATATGGTCTGTATGTGTAGGAAACACCGTTCTTTTGTTCTGGGCACACTCAGATTACCTGCTTATTAGAAATTCTAAAAGCAAGAGCGTGCTTCTCGCTCTAAAGCAGAGTGTGATCCATGGATGAGAAAAATGCTGTGTGTTTCCCTTCAGAAATGGAGTTAAATCCCAGGCTCTGTGTCTTACTACAAGCAAGACTTCGTTTCAGGTAAGGGCAGTCACTTTTCAGTTCAAAGGAACTACATCATTCTCAAAGCTCACACATTTCTCATCTTAACTGACAAGCATTGGATGTTAGAGGACCAGTGCTTTGTGTCAGTTTCAGAAACAGAGTTGGACTAGATATGGTCCGAATATGTAGAAAACACCGTTCCTTTGTTGTCAGCACACTCATGTTTCCTGCTCTCTTAGAGACTCCAGAAAGCAAGAGCGTGCTTCTCGCTCTAAAGCAGAATGTGATCCATGGATTAGAACTCTCCTGTGTGTTTCCCTTCAGAGATGGAGTTAAATCCCAGGCTCTCTGTCTTACTACAAGCAAGAATTCGTTACAGGTGAGGGCACTCACTTTTCAGTTCAAAGGAACTACATCATTCTCAACGCTCACACGTTTCTCATCTTAACTGACAAGTATTGGACGTTAGAGGACCAGTGCTTTGTGTCAGTTTCAGAAACAGAGTTGGAATAGATATGGTCCGTATGTGTAGGAAACACCGTTCTTTTGTTCTCAGCACACACACGTTTCCTGCTGTCTTAGAGAGTCCAGAAAGCAAGAGCGTGCTTCTTGCTGTAAAGCAGAGTGTGATCAATGGATGATTACATTGCTGTGTGTTTCACTTCAGAAATGGAGTTAAATCCCAGCCTCTGAGTCTTCCTACAAGCAAGACTTCGATTCAGGTAATGGCAGTCACTTTTATGCTCAAACGAACTACATCGTTCACGAAGCTCACACGTTTCTCATCTTACCTGACAAGCATTGGATGTTAGAGGGTCAGTGCTTTGTATCAGTTTCAGAAGAAGAGTTGGACTACATGTGGTCTGTATGTGTAGGTAACTCCGTTCTTTGTTCTGGGCACACTCAGATTTCCTGTTGTATGAGAGACTCTAGAAAGCAAGAGCGTGCTTCTTGCTGTAAAGCAGAGTGTGATCCATTTGTGAGAACTATCCTGTGCGTTTCCCATCAGAAATTGAGTTAAATCCCAGGCTCTGTGTCTTCCTACAAGCAAGACTTCTTTTCAGGAAAGGGCATTCACTTTCAGCTGAAAGGAACTACATCGTTCACGAAGCTCACACGTTTCTCATCTTAACAGACAAGCATTGGATTTTAGAGGACCAGTGCTTTGTATCAGTTTCAGAAGCAGAGTTGGCCTATATGATGTCCGTATGTGTAGGAAACAGCGTTCTTTTGTTCTCAGCACACTCACGTTTCTAGCTGTCTTAGAGAGTCTAGAAAGCAAGAGTGTGCTTCTTGTTCTAAAGCAGAGTGTGATCAATGGATGATTACACTGCTGTGTGTTTCACTTCAGAAATGGAGTTAAATCAAAGGCTCTGTGTCTTCCTACAAGCAAGACTTCGTTTAAGGTAAGGGCATTCACTTTTCTGCTCAAAGGAACTACATCGTTCATGAAGCTCACACGTTTTCCATCTTAACTGACAAGCATTGGATGTTAGAGGACCAGTGCTTTGTATCAGTTTCAGAAGAAGAGTTGGACTAGATATGGTCTCTATGTGTAGGAAACTCCGTTCTTTGTTCTGGGCACACACAGATTTCCTGCTGTATTAGAGACTCTAGAAAGCAAGAGCGTGCTTCTTGCTGTAAAGCAGAGTGTGATCCATTTGTGAGAACTATGCTGTGTGTTTCCCTTCAGAAATGGAGTTAAATCCCAATCTCTTTGTCTTCCTACAAGCAAGACTTCGTTTCAGGTAATGGCAGTTACTTGTCAGCTCAAACGAACTTCATCGTTCACTGAGCTCACACATTTCTCTTCTTAACAGACAAGCATTGGATGTAAGAGGACCAGTACTTTGTATCAGTTTAAGAAGCAGAGTTGGACTAGATATGGTCCGTATGTGTAGGAAACACATTTCTTTGGTCTCAGCACACTCACCTTTCCTGCTGTCTTAGAGACTCTAGAAAGCAAGAGCGTGCTTCTTGTTCAAAAGCAGAGTGTGATCAATGGATGAGAACAAAGCTGTGTGTTTCACTTCAGAAATGGAGTGAAATCCCAGGCTCTGAGTCTTCCTACAAGCAAGACTTCGTTTCAGGTAAGGGCAGTCACTTTCCTGCTCAAAGGAACTACATCGTTCACAAAGATCACACGTTTCTAGTCTTAACTGACAAGCATTGGATGTTAGAGGACCAGTGCTTTGTATCAGTATCAGTGGAAGAGTTGGACTACATTTGGTCCGTATGTGTAGGAAACTCCGATCTTTTATTCTGGGCACACTCAGATTTCCTGCTGTATTAGAGACTCTAGAAAGCAAGTGCATGCTTCTTGCTCTAAAGCAGAGTGTGATCCATGGATGAGAACTATGCTGTGTGTTTCCATTCAGAAATGGAGTTAAATCCCAGGCTCTGTGTCTTCCTACAAGCAAGACTTCGTTTCAGGTAAGGGCAGTCACTTTTCAGCTCAAACGAACTACATAGTTCACGAAGATCACACGTTTCTCATCTTAACTGACAAGCATTGGATGTTAGAGGTCCAGTGCATTGTACCAGTTTCAGAAGCAGATTTGGACTACATATGGTCCGTATGTGTAGGAAACACCGTTCTTTTGTTCTGGACAAACTCAGATTTCCTGCTGTATTAGAACTCTAGAAAGCAAGAGCGTGCTTCATGTTCTAAAGCAGAGTATGATCAATGGATGAGAACACTGCTGTGTGTTTCACTTCAGAAATGGAGTTAAATCCCAGGCTCTGAGTCTTCCTACAAGCAGGACTTCGATTCAGGTAAGGGCAGTCACTTTTCTGCTCAAAAGAACTACACCATTCACAAAGCTCACACGTTTCTCATCTTAACTGACAAGCATTGGTTGTTAGAGGACCAGTGCTTTGTATCAGTTTCAGAAGCAGAGTTGGAATAGATATGGTCCGTATGTGTAGGAAACTCTGTTCTTTTGTTCTCAGCACACTCACGTTTCCTGCTGTCTTAGAGATTTTAGAAAGCAAGAGCGTGCTTCTCGCTCTAAAGCAGAGTGTCATCCATGGATGAGAACTATGCTGTGTGTTTCACTTCAGAAATGGAGTTAAATCCCAGGCTCTGAGTATTCCTACAAGCAAGACTTCCTTTCAGGTAAGGGCAGTCACTTTTCTGCTCAAACGAACTACATCGTTCATGAACCTCACACGTTTCCCATCTTAACTGTACAAGCATTGGATGTTAGAGGACCAGTGCTTTGTATCAGTTTCAGAAGAAGAGTTGGACTACATATGGTCTGTATGTGTAGGAAACTCCGTTCTTTGTTCTGGGCACACTCAGATTTCCTGCTGTATGAGAGACTCTAGAAAGCAAGATCGTGCTTCTTGCTGTAAAGCAGAGTGTGATCAATGGATGAGACACTGCTGTGTGTTTCACTTCAGAAATGGAGTTAAATCCCAGGCTCTGAGTCTTCCTACAAGCAAGACTTTGTTTCAGGTAAGGGCAGTCACTTTACTGCTCAAATGAACTACATCGTTCACAAACATCACACGTTTCTCATCTTAACAGACAAGCATTGGATGTTAGAGGACCAGTGCTTTTTTATCAGTTTCAGAAGAAGAGTTGGACTACATATGGTCCGTATGTGTAGGAAACTCCGTTCTTTTGTTCTGGGCACACTCAGATTACCTGCTATATTAGAGATTCTAAAAGCAAGAGCGTGCTTCTCACTCTAAAGCAGAGTGTGATCCATGGATGAGAAGAATGCTGTGTGTTTCCCTTCAGAAATGGAGTTAAATCCCAGGCTCTGTTTCTTCCTACACGCAAGACTTCGTTTCATGTAAGGGCAGTCACTTTTCAGTTCAAAGGAACTACATCATTCACAAAGCTCACACGTTTCCCATCTTAACTGTACAAGCATTGGATGTTAGAGGACCAGTGCTTTGTATCAGTTTCAGAAGAAGAGTTGGACTACATATGGTCTGTATGTGTAGGAAACGCCGTTCTTTGTTCTGGGCACACTCAGATTTCCTGCTGTATGAGAGACTCTAGAAAGCAAGAGCGTGCTTCTTGCTGTAAAGCAGAGTGTGATCAATGGATGACACACTGCTGTGTGTTTCACTTCAGAAATGGAGTTAAATCCCAGGCTCTGAGTCTTCCTACAAGCAAGACTTTGTTTCAGGTAAGGGCAGTCACTTTACTGCTCAAATGAACTACATCGTTCACAAACATCACACGTTTCTCATCTTAACAGACAAGCATTGGATGTTAGAGGACCAGTGCTTTTTTATCAGTTTCAGAAGAAGAGTTGGACTACATATGGTCCGTATGTGTAGGAAACTCCGTTCTTTTGTTCTGGGCACACTCAGATTACCTGCTATATTAGAGATTCTAAAAGCAAGAGCGTGCTTCTCGCTCTAAAGCAGAGTGTGATCCATGGATGAGAAGAATGCTGTGTGTTTCCCTTCAGAAATGGAGTTAAATCCCAGGCTCTGTTTCTTCCTACACGCAAGACTTCGTTTCATGTAAGGGCAGTCACTTTTCAGTTCAAAGGAACTACATCATTCACAAAGCTCACACGTTTCTCATCTTAACTGACAAGCATAGGATGTTAGAGGACCAGTGCTTTGTATCAGTTTCAGAAGCAGAGTTGGACTAGATATGGTCCGTACGTGTAGGAAACACCGTTCTTTTGTTCTCAGCACACTCACGTTTCCTGATGTCTTAGAGACTGTAGAAAGCAAGAGCGTGCTTCTCGCTCTAAAACAGAGTGTGATCCATGTATGAGACCTATGCTGTGTGTTTCATTTCTGAAATGGAGTTAAATCCCAGGATCTGTGTCTTCCTACAAGCAAGACTTCGTTTCAGGTAAGGGCAGTCACTTTTCAGCTCAAACGAACTACATAATTCACAGAGCTCACACGTTTCTCGTCTTAACAGACAAGCATTGGATGTTAGAGGACCAGTGCTTTGTATCAGTTTAGGAAGGAGAGTTGGACTAGATATGGTCCGTATGTGTAGGAAACACCTTTCTTTTGTTCTCAGCACACTCACGTTTCCTGCTGTCTTAGAGACTTTAGAAAGCAAGAGCGTGATTCTCGCTCTAAAGCAGAGTGTGATCCATGGATGAGAACTATGCTGTGTGTTTCCCTTCAGAAATGGAGTTAAATCCCAGGCTCTGTGTCTTCCTACAAGCAAGACTTCGTTTCAGGTAAGGGCAGTCACTTTTCAGCTCAAACGAACTACATCGTTCACGGAGCTCACACGTTTCTCATCTTAACAGACAAGCATTGGATGTGAGAGGACCAGTGCTTTGTATCAGTTTAAGAAGGAGAGTTGGACTAGATATGGTCTGTAGGTGTAGGAAACACCGTTCTTTTGTTCTCAGCACATTCACATTTCCTGATGTCTTAGAGACTGTAGAAAGCAAGAGCGTGCTTCTCGCTCTAAAGCAGAGTGTGATCCATGGATGAGACCTATGTTGTGTGTTTCATTTCAGAAATGGAGTTAAATCCCAGGCTCTGTGTCTTCCTACAAGCAAGACTTCGTTTCAGGTAAGGGCAGTCACTTTTCAGCTCAAACGAACTACATCGTTCACGGAGCTCAAACGTTTCTCGTCTTAACAGACAAGCATTGGATGTTAGAGGACCAGTGCTTTGTATCAGTTTAAGAAGGAGAGTTGGACTAGATATGGTCCGTATGTGTAGGAAACACCTTTCTTTTGTTCTCAGCACACTCACTTTTCCTGCTGTGTTAGAGACTCTAGAAAGCAAGAGCGTGCGTCTCGCTCTAAAGCAGAGTGTGATCCATGGGTGAGAACTATGCTGTGTGTTTCCCTTCAGAAATGGAGTTAAATCCCAATCTCTTTGTCTTCCTACAAGCAAGACTTCGTTTCAGGTAACGGCAGTCATTTTTCAGCTCAAACGAACTACATCGTTCACTGAGCTCACACATTTCTATTCTTAACAGACAAGCATTGGATGTAAGAGGACCAGTTCTTTGTATCAGTTTAAGAAGCAGAGTTGGACTAGATATGGTCCGTATGTGTAGGAAACACAGTTCTTTTGTTCTCAGCACACTCACCTTTCCTGCTGTCTTAGAGACTCTAGAAAGCAAGAGCGTGCTTCTTGTTCTAAAGCAGAGTGTGATCAATGGATGAGAACAAAGCTGTGTGTTTCACTTCAGAAATGGAGTTAAATCCCAGGCTCTGAGTATTCCTACAAGCAAGACTTCGTTTCAGGTACGGGCAGTCACTTTCCTGCTCAAACGAACTACATCGTTCACAAAGATCACATGTTTCTCATCTTAACTGACAAGCATTGGATGTTAGAGGACCAGTGCTTTGTATCGGTTTCAGAAGAAGAGTTGGACTACATATGGTCTGTATGTGTAGGAAACTCCGTTCTTTGTTCTGGGCACACTCAGATTTCCTGTTGTATGATAGACTCTAGAAAGCAAGAGCGTGCTTCTTGCTGTAAAGCAGAGTGTGATCCATGGGTGAGATCTATGCTGTGTGTTTCCCTTCAGAAATGGAGTTAAATCCCAATCTTTGTGTCTTCCTACAAGCAAGACTTCGTTTCAGGTAACAGCAGTCACTTTTCAGCTCAAACGAACTACATCGTTCCCTGAGCTCACACATTTCTCTTCTTAACAGACAAGCATTGGATGTTAGAGGACCAGTGCTTTGTTTCAGTTTAAGAAGGAGAGTTGAAAGAGATATGGTCCATATGTGTAGGAAACACCGTTGTTTTGTTCTCAGCACACTCACGTTTCATGCTGTCTTAGAGACTCTAGAAAGCAAGAGCGTGCTTCTTGTTCTAAAGCAGAGTGTGATCAATGGATGAGAACACTGCTGTGTGTTTCACTTCAGAAATGGAGTTAAATCCCAGGCTCTGAGTCTTCCTACAAGCAAGACTTACTTTCAGGTAAGGGCAGTCACTTTTCTGCTCAAAAGAACTACATCGTTCACGAACATCACACGTTTCTCATCTTAACAGACAAGCATTGGATGTTAGAGGACCAGTGCTTTTTTATCAGTTTCAGAAGAAGAGTTGGACTACATATGGTCCGTATGTGTAGGAAACACCGTTCTTTTGTTCTGGGCACACTCAGATTACCTGCTATATTAGAGATTCTAAAAGCAAGAGCGTGCTTCTCGCTCTAAAGCAGAGTGTGATCCATGGATGAGAAGAATGCTGTGTGTTTCCCTTCAGAAATGGAGTTAAATCCCAGGCTCTGTGTCTTACTACAAGCAAGACTTCGTTTCAGGTAATGGCAGTCACTTTTCAGTTCAAAGGAACTACATCTTTCACAAAGCTCACACATTTCTCATCTTAACTGACAAGCATAGGATGTTAGAGGAACAGTGCTTTGTATCAATTTGAGAAGCAGAGTTGGACTAGATATGGTCCGTACGTGTAGGAAACACCGTTCTTTTGTTCTCAGCACACTTACGTTTCCTGCTGTCTTAGAGACTTTAGAAAGAAAGAGCGTGCTTCTTGCTCTAAAGCAGAGTGTGATCCATGGATGGGACCTATGCTGTGTGTTTCATTTCAGAAATGGAGTTAAATCCCAGGCTCTGTGTCTTCCTACAAGCAAGACTTTGTTTCAGGTAAGGGCAGTCACTTTTCAGCTCAAACGAACTACATCATTCACGGAGCTCACACGGTTCTCGTCTTAAGAGACAAGCATTGGATGTTAGAGGACCAGTGCTTTGTATTAGTTTAAGAAGGAGAGTTGGACTAGATATGGTCCGTATGTGTAGGAAACACCTTTCATTTGTTCTCAGCACACTCATGTTTCCTGCTGTGTTAGAGACTCTAGAAAGCAAGAGCATGCGTCTCCATCTAAAGCAGAGTGTGATCCATGGATGAGAACTATGCTGTGTGTTTCCCTTCAGAAATGGAGTTAAATCCCAATCTCTGTGTCTTCCTACAAGCAAGACTTCATTTCAGGTAACGGCAGTCACTTTTCAGCTCAAACGAACTACATCATTCTCTGAGCTCAGACATTTCTCATCTTAACAGACAAGCATTGGATGTTAGCGGACCAGTGCTTTGTGTCAGTTTCAGAAACAGAATTGGACTACATATGGTCCGTATGTGTAGGAAACACCGTTCTTTTGTTCTAGCACATTCACGTTTCCTGCTGTCTTAGAGAATCCAGAAAGCAAGAGCGTGCTTCTTGTTCTAAAGCAGAGTGTGATCAATGGATGATTACATTGCTGTGTGTTTCACTTCAGAAATGGAGTTAAATCCCAGGCTCTGAGTCTTCCTACAAGCAAGACTTCAATTCAGGTAATGGCAGTCATTTTATGCTCAAACGACCTACATCGTTCACGAAGATCACACGTTTCTCATCTTACCTGACAAGCATTGGATGTTAGAGGGTCAGTGCTTTGTATCAGTTTCAGAAGAAGAGTTGGACTACATGTGGTCTGTATGTGTAGGAATGTCCGTTCTTTTGTTCTGGGCACACTCAAATTACCTGCTGTATTAGAGACTCTAGAAAGCAAGAGCGTGCTTCTCGCTCTAAAGCAGAGTCTGATCCATAGATGAGAATTATGCTGTGTGTTTCCATTCAGAAATGGAGTTAAATCCCAGGCTCTGTGTCTTCCTACAATCAAGACTTCTTTTCAGGTAAGGACAGTCATTTTTCACCTCAAACGAACTACATCGTTCATGAAGCTCACACGTTTCTCATCTTAACAGACAAGCATTGGATGTTAGAGGACCAGTGCTTTGTATCAGTTTCAGAAGCAGAGTTGAACTAGATATGGTCCGTATGTGTAGGAAACACAGTTCTTTTGTTCTAAGCACACACACGTTTCCTGCTGTCTTAGAGACTCCAGAAAGCAAGAGCGTGCTTCTTGTTCTAAAGCATTGTGTGATCAATGGATGATTACACTGCTGTGTTTCACTTCAGAAATGGAGTTAAATCCCAGGGTCTGAGTCTTCCTACAAGCAAGACCTCGATTCAGGTAAGGGCAGTCACTTTTCTGCTCAAACGAACTACATCGTTCACGAAGCTCACACGTTTCTCATCTTAACTGACAAGCATTGGATGTTAGAGGACCAGTGCTTTGTATCAGTTTCAGAGGAAGAGTTGGACTACATTTGGTCCATATGTGTAGGAAACTCCGTTCTTTTATTCTGGGCACACTCAGATTTCCTGCTGTATTAGAGACTCTAGAAAGCAAGAGCATGCTTCTTGCTCTAAAGCAGAGTGTGATCCATGGATGAGAACTATGCTGTGTGTTTCCATTCAGAAATGGAGTTAAATCCCAGGCTCTGTGTCTTCCTACAAGCAAGACTTCGTTTCAGGTAAGGGCAGTCACTTTTCTGCTCAAACGAACTACATCGTTCACGAAGCTTACACGTTTCTCATCTTAACAGACAAGCATTGGATGTTAGAGGACCAGTGCTTTGTATCAGTTTCAGAAGCAGAGTTGAACTAGATATGGTCCGTATGTGTAGGAAACACCGTTCTTTTGTTCTCAGCACACACACGTTTCCTGCTGTCTTAGAGACTCTAGAAAGCAAGAGCTTGCTTCTTGTTCTAAACCAGAGTGTGATCAGTGGATGATTACACTGCTGTGTGTTTCACTTCAGAAATGGAGTTAAATCCCAGGCTCTGAGTCTTCCTACAAGCAAGACTTACTTTCAGGTAAGGGCAGTCACTTTTCTGCTCAAACGAACTACATTGTTTACGAAGCTCACACGTTTCTCATCTTAACTGACAAGCATTGGATGTTAGAGGGTCAGTGCTTTGTATCAGTTTCATAAGCAGATTTGGACTACATATGGTCTTTATGTGTAGGAAACACCGTTCTTTTGTTCTGGGCACACTCAGATTACCTGCTATATTAGATATTGTAAAAGCAAGAGCGTGCTTCTCGCTCTAAAGCAGAGTGTGATCCATGGATGAAAAAAATGCTGTGTGTTTCCCTTCAGAAATGGAGTTAAATCCCAGCCTCTGTGTCTTATTACAAGCAAGACTTCGATTCAGGTAAGGGCAGTCACTTTTCAGTTCAAAGGAACTACATCATTCACAAAGCTCACACGTTTCTCATCTTAACTGACAAGCATAGGATGTTAGAGGACCAGTGCTTTGTATCAGTTTCAGAAGCAGAGTTGGACTAGATATGGTCCGTATGTGTAGGAAACACCGTTCTTTTGTTCTCAGCACACTCACGTTTCCTGCTGTCTTAGAGACTTTAGAAAGCAAGAGCGTGCTTCTCGCTCTAAAGCAGAGTGTGATCCATGGATGAGAACTATGCTGTGTGTTTCCCTTCAGAAATGGAGTTAAATCCCAGGCTCTGTGTCTTCCTACAAGCAAGACTTCGTTTCAGGTAAGGGCAGTCACTTTTCAGCTCAAACGAACTACATCGTTCACTGAGCTCACACATTTCTCATCTTTACAGACAAGCATTGGATGTTACATACCCGTGCTTTGTATCAGTTTAAGAAGGAGAGTTGGACTAGATATGGTCCGTATGTGTAGGAAACACCTTTCTTTTGTTCTCAGCACACTCACGTTTCCTGCTGTCTTAGAGAATCTAGAAAGCAAGAGCGTGCTTCTTGTTCTGAAGCAGAGTGTGATCAATGGATGATTACTCTGCTGTGTGTTTCCCTTCAGAAATGGAGTTAAATCCCAGGCTCTGTGTCTTACTACAAGCAAGACTTCGTTTCAGGTAAGGGCAGTCACTTTTCAGCTCAAACGAACTACATCGTTCACGGAGCTCACACGTTTCTCATCTTAACAGAGAAGCATTGGATGTTAGGGACCAGTGCTTTGTATCAGTTTCAGAAGAAGAGTTGGACTAGATATGGTCCGTATGTGTAGGAAACACAGTTCTTTTGTTTTTAGCAAAATCATGTTTCCTGCTGTCTTAGAGACTCTAGAAAGCAAGAGCTTGCGTCTTGTTCTAAAGAGGAGTATGATCAATGGATGAGAACACTGATGTGTGTTTCACTTCAGAAATGGAGTTAAATCCCAGGCTCTGAGTATTCCTACAAGCAAGACTTCGTTTCAGGTAAGGGCAGTCACTTTTCTGCTCAAACGAACTACATCGTTCATGAAGCTCACACGTTTCCCATCTTAACTGTACAAGCATTGGATGTTAGAGGACCAGTGCTTTGTATCAATTTCAGAAGAAGAGTTGGACTACATATGGTCTGTATGTGTAGGAAACTCCGTTCTTTGTTCTGGGCACACTCAGATTTCCTGCTGTATGAGAGACTCTAGAAAGCAAGAGCGTGCTTCTTGCTGTAAAGCAGAGTGTGATCCATGGGTGAGAACTATGCTGTGTGTTTCCCTTCAGAAATAGAGTTAAATCCCAATCTTTGTGTCTTCCTACAAGCAAGACTTCGTTTCAGGTAAAGGCATTCACTTTTCAGCTCAAACGAACTACATCGTTCACGGAGCTCACACGTTTCTCATCTTAACTGTACAAGCATTGGATGTTAGAGGACCAGTGCCTTGTATCAGTTTAAGAAGGAGAGTTGGACTAGATATGGTCCGTATGTGTAGGAAACACCTTTCTTTTGTTCTCAGCACACTCACTTTTCCTGCTGTGTTAGAGACTCTAGAAAGCAAGAGCGTGCGTCTCGCTCTAAAGCAGAGTGTGATCCATGGGTGAGAACTATGCTGTGTGTTTCCCTTCAGAAATGGAGTTAAATCCCAATCTCTTTGTCTTCCTACAAGCAAGACTTCATTTCAGGTAACGGCAGTCACTTTTCAGCTCAAACGAACTACATCGTTCACTGAGCTCACACATTACTCTTCTTAACAGACAAGCATTGGATGTAAGAGGACCATTTCTTTGTATCAGTTTGAGAAGCAGAGTTGGACTAGATATGGTCCGTATGTGTAGGAAACACAGTTCTTTTGTTCTCAGCACACTCACCTTTCCTGCTGTCTTAGAGACTCTAGAAAGCAAGAGCGTGCTTCTTGTTCTAAAGCAGAGTGTGATCAATGGATGAGAACACTGCTGTGTGTTTCACTTCAGAAATGGAGTTAAATCCCAGGCTCTGAGTCTTCCAACAAGCAAGACTAACTTTCAGGTAAGGGCAGTCACTTTTCTGCTCAAAAGAACTACATCGTTCACGAACATCACACGTTTCTCATCTTAACTGACAAGCATTGGATGTTAGAGGACTAGTGCTTTGTATCAGTTTCAGAAGAAGAGTTTTACTACATATGGTCTGTATGTGTAGGAAACTCCGTTCTTTGTTCTGGGCACACTCAGATTTCCTGCTGTATGATAGACTCTAGAAAGCAAGAGCGTGCTTCTTGCTGTAAAGCAGAGTGTGATCCATGGGTGAGAACTATGCTGTGTGTTTCCCTTCATAAATGGAGTTAAATCCCAATCTTTGTGTCTTCCTACAAGCAAGACTTCTTTTCAGGTAACGGCAGTCACTTTTCAGCTCAAACGAACTACATCGTTCACTGAGCTCACACATTTCTTCTTCTTAACAGACAAGCATTGGATGTTAGAGGACCAGTGCTTTGTTTCAGTTTAAAAAGGAGAGTTGGAAGAGATATGGTCCATATGTGTAGGAAACACCATTGTTTTGTTCTCAGCACACTCACGTTTCATGCTGTCTTAGAGACTCTAGAAAGCAAGAGCGTGCTTCTTGTTCTAAAGCAGAGTGTGATCAATGGATGAGAACACTGCTGTGTGTTTCACTTCAGAAATGGAGTTAAATCCCAGGCTCTGAGTCTTCCAACAAGCAAGACTTACTTTCAGGTAAGGGCAGTCACTTTTCAGCTCAAACGAACTACATAATTCACAGAGCTCACACGTTTCTCGTCTTAACAGACAAGCATTGGATGTTAGAGGACCAGTGCTTTGTATCAGTTTAGGAAGGAGAGTTGGACTAGATATGGTCCGTATGTGTAGGAAACACCTTTCTTTTGTTCTCAGCACACTCACGTTTCCTGCTGTCTTAGAGACTTTAGAAAGCAAGAGCGTGATTCTCGCTCTAAAGCAGAGTGTGATCCATGGATGAGAACTATGCTGTGTGTTTCCCTTCAGAAATGGAGTTAAATCCCAGGCTCTGTGTCTTCCTACAAGCAAGACTTCGTTTCAGGTAAGGGCAGTCACTTTTCAGCTCAAACGAACTACATCGTTCACGGAGCTCACACGTTTCTCATCTTAACAGACAAGCATTGGATGTGAGAGGACCAGTGCTTTGTATCAGTTTAAGAAGGAGAGTTGGACTAGATATGGTCTGTAGGTGTAGGAAACACCGTTCTTTTGTTCTCAGCACATTCACATTTCCTGATGTCTTAGAGACTGTAGAAAGCAAGAGCGTGCTTCTCGCTCTAAAGCAGAGTGTGATCCATGGATGAGACCTATGTTGTGTGTTTCATTTCAGAAATGGAGTTAAATCCCAGGCTCTGTGTCTTCCTACAAGCAAGACTTCGTTTCAGGTAAGGGCAGTCACTTTTCAGCTCAAACGAACTACATCGTTCACGGAGCTCAAACGTTTCTCGTCTTAACAGACAAGCATTGGATGTTAGAGGACCAGTGCTTTGTATCAGTTTAAGAAGGAGAGTTGGACTAGATATGGTCCGTATGTGTAGGAAACACCTTTCTTTTGTTCTCAGCACACTCACTTTTCCTGCTGTGTTAGAGACTCTAGAAAGCAAGAGCGTGCGTCTCGCTCTAAAGCAGAGTGTGATCCATGGGTGAGAACTATGCTGTGTGTTTCCCTTCAGAAATGGAGTTAAATCCCAATCTCTTTGTCTTCCTACAAGCAAGACTTCGTTTCAGGTAACGGCAGTCATTTTTCAGCTCAAACGAACTACATCGTTCACTGAGCTCACACATTTCTATTCTTAACAGACAAGCATTGGATGTAAGAGGACCAGTTCTTTGTATCAGTTTAAGAAGCAGAGTTGGACTAGATATGGTCCGTATGTGTAGGAAACACAGTTCTTTTGTTCTCAGCACACTCACCTTTCCTGCTGTCTTAGAGACTCTAGAAAGCAAGAGCGTGCTTCTTGTTCTAAAGCAGAGTGTGATCAATGGATGAGAACAAAGCTGTGTGTTTCACTTCAGAAATGGAGTTAAATCCCAGGCTCTGAGTATTCCTACAAGCAAGACTTCGTTTCAGGTACGGGCAGTCACTTTCCTGCTCAAACGAACTACATCGTTCACAAAGATCACATGTTTCTCATCTTAACTGACAAGCATTGGATGTTAGAGGACCAGTGCTTTGTATCGGTTTCAGAAGAAGAGTTGGACTACATATGGTCTGTATGTGTAGGAAACTCCGTTCTTTGTTCTGGGCACACTCAGATTTCCTGTTGTATGATAGACTCTAGAAAGCAAGAGCGTGCTTCTTGCTGTAAAGCAGAGTGTGATCCATGGGTGAGATCTATGCTGTGTGTTTCCCTTCAGAAATGGAGTTAAATCCCAATCTTTGTGTCTTCCTACAAGCAAGACTTCGTTTCAGGTAACAGCAGTCACTTTTCAGCTCAAACGAACTACATCGTTCCCTGAGCTCACACATTTCTCTTCTTAACAGACAAGCATTGGATGTTAGAGGACCAGTGCTTTGTTTCAGTTTAAGAAGGAGAGTTGAAAGAGATATGGTCCATATGTGTAGGAAACACCGTTGTTTTGTTCTCAGCACACTCACGTTTCATGCTGTCTTAGAGACTCTAGAAAGCAAGAGCGTGCTTCTTGTTCTAAAGCAGAGTGTGATCAATGGATGAGAACACTGCTGTGTGTTTCACTTCAGAAATGGAGTTAAATCCCAGGCTCTGAGTCTTCCAACAAGCAAGACTAACTTTCAGGTAAGGGCAGTCACTTTTCTGCTCAAAAGAACTACATCGTTCACGAACATCACACGTTTCTCATCTTAACTGACAAGCATTGGATGTTAGAGGACTAGTGCTTTGTATCAGTTTCAGAAGAAGAGTTGGACTACATATGGTCTGTATGTGTAGGAAACTCCGTTCTTTGTTCTGGGCACACTCAGATTTCCTGCTGTATGATAGACTCTAGAAAGCAAGAGCGTGCTTCTTGCTGTAAAGCAGAGTGTGATCCATGGGTGAGAACTATGCTGTGTGTTTCCCTTCATAAATGGAGTTAAATCCCAATCTTTGTGTCTTCCTACAAGCAAGACTTCTTTTCAGGTAACGGCAGTCACTTTTCAGCTCAAACGAACTACATCGTTCACTGAGCTCACACATTTCTTCTTCTTAACAGACAAGCATTGGATGTTAGAGGACCAGTGCTTTGTTTCAGTTTAAAAAGGAGAGTTGGAAGAGATATGGTCCATATGTGTAGGAAACACCATTGTTTTGTTCTCAGCACACTCACGTTTCATGCTGTCTTAGAGACTCTAGAAAGCAAGAGCGTGCTTCTTGTTCTAAAGCAGAGTGTGATCAATGGATGAGAACACTGCTGTGTGTTTCACTTCAGAAATGGAGTTAAATCCCAGGCTCTGAGTCTTCCAACAAGCAAGACTTACTTTCAGGTAAGGGCAGTCACTTTTCAGCTCAAACGAACTACATAATTCACAGAGCTCACACGTTTCTCGTCTTAACAGACAAGCATTGGATGTTAGAGGACCAGTGCTTTGTATCAGTTTAGGAAGGAGAGTTGGACTAGATATGGTCCGTATGTGTAGGAAACACCTTTCTTTTGTTCTCAGCACACTCACGTTTCCTGCTGTCTTAGAGACTTTAGAAAGCAAGAGCGTGATTCTCGCTCTAAAGCAGAGTGTGATCCATGGATGAGAACTATGCTGTGTGTTTCCCTTCAGAAATGGAGTTAAATCCCAGGCTCTGTGTCTTCCTACAAGCAAGACTTCGTTTCAGGTAAGGGCAGTCACTTTTCAGCTCAAACGAACTACATCGTTCACGGAGCTCACACGTTTCTCATCTTAACAGACAAGCATTGGATGTGAGAGGACCAGTGCTTTGTATCAGTTTAAGAAGGAGAGTTGGACTAGATATGGTCTGTAGGTGTAGGAAACACCGTTCTTTTGTTCTCAGCACATTCACATTTCCTGATGTCTTAGAGACTGTAGAAAGCAAGAGCGTGCTTCTCGCTCTAAAGCAGAGTGTGATCCATGGATGAGACCTATGTTGTGTGTTTCATTTCAGAAATGGAGTTAAATCCCAGGCTCTGTGTCTTCCTACAAGCAAGACTTCGTTTCAGGTAAGGGCAGTCACTTTTCAGCTCAAACGAACTACATCGTTCACGGAGCTCAAACGTTTCTCGTCTTAACAGACAAGCATTGGATGTTAGAGGACCAGTGCTTTGTATCAGTTTAAGAAGGAGAGTTGGACTAGATATGGTCCGTATGTGTAGGAAACACCTTTCTTTTGTTCTCAGCACACTCACTTTTCCTGCTGTGTTAGAGACTCTAGAAAGCAAGAGCGTGCGTCTCGCTCTAAAGCAGAGTGTGATCCATGGGTGAGAACTATGCTGTGTGTTTCCCTTCAGAAATGGAGTTAAATCCCAATCTCTTTGTCTTCCTACAAGCAAGACTTCGTTTCAGGTAACGGCAGTCATTTTTCAGCTCAAACGAACTACATCGTTCACTGAGCTCACACATTTCTATTCTTAACAGACAAGCATTGGATGTAAGAGGACCAGTTCTTTGTATCAGTTTAAGAAGCAGAGTTGGACTAGATATGGTCCGTATGTGTAGGAAACACAGTTCTTTTGTTCTCAGCACACTCACCTTTCCTGCTGTCTTAGAGACTCTAGAAAGCAAGAGCGTGCTTCTTGTTCTAAAGCAGAGTGTGATCAATGGATGAGAACAAAGCTGTGTGTTTCACTTCAGAAATGGAGTTAAATCCCAGGCTCTGAGTATTCCTACAAGCAAGACTTCGTTTCAGGTACGGGCAGTCACTTTCCTGCTCAAACGAACTACATCGTTCACAAAGATCACATGTTTCTCATCTTAACTGACAAGCATTGGATGTTAGAGGACCAGTGCTTTGTATCGGTTTCAGAAGAAGAGTTGGACTACATATGGTCTGTATGTGTAGGAAACTCCGTTCTTTGTTCTGGGCACACTCAGATTTCCTGTTGTATGATAGACTCTAGAAAGCAAGAGCGTGCTTCTTGCTGTAAAGCAGAGTGTGATCCATGGGTGAGATCTATGCTGTGTGTTTCCCTTCAGAAATGGAGTTAAATCCCAATCTTTGTGTCTTCCTACAAGCAAGACTTCGTTTCAGGTAACAGCAGTCACTTTTCAGCTCAAACGAACTACATCGTTCCCTGAGCTCACACATTTCTCTTCTTAACAGACAAGCATTGGATGTTAGAGGACCAGTGCTTTGTTTCAGTTTAAGAAGGAGAGTTGAAAGAGATATGGTCCATATGTGTAGGAAACACCGTTGTTTTGTTCTCAGCACACTCACGTTTCATGCTGTCTTAGAGACTCTAGAAAGCAAGAGCGTGCTTCTTGTTCTAAAGCAGAGTGTGATCAATGGATGAGAACACTGCTGTGTGTTTCACTTCAGAAATGGAGTTAAATCCCAGGCTCTGAGTCTTCCTACAAGCAAGACTTACTTTCAGGTAAGGGCAGTCACTTTTCTGCTCAAAAGAACTACATCGTTCACTGAGCTCACACATTTCTCATCTTTACAGACAAGCATTGGATGTTACATACCCGTGCTTTGTATCAGTTTAAGAAGGAGAGTTGGACTAGATATGGTCCGTATGTGTAGGAAACACCTTTCTTTTGTTCTCAGCACACTCACGTTTCCTGCTGTCTTAGAGAATCTAGAAAGCAAGAGCGTGCTTCTTGTTCTGAAGCAGAGTGTGATCAATGGATGATTACTCTGCTGTGTGTTTCCCTTCAGAAATGGAGTTAAATCCCAGGCTCTGTGTCTTACTACAAGCAAGACTTCGTTTCAGGTAAGGGCAGTCACTTTTCAGCTCAAACGAACTACATCGTTCACGGAGCTCACACGTTTCTCATCTTAACAGAGAAGCATTGGATGTTAGGGACCAGTGCTTTGTATCAGTTTCAGAAGAAGAGTTGGACTAGATATGGTCCGTATGTGTAGGAAACACAGTTCTTTTGTTTTTAGCAAAATCATGTTTCCTGCTGTCTTAGAGACTCTAGAAAGCAAGAGCTTGCGTCTTGTTCTAAAGAGGAGTATGATCAATGGATGAGAACACTGATGTGTGTTTCACTTCAGAAATGGAGTTAAATCCCAGGCTCTGAGTATTCCTACAAGCAAGACTTCGTTTCAGGTAAGGGCAGTCACTTTTCTGCTCAAACGAACTACATCGTTCATGAAGCTCACACGTTTCCCATCTTAACTGTACAAGCATTGGATGTTAGAGGACCAGTGCTTTGTATCAATTTCAGAAGAAGAGTTGGACTACATATGGTCTGTATGTGTAGGAAACTCCGTTCTTTGTTCTGGGCACACTCAGATTTCCTGCTGTATGAGAGACTCTAGAAAGCAAGAGCGTGCTTCTTGCTGTAAAGCAGAGTGTGATCCATGGGTGAGAACTATGCTGTGTGTTTCCCTTCAGAAATAGAGTTAAATCCCAATCTTTGTGTCTTCCTACAAGCAAGACTTCGTTTCAGGTAAAGGCATTCACTTTTCAGCTCAAACGAACTACATCGTTCACGGAGCTCACACGTTTCTCATCTTAACTGTACAAGCATTGGATGTTAGAGGACCAGTGCCTTGTATCAGTTTAAGAAGGAGAGTTGGACTAGATATGGTCCGTATGTGTAGGAAACACCTTTCTTTTGTTCTCAGCACACTCACTTTTCCTGCTGTGTTAGAGACTCTAGAAAGCAAGAGCGTGCGTCTCGCTCTAAAGCAGAGTGTGATCCATGGGTGAGAACTATGCTGTGTGTTTCCCTTCAGAAATGGAGTTAAATCCCAATCTCTTTGTCTTCCTACAAGCAAGACTTCATTTCAGGTAACGGCAGTCACTTTTCAGCTCAAACGAACTACATCGTTCACTGAGCTCACACATTACTCTTCTTAACAGACAAGCATTGGATGTAAGAGGACCATTTCTTTGTATCAGTTTGAGAAGCAGAGTTGGACTAGATATGGTCCGTATGTGTAGGAAACACAGTTCTTTTGTTCTCAGCACACTCACCTTTCCTGCTGTCTTAGAGACTCTAGAAAGCAAGAGCGTGCTTCTTGTTCTAAAGCAGAGTGTGATCAATGGATGAGAACACTGCTGTGTGTTTCACTTCAGAAATGGAGTTAAATCCCAGGCTCTGAGTCTTCCAACAAGCAAGACTAACTTTCAGGTAAGGGCAGTCACTTTTCTGCTCAAAAGAACTACATCGTTCACGAACATCACACGTTTCTCATCTTAACTGACAAGCATTGGATGTTAGAGGACTAGTGCTTTGTATCAGTTTCAGAAGAAGAGTTGGACTACATATGGTCTGTATGTGTAGGAAACTCCGTTCTTTGTTCTGGGCACACTCAGATTTCCTGCTGTATGATAGACTCTAGAAAGCAAGAGCGTGCTTCTTGCTGTAAAGCAGAGTGTGATCCATGGGTGAGAACTATGCTGTGTGTTTCCCTTCATAAATGGAGTTAAATCCCAATCTTTGTGTCTTCCTACAAGCAAGACTTCTTTTCAGGTAACGGCAGTCACTTTTCAGCTCAAACGAACTACATCGTTCACTGAGCTCACACATTTCTTCTTCTTAACAGACAAGCATTGGATGTTAGAGGACCAGTGCTTTGTTTCAGTTTAAAAAGGAGAGTTGGAAGAGATATGGTCCATATGTGTAGGAAACACCATTGTTTTGTTCTCAGCACACTCACGTTTCATGCTGTCTTAGAGACTCTAGAAAGCAAGAGCGTGCTTCTTGTTCTAAAGCAGAGTGTGATCAATGGATGAGAACACTGCTGTGTGTTTCACTTCAGAAATGGAGTTAAATCCCAGGCTCTGAGTCTTCCAACAAGCAAGACTTACTTTCAGGTAAGGGCAGTCACTTTTCAGCTCAAACGAACTACATAATTCACAGAGCTCACACGTTTCTCGTCTTAACAGACAAGCATTGGATGTTAGAGGACCAGTGCTTTGTATCAGTTTAGGAAGGAGAGTTGGACTAGATATGGTCCGTATGTGTAGGAAACACCTTTCTTTTGTTCTCAGCACACTCACGTTTCCTGCTGTCTTAGAGACTTTAGAAAGCAAGAGCGTGATTCTCGCTCTAAAGCAGAGTGTGATCCATGGATGAGAACTATGCTGTGTGTTTCCCTTCAGAAATGGAGTTAAATCCCAGGCTCTGTGTCTTCCTACAAGCAAGACTTCGTTTCAGGTAAGGGCAGTCACTTTTCAGCTCAAACGAACTACATCGTTCACGGAGCTCACACGTTTCTCATCTTAACAGACAAGCATTGGATGTGAGAGGACCAGTGCTTTGTATCAGTTTAAGAAGGAGAGTTGGACTAGATATGGTCTGTAGGTGTAGGAAACACCGTTCTTTTGTTCTCAGCACATTCACATTTCCTGATGTCTTAGAGACTGTAGAAAGCAAGAGCGTGCTTCTCGCTCTAAAGCAGAGTGTGATCCATGGATGAGACCTATGTTGTGTGTTTCATTTCAGAAATGGAGTTAAATCCCAGGCTCTGTGTCTTCCTACAAGCAAGACTTCGTTTCAGGTAAGGGCAGTCACTTTTCAGCTCAAACGAACTACATCGTTCACGGAGCTCAAACGTTTCTCGTCTTAACAGACAAGCATTGGATGTTAGAGGACCAGTGCTTTGTATCAGTTTAAGAAGGAGAGTTGGACTAGATATGGTCCGTATGTGTAGGAAACACCTTTCTTTTGTTCTCAGCACACTCACTTTTCCTGCTGTGTTAGAGACTCTAGAAAGCAAGAGCGTGCGTCTCGCTCTAAAGCAGAGTGTGATCCATGGGTGAGAACTATGCTGTGTGTTTCCCTTCAGAAATGGAGTTAAATCCCAATCTCTTTGTCTTCCTACAAGCAAGACTTCGTTTCAGGTAACGGCAGTCATTTTTCAGCTCAAACGAACTACATCGTTCACTGAGCTCACACATTTCTATTCTTAACAGACAAGCATTGGATGTAAGAGGACCAGTTCTTTGTATCAGTTTAAGAAGCAGAGTTGGACTAGATATGGTCCGTATGTGTAGGAAACACAGTTCTTTTGTTCTCAGCACACTCACCTTTCCTGCTGTCTTAGAGACTCTAGAAAGCAAGAGCGTGCTTCTTGTTCTAAAGCAGAGTGTGATCAATGGATGAGAACAAAGCTGTGTGTTTCACTTCAGAAATGGAGTTAAATCCCAGGCTCTGAGTATTCCTACAAGCAAGACTTCGTTTCAGGTACGGGCAGTCACTTTCCTGCTCAAACGAACTACATCGTTCACAAAGATCACATGTTTCTCATCTTAACTGACAAGCATTGGATGTTAGAGGACCAGTGCTTTGTATCGGTTTCAGAAGAAGAGTTGGACTACATATGGTCTGTATGTGTAGGAAACTCCGTTCTTTGTTCTGGGCACACTCAGATTTCCTGTTGTATGATAGACTCTAGAAAGCAAGAGCGTGCTTCTTGCTGTAAAGCAGAGTGTGATCCATGGGTGAGATCTATGCTGTGTGTTTCCCTTCAGAAATGGAGTTAAATCCCAATCTTTGTGTCTTCCTACAAGCAAGACTTCGTTTCAGGTAACAGCAGTCACTTTTCAGCTCAAACGAACTACATCGTTCCCTGAGCTCACACATTTCTCTTCTTAACAGACAAGCATTGGATGTTAGAGGACCAGTGCTTTGTTTCAGTTTAAGAAGGAGAGTTGAAAGAGATATGGTCCATATGTGTAGGAAACACCGTTGTTTTGTTCTCAGCACACTCACATTTCATGCTGTCTTAGAGACTCTAGAAAGCAAGAGCGTGCTTCTTGTTCTAAAGCAGAGTGTGATCAATGGATGAGAACACTGCTGTGTGTTTCACTTCAGAAATGGAGTTAAATCCCAGGCTCTGAGTCTTCCTACAAGCAAGACTTACTTTCAGGTAAGGGCAGTCACTTTTCTGCTCAAAAGAACTACATCGTTCACGAACATCACACGTTTCTCATCTTAACAGACAAGCATTGGATGTTAGAGGACCAGTGCTTTTTTATCAGTTTCAGAAGAAGAGTTGGACTACATATGGTCCGTATGTGTAGGAAACTCCGTTCTTTTGTTCTGGGCACACTCAGATTACCTGCTATATTAGAGATTCTAAAAGCAAGAGCGTGCTTCTCGCTCTAAAGCAGAGTGTGATCCATGGATGAGAAGAATGCTGTGTGTTTCCCTTCAGAAATGGAGTTAAATCCCAGGCTCTGTGTCTTACTACAAGCAAGACTTCGTTTCAGGTAATGGCAGTCACTTTTCAGTTCAAAGGAACTACATCTTTCACAAAGCTCACACATTTCTCATCTTAACTGACAAGCATAGGATGTTAGAGGAACAGTGCTTTGTATCAATTTGAGAAGCAGAGTTGGACTAGATATGGTCCGTACGTGTAGGAAACACCGTTCTTTTGTTCTCAGCACACTTACGTTTCCTGCTGTCTTAGAGACTTTAGAAAGAAAGAGCGTGCTTCTTGCTCTAAAGCAGAGTGTGATCCATGGATGGGACCTATGCTGTGTGTTTCATTTCAGAAATGGAGTTAAATCCCAGGCTCTGTGTCTTCCTACAAGCAAGACTTTGTTTCAGGTAAGGGCAGTCACTTTTCAGCTCAAACGAACTACATCATTCACGGAGCTCACACGGTTCTCGTCTTAAGAGACAAGCATTGGATGTTAGAGGACCAGTGCTTTGTATTAGTTTAAGAAGGAGAGTTGGACTAGATATGGTCCGTATGTGTAGGAAACACCTTTCATTTGTTCTCAGCACACTCATGTTTCCTGCTGTGTTAGAGACTCTAGAAAGCAAGAGCATGCGTCTCCATCTAAAGCAGAGTGTGATCCATGGATGAGAACTATGCTGTGTGTTTCCCTTCAGAAATGGAGTTAAATCCCAATCTCTGTGTCTTCCTACAAGCAAGACTTCATTTCAGGTAACGGCAGTCACTTTTCAGCTCAAACGAACTACATCATTCTCTGAGCTCAGACATTTCTCATCTTAACAGACAAGCATTGGATGTTAGCGGACCAGTGCTTTGTGTCAGTTTCAGAAACAGAATTGGACTACATATGGTCCGTATGTGTAGGAAACACCGTTCTTTTGTTCTAGCACATTCACGTTTCCTGCTGTCTTAGAGAATCCAGAAAGCAAGAGCGTGCTTCTTGTTCTAAAGCAGAGTGTGATCAATGGATGATTACATTGCTGTGTGTTTCACTTCAGAAATGGAGTTAAATCCCAGGCTCTGAGTCTTCCTACAAGCAAGACTTCAATTCAGGTAATGGCAGTCATTTTATGCTCAAACGACCTACATCGTTCACGAAGATCACACGTTTCTCATCTTACCTGACAAGCATTGGATGTTAGAGGGTCAGTGCTTTGTATCAGTTTCAGAAGAAGAGTTGGACTACATGTGGTCTGTATGTGTAGGAATGTCCGTTCTTTTGTTCTGGGCACACTCAAATTACCTGCTGTATTAGAGACTCTAGAAAGCAAGAGCGTGCTTCTCGCTCTAAAGCAGAGTCTGATCCATAGATGAGAATTATGCTGTGTGTTTCCATTCAGAAATGGAGTTAAATCCCAGGCTCTGTGTCTTCCTACAATCAAGACTTCTTTTCAGGTAAGGACAGTCATTTTTCACCTCAAACGAACTACATCGTTCATGAAGCTCACACGTTTCTCATCTTAACAGACAAGCATTGGATGTTAGAGGACCAGTGCTTTGTATCAGTTTCAGAAGCAGAGTTGAACTAGATATGGTCCGTATGTGTAGGAAACACAGTTCTTTTGTTCTAAGCACACACACGTTTCCTGCTGTCTTAGAGACTCCAGAAAGCAAGAGCGTGCTTCTTGTTCTAAAGCATTGTGTGATCAATGGATGATTACACTGCTGTGTTTCACTTCAGAAATGGAGTTAAATCCCAGGGTCTGAGTCTTCCTACAAGCAAGACCTCGATTCAGGTAAGGGCAGTCACTTTTCTGCTCAAACGAACTACATCGTTCACGAAGCTCACACGTTTCTCATCTTAACTGACAAGCATTGGATGTTAGAGGACCAGTGCTTTGTATCAGTTTCAGAGGAAGAGTTGGACTACATTTGGTCCATATGTGTAGGAAACTCCGTTCTTTTATTCTGGGCACACTCAGATTTCCTGCTGTATTAGAGACTCTAGAAAGCAAGAGCATGCTTCTTGCTCTAAAGCAGAGTGTGATCCATGGATGAGAACTATGCTGTGTGTTTCCATTCAGAAATGGAGTTAAATCCCAGGCTCTGTGTCTTCCTACAAGCAAGACTTCGTTTCAGGTAAGGGCAGTCACTTTTCTGCTCAAACGAACTACATCGTTCACGAAGCTTACACGTTTCTCATCTTAACAGACAAGCATTGGATGTTAGAGGACCAGTGCTTTGTATCAGTTTCAGAAGCAGAGTTGAACTAGATATGGTCCGTATGTGTAGGAAACACCGTTCTTTTGTTCTCAGCACACACACGTTTCCTGCTGTCTTAGAGACTCTAGAAAGCAAGAGCTTGCTTCTTGTTCTAAACCAGAGTGTGATCAGTGGATGATTACACTGCTGTGTGTTTCACTTCAGAAATGGAGTTAAATCCCAGGCTCTGAGTCTTCCTACAAGCAAGACTTCGATTCAGGTAAGGGCAGTCACTTTTCTGCTCAAACGAACTACATTGTTTACGAAGCTCACACGTTTCTCATCTTAACTGACAAGCATTGGATGTTAGAGGGTCAGTGCTTTGTATCAGTTTCATAAGCAGATTTGGACTACATATGGTCTTTATGTGTAGGAAACAACGTTCTTTTGTTCTGGGCACACTCAGATTACCTGCTATATTAGATATTGTAAAAGCAAGAGCGTGCTTCTCGCTCTAAAGCAGAGTGTGATCCATGGATGAAAAAAATGCTGTGTGTTTCCCTTCAGAAATGGAGTTAAATCCCAGCCTCTGTGTCTTATTACAAGCAAGACTTCGATTCAGGTAAGGGCAGTCACTTTTCAGTTCAAAGGAACTACATCATTCACAAAGCTCACACGTTTCTCATCTTAACTGACAAGCATAGGATGTTAGAGGACCAGTGCTTTGTATCAGTTTCAGAAGCAGAGTTGGACTAGATATGGTCCGTATGTGTAGGAAACACCGTTCTTTTGTTCTCAGCACACTCACGTTTCCTGCTGTCTTAGAGACTTTAGAAAGCAAGAGCGTGCTTCTCGCTCTAAAGCAGAGTGTGATCCATGGATGAGAACTATGCTGTGTGTTTCCCTTCAGAAATGGAGTTAAATCCCAGGCTCTGTGTCTTCCTACAAGCAAGACTTCGTTTCAGGTAAGGGCAGTCACTTTTCAGCTCAAACGAACTACATCGTTCACTGAGCTCACACATTTCTCATCTTTACAGACAAGCATTGGATGTTACATACCCGTGCTTTGTATCAGTTTAAGAAGGAGAGTTGGACTAGATATGGTCCGTATGTGTAGGAAACACCTTTCTTTTGTTCTCAGCACACTCACGTTTCCTGCTGTCTTAGAGAATCTAGAAAGCAAGAGCGTGCTTCTTGTTCTGAAGCAGAGTGTGATCAATGGATGATTACTCTGCTGTGTGTTTCCCTTCAGAAATGGAGTTAAATCCCAGGCTCTGTGTCTTACTACAAGCAAGACTTCCTTTCAGGTAAGGGCATTCACTTTTCAGCTCAAACGAACTACATCGTTCACGGAGCTCACACGTTTCTCATCTTAACAGAGAAGCATTGGATGTTAGGGACCAGTGCTTTGTATCAGTTTCAGAAGAAGAGTTGGACTAGATATGGTCCGTATGTGTAGGAAACACAGTTCTTTTGTTTTTAGCAAAATCATGTTTCCTGCTGTCTTAGAGACTCTAGAAAGCAAGAGCTTGCGTCTTGTTCTAAAGAGGAGTATGATCAATGGATGAGAACACTGATGTGTGTTTCACTTCAGAAATGGAGTTAAATCCCAGGCTCTGAGTATTCCTACAAGCAAGACTTCGTTTCAGGTAAGGGCAGTCACTTTTCTGCTCAAACGAACTACATCGTTCATGAAGCTCACACGTTTCCCATCTTAACTGTACAAGCATTGGATGTTAGAGGACCAGTGCTTTGTATCAATTTCAGAAGAAGAGTTGGACTACATATGGTCTGTATGTGTAGGAAACTCCGTTCTTTGTTCTGGGCACACTCAGATTTCCTGCTGTATGAGAGACTCTAGAAAGCAAGAGCGTGCTTCTTGCTGTAAAGCAGAGTGTGATCCATGGGTGAGAACTATGCTGTGTGTTTCCCTTCAGAAATAGAGTTAAATCCCAATCTTTGTGTCTTCCTACAAGCAAGACTTCGTTTCAGGTAAAGGCATTCACTTTTCAGCTCAAACGAACTACATCGTTCACGGAGCTCACACGTTTCTCATCTTAACTGTACAAGCATTGGATGTTAGAGGACCAGTGCCTTGTATCAGTTTAAGAAGGAGAGTTGGACTAGATATGGTCCGTATGTGTAGGAAACACCTTTCTTTTGTTCTCAGCACACTCACTTTTCCTGCTGTGTTAGAGACTCTAGAAAGCAAGAGCGTGCGTCTCGCTCTAAAGCAGAGTGTGATCCATGGGTGAGAACTATGCTGTGTGTTTCCCTTCAGAAATGGAGTTAAATCCCAATCTCTTTGTCTTCCTACAAGCAAGACTTCGTTTCAGGTAACGGCAGTCACTTTTCAGCTCAAACGAACTACATCGTTCACTGAGCTCACACATTACTCTTCTTAACAGACAAGCATTGGATGTAAGAGGACCATTTCTTTGTATCAGTTTGAGAAGCAGAGTTGGACTAGATATGGTCCGTATGTGTAGGAAACACAGTTCTTTTGTTCTCAGCACACTCACCTTTCCTGCTGTCTTAGAGACTCTAGAAAGCAAGAGCGTGCTTCTTGTTCTAAAGCAGAGTGTGATCAATGGATGAGAACACTGCTGTGTGTTTCACTTCAGAAATGGAGTTAAATCCCAGGCTCTGAGTCTTCCAACAAGCAAGACTAACTTTCAGGTAAGGGCAGTCACTTTTCTGCTCAAAAGAACTACATCGTTCACGAACATCACACGTTTCTCATCTTAACTGACAAGCATTGGATGTTAGAGGACTAGTGCTTTGTATCAGTTTCAGAAGAAGAGTTGGACTACATATGGTCTGTATGTGTAGGAAACTCCGTTCTTTGTTCTGGGCACACTCAGATTTCCTGCTGTATGATAGACTCTAGAAAGCAAGAGCGTGCTTCTTGCTGTAAAGCAGAGTGTGATCCATGGGTGAGAACTATGCTGTGTGTTTCCCTTCATAAATGGAGTTAAATCCCAATCTTTGTGTCTTCCTACAAGCAAGACTTCTTTTCAGGTAACGGCAGTCACTTTTCAGCTCAAACGAACTACATCGTTCACTGAGCTCACACATTTCTTCTTCTTAACAGACAAGCATTGGATGTTAGAGGACCAGTGCTTTGTTTCAGTTTAAAAAGGAGAGTTGGAAGAGATATGGTCCATATGTGTAGGAAACACCATTGTTTTGTTCTCAGCACACTCACGTTTCATGCTGTCTTAGAGACTCTAGAAAGCAAGAGCGTGCTTCTTGTTCTAAAGCAGAGTGTGATCAATGGATGAGAACACTGCTGTGTGTTTCACTTCAGAAATGGAGTTAAATCCCAGGCTCTGAGTCTTCCAACAAGCAAGACTTACTTTCAGGTAAGGGCAGTCACTTTTCTGCTCAAAAGAACTACATCGTTCACGAACATCACACGTTTCTCATCTTAACAGACAAGCATTGGATGTTAGAGGACCAGTGCTTTTTTATCAGTTTCAGAAGAAGAGTTGGACTACATATGGTCCGTATGTGTAGGAAACTCCGTTCTTTTGTTCTGGGCACACTCATATTACCTGCTATGTTAGAGATTCTAAAAGCAAGAGCGTGCTTCTCGCTCTAAAGCAGAGTGTGATCCATGGATGAGAAGAATGCTGTGTGTTTCCCTTAAGAAATGGAGTTAAATCCCAGGCTCTGTGTCTTACTACAAGCAAGACTTCGTTTCAGGTAATGGCAGTCACTTTTCAGTTCAAAGGAACTACATCATTCACAAAGCTCACACGTTTCTCATCTTAACTGACAAGCATAGGATGTTAGAGGACCAGTGCTTTGTATCAGTTTCAGAAGCAGAGTTGGACTAGATATGGTCCGTACGTGTAGGAAACACCGTTCTTTTGTTCTCAGCACACTTACGTTTCCTGCTGTCTTAGAGACTTTAGAAAGAAAGGGCGTGCTACTTGCTCTAAAGCAGAGTGTGATCCATGGGTGAGACCTATGCTGTGTGTTTCATTTCAGAAATGGAGTTAAATCCCAGGCTCTGTGTCTTCCTACAAGCAAGACTTTGTTTCAGGTAAGGGCAGTCACTTTTCAGCTCAAACGAACTACATCGTTCACGGAGCTCACACGTTTCTCGTCTTAAGAGACAAGCATTGGATGTTAAAGGACCAGTGCTTTGTATCAGTTTAAGAAGGAGAGTTGGACTAGATATGGTCCGTATGTGTAGGAAACACCTTTCATTTGTTCTCAGCACACTCACGTTTCCTGCTGTGTTAGAGACTCTAGAAAGCAAGAGCATGCGTCTCGCTCTAAAGCAGAGTGTGATCCATGGATGAGAAGAATGCTGTGTGTTTCCCTTAAGAAATGGAGTTAAATCCCAGGCTCTGTGCCTTACTACAAGCAAAACTTCGTTTCAGGTAATGGCAGTCACTTTTCAGTTCAAAGGAACTACATCATTCACAAAGCTCACACGTTTCTCATCTTAACTGACAAGCATAGGATGTTAGAGGACCAGTGCTTTGTATCAGTTTCAGAAGCAGAGTTGGACTAGATATGGTCCGTATGTGTAGGAATCACCGTTCTTTTGTTCTCAGCACACTCATGTTTCCTGCTGTCTTTGAGACTTTAGAAAGCAAGAGTGTGCTTCTCGCTCTAAAGCAGAGTGTGATCCATGGATGAGAACTATGCTGTGTGTTTCCCTTCAGAAATGGAGTTAAATCCCAGGCTCTGTGTCTTCCTACAAGCAAGACTTCGTTTCAGGTAAGGGCAGTCACTTTTCAGCTCAAACGAACTACATCGTTCACTGAGCTCACACATTTCTCATCTTAACAGACAAGCATTGGATGTTACATACCCGTGCTTTGTATCAGTTTAAGAAGGAGAGTTGGACTAGATATGGTCCGTATGTGTAGGAAACACCTTTCTTTTGTTCTCAGCACACTCACGTTTCCTGCTGTGTTAGAGACTCTAGAAAGCAAGAGCATGCGTCTCCATCTAAAGCAGAGTGTGATCCATGGATGAGAACTATGCTGTGTGTTTCCCTTCAGAAATGGAGTTAAATCCCAATCTCTGTGTCTTCCTACAAGCAAGACTTCATTTCAGGTAACGGCAGTCACTTTTCAGCTCAAACGAACTACATCATTCTCTGAGCTCAGACATTTCTCATCTTAACAGACAAGCATTGGATGTTAGCGGACCAGTGCTTTGTGTCAGTTTCAGAAACAGAATTGGACTACATATGGTCCGTATGTGTAGGAAACACCGTTCTTTTGTTCTAGCACATTCACGTTTCCTGCTGTCTTAGAGAATCCAGAAAGCAAGAGCGTGCTTCTTGTTCTAAAGCAGAGTGTGATCAATGGATGATTACATTGCTGTGTGTTTCACTTCAGAAATGGAGTTAAATCCCAGGCTCTGAGTCTTCCTACAAGCAAGACTTCAATTCAGGTAATGGCAGTCATTTTATGCTCAAACGACCTACATCGTTCACGAAGATCACACGTTTCTCATCTTACCTGACAAGCATTGGATGTTAGAGGGTCAGTGCTTTGTATCAGTTTCAGAAGAAGAGTTGGACTACATGTGGTCTGTATGTGTAGGAATGTCCGTTCTTTTGTTCTGGGCACACTCAAATTACCTGCTGTATTAGAGACTCTAGAAAGCAAGAGCGTGCTTCTCGCTCTAAAGCAGAGTCTGATCCATAGATGAGAATTATGCTGTGTGTTTCCATTCAGAAATGGAGTTAAATCCCAGGCTCTGTGTCTTCCTACAATCAAGACTTCTTTTCAGGTAAGGACAGTCATTTTTCACCTCAAACGAACTACATCGTTCATGAAGCTCACACGTTTCTCATCTTAACAGACAAGCATTGGATGTTAGAGGACCAGTGCTTTGTATCAGTTTCAGAAGCAGAGTTGAACTAGATATGGTCCGTATGTGTAGGAAACACAGTTCTTTTGTTCTAAGCACACACACGTTTCCTGCTGTCTTAGAGACTCCAGAAAGCAAGAGCGTGCTTCTTGTTCTAAAGCATTGTGTGATCAATGGATGATTACACTGCTGTGTTTCACTTCAGAAATGGAGTTAAATCCCAGGGTCTGAGTCTTCCTACAAGCAAGACCTCGATTCAGGTAAGGGCAGTCACTTTTCTGCTCAAACGAACTACATCGTTCACGAAGCTCACACGTTTCTCATCTTAACTGACAAGCATTGGATGTTAGAGGACCAGTGCTTTGTATCAGTTTCAGAGGAAGAGTTGGACTACATTTGGTCCATATGTGTAGGAAACTCCGTTCTTTTATTCTGGGCACACTCAGATTTCCTGCTGTATTAGAGACTCTAGAAAGCAAGAGCATGCTTCTTGCTCTAAAGCAGAGTGTGATCCATGGATGAGAACTATGCTGTGTGTTTCCATTCAGAAATGGAGTTAAATCCCAGGCTCTGTGTCTTCCTACAAGCAAGACTTCGTTTCAGGTAAGGGCAGTCACTTTTCTGCTCAAACGAACTACATCGTTCACGAAGCTTACACGTTTCTCATCTTAACAGACAAGCATTGGATGTTAGAGGACCAGTGCTTTGTATCAGTTTCAGAAGCAGAGTTGAACTAGATATGGTCCGTATGTGTAGGAAACACCGTTCTTTTGTTCTCAGCACACACACGTTTCCTGCTGTCTTAGAGACTCTAGAAAGCAAGAGCTTGCTTCTTGTTCTAAACCAGAGTGTGATCAGTGGATGATTACACTGCTGTGTGTTTCACTTCAGAAATGGAGTTAAATCCCAGGCTCTGAGTCTTCCTACAAGCAAGACTTCGATTCAGGTAAGGGCAGTCACTTTTCTGCTCAAACGAACTACATTGTTTACGAAGCTCACACGTTTCTCATCTTAACTGACAAGCATTGGATGTTAGAGGGTCAGTGCTTTGTATCAGTTTCATAAGCAGATTTGGACTACATATGGTCTTTATGTGTAGGAAACAACGTTCTTTTGTTCTGGGCACACTCAGATTACCTGCTATATTAGATATTGTAAAAGCAAGAGCGTGCTTCTCGCTCTAAAGCAGAGTGTGATCCATGGATGAAAAAAATGCTGTGTGTTTCCCTTCAGAAATGGAGTTAAATCCCAGCCTCTGTGTCTTATTACAAGCAAGACTTCGATTCAGGTAAGGGCAGTCACTTTTCAGTTCAAAGGAACTACATCATTCACAAAGCTCACACGTTTCTCATCTTAACTGACAAGCATAGGATGTTAGAGGACCAGTGCTTTGTATCAGTTTCAGAAGCAGAGTTGGACTAGATATGGTCCGTATGTGTAGGAAACACCGTTCTTTTGTTCTCAGCACACTCACGTTTCCTGCTGTCTTAGAGACTTTAGAAAGCAAGAGCGTGCTTCTCGCTCTAAAGCAGAGTGTGATCCATGGATGAGAACTATGCTGTGTGTTTCCCTTCAGAAATGGAGTTAAATCCCAGGCTCTGTGTCTTCCTACAAGCAAGACTTCGTTTCAGGTAAGGGCAGTCACTTTTCAGCTCAAACGAACTACATCGTTCACTGAGCTCACACATTTCTCATCTTTACAGACAAGCATTGGATGTTACATACCCGTGCTTTGTATCAGTTTAAGAAGGAGAGTTGGACTAGATATGGTCCGTATGTGTAGGAAACACCTTTCTTTTGTTCTCAGCACACTCACGTTTCCTGCTGTCTTAGAGAATCTAGAAAGCAAGAGCGTGCTTCTTGTTCTGAAGCAGAGTGTGATCAATGGATGATTACTCTGCTGTGTGTTTCCCTTCAGAAATGGAGTTAAATCCCAGGCTCTGTGTCTTACTACAAGCAAGACTTCCTTTCAGGTAAGGGCATTCACTTTTCAGCTCAAACGAACTACATCGTTCACGGAGCTCACACGTTTCTCATCTTAACAGAGAAGCATTGGATGTTAGGGACCAGTGCTTTGTATCAGTTTCAGAAGAAGAGTTGGACTAGATATGGTCCGTATGTGTAGGAAACACAGTTCTTTTGTTTTTAGCAAAATCATGTTTCCTGCTGTCTTAGAGACTCTAGAAAGCAAGAGCTTGCGTCTTGTTCTAAAGAGGAGTATGATCAATGGATGAGAACACTGATGTGTGTTTCACTTCAGAAATGGAGTTAAATCCCAGGCTCTGAGTATTCCTACAAGCAAGACTTCGTTTCAGGTAAGGGCAGTCACTTTTCTGCTCAAACGAACTACATCGTTCATGAAGCTCACACGTTTCCCATCTTAACTGTACAAGCATTGGATGTTAGAGGACCAGTGCTTTGTATCAATTTCAGAAGAAGAGTTGGACTACATATGGTCTGTATGTGTAGGAAACTCCGTTCTTTGTTCTGGGCACACTCAGATTTCCTGCTGTATGAGAGACTCTAGAAAGCAAGAGCGTGCTTCTTGCTGTAAAGCAGAGTGTGATCCATGGGTGAGAACTATGCTGTGTGTTTCCCTTCAGAAATAGAGTTAAATCCCAATCTTTGTGTCTTCCTACAAGCAAGACTTCGTTTCAGGTAAAGGCATTCACTTTTCAGCTCAAACGAACTACATCGTTCACGGAGCTCACACGTTTCTCATCTTAACTGTACAAGCATTGGATGTTAGAGGACCAGTGCCTTGTATCAGTTTAAGAAGGAGAGTTGGACTAGATATGGTCCGTATGTGTAGGAAACACCTTTCTTTTGTTCTCAGCACACTCACTTTTCCTGCTGTGTTAGAGACTCTAGAAAGCAAGAGCGTGCGTCTCGCTCTAAAGCAGAGTGTGATCCATGGGTGAGAACTATGCTGTGTGTTTCCCTTCAGAAATGGAGTTAAATCCCAATCTCTTTGTCTTCCTACAAGCAAGACTTCGTTTCAGGTAACGGCAGTCACTTTTCAGCTCAAACGAACTACATCGTTCACTGAGCTCACACATTACTCTTCTTAACAGACAAGCATTGGATGTAAGAGGACCATTTCTTTGTATCAGTTTGAGAAGCAGAGTTGGACTAGATATGGTCCGTATGTGTAGGAAACACAGTTCTTTTGTTCTCAGCACACTCACCTTTCCTGCTGTCTTAGAGACTCTAGAAAGCAAGAGCGTGCTTCTTGTTCTAAAGCAGAGTGTGATCAATGGATGAGAACACTGCTGTGTGTTTCACTTCAGAAATGGAGTTAAATCCCAGGCTCTGAGTCTTCCAACAAGCAAGACTAACTTTCAGGTAAGGGCAGTCACTTTTCTGCTCAAAAGAACTACATCGTTCACGAACATCACACGTTTCTCATCTTAACTGACAAGCATTGGATGTTAGAGGACTAGTGCTTTGTATCAGTTTCAGAAGAAGAGTTGGACTACATATGGTCTGTATGTGTAGGAAACTCCGTTCTTTGTTCTGGGCACACTCAGATTTCCTGCTGTATGATAGACTCTAGAAAGCAAGAGCGTGCTTCTTGCTGTAAAGCAGAGTGTGATCCATGGGTGAGAACTATGCTGTGTGTTTCCCTTCATAAATGGAGTTAAATCCCAATCTTTGTGTCTTCCTACAAGCAAGACTTCTTTTCAGGTAACGGCAGTCACTTTTCAGCTCAAACGAACTACATCGTTCACTGAGCTCACACATTTCTTCTTCTTAACAGACAAGCATTGGATGTTAGAGGACCAGTGCTTTGTTTCAGTTTAAAAAGGAGAGTTGGAAGAGATATGGTCCATATGTGTAGGAAACACCATTGTTTTGTTCTCAGCACACTCACGTTTCATGCTGTCTTAGAGACTCTAGAAAGCAAGAGCGTGCTTCTTGTTCTAAAGCAGAGTGTGATCAATGGATGAGAACACTGCTGTGTGTTTACCTTCAGAAATGGAGTTAAATCCCAGGCTCTGAGTCTTCCAACAAGCAAGACTTACTTTCAGGTAAGGGCAGTCACTTTTCTGCTCAAAAGAACTACATCGTTCACGAACATCACACGTTTCTCATCTTAACAGACAAGCATTGGATGTTAGAGGACCAGTGCTTTTTTATCAGTTTCAGAAGAAGAGTTGGACTACATATGGTCCGTATGTGTAGGAAACTCCGTTCTTTTGTTCTGGGCACACTCATATTACCTGCTATGTTAGAGATTCTAAAAGCAAGAGCGTGCTTCTCGCTCTAAAGCAGAGTGTGATCCATGGATGAGAAGAATGCTGTGTGTTTCCCTTAAGAAATGGAGTTAAATCCCAGGCTCTGTGTCTTACTACAAGCAAGACTTCGTTTCAGGTAATGGCAGTCACTTTTCAGTTCAAAGGAACTACATCATTCACAAAGCTCACACGTTTCTCATCTTAACTGACAAGCATAGGATGTTAGAGGACCAGTGCTTTGTATCAGTTTCAGAAGCAGAGTTGGACTAGATATGGTCCGTACGTGTAGGAAACACCGTTCTTTTGTTCTCAGCACACTTACGTTTCCTGCTGTCTTAGAGACTTTAGAAAGAAAGGGCGTGCTACTTGCTCTAAAGCAGAGTGTGATCCATGGGTGAGACCTATGCTGTGTGTTTCATTTCAGAAATGGAGTTAAATCCCAGGCTCTGTGTCTTCCTACAAGCAAGACTTTGTTTCAGGTAAGGGCAGTCACTTTTCAGCTCAAACGAACTACATCGTTCACGGAGCTCACACGTTTCTCGTCTTAAGAGACAAGCATTGGATGTTAAAGGACCAGTGCTTTGTATCAGTTTAAGAAGGAGAGTTGGACTAGATATGGTCCGTATGTGTAGGAAACACCTTTCATTTGTTCTCAGCACACTCACGTTTCCTGCTGTGTTAGAGACTCTAGAAAGCAAGAGCATGCGTCTCGCTCTAAAGCAGAGTGTGATCCATGGATGAGAAGAATGCTGTGTGTTTCCCTTAAGAAATGGAGTTAAATCCCAGGCTCTGTGCCTTACTACAAGCAAAACTTCGTTTCAGGTAATGGCAGTCACTTTTCAGTTCAAAGGAACTACATCATTCACAAAGCTCACACGTTTCTCATCTTAACTGACAAGCATAGGATGTTAGAGGACCAGTGCTTTGTATCAGTTTCAGAAGCAGAGTTGGACTAGATATGGTCCGTATGTGTAGGAATCACCGTTCTTTTGTTCTCAGCACACTCATGTTTCCTGCTGTCTTTGAGACTTTAGAAAGCAAGAGTGTGCTTCTCGCTCTAAAGCAGAGTGTGATCCATGGATGAGAACTATGCTGTGTGTTTCCCTTCAGAAATGGAGTTAAATCCCAGGCTCTGTGTCTTCCTACAAGCAAGACTTCGTTTCAGGTAAGGGCAGTCACTTTTCAGCTCAAACGAACTACATCGTTCACTGAGCTCACACATTTCTCATCTTAACAGACAAGCATTGGATGTTACATACCCGTGCTTTGTATCAGTTTAAGAAGGAGAGTTGGACTAGATATGGTCCGTATGTGTAGGAAACACCTTTCTTTTGTTCTCAGCACACTCACGTTTCCTGCTGTCTTAGAGAATCTAGAAAGCAAGAGCGTGCTTCTTGTTCTGAAGCAGAGTGTACTCAATGGATGATTACTCTGCTGTGTGTTTCCCTTCAGAAATGGAATTAAATCCCAGGCTCTGTGTCTTCCTACAAGCAAGACTTCGTTTCAGGTAAGGGCAGTCACTTTTCAGCTCAAACGAACTACATCGTTCACGGAGCTCACACGTTTCTCATCTTAACAGAGAAGCATTGGATGTTAGAGGACCAGTGCTTTGTATCAGTTTAAGAAGCAGAGTTGGACTAGATATGGTCCGTATGTGTAGGAAATACAGTTCTTTTGTTTTTAGCAAAATCATGTTTCCTGCTGTCTTAGAGACTCTAGAAAGCAAGAGCTTGCGTCTTGTTCTAAAGAGGAGTATGATCAATGGATGAGAACACTGATGTGTGTTTCACTTCAGAAATGGAGTTAAATCCCAGGCTCTGAGTATTCCTACAAGAAAGACTTCGTTTCAGGTAAGGGCAGTCACTTTTCTGCTCAAACGAACTACATCGTTCATGAAGCTCACACGTTTCCCATCTTAACTGTACAAGCATTGGATGTTAGAGGACCAGTGCTTTGTATCAATTTCAGAAGAAGAGTTGGACTACATATGGTCTGTATGTGTAGGAAACTCCGTTCTTTGTTCTGGGCACACTCAGATTTCCTGCTGTATGAGAGACTCTAGAAAGCAAGAGCGTGCTTCTTGCTGTAAAGCAGAGTGTGATCCATGGGTGAGAACTATGCTGTGTGTTTCCCTTCAGAAATAGACTTAAATCCCAATCTTTGTGTCTTCCTACAAGCAAGACTTCGTTTCAGGTAAAGGCATTCACTTTTCAGCTCAAACGAACTACATCGTTCACGGAGCTCACACGTTTCTCATCTTAACTGTACAAGCATTGGATGTTACAGGACAAGTGCTTTGTATCAGTTTAAGAAGGAGAGTTGGACTAGATATGGACCGTATGTGTAGGAAACACCTTTCATTTGTTCTCAGCACACTCACGTTTCCTGCTGTGTTAGAGACTCTAGAAAGCAAGAGCATGCGTCTCGCTCTAAAGCAGAGTGTGATCCATGGATGAGAACTATGCTGTGTGTTTCCCTTCAGAAATGGAGTTAAGTCCAAATCTCTGTGTCTTCCTACAAGCAAGACTTCATTTCAGGTAACGGCAGTCACTTTTCAGCTCAAACGAACTACATCGTTCTCTGAGCTCACACATTTCTCATCTTAACAGACAAGCATTGGATGTTAGCGGACCAGTGCTTTGTGTCAGTTTCAGAAACAGAATTGGACTAGATATGGTCCGTATGTGTAGGAAACACCGTTCTTTTGTTCTAGCACATTCACGTTTCCTGCTGTCTTAGAGTCTCTAGAAAGCAAGAGCGTGCTTCTTGTTCTAAAGCAGAGTGTGATCAATGGATGAGAACAAAGCTGTGTGTTTCACTTCAGAAATGGAGTTAAATCCCAGGCTCTGAGTCTTCCTACAAGCAAGACTTTGTTTCAGGTAAGGGCAGTCACTTCCCTGCTCAAATGAACTACATCGTTCACAAAGATCACACGTTTCTCATCTTAACTGGCAAGCATTGGATGTTAGAGGGTCAGTGCTTTGTATCAGTTTCAGAGGAAGAGTTGGACTACATTTGGTCTGTATGTGTAGGAAACTCCGTTCTATTATTCTGGGCACACTCAGATTTCCTGCTGTATTAGAGACTCTAGAAAGCAAGAGCGTGCTTCTTGCTCTAAAGCAGAGTGTGATCCATGGATGAGAACTATGCTGTGTGTTTCCCTTCTGAAATGGAGTTAAATCCCAATCTCTTTGTCTTCCTACAAGCAAGACTTCGTTTCAGGTAAGGGCAGTCACTTTTCTGCTAAAACGAACTACATCGTTCACGAAGCTCACACGTTTCTCATCTTAACAGACAAGCATTGGATGTTAGAGGACCAGTGCTTTGTATCAGTTTCAGAAGCAGAGTTGAACTAGATATGGTCCGTATGTGTAGGAAACACCGTTCTTTTGTTCTCAGCACACACACGTTTCCTGCTGTCTTAGAGACTCTAGAAAGCAAGAGCTTGCTTCTTGTTCTAAAGCAGAGTGTGATCAGTGGATGATTACACTGCTGTGTGTTTCACTTCAGAAATGGAGTTAAATCCCAGGCTCTGAGTCTTCCTACAAGCAAGACTTCGATTCAGGTAAGGGCAGTCACTTTTCTGCTCAAACGAACTACATTGTTCAAGACGCTCACACGTTTCTCATCTTAACTGACAAGCATTGGATGTTAGAGGGTCAGTGCTTTGTATCAGTTTCATAAGCAGATTTGGACTACATATGGTATGTATGTGTAGGAAACACCGTTCTTTTGTTCTGGGCACACTCAGATTACCTGCTATATTAGAGATTCTAAAAGCAAGAGCGTGCTTCTCGCTCTAAAGCAGAGTGTGATCCATGGATGAAAATAATGCTGTGTGTTTCCCTTCAGAAATGGAGTTAAATCCCAGCCTCTGTGTCTTATTACAAGCAAGACTTCGATTCAGGTAAGGGCAGTCACTTTTCAGTTCAAAGGAACTACATCATTCACAAAGCTCACACGTTTCTCATCTTAACTGACAAGCATAGGATGTTAGAGGACCAGTGCTTTGTATCAGTTTCAGAAGCAGAGTTGGACTAGATATGGTCCGTATGTGTAGGAAACACCGTTCTTTTGTTCTCAGCACACTTACGTTTCCTGCTGTCTTAGAGACTTTAGAAAGCAAGAGCGTGCTTCTCGCTCTAAAGCAGAGTGTGATCCATGGATGAGAACTATGCTGTGTGTTTACCTTCAGAAATGGAGTTAAATCCCAGGTTCTGTGTCTTCCTACAAGCAAGACTTCGTTTCAGGTAAGGGCAGTCACTTTTCAGCTCAAACGAACTACATCGTTCACTGAGCTCACACATTTCTCATCTTAACAGACAAGCATTGGATGTTTCATACCCGTGCTTTGTATCAGTTTAAGAAGGAGAGTTGGACTAGATATGGTCCGTATGTGTAGGAAACACCTTTCTTTTGTTCTCAGCACACTCACGTTTCCTGCTGTCTTAGAGAATCTAGAAAGCAAGAGCGTGCTTCTTGTTCTGAAGCAGAGTGTGATCAATGGATGATTACTCTGCTGTGTGTTTCCCTTCAGAAATGGAGTTAAATCCCAGGCTCTGTGTCTTACTACAAGCAAGACTTTGTTTCAGGTAAGGGCAGTCACTTTTCAGCTCAAACGAACTACATCGTTCACGAAGATCACACGTTTCTCATCTTAACTGACAAGCATTGGATGTTAGAGGACCAGTGCTTTGTATCAGTTTCAGAAGAAGAGTTGGACTAGATATGGTCCGTATGTGTAGGAAACGCAGTTCTTTTGTTTTTAGCAAAATCATGTTTCCTGCTGTCTTAGAGACTCTAGAAAGCAAGAGCTTGCGTCTTGTTCTAAAGAGGAGTATGATCAATGGATGAGAACACTGATGTGTGTTTCACTTCAGAAATGGAGTTAAATCCCAGGCTCTGAGTATTCCTACAAGCAAGACTTCGTTTCAGGTAAGGGCAGTCACTTTTCTGCTCAAACGAACTACATCGTTCATGAAGCTCACACGTTTCCCATCTTAACTGTACAAGCATTGGATGTTAGAGGACCAGTGCTTTGTATCAATTTCAGAAGAAGTGTTGGACTACATATGGTCTGTATGTGTAGGAAACTCCGTTCTTTGTTCTGGGCACACTCAGATTTCCTGCTGTATGATAGACTCTAGAAAGCAAGAGCGTGCTTCTTGCTGTAAAGCAGAGTGTGATCCATGGGTGAGAACTATGCTGTGTGTTTCCCTTCATAAATGGTGTTAAATCCCAATCTTTGTGTCTTCCTACAAGCAAGACTTCTTTTCAGGTAACGGCAGTCACTTTTCAGCTCAAACGAACTACATCGTTCACTGAGCTCACACATTTCTTCTTCTTAACAGACAAGCATTGGATGTTAGAGGACCAGTGCTTTGTTTCAGTTTAAAAAGGAGAGTTGGAAGAGATATGGTCCATATGTGTAGGAAACACCGTTGTTTTGTTCTCAGCACACTCACGTTTCATGCTGTCTTAGAGACTCTAGAAAGCAAGAGCGTGCTTCTTGTTCTAAAGCAGAGTGTGATCAATGGATGAGAACACTGCTGTGTGTTTCACTTCAGAAATGGAGTTAAATCCCAGGCTCTGAGTCTTCCAACAAGCAAGACTTACTTTCAGGTAAGGGCAGTCACTTTTCTGCTCAAAAGAACTACATCGTTCACGAACATCACACGTTTCTCATCTTAACAGACAAGCATTGGATGTTAGAGGACCAGTGCTTTTTTATCAGTTTCAGAAGAAGAGTTGGACTACATATGGTCCGTATGTGTAGGAAACTCCGTTCTTTTGTTCTGGGCACACTCATATTACCTGCTATGTTAGAGATTCTAAAAGCAAGAGCGTGCTTCTCGCTCTAAAGCAGAGTGTGATCCATGGATGAGAAGAATGCTGTGTGTTTCCCTTAAGAAATGGAGTTAAATCCCAGGCTCTGTGTCTTACTACAAGCAAGACTTCGTTTCAGGTAATGGCAGTCACTTTTCAGTTCAAAGGAACTACATCATTCACAAAGCTCACACGTTTCTCATCTTAACTGACAAGCATAGGATGTTAGAGGACCAGTGCTTTGTATCAGTTTCAGAAGCAGAGTTGGACTAGATATGGTCCGTATGTGTAGGAAACACCGTTCTTTTGTTCTCAGCACACTTACGTTTCCTGCTGTCTTAGAGTCTTTAGAAAGAAAGGGCGTGCTACTTGCTCTAAAGCAGAGTGTGATCCATGGATGAGACCTATGCTGTGTGTTTCATTTCAGAAATGGAGTTAAATCCCAGGCTCTGTGTCTTCCTACAAGCAAGACTTTGTTTCAGGTAAGGGCAGTCACTTTTCAGCTCAAACGAACTACATCGTTCACGGAGCTCACACGTTTCTCGTCTTAAGAGACAAGCATTGGATGTTAAAGGACCAGTGCTTTGTATCAGTTTAAGAAGGAGAGTTGGACTAGATATGGTCCGTATGTAGGAAACACCTTTCATTTGTTCTCAGCACACTCACGTTTCCTGCTGTGTTAGAGACTCTAGAAAGCAAGAGCATGCGTCTCGCTCTAAAGCAGAGTGTGATCCATGGATGAGAAGAATGCTGTGTGTTTCCCTTAAGAAATGGAGTTAAATCCCAGGCTCTGTGTCTTACTACAAGCAAGACTTCGTTTCAGGTAATGGCAGTCACTTTTCAGTTCAAAGGAACTACATCATTCACAAAGCTCACACGTTTCTCATCTTAACTGACAAGCATAGGATGTTAGAGGACCAGTGCTTTGTATCAGTTTCAGAAGCAGAGTTGGACTAGATATGGTCCGTATGTGTAGGAATCACCGTTCTTTTGTTCTCAGCACACTCACGTTTCCTGCTGTCTTAGAGACTTTAGAAAGCAAGAGCGTGCTTCTCGCTCTAAAGCAGAGTGTGATCCATGGATGAGAACTATGCTGTGTGTTTCTCTTCAGAAATGGAGTTAAATCCCAGGCTCTGTGTCTTCCTACAAGCAAGACTTCGTTTCAGGTAAGGGCAGTCACTTTTCAGCTCAAACGAACTACATCGTTCACTGAGCTCACACATTTCTCATCTTAACAGACAAGCATTGGATGTTACATACCCGTGCTTTGTATCAGTTTAAGAAGGAGAGTTGGACTAGATATGGTCCGTATGTGTAGGAAACACCTTTCTTTTGTTCTCAGCACACTCACGTTTCCTGCTGTCTTAGAGAATCTAGAAAGCAAGAGCGTGCTTCTTGTTCTGAAGCAGAGTGTACTCAATGGATGATTACTCTGCTGTGTGTTTCCCTTCAGAAATGGAGTTAAATCCCAGGCTCTGTGTCTTCCTACAAGCAAGACTTCGTTTCAGGTAAGGGCAGTCACTTTTCAGCTCAAACGAACTACATCGTTCACGGAGCTCACACGTTTCTCATCTTAACAGAGAAGCATTGGATGTTAGAGGACCAGTGCTTTGTATCAGTTTAAGAAGCAGAGTTGGACTAGATATGGTCCGTATGTGTAGGAAACACAGTTCTTTTGTTTTTAGCAAAATCATGTTTCCTGCTGTCTTAGAGACTCTAGAAAGCAAGAGCTTGCGTCTTGTTCTAAAGAGGAGTATGATCAATGGATGAGAACACTGATGTGTGTTTCACTTCAGAAATGGCGTTAAATCCCAGGCTCTGAGTATTCCTACAAGAAAGACTTCGTTTCAGGTAAGGGCAGTCACTTTTCTGCTCAAACGAACTACATCGTTCATGAAGCTCACACGTTTCCCATCTTAACTGTACAAGCATTGGATGTTAGAGGACCAGTGCTTTGTATCAATTTCAGAAGAAGAGTTGGACTACATATGGTCTGTATGTGTAGGAAACTCCGTTAT